>OY744484.1:11201125-13747043 GCA_963556165.1 Tipula helvola
ACAAACTGAAATTTAAGTTTGGCGCGGATATTTCGGCCAGTCACGTTTTGTGTGTTGGCCTGAAAGGATCAGAGTTCTCTGAAAGTACAAATGTATGATAAAGAGCTTCGTCATTTTATTTAACTGAAAATGTGTAGTAATTAAAAGTATGGGCAATCTCATTACTGGCACTGGCACTGAACCGACATGGTCCTGATATGACCAATAATGATATGTATCACTTAGGGCATCCAATTTTTGGCCAAAAGGTAATTCCGGAATTTTAGAATCCAAATTTTTTCGATTCCGGAATTCCGGAATTAATTCAGGGATTTATTTTATATAATATAGTAAAAAAGAGTAAAATCAAAATTTTACAAACAAACAACAAATTTCCTTTATTTCGTTTAAAATATTAGATATTTTTATAATCATTGCTAATACGTACGAACGATACTAAATCGCAGTTCCGATTAGGAATTTAGGATATACAAAATTTTTAGAATTAAAGGACTTACACACAATTATAAAAATTAAAAAAAAAATATATAATTTATAAAGTTTATAGAATTTGTAGTAATTATGTTTATAAATTCTGAAAATTTTAAATTCTTTAAACGCAATAAATTATGTCAATAAATTTAGTAAATTCTACAAATTCTTTAAAGTCTAAAAATCCAAGAAGTTTCTTAACTTCCATAAATCCTATAAATTCCTCTCTCTCTTCAAACGTTTTAATATGTCTATAAACTCTTTAAATTTATAAATTTTATGAATTTTATAAATTTCATAAAATCTACAAATTCTATGAAGTTTATGAATTTAATCAATAATACTAATTCAAGTGTTTCGTTTCTGTTTTATAAATTTTACAAACTCAAATTTGTTTTATTAGTAAACAAATTTTGAAAAATCCTATAAATATTAACAATTCTGTAAATTCAAGCAATTTCTATAAATTTTATAAGTTCTATAAATCCTATGCATAAAGTTTTAAAATTCAGTAAGTTCTTTACATTCTGCAAATCTCGTAAATTCTTATAAATTCAATTCATATAAATTCTGTAAATTCGATAAATTCTATACTACAAATCTTAAAGTCCAATAAACTCTATAAGTCTGTAAATATTATAAATATGAATTCTAATATGTTTTTAAAACCTATAAGTTCTATAAATTTTATAAATTCTTTAAATGTTCTAGATTCTATGGGCTCTATACATATGTATATTATTCAGGTCTATCAGTTCTATAAATTCTACAAACTCAAATTTGACTTCTGTACATATTTACATTCTACATGTTTCTAAAAATTTTTAATTTTTATAAATTTTATAAATTCAATAAATTCTTTGAATCCTATAAATTCAGTAAATTCTGTAAATCCTATAAATTCTATAAAGTTTAAAAATCCAATAAGTTTCTTAGATTCTATAAATCCTATAAATTCTGGAAATTTGATAAATCTAATAAATCCTATAAATTATATAAGTTTTAATATGTCTATATACTCTATATATTTTTAAATTTTATGAATTTTATAAATTCTTTCTTTAAATTTTGTAGATTCTTTGTGTTCTATTAATTGTTTCAAGTGTGTCTGTTTTATAAATTCTGCTTTAAATTCTACAAAGCTTTTTCTGTCTTATAAATTTTGTAAATTCGATAAATTACATACATTTTACAAATTCTCTAAATTTTATGAATTTGACAAATAAATTCAAAGAATCTCATAAATTACATAAATTCCACAAATATTATAAATTTTCTAGATTCAATGGTTCTAGGAATTGTTTCAAGTTTGTCAGTTCTAAAAATTCTATACACCCAAATTTTACTTATTCTAAAAATCCCATAATCCTATAAACTTATTAATTCTATAAATTCAATAATTTCTATAAATTTTATAAATTTAATAAATTCTATGATATGAATAATTCTATAAATCCTATGCATAAAATTTCAAAATTCAGTAAGTTCTTTACATTCTATAAATCACATAAATTCTTAAATTCTTATAAATTCTGTAAATTCGATAAATTCTAAAAATTTTAAAAGTCCACTAAATTTTATAAATTTTAAGTCTTCAAATATTATGAATTCCATATAAACATTTTTAAAACCTATAAATTCTATAAATTTTATAAATCCTTTAAATGTTATAAATTCTATGGGTTCCATAAATTATTCAAGCCTGTCACATCTAGAAATAAAAAAAAATTCTAATGTTTCTAAAATTTTTTTAATTTTTATAAATTTTATAAATTCAATAAATTCTGTTAATCCTATAAATTCTATGAATTCTATAAAGCCTAAAAATTCAGTGAGTTACGTTAGGTTAGTTGGAGTGGCACAGAATTTATTCTCTTCACCCTTACTGGAACCATTTATCTCGCAGCTTAAGCGCTGCGATAGGGGACTCCCCAGACTAAATAATGATACTAAACAGCAATTACAATTAAATTTATTTTCCTACTAACTTAACTCCTTAGAAAATGAATGGGGCAAAGAAAATCGGAAACATTTTCAAACATAGATTTAATTGCTACTGCGAGTTAGTGCCGTTCTTACAATTGGCAATGATTGAAATCAAGTGTTTCCTGTTTTTCTGGTTTTTATCATTAAACTTGACGCATCGAGGCTTGTCTAATTTAGGCTAGAATTTTGATGGCAATATTTCCAGCTGTTAAACACGCTCTTTTAGTATTGTGGGGCACTACCATCTTCCCAAAATTAAAGACCTTTTCGAAATGCAAAAACATACTATATATCAGGTTTTTTGATCATTTTCAGCTAATAAACTAACACAATTAAATGTTTCCTGAATTTGTTTCTTTGTCGGACTCGTTTCTTTGTCGCTTTATACAGGGACGTAAAGTTATTATGTACTAAATACCTTTTTTCAGTTTATAAACTAAGAAGCAACCCAACACATACTTGGCAAGTGTATTTTAGAAACGAATTAAATTAAATATGTAAATATTTCAGGTAATTTTCAGGTACGAGCATTAATTGTTCCATAATCCGTTTATTAGGTGTATTATATCATGGTGAATGGAAAAGAGAAATGCTCTGAAACTTTCAAAAGTAGCCCCTCTATATTTTGACCAGCTCCCTAAATTGACCACTTTTTGCCACTCTCTGAAATATTACGTATAATTTTTTGTTACAATTGAAGAAAATTTTTCTTTTTAGCTTGACTTTGGATTTTCAAATTTTTATGCTGTTTATATATTTTTAGTATCTACACAAGACAGACTATTACACAAAATTATGTTGAATTTACTTAAATTAAGTGAGTAAAATAGAAATTCAATAATTCCGGAATTAGTGTTTTCAATTCCGGAATAATCGAAACCAAAGTATCGGCCGGTATTCCGGAATACCGGAATTTCAAATTCCGGAATTGGATGCCCTAGTATCACTAATACTTAAAGTAGAGATCATTTTAACAGCTGGTTGGGTTTAGTTAAATTCAAATATTGCAAATTAATTAGATACTGTGAATCTTATCAAAATATGATTTTCATTCCGTTGCGTTATGTAGAACATTTTAAGATTGACCCTACCTAATTCAAAAAAACAACGAGCGAGTTCACCCTCAACTCGCAAAAGATTTATGTGAAAACTTTTTTGTATAACTATTGAATCATTTCAAGCCATTTCGTTAAGGCTCAGAAACCCCTCCATAAAGACAGATGTTGTTCGCTCAGTATTTAAACTAAGTTACATTTTTGGTTCAAAAAGTCAATAAGTTATAATTCTATTTTGAATTTGGAGGACGAACCTTACTGAGCAAAGTACAGTTCTGTTAAGTTAATCACCTAAACCTCCATAGTAGTAAATGGTCACGGCAAACTCACTGAACAAAGCAAAATCAGGTTACACGTACGTTAAATGATCGTTACAGTACTCGTTCAAAATTCTCAAATAAACATCGAACTCGTACTGTAACAACTCATTTACCGCCCTTGTAACGTAAATAACTATTACACTTCACAAGCATATTTTGTGGTCCTTTTACTCGTATGTAATTTTCATTTTCAAAAACACTTGCTGCTGCGGCCATATATAGCAGATATTTTCACAGCAAAATAAATTAAAGTAGGCGGTTTTTTTAATTTTTTTTTGTTGTTTTCGGCTCACGATGTTTTGAAATGCCGGATGATGTTGAATATTGCCTGAGTATGCGTAGATTTTTCATTTATTTTACGATTTATTTATTTTTTTTTCTTATCGATATTCACACATACCAGCAATATTTTTTGTTCGGCATTTTTGTTTCCGTAACCCGATTTCTATACAATTTTTTACTTACTCCTGCCGCTAAAGATGTTTTCACATCAAAAAATCGGCGTTATTTGAAAATAGTAAGGGTATTTTCATTACAATTTACAGCAACAATTGTATTGTAATATATTTCGCCGAAGAAATTAAATAAATCACAATTTTCTTGAATTTTTTTTAATTACTAGCCCAATTTTTAATTAAATTTCAACATTTCTTAACGTCATATTTGTGACATATAGTCTATACTTTGGGCCAACTCGCTGTTGCTTCTATATTCTTACTAGTTTTAAAATGAAGTTCTTTCTGCATTTGTATTACAATCTATATTTCGTATTGGGTTCCGAATATATTATTTCTTAAAAAATTTACAACTAAAACCACAATTGAAAAATACAACAAATGCCCAGGATCAGTCGTCTAAATTTGATTTACGTTTTTCAAATTTCCACAAAATTATGTGAAACACAAAAATCGAAAAATTCTGAAGCACTTCATCTCCAAATGAAATTTTTAATAAATTTACTTATTTATGCCAGACGCACTTAAAAACTAACAAATTACTTGGTTTGGCTATTTAAAGAAAAATACTGTGCCTATTCTACCCTAGTGGAAAAATTATTGAAAATATACCATAATGTATACTATGATATATGTAGGTATAACATATTCTATATTTTGTATTCATACCAATTTTATGTAAAAATTAATTTATTAGCAAAACAGACTAATTTATGAATTTCTTATGTTTATTTTGAATTTTGCTTAGGCGTATATTATTTATAAAAACTTTTAAATTAAAAACCGCCAAAAAATCATAATTTTAGGATTTTTACAGAATAATAAACCATAATGAATCTTGATAAAATGTCATTTATTAAACCAGGGCCGTCTTTACCCACTAAGCAGATTATGCCTCGCATGGGCGGCGCCGACCAGTTAGGGGCGCCGACAATTCTTCTCACGCTTTCTAAACAGATCCTTCTACTAAAAAAATATTTTTTATTAGCAATGCTCTTCATCCTATTAGGTATGAACTTGGAAACATTTTAGATGCTTTAATTGAATAATTATGCACATATATGAAAATACTCAATTCGACAACACCACAAAACATGACGTAAAGGAACTAGTACGGAAAATTAAAGAATTTGAATTTATTTTTTCGATTATAATTTGATATGACATCTTGAGTAGAATAAACCTCTACTCACAAGTCATAACATCTTATGCCGATTTTTGCTATTTTTCAGGTGAGCAAGAAAATGGCGTAAATATTTTATTTAAAAATGTGGTAAAGACTTAACTTATAATTAGCACAATAAAAGGATCGCTAAAATGTTAGCCATAGTCCAGTATAATTAATATTTGTCTGACACTGATCGTTTTTGATTTAATGGAGCATTTGTAACATAAAAGTATATCACATAATATGAATTGGTTATAAATGAATACTTAAGTCACTTAAGATGATTTTACTTATTCATGAAATCGTGACATATTTTCTTGTATGGACTTAAGTTGATTAAAATAGTGCATTTTATTTTATAATGAAACATAAGATAATTTTTAATTAATTTTATTTCAGTCTTTCTATCAATGTAACTTAACAAAATAATTAAAATATAGGTATTTGTTTAAAATAAAGTACCTAAGTTACATAATTATGTAATTTTAATTGTCATCGACCAAGTTCGGATGATAATCAGTCCTCGGTTGGGAGATTTCTATAAAAATCATGATAGTTTGGATCGACCAAATTAAGCATATCTATAAGATCCTTCTTTTTGCATTGCTGATGTTTACAGGGCGAGAATAGCGCTGTTTTGAATGGCTTAACTTTACCAATAGATATTCGTTCAGAGATTTTTATATTCAATTTGACCGAATTGTTTTGTGTAATGAAGTCATTTTACATAGTTCCAAACGAACTTATTTCTATACTCATCTGTTTTTCTTCAAACAAATGTTGCCTGGAATATAGAAGAAAAGTTATAAAACTGTTCTTGCTTCATTTTTTCCACTTTAAAAGGTCGTTTAGAACCGAATGACCTCACAAACTGGTACAAATCCCTAGGGTGGTGAATGGGAGCGTGTGTTTTCTTTTACTTCCGTTCTATGAGAGAGTGATCGACATCACACTCCATAAGCGTGTGACCTGGCACCAAAAACTTGTGATCTATGACATCAATGTTATGTGAACAAGAATCACTATATAAAGTGAAGTATTTGCAACAGTCTAGGATTTGCTTCAAATATTATAGAAAACATGAAGCGATCTCGTTGCCTCCGCGCTGACCAATATCTTCGAGCCAATACATAGGCTCGTTTGTAGTACAATCATAAACTGTCAGGTTGTATGTCCACAAAAACCTTTTGTAGAAAGAGATTGAGGTTTCTAAAAAAAGAGTCGGCAAACACTTCTGTAAGTCGAAAGTCAGTACTATGCGCGACTTATCTTCTTTCGCCAATGTTTAATCATTCCTTTTAGCTTTGTATGCGTTATTGGCCTCCTTGTGATGCTCTTCTTGTTGTTTCTTAAAATTCACTGATCCCTGATGATCACTTGCAACGATCTGTCTTCGTTGATTTAAATTTAATTCCCGCATACTGTGAAAAATTTCACAGTATTTGCTATACGAAACTGGCGTCCAATGGGATTCAATATATAATTTATGCATTTTTTTCAATGTGAGATCCGTTGAAACGTACTTTTGCGATGAACGTTCCCTGATATAGTGGCTTTCATACGCTGGAAAGGTGTTTATTTGGCCACGAATTTCCTGTATTTGGTGATCTGGGAGCTTACTGTTGGTCAACCCCCACAGATCCCAATACTGACCCTAATTTTTTCTTAGTAATAGTCTTTAATATTTGCTCAGTTTCACAAATGGTAAGCAAAAATCATTTTTGGCAAACATTCACTCTAGAATCCCGAATAGCACAAATTGGTGTGGGTGCTATTCCGAGTTTTTTGCGCATCTTTTAGGGGTCTCTTACTTTCGTTCAAATTTACTTTAATCATCCCACTTAAGTATTGTAATCTAGCAGAATGGCTAGGGCTACCTAACTTCCAATAATCTTCGAAATCAAGTCGAAATCAATCAATAATCTTTTTGAACATGGTTATTACATTTTTACATTTTTTCGAGTTCTTTAAAGGATTGCTTTTAGGTCGAGTTTTATTGTTTTACCGGTTTTCGTTAAATATTCGTTTCCCGAATTTATTTTGTGGTTCCTCGATTATGAGGTTTCTTTGACTTTTGTGACAGTTTGCATTTCATTAACAACCTGTTCAGTAGCTTCAACTCTGATATATTCATTTGAAATAGTGTTTTGAGTTAGAATTTCTATGACAGTTTCAGTTGAATTTATCACTACAATATCCTCTGATTCACTAACCATTGATACGTCGTTGGTAAATGGCGTGTAATCGGGGTCTTTGTCTGAATCATCGAAATCAGATTCTTCTAAAATGTATTCTAGAATGTTTCGTTTGCTTACTGTGTCAAAATCATTATCCTGAATTACTGAATTCAATTGCGCTGCATGAGATACGCTGGATACTAGATCTCAGTTAAGTTTGTGTTACGTTAGCCGAATCTGTCGTTATTGATTTTGTTTGACCCTCGTTTTCGAAAATAAGTTTCGCCTGGACCAAATCCACCATTAGAGCGCCACGAGAATTTTGATTATTCATCTCTAGAATGTTATGACTTGTGAGTAGAGATAACATTTTTCAAAAATCCCCCCGAAATATAAATGGGGCAATCAACGACTTAAATTAGTTAATAACGTACATTAAAGAAATGTGAATGGATGAATATTTCAATCGTGCTCAAGAAACAGCAAAAGAATTAGTAACTGATTTAGAAATTAACCCTCAATTTAGAGATAATGCTCTGCGAAGATCTAAAAAAAGGCTATTTGACTACGAATGCTACGACGAAACTCCCACTCATACAATATAAATTTAAAATTTCGTTTTTCTTTCCTATACTATAGATACTGTACTTACTGTACTATTCGTTAGATGAAAGATTTGATATTAGAAAAGCTTATATCAATAATTTTCCGTTTTTAGGAACTAAAAGCAAATTGTGACGAGTTACGATACACTGATGAGATACGTTTCATAGTGCCGGGCAAAACAATATCTGGATAGATGTGCAATTTGGAATAATTTAGTTAGATGAAATTTGCAATTATAAATGTAAGGGATAGAATAACAACCAATTTATAGATAAAAACGGTTTAAATAAAGTCAACATTCTACTTATGATTTATAGTCCTTTAAATGATACGTTCCCAACGAGATGCGTTTTTCGTCTATCAGTTTATACGCCACATACAGGTTCTTTGATAAACGCCCTTTTAAATTTTGGGGCTAGTATGGCCGAAAACTATCAAAATCACCTGGTAATCAAAAATTATCAAAATCACCTGGTAATCCTGTTCTTAAAAATGATTTTTAAGAATTTGGTTTGATTTATCCAGGTCAGTCTCATTACGATATAAATTAGATTCATACTCCCCTAGATGCTGTTAATTTTTACGTCATTATGTCCTTAAACTCCAGGGTATTATAATCAACCTCAACTTCGTCGTCGCTCACTATATAAAATCGTCAAACCCTAGATGAATCATTTTTTATTTACCGGTAGAGTTCCTTGGAGAATTTAGCGCATCTAATGTGAAATGATGAATGTTAACTCCATCAAACTAGCAGTTTTAAAGGATAACGGATATCTATATGTTCTCCGAGTTGATTCTTTTATTACTCAAGATTCGATTGTGACTTATATACGTTCTGAGCTCGAGCTTAGTTCAGCTGAAGATCTGGATTGCAAATTATTACTGTCGTAGTTTAAATAATAGCACTTCGACAAATTTAATAATATGTACCATCATGTGGGCCGAGTGCTATTATTAGCCTGTTTATAAACCACCCGCGGAAATCTAAGAACGGAGCTGGTATAAAGTTTCAGCAGCTGTAGGACTAATATCAAGCTAATATAAGTTATTTTCTCAACCTGGCACATCAATTGTCCCGCCGCATACTATGCTGAACATATATTTTCATAATACGAGAAGTATCCGCTCTAAATCAAAGACGCTCTATGTATCGATTTTGGAAGAAAATTACGATATCATACGTATAGTTGAGACATGGTTAACTTCTAACTTTTAAGTTGGTGGAGTATTACCCTCCTTCTTATGTTATACATCACAGGTCAGGCGCCTTCTTAAGGATAGTTACGCTGTAGGTGGTGGCGTTATCGTTGCTGTATCTGACAAATTGTCATCGGTGGCAGTGACAATTGCAGATTGTGATATGGAAATAGTGCCTGTAAGTATGAAGTTTGGCTCGTTTACATTATTTATTTGTGTCGTTTACATATATTTCATCTCAGTCTCTTCATATTGCACTACTGGTAATATTGACGATATACTGAATGAGTTTTTTACAATTTTAAATCTTGGTAAAGAGAAATTTATTCAGAAATTTGATAAACCGTCTAAGAAGGATCCGTGGCTTAATAGATAACCGATTAATCTCAAAAATAGGAAGGACAAAGCTCGTAAAAAATTTAAAATATTTCTAAATAGCGTAAATTATGACAGTTTTGACGTGGTGTGGACGAAGCATAAATATTTGGACTAGTTTCTTTATAATAATTACATTCTTGAGATCGAGTCATATGCTTAAAATCTAATCCCGATCGCTTTTGGAGTTTTGCCAACTATAAAAGGATTTCTGATGGTTTTACTCTCCTATTTTGTCTTTACTTGGTCATTTTTAATGTGATAATCTTCAAGATGCGTACAATCTATTATTATTTTATACAATTTGATTTTGAATTAAATAAATAAAAAAAAAATTAATTCAAACATTGCGTACTCTAATATTGTTCATAATTCACCATTCATTTTGTTGCAGTTGGAGGCGGAAGAGTTCCTGTCAGAATTGTTGAATCTGTACGTTTTTCATAATACAGGCTGTGATTCTGTACCCCCCATACAGTTTAAAATGATTGCTTGTGCAATTGTGCATCATATCACTGTGCTGTTTAACAAAAGTCTCGCGCAGAGATATTTTCCAATCTAAGGAAATTTTCAGTGATTGAATCTATATTCAAATAGGTAATTTTGATACCTAAAAAATTAATTTTTCAGTTTTATTACTGTAATATACAATCCTACTTTGCATATCTATCTAACATTGCCCGTTATCAAATCACCTTATAAGTACTACAGAACAAAGTTTTAAAAGCACTTTCCAACTTCCTTACATTATACCAAGTAAAGATATGTATTCTTCCGGTTATATAAAGTAAAGAATGTCAAACAAGAATATCAAGATTTCATAGGTTGCCAAGATACTGTTTATGACTTGCTCAGCGTAGGGTTTTTTATGTAGGCTTTCAGTTGTCTAATGACTTGCCAAATGAGGTAAACGTAAATAGAATTAAAATGTTTAAAGCTTTTATAAAGATGAAGCTGCATCAAAATTACATCGCGGATTACAATATTTCACGGGTGTGAAGTATCTGCTAAAGCTCTGCTAAACCAATTTTTGTTGTTGTAGATAATTTTTAAAAACAACTCATATTTTGAAAACTCTGCTAAACTAGCTCGTGCTGTTGTATATAGCTTAAAAATACAACACATATGTATTTAGCATACAGTACAATTTAATACGAATATACTAAAGTATCAAATGGAGTCCTCTTAGTAAACTGTATGATTACCATTTGGAGAATCAGGGGATTAGGGCTCCATTTCCTTAAAACATTGATGGCCATATGCAATTTTGAAAGTAAATTTGATATTCATCGCTTTGTAAAATTGTCTTCAATGATTTGTCATTGGTCGCACCAATTTTTTTTAATCAAATGGAGTTCCCTTATTAAACTGTATGATTGCCATTTGGAGAATCACGGGATAAGAGCTCCATTTTCGATTTTTCCGATTTTCCGCCTTGGAATATGCCATATCGGCAATACACAGTTCACACAAATTAAGCCAGGTTTCCGAAGCAAAGGAACTCTTACAACTGTGGCGTATTGCTAATATATTCGGTAGATCTGCTATTGAACGAAAACTATTTACACGGAATTCATGAAACCAATCAAATTGGATGTAGCGTCAGTTACCTAAACGCCTTAAGTGAATATCGCAAAGGCATACAGAACATGGTCGAAAAATCTGAAGCAGTTCATGATAAATGCTTTATATGCTTCGATTACGCCAAACAAGAAAGTAAACAATGCAAAGCATGTCTGCGATTCACACACACGAAATGTTTAACCAAATTTAACAATGAAACTTGTGAATTTTGTTAAAAATATGTAGTTGAGTTTTTGGTTTTTGCTTCAACGATCCCAAGCTCGTGTGGAGCTGCTAGTCTCCCATCGGGCGCGTCCCCAGGTGGCGGATAGGGGGAAACCCTAACCGACTTGTCGGAGGGTAAATGGGAAATAAAATACCATTCGTGGACCAAAACTAGCTAGGGGTGGTTCCCTGAATATAATAACCAATATGGGGGACTCTAATGGAGAAAACCTTACGGCGCAGGGAAACGGATACCCAGTGCCGGCGACTTTGAGGGGTGAGCAAGCGGGCTCCCAGTCGTCGTTATCCAATGACCGCAATACTTCAGAGGTGATAAGTTCTGTAAATCCATTTGGAAGAAGTTCCATAGTGCCACGATCACCAGCAAGACTATATGCAATGCATAAGTCCGAGAAAGTTATTACCCCAAGTGGTACTCCAGTCAGTCGACTGGACAATACATCCGGGGGGGATCCATCCTCTTCGAAGGCTGGCCCTATGGATTTTGAGGAGGGCCAAACACTCCATGAAAGAAGTGATGCCAGCGGAAATTTTACAATGCGAGCAGTAAAATTCAGTGAAAGAACTGTTGACCTAGAAAAGGAAAATATGGATCTCTTTGAGAGGCTACAGAGGATGGAGCAATCATTTGCCAAGCTAAGCGAAGAAATTGAGTATCTAAAGCGAGAAAATGAACTTCTAAAAATGAATCGGGATGCTAAAGAGCAAAGCGAATTAGAGAGTATTGAACCAAAGAAAGTCAACTATCTCACTGATGAGGATGAATTAGAAAGGGAGACGAACTGGATCCTAAAGAAGAAAAAAAAACATTCCAGGAAGGGTAAGAAAAGAAAAGCTGAATCGTCACCTGAGGTTGAACAACTAAATGTTAGTGGAACTACAAGTACCGAACCGGAAGTTGTCCAACCTGAGGCCAATCAACCGAAAGGTAGTAAATCTACCAAGAACATTGCACCAAAACTGGTGCAACCGAAAGAAAAAACCCCCCCACCAATAAGTATCGTGGGAGTAACCAGTTACCCAATAATTCAGTCACTGATGAAATCGGTTACTGACAAAGAATATAAGGTAACAGCGCTAAACAATGACGTTTGGAAAATTAATACTATGGACTCAGAAACCTATAGAACATTATCTATGAAGCTGAATGCTGAAAAGTATCAGTGGTTTACCTATGAGGACAAACAGGCTCGTCCGATAAAAGTTATGGCAAGAGGTTTGCATCACACTTGCTCAAGCGAAGAAATAATGGAAGACTTAAAAAATAAAGGTCTTAAAATACTAGATGCTGTGAATATGATTAAAAAAGAGAGAATAGAAAACCAAGAAGGAAACCCAACTTTCAATAAAAGGGGACTCCCTCTTTTTATGCTAGTATTTGATAACTCAGAAAATGTTCAAAATATTTATGGTATAAAAGCAATTCTTCACATGAAGGTAAAAATTGAACCTATGAGGAGAACCACTACACGCATACCACAATGCAAGAAATGTCAGGGATTTAATCACACCCAAAAATATTGCAGCCGGGATCCGAGATGTGTAAAATGCTCAGGTAAACATTTTACCCAGGCATGTACAATAGGGAGAGATGTACCAGCTAAGTGTATAAATTGTAAAGGCCAACATCCGGCCAATTATCGGGGCTGTGAGGTTGCTAAACACCTACAAAAATTAAGAGATAAATCACGAAATCAATCGCAAAATCATGAAATTCGAAGGATTCAACCATCAAATCAGATGGATCAAAATCCACAACCAAGCAACGCAGGGCAAAGAAGAACATTTGCTCAGGTAGTGAAAGGCTCGGGTTCAACCAAATATATGGGCTCTGAAAATAATCGAATTATGGAAAACATTATGAACAGCATCGAAGCTATTACAAAGCGGCTAGATGACCAAAGTAACCTGAATAACATGATATTTGATCAACTGAAGAAAATGCAACTCCCACAACGTAATCCGATAAAAAATGTTAAGTAAGAACACAACTTTCAGAATAGCAATCTGGAATGCGAATGGACTTATGCAACATATTCCAGAAATAGAAATATTTTTAAATACAGAAAAAATCGACATTTTTCTAATATCCGAAAGCCATTTTGTTAAATCTTCGTTTGTTAAAATCCGGGGTTATAACTTATATCATTCCATTCATCCAGCAGAAAGAGCAAGAGGTGGTTCAGCATTACTAATAAAAGAAAATATAAAACACCATGTAGAAACAGAAATCGAAGAAGAAACAATGCAAGTCACCACTGTTAGGATTCACATTAAACACAGACAGCTTACTGTCTCCGCAATATACTGTCCTCCCCGGCATAACTTGAAAAGGGAGGACTACATTCAACTATTTAAATCATTAGGACGTGATTTTATTATTGGAGGAGACTTTAATGCAAAAAACACCTATTGGGGATCTAGACTTACGACGTCAAAGGGTAAAGAATTGTTTCAAGCAGCCCAGACATCAAAATGTGAATTTTACTCTGGTGGTTCCCCAACATACTGGCCCAGTGACGAAGCTAAGATACCGGACCTAATCGACTTTTATGTAGCAAGAGGTATATCTCAGAACTATATTCACATTGAAAACAGCAATTCTCTAGTATCGGATCACTCACCGGTTATCATGACAGTCAGTGAAACTGTAATTCAAAGGGAAAGTGCACCCAGATTAACAAATTCAAAAACAAACTGGGATCTCTTTCGTGAAATAATGGAGGACAAAATCAATCTCCAGGTACCGATAAGAAATTCTCGACAGTTGGAAGACGAATTGGAGCAACTCAATGAAATAATTCACTATGCTGCATTGGCAAGCACTCCCATTTTACAAAATAAGAAGACGCTTAACATATCCTACCCAATGGAAGTTAGAGAGTTGGTAAGAGAAAAACGACGAGCTCGTAAAACCTGGCAAATTAATCGAACACCGGAGAACAAAACAATTCTTAACAATTTATGTAACAGCCTCAAATCCCTTCTTAAAGAAGTTAAAAATGAATCAATCAACAGATATCTAGTTAGCCTAACTGATGAAAAAAATTCTGATTACTCACTGTGGAAGGCGACGAAGGGACTCAAAAGACCCAAAATGCAAGTGCCTCCACTTAAAAAGGATGATGGAACCTGGGCAAGAGGCCACAAAGAGAAGGCTGATCTATTTGCGGAGTATCTCCAGGAAACCTTCCAACCACTACCAAGACAAACTGCCAATGAAAATATAATATCTATTCACAAGCTGGATGAGTTTGAAATACGGCCAGTAACTCTCAAAGAATTAAAAGAAGAAGTGAAAAGTAACATGAATGTTAAAAAAGCCCCAGGGTATGATTTGATTACTTGCCAAATTATCAAAGCTCTACCTAACAAAGGATTTCGTAAGCTACTACACATAATCAATGCGAGCTTTCGGTTAAAATATGTTCCGAATCAATGGAAAGTAGCAGAAGTAATCATGATACCAAAACCTGATAAACCACCTAACGATAAAAAATCATACAGGCCAATTTCTCTGCTGCCAATCATGTCAAAACTCTTTGAAAAATTATTACTAAAGAGACTTAAACCAATAATTGAGGACCGACAACTAATTCCTCCACATCAATTTGGATTCAGAGAAAAGCATTCTACAATTGAACAGGTCCATAGAATCACCAACATAATTGAAAGAACGTTAGAACGTAAAAAAGTATGCTCAAGCATATTCCTGGACGTCGCGCAAGCATTCGATAAAGTCTGGCACAGTGGTCTGGAATACAAGCTGCATAGAGATCTACCGAGACAATTCTATGCCATACTAAGATCTTATTTATCCAATAGACACTTTCGAGTGAAATATGAGGATGAATACTCTGAGCTAAAGAAAATCTCTGCCGGTGTCCCGCAGGGGAGTGTCTTAGGACCAATTCTGTATTTACTATATACAAGGGACATACCAACCACAAATGAAGGAACCATAGCCACCTTTGCAGATGACACAGCAATTATGGCAGTTGGAAATAATGTCGCTGATGCAACGAGCAAACTCCAGAGGATGACCAATGCGGTTTGTAACTGGACAAAGCGTTGGCGAATCAAACTTAATGAGATAAAATCCACGCATATTAACTTTACTTATCAAAAGGCTTACCACCTACCTATAGAAATTAACTCGCGACTCGTGCCATATGCAAATACAGCTAAATACCTTGGCATGACCCTCGATGCCAAGCTTAAGTGGAGAGAGCATGTCAAAAAGAAAAAAGAAGAACTTAACATAAAGTTCAGAAAAATGTATTGGCTCATAGGTAGAGGCTCTGAGCTTACAATTCACAATAAGCTGCTGCTATATCGGCAAATTTTGAAGCCGATATGGACCTACGGTATACAACTCTGGGGATGTACCAAGCAAACAAACGCCAAAATGATACAGACGTTTCAAAACAAGGTTCTTCGTAGCATCGTCAATGCTCCGTGGTACGCAAGAAATGAAGACCTTCACAGGGACCTACGGATGGAATACATCAAAGAGGAAATAAAAATGCATGCCGCAAAACACGAAATAAGGCTCCAGGAACATGGAAACCCCTATATTCGCCATATGATAGATAACCCTGTCGTTGAAAGAAGACTCCAAAGAACGAGGCCACTTGACCTAGTGAACTTACCAAACTAAAATTAGTAAATAGGTTTAATTGATTATGGGGCTAACCAGTGGGTTACACCCCAACAAACGTGAATTTTACTAGATATATAAAAATTTGTATTTGAAAGAAAAATTGCTAGATGAGCGCAGTCTCAGTCGTAATAAAATAAAATGAAAAAAAAAAAAAAAAAAAAAAAAAAAAAACGATCCCAAGGGAAATCTGGGTGAGCTTTGTCTCATGGTAGGTCCAACCAAGCAGAATTGGCCTTAGGTGAGAAGCATTGTAATAATTTTTTTTAAATATCCCAAAGAACCTTCCAACATCACAGCCTTGACGCGGCGGAGTGGCTTGAGTATAGCGATGAAAACACTAATATTACCAGATAAGGAAACTTAAATGGGATTTTAGTTTTGGAGCTAATCAAACTAACGTGATAAATCATCTGGGTCAATTTTACAAAGCGATGAATAACAAACCTATACCCAATAACTCATATGGTCGTCTGTTTTCAGGGAAAGTTGACGAGACCAATGACAAATCATTGGGGACAATTTTACAAAGCGATGAATATCAATTCTACACTCAGAATTGCATATGGCCATCAATGTTTTAAGGAAATGGAGCTCTTATCCCCTGATTCTCCAAATGGTAATCATACAGTTTAATGAGAGGCCTCCATTTGATTAAAAAAAAGTTGGTGGGGCCAACGGCAAATCATTGGGGACAATTTTACAAAGCGATGAATATCAAATCTACAATCAGAATTGCATATGGCCATCAATATTTTAAGGAAATGGAGGTTTTTTCCCCTGATTCTATGGTAATCATACAGTTTACTAAGAGGACTCCATTTGATTAATGAAAAGTTGGTGGGGCCAATGACAAATCACTGAAGACAATTTTACAAAGCGATGAATATCAAATTTATACTCAAAATTGCATATGGCCATCAATGTTTTAAGGAAATGGAGCTCTTATCCCCAGATTCTCCAAATGGTAATTATGCATTTACTAAGAGGACTCCATTTGATTAAAAAAATTGGTCGGACCAATGACAAATCATTGGAGACAATTTTACAAAGCGATGAATATCAAATTTACACTCAAAATTGCATATGGCCATCAATGTTTTAAGGAAATGGAGCTCTTATTCCCTGATTCTCCAAATAAAAATAATATAGTTTACTGAGGTGATTCCATCTGATACTTTAGTATATTCGTATTAAATTTTACTGTATGCTAAATATGAGTTGTATTTTTAAACTATATACAATAACATGAGCTAGTTTAGCAGAATTTTCAAAATATGAGTGGTTTTTTATCTACAACAACAAAAATTAGTTTAGCAGAGCTTTAGCATATACTTCATACGCATCAATATTTCTCATAATTATTCTTTACGTCTCTAAAAAAATAAAAATGTAAGCCCCGTAAACTACCACCATCATTACTATCCAATTTGTCTTGTTTCTAATTTAATTCAATAAATGTTTTTTTCTTGTAACCATCGTTATATTTTGCCAACTAGTAAACTTATTGTACATATGTATAATGTTTTCCTAGATGTAATTTTTTTCATGACAACTTTAAACTAAATTAAACAAATGTAATAAATAATTATTTTGGCCAATGCTTGCACTTTGAAGATTTAAGATGCGATTTTATAGTTTAGCAATTATACACCACAGATTTTTATTTTACTACAGTGTTACTATATTTCATGAAGATTTTATAATTTAACCGTTTATCAATTTAGTATCACAACAGTTGGTTATATTAGGATATACAGCAAATTTATATTAGCAACACGTTTATGTTTTGACAAATCCAAGAAGGTATTGTTTATAATTAAACCACTAATCACAAAAAATAGTAATTTATTAAAACTATTTGTAACTTAAATTTCAATTTATGAAACTTTGAAGATTTAATAATTCTAATTAATATTTAATATATATATATATATTTATATATATATATATAATATATATATACATATATATAAATTAGAGATAAGATAATTGAGATCGCATGAGAAATCCACCCATTTTTGTTTTTGCGATCTAAGAAAATATCATAACAGTTTGCGCTTTATAAGAAGAAAGATATGGAACCCGATTGCTTATTAAATTGTGTGTACTTACCGTTAAAGACACAAAATGCAGGATCATTTAGGTAATCCATTCTTTTAACCGATGTATCCTATTCAACATGTTTTTATTTTGATTTGGGTATCGTTCAATATTTTTGTTGATTAAAATACCATTTAAATCACACACTAGAAGAGAAAAGATCACGATTTACCTTTATGACATATACATATGTTATAAATGTATAAAATTTTACAATATATATTTATGTACACTGTATTTCGCTGTATCTTTCAATTACGTGTATTTACCGATGATGTCAAAAACACACGAAGAAACCACTTTACGTCTTCTTTTATAATATTTTTGAGTTTTGTTTGATTTCTTATACCAACGATAGAAAAAATTAAAATCACTCACTAATCAAAGTTACTGGCAAAAATTATTAATACATTTCGGATTTCACTATTTTCTGTCGTATAAAGTGTAAAATGCAGATAGATGATCGTATAAAATATTCCACAGCAACTCCGCGCGCGACGTGTACGCACTCTCTATAACTTGATAATTGTGAGATTGTTAATTAAAATACATTATTGAATAAAAAAACTTGTAACTAAACAGATTTAATACACAGAATAAAAAAATAAATAACAAAAAAGTAGTTTTGATTGCTTTGATAGATTTTTAAAATGCAGCGATTTATAACCACGAATACGCGAAATTTTAATATAATATTCTCTTTCTCGCGTTATTCGCGTTTTTTTGATTTTTTGTGTTTTGGGTTTATGCTGTAGTGATTTACCTCTCTCTTTCTCAAATAAATCTCTCTGATATTTTTATAAATGTACAATAAATTATACATACAAATATGTATATACTCTGCATTCCAAAATTGTTTGGGCAGTGCGAAAATTGTTTGTGTGCTCAAATAAAATTGGAAGTCCACAAACTATGATTTTTAATTATTGTGTTAATTTATTCTTCAAAAGAAAAAAAGAAAAAGGTTTCTACAGAAAGATCTAACAACTAGCAAAACGTATTCGAATCTTAAGCTAAAATTGCTACATGTTTTCTACAAGTTTTAAGCAAATGGTTAATTATACTAATTATTAAAGGAGCTTCGTATATGTGCACCACGTAGAATCGTTCCTTGTAATACAAACTCAATGACAATTTTTTTGTTAAATTTCCAAGTGATTTTCCTACTGTACTAACAGTAACGTTCACAGGACTTACTCCCAAAATCGGCAACGGACACGTGCTTGGTATAACGAGTCTTAACGAAATTACATTGGTCGCATTTTCAACCAAGTGGAATTAAGTATTTATGGCCGTTTGATTTGGACAAATGTTAATTTTTACTTTCTTTTACGTAAGTAAAATAAAGTATAGTAATCATGAAAATTTTCGATCTTGAGATTATTGAAGATTTATCTGTTTTGAGGTCCCCTGAGTCCGAAAAAGTGGGTTTCGAAATGATGTCTGTCTGTCAGTCTGTCCGTCTGTCTGTCCGTCTGTCTGTCAGTCTGTGTCCTCTCTACAGCCCAGATGGCTTAACCAATCGAACTGAAACTTCAGATTTAAGGTTTTTTCATAAATTGGGAGGCCCCAGTGAATTTTACTCCAAATCGGTCAACCGGAAGTGGCCACTCCCTTGGGCCAGAAAATTTGTTTTGCAAATATCTTAAAAAGTATAAGGTTTACAAAAAACTACTGATACAAAATGTTTCCAAAAAAAAAAAATAAAAAAAAATAAAAAATAAAAAAATTTTATAAAAAAAAAAAAATTGATGTGTGGCCAACACATTTCTTCTACGAACAGGGAATTTTGAGAAACCAATTACTCAAACTTCTTACAAATTTATTATTTTGTATTACTTTCTGTATTACTTCATCATCTGTATTACTTCTGTATTAATTCATTATTTTGTATTGCTCCATCTGGGCTGTAGAGAGGACACAGACTGACAGACGGAAAGCCAAACGGACATCACATAATATTTGGGGTACCAGGGGTGCGATTCCGGTTCAGTGATAAAATGATATGATAAATTTGAAACGGTGTAAACAAAGCAAAAAGCAGAATTTATTGTTTTTCGTATTATGCCTACTTTGAAATTTAAAAGTTTGAATTTTATCAAGAAGTAGAGCAAAGGCAAAATAATTATTCATTATGCTAGGTTTACAGCGACACACGACACTATAATATTGTATGAAGTATTCTACAAGTATTCTACACTATAAGCTGCAGTTGCTATATTTATGCCATTCAATAGATGAGCGGTAAATTCAGACATTGCTTCTACGAATCTATTTACGATACCTTACCTTCTTACTAATAAATTACACCGAAACGATAAATATAGAGACATACAAAGCATCAACACAAAAAGATGATAAAATCATAACAAAGTTATTTATCTGATACTCACTTATTATGCTAGTGCATATATACACAGCAGTATGTTCTCTTTGCATCTCCCAATACAAACATTGTGAAAGAATTTGTATAGTTTGCGACAAATGAATGATGAAGTACCAAAATGTTTTTGAAGGTTGGCCCCCGATGATGGCTTTTATCCTTGGTATCTACGTTTGAACTCTATCAAAACCAACCTAATCAGCGAAATAGTCACAAAAGTTTGATTTGATTGGATTAGAGCACGAATGTAAATAGAACTAGGCCCTATAGGGTAACAAAACCTTGCTCATAAACCAATTTTTTTCTTGTGCTGTCGTTCGATTTGTAGTGGACATTCGATTTAAATTAAATAACCTGATACTTGGAATTCCTTATTCAAATAAATTATAATATTAAAAATTTGCAAACTCCGAAAAATGGATCTCGATATTCTTTCAAAGGATGCTTAACATCGTTATCGGAATATATTCAACTGATGGGTTTGTTAAAAAATCCCAATATTCTTTTAATTTTTCAGAAAGCATTTCAGAAGATAAAGGTGGTAATACCACAGAATATAATATCTATACAATTAATTATATATAGTATAAGCGACATTGCACCGGCCAAAAACAGTTTTGCCCTACCTGTTTTTCACGTGTCGAACGAGAATTATTTTTCGAATTCCAAACACTCAGTTCGCTTAACAACAATTTAATACTGACGAATCTTCCTTCGCCAACCTGACGTGAAAAAATTAAATCAAATTTCTTTCAAACAAAACCCGCATTGTGTACTATAATGTAAGGCCAATAAACCTAACATTAATTCTACTGAAGAATTCTTAAATACTTTATAAAACCTTGCTAATCAGATCACAGCACCACAAGCTAAATTAATAAGACGTTGTATTATTTTTATTTTGCAAAATATTTTTTTATAGTTGGTGAAAGTATTTCAGGGTCACTTTTCACTTATTTCTTTCCACTAATTAAAATGTGTTAAGATTTTTTAAATTTCCTAGAGTAGATTTTCCGTTAATTTTGAATTTGCAGTTGCTCAATTACACAAATTATTTAGATCCTAAAAAGTTACTGAGAGAAAAACGTTTGTAAGTACACAATATCCAAATGCAAACACATATTTGGTACATCACCTTTCTTAAGAAATAATTTATTTGGAAACTAATTAAATATTTTCTACATACTATATTTCAGTGACCATTTTTGTATGCGTACAAATTTTATCATTGGCGACAAAAATTTTCATCGACAAAAACCAGTCTGATAAATTTATTGAATTTGTTTCTAATTCATCATAAATTTATCATTCGTCGCTTACTTGCAATCGCAAAACACAGTGTATAACAATGATATAATTTTATCAGATTTCATTATCATCGAACCAGAATCGCATCCTAGTGCAATAAGGCATGCATAATTTTGTTTTGTGCAATGAAAAAAATTAAAACGGATGACTAGATGAAAATGAAAAGTTTTTTTATCATTTAAAATTATCACTGAACCAGAATCGCACCCCAGGTCCCAGATTCCGTGAAACAGAAAATTTATTTTGCAAATATTTCAAAAATGTACAATTTACAGAAAACATGAAAAAATAAAAACAATCTTAACACTAGCTCTACCAACCCGTCAAAATGACGGATTGCTCATTCATTAAATTAATTTTTTTTTATTGTTATGATAGTATTGTTTCGGAAATTTATGTTGAGTTTTAATAAAATTACTTTAAAATTACTTTGTTGTCATATTAAAAGTCATCTTGAATCTCCAAAACAATAGTTACATAATAATAAAAAAATATTATTTCAAAAAATATACAACCGGTCATTTTGACCGGTCGGTACTTCTAGTGTTAATTAAGTTTGCAAGAAATTTGCATTATAAAAGCTTCTCAAAATTCGCTGTTCGTAAAAGAAAGTCGTGTGTTGGCCACACCTCAATTTTAAGAAAGTTCCAGATGTACTGGAACGTTTCAGATTTTTTTAGAATGTTTTGGAATTTTCCAGAATTTTCAAGAATATTCTCAAATTTTCTAGGTGTTTCAAAATTTATACCAAGTTTCAGAGAATGTTCCAGAATTTTCCGACATTCTCAAAACTTTCTAGGATGTACCAGGACGTTCCAGAATTTCTTAGGATTTTTTATACAATTTCAGAATGTTCTAAAAGGTTCCAGAATTTGTCAAAAAGTTCCAGACTATTAAAAAATGACTAGAAAGAACCAGGTATAGTGGAACGTTTCAGATCGAAATGTTCCAGAATTTTCTAAACCAATCGCAAATTTTGTAGAATGTTGTAAAATCTTCTGGAAAATTTCTGGTATTTCAGAATTTGCTGGAATTTCCAAAATTTTTTAGAATGTACAGGTTTTTTCAGAATTTTTTAGGATTTTTTAGAAAATTTCAGAATATTTCAGAATGTTCCAGAATTTTTAAGAATATTCTCCAATTTTGTAGAATGTTCTGAAATTTTCTAGAAAATTCAAGATTTTTCAGAATTTAGAGAGTTTCAGGTGTATTGGAATGTCTCAGAATTTTCAAGAATATTCTCAAATTTTCTAGAATTTTCCAGAACTTTCTAGAAAATTTCAGGTGTTTCAGAATTTTCTAGAAAGATTCAAAATATAGTTTCAAAATATTCCAGAATTTTCTAGAAAGTACCAAGTGTATTGGAATGTTCCAGGATTTTTTAGAATGTTTCGGAATGTGCCAGAATTTTTGTAATTTCCAAAATGTTCCGGAATGTTCCAGGACGCCTCAGAAATTCTTAGGATTTTCCAGAAAATTTTAGAATATTTCAGAATTTTTTAGAAAGTTTCGTAATGTTCCAGAATTTTCTAGAACATTGTAGGTGTTTTAGAAAGTTTTAGCCAGTTTCAGAATGTTCTAGAATTTTTCGGAATTTGCAAAATATTCTAGAATGTGCCAGGACGTTCCAGAATTTCTTAGGATTTTCTAGACAAATTCCGAATGTTCCAAAAGATTTCATTTATTTTTAGAAAATTCCAGAATATTAAAAAAATGTCCAGTATATTCCAGGTGTACTGGATCGTTTCAGATTTTTTTAGAATGTTTTACAATATTCCAGAATTTTCAAGAATATTCTCAAATTTTCTATAATGTTGCAAAATTTTCTAAAAAGTTCCAGGTAAATCAGGATTTCTAGAAAGTTTCAGAATGTTTCAGAATTTTCTAGATTTAGCCGGAATTTCCAAAATTTTGTAGAATGTACCAGGACTTTCCATAATTTTTTTTAGGATTTTCTAGAAAATTTCAGAATGTTCCAAAAGGTTCCAGAATTTTCTAGAAAGTTCCAGGTGTACTGGAACGTTTCAGATTTTTTTTGAAGGTTTCGGAATGTTCCAGAATTTTCAATAATATTCTCAAATATTCTACAATAGAATGTTTCAGAATTTCTTAAAGTTATAAAAGTTTCTCAAAATTCGCTGTTCGTAAAGGAAAGTCGTGTGTTGGCCACACCTCAATTTTCTTTGTTAATTTTCAATTGATTTTACTTTCTTTTACGTAAGTAAAATAAAGTATAGTAATCATGAAAATTTTCGACCTTGAGATTATTGAAGATTTATCTGTTTTGAGGTCCCCTGAGTCCGAAAAAGTGAGTTTCGAAATGATGTCTGTCTGTCCGTCTGTCCGTCTGTCAGTCTGTGTCCTCTCTACAGCCCAGATGGCTTAACCAATCCAGCTGAAACTTCAGATTTAAGCTTTTTTGATAAATTGGGAGGTCCCAGTGAATTTTGCTCCAAATCGGTCAACCGGAAGTAGCCACTCCCGTGGGGCAGAAAATTTGTTTTGCAAATATCTGAAAAAGTATAAGGTTTACAAAAAACTACTAAAATAAAATGTTTCCAAAAACTAAAAGTAAAAAAAAATAAACAAAAAAAAATTAAAAATTAAAAAAAAAAATTTAAAAATTAAAAAAAAAAAAAATTTAAAAAAAAAAAAATTTAAAAAAAAATTTAAAAAATTTTATAAAAAAAATAAAATTGATGTGTGGCCAACACATTTCTTCTACGAACAGGGAATTTTGAGACACCAATTACGCAAACTTCTTACAAATTTATTATTTTTTATTACTTTCTTTTACATAAGTAAAGCTTAAATCTAAAGTTTTTGTTAGATTGGTTAAGCCATCTGGGCTATAGAGAAGACACAGACAAACAGACGAGCAGACAAACGGACAGACTGACAGACAGACATCATTTCGAAACCCACTTTTTCGGACTCAAGGGGCCTCAAAACAGATATATCTTCATTAATTTCTTACATAATATTTGGGGTTCCAGGTCCCAGATTCCGTAAAACAGAAAATTTATTTTACAAATATTTCAAAAATATACAATTTACAGAAAACATGAAAAAATAAAAACAATCTTAATAAAGTTGGCAAGAAATTTGCATTATAAAAGTTTCTTAAAATTCGCTGTTCGTAAAAGAAAGTCGTGTGTTGGCCACACCTCCATTTTTTCTACTGTACTGCCGATCACATAGTGGTTGCTCAAAACATCAACAGTTGACACTTGCTTGGTATAACTAGTCTTAACGAAATTATAATCATTAGCATAGAAAACGGTCCACCCTAAACATTTTTTATTTTGATGCGAATACCTTTTGTAACGTACTAGCTGGAAACATGAAACAAAAACTAAATTCAAGGTGTGGCTAATACCTACTTTTTCTAAACATATGGTTGAGTTTCTTCGAATTTTCTATGGGTTTTTTGAGTGCTTAATGTGACCAAGCCAATAGTGTAAATCCTTCATTGAGATTGATTTTTCCAGTCATTGGTATAGTTGCCGTAAATATATTTTATTCACAAACTATAGTTGCTATCTGAAATTTTTATTTTTTAGTCTAATCCAGCGGTCTTTTGATTTTGTTATTTGTTTTACTACCTGGCAATCGTTAAGCTTGGCTGATCTTAACAATTCCAGCTCATAAATTGTATTACTATCATAAACGGTTTATATATTGGATGGTGAAGTGTATAAAGGTGGCTGTCGTTAGTATGTTTGCAATGATACAATTCATGCCTTGCCATCATATAGTATTGGTCGCGATGCAATGTTGTCGCCAGGTAATCCATTACAGGTTGGATGAAGGTTAGATCTGTTATTGGGAACGCTAATGGTTTAAACAAAAGGAATTAGATAGTAGTCGTACCGTTTTTGGCACGGGGTACTCTGCAATGGCCCTCACCTTATCCGGATTGGAACGCAGAGTGCCTCCACCCACCACATGACAAAAATTTACTTTTTTCGACATTAATAGTGAGACCTGCTGCAGTTAACCGAGATGCTACATCGGCCAAGAGAGACAAGTGCTCATCGAAGGTCGAAGTTGTAATGAGAATATCATAGAGATAAATGAAAACCCGATCTGTAGATGGTATGGGATCATTCTGTGCATCAACCGGCATAACGTTTGAGGCGCATTGCAGAGACCAAATGGCATAACAGTAAAATGGTATAGCGGGCGTCTTGGCACTGTAAACGCAGTTTTTCCATAGACTGAGGGTCTAACGGAATCTGCCAGAACGCATCCTTTAAGTCAATACTGGACATGAACTGAGCCCTATCCAGTCGACTTAGTAATCCATTTATAAGTGGTAAGGGGTAGGCATCCTTCCTAGTAACGCTATTCAGTTTACGAGGCACAACCGCACCTTTCCGTTAGATTTCCGGACTCGAGCCATCGGTGAACACCAGGGGCTAGTACTTTCCTGAATTACACCTAATGATAACATACGGTCTAATTCTTGGTACATTTCACTTTGAACAGCAGACGACACGGAGAAGAAATGCTGCTTCATGGGAATTGCATCTCCTGTGTCAATTAAATGTGTCACTAGGGAAGTTCGCCCTAGACCAAGTTTCTCTGAACTAGGAAAAAGACTAACTACCTGTTGCACCTTTTCCGACTGCTCCTTACTCAGAACGTGGTGTTTCGGGATGTTCGGAATCTTGTTTCTGAACCTGGACCAGCAATTTCCTCTATCACGATAGGTTGAAGCACAAATGTAGTCCAAAAATCGAACCCTAAATACAACTCTTGCTGTAACTCCGGAATTAGAAATAATTGCATTTTGATGGTCTTTCCGTTGTAGAGAATTGGTACAAAAACATATCCAATTACCGCTGGTTTCTCACCGTTCGCTGTCTGTACTGATGCGAAAACAGGAAAGAGATGCAGCTTATAATTTTCAATAAATTCTGCACCGTTTTTCCCCAGAGCACTGATGGTCGCTCCACGAATTGGTCATTTAAACTTGATACAGAGGCGAACTTTACTTTTCTGAATTTCTAGTGTAATAATCTCTTTTTTCGGAAGTATTTAATAGATCGGAGCTTATGATTTTGGATAGCTGTATATTGATTATAAGGGAACTTATTCGACGATGTTTTGTTGTTTGTTAATTGCGTCTCTGCATACATGGCATACAACTCCGGATCGGTATTTGCCGCCGATTCCGTGGTATTTGGTGTGGGAGGCAAAATCGCTGGCTGGTGGAAATGAGGATTCCCAGTGATTCTCATTCCCATCTGTTGGTTTCCCGGTCTCCAATTACATGCACCACAAAACATTGCATTAGGTGGAAGAGGTTGGCCGCAATTCCAGCATATGATTGGGGAATTATTATCCGAGAAAAGGTGGGATATTGCTCTGCTCGATATGTTTGTGAACCGCTAGGATTTACGATGTTTGGTATTGCTGACTGAGGCAGATTCTGGTATCCTAGAGCCACGTAATAAATTGGTTGAGTATGATAGTTAGGAGGGGTCAACGTTCATGCTTCAAATTTGCCCACGAGCATCTTGGATTGCGTTCAAGCAAAGTCCAATAATATGACGAGCGACGCCATGCACTAACGAACCGATATCGTGCACCAATGCATCAACTGGGATTCCATTCAGCCATTAATTCTATTCTAAAGAAAAATTTCTCTACTGGTATTCCACTACTCGATCCATCAAATGATATGTTCCATTTTTGAACATCTACTGCCGGAGGTAGGCGGTTATATCCGACCGGGGGACCATAAAACCGTGGAGGTGGGAACGCTGAGTGATTTTTAGGTGGAAGCAAATAGTTTATGTTGGGTTGATAAACATTAGACGGCCTGCTATTGGACAACTTTTTTGTTTTGGCGGTGACTGTTGCGGCGTTCTAGGAGTTTCTTCTTGTATTGGGGTGAATATTAGCTTTGTTGGGTATACTCCAGGTCTCGACGGTTGCGTTACTGATGGGTTCAGGTGGCGAATGCTGAACAATTAATTGTTCACTTTGCTGTTGTACTGCATCGAAACTTTGAACCAACTGCTAACGGATGAACGATATATCTTTCGGCTGGTGTACCTATTCTACCTGTTCTGAGCGCACTCTTTGTTTGCCATTTGTAAACCCAACAATCTTAAATATGCCAGTGTTAGTTGATTCCTCCATGACATGCTCGTAAATGTGCGTCTGCAATTAGTATTACTTCGTAATATGATGTTTGGATGGCAACAGAATCGAATGTTTAACATCGAAATCTAACTCGCTGTTTGTTATGCGACCTCATACTTGAAGTATTTCTGCGTACGCATCTGATTTTCTCTTCGAATTCTTGATGTTGAACTATTCTGCGTAATACTTCTTGGGCCTCCTTTAGCTCCTTGCCTGATGGTGTGGTCAACAATAGGTGATGAACGGAATATTTTGTTTACATCAGAGATCATTTCTATTTGGTACCCAAACGGGGTTATGTTTGCAGAGCTTCTGACCGGCAACACCTGCTTTAATTCTAGACCTTGTTGAACAAAGTCTGTTGTGACCAGGTTTTTTTGTTTTTTTGTTTATTTATTTATACATAATACAATGATTTTGTCACACCCTATTTTGAGCTATAACTCATTCACAATAGAGTGTGCAATAGGTGGCCAATATTTTATACAGCAAAAGAAACTGCAAACAACGTCTCAAATTGCTGTTTAGCAATTGTCTCTTCATGTTTCTTCAATTCGGTTGAATACCTACCTACCTAGACGCACAATTAGATTTTTTTTATAGCTTGACTTGATTCCCTTGGATTTCTGAAATTCTATTAGCGACGAATGATTTACACTTGTGAGGATGCCTTCGAATGCATGATAGAGTAACTATGGAATCGGTCTAAAAGTGCACCTCTAATTTTGGTACCTGTTCCAAACTTCACTGACTTTTCCCTTCTATTTTACAAGTAACAAAGCACCAGATAGTTTAAGTCGTTCTATTGACGAGACACTTTCATTGGTGCTACCTTAGTTTTAGATGAAAGTATTGTCATCTGATTTTTTCTCTAGACTCACTTCCCTGATACAGATGACTGCTGCATAGCTCTTTTCAGAGGCATCGCAAAATCAATTATGTGCCAACAAGCCTTTCAAGTTTAGTCTTTTGAAATTACGCAAATTATCCGATCTAGATTGTTCCAGAGCTTCAATCCATGGATAAAGAAGAAATTTTAGTTTATCACAAATACATTTCGGAGTTTTTTAGTCCAACCAAATATCACAGTCAACGCCGATAATTCGAGAAACCGGTTCAGATTTACACCAAATATGTATGTGCTCGGAAAGATGAATCAGATCATCACCCATTCGTTTCAAGAAAACGTATCTAGCCGAAGAATTAAAAACAACGTATAACTTTTTAAGGGAATTTTTGGAACATTGCGAATATATTGAAGAACAATATGAAAGTAAAGGTTCCACAAGAGTAGGAATGATATGATATTTCACATTACTTGTAATAAATTTTATCGTGCTCCTCAGTTTACTTAAGATACCATATATTTTACCACACAGGTGTGACATGGGCACACCAATTCAACTTAGTATTTATGATTAACTCCCAACTTTTAATCTGTGATTGTTTATTTTTATTTATTTATTTATTTAAACCTACAGTAAAGTACAATCGGTAATAAGAAATTATAATGCAATACAAAAATATTAATAATACGTTAATGGTACAAAAAATATTAATTATCAATGGCAAAAAATTTAAATAACTCATTTCTAAACGAATTTCTTGACATATTAAAATCAAAAATTTCAAAAACATAGTTAAAAATTTGCGACATTCTCAAGACTGGTTCAGAAAGTGCGTAGTTTGTCGTAACAGAATCAATGTGTAAGAAACCGTCTCGTCGCCGCAAACAACGCGTAGGAGCGTAAAAATTGAAACGCGTAAGTATTTCATCACAATCAATTCGTGAGGTCAAAACATCGCGCACAAAGATAGCTGATGCTATGTCTCTTCGGTGATTTAATCGTTGTAATTTTAATAAATTACAGCGATCTTTATAAGGCAGAAGAACATAGTTATTCACTCTATCAGAAGGTAGACCACGAAGAGCATACAGTACAAATTGCTTTTGAACACTTTCAATTCTATCTGAATGACACTTATAAAATGGTGACCAGATCTGAGAAGCGAATTCAAGAATAGACCGAACAAAGGACACATATAAAGATTTTAGTGTAAGCGGGTCACAAAAGTCTTTACAATTACGCTTAATGAAGCCTAACATAATGTAAGCCTTAGCAATAATAGAATCAATATGTTTTGTAAAGGAAAGATCAGAAGAGAAAATTATACCCAAGTCAGACATGAACTCAACTCTGTCAACCACCATATTATAAAGAAAATACTGCTGAAGAATAGCTGATCGCTTTCTAAAAAAAGAGATAACCTTACATTTGGCCACATTCAACAACAATTTGTTGTTAAACGACCAACTGCAAAATGTGTTCAAATCACTTTGTAACTTTAAACAATCAGAAATTGAAGAAATCGGAGCGAATATTTTCATATCATCTGCGTAAAGAAGGCAATGTGCAAATTTAAAACACTCCACAACATCATTAATAAATAATGAAAACAGAAGTGGACCAATGTGACTACCTTGCGGTACTCCAGAAGTTACACGAAATAAATGAGAAGCAGAATCATTAATCTTAACGTATTGTGACCGGCCAAACAGATAAGATTCCAACCATTTGATAGGGATGAACTCACAATTTAGTTTCTCTAGCTTATAGATAAGAATTGAATGATCAATTTTATCAAAAGCTTTTGAAAAGTCAGTGTAAACTACATCTACTTGTTGCCGGCCCTCGATTCTGCTGTATAAACGTCCACAAAATGCAGTCAAATTGGTAATTGTAGATCTTCCCGGATAAAACCCATGTTGTGCAGGCAAAATAAGAGATTTCACATGAAAAAACAAAAATTTCTGCACCATGGCTTCGAAAAGTTTGGGAATAGCAGAAAGAATAGCAATTCCTCGATAGTTGCTAATTTCACATCTTTTGCCAGATTTAAAAAACGGACGAATGAAGGATATTTTCCAGGGATCAGGAAAAATCCCAGTCCGAAGGCTTTCATTAAAGATGTGGGTAAGCGGAACAGCTAAACTTTCTGCACAATTTTTTATGAGGATGGGTGGAATACCATCATGACCAGCCCCCTTACTTACATCAAGAAGAGACAAGCAATCATAAACCTCCGTTTCAGTGAATTTTAATAAATTGTAATCAGTACGATTACAAGCTAATGAAGACGTGTTATGTAATGGAAATGATATCGCGGATGGTTCGTACACGGACTCAAAATATTTGGCGAATAGATTGCAGATATCAGGGAGTTGACTCGCCAATGAATTCTGATAAATCATCGGTGAAGGAAACCCAACTGCTTTCCTTTTACCATTGAGGAAATTCCAGAATTTTCTTGGATTGGACGTTAAGTCCACTTCAATCTGCAAAATATAGTTATTATATAGGAACCAATTTAAAATTTTAAATTCTTTTCGAGCTGCATCGAATCTAGAATAAAACTCAGCCCCATGTAGCCTATATAATGAATGAAATTTGTTACGCCGTTTTTCCAGGCGCAATAGTTTCCTATTGTACCATGGTTCACGAAACCGAGGTTCATTTTTAATTAAAGGGACATACCTTTCAACACCAGTCTTGAGTAGTTCATTGAACAAAGAAACGGCTTCGTTCAAGTTTTTCCCACGCCTAAGGAACTCCCAATCAGAGTTGACAAGAAATTCGTTTAAAGAAATGTAGTCAGCATGTCTAAAATCAAAATGAAAAGAGTTATCAAGGGAAAAATGATTGTCAATGCAAAGAAAGTTTATTGGTACATTTTTAATGAGTACAAAACATGATTTGGATTATAAAGGTAGAAAGAAAATTTAGGAATTAAAGAGTTAATTGATTTTAAAAAATGTTCGATTTTATTACAGTACAAAATCTAAATTTTTAAAAAATATTTATTTATTATTTATTTATTTATTTATTTATTATCATGTATAGCCTACAGTGATTACAATCGGTTATACAAACATGTTAAAAAAATTATAAAAATAATTTGTAAAAATGAAATACAACACAAAAGGAATAAAAGATAGATAGAAAACGCCGACTATTTAGTTATTATTACATAAAAATTTAAATAAAGCTTTCTTAAACGACTCTCTGGACAAGTTGAAATCAAAAACATCATAAACTGAATTAAACTCTCGCGATGCTCTCAAAAGTGGTTCCGAAAGACCGTAATTAGTTGATACCTGGTTAATGAGTAACAGTCCATCGCGTGGGCGCATTTGACGTACCGGAGCGTAAAGATTTAAGCGTGAAAGCAGCTCAGTACAATCGATTCGAGAACTGAAAATATCGCAAATGAACAATGCCGATGCTACTACCCGTCGACAATCTAATCGGTGCAGATTCAATAGGTTACAGCGATCTTGGTAGGGAGGAAGAACATATTCCACATACCGTATAGAGGGTAGACAACGAAGTGCATACAAAACAAACTGCTTCTGAACACTTTCTATTCTATTCGAGTGACAGTGGTAAGATGGTGACCACACCGGCGATGCATATTCTAAAATAGAACGAACAAAAGAACCGTACAGTGATGTTAGAGTAATCGGGTCGATGAAGTCCTTACAGTTCCGCTTAATAAAACCCAACATAATGTATCCTTATTAATAATGGTGTTAATATGTCTAGTAAATGTGGCATCAGCTGAAAAAATTATACCCAGATCAGATATAAACTCCACTCTGACTACATCCTCACCATACAGACGATAACGATGGGACAGAGGTGACCGGGTACGATAAAATGAAAGACTCTTACACTTACTCACGTTGAGTCCCAATATATTGCGAATAGACCAACTGCAAAATTTGTCCAAATCATCTTGCAGTTTTACGCAATCGGACACGCTGTTGACCCGGGCGAAAATTTTCATATCATCGGCAAACAGGAGGCAGCTGGCAAACTCAAAGCAGTCAACAATATCGTTGATAAATAATATAAATAATAAAGGGCCAATATGACTTCCTTGAGGTACGCCAGATGTCACGCGAAATAGCTGTGAACTAGAATCCAAAATCCTAACGGATTGCCAACGGTCGGAAAGGTAAGACTGCAACCATTCAATTGGAATGCACTGACAATTTAAGTTCTTTAATTTAGAGGTCAGGAGCGAGTGGTCAATCTTATCGAAAGCTTTCGCAAAATCAGTATAAATAACATCCAGTTGCTGCCTGGAGTTTAAACTGCTAAATAACTTGCCACAAAAAGAAACCAGATTAGTCACTGTGGATCTGCCTGGATAAAACCCATGCTGAGCAGAAGGAATTATTGATTTGGTATGGAAAACCAAGACCTTGTGAACCATAGATTCAAATAGTTTGGGTATGACGGAAAGAATGAAAATCCCCCGATAATTACTTACTTCGTTTCTTCTACCCGCCTTGAAAATGGGATGGTGGCATGCAATTTTCCAAGGCTCAGGAAAAAATCCAATACGTAAACTTTCATTAAACATGAAGGTAATTGGGCGGGACAAACTCTCGGCACAATGCTTAATAAGGATCGGCGGAATACCGTCGTGACCAGCGCCCTTTTTAATATCATGATTAAGCAAGCAATCGCAAACTTCCTGCTCAGTAAATTTAAAATAATTAAATTCCACGAAACTGTTAGCGCATGAAGGAATGGTATGGGACATCGTGGCTGGTTCGTATACTGAGGCAAAATAGCTAGCAAACAAATTACAGATCTCCGCGGGTTGACTAGCGACGGAGTTCTGGTAAGACATAGGAGTAGGAAAACCAACCACTTTTCTCTTACTATTCATAAAACTCCAGAACTCCTTTGGATTTGATGTCAATTCCTCCTCGATTCGCACAACGTATTGGTTATATAAAAACCAATTTAAACTTTTAAACTCTTTGCGAGCGTTATCAAATTTGGGATAAAATTGGACCCCGTACCGCCTGTATAATGAATGGAACTTATTGCGGCGATTCTCCAGATTTAACAATCTATTGTTATACCAGGGCTCCCGAAAGCCGGTTTTTTTTTTAAACCAACGGAACGTGTCTTTCAATACCACTTTTGAGAATGTCGTTAAACATCAAAACGATGTCATTTAAATTACCGCCGCGTTGCAAAAAGTCCCAATCAGAATTGCTGAGGAACTCATTTAAGGAAGCGTAGTCGGCATTTCTGAAATTAAAATAAAACTTGTTAGAAAAGGAATCAATTGAACAATTTATATGAAAAATATTTATCGTAATTGGTGTGTGGTAGTGCTCTGGGAGCCGGTGAAATCCAAACATGATGAAACCTCCGAATGCATGACGTCATTGGCAAATAACAGGTCCAGGAGTTTCCCTTGACTGTTGCTAGTACGATTCAGCTGCTTGGTTGAGATGCTAGCAAAGTAGTCAATAATGTATAATGCCCTTTGGTCAGTGGAAAGCGATGTAAAGACACCATCAACATCAAGCCAAGCTATGTCAGGTAGATTAAAGTTGCCCACAATTACAAGTTGATCATTAGGACGCACTGAAGGCATCACAACTGTGTCGATGAAATTGATTATCCTTTCAAAATATTCCAAATTCGAACCATTGAGAGCATACACTGCGATGATGACGATAGATGAACTGGCCACCTTAACACGAACAGCAATGACGTCAAGACTAGGATGACAGACAACCAACTCATTAGGAATGGAAACTTTAACCGCAATCAATACCCCACCCCCTCTAAGCCTGGTGTCAAAATCATACCTGTCTTTCCTGTGAACGACATAGTCCGGAGGGAAATATTCACCAGAATACATATTGACAGTAAGCCAGGTCTCACAGATTATTATGATATCATAATCATTGTCCAGAACGCCTAAGCGAAAATTCTTGGCTTTACCTCGGATGCTAGAGGCGTTGTGGTAATAAATTGAGGTAAAGCTGGAACGATCGGAGCTTACTGGCAGGATTGGCGCACAGTTTGTTGCGTAATGACCGCTGGAGGATTCAGGGTCGATATTTGCTGGTTCTGAAATGCACCTTTCCCCATTGCTTGCATACGATGTGATTGGCGCTGCCGAAAATTTGTATTATGAAAGGGTCTAATACACACATCATTAGGCCAATTCACCGTAGACATAACTTTGGCTGTTAAATCTGCATGAACTCCCACTTTGAAACAGACATACTCCATGTCGGTAAGTTTACGCCCATTTGGTATTAGCTTACTAACCACAGCATTAGAAATACCAAAGTTATTATTTACAAATTCGGCAATAGCAGCGTCTTCAACAGCGGTATCGAACTGCGACATATGAAACCAAAACTTCGGTTTAATCATCCGGATACTGTTAGGCAGCGAACATGGTTTAGTTCCACTTATTGAGGCGTACGATGGACGACGCACGGCAGCTGCTGCAGATGAAATGCCCGGGAGAGTTGGAGTCGACGTCTCGGAAGAAGTTATGCCAGTATGAGCGGTTTGGGCTGACACCTGGGCGAAGCAATCGCGGATTTGTTCAGCGATCTGGTCACCAATTTTGCTGCAGACAGATGACAGGCTGGAAGCACACGAATTAGCCAAAGACTCAGCGGCCTGACTAATTATCGTGTTAACGTTGGGCATGGTGGTGTCAGCAATAATTGATATCTTGGATTCCATATTGTCCAACGAGGATTTAATCGTATCCAACGACATACAATTACCCTCTTTAAATGTGCGCTGGCACTCAAGGCACATAAAAACTGCATACGGACAGTCGTTAACAGCTTTGATCCAACTGTCGTTCGAAGGAGACTTCCAGTCCAGGCAGTCTACGTGGTAGAATTTGCTGCACGGCCCAAAACAGTGTAAAAGTACACTGCCCCGTTTGGTGTTATTACACTTCACGCAAATCTTTGTCATAATTACAATATAATTAAAAACTGATCGTCACACAATTTACAGCGTTAGTCACAACAAAAACTATTATTTTAATTTAATGAAACTTAATTTTTTTAACTGAAATTTAACAAAGAAATATTTATTTAAATGAGGTATAAATTTTCGAAATATATGAATGCCATTCTTACGTGAAAGGTTTCACAACAAATTTAATTATTACCATTTTTATAATATGAGCTAATTAAACCCTTAATTTTTTTAATTTCAGAATACTTTGAATTATTTGGTGAGTTCCTTTTATAATTTAATTAAATTTAAATTGAAATGAAATTATATAAATTAATAAAAAAACATGGTTATACTTATAATAACCAATTAAATCTAATGTCGAATTAACAACTGAAATTTTAAAGAATATTAAAAGGATTTTTTGCTCAGCCGATAAGCTAATTCAAATCCAATGGTTTTTACAACAACATATAAAATTATAAGCAAGTACATACTGACAAATTAAAAATAAGCTTAAAACTGTGGTCAATGCTACTATGTAAAAAACAATAGTACTAATCTAACTCGAAAAAAGAATTTATATACAGCAACACGAATTTGAGAATACTATATATTCTTATGATAAGAATAAAGCATCTATTCTTGTATAAGAATGAAGTAGATTAATTATTTTAAAGATTAATCTACAAGTAAATACTTAAACGATTAAAATTTACTCTATTTCACCGTTTGGCCATTAACTGCAGAATTAGCTTGTCTTAATATTATTATAGGTTTCACCAAAAATTCTTCCAATTCTTAACCAAATAGCTGTGTGAAGTTTAAATAATTTCAGATATTTGACATATTTACTAATTTAACGCATTCCTGCAAAATATCGATTTTTTGAATGAACAGAAAAATCATAAATCAGCTTTATCCCTAACTTTTAGATGCAACAATATAATTAAGTTTTCAGCTAAGGAAAGTGAATTCAGCCTCTTCTATTTTGGATGTAAAAATAACAAGGGGAATAACGGTTTGTGCGCTCTTTGAAGACCCTTCGATGACCGTAGAATTTATGGGGAAGGTTAATTATTCTATATAAAACTCGATTGAGGTTTATTTGGCTATCAGGGTAGCCATCTGGGTCCATTATTGTTTATTCTGTTTGTTATTGATATCGTTGCATGTTTCAAGTTTTGTAAGTGTCTGTTATATACAGATGACCTAAAAATGTACGCTAATATCCGAAATGGTGCATTCGTATTGGTTTTATTGGTACAACCGGCCTTTAATCATTCTAGTGATTGGACTGTCGAAAGTGGTTTAGTTTTCAATATCTTCAAATGTAAAACTAGGTAACTTGCAAGGATTAATAATTTAATTGACACTCCGTACAGTTTACAAGACGTAGAAATTGATAGAGTTACTCAGTAAATTGCTTTAGCCTTTAGGTGTTTTATTTACATGTAACCTAAGTTTTACTAAACATATAGAAATGATTGTAGCTAGGGTTGGCTCGATGCTTGGTTTTGTAAAGAGACATGCTCGTCAATTTTCTGACCCTTGTTCTGTTAGACCTGTTTTGGAATACTTTTTAGTTATCTGGAGTTCCAGTTATAACATCTGTTGCGATCGTATTGAACGAAGAAAAAGTTCTTAATATTTGCTCTCCGTAGACTTCCGAGGTCAACTTCCGGATTTAGTTTACCTGAGAGGTATTTGCTAAATATTTTAACCAATGTTCAGAACTTTGAGCAAATATGTTATAATTGTTTGTGCCCAGTTTCCGTCAGGAAGACGATTCTGAGAGCATGGAAGATGGAAGTGTAGATTGTTTCAGCTTACGTGTGGTTTTCCACAGAGAGTAATTGATTGTTTAAGTTGCTGTGAGTTCACTGATATAATGAATCCTTTCGCCACGTTCTTTCATTTAGGTTATTTACAGATTTTTGATTGCTGTATTTAAACCTGCATATTGAGCGTTTTATCATTAATAGCTGCTGAATACTATAAGACTGCTGCTGGGTATCGCACTTGTTGCAGCTTGTTTTAATACATCCGCATAAGGTTTTGTTCTGCTGAAATTTCATCTTTTGTTTTAGTAGGATGTTTAACAAATATGTTAATGTGTGTGTAACGTGTAATCTAAGTGGTGATAGTTTTAGAGCTTGCATGTTTAGTGTTTTTAATAGCGGTGAGTGACCAGAAGATGTGGATTGTAACATGTTTCGGCCAGTACAAGAGGTTTGATACACCCTATGTTACACAAAAGTTTAGAAAATCGTAAATTTGATGTCCGTCAGTTGGCCAATAAGTTATGGGTGATATATGATTTAGTTTTTCGTCTTACACAAATTCCCACAGTTATTTTCCTTTCGATGATCTTAATGCAGTAGACTTAGGGGTCTTATAATGAACTTATATCTTATCTCCCAGAGTTGTGAAGTAATTTGCAATCTTTTAATTTCGGTGGACTGCAGATATCACGCATTTCCCTGTGCACTAGTCCAATTATATGCTTAATATCATAAAACGTGTATCTTTTGATTTTGAGATGGCTCATAATTGGAAAATGTGATACAGAAATCAGCATAGCATCGATGTTGTGTTCAATAAGGAAATTGTGGGCCTCTAGTTTATGTTGCACTAGCTCATTGGTGTTCCAAACAACTAATTTAAGTTCATTCATTTTTGATTTTTGATTAGGAGTTGCGTGGGGGTATTCATCTTTTGGAACAAGTAATTCATATTGGTCCATCGTTTGCGTAAATTTATTCATTGCGGGTACTTTTAACTTTTAAAATTTCCTGGTCATCGTTTGGAGTTGAATTAAGAGAATTATCCCTTAGATTTGTATTACTTTAGGTTCCAGCTCAACTTTTTACATTGGTCGAGCTTATGTAGAAGAAAAATTCTGTCGGCAATAAATCATTATTTAAACCATATAAGTCGCCAGAACCTGATGAACTGAAGTGAAGGTTATTTATGTGCATACCTACGGCGGGAAAATGCTCAATCTGCCGCCCCAAAAACCTTAGACCTATTGGATTATCTTCCTTCTTCTTAAAATCACCAGAAAGACAAACAGAATCTCATATTAGAGGCGCGATTGTGCCGCAAAATTGTCAAAATCTCGTCGGATGTATAAGATGGTAGATGACTCAAGGATTGGATAGATCACATGCTAAGAGGAGATGAGTCAGAATTTCATTATTTTTGTTTGCACATGTCCTCATTAGGCCCAAAATAGGCTAAAGTTTCTAGAAGTATTTTTTTTTAAATCACATGATGGACCTCAGTAGCACGGACGTGAAGAGTATCTAGCGCTTTGTCATCAGCTCAAAATAGTTTTAATGAGTAGATAGAAAATTATTAGTTTGTGTCTATGCCGGTCATCTTTAGACTACCACCTTAAATGAACCTAACTAACCTATTTTTACCTATTTAGCTTCCGTATTAAAAGGTCGAATAAATAATAATTTTCTTGTTCGCTTTTCTAAACTTTAAAATCTTAAACTCCATCAAAGTTACACAATAAATGTGTTAGATTCCGTCTCAGCTTAAATCTATTTTTATTCGCTTTTTTCTGAGCTTACCGCTTGGTGGGGCTATTACCAGAGAGTGAAATAACGCTGAATATGGTTTGGTTAATACTGATTTTATTAATCAATTTGTCTGATTTATATGCAAAATTTTAACTTAAGATTTTAAATAGAAATTACGTTTTACTTGTTGCTTTAACTTGGTATATTATTAAATTCTACCGTCTTGTATATTCCTCACATAATAAAATAATATCATTTTCTTTATTTGATGCAATAAAATCAATACGAGAAAATTTTGGCATATGTGATGAATCCCAAAGTATAAAAAGCCCTGGTCGATAGTGGTAACTGTACTAACAATATTTTAATATAATTAAATCACAATCTAAGCCATATTGTATCATATTACAATTGAATCAGTTTTACTTAGTTTTTTTGTACTTTTCCCTAATTTAACTTGATGATCCAGAAAGTTTTTTTTTGTTTTTTAGTTTGTTGCGGTCAAATGTTTTCCACTTATATGATCCATGAGTATTGGACCTTCGCCTTGTGCTTACAGGGACTTTTCAGTGAAAGTACTGAAGCAGCGAAGAATTTGATGTTGTCTATAGTTCTAGTCTTTCTCTTATTTCTAAGAGAAGCTGAATATACATTTTTCTTTTTTAAACAATATTTTAACTCAATAACAATATTTTAGCAAACATTATATTTCTTATTTTTCTTTTTTTTTAAACTTTACTTTAATTCAAATATTCTTAATAAATTTCCATGGTTTTCTTTTTTAACCTTAATCAAAAATGTTTTCTTAAATGACTAATCAGTCAGCTATATAATTCAAATGTTTGTGTTAGTCATCAGTACAGTTATATAATTCAAATGTTTGTGTTAGTTGAAAGTTAGTGTGTTAGTAGTTGTTAGTAATATTAGTGCATGTTAGTGATACTGATAGACTCTGTCTATAATGTAACCCTCAATTATGTTCCAACAGAAAATGTTTGATGAATTTCAATAAAAATATAAAAGTGAAATGAAATAATTGAGGGTTGTATTTTGATATCATGTGCAATGTCCGGAATGTACACTCATAATAAATTAAAATGGTAGGGAATTAGTCTTCCTCCATTTCAGAGCCAGAGCGCTTCCAAAGTTTGCCCTGACTATTCCCGAACAAAATATTGTTTGGGATAGGTATGACGATCAAAATTTAATTCATCACTGTGTCCTTCCATAATAATTGTGTGGGTGTAAATGATAAAGAAAATCAAATAAGAAAGCAGAAAAGTTTACTATAAATATAAAATAGATAAGTTCTATTCATAAGCGGTCACAGGGTACAGTTGATGTCTCTCAAGAACTTAATTAATTGTCTATACTTGTCTATTCTTTGCCTGGCTAATATCTCTTTTAGCTTGAATTGAGATAAGATAGGGTAAGTGTTTCTGATAGCAATATGTTTACCACATTCATCAACAATGTGATCATTGTCCTCTGTTATATTACGTGTGGAACAATTAGGAGAACTTTCAAAACCAAATAGATATTTATATTTGTTGTTGAGCGCATGACCTGACCTGAGTCTGTTTATTGTTTTGATTTTTCTGTTATTAAGGTTGGTATTTGAAAACCAAAGGTTTGTTTGTGATCCTAGAAAGAGATTTCTGTGATAGCGACCCACTTCAGTAGACATTGAATTCGAGACTTCTGAGCATTCTTCTTTGATTTTTCCCTTGATTAATTTTAATGTGTCGCTAAAGACTGGTTCATTGTCTAGCGTATGTCAAGGTCTTATGTGTGCCAATTTTGCTAAGTGGTCCGCTATGCTGTTTCCCTGGATGCCTATGTGTTCTGGAATCCACTGAATGATGATGTGTTTATTAGGATTATTACCCACTATATTAATAATTTGGTTCTCGAAGTGATAGTTGATTTTTTTGTTAAAGGCTGATAGTATTGATTTGTATGCACTTTGTGAGTCAGTGAGTAATAGGACTTTGTTTTTACCATTTAGTTGACCTATTGTTGTGGCGATTTTTATGGCGATGACTTCTATAGTTTTATGATTTTTTCTTTATTACGTTTTAATGTATTATTATTATTATTATTATTACTTGAGGGCCATGTGGGGGCTCAAGCCACCCCGCACTGTGACCTAAAAGATCTTTTGTGCATTAAGCCCTACTTAATTATCCGTCCAGTCAATATTCAAGCTCTTAATGAACCTGATAATACTGCCTAACGGTACGTGATACATACTATCTGGGCTCATTGCTCTCCCTCCTAGATGTTTTAATTATCCGTCCAGCCAATATTCAGGCTCTTAAAGAACCTGATAATACTGCCGACCGGTGTGTGATACATACTATCTGGGCTCATTGCTCTCCCTCCTAGATGTAATATGCCTCGTCTACCGTTTTGATTTTACTCTTGCGAGTTGCTGGGACATACTATCTGGGCTCATTGCTCTCCCTCCTAGATGTTTACTGTTGGAAGTACTTCTACACGCGATACATATTATCTGGGCTCATTGCTCTCCCTCCTAAATGTTTACTGTTGGAAGTACTTCTACACGCGTTACATACTATCTGGGCTCATTTCTCTCCCTCCTAGATGTAATAACATTTACTTCTGCTAGAAAAGCGGTAGCATTGGGACTCAAGGACTTTGAGAGGGCAGACCCACTCCCGTGTATTCCTTCCCGTGCCTCGTCTACCGTTTTGATTTAACTCTTGCGAGTTGCTGGGAATAAAAAAGTCGCCTGTAGGTCACCCAGGTTTACTACAGGAAGGCTAAATAAAACTGGAGGGTGCCTGGTATCCAGAGTCCGCATATATAGACTGATTAACCTATCAGCCATTCATCCATCGGCATATGCTGTTCCACCTTAGATTAGGGATTTTTTGTCAAGGTTTTCTCCTTTAGCGTCGTACTTTAGCCTGTCACCAAAGGCCACATTCAGCCTAATGGTTACAGTTACCGGTGGTTGCCACGAGGAGGCAGTACGTACACCTGCGCCTACTGGAAGTTTACGGAGCCCCTTCCAATAGACGCCAAACCACCATACGTTTTAATGTATCATATATATGTTTTAAAAGTTCAATCATGTAATCTGTGATATATCTATTTTTCCTAAATCCAAACGAATTTTCATTAAGTATGTTATGTTTGTCTAGGTGTTCGTTTATTCTTAACAAAATTAATTTAACAAACATTTTTGAAAAAATTGGTAGTAGACATATCGGTCTGTAGTTCGATATTTCTCTATCACTTTTCCCTTTTTTTCTTATTGCGATGACACTGGCGATTTTCCATTTTTCTGGATAACATTGGTTTGCCCAGATTTTTTTTTTTTTTTTGAATAGATCTAAGATTGCATCTAAGTCTAGTGTGTTTGATTTAATTAGTGTTTTTATTAATTTGTAGCTTATCCTGTCGTTACCAGGGGCAGTGTTTTTTGCTTTGTTAATTAATTCCATAATCTCTAAACCGTTTCCTATCTCCCTTGGTTCAATTCGAGTCGTTGCTTGAAATTGATTTAATTCCAACGAATAGGGAAAATTAGTGTTTAGGAAATCCGTGTCTAGTTTTTTATCATCTAGAATTTTATAATACGATTGTTTTTCATTTTTTATCATAATTTATTTATGTTGTTCCAAATCTCCGTGTTGGTTTTTTTTTGGTTAATATTGTTTAAAAATTCACTCCAGCATATTTTTTTCTCTCTTTTGATTTTAAGTTTCAGAATTTGATTTGTCTTTTTTAATTCTAACGCCGTGTATAGAGTTTTGTTTGCATTATAGATCCTTTGTTTATGTCTTTTGATTGTCCATAACCTCTGCAGTTCCTCACTCCACCATTTTTTTGGTTTGAAGTTTGGTTTGACCTTGATAGTATTTGTATTTTCATTGATGCTTTTTCCCAGATAACTCTCGATGTCTAATACATTATTTATGTTCCAGTTTGAGTTGAACTCCGAAATTATCTTCTTCTAGTTCGTTACTTGTTTCTCCTCTCTTCTTAACGTCTCATAGTTTATTGAAATTGCAAAGTGATCGCTCCCTATGTATTTCGTAGTGGCTCTCCAAGAGATTGTGTTTATTAAATTTTGTGAACAAAGCATTATATCTAGCGCTGAATTTGTATGCCTGAACATATCTATCCTAGTTGGAGAACCATCGTTAAGAATATGGATGCTGTTGTCTACTATTCTGTCTGCCAATGCATTTCCTAACAAATCATTCGTGCTGTTGTTGTCCCATAGGCCGCTTCTTGCATTTATATCTCCCGCTATAATAGTGTTGCTTGTGTTGTTGTCTTGTATCAGCATCTCAAATTCTCTTATTATGTATTTCGTTCTTATGTCTCCTTGAATTTATGCTTTTGTATTTGATTTTTATTTTCAGCACTTTTAGTCTCTCATAATTGTTGGATAGATTTACTATCCTCCAAGAAATGTTTTTCCTGATTAAAAAGCCCACCCCGCCATATCCGTCTGCTGGTCTATCTTTTGTTATTAAGTTAAAGTTGTTAAATGTTAAAATTTCTGGCTCTTTAGTCCATGTTTCTGAAAGTAATATTATTTGTATGTTATTATCTATTATATATTTTTCAAGTAGGTCTTTATTGCTTTTTAAACTTCGTATGTTTATTTGTAGAAGTTTAAGACCATTCATAGAAAATTTATTTAACTTTTGACAGACATTTACCGATCTTAATTCTCATAAGATCTATGTCTGCTACACTGTTCTGATTTGAATTATCTTTACTTAAAATTGAGTCCAAATCCCTCAATAGGTCATCTCTTAATTTAATTTGGCTTTTAAGTTCCTTCACTAAATCGTTTAAAACAGTCATGCGTTTATCAAGCTGTTTTGCGGCTTCCTCGTTTCTTTTCTCTGTATCCTTTTGTTTCTCGTCCAGGTGTTGAAAATCTATTTTAAATGTTGGCACACGTATTGCATCTTTCAGATTCACTAGATTTGCACCTATTCGCGGTATGTCCATAATTCAGACACTTGCGACAGAGCATAGGATTTGGAATATAGTAATCTACTTTTAGTAGGATGTTATCGTATACATTTATCTTGTTAGGAATAGTATTGCCGTTAAAAGTGATCTTGATCATTTCTGTATCACTAGCGGTCCCCGACTCCGGATTCCACCTTGTAACCCTTTCGATTTTTCCAAATGTAATTGGAGACTTGATATTTTCTTTCAACGCGTCGTTACTAATTCCTAATAGTACATTTCTTATCCAACCGATTGTATGGTTGAAATTAAAAGGAATATACACCTCATACCTATCAAACTGTTTTAGCGCCTCACATTCTATGCAGTCATTTGCATCCGAAAAAAATTTGAACGAAATTCGAGCTAAATTCTTGCTAACCTGTTCGATTGCGGAAATGTTCGAAAATAAATTCAATTCTTGGAATTCAATCACTTTGCACAACATCCGAAGCCCATGCGACATTATCTTGGTCATCTTCGGCCAAGGGAAGAATACAAATTTTATTAACTGCGCGCTTTAAAGTTCCGGATGATGTTTTTACTGCCACGACCCTAACCTGATCATCCCTTCCCGGAAACAATTCAACAATTCTGCTAAAAAGCCACTTCATTGGTGGAAGGTTATCCTCCTTCAGTAAAACAATTTTTCCCAATTCGATTTCATTGGTCCTTTTCAACTATTTAGATCTAACTTGAAGTTCGTTTAAATATTCGAGCGACCAACGGCGCCAAAAATCCTGTAATGAATATTGAATTTTTTGATATCTGTCTAATCTGTTGAAATTTAGATGGAGGACGGAGCGTTCTGGTAGAGCATTTAGTGGACACCCAATGAGAAAATGACCAGGGGTTAACGGACACAGATCTGAGGGGTCATTTGACATCAACAAGACTGATATAGGTCTGGAATTCAGAAAAGCCTCCATCTGGGTTGCCAACGTTGATAATTCTTCTTCAGTGCAAGTGTAATTGCCCACAGCCCGTTTTAAGTGGTATTTGGCACTTTTTAATTGCTGATTCCCAGAGCCCCCGAAGTGAGGCGGGCGTGGTGGAATATAATGCCACTTGATCTCTTCTTCGGTACAGATTTTGGTAATTTCATTTTTATGTAATTCGGAACTAAATAATCTCTGTAGATTCGCAAGCTCATTTTTTGCACCCAAAAAATTAGTTGCATTATCACTAAAACTATCTGAGCATCGTCCTCGACGAGAAATAAAACGGGTCAACCCAAAAATGCTTTCGTAGATAAGTCAGTCACTAATTCCAAGTGGGTTGCTTTGGTTACAAAACAAATAAACAAACAAATATAAACCTTAGAATGACATTTGATCGAAGTTTATATCGAATATTAAATTGTCCGCAAAAATCGATCCCTACGATAGAAAACGGACGTGATGGTTTCACCCTTTCACTTGAGAGATCACCCATAAACTGTTCAATACTTCTGGGTTTATGTTTGAAGCATGTTATATAATGGTAGAAAACCTTTCTACAAAGTTGTCGGCCATTGACAATCCAAAATTGTTGTCGAATAAAATTTAATAGAGCTTGTGGCCCAGCATGTAGGTTGCGGTTATGTTCATAACGAACCAATAATTTAGTAAACGTTTGAGTAGATGGCAAGAGAATCTGATGAATCCGATCAGCTTCTAGAGATGAATTTTTCAGTCGTCCACCTACCCGTAAAACATTATTTTTATCTAAAAATGGACATAACCTTTTGAGGCCACTATTATTACCAATATCTTTATCAGATTTAAGTGATTTTATTTCATCGGTATATTCAGATTGTTGAACAGATTTTTGCATCATCGATCCTTTCTAAACAAATAGGACCCATACGATATTTTTCAGGAAATTTATATTTCTTACAGTTGTTGGTGAATCTCAAAATCATCGCAGTTATCCTTAAGAGTCGATGATAATTCGAGATATTTTCTATTAAAAAGTGTTTATGTGATTTAATTTTACTAAAATTTTGAGGTTTTGAAATTTCTGGATCAGTTAATGTCTCAGGTAAAGATTTATTGAATGCATCAGGCCATATTTCTGAACTGTCAGTTAAAAATGCTGGTCCAGACCACCATAAGGAAGAATTCTGAAGATCGTTTGGCATTACACCACGTGAGACAAGATCAGCTGGATTTAGCTTAGATGGAATGTGTGTCCAACTGTCTGGAGAACTGAGGTCTTGAATTCTAGAAATTCTATTTGTTACAAACGTTGAATATTTGGCAGGTGATGATCTCACGTGGTATAAAGTGATTTCAGAGTCTGACCAAAGAACTACCTTTGATACACTAACATTAAGTGAATTTTTAACTTTTTCAACTAATTGAGCAAGTAAGAGAGCCGCACATAGTTCAAGTCGAGGTATGGTATGTTTTTTAGATGGAGCAATTCTGGATTTTGCACACAACAACGTGCAATGATATTTATCTAACCTCCACCTTGTTCGTATCTACCATATATACAACAGCCGTAACCAATCTCCGAAGCATCTCCGAAGCCGTGGATTTCTATTGAAGCTTTATCAGAGCCAATTATGCAGCGTGGAATTTTGAAATAATTGAACTGATTTAGCTGCTGTATATAATCATACCATTTCGTATAAAATTCATGATTAAGTGCATCATCCCACTTTACATTAGGAAATGCCCAAATTTCTTTCATAATCAATTTTCCGACAAAAACAATTGGAGCGCACAATCCCATAGGATCAAATATTTGTGCCAATTGTGAAAGAACAGTTCTTTTTGAAATTTCAGGACCTAATTGGAAACTTCCCATAGAAATTGTAAATGAATCATCTCTCAAATTCCACGGAACTCCTAAAATTGAAATTTCTTCTACATCATTATTTCCATCGTCGCATACTTCGATTTTATTTGATGCCCATTTGCGCAATTCGAATCCTCCCTTTGAAAGTAAATCACTCAGTTTCTGATTTAATTTGTAGATCATTTCCTAATGAATTGGCACAACAATTGTTTCAGGGTTCTTATCGCAGCAAATTGTGCACTTGCCATTCCATTGGTGACAATGTTAAGTTGATAGACTTGAAGTGGGAGATCTGGGGATGTTCGCCAAATAATTTGCTGCAGCTTTCTGTCCTCTTTGTGTACTAATATTTGCCGATACATTTTTGTTATATCAGCCACCAAGGCGATTTCATGTTTTCGGAATCGTAAAAGTTAACTAAATAGATCGTCCTGTATTGTAGGTCCAGTCATGAGCACGTCATTTAATGAACTACCCGTTGACGATTTAGATGATGCGTTAAAAACAATACGGACTTTAGTAGAAGTACTATTTTCCTTGAATACCGCATGGTGAGGTAAAAAATAAACAATATTCGAATCAGTCGGGTCAAATTCAACTGGGGTCATATGATTAAGCGAAATATATTCATCCATGAACTTAACATATTCAAGTTTTAACTTATTATTTTTACTTAATCTGTTCTCTTGTTGGAGAAATTGTCGTAAAGCCGTAGAATATGTATCTCCAATTTCGTTCAAATTAGCTTTTGTTGGTAACGCAACACTACATCTACCATGTTCATTCCGTCTAAAGTTATTAACAAAATGATTTTCGCTATTTTTCTCTTCTATGGAAAAGCTGTTCTCCGAATTAATATTTTCAATTTGCCACATATTTTGTACCATTTTATATAATTGATTAACGTCGCAACAAACATTAATTGTCTTTGGAATATTTCTAGAATTTGTTGCGATATTTGCTTTACCGCATATAATATAGCCGAGTTGAGTATTTCGAAATGGCAGTAATTCTTTAAAAATAATTTTGTTTTCAGAAGATGACATAATGTCTAAAAATGTTTCTGCTCCAAGAATCATGTCAATTCCCCGTGGCACATGGAATTGTGGATCTGCCAATTTGACTTTTGATGGTAACTCATGTATTCACTTATCAATGGGATAAGTTGGTAATAAGTTTGAAAATTTATCAAGGATTATAAAATCCAAATCAGCTTTAAACTCTGAAACTCGTGATAAAATAGTTAAATTTACTTGAAAACTGATTGTGGATATTTTGCCATTTATACCAACAATTGGGGTATTCACTCTTTCACGAGTGGCCTTTAGTTTTTGACAAAAAGAACTGGTAATAAAATTTGACATTGATCCCTGATCTAATAAAGCGCGACAAAGTAATCTATTTCCCTTCTGATCCTCTACAATAATCACAGCAGTTGACAGAGGAATCTGAGAGCCCGTATACAAATTTACACATGGTATTGCGTTAGAGTTAGCATTTAATGCTGTTTTTTTGCAATCCAAGGATTGATGTTCGCTCAGCTCAGTCTTAGAAATCAAATTGGAAGTGGGTTTTTGTTATGACTTATTTTTGCCTTTGTTTTCGATGTTTTCTTCAGATTTGTAATTGGGATTTGGATTATTACAATGCAAAATTGTGTGGTGAAATCTATGGCGTACTTTGCAATCTCGCGATTTGCATGGATTGGGAAGATGACCTTGTAGGAAATTTATACAAATCCTTTTAGTTTTAACCCAATTAAATTTTTCCGTCCAAGGTAGTTGTCTGAATTTTTGACAACTGAATATTTCATGGACCTCACCACAAAAGGTGCGATTCGAATTTGTAGATACTAAATTTTGCCGTACATTAAAAGAATCAATATTTTTATTGATTTTTTTGAATCGATATTGATTGTTTCTATCATTGGTTAACTCTTGTAAATCCTTTCGAGATGAATTACCCTTTAATAAATTTGAATTTTTACTTATTGAATTTTGTGGAATTTTTAAACTGTTAGATGTCGAAGCCATTGATTCTAAAAGATTAGCCTTATTGTTTAAAATTTCCATAATATTACTATAAATCATTTTTTTATTAGAACACTTTTGAATTAAAATTTCTTCTTGCAATTCTGAATAAACATTGTTTGTGATATGAAAGACCAAAAATACATCCCAGTGTTCAATTGGAACCCCTAAGGATTTTAAAGAATTATATTATTTATTAACATTATTTATAAATTCTCGTTAAGCTTTTATATCTGAGGCATCAGCGAGTGGCCTCAAATAATATAAATTGGACATGTGAATGAAATTTATAAGTAATTGAAATATTTTTATTGTCGTGAACCATAACCACGAACAACTGTTTGAATCCAACCCAATTATGGAATTCCCCATTAAATTTCGGTATTTTAATTTTCAGCATTTGCAAAGGAACTGTAAGAGGATTTATAGGGCTACTATGATCAGTCTCAGGTGCGATAGCAACGACATCATCCTACACTGACTTCGATTTAATCAATTGTAAAATCTCAACCTGAAATTCCATTATACTATTTTCGAACTCATCTAAAGAATATTTATCTGACTCCTTATCATCAAGAGCCTCTAAATGGCACAAAGAATCCCGAAACTTATCGCATAAACCTCGAATGCCATCCAAATATAAATTTTGTTCTAGTTAAACTCCCCTTCAAACTGCTTAAAGATCGACTATAAAATGCTTCATCCATTTTTGATCACGTAAAGCACAAAAAAAAATTAGAAAAATATACAGGAAATCTATGTCCTCGGTTCTTTAACAACAATCAATAATTTACTCAAAATAACGTTAATCTCACTCCGATGCAATCATAAACTTATTTAAATATACACTTAATATAACTTAAAACTAATTGAATTAACAAAAGAATTCGAAAAGATGAAAAAGTAATATTAAAATTATTCTCCAATTTTTACCTGGCCGTAATGCTGATGATACTTTGTGTCTTGAGAATTTTGTTGTCTCTGTTGACTGCATATAATCATGCAAACTTGATTATTGTTAAATGATCTGTAGTATTATTCGTGTGAGGTGTATTAATATTGTTCATAAGACTGTTTCCCGTATTGCCCAAACGATGTGTAGTTACACTACCGACATTTGATAAAACTTCATTTAAGGTATTCTTACAATTTAAAGAATGCCGCTTTAAACTTTGAAAGGAACAATATAAATTTTTACAGTACTTGTTGGCAACGCATTTCATATTTAAATTTGTAGATTTTTTATTTAATTTGTGCACTCGTTGAAGATGTATTGTAATTACGTTTTTGACAGACGTTAAAGGTTTTCTATCCCTAATCTCTAACAAGCAATACACCAGAAATGAGTAGAGCGGTTTTAGGTTAGGCTCATACTCTAAATTGAATACAAAATGAATTTTTAGCAGCAATTCTACTGCATTCACTATAGTTGAATTAGGTGGCAATGAAATAAAATGGCCGTCAATTGCTAATAGGTATTGGTGGATTGCAGACTTTTGTGGCCCAACCGCTATTATATGTGGTGCACTAGACAGACTACTCTGGTATTCAGCTTCAGTTAGTCCAAGCTAAAAAATTAAAAATTAAATAAATGAAAATAAGGTTATCGGACCAATGTGTCGAGCCTGCGTAACTTTTCGACCTATTGGCTGAGGGGGATTTAATCTCAACAAATTTAAAAAACTAATGGTAAATGAATTCCACTCATCACATAAGTTTGCTTCTGTCGTTACTGGTGACTTTCCCAATTGAATAACTAGTTTGTTTATCAAATGTTACTTTTTTTGAAAGTTATTGACAAAAGATATTTTATTGTTTCTCAGAGTCTCAAATTCCAAGGATATCTATATAATAAAATTATTGACGAAAAATTTAGTTTATGGTTACATTGTGCCAGGTAACTTTTACTTACAAGCTCGGGAGCAGCAAAAAAGTATTTCTGTTTATTTTTTCAGAATTATTGATCGTCTCGCCTCGAATGTGGAAATTAATTTTTCCTTTATCGAATCCAGTTGGTCTGGAATTTTTGCTCTTTTCAAAAAATTCAACGAATCTGTAATATCTTTCTCCTCTTCTTGTTTTCGGTAATTTTCGTCGCCCTTATTAGATGGCTCAAATCTAAATTGTTTGTTAGATTTTCTCAAATTTTTTAATTTACTGGTTAAATAGCCTGCCCCCGTCTTTAAAAATCAAACAATAAGTCCTGTAAAAAAGAGAATTTAAGTATATGATGTTGCTTTAATGTGAAGAATAACTTACAATATTTTCCAATTCCTGATTTTTAGTTTTAAGAGATGGAAACAGGTTCACACACGCGTGACACACTGCTCGCTTTTCATCTCGGGTAGGATATAAGCCAAAATGTGAGCCGGTGTAACTACCCGTCGTCTAATAAATATACTCCTTTATTCGCTGCCAAATATTGCTTAAAATCCTAAATTTATTGATAAGGTTTACACATATTATGTGAATATTTGGGTAATAATATTGAAATGTTTCTTATAATCATAAATTACAGCCGGAAATATTATTAAAGTCAACAAACCTCACTGGAAACTATTAGTAAAGGACCTAAAACAGCATTAGTTCGCTAAAAGGTTGGAAGAGTTGTTTCATTTTTATCTCTATTTGTATCAAAAGTCTCTGTTTGAGTACTGATTTCTACCAATTCTTCAATCGTTCCCGTTTCTGTTTGAGTAAATATTTCAACCGATTCTCCAAACGTTTCAGTTTGCGTACTTACATCAGCAAAACTTTTCTTACATATTTTGATAAATCTAGAGTTAGTTTGAAAATCCGAATTTAAAAGAAAGCTAACCAGTTCTTCATTTGGAAAATACAACCAAACTGGTCTGAAAACCCAATGATATCTTGAAGTTTTATAAACTGGGTTTCAAAATACACTGAAAAATAATAATCCATATTTAGCCGAAAATTTATTCCATAAATTAAATTTTACTTTGAATTAACCAGAAATACATTTCTCATTCTCACACATTGGCTTAACGTCATACTTAGGGTGGAGATCCTAATTTGGTTTGTTGCGCAATTGGCTCATGTGGTGCACCTTTCAGCAGACTCGCCATTATTATTTGACCGTAGTAATCAGCGCTTAAAAATATATCGATTAGATCAGGTTCATGAAAGATCGGAACAGCCCAGATAAGGTTCTTGTTGTGGCTCCAGTTCAACAACCACATCGGATAGACTTCCGGTTATATTCTTGAAAATCATATCTTGACAATAGGCTTGAAGTTTGATGAAAACGTAAGGCTAATGGTGATTTTCACAGTACACTTCGCTGGTAGTCCTATCCCAGCATTGTTTTCTTGAATTGGAGTCTTTGTTAGCCTGGTCACAATTCGCAAGTATAGGTGCTGCTTTCTCGTGGCAACCACTGCTAAATGAGGCCATTTGGCACAGACTAAAATACGGCGCTAAAGGAGATATCCTTGACAAAAAACCTTAACCTAAAGTAGAACAGCATATGCCGGTGAATGAATGGCTGATAGGCTAATTAGTCCAAAATATGCGGACTCTGGATCCAGGCACCCTCCTGTTTTATTTAGCCTTCCTGTAGTAAAGCGTGGTGACCTACAAGCCACTTTCCATTCCCAGTAACTCCTAAGAGTAAAATCGAAACGGTAGACGGGACAGAAGTAAGAATATCCGGAAGTGGGACTGCCCTCTCGAAGTCCTTGGAAACCAATGCTACCGTCTTTCTAGCAGAAGTACTACATTGAGTTCAGCTTGGAAATGGATCAGTCATTATAACATGTGTTCTCCTCTTATTATTGCTTTGTGGTGGATCCATTTTCTTGTTGACCTTTTCTCTAGCGATTGGAGCCAAATATTGGAACAAAGTCAAAGAAACTGTCCATTAATTGAATTTCTTTTGGATTTTTTATTGTTGATTCGTAAATGAAATGGGTCTCTCTATCTAATTTCCTTGTTAAAATGCATATAACCAAGGCACTCAAGTGTTTTGTCTGGTTGCCTAAATTATTGATTCTATAGGCTTAAGCTGGGTAAGTCTAATAGTTTGTTAAGTCTATCCTATATGGCCATACATATAATTTGTTAAAGTTTCAATTTGAAATGTAAAAGGTTCAACTTGAAGTGTAAAATCTGTATATGTGCAAGATATTTAAACAAATCCACACGCCTTGACCGATTTGAGAAAAACTTTACACAAATGTTGCTTAAGGCTTAAGAAAGTTAATATCTAAAACCTCCATCTCCTTCTTGAGGGACGATAATCAGGTTCAAAGTTCTTATAGTTCTTTTAACGGAGATGTTGTTGGTGATGGTGTTGGTATTAGTGACGGTGATATTGTGGTGGTGAAACATTGAACTGAAATGACCCCCAATTTGACTCCAACTGAAAAATTGAGCTCTATACGTCCAGCCGCTGTTAAATTGTATTTAGGCCCGATTGAATCAAATAAAGAACAAACTCACCGCTTGGATTTAATATAATTTATTAACAAGTAACGGATAAATTAACAACAAATTACGACAAATAATGTACGATAAAAAAAAATTATGCTGTTGGTTCATATTTCTCCCGAGCCTTCGCTAAAATCGCTTGTAATTCAGAAGATCTAGCTGTTTTATACTGAAAATTAATGTTTATACCAATTAGAATGAATTGCAAATAAATTGTATACCTATATCAGATTTTACTTACACCAGATACATTCCGTTGTATTGTTATTTGTGATGCGAGTCGTTTACCTTCTTCAGCGCCACAATATTCTGTCATCGTGCTCCGTTTTATCGCAAACAGTTCGTTACCATTCAAACCGTTTAATTTTTTTAATACATTATCGGAAAATCCTTTTGCCCTCAACCAATTATCAACTTCTTTCGCCGATGAGGATTGCTGAATAAATATTTCCGGTGTTTTATGTATATCAAGTTTGCGACGTTCCCGGAATAGAGTTAATACCTGTTTTAATTCTTCATGCATATCTTCAGCTCCTCCGCCATTTGATTGAATCGATTTACGAGCTATATTGATATAATGAAATGTTTAATTTAGATTTTAAATTATTTTTTGTGAATTTATAAATTACAATTCATCGTATTTGTGCGTGATTGAACCGGGGTCGTTGTCATCATTCCTATTGGTGGCATTGGCGGTGGTGGTGGTGGCTTATCATTTTGATCTTTACCATTGCTCAATGGTATTTTTGTTTTAGTTACTAAAACGGGTGGCGCTACTGCTATAGTGGCCGTTGTTACTATTTTATTATTATAATCATTTGGATTGTATTCTTCATCTGAACTTGTATCAGACATATTGTTACCTTTAATTTTTTTAAAACATAACCCATGATGTTTAATTGTTAGTATAAGGAGCATTAAAAAAAAAAAGGAAAAGAATGCATTCGATTTATAAATTAGTATAATTTGCAATAAAAAATAAAACTTCAAACTATGGTCAAACACAAAAACAACACATACCTTATTTAGGTTATAAAATGTATATATAGGTGAAAAATACTTCAAATCACATATATATTTGGGGAAGTTATGTTTTAATTTTTATATTTTGAATGGGTAGCACTGAGTAAAACAAATAATTTATGGAATATGATTTTTTTGTTGTTGTTGTTGTTTTTTAAGATACAGAGCGTCAAATATTTAAAAATTTCATGCACTTGGAATTGTATTTATTGCTATAAAAAAACTAATTATCAGAAAATTATAAAGTTGGGCTCATTTACCAGATAAATAGATAGGGATTATAAAATAATTATAAAAACGGTACCATCTTTCATTTTTTAAGTTTCAAAATGGCCGCCGAAACATTCTTTCTTTTTTTTTTATCTTTTTTCCCATGTAGTTCTATTAAACATACTAAAATAGCGCAATATCTCATTTGGTTTCTTTGCGGCCATTTTGAAAAATGAAATAAAAGAGGGTACCATTTTTATAATTATTTTATAATTGTTATTCATTTTAAAATGAGCCCAATTTTATAATTTTTGGATAATTAGTTTTTTCTCTATAGCAATAAATATAACACCAAGTGAATAAAATTCTTAAATATTTAACACCCTATAACTTAAAAAACAACTTAACAACTTAAAATACAATTATTTTCCACAAATATTCCGTGTAACTAGTGCTACACTTCACATCCAAAACATAAAATTTATAAAATTCATAAATGGCTTCCGGTCCCATATAAAGAATATGTGATTTGAAGTATTTTTCATCATATGTATATATATATATATATATATAGTATGTGGAATGATGAACTGTACACACACAAGGGTGTATTATAGATTATGAAATTCTGAGCATAAAATATAACGACTTTTCAAATTCGTTACAGTTATGCAAAAAACAGCACAACGACGTCGGTTTCCAAATAAATAATGATGAATTTAATTTTTTGATAATTTTTCTCGCTAATTTCAATTTGATAGCATCTTTTTTCATTTTTTTCGGTTAAATCAAATAATAGGTGCCCTTACACATGCATTAAAAACAACAGATATTGATGGATTATAATGCCGTATTGATAACGAATTTTGAAAAGTCTTAATAATAGTTTTCCTTAGAATTTCATTTTCTACAAACCCCTCTCGCGTATGTACAATACGTCACACAATACTCTCTCTCTCTCTCTCTATATATATATATATATATATATATATATATATATATATATATATATATATATATATACATATATATAATACATATATACTTATATATACCTTGAGGGCATATGACACCATGTCCAATTTTTTCCGCTAGTTAAACATAGCTTGGACATAGTGTCGTATGCTTCCGAGGTACAGATATATATATATATATATATATATATATTTATATAAGTACATAACTAGGTGTATCCCTCGCATAATTTTTTACAAAAACCAGACAAACAACAAAATTTTGTACAAGAACACTAATCCAAAAAAGCAGTACTTTAGTCCTGTTTGAATTAAAAATAAAAATATTATTCGAACAAGACTGTATGTGTGTGTTTAGGGGTCATTCTATTTTGTTCCTCGACCCGCCAAATATATGTAGGATGACCCAATAAGGGTTTCACCATATGAATAGTAAATAAATATCGTATTTCGTTGGTGTTATCTCAAAAGTAATGTCTATGCCAATAAGCCAGCAATAATTCAAGAGCTAAAGGATGATATAATAAGGTATATTGGTGAAATAGAGCAGCAATTATGCCAGGATGTTATCTTTAATTTGGACAAACAGATTGAGATGTGCGAACATTTGTCCGAAATTATCTGTCACACATAATTGTTATCGATCAATAATATTAATTCAATATTTAACGGCTAAATTATAGACCTTATTAATTTAAAATTTTGTTTCAAAACTTTTTTTTAAAAACGTCGATGCCAAATTTTCGGTTTTTTTTTGTAATACCATTATCAATGCAATAATATTAATTAAAAAATAACAATATGTGGATATGTATTTATACCAAGTTACGTTATTTAGGTACAACGCAATAATTTTTTATTTACTATTCAAATGGTGAAACTCTTATTGGCTCACCCTTTATTTGTCAACTGGTTTCAACTTTTTCAGTTGGCGAATCTAGAATCAAAATGAAGATGCCTCCAGCATATTTGAAACTCCTCAGCGAATTAAGAGATTGGGAAAGTTTAAATCAAAATAGCGAATTACAGTCCTGATCTCTTTATTCGGTTGATATTCAAAAATATACAAATAAATGATTAAAAACAAAATAATAGTAATTTGTAAATAATTGTTCTCTCCTTTAATTAAAAAATTACATTAAAATTGGTTTGCACGTAATTTTTAAGTATTTTTTTGAAGAGAATTTATTCTCTTAAAACAAACTCAAAAATGCTTCAATATTATATTTTATATTGTTGATTGCTCTCTCTGTTCTCTCTCTATCAATCTATTTTTATCGATTTAAAATAAATTAAAAATATTTTAATGTTGAATTTAGCGTTCGGTTAATAAAAAATTAATCCAATTCTTTTTTATTAAAGTTTAACTAAATTAGTACCTAAAACTATACACATATAAATTATGTATATTTGTAACATATATTTTTTTTTAATTACAACAAAAATTAATTTAAAAAAAAATGTAATATATTTGCAAAATAAATAAAAACTCCATTTTGTTCAGAATGGTTATACATATAAAATTTAAGCTAACATAAAATTTACGAGTTCGGAATAAGAAATTTCAAGTCTCTCGGTTTATCGTAAAACATCGTATTCTCATTCCGAATCGTGCGTTTTCGTTTTTTTTTTTCGGCATAAACAATACAAATTTTAAATTAACATTGCACAAAACAGAAGTGAGTTTCCCGATTAGATTATTTATTTATTAGAAGTAACGGAATTCTCCTTTCTTACCAAGGTGTTTATTTCGCACCCAATCCGCGGATGCTGGAGCCATTTGGTCACGCTCAGGTGTAATTGCATACCGATCATTCACGTCCTATTTAATAAAAGCAAAAAAATTATATATTTAAAAAAATAGTAAACCGATTCGATTGACTTTTAACATAAATCGAGTGAAAATACAGAATTTTGGCACTTAAACAGTACAAATTGTAAAAGGAAAGTTGCACAATTTTCCGAAAACAGCAGTTTAATTTTAGTTAAATATGTTCCTTAAGCCAAATTTAAGCCAATTTATTTTGATTACGAACGCTAAATTTCCAGTTAAACTCTGTTAAAAGTTGAAATAAAAGCCCTTAATAATTCAATCGATTAACAAAAGAAGATCCCATCTAGCGAGATTGACGGAAACAAATTAGTCCCTTATATTCCAAAAAAATTTTATATTTGGTTCTAATACTGACATTGATTGCGACGTATCTACTTATTTCCCAAGATATGTTCAATAGTATTTATTCAAACCTTATCACATCCGGATGTATGAACTTCTACAAAACTGGTTGCAAAATAGTTTATTAGGCTAAAAATGATTTCTTGTCAAAAATCAAAAGTATCCAGACACTTGTTAAATGGAGTAAACATTTTGACGAAATTCATCTGGATATCATTGGTCTACTTCCGCCAATTGTTTAACGTCAATAGATCAATAAACACGTTGGCCTGAAGTTATATGGCCAACGCAATAATTAAAGATTAGATTTGCCGCTTCGGTGTACCATCCAGCATTACTTGTGATCAGGGGTTCCATTTTAAAAACCAGCGCCATTCGCTGAGCTTTTCGAACTTTTAGGTTTCAGAAAAAAAGCAAACGACTGCTATTACCAATCGTGTCTTCGACGGCTTTTAGAGATGAATTGGTCTTAATAGACTAAAACCATGTTTTTTTTTCTAAATCTGGATGCCAAATAAAAGTTAGGTTGAAGGAGAAGCATTTGCTTGTCGCTCACTATGCAACCAAAATAAATAATGGTGTGTTAATTGAAACTTTTTGTGGACAGTTATTGGGGTAAATACACGATTAGAAAGCAAGCAATTTTCATATGAAATAAACAAAATATTTGCGAACCAATTTCTATCAATAATATTCATTGTCTTGGTTGCTCATTATATTTTACGGACTTAAAGAATAATTGTTCGCAATTATATCGTTTTTTTTTTTTGTAAAAACAAACAACAGTTAGAAAAAAAATAAACTCCTAATCTACCCAACAAAAGTAGAAAAGATTATTCCCCTCCCTCTTTCTTTACCCCAGAGTCAATACGAAATGGGTATAACCAGAGTATATTGACTTAGCGAATTTTATTCACTAAGTCAAAATAAAAAAAAATCTTTTATTTCGGAGCCATCATTCCTTGAAGAAGTTCGGCAAATCATTTAGAAGGGGGTTCAACGTTTCCAGTCAATATAAATTTGTGGATATGTTCGGCCTGATTTGACCAGTTCATTGCTTTAAAAATAAACAGTTACATTTTTTATTATTTTTCCATTGCCAAAAACAATTAAAATAACGAAATATTATGAAATATGTTATTAGGGATAGGTTTTGATAGATAATGGTACATAATGGAGAAATCTTTGAAATGCGTACCAATACTTATCTTTAAGACGTGTAGCACTAATTAAACAAAACATTTACGGTAATTATTTTGTTGTTGTTTTTTAAGATACAGGGTGTCAAATATTTAAAAGTTGCTTGCATTTGCTATCTTTTTGAATTTTCTCCCATGTGCTTTTTTTAATTTTTTTTTTTTGCCATTTAGTTTTATTAGACATCCTAATAAATCAGGACAGCATCTCGTTTCGTTTTCTTGCAAAATACGTATTTTATAATCCCTATTCATCTATCTTTAAAATGAGCCCAAATGAGCAATAAATGCAACACCAGGTGCATGAAATTGTTAAATATTTGACACCCTGTGTTTTACAAAACAACAACAATAACACCAAAAAACATGCTCCGCATAAATTGTTTGTTTTACTCAGTGCTACACTTTCAAAATATAAAAATGATAAAAATCAAACTTGACTTCCGGTCCCATATAAAGGATGTGCGATATGTATTTCTTTATCTAGTGCCCTCTACATGTCAAAACATTAAGGTTCAATCATTTCGCTGAAACTTCTACTCTAACGGTATTTTCAAAAATTAATTATTGTATAATTGTGTCTGACCTAAAGCATTTCTATAATAGTATCAATTTTAAAAGTATCTGTTATAAAACCTAAACCACACCTGTAGTCCGTAACTTCTAAAACTACGACAATAAAAATGCAGAAACAGCTCCATTTTCAATGCTGGGGGCCTATTACGAAATTTATCCGATATCGTAAAATACGAAATCGTAAAATCCGAGCGGCGGATATTCCTATTATGAAACATGTATTTAAATTGTCAAATATGGATGAATGAAATTAGTTCTATTAACTAAATATAGAGAGCGAGGTCAATTTTTTTTCCATAATTATATTTTAAAATATTTTTATTTTATTTTTTTTAATTATAATTTGCACAGAAATAAACTAAACAAACTTTATTTCGTTCGTGTTCAACAATATCCGCCACTTAAATACCAATCGGATTTGACATTTGTATTTTCGTAAAATCCGCTAACGTTCGGATTTTTGATGTGAAAACATCTTTAGCGGGGGTAAGTCAAAAATTTCATGTAAAAAAAGGAACGGAAAATCCGGTACGACCGGAATTACAAATTATATACGAGAAAAACGAACACAAAATGCACCGAACTTGCATTCTATATAATTCGATTTACAATTTCCGTCCGATTAAAATGAAAAGGCACAAAAATTATGTATGTGTAGTGCAAGTGTTTCAAAAAAACTGAAATAGAAGTACGTTAAACAAAGACAAATGCACCCATACTTTAAATATTAAATAATATATACATCTTAGCGAGCTGTGAAAATGGCACTTTTATACTACATTGATACATAATAAAATAATAATTTTGAAATTGTTTAATCGGTATGCTATCTGCTATGTTTAGTATTGCTCATGCTGTTGCTGAGTTTGGTTATGCGGAGCATATAGGAAACAAAAATTATAATGGTGGTAAACAGAAACATTTTCTAAAGATACGCGCAAGCAAGAATCCGCAAGGAGACATTCTCCCGTCTTTCCACCTGCTATGATTTTACAGTCAAAATAGCGCCTTTGTCTAATAGAACCGCACTATTTCATTTAGTTCAAATTATCAAATTTCCGATGCCCCTTTGCTTTGTTCATCTGGTTTGCCGTGACCATTCACAAAATTCTAAATATGGAGTCTCCAACAATTGCCGTGTATGAGTAATGGGGAATTTTAAAGCGTTCAGGGCAGGTTTAGATGATCAACTTAACAGAACTGTACCAAGAAGCTCACCAAGACATGGCCATACTGAAATCTAGTCGGCATAAATTTTAATTTTCAATTAAACAATTAATATCGGTAAGGTTTGTCCTCCAAATCCAAAATAGAATACCTTGTTGACTTTTTAAACCAATATTGTACCGTAATTCAAATACTGAGCGAACAGCAATCGTCTATCTGCATTGGTTTCTTACGCCCATCGAGGAGATTTGAAATGATTCAATTGTTAAAGGTTTTCACATAATTCTTTTGCGAGTTGAGCGTGAACTCGCCCGTTTTTTAGTTTCATAATAGGAATATCCGCGGCGGATCGGATTTTTTTTATTTTCATAATATGAATATCCGCAGCGGATCGGATTTTACGATATCGGATAAATTTCATAATAGACCCCCTGAATAACGGGACAACCGAAGGTCGAACAACTTAAAACACAAATACGTATACACATTTCTTTGTATGAAGAACACGATAGAAATCCCAAAATTCAAATCGGCGTTTCTGTTGAAAATTTATCATAAATTACAAATTATTTTTCGATTTTCGGTTGCACTGGCTCTGAATCTGCAACCGGTTTTTAAGCATAACATAGTCCAAAGTCCTATCATCTAGTTATGTTTTATTGATTTCGGGTGATCTAAAACTTGAAAATATGAATCGTCCCTACTCCCATTTAATCTATAAGAAAAGTTCTGCAGATATTTTTCGTGAGTCAAAATGAATTTTAAATATTTCGAAGAGCGCTTTATTTACAATTCACGGCGAGCACAACAATAAGTACATATTTTGCCAATAAAATTGTTGCTCAAAATATATTTCAAACAATCGTGGCTCAATTTATAATTTTAAGGTAGAAGCTTTAATGCCTTGTTTATATTTATACTTACTGCGGTTGATTGCCTGTTGCTTTTGTTATAATTTTGCGTTGTGTATACAGAATTATTGAAAATATCATTATCGTTATAATTATATGGTGCAACTATTGTATGAGGTACATGAGCAACTTGTCGTCGACTATTTCGAGCTTTCCACCATTTCCTCGTATCGTCCAAAATCTAAAAATGGTTAAACGTTTTTATTTTAAATCATAATCGTACTGTCCAGCAATGTAATACATACCTCCAAATATTCTCCTCGCACCACGGTTAATTCTTTATCATTGTTTGCGGTTCGCGGATATGTCACTTGGACTATTTTGGCTCCTCTCCCTTGTAAATCTTCAAGCCATGCGTCAGTTTGGGATGATGGAACCGGTGCTGGAATTACACCACCACTTCCTGATGCCCCATTAGCCACCATAATCATACTGTTTTGCTCCATATTAAGACCGGTTCGTTCAATGGAATCAATTGATATATCACTTCGTGCACTATAATCACGTAGCCCAGGACTTCCTGGTGGATTATAAATTTTATCCGGCCCTCCATCGTAATCACCAAAGTCTGCACCACCACTTGTATTTGAAAAATGTTGAATATCTAATCGTTTTTTAACATTTATCGGTGTCATTTGATTTTCAAGTTCATCAATCACGGGGTAATCGGGAGACCAGCCATCAAAAAATACCGGATGGTAAGAACCTACATGTCCTTTCCATTGATCACGCGGTATTGTCCATGCATCGCCAAGTGAACGCCATAATTCAGTTTCTTTGCTTGTTACACAATTAACGAGTAAATTAATCGCTTCTCTGGTCATCAACGGTTTTATAACACGGGCCGGTAAATGATCATAGTAAGTATCATGGGATGCATCGACAATCAGTGCTAATGGCGTAAAGAGGAAATGTACCAATTCCGGTGCATTAGGATCATGTATGTGTGCCTTTAGCTTTGCTAATAAATTAAAAGATAATTTAAATTTTGCAAATATATCGTTGAACTCCTTTTCGGTTGGTGGCCTCGTTCGCATTGACAGTAATCCTTCGCCTGGATCTTTTTTCTTTGATTTACGATTACGGCGCCGTTTTTCAAGTTCACGTGACGCAGCTGCCGCATGTTGCAAACGTGCAATAAATTTTTCAATATCATCGAAACAATGATTTAATACGGTAACATCACGTTCATATTTCTCACTAGACGTAGACGATGTTTCATCATTAAGACCTCCTAGTTCGGAATCAGTTTCTGTTTGATTGTAACTAAATGAATCGCGACCAATTTGATTTGAACGCGATTGATTTTGTTGCTGTTGTTGTAGCTGGACGTGTGACGATGGTGGTGGTGGTGGCGTTTGTTGTTGCATTATATCGCGGTGCTGTGTAACCAATTTACCACTACGTAATTTTTTTAAGTCCTCAACTAGTTGAACAGCTGAAATACTTTGGCACTGTAATTAAATATAGAGAGAGAGAGACTAATATTTGTTTGTAATATAATAATGCATGGTTTGTGCTTACTTGAAAAATGTGCATTTCCGAACGTGAATTTGAATTCCCACCATTTACAATAAAAACTAAGATATTATTGTAAATTTCCATTGGATCTTGACTTGTGAATGCTGTTGGATCATTTATCTGAGTCACCGAAAATCTTTCCATTACATTGTTTGTTTCATAATCGATAATTAGAACCCATTGCCGATCGAGGCACAGTTGCATTTTTTGTGACCATATCCCGGTTGTTTTTTCTAATTGTAATAACTTTCGCATACCGTCGGCTGCATATGTAATGCCACTATCCTTATTTACAGTAAACGTGGCCAAATGTTCAACTACATAGGTTGGTTTATCGCCTAGGTCACTGTCGGGGCGATCATCACCCGAACGAGATTCACGTTCATCGCCCGAATATCCACCATTGGAATGGTACGCCATATTGTTTGATTTATGTTTGGTGTCCCCCTTATATAAATCGTTTGGTTACTATAACAATAAAAAATAAAAAAAACTATGAAAAAACTATTTACCTTCTTGTGTACTTGAAACTAAGACTAAGACAATGCCAATTTATTGATTTTATTTTTGTAGAAACTAAAATAGATTAACATTCCTTTCAATAAATTCATTGTGTTTATCAGCTGAGTCAGCGATTAAGCCAAATTGATAACAATCCACCAAAAGGGAACTATCATATTCAAATATATTTGTGCAAGCTAAATTTTTAATGCCACACCGTACAATCTAATTTAAAATTGATATAAATAATAATAAAAGTAGATTAATTATTCCGCTTTACATTCCAATTAAACAATGTTTTACATTTTAAAATCTAAAAAAAGTTATATGTATTTAGTTATGATAGTTCAATCTTATTCAAAATTATTTGTGCACACAAATTTTGGTTCGTAATTATTTTCACAATATGGGAAAATTGAAATAATACTAAATAAAGCAAATGGCTAATAATATGTTTGGTAAGCTTTTATTACGTCTCTATGACGGTAAAATCAGATAAAAGTATATTACTTAACTTAATTTTTGGTCTTGATAGATCGCAAATATCTTCCGCCTTCTGTTAAACCACCGCAAGTAAATATTGAAATTCTGCGGCCAAGGCAATTAAATATGTTCATGATTTTTGTAAAACTTCGTGTTTATTATTATTTTATGTTTGGGCGCCTAATTACCCCGAATGGAAAATTAAGAGCCGACTAATTTTTCATCAATTGGAAGTGTTTGTGTTGTTTTCACAAGAAACCGAAAATGAAAATTGACCTTCTACACTGAGAGAAATAATTCGTTGGCATGAGGTCGCAATTGACATGAGATTGGTATAAACAAACTACGGTAGGCACTAATGCACGTATAGTTGCAACAACTTCGTTTCAAAATCTTCAACTCCGTTGAAGCTAATTCCCTAGACATTCGTTTTCAGAACCGAATAAGCTTCATTGTTTTTAAAGTAAGTATTAACCTCGTTTCAATTGCCACAAACGTAATTTTGTTACACCAATTAAATGTGGCTTTTGTGTCAACTGCGAACAAACCCAACTGACTAATGTTGTTGCGAGGACAATATTGTATTGTAGTCCAATGTAATCATATCATTCTGTCGTTGTACCAAAATATCATAGTTGATTAATTTATTTTGAAATTCCGTTGCTACAACTAAATATTACAAGCGGTTCAGTTTCATTAACTCCTACTCGTTTATTGTGATTGAACATTTATGGCTTAAAATGTTTAATATGTTGTTGGAATACTCGTAATTCAAAGTGAAGAGGGCATTATATGAGAAGAGGGTAAATTCACTATTTGAAAAAATTTCAAAATGATATGTAATTATAATGTTAGTTTTACTTAAACAACTGCAAACAATTCTGTAATATTTGATGAAATTTAGAAGAATTGGTGTTAGGACAACTACCTTTTCGATTAGTCCAAACGCATTACGTTTATGGCAAACTCTACCGCAATGATAATAAACGATTCAACATTGCGCTTTATTGTCAATGACAATTTTTTTTCTTAATCATTCGTATTGGCATAAATACACACACAAATGAGGTTTCTCCTTTGGTTTTTTTGAGTTTAGTGAATATAATTCGCTAATTCAGTACGTTCTGCTTGATACTTAAGGTATTAAGCGAGAATTGTATTTTTGTGGGTGGAAAGAGGGTGCTCATGTTTTGAAAGTCGACTCTGGGGTAAAGTATTTGTATTGACATTAAATGAACTGGCAACAATCCTATTCGGTTGGAGAAAACAAATGAATGTGGTTGTGTCAACTAAACCAATAATCGATTAACTCAACCGAATGATCGATAAGCTCAACCGATGGTCGGTCATGTAATGCAGTATATTTCGTTCTTTGTACAAGCTAATTCCTTTATACACACATTTTTAAAATTTTTTAAAAACACTTGTTAAATATTTCGCAAAATTACAAAAGGTTTAAAAAATCACTCGATCGATTTCGGCTTATTAGGCCATCATCAGGAGTATCTACTAAACTGTAAAAATAAAAATGTAGTTAGATATATATATATAGTTGGAAAAAGCAAAAAGTGAAACCAAAATATACCAATAAAAAATGTGGGAGTGGTAAAAAATAAAAATTAAAAATTAAAAAAGGGGTGAGTTAAACACAGGTAAAATTGGTGAGAGCAATAAACATTAAAAAATAAAAATTAAAAGAGGGTGAGTTAAACACAGGTATATGATTATTGATTAGTCAACGGTCGAATAACAAAATTCCAGATGTTGATTTTTTTATATTTTTATTTTTTTATTTTTTATAACCCGACGAATTAGTAATTTTATGGTATGGAATGAGTATGTGAATAAAACAATGCGGGGTCGGTAATTGGTGAGAAACGGATTTCTCTCTGTTCGTTGAGGATATTTTGGTTAAGAAATATAGCTTTTCGGATTTCGTAAGATTCTAAGTTGTCTAAACGTCTGCTTTTTGGTTGTACATGCAATATTTCTAAATTGTTTAAACTGGATGTGTGATTTTCTAACGTTAAATGATTATAAAGGGATGATTCATGGCTACCAGATAAATGTTCTTTATCTGGTAGCCATGAATCATCCCTTTATAATCATTTAACGTTAGAAAATCACACATCCAGTTTAAACAATTTAGAAATATTGCATGTACAACTAAAAAGCAGACGTTTAGACAACTTTGAATCTTACGAAATCCGAAAAGCTATATTTCTTAACCAAAATATCCTCAACGAACAGAGAGAAATCCGTTTCTCACCAATTACCGACCCCGCATTGTTTTATTCACATACTCATTCCATACCATAAAATTACTAATTCGTCGGGTTATAAAAAATAAAATAAAAAAATATAAAAAAATCAACATCTGGAATTTTGTTATTCGACCGTTGACTAATCAATAATCATATACCTGTGTTTAACTCACCCTCTTTTAATTTTTATTTTTTAATGTTTATTGCTCTCACCAATTTTACCTGTGTTTAACTCACCCCTTTTTTAATTTTTAATTTTTATATTTTACCACTCCCACATTTTTTATTGGTATATTTTGGTTTCACTTTTTGCTTTTTCCAACTATATATATATATCTAACTACATTTTTATTTTTACAGTTTAGTAGATACTCCTGATGATGGCCTAATAAGCCGAAATCGATCGAGTGATTTTTTAAACCTTTTGTAATTTTGCGAAATATTTAACAAGTGTTTTTAAAAAATTTTAAAAATGTGTGTATTAAGTGTGTTTCGCCAAGTGCCTACGGCAGAAAGTATAAGAAGTACTAATTCCTTTAGGCTAACTAAAAAGGGACAGTCACAACTTCCTTCTCAGTTCTGACAAACACGTAATAGAGGTTATCGTAAAGTTTAATTAAAATTTATACCGGACCGAATAGTTCGGTAGGGCAATTTATTCGTTTATTTGTCGCAAACGGATAGTTCTCTGGGTGTACAGTGGTAGTCTTTACAAGCGCATAATATTTTATTTCTTGCGCCCCTTTTCTAATACCCTACTTGATAATCGATGTTAATGTAATAATACAAATATCTTCTCAGGGTGTCCCAGTAATACCTATAGTACAAACGAATAGGGTGCAAAGCTAGGTTCATTTTATGAAAAAAGTCCCTCACGGATACGACCGGAAATGAATCGTTACCTTCTTAATTTGCATTCAAAAATAATGAAATTTTAACGATATTGAGTTTCTGTTTTTAGTTGTTTGCAAACCACGATGAAATTTAAAAATGTGTGGGAATTAGGATTTTAGGATTAGGAAACTTATCATTAAACTCAATTTATCCAATTTCCATAACTACACGAATAACAACCTGACAATTCTCATGTTCGAAAAGAGAGGCATTTTAACGTTAACTTATGTAAATGCTCACATAAATTAAGATAAAGTGGCGCATTAAAATTTGTTAAATGCAAATTAAGTAGGTCGAACGATCTGGCCGTATCCGTAGTGAATTTTTTTTTTTTTTTATTATCAAAATGATACAAAAACACACTAATTTAGACATAACACAGTTCAATGGGCTGTTTCGTGCCTATAGACCATATTCCGTTACGGTATATGCCCTATAAACTGCAGTTGTTTAAGATCAATGTTCAGCTTCGGTTAAAAAAAAAAAAATTGATCGGCCCTCAATTTGCTCTTAAGCTCAATTATGCACTCATACAAAAAAGAATCATTGCCCTGAAATTGTACAAAAGTAATGAACATATTCAGTTGCCTAGGCCGAGAAAATGTAAGATATTAACAATCTAGCAAGGCCAAAAATGTCTTAAGTAAGATTCTAGATGATTTTATCAACACAATTTTTGACCACTTGCAAATATGTCGTAGAGCTGTAATAAAAAATGACCTTGGGCGTTTGAAACCTAAGTAATAAAAAATGTTCTTGGGCGTATAAAAATCACTATTTAATTAGCCAAAATATTTTTAAATTTAATTAGTTTACGGTGGCCAAGTAGGATATACCTTGGTTATTTGTTGACGAATTTTTTTGAAATTTGACATCTGGAATACTATCAAGTAGGATGGAACTTGGCTATTTCTTAACCAATTATGATGAAATTTGACATTTGTGTTGGAAATGGGATTCTAGAATGATTTTTGAATAAAGCTCTGGAATATGGTCAATAAAGGGGGAACTTGGCTATTTCTTAAACCTTATTCTAAAATAGTTTTCGGATAAAGTTCTGGAATATAGCCAAGTGGGATGGAACATGGCTATTTCTCAACCGATTATGATGAAATTTGACATTTTTTTGGAAATGGGATACTAGAATGATTTTTAGATAAAGTTCTGGAATATGGCCAACTATGATGGAACTTGCCTATTTCTCAACCGGTTATTATGTAATTTGACATGTGCGTTGGAAATGGAATTCTAAAATGATTTTTGGATGAAGTTCTGGAATATAGCCACTAAAGGGGGTGCATCCGCGATGAAAGTGGGATTCAAAAATAGTTTTCGGATAAAATTCTTGAATATGGCAAAGTGGGATGGAATATGGCTATTTCTCAACGGATTATGATGAAATTTGATAACACTGGATGTAGGATTATAAAATTATTTTTAAATGATGTTCTGGAATATGGCCAATTACACGGTTAGAAATATCTGTTTCTGGTTTGAAAAGTTTTTGTTTGACTCAAGAAAAAAATAAAAACGAATTCCAGCATCGGAAATTAGACTAAATTTCCAATATTTTATAAGTAAAACAAATGTGAATTGAAATTTCATTTACGGGATGTTCGAAAATTGGACTATGATGCACACTTTCGAAGAAATATCAAATTATCTCTTCACGACCAACATTAAGAGTGTTTTTTAGAGGTTTGTTTTCGAATTAGCAATACTTTTTCCAGTGACAGCTAATTTGATACCAGATAGCTGAACGGGCCGAAAATGAGATTGCTCTTGATCTTCATTTTCACTACAAAATTTATTTCAGCGATGAGGCAAGCAAAATTGCCGCAGTTGCAGTGAAGAAAATCCATAAACCAATATTAAGACGTCGTTACATCTACAAAAAATCACTATTTAGTGTGCTAGTCATATTTCGATACCGTTATAGAGCCATCATTTCTTACATTTTCATTCTCAAATTGAATGACAATTATGTGGAAGAGCATGGTTTCAACAAGATGGAACAACATGTTACCCAACGCGCGGCTCAATTGATTTATTGAAGAAAACATGCGATAAGCGTATAATTCCACGTAATAAACCTGCGTATTGGCTTCCCAGATCGTATGTTTTAACACCTCTAGATTATTTTCCGGTATACCGCCTCAGCCGCTCCAAACTTGGTCGAAATTTAGACTTCCAGATTGTGTTCTATTCGAGTCCCAGTTGAAATAAAACGCTAAGGCGACTACACTGATCATACAATGAATTTATTTTGAATATGTCGAAAATTATCATAGGAATTGACGGTAGTGACTAGGTTTTTCCAAATAAATGTTAAAAAGTAGAATTAAAAAATATTTATCACAGGTTTCGGATACGCAGTGTAAGTTTTCAAATTAATTCGGCATATTGACGGTTATTATCAAAATTTGATTATTTTTAGTGACCCCAATATCGGGGCAAAAAATTTGGTTTTTGTGTACTGAAGAAATTCAGTACATATTTCAACGGGTGTTCGGATTATGTGGAAAAATCTGTGTATTTCGAGGATACAAACGAAGAGTCAGGGTAAACATATTAAATTCTTTAGATGCGTATATTTTTATCAAAAGAAGTGTAAACGGAATAAAAAACGGAAATGTTTTATAATGTTAGACGAATTGAGCAGACAAGCACACAATAGTGTTTATTACATAAAGTTGTTGCGGTTAAAAATTCATGGAAACTTGGTATTAAGCCGAGGTTGTATACCGTATGATCCGTATGTATTCTCAAATTATTGCTACTGCCAATTTTGTAATTATTATTCAATCAATTACCGCCCAAAACATATGTTTGAGATATATAACATTTTTGTTCTAAATAAATTTATAATATTTCGAATTACTGTCGCCCATTTTGGAATTCACATAGTTAATAAACCTTTTAAGTACTACACAGGTGAATTTTGTGATCATTCAATGAACAATTGATCGGTTTACATTTGTATGTAGGTAACTGTCGCCTAAATAGCTTTTCAGCATTTTAAATCTCTCTATAATTATCATTTCAGGAAACAATTATTCTCCTAAAAATTCACAAAAGAAACATCTTTTTGGACTGTCTACTAAGCTTTCAATGCTGAAATTAATTTTCTGCGTAACTCGGGTATTTCTCAAATTCACTAACTGATACCTGTATTTAATTCTTACAATAATTGGAAATCTAAAGTCGATTCAGCTGATTTGATTTTAAAAGTTGTGGAGGTCATAATTTCGTAAGTTTTATACAACATATTGTGTAACTTTTAAGAGCCTCAATTTATTGAATGAATCTTCAAAAATACGGGGTATCTAATATAATCCATTAAAGCTACGGAAATAACTACGGTGAAGAATTTCAATAATCCGTAGCAATTTTTTTTTATCAAAATCTTATCTTTTATCACCCCCTTCAAAAGATACCGTCAGTGTCGGTCACTCTGTTTACACAGTGAAAAATTCCTAAAGTAACAAATTTTTGTACATTATTATTTAATTACTTAATTTTTCTTTTTCCAACCTTTAGTATTAGGTAAACAAAAATTGTTTTAGAAAACAATTTTTATGGTTGTTGTCAGATTAGATACAGGATAATGACATTTTTAATTTCTTCTTTTGAAAATGACCGATTTAATGTATTTTTCCAAATTTCTCAAAAACAGTCTCACTAATTATCACTAAATCGCCGAATGAAAATTTATTTTCCCTTTATTAATTTTAATTTTGTGAACCTCGTGCTGAATTTAAAGTTTTAGGCCATTTAGAAGCAGATAAAGCGACATCATTTTGTTTTTTATGAAGCTATGTATAAACGATACAATGAGGAATCAGATTTGTCCGTTTTTCAGACTATATCTGTGTATAGTCGTATTTCAAAAATAGGTTTCTAAATATTATCTAGCAGTCGCCGTAGAATGTAGCATAGTGGAGCAGGTATATATGTACGTAGAAGAAATAAGTGCCTTCCTTATTGCATAGAGTTTTTAAGGTTCGAAAAGTTTAAACCTTTAAGCCAGAAAATTTAAACTGACGGTTTTTATGCAGTCATTCTTTAAAGGAATAAAAAAGAAACGTGTATTAGGTTCTTCTTCCGCATCATAAGCAGATAATTTCGCTCTTCGTAAAAAAAAACGTGTATCGAATATTATTTTAAGAAACAAAAAATTAATAAAAATAGCTTTTATTCTGTAATAATTTATTTTTAAAATAAGCCTAATATTAGAATTTTCGGATAATCAGATTTTTCTACGTTTAAAATAAATGTTATTTTAACAATGCCCGAAAGATTGGAAAATAATAATTAAGGAATTAAATGATGACTTCTTCAAATTTATTTGTTCAAATAAAGAATTTACAGCAGAAGATAGCAGTAAAAACAAAAATCAATCATTTAATTGCTAAAAATAATCAAAACAATGTTGTTTTACACGACGTTATCGCACGGCATCATAGCGTAATAAACACCATCCAAATTTTGAAACTAAGAAATTAAATTACAATTAGTTAAATAACAAAATGTACATATCTCGCATTTTATCATGACTCAATAGAGATATTTTTTTGTTTTATCGCGGATTAGTATTCGATTTCTAATTAAAAATTTTTCGTAAATGGATACGAATCGTGCCTGCCTTCCAATAAATTTTGTTTTAAGTATTTATAGAATTAAATATGGGGAAGACTAATTATGGCGAACAGATTGATCGACTAGAAGTTTATAATATTTCGAATTACTGTCGCCCATTTTGGAATTTACATACACATATTTATTCATAAATAGTTAATAAAAGTTTTAAGTAAATATACAGGTGAATTTTGTGATCATTCAACGAACAATTGATCGGTTTACATTTGTATATGTGCGTTTTGCTGCTTTTTAATTTAATTATATTTAATTAAACATATTATTTACGTGTAGGTATGTGTTATATACATATATCTATGAACATCAACTTATCAATATAATTAAGTAGATATATAAATAACATAACAGGCACAACCATACAGGTAGAAAATATGCGGATCGCATAAAAATTTTGTATACAGTGCACGAAGTCAAACTACATATATTATAAAATTTATAAACTAAAAACTTCAACACGAATTTCATCAACTAAGTGACAAACCTTCTATTAAGTAGATGCTGTGTGATGAGAAAAAAACACAATTAACTTTAGAACTATATAGGTTTAACGAAAATCAATTATTAAAAAAAAAAACAACAAGTGTTGTTTTCTATTATTATCAAACTGTACTAGAAACACAAAAATTTACAGGTTGGTGTTCTAAATTGAAGCGATACATAAAAAAATATTTGCGTTATCAACAATTGATAAGAATTTTATATTGTCCAAAGAAAAAAAAAATTTATTAGTTTTGTACACTAAAATATTTCAATTAATGGATTACAAAATCCAAATTTATATATACTATACATATATACTGTGGATTTTTTTGAGAAACTAGTTAACTGAATTTCGTCGATTTTGAGTTATTGATGAAAATAACTCGACAATTCTTTAAAGTTTCAAAAATAAATTTCAGTTTTACAATATTTTTCTCCATTTCTCTAGAAAATCTAAATAAAAATGAAGAACTACTATAAAAAACTTCTGCGACTTGTGATTTTAAATGCGTTTTCTAAACAATTTACATTTTGCAGTTAACTAGTTCTCAAAAAAAAAAACAACACATATATATATATATATATATATATATATATATATATATATATATATATATATATATATATATATATATATATATATATATATATATATATATATATATATATATATATATATATATATATATACGGCAACACTGTAAATACACACATAATTATATCCGATTGTAAGTACACGCAAAATAAATATGAAACCTTAGACAATATAATATAATGTAGTTATGGGAATTGGATCGCACTTTTCCCCTTTCAACCCGAGAATTGGCCTGTTTATATACAAAAATATTGTGTTATACGTAGCACTTACACACGAGTTTCTGATCTCAAAAACTATATACTGAAAATTCCAAAATCACATACACTTTAGTTTTTCAACTCACTTTAAAACGCACTCGGTGGTTAGTGTTTTATTCGTGTACAAGTACAGTGTTTTTTGTGTATAATTTAATTTCCTTTTTAAATATTTTTTTTTTTTTATTATTTCTTACAGTCCAACTCCGTTGTTACCTTAACTAATACTGAAACCATAACAAAACAATGCCAAGAGGTAAAAAAAAAAATTAAAAAAATTATGAATCAAGAAAACAATAAAATAAAATTAACTTGTTCGGCCCCATCGAAAATTTGTAGAAATTGTGCGTGTACTTGGCGTTACATCTGCGTTTACTTTTATTCCAGTTTAATCAAATTAGGTTTATTGAAGTGTAATGTGCTAGTGAAGCTAGATTTTATTCTAGTGTTTATATTTCCTGTTAAACTTTAACAAAATTTAAAACTCGATAAATAAATATGAATATATTTAGTTATGCCAATTTGTAATTACATATTATTAAAATTACTTGACGCCGCATTCATGAATCGTACCGTTAAAGGGCTAAAATTGATTATGATATAGGTTACATGATAGTTGATATATACAACTTAACCAAGAAAATTAAAATTATTGCAGAAAATATGAAAAAAATAAATGTTATGTTATTTACCATTAAAATAAGATCGTGGTGGCGCCTCTAACTGCCCCCCTCCCGTTAACTGTGTTTTATTTCGGAATTATGAAACTGATGCCACCTCGGTGTTAGCTGTATGGTTTGGTTCGTTCGCGAACCAGCCCTTTGTATTGTCCTAGACCCATCATTCTTAAGCTTTTAGCTGCGTGACCCCTTAACCCATTAACGCCCAAAAAATAGCTACCAGTAAAAAACTTTCAAGGCGTCGTTAACCCTGATTCGTCTGCTGGTTTTCCACAATAAATACCGAAAGCATAACAATATCCAGTCGAACTGCTTATGATCCAATTTATCGTACCCAAACCACAACTGGTTTCCAAAGCATATTTATAAGCGGTCTTACTTTGAACACCTGATGTTTTGAAATTCCAATTCCATCATTATTGGTCAAATGAAAATATTTTTTTCGATTTTAAGGTAACGACCTCTTAATCAAACGAGTACTACACAACCCGAGGGAGTTAGATGGGAGTTTAGCATGGGAGTTAGATGGTGCAAAGCATAGCAGTACACTCTTTAAAATCCTTCCCTATACACTATTAAGAATAACAAGAGATTCCAAGTATTTGCATTTTTTCATTTACGTAAATATACGAAACTGTTAAACCTAATTACATAATGGTCTATAGAACCAGAGGTTAGATATTTTATTTTGGACTGATTTTGAGACCAACGGAAGCTGAAAATTATACTACTGGATCAAGTAACTCCTTCATCCTGTGTAGACGAGAACCTGAGTGAACTGCCAATATAAAATGCTATTTCACTTTTACGAAAAATGTTTTCCAACATGAGATTAAAGTGTATTGGCGATAGAGCATCCGAACAAGGAGGCTCAACTTTAACATAACATAGTCTCTCTCGGTTGATTGAATCATTTGTTTGTTTAAAAACCAGGAACACCTCGTGAACATCAAAAGGCGTCTCGTACTATTTAGAAAAAATTGTTCACAGTTAAAAAACACTTGATCCTCCTTAGTACCTACCGATTCTTTCTTTGAGTGATAAAATTTGTATGCTTAATTAATAAAAACGCCATATATTTACAAAATATAAGAATATTCCAATATAAGCATTTTTTTTAATTGATACCCATTGGCTGACTGTTGTAAATTCGAATTCCGAATGCCTTTTTTCAATTTTAATAAAATCACAAAATCCCGATAAAATCGCAAATGTTTGAACAAGTAAAACATTGGGTATTAGACGCGGGTTATTTTTTTTACAATTAAGAAGAAAAGCACATGTTAGCGTTCCAAAAATTATAAACTAAGGCATAGAATCAATGCACGAGATAAATTTGTACAAATTACAATTCAGGTAAAAGAGCCCGATGATATAATTTTACCAATTAATCCATCCAACAAAATAGGAGTTCTGTTAAACTGTGACTTCTGTAGGCGCCCATCGCCGCTTTCAAAGTAACGCATTATATGGGATCTGTTTCGGAGGACTTTTTCCTTGTTGTAAAACAGCGGTTTTGGCAGCGAGTCTTAGAATTTGAAGCTGGCACCAATATAATTAAGCCCTTAGGTTACAAATGGGAAAACAGACAATTAATACACAACATCAAATAATCCAAGGCAATTATATATTACATAAAGACTTTTGTCGCCAAATTGGTACTAAAATTGGAAGAGGTTGCACAATTGAACGTATCTGACAAATTGTAAAACTTGTTTAATCAAGACTACAACTATAACAACTGAAAATAGAGCGATTCTCAGGGAAGCCTTCAATTTTGGTATTTATGTTAGTTAAATCAGGAGCCTACATATCGTCACCTCAGCTTAGCAGTGACATTTAAAAAAATGAGAGCTTCGAAAGATATCGTTGTACTAAATGTTTCACACATCTTATGAGAAAAAAATACTTACATTTTAAATACTTATGGTACATAAGCAATTTGAGCAAAAAATTGAAAAAACGGCATTAAATTAAGTGGGAAATAGAATGACATTAGGTTATGATTTTACTATCAGAAAACCAAAATTGAAAGCTTCCTTAAGTTGTAGTCGTGCTTGAGCATGTTTAGGTAATACTTTTAAAAGTAAAAATATGCAAGACGAATTCTACGAGGAGCGGTGGAATTTTTATTCTATGGCTATCGTGCTCGTGAATAGGTTTTTACGAGGCGTCAGTATATTGAAAGGTAAACGAGTAAATGTAGTAATTGACTTTGGTTGATCCCCAAAATAAAATCGATACTCCTCTTATGTAACTGAATAAGAAATTTCAGTTCGATACACAGCATTCCAAAACTATTCCAAAAGTGTGCTGATCATATTAATCAGCTGCAAGATATCAACGCAGTAAATTTTGGAAATTAATAAATCATGTTCAAAGGTAGCTGATATTTCTAACCTACGAATAAATAGGGGTTCAATTTCCAATAACTTACATGTTCCTCTCTAAAATGGAAGTGTGTAAGATAGTTTCGTTTATGACAACCCTTAATACGATCCGAATGATTCTCATAAATTAGATTTCATGTAATAGCATCGTTCTCCAATTGAGAACGTAAAATATTCAAGTATATAGTTTAATTAAGATATGGGAGCAAGAAGTGGTCGTTAAGAAACTATATTTTATTCAATACTTTATTATTTCTTAAGATGATAAGAAAATATATGTTATAATTTGTTATTAAGATTAAATATTGTGTTAGTAATTATTATTTATGAAGCATTTCCGTTCTGTATGTCTTACTTATTTATTGGTTTATATTTCGAGATAAAGTTCATATTGGAATCCTTGGTGTACGTGCTAATGAAGTGTGTCGGCTGTTATCAGATTTTTTTTTTACATAGACAAAAGGTTTCGCACGGTTATTTTAAACCAGCTAGAACACATGGTATTGCGGTGGGAATTTCCCAAAGCTTTACTATGTGTGCCTAACAAATAAGTTAACCCTTTAATGCATAATTTTTCTTTTTGAGGAAATTCGAGAATTGGGAAAAATATTGCTATATTTCCAAAATTCAAAAATTCCCAATTCCCAAAAGTGTATTCTGGCGTAATTAGGAATAATTTAAAATGAAAAAAAAAACTATTTAAATTTTACAGCCGCCATTATTTAAAAATTTATTTTATACATATAAAATAATAACTTTACCGATACTACGTTGTGTATAAAATATTGAAAACACACAAAACAACCCGTTCCTTCTAATTCCCCAAACAAAATTTAGGGAAAAATAAACGTCAAAACTTACATAAAATGGAATTATTTTTCCCTACATTCAAAAATTCCCAATCGCCAGAATACACTTTTGGGAAAAATAATTCCCAACTGCTAGAATACTGTCAAAATACTTCAATTCCCAATTCCCAGGTAATAGCTAGAATAGCGTCACAGTAAAAAATATGCTCAAATGTAGATGCATATCATATAAATTAGTAGAAAGTTTAAATTATCAAACGAATTAAACCTAAATGACGTCATGTACAGCGGCGTAGGGAAGGGGGTTACGGGGGGTTGAAACACCGCCCACCCCTGAATTACACATATTATTAAATCATTACATGGTGATGTGTTGATCCACAGAAAACAATTGCACAACATTTTTTGTTTGACGATCTTTTAATTCGCAAATTGATGCAAATTTTGCGAAACCGTTGATAATTGTTATTAATGTTTTACCATTGTATTTATTTTTATTTATTTATTTATTTATCATTATTGACATTTTTTTAAAACTTATTTTTATCTAAATTAATTAATTAAATAACTAAATATTAATTTTTTCTTCAATGAATATGTGTAATAGTTGAATAAACTGAACGTACTCTAGCTCTTGAAGGTCATTAAGATTGCAATAGTTGCTGAAAGAATTATATAACTTCACAACATTATACCCTAGCGATCGTTGAGAAAATGATTTACCGTACCTTGGTAATCTAAAATGAGTATTCCTGGTATTATAATTATGGACTTCTCTGTTAAATAAAACAGTTTTAGCACATTAAAGTGTATTCTCTGGCTGATTGATTTCCAGCTTAGTTTTTCTAGCATGTCTTTAATATGTGTTCTATTATCCGCGTTTAAAATGCTTCTCATAAATCGATTCTGTATTTTTTGCAAACGTGTTAATTGTGTTTGATTCATGATAAATAGAACAGATGAGCAATAATCTACATGGGGAGCTACAATTGATTTATAAAATATTATTTTGGTCTCCATTGGTAGCTTGTCTCTAATTCTGTTGAAAAGTCCTAATTTTTTATTCATCTTTTTCGCTAAGTAATCCAAATGCTGGTTAAAATTTAAGTTTTCATCAATGACGACACCGAGATATTTGTATTCTTTAACTCGTTCAATGATTTGGTTCGCAATTATAATATCTGAGATACCCTCGTACTTGGTTTTGATTGAAAGAAATGTTCAATGACAATTTATGAAACATCAACCATCCCCGTAAATTCTCAAGATCTTCGTTTACTTTTTGTATTGCTTCTTGATGAGTTGGTGCCGAAATAGTAATTAATGTCTCGTCCGCAAACATATTAATTTGACAGTTCTTAATAACATCTACTATGTCATTTATATACAAGATAAATAACACTGGTCCAAGTGTTGAAACTTGTGGTACTCCGAGATTGTTTTCTATCAACGATGATGTAAAATTATCGACTTTTGTATATTGTTGTCTCCCTTGAAGATAATTATTGAACCATTCAAGCTCTTTTCCTTCTATACCATACTTCCATAATTTTTGGAGTAAGATTTTCTTATCTATAGTTTCAAAAGCTCGTTTGAAATCTAAAAAAACTTCGTCTATTTGAGTTTTTCATATGTCCAACATAAGATTTAATGCTGTTTCACAGGAATGCAGTTCTCTAAAACTAGATTGTTGATCCACTAATATATTGTTATTAGCAATATGATCAACCAACTGTTTTTTAACTACTCGTTCCAGAACAGCTTCATAAATTGGGAGCATATTTATGGAGCGCAGATCTTCAGATGTGGTTGGTTTTGTGGTTTTTGGAATTGGAACAACTGTTGATATTTACTACTCCTTCCCTTTAGACTTCGATTAACTAAATCTGTACAATATTCCGAGAATAAATGGTTCTTCATCGCATCCAGCATGACCATTCTGTTTATGCCATCAACTCTACATTGAGACTTTATTTTACTTATTATTTTTGGTATCTCCTGGCGAGTTATTTCTTGAAAGCTGAATTTTTCAAAATTATTATCATCCTGTGAAAAATTCCAATCCTTTATCTCAGGGATATTCTGGTGAATATCTATCACGCTGGACACAAATGCTTCATTTATTTCATTTTAAATTGAATACACCATTGTGTCGTATTGGGTTGTATTGGTTTTCAATGAACTTGTTTCTGAAGTATTCAAATTGTTCCTTTCTCAACGATTGTTTATACAAATTTCTAACTTTCCTGTAACTTTCCCAAGTTTTATCTGAATTCATAATTTTCATAACACTATAACTACGAGTTTTTTCTTGCTTCAGTAATTTCAAATTTTCTGAGAACCAAGGTATGACAAATGTGTCGACGTGTATGGTTTATAATGGTAAATTGGGCGTTTCTTTTACTTGATATTTCATCTTTATTGGCCTTCTTTCGTATTTGTTTGTATTACATAAGTCACATTGCTTGACGAATTCTGTTATAAGGTTTTCCTTTCTGGAAAAATATATTGCCCTGTAATTTGCTTGGTTTCTGGTTGTTGGTAATATTTGTTTAATTTTTGTATGACGGGTGATTTTGTTGACGGATTGTGGTGATAGAGGTTGTCGATACTTCATATAGTACATATTTTCCTCTGAGATGCTAGTTCGAGTGCTCGCGTTATGTCTTCTGGTTCTCTTGCTCTTATGTTTGACCCTAACGGTTCTCGGAGGTGGGAAAGAAATAATTCTACTTTAACTGCATTTCCGTTTTCAATTTAACCTCACGTTGTTGGTTAGTGCTCTTTGTATTTTTATTATTTTTGCATGGAAAACTTCTGTTTTGTCATATGCTTGACGGTATTGACGTAAATCTCGCATTAGTCCAACTTCGGTTCTTTTGTCGCTATAATGGTTTATTAGGTGGATCATTATTTCGTCCCAGTCTGTAGAGTTACCGTAGTTGATTAGGATATTTTTGTGTTTCCTTTTGTCTCCTAATTCTTCTTCTATAATTTCTATTATTTCGTCTATACTTATGATGGAACTGGTGTAATATTTCTGCATCGCTGTAAGTCTTTTGATCGATCTCTAATGTGGAACAGCATATGCCGATGGATAAATGGCTGATAGGTTAATCAGTATAAAGTATGCGGACTCTGGATAACAGGCACCCCCCAGTTTATTTAGCCTTCCCGTAGTAAAGCTGGATGACCTTCAGGCGACTTTTCATTCCCAGCGACTCGTACGAGTCAAAATCAAAACGGAAGTCAGGGCAGAGCTAGGAATATACGGGAGTGGGACTGCCCTCTCGAAGTCCTTGGAAACCAATGCTACCGTCTTTCCAGTAGAAGTACTTCCTACAGTAAACATCTAGGAGGAAGAGCAATGAGCCCAGATAGTATGTATGACGTACCGGCCGGCAGTATTATCCGGTTCATTAAGAGCCTGAATATTGGCTGGATGGATAATTAAGCAGGGCTTGGAGCACAAAAGACCTTTTAGGTCGCAGTGCGAGGTGGTTAAACGCCCACATGGCTCTACAACACTAATATTAATAATAATAGGTAGGGGAATAATCGACGTCACTTTACACAAATTAGGAAATACTGATTTTGGCAAACACTGGTTAATACTAAATGTGATTTGGTACAGTGACAAATCAATAAATAATTTTAATACTTTGAAGTTTACCATGTCAAATCCCATCGAATCCGACTTAACCGGGTATATCAAGACCGACTTAATCGAGTAAAGGCAAAACACCTAATGATTCGTTAAATTTACTGATCGCTGTCAAAATTTCACCAGCAGAAATGTCAATGACTGCTTCGGTTGACTTACATGAAATACCAAGTATTTTTAAATTGCTCCGCGATGTTTTAGGGTTGTGCAAATTCCTAAAATAAAATATATTTTTTGCTAGGTTGATGCATTTGTTGGTTTTATTTCTAAAATATTTAAATGATTCAAAATCGAGCTCTAATCCAAATCTTAAAATATTGAAGTTCCCGGGGGCGTAAGTTGCGTTGAGGAGCATAAATATTAAAACATGAAAAAATGTCAGAACAGTCTATTTTACCACAAATGATATCACTCGCAAATGTGGCACTTGCACATGTACGTGTAGCACTTAAAGATTGGAGATCCAGAAAATGGTATCGGTCTACATACGGTGATAGTCTGAAATTATTGTCCCGCTCGAAAGACGGTAATTTTCTGAGAACAAATAACAAAAACTATTTCTGAATACTTTCAATTCTGTTTGAATGAGACTCGTAGAACGGGGACCATATGTCGCGTACTCAAGCTGTGAACGAACAAATGAAGTTTATAGTGACTTGAAAGTTAATGTGTCGTGAAAATCCTTCGAATTTATTTTATTGTAATAAACCCCAACATCGAAAACCCTTTGTTAACAACCCCATCGATGTACGAGTTAAACGTTAAATCCCAGCTAAAGATAACGCCCAATTCAGTAACCATATTAACTCTCTTCAAACTAATGTCATTTAGAAAGTAGTTAAAAACTATCGGAGACTTAGACCTGGAATAGGTGATCACGTTCAACATTCAGAAACATAAGGTTAGTAACACACTCAGCAATTCACATGATATGTTTGCATAAATTTTCATGTCGTCAGCAAATAGAATACAGTCTGCGAATTTGAAGTAATCCACAACATTGTTAATGAATAATAGAAACAATAGCGTACGCAAGTGACTACCTTGAGGCACCTCAGTGTTGCAATAAAACATTCTGAGAAAGTATCGTTAATATTGACAAACATTTTGCGATCCGATAAGTAGTCATAAGCCAATTTAAGGGGATTATGTCGCAATTAAGTTCACTGAGCTTATTCACTAATATCCTGTGATTAAGTTTATCGAAAGCTTTAGCGAAGTCGATATAAACTACATCGACTTGAACTTTCGAGGCAACACAATTAATTAAATTATTTTGAAAGACCGCTAAATTAGTGACCGTTGAGCGACCAGAAACAAATCCATGCTGACGCGTGCTAATATGTTGCTTGGAGTGGCCACCATTGACTCGAATACTTTAGAAATGCAATTCAGTATTGCAATTTCACGATAATTTGTTAAATCACTGCGAGGGCCGCTTTCGTGGATCGGGATGATATTTGATACTTTCCAAAGATCAGGAAATTTTCCTTGTCAGGATTCTTAGAAACGTCCAAGTTCTTCAAAGCCTTCATCACGCTAAGTTCTGAAAAAACAATTTTTGAATTATCGGAGCTAGCTAATATAGGAGAGAGTGATCTATCCTTAACAAAAACACTGCTAAAATATTCAGCGAAGTAACCACAGATTACCTCTGGATTATCTAATTTTTGATCATGAAATTCAAAGAATGACGGCAGCCGTTGTTATGGTTCTTTATTTTGACAAATTTCCAGAAATTCTTCGGATTGCATCGCAAATCGTCTTCAATGTCAATTATGTAAGTAATTGTTATAGCGGAATCGTTTGAGATAGCAAAACTGTTTGCGCAGAGACTGAAACTGAATATAGTCATGGACCAATCATTCGTATTAGCAGGAATGAATATATTGTCAACCATCATCCAAATTAGATCTGGAAAGTTGAAATCGCCGAAAATAACAAATTCAGTATTTTCAGAAATAAAAGGTAATAAATTACATGATATGGCTTAACAGCAATGAACTCAATGATTGGATCGCAAAATAAAAATTCACAAGAATAAATTTTCCGAACCAATAAGCACACCACCACCTTTACGCTTTGTACTAAGGTTATACTGATCGCGATGGAAAACGCGAAAGTTCGAAAGGAAAAACTCCGCATCATTGAAATCCACTGTAAGACATGTTTCGGCCAGAATTGTTACATCGTAATTAGATTCCAATATTTCAAGATAGAAACTTTTTGATTTTGAACGCATTCCACTACAATTAAAATAAAAAATTGATAAGCTATTGACGACGTTGTTAGATCCATTGATGATATTGCTAGAATTAGATAAATATGAATTTAGAATGTTAGGATGTACTGTGATAAGATTATTGTGAGAATTTGGTAGATTAGTATTTAAAATATTAGAATTTAATGTATTGAATGAAATTAAATTGACACTTTGCTGCGAGCTCCTTCCTCGTTTTCTGATTGGCGTCTTTCTTGAAAATCGCGAACTATAACCCCAGGTGGCCAAAAATCAGGATTTTTCAAGGTACCATGCAAGTTATCGACGACTCCAAGTTATAAACATCGACTCGGAGGTAGTAGTTGGATGAAGACGGGAAATATATAAATACTTCCTTCGGATCACAGGTACTGCACCCAACTCCATGACTGGACAATTCGAACCCGGAACCCCCGGCCTCTCATCCCTAACGGCCTCCTGACAAGACAGTGATGGCGAAGAGTCCGACACAATAGAGAACGAAATGGGTGCCGCAATGTTCGCAACAACATCATCGGATGACAATGGCGAGAAGTGGGGTGGTTGTAGGCCATCAGTGGCCAACTGCAATCCGTTATTTCAGTTGCAGCCATTATTATGGTACTTTAACATTTCTCTTCGATCGTCTTCGTATTGGTGAAGCTATTTCCATATTAGTTTGCATTGGTTTTTTTTTAAATTTTGAAGACAACGACTTTTGCGATGGTTCAACCACATCGCCAAGAAAAATTGGGAATTACCGAAATGGCATCAAACACAGGTTTTTTAATCCCTGCACATTCAAAATGAATCAGTTTATTGCATTCACCGGCACAATTAAAAAAAAATTCCGACACTTTCGCATTACATACACAGCACAGAGACATTGTAACAGATCAGTGTTGGAGTGCGGAATAACAAAACAGCCAGTTGATAAACTGGCTACAACGTACCCAAACGTCTAAATTTCTTGGCGATTGTTCAGTAAAATCCGTACTGTACTTCAATCCCATACAATACATTTATACTTTAGTAATTTATAACTCAACTCACTTTATTGAAGGTTTTTATATCACTTTCGTTTTGATAGTTTATTGTTTGATATGTAATTATATTTTAACAATTACAATTTTTATTAATATGATTTTTATTACGTATATTTTTGAAATTCACAAAACTCGGAAAAAAAACCAAATGTCAATACCATTCAAGGCCCACATGAATGTAAGTCATATTTCTACGTTGCATTGAACTCAAAATATGTGCATTAAACCACGGAGCAGTCTATTCTCCCGCGCCTTACTACTAAACTAGTGACCTCGCATGCGGGCAAGTGTGCCCTGACACCCACATAAGGGAGATCTTTACCTTAGCCTACCTTGGTTCTAAGTGCTAAACCGTGCATTTCTGCTTCGAAGACAGTAGCGTAGGAACCAATAGACTTTGAATGGGCAGTTCCCTCCCCATATATTCCTATCCCTGTTCTGTCTTCCATTTTAGGCCTTTCTGTAAACCACACCTTGGAGCCTCTTTCAAAGGACGGCCCACATGAGCCCCACATGTATCTATGTGACAAAATGACGCAGAGGGTCTGTGGAAGACCAGCTTGTTAGCATACAGTCGGAATGCATCTCTATGGTACGGTCTGTCTGAAATTCCTTAAGGATTCTCAGATGACTCACTATATATACCTGGCTTAATATTGCCCTCTACCTGCATTTTGAAGGCCCTATTTACAGTGTTCTTTTTAATAAGCAAGTGCCTCCATCGCTGCGGTCGGGCATGTTTTTAATGGGCTTGTATGTCCAAGGCTATATTGAACTATATGTATTTCAATAAAGTTCAATAGCATCTTTGGTTGTAAACCACAAGTTTGTCATCCCAGAAGGCTCTAGTGGCTCTATTCTGAACTTTAAGTAAATATTGTTTCCAATTCAATTTTTAATTCAGGATAACCCCTAGATAGTTAACTTCTTTAGAGTATTTAGAGTACTGAACCGTAGTACCGTTTAACGAGTTAGCTCTAAGCGGAAGCTTAGTCCGCTTCGTAAAGTACAACAACCGTTTTGTTTGGGTTGACTCTAAGTCCTTCCTGGACACACCAATTCCATACTACCTTTATTGAGTGTATCCTGCAGGAGGTTGGAGATGATTTCATAAATGTTCCCTCTGATTATGATCACCAAATCATCTGCATAGCCCTGGGCAACATATCCATGGCTACTAAGAGGAGTTAGTAGTCTGTCAATAACACAGGACCATAATAATATAGACAAAACACCTCCTAGGTGACAGTCCTTTACGGCTCTAGTGGTTATTGACTCCTCTGTGGAATCGCCGTTTCACCCTTCTGCCCTCTATATCGAATCATAAGAAATTTATCAAAAGCTCTCAATGTCCACAAAAGAGCGCAATTTTTTTTTTGACCAATCGCTCTTTCAATCATTGTGACTAGGCCGCTAATTGACTAGGCCGTGGATTTACCAGATTGGATTGTGGATGAAGTGGATTTCCTATTGTCGATTTGTCCTACATTTCCTTACTCTTACTCTTCGGAGCATGGTTTTTACCAGACCTTTTTGATACTTTTACCGGGATGAATTTTTTTTCCTGTACCCCCATTTGACTACTACTCAAATAATATCGAAAACTGGCAAACTCATAAATGTAAGCTATGCTTTAACAAGTTAGTTTTCACGATTACACATTTACATACCTTATTTTTTTGGAGGTTCAGGGTGCTGGAGCAGGCAATGATCGGCCCATCAATGCTCTCCTTGTCGTTTCGTTCAACCTTCTCTGCTTCCTCTTAAATATTACTTGAACCATAGGGGTCTTATCCGCAGGAGCCCCTCGCAGTTACGACGCATTACAGTATCCACTGATATTTTGGCAAGGCCAAGACGGTTGCCACTTTAAATTTAACAAGTAAATCCAAGTATATGTATGAATGTATAATACCTATTGGCATAGATGTAGGGATAGCTAATAAGTTAACATATACGTAGTTGCCAGGGCACAATGGAATCGTGGGGAATTAAGCTGCTGATGGCATTGCCCACGTGCGTTCTGCATCTCCATTCATTCTGCCACATCCCTTCTGCGGGGTTACTAAGGGTCGCCTTAAGGCAACAATAAGGCGCTGGGAGGATAGGCAAGTTATCCTACCGGCGCAGAATTTCAGGTCTACGACAGACGAAGAGATTTATATTTGAGTACTTAGGAAACCTGGTTTGAAGCTACAGGTTACGTCCCCATGTTATTTAATTAGCTGAAATTCTATGTTTTTTTTGTTAAAATGGAATTGAATCAATAGGATCACATATTTTAACGAGGGTACAGAGATGCAGAAGAAGAAGCCCTGCATTCTGCGTGGTTAAAACTAACGAATTGGACTTAGACGCATAAAACTGCTAGTTGCAGGATGTTAAAAATCAATTGGCCATCAAATCGCGATCTTCGACATTGTTAAATTTACTTTTTCTCCATTTTTTTTTAATCATTTTGAGAATCTGAATATATGAAAATTTAATGGAAAATGGGTGGCTCTGTTTAAGCTCTAAATTAGCATGGTATACTTTTTCGTGCTATTGTCAAATACCAACAAATTTCCAAGACATTCGGTTGGCAATTTAAAATTCGGAAAGTTAAATAATAAATATCCGACACAATATATTTCATTAACCCTGGTATTATTTTAACCAGCAATTTAGAAATTCTGCAATTCACTCAAAAATATTGATATGAGGAATGAGGCAAATAGCACTAATATTTATAATATTTCACAAACTGTTAATTAACTCCATGTACTTTATGAAAGGTCTCTATATAAATTCAGAGAAAGCGTAAACTTAAAAAAGTGTAGTTGTACTTAAATTAAATCTACATATAGCCTTTCATTACAAATAATTCTTATCTGGAACCTTTTTTGTTAAAAGTAAGACTAACGAAATCGAATTTGTGTGCTTCTCTGGATCATTGAATGCCGGATATAAATTATTGTGGCATCAATTTTAAAATGTAAATCTTTGTAATTCTTCAGCCAATCGGTCTATAATTGTTTAACTCTTATTAAATCCACTTCCCAAGGTGCCAAGTTGATTTCATAAGAATCAAGACCACGCATACCCGGTTCTTGAGAACCAGTTTATTAAATTGGGTATCAAATAAAATGGGGCTACATGCTTATACTCATCCAGAATTCTAGAAGCGAGGAATTAATTGGAAGAGGAATTTTCAAAGACCGCCGAGTCCTAATCAAATTAGAAAATCGTAATATTTTTATGATACCGTCGTCACATTCCACAAAATTTGTATTGAATGTGTTAACTGATTGTGCTAATAAATGTTATATTATACATTCCATTCCTCGATTATTATTGTACATAGTTTCAATAAATTTTTGTTTTGTCTATTTAACTTTAAATTGACAACGTTGTATACACACATATTATGTTTTGATGTTAGTTGGAATATTTGTGTACAGATGTCAATATCTGACGGTGAAGATTTACTTGTGTATTCCAAATCCTTATTTCATTATGTATCAGGTAAATAAAAGCAAATTGTCCTTCAACGTTTTATTTGGTTAAGAATTAGGTAGTATATATATATATATATATAGTCATTTTTTGGTTTTTGTTGAATACGATACGCCACACATACAGGAAATCTACATCAGTTAGCATTATTGGTATATATTCTGACCAATTCTCATCAACAGTCTAATTTAATATTCAAGCAAACTGGCATGATCGCCAATTAAAAATTCATACTCGTTTTTAATCAGTTACAATTTTTTTTTATGATCATATCGAATCATCCAAGGTCTTGGCGTAAAGTGTCTCGATTACGTATAAATACGTATTATAGCTGAGTTGTTTATTTTAAATATGTATATACAAAAATTGCGATAAGATAAGGAAAAGGCGCACAAATCAAATACAAAAATTGGTTTATGTTGGGTTGGGATGTAAAAATAACATATAAATTGGAATTGACTTATTTTTTACACACACGTCTTGGAACTCCAAGGTCGTTTGGTATTTATATTTAATTAAGATGCTGTTTCGTACACAAAAAAGGTTGATGAAATTTCATTGGAATGTTAGATTTAATCAAGGGCGTGTACTATTTTTATGTTAACATTATAATAAACAAAGGTTTCTGTATAATCCATCGCCACCTCTGGTCTGGGAGAAATGTACAAATACATATATCCAATATTTTGTTGTTTAGTTTTTTATTTATTTTATATTGTGGTAGTTTGGGGATTTTACCATTTTTTTTGTCATTCGCTTATAATATTTGGAGTTTGTTCAGTATTACTTCGTTCGTTTGAGTGAGATCGCGGAAAACGCGCACCTTGCGATCCAATATTGTTGTATTTCTTGATAAAATTATAAAAAAAAAAAAAAAATAATAAATAAATATTTTACCTGTTATGCTGGAATACTTTCCGTCGAAACGTTGAAGATTTATTTTTTTGTACAAGCGACCATCAAAAGTGAATACATACTGAATATTATTATATTGAAGAAAAATACATAAATAGTTATTATGTAAGTGTTTTTCAATTGTGTTTTAAATATGACCTTCGTGGAGGCTTTTGTAATCGCATAACAAATAGTATTATTAAAAATATGAATTATCGTGACTAATATTCAATTTATATGCATACCTCTTTAATATACAGTGCGCAAAGTGATCGTGCATATATTATAGCCATCCTCATTAAAATATTTGCACGTAAATTTGCATACATCCATAGACATTTTTTTTTTTACTTAATTTATTTTTTCAGTTCAAAATGTCGACAGAACAACATAATGAAGGTATAACAAACACGACAACGACTAATCCAACAACGATGGAATCAACTGCACGTGTAGAGGAAATTATAGCAAGACTTTGTCACATAATAAAGCGAGCCGATTTTGATGGGTATGGATTTAATTTGCATTCTGAAAAGGGGAAACCTGGTCAATACATCGGAAAGGTGGATAGTAATTCACCAGCTGAATATTCTGGGATGCGGGAAGGTGATCGTATACTAGAAGTAAATGGTGTAAATATCGGTAACGAAACACATAAACAAGTTGTACAACGGATAAAAGCGATGGCTGATGAAGTGCGCCTATTATTGGTCGATAATGGTGTAGAAGTGACAAAAAATAATGAAATTGTTAGTAAATATGTGATTCGACAAACCTCGTCAGTCCCAGGTAACAATAATAATAATTCCCAATATGAGACGGCCGTCAATAATTGTGATAGTAATAATTTAAATAAAAATACAAGTACACCGTCATCGCCAAGTATTTCGATAAAATCCGATTCCAATAAATCAGATATAATTAATAATAATAATAATAATAATATGACCCCATCATCTAACAATACAGTTAAAGTAGGGCCTGTGCAAAGTAATGGACAGCAAAAACATACAACCAATATGGATGGCCTTGATTCAAAAACTATTCCGATTATACCAGTTACCAATCCGGTATCACCGAATTCCACTACAAAGCCTGCGGCTGCAGTTCAACCATCTGATCTGCCAAACATATCAAGTTTAAATTTAAAAATGTCTGCCGCCGAAATGCGATCACGTTTAAAGAAAAAACACGATCCGAAAAGAGATACAGTCGATTTAAAGAGCAAATACGATATTATTCAAAAATTATAAGGGCCACAAGTGGTGCTAATTTTAGAAATTATATATATATATATATATATATATATATATATATATATATATATATATATATATATATATATATAATATATGTATACATATAATTCAATTTGGCCAGTCTTCCTAATAAAATGTATTTTTCCCTTATATATATATATATATATATATATATATATATATATATATATATATATATATATATATATAATTATTATTATTATTTTAAATTCGCTGCCATTGTATAAGTTCACCATTTTATTCACCTGTGTAACTGTCTCTCTAGATCTCTCAATTTAGTTGTTTCTCTTAATTTTTTCTCTTTATCAAATAATAAACAATATCTCTTTAAATACTGTTTAAATATTCACTCCGGTGGCATTATTTTGATTTCTTTTTTTACTATCCGCTAAATTCAATCCAGTCGAGTTAATTTGGCGATTTCTGCGGAAAACAGCTGTCACCTGTATTATTCTATGCAAGCAATAATGCGATAAATAGGACCTATCGTTTACTCCCTCTTCTTATTGAATAAAAGCGTTTTGAAAATTTGTTAATGTATCTCAATCGATGTAGGTCACCACTGTTAAAATTTCACAACTTCACCCCTGAAAATCTACATTTCGGAGTTATCGTTTTATTGCATCGATATATACATAGATATATATATATACATTATAACACGTTATATTATCATTACGGAGAAAATTCACTCAAGCAATATTTGTATCAAAAAATGGCTGGTTAATAATCATCTACATGGTCTATTACAAGAACCAAAGAAAATTAGTTTTCATTAATTTTCCTCGATAATAATATATATGACATGAAAATGTTATACAATAAAATGTTTGTAAATAAAGAAAATACAATAAAATTAATTTTTGTTTTGTTTTTATTGTTCAAGGTTATTTATCATCTTGTTACTTTTTTATCGGTGATTGAATTTTACGCGTTTGTCCTTGTCTGACTCATACTTGTCCTTCGTGTGGTAATAATACTGTATCTACATAAGTACGTTGTAAATATTAATTTAATTGTTGTTTCGTAGTACGTATGCAAGTTGTTGTTGATAATTTTTTTGTTTGCAGCGGTTTTAAAACGATATCCAAGAGAATTTCTTGTATTATATAAGCAAATTAGTAAATAAATGTCACGGTGTTTACAAATTTTAATTTTTTAAATTTTCACTAGAATATATTAATTAAAATTAATCAACTACTTTCAAGTTTTTACAATTATTTATATTAAATATAATTAAAGTTGGTGATGACACTAAAATACGACGCAAACGTTATTTAATTGTGTAAAATTTATTTTTTAGCTTTACGTGTATAGTTAGTTATTCAATCATAAAAAATATGACCTAGAGGACAATTTTGGCGTATCGGCACGTAACTGGTCGTGGAAGATATGTAGGGCAGGAATGAGTAATTAAATATGAGCGATTAGGTATGAGTAATTAAGTGGCCAAGGACAAAAACTATTTGATTTATAGTCGGTTTATATTCAGTAATTATTGGGGATTACAATACCGATACACTAAAATTAATTTTACCTTTTATATAGTCTGTAAACTGTAACGTTTAGTATATAAACATAGGATATAAAAACCTTTTGATACAAAACCTTTGCACATATAACACCATTTGAATTGCGCGCGCATCTCTGAAAATGTATCTAAAAATAAAAAGCGTTTGGTATTTTACAACTTATTCATTGTTTGAGTACATACAATTGACCTTCAATTTACAAAACAAATTCGTTTCAAATTGAAACTTACCATCGGTTAGTGAAACAGAATTATATTAAGCCCAAATTACTCGTGTAATTTAAGATTAAAATAACAAATATTGTATTTATTTATATATAATTTAAAGAAATCGATTTAGTAAATACATTTAAGTTTCAAAGAAAGAAAGTTGACAATAAAAACACAACAAAAAAGAAAAAAAAATTGTTTTTCTCTTATTTATTTATTGAATCTTTCTTACGAAAATAACAATAAGTTATCACATCTTAAATAATAAATTAATTAATACTTTGTGATATCACAGCCATCGTTTTCTTCGGTAATCGTGACGAAAAGGAAAATCTTTTAAATTTCTCGCCAGCATATTCTGATTAGATGATAGTTAATCCGCATTTTTAGTAATTCGCCTATGACAGTTAGGATGCTAAGGTCCTTATGAATATTTTTGTTTTTTACAAACCAGGGTGCCCCTGTAATCATTCTGAGAATTTTTGACTGTATTTGAATAATGTCAATATTTGAAGTTGATTGCCATAATTGACAACTATACGACCAGATTGGTTTATCATTGTGTTATACAGGAGAAGCTGGTATTCTAAATCAAGGGTTGAATATTTCCCCATCAACCAGTGCATTTTATCCATTTTTAATTTGATATGGCCTCGTTTCATTTCAATATGTTTTCGCCAGGTTAATCATCGGTCTAGACCAGTGATCGCAAATACGTGGCATGCGTGCCAAACTTGGCACATTTAAAATTTTTTCCGGCACGTCAAAAAATTTTTGAATTTTAAAAAATCAACCTTTTTTGCAGTTATTCATACAAAAAATGCAAAAGACGTTTCTAGAATTTTCACAAAGCCCAAATACGTATTGAAAAGCTGGGAAATGGGAACCCGTGAAAGCAGTTTGGTCATATAATCACCTTTGGAATTAATATCAAATATTTTTGACAAACACGGAAAGCCCGAAAGAAATTTACTTGATGATAAACTACATGGCTTTATCAAAAAATTGTCAAATCTTACATTTTCGCAGTTTGTTTAAGTCCAATTATCACAATTAATTTTTGGTTATGTTGGTACACTTTCCCTGACGTTTCTTAGCATTTTGAGCCATATTGGATGCTTATTTATTGTTGGCTGTCCAAAAGGTTACAGAGTTTTGGTGTGCTCAATATCATAACGGTGTTGATTTTGGCCAAAAATTTACTAAAAAGCAGAGAAGTGGGAGCAGATGTATTATCGTGGTAAAATGGCCATGAGTTGTTTCGTCACAAATCCAGACATTTCGTTCGAGCCGCTTCACGCAAACAGCGTATAACTTCCTTGAATACACCTCATGTTACACTACTTGACGGGATACTTTTGGTATTATGTCTTTAGACAAAAAATTTCAAAAAGTCGAAAATTAGCTGCGTTTTTCTATTTAGATTGCTGCTCGAGATCGCGATAAATAAAGGGCAAAATACTGGGAAATTTTTTCTGTGTTTTTAGTACGGAATTTTATACGTCAATTATTGTCAATAATTTAAAAATCAATTTTTGTTGGAATCTGATACAAATATGTCGGAGTCCAAGGCTTGTAAAGAATTTTACATTATGAAATGTTCGGACATCATTGCTTTATCAATGAAAGATTTGAAATCGTCCACACTCAATGCTTGGTGGGAAGCCTTATGCCCCACTGCGGCTCTCGAAGCAAATCCCATACCACCCATTCAAAATTAGCTACAAAGTCAAATTTTAGAAATGGCACAATTAACAGGTTCTCTTCCGCTATACCACCGGTACGCTGCGACGGAAAACACTCATATTTGCGAATGCACCACCAGTGTACTACACTAAATAATACAACAAGCGGCCAGTGACCCGGTATATCACGCTTAATATTATTTACAGAGGCTGGGATACTCCTGGTACGTAACTCTTTATAATAGTACTAACGGCCAGTGTACGCTATACTGGTGGTCTAATGACCGGTGAATGTATTTTTCTTCGTGGTACACCGCTGGCCAAATGAATCTGAATATCTCTGAAAATAATAAATTTTTGACAAAAAAATTTGACATTTGAAAAATAAATAGAAATGAACTACTAGATGTGTACTAAAAAAATTTCCCTCTTCCATCAGTTCATAATTTATTTTCAAATTTCAGGAACTTTGTTGTGTCCTACATAAAATCATAGAATTGTTGCGAACTGGTAAACATACTATATTAATGTTAATCTATTAATATTAAATCTATCATATTTAATGATTAAATATTCAAATAATTTAAATTGGGCTGAAAAAATCGAAACAAGTTTATCGCGATCTCGAGCAGCAATCTATAGAAAAACGCAGTTATTGGTTTGGTGGCGACTACAGAAAATAGTTTTGTCTTAAATCTCTTCTAGAAAAGTTTCAAGAGCCGCCACCTTGGTTCATCATTTGGATGTGCTGAAACCAATTCATTTATCATCAAATTTGTTGGTTAAGTCAGATACCAAATTACAATGGAATTGGTGTACAATTCAGAAAATATACCAACACATTGGTAATAATACTTTGATACATAAATACAAGCCATAAATAAAAAAAACAACGAGCGAGTTCACCCTCAACTCGCAAAATATTTATGTGAAAACTGTTTTGTTTAAATATCTATTAAATGTAAATCATTTCTATCCATTTCGATAAGGCTCAGAAACCCCTCCATAAAGACGTAGGTGTTCGCTCCGTATTTAAACTAAGTTACATTTTTGGTTGAAAAAGTCAAGTTATTCTACTATTTTGAATTTGGAGGACGAACCTTACTAACATTGATTGAGCTTGCGCAAAGTACAGTTCTGTTAAGTTAATCACCTAAACCTGCCATGTACGCTTTAAAATATACCTTTACTCATACACAGCAATCTTGTTCAAGATTCCACAGTAATAAATGGTCACGACAAACGGCTGTTGGTCGTAAAATCATTGCAATTGGAAAGACAGTAGCGCGAAATTCCCATAACCAAACTCACGAACAGCATGAGCAATACTAATAAGCATACCGAACCGATTAAATAATTTTAAAATTATTATTTTATTATGTATCAATGTATATGTACAATTTTCACAGCTAGCTATTTCCATTTAATTTTTTTAAGCATAATTTGTGGCCCTTGTGCTCGTATGTAATATCCATTTTCAAAAACACTTGCTGCTGTAGGCATATGTATATAGCAGATATTTTCACAACAAAATTAATTAAAGTAGGCGATTTTTTTTTTGTATTCGGCTCACGATGTTTTTGAAATGCCGGATATTGTTGTATATTGCATGTGTATGCGTAGATTTTACATTGATTTTAGGTTTTATTTATTTTTTGTCCTTGTCGATATTCACACATACCTGCAATAATTTTGGTTCGGCACTTTTATTTCCGTAACCCGAGCTCTATACAATTTTTTACTTACTCCTGCCGCTAAAGATGTTTTCACATCAAAAATAAAAAAATTTGCTAAAGAGAAACTTGTGGTTTAAATACATGACCAATCCAGGCCTTTTCTATACTTCCAGCGCAAAATGGTATACGCACGTTTGTCAATAATTTTTAGTGAAATTTTATATCTACGTTATTAAGCCAATTCTGTAAGTAATTCCTAATATAAAATCGAATTATTCACGCTCTGAAGAATTTCTGGGGTTATATCATTTGGAGTCGGATTTCTTAGATAAAATAAGAGCCAAATTCAAGAAACATTGCGGAACACCTTTACTGATATTATGGTACCATTAATCAAAAATTGTTTCACCAATATTGTTTTACATGAACAACCAATCAAGGACCGAACTAGGTGGCAAGTTTGTGTATGCATTTTAATAAAATTTTACATCTAGGAGTAAAGTCGATTCTATAAGTAGTTCCTAAAATAAAATTAAAAAAATTCCGCTTCTGAAGAATTCCTTCGGCGATAGTATCATGCTTTAGTCGATATCTTAAATCAACAATTATATTCGAAATTTTATGTCTGAAATATTTGGCCCTAAGGTTGGGCTGAGATCAGAATTTAAAAATTAAAACATGGCCCAACGGCGAAAAATATTTTGGAACATTACTCGTACTAATGTTGTTACGGTCGATACCATAAATCAAAAATTAGATTTGCCAATTTTGATTTTCCATACACAGCCAATGCGGTCAATTTTTGCCACCTCCACCACCAAATGTAATAAATACATTTATCGATGTGCTTTTGTGAAATTTTATATTTGAAATATTTCGCCGATTCTATAAATAGTTCAAAATCCAAAATAGATTAAATTACGTTTTAAAGAATTTTTGGGGCCACATCATTTGGGCTGCAGTTTGATTTTTTTTTAAATTGTATGGAAATTATTATTTTTCGGTCCTCCCTCTGAATTTTCAGGACAATGTATTTTCCCCGACGCCCGCAGAAGTTTGAAAAACCGGAACATGTCCCGAGAAACCAAGACGTCTGGCCACCCGTAATTGTCACTACTTTAAAATGAACAATGAACAAATTGACAATTAGGGATGATATTTCGGAGTTTCGGTTTAATCTTTTCGATAATTGTGTTTTCGAAGACTTTCGAGATAATTAGTAGTAGGCTTATTGGTCTATATGACGAGACCAGGCTTTGGGATCATTTTTATACTTGACAGTTTCCAGCACTCAGGAATGCATCCTAATTCATAGATTGAATTGAATATTTGAGCTAGTCGGCCAAAGGCACACTCAGACAATTTTTTAAGCATTTCACCTGTAATTTGATCATACCCAGGGCTTTCTTTAATTGAGTTTGATGAGCAATAATAAACTTGACCTAGTGGCTTCTTTATCTTGAATTTCCTCTCAGGCTCGATTGCTACATCTGTTTGAACCACCGATAATCCAGGGTTGGGAGTGAAAACACCTTCATGATGATCAGCGAAGGCTTTATTAGCTTTTTCCTCGCCACTTCTAGCCCAGTCACCGTTGGGCAGACGAGTTGGCGGTTTGGTTGCTGTATTTAATGGCCTTCCATAATGAATAGTTTGTGTCAGAGTGGCGAGATAGCTGCTTAAGGTAGTTTTGCAGAAAATCCATTTTGTTTTTTTGGAGTAGGCTTTGCAGTTTATTTTTGGCCTGGTTAAAGTTGTATTTTGCATTAGGCGATCGATTTGTTTGCCATATGCGTCTTAAATGGCGTATCTCTGTTAGTAATTTTTCTATTTCAGCGGATGTTATGGTGTTCATTGTATGTTTGCTGTTTTGTTTAGGCAAGGCTGTAATAGCTCAGTTCAGTTCAGTAACAGATTAAAGTTTTCCATTGCCATATTTATATCGTTTACCGTCTCCAGTGTAGATGTCAAGTCGATATGCGAACTGATGTACATCTTGAATTTCAACCAGTTAGTGAAGTTGTTCGTTAGGAAGTTTATTGTAGGATATGGCTTTTGGTCAGTCCAGTAATGTAGTAAGACCGGAGAATAGTCAGAATTAAAAATGCCATTTTATAATAATATTATTTCATGTATTTAATAAAAACTAATTCCTTAATTCCTCACAGTAAAGTGCCAGTAATTCTGCATAAAGAAAATCACATACATATTTTAAATAATAAAACATTAATTTTTTTTTTAATTTTTCATTTGGTTTTTCTCAATTTTAGTTTCTCTAGCCGATGCTGCTTATTATTTTGGTATGGCTTCTTTTTTCAATTTGGTTTTTCCTCAATCTGGCAACACCTTTTTCGTTGAAACCTTGGTATTTCTTTTAACTCCGAGATTAAAATTTTGAATTTGCCACCGGTCGCAGACGGCTTAGCCTTATTTTTAGAGAGGTTTTGCCTTATTTTGTACTTCCAGTCTTACCATACCTAAAAATTTAAATATTGTACTACGTAATAAAAAAAATTAAAATTATAAGGTTTTTACACGTTTCCAGCCTAACACATCATATATTGGTGGCCCACATATATTAAATTTTTTAATAGCTCCATTCCATAGAGCTTCAACTTGCTTTTTTGCATCGGGTGAATTTAGAATTCCTCTAGCCAAATCTTTGTTCACTTCTAGAAATTGAACAAGTTCTCGATATTGCGCCTGGCTTGTATTCGAATTTTTCTTTTTTGATGACCTTAAAACATTTCCAACTAATAACAATGTTAAGAATTATTTTACATAATTTAATATTGAACCACAAATTTCGTTTAATATCATAATCAATAAAAGTTAGTTTTACTATTTTATAAAAATATTTAGTTTATAATTAAAAAGACACGTTATCTAAATTATTATGATTTCTAAACCCTTAAATAAATTGTTTAAACATGTACTTACATTTTAAGATTACAAATTATGTAGGTATCGGTGAAAAACAACGACATAAAATACAAAGCGTTTAAAAAATCGCTTGTCGCAGGAAAATCGCAAAAGCGATTCAGCAACGAACGCCGGTGGAGTCGGTAGTAAGGCCCCTGATTTAATTAGTCAAGTTTTCTGATTTAAAATTATACTATCATATGCAGAATTGCATAATTATACATAGACTATTAATTTTATCGTACATGGATAACCCTTCTCTTACATGGTATGATTAACCCTGTTCATAATGAACAGCTAAGTAAATTCGATAACAACGCTTTTCCGTCGAATCCGAATTGGTGATCAGATATAGGTACTTCTTATGTAAGCTTTATTATGATTGTCTTAAAAAATACTTTAATTGATAATCGGGAACATGCAGAAAACGGTAGACTGCCAATTGATTTGACAGAACATCACTCGTGAAGATGTTTGAGATATGCACGAAGTGTAAGATTTCCTTTATTGAATTCCGATAGCAATGATCAGATACTTCTTCTGTAAAGTAAGTTGGTGCTGTAGGAGGAGATGTTTTGTTAATACGTTAATGGCATATGAATAATCCATCTCTAGATGATAAAGCTCGTTTATATTTAACTGAATCGTTAAATGTTATATTCAGTATCCATTTGATATTTGAAGATGTTATACCACTGATGAAGTTAATTACACTTTCTAGGCGTTCGATATTGCAAAAGACATTAAGCACAAGCTGGAATACCTAAGGTTTTCGTGAGTGTAAAAGGTAAATGTAATACCAAATTCAATTTATTTATTTATTTATTTTATTTTATTTATTTATTTTATTTATTTATTTTTTTTTATTTTTATTTATTATAAATTTTGGGACATTTTATTTTGAGCAGTTAGCTCATTCACAATAAAGTGTCGATGTTCAAGTAACAAAACAATAAATTTCCTGCAAATAAGGCAATATCACATCTTAGCGGCACAATTCTTCCAGTGGTACTGTTTCGTTCGTTTCGTTCCAACTAAACCAATTTCCAAATTTCCATTGGGTTGTTCTGATATGCCAAATCAACTAGATGACGGCGCATGGTATTGTTCTGTTTATTTATGACCACGATTTTGATTGATTGATTGATACAGGTGTACGACCAAGCTAGGGTACGTCGCGCCGGGTCCACCATACAATATTAACAAACCCGAAGAATAGGAAAGGAAGTTAGTAATAGAGAATCGACCCGGTTTCAGCCACCTGCAAGTCGATAATTAGGAAATTTATTAGCACAAGCCAACACAATTTCTAACTACAAGTTCATTTACTGTATACGTTCCTGGAAAATTGATTCGGGTTCTTTTTCCTTAAATTCAAAGTATTAATTTTTTTATTAACTCTAAAATTAATCAAATTTAAATTTAATTCTCTGAAACAAATTATGGATTAATTTTTATGTACTACAAATAAATCTAATGTTAATAAACTGGTTTGGTTGACTACTTCAAATTCCAGAATATATTGCTGGAAATTTGTTTTTGAAATATGATTGAGATCGACCCGAATATCTAGCACAACACAACTGCTCATGCCTACAAACCTTTGACCATTTTTGAGCTAAATCAAACTAAAATTAAACCAATTTTCAATCCTAGCTCCTAGGCAACCTAAAATAAATTAAAATCACTGCCAACTTAGATTTCATCTGGAACGCATCGAATAGTAGCCAAATCAGGTTCCTGGGAAACCTGCCTCAACCCCAACTAGTCTTTAAACACCCAATTACACACCACTCAACAAGCAAACCTCAAAAATGCCTGTAGCGCATAGATTATTAATTTTAAATCAATTCAAAAATTAACAAATTAAATCAAAAATTAATTTAACAATTAATCAGCAAACAAAGAAGATCTATATTAAATCTGACACTAAATATATCTAAAGAAAATTAAAATTCTATAATTTTATAATTATACCATAACACATTATTTATATATAAGAACTGCAACCAAACTCTGGAACAGATCTAATTAATTCAACTTAATATCTAAGTAAACAGAACGAACCCAAAATTCACGAGAATGTGTTGCTGATTTCTTTGTTTTTGATTTCAGTAGATATGGTCGTACTGCACCCTCTGTATCATCTCTTTGGTAAAAATATATATAAGTGTACATGTTCATATGTGTCGCAAAATCTATGCAGTTCTATGGATGAATTGTTAGAAGTTTTCACCACCCTCGGGTGCCGAGAGAGAGCCTTTATATGTTCATCCAGTTTGATGTTCAATGTACTGATTATCCGGGATTCGAATAGTATTTGTGAAATCCCCTTTTACTTAACAATGCTATTACTTGATGTTGCTGTAGTTGTGCTGCTTTTACAGAATAACTGCTGCTTAGTGAGTCACCCACATAGAAGTCGGGTATAGCAATATCGGCTGCTTTGGGAAACTCTTTTTTCTCATCATTTACCAATTGTTGTAAAGTGCGGATGGCCAGGTAGAGACACTAGCTATTCCAAAGAATTCAATTGTTAATTAATATTCACGAATTGGTTATTTCTCGTTTTCTCTCCATAGTATATTTTGATACTTTTGCTCATCTTTATGTGTCATTTTCCAAATGTCTGCTGTGTAGACCACCCTATAAATCAATTCCTTCTGTAGTGTTGACCCAACCACTTGTTTATCGTTGAACAACACGTAGCTTTGTGGTCGTGCTGCTTTCTTTTGCTATTGCAAGATGCGGTATGAAATATACTTCTGATGAACTCATTTCACTTTCACTGATCCGCATGTGATCATGTTCAATGTATTCTTTGATACATTTCTTGTAGTCATTGGCGAATGCTTTTGATGCTGCGAATATCTTCTCCAACTGTAGGAATCTGACTAATGCGCTTGTTTTTGAAGCCCCAACCATTGGTGGATTAGTTGTAAATAGGACGACGATGGTTTGCCTCAAAATGTTCCTATCAATTTCTTCTTCTGTTAATAACCTGTATTATTGCATCTCTTTTATTTTCCAGAAAATATTTAATCTATTGTCGAGTTCCGTTTTTGTTATCATGCACTGAACTCTTGGCGGCTCATTGTAGTTAACTGGCCCACATATAATACATCCTAGTTCCTTTTTTGTGCTACTATTTTTCCTGCTGCACCTTTTCATATCATTCATAACTATCGCAGGGTAGTAATCTGCACCCAATAATAAGTGTGTATCTGGCCGTAATAAATTACAGATGTGTGGCCATTTCCAAGCATTAAAACGGTATTCTGGCAAACCCCCCCACTAGTTGATGTACTATTAGAGCGCTTACTTGTACTTCGAATTTTGATATCAAGTTTTAGCGCTTTTTTGATTTTGCTTGCGCTAATGCATCTTTAGTTGTATCTATTTCCCTGCACAGGACTCTTATCTTTATGTTTTGTATTTATTTATTTAGTTATAAATTTACATAACTTAAGGTATTCGCTATTTTGAGCAGGAAGCTCATTCACATAGTGTATACCTCAAGAGTTAAATTACACATAAAAAATAGCTCAGCTGATTAATTCTCTTGTAAACTAAATATACATATGTACGTCTTTTCTTAAGATGTGAAGACCTCTATCTGGTCCCGTACCCACATTTCTACTGCTGCGCAGATGTTCAAATTTAATCGGGGGCTTTTCGATTGGATCATTTTTGCACATCGATTTTGTGCAGCATGGAGAGTTGATATGTTCACGTGACTGAACCTACCGCTTTACTATCTTACACAAATCAAACACATGCTATAAATCCAAATCTATTATAAATGTCTCTCGAACCTGAACTGTTACTTTCAGACGTACGGTATCACCATAATCATGGGTCACTTTACTTACGTAAACGCATGCGATGAGTCTCATATGTATTTTTAAAGAAACATGAAAACATTTAATATATTTAAAAAACATTTATTTACAAATTACAATAACAAAAATACAATTCAATTTTGGCAGTTACACAGCTGACGAACCTGCCCAAGTGCTGAAGGAAAAATGCACCACTTAAGCTTGTTATACCTTAAGACCGAAATCGTCACATAATATTTCTACAAAATTTATTACTGGAATTGGTTGGCCAAAATATATCCTTATTTATAGTTTTGCTAATTGGCTTGCTGTAGCATGCAATTGTGCTGCAGCTACACATTCATCTATATTTTATAAAGTAACGCCAGTGGTCATTGGTAAGGTTTCTTTTTCTGAACAAAATACTTGTCACGGATGATGCAGAGTATCAACCATCCTTTCAACTCCCCGTATATTATAACATTAAATAATATTTAATTAATTTTTTTTTTTTTTTTTTTTTTTTCAAAATCTATATTGTGGTCATAGTGGTTTACCTTTTAAAAACCATTCTCTAGACTTATTGGGTGTATCCGAAATGCGAATTTTAATGAAAATGTTTTAAAATACGCATTTTTGGATTTAATTAAATTACATTAAAATCATTATATTAATAAAAATTGGACAACACGAAACCGATATATAAATTGACAATTGAATATAAAATTACATCGCATGTAGTTTTTTAAATGTGCGCCCATTGTGAAATGTGCGATTTTGTAGAAATCTACTAAAACAAGTGAAACCCTACTATATTCAGCACTATCTGTGTCAACTTGAAACTACTAAAAATACTCGAATGTGAGTCTTCTGAATCATCAAATTTTGATTTTGTTATTGTTGTTCTAAACGGAATATTTACTAAATTCATTTATTGTCTTTTTCATTTCCATTATTGGAGTATATAAACCAAATCGATAAGATGAGAGGAACCCAAGAAAATTTGTTTGAGTGAAAGGTCTATATAAAATTTAAAAATTAGTATAAATTCAAAGCTTAATGTGTCATATCTGGAAAGTAGTTCAATAAGCATGTTTGGTCAATAGTTATCCCTAGAAAAATATTCATGGCAAGTTTCATCTGGGGAGCCCGAAAAAGTTCGTTTGAATGAAAGGCCTATATAAAATTTTAAAATGTATATAAATTTCAACTATCTATTTACTTTCGGCTGAAAATTTTCGGCTAAGTTTAATAGTATAACAAGTACGATGTTATTCCCTTCATTTATATTGAAATTACCTATTGAGTCAATGTTACCTTGGGAACGAAAAAATGAGATACGAAGGGAATGACTTTGCTATTTTCCTTACAATTCACACAGAACAAACAAGATTTTTGTGCGTTTAGATGCGCGAGATCTGTCAGAATTTCACTAGGATATTATTTTCACTATACGTTGCTGTTTCAAAAATATAGGCTTCTATTCAAAAAATTAGTTTGACCTTAAAATAACCTTTAAGATAACCCCAAAATAAAAGCAAATAATATTATCCTCCTTCCCCCTGAGAACCATACAATTTTTATATGGAACCTATTTTTCAAAAACGGTTGGTTTTCGAGATAATTCGGGTGGAAACTTTATGAACACACGGTATAGTGTACGTATTGTTCGAATTAATGTGAACATGAATATTTTTTTTGTGTTATGCTCTGTAAACAATTTTCATTTAGCATATAATTTGTATTTTCGTTATCATTATACTTTTTCTCCTTATGATACCAAAGCGAAGACACTATTGTATAATTTGTCGAATAAATTAGAATGCTTTACAGAATGGATATTGGCCGCATCGATTGGCCTGAAAATTCACCGGATTTGAATCCAATCGAGAATTTATGAGCCATTTTTAAGGCCAAGGTTCGGAAAACATACCGTATAACGGTGCAAAAATGATGGTTATCGAGGTTTATTTGCGATTCGCAAATAAAAGAAAACTGTCTCAATTTAATAGATTCGATGCTTAGACGTTTGGAAGATGTTATGATATTAAAACCAAATATGGACGTAAATATTATTAAGATCCCTGTGTTCAAATTAATTCGAACAATACTGTAAATAGTATGTTCACGACGAAAATCACAAATACTAAAAAATAGGATACATTAGTCTATAATCTATGTGTCGCAGTAGTTGGACTTTTCAGACATTTGTGTTGATTTTAGCCTGTAGTGTCTCCTCAAATAATCTGTCACACAAAAGCTCAAATAATCTGTTTTCCCAAATAATAAATATATTTAAAAATAAGGTGGTTTTTACACGTTTTGGAATTTATTAAATAGTATTAACGTCATAAATTGTGATATTTTGCTCTGTAATATCTAGATTGTGATTTAACAAAAGATAAATAACTTTTTTTATATTTTCTTAAGGTCTTGACCTTGAAATGATATGAAAAGTATCTGTATGTAATTTATACAGATGTATATGTGTAAAGTATCAAATTGAAGTATGTATGTGATTCCAGACTATATCAAAATATTACAATCAATCCAGCATTTGATTTTAATATTTTAATAATTTATTTAAAAAATAACAGAAATACCAAAATTATATTTATAAACCTCTACTAATTTAGATTTTTTATTATTATTGCTTGTTATTAAGTAATTTATTAAATGCACTGAATTATGAATGTCATTAGTTAAGTATATGGATTTAGCTTCATTTATTTTGATGAAAATAAAAATTAAATATGTTCAATAATTAAGTTTGTGATGAAAAATTGTACACCTCGAATCCGTAACGAATTGGTCACGTTCGTTGGTAATCCTGATTAAATTTTTGTACGAGTTGACGATAATTCAACTCATTTATCCAATTTCGTGGTGTACATTTTTGGTTAATCAGAAACATACCATGAACGTACATTGAGGCAGACATGTCAAACATTCGCTTAAAAAACCAATTAAATTGCGGCTCGCAAATACTTGACTTGTATCTCTATAGGATGCATAAAATTCTCACATGGAAAATCATTTTTAATGCTATTCATCTGCGAACTCAAAAAAAAATATTACCCACTATACACTGTTTTCTCTTAAAATGATACATTAGTTTTTTCGCTTAAAAATTATTCAATTAATTTTTAAACTTTTTGCAAATCATTTTATATCATTTCACAACGTTAGCTTTAAATTAATTTAGTTGTGTTTTGCAAATAAAATTGGACCAAATTTTTAAAATTAATATTGCAAAGGCAGCGGCATTTTATTTACTAAAAGTCCAAATTGTTTTGAAAAATGTTGGAAATGGTAACATTTTAAGTAAAGAATGTTGAATTTAATTAATTAAAAAAATCTATTGGCAAAATGCGATGAATTCTATTTATCTAAGGGCTAATACGTTTTGTGAAATGATTAACATTGTTAAAAGTTCAAAAGTGACTGAGAAATGTTTAAACAAAAAGTGTATGTCTAATTTTAAGTGACACAAAATGTTTGTTTGCATATTTACTTGCATATATGTATTTATAAAAATGATTTTTCGGCTTTGTTTATAGACAAATATATTATTTTTGAGTAGCATTGTAATATTTACGACTCGGTGAGCCAGTGAAATAAAGAAAACATCTACTTATAACATATCTAGTCTAACAAAAAAGTAAAAATATCACCCCCATACACCCTTTCTTTGGTAGTTTCGTTTCGTACTGAAAAGTTCGGTCTACTCATCAGGTAGCTACGACCAAACTACAAAAATTCATTTCGAATTTTATACGCTAGTTTAAAGTAAGACCGTACTGATTTAGCGAATTATTATTTTCGCCAAAAATAAAAAAACTCAAGGAAACTCTGTGAGTATTATGGATGTAGTCTAATGTTCAGGCCTGTTTTTGAAGCTTAATTCAGAATTTTATTTTTATAACAAAATAAAATACCACCATTTTAATTTTTTTGAACATTTAAAAAAATATGTTTTACTTAATTTGACAATATTTTAATATTTTTTTTGTTTAACAAAGTAGACACCTTCAAAAGGAGATATGTGGGTGGCATTATTATAAATAACTAATTCTGCTACCCGATGGAGTCATTGTTGATTAGAATAACGTGTGCAAAAATGAGCACAATCGGTTGGATAAGATTTTTCAAATCATGTACGCCGCTCAAAAAAAATTTGTTTCGAGAAAAGAGCGTTTAAAGTTTTGATTTCAGATATTTTATAAAAAATTTAAAAATATCTCCTAATTACAAAATCTTCTAATTACAAAAGCTCGCATATAATTTTCCCCTTAAATATATGAAATCGCGCGATTGCTTATATTTAAGAGGTACATTTTGTGTGAAATTTACCGATTCGCTCCGAAATACCTAAGCTCCAAAACCTTGTTTTTTCTCTTTCTTTTTTTATAACCGTAAATATATCTAATTTTGCTCTAATTTTTTTACAGTATACTCTCAATATATTATTCTTAGATTATTATATCCTTAAAAGCCCACACTAATATTTGAGAAATTTTGAAAATTTGTCTGTTTTTATCAATATGATTTTTCGGCTTCGTTTTTAACAATATGAAATTGTTTGGACTGGGCTTTAATACACACAAAGAGAGTTTCCTTGGGTTATTTTATTTTTGGCGAATATAATAATTCGCTAAATAAGTACGGTCGTACTTTATACCAGCGCCGTATAGAATCGAAATGTATTTTTGTAGTTTGGTCATACCTACGTGCTTACGATTGGGCAGAAAAAATCATTTATTTTTTGATTATAATCAATTTTGACAAATCTTGATTTTTTGCAAGATTTACCAATCAAAATTGTGACAATTCAAGACGTCAAAAATTTCGTAATTTTTAATCACTCCTAATTTTTACGAGTTTGCTATTTATTAATAAATAAATTGTGATAATTTTTGTGACAAAATTTGTGCATAATCAAACTAAAGATTTACTAACGGTTAACATAACCTCAAAAAAAAATCACCTATGATATATTCACCAATACAACCATAAAATAAATCATGCTGCTTGTGCGTACGATTGGGCATCATAAACTTAATTTTTTTTTTGATAATCCCAATCGAACTCGACATTAAGGAAAGTTCTTGGATTTTTTTAAAAGGTATATGGGGGAGGTGATATTTCTACTTTTTTGTTACAGTAAACATGTCATGTGTGGCTTCTATATTACACTGGCTCACCAAGTCGTAAATATTGGAATGTTATTAAAAATTATATATTTGCCTATAAACAAAGCCGAAAAATCATATTGGTTAAAACAGACAAATTTCTAAAATATTTATAAATGGAAATAATTGAACTTCGAAGATATTTTATATGTATCAAGGAACCGATTTAAATGAACGCGATTCTTTCGCGAATTAAGATTGCGGATTCCGTTATAAGATTGATCATTCTTGGCAAATTTGCGGTATAAAAAAATTAGCAACTATGTATGTACATGGTGAAATTGGTAAAGTAATAAAATTTTCTAATATACAAAATTAGTTTGACATGTCTGCTGATAAGGATACACGCACCAGAATATTTTGTTATTACTGTAGAACAGTAAAGTTATGTTTTAAAATGTTATGTCTAAAATTGTAATAAAGAAATTAAAAATAAATCTTCTTTTGCGTGTTTCCTTTATACATATTTACATATCCTTGAAGCATTATTTAATACTAGGCTTTTTTAGTATTCGAGTAAGCTCTAGATCACGATAGCAATTATTCGAATTAAGTGAATTTAAAATATTAAATATGGTCAGTCGTTTTTTGGATTCAATATGCTAATTCTGAATACCGTTTCTCCAATTGGAGAGTTTTGTATGGATTTTTTTTTGTTAACTATTATAGAAATTTGGATCTATTTTATTTAATTCAAAAATTTCACAATATTTCATTTTAAATTATCTATAAATTCGAATAATTGCTATTCCGATTTAGAGCAGACACAAATAATAAAAGGCGCCTACTAAATTAAAGATATGTATACCCGAAGAGTTGATGGAGCAATATTTGTGAATACTACAATTGCAGCATTTTGGGACTATTTTATATTATTAGGAACCTAAAGACTAAGTTTTTCTGTTAATATATATTTATTGTCTCGATTATAGCGAATATTATATTATTGGCTTAGTATAATACTTTATGTTATATATTTTAAAAATTGCATCTCAAATTACGTAATTAAAAGGTTTGTGTGCATATTTTTAAATTAAATTTGTTTTCTATAAAAAGTATATATATATATATAATATATATATAGTAGTGTGAAATAAAATAGATAATTCTTTTGAATGGGAAAATGTCAAAAATTAGAGGATTCTGTGTTGTTAACACAAATTTTATTATTTATTGTCTTATTTTAACTTGGAATATACTCGTATGAATTTTCTTGTGCGTTGTGCACAGTTAAAAATGATAGAAAACAACTATTGTGATTATTAAATTTAACTTCTTATATACTCTAAATTTGAAATCAATACATATTAAACAAAACAAAAAAAAATCTTAAATTACCTATTTTATGGCACACCAGTTTAAATACCCTGTCTCACAAAATTATCCATACACCACTCAGTTAAAAAAAAATTGGTAAAAAGACAATTACAAATCAAACAAAATCTCAGTTTGTATTTTTTTAAACTCAAATTACATTTAATAACCTAAAAATAATAATAATCATGATATAAATTAACTTTTACTATTTAAACAGCCTAAAACGATCTCAAATTATTGTCCGTACACTTGCACTTTTCTCAAAATTAACACTAGTACATTAACAATTTATTATTTGTTGTACCTACTCCTATTTTCCAGCTAGTGGTAAATTACGAAATTGTTTTTTGCATGAAAGTTTATTAGTCGGGTAATTTCCATTTAAATCTCACATTTTTTTCTCCAGAAAACAGAATCGAAAGCTTAGTGCTCCAACGATTGATGGCACAGCTTATCAACGTAAAAAAGTAGCGATAAAGAGCCCGAAGAGTTCTGGGAAAATGTTATTCCCTCGGATGAAAGTAAATTTAACGTTTTTGGTTCAGATAGGCGAGTTATGGTGTGGCGGATAAAAACATAGTAACGGAAGTATAATGGTTTGGGGAGCTTTTAGCTTAAGTGGAGTAGGACATTTGACCTTTATTGAAACCATAATACGATAATTTGTTAACCAGTGCTGAGAAAATGGGACATACATAGGTTAGATTTTGGCTCCGTCATGGCAATGATCCGAAGCATTCCTCAAATCTAATCAAGGATAATGTACAATGTAATGTAAAACAATGGGCCAAAAATAGCCCCGAAATAAGACTAAAGTTAGCAAATAAGAAAGAAAGTTGCAAAGTGTTATTGAATGAATAGGTTACTTATAACACTAAATATTACACCTTATTTTTTTTACCAATTCCCTCAACTTACTTTTGGGTACGGACAATTATTTGACATTGTTTGAGGCTGTTTAAATACAAAATCATATCAAACGTGAAAGTAAATTAATTTATATCATGATTGTTATTATTTTCAGGTTCTTAAATATAATTTGAGTTTTAAAAAAATAAAAACTGAGTTACTTGTTTGATTTGTAATTGTTTTTTTTTATCAATGTTTCGTTAATCAAGTGGTGTACCGACAATTTGTTGATACAGTGTATATTAATTAGGGTGGTTCTTATTTAATACTAAATTTTTGTTTATTTAAAATTTTCGTGGGTGCCCCTCAATTTGGTTCTACCTCTAGAAAAACCTAGGTACACAATTTTTTAGGTCTTTTGAGCAATACTTAAAGGTCGCTGAAATAGTTTGAAATTTAACATTATTAATTTTTCAGTTTAAACGAGCTTATGTACATAAGATTGGTTTAGCCGAAAATGACTACTGGTATTATAAAAATAATTTAAGGTGGAGGCATTTCCCGTCAAACAAGAAGTTGGACAAAATTTTATGAAATTAAACAAAAACCAAATATTTGGAATGAATCACTTTTTCAGTTTTTGCTGCTATTCGTTCCAGAATTTGAAGCGTTACCTTATAATCTAATTAATTTTTCTAAATTTTCATTATTTTCGAAACAATAAAGGAAAGGTAAACTTTAAATGCTTTTTATCAACATTTTAATTTTTTTAGATATCCCGTTTTTGTTTAATTTCACAGAATTAATAGTAAGCTCAACAAAATGTGCTTAACTTTATTCCTCTTATGTACAAAAAATCATAGATATTCAGATTACTCCCTATTTTGTCTAAACTCTATAAAATTATAATGTTAATAAATCATTTTAGCGACCTTTAAACATAGCTCAAATGACCTGAAACTTGTATACATGAGTTTTGTATAGGTTGAAGAAAACTGAGCGACGCCCCATTAAAATTTAAAAATATCGAAAATAAGGACCACCCATATATCATATATATATATATATATATATATATATATATATATATATATATATATATATATATATATATATATATATATATATATATATATATATATATATATATATATATGTATATATATATATATATATATAAATATATATATATACAGGGTGTCCCACTGGGACGAGTCCAAACGAGTAGGGCGTGTAGCTGGAACAATATCATGAAAAAAAAGTCAACTACGCATATGCCCGGAAGTACCGCTACCCACTTCAATTGCATTTCAAAATTTTTAGCATGGCACACTGCCTTCAATGATGTTAATGCCAATAACTTCCCAAAATTAACATAACATAACTTAATTGTTTTTCTATAATTTTAAAGGTACAGCGTGCTTCTTTCTTCTCTGGAAGTAGGAATATCATGCCTGGTATTTTCCATAAAGAAAACATTTCATTAAACTCACTTTTTCTCGAAAAACTCACTTAATAATTTTTATTTTTTATTTCAAATTTAAATTTAATAGACGATTTGTTTCATTGATTTTATATTATCATGTATAGTTTTTGAGATATTAACATTTCAATGTAGTAATTGTTGAAAAAAAATTATTAAAAACCAGTTGTTAAAAGTAAAAAAATTATTATGAAAAACCAAAGCAATCGTTTTAAATAAAAACAACAATTTAGTATGCACGTGCATATATGTTGCATTTGTTAAATCTTTTTAATCGTTAGGAACTGTATAGCTAAAATCGTTGTTAATCTTTTTTTGTAATCAGAAATAATAAAATGCCATGCTACACACTTGAAGAACTTGCCGACATCTATTTTATTTATGGTTTATGTAACGGAAATGAACGAGCTGCTAAACGTGAATATGCAAACCGTTATTCAGGTAGGCCGGTGCCAGATCATAGAATGTTTAAAACAGTCCACAGACGATTACGAGAATGAGAAACATTGGTCTCTTATGAATGCGAAAATGTATGTTACAAATTATTAGAAATTGAAATACAGAGAAGACTTTGTAATGAAGACCAGCATAGGAACCAAGCGCAAATTTTATAGAAAAAGAAACTCGATATAAATATTTATTAAAAAAAAAAAAATTGAACGCAACCAAAACTGCTGTAAAATAATTTCGTGTATGAAACCAAATTAAAAAACTCGATATACATATTAGCGAAAATCTTATTAGTACGTATGAGGGTACTTATAAAAAATTAAAAGGTCGTTAATAATTTGTAAACCAAAATAAATTATCCTTTTATGCATTTTGACAAATACATATAACATACATATATATTTCTATTTTTATGTCAGCTACCAAAGAAGACATTCATATATAATTTAACACATTCATATATAATTTAAGTATATGACTGGATTATTTGTGGTTACTTATTTCAAACCCAAAATGGTACGCGTTTGCTAAATTAATTGAGGAGCATTTTCTGTTTTTTCAAGGTAAACAAATGTCCCACTTTTCTTTGTAATTTTATAGTAATAATTCTTACTTATAGGGAAATAGACAATCGACAAAAAGAAAATTAGAATTCCGCACCTTACTGAAGAAAATTAGAAATCCGTTGGGCCCTTTGCATTTTCGTGGAAAAAAAATTATTGGTGGATCCATTGGGACAAACGCTAATCTTTCATATAGAGTTTGAGAATTTGAAACACTATGAAATTTTAAAAGAGTTAAAATTAGGGGTGGGTCTTTAAAATACAGTTTATGTTGCATTTCATTAAAAACTTGGGCTGCATATCATAAATTAACTATATTTAAATGATACATAGAAGCATAATTATGTTTGTTTGACGGCATATGCAGTTTTATCCCCAAAAGTGTTTACAAAAACTGGTGAATAATTGGCCAAACGATTTTTGAACGCTCATATTAAATATAATTTATTCTTTTAATTTTTAATTATAAATAAATTTAAATCGCGCCAACTAAAAGTATCCGTGTCAAATCTCTATGCCACAACAATTTTGTCAAAATGTTTTGTAAACATAGCAAAATGAATAAAAATTGCACAGGCGTCTGTTGTAAAAAAAGAAAAATTTAAAATTGAACGTACGTTTTTCTAGCCAACTACAAGAAATTTATATCGAGATTTTTTCTCGCTAAAATTTGCGCTTGGTTCCTATGCTGTTTAACGAAATTTTTACTATAACGAGATTTTCATTCGCTAAAATGCGGAAACGGAACAGTACTATGGTAACGAAATTACAATTTAGCGAATTAATGTTTCCGGTAGGGCTGCGGAGTCGGTAAGATAATTCTTCGACTCCCACTCTGATGTATTAAAAATTGACTATCCGACTCCAACTCCAACTTCTACATGTAATCAAAATATTATAAAATTCCTAATACTGCTCATACTTAAATTCTTTCATTAGAACATAATTTAAACATAACAAAAATGTCGGTTGATTTTCACCACTTTCTCTAAGCCATCAAAAAATTAAAACCATAATTTTTGTAATTCGAAGTGGTTTCGATTCCTTATGGTCATCTAGAAATTGTTTGAGTTCATGTTTTCTCCTAGTTCTTCAATAGGATTTTTTTTTTGTGGCTAAAATATGAAGATTACGGCTGGTCACTATGACTGTGAGCTTTTCGGTAATATCTAAAAATCATTTCAAACCATTGCCAAATTTGTCTCTTTATTGTTCATCATCACTTAATAATACTCTAACCTTGGAGTTGACATAATTTCTAGCCAATAACATCTCGTTATCAAGCAGAAACATTTTTCTATGTGCTAACGATGATTTTATTTCTGTTGCGAAAATATTTGAGTGTTTTCCTATAAGTGAAACATTACGCATCGCCATTTTTTATAAAATTGGCCGGGATCAAATATACTGATTGGAGTCTTTTTGTAACTAAGGTAAGGTTTACTTTAGGAGAGAAAGAAAAATATACATAAAATGCGGGATCTGTCAGTATTTTTTCAACTCCGACTCCGCTAAAAGGGTTCGACTCCTCGGCTCCGACTCCCGACCCCGCAACCCTGGTTTCCGGTCCCTTTGTCTTCGTTATAACGAGATTTCAATTTCTTAATTTATTTTGATCAAAGAACATATACGTACTATGTTTCATATACTATCAAAATTCTACTGCGTAAATTCTAAATTTAAAAATTTTAATTCTGGTTTACAAAATGTTATCATCTACAGCTTTTCTAGAATTACAGAATTTTTTAACAAATTTTAGAATTTCTTATCGCTTGAATTTCGGAGAGAAACTTAAATATATTCACCATGTAACTATAGATATTATTACTACTTTAAGATAAATACCTTGAAAGAAACAAGTTAACATGAGTATTGTTTTGTAATGGGTCAGTTGGAAAATATAATTTAAACAGGAAACTTCTCGAGTTTTATTTATTCTTTATCGAACCGGGACATTTCAAATTGAAAAGGTATTTTAGGATAAATTTTGATAATATGAGTACTCATACTCTATGTACAATCAGCATATTTGCTTGAAGTTTCAGAAATATCATATTTCATAGTTCTTTTATAAAAATCTAGACACAATTTTAATTCCTGTAGTGTGCGCAAAGAATTAGTATAATTTCCATTAACAATTGAATTTTTTAACTCCTTACAAAATTGTTTAAAAATGGAATCGAAAATTAATTTTTTAATGTGGAGGACATTTTTATCTCCGGGGAGGATGGAGGAAACTTCTTCCAAAGGGAGGACTGTCCTCTACAAAGGAGGACGGGTGGCAAGCCTAGGTGTGGTATAATTGGAAATAATTTTATCGGGCCAAAGATTGAACTCACAAAATTATCTTGAATTTTTGAATGAAACAGCTCCCATTGGGCTAGATTCAATTCCACTCATGATGAGAAATACTTTCTTGTATCAACAAGATGGAGATCCTGCACTCCATGGAAGACAAGTTCTAAATTGGTTTGATATAAATTATCCAGGGCGATGGATTGGTCGCAGCGGACCTATAGCTTGGCCGGGTAGATCTCCAGATTTAACACCATTAGACTTTTATGTATGGGGATACTTGAAAGGAGAAATCTACAAAACAAATATATTTAATATATTGATCGAATCAATAATGCCGGCAACAAAATAAAAGAAAATTTATGAAATTTCAATATGGGTGCTGCTAAAATTATTAATTGAGTTTTTCGAGGAAAAATGAGTTTAATGAATTTTTTTTATTATTTCTCGCACAGTTTTTTTTAATTTCACCAATATTTGCTTTATGGAAAATATCATGCATGATATTCCTACTTCCAGAAAAGAAAGAAGAACTCTGTGCCTTTAAAATTATATAAAAACAATTAAGTTATGTTAATTTTGAGAAGTTATTGGCATTTACATCATTGAAGGTAGTGTGCCATGCTAAAAATTTTGAAATGCAATTGAAGTGGATAACGGTTCATTTCCGGGAATAAGCGTAGTGGAATTCTTTTCATGATATTGATCCAGCTAAACGCCTTACTCGTTTGGACTCGTCCCAGTGGGACACCCTGTATATGTATATATACTTATTTATACATACATATAATACCTATATATTATTTCTTAATACTAATAATAAATATAATATTTTTTCAAAATTATTGTCATGTTTCTAATTTTTATTGAGTTAAATTTTATTCTATTTATATATGTATAGACATTATACACTCCCCAACAAAAGTATACATATGATTGTACATGATATGTGTATGTAAGCTATGGTCGGTGAGTGTATGTAGTTATATATGTGTACATGTGTATAAATATGTACATATATGTGTATACAGGCTAGCCCAAAAGTATATGATCAAATGAAATGAGATAATGTGAGAGCTAATTTACAATCAAAATTACCTTATTGTTTTCTTCCAATTGTCGGTGGTTTAATTGTTATTTTAAATTTTGTAGCTTATGCTGAAATCGCCTGGTATGCCCGCAAAATATTTTATAACTATTTTATGTTGTAAATATGATGCTGAAGAGTGTACCTATTATATTGTTTATTTCTATTCCAAATCGAGGACGTTCCTTGATATGTCCATTTCGCGTAGACCATATGAACATTGCGACCGATTAATTCTTAACTCCAATAGTTGGCCATAGTTATTATTCATCGCCATCACCGATCGTAATCAAATGATGAAAAATCATTTTTGCATCCCTCCTCCTTTTGAAATTTGAACGAAGTATATTCCAATACAAGCGATTTATAGTTTTGTTTCACAACAAATTTAATAAATTTTTAAGTGAGGCTCACAGAATAAAATGTGGACTAACTATCATAAAAAGTTTCAACATTAACATTATTTTTTTAAATGGTATGACACAAAGGGACAGAATACCATTTTTTTATCTTTTAACTTAAAAAGTAAGTCGCGTTTGTATTACATATATTTTACATTTCACAAAATTACGATAGCTAAGATAGTTGGTTTGTCAAATTATTTTTAAAATGGTGTAGCAGGAATTTGAAATACCCACCTGAATAGGAACAACTTTTAAACAAATCTATTAATACGAATTAAACAAAACTTGTTCTATAAAAAATAAAAACCATGTTTAATTCATATTAGTTCGATTTACGTTCTCGTTTTAATTTAAAAATATTGATTAATAATCCTTCCGCGTGAATAAGCAGAAATGCATTTCATTTACGAAATCTTTAAAACCTTGAATAAGCATTTCATTGTTGATTTAACGATAATGCTCGAGCTGCAGATACAGAGTTTAAAAAATGATTTTATTGGTAAGATACACTTTGTAGGTTCATATTAAAAAAAATAAAGAAAAGAACTTTATTTTTTTGGTGGGCATCCCAAGAGATTTCACCGAAAACTATAAAAATTGAAATAACAATTGAACCACGACAATTGCCTAAAAAATAAGGTCATTTTGATTGAAAATGACCTCCCCGTCACCTTATTACATTTGCTCTTAGACTTTGGGAATACCCTATATATATATTATATATATATATATATATATATATATATATATATATATATATATATATATATATATATATATATATATATATATATATATTATATATCTGGTCTTTATTTTCGATTTTTTGAAATTTTAATGGGTCACCCCAAATTTTTGTTCTACCTATAGAAAAACTTATATGTACAATTTTTTAGCATTTGAACTATGTTTAAATTTCGCAAAAGTGGTATAAAAGATATAAAGGTTATAGTATCACCCAAACATATGTTCTAATTGTTAAATTTAAAATCATTTTAGCAACCTTTCGGTAGTACTCAAATTACCTAAAAAATTGTGTACATAGGTTATTCTAGAACTAGAACCAAATTGAGGAGTGAACCACAATAATTTGAAACAAACAAAAATTTAGTATTAAATAAGGACCACCCTATATGCATACATATATGTATATACAGGGTGCTGCTTGATGAACTGCACATACGCCAAGTGCATGAAGCGGAGAAATTCTGAGCAAGAAAGTAGTATGCCGACCAATATACCCTATCTCTTACTATTGATAAAATAATTCAGGTTTTACTGTAAATTTAATTTTTTTGAAATTTACTCGATTATTAAAATACAACTTAACCAAAATTACTCAAATGAAAATATCATCTTTCTAAGATTAAACATTATTTGTAGTCCCTTGAATCGTGAATTTTTAACGTCTATTTGAAAAATGTTGGTAAAAGTCGAGTAAATTTCAAAACACTAAATTTACAGTAAGACCTCGAATTATTTCATCAGCGGTAAGATTTAGAGTATATGCTGTCATATAATTTTTTTTTTTTTTTAAATTGATATCTTTTATTAGCACCTAGTTATTGTACAGTGCGGTACGCAACACCCTTGATATATATAATTAAATATAAAAAGGATATGATTTGTATTTTAGATAAATTGATATTAAATGGTTCAAATATTCACTTGCAATAACATTTTGGGCTACTTAATTTTAAAAACTTACGTGCCTCAATGCCGCACGATTCCGTTCTCGAAAATGTGACATAGGTTGTCTTGAATATGGTGAGGAATAAATTGTTTGTAATTGTGATGGATTTTGAACTAATGTATAGGCTAATGTATCGTCACGATATTGATTATTGTCTCGTTGCCCCGCCGGCTCATTAACCATATCAATTTGATGCAAATTTCCATCAATATTATTATTATTATGATGATTTGGTGGTACTAAATCAGGTAGCAAAAAAGTATCGCGTAGCCCCCCGTTATCTAATTTTGATGTTGGATAAAGTGGCTGTGTGAGCTTTTGTTGCTGCATTTCGCCACGATTAAATCCGGGTGACGCATAACCATGCCCATTAGTTATTTCACGTAATACTGCCGCCCGCGCTGCCATTTCTTCCGCTTTTCTCTGTTGTGCTAATTCACGTGCTCGTTCCGTCCAAATTAATTCTTTAAGTCGCTGGAAACTACCACGTTGCGGTGTTAACATATTTTGATTACCTATATTGGTACTGCCAGAATATCTAAATTTTGGTTTGGTTTGTTTTGTTTCTTGGGCAATTCGTGTTAAATCATCATATGACAGATCACGTAAACGAACCGGTGGTGGTTCCTTTATTAAAATCTTACCATATACAGGTCGTGAATGGTCCTTGTAACGGGCATTGATTCGACCACCGCCCAAACTTCGTGTCGTTGGATAATAAAAATCCCAGACATTATAAGCAAATGGATCACGATATGTCGGGATTTCATTTGTTATCTCGGCTGCACGAGATTGACGTTTCGAGAAACTATATAATAAACGCGATTTTTTATATCTTTATAGGATTTGTAATTTTTTATTTTATAAATATAAGCTTACCGCCACATTGCGCGCAATTCTTCACAACTCGGTTCATGTGAGTTAATTGCAGCTGCTCGCGGAGCTATAATTTCACCAACTCCACCCCCACCACCACCGCCGCCTCCCCCGTCACCTTCACCGCTGCCACTACTACTACTACTACTACTACTACTACTGATACCACTATTGCTAGGTGATCCATAATCCTGTTGTCGGGATGATTGTGCTCTAACAGTTTGACCAGATTTAAATGTAATCAATAGCGATAACAATAAAAATACATAATAAATCTGAAAACATACATAGAAAAGAAATGTAACTGTCGATCCAAAAATTCTGAGTTAATATTTTTTTTTTTATACAACACTACGATTACATTATCCCCCATTTCCATGCAAAAATCTGTGTACATATCCCATAGTAATGAATTCAAAAATAGTCTCTTAGCATTTTTTTGTATTCAACGATTCAATTATAACAAATCTCTGACAGACAAGCAGCAAATATAAAGCAACAAAATCAAAAAGAAAACTGTTGCTATCAGATTCATTCAAAACTTTGCTTCGTCATATTGAATGAAATCAGAAAAAAAGGGAAGCTGAGAAAGGTCAAATAATTTCCCTTAAAATTGATTGTTTGTTTCTATGGTAACCTCTCTTTTTTGCACTATAATTAAAAATAAATTTAATAGTAGGAGCATACATTTCGAATTCTCCAACGAGGAAATAATTGAGAAAATTGGAGCGAAATAAGTAAAACGAAAAATATATAAGAGTATATAATATACGAAAATACCTACGTATAAAGTTTCCTTTATGTATAAAGGAAAATGGTTAATGGAAGAATATTTCTATTTTCGGGGATTATTTTTTGTTTTTCATTCAGAAACAAAATGTTTTCTCTCACAACCACCTACACATCCGTATATTTAGATATTTTTTTGAATGAAAATTTTTGTAAAATGGGAAATATGTTTTCACCCAATGTTTCGTCGGAAAATCGTTAGCAATATATAAACAAAAACTAAGCTGGGATTTGGTATTATTATGATAATATGGGTGGAAATATAAATATATAATACTGTTTGTATTTGTGTGGATGTCTGCATATATGTAAAAGTCCCTGGGAAATTGACGTTTGTTCTGAATGGTAAAAGATGTATACACATTTTTATATACAAGATGTAATATACATATACAGTTTGTATTTAGGGTGAAATAAACGGGAAACTATGTACATATAGAACTTTTAAGGAATATAAAGCAAAAAATTGATGAAGCGTAATCCAGTAAGCTTATCTGCAACAAATATTAAAATCGCGTGGTAAACATCAAACCCGTACTTAATCCAAAATGTACACAAACCGATATTTAATCCTTTATGTATATAATATGTATAAACTAAAATTATTTTCATATATAAAACTGAAACTTAAATAGATAGAACAGAGAGGTGCGTTGGTGTGTGCTTATACAAAAAAATATTTAAATTTTGGAGCATGCAAATAACTTTAAAAAATTATGCTAATGGTTCATGCTCTTATGTGCCTTATCACTTCTTACCTCATTATGGTGCAACATTTTGTGCAATATAAATTTTAAAATAAATGTGTGTGTGCAATGAATACTTATTTACGAATTTTTTAAGATATTGTATGTATGCTATTAAATTATTATATAAAGCGACTTCTTAACTCATTAATTTTTTTGTAATTATTAACTTTTTTAAAACTAGAATTAATTAATTAATTTATATATATATATATATATATATATATATATATATATATATATATATATATATATATATATATATATATATATATATATATATATATATATATATATATTCAAATATTAAATTATTCTGGTGGATTCCAGATTGGTAAATATTTTACGAAGAATATAATAACTATAATCAAAATTGTTTTGTGCTCTGGTGAAGTAGTAAATATACAAATAATAGCGAGAAAATAAATAAGAAAAAAACGCACTTGTTGAACAAAAACTATTTTTGAAAAACACTATTAAGTTATTTTAAATAATCTATATTAACACTCACAAAATTTTTAGATTAAACGGATATATATATATATATATATATATATATATATATATATATATATAATATTATATATATTATATATATATATATATATATATATATATATATATATATATATATATATAAATATATCTGTTTCAAGTTTATTCAAAATATTTACAAATTATCCATTTTTATAAATTAACTTAAACACTTTAATTCATTATTTATTTATTTGGAAATAGACAAATATTTCCAAATATTCCTAAGTATATTTATTTTATAAAAATTATATATTATTTTTGTTATAAATTATTGTCCAAGTTCTTTATATGACTATTTGGCAAGACTTTCGTTCTATACCGTATGAGATCAACTTTCACACTAAACTGTATTTTGTTCAATTTTCCAGTATTATATATATACATATATATATATATATATATATATATATATATATATATATATATATATATATATATATATACTATATATATGTAATATATACTATATATATATATAATATTTACTAATTTTCCTTTCTCTTTTATTTAGGGTAGTATTTCACCTAACACAGAACCCTTTCTTTTTATTGCAATTTATGTTACATATTTCCGTTTTTCTTTCGCTGAATGAGAAAAAGTATAAAATCATGAAGATGGTGATGACGGTGGTGCCGTGGTACTTACACAGATCCTATTTAATTATATTATAAATAACATTTCAAAATTATTAGAAAAACGGAAATAATGTAGGCTTTGTTTTTATTTATATAAAATTGTTGCTCGTTAACTATTTAAAGTCTAAAATAATATTAGAAGCGGTAATTATATATATATATATATATATAGATATCTATATATATATATAAATATATATATATAGATATCTATATATATATATAGATATAGATGTGGGTGTGTATATATATCCATGCATAAGTATTCCATTCATAAAGTTTTTCACATAATAACCATTAGAATTTTAGGGGGTGGTTAGGTGAAATAAAACAACGCACAATTTGTTAATAGTACGTACATTTTTTTATTGTGTACCTAAAGTTTAGACAACTTTTTGGTAAATAAAATAAAATGCTTATTGGTGGAAAACGATTTTAATACAAAATACTTTTTCTATCACGGAAATTTAGACATTTCAGCAGGGTTTTTACGAAAAAAACTCGAAATGCAAGAATAATTAGTTTGTGATTCATATTTAATTAAATATTTTTTTTTTTGTGTAGCTATTTCACTCATAAACTAATTAAAATACAAATAATATTTTATTTAGTATCTTGAATATCTTTAATGTGAAATTTAAAATCTTTTTATTTTGACGTTCATGTTCAGAAAATAGACACGAAATTTTGCCTATGGTTGTGGGAAATTACTAATCAACTTACTCATCAAATTTAAATGTATGATTACTTACTTAGGTTGGTCCTTACGTTTCATAACTCACTCATAATATTATCGCAATGAGGTATGCCGTGCCGCGAACCTCTGATTTCGAGCGATTTACAGCTGTAGCGAGAAAATGGCTTATCCGATCTGAGCAATTCTGAAGTCAATTTTAGGCGTAAAGGTACAGTGGTGATTAATTTATTTTAAATTAAAATAATTAATCTCCACATAAATTATAATTAAAATTTAGTTCACTTTTTTAGCTTTATGTTATTGATTGATTTAGTGTGTACGACCAAGCCTAAGGCAAGTTTCCCGGATTACGCCGGGTCCACCGTACACCCTTTTACATATAACAAAATCGAGGAAAAGGAAAAGTATAGATATATACACCTAAGTAGTTGATAGTTAGTAATTAAGACGGCACAAGTCAACACAATTTCTAAACTACATGGTTTTAACAGCTTGTTTTTCCTTGGGAGTTAAGTCCAGGACAATTTAATCCCTTTAATAATGATTTTTATTTGTTTTTATTTATTTATTATTTTCCAAAAAGAAATTTCTATACAGGAAAATATCAAGATACAAAATTAATTATTCATTAATAGATAGTTTTAAAGTATTCACAAAATAAAACGCATTAGCAAGTGTTATATTATAAAAAGAAAAAAAAAGAAAATTATATTAGCTAAAGAAAAAGTAATTAGAAAAGGTATTTAGCCGGAGAACAAAACATGCTTCTCTCATTTCAATCTAGCTGTGGGATAAATCGTATTCTTCTATAAATTTGTTGTATAATTGTTTTTTAATTGTGGATTTAAAAAGAGACATCGATAGCTGTTTATCAAATTCATTCAACTTGTTAAATAACTCAACTCCTCTATAAAATATACTATTTTGAATTAATGATAACTTATAATTTGGAAGACGGTAGTTTTTACAATTGCGCGTGTTTAATTCAGTTATTTCAAAGTTAGTGGTTAGATCAACCGCAACGCATTTCATAATATCAAGTTTGATGTTATATATGGTGATTAAGTATTCAAATTTAATGAGCTTTCAATTCTGGCTGTTCTTTTCAACGCTCCAATATATCGGGAGATTTTGCTTTTAATATTATTAATGTGATCAGTCCAAGAAAGCTGAGTACTTATTTGAGACCTAAAAATAAGGTATTTTCAGTTCTCTTTATAGCCAAATTTGGTCCCCTAACTTCATCAAAAATAGTTAACGGTTTCATTTGTAAGTAGAAACTGATGAAGCAAGATTTGGAAGAGTTAAGCTTCAACTTGCTGTTATATAGCCAATCAGCGATTTTCTGCGGATCAGATTCCATATGATCTTTAAGTTCAATATAGCTGGTACAGCCATAAGTAATGGCTATATCGTCAGCAAACAATTGAAGCTTACCAAATAAGTTTAAGGTAAAAATGTCATTAATATAAATTAAAAAAAGAACAGGACCTAAAATGGATCCCTGGGGAACACCACATTTTAAACTAGCTTCCTTGGAAGTAACGTTATTTATTTTGATAAACTGGAATCTATTTGTAAGATTGTTTACACTGAAACCATAGAAGGCAATTTTTCGTAGAAGAATATTGTGATTTACGCAGTCAAAGGTCTTCATAAGGTCCAGGAATATGCAAATAGTCGCCTTATGTCCCTCCAGATATCCATAAATGTTTTCAAATAAATTCAATGTAGCTGACACAGAACTTTTAGCTTTACAGAATCCATACTGGTGTTTATGTATGATTTTATGAGTATCTAGGTGATCTACTAATCTTGTTAATACAATACGCTCATATATTTTGCTAAATATTGGAAGGACAGAGATTGGTCGGTAATTTCCTACCAAGCACTTATCACCTCCTTTGAATATTGGTGTTACTCTAGCAATCTTCATTGAGGGTGGAAAATGATTTTTGTCAATCCATTTGTTGGTAATTTTAGTTAATAATGGTGGAATTATATTGCTTAATTTTTTTACATGTGTAACACTGATTTGATGATACCCAGACGATGTATTTAATTCTAACTTACTAATTATACTTCCAATTTCTTCTTCGTTGGTATAGGATAATGATTGCATAGTTGTTGGTATTACGAAGGTTGGCTCTTGATATCGAAAATTGGAAGGATAGTCCTTGGTAATTTCACTACCCATATTACTGAAAAATTCGACGAAGCGATTAGCTACAGCCATTGGATCACATGTTATAATATCATTATCTTTTAACTCTATTAAGTTTGTTTTTGGACAAGCATTGTTTTTCAGAATCTGATTAATAATCCTCCACATAACCTTTGGTTGTGATAAGTTTTGTTCGAATTGCCGAGTGTAATATAATTTTTTGTAATAGACAATACGTGATTGGAAAACAGTTTTTGCTGCTTTTAATGACCTCAGAAAAAAGTTGTTATTGAGATATTTCTTAAACAGTTTGTAGAATTTATTTCTGGAGTTCGCCAACTTCTTTAACTCGTCGTTGAACCAAGGTTTACGGTAAGAACTAGTTTTAATTTTGACAGTAGTATTTTCTGTAAATGTAGCAACAGAATATCTCAACGTATCATAAAATGCCTCAAAGTCACCGTTATATATGTTTTGATTATCTAGAACGAATTTAATTATTTTATCATTATCAACAGTTATTTTGTTGAATGTAATATTTGTAGATTTTTTTGATATCACAAACTTTATAAAATGGTATTTATGGTCACTTAGATCGGTATCACCATAGAGAATATGGAAACCATTTTCAAAACTAGACAATATGTGATCAATAATGGTATTGGAATCTCCTTGGATGCGAGTTGCAAAGGTTTTTGATAACTTATTAATCACATTCAAACCATTCATCTGTAATATAGAGTTATAATTGGATACACTCGGATCTGATTCTTTTAATAAATTTATGTTGAAGTCCCCAACTACAATTGAATTTTTGTATCTAGATGCAATTTTATCCAAAATAGACAAGAAATCATTAATACATATACGTACGTAGGGTGGTTTGTATATGCAGATTAAGTTTAGATTTAGTACCTTAGAATAGATAATGATAAATTCATTTTCTAATGTTGTTTCCTTATGGAGAAGTTGGAATTCAATAGTTTAATGGACAAAAACAGAAATTTCCCCACCATTTCTTTCATTCCTGGTATTATGAAATGAATTATACTGTGGAAGGTTGTAAAATTTCGTTGCCAAATCATATAAGAAGGTTTCTGTTAAAATTACGATATCAATTTGTTGTTGTTGTGAATATAATAGATGCTCTAATTGATTAAGCTTATTTTTGATCCGATTTATATTATATAGACCAAATTCAATGATAAAAGATTTTTGGTTTCCCGGCTAAAATTTTCTAGAATGAAATAGTGCTTGTTTTCTTTAGAACTATCCATCATAACCTGAGTTTACAATTAATAATTACAGAATCACAAGCACAAAAGTTTATTTTTTGATCCTACTAAAAAAGTAATTCAAGTTCAAGATTTACTTTAAAAAAAAAAAATATAGTGTACTTTACCAAAATAAAAAAAGAAAGAAAAGAAGAAAGAATTTAGTGCTGCAAAGGAAAACAGATGTTACTTATTCACCGAGTTTATTTACGTCACTCATCGATCTGATAGTTGATGGTTTCTCAGACTCATCAGTACTAATTTTCACATGTACACTGTTATACCGAAACCAGCAATAACTAATTTTTTTCTTCTTCCTTAGTTCTAATAATTTTTTCAGTATTTGATAATTCAGTGATGTTAACTTTTCGCGAATACTTATCACGAGCGATAATCGATCGAATTGAGGATACAGTTGTTTAACATATAGCGGTCCGCTCGTTCTTACTTTGGACATCAATTTATCTTTGAATGATTTCTCTTTAAACCTCACAGTAATTTGTTGCATAGCACCACTTTTAGTCCGGCCACTCCGTTTAAAAGTAATTGTTTTCAAAAAATGTGATTCCACGTCGGTCAAATCAAATTCATAAGTCTCACTTATTTTCCGTAGTATATTAGCCTGATCGGTGATAGTACTTGGAATTCCAGAAATTAAGATGTCTCTCTCAAAATGTTTCTGTTTTATGTAGTTAATTTCACCAGCGAGAGTTTCCATTAGCGTATTGGTTGTACACAGAAAAAACAAATGATTATTATCAAACAAAAACAGTTTTAACCAAATCAACACCGATTTTGCCTGTGCTCCGAAACTCGAATAGCTTTCTTACAAAATTCTGTAGTCTAAATTTTAAACTACAATATTTTTCTTGATTTTAAACTATCGTACTTACGACAAACTGTAGGACTTCTATTCCAAGAATATGAAAATTTTGCCTCGAAGCACACACGTTTTAATTGTAAAATATATTAATTTAGCTTCAAACAGCACAGGTTTGTTCGTAAATATTAATGAAGACTAATACAAAACAAAATTGTTATATTTGAAACCAAATTTATTTCAAATCAAACAATAATTTAACAACAAACAAACCATATTTAATTTAATATTGAAATTTTTTTCTTCTTCCGCTGGCGCTACATCCCATGAAGGGATTTGGCCGCCTCAACGATGCTCCTCCAAATAATCCGATCCGCCACAAGAGAACGCCAGACACGGTGACCGAGTGTGTACAGGTCCCTCTCAACGTCGTCCATCCATCGGGTAGGTGGTCTCCCACGAGATCCTACTGTCGCTGGTGCCGACTCCAAGGCCTGTTTAGTGGTCCGATTTTGTGAACGTAGTACGTGCCCAAGCCATCTCAGCCTTGACGATTTTATGAATCCTATGATGTCGACTTTATCGAGATCATTTCTGATCTCGTGATTCATTCGCATTCTGTACGTGGCTCCCTCTTTAATGGGACCGAGAATTCTTCTTATCATCTTACGATCTGTTACAGCGATTTTCTGGATGTTTTGTGCTGTCAGTGTCCAAGACTCGCAACCAAAGGTGACAACTGGTCTTATCAGCGCCTTGTAGATGTCCAATTTTATTTTGCGCGATATATGAGGAGACTTGAAAATTTTGATATTGGCGTGAAATGCTCGGTAGCCTGCTGCGATCCTCGATGAAATGTCCACAGAAACGGAGTTTTGCTCAGTGATCAGTGATCCTAGGTATTTAAACTCATTCACCTTTTCATATTGAGTATCTCCTGAAATGAAGTCCCCACGAGTCTGCCTTCTCGCGGTCACCATGTATTTGGTCTTCGCTTCATTGATCTGAAGGCCTATTTGTTGGGCTGTTAATTCCAACGGGAGGAGGACCTCTTTCAGAGAGATGATGTTGCGACCCAGAATGCAAATATCGTCAGCGTATGCTAATAGCTAGGTTGATTTATAATACAGGCAGCTACGCTGGGCTATATTAAGCTGACGAATGACATACTCTAATGATAGATTGAATAGAGTTTGAGCTATTGGGTCTCCTTGCCGCACTCCAGATGTTATCTCGAAGGCATCCGAAATTTTGCCTTCTATTAGCACCTTACATATTGAGCCATCCATTAAGAGCTGGCACATTGAAACCAATTTTGACGGTATGCCCAGATAGGACAATACGTTCCATAACGTGTTCCTCTTAATGCTGTCATACGCCTGTTAAAAATCTATGAATAGACTGTGTACAGGGATGTCCTTTTCATAGCATTTCTCCAGCAAAATCCTCAGCGTGAAAGTTTGATCGGTCGTTGATCTATTTGGCCGAAAACCACATTGATAATCACCCAAGATCCTCTCGCTATAAGTTGTTAACTTTGCTGCGACTACGTTAGCCAAAACCTTGTAGCCCGTGTTCAGCAAAGCTATACCGCGATAGTTGTTGCAGTTTAATCGATCTCCCTTTTTATGAAGTGGACATATTAGAGCCGTCTTCCACTCTACTGGGATTTCTTCTCTAGACCAAATTGTTGATATTAGCTCAAACATGCGGCAGAACAGATAATCACCGCCATATTTGAGCATTTCGTTGCAGATACCATCCTCACCAGGTGTCTTGTAATTTTTCATCTGCGATATCACGTTCCGTACTTCATCATATGATGGAGGAGGTGGTGGTGTCATCTCGACGTTAATATCGCGTTGAAGCAAGAGAGGTTGTTGCTCGGAAGGTGGTGCCTGTTTATTTAAAAGCGAGGAGAAGTAATTTCGCCACACTTCGAGGACGGTTTTGGTGTCCATTTCCAACTCGCCTGATTTGTTGCGAATAGCGCTGCTACGTGGATGAAAGTCCGTAGCTAATTCTCTTATGCAACGATATCTATCTCTCAGGCTAGAATTTTGGATGTTGCGTGCCTGTTGTTCATGCCATTCCCGTTTCTTCCGTCTACATAGCCGATTAGCGATTCTCCTCGCAGTCATGTAGGCGTTATGGGATTGCCTTGTTCTTTGCGATAGATCTCGTTGTCGTGCGCGATCTTTTTCCCGAATAGCACCAATACAATCATCATCAATCCAGAGATTTTTAGGCCTTGACGGATTTTGGCCTATGGTGGACTTTGAGGCATCGGTTACCGCCGTTTTGATAATGTCCCACTGCTCTTGAACGGAGTCAGGAAGTGGTTTATTTTCCAAGATTTCTGATACAGTCATCCCGAAGGTGGTTCTGGTAACTTGCTCGTTCAATGCCGCAGTGTTCATATTGAAATTGGCAGGTTTGAAATGAAACGACAGGCATTTCGTGATAAAACTTATGTTGGTTGAATGAAAAGGCTAGGTGTTTGTAATGAAACGAACGAACATTAAAATCTGGTATATTGATGATCGAAGTTTAATGCAAACGAAATTTGTTATATTTAAATTCATTTTTATTTATACGTTAAATGTAAAGTTACAGAACTACTTTTTTGAAATCATCGATGTTTTCAGGTATTCATGATGAAGAAGATGTAGACGGTGATGGTGACGCCATTTGTCGCGTTACCCACTCTGGGTTTATCGTAGCATTTAAAGTTGTTGCGCCTTCGGTCATACCCTGCATGAAAGTTGTAGCGATTAATAACACTATATTAATCGCTACAACTAGTTCATGCGGCTTTGGGAGTTAAAAAAACATAAATTATTTTGTATATACTTACATTAGCCTTTCTTCATTCTACTATATTTCTTCTAAATTTAATTTTTACCCCCAGCTCTTTAAAATCAGGAAATAATTTGTCCAAATCTCTCTCAGTTATGCCGCCGAAAGTATCAACGTCGAATCCCGCCTCTAAAAGAAATAATATGCTTATGTAATTAGTCTGTTACTCAAAGTATTTTAATGCATAAAATAACACATTACATAAATATTCCTATATCACCAACCAAACCAATAATAAGCACGATTTACACGCATGTTGGTCTAACACTCACTTAACACCAAATGGTATGTGTTTAGAAATACTTTTTGAAATTTCTGAAAGCAACGAATATACAAAAATGAAATCTGGATATGCCTTTTCATAATGTAGAGAAGGTTTTTGCACTTGTTGGATTAAGCTTCTTTCAGAGATTTCAAAGTATTAATATATGAAAATCCCCAAACTACATAAAACTTAATGGTTTACTGCATTCAATATTATCTATAATTACCGTTCAATTTTGAGAATAAATATAACATATCCCATTGTTCTAGCAGAGTTGCTAACGGTAGATTGTCGTCAAGAACAATTAATATGTCTTCTTCTACATCTGGATTATCCATTTTATACCAGCAATATCAAAGAATTCACAGGTCACAATACAATTTTTTATTCTCAAACCAGTTAGTTGTACTTTAAATAATATATTAAAATTATATTATATTCGAATCACTTACTCCACAATATAATCCGCAGAAAATAAAATTAAATTCGTATAATCATGAATCTATTCATCATCGTATATACGTAAAATGAAAAAGAAATGTGTTTTTGTCTTTCGGTTTTCACGAACGCATGCGATTGCGCAGTTTGACCAAATCAAAATTAAAATTTTGATTCAAACAATTTTTGTTTGTTTTCAAACCTGATTTGCTTTGAATTAAATTTAAGGCTGGCGAAAATGGAATATTCTAATTTCGTTTCAAACTATTTACTTTTGTTTTAAAGCTATAACTTGCTTTGGGATAAATTATCGTTCAAGTTGTACAAAGCAATGTTCATAAATCAAAATAGTTCATTTTGTAACAGTTTTATGCTATGTAATTCGAACTGTAATTGGGATATGGAGATTTGGCAGATAATAAATCTGCAAATTTTTACTTACAACCTAGAAACGGGAAGACGTGGTTACTTAAATAAACTCTGTTACACCGAAAATTAACTATTTCTTAAAATAAATAATAATTACAAGAAATTAGAAATTTTCTAACTTTGCTGTATAAACTGATTTTAAAACATTTAAAACAACAAAAAAAATTGTTTTTAACTGGTAATTTTTCTGTTAACTATGATGTTATCATTCTGTACTTGATGTTTTTGAATCGAATCGATTAGGGGTCAACAGTGGTTTCATGAAGAAATCATAATCAAATATGATATCCCTTTACATCAAACTTTATTCAGCCAATTTTCTAAAAAGATTGTTTATTTCATTATAATTGTCTAATAAAATAATTTTTATCCAATTATTACGATGAGTGTTTTTAATCAATACTTAGCGTAGGGTGTTAGCTACAATATAACTGTGTATATTTACAAATCCTGAGACTCAAGTTTGATTCCAGCATTAACAACGATTTGTTTCTCTTAAGGGGTAGGTTCTCATCAAGCGACTAAAAAATTAAGTGATTTTCTCGATTTTTTTTTCATAGAAGGAAGTAAATAAACAACTTAATGATTTTCGAGACTTATTTATTGAGTTTTAAAGTATAAAAAAAAAAAAAAGAAATAAGAATAGTAACGTCATGGGAATTGCTTATACATACGTATTGTCACGTGACTGCCTCAAAAAAAGGTGACTTATCGGTCTCCACTGTACCACTTGTAAATACTATCGGAAATCAAAAAATCAAAAATGTTTATAAAATATATAATATTTGCTGGAGGTTTTACCAACAATATCAATAAAAAGTCAAAAATTAAAAAAATGGCGGACGTTCAATTTTTCTGTACCGTTTTTTAACGTCTTTCTCGCTCTTTAAAGTGCTATAAAAAATAATACAAACGTCAAATATTGTCTGAATTTTGGTTTATCCTCCAATAAATTAAATGAACTTCAAAATAAAATCAAAAAAATTGTGATCCATTGAGTAGTTTTTGAGTTATCGTGGAGACAGATATAAAAAACATCGTTTTTCAGGAAATGCATTTAAAGATTTTGGTAACGATTTTTTTTAGTTCAAAAGTAGAAAAGTGGGTCGAATTATTATGCCATAACTTTTCTTTGAAATTTATTTCAGTCAAACGGTTTGGGGAATATATTCTACATATAATAGGCTATCAAAAAATGAAATAAAAAAAAATCGAATTTTCGGATTGAGTTTCATGAGAACCTCCCCTTAATGTTCATTGTGTTTTGTAACCAACGCAAAAGTGGTGGGCAGATGAAAATAGTTTCGGGCTAGTTGGCTGCGGCAAATGTGCCCTTATATTCCGATTATTATTATTGTTTTAAAGAGTGATCATAATGTTTATATGGCAGTTCATATATAAATACATAGTTCAACAATTATTTGGCGTATATTTGCAAAATCAAAAGAATATGTAATGTTTGCAATAAATTTGTACGGGAGATAGCATAGCAGGAAAAGTATGTAGCGAACACATTAATCGTCTTAATCTCTGATGAAGTTCAGTCGTATGCTAATCCCATATCAGATCAATAATTTCGCTGATCGCCAAGAGGATTGATTTCAGAAGGCAAACACAAATTACGAAATAATTGCAAATATGAAAATAAAACTAGCTAAATAAAATTATTTTGATTTATTCAGAAATATAATATATATACATATTGAATTATTTAAATTATTGGAATTTTAAAACATTTTTTTCCATTTATTGGAAGATTAATCAGATTAAATGGTCGATTGTGTACACTTAAATTCATCTCTGTCCAACAATAGTCGTGTAAAGAGTTGCCTATACTGTAGCAGTTATACGTTTTATCAAAATTTTCTACTTTAATTTTCTCAAAAAAAAAAAAATTATGATACATCTCTGTGATGTATTATGATTTGATATATTTTCAGAACGAACGACAAAGGTTGTTCTGATTTAAGGAAATAGTCCTTTTTATATTGTGTTCCCTTATATTTAATATGATCTGCTAGAACAATATTACTGAGATCTAAATTCATTGCTTTGAGTAGTGCTTCATATATTGGATTGTCGAGGTTAGTCGAAAAATTGCTGCGTTTAATAACGGATACATTACATTATTAAATCGAATAGCACATTTTTTAGCGACAGATAGGGGTAAATTTCTTCTGGAGGTAATAGCATTTGTATAATATTTTAGTTCTCTGTGTTTTGACTCAAAACGCATACACCACATTGGTTTAAGAGGTTGAGATTTTAATACCACAGTAGGATAGTGCAATAGCATATGATGCTTTGGTTTCAGATTCTCTTTAAATAGACTAATATATAATTGGTTATGTTTTTTAATTTTTATCTTAAGGCAATGTATGTCGTAATTAGAAAAACTTTCTTTAAACACAAATTCAACCAATTCTTCCAATGTGTGGACATAATCTAATAATGGTTCCGATAAAGGAATTAAATCACCAACGAAAAATAAAAAATACTCCAATAAACAAAGCGCTTCCCTGGCTGTCATTCGACGCTTTTTTTGTTGAATATGTTCCAATTTGATGGATTCCGGTTTATTGGAGATTTGTATTAATCCATACTCGAAATGCTTTATTCGGTCATTCAAGGTTTCTATTGTAAACAAACGTTTTTCCAATATGAACGAATATAGGCAATTGGATATTCCAAATTTTAGCACACTCTCCATCATATCATGCATAATATCAACGCAAAAATTCTCTGTTACATGGAAAGTACGTAACTCATTGAAAAATGAATTTCCCTTAATTCCAGTTAGCTTAAAAGTATCGGTATTGCATTTTGAAATTTGCTCATTGTATGTTTTCCTTTCACGAATAATTTCTATATCCTCCTCTAAACTGGTGTAAGTATCTTCCTTTTTCATTAAGCAGAGTCTACAGAAATAGTTATGTGAAAAGGATTGAGAAAATCCAAGTATTGAATTTAACCCTAGATTATCACCGACCACCAGACCAAGTACAAAATACACCTTTGTAATGGTTTCGTCAATGCTAAATTCGATTCCTTCAGTTTCCAGCCGTCGTAATTCATCAACCAGAGGAGCAAGTGCTAAATTATAATTAAACGTTTTAATTATTTTTGATTTTACAAGCATCGCGATAAAAATGTTACATAATTGCGAGTATCCCTCTGGAATTGTTGGAAAACTATAATAAAAAGCTGCAATGGCTTGATTTCCCGACCTACTTCCTAATGGATTGTTCGTTTCAAAGTCATCGTAGAATAGAAATATCGGAATTACATTATCGTTTTTAATTTGTTGTAGTTTATGTCGCCACAGTTCACCTTGAACGAAATTACTTACGCTGGTGTTGGTTGCCATTAGATTTTTTCCATTTTCCAGTGTACTTTTCAATAATTGTTTCTTTTCAAAAAATTTTTTAATTTGATAAGAAATAGGCATTAATACGCCTTCACTTTTAATCTCTTTGAAAATTAACTTTCCCATATCAAATTTCTCACCAACATGATTATTGATAATACATTTTTTTGGTCCTGAGTAAAGTTGTTTTTCTGTTAATTCTTTGAGGACACACGAGTGTAGAAAGGTATCGAAAGTCTTTGAGTTGTCATCTTCATAAATTCTCTTGTAGTTTCTGATGCTAGTAACCAAGCCACTCACAAGTTCTTGAACGTCGTCCAAAATATTGAGGCATGTTGAGGTTGGTAGACCCTGTAAACTGTATAACTTCGTCACAAATTTTAAGGCAGATGTATCTATTCCATATTTTAAGTTATTTATTTCTTGTTCTTTTGATTGTAAATTAATTTCATGTAGAATTGGTTCACATACTGCAGCGCGAAAACTTTTATTGTACATATAAAATTAAAAACCACCATAACATTTATTGAAGGATATTCACCATGATTCGTAAGTTGATCATCACTAGGCATCATAGCATTTAAGCTCTTGGAACAAGCTGATGCAATCGGAACTGCGTTATTCTTATGAACATGTGCCAAATGCCTTTTGTATCTGTTCAATAATGTAAACTTCTGAAAACAATGAGTTTGACCACAAATTAATATTTCACCAGGCATCCAAGCGTGCAAATATTTCAGGTGTTTGCAAAGAAGTTCAATTGATTGCAACGAATCCGAACATTTAAAACAAATATACATTTCGCGGGTTTCCTCATAAATAAATATTCATAAATTCTCGTAAATCCACACTAGACACTATATGAATATTTTTACACCAAATAAATAATTTGACAGCTCTTATCTTAAAAATCACTAAAAACTGCTTAGAGCCAAAACAAAACTTCTTGTCCCAAAACAAATTCTAAATAAATTTTTTACAATCATGAAAATGTATTCAACAAGATTTACGTTTAATATGAACATAAAAATATTGTTTTACATTAAAATAATTTCATTTGGTAGAAATCAGAGAATCTCAATTCAAACAAATTTTGTTTGTAACAAAAACTACAAACTACAATAACTTTTAAAGCTGACAAGTTTTGTGACAAAATATTACTGGTGTTGGCTTTTATACAATTATTGTTTAGAATAAACAGTATTGATTAATATCAAACAGTTTTATGATATTTTGACCGAAAATTTATAGCGTTTTGCTAGTAAATCATTATTTTTGCTGTGTAGTATTTTCTTTTTCTAATGATTCTACTCTTATTTTGGTAATCCCAGCATCTTCTTTTATAGCGACGAGATCTGATTCTAGCTGCTTTTTGATGTCATCTGAGCATTTTTTAAGCTCATCATGTTTTAGATTGTTCAATTCCATTAGATTAGCAATGGCCAACATAAGATTAGAGTTTGTTGGGTTTGGCTTTGCCAAAATACTTTCTATATCCATTTTAATTATTTTTATTACTAATTGTCTCTTGTGTTTTGGAAATGTGTTTGTTTTATTATTTAGTACAATGAAAAATTGTGACAGCATCAAATACGATAGATAATATGTATGGGAATTAAATTACAGTTGACAACAATAATTTTTTTGTTTTTTGTTTTCATAAAAGGGGCACAAAATTATTATAAGTGACCTCCAGAACAGTTTTTTATAATGTTATGGTTGACTTACAGAATTGGATTTAGCTTATTCATTTAAGTACCTTAATTAGTTCTATTTTTTTATCAGGGGTACAAATTGAAAATGCGGGATTGATAACAGATGGCGTTACTAACGCTATACGCATCAGGCAGTACTGTGACTATGTTCATGTCAAAGCTACGTCTTATAGCTTTAATTTTCAGTATGTGTCAATTTGTCGCAGTGTCAAATTCATAGTTTTTTTGAGCTCTCAATATGTCGAGTTTCGTGCCAACAAAACAGCATTTGCGGGAAGTTTTAATTTACTTCTTTAATTTGAAGAAAAGTGCTGCTGAAGCACATCGATTGGTCTCCGAGACTTATCCGAGTCATGTTCCATCGGTTTCAACGTGCGAGAGATGGTTTGTGCGGTTTAGAAGTGGTGATTTTGACGTTGAGGACAAAGAGCGGCCGGGCCAAGTGAAAAAGTTTGAGAATGCTGAATTGGAGGCAATACTCAATGAAGACTCGTGTCAAACTCAACAAGAGCTCGCAGATTCATTGGGAGTGACACAACAAGCCATTTCCCATCGTATAAAAGCCCTCGGAATGATCCAAAAGCAAGGACATTGGGTGCCGTATGAGCTGAAGCCGAGAGACGTCGAGCGCCGTTTTTTTGCATGCGAACTGCTGCTCGAACGGCAAAAACGGAAGGGTTTTTTGCATCGCATTGTCACTGGTGATGAAAAGTGGATCCGTTACGATAACCCGAAGCGCAAAAAATCATATGGTTACCCCGGCCATGCATCATCATCGACGGCCAAACCAAATATTCACGGCGCCAAGCTCATGCTCTGTATTTGGTGGGACCAGCTGGGTGTGGTGTATTATGAGCTATTGAAATCGAACGAAACCATCACAGGAGCACTATACCGAACTCAATTGATGCGTTTGAGCCGCGCACTCAAAGAAAAACGGCCACAATACGAGCAAAGACACGACAAAGTAATTTTGCAACATGACAACGCTCGGCCACATGTTACAGCGCCGGTCAAAACATACCTACAAACGCTGAAATGGGAAGTCTTACCCCACCCGCCGTATAGCCCAGACATTGCTCCTTCCGATTACCACCTTTTCCGATCGATGACACATGGCCTAGCTGACCAGCGCTTCCATTCTTACGAAGAAGCCCAAAAATGGGTCGATGACTGGATAGCAGCCAAGCTGGCCGAATTTTTTCGCGACGGTATCCGTAAATTGCCAGAAAGATGGGAAAAAGTTGTGGCTAGCGATGGACAATACTTTGAATAATTCATTTGTTACCATTTTTTCAGAATAAACGTTCAAAAATAGAAAAAAATCCCGCATTTTCAATTTGTACTCCTGATAGTTTTTCGGTTTAAGTTTGAAACGTTTTACTGCAACACTATATTTGTGAAAATTATCTTTTAATTCACTACTATTTTTTTAACTTAGTTAGTATTTGAATTAATTTATTTCACAGCTATCATAAAGCTGCCCAAGTAAATTTCAATTTCAGATTATTCACTTTAATATTATAATTGCTGCGCCGCAGTCATATATCATAATTACATAATAAACAAAAAAATAAAGAAATGGGGCACCAAGTTATTACAAGTGACCTCCAAAAACAGTTTAGTTTTATAATATTATTGTTGATACACAGAATTCAATTTGATTACACTACCCTGCAAAATTTCAAAAATTTGGTGCCACTTGACAATGAATAGTTGTTTCCGAAGTAATGTTTCACGCTGAATCCGAATCTGGGCTCAGAATTGCTCTATCACGTCAGGTTTATGAGATATTCTAACCTAAAAGTGCAAAAAACACTGTTTTTTGACGTATTTGAGGTTATCTAGCACCGCGATTTTTTTTTGCTTCAAAAGTTCATGTGTGGGATCTTATAGTACAAGTCTTCTTCTTTCAAATTCCTTTGAGTTTGCTCAAATATGTTTTTTTTTTCGCCGAGATATCGCATTTTCAAAATTGCATGTTCGTGAATTTGTCGGTATGCTGACATGCTGTATAATACACTACCTTTTATACCTATGGTATATATGCACTTTTAAGTTAGAATATCTCATAAACCTGAAAACCTGACGTGATACAGCAATTCTGAGCCCAGATTCAGATTCAGCGTAAAAAATTACTTCGGAAACAACTATTCATTGTCAAGTGGCACCAAATTATTAAAATTTTGCAGGGTAGTGTTTTTATACAGAAAAATTCACGAATATGCAAATTTGAAAATGCGATATCTCGGCGAAAAAAAATGATATTTGAGCAAATTCAACAGCATTTGAAAGAGGAAGACCTGTACAATAAGATCCCATACATGGCTTTTTTAAAAATGTAAAAACTGCATTGCTACATAACCTCAAATATGTCAAAAACAGTGTTTTTTACACTTTAAGGTTAGAATATCTCAAAAACCTGACGTGATAGAGCAATTCTGAGCCCGGATTCGGATCCAGCGTGAAAAATTACTTCGGAAACAACTATTCATTGTCCAGGGGCAAAATTTTGCAGGGTAGTGTTATTCACCTAGATAGATTAATCAGTTTTACTGCAAACACTATATTTGTGAAAATTATCTTCCAATTTTTTTAAATTACTATATTCTTTTTTTTTATTTTCCACTTAATTAAAATTTTAATTAATTTATTTCACCAACAAGGAAAAAAATGTGTACTATTCGTGCGAAATTTTGCGATTAATTCTGGAACTATCTTATAGCGTTGTCAGAAAGCGGTTCAACACCAGTCAAAGATTAAGTTGCAGTCATTTTGTATATCACTTAAAATCTGTTCAAAATTAAGACACGAATAAATTGTAGCGGAAAATGTCATTAATAAGCCTAGATATTATTGGAGCTAATTTACTGGCGCATGACTTAACTAATTTACAACTAATTCCATCAACACCGGCAGAATTAGTAAATTTCATTTGGTTTATTGTATAAAATATTTCACTGTAATTTGTTTCTCGAATAAAAAAGGAATTAGTGATATTTTTACTTAAAGTAGAAGAAAATAAAAAATTGAGATTTTCATGTAAAAGCTTATTTTTCAGGACCGAAGCAACATTGCAAAAATATTTATTAAAAGCATTATTTATCAAACGAGAATCACTAATTACGACATCCTTATGATCAATTACTTTTGTGACTTGGTCATTTAAGCAAATAAATCGGTTATGAATAACAGAGTTAATTATTTTCCAAGTATTCTTGATGCTAAATTTATTTTTGATCAGCTGATCACTGACATAAAAAGACTTAGCTTTAATCAATTCAAAAATATATTTTTTTTTATAAAACAAAAATTGTTTATTAATAATTTGATCCATAGAAAATTTAGTTTTTAATTTATACCAGTAGTCACGCTGAGCTTTTAGACTCAACAAATAGAATTTGTCCACGGAGACAACTTTGAATCAATCTTTTTTAACACTAGGTTTACGAAGCGCGTCAATTTGACGCATTTTCAATTTCACATAGAAAAATTTGGAAATCGGTTAGATTTATGTCTTACTTCTTTTACTTACAATTATGCATTTCGCGAGACGAATATTTGGCAACATTTATTTTCTTCTACGCCTTTGAATTTCGAAGTTTGCTATGTGGTATACCTATCTCTACGGGGATGCGTCAATTTGACACAATGGTAAGACAGTGCAAATACTTCGTCATCTCACGTCTCCAGTGGCTGTTTCAGGGTTATTTTAGGTTCTTATGTATAGAGTAATGTATGTAGTGTAGAAAGCAGAGATAAAAAAACGAAACAAAAGCAAAGACTTATCCACGTCAAAATCAAAACAAACAAAATCAAAGCAAAAAGGTTTCTCACACATAAATGCGTGAATACTGTACAAAGAATGTACCGGATCAAATATATCAAGAAAGGATTTCATTTTTCAATTAGCCGAAGAACTAGCCTGTAAGAAAGAAAATGAAATTGAGGAAAATATTGACCTTCAAGAGCCTCATACATCAGCAAATAGAAGTAAGTACCCTTGTAGAAATTGTAAGATTGTTTGTGGAAAACGTGCACATAAAATTGAATATGTACATATGGAAAAATGCGTAAATTAAAAAAAAAAATTTAAAATATTTTACTCCTCACAAAAGGACCTATATACTGTTCTCTTTTTATAGAGATACTATAGCTGCGCTATTCCCTTTATAAAACGGAAAGTTTATACCAAATTTTTTTTTTGTTTTTGTCCGAACTGACCAATCATCTTGCGAGTTGTCTTTTTATTATTATGATGATTTTGATGTCAATACACCTGTATGACAAACTTCCTTTAAAAATAAATTACTTATTTTACCAAATGTTTATATTTTTAACACGCGTCAAATTGACGCGTACCGTAGAGATAGGTATATCAGAAATGTCCGTAAACCTAGTGTTAAAAAACTTAATTTATTAACAGCTATAATATTTTGAATATATCGGGTTAAATCTCAAAAGAATTTATTATATTTTCATTTAGTTCATTAATATCGTGAATAATTTTATCCCAGTCGTACTTGCTAACGGTCATCTCGAGTTTCAATTTGGCCTGATTCATAATGTCGCCAACTGAAACAATAATGAAGTTATGGTCTGAAAAAGGACAAGGTATTATTATTATTATTACTTGAGGGCCATGTGGGGGCTCAAGCCACCCCGCACTGCGACCTAAAAGATCTTTTGTGCATAAGCCCTACTTAATTATCCGTCCAGTCAATATTCAGGCTCTTAATGAACCTGATAATACTGCCTAACGGTACGTGATATATACTATCTGGGCTCATTGCTCTCCCTCCTAGATGTTTTAATTATCCGTCCAGCCAATATTCAGGCTCTTAATGAACCTGATAATACTGCCGACCGGTACGTGATACATACTATCTGGGCTCATTGCTCTCCCTCCTAGATGTAATAACATTTACTTCTGCTTGAAAAGCGGTAGCATTGGGACTCAAGGACTTTGAGAGGGCAGACCCACTCCCGTGTATTCCTTCCCGTGCCTCGTCTACCGTTTTGATTTGACTCTTGCGAGTTGCTGGGAATAAAAAAAAAAGTCGCCTGTAGGTCACCCAGGTTTACTACAGGAAGGCTAAATAAAACTGGAGGGTGCCTGGTATTCAGAGTCCGCATATATAGACTGATTAACCTATCAGCCATTCATCCATCGGCATATGCTGTTCCACCTTAGATTAGGGATTTTTTGTCAAGGTTTTCTCCTTTAGCGCCGTACTTTAGCCTGTCACAAAAGTCTATATACAGCCTAATGGTTACAGTTACCGGTGGTTGCCACGAGGAGGCAGTACGTACACTTGCGCCTACTCGAAGATTACGGAGCCCCTTCCAATAGACGCCAAACCACCAAGGACAAGGTAAATTTGCTATATTGATAATTTTATTATCCAAATCGGTTATTATATGATCCAAAATCGACTTACTGGGCACAAAAGTAAAATCGGGCTTAGTAACCTTATTTAAAATTTGAAAACCATTAGATAAGACACAGTCAAAATAATTAGCCACTTATCTATTGCTCTTTAATAGATCAATATTAATGTCACCAACAACCAGACAACTGTGATATGATTCTAAAATCTAACCAGAACAGGGAACCAATCTGTTTGATTTGTTCGATACACACCACATATATTTAATTTCAATTCACGGAAATGAATAACAATCAAGTATGACTCACCAAATTCAAAATTTTTTACTACGTCAAAAGATAAACTATGGTGGACATAAATAGCTAAACCGCCACCAATCTTTGGACCACTTCTACAACAACCAATTAGTACACATCCACTGATATTATAATATGGCAAATCAGCTTCTTTTAGCCAACTTTCAGAGATGACAATAATAAGAATTGTTGATTTAATACTTCGCAACTCAGCCTCCAGATCATCTAATTTATTTCTTAGTGACTGTATATTCAAATGTATGACATTTAAATTTTTAGAATTACCATTTAAGGTGTTATTGTGGGTAACTTTCAAATTCAAATCCATCAATAGCTAGGAAATTAAGATTAATAATATGAAAAAGGAAAAATAAATGGAAACAAGTCGAGAAATAAAAACAAAAGAAAAAAATTAAATTAAATATACGCTACGATTATAACTGGTGTTTACTTTTAAAATGCTCAAAATAACTAAAAGATTTGATAGTAACTATTTTACTTATCTTATCCTTTTTAATAATTACGGCGTTTGATGTTCTGCTAAACCAAATGAATTCAAATCCTCTAGGTTGTCCAAACTACTTCACTGTTAAGAAGTTTAAAGTTGTAGCTGTTGAGTCGATTATTTATGTATATAATTGATGCTTCTTCAAGGTCAACTGAAGAATCAATCGAACTGCTCAATAAAGGACTATTTCGTTGCGCAACAGCTGATAATATTTCATTCTTCAAATCAGTTTTCTTGAAGCTAGAAGCTCTTCTTGAGAAATCCTCAGCATTTAATTCCAATAAATTATTCAGTAATGATGCTGTTGCAATGATCGATGTTACTGGATTAATGTTTTTTGGTAAGCCGGAAAATAAAATATCGTTTTGTATATTGACACCAACCACTGTTTTATAAAAACTAAAAAATAGTTATTGATTATTAGTTGTTAATTATTCAATTATTAAACTCTCAAATTCCTCATGGTCCAGTTGATAAAACAGTTATAGTACAAGTAACTAATTTACACATCATCAAGGCCATTAATTCCTCTTAAAATTGCAAGCAACTCAATTAAATAATCGACCTTCAAGAAATTTATAATCATTAATCCAAACCACATTCAAAAATTAATAGAGCGGTATCTCAAAATCCAACCTATATAGTCATCTTCTGAATCCAAAAATACATTCACCAAACTTCCTTTGATAACATAAGTCCGCTCCTGATGAAGGTAGAATAAAATAAAATAAAACAAAATAAACACAACTAAATAAGAACAAATATAACACAACTGAATATACACAGCAAAAACCTGCAAAGCTCAGGACAACACCACTCTCCGAATGTAATTATTAAAATTTCAAATCAGACACGATCTGACGGTTAACAAAAGTTTTTTTAAATTTTTTTTTGTAATATTTAAATCCTAAATCAATCATTTCATAGGCCAACGAGGATGCAGCAGTGCTCTAGGTCTGGAACCCTATTTAAACTACAATATTTATGAATATTAATATAATTAAAATTAGAGAATTGTACTATAAATTTATTAAGAATTTTATTCCTGAAATAAATTGTTAATTATAAATTTGTATTTGATGAACAATTTTATTTAAATAAATAGACCTCAAGATAGACAGCACCCTAAGAAATTATACTACAAGCTAGTGAATTTAAATTTAATTTGTATACTTCATTATATTAAACTTTACCTTGTTATTCCAGCCAAATGTAATTTCCAAAAAAAAAAATACATCACTCATCCACAAACGGTTAACCCCTTACAGCACAAATACAACAACTACTTCACTCCAAACACTCATATATTTACACGACCTTATAAATTCACTTTACAGTTACAATGCAAGTATCAACTATACTACAATCTGATTGTTGACTTTACTCTTTCATCTAACTATTACTTCTTCTTCTTCTTCCGCTGGCGCTACATCCCATGAAGGGATTTGGCCGCCTCAACGATGCTCCTCCAAATATTTCGATCCACCACAAGATAACGCCAGACACGGTGACCGAGTGTGTACAGGTCCCTCTCAACGTCGTCCATCCATCGGGTAGGTGGTCTCCCACGAGATCCTACTGTCGCTGGTGCCGACTCCAAGGCCTGTTTAGTGGTCCGATTTTGTGAACGTAGTACGTGCCCAAGCCATCTCAGCCTTGACGATTTTATGAATCCTATGATGTCGACTTTATCGAGATCATTTCTGATGGCATCTAACTATTACTACCCCTACAATAATCACTTCTCCAACAAGCGTGACACAATCAAAACTGCATTGTTCCACTCAATACAATAACTTGGGCCAAACCCACTTCTCCATATCTCCCACTACATATCACACATTTTTAAGCTTTATGTTATAATAAAATAATTTTATTTGGTTTTTTAGCTTAATATTTCATGTTTTATTAATTATTTAAAAAAAACCGACGTTTCGACGGTACATTCCGTCATTCTCAGGAGCACAATTTTTACTACAATTTGAAAGAAAATTTTTATTTTTTAATAACGAATGTTTTCCTAACGTAACTAGAGTTTAAATTGAAATTTACAAATTATTCAGTTTAACCGAAAAAATTTTAAGTTATAGAATTTGAGTGAAAAAAAAAATTTAGAAAATCTACAAAATGTTGGTCGTAATAATTTAACAAATATTTTGAAACTTCCTGGATATTTAATAAATTTTGAGATAAATTTTGTTGTTTTTTGATGTAAATGCTTTCCAAAATTAACCTTTTATTGAAATGTTGCTCCTTATCAAGTATCTTAACGTCATCTATAGATAAAAGCCAATGATTACATTTAATTTAGATTGCATTGAAGAAATACCAACTTTCTTAAATTTCACTGTAATTGTATAACTTAAAATTTTTTCGGTTAAACTGAGTAATTTGTAAATTTCAATTTAAACTCTTTACGTTAGGAAAACATTCGTTATTAAAAAATAAAAATTTTCTTTCAAATTGTAGTAAAAATTGTTCCCCTGAGAATGACAGAATGTACCGTCGAAAAGTCGGTTTTTTTTTAAACAATTAATAAAAAATGAAATATTAAGCTAAAAAACCAAATAAAATTATTTTATATCTATATTTTATACAAGACGACGTTTTTTCGCAACGAATACAAAAGGGCTAAGAATTTAGTGACCAGAATGATTAGTAAGGCGAAATCAAATTATTTAAATGCAGCGTTTCCCCAGAACCTCCCTAATAAAACTTTTTGGGCTAATGTTCAAAACTTAGGGCTGAGTAATAAAAAAACACCAAATATTATTTCCTTATCAGCAGATAATCTAAATAACCATTTTCACCACAGTACGAGCACTAATAATAGTGATGATCTTGTATTTAAAGTTTGTTAAAGTAATGTTACCAGTCATTGCCCCTTATTTCTTAAATATTGTTAACACAATAATCACGTCTTTTAAATTTCCGGCGTGTTGGAAAATTGCAAAAATAATTCATATTCCTGCAAACAATAACCCTAAAGATGTCACGTATTACCGTCCTATAAACATATTACCGGGTTTGTCAAAAGTTTTTGAACGGATATTACAGAGACAAATTGTTCCACATTTTGATCAAAATATGTAAGTTATTACATAAATTTCAATCTGCGTATAGGCCTCACCACAGCACTGAGTCCGCCATGCTGCGTGTTGTCGATTGCATTAAAAGAGAAATGGATCTTAGCAAAGTGTCTGTGCTTATTTAACTGGGCTTTAGTAAAGCCTTTAACTGCCTAAACCATAATCGCTTAATCAGAAAATTAAAGCAAATTTCGTGTCGGTTGATTTTTTCGTACCTTACCGGAAAATCGCAAGAGGTACACACTACTGGTATAAAATTTCCAAGCAACTCAGTATAGTTAATGGGGTGCCACAAGGCTCTGTTCTCGGCCCGGTTCTCTTTTCTGTATTTATCAATGATTTACCTAGAGTAATTTCTAAGTCAAACTATTACTTATACGCTGAAGATGTACAACTCTACTGGAGTGACTATTATGAAAATAGAGTCCCTTGTGTTTAAACCTTAAATAAAGATATTAGTTCTGTTCTGAAGTGGTCTAGGGAAAATGGACTATTATTGAATGAAAGGAAGGAAGGCTCAGTCCATCATCATTTCTAATAAATTCCTTGACGTGGCTGCTTTCCCCAATATAGTTGTAAATTTAAAAGATTTAGGTCTTCATTAATATATGATCGGACTTTAATGTGGGAAATACCTATAAATATATAAAGTATTTAATATTTTGCGTTTATTGTGGTCGGTAATTAAATGTGGTTCTCTCGAGCTAAAGCGACGACTGGTTCGCTCCTATATTTTACCTCATATTACTTATTGTAGTACCACGTTATTTGGAATGAAAAAGGCGCAACTCCGGAAAGTTGAGCTAATGTTTAATGCTTGTGCAAGATATGTGCACCGAGTACGTAAATATGACCATATATCACCGTTTGTTAAATCCATAGTGGGATGTAGTATTTCTGATTACCATGATTATCGTGTTTGTTTATTTATTTTCAATCTGCTAAATTCTAGAGAGCCAACTTATCTATCTGAGAAAATGGTATAACTTCGATCATCCAGACATCCAGACAGAATAATTTAAGCTTACCTAGAAATAAGACGAGGATTTTCAATTCTTCATTGTTTGTCCGGCGAGTCCATGTGTGGAATATGCTACCATCTGATTTGAAAAATGCTTCGTCGTCGAATAGTTTTAAAATGACATATTATCAGACTTATAATAAATATTGTATGCTAAAAAGTATATTTTGTGAATCTGCATTGTTTTATGCGAGTTTTAGGATATGGCTGTCTATTTTCGATTTAAATTTCGCAACCCAATTGTAGAAATCAAGACACTCAGAGTTTAAGGGATGTTGTTTTAAATAAGAGGATGATTCGGCCCACATGCTCAAAACTGACTACAATATCCTCTATTTATTGTCATAATGTGTCCAGTATTCGAGGGAACTGTAAATTGTTTCTGTTGGGCATCGGCGACAAGGATTATGATGTCATAGTTATTTGTGAAACATGGCTTATAAAAAATTTCAATTCTGAAGAATACTTTCCATCAGATTACGTAGTCTATAGAAAAGACAGACATGATTTTGATACCAGCTTTTAAGGAGAAGGTGTGTTGATCACCGTGAAAAATTCACTTTCCGAGTGAGGTTATAGCGTGCCATCCGGTATACGACATTATGGCTGTACGTATATTAAAGCCGATATTTCTTTTATCCTCGTGGTTGCTTTATATGTGCCCTGTAAATAAACTTGTAACGATTAAAAAGCATTGGCCATCGCCGATTACCTTGCTAGTATAGCAACCAAGGAATTGAACCAGATAAGCAACAATCGAGAAAAACTATGGGATTTGTTATTTTTATCTGATTTTATGTATTCGGATATTTCTTCTTGTGATAATTTTACTGGATGTGGGGGTGTCTATCATACTCCAATAATGATAAATATTTTTCATGAAAGATGCAATACTATTTTAGGAATGCTGACTACATTTCTTTAAACAAATTTCTTGTGAATTCTGATTGGGAATTCCTTAGGCGTGTGAAAAACTTGAAAGAATCCATTTTGTTGTTCAACGAACTACTCAAGACTGGTGTTGAAATGTATGTGCCTTTAATTAAAAGTTAACCTCGGTTTTGAGAACCATGGTACAATATGAAACTACTGCGCTTAATTAATTCGTAATTTCCTAAATGGTAAAAGGAAAGCAGTTGGGTTTGATATCTGCAATCTGTTTGCCAAATATTTTGAGTCCGTGTATACGAACCATCCACGATGCGGATAACACGTCTCCACTTGCTTGTAATCGTACTGGTTATAATTTATTAAAATTCAATGAAACGGAGGTTTATGGCTGCTTGTCTCTTCTTCATATAAATAAGGAAGATGGTCATGATGGCATTCCACCCATCCTCATTAATAATTCTGCAGAAGTTTAGCTCTTCCACTGACTCACATCTTTAAAGAATGCTTTCGGACTGGGACTTTTCTTGATCTTTGCAAAATGTCCTTCATTCGTCCGTCCTTTAAATCTGGCAAAATATGTGAAATTAGCAATTATCGAGGAATTGCTATTCTTTCTGCCATTTCCAAACTTTTCGAAGCGATGGTGCAGAGATTTTTGTTTTTTTGTTTGAAATCTCTTGTTTTACCTGCAAAACATGGGTTTTATCCGGGAAAATCTATAATTACCAATCTGGCCGCATTCTTTGTACATTTATACAGCAGGATCGAGTTTCGGCAACAAGTAGATGTAGTTAACACTGACTTTTCAAAAGTTTTTTATAAAATTGATCATTCAATTTTTATCTATAAGGTAGAGAAACTAAATTGTGAGTTCATCCCTATCAAATGTGTAACATTACCTTTAACCAAGGATTTCACACAATTTAATCACCAATTATTAATTAAAGGCACTGGCACTAGTTGCTATATATTTGGTACTGCAAATTTACACGCAAGAATACACCACAAAAAATATCTATGAGAATTCTTGGTAATACACCCACGAACACGTATTTTTTTTTTAGTCTCGAATGCAGCAGAAAAAAAATGAAATAATCACAACTAAGGTTTAAGTTGTTAGCTAAACAAGATAATCAAAATAAAAAAAAATAAAAACTATTACATTTGGACTTACTAAATGTTACAAATACTATTGCTTTATCCAAGCAACTTTACATTCATTAAGTTGAAACGTAAGTTCATTTCAAATGGTTGCAATCTTATATTTTTGGCCGATCACAATACGTTAAGATTAATGATTCTGTTTCTAATTTATTTTGTGTAACCTCTGGAGTACCGCAAGGTAGTCAAATTGGTCCACTTCTATTCTCATTATTTATTAATGACGTTATAGAGTGTTTTGAATTTGCACATTGCCTTCTTTACGCAGATGTGGCCAAATGTAAAGTTATCTCTTTTTTAAAGAGATTTTTGTTAAAATGGAAAAGCAGTTCCACCTTCAATGTCCTATAACAGAATAACCAAAGTCCAGTCCACCGATCTCTTGATCGAACGATCTCAAATCGCACAAAAATTATAAAAACATAATAAAACATCGAAACACAATATAATTTTTCACTTTCCAAAAATTTTTCATAAACGATCTATTTTTTTTTGTATGGCTCGACTGTTTTACGAAAAATGTAGATTTATTTATTTTTGTTTCCAAACAACAAAAAAATATATATTTTTGTTGTTGTAAATACAATAAAATTAATAAATATAAAAACTGTGAGTTAGAAAAGTAAAATAATAGTATGTAATTGAAGTGAGCAAGAAGAGTCAGCAAGATGCCGCCCCGGTGGCACAGTTGCTAGCATGCTTGCTTTAAGCTCCGGAGGTCCCGGTTTCGATTCCCGGCGGGTGATGAAAAAATCACGGCTGGTTAATGTAGGATCACTGAATTAATCATTCATTATCCGTTGAAAAATCGATTACGAAACTTCATCTTGAAGCGGCCAAATCCCTCTATGGGATAAGCGCCAGCGAAAAAAAAAAAAAAAAAGAAGAGTAAAACAACAATTATATTGGATAGACGAAAAAATGGTTTAGCAAACCAAATAGCTATGAATGTATTGATTTTTCGTTTTTACTACATATAAAAAATAAACTGCCATCTAGTAACAGTTTAATGAACTAAACAAAAAGAGATGAGGTGAAATTTTGTCTGACGCAATTGTCATCATTAATCAAAATAAACAATTTTATTATTTTATTGCAATTTTTTCGATTAATAATTAAAAATTCGAAAAAAGCCACCGTGAATAAATTAAGTTTTATCTCCTGCGCATTTTGATATAAAAAAATCTTAGTTTCTTCGGCTGGTGTTTGAGAAAAGGTACATTTTCGTTGCCTAATTTGGCCAAAACTGATCATAATTAAAATAAGGTAGCAGGAAAACTTAGTGGAAAATTCGGAAAAGCCACCATGATTAACTAGATAAAACCTCAAAGAATATTTTAATACATGTTTTGCGCTGATAGGATCAGTAATTCCCTAGAAAAGGTACACTTTCTTCAAGCATTTTTTGCATTTTTCGTGTATTGGGCCCCGCACCACTTAATACTTCAAAGATTGTATTATTTCGACTTTATCGTCGTCAATTATGCATCTTTTCTTCATTACCTTCATAAATACGATTTTCGTCACATTTAAAGCAGTCGGATTTTGATGTTTGCTTTTCGAAAAATTCGATTTCGTTTAAGGTTTATAAAAATTATAAAGCGGATTTTACGATTTTCGTATTTTACGAAACAAAAAAAGATTTATAATAGGAATATCCGCGGCGGATCGAATTTTCCGAAATCGTAAAAATTTCATAATAGACCCCGTTCTTGTGCTTTCAAACCGGACGAGATCTCCACTTACCTCTCAGTAACAACAAAACCATTATTATGGCTGCGGTCGAATTCTCGGGTAAATCATTTACTACGGTAAATGTGTTCGTTTTTTGATATCAAATGCATATTTGTTAGCATCTAAACGTGAAACATTTATCTTTTTTTATTTCGTTTACCCTCCATAAAAAAAAGGTCAATGCATTTACCGAATTTAGCAAATTTACTCGATAATTCAACCGCAGCCTATATATGTATTTCATAATAGTTTATTTTTATCATATATAATTCATTTTAATTTAATTTTTTTTTCCTAAATAAAAACAATACAAATGTTTTCATATGTAAAATAGTTACGTTTAAAGTAATAATAGTTTTTTTTTAATAACAACAATATTCAATATTATCATTATTTAGTTGCAAAAATTATATAAATTAAAAAATAATGGAAGGGGAGAGAAGGGAGCTTTTTTGTAAAAAAAAGCGCAGAGCCGCCATGATGAAATTACTCGACTTCACAAAATAAATTTTTTGTTAAATATTTCATTTAACAAATTTTTTTTTTTTATAAATATAAAAGTAGTTTTAAAAATAATATTGCCCAAATTTTGTTTATTTTTTTAATAACGTATTTCATAAAAAAATAGCAATTGTGCCACATGCTGCAAACATCAGACGAGAAGAGCACCAGAATGAAACTATCAAAATATTGAACTTCGTTGATGTTGGGCAGCAGGCAATACGTAAATTAACAACAAAATGGACATAAATGTATTGCTTTGATAAATTTACTATTGCATTGTATAAATCAAAAAATGATAACAGTTTTTTACCAAAGCGATAAACTTTATAATTCATGATTGATTTATAAAAAAAATTAAAAATTAAGTACCGCGCAAAAACTAAATCGAGTAACGAACTATTGGAATGATCACATGGAAATTAGAGTTTCACCTATATTTTCTAAACTTCTTATTTTTTTTTTTTTTTTCATTATGTAATACATAGTTGTAAATTAGTAGTAATAAAAAACCATAAAATGTATATAATAAAAAAGAAAACTAAAAAAATGTATGTAATTGATTCAATCACTATCATTAAGCCCGGCACGTTTTTCTTCTTCGAGCATGGCATCCAATTCATCGGTTAAATTGGCTAACATGTGTCCAATATCATTAAGCACATTCGATCCTATTAAATTATTTTTACTATTCGCTGAAGAATTCGACGGAGTAGGGGACGATTGTGATATTTGCAAATTTAATTGAATTCCTCCCGTATTTCCCACTGTCGGCGTAGACGAACATTGTTGACCAGCTATTGTTGTAGCCGACGATGATGATGACGAAGATGACGATGACAGAGATGATGATGTCAAATCTTGTCGATTTAGGGCACGTTGTTTTATAGTTCCGGCATTTTCATTCGCGAACGGTAGTATATCAATTGAATCAATCGATGAGTTTGACTAAAATTAATACAAGAGGATGATTAAAGAGATATGGTTAGAATTTGATTTAAATATTTTCCTACCTTTGAATCATTAAATTTTTCGGCATGAACTTCAACTGTCGTTTGATGTGTATGGCCACCAATATTGGCGTAGAAATTTGCATTGAAACAACTTTGCTGTTGATGCATTTGATGCAAATGGTAATAATTTTGATGTTGATAATTTATTGTAGACGGTGACAAACTTAATACATCAAAATGGTTAGTTATTTGTTCGGCGCTTGTGGAAGAGCTGCTGCTCTGGCGACGTGGTGGTTCCGGTGGCTGTTTTTTATTTAAGTTTGGACTTCCTAATGCTTGATTTGGCGACGGTCCACAAGCAGTAACATAATTATTTTTTTTTAAATTTTCTTGATCATATTCCATGATTTGAATGTGCGAAGGCGTGTGTGGCATTGATGCGACATTTGCTTGTACTTTAGCCACAGGACGAAAGCGTGGCACATTACTACAATTACTACTTCCGCGATGATGGCGTGGCAATGTACCGCCACCCTGATGATCACACGACGAATTTATTAAATCATTTGTTGGTGTTATATCGCCATCATCGTATGATCGCCGCCAAGGCATTGTGTGCATATTTGGACTAATGTATTGTCGTGTGCTGCCACCACTCATCATACCGCCACCATTATGACCAAATTGATTACTGTAAATTGGATCAGTGATATTACTAGTGCCACAACCCATAGCACGGCTAAATGTTAAATGGGTACCACTGATTCGTTCATTTAAATCCTCCAAAGATTCTAATGATTTACCACGAGGTTGTCGTAACTGAAAATTTGATTAGGAATACAACAAACTCGACAAAGTAAAATTACATCACAGAACTTACCTCAATTAAAACAATATCGTTCTGATTTATAGGAGGATCCATGGTGACATGGCTATTTAATATTTGACCCCAATTTTGTGGATGACCGCTCATCATATCGATTGTGGCTGTAGTATTTGAAATACTGTTACTATATTGATGATGGTACGGTAAATGATGGCCTCCGATTCCTACTCCTCCTCCCCCTCCAGTTTGATGCTATATAATATTGAGATAGGTTGTATAAATTTAGAAAAAAATATTTACAAAATTCAACCCTGTCCAAACCTGTTGTTGACAATGATGGAGCCCACTTGGCGGTGGAATCCATTTTCCAGTACTGATATCCTTAACACGCTTTATTGCTAATAATATTTTTTTTTGATGTCCCAATTTAACAATCCCAATATCCTCCAAATCCTCCCAAATTAATTGTGTGACATCGCGGACCGATTGATACCCCTGTGCCAATAACGGATGAATATATTCCTCTAAACGTAATATACGTAGCCATTCTTCAATGGACCCCTAAAAAATGTAATTAGTTAAAATGTGTATTCTTTTTGTATAACATCATTATTTACAGGCACGTAATTAGGTAAACTATCAGGTAATTGTAACGTGTCAATATGCTGTTTAATACGTTCACGATGATGCGGATTCTTTATACCGATAGCTGTTAAATCCTCGGGTGTCATTCGAGTTATTGTTGGTAGATCATAACCAGCTGACGAAAAACATTGAGCATATTCTTCAAAATGTAATTCCATAAGCCAGTCTAATATCAATTCATGATCATGTGATCGTTGGCTCATTCGATCAACGCTGCCAATCGAACATGAACTAACACTGCAGCGTGGAGATGATAGAGTACCTCGAGTCGATGCTGTTAAATATGAAGAAGCACGACCCGAATCAAGGCTAGCGGTTGAATGACGTGATCCGGAACCAGCAGAACCGGACGAACTACCGGGACTATCACGACCAGGCGATTGTGTTAAATCAATCCCTTGATCTTCCTGTAGAGCTAATTGTTGATGATAAAAGACGGCGGCTTTGTGCGTTAATGGTTCACCACCACGTGACGTCACTGGAAATGGAAATTGTGTTTGATTGCCTATATAAGTTGAATTTATGTTAGCCGAGTTTTTTGAGTTATCATAATCAATTTGATCAGCTGACGTTAACTCATTTGGTGTATCGGGTGGTACTAAATATGCACCATCTTCGGATGATGAATAGCCTGCAGAGCCGAACGAACTGCCCGACAGGCGATACACATCTGGCACAGACGGTGGTGTTACACGTTTTGCTTGTAGTGCTGGCTTCGGAAGTCTTGACGACATCCCGGTACTAACTGAAATTAAAATAAAAGAAAATATGTTTAATTTCTAAATTTTTACTTTTATTGGAATTTAAGTATGTATACACTAAAAATCAAGAGTAAGTAGGGAATGAATGGATCAGGGAAAAACTTATATAGTGCCGATGTGTAGGCTGAAGGTAGATGACACCTCTTCTCGAGGGGTGGAAATTAGTACAGTCAAAATAAAGACAGAAATCGATAGAGGGATGAATTGGAGTATCATAAACCGTTTAAATGGATGATACTCGTCCAGAGTTCTTCTATTGCCTACTTTTAATTATTCTGAATTTTCTGACCAGTCGTACGAAACTGCTGATAAAATTGAAACAAAATCTCGACTTCTCGGCGATGTTGGTATTATTTGGAATTGCTGTTTCAACTTGTATCAAATATTTCAGAGAAATGTTACCCGTTATGAGAGCGGGTTTAAGATTATTAATTTATTGGCCTTCTAAAGAAGAGGTGCAAATGAATATTCCTTATTTGCACAGTAGTTGAGATCAGCCAGACCAATTGCTTTAAATGTAAGCTGGCTACATATTCAAACTACAAGGGAAGGAACACCGTACAATTTTTAGTTGCTGTTAGTCCAGCTGGATTATTAACAAAAAAAACTTGATCGAGCTCAGGTTTTGCAATCGAAACCGAATTAAAAATGATAAGATCCTCCCGAATTACCGCTTCAATTTGTCATAGTGCAATAAGGGCCACAAACTCGGGTAAATTACGTGCAGGCTGAGTACGGGATTGCTTCTGGGAATGTCAGCTTTAACAATTTTTAATTTTTGGTAAACGAATTGGAGTTAAATTAATTTTTTTATAATTTATGTCTGGTTGTCAGTGTTTGGGCATGTAAATACATAGCTGCAGTCAAATCATGAAACGACTGCAGCAAAAATATAAGTTGTGTTATCTTTTATGCTTATGTAGTTATGTTTTGTTTTATTTTATTTTGTGACATTTTATTTCACCCTTATCGGGGGTGAACATGTATTTTCTTGGAGGAGGGTTGGTGAATGTATTTTTAAATTTAGATGATGACTACTGTGACGACGATCTTTTGAATAGGAGGATACTAATATGGATGTGATACCGTTCTAGATATTTTTAAGAGGGATTAATCGCCTTGATGATGTATTTAGTTGATTGCTTTTACTATAGCCATCTAACAATCAATCCATAAGGATTTTAGGGTTTAATAATTTTTGGTTTATTTAAAAGTGGTAGTTGGCGATGATTAACTAGTTTAGATCTTGATTTTCAGAAAAATTCGGAGTAACCAAATACAGAAACCTTGGGCCGAATTAATTTGAAAATTAAATCATTAATTGAACCTGAGTAAAAATTATTATCTATGTTTTTAACTTGATTTGAAGCTGTTTGAATATCAAAAGTAATGTGGCAGCCGACATTTTTCGAATCATAATTCGTTTTGCCACTATCTTCCATAAAAATCTTTTTATGACTCAGTATTTCAAGGTTGCTAGAACTCTGAAATTATCTTGTTTACCTGGCTATAGTGGTGATGAACGGATCTACATTCAACATAATTTGACTGCTGCATCATACAAAATTAAAAAAGCTGCCTTGAGATTATTAAGGGAGAATAAAGTTGCGAGTGTAAAAGTCATTGATGGCAAAATTGGAATTCAAGCTTCTAAGAATGGCAAATATGTAATCTGCGTTAGTCTCAAAGATATGAACAGTTTACTTCTTTAAGAGTCGAATTCACCGTTGTGAATAAATCGTATATTTTTCTAATTATTTCTATTTGTAGATTCGCTAATATTGATTTAGAGCCTTGTTGCTTTTTGAATGTTTTGGTTATGGTGTTACATCATGCTACCCTTATCTGCGGTTTGGGTATTGGAGTCGGCGTTAGTATGGGGACTTTTATAAGAGAATATGAAGGTTTCCTTTTTTTTAAATGTTTTATATTTGTGTGCTTCTTGAACGTATTGACTGGTAATGGGTATGTTTCCTTCGGGGAATAGGGATGGTTTTCACCACATGGACATTCGCAACATAGTACTCAAATCATCTTATAAAACGCATAATGAGGGTCTGAAGTTCGCGCATATTAATCCAGGTTATAGTTTGCTGACTCATTTGGATGAACTTAGGCTTATTACTAGGGATGTTCCATTGCATGTGATTGGTATTTCTGAAACATGGTTGTATCCAGATAAACATACTGATGGGTTGAAATATAATTTAGTTTATCAAAACGTACCAAATTCTAAATTTGATGTTTTGTTTGTAGACATATTGAACTCTGTCGGCTGTAAAATTCTGGTGGGTGTTATCTATATACCGTCAGCTCGTATCAAATTTACTAATTCAGTGAGTAAATGTTTTGATAGGTTATTTAAAAAATATAATGATATTCTAATATTGGGTGATTTTAATCGGGATTTGTTAAGTGGTTATAGCCACGTCAGGAAATTTAATGAATTTTTGCTTAGTTCTGGGCTATCTAGTGCCGGTCTGACTGAAGCCACTAACTTTAAAGGTGATCCAAAATCAGACAAAATTAATATTTTTTTCGCAAATATCTATTGCTTGCGCCACAACTCATGATTTTATTTATGGTTCATATGATTTTGAGTTCAATAATTGCCAAAAGCCTGTTTATAGGATGAGAAATTTTAGTAATATTGACGAGTTAGCATTGAATTCTTATGCGGGTACATTAAACTGGAGTAGCATTTATCACCTTCCTGATATTAATCATAAGCTTAAGCACTTTAACGAATTGATACTCCACATATTAAATAAATTTGCTCCGTTAAAAAGTGTTCAGTTAAAGAGTAATAACTTCAAGGAAATCCAGTGGCATATTAATAGGAAAAATTGCCTGCATTATTGTTGGCGTCGGTTTAGAAGAGTGGAGCATTGGGAAAATTTCAAGAAGTATCGCAATTTTATTAACCAACTTATTCGCAAGGATAAAATCCTTGCTTTCTCTAAAGTATTTGATACTAATTTGCCATTAAAGACTTTATGGAAAAATCTGCAGACTTTTGAGTCGTCTGATTTCAGTAAATTTTTTGCCTCTGTCTTTAATAAATCTAGTATTAGGCGTACTACACCAACTCATAGCAATTATAGTGTTGAGGACGCCTTTTATTTTCAAAACGTTGATCAAGAAGCAGTTATTAGAACTTTAGAATCAATTAAATCTACTGCGGTAGGATCGGACGGTCTTGCTCTGCAAATAATAAATTTGCTAAGACCGACTATTGTAGGCCACCTAACTTTTATTTTAAATTGTTGTTTAACCCAGTCTTTCTTTCCGGGCGCGGGGAAGGAAGCTATCGTCATTCCTGTCAACACAACGAAGTATCCAAAAAGTGTAGAAGAATATAGACCTATTAGTATTCTACCATGTTTATCTAAAGTCCTTGAGAAAACCATGAAATTGCAAATTAATCTTCACTTGTCGAATAATAATTTATTAAACGATTTGCAATTTGGTTTCAGAGAGGGTTATAGTACTCTATTCTGGTATGTCTTGATTTTGCCAAGGCCTTCGATACTGTCGATCATAATTTACTGCTTCATAAATTGTTTCACCAGTTCAAATTTTCTGTATCCGCAGTATCTTTCATTGAATCATATTTAGATTCTAGACGGCAAAGGGTTAGTATTAATGGTACTTTTTCTGATGATGTATTAATTACATCTGGTGTACCGCAAGGCTCCATACTTGGCCCTATCCTCTTTAGTATGTTTATCAATGACATATCTTCATCTCTAACGTCCGTCAGATATGATAGTTTTGATGATGATTTTAGTTGTATGATGCTGATTTAAAATTAATAAATATAAAAACTGTGAGTTAGAAAAGTAAAATAATAGTATGTAATTGAAGTGAGCAAAAAGAGTGAGCATGATGCCGCCCCGGTGGCACAGTGGTTAGCATGCTTGCTTAAGCTCCGGAGGTCCCGGGTTCGATTCCCGGCGGGTGATGAAAAAATCACGGCTGGTAAGGGTAGGATCAATGAATTAATCACTCATTATCCATTAATAATATGATTACGTAACTTCAGTATGAAGCGGCCAAATCCCTCTATGGGATGTAGCGCCAGCGGAAAAAAAAAAATGATGCTGATTTGCCAAGTACATTTGAATATTGTTATCAGTCGTATTAACACAGCCCTGAACACTATTAGTGAGCGGGCCATTTGTAACAAAATCAAGATAAATCCTGCTAAATCTAAAGCATTACTAATTAGCAGACTAATTACCTATTCGGTTCTAATATTCCAATAGTTAAGAAGTTAACTAGTTTGTGGCTGGTTATTAATAACGTCTTGAGTTGGGAGGACCATGTGAACATGATATGCGGAAAAGCTTGTGGTATTCTTGGTAGACTTCGTGTTGCGGCTAAATTAGCACCACTAAATACCAGAATTAGATTAGTGAAAGCTTTAATAGTTCCACAGCTCGTATTCTGTGCTCATATCTTTTCTGGTACCACGAAAACAACGCTGAGTAAACTGAGAGTAGTTCTAAATTCTTGTGCGAGATATATTTTCTCCAAGAAGTTGGGTGAACCGATTACTACCTTAGCTAAATCTATTATGGGGTGCCATTTCTATCATTATTTAGAGTATTTAGTCCGCTTAGCTTGTAAGTTTTTCCAGATATACTATATAATCCAAATTTTTACAGATCAGATCAGTGATACAGTTTTAATTTACAAGTGATAAATGACAATTTGTGGTATTATTTTATAGTAACGAGTGTCAGTTACCGTAATCAGTCATGATCTTGACTGAAAATAGTTTTGAATACATTTTAGATTTTAGTAACTGATAAGTGTAATTATTAATTAAGATAATGTGCGCGTGATAGTTAAGATTAGTAAGAATAAATAAGAAATTCTTATATAACATAATGAAAGTCGTAAAATTCAACCACAGTAACCATGGCATAGTAGCAACTAAACTTCACGAAAAAAGACAAAATTCACTGTAATTAATACTCTAAATAAATTTTTCACAATTGATGACGTAATTATCTAGAAAATGTTCATTGTCTGGCATTTCTTTGCATCTACCATGTATTTTCGTACAATTTCCCTAACTTAAGGGGCAGATACACAAAAGCACGCGGTCGATTCGGTAAATCTTTGAGACAGTTAACTTTTTCTAGAGATTTAGTAGTGATCCTATTGACCATAATTTTGATTGATTTTGTTGTTTAGAAAAATGTTGGTGTATCTTTGCCGTGAAAAGACATCAGCCCATAGTCGAGACTTGCAGAAAAATTGTGATTTTGGAGAAAGCTTTTCCCAAGTGCCAAGTGATTTTGAACGTCTCGTAATGGGTGATCCATTCAACGTTTGCAATTTAATTTGGCTCTAAATTCAAAGACGAATGAATATTTTTCACAACGGTTTGTTTTATTAGAAAGAGTATGCATTGCCATTAAGTATGGAACACAATTTCATTCAAATGACTCTTGGATAGTCTCTCGATGGTTAACGTAACACTTATCCTTAACATTCCAGTTTCACGAACTCGCTTCACAAATTCATCCACAAATTGCCTTGTATAGGCATTACATTTCTACTGAATTTTCCACGTAAAGTTCTTACAGTTTGCAAGCGTAAAGCTACCCGTTTTGTAAAAAATGTCAAACATTAAACTAATTTTCTGTCATAACACGAATGACGTAAATGTTGCCACACTCGAAATAACCGGTAGTTGAAATTTCAAACGCTAGATGACCAAACTCTATATCAAAATTGAGCTTTCTGTTTGGACAAAATAAGAATCTAAAACCAATAAATATCGAAAAGTCTTACGCATTTTTATATTTTATTACCCGTATGCTTGTAAATCTTTATTGCAAAGATGAAACTCGTACTTTTAAAGAATTATTCAAAAATCTAGATGTGTTTTTGTTTTTGTTTTGTTCTTGGAGAGATTTAATAATAAGCTTATGTATATATTTTAGCAATAGATTATTAGATAAGCGAGACAATTTACAAAAGGTAGCCCCAGTAGAAATCATTTATTAAATTGATTGATCATACTTGAGGAAAAGCTGCAAACTTCATCAATTTGATTCGTTTTCTCCATTTTGATAGAAATGTGGAAAAATATGTTTAACACAATATTATTGCATTTAGAATATACTCGAGCTAAATTTAGAAAATTTTGTATTAGTTGACGCACACCACACTACATCACAGATGTATTGTTCTAAATAACTACGTACATGTATAATCATTGTGTATATGGTAAATTTATCATAAAATATGTTGTTCTACGGTAATAAACTATAAAAAGAAAATGTATTACTGCATTTGAATCAATCAATATAGAAATTTTGAAACATAAGAAAACATCATAATTTTTTATCGTCTAAAATAAATAAACATTATAAGGCAGATGTATTTTAAGACAAAATATGTATATGGTTTATATAGGGTCTGTGTATTTTATGAACAAAACCCTTTACATACAAGTATTTGGTCAAAACCCAACCGTTACTAAAACTATTATGTGGGTCGTTGCTTACGGATGGTTGTCACATATTCTAAAATGAAATTTTTGTTTCGAAATGTTGACCAAATTCATAATCAAATTCTAGTCTATATTCTAAGCTCAGGGAGTGAATGGGGCTGAAATTGGTGTCCACTATTCAAGACAAAATTAGTTTAATCTATATTTAGTCAGACTAGGCACACACATAAACTAAATTATTATGTTACATTATTTAAGTAGGAGGGGATGATTGTTAGTTTTTTTTTACAGAGACCAAATCATTTTGTAATTATGTAATCAAAATTTTCCTGAGGTTCCATTATAATATCAGCTTCGTTTCGAGTACTTTGGAACTGATGCCCTTATATTTAGCAAGACTTACAGTTGTGGATTATCGTTCGTGGCCCTAAATGAGAGGGACAAACGAGTGATTAATTTTAAAGTGTTTTAATCCTAATATTTAATAACATTGGTTTACCCAAAACAGTTTGTTACGCTAAATTTCTTATTCAATTTGGCGTAGAAGGAAATTTAAATAGATTGTTGTCTGCTGTCTCGAGGAATTTATCTCCAATAGATTCTTTACTATTATTGTTTGAAATTTAATCGATCCGCGACTCCAAAAAGTTGAAAAACCCCAGGGACTGAACCACTAAGCAAAAATACATAACTACTCATATACATATAAACAATCAAGCTATCACTGAAGGAAGGTAGAAATTACGAAATAATTTGTAATAGCCACATTTTTAATACTTACTAAATGGCAAAATAAATAAAAACGTTGTGTTAATTTCCATTTTTAATTTTAAAAAATATCTGACAGATAGAATCTAACTCGAGTCAAGTCGATTCGTCGAGTTAATGTATATGAATTTAACGAAACTCTACCATAATACACGCGCTTCTATGCACATAAATCGAGGTGAACTTAGGTTAACTCTATCATGGAAGCATGATATACTATATATTTAGATTTGTCGGAAACAGCACAGTAACCCATGTTTTAAACAGCTATTCCAAAAGGAAACGAGTTTAACGATGGAAAGCAGATCGTGAATTTAACAACTTTGGAAATTCCTGTGGAAATCTTAAAAATTGTAAAGTTAGATAATAAGTATTGCTTACATTTTAAAAAGCATAGAATATTTTGATCAATTTTAAATCAAATAATTATTTAGGTAAACAAATTTTAAGAACTGAAGAAACCCAAAAGAGCATTTCGAATTGTATGTGGCGAAAGCTGGTATAGGCTTAGGTTCTTCTTCTAAAATTCAAATACTTTGATACTTACTCAGATTTCTGTTCAAAATTCTGATACAAATTTAACAAACTTTTTGACCAATACTAGAGCTTTAAATTTTACTCTAACTTAGCATTTCTAATAACACTCAAATTTTTCTTAAATGCTCTTGCAACTAAAGCTGAAGTTGTACCCGAAATTTCTAATCAAGCACATTTAGATATCACAAAATTTCAACCATAATTTTGTGTACATTAAATTTAGAATTCAAACTCAATTTTTAAATATTTTTTTAGTTAAATTGCATCCAAATTTTTGCTCAAACCCTCGATTAGGCAGTGTGGATTCCAAACTGAAGTTTTAAGCTATAAACTCATGTATTTGCTTAAACCAAATTGTAATTTAAACTCAATTTCTAATGTAAGTTTCTACTTAAGATTTTATTCAATTACGGTTTAAAATTGAAATGCTTCTATTATAAAACAAAAAGCATTCAGATTTTTGCTCGATTCCTGATTTTCTAGCTGGCCAAAAAAATTTGTTGAAATCGTGTTTAGAATTTTATCTCAATCACATAAAATGCATTAAATATTTTGCTAAATTTGTTTTTAAAATGTGTTTACCAAATGCAATATAAAGAAGACAATTTCTACTTAAAATTTCACTCAAATTCATTATACGTATGAACGGAATCCATCCATTGAGTGATTAAGTCAGTACATTCCATTTCTCGACCGAAAATTTAAATTTGGTTGGATTTTAATATTTTATTAGGCATTGGATAAAAAACTTGCCTTGTCCCGAATCCCGTTTCCCGGGAATGAAAAAGGTCCCGTCACATTATTGCGTCACAAATTAAAATTATCAACACTTTTTTATAATTTTTTTGAAACTCAGAGCACCTCAATCGTTAAGAAAAAAACACTTTTCATTTCAAGGACAAAAACCCTGTAAACTAGTGTAATTAATTAAAATGTTAACTTATATTGTAAAAGGTTAGACCAAATTCTAGCAAAGAGGTGTAAATTCTGGTAAACGGAAAATTTAATTTTGGGCTCATTTAACTAATTAATTAATGGACTCATTTATATTTTTTTTGTATATATATTTAACGGTAGTTCTTAGGAATAGCTTCCTGAAAGTGTCCTCACACGTATATGCAACGACACACAGCATAACCATTGCCCCTGTGGTCGGGGGGCACTCTCATGATTCGTAAAGTGCACCTCACGAGCATGATGATATCCTTAGAATACCACCACAGCATCCACTGCTTGTCGTAGGAGGCGACTAAAATGGTTGGATTGCTGGATTAATGCCCAGCATCCGTAAAAGCTTTTTATTTTAACAATTATTTTAGTTACAACTCATGAAATATTACAACTCATGAAATATTTATTGTTCACTTATTAATTTACATACTTTTCGGCACACTCTATTTTGAGCATCAGCTCATTCATAATAGAGAATACCAAAAGAGCTAGATAATTTAACAATAAAAAACAGCACTTTCATCCAGATGCTTCGCCAATCCCCAGCCTAACTTGAATCTTTACTTGAATCAAGAATACATCATCAATTTATATTGGTTTTGCTCGGTCCTTCCGTTTCAGCCGCAAACTTCACCAAAATTGTCAGAAGATAAACTTTTAATGTTGTACCCTGAAATCACTTTTTCTGGGAATTTGTTTTTGTGATGGCATCTGCATGGCTCGAGCATTTGCCGGTAAATTTTAATTTAGGGGGAAAAAAAATTGAAAGAAAAAATAAAGTTCATATATAATTTTGCCCGCGTTCATTTTTTAATATAATTTATTTTTTCATATTTTTATTATTTCATGTTGGGTCGATTTTTCAACATTTTTGCGTACAAAAATGATTTATTTTGTATATGAATAATAATAAAAGAAAATCCCCGAAACATGTCTCTTCGGATCGCGGAGCGAGGCATAATCCTCGTATAGACACAATTAATAGCCTTAACATCCATTATACCAATGTCAGAGGTATCGTGACTAACAAAAATTTTGCAGTCCATTTAAAGATCTCAATCTGCTTAATGCGACGTAAGCTTGGCCGTCTTGAAAAAGTGATCTTCCTAAGTAAACGACCGCATGATCGACGGTACATCCCTGCATTTTGTGGACTGTACATGCCCAACACAAAATTTTTGGTAATTGTCTACGCTCAATTGTTCCATAATAATATTTAGCAGGAAATTGTATAGCTTTCGGCTCGATAAGTTGAATATTCTCATTGCCAAAATCTATTCTAACTGATGGAATCTCTGATATTTCCAAAGGCGCCGTTGACAAGACCCTTTTCAACATTGATGTTTGAGCGTAATATCACTTTGGCACCAACAAATATTTCCAGCTCTTTGGTCAATCCTCCAGTTTTATTTACATCTGCTGGTACGATATTAACCATGTTGACATTATCAACATTTCTTGTTGTATCAATAATTTCATCCTGTGCTCAAATTTTGAAAATACGCACTTGTTGAGCTCGATATTGCTCAAGTACAGCAAGATTATGGGCATCTACTTGGGCTCTTAAAGGATAAATTCAGTTGCCTCTGTAATTTGTTTTGACATCAGAAGCTCAAAATGCTGACCATTTAATTTTCCAACTCTAAGGGCATTCAAGAGACCAGCAAATGTGTTGTCTCCTTGCTGCTGCATGTTTTCTGTCAGCTCACATAAAGAAAACAATCGCCACAAATGAGTCGCTGGCCAGAATTGAGTTGGCTGATTGAAAATTTGTGCTCCTTTTACCAGAGGCAATTGCATCAAGTCACCGAAAACAATTATATTGATACCTCCAAACACTTCGTTCTCTTTATTTTTCAATTGTCTCAGTCGTGAGTCAATCATGCAAAGCATTTCATAAGAAACCATGCTTATCTCATCAATGAAAAGGTAATCGACATCCTTCCACTGGTGACGCATAATCTTCAGGTAATTTCCTGTCAATTGGGTATTTTCAATAAACTGTGAAGTGTTGAACCTCCTACTAGTCTAGCTGCAACACCAGTTAAGGCAGCAACTTTGACCACTGATTTAAAAAAAAAAAAACAGTTTTTAACCAAATTCTTAAGAGCATTAAACGTAAATGTTTTGCCTACTCCTGCTCCACCAGTGTCAAACCATCTCAGTCGTTGAGAAAAGTTCTTGTTGATGTGAAAACATCTTTAGCGGGGGTAAGTCAAAAATTTCATGTAAAAAAAGGAACGGAAAATCCGGTACGACTGAAATTGCAAATTATATACAAGAAAAACGAACACGAAATGCATCGAACTTGCATACGATATAATGCGAATTACAATTTCCGTCAGATTAAAATGAAGAGACACAAAAAGTATGCATGTGTAGTACAAGTGATTAAAAAAATCTGAAATGGAAGTACGTTAAACAAAGACAAATGCACCCATACTTTAAATATTAAATATTATACATCTTAGCGAGCTGTGAAAAAGGCATTTATACATTGATACATAATAAAATAATAATTTTGAAATTGTTTAATCGGTATGCTATGTTTATTGTTTAGTATTGCTCATGCTCTTGCTGAGTTTGGTTATGTGGGGGATATAGAAAACAAAAACTATAATAATGGTAAACAGATTCGAATGCCATTTTCTAAAGATACGCGAAAGGAAGAAGCCGCAGAGAGACATGCTACCGTCTTTCCAGCTGCTATGATATTACAGTCAAAATAGCGCCTTTTAGTTTAAATCAATCAAATCAGCAATGCCATTTTGCTTTGTTCATATAGATTGCTGTAACCATTCTGAAAAGTCTAAATATGGAATCTCCAACAATTGCTGTGGACAAGTAATGATGAATTTTAAAGCGTTCAGGGCAGGTTTAGATGATTAACTTAACGGAACTGTACTTTGCTCAAACTCACGAAGACATGGCTAGACTGAAATATAGTCGGTTATAAATTTCAATTTTCAATTAAACAATTAATGTCGGTAAGATTCGTCCTCCAAATCCAGAATAGAATAACTTATTGACTTTTTAAACCAAAATTGTAGTGTAATTTAAATACTGAGCGAACAGCAGCCGTCTATCTGCATTTGCTTCTCGGGCCATTGAAGAGACTTGAAATGATTCAATAGTTAAAGGTTTTCACATAATTCTTTTGCGAGTTGAGCGTGAACTCGCCCGTTGTTTTTTTGTTTTGCATTCATGTTATTGTAAATTGTTTGCAATTGTTCACCAGATATATTCTGTTCTGGAACTTCTTTGTTCGAGAATATTGAATGCATGAGCCTGATTGAATGCATTTTCAAGTTGTCTATCTCTTTCTCGGAAAATTTCCATATATCTGCTTGTTTCTTTTAATCTTTCCTCACAAGAAAGAAATGCTTCTTGTGGGTTTTCAAATCCCAGCAAAAGCTCCCTTTCAGAGTAATATGGAACATATTGAAATAGGAGGCTGTAGAAATAATTGTGTGGATCAGTATGCATTTGAAAATTTGGAACTCTCACTACAGCAGGAATATTTCTTATCAGTATTTTAGAATTATCAGTGAGAGTGATGAATCATCTCACTAATCCTGGTTCTTCGATTTCAGCATCTACACTCTCCTCATTGTCATCGGCCTTTTTTGCATAATACGATTCAAAAAGCATTGCGAATTCAATAAGGCACATTTCTTTGAAAGTGTAAACAGGATGATCTTTAGGGCGCTTCTCATATCTTTCAAAAATATTGGAACATACTCCCGTAGTTTAAACAATTATTTTATTGGTATAGGGCTCTTTATTTTTATTTTTATTTATTAGTACTTGAAAGCTCAAGTACTAATAAATAAAAATAAAAATAAAGAGCCCTATACCAATAAAATAATTGTTTAAATTAAAAGATTTGGCTCAATATAAATAAAAATAATTAATACTCCCGTAGCCTGATATTACCTTCGAAACGTAAAACGTGAAAACGTTGTTCAGGTCGTCTTGTATTTAAAAATACACATCTGCGTGAACGTCCTCTGAACGGTAGATGACATAGCCGGTATGCACATTCACATGCAGATACTTGTCTCTCTTTTAGTATGCCTTAAACAGTTTTCTTGAAACGTCTGTTTCTTCTCTGCGAATTTGTCTAATGGCCTGTGCAACACTCTTATTTACATTAGTAGGTTCCGACTTTGAAATATACTTAGCTATGTAGTATGCGAAAAATTCATTAGTTCCACATGGCTGAATATCCATATTACCATCCCATAATTGAAGAATTGCAGGATTGTAATTATTTACATATTTGTCTTGGGGTCGTCTCTTTAAAACGCATATTCCACCTACGTTTCTGATAAATTCATCAGATGTTTGAGAGATGATTTTGTTGATGATTCCGAATTGTTCTTGTGACAAGTATGTGTGTTTCTATGAATTTGATTCTTTTTGACAAACTTATGTAAATTTGGATTTTCTTCCTCTGATGGAAAATAACAAGAAATGACCTCATCAATTAATTTAATTCCTTGTTCTTATTCAAATGATGGCGCATTCTCAATCCAAATGACCATATGGACATGTGGACTGCCTCTATTTTGAAATTCAATTCGCTCCCAAAAGTCTTTTACTTTTCCACCTTCCAAAGCATTCAATCTTCTTTGAAAATGTCGACTCACAACAACTGGATAATGCTCAATGAGACGTTGAACCTCATCTAAGCTAATGCTTGCTGGGTCTTCATTGGGTCTATTGTCAGCGATTAACAATGCCTTACGCATATCTAACCAATTTATATCATTACAAATTAATGTCAAAAACCAAGTTGGTGGACCAATGCATCGAATCTGTGCAACTAATTCGCTGTTTGCACTCCGCCAATAAGCTGCTGATCCTCTCAAATTTCTCATATAAATATGAAGATCTTCAACAACACCTTCTTGTCCTCTGACCTTCTTAACACAAGCAGAAATTATAGATTTCACTCTTTCATACTCAAACATTGCAATCGCATAGAAAAGATAATCATTGCATTGAAACCGTGTATCTCTTCCCAAGATTGTATTCCATTGACTTGGAGAAATAATACCAGCTCTTACAATGTTTGCAAGAACCATGGCAAAGCACTGAACACTAGCGTATCCAGAATGGAAAATTTCGCTATTGCTTTGATTCCAAGTAGCTCTAACAATTCTTGAAATTTTAACATTTCTATCGAGAGCAACGGTAGGCATTTCGTATTTCTACGTCATTACCTTGTTCATGAATAACATGTTCTTGTTGCTGTGGTTTTTCAGGTGGAATGACGCGAATAATGTCTTGTGGATCAAGTCTGGCAAAATGATTAATCGTGACCTCTTTATATACCGGGTTATTTGCAATGAGCCAACTAAGTGCGGCATAAATGCGATCTCGGGATATTGTGTAGTCCCGTGAGACATTCAAGTTCTCGAGAGTCTCAGTCACTACTACAATACCAGCGTCATTGCTAGCTCTTGGCAGCATATTAGGAAGCTTCTCCCTAACCTCGAAAATGTCGAGAGCAAAAAGCGTAGCATGTCCCTTAAAGCCATACTGGCCAAAGTGGCCATCAAATTTGATGACTTTAATGAACGGGACTATACGAGACAAAAGTCTCTGTTCAGACTGTGTTAAACATTGAATTACATCAGGAATGACACCTGGATCTAAATTGTTCACTGCTTAGTGCAGATTTCACAAGTTTTATCACAAAAGATAAATATTTCTAGATAAAACTCTTTTGTGCTTGAAGAATTCTGAGCATATGATTCTCGAAGGCGACTCAGTCGTTCATTGTGCTTTTGTTCAGTTTCATTACAATATGTAGTAAGTTTTATGTTTTGTTTATACCGCAATACTACGGCTTATAAAAAAGCGTTTGTTTTTAATTACGATAGCTAAAATATCGTGGATTTGCTAAAAAATAAAAAGTTAAATTTTAACACTTTTAATAAAAAATTTCAATATATCGTCTTAAATTAAAAATTATCAATTTGCACGATATCTTAGCTATCGTTAATTAAAAACAAACGCTTTTTAGTATTTTAACAATTTGCTTAAATAATTTACTGAAAAAGCAAAAATCGTTCTTGTCGCTCGTTCTCAATGTGCTCGTTCGATTCAACCGGGTTCCGAGTTGACTTTGAACGAAGTGTGAAAACCATAAAACTACGAAGCTGCGCAAATTGTGTTAGTGGTTCCTACAACGCAGACCAGTGTGGATTGGGAATATTCGGCTTTAAAGTTTAGTTTAGCACCACAAAGGGTACACCTTAGAGAAGAATCATTAAGAAATTCCTATTCGTCAAATTAAACGAAATTTTTTTAATGAAATACTTGTGAAGTCTTATTTTTTTTTAACCCGAACCCGAACCCAAAATTGTGCGGGTTCGAAACCCTGAAAAAAATAAATTCATAAAGCGCGAATGTGTGTGCATTTAACATAAATACACAATTTAAGCTGTTACAGCAATAAATAATTACAATTGTAGCTTATTTTTTAGTTACACTTGATAAACCCATGAATTTATCGAGTGCAGTTGCGTTTAATGAAGTCAGCCAGAAATAAGAAAATATTGAAGAAATAACTGTAGAAGGCATACTGTAATGCTTAAAATCTAAATTAGCTTGAAGTTATCTAATTCGTTTAGTTTGATGATCGAATGTTAGCCTGAAGTTGGCATTCACAATGAAAAAACTTTTTACTTACACGTTTGTTTGAATTTCCAACATGACGAATAAACATTTTTGCTCGTTATGTTTAAAATTCATATAAAACTGTAAGTCAAAAGTAAAATGATTTTTCATTGTGAATTCTTTGAACATTTGAAGAGACATTTGTTGTTTCAAGTGACTTGAGGCGTAAGAAATGACTTCGACAATAGAATTATTGAGGCGGCGTGACACGACTTTGGTGATTGAGTTTTAAGGCGAATTTCAATTTTGTCATTAGCTATGTGTCTTGAATCTTGATATTTTCTTTTACCACATAACAAATTTAATTTCACGGCGCACATGTAGGAAAGAATTATAAAAACGAGTTTTTTTATTCGTTTCTTACAAAAAAAAAAAAAATCAAAAAAGAAAAAAGAAATTTTTTGTAAAACAGTGATTTGTTTATGTGTTTGTATATATGCATCTTATTAGAATTTCTTTAAGATGTAATATTTCAAACAATGGATTGGCGTTGGGGCAAGCAAATAAGAAATATATTAGTAAACTCAAGGTCATTTATAAAATATTAACTATTAATTACTAAAGTTTCCACAATGGATATGAAAGAATTTATGTACCTTTCGTTAAATAAACTTATCATTCCTTGTATGTATATATGTTACTGGTGAGACTTTAAAATGAATAATCATGATGCGTAGGTGTCATATCGTCGCCAAGAAGTCGTCAACTACATTCAGAAAATGTATACAAGTTTAAAACAAAATTGGTTAAATTGCAGCAGAACGTTCAACAGACATAACAAAAAAAAAGTTATTTTATCAAACATCTTGGTATAAGCAAAGAATACGTTGTTTATTATTCTGTGGTATAAGTAGGATTAGGTTACGAAATTATCAAATTACCGTAAAATGCAATGCGTACAAAAGAAGAAACCTAAGAACTGAACAAAATGTGTGCAATAAAGCCATTTAAATTTGTTAGATACTCGCCATATGTCATAAAAAAATTATTATTCGGATTATCTGATTGTGTACCAAATGGATTATAAACCAGATTTAATTCCAAATACTCAATTTATTCTATTACAGTTAGTTTACTTTGAGAATAAAATACAAAACTTAAAAATTAGGAATGTAGATTAACTGTGAATTCACTATGCACAACATTAAAATGGTGGCCATATTTATTTTATTTTTTTTTTGTTATCTATACGCAACACTTAACATGATTAAATATCACTATTTATTAACCGAAATAAATAAGTTACAATTACTATTTATAAAAATGCAAATGAGTTTTTTGTTCAAGTGGTTTTTAACCACTTAACAAAAAAAATAGAAAACCACCGATTCTTAGAACTGCATTTAGGTTAAGATATTTTGACTCACCACTTAATTTCCTCATAATTTGGTTTTTAAATTATTGTAATTTTCCATAAGCAGTGATTTAAATTATTTAATGCACCAGAAACACTTTTAAAATTTAGTATAATATTATTTATAAATTAAATTTTTTGTTACACACAATTTTCTTCCAAAAATAAAAAAAACATAAATCGAATAAAACTAATAAAAAAACACAATTTTACGATAAATATCACTAAGAGCCAACCAAACTACCACTACACGTTATATAAATCGATATAAGAATTGTACTGAAAGTATATAAATAAAAAACATGGTTTTCTTTAGATTTCAAAATGGCGGCCAGGTGTTTTGGTTCAATAATCAATGGGGGGACATACTCGCACATCTCGCATATTAACAAATTGCTACTGTTAATACTTCTAGCAAGTCCGCCATATTTGTTAATATTCAGCAAAATGCTGAGTATAATTTTTGACATTTCACTTAAAAACAAAATAGTGTAACCACAAAATACAACAGATTAAAGAAATTTTAAATAAAACGAGTTAATAATTTTTATAAAGATGAGTGCCCCAAAAAAAAAAAGGAAACCAAATTTCAGTGACAGTGATTTATTAAACTTTTCAAAAATATTAAAAACTCGCAGAACCTTAGTAAATGGTATGGTTGTAAATTGTTTTTGTAAATACATTTTTTTTTTTAAATAAAATAATTTTTCAGGAGAATCAAATTTATTTGGAGAGGCATTGGTGAGCGCTTGGAACGAGGTTGCGGATGAATTTTTCGCAACTGCAGCATTTCCGAGAAATGGGGAGAAACTTCGCAACAAATTTACTGCACTAAAAAACGATTGACTGAAATAAAAAACCGCCAAGGAGAAACAGGTGGAGGCGCGCCTCGAGAATTAAAGCCTTATGAAGAGATTATTGTACAATTAGCTGGCCATAATTCGATGTATGCCTTTAATTGCTATGTTGATGCATTTAGGGACGTTAACTTACAAGTTAAACATTTCACTGTATGGAATTTTAGATATTGTCTAGCCTACATAATCTTCCAATAACGGTTCGGGAAGAGTTAAACGCCCAAGAAATAAGAGGCGCAGTCGGGAAATCGAAAATGATTTTGAAGGCCAAATGTTAGCAATAACCATAAAGAATATTATTATACAGGATCAGCAATTGGAGGAGGCGAAAATTATGAACGCTTTGCAGAAACAGAGTTTAGAGGAAGCAAAGTTAGCGAACAATTTAACAAACGAGATACTTCGCGACATTGCCGAAAGAATACCGCTTTATCTTAGAGATAATTAATTAATTTAAGTACATTTATTGAATTTACATATTTAGTTTTACATTATTTTGGAGTAAGTGAAATGTGATTTTCTGCAAAGAATGAATTTTTGAAAATAAAATTAAAACGTAGAAATTAAAATTCAGTTTAATTTAATTAATTACAAATATTTCTAAAATTGTAATTAATCAATGTTTGCCTTGTTATATTACCTCGTATTTGAAAAGATTCGGAGTCTAATGATTCGCCTTTATTGTCAAACTCTACATTAGGGACAAGCTGTAATTATTTGCACACATTTGTCCAGTCCGTAGCACATAAATCTTCTAGTTTTGCAAATAATACGAAATCGGCTTTTCAATATACCGAATGCCTGTTCTATAATTTTCCGAGTTCCCTTATATTGATTGTTGTACCTAATTTCACCGAATGTCATTGGATGAATAATGGGAGTCATTAGGCAGTGCAACAATGGATATCCATTATCACCCAGAAGATAGGAATTCTCCGGAAGTCTGCTTGATAACAGAAACTGATAGAGGGAACTGTTTTTGAATTTATGGGAATCGTGTGTGGATTCTGGCCAACGGATGACAATATCAGTGAAAAAATATTCAGCGTTGCACACCTATAAGATAAAAAAAAATTAATTTTCCTCTTTTCTGGTATTTGAATAACAAACTTACTGCTTGCACATTTATAGAAAAAATCCTTTTCTGTTGTAAAAAGCACACGCATCTGGTAAGTGCGGCTTATTTATTGGAACATGATTTCCGTCAATACACCCTATTACATTTGGGAATCCATATTTTCTAAGTGTCCCTGTATTGAATTTACAAATTCTTTCAATAGCCTGCTTACAGTTGGTTGTGGCAGTTGATGATAATTCATCTCACCAGTCATGAACTGAAAACTTTCAGATCCTAATACATTTAAACTAGTATGTACCTAAAATAGCAGTATTATGTAGTGTTGTTAAAATAAGTTAATTGTCTTACCGTTAAATAAGGAGGAATTGCTTGACCCACGCACGCCAGTAACCTTTCGAAGCTGATCGCTTAATTTATCAATGGTAAATTGAGCGGCCGGTTTTGTGAATCGATATCGCCTGAAAAAAGTTTTCTCTTCGCATTCAAATGGATTTTTCCTGTCTAGATTTTTCGAGGAACCCGATTTCTTCTTCGTCTTACAATGATTAAAGCTTCCATTTACTACTAAATATATTTCATGCTTACTGTTTATTTTATTTGTTCAATATAGTAAAATATAAAATCACTGATAGCTTGTAAACTGTCTCAAAGTGAAATGTCAAACAACCAAAAATTTATGTTTTTATACTGTTTTTCTGTTTTGCGAGCTCAAATAGTTGGCCGCAACTATTTTAAATATTTTTCTTACTAGAAGGTCGCAAAACCAATCGAGAATGCGAAAATGACATATTCAGCTTGTAAAAGTTACTAATTTGCTTGCTAGAACGTATCGAGTATGTCCCCCAATAAGCATAATAAAATGTATCTATTGACGATTGGAGCATCACGGATTCCATCTAGTGGAAAAATTTTAAACTGAGCTAGCTGATAATTTGACGTTCGAAATTATTGTAAACAATTCCAATTTTGAACTATAAACATAATTTTTACTTACCGGATTGTTAATATAATTGTAAATAATTCCAATTTTGGACTATAAAAACAATTATTAATAACCGCATTGATAAATTGTATTTCGTCGAATTTGTGACAAATGTCATTTTAGCAGATGCATCATTATAACTTTTTGACTCGAGAGGCACTTTCTCTACTTTTACAATCGTCAATAGCGAAAATGGAATGAAAGAATTTCGATTTTTACCCCCACAAACAGATACAGCAGCGTTAATACCTGGTTTCTATCGTCGTAGCATAATAAGTCGCTTTCACACGCACCATAATCCACTACCGAAGTGGATTTGATAATTCGCTTTCATATGTCTTTTTACACGCATTGAAGATTACTAACTGGACTGAAGCGCAACTACTTATAGCTTTGCCACATGACAGAAATATAGACGACGATCTATCAACGAATATTCAATTTTCAATTAAATAAAAAATAATCTTGATGAAAATTGATGAAATCATCTACCAAATTTGTCCTATTAGTAATTTCAATTAAAATATCATACAATATATTAAATTTTATTTAAAAATAACAAATTCTGAATTTGAGAGAATTATATTTTACTAAATGGTATAATAAAATTCGTTACTGAACTCTTCCAAAAATAAACACGATTTTCGCATTCATCCTAAAATTTCGACGAATTTTTTTTTCGTTCTGTTTTAACCTCATTTCGTTATACCGGGTTGCCAAAAGCAGTGAATAATGAAGCTCAAAGCTGAGGCACCTGGTATGAAAAGTACTTTAAATAAAAGTAGAGAAAGCGCCTCTCGAGGAAAAAATTAAAATGATGCACTTGATAAAATGACATTATTTGTCACAAATGCAACGAAATAAAATTTAACAATGCGGTAATTAAAAATTGTTTTTATAGTCCAAAATTGTAATTGTTTACAATAATTTAGAACGTCAAATTATCAGCTAGCTCAGTTTAAAAATGTTCCACTAGGTGGAATCCGTGATGCTCCAATCGTCAATGAGGTAGTTTACACCACGAAATATTTAGTGGACTTACCTAAATGGTGACCTATTTTAGTCCAGTTACATCACAATAAATATAGGTCGCATTTGCGTCATATGTCAAAAATTAAAATATTTCAATAAATGTATTTTTTATTTATTTAATATTATATCATTTTGGCATTTATTGATTTTAATTTTAATATTTCTATTTTTATTCGTTATTTGTGCTGTAAAAATGATAATTAACAAATCGCATCTATTGAAAAATTCGAAATTCCCTAAGTCGAACTGTTTACACCATATTTTTAGTTGACCTATTTTAGGTTAGGTCACACATTTTGCTTGCCTAACCCAATTTGGGTAACTAGCGTTTACACCATGTGACTAAATATAGTGGTGTAAACTTTCTCTATAGTCAATGTGTTTCATTAGGGACAATTTGCTACTGCCAAGTATTTGTGAGTAGATATTCAATGGAACGCGAATTTTCGTAACAGAAGTAAAACATAACCTCAATTTAAATAAATATATTTATAAATAATAAAATGTTTGGTGGTCGTATTAAGTAATTTTCGTACCAAATGCATTTATAAAATAATAAATAATATGTTGTCAAAACATTTTTTCATATTAAATCAGACAAATTTTTTCGTGTGGGCATGATACACTATACAACACACACACACAAATGAGATTTCTGCTTGGGTTTTTTGATTTTGAATTAGTGAATATAATTCGCTAAGTCAATATACTCTGGTTATATACTTAATGTATTTAGTGAGAGTTGGATTTTTGTATTTCGGTCATAGCTATCTGAGGAGTAGACATTACTTTTCAGTACGAAACCAAATTTAGGCTTCTTTAGGCTGGGTGGAGCATATAGAGTAGTTATATTATTATCCTTGAACCACTTTGTAACCACCATCGCCGCGTGTTTCGGATTATTATCCTGTTGAAACACCCAACGAAGGGGCATGTTGATCTCGGCAAAAGGCAGCATTGTGTCACATAATATGTGTAAGGTAAAACTCTTTAGTCATAGTTTCTTGAATCCAAAATATAGGGCCTACACCACTGTAAGAAAAACAAACCTATACTATAATATTACCACCGCGGTTTTAGTGGTGTAACGGGGGTCATATTGTTTGCCTTCGGGACGTCGTAATATATTTTAAAGAGCTGTTTGATCCAAATAAATTAATTTTCGTGTCATTAGACCATAATACATTTCACCATTTGGTAACTAGATATTTCACGTGATCCCGCGCGAAATTTAATCTCTTTCGGATATTTTGTTTGGATAATGATGGACACGTTTTAGGCAAACCTGCTTTCAAATTATTGTCTATTAAACGTCTACGTATTTTTGAAGTATTAATTTAAAAGGATAATTTCTTTTTTAAAGTATCGGATGATTCGAGCGTCAGTTTTTGTGGAGGTTTTTCTTTTTCTAGCATGAGTTCCCGGTCGAGTTTTATGTTTTAGAAAAGTTGACACAATATATATCGAAATTAGCAATTTCTTTTAATTTTCGACCCTGCCGCCGTGGTTTTTCGATAGTTTCTCTCTGGCTTTCGGAGCATTGCTTACCACGACCCATTTTAACTAATTGTCAGAAAAAAATATCAAAAAAATTATTTCGGAATTTATTATTAAGTGCAATTAATCATTTAGCACAGCTGTATGTACGGAATTCGCCATTCGATGGACATTCGACATCCAGACAATTTCCTGGAAATTAGTCAATTGCGTTAAACGTTAGAGTTTAAATTACAGTATAAACTAACAAGCTTATTGCCTCTAATTAAAGTTAAGGCAGAGTTGCAAACAAATATGGGATCCAAATTTTTACTATGAAATAAACAAAAATTATTGTAACCATATATGTAGTATGTAAATATTGTGCGCATCCAATGCAGCAAAATCTCACTGAAAATCAAGCAGGTCTTACGCATTTCACGTGCTAAAAACTCAATTTTTTGAGATACTTCAATGCCCTGGATCCGCAAACTATGTACATTTCTTTCTTATTATTATTTTAACGAAATAATTTTAAAAGTAAACCAAACAAACTACAAACAGCAGTTATCGAGATTCATTTCTAATCTTTCCAATTCTAAAGATTTTTGGTGTATAGTTTGCAACTCGATGCAACTATCGAGTAGTTGTTGTTATATGTAGAATAAGCGTTGGAAGAAGCGTGTTTGTAATGTTGTATATTTAAATAGAATTTTACAATTTTGTTGACCTTGCATACAATTTTGGAAATTTTAAAGTGAACTTTGAAATTTATAAACTGCAAATTGAAAAATAAGAATTTACATTGATAAATATAAATTAGAAATAGAAAAATATAATTATAAAATTTACTTTTATGCAACTAAAATATAATATAAAAGTAGAAAACCAAAATTGAAAAATTTAATATAGATTTTGAAAAGTATAATTGTGGTCCAGAAAAGTATAATTTTAAAGTTGAAATATATGAAATGAATCTGGAAATGCTATATTATGTTATTTTTGAAATTATTAATTTGAAAATACAAAAAGATTAATACATATACCATTTGGAAGTAGATATATCACCAATGTAAATGGCGACCAATGACAGAAAAACTTGTTTTTTTTTTAAATAAAAGTCCAAAATAATTTACAAAAATTCATTTTCATTAATTTCTGTATTGTGATCAAGAGTTTATGAGTTAAATAAACTTATACTCTTTAAAAATTATCTGAAATATTTAGACAAAAATCGAATTAATTAAAAATATGCTTTGGGACAAAAATGTGAGATTTAAATGGAAATGACCACGTATATCGGGACAATATCCTGTATTTGACATTGTATTGATTGTATTACTGACATTTTCTCGGTTCCCTGAATTTATTTCACTTGAATTAATTCCGCCGAAAAAGATTCATTAACATTTTCGCCCCGTGGTAAATCATTTTCAATTATGAATTAATTCCGCGACATTCATATCCACCGTCTTCCATGAAGGTATAATTTGTAAAATTAATTAACACATTACAGTCCGTACGAATTTCGTAAAAAATGGCAACAGTACTTTTTTCATAAAATCGGTATAATTCTTAAACCAGCGAATCAAATAAACAGCATTTTTAATATAAACACCACCCCTTCATGTAACCAAAAAAAAAAAATTGAAGCCCGTTTGCATTTATTTTGTGAAAAAATCCTTTTTCAAAATCCATATAACTTCGCAGGTTAATACGAATTTATTCCTCGAGAATTTAATTCATTTTCAAAACGAATTAAATGCGATATATTAAATTATGCATAAATATTTTTGCATCAAGTTTAATTCAGTTTGTTAAGATCATACTTTTCCTCGTTTCTGAACACCCTGTATCTCAAAGGATATCAACAATTGACCCCCCCCCCTCCCCATTCCTCCACGATTTCTTTCTCAGAATGAAGTAATGAACCAAGGAATCACGCCTTAACGGATTAGCTTTCCAAACCCGGACACCCTGATACTCGTTTAACTATAACGAAAACATAATTGCGAATGACTACTGTCTCGCTTATCTAAATTAGTACTATTGGTGTATTTGGTATAGGTCAGTTCTGGATACACACAAAAATGTCTATAAACATTTTTGTTGGTTTTGATACACAGCATTTCAATAATATGAAATGTGCTAGAGTAGGATAAAAAATGTACACGTGTACAAAACCAATACAAAGGTCTATTATTGTTTGGTTTCGTTTCTTGGATTAATTGGTTGATCTCGCATATATTTAGGCGGCTACTAACGTTTTATCCTGAGTGATTATTAGCGATCGACGCGACGTCTGGAACTTCACCGGTGAAACATTTTTTTCGCATGTTGGTAGTACTATATGTATTTATACTATGCTATGTGTAATAATGTATTAACTGTTGGGTGGATTAAATTTAATTGAAAATGTACGTTTCAATGCACCACGTCAGATACTATGTTTTATAGTAATAAAATATACTTAATAATATTTTGATTTAATACTTTATTTTATAGGCTATTATAGGCCTTATACATTTGTTATTTTATATAATCCTCCATATTGTATGGCGTTTCCATTAAGTAAATAAGTTTTGTTTAGTGCTTACAACAAGTGCATCTACAACGGATACTATAAGGAAACAAGATTTTTCAATTAAATTGTGAAATGTTCAGATGTAGTTGCGATTCATTTCATTTAAGACTACACCAAAGCTGTTAAATGCTTTCTATCAAATTGTATAGAATACAAGCTGTCATCCTTAAAAAACCCAATCATGCAAATTTTATATATAATATTGTCCAGACAACAAGTTGCATACGAGATTATTGGAAAGTTAGAAGAAAAAAAAACTAAGAAGGTTTTTGTCTAATTAAAGCTGGAAGAACTACAACTACGATTTTTTTTATGTTTTCATCTATGCAATCTTTTCTGGGGCTTAAGGCACTCCCAACTCTTTCGCAGTTAATTTTACCGTCCTACTTTACGCCATATTACCCAAATTGATACATTGCTTCATGCCAGCGTATAGTGCTGATATGTATGTTGGATCGAACCATGGATTCTGCACTCCCAACAGGGGAGGGGTCATAGTTGTGTTCATCTTCATCACCGATCGTAATCAGATGATGAAAAATCCCTTTTGCATCCCCGCCCCTATAGGAATTCGAACCTGGTACCTCCCGTTCCAACCGCCGCAGCTTTAACCACTGCACCGTTTGGTCGATAAACTACGATTTACTACACTATTACATGCTATTATGTTAAATAATTAAACAAAAAAACAATATTGACAACACTGGTGATTATTTATTTTAATGTTTATAAATAAATTCAGGGGCTCTTTATAGACACATTTAATTTATAATTAATCAAATTACGTTTATATGTATCATAGTTTTTTTAATGATAAACATTTCTTAATTTTGTGCCTTAGATATTTCTTAAATATACAACTTTTTGATCAAATAATACATTTTGTCAAATGTTACAAATAAAATGCATTTTGTTAAATATTTGTTTTAATTAAAATATTAAATTAAATAAGCTTTATTTTGTGATTATATTTGTAAGTCCTTATTGAAGATCGATATATTTAAGGCAATAAATAAAGAAATTTATATGTAAACGTAATTTGATAAATTGTAAATTAAATGTGTCTATAAAAATCCAAATAATGTTAACCTATAAATATTATTTTAAGTTAAGGTATAGATACTAAAGAGATGTTATACGAAATACCCAGGAACTACATACAGAGCTATATTTGGCACTTACAACAAATTATTAATGTCCTCCAAAGAAGTAATAGTATTCATTGGTTGATCATCAACCTTCTGCATTTGTATGACTGAATTCTTTGCCCAAAGATATTTGTAATTTAATTCGATTTTTGCTTCCAAGGCCGCCTTATGTAGATTACGCTTATGATACGCCTGGTATTTATTTATATAACCGGAAATATCTGATTCAGTTGTATGACGAACAGAAATTGGTGAAGTTGGCTCATATTTATTGGTATACTCCAATAATACCACTTTTACAGCTTTGGAAACGAATTTCACAAATATAGTCCCAGCTGGATATTTTTTGACACAGCAATAATTAATCTCACGCTTATCAAACCAAGAAATCTTAAAATTATCTTTGAACAAACGAACAACCGTTTCATCGGCATCATCCTTGATTTGATCGAGTGGGATACCATTAATTTCAATACAATTATCGCTTGATAATTGTTTGAAATATTCAAATTCAATTTTCATTTGATGGATGTCGGAACGTAGAAACATATTTTCTAGTTTTAAATTTGCCACTTGATATTTTAAATGGTCACGTTGTTGTTTCGGATCCAATGGAATATTGTTGATAATCTCTTCAACGTTGGGCTCCATTATTCTGATGCTCGGTGATTCGATAACACAAGCTTACCAACTGGTTTTTGTTGAAAATTTGAAGATGCAAACTCAACGATATACTGTATAATAAACAAAAATTATTTTGTCAAAAAGCCTTAATTAAATACATTGTAGTGAAAAGTTCGTCAAATCACGTTTTTTTGGGAGTCATGTTTTAATTTTTAGTTTTTTATATTTTGAATGTGTAGCACTAGTTAATCCAAACATTTATGGAAAATAATTTGTCTTGTTGTTGGTGTTTTTTAAGATACAGGGTGTCAAATTTTTCTTTCATTTCATCTTTGTCAAAATGACTGATCAAAATGATAAGTGCATAAAATTATTAAATATTTGGCACCCTGTATTTAAAAAAAACAACAACAACACAAAACGTTATTTTGGTACTAACTACTAACAACAACACAAACAAATAATGTTACATAAAAACAATACACTTATTATTAAACAATAGCGATATTCAATTAATACGCATATATTCTTCACATATTTCTTATCTTTTACGCAAATCGATTAGTAATCGATCGACGATAAAATAAGTTTTTTTTCTGGTATTTATGCTATGTCGATTTTTGATTTCTATGTATGATTTTGACGGTTTTGCCTGATTTAAATAATACAGTCCGAAATTGCGATACAATTTGTTATAATTAAAATTAACCCGTTCGATACTTTGTGGGTGTTGGCGAATATATGGTTTTAACTGACCTATTTTAAAAGCTCACCTTTGTTATAATGGGCGGATTTTGCGGATCTAGGATTCACAATAATGCACTATTTTTTACTCTTCCGTAGAACACTATAATCTAGATGCTTCTATTTATTTAATTTTAATTTGGTTTTATATTCAAAAACTTAATAAAACTTAAAAATTAAAAATTTGGAGAAATACGTTTTTATGATTTGCTTATGTTGCGCGTCTATGTAAGAATGCGTTTGCATAAAATCATAAAATAAATTTGTACTTTTTGCTAACGACCTCTAGTGTACGAGTATAATATTTGCTGGTTAGACCGTTATCTCGATCGTATTGTCTGCCACCTAGTTAATGATAGTGTTAATATAATTTATTAAATTTATTATAAAGAGTGCGTTTCAAAATTATTTGTTCGACACGAAAATTGTTTCTAACGACATTGCTTTGCATTGTTTAGTTCAAAATGTAGAGTCAGTAGAGTGGAGGGAGAGACGGCTAAATAGCCTTGCAGAGACTCACATAATTAATAAACGCAATCCGAAATTATGTCACGCTCAGTAAAACCTGTCTCATGAAAATAGGTGACCCACCCATGTGCAACATAACAAAATAAAAAAGTTTAAAATGTCTGATCTCATGACAATAATACCATTTCCATTTCCATAAAGATCATAAAAATATTTAAAGCAATAAGAAGCAAGCTAAAAAAAAATTAAAAATAATTGGTTTTCTGTCGTGATATTACTGTCGTGAGACAGGCCTAAATATTCAAAAATATATATCTTCTTGGGAATAAAAATCAAATTCCATATATTGACAGAAATTATATAAATGTTTTATTTCTAATGATGCGTAAGTTCCTAAGAGTGTTTTGCATTTTTTTAAGCTCGATTCGTTTAAAAAAGTCAAACAAAAACAATTTAAGTACCATAATATCATTGCGATTTCCATAAATTTTCTTTGAAATTTTCCAAAAGAAATATCAATTAGATCAGTGCTTCTCAAATCGAAAGGGCTCCCAAAAATTTTATTCAAAAAAAATAAATTTACAGCTAAGCATTTTGGGCATTCTTGTTCACGGATCTCAGTTGTCTCATATCCTTGTCCCGCCCATTTAAAAAAATGTTCTACCCACCCAAAATATTTTTTCAGCTTAATCCAATTTTCAGGTAAAAAATTCCTAGACGCAAAAATTTTAGAACTCCAGAAAATTGTTAGAAGTCATTCTTATGATTACTTAATTTTCCTATTTTAATTGGTCGGCTTAAGTCCGACCGATTCCAAGTTACAGCAAACTTTTTTTGGTGTCTATTAGACAAAGTCTTAGATAAATTAATAAAATTCTTTAAATTATTAGCAATGTTTTTGAAATATTGATGCTTATATTCATATCTCATTGTAGAATACTGGCTTATCGGACCCAATAGTGTCATTACACTGTGGTAAATGAGAATATGATGTTTAGGGATGAGTTTAACCCTCACCTTGTCGGCAATTAAAAATCCTTAATCTTCACTTCAAATACCCAGGTATATAAATGTAAATTGTGTGAATTTCGTATGGGATTCCTTTTAACACAAGCAAAAATTCAAAAGTAAACCGTTTTCATTATTCACTAGACTCTCGTATGAGGAACGGCAAAAATATTTTCAAAAGATAGGAAAGAATTTAGCTACAAACTCGGAAGATGATCAGTTTAGATTTCTGTCGGTCAACCATCGGTTTACCATGGATAAAGATGGAAACAAACGGAGGAAAACTCCTACAAACTTACAAGTGTTAATAGCGCATGACATAATATGCGAGCCATATTTTATTCGGCCCAATCCTAACATCAAGATTTTGGACGATGTCGTCACATTTTGCACTTTGTTTGGCGCATCGATGCAGGACATAATTTGTAGACATACAAATAAGAAGGCTGAAAATGAAATTATCAAATAAAATGCGATAAATCCGAATAAAAAACAAATAATCTGAACACAAGATCAAATTATATAGCAGTTTGGCAACTTTGAAAACAAAAATTCCTACCCGCTGTATTGAGCAATTATGTCCGTCTATCGTTTCTAAAGTTTAACGCGTTTTATTCAGATTTCGATGCCACCATGCAATCCATAATAAAATCCGATAAGCCAGTACCTATTACGAAGAAAGGCAATTACAGATCAAATAAAAGCATAACTATCAATGAGCAGCTGTTCCTCTCTAGAGGGCGAACGAAGTTCACGCAATATATACCTTCGAATTCAGAGAAGTACGGTATTAAAAATTAGTGGACTTGCGATTCCGATACGGGGTACTCCTTGATCAGCAAAATGCCCCTTACTGAATAAAAAAATATCCATAACAGAATCTTTTATTGCATCTACACATTTCGGATTTCATGCATACATACTCTCTACTTTAGTTAAAAGTTCAATAGTTAGTTCAATAGGCTTTACAGATAACAATTAAACTAGTCGACTATTTATGACAATTAAACTAGTCGACTATTTAATAAAACTTATGAGAAATTTCATACAAAATATATGAAACAATAAATTATATACCCAGGTATATACTGTGAAGATGGTCGAAAAACTGTAAAATTTTCAAAAAAATGTACTTAAATATACATAATTTTTCGTAATAACTGATTTTTCATAAATTTCATGCACATTGAGTCACTGAGTCGGACCTGGTTTAAAATTCGTTAAAAAGCCGCGGAGAAATGCAATTGTCAAAATCACGATATTTACCCGGGTATATACCGACAAGGTGAAGGTTAAGATGAAAAATGTGTACAACAACATTTAAATGAGTTTCAATTAAACTTTTAAGTTTATTTCTTACCATAAATTCTACTGTTTTAGAAAAAGCTATCTTTAAAATTTGAATGGTAAATGAAGAATTAAACACCAATATTGCGAAGCCGATAGGCCTATGGAATCCTTATTAACAGGTGATGTAGGAAGTGTTTTTCGATACAAATAACCATAACTAAATGAATGAATTCTATCATTTATTTGTTCAAAATTTATTATTTTAGATTCAGAAAAATAATTAAAGAGAGCTAGAATCATGAAAGGTACAATTCCTTCTAATAAATGAAGAAGTAATGCGCATTAAAATTTCCAGAAAACCCTAATATTTGATTTGCACCCAAATTGTCATGAGTAAAACTAGCTAAGGTACCAAAATCAGTTATAATTCCACGCTATAGACCCGCTTTCGATTAAATCACCTGCACATTGCATTACTTCATGCCAGCCTATAGTCCTGACATGAAAGGTGGGTCGGCCCATGGATTCCGCACTCTCAACTATTATTGCTGTGTTTTTTTATAAGTCTCGATAGATCTATTCAGATATTTGCCAAAATAAAAAAAAAAACTGGGAAATTGTAACTACTTCTATCATCCACTTAAAAATACTGGCACTCGCAGCACTAAGAATTTGTGTTTATTTTGACAACGCTACGTCATTTTTTCATTATTATTTTGTTTTACCAAAAGCATAAATACATGAGAAAAAGTGCGAATACATTTTATCCATATATAAAAATGAGACGGACATACTAAAACGTTTTTTTTTCTTTCAAAATGTTACTATGATCTTTTAAATTTTGAGCAACTTTTACGAAAAATGATAAACAGGTTCATTTTTCGATTTTTCCATTTTTTTCGCCAAAAAAAAATTTTTGGATTGCGGTAAATAGCATTAAATAACACATTTTGAATATGCCTCTTTATAATGGAAGGAAATAATAATAAAATGAATACTTTTAACGTACATCTTCTGTTTTTTAAAATAGAGCAAAAGATTGAATGTAAATCAGCTACTAGTTTCCTATTGTATGATAGATGTACTAAAAATTGACCTTGGTATGCTTCTATGCTAAAATACAAATTTTTATTGTGTGTCTTTACTCATGAAAGAGAAAATCTGTAGTCTCGATAGCATATCTGGATAAAAAGCAAGATTTTCATATATCAAGATTTTCATAATAAGTTGTGTAATTCAAGGAAATGAATTAAAAACGATGAAATATTGAATAAAAAGTTATTCTTGATTCAAATAAACTGAATCAATTGCAGTTTAACCACAAAATTAGAGAACATCTGGATGCAATCTATTGAGATCTATCGAGACTTATAAAAAAACACGGCATATATCATTACTGAGTGCAATGGAAGATGATCCTGGTGCTTCAATAGCAGTGATTTCTAAATTACTTTGTTTGCTTGCGTTACCGCTGATAAAAGGATCAGCAAATTTTTCGCAATTAACTAATCTAAGTAAATTTGAATCTAATGGCTCTTTATGGACCTTTTTAACTTGGTTTGAACATTTTACGACATGTTTACTAAGATCTGAATAGGTATTACAGGTATATGCACAGTTTATATCATAAACACACCGTAAAATAAGAGATTTTGAATCTACTTGTTGATGCATCAGTCTCAAATGCTTAATTAGTATTGATATGAAGGAAGAAGTTTTTTGACAAATATAACAGACGTAACGGATTTCACGATTCATTTTCAGAGTTTTCTTTTTAAATTTACAAAAATATATATATTTCTTATATGTAGTACATACTAGGTATGTTAGTAAATCGAAATTATAATGTTAATTTGGTTCTGATTCAATAAATTTTAAATTTTATAATTCAACAATTAAAAAAAAAATGAAATAATTTTCAAAATCACTATCAAAACTTAAATTTAAAGAAGTTAATTTTTTTCCAATAATTTCTTAAATTTTATATGAAGATCTATTAATTTATTTATTTATTTATTTATTTATTTATTTATTTACAATATAAATTTTCCGACACTTTATTTTGAGCATAAAGCTCATTTACAATAAAGTGTCATAATGTTCAAGAAATAAGTATGGGTCCACAAAGAAAAACATTTTCAGCATATAAAGTAAGATCGCAGCATATTGGTCAAATTGTTCCACTGGTAGTACGATACAATCTTCCTTGTAATGGTGAGTAAACAACTTTTGATTGTTTCTGGAAATCCGTCGTGGAACTTTCTGCATCAGCAGCCCCGCAGGTTAGGCATCTCAGCATAGTTAGCGAAATTTTTAATCGATTTCGATATACATATATCAGGAAAAAATTTTTTAATTAATTTTGAAGAAAAAAATATAAAAAAAGACGTCTGGTCTGTTATTGGTACATTAGCTAAATCCATTTTATAGACATATTTTTGTAAAAATAGCCAAAAAAGCCTTAAATTGTTATCATATTTGATGTTAAAAATAAAGTGTAGTTTGTAAACTATATCTAAAGCATCAATAAATTGAAATTCCGGGGACAATGGTATCAAATTACCATCCAATACAATAATAGGTATATTAAGGTATACATAGATTTAGATTTTACCACAACTCCGTTCAAATTCTGTTTACAAATTTTTTTTTTTTCCTGCGTTTTTGACTATACATAGTAAAAATGTGTCGTTGGTATATTTCCCATTCAGTTTTCAGTTTCGGTGTTGAGCAATAGTTTAGCTCAAAATCATAAAGAATCTGTAAAATTAAATGAACAATATAATAAATAAACATAAAACTTTCAAATTTGTACCTACCAGTTCTGGAGATATGTAGAAGTATTTGCAGTTCTCGTTTATAATAAAATCGTCTTTTTTAAATTCTAATTTTCTTTAGGATGCCGTTGCTTTCAATTTATCTTTAGCTAATTGAATTTCTTCTGGCAATGCTAATGTTTTTAGCGTATACAAATCCAATTGTTAATCAGGTGCATCAATCAAACTATCATGTGAAAAACATTCTAATCGCAAGTCTACTCCTATATACTTAAAGATTTGACCCTGTGATTTGTTGATTGTGATTGCGAAAGAAAGTTTAATTGGAAACTGCAGCCTTTTAAACTGAAAAGGCAAATCTGTAGGGATCATGAGAATGCGAGGTATATATGCTAGATCGCCAGCTGCTGGTCCTGTAAGAATGATCGCTTCAAGTATGTTATTGCGCATTGCTTTGATCTGCAATCTGGTGCCATTGCACATATTGAGCAGATTCATGTTGCGCAGCAATATAATTGGAGTTCCAACTTTCAATTTAAGATTGTATGGTGGACAGCCGGCGGGATTAAGACTGTTCAAGAATTCTTGCGGATAATTAACTACATCTTCCGTATTAATGATAGTGTCGATGGATTTGTATTCCCGAGTTTATCCGTCGAATTTTTCTAAGATGATGTGGTTTATTTCCTCTGCAGATGAGTTACGTGGCGAAACGATTGCTCTTTCGCATAGCCAATGATATGGTTTTTGAAAAATATTTTCTATTCCTGGATAAACTGCCGAAATCAACTCTGCTACTGTGGTAACTACGGTCCCTATTTGGTGATTAACTGTGATGATAGAATTTACATTTCGAAATTTTCCATCTCCTATTAGAAGTAATTGCCGGGAGAATTCGGCACTTCCTCCGCCAAGTTGTGCTCTCATGTTTGTTCTCAAATTCAATTTCTCTACGAAATTCCAGATAGACGATGATTTCAAACATGCTTTTACAATATCCGCCGGAGTTCCTTTTGGTATAACTGGTAAATTCTGGCGGAAATCCCCAGCAAAAACAAACGTCATACCGCCCATTAATTTCCTGTTTGATTTAATATCTTTTAGGGTTCGGTCGATGGCTTCAATGTGTGCTCGATGACTCATCGTACACTCATCCCACACTATAAGCTTAGTTTCTTGTATTATTTTTCCGAGAGGACCATTTTTTCTGATGTAGCAGACGGATTCTTGTTAAAGAGAGACGTTTAGAGGTAATTTAAACGTTGAATGTGCTGTTCTACCACCGCTAATGAGTGTGGCAGCAATACCTGACGATGCAACAGCTAGGGCCATACTACCTTCAGATCTAACTTTAGCCAGTAAAATATTAATAAGAAATGTCTTTCCCGTTCCACCAGGAGCATCCACGAAAAATATTTTACCACGGTTGTAATTAATGCTATCGATGATTTTATCGAAAGCTCCTCGATGATTAGATTCCAACTTACGATAATTTTCTTGTACGTAATTTCACAACATAGTGGTATCATATGAACGCCTTCGGTGAAGGCAAGCCTAAGTCAACTATATGTTTCTCACTCATACTGTAAACCTTGTCTTCTATTTCAATGAGGCATTGATTAAAGATATCCCCGGAAAATGGTACAGTGTTATCATTGCATCATATCCGCTCTCTGTGAAGAATGTCATCACATAAATTTTTTTGAATGTTTCCCACAATACGTTGGGTTGGGTTGGTTGACAGAAAACCAAGATTATTGCGAACAATTCTCTTAACTTATATGACGACTGAAAGACTGCGGCATCGGTAAGTGTATCTCTCCAGTGATCGTCATTTTCTAGAAGGCAAAGTTCTCGGCAAGCTGCCTGGAAAGTTGGGTAAACAATACCATTCACAGTTCTCAACCTCTCGAAAGTAGTTGGCCCTCGGACATGATGCAGCAACATACATAAATAAAAGCACTCGGTTTGATTTGGATGAATGTTATAAACTCTACCGAGAGTCTGATCCTTTTTAATACCTGGGGGTCCTTCAACGTTTCTCCCACGCTTTCTTCTGGAAAATACATGCTTGTTCCATGTGAATTAACCTGGAATCTCGTGATATAATAACGTTTTGGCAAAATCATCCAAACTACACAGGTTAAAAAAGCCAATTAGCGTAGTTTTTGGTGGATTTTGCACGATTTGGTGTATGTTATCCTCCGTAAAATACATCCGTTGCCCATTTTCTAAATGTACAGCCAAATGAATGACAGTGGGATATCGTTTATGGATAGGCAACTGAAATATTCACCAGACTGCCTCCGAAGTGTTTATGTAACGACCGTTCACGTACTTCTGTATTTCATCTTTGTCATTTAGGATGCAGAACGTAGCTTGATCCGAACCCTTATTAATATATTTGCATATATATTTGATTGCCTGCACGGAGTGACAGTATTCAACATTTATATGAGCACCAAAGCATCGCAGTAATATTGGGCAATGAGGAACAACCCATCCGTTGTCTACTGTCAACGTTTTTCCACGTACTCTAAGTGTGGTAATTTGCCGGCCATCTTGAGGGGCCCTTCGCCTATATGTGGGATAGCCATCATCGCCAGTTTGTGTTTCGAGAATAAATTGTCGGGGATATCTCTTCGAACACTTGCCGTTTATCATGCATGGTGAGGCTTGGTTTTGCTCGCCGCAAGGTCCATGTAACATGTTTTTGTATACTATTTCATACAAAAGAGGGTCACATTCCCTGTCAGGGAGCTCAGCACAAATTATATTATTGATTTCGTCCGGCTGAATTTTTGGCTGTAACCACAAAAGTATATGGGAGTGGGGCAAACCTCGCTTTTGCCATTCTACACTGAACATGTCACATTTTACCGTACCAAATATTTCATTTTTGGTAAATAAATTTATAAGCTTTTTCAATTTGAGGTTTTAAACTCTTGAAATTATATCGTATCTATCGAAAGGTTTTTGACCTGGAAATAGTTCATTTTTAATTTCCGGCCAATCAGGGTTACAGGTGAATGTCACGAACAAATCTGGACGCCCGTAATTACGTATATACGACATGGCATCCTGCGTCTTTTCTTGCATGTAACGTGGTGAGCCGGTAAATGACGACGATAGGATAACGTACTGACCTATGTATATGTAATCGTCAGAACGAAGTTTTTTTTGGTTTCGACGTATAAAATTTAATCTCTCGGAGATCATTTTCGCCATCATGTCGACACAATACTGGTTAAACAAATTCTTGAACAAATATATTTGATTAATATTATTTGCTCTAACCATGAGCCTGTACGAATAAGATTGCATGCAAGAGACTGTTTTGGTTTTCTCTCGGTTTGGATTATCTTGTTGCGTTATGGTTAGGTAGTAGCCGTCTTCCCCTCTAATAAACATAAGGGGTACTGGAGCGGATCGTAGGAGCGATGTAGCTCAGAGACACGTTTTCGGTAGTGCAGGACGATATCTCTTGGTCCCTTATCCTCGTCTACCAGAAGTACAGCTAGTTCGTTTGTAGTAGGAACATTAAATCTACCGCTGTGTTTGTTCGATGGTACTCGGTCAGCATGAATCACTAACTGAAAATTATCTCTTCCTCCTCTTGCTCTATTTTCCAGATTATATTTAAACTTTGGTTGTAGCAATTGTTTTCTTGTAAGCATTTTTGAAGCAATGCCATCAAATCTGGTTTAAGGCTTGGCATACTGTTTGAGCGATTGCATTATCGATATCAAACTCGTGTTTCCTTTCGTTTACATGTTTTACAAGAGCTGATCTATACGTGGACGGTTGAGTATTTCTTTGCCTGTTAATATGTGCAACATCTCTTTTATGTTGAATCATTCGCTCATTTTTTGTTTTGCCCGTTTCGCCAACATAACATCATTTATAGTGTCCTTAAACATAAATGAATTTTTTACATTAAATTTGCTTGTTTGCGTTAAGGGTTTTAAAATTTCACAACAAAATTTTGCTAAATTATAACCTGGGGAATTTATAGTCGAAACGATTGGCCTCAATGGTACATTAATTTTGTGTATTTTTGGAAGTCCGTAAATTCTGGGTGGTAAGGGATTGTTAATTTTTAAGTGTAATTTTTGCATGTTATTGATCAAGTTTTTATTTTTCATCTCATCAATAATTTTTTAACATTTGGTGTTAATTTTTTTGGTAGGGTCATTTTGTAAAATTTCATAGATGTCTGTATCCTGAAGTAAGTGCGTCATCTTAAGTTCGTAATCTGTTTTTTCCATTATTACCGTTCTACTACCTTTGTCCGAATTTTTTTTTTTTTTTTTTCATTTTATTTTATTACGACTGAGACTGCGCTCATCTAGCAATTTTTCTTTCAAATACAAATTTTATATATCTAGTAAAACTCACGTTTGTTGGGGTGTAACCCACTGGTTAGCCCCATAATCAATTAAACCTATTTACTACTTTTAGTTTGGTAAGTTCACTAGGTCAAGTGGCCTCGTTCTTTGGAGTCTTCTTTCAACGACAGGGTTATTTACGATGTTAAAATTGTCTGATTTAATATAAATTGTTTTCGGCTTTTTTATAGACAACATACTATTTGTAATGACATACTCATTATTTTCGATTTGGCAAATCAGAAAAATAATGGAGTCATACTCCTAATATATCTACCAGCAAAAGTAGAAAATATTCATCCCCTCCCCCCTTTTCTTTCCCGCAGAGTCAATACAAAGTGTATCAACTCTCAAAAATGAGAAATCTCTTTGAGATTTTGTGTTGGTAATTCGGTTTCGTACAGAAAAGTAAGGTCTACTCATCAGGTAGCTACGACCGAACTACAAAAATTCAACTATCGAAAAATACATTAAGTATTTAACTAGAGGGTATTGAGTTAGCGAATTATATTCACTAACTCGAACTCAAAATCCCAAGCAGAAATCTCATTTGTGTGCGTATAATGCCCGCACTAATATTTACGATGTTAAAATTGTCTGATTTAATATAAATTGTTTTAGGAGTATGACTCCATTATTTTTCTGATTTGCCAAATCGAAAATAATGAGTATGTCATTACAAATAGTATGTTGTCTATAAAAAAGCCGAAAACAATTTATATTAAATCAAACAATTTTAACATCGTAAATATTAGTGCGGGCATTATACGCACACAAATGAGATTTCTGCTTGGGATTTTGAGTTCGAGTTAGTGAATATAATTCGCTAACTCAATACCCTCTAGTTAAATACTTAATGTATTTTTCGAGAGTTGAATTTTTGTAGTTCGGTCGTAGCTACCTGATGAGTAGACCTTACTTTTCTGTACGAAACCGAATTACCAACACAAAATCTCAAAGAGATTTCTCATTTTTGAGAGTTGATACACTTTGTATTGACTCTGCGGGAAAGAAAAGGGGGGAGGGGATGAATATTTTCTACTTTTGCTGGTAGATATATTAGGAGTATGACTCCATTATTTTTCTGATTTGCCAAATCGAAAATAATGAGTATGTCATTACAAATAGTATGTTGTCTATAAAAAAGACAGGGTTATTATCATATGGCGAATATAGGGGTTTCCATGTTCCTGGAGCCTTATTTCGTGTTTTACGGCATGCATTTTTATTTCCTCTTTGATGTATTCCATCCGTAGGTCCCTGTGAAGGTCTTCATTTCTTGCGTACCACGGAGCATTGACGATGCTACGAAGAACCTTGTTTTGAAACGTCTGATCATTTTGGCGTTTGTTTGCTTGGTACATCCCCAGAGTTGTATACCGTAGGTCCATATCGGCTTCAAAATTTGCCGATATAGTAGCAGCTTATTGTGAATTGTAAGCTCAGAGCCTCTACCTATGAGCCAATACATTTTTCTGAACTTTATGTTAAGTTCTTCTTTTTTCTTTTTGACATGCTCTCTCCACTTAAGCTTGGCATCGAGGGTCATGCCAAGGTATTTAGCTGTATTTGCATATGGCACGAGTCGCGAGTTAATTTCTATAGGTAGGTGGTAAGCCTTTTGATAAGTAAACTTAATATGCGTGGATTTTGTCTCATTAAGTTTGATTCGCCAACGTTTTGTCCAGTTACAAACCGCATTAGTCATCCTCTGGAGTTTGCTCGTTGCATCAGCGACATTATTTCCAACTGCCATAATTGCTGTGTCATCTGCAAAGGTGGCTATGGTTCCTTCATTTGTGGTTGGTATGTCCCTTGTATATAGTAAATACAGGATTGGTCTTAAGACACTCCCCTGCGGGACACCGGCAGAGATTTTCTTTCGCTCAGAGTATTCATCCTCATATTTCACTCGAAAGTGTCTATTGGATAAATAAGATCTTAGTATGGCATAGAATTGTCTCGGTAGATCTCTATGCAGCTTGTATTCCAGACCACTGTGCCAGACTTTGTCGAATGCTTGCGCGACGTCCAGGAATATGCTTGAGCATATTTTTTTACGTTTTAACGTTCTTTCAATTATGTTGGTGATTTTATGGACCTGTTCAATTGTAGAATGCTTTTCTCTGAATCCAAATTGATGTGGAGGAATTAGTTGTCGGTTCTCAATTATTGGTTTAAGTCTCTTTAGTAATAATTTTTCAAAGAGTTTTGACATAATTGGCAGCAGAGAAATTGGCCTGTATGATTTTTTATCGTTAGGTGGTTTATCAGGTTTTGGTATCATGATTACTTCTGCTACTTTCCATTGATTCGGAACATATTTTAACCGAAAGCTCGCGTTGATTAGTGTAGTAGCTTACGAAATCCTTTGTCTGGTAGAGCTTTGATAATTTGGCAAGTAATCAAGTCATACCCTGGGGCTTTTTTAACATTCATGTTACTTTTCACTTCTTCTTTTAATTCTTTGAGAGTTACTGGCCGTATTTCAAACTCATCCAGCTTGTGAATTGATATTATATTTTCATTGGCAGTTTGTCTTGGTAGTGGTTGGAAGGTTTCCTGGAGATACTCCGCAAATAGATCAGCCTTCTCTTTGTGGCCTCTTGCCCAGGTTCCATCATCCTTTTTAAGTGGAGGCACTTGCATTTTGGGTCTTTTGAGTCCCTTCGTCGCCTGCCACAGTGAGTAATCAGAATTTTTTTCATCATTTAGGCTAACTAGATATCTGTTGATTGATTCATTTTTAACTTCTTTAAGAAGGGATTTGAGGCTGTTACATAAATTGTTAAGAATTGTTTTGTTCTCCGGTGTTCGATTAATTTGCCAGGTTTTACGAGCTCGTCGTTTTTCTCTTGCCAACTCTCTAACTTCCATTGGGTAGGATATGTTAAGCGTCTTCTTATTTTGCAAAATGGAAGTGCTTGCCATTGCAGCATAGTGAATTATTTCATTGAGTTGCTCCAATTCGTCTTCCAACTGTCGAGAATTTCTAATCGGTACCTGAAGATTGATTTTGTCCTCCATTATTTCACGAAAGAGATCCCAGTTTGTTTTTGAATTTGTTAATCTGGGTGGATTTTCCCTTTGAATTACAGTTTCACTGACTGTCATGATAACCGGTGAGTGATCCGATACTAGAGAATTGCTGTTTTCAATGTGAATATAGTTCTGAGATATACCTCTTGCTACATAAAAGTCGATTAGATCCGGTATCTTAGCTTCGCCACTGGGCCAGTATGTTGGGGAACCACCAGAGTAAAATTCACATTTTGATGTCTGCCCTGCTTGAAACAATTCTTTACCCTTTGACGCCGTAAGTCTAGATCCCCAATAGGTGTTTTTTACATTAAAGTCTCCTCCAATAATAAAATCACGTCCTAGCGATTTAAATAGTTTAATGTAGTCCTTCCTTTTCAAGTTATGCCGGGGAGGACAGTATATTGCGGAGACAGTAAGCTGTCTGTGTTTAATGTGAATCCTAACAGTGGTGATTTGCATTGTTTCTTCTTCGATTTCTGTTTCTACATGGTGTTTTATATTTTCTTTTATTAGTAATGCTGAACCACCTCTTGCTCTTTCCGCTGGATGAATGGAATGATATAAGTTATAACCCCGGATTTTAATAAACGAAGATTTAACAAAATGGCTTTCGGATATAAAAAAAATGTCGATTTTTTCTGTATTTAAAAATATTTCTATTTCTGGAATATGTTGCATAAGTCCATTCGCATTCCAGATTGCTATTCTGAAAGTTGTGTTCTTACTTAACATTTTTTATCGGATTGCGTTGTGGGAGTTGCATTTTCTTCAGTTGATCAAATATCATGTTGTTCAGGTTACTTTGGTCATCTAGCCGCTTTGTAATGGCTTCTGTGCTGTTCATAATGTTTTCCATAATTCGATTATTTTCAGAGCTCATATATTTGGTTGAACCCGAGCCTTTCACTACCTGAGCAAATGTTCTTCTTTGCCCTGCGTTGCTTGGTTGTGGATTTTGATCCATCTGATTTGATGGTTGAATCCTTCGAATTTCATGATTTTGCTATTGATTTCGTGATTTATCTCTTAATTTTTGTAGGTGTTTAGCAACCTCACAGCCCCGATAATTGGCCGGATGTTGGCCTTTACAATTTATACACTTAGCTGGTACATCTCTCCCTATTGTATGATACATGCCTGGGTAAAATGTTTACCTGAGCATTTTACACATCTCGGATCCCGGCTGCAATATTTTTGGGTGTGATTAAATCCCTGACATTTCTTGCATTGGGGTATGCGTGTAGTGGTTCTCCTCATAGGTTCAATTTTTACCTTCATGTGAAGAATTGCTTTTATACCATAAATATTTTGAACATTTTCTGAGTTATCAAATACTAGCATAAAAAGAGGGAGTCCCCTTTTATTGAAAGTTGGGTTTCCTTCTTGGTTTTCTATTCTCTCTTTTTTAATCATATTCACAGCATCTAGTATTTTAAGACCTTTATTTTTTAAGTCTTCCATTATTTCTTCGCTTGAGCAAGTGTGATGCAAACCTCTTGCCATAACTTTATCGGACGAGCCTGTTTGTCCTCATAGGTAAACCACTGATACTTTTCAGCATTCAGCTTCATAGATAATGTTCTATAGGTTTCTGAGTCCAGAGTATTAATTTTCCAAACGTCATTGTTTAGCGCTGTTACCTTATATTCTTTGTCAGTAACCGATTTCATCAGTGACTGAATTATTGGGTAACTGGTTACTCCCACGATACTTATTGGTGGGGGGGGGGTTTTTCTTTCGGTTGCACCAGTTTTGGTGCAATGTTCTTGGTAGATTTACTACCTTTCGGTTGATTGGCCTCAGGTTGGACAACTTCCGGTTCGGTACTTGTAGTTCCACTAACATTTAGTTGTTCAACCTCAGGTGACGATGCAGCTTTTCTTTTCTTACTCTTCCTGGAATGTTTTTTTTTCTTCTTTAGGATCCAGTTCGTCTCCCTTTCTAATTCATCCTCATCAGTGAGATAGTTGACTTTCTTTGGTTCAATACTCTCTAATTCGCTTTGTTCTTTAGCACCCCAATTCATTTTTAGAAGTTCATTTTCTCGCTTTAGATACTCAATTTCTTCGCTTAGCTTGGCAAATGATTGCTCCATCTTCTGTAGCCTCTCAAAGAGATCCATATTTTCCTTTTCTAGGTCAACAGTTCTTTCACTGAATCCTACTGCTCGCATTGTAAAATTTCCGCTGGCATCACTTCTTTCATGCAGTGTTTGGCCCTCCTCAAAATCCATAGGGCCAGCCTTCGAAGAGGATAGATCCCCCCGGATGTATTGTCCAGTCGACTGATTAGAGTACCACTTGGGGTAATAAGTTTCTCGGACTTATGCATTGCATAAAGTCTTGTTGGTGATCGTGGCACTATGGAACTTCTTCCAACTGGATTTACAGAACTTATCACCTCTGAAGTATTGCGGTCATTGGATAACGACGACAGGGAGCCCGCTTGCTCACTCCTCAAAGTCGCCGGCACTGGGTATCCGTTTCCCTGCGCCGTAAGGTTTTCTCCATTAGAGTCCCCCATAATGGTTCTTATATTCAGGGAACCACCCCTAGCTAGTTTTGGTCCACGAATGGTATTTTATTTCCCATTTACCCTCCGACAAGTCGGTTAGGGTTTCCCTCTATCCGCCACCTGAGGACGCGCCCGATGGGAGACTAGCAGCTCCACACGTAAGTCCGTCATCTTAAGTTCGTAATCTGTTTTTTCCATTATTACCGTTCTACTACCTTTGTCCGAATTTAATATGCATAAATTTACGTTGTTTTTCAAAAATCTGTTGGTTATGTCTTGAGCTTTTTTAAAAACCTTATTATTTCTGGATATTATTGGCTTTTTCTTTAGAAAATTTGTTATGTCGTTCGTAATCTTAGCCCTTTTCTCATTAGTTTGCTCATTTACATCAATTGTTAAAATATTTTCGACATCCGCTAATATATCAACAACTGGCACTTGTTTTTGTTCGATTGGCATCCCAAATTGAGGACCAAAACTCCAAACCACATAACATTCTTCTGGTATACCGACATTCGTCAAGTTTATTACATTGGTTTTATCACAAATAAATTCAATTTTATTTTGTTCACGATCTAATTTTACAAATTTTTTATTCAGAATATCCTTTTTACACTCACGCAATTGTTTAATGTTGTTATCTCTCACTTCAACAAACCATTCGAAGAGTTCGTCACTAAATATTTGTCTTAAAAACACAAATAAATCACTCACCTTATGGTTTAGTTTTTTGAATGCGGAATTACAAACTTTTATTTCCAAATTTAGCATATTTTTTAAGAACACTCTTTTGGCTCGTCCAATATTTTCGTGATACAGATGATTTTGCTTTTCCAACGATTCGAAACATTTTCCTTTATGTACTATAAAATTCGGTAAAACGTCTTCTTTTTTACATCGTCGTAGGAATCGTTGTCGTTCTTCCATATTCACAAATTTATTGTTTTCATATATGTAGATACATTTTTGTTAAACCAAACGTTCTTTCTCCAAACGTCCTTTGAATGATGATCAATATGTTTTTCATATCAACCGTCATTTTGTGTGTTTGATGCCCACACGGTATTTAATTATTTACTGGCTATTATAGACCGTTTATGTTTATTTAGTTTTTAATTTAAATGTTTTTATTTAAAAAATTGCTGTCGCCAAAATTTCGATGGTTCACATCATTTTCCAGGCAGTATATTTAATTTTTCCTTATGTAGAATCCTCTCATTTTTTTTTTAAATCAAACTTAACAATTTTCTGGAATTCTACAATTTTTGCGTCTAGGAATTTTTTACCTGAAAATTGGATTAAGCTGAAAAAATATTTTGGGTTGGTAGAACATTTTTTTAAATGGGCGGGACAAGGATATGAACAAGAATGCCCAAAATGCTTAGCTGTAAATTTATTTTTTTTTGAATAAAACTTTTGGGAGCCCTTTCGATTTGAGAATCACTGATCTAATTGATATTTCTTTTGGAAAATATCAAGGAAAATTTATGGAAATTGCAATGATATTATGGTACTTAAATTGTTTTTGTTTGACTTTTTTACGCATCATTAGAAATAAAACATTTATATAATTTCTGGTAAATAAAATAAAATTTAAATTTGTTAACGAGATTTTTTAACAGTTCTTCTTCGAAAAAATCAGCAACAGCCTGTCAATATATGAAATTTGATTTTTATCCCCAAGAAGATATATATTTTTGAACATTTAGGCCTGTCTCACGACTGTAATCTCACGACAGAAAACCAATTCTTTTTAATTTTTTTTTGGTTTGCTTCTTATTGCTTTAAATATTTTTATGATCTTTATGGAAATGTAAATGGTATTATTGTCATGAGATCACACATTTTAAACTTTTTTATTTTGTTATGTTGCACATGGGTGGGTCACCTATTTTCATGAGACAGGTTTTACTGAGCATGACATAATTTCGAATTGCGTTTATTAATTATGTGAGTCTCTGCAAGGCTATTTACCCGTCTCTCCCTCCACTCTACTGACTCTACATTTTGAACTAAACAATGCAAAGCAATGTCGTTAGAAACAATTTTCGTGTCGAACAAATAATTTTGAAACGCACTCTTTATAATAAATTTAATAAATTATATTAACACTATCATTAACTAGGTGGCAATTCGATCGAGATAACGGTCTAACCACCAAATATTATACCCGTACACTAGAGGTCGTTAGCAAAAAGTACAAATTTATTTTATGATTTTATGCAAACGCATTCTTACATAGACGCGCAACATAAGCAAATCATAAAAACGTATTTCTCCAAATTTTTAATTTTTAAGTTTTATAAAGTTTGTGAATATAAAACCAAATTAAAATTAGATAAATAGAAGCACCTATAGATTATAGTGTTCTATGGAAGAAAACAAAATAGTGCATTATTGTGAATCCTAGATCCGCAAAATCCGCCCATTATAACAAAGGTGAGCTTTTAAAATAGGTCAGTTAAAACCATATATTCGCCAACACCCACAAAATATCGAACGGGTTAATTATAATTATAACAAATTGTATCGCGATCTCAGACTGTATTATTTAAATCAGGCAAAACCGTCAAAATCATACATAGAAATCAAAAATCGACATAGCATAAATACCAGAAAAAAAACTTATTTTATCGTCGATCGATTACTAATCGATTTGCGTAAAAGATAAGAAATATGTGAAGAATATATGCGTATTAATTGAATATCGCTATTGTTTAATAATAAGTGTATTGTTCTTATGTAACATTATTTGTTAGTGTTGTTGTTGTTTTTTTTTAAATACAGGGTGCCAAATATTTAATAATTTTATGCACTTAGCATTTTCATCAGTCATTTTGAAAAAGAACAAATGAAATAAATTCAACACCAAGTGCTTGAATTTTTTAAAAATTTGACACCCTATATCGTAAAAAACAACAACAACAAGAAAAATTATTTTCCATAAATGTTTGGATTAACTAGTGCTACACATTCAAATTATAAAAAACTAAAAATTAAAACATGACTCCCAAAAATAATTTTTGTTTATTATACAGTATATCGTTGAGTTTGCATCTTCAAATTTTCAACAAAAACCAGTTGGTAAGCTTGTGTTATCGAATCACCGAGCATCAGAATAATGGAGCCCAACGTTGAAGAGACTATCAACAATATTCCATTGGATCCAAACCAACAACGTAACCATTTAAAATATCAAATGACAAATTTAAAACTAGAAAATATATTTCTACGTTCCGACATCCATCGAATGAAAATTGAACTTGAATATTTCAAACAATTATCAAGCGATGATTGTATTGAAATTAATGGTATCCCACTCGATCAAATCAAGGATGATGTCGATGAAACGGTTGTTCGTTTGTTCAAAGATAATTTTAAGATTTCTTGGTTTGATAAGCGTGACATTAATTATTGCTTCGTCAAAAAATATCCAGCTGGGACTATATTTGTGAAATTCGTTTCCAAATCTGTAAAATTGGTATTATTGGAGTATACCAATAAATATGAACCAACTTCACCAATATGTGTTCGTCATACAACTGAATCGGATATTTCGGGCTATATAAATAAATACCATGCATATCATAAGCGTCATCTACATAAGGCGGCCTTGGAAGCAAAAATCGAATTAAATTACAAATATCTTTGGGTAAAGAATTCTGTCATACGAATGCAAAAGGATGATGATCAACAAATCAAGACTATTACTTCTTTGGAGGACATTAATAATTTGCTGTAAGTGCCAAATATAGCTCTGTATGTAGTTCCTGGGTATTTCGTATAACATCTCTTTAGTATTTACCTTAACTTAAAATAATATTTATACTTTAACATTATTTGGCTTTTTATAAACACATTTAATTTACAATTTATCAAATTACGTAATGATACAAATTTCTTTATTTATTGCCTTAAATATATCGATCTTCAATAAGGACTTACAAATATAATCACAAAATAAAGCTTATTTAATTTAATATTTTAATTAAAACAAATATTTACAAAAATGCATTTTATTTGTAACATTTGACAAAATGTATGATTTGATCAAAAAGTTGTATATTTAAGAAATATCTAAGGCACAAAATTAAGAAATGTTTATCATTAAAAAAACTACATGTAAACGTAATTTGATTAATTATAAATTAAATGTGTCTATAAAAAGCCCCTGAATTTATTTATAAACATTAAAATAAATAATCACCAGTGTTGTCAATATTGTTTTTTTGTTTAATTATTTAACATAATAGCATGTAATAGTGTAGTAAATCGTAGTTTATCGACCAAACGGCGCAGTGGTTAAAGCTGCGGCGGTTGGAACGGGAGGTACCAGGTTCGAATCCCTATAGGGGCGGGGATGCAAAAGGGATTTTTCATCATCTGATTACGATCGGTGATGAAGATGAACACAACTATGACCCCTCCCCTGTTGGGAGTGCAGAATCCATGGGCCGATCCAACTTACATGTCAGCACTATACGCTGGCATGAAGCAATGTATCAATTTGGGTAATATGGCGTAAAGTAGGACGGTAAAATTAACTGCGAAAGAGTTGGGGAGTATCTTAAGCCGCAGAAAAGATTGCATAGATGAAAACATAAAAAAAATCGTAGTTGTAGTTCTTCCAGCTTTAATTAGACAAAAACCTTCTTAGTTTTTTTTTCTTCTAACTTTCCAATAATCTCGCATGCAATTTATTGTCTGGACAATATTATATATAAAATTTGCATGTTTGGGTTTTTTTTAAGGATGACAGCTTGTATTCTATACAATTTGATAGAAAGCATCTAACAGCTTTGGTGTAGTCTTAAATGAAATGAGTCGCAACTACATCTGAACATTTCACGATTTAATTGAAAAATCTTGTTTCCTTATAGTACCCGTTGTAGATGTATTTGTTGTAAGCACTAAACAAAACTTATGTACTTACTGGAAACGCCATACAATATGGAGGATTTATATATATCAACCCGTTCGATTATAAAATAACAAATGTATAAGGCCTATAAAATAAAGTATTAAATCAAAGTATTATTAAGTAAATTTTATTACTATAAAGCATAGTATCTGATGTGGTGCATTTAAACGTACATTTTCAATTAAATTTAATCCACCCAACGATAGGGACGGTAAAATTTCCCTATTTTACTTCCTCCTTATAAAACATTTGGTTAGCTTTCCATAGAGAGATTTCACTGAATATATATACGAAAAGAAGTTAGGTTAAAAAAAGTTAGTGGAGCAACAATTAATCGAGTTCAAAAAACACAGTCGGAGATGATGTAGAAAATTGCGATACAACTTTATTATTAAGTATATCCGTCGAACTCCAATAAGCGGATGTAGTAGGCAGACATCAAGCATCAAGCTTTTTACAATTGGCGTAAAAGCCAAAGACAACTTTATGGAACTGTTCTTGCGGGATTTAAAAAATATTTGATTACCCCAGCTGACGATTTATTAATATTTGGTTGTGCAAATACAATCAAAGAGGCGATAGTCGACAATGATAAAAAACCTGGAGAATTTATTCATAATTCTTTAACAGAACAATATTAAATTCAACAAATTGAAACTTTATTTGTGTCAATCATCAGTTAAATTTTTCGGACACGTGTTAAGTGGAGAAGATGTGAAACTAACAAACCCAAAAATAAAAGATCATCTTCAAGTAAACAGATCCTGCAATGATTATGATTCAAAGGCATGGTTAAAGATAGACCAGTTTTCACCATTACGTACATTGATGAAAACACTCCATTGAAGTGGACACAATCGGAAGAAGGAGAATACCAAAAGATTAGATTCTTATAGTATCGGATGATAGTTGGCCTTGAGCATAACTATCAGAACCGATCACAAACCATTAAAAATTATATTTAAGAAAACATTACTTTAATCACTTAACAATCTTAAATCTGGAATTCATCGAAAGTAAAACCATTATTATCGCAGGTGCGCTTAGTACGCTCCAGCAATATTTAGGAAGAAGCGGAAAAAATAGAAGTGTATCGAAATTTAATTCTATTATCAGTATCAGAAATTAAAACAAAAGACAAGCTTTCTATGGATAAGGGATTGATATTTAGAAATGTAATATTGAAACAAACGACCTTTAGGCCTGCAACAGGCCAACGGTAAAGCAGAAGCCGCGGGTAAAATTGCAAAGAGCATTACACAAATAAAAAATTAAATGAAACAGGAGAAGATCTGTGATATGCCTTACTGCACTTTCGAAATATTCCAAACAAAATATGTAGCTTCCAGCTCGGTTCAACGAATATTTTCAAGAAGAACACGTACTGGAATTCCATCAATCATCAAAAATCGACAACTAAATCTTTGGTTGGTATCAAAGGTTTCAAATAGGAAGAAACCAAAATGTTACCACATGTAGGGCCGTCTTAGTCCAAATACATCCAACCGAAGATAACTGGTGGAATGGAGCTGTCTAACAACTGCTTTCGGACCGATCGTTCCTTATTAATGTTAATGGATGAGATTATCGCCAAAATCTAGTAAACATTCAACCACATGCTGCTGAAGATCATTAAAAAAATCGGTTCCCGTACTGCCATTTCCAAGCTTTTCAGCAAATATAACGTTTCCGAGTCTAGTCGACACACAGAGGGAAATAAAACAGATGAGAATAGTCAACAAACGACTCGTGAAGTTGTACAATTAATCACATGTGGTCATTGGTGAAGTGCTACAAACCTCTACTGTAGACCGTCCTCGAAGTGAAGAGATGGTTGTTCCATCTGGTTTTAGGGATTATATTCTTAAATGAAGTTTAATTTTAAATAATTTGTCAATGCATATTTGAAAGTTTATTTGTTTGGTATATAATTTGATTCAAAGTGCTAGGGCTGCTCGTGTATTTGTTGAATTAAAAGGTAAGATGTTGTTGAAGTATTGAACCTTGTTGCAAACAATGTACTATATGGGGAGACATACCCACTATAAAATCGATTTCGAAATGCTCCTTCGTCGGGTGAAGAGGCAATACGAAGTCGGTCTTCTAAAATATTAATAAAAATCATTGTTGCTATATGAGCAAATAGACCATGAGATGGTGATAGGTGACATTTTACCATTTTATATAGCATGCCGTTTTAAGGGTTGACAATTTACCCTAAGATATGAAAGATAGAAGGATTCTTGACCGCTGCACGCTTTCCAGCCATTAGGAAAATCGTTTTTCTTTTTTTGAAGAATTTTAGTGTTTTCCGTGACATTATACTGCCTGCCTGCCTTTGTAACATACTGTAGTACAAACAAATTGAAGCTCTAATAATTGAAGGCATGCAATCTGCAGCGGCTGAAAGGACTCAAAGGGAATTCCGTGTTTTCAAATTGCATGCCGATGTAAAGAATTAAAGTTTTAATCCCAAAAACACTGGGAAAATTGGCATGCGCCCCTCGTACGACCAAGGGTGGAAAATGTTGTCTGTAAACATTCAGTACAAGTTTTCCGTGATTTCGAACTTTCCACCCTTGGTCATACGAGGGGCCCGTGCCAATTATCACAGAGTGTTTTTGTGATCAAAACTTTAATTCTTTACATCGGCATGCAATTTGAAAACAAAATCTTCTGTAATTTTTCTCATTTTTACGTAACCCTTTGAGCCCTTTTTTCTGCAGATTGCATGCCTTCAATTATTAGAGCTTCAATTGTTTTGTACTACCATATGTTACAAAGGCAGGCAGTATAATGTCACGGAAAACACTAAAATTTTTCACAAAAAGAAAAACGATTTTCCTAATGGCTGGAAAGCGTGCAGAGAACTAGTGGCCTGTGTCCCCTACGGGGCCGAATCTAATGTAAATTTAGTTCGCTAAATCAGTGGGAACCCTCACACGACTAAAAGCCACTTATAGCTGCCCGTGATTAAATACTGGCTTAGGTAGCTCCTAATATTTTTGTTTATAGTGATAGCAAATGCGAGTCTCAATAGAAATTGTAATCTTGATATTGTAAATGATATATTTGGATCATTTGTAGTTGTCAGCTTTATTCTTAGCATAAAAACATTGATTGTAAATTCATTCATTAATTCATCCAGGATTAGTTTGTGTGGTGGCATTCCAGAAAGTGCAATAGAATTGATATACTCTGAATGGTATGTTTAATTGTGAAGGATTCGTTGTGATGATTGAATCGACACTGCAATACACCTTGGAATCCCTGTCAATTAAATTAAGCACCTCTTTGTTGATCTGGTAGCAATTATCATTTAACGGGCAAACAATGGCACTTACTGAATACTGATCTATATTAGTAAAAATCTAGCTACCAAGTTTGGCCGATGTTCCACTTTTTGCCAGGGCTCAAGCTTTTCTACGATTTCTTTCCATTTCGGATTGCAGGTGATGGTGACAAAAAGATTCGGCTTTCCATACTTTCTAACAATTGCCATAGCATCCTGGTAATGCTAGATGGCATACTGCTGGGTTAAATGTCTCTAACTGACAAACGATAAGAAAAATATTCGCTTACTGCTTAGATCGCTTATCTGTCTCGTTTTTTTACAGCGACAAATTTGTGTGCTCTATCCTTTCTGACCTGTCGGAAATAAAATCGGGTACATTATGGTATCTAAATGAGGATAACAAATATCAATCCGTTAAAATTTTGGTTGGTCAGGCAGGTCAGGCTGATTAGCACGTAAATGCATAACAATATCCCGATGAAACGGTGGTTTTCTATCTTTACTTTGAAACACTATGGCCACTTCGTTAAACGGCTCCATCATAAATTAGTGCTCCATCATAAATTGGTTTATTCGTTGGTAGACTGCATCATCAGAGTCCAACACGTATATCTGGGCAAATTTTCTGGCTTCATTTCCTTCAGGATGCAATGTTTCAATCCGATGAACTATTTGTCCGCATACGCGAAAGCAATACGGTCCTTTTCCTTGAGGTGGCTTAATGTTAGCTCCAGTTGAGGCAAACGCAAATGAACTATTATATGATCGTATGAATTCCATAAATTGTTTCCTTTCTGGCAGAGCATTGGTCATAAGATTTTCTAAATACTCGGGATAGTTATCAAATGGAGATAAGTTGACTTGGCCTTTCTGGCAACATCGAGTAAACTCATTAGTACTATTTCCAGTTTTTTCTTCTGCGAAGTTAAGCGAAAAGCAATGTTTGCACACGATGTTCATTAATCCCACAAAATGTTCAGGAATTGCTTCTTCATTACTGAATGCACTTTCTGCCAGCTCTCGAAACCTTTACCGGACAATAGATGTATTTTAAATTGTTTCGGATATATTCGAATTTTATTTACGGTATTAGATATAATTTGGCTAAAATGTGTCCAAGTTATTATGAAAAACTCGAAACTTTAAAGAACTTTTGTTCGGGAGGTACCCGAAGCCTTCCGATGTTTATGTTAATTATATCCAAAATTAGTGGTAGTATTATTAAACTGACTTGGACCAAATATGATACAAATCGACTAAAATTTGTCCAAGTTATTAGGAAAAACCCGAAAATGTACCGAACTTTTGTTCGGGAGATACCTGAAGGTTTCCGATGATTCATGTTAATTATATCCAAAATTATTGGTAGTATTATGATATTAAACTAATCTGGGTCAAATATGATATAAATCGGTTAAAATTTGTCCAAGTTATTATGAAAAAACCGAAAATTTACCGAACTTTTGTTCGGGAGGTACCCGAATGAAACGAAATTTAAAAATAAATCGTACGGTAGAATTCAATCTGAGATGAAATTCATATATGTTAACATTTTCATGACGATCGGTTCATCGGTTTAGGCGCCTATTCAACAAAGACAGACATGAAATCGCCGTGTGGCATTGTTATGGGAAAGATTTTCTTAATTTTGTATTTTATGACGGATAATATTCGAAAAAAATAATTCTGATATGAGTAAAAATAATAATTAATTTTTTAGATTATTTTGAAACGTGAAAATAATCGAATTAACACTAATACCTAGTTTTGTTTAATAATTGTTGGTTATGTTTTTGTTTGCTGTCAAAATCTATTCATCAAATTTTGCTATAAAAAAAACAATGACAAAATACTTTGTCTTTGTCACTCAGATGAATTATTTTTTTTTGTCTTTTTCCAATTTCAAGTCAGCTCAGTTATGTCGAATTCTTTCAGACTAAAAAAAACTGATCTTGAGCAAAAAAAACGGAACTCACCATAGTAAAAAATAATTTAGTTCAGTTTTTTTTTTGCTCGAGTTCATTTTTTTAGTCTGAAAGAACTCGACATTAGATTTGCTTTGCTCTGTACAAATACATAGAAATATGAAATGTCAAAGTGATTCGTAAACAAAAACAAAACTCCATTTTGATATTTCATTTGTGGTTTATGTGAATATTAATGCTAAAATTTATGCAAAATTCATTAAATTTAAAAAAAAAAATTGTTTTAGTTATTTAATTGCGTGATCTGACTGTCAGAAAAACTTAACCTCACTTTTTTTATTGCTTTTTTTACACCAAAACAACTACAAAAATATTTCATATTCTTTGGGACATAAAAAAGTTACTTTATTTCGAGTAACCCGAAAGAATTTAACATTATTAAATTGGGCTGTCAAAAAATCAATCTTTTATTATTTCCCCAAACGAACACAAGTTTCAATATAATATACACCCCTATTATGGTTCTCTTATCGCCCTTTCCGAAAGTTATACTTATTTATTTAGACATACTTATTTGCCGCCATCTTAAATAAGTATGTTGGCGAGGTAATTTAAAATAAGTATGTTGCTATCTCTTTCTTACAAAAAAAAAAATGAAAACCAAATTTCTGTCAAAATTTTCATTGATTGTGATATTGAACGATGCAACAAAAAACGTCACTGTCGACAAATTTGAGGAATAATTTGATATTTTTATTTACTAAATAACTAAGAAGCAAGAATTTCTTAGCTTTAATCATTTTAAATTTATTATTTTTATTTATATTTTAATAATAATCAAACAATTCTAGCACAATTTGTTTTGTTATGGTTTTGACGTTGCTGTCAAAATATAAAATAAGTATGTGAAATCAATTCGGATGATTTTACATACTTATTTAAGATGGCGGCAAATTAGTATGTCTAAATATGGCTGTTTTCCAAACGATACTTATTTGATACTTAGGCTGTTTCCGAAACCTATACTTATTTTGTGGAACTTAACTTATTCAATGTAATTTCTTATGCAATAAGTTAGGTTCCACAAAATAAGTATAGGTTTCGGAAACAGCCTTAAGCTGTATTCCAAACGGATACTTATTTGTGGAACCCGTCTAATTCAAATAAGTAACTTGGCGAGGTAACTTATTCTTACCAAAAAATCTAATTTGTAATGTCAAAAAAATACTTTAACCCTTTGATTCGTCATTTATTTTAAAGCGCCTGTTATTTTGCTTAACTGAGTATTTCTGAAATTTTATAATATTTTTCACGCTAAATATCCTTTTTAGGTAGCTTAAGACAAAGGCTGTTTCCGAAACCGATACTTATTTTGTGGAATCTAACTTATTCAATGTAATTTCTTATGCAATAAGTTAGGTCCCACAAAATAAGTATCAGTTTCGGAAAGGGCCTAAGAACCAACATAATAACACTTAAAAATCCATTATTAGTGCATTGAATCCCAAAAATTAGGTTTAAAGTGATGTACGCAATTGTGTACAGTACGAGTGAAAGGGTTAAGGTGTTGGTTTATGTTTATATTTTAATTAATACAAATATAATGTATGGATATGTAAAAACCACAAACACAAATAACATAAATTTAAAATACATATAATTAAAATAAAATTATCCCAAGAATAATAAATTTTATAATAATAAATTTAAAAAAAAAAAAAATCGCTGTGCAGTAAATTTTGCGCATTTTTCTTCTTTTGATGCAGCTGTCAAAATAAGTAAGCTAAATCAATTGGAATGACTTTACTTACTTATTTAAAATGGCGGCCAAATAAGTCAATAAGTATCAAATAAGTATCGTTTGGAAAACAGCCTTAGGCTGTTTTCCAAACGGATACTTATTTGTGGAACCTGTCTAATTCAAATAAGTAATTTGGGGAGGTAACTTATTTTCTATCTCTTTCTTACCAAAAAAATCTAATTTGTAATGTCCAAAAAATACTTTAACCCTTTGATTCGTCATTTATTTTAAAACGCCTGTTATTTTGCTTAACTGAGTAATTCTGAAATTTTTAATATTTTTCGCGGTAAATATCCTTTTTTGGTAGCTTAAAACTAAGAGCCAACATAATAACACTTAAAAATCCATTATTAGTGCATTGAATCCCAAAAATTAGGTTTAAAGTGATGTACGCAATTGTGTACAGTACGAGTGAAAGGGTTAAGGTGTTGGTTTATGTTTATATTTTAATTAATACAAATATAATGTTTATGTAAAAACCACAAACACAAATAACATAAATTTAAAATACAGATAATTAAAATAAAATTATCCCAAGAATAATAAATTTAAAAAAAAAAAAATCGCTGTGCAGTAAATATTGCGCATTTTTGTTCGTTTGATGCAGCTGTCAAAATAAATAAGCTAATTGGAATGACTTTACTTACTTATTTAAAATGGCGGCCAAATAGTCAATAAGTATCGTTTGGAAAACAGCCTTATTGACTTATTTGGCCGCCATTTTAAATAAGTAAGTAGAGTCATTCCAATTGATTTAGCTTATTTATTTTGACAGCTGCATCAAAAGAACGAAAATGCGTAAAATTTATTGCACAGCGATTTTTTTTTTTTTTTAAATTTATTATTATTACATTTATTATTATTGGAATAATTTTATTTTAATTATCCGTATTTAAATTTTATGTTATCTGTATTTGTGGTTTTTATAAACATTAATTAAAATATAAACATAAACCAATACTTGAAACTATTTTTTTGACATTACAAATTAGATTAATTGGTAAGAAAGAGATAGAAAATAAGTCACCTCGCCAGGTTACTTATTTGAATTAGACAGGTTCCACAAATAAGTATCCTTTTGGAAAACAGCCTTACTTATTTAAAATGGCGGCCAAATAAGTCATTAAGTTTCAAATAAGTATCGTTTGGAAAACAGCCTTAAAAACATGTTAGATTTATTGAGGTTATGTTTAGCAGCAAAGAGCATTTATTTTTTGCTGCTAGGTGTGGAACCTGTTGACGCGACAGCAGAACCAACTTCATTTAATACATTTTTTTTAATTTGAAATTTTCTATTAAAAACTTAAAATAATTGAATTTTTTCTTCAAAAATGCTTATATTTATGCACAAACTAAATTAATTAATATTTAAATCTGCTGCTCGCTGCCAATTTGTCGACATATTTATGCGAATAATTTGTGATAAATGAATTATATTTTGATTTAAATGTTTCACAAATTATTCCACCAAAAACCGACAAATCTTTTCCACAATATGTTCGTTTCCGCGTGATAATCATCGTCAACCTTATCCACCAAATTTAATTCAATTTGTCACAAATTGTTCCCACATATTTTCCACCAATCACCATTTTATGTGAAATTTTTGTCATTTTTTTTTTTTTGAGACGTTTGGTTACTAGGGTGAAATTTTTGTGATCACAATTTTTGGTTACTCGGGTTTATATTATAACAGCTGGCGCTATCGATATAATTATATAGCTAACGGTTGAGTGGGATTTAATCTGTCAAACACTACAATAGTTCTAACCTGCAAATTGTGATAATAAATTGTGGTGAAACTTTTTTTAGATTTTCTTAAATTTATTTATTTTAATATTGTTTTGGTAAATATATATTTATAATTTAATTCTGTAATATTTCGCATAATTATTATATACAGTAGTTCCCTCGAAAGATATTAAATAGTTCATATAAATATACTTATTAAATATATTATATTATATATATATAATATTAAATACTAATCATATATCTATATAAAATCACAATATTCATAATTTATCAAATGAAATTCAAAAATTGAATATATAAAAATAAAATTATGATTTGTTTACGGTATCATGTAAGAAATTCCGTCTTGTTAATAATCGATTATTTAATTATTTATAAAATGTCATTATATGCGTTTTCCACATAAAAATATGTGTAGCGAGCAGGGGAGGGAAAACAATTTTAAAGCGTGGTTCATAACCGAATTTAAATCAGTCGCGTTTACCAAGAAAATTGCACTTCCTAAAACTCGATGAACCGCCGGATTTTCTGTCTGTTCACACGATTATTGAATTTATTATATTCCTTCGTCGTTTCTTTCCTCTTTAATTAAGGTGGTTGCATAACATCGGGAACGACAATGGAAAAAATATCATAGCACTACTAAATAAGAACTTTCTACCAATCATAAAGTGATTTGTAGTAATATAAGCCCCTCTATCTAGTCACTTGTTCCATACTCGAGTTGTAAAAATTCTTAAGTTGTAAATTTTCATGAGACAGGCTCCTAGCAAAAGAAAACCAATTCCTTTTTCTTTACAGGCTCGAAGACTGTCTCATGAAAATAGGTGACCCATGTGCAACATAACAAAGTTAAACAAGTTTAAAATGTGTGATCTCATGACAGTAATACCAATTCCATTTCCATAAAGAACATAAAAATATTTAAAACAAAAATAAGAAAAGGAGTTGGTTTTCTGTCATGCGATCACACATTTTTATTTTAACTAGAGAGATCTCACAAAACTTTGTCGTTTTCGGAAATAGACTTTGGGTAACTTCACAGTAAATTTCAACATTTAAATTGGATCATTATAGTATAATTTAACGGTCAAAATTTATTGAGAAGTTTAACCAAAATCTATTTCCGAAAACGCCAATTACCTGTGACCGTAAACATCGATAACATCACCAAAAAAGTTTTAAGAAATCTCAAAAATTAGCAAAACAGAAAGTAGAATTGAGTTGGAATTGGTATTACTGTCGTGAGATCACACATTTTGCACTTTTTTAACTTTATTATGTTGCACATGGGTCGCTCAACTATTTTCATGAGACAGGCTTCTTTTCGGAGCATTGCTTTAACTTACGTTTAAAGCTATCTTTGCTTAAATTAAAGTCGGAACAGATGGTCGATTTTATTAAAGCTCTTTGACACCATGTTAACTGGTTAATTGTTATCATAGTTTTAAATTCCTACTCGAAACGTTTGATTCCAGTATAGATAATAAACGAACACTTTAAAATTTCTCGTCTATTTGCCAATGTTGTGATTTCATATCCAGTAGGATATGGTGGTAATCGCTTCAGGCTAACGTGGTACGGTTAATGTTGGTCGTAAACACCCATCCGTCTTTCCACGTTAAACTTTTTTAGTTAGTACGTCTTAATCTATACCTTTCTGATTACGATTCGTTATTACAAGGTCTTTTTCCTGAGAGTTTTGAGCTATATAGCTCTTCAATGAGCATTTCGTTTTTTTTCTAATTTTATACATTTCGTTTCATCGTCTTGTCTTCCGCAAGTTTCTCTGCGTTTATTCTTGGCTTTTTCTAGTGAGTAGTTATTTCTTTTCCTATTTTGTTCCCACGAGTATCGGAAAACTATATAGTCGACTTTATTATTTGCAACTGATGGAAACTTCAGTCCGGATTTTATTTTGGAGTTTACCTTCTCCTAGACAGGTTGCAGTCATTAATCGCTTTGAACACCCTTGACTTGGTACCTTCACTACAGAGTAACCTACCATATTGAATTCGGAATAAAGTTATTCTACTCGTCAAACCCTTTCATTTAATACCCATGTCAAGAGGGTGGAAAAATAAATTTAATCCGCCATCTTTGGGCATTCTGCTAGTCAAACAGGTGCCCACACAAACAACAAACCAACAAACATATTGGTAAAAATGGAGTAGAATTTCCTTTGCTATGTGTGTAAATTATTAATTTAATGTATAATGATCGGCTCTTCTACGTTTATCACTCGCTCTTTGTATCTTCTTATGTACAGGCTTTACCAATTTTCGAGTTGGTATTGGTCATTTATTGTTTTTAAGAGTGTTAAATTGTTAGTTTAACCGTTTAGTTTGGCTAATACATATTTCGTCACAAATCACCACCGTTGATTTGATAAATACTGGATTTTTGAAGCGTTGGTATTTCGTCTTGTAAGTTGCATAGATTGTTTTGGATTTTTTTATTATTTGAGAAGACAAACTGCATGTGATTGCAGACTCATAACAGCATTTAATCTTTTAACATTTTTGTGTCTGGTCTTAAATGGGTGGTTAAATTTTTTCCATCATTAATCAGTTTCACGGTTAAATTTAGTGATATTTTTTATTTGCTATACAACACACTCATTTTCCACAAAAAAAACAAAAATTTGAAATATTATTTTCTGATTATTTAAAAGAATCTTAATTAAGGACCAGAATTTTCTTAATTATTGACCAGAATCAGTTTATTATGTTATTTTGGGGTCGCTTAAACCGAATTCCAAACCGATAAATTAAACTGCTCAAGCACAAATCCACACAACTCGAGTATTCAAAACTAAGTAACTTTATAATTCAATAATGTATTAAATAATTCATGATGTAAACTTTTAAACCTCATACCCTTATAACGCAAGCTTCAGAAACTCATAGCCTCTATAACAAATGCTTTTAAACTCCATATCCCCATAAACTGAACTGCTAAACTCATACCTCTATGACTTGAGTATTAAGTACTATGTAGCTTCATTATACAAGCATTTAAAATACTCATCTCATAATGTAAACTTTCAAGCCTTACAACATCTTCAACGAAAGCTTCTAAATCGCATAGGCTCATAAAATAAGCTGTTAAATCGTATAACTACGTTACAGATGCTTTAAAATACCATAGACCTTTAAACTATGCTGTTAGATTCCATAAAATCTATGCAAGCTCTAAACCTCCGCCTTCCCATGTAGGCTTTTGAATACATTATCCGCATTGTAACCGTTCATACAATTTTTTCTGATTTGAACTTTTGGTTCCGAAATTTTTAATGCAAAATAGTTTTTCATGCTGTGATGCAAATAAGGTAATGTCATTTGCTACGTTTTTATGCTAAACCGTTATAAGTAAGTAAATGGATTTACATTTAACATTAAAAAAATTAAAGGAAGACTGTACTTGTATATACTTATGATTTATGGTGAATCAGTGATTTTTTGGTTTTAGCTGTGCCTGCCACGAGTATGCTACAAGAATGACATCCTCCAATAAGGCATAAACTTTTTCTGTGTCATTTGTGGGAAATACGTTGTTAGTAAGCTGAGAAAGCACAGATGCACTCAAAACTAGGTACAGAACAGTTTTTGGCATATAAATTAGTGAAATGGCCATTCATTGAACTCCAAAAATGATATGTCCTATGTGCTACTTGCAACTCAACAAACAGAAAAAATGGATGTTTGCTGTTGATCTGGCGGCAACCAAAAGATCATGAGACTGATTGCTATTTTTGTTTTTAACCAGTATTTTTATGTACAGCAAAAAAACAAAATCTTCTATTTTTTATGCATCTGTCGAATCTGTGACTTTTCCTATCCTTCTCGACGGCGCAATGTAAATAATATTATTGCTGGCGAAAAGCAAATTCCGTTGGAAATGTCGACTGATCAAGTTTTAGCTGATGCTTCCATCACCAAATATAAAGCTGGGTCTAGTAAAACAATTAATCAAAGCGATGAAAATTACGGAGAGCAAAACTTTCATGTACATCTTTGAAAAGTTTCTTAAACTGATGAAACAAAGATGATATAGAGATGATATGAGAACTATGGGATGAATCTGAGGCTGCATTTTCTCCATTCATAGATTGCATACTGTCTCGAAAATTTAGATGATTTTAGTGAAGAGCAGAGTGAAAAATTTCACCAGAATTGAAATATATTGAAAGGGTGTTTGGGATGGCCGAAAAGCACTTCGGAGATCATTTACAAATAAACGAACTCGTTATCATTCTGAGCTTCAAGGCTTATTCAAGAATCGCGGGAAGCGAGAGTACTCAAGTAAATCAAGCACCTCAAAAGCATAAAGCTATGTAAGTCCACCTTGTTGTTCCTGGATAGCACTAAATGCGGGTTTTGGAAGTAAAGAGAAGTCCTCATTCTCTCTGCGAGTTCAAAATTTGGGGTTATTACACTATTAGGTTTGAAACGCAATGCCTCTACTTGTATGCGGCTTAGGGCTTCAGGATAATGCCTTTTGTAAAAAATAGAAAGCAACAAGCTTAAAAAGCTTGAATTGGAAGAGAAGTAGTGTTTAAAAGCTTAATTTGTAGGGCATGGGATTTTACAGCTTTTGTTATAGAGGTTATGGGATTATGGAATTTCAAGCTTTCGTTAGTAAGGATATGCGATTTAAAGCCTTGCGGTTTGGATGTTTTGCGGTTTAACAGCTCTTAGTTTATGGGGCTATGGAGTTTGCAGACTTTCGTTGAAGAGGTTGTAACGTTTGAAAACCTGCGTTAAGCGGGTTATGAGGTTTCAATGTTAACATTATGAGTTAACAGTGTCATGAAGTTACTTAATTTTGAATATTCGAGCTATAGTTGTATGGGGCTTAACAGCTAAGTTTATGGGTGACAGTGTTTTAAATAATTTGTTCATGAAGTTACATAGTTTTGAATACTCGAGTTGTGGGGATATGAGGTTTAGCAGCTTACTTTATGGGGTTTAAAGCTACCCATTTAAAAAGTTGTGGGGTTTGAAAGTTTATTTTGTGGGACTTTAAAGCATCGTTCTTAGGTTTGTAGAGTTTAAAAGCTTATATGAAGGGTTTCGAATTCAGTTTTGCGATCCCAAAAACATATAATTTCTACTGGACAAAGGTACTTGTCGATTTTATTTTGTGGCCCTGTGTAATTATTATTATAACACAATTTTTTTGTTTTGGTATTACGCTTATATTTGCATAAATAAATTTGCAAATATTTACGCTTAATACCAAAAACTAATTTGTTTTAATTAATAAAAAAATCTAATATATTTATATAAAAATTATTGCTCGTGTTTCCTCGGGCAAATTTGATAAAAATTATCATGATTTTACCATAAAACGCACTCATTTATCACCAAAAACCTAGACCAGCTTCTTTCGAGAAGATTCTGGAATAATCGTTATTTAAATAATACGTAAAAAAAAAAATTAACATTACATCCGGGATCCGGCATATCAGGACTTCCCTTTGAGAAGTTTCTGGAATTAAATGCTGTTATAAATCATAGGCCTTATGGATCCTAGTTTCGGCCAGAGCAAATCTTAAAACAAACAAATAATCATCAATTTCCATAATACATACTGCAAATACTTAATAGTTGAAAATACTACTACTACTAGTATTCTGTATGATAGCGCCGGACATGAGCATAGGAAGTGATCCTTTTCGTCCATGCAACTTCTACAAAAGTCATTCGTCTGTATAACCAGTCTTCTCGCATGTTCCCCAAAAAGGCAGTGACCTGTCATTATCCCTATTTGTGAGCTTAGTCAGCAGCAGACGACGAAACGAAATGAAGCGGAATGCCTACTTTTAATTCAAAATCGAATATCTTTCATTCAAAAATACATGCCTTTTTGGTTTGTTGCATTTTTACGGCACTTGCCTTTGGCGGCGTATTTCCTTTCGACGTTCGCACGCATCAATGATGCGGGCACCAGCAGCTAAACGTTAGGTGAACGTTTCAGCAATTTGAATCCGTGCAATTGGGCGCCGAACATGTCCAATTGGAGGTGGTGATGCTACGGCAGATTCTGGCGGTGCTGCTTCCACGACGACTTCTCGATCCTCCAAGATTGCTGCCAATGGCAAATCGTCCAAGTCTATGCCATCCGATTTCGGATGAAATCCCGCCATAATCCAAGTTAGGTAATCCAAAAACGTATGGATCCAAATGTTATACGCAAAAAATGCCAATATAACCTCAGATAATATATTCGTTCGGAATACCAAAAAAATTAATGAAATATGCGGGCATGATATACCGACACGGATCGCGATCGATGCTGTTGCGAACCATGGCGTGCATGTGCCAAAAAGCGCCCTTATGGAGCCGAAAGTGTTTGCGAAAGTCGACGTCGTCGTAGTTTTCGACCATAGAGCGTTTGTAGGTGCGATAAGGATGTCTCACCGCGTGTTCCACTTTTCGTGCATCTATTTTTCCCTCTGATGACGATATGGAGGACATCAAAATGTTGCCAATTTTACGTCAATTTTAAAAGGGCACGAAAATGACGAAATCAAATTCAATCAAATATAAATTTAATTTGACAAAATTTAAAACGCGATTGCAATGGTTGGAATGAAAAAGGAGTGAATAAGCCATCGAAAATGTTCTTAAACCGGCCGTCGAAGTGCGGTTTAAAATCGGCGTGGTTTATCGGCCAATTGGTTTAAACATTTTGTTGTAAATTTTTTAAACAAGTGAATACTATGAAATTTCAGAAAAAATTTGGTCTAAAACGATTCAAACCATGGCCTAAAATAAACCAAATTTAAACCGAGTGAATAATTTGGCCGTTACTGACAAAATTATTCTCATTATTCCAATTTTGTCCAACAAAGCTTCAATCGGCACAATTTCTAAGCTGGATACATATGGCACTATTTGTATTACAATTTGATAATATTATCGATAGATTGTCATGCTATGGTAATATACGATAGAAACGTTGAGCTCATCATTAATTAATTTATACAGATCTTTTGACTCGATGATGTTGGTACTGTACACATTGGCCAAATTATGAAATGTCTTAACTTAATTCACCCTCAAATTGGCTGCATCGATGTCTTTTGAGTGAAACTCCACTTTTGAGTGAACACTACACTTAGGCTTACACTGTTTTAGAGTCACCTCAATTATTTACAGACATACTTGGAAAGAAAGGTCAATTAGACAGCGCGGTAATTATTTATGTATGTACCCCCGACCACAGAATTTACGAATTAAATTAATTATTAGTAATTCAATTTTTTGCTTTGATTTTTGCAAGAGGTTTCTCATTTTCCAATGTTGCAATTATTTCATTGGGGGGCAGTAATTTAAATTAATCTGTTTTTCTACAAAATTTCTTAAATATTCTTTCAGCGTTTTGTGCGACCTTTCTAAGGCGCCATTTGTTTGAGGGTGAAAACTGGTTGTTGTTATGTGTTTTATTTTAAGTTGTTTACAAACTTCGTTGAATACTTTACTCATAAAGTTGGCACCCATATCCGTCAGTATTTTTTCTGGGGCTCCTAGTTTCGTGATATATTGTTCACACATTGCTTTAGCTACTGTGGCTGCCTTTTCATTCTGCAATGCTATAGCTCCCGAGAATTTCGTTAGGTCATCCTGGAACGTCAATATGTGTGTATTCTGGTTTTTGGTAATTGGTAAGGGACCCACTATATCTACTGCTACCCGTTCAAAAGGTACTCTGGATGTGTCCGTTAATGCAAGAGGGACTTTTGTTGATTTGCTGCTTTTGTTTGCTTTACATTTCTTACAGTTTCCTATGAAATTTTTGATATCTCTCAGCATGTTTGGCCAATAATACTGAAGGCGTATCCTCTTATACGTTCTGCTGATGCCCTCGTGACCGCCGAGAGGTAGGTTATGTTTCTCGTCCAAAATCAGCTGCTTAGTCTTTGGGTCGGTTATAATTTGCACTTTGATGTCTCTTGATTCTTCCCTTGCGTTTGTTTTTGCTTGGTTGCTTGTTTGTTGATCTGGTTCTTTCGCGTTTTCGTTTTCTTCTGCTTTACCTACGACAGCTTTGGTCTTTGCCCTTGTTATCGCATTGACTTCCTCTCTCCTAATTCTGCTCAATGCATCAGCTCCTGCATTGTTTTTTCCTGAAGTGTGGACAATGTTGTAATTATATTCGGCAAGCTGTATTCTCCATTTTACTATCCTTTTTGACACATTTCTCAGGTCGCCGATGAGTGGTTTATGATCTGTTTTAATAGTGAATTTCCGGCCAAAAATGTATGGTCTAAAAATCTCCACGGCCCATTTTATTCCTAACATCTCTTTCTCTATAGTTGAGTAGTTTTTCTCTGCTTGTTTTAGTGATCTGCTTGCGTAAGCGATCGGTAGGTCATCTTCACCTTGCAACTGGCTCAATATTGCTCCTATACCGTAGTCGCTTGCGTCGGTTGTGATTATGAAGTTTTTGCTAAAATCTGGATATTGTAGTATTGGCGGTGTGACGAGTTTTTCTTTGATTCTAATGAAAGCTGTCTCTGCTTCGCTTGTCCAGGTGAACTTCTGATTTTTGCGCGTTAGTTTGTGTAATGGTTCCGCAATAGTAGCAAAGTTTGGTACGAATTTTCTATAGTAGCTCGTTAAACCCAGGAATCCTCTCATTTCTCTGATTCTGCTTGGTTTAGGGAAGTTGATAATTGCTTCGATTGTTTTTGGATTTGGCTTGATTCCGCTTGTCGTTATTATGTGACCTAAGTATTGTATTTCTTTTCTCAGAAACTGGCATTTTTCTGTCTGTATCTTTAGATTGTTTCTTCTTAATGCTTGGAATACATCTTTTAGTTTATTATTATGGTCGCTTAAACTCCTTCCGTATATTATTATGTCGTCCAGATACACGAAACATTTTAGCCCTTGTTGACCTAATAAGACATTGTTAATCATCCTCTGAAACGTGCTCTGGGAGTTTTTCATTCCGAATGGCATTCGTAAGAACTCATAATGGCCGTAATCAGTGCTAAACGCCGTTTTGTGTCTGTCTGACTCATGTACTTCTATCTGATGATAGCCGCTTGCCATATCTAACGTTGAGAAGTATTGTGACCTGCCCAGTTGGTCGAAAATATCGCTGATTAGAGGTAGTGGGAATGAGTCTCCAATGGTAGCTTCGTTCAGTTTCCTGAAATCTACTACCACCCGCCACTTCGTTTTACCATCTTTATCAGGTTTTTTTGGGACTACCAACAACGGGCTGTTGTAAGGGCTTATGCTATGTGTTATGATGTCGTTGTTTAGCATCTCTTGGACTTGTTTATTCACTTCTTCCTTAAGTGATTGTGGTAATCTATACTGCCTCACGTTGATTGGTTTTATGTCGGAATGCAAGGTTATTTCGTGTTTTACCTCTGGGACGCTGGATAATTTGTCGCCTTTTATGTAGAATAGGTCTTCGTATTCTTGTATGATATTTAGAATCGATAATGCTTCTTCTTTGTTTAAATCTGTGTCTAGCGTTGGAATTACTTGTTCCATGATTTTCTCAATTCTTCCTGGTTCTGTCTTCTCTGTTGGGGTGTATGCGTTGATTTTTAGGACGTGGTAGTTTGCCAATGGAGTTAGTGTTGGTTGTATTTCTTTGATTTCTACTGTGTGGGCGTTTAAATTAACTATAGTTATATTTGCTCTTTTGCCTGCTCCTATGATGCTATTCCCTATGAAAACACCTTCTTTAATTTTTTTTGAATGGCATACGTACTCATTTTCCACAAATGTGGCTAGTTGTATCAGTTGCTCTGTCCTTGGTGGGACGATGATTGATGTTGGCTGATTGTTGAAACTTAGTAGTTCCTTATTTATGCGCAATTGTTTAGTACTATACAATATGTCTACTTTGTTTTTGCTTAGGAAGTCTCTTCCTATAATACCTTGCTCTTCTATCGGGAAGTTTTCCATCACTACCTGGAATTCTTGTTTTACTTTCTCTGTTGGGGAAATGATTATTTCAGTTTCTACACTTCCTAATGACATTATGGTGCCTTCACCAATACCGCTTAGTATGGCTTTGTTTTTCTCATATATTTTTTCTAGCTCGGGTATGTAGTTTTGTTTCAAGACTGATACTGAGGCACCGGAATCTATCAGGAAATTTACTGGTTTACTCGTGGTGCCGATACTTAACGTGATGGTATCGTGAGAAAACTTTTTCTTTGATATTAGTCTTATGTTATGTTCTATTGGTGTTCGTGTATTGGCATTTTTCCTACTTGTTGCTTCATTCAGAACTGTTGGTTTGCTTGTACTTTGTGCTCGATTGTTCTGTGGGACTGTTCTTCTTTCCATGTTCTTTAGAGTTGTGTCTTGGTATAATAGGTTCTCTAGGGTGTTATTGCCTGATATTTGGTCTTCCTCGTGTTCCATAGTGATAAGAAAACTGTCTTTGTTATTTTTTCCTACTGGGTTCATTTGTTTTGTGGTTCTGTATTGATGTGTGTTTCCGTTGTTTGGTTGCTTCTGTTCGTTTGTGTCGTTGCTGTCTGTTGTTATGGTTTCTTGTGCTTTATTGGTTGTTTTTTGTTCGCCTGTGACCTCATCGTCTTGCTCTGTTGGATTTTTATTTTGTGTTGTTGCGTGACCGTTGGTTGGGATAGTTAAAAACCCTGCTGTGTTTTGCTCTTGGTTTAGCTTTACGGTGTCTGTTGACTGTACTTGTTTACCATTTAGATTTCCTATTTGTGCTTGACTGGCAATGTTATTTGTTTGCTCCGGAGTTGATTTACTGTGCGTCTGGCTGGAGACGGCTTTTGCTTGTTTAATTGTTAGATTGTTGTGCGTCTGGCTGGAGACGGCTTTTGTTTGTTTGATTATTAGATTGTTGTGCGTCTGGCTGGAGACGGCTTTTGTTTGTTTAATTGTTAGATTGTATGTTGGTCTCACAAAGGTTTCTTCTTGGTTTCGGTTATGGTTTGCCTGGGTTTGGTTGCTTGTGGTTTTGTTTGCTGAGGTCATGGCTATCTTCTGTGTGTGCATTATTGTAGGTTTCTCTATTGTTGTGTATTTGTAAGTTTCTGGACCCGCTCGGGTTTCCCGGTTGTTGTTCTTCATTGTGTAGATGTGGTTGTGCTGTAATCATGTTGATTTTCATATTTGCGAATTTTTCCTCAATATTTATGTTCCTTGCTTGCGGTTGAAGTTCATAATTGTTGGTTTTATTCTGTATGAAATTTTGGTTACCACGTAGTTTGCTTCGACATTCTTCGAAGGTATGTCCTACTGTAGTTTTACAGTATGAACAGTACTTTGTCGGTCGGTTTACTGTATATCCCTGGTTTGGGGGTCGTCTGTGGTTATTATACCTCTGTACTAGCTCTGTGTTGCTATTCCGGTAGTTACTTATGTTCTGTTGCTGTTGATTTCTGTATCCGTTTGTCGGGTTTGTATTGTACCTTGTTGTATGTTGATTTGGTGGTTGTTGAAATCTCGAACTGTTCTGCGCCCATATTCTGGATTTGCATATGTCATACGTATGGTTGGGCTTGTTGCAGTAATTGCATATTATTGGATTGTTTCTGTATAGATTGTGGTTCATTTTGGTATTATAGTCTGGTTGCAATCTTTCGTGCATTGTTATGGGTGTGAATTCCCCGTTCGTCATCATTAGCATTCTCTCTATATCCTCTGTTTGTTCCATAATATCTTCCACGTCATTGGCTTTTATTGTCGCTATTTTCTCTTTCAAGATTATGTTGTTCAACCCTCTTTTGAATGTCTGAATTGCCGTATTCGCTAGGTGTTTCGAATAGGCTTCGTCTATCGTTGGTATACCGTATTTCGTCCTATATCCGTTCTTGTAATCTTCTAATGTTTCTATTACTCGCTGTCCATAGTTTCTAAGGGATTCTCCATATGACTGCTTGCACTCTACGAATTTCCTTTCTAATTCACCCAAGGTCCAAACCTTGGTATACATGCTGTTTAGTACTGTTCTTAATAATTCGTAGTCTTCAATTTGTCTGCTGCAGATTCGTGCATATGCTCCTCCTGTCAGTCTGAATTTTATCAAGTTCCCGAATATTTTCTTCTCTTCCGGCTTTGTTAGTGTGTTATATATACTGTCCGCCAATCCAAGAAACCTTGTCAAATCCGTCGTTATGTTCTTGTCGTCTTCTCCGCTGAATTCGGGGACCATGCTTGTAATGCTTTGCTGGATTTCCTTCGTTGAAGCCATTTTGTTTGTCTTATTTTGAGATTTTACCTGATCGAGTGCTCTGTGTTGTGTTACTGCCTCTAGTTTCTTTACTATGCTATTTGTTGTTTCGGGTGTTGCTACTTGAATGTTTTCCGTGGTGATTTGTGTGTTCTTCGGTTGCTTTTCTTCTTGGTGTGTTACTATTTCAACTACTGGTGTTTGTTCACCGGGTTGTTCTTCTACTCTTGGTTGTTCTACTGTCGTCTGGTCTATGTTGTTGGGATACTGTACTTGTACGGTTTTCTCCTCTGTTATTTTCTTCTTGTGTTTAGGATGTTTGGCCTTTATTGGTTCTTATTCTAATTCGCTGCTAGAAGTTTGTGGTTCTGAGTCACTGTTACTATTCTCTGTTTGAGAGCGTGTACGATTGTCTCTGAATAGAGATGGTGCTCGCGGGTTTGGCCTAGCTAGTACTGGTGAACGTGGTGTTTTTTGCGATTTACCAAATTCTGATGGTGAAGGATTCACGCCGCTCATATATTACACTTTTTTCTTCCACTTAAAATTCGATGTTCAAATTGTATTAACCCTTGTGTGTATACCCGAAAAATTTTACGCTAGTACACACCCGACCCACCCGGGTAGCCAAGTGTATTTTTTCGTGTTTTTCAACCGATTTTTTGTCGGTTCCGCTATGTTGTTGCATTTATGTTATAAATTTAGTATTTTATTGAATAAAAACGAGAAAAATATATATGTATATGTATAGGGAATTCCCCATAATGAAAGTGGAAAACGAGAAACGAAAAAACACAAATGAGGAGAAAATTATTAATATACTGTCCGTCATACTAATAGGTTGTGGTTGTTCAAATGTATAAAACATCCCTTAAAAACTGTGATCGCAAATACGTGGCACGCGTGCCAAACCTTGCACGTTTAAAAATTGGTCTGGCACGCCAAAAAATTTTAGAGTAGGTACTCAACAATTGTAGTAATTTTTCCAAAAAAGAGAGAAAGCTTTTAGAATTTTGATAAAGCTTAACTATTGAAATGCTGGAGAACGAGGAAAACATAAAATCAATTTGGTCATACAACCACCTTTGAAATGAATGTCAAGTATTTTCGACAAATATGGAAGGTTCGAAAGTAAATTACTAGATAGGTGATAGCATATTTGCAACATTTGAAACTATTTTTGTTAGGTACCGATATGTTTCAAATGGGTGAGTTTAGCAAATGGGTCAAATGGGTGAGTAATTTTAGTTCAGGGTTTATTTAGTACTACAAATTACGAGAATTAAAAAGCAGTTTTGCGATAGTATTATTGAATGAAAAATGTTATTAATTCGAATTTAAATATCAATTAATTAAAAAGGCATTGAACCAAAAGTTTTATTCAAAATTCCAGAGAAATACGATTAGCAGAAAGGTTAACTTTCACGCGTAAAGATTTGAAACTGGAAATTCGTAAGAAGATCTGAAATTCTGAATCGTTTTTCTTCATCTACTTAAACCTACTTGACTATTTAGTTGACGATGCCAGATCATCGCGTAACAGAATTTTAACACACCATTTCATAATACATATTGTAGTTGAAATAGATAGATAAAAAATGTTTGCTCCAAATATCGTTATGGGTTCGTATTTTTATAGGTGAACATGTTGAAAAGAATTAGGAATAGAACGGCCTAAGGCAATTGTTTTGGGTTAAGACTTTGAGCCCGATTTTTGGGATAATTAAATGCATCTTAAAATAAAACTTTGGTGATCCTTAATATTATATTTAAATATCATATTTTGATTTGGCACGCAGAAAATCAGTCATTTAAAGAAATAATTGTATTGGCACGGTAATAACCAACTATTTGCAAATATGTACTGGTATAAAATTACAGTGGCGGATCGCAATAGGGATATACAATTTAAAATAAATTAAAATAAAACTAAGTCTTTTCCTTATATTTTGTTCTGGCTACCCGGGTGGCCGGGTGTGCGTTAGAAGGGTAAAGAAAATTATTCACACATAACTCCATCAAAAAATAATTTTTATCCAATTTCTATACAAAAATCAAAAACTAATAGTCAATTCTTGGATGTCAAGAAGCTAGAAACGTCCAACTTCAAAATTGCAGTCCCCACAAATATTTAAAGTTGAAATGGCTACCCGGGTAGCCGGGTGCGTACACAAGGGTTAATTGTGTGTTTTAACTTTCTTGTAATCTGGAAAGTTCGGATTTAGTACGACCCTAAGCTAAACTCACTTTATTCCTTTACTTATGAGCTTAACCACTTTCGAATTTATTCACCCGGCGTGAATAACTATGACTTGGTTGTGGTGACTAAAAATTCTCGTTTTGATTAATTTATTTTCGCGGATGTCCTACGGAACTTTTTACCTACAGCGCCATTTAATGTTGTGACTACGGGAGGATTTTCTTGATTACTTTTGTTATACTTGGTGATGTATGAGTTGACGTTGAATTTGTGGTACTTGACTTCGTGCAAAGATTGTGATTGTCTTGATATCTAACAATTTGGCTATAAATTTATATCTAAGCTACCTTAATTTCTGACGTACAAGTATCATGAACATTTAACGTTAATGACTAACTCAGTATGTCAGTTGATTATGGAATTTGTAAATCTATTTCTGATAAAATTGGAATTGTCTAGCAGATTTATCGTATTGATTCAGTTTGTCGGTTGTCGTTTGCTTTGCTTGTTACTGTTTGAAATAAGTAATGTCTAGTTATTGTAGTTATCAGCTTACCACGGGTGGGGGCCGATTCTGTCAAGTCAATTGTTATAGTCGTTCTACAGTGAGAAGGTACCGTTAGTACCTGTTTTAGTAAGGAGTAAGGATACTGTATAGGACAGGTGAGACATGGGGCATACGCGTGATTTTCTCACGTTTTGGAATCCCCCCTTCGCTTTACCGTGCGAAGGTTTCTGCTCAAGTGTCTTGCAGCCTTGTTGATTATTTTTAGTAGGATGTTTAGGTTGAATATACTTACAAATATATCTGATGAACGATTTATGCACCAATTCGGTTGATCTCTCCAAATTGTAGATGATCGGCTAATATTAACTTCTGTATGAATGAAGATTACAAAGAATGACGGGTTACTGGTTATGATAATTATTTTATTGGTTCGATTTCAAAAGGTTACACTGTTTTGTTGTTAAAATTACGTGACTTATGCTGATTGAAGTTTTAAAGTTACTATATTTTCTTCTACCAAAAAGTTTCATTATATACAGAATTTTGTTAATATTTTACAACAATAATTTGGCAGTTTCCTGTTTTTCTCGATTTTATTTTTTGTGCAATTTGCAAATTCAAAATTTTTCATAAAAAATCAATTTTTTTTTTATTTTGTAAATTTGATACTTAGCTTAAGTTTGGTACCAACAATAATTTAACAGTTTGTTGATTTTTGTGAAATTCGCAAATTCGTGTTTTTTTTATAAAATCAGTTTTTAAATTTTGATTATCATATTTCGGGGCAATGTTCTCTGGTTTGTTATGCATAGCGCACGTGTGCTTACCTCACGCCTTAATTTATGTTAGTAAATAACACATTGAGCTTTTAGTACATCTTATTTTTCTTATTCGCCTAAATTTGCTTCAAATGCATAAATATACTTAAACAGTTTTATTATTTTGTACGAATATATTTTTTTTCACTTTTGTTTGTTTTTATATATTTTTTTTGTAATTGAATACTGTTGGAATGCGGATTCATAACATTGACCTATATTTGTCTCGCATTTATGTTTATGCATATGGGTAATGATTTATAAAATATGTAAAGTTATGTACTGATATCGTCTTATATGTATTTATGTATTTATAGTGTCTTAAGGAAGTATTTATATGAATTTATATATTATCTCAAAAAGTATGTTGGAATATGTTGGGATATTTATGTGTATTTATGTATTGATAAGATGTATTTAGATGGTTGCACAACATACCTTCCTCCTTTGGGGAGTGAAAATTTCAGAAGGAAATTTTCACTTATCGTATGATATGTAAACTATTGTTAATTTATTACTTAATTCTAGTGTTAGTATTATTTATTATTATTAAATGGAGGTTGATTGGTTCTCCTTGATCATGGATGTTAGTTGCTCGCTGATTGTTGGTCATATTTCGGCTGATTTTAATGTACAGAATTAGTCATCTCATTTTCCTGAGATTTACCTATCTTATGTAAGATTAGGCTCTGATGTGTTGCAAAACCTTTAGCTGCTAGTGTTTGGTGTCATCAACTTCGATGTTTGCTGCTTGTCGCCTATTTTTGTTTTTGTATTTTCTGCTCACTTGTAGACATTTTGTTGTTGGTTTCTATCTGGTATTGATGTTAGTTGGTTGTCTTGAGGGTTTACCGTGTGGTTGTGGACTTGTTTGGCTATTTTTTGTGGTCTTTTTTTTTTTTTTTTTAGCTTGCTTGTTTTTTTTTATTTTTTATTATTAATATGCGTAATATTGTGTATTTTAATTGTTATTATTATACTGCTGTTTTATTATTATTGTTATTGTTATTAATTATTATTTTTGTCGTTGTTATAATTTTTATTAGCTTTATTATTACATTTCTTATTATTGTGTCTGCTCTTGTCCATGGACCCTCTAATGCATTATGTTCTAGTTTCTTAGTTTCTTTTGTTACACAGTCATCTAACATCTTGGCTTTGTTGTTGGCTTGCTATCTTCGTTGTTGGCTTCGTCTACTGTGTTTGCTTGTCATCGTGTTGATTGGCAGTGCCTGTATCGTCATTTTGTTTCAGCGTTGTCATTCGTCTTGGTTGATCTAATTTTCCTCTTGTTGTCTCCATTTCTCTGTTTATTTTGTTATATTATGTTAGTCCGTGTTAGTATATAATTCTATTGTAAAATGGCTTTTGCTCTAAATCTTAATTAACTTATTTTGGTTATTACGTAAAAAATTTAAATGACTTAAAATCTAAGCTTGTTCAAAAATTATTTTCCTATTTATTCAAATTTTGAGAACATTTTCAAGAATTTGTTTTATAATGTATTAAAATTAAGATTGTCTATGGTTAGTTAGAATTTTGGTTTATTTTTGTGTGCCGAATTAGACTTGTTCTCTCATGTTTGTTAGTTAATTTGGAACATGAGGGAAAAAGTACTTTTGTTGTGCGTTTTCTTTCAAGTTTAATGTCTGGTGTATATTTACCAGAAGTTTATTGGATTGTCTCTTCTTAATATTCTCATCTTTTCCATTTCTACTTTTATTATTAAATCGTCCAATTTTTTTTGTCTTCCTGATCTATTTTTTATGTAGTCTTTGTCGAAGGTCCTTTCAATTAGTCTGAACGATCTATTGACCTCTTCCCAAACTTTGTCCGTTCTTTCTTGTTATTTTTTTTCGCTTTCTCTTTTCTCATCGTCCGTTTCTCTTCCTATGGTGTCAATGACAGCCCATATGGGGTCGTCATCATCGGGTAATGGGTTGTCGTAGTTGGGTGCTAAGTTGTACGCTTCTTGTGATACTTGCTTTTTCATTTCACTTCCGTTTTTTCTTCTTATTCTGGTATTTTGTTTCCTCATTCTCTTCAAACTGTAGGAAGATAGACGGGATTACTGTTATTACTACCTTATTATTATTATATTTTTTTTTTTTTTTTTTTTTTTTTTAAATGTATACGTCGTTGTGCCTTATCGGTTGGTGGTTGTCTTTAGGTAAAAGTGAAAAGGATTTTTTTTTTTTTTTATATATATATATTTCATTTATTTGTTCATTTCTCTTGTTTGTTCATTTTTTCTTTTTCTGTTGTTTTTACGTTCTTCCTTTTTCATGTATGCTGCTGCTGCCTTCCTTCTTTTCCTAGCCTTTTCCTTGATTCCGCGTATCTCATTCTTTAGTTCTGCTAGTTGTTTTTCTAGTGGGCCTTTGTACTTTATTGTTGCGATCCCTAATAGTCTTTCTACATTGCGTTTCTCACTTTTTAGGCGTTTTAAGACTCCTCCTCCTAACTTGGCTGGTTTTACTTGGTTGGGGTTTTCGATTTTGGGTGGTACTTGAACTACGCTTGCTTTGTTCTGATCTGCTAGTGCGGTTTCTTTTCTTCTTCTATATTCCTCGATGGTTATTGACTTCTTGGCTTTGGTGTTCTCCATTTTCTATAAGAATCATAATACTTCTTTTAGTTTGATATTATACTAGGTGTATTATTACTTTGCTAATCCTATGTTAACTTATTCTATTTGGTTAGTTTGCTTATTACTACGTTCTTTCTTTGTTTAAACTATTTTGGTTCCGTAACTCCTTCTAGCTGGGTTTGCTTCGCCTTGCGCTTCTTTCAACTCGGTTGTTCTTTGGTTGATGTTTACGGTTGTTGTCTTCGGCCCGTTTTTCTTGCACTTGGTGTATAACCAGATTATTACAAATAGAATCAAGGCTACCGCACTTGTCACCGTGATTGTCCCAATTGTTGTTACTTTCTTGTCATTTAGTATCTGATGTTTTCCTATTTCCGCCTTTGTTCTCTCTGCTGCTGCTGATAAATGCTTAATTTTTACCATTTCTTCTTGAAAAGCCTTCCCATGTTCCTGGTGGTTTAATAATCTTATTTTCTCGATTGCTGTGTCTTTCCTTTGGTCTTTGTTGTCAGTTTCTGTTGTCTCCTCGCTGTAGCTTTCCTTTTATTGTTGGGTTTGGGGGTTGTTCGGACTCTAATGTTTTTGGATACCCTGTCACTATTACCGATGTTAAAATTGTCTGATTTAATATAAATTGTTTTCGGCTTTTTTATAGACAACATACTATTTGTAATGACATACTCATTATTTTCGATTTGGCAAATCAGAAAAATAATGGAGTCATACTCCTAATATATCTACCAGCAAAAGTAGAAAATATTCATCCCCTCCCCCCTTTTCTTTCCCGCAGAGTCAATACAAAGTGTATCAACTCTCAAAAATGAGAAATCTCTTTGAGATTTTGTGTTGGTAATTCGGTTTCGTACAGAAAAGTAAGGTCTACTCATCAGGTAGCTACGACCGAACTACAAAAATTCAACTCTCGAAAAATACATTAAGTATTTAACTAGAGGGTATAGAGTTAGCGAATTATATTCACTAACTCGAACTTAAAATCCCAAGCAGAAATCTCATTTGTGTGCGTATAATGCCCGCACTAATATTTACGATGTTAAAATTGTCTGATTTAATATAAATTGTTTTCGGCTTTTTTATAGACAACATACTATTTGTAATGACATACTCATTATTTTCGATTTGGCAAATCAGAAAAATAATGGAGTCATACTCCTAATATATCTACCATATATATATTTGAGAGTTGATACACTTTGTTTTGACTCTGCGGGAAAGAAAAGGGGGGAGGGGATGAATATTTTCTACTTTTGCTGGTAGATATATTAGGAGTATGACTCCATTATTTTTCTGATTTGCCAAATCGAAAATAATGAGTATGTCATTACAAATAGTATGTTGTCTATAAAAAAGCCGAAAACAATTTATATTAAATCAGACAATTTTAACATCGTAAATATTAGTGCGGGCATTATACGCACACAAATGAGATTTCTGCTTGGGATTTTAAGTTCGAGTTAGTGAATATAATTCGCTAACTCTATACCCTCTAGTTAAATACTTAATGTATTTTTCGAGAGTTGAATTTTTGTAGTTCGGTCGTAGCTACCTGATGAGTAGACCTTACTTTTCTGTACGAAACCGAATTACCAACACAAAATCTCAAAGAGATTTCTCATTTTTGAGAGTTGATACACTTTGTATTGACTCTGCGGGAAAGAAAAGGGGGGAGGGGATGAATATTTTCTACTTTTGCTGGTAGATATATTAGGAGTATGACTCCATTATTTTTCTGATTTGCCAAATCGAAAATAATGAGTATGTCATTACAAATAGTATGTTGTCTATAAAAAAGCCGAAAACAATTTATGTCACTATTACCGTGAATTCTTTTGAGGTTATCTTGCATGAGGACATGAAAGTTATATATAAGCAAGCTACTTGTATTTGATAATATTCAAATAATCTGTTTGTAAACGGTTTTTTATTAGCGCAAAAAGTTTCTTGTTGTTAAAGGTCTACTATCTAAGATCTAAGCTCTAAAAGTAACAGAATAGTTAAAAATGTTGTCTCAAACTATTACAAGGTTTCTTGTTTTATTGACTATAATTATATGCAAACTTTAATTAACATTGGAGCTTCTAAAAATGAAACAAATATGTGTGTATTAATATTAAGGTTTATAAAAATATTAATGATAAAACATGACCTTGTACTTGAGAATAAATTAACAGCGGCATCAGTAACTCGAAAATGTGTAAAATATTAAAACAAAAATGTGTCTAATTTGACGTGCAAATTTAAAACTTTGGGCGACTCGTTTGAATGCTTGAAATCAGTAATTTGTCAATTTCTATTCATGTAGTGTATTTCTTTACCGACTACAGTCTTATTAAGTTTTCCAAGTAATTCTTATACAAATTTTAGAAATTACACATGTAACAAGAAAGCGAGTGTATTTTGTCGTCAAGATTTATATTTGTGTAAATCATTATGAAATTAAAATACGTTAGAAGCAACTTTTTAAAAAATCTTAATCATTAAGAGTTATTTATAGCCAAAATGATTAAATTTAAAATTATGTATTCTGTTATCAATACAAAAAAAAATTATTATACGTTTTGTTCTTTTATAATTAATTAATAAAAATGATTTATTTATAAAAATTTATCGTTTAGGATTACATAATGAACTAAAAATAAATCTGTCTGAAAATTTGAGAATGTTGATAAGCGTATGAAAAAAGTACAAAATTCAACAACCTACACAACACTACTTTGAATTTATGCATGCTTTCTGATTACAAATTAGTCTAGAAATTGTACAGTTAGTAAGAGATTACACAACACAATATATTGTGTTAGTATAGTTAAAGTATGTTTCAGATTTTTAAGTAGTTTTATTGACACTTAAAGATTACCATCAGGAAAATATTGATTTAAGTATTTATTTACAATCAATTAAATTTATGACTCCATAAATAAAATGGTATTGTAAATTTAAAGACAACTTATTACTTCAAATACATTATAACATTATCTTATAGGTAAATATCATTATTTTTGGCAATTTAATAACAGGTTAACCTTTGTGTCAACACAAGTATAAAACCACGCGTTAACACGACGTACAAACTCGAGTGCGTATCAATTTTTGATGAGTTTTATGAGTCAAACATTTACATTTTATAAAGATTTTTCGTTTTCTTAAAATTGGATACTCTTTCCCCTTGTCAAGCCACCAAAGCATAGACTCAGAATTAATGTTAGATTATATAGAGAACTGAGACATGTTGAACAGCAATCAAAATCTCATTCGCTATTTGCATCTTTGACCTTTAACAATTAGATCAAGTAATAAACCTCTATAGTATACTTTTGAAAAACCTTAAGAATTTAAGGTTCACTCCGTTCATTTCGTTTCTGAAAAAGAATAATCTAATTCGTCGAGAAATGTGAAAATCTGACACAATGGTTAGTACAATCAATAGTTAAGGCAATTAGACAGCCGTTTACTTATGTACGTTGTAAAAATAGTCACAGAATATAATTCAGGCATAACGCAGATTTTATATGGAAAAATTTCGACTCGACTTTTCTTCGTTAGTTTGGTGAAGGTAAGATTATCAGCGTTTAGGTCGGTTTATTTGTAATGTTTTGTCGTCAGTTTTACTTGAGCATACAAGACTGGCAATAAAATAGATGTGTTACTCACATCGACACTTCTTAAATTTTTCCTTAGTTTCCTCTTCAGTGTGGAGAGTGGAGTATTCAGCAAACACTTTGTTGAGTAGATGTAGCGAGGAGCTGCGATTAAAGCATACCGACTTGAAAAGCCGTACAAAAAAGCAATTTTACGAAAACAACGCGCGTTATAAGAAATCTGGTGATGGTGGTCATTCACCAAAAATTTAAAGATTACGAACAATTATTCATTTACTTTGCTGGGGAAAACGCCATGAAAGGCTTTGTATCTTATCGTGATACATTTGAGGTAATATTAAAAAAATAAACTACTACTTTACTAACGTACCATCAGGAACAGCCAAAATAACAATTTGTGAAAGATTGCATGAAATTGAAGATGAATGTATGTTGACGAAAGATGAATTTTTGAAAGTTTTAGAAGTAAGTGTGAATGATAATAATTACTTCAAATATCAGGATATTGTTTATAAGCAAAAATTTGGTTAGGCAATGGGCAATTCCTTGTCACCAATATTGGCAGATTTGGTGTTAGAAAAATTGTTCAATGAAAAATTGCGATTATTACAACAGCAACCGTCATTCATCTATAAATATGTGAACGATATTATTTTAGCAACAACGAAATCAAATGTTGAAATTATTAAATTACAATTTAATACGTTCCACAATAAATTAAAATTCCCCGTTGAAACGGAAAAGAATAATTCACTCCCATAAAATTACCCAGAAAGCAAAAAATGAACAAAACCGAATGGTATAAAAATGATGTAGGTAGCATCAGATCAGAGCCTACTGTATAAATAAGAGCCTCCAGTATCGACTGTATTTTTTACTAAGCTTAAAATAAGGTACAAACAATTTTTTCTTTACTATGAAACTACTATATGGGGAAACGGTTATTTTCATTTACAGTTTTAGTTTATTAGAAATGTGTGCTTTCGTTTTGTTTTTATATGAAAATGATCATGAAACATGTAATATTATTTGATTGAAAAATCAAGTCTTGAAAATGTTTATTTCTTAGCGAAAATCGCCATGAAAAATAAGGTACTTTTGAAATTTTAAATATTGTTGTTTTTGTAATATACGTCATCAACATAACTCAAAATTTATAAACAATACAATAATCATCTCTTTCATTGCCTCCATCAAATTTGAATTCGAATATGTTTCTACAGTTATTTTGAATTTGCAAAGCATGCTAGACTGTTTTGATTTTTGATGTGAAAACATCTTTAGCGGGGGTAAGTCAAAAATTTCATGTAAAAAAAGGAACGGAAAATACGGCACGGCCGAAATTACAAATTATATACGAGAAAAACGAACAGAAAATGAACCGAACTTGCATACTATATAATTCGAATTACAATTTCCGTCAGATTAAAATGAAAAGGCACAAAAAATATGCATGTGTAGTGTAAGTGATTCAAAAAAACTGAAATGGAAGTACGTTAAACAAAGACAAATGCACCCATACTTAAAATATTAAATATCATACAATATACATTATACATCTTAGCGAGCTGTGAAAATGACACATACGTTGATGCATAAAAATAATAATTTTGAAATTGTTTAATCGGTATGCTATTTTTAGTATTGCTCATGCTGTTGCTGAGTATGGTTATGCGGGGCATATGTGGTATGCGGGAAACAAAAAATATAAGAGTGGTAAACAAATTCGAACGCCATTTACTAAAGAAACGCGCAAGGACGAAGCCGCAGGAAGACATGCTACCGTCTTCCCAGCTGCTATGATTTTACAGTTAATATAGTGCCTTTATCTAATAGAACCGCCCTATTTCATTTAAATTAAATCAGCGATGGCACTTTGCTTTGTTCACCAGGGCTTCTATCATGTTCTATTCAATCCGCTTCAACTTTCTTATATGAATTCCGCTATCGAAAAAGCTGTAAACGCATTCATTTAATGTAATAAACGCACTCATTTAATGACGTTTGTCAGTGTACGTGGCTTTATTTTGAGGCTAGTTTTGATTTTAGTTTAGCTTAGATGCTAAATTCAACAAACGAAACGAGTGACCTGTCACAATCCTCAACAATAAATCAATCGGAAAATTATCCGCTTTATTTTTTTGGTGGAATTTTTCTCGCTATCGAATAGATGGCGAAAATTCCATCGTGGCCGAAATCATGATAGGGCCCTGGTTTGCCGTGACCATTCTAAAGAGTCTAAATATGGAATCTTCAACAATTGCCGTGTATGAGTAGTGGTGAATTTTAAAGCCTTCAGGGCAGGTTTAACATTGATTAACTTAACAGAACTGTACTTTGCTCAAGCTCACCAAGTTGTAGTCGGTTATAAATTTCAATTTTCAATTAAACCATTAATGACTGTAAGGTTCGTCCTCCAAATTTAAACTAGAATAACTTATTGACTTTTTAAACCAACATTGTACCGTAATTTAAATACTGAGCGAACAGAATAGATCTCATCGAAGAGACTTGAAATCATTCAATAGCTGAGGGTTTTCACATAATTCTTTTGCGAGTTGAGCGTGAACTCGCCCGTTGTTTTTTGTTTTCTTCGTACTTATTGTATTGATTTGTTTTTTTCTGTTTGTTCTTTCTGATTTATTTTATTTTAATTGTTGAGCGGAAACGTGTTGTCTTTTTTCTTACCAGTTTTTTAATTTAATTTCCTTTATTTTCTTTTGATTATTGCTGGAAAATAGAGAAATTTGAGAATCTGTGTTTTAAATGTGTAAGGCATTGAGTTGTTTGTTAGCGATTTCACAAAAAATATTTGACTGGGTTTAACTTTTAATTCATGTTTTATCTTCAATCGAAATCGCGTTTTTCCATACCAACTCTTTGAAAATAAATGAATTTTTAGTGTTTCTATATCCCTTATTTTAAGTTCATTTTTCACATGGTGGCTCTATTCACATCAAGATGGTTCTGATCAGATACATTATTAAATTTCATTTCCATGCACCCACACAAAATGAAAAGGAATGTTGCCCACTCATTTATTAGAAGAGTTTTATATCTTACAAATAGTGATTTTAGGCAAAGTAATATTATCAAAATTACTAACATATAGTCCAAAACAATTACCCAACCAAACTTATTAAAAAACTGATTACAAAAACATACACCTACAAAAATAAATAATCTAGACAGAAAGAAATATAGAGCAATATTCTACTAATCTTTAAAAGATAATTCAAATATGAAAGAAAGCAAATAAAATAATATTGAATTTGCAAAGCATGCTAGATTGTTTTGATTTTTTGTTTTCTTCGCACCCATTGTATTGATTTAAATTCTTCTGTTTGGCTCTTTTTGATTTATTTTAATTTTGATTGTTGAGCTAAGACGTGTTGTCTTTTTTCTTACCATTGGTTTTAGATGTGGACAAATGATGACGTCATTAAATTGAATTTTCTCTTTTTAATACATATTGTTATTGTTGTAGAATGTTTTTAATTTAATTTCCTTTATTTTCTTTTGATTGTTGCTGGAAAATAGGGAAAATTTGAGAATCTGTGTTTTAAATGTGCAAGGCATTGAGTTGTTTGTTAGCGATTTCAGAAAAAATATTTGACTGGGTTTAACTTTTATTTCATGTTTTATCTTCAATCGAAATTACGTTTTTCCATACCAACTCTTTGAAAATAAATGAATTTTTAGTGTTTCTATATCCCTTATTTTAAGTTCATTTTTCACATGGTGGCTCTATTTACATCAAGATAGTTCTGGCAGTAGCCAAATTGCAAACTGATAAAAGCTTTGCTTTTTTCAAGTTTACACTTTTACACATTATCTTGTTTTTTAGAGAATCAAGGTGCTATACGTAAAGTATCGAGATAATTGAGTTGAGTGGAGCAAGAACAGAAATAAGTTTGTTGTTTTCCTTACTTCAAAAATTTTAAAGAGACAATTTTTTGTTTTTCTATTAAGTTTGTTATTGTTTAGGGAAGCGTTGATAATGGTGCGAAACACCGAAAATTAGGCTAATATAAAATAAATGTGAATTTTATAAAAAATTAAAAAACAAGAAATTAGTCTATAATTCAGCCGACAATACATAAAACTAATAAAAAAAGACTAACAAAATAATCTAAAAAATAAAGAATATCCGTTTATAAATGTGAGTATATCGTGCCAAGAAAATCAGACACAAATTATTGATACGCCAAATGAGCCACCGTCTAGAGGTAAACAGTTTATTATTAGTGTCGCCAGAAACTCTATCTGAGTTTTCAGTGCCATGTACAACACGAATCCCCAGCATTGTTATTCGAACAAAAAAGTAAACTCGAAAAACGAGAGTTGAAAAGCGATATAACAAACAGATCGATCGATATGAATAATTTTTTTTTTTTTCAAATTTTAAAAGAAGTGCAGCGAACAAATTTGCGCCTAGATGATATTTTTACAAAATTTGGATTCGTTGAAATTCTAAATTTTTTTTAAATTTATAATTTTTCACTGCTGTTGAATAACGTAGATTAAATTCAATTTAATTACTAATTAGTAGTATTGCCAATAGATGGCGACACAGATAAATTAAGTTATACCGATAAGTCGTTTGACTTTTCAGTATGTAGTTTGAGTTTTCAGTTTACATTTCTTTAAAACTAGTGTAACGCATTGTGTTTATCTAAGAAAAGTTATTTTGTTTAATCAGTAAAATATTTTGATCATCGGAGTTCGTGCTCTATTTCGCTTTTTTAATACGCTTTTTCTAATACGATCTTAGCCTATTGCATACTTTCCCGTTACTTCACTTCGATTAAGAATGATGAATAAAAGTTGAAATAGAATGTTATTTTATTCGAGCCAACAGATAGCTTTAGAAAATGTATAATTGTATAAGCGAAATAGAATACAAATTTATTCTTATTACAAGAGAAAAAAAATTATCGAAAGCGAATCGAAAGTGACTGTTCAAAATGCCAGCCCAGGTTGAACTCTAAAGAGCCAACCAGCCAACCTTTAAGAAACGTAACAGAATTTAACGAAAGTTTTTTCTTACAGAAAATTTGACAGATCGGCTAGCGAAGCTTTAACAAAACTTGTCAATTACATACATTGAAGTGACGGTAGTTTACTAAAAAAAAGAATAAAATTAATAATAACATTTATATTTTGTCAATAAAATAATATCAAACGATGGAAATCGAATTGGAGGAGGTAAATGTACTTTTTAAATTTATTACAATTTATAAGATCTTTGATAATTCGGTTATCAATTTACCTACATGAATGTAATAAATAATTTTGAATTTAAACATAAATTATATTTAATAAAAATTTAAAAAAAAAAAATGTACACCTACACAATGAGGCTCGGTTCACGAGATTTGTCCATAAGCAAGATGACAACTTAACAGGGTTAAAAATTTGTTTTCTGGGTAGACACAAAATTTCAGTCATACCAACTTTGAAAAAAATTCAAAACTCAGGCTCGGTTCACGAGATTTGTCCAAGCAAGATGACAACTTAACGGAGTTAAAAATATGTTACCTTGCTGGACACAAAATTTCAATCATACCAACTTTTTTTTTATTTTAGCTTATTCTGATTTAGGTTTTACTTATTTTGACATTTCTCAATAATTTACGTTGTTTTTTGTTATTATCATCATATGTGTTTACTTGTGTTTATTCATTTATTAAAATTTTGTGTCTACCCAAAAAACAAATTTTTAACTCTTTTAAGTTGTCATCTTGCTTATGGACAAATCTCGTGAACCGAGCCTCATATAGCAAAAAAAAAAAAACAATAAATGAATAAACCCAAGTAAACACATATGATGATAACAAAAAACAACGTAAATTATTGAAAAATGTCAAAATGAGTAAACCCTAAATCAGAATAAGCTAAAATAAATAAAAAAAAGTTTGTATTATAAGCTCTTCCTCTTTTATTATTTTTAATAAATACACCCAGATTACTTTAATATAAATGTATTTTTATTTCTCTGTTTAAATTATAACCTTCACTTTACAATGCGTTTTTCCTTCTACCTTCTACCCTATATGCTATATGTCTATTGCTTTTTTTGTCGTATGGGTATTAACCCAATCCAACCCCTACAAGCATAATACTTCCTTTTTCGTTCCGCCGCTTACAGTATGACTGAAATTTTGTGTCCAGCAAGATAACATATTTTTAACTCCGTTAAGTTGTCGTCTTGCTTGGACAAATCTCGTGAACCGAGCCTGAGCCCCCGCAAGACGATTTACACAAATTTGGATATGACATTTCCTAAAATTTTGCGCGATAATTTTCGCTCTGTTAAAGCCTGAATTCTATTGTGAAAAATTGACTGAGCTGACTTCAAGTTGGAAAAAGACAAAAAAAAATAATCCATCAGAGTGACAAAGACAAAGTGTTTTGTTATTGTTTTTATTATAGCAAACTTTGATGGACACATTTTGACAGCAAACAAAAACATAACCAAAAATTATTAAACAAAATTAGGTATTAGTGTTAATTCGATTATTTTCACGTTTCAAAATAATCTAAAAAATCAATTATTATTTTTACTCATATCAGAATTATTTTTTTCGAACATTATCCGTCATAAAATAGAAAATTAAGAAAATGTTTCCCATAACAATGCTACATTATTATTTTATGTGTTTTGACAGCAAACAACAACATAACCTAGAATTAATTAACAAATTAAGTAGTATGTTTTAATTCAATTATTTCAAGTCTCAAAATTATCTAAAAAATTAATTATTATTATTACTCATATCAGAATTATTCTTTTCCAATATTTTCTGTCTTAAAATACAAAATTAGAAAAATCTTTCCCATAAAAGTGCCGCGCTTAAAATTATCAGTTTATTGGTGTTTTGACAGCAAACAAAAACATAACCAACAATTAACCAACAAATTAAGTTTTATGTGTTAATTCAATTATTTTACGTCTCAAAATTATCTAAAAAATTAATTATTATTAATACTCATATCAGAATTGTTTTTTTCGAAGATTTTCCGTCATAAAACAACAAATTACAAAAAAAAAAATCGCCATGCTGTTAAAATTATTAGTGTGTGCGAGAAATGTTTTTCATCGTACACAATATTTATGCAGATGTGTTAGTTGAAATGATCTCGAGTTGATACTTTTCAACCATAATTATGGCGATCCACTAATCCAGACACACATTTTTTGTAGATAAAATTTTGACTGACTTCGTTTTGTGTTTCATTCCCACAACTACCGATTATATATTTTTATCTCACTTTATTTTGACTGACAAACTATTTTTCACAATGGAATTCAGGCTTAAGCCCCAGCCACAATGCATCCGTTCCGTTCCGTCCCGTTTTTCAGTCCAATTTAAATTTTGACATTTTCTATGTAATTTAAATGAAAAGACGGAAAGGTTAGTCACAATGAGCGGAATTAGACGGGCGAAGACGGAAAGATTTTTTTAAAAAATTAAAACTTTACGGAAGAACGGAAAACATAACCTATTCTTTGACAGTAGGTAATCAAAAGCGCGCAATACAGTAACTATATATTTTATATTTTACTGATACATTACCAAAATGGATCACTACGAAATGTTTGAAATTTTGGTGGATTTATATACGCACTTTAAAATTTACTAAAAATCCAAACAAAAAGAAGGTGGCGGGTACGCCAATTAAACAATGTAATATCAAATAACGGAGCGGATGCATTGTGACTAGCGAACGGTAAAGGCGGAATGCGCGTCATTTAACGAAAACGGGACGGAACGGAACGGATGCATTGTGGCTGGGGCTTTAAGTTGACACTTCAATTTAACGAAACTGAACGAACCTTTCTTAAAGGTTCGCTGGGCAATAACATGTAACCTCCATATACCGCACTGTTACGTTAAATTTCTTAAATGTTGGCTGGGTGGTTCTTTAAGGCCGTGTGTGAATTAGTTAAAAATTAAAATGTTGACATAAAAGTTAAAATAAAAAAAATCTCACCACAAAAAATAAATAAAAAATGTATCATGGTAGGAAATTAGGGAATAGGGACCGTATATAATATTTGACAAGCGAGTTTAAAAAGCATAACCTCGTTTTTTAATATTGGTTCAGTTAATACATAAGTACGACGTGTTTCTTTTTGTTTCTTCTTAAAACAGGTTCATTTGATAAATTACGCTTTTTATAAAATAATAAAAGAGATAACAAAATAGGAAAATGATTAGTATAAATGCGCTTCATATAATTGTTGTTTAGTTGTCAAAAATTTAATTTTTAACTAATTCACACCACACAGCAATATTAAATTTATTAGAATGAAAATATTTCACCACGATACATAATTTGATTTTCACAAAATTTTTAACCAAATATTTTTAACATATGTATTCACACACGGCTAAGTATAAACGTAGTAAATGTTTCATTCATCACATAAGATCACCAACCACTCGTCCCATTGCAAAAATCTAGAGAGAGAATTTTCGAAAGGTTTTGTTTTTGACGAAATACAAAATTATAATACATACATACCCAAAAATATAAAATTCTAATACCGCATACACAGAAAAAAAAACAACTATTTATCGTCTTAAGCAATTGTAATAAATCCAAATACATATTACAATTATTTTTCTTAAATTTATTCTCATAGATTTTTTTAATTTAATTCCATTTCAATTATTATTACATAAAACAATCACACAAATATTTTCAATCCTATATTTACAACATTAACAAATTTATTATTGTACAGATAGAGCAAGCACAAGCACTAAGCACATGAAAAAACAAAATGGTTGTTTTGTTGATGAATCAGCTTGTTTACACTAATGTGTAAAATATGTCTAAAACTAGAATAAGCAAAAGAAAAAACAATGTTGGTATGCCTGAAATTTTGTGTCCAGCGAGGTAACATATTTTTAACTCGGATTTTAACTCCGTCGCTCAATGGACAAATCTGGTGAACTAAGCTTTAAGGCTGAAATACACCAAGAGCAGCGCGACATGTCCCAAGAAATCCACACTGTCAGCTGCTTGTACCCATTTAAGGCTGAAAAACACCAAGAGCAGCGCGACATGTCCCAAACAATCCACACTATTGGCTGTCTGTATGCATTTACACCGAGTAGCGCAGCAGATTATTGTTTTTTAATTTTATCAAAATTGTTTTTTGTATTACACGAGACTTTAATACTATATTTTGAGAAGAACGTTTATTTTTCAAAATATTTTATTTCAAAACAAATAGATACACAAGAAAATAATAGAAACTAAACAACACGTCAGATTTGTTGAGGTTATGTTTAGTAGCAAATAGCAATTTTTTTGCTGCTAGGTGTGGAACCTGTTGACGCGACAGCAGAACCAACTTCATTTAATACATTTTTATTAATTGGAAATTTTCTATTAAAAATTTAAAATAATTGAATGTTTTCTCCAAAAATGCTTATATTTATGCTCAAACTAATATTTAAATCTGCTGCTCGCTGCCGCTGCTCGGTGTGTTTCATACTTGAAGGGTAAAGCATGAAATACACCGAGCAGCGGCAGCGAGCAGCAGATTTAAATATACCTTGATTTGCTGATGTATTCATAGATAGTCGCATGTTAAGTAAAATTATAAAAAAAATTTATAAAAACATTCAAATATTTGATAATTTTAATAGATAAATTTCGATTAAAAGAAAATCTATCACAAGTGGAATATGTGGGACATGTCGCGCTGCTCTTGGTGTTTCAGCCTTGTTAAAACACACCAAGCGCGACGCGACATGTCCCACATATTCCACTTGTGATAGATTTTCTTTCAATGTACATTTTTCTATTAGAATTATGAAATATTTGAATGTTTTGATGAAATTTATATATATTTTTGCTTAAACTATGATTTGTATTCATTAAATCATCAAAATTACAAGCATTTAATTTTGTCGTCCGTCGCCGCCGCTTGGTGTGTTTCAGCCTTTACTTTGGCAATTTTACAACAACAATGCATATTTAACTTTTGCTAATTTTTAATTTAATTTTCATATTTTGTTTGTGTTTTAAAAAATAATGGCGGCAGAAGTAAACAATGTTAAGTCGGTTTCAACCTCATTTTAACTCAATTGCAGTTTTAACTCTGCAGTATGAACAGGGCCGCCTCTACAGGGGATTCAAGAGATGCAAAACATCCGGGCGCTTTTAAAAAAATATTTACACAAATGTTTTTTATAGTTGCAAAAGTAATATTTCGTTGGTTTTTTTCGAATAATTTTTTGTTAAAAAAGCCTTTTCCGTAGTAGTAAAGAACGCGATCAAAACCATAATAAACACACAAAACCAAGTTTCGTTGGGTTTAATTAGGTGTATTGGGTTGAAAATAGTATATGTATGTTGGGTTGATAAAAATATTACTTTGGAACATGTAGAGTTCAACGTAGGTTGAACCTAGGTTAGCGTTCATGGAAACGCGTTTAAGTTGGATTTTCGTTGAATTAATTCGAACTCACCACCATAAAAAATATTACAATAATTAAACACAACAAGCATATTGACAAACAATTAAGAACGCTTTACAAAAGTCCTAGGTGTATTTATATATTATAATAACTGGCTGTAAAAGTTTCAACTCAACCTAACTCACTTCCATGGAAACGATCGACGCCATTTTGAAATTTAACGAAAACCTAATTTCAATCCAACCTAACTCAACCTCCTTCATGGAAACCTGTAACAAATTGTATCGTGGGGTTAACCTAATTACGGGTGCCATGATATTTTAAAACGCGATTTGACACAACGCGATATTTCAAAACGCGACATTTTAAAATGCGATGTGGTACAAAACGCGATGTGGTACAAAACGCGATATAGTAAAAAACGCGATATTTCAAAACGCGATATAGTACAAAACGCAATATTTCAAAACGCGATTTCCTAGTTCTAGTCGTACGTACATGTTCAATTTCATCATAATGGTGAAGAAAAATTTTATTAAATGAAGAATGATTAATAGTTATTAGGGTTAGGCCTTAATCTTGCATTACAAAATCTTGCATTACAAAATCTTGCAAGTACAAAATCTTGCATTTCAAAATCTTGCATTACAAAATCTTGCATAACAAATCGCATTGACAAAATTCTACTATATAATGATAATTATACAGTAGAATTTTGCTTGAGATATCAAACATCAAATGTCCAGGATTAAATATTCTTAACCAGAATATTATGTTGAGATATTCTGGAAATCTCTAAATCTTCATTAATATCAGAAACGAAAATTCAAATTCTGGAAAATGATGCTTCTTTATCCAGAATATTTTGTTGAAATATTTTGAAAAATGGAGATTTCCATTCTAATTCTAATATTATTCGTATTTCTTGACGCATAGTTATCCAGATCGCTATCTGCACAATTTATTTTATTTTATTTTTTTTAATTATATTAAACTTTTATGAATACGCAATAAATATTATGTTAGATACTAAACACAGGTACAGATACTAAAACTGCAAATTTGTTTAAATGCAAGATATTGTATTTGCAAGATTTTATATTTGCAAGATTTTGTACTTGCAAGATTTTGTACTTGCAAGATTTTGTAACTGCAAGATTTTGGGGTGGCAAGATTTTGATTTGCATGATTTTTAAAAAATGCAAGATTTTGTACTTGCAAGATTTTGTAATGCAAGATTTCGGGGCGCTCCCTAGTTATTATTATTTTTAAATTATAATTTTAAAATATCGCGTTTTGTAACATATCGCGTTTTGAAATATCGCGTTTCGAGCGGATGCGCCTAATTACTTAAGTAAATATTTAAAAAAAATTAATTTATTGTGTAATGTTCAGTGTGCGGTGAGGAAATAAAAAATAAAAATTTGCAGTAAAAGTTTTAAGTTTTGTAGTTCGTTTATTTTATGGTTTTATTAGACTATGGAATCAAAGAAAAAATTATCCGGTGCAGAAAATCGAAAAAGAAAAGCCCACCCTCGAAAAAAGACACTCTCGCAGATAGGGGCGCTTTAATTAAGTTTTGCATCGGGGCGGTAGTGACCCAAAAGCCGGCCCTGAGTATGAACGGTAAAAAAGATAACTCGAAGTTGATCCAAAGTTAACTACAAGATGACTCGACCCCGAGTATAAACGTATTAAACGTTTTTTTTTTGTTGGCCTTGGTATTGGTAGCTGATAGAAAAATCTTGCAAAAAATCGCGAGTTGTCAAAATTGATTTAAATCAAGAAGTTAATTACCTTATACCATAGATACACACAAAAATTATCGCGATAATCTTCGATCACGATTTCGAATGACGTTTTCGTGATCGCGATCTGCAAATTATGGTGACACACAAAAATCCGATTAAAAATAAATTTTTTAGTTATAAGCGATATTTGTATCGTGTCAAACTTTCATTTTACAAGATAATGTCTATAAGTTTATATTTATACAAGTTATTAAAAATGGCATAATTGTTATCCCATTTAAACATTCATTGTTTTATTTTTGTACACATTTCATGATTATCTTGTTTCTACAACTAGATTTTGAAATCGAGTTATCTATCCTGATTTGCCAAAATCGTGCAGTGACAGATTGGAAAATTAACTAGATAATGTAGAATATGCGATTATCTAGTTTGTGTGTATCTATAGTATAATTTCCATGAAAGGTTCAAACTGGCTTGAGTTGTAGTTAGTGTTCATGGAAAAGTAGCTTATAAATTTTGTTCGTATGTAGAAGTGCTTTTTTTTTTTTTTAGCTGCTTTTCATACCGGTTGCGTTGACTTTGGACTTTAAAAATGTAAAGTCGCATTATATCTTTAAAGTTTTGTACTTTAGTTTTATTTGATTAACAGGGTCACTTTTTATAGAAATATTGTGAAACTGTTATAAAATAAATTATTTTTATGTGATAATTATTAAAAATAAAACGTAAATTTTTTAAAGTCCAAATTCAACCACAAATCACTTATAATAGATTACGTCTTGCGCACTTTACCTATTTGTAATAAAAATATTGTTGTAATAACAATATAAATAATTGTCCATATAGTTTTCATTCTTTTCCAGCAAATAAAAAATTGTTGCAAGCATGGATCCTATTTTATAAGAGAAAAGAAATATTCCATTTCCTTTGCAATATCTTACTAGCAACTCTCAGTTGACGTAATGCGCAGTAAACTACGAAAACGAAATTCACGAACGCGTAATCTATTATAAGTGATTTGTGAAATTCAACGCAGCCGGTATGAAAAGCACTTTAATTAATAAGCGACTATTACTAAGCGATTCGAGTTAATCAATGTATGATGGTGTTTGCAACTTGCAACACATTTCAAAGCCTTGTCATCAAGTTTTCTATGGTAGAAACATTCTACATTTGGTGATGATGGTCTACTTTTTCAATTTTGACGAGAAGAATTTTGATTTCCTTTTGAATTTGACTTGGAACGTAAATTTGTCCTAATTAGAGCCGAAATTTTCTTCATGAATTCAGATTTAAATTTTATTAATTTTGTATCCAAATCATATTCTAAACTGGAATTTTGGCTAGATGATGACGGTGACGGTTAAGCTGGTGAGGAGCTACAGCTAAGGAAATCTCACTTTCAAATGAGGTCAGTATATCATTTGCATCTGCTGTGGAGGACGTTTCAACCACAACTGTCTGATCGTTTTCTCAGCAAAATTTGTTCTAGAATTCAACCTAAATTGGTTCAAGAGCTGAGACAGTCTTTTATCGCCTAATGGTAGTCCGTGTATTAGGTTGTTGATTTTAGTTTTTTCAGACTCGCCCAAGAACCATAAAGTCGTTTATGGAGTAGAGCCTTTTGCTCGTGTAATTAGATCGGCGATACTCTCGCATAACCTGGTATCTAACGCACCTACCGCGTATGCATATTTGGTTGCCTCATGCTTGATGTTTGCAACAATAAATAATTGCTTTAAAATTTCGAACCAAACCTGTGGATTCTGGCTATACAACTGCGGAGCGCGGAATGTCACATGAGCAAAATAACCAGATGCCACGTTGGGAAACGCCGACCCAAAGACATTATTACTCCTGTCGCCACGGCTCGTCGCTGGTACTACATAGATCAAAACTATACTGCCCGGATCATTTCTGCGAGCTGATCCTCCGTGATTGCTATTAATTTGTTCCATGACTTGAACTGGTTTCATTTGGTGAGACCGTTGTTTGAATTCTCCGTCTCCGGATAACGTAGATTAAATTCAATTTAATTACTAATTGGTATTACTGTCAATAGATGGCGACAAAGCTAAATTAAGTTACACCAGTAAGTAGTTTGACCTTTCAGTATGTAGTTTGAGTTTTCAGTTTACATTTCTTTAAAACTAGTGTAACGCATTGTGTTTATCTAATAAAAGTTATTTTGTTTAATCAGTAAAATATTTTAATCATCGGATATTTTATTTTTATACTCGAACACCTGTTCACACAATGTATACAGCGCATCGCAACACTTCCTCGTTTCATACCTCTTTGCCTACAAACTTTGATTTATTTGCCTGTATACATGGTGTGAACATGCTAAATAGCTGATTTAAATTACGTCTTAATGTATGTATGGACGTGAATTTGCTTTTGAATCAGTTAGAGATCGCAATTCGGATTAGCAAAATGTAATCGAGCCAGCATCAAATCAATCATGATAATTCGAATGACATATCAGGCACAGCTTCATACCTGGCTCAGGTGCAGTTAGTGTTGCAAATAAAAGTTGGATCGCAGTAATTTTGTTTGCATTCTCTTCTCGGATTTTGATTTTTGTCTCATACTGGATACAATTTCTGAATGGCTGATCAAATACATTGCCATTTTGTGTAGACTATTAATGTGACGCTAAACAATATCGTGGGCAAAGAATCATCTTTCCGATCGTCGTAGTTAATTGCAAGAGTTTTCGTTAGTCTGTGAATAACTTTAATACATTTATAGCAGTACTTTGTAAATCTCTTCCAATAATTGATCGATCGGTTGCCTATTACAAATTTTGAAATATCTACTGGGAATTGATGTCGACCAGAATAATATTTAATCAAAATACATATGTTTGAGGCCATAAACGATAAGGCTAATTATCAGATTTGTATGTTTTAAAAACCAATTGGACGTTTTGAAACCCGTTTTTATAATTGAATGGTGAGCCAATATTTATTAAAAAAATAAAACAAATTTAATGTTAAAGTTGTAACAACCGCTTGTGGTTGTTATGATCTATTTAATATAAATCTGTAATTACGGTTGAAAATCCCAACAAGGTTGCATGTTTATCCACTGCGCTGCACAAAATCTCTTCCACTATACATCATTCCTTCTGTGGCTTAATTCTGTAATAGAAAATATTTTCATTTTTTTTGGTCGAGTATACCATTTATCATTTTTATACTTCTCCTCATTTTTGGTCGGCTCGTGCGATTATTTTTTTTGTTTCATGGTATGTAATGATGTATAGTGGTTGGTGTATTGCTTCGTTTGTGTGGTTTGGTTAGCGCGTGGATTTTCCATGTAAATGGAATGTTCCAGTGATTAAATTAATTAGTGTTGGTGTGTGCGAATCGATTTTGGGTGATGTCGTATGTATGTACGCCATCCGAAATCAATCGGTCGGGTTTTTTTTTTTTTCTTTAGTAAATAATTTTTTGGGGGGGGGGATAAAATTTTTCTTTGGTTACGGGTCGGATATTTTTTTTGGTTTTGGTTTTGAATTTTGGAAGAATAAGTCAATTTTGTGATGTTGGACATAAAAAAAAGAAATAATAATAATATATGTTAAGGCGAGGTGACAATTTTGATTTTGTTTCTTTTGTGACCACGGACGATTTGAAAAAATTTTTTTTTTTTGATTAATATAATGTAAAAAAAATAATAAACAAAAAAAAATATAAAGAAAATTGTTATTTTTAAGTTTCTTGCCTTATGGAACAATAAATTTTATTTTGACTAAAAAATTGAAAAGTGCCTGTTTGCGACTTTGATTGTTGATAATAATATTAGTGCCGTGTGGCGAATTTTAGTTTAGTATTAAACTTTGTTAAAATTTGAAAAATTTAATCATAAATGTTAAAATGATATTCAAATTATAAAAAAAAAAACTGATTTAATAAAATATAATTAAACAAGAAATAAAAATAAAAAAATAAAAAAATATTAAAAATTTTGTGCTCTGTTTTTTTATTTTTCCGTTTGAGTTTTACTGTTGAGTGAAAAAAAAAAAAACAATAAAATAGTCATATTGCAGTTTATTCACCATTTTTGCGGCGGATAGAATCTTAAATTATCGGGTGATTTTTGAATGTGCCATTTAAAATCTGTGGTAAATAGTTGTGAAAAGTGAAACACGACAAGTAACTAACTGTGTGCATACGTGAAGGTGGCTTTATGAGAATTTTGGCTGGCTATTCATGTGTTTAATTTCACAAACGTGAATAGTTTTATACTGGTTGGTAGTCTATTACGTATAACTGACTTCCAAGCTAGTTAATCACTGAAGGTGAGATAACGGCCATAGTAATAATAGTTCACTCCCAGTGAGAATCTAACACTGGTTGAAGTAAATAATTTGTGGCAGCAACTCCGCCGAACGGAGTGGGGTTCGTGGATTGAGGGGGCTGCTGCGACGGCGCTGTGTTGCTGTAGGTCGGTCGGGCCTAAATTTTGGGTGTTTTTCAGGTAAGGTGTCACCTGATAAAAATATACAATAAATCAGGGGCACCGCGTGTTTTTTTATTTTTTCCAATGTTGTAAAGCAAATTGGGTTTTACCGTGTTTTATTATTATATTTTTTTTTTATTCTCTTAAATTTCGTATATATATATTTTTTTTTTTTTTCGCGGGTTTACAGGTTTCGGGTGGCGTCACGTACGACGCACCCCAAAATAATCGATTCGCACCACGTTATTTTTCCTTTGGTAATTTTTGATAACGGTCCATTTTCCTTTTAAATTTCGTTTCATTTCATTTTTTTTATTTCATTTTTTTTTCCGATTTGATTTTTCCAGTAATTACAGATTTTTTTTATGATTTACTGGTCTCATTTTGTTGTTAAGTGATGTGTGTGTAAATAATTCAGTGTGATCGCGTGAGGATGGGCGGCCTTATGCTGACCTAGGCCTTGAGCAAGGACGCCGGAGTGGCACCGGCGTCCTTGTCGAACGCTCCCATTTATGATTATCTACCACTGTGGTCGTGGCACGGTAGAATAATTTTCTTGTCCCCTTCGTTTTATCTCTATGCGGTTTTCAAGCATAGTAATATGTCTGGTAACCCCCACGCCTAGCGGCGAGCTTCAGCTAGTGCAATACCGCAACCAGACCTCTATTGCTATGTTCTGTTAACAAAATCCCTTTTGGGGGATTTTGTTACAGTGGCGCCCAAACATTCGGCTAATTTTTTTGATTTTCGTCTTTTCAGATTTCACAATTTTTTTTCAGCTTACTTGTTGTGAGTGCCACGTGCAAAGTCCAACGCAGGTAAAATTTTATTTCCAATTTTGTTTGTTATCTCTCAAATTAAACTACTGGGACCACAGTGGTAATTTTTTTTTTTTTTATTATTATAGCGTTCACGCCTAGCTCAGCATGGGGCCGTGCTCACTTCTCATGTGATCACACTGCTTTGATTATATTCTTCATTTTTTTCATTTTTTGTTTTGGGTATTTTATTTCTTTGGGAACATTTATTTCTTATTGTTTGTTTTTCAGCTTTGGTTAGTGGAGCCGCTAACATCTGGTTAATAATTTTAGTTATTTCAGTTACGTATGGTAGTGGATTTCTTATTCCATTTCGTTACTTTGATTTTTGTTTACAGTTATAAGTTAAAAGTTTATACTAATTTTGATTATTTTTTTTGTTTATTTACATTAAAGTTTTTTTCGGTTTTGGAAATCATTAAATTACTATTTAATTTAATTAATATTTTTTTATTATTCGATAATTTTTTTTTGATCGGGAATCTTTTTTATTGATATTTAAAGTAATTTTTTCGGTAATTTTTTTTGGATATATATATAAATTCAATTCATTTTCTTTTATTTTTTTTTTTCTCACATTCAGTTCATTAGTAGATTCAGTAAACATAAATTTTTTTGTCCTTAAAATTATATTGAAGTGTTAAGCAGCACTTTAGATTCCAATACATTACCTTGGGATAGACTGACGAGTACGGATGAGAAAAAGGTTTTGAGTTGAGCGCTAGTTCAATATTGACGCGAGTGGTCCAGTGGATAGTAATTTGTGCTCGCAGCTCCTCAAACAGCCCGGCTTGTGGATATCTACTTGGTCATAGTGAGTCTAATTTGAGATTGGTGCTTCAATATAAGTGTGTTTTCAATAAATTTCTTTAAATAATTAATTAACAATTTCAAAATTTTTTCTGCTTTAAATTAATTAATTCTATTTTGTTTTTCATATATATCCAAATATTTTTATATATATTTAATTTTTAGGTTGGGAAAATTTATTTTTTCAGTAATTGCTTCAATTAAATAATTTGTTTGATTTTTTTTGTGGAATTGCCAGTATCGCTGGTCTTCATTTCGTATTCAGTAGTAGCTTTAAATTTTACTAACTTTTGGTTTAGGTAACTTTAATTATAACTATAATCTATTCAGTAAATATAAGTTGGAATTTTTTTTTATTTAAATATTGTTAGTTTACATTTGTTGAGAATTAATTCTCGTTAAGTTTAAAATCACGTTTAAATTCAATTTTGATTAAGTCATTTTTCTTTCTCGTTAAATCCGTTGTTGCGTGTTAAAATGGATATTTCACATCTTAAGGCTGATGAGATTGAAGTAGAATTTTTGCTTCGATCTATCCAACCCAATACTGAGGAAGCGGTGAATGAATTAAGGAAGGCGTTGGCCGCAGAGCGGGATGGCACTCAGGACAAACCGATCGAGATGCACAATCGAGCTAAAAAGAAACCCAATGAGGAAATCCTCACTTGTCAAACCAAAGTGCAGAGTCTCCAACAAACCTTTATTGGCATTGAAAATCTAGACGTAGAAGATCAGGTTCGAACAGCTCAGCGTCTGCGGTCGCGGTTACTTCATGTACATGATCGTTTGGAAAGAGCTACTCAGTCTCCTACATATGGACAGCAGGCTCAAATTATTTTAGATATTTGTATTAAATTGCACACGGCGTTAGATCAGTATTTAACTGACCCTATTTTACTGGATCAATCTGTTGAGTCCGCTAAAGGTATTGATGGAGGTCAAGCGTTGGTTCATATTCATAATTTTCCTACTTCTATTCAGACTGCGAGTGGTCAATCTCAGAACGTCATTGGTTATATAAATGTTCAGGTTAGCTTTAACTCCCAATCTCATTACATGCGATTCTTTTTAGTACCTTCTCTAAAGCAATCTCTCTATTTAGGGATTGACTTTTGGAATAAATTCGGCATTACTTTGCAATTACCTACGTTGAGTGAATTATCGGACTCCGCAGAAATATCTTGTTCTCCTAAATTCCATTCTCTCTCTCCAGATGATAACTTAAGGCTCTCTACAATAGTTAAAAAATTTCCGTCAAGTGCTAAAATGGGTCTTGGACGAACTACATTAATCTCTCATGAGATTGATGTTGGTGAATCCAAGCCTGTTAAGCAACGTTTTTACTCTGTTTCTCCTGCTAAGCAAAAACTAATGTATGATGAGCTCGATCGCATGTTGTCTCTGGATGTGATCGAAGAAAGTCATAGTTCCTGGTGTTCTCCTATTACGATGGTGCAAAAGGCTAGTGGTCAAGTGCGCTTGTGTTTGGATGCCCGTGAGGTGAACAAGGTGACGGTCAGGGATGCGTATCCCCTTCCCCTTATCAACGGATTGTTGGGTCGTTTGGATCAAACTCGCTATATATCAACTATTGATCTAAAAGATGCCTTTTGGCAGATACCACTCGACCCGCAATCCCGAGATAAGACGGCGTTTACTGTCCCTGGTCGTCCCTTGTACCACTTCAAGGTCATGCCCTTTGGGTTGTGCAATGCTCCCCAAACGCTGTGTCGCCTTATGCATCGCGTGATACCTTATCAACTACATGATAAAGTTTTTGTGTACTTGGATGACCTTTTGGTTACTTCTTCTACTTTTGGTGAACATTTGGAATTGTTGAATTTAGTTGCTCAATTACTTAGTAATGCTGGATTGACCATAAACTTGGAAAAAAGTCAGTTCGTCTTAAAAGAGGTTAAATATTTGGGTTACTTAGTGGGTGATGGGTGCCTTCGCACCAACCCAGAGAAATGTAAAGCGATAAGTGAATTTCCTCGACCAAAAACAACTAAGCAGATACGTAGTTTCTTGGGTTTATGTGGGTGGTATAGGCGTTTTATAAAAAATTTCGCGTCTTTAGCTGCTCCACTAACTGATCTGACAGGAAAAAAATCTAAGTCTAAATGGAATCTTCACGCTGAGGAATCCTTCCAAGCTCTTAAATTATCTTTATCGTCTGCTCCTGTTTTAGCTAACCCTGACTATGGGCGCCCTTTCTTTATCCAATGCGACGCAAGTGCTGTTGGCGTGGGTAGTGTACTTTTTCAGCTTGATCCTGATGGCGCTGAACACCCCATTGAATTCTTTTCGCACAAACTTAATGCCGCTCAGCGGAATTATTCTGTAACTGAGTTGGAGTGTTACGCAGCAGTACTTAGCGTCCAAAAATTTCGGCCCTATATCGAGGGATACCCGTTCACGATTTATACCGATCACGCTAGTCTCCGCTGGTTGATGTCCCAAAAAGATCTATCTGGTAGACTCGCCCGCTGGAGTTTGAAACTGCAAGCGTACAAATTTGATATCGGATATCGTAAAGGAACGGTGAATGTTGTACCTGATGCCCTCTCTAGAGCTTTTTATAGTGAGCCCACAGACGATGTAAGTAATGATCAACCTTTTCCTCCTGTTGAAACTACTTTGAATGATGATTCCTCCTTACTTTGTGATTCTCCTGTTATACAAGAAAATGTGTCCAGTTTAAATTCTTCAAGTGACAATTCGGTTCTACATATTGATCTTAACTCTTCAGCTTTTCAGGACGATGAATATGTACAACAGATCAATCGAGTACAACAATTAAAAGATTGTGATCATAACTTCAAAATCCGTGATAATAAACTCTTGATCTTACCTTCCTACGCTTCTCGTTATACGTCCACTGATTTGTCTGAATGGAAGTTAGTAGTTCCGTTGTCCTTGACTGCAAACTTAATTGAACTGGCTCATTCTTCACCTACTTCTGCTCATATGGGTATTAAAAAAACTGTAGAACGACTTCAGCGGCAATTTTTCTGGTTTGGTATGACTAAACAAATCAAACTTTTCATCTCTAATTGTTTACAATGCAAGATGAATAAGCCTGTAAATTTTAGCACTCAACCTTTGATGGGTTCTCAAACTGAGTCTACCAGACCTTTTGAAAAATTGTTCGTTGATTTCCTTGGACCTTATCCTCGCTCCAAACGAGGTAATACCTGTATCGCTATAGTGTTGGATCATTATTCAAAGTTTGTTCTGGTAAAACCTCTGCGTGAAGCTTCCGCCTCTTCTCTGTGTAGCTTTTTGGAAAATGAGGTGTTTTTACTTTTCTCTGTGCCTGCAGTGATTACTTCTGATAATGGTAAGCAATTCATATCTAACTTATTTAAAGATCTTGTTACCTAACCCAGAGTATGTCCTGTATTCTTCGCCATAACATGACGATCACCGACTGTCTTTTTTAAGGTCCTACTGTAAGGCCACGTGCCTATTCGCTCTCGTTGGATCATATACCCTGGGTTAGCAGATCAACTGGAGTCACCACCTGCAGCAATTGCCGGCTAGGGCTCAATCTGGGGTGGGGTTTTGGTGGTGTCCTTCCAGAAGCTAGTAAACTGCAATTACTACTAAAAGGGAATCATGCTTCCATTCCGACACCTATCACCTGGCAAATCTCCTGAAATTCAACGCAATTAAATACACATAATTACTTTTTTTAGATTTTTACAAATATATGAAAATTGAAAAGATTCATATCTTTATTATTACAAACGTTGTTTCTTAATTACAATCTTTTGTTTTCCCCGTATACTACTCTACTTTAATTAATTGACATAAATGAAAAGAAAGAAACTTATATAACGATTCGCGATGCCGATTCTGTACAATAATCTTCCGATGTATGAAACCTAATTATGATAGCAGAACTACCAAATGACCGACGAACGCAGCTGGTTGTTGGCTGGTGACACGATGAGCTCGCCGTATCCCCAAGCCGCATCTGTAATTAAAGAAACAAAAAAAAATCCGCGATCGCAGGAAGAAAATTACTGAATCGTTTACAAGAATTTGGTAAACGAATAAGAAATACATGAACACTTAATATTAATAACAAAAAAAATAATAATAAAATAAACAAAAAAATATAAGAAAATTGGAAAAAGATACCACTGTCTTCGGATTAGTTGCTTTCGGATCTAAATTCGTCCAGATTTCCATGAGGTTGCTCCCAGATATTGTGGATGTTTCGCCATGCGCAGCCCTGTAGATGCTTTTTATGCCGCTGCTATATCGAATAATATTTCGACGTTGATCAACGCCTACAGCTGGATGTTGAATTTAAGTGTACATGGAATTTTTGTTGTGACTCATCGATCGTTAACACACCGCGGATTTTACCGTTGCCGAATAAAGGTTGGTGGGCGCTATATAATTCCCACGTTTTTATATGTACTCTTGTATGTAATAATGTACCCTCATGTTTAGGCCAAAAGCGCGTATATAAAGTTGTATATCCTCGTATGACTTTCGTAATATAATATGCCGCTTGTATGTATTTGGCACTCGTTTTACACAAACTAACACGACACTCACTGATACGTATGTTTATTAATAAATAATAATATTTTCACCGGTGCGAATAAATGTTTCTTTGTATAGTCGTACGATCTCAAGTTATGATCGGTACGCGATATATTCGCCACTTTATTTCACAAACGCACAAAAATAACCAAAAACAGAATTTGGTTTGCTAAGTTTTTTATTTGTGTCGTGTTTACTTACACTGCGGTAATGTTTTATATCTGCACATACAGTTGAATCTGGCGAAATATTACGTGTTTTGTTTTATTCTGATGTCCGTTCACCATGGCAGCTCAAAAGGAAAAGAATGATTTTATTTGACGTTCGCATTTCGATTTGTTTTCCACTCATTAGGCGTACTGCCATCTATCTTTACCGGTAATGAAAGATTCTATAATATTTTGAGCAACAAATATAACACCCGTCTCACACGCTCAAATATTGTGTCAAATCCAACGCACAAAATAATAACCGGTAACGCGATCATAAGCCATCGTTACATCGTGGGGAAGACCCATACCCCCTGAATGTCTCATAAGCCAGGCCAATCCATGCTAAATTTAGAAATATTTGTTAATGGCTTAAATGCGTATATCTTTCGCATGATATGTTCCCAACAATTTCCCAGTTGGATCTTGTAATGTATAGGCGACATTTCCAACTCTTGCGGTGATTATTGCAGGAGTATATTTTGGAGCCAGCTTGACTGAAAATTGTCTTGGTGCCGCACTTTGGAGATAACTGCGAACGAATACCTTCTGCCCTACGACTAATTGTCTAGGCTTACTCCGTATATTGTAGTAGTGTTCCGATTTTAGATGAGCTTCGCTTAAGTGTTTGAGTACATTGTTGTGTATTAGATCCAATCGCGCTGATCGTGAGTTTATGCTTACTTCGTGCTCATTTTCCCACCGCAACAGCCGTCTAAGTTGGTAGTCCGAACCGTGAGTTACCATATGTTGGCCATATACTAGATAGTGTGGTGAATACTTAGTGGACAAATGTACGACGTTTCTTAAAGTTGACGCTATTTGGTCTAGATGTAGGTCCCAATTTATATGATTTTCTCCCAAGTAGGAACGAATGGTCTGCAAAATTGTACGATTGCTTCGCTCAGAAGCATTGCTTTGAGGTGAGTGGAATGGAGTTTTCATGTGTTGGATACCATAACGCTTGAGAAGATTACTAAACAGATTAGACTGAAATTGTCGTCCATTATCAGAAAGAATGATTTCTGGAACAGAGAATAACATAAAAATTTCCTTTTCCAGATAATCACACAAGGATAGACTAGAAGCGTCTCGAAATGCTTTGAGTCGTACAAATTTGGAATAATGATCCAAAACTATAAGCACACAAGCGTTGCCATTTCGAGATCGAGGGTATGGACCTAGATAGTCAATATATAGCTTTTGGAATGGACGAGTCACCTGAGGCAGAGTACCCATTGGTGGTCGTGTAGTATAGTTGGTTGCTTTGGACATTTTACATCTAGCACAGTTATTAATAGATTGACGCACGTCTTCAGCCATACCAAACCAGAAGTAATATCGCTGAATACGTTCCAATGTCTTGAAAATTCCCATGTGACCGGAGGAAGGAGGTATATGTGCAGCCTCGAGTACCGCTGGAACCAAGCTTTTCGGAATAACCAATTTCCAATTTGATAAATCCGTTTCTGTATATCGAATGCCATAAGATGGAGAGATCAGTAGTTTACCATCTTCAACTCTGAAATTGGAATCAGTATTAGTAAGATCTTGATATTTTCGAATCATATCCACATAGTCTTCATCATTGAACGCTGGAGAATTGATATCTACCCAAAATGTAGTGTCATAACTGACATCCCCCTCATCTTCTAACGCTTCACAAAACGCACGTGACAACGCGTCCGGTACCACATTAAGAGATCCTTTGCGATGCTCAATGTTAAATTTATAGCACTGCAGTTTTAGACTCCATCTGGCTAAACGACCAGACAGATCTGACATATTCATCAGCCAACGAAGACTCGCGTGATCCGTTATAATAGTGAACTCGGAGCCCTCCACATAATGACGGAAATGTTTAACACAGAGAACAGCTGCATAACATTCAAGTTCAGTTGCGCTATACTTCCTCTGAGCTCCATTGAGTTTTTTCGAGTAAAAAGCTATCGGATGTTCGGTATCGTCAATCTTCTGAAAGAGCACGCCACCCACTCCTCTAGAGGAAGCATCAACCTGAATGAAGAATGGTTTATCATAAATCGGATGTACTAGAACTGGGGCCGAAGTGAGACGGTCCTTTAAAATGTTAAAAGCGTGTTGTGCCTCGTCGTTCCATGTTAGTTTATTCTTTGCTTTTAAAAGGTCTGTAAGCGGAGCTGAAATGGTAGAATAATTAGATATAAACCTACGGTACCACCCGCACATTCCAAGGAAACGACGCAAGTGTTTCATGGTTTTAGGAGTTGGAAAATCTTGAATCGCACTAATCTTATCCGGATCAACACTTATACAGCCTCCACCAATCACATATCCCAAGTATTTTAATGTTTTAAGTACAAACTTACTTTTGTCCACATTAATTGTAAGGTTGGCCTTCCGCAACAACAGAGCTACTAGCTTCATTAGCACGAGATGCTCCTCAAAAGTACTGGACGTGATAAGAAGATCGTCCAAATAGACAAAAATTCTGTCGTGGTACTCATGAGGAACAACCCTGTGCATCAATCTGCACATAGTCTGTGGTGCGTTGCAAAGCCCGAAGGGCATAACAGTGAACTGGTAGAGCGGCCTACCCGGAACCGTAAAAGCAGTTTTACATTTGGCATCATTGTCGAGTGGTATTTGCCAGAACGCATCCTTCAGATCCAAACTGGAAATGAAGTTTGTGTTCTCCAAACGACTCAGTATTCCATCAATTAGTGGTAGCGGGTATGCATCTCTCACAGTCACTCCGTTTACTCTTCGGGCGTCCAGGCACAACCTTACTTTGCCATTGGATTTACTTACTAAATTAACTGGAGAACACCATGGACTTTCACTTTCTTCCAGAACTCCTAGACTAATCATTCGATCTAGTTCCTGATACAGCTGAGCCTGTTTCACAGGTGATACAGCGTAATATCTCTGTTTAACAGGATCAGCTAGTCCGGTGTCTATTTTATGGCACAAGAGGTTTGTTCGACCCAAACCGATCTGAGCAGATGAAGGAAACATATCAACGATTTGTTGGAGATCATCTCTCTGTTGTGGTGACAGATCTTGCATAAGTGAATCAGCAGGAATAACCGGAGAATGGTTATCCATCAAATCATTTGTTTGGGATGGTGAAAATATTTCGTTAATTTGGATTTCCATGTTGAAAAGATTGAAGAAATCTATTCCAAGATACAGAGGTTGAGAGAGATTAGGCGCTAAAAATAAACGCAATGATTTTTCCTTGTTATTGAAACGGATTTTGACAAAAATATAACCGAGAATGCGTTCTCGTGCTCCATTAGCGGTAGAAATTAGAGAAGGACAATGATGGAAACGCATTCCAGCGAAAGATAATAACTTTTCGCAATCCTTACCGAGGAGACTAATATTGGCTCCAGTATCTAGGAGACCACAAACGGGTTGATTGAAAATTTCAATGGTGACATAAGGTCTACCATCCAGTTCTGTAGATATTAATGAATCACACACTTGTTTTCGAATTTTGCGTTTTTCCTTAAAATACAACCATGAGCGGTGAAAAGAAGGTTTATTTATTGAATGAACGTTATGGGAAGTAGTATTGGTTATGATTTGCTCATGCGATTTCGCAATTCGGGATCTGTATTGGATGCTGTGTCTTCGAACGTGACTTTGCGCTGGATGGTGGAGTTCTGATGATTGGCCTCCCGTGGGTTCCAAATCCTCCTCGACACGTTTCCCGTCGTTGTGGAATTACAGTTCGAGCACTCAACGTACGACGTATTGTCTTTTCCACACGCTAAACAGAATTTCCGGAGCATAGTTTTGCACCGACGAAAATAATGACCAGGAAGTTTACAGTTCCAACAAATACGAATATTTGATGGAACCCTTTGTGAATTTTGATTGTAAAAATATGGTTCATTATTGTTAGGGTAATTATTGATCGCACATAATTCAGTATCGTAGTTATAGACTGAATTTGGTTTCTCAAGATTTTGTGACTGTAAATACATTTGATTATTTAGGGTTTGTGATGTAGATGCCTCTGTTAGATTCATAAGTTGATTAGGATTGGATGTTCTTATTTTCGTAAATGGGATGGAAGATTGAAATTCGGAACTTTCTAATTCATGGACGTAACGATCTTTCAAATTTAAGTTAGCTTCCGGATTAACTCCAAGCTCTTGCCACAATTGCTCCACTCGACGACATTCTATTGCGAGTTGAGTTATAGAACGAAATTCTCTATCGATAAATTTTTCCCTTAATCTAGGACGCATATTGTTAATTACTATGGATAGAATTTCCGCTTCGGGAATCGCACTTTTTGATTGTAGAGCTATTTTTTGAATATCATCGAGAAATTCAACAAACGATTCCTTCGGAAATTTTTGTTTTCTTTGTTCTAACATGCGCTTGATATGCCTTTCATTAAGGTGGGTCTGAAAACGATCGATTAAGTAATATTTCAGCTGCTCCCATCCAATATGCATGTTAGCATTTCGTTCGCGAAATGTCCAGTACCAGTCTAATGCGGTATCAGCCAGGAAACAAGACGCCATTTCGACGATTCGGTCCAGTGGGATATTAGAAGCACTCGCCATGTGTTCCACACGAAACAAAAAATTTTCGATTGGGACATCTGACGCAGTTCCTTTAAATTTTAAATTCCACGAGGATACCGTACGAGATAAGGTTCGGTCATCCATAATTCTACCTGGATTATTAATTTGATTTGGTGGAGTATCCACGTTCAACTTTTGATTGAAATTATTTAGCAAACTGCCAAAATTGACCATAATCTGTTGCATAGCTTGAGCTGGATCAAAATTATTGTTATTATGATTATTATTATTATTTTGCTCAATAGAATTTAATGGGTACTGCAAATTTGTTGTGTTACGGGAAATTACTGGGTCAAACTTAAAGTTTGAGAATGTCAGATTTATGTTCTCCTCGCCAGGTGATTTGGAATGAACATTACATGAAACTGGTGGTGCAACAGGACCATGTGCTTGAGGTAATTTACTCGGATTGCTTATAGGGAATGGACTGCCGCTAAACAAGGCATCTCTTAATCCTTCATTTATTTGGTTAATACGCCCGAGAAGTTCTCTTACTTCGAGTACATCAATGTTAGAATTCTGTAGTCTTTTCAGACGTTGTTGAATGTGTATAATGCGAGATTGATATCTTTCGAGATCTTCATGTCTCACGGTATCTGACTCCAATGCGGATTGAACACGGTTTAATTTTAACGTACAAAGCTTAATTTCGTGTGAGCTGTTACGAATAGCAGTTTTATGAGGGTTATTTGGAAGGAGAATGGGAAATCTGTTTTCATCCTCTATTCTGGAAGTTAACATTTCCAACGACTGGGGTGAAAATGGGATACCACGAATCTCCAATTCCACCTGAAATTCATCATTTTCCAAAAATTGGATATTCATGATTTCACAAAAATGGTATAAATATTACGATTAATTTTTTTCTTAGATAAATAATAGATAAATAGAAATTAATACACAAATGTTCAGGAGATACACCAGTAAAAGTATCGTAAAAGAAGCATGTTTGGAATGAATGATTCTTAAATTTTTTTTTTTTTTTTTTTTTTTTTAAACTTACGGTAAATAGTGAACTGAACTCTAATGCAACTATACAGAATACCCACCAAGCAATATCTACGATAAAACCGGATATACTTGTAGGCTCTGTAAGCTACTAATATCAACTACGAGAATCTCCTCACAACGTGTAGTCATATGTTAGACAGAAAACACACTGTGACTCGGATGATTCACTAAATAATATAACAGAAGCTGACGTAATTTTTCCGGATATCATATTCCTGCCTCGAATTCAAACAATTCATATATAGAATAGCGATGTCGAGATCTTATGATACTCCAAAAAAAAAACACTCAACTGAAGAATAATAAAATTATACTGACTTTAAATTAAATAAACAAAAAAAAAATAAAACAGAAATAATGAACGATTATACGATAGATAAACATGCGCGTATGCATTCCGCACCATGCCATTAGAATCAAAGTATTTTATACCAATGCTAATGAGCACGCGAACGTTAATCCATCAAAAAAAAAAATAAAAAATATAATGAAAAACTGACCTTGAACTGAAATTAATGCTTGCCATTTAATATGTTTGGGCGCCACTGTTACCTAACCCAGAGTATGTCCTGTATTCTTCGCCATAACATGACGATCACCGACTGTCTTTTTTTAAGGTCCTACTGTAAGGCCACGTGCCTATTCGCTCTCGTTGGATCATATACCCTGGGTTAGCAGATCAACTGGAGTCACCACCTGCAGCAATTGCCGGCTAGGGCTCAATCTGGGGTGGGGTTTTGGTGGTGTCCTTCCAGAAGCTAGTAAACTGCAATTACTACTAAAAGGGAATCATGCTTCCATTCCGACACCTATCACCTGGCAAATCTCCTGAAATTCAACGCAATTAAATACACATAATTACTTTTTTTAGATTTTTACAAATATATGAAAATTGGAAAGATTCATATCTTTATTATTACAAACGTTGTTTCTTAATTACAATCTTTTGTTTTCCCCGTATACTACTCTACTTTAATTAATTGACATAAATGAAAAGAAAGAAACTTATATAACGATTCGCGATGCCGATTCTGTACAATAATCTTCCGATGTATGAAACCTAATTATGATAGCAGAACTACCAAATGACCGACGAACGCAGCTGGTTGTTGGCTGGTGACACGATGAGCTCGCCGTATCCCCAAGCCGCATCTGTAATTAAAGAAACAAAAAAAAATCCGCGATCGCAGGAAGAAAATTACTGAATCGTTTACAAGAATTTGGTAAACGAATAAGAAATACATGAACACTTAATATTAATAACAAAAAAAATAATAATAAAATAAACAAAAAAATATAAGAAAATTGGAAAAAGATACCACTGTCTTCGGATTAGTTGCTTTCGGATCTAAATTCGTCCAGATTTCCATGAGGTTGCTCCCAGATATTGTGGATGTTTCGCCATGCGCAGCCCTGTAGATGCTTTTTATGCCGCTGCTATATCGAATAATATTTCGACGTTGATCAACGCCTACAGCTGGATGTTGAATTTAAGTGTACATGGAATTTTTGTTGTGACTCATCGATAGTTAATACACCGCGGATTTTACCGTTGCCGAATAAAGGTTGGTGGGCGCTATATAATTCCCACGTTTTTATATGTACTCTTGTATGTAATAATGTACCCTCATGTTTAGGCCAAAAGCGCGTATATAAAGTTGTATATCCTCGTATGACTTTCGTAATATAATATGCCGCTTGTATGTATTTGGCACTCGTTTTACACAAACTAACACGACACTCACTGATACGTATGTTTATTAATAAATAATAATATTTTCACCGGTGCGAATAAATGTTTCTTTGTATAGTCGTACGATCTCAAGTTATGATCGGTACGCGATATATTCGCCACTTTATTTCACAAACGCACAAAAATAACCAAAAACAGAATTTGGTTTGCTAAGTTTTTTATTTGTGTCGTGTTTACTTACACTGCGGTAATGTTTTATATCTGCACATACAGTTGAATCTGGCGAAATATTACGTGTTTTGTTTTATTCTGATGTCCGTTCACCATGGCAGCTCAAAAGGAAAAGAATGATTTTATTTGACGTTCGCATTTCGATTTGTTTTCCACTCATTAGGCGTACTGCCATCTATCTTTACCGGTAATGAAAGATTCTATAATATTTTGAGCAACAAATATAACACCCGTCTCACACGCTCAAATATTGTGTCAAATCCAACGCACAAAATAATAACCGGTAACGCGAGCATAAGCCATCGTTACAATCTCTTGAAAAAATATAATGTTGATCATATACGTACTCCTATTTACTCTCCTCAAAGTAACGCTTCTGAGAGAGTTAATCGGACGTTACTGTCTAGTATTCGTTCCTATCTTGATGATCATGCACATAATGAATGGGATTGCCATCTGTCTGAAATCACTGCGGCATTGCGAAATGTTAAACACGACGTCACGAATTTTTCTCCTCACTATTTGGTCTTTGGTCAACACATGTCATTAAACGGTTCAGATTATGCTTTACGTAAACTTTTATCTCCTCAGGATGATAATGAAATGCATGTGTTGTCTAAATCCAACCGATTGAATCTTATTCGTGATCAAATTACTCATTACCTAAGGGTTGCGCATGAGAAATCAGCTGTTCGATATAATTTGCGTAGTAAAAATAGAAATTTCTTGCCTGATCAACCTGTGTTTGTCCGATCCTTCGCACAAAGTAGTGCTCCGGATAGATTTTCTGCAAAGTTAGCTGCTAAGTTTATTCCTGCTTTTATCACTGATAAAATCGGAACAGTCTCTTATAATATCAGAAATCTTGATGGAAAACCTTTGGGAGTTTATCATGCCAAGGATATACGATTGTGACAAATTATTAGTGAAATTTTTTTCTCCTTCCCTCTTACTTTCATGCCTGGCTTGGAGATCTTTTCTCGGGTGTGAGTCGTCCCCACGCTGTAACAACCGCTTGTGGTTGTTATGATCTATTTAATATAAATCTGTAATTACGGTTGAAAATCCCAACAAGGTTGCATGTTTATCCACTGCGCTGCACAAAATCTCTTCCACTATACATCATTCCTTCTGTGGCTTAATTCTGTAATAGAAAATATTTTCATTTTTTTTGGTCGAGTATACCATTTATAATTTTTATACTTCTCCTCATTTTTGGTCGGCTCGTGCGATTATTTTTTTTGTTTCATGGTATGTAATGATGTATAGTGGTTGGTGTATTGCTTCGTTTGTGTGGTTTGGTTAGCGCGTGGATTTTCCATGTAAATGGAATGTTCCAGTGATTAAATTAATTAGTGTTGGTGTGTGCGAATCGATTTTGGGTGATGTCGTATGTATGTACGCCATCCGAAATCAATCGGTCGGGTTTTTTTTTTTCTTTAGTAAATAATTTTTGGGGGGGGGGGGGGGGGATAAAATTTTTCTTTGGTTACGGGTCGGATATTTTTTTTGGTTTTGGTTTTGAATTTTGGAAGAATAAGTCAATTTTGTGATGTTGGACATAAAAAAAAGAAATAATAATAATATATGTTAAGGCGAGGTGACAATTTTGATTTTGTTTCTTTTGTGACCACGGACGATTTGAAAAAAATTTTTTTTTTTGATTAATATAATGTAAAAAAAATAATAAACAAAAAAAAATATAAAGAAAATTGTTATTTTTAAGTTTCTTGCCTTATGGAACAATAAATTTTATTTTGACTAAAAAATTGAAAAGTGCCTGTTTGCGACTTTGATTGTTGATAATAATATTAGTGCCGTGTGGCGAATTTTAGTTTAGTATTAAACTTTGTTAAAATTTGAAAAATTTAATCATAAATGTTAAAATGATATTCAAATTATAAAAAAAAAAACTGATTTAATAAAATATAATTAAACAAGAAATAAAAATAAAAAAATAAAAAAATATTAAAAATTTTGTGCTCTGTTTTTTTATTTTTCCGTTTGAGTTTTACTGTTGAGTGAAAAAAAAAAAAACAATAAAATAGTCATATTGCAGTTTATTCACCATTTTTGCGGCGGATAGAATCTTAAATTATCGGGTGATTTTTGAATGTGCCATTTAAAATCTGTGGTAAATAGTTGTGAAAAGTGAAACACGACAAGTAACTAACTGTGTGCATACGTGAAGGTGGCTTTATGAGAATTTTGGCTGGCTATTCATGTGTTTAATTTCACAAACGTGAATAGTTTTATACTGGTTGGTAGTCTATTACGTATAACTGACTTCCAAGCTAGTTAATCACTGAAGGTGAGATAACGGCCATAGTAATAATAGTTCACTCCCAGTGAGAATCTAACACTGGTTGAAGTAAATAATTTGTGGCAGCAACTCCGCCGAACGGAGTGGGGTTCGTGGATTGAGGGGGCTGCTGCGACGGCGCTGTGTTGCTGTAGGTCGGTCGGGCCTAAATTTTGGGTGTTTTTCAGGTAAGGTGTCACCTGATAAAAATATACAATAAATCAGGGGCACCGCGTGTTTTTTTATTTTTTCCAATGTTGTAAAGCAAATTGGGTTTTACCGTGTTTTATTATTATATTTTTTTTTTATTCTCTTAAATTTCGTATATATATATTTTTTTTTTTTTTCGCGGGTTTACAGGTTTCGGGTGGCGTCACGTACGACGCACCCCAAAATAATCGATTCGCACCACGTTATTTTTCCTTTGGTAATTTTTGATAACGGTCCATTTTCCTTTTAAATTTCGTTTCATTTCATTTTTTTTATTTCATTTTTTTTTCCGATTTGATTTTTCCAGTAATTACAGATTTTTTTTATGATTTACTGGTCTCATTTTGTTGTTAAGTGATGTGTGTGTAAATAATTCAGTGTGATCGCGTGAGGATGGGCGGCCTTATGCTGACCTAGGCCTTGAGCAAGGACGCCGGAGTGGCACCGGCGTCCTTGTCGAACGCTCCCATTTATGATTATCTACCACTGTGGTCGTGGCACGGTAGAATAATTTTCTTGTCCCCTTCGTTTTATCTCTATGCGGTTTTCAAGCATAGTAATATGTCTGGTAACCCCCACGCCTAGCGGCGAGCTTCAGCTAGTGCAATACCGCAACCAGACCTCTATTGCTATGTTCTGTTAACAAAATCCCTTTTGGGGGATTTTGTTACAGTGGCGCCCAAACATTCGGCTAATTTTTTTGATTTTCGTCTTTTCAGATTTCACAATTTTTTTTCAGCTTACTTGTTGTGAGTGCCACGTGCAAAGTCCAACGCAGGTAAAATTTTATTTCCAATTTTGTTTGTTATCTCTCAAATTAAACTACTGGGACCACAGTGGTAATTTTTTTTTTTTTTATTATTATAGCGTTCACGCCTAGCTCAGCATGGGGCCGTGCTCACTTCTCATGTGATCACACTGCTTTGATTATATTCTTCATTTTTTTCATTTTTTGTTTTGGGTATTTTATTTCTTTGGGAACATTTATTTCTTATTGTTTGTTTTTCAGCTTTGGTTAGTGGAGCCGCTAACATCTGGTTAATAATTTTAGTTATTTCAGTTACGTATGGTAGTGGATTTCTTATTCCATTTCGTTACTTTGATTTTTGTTTACAGTTATAAGTTAAAAGTTTATACTAATTTTGATTATTTTTTTTGTTTATTTACATTAAAGTTTTTTTCGGTTTTGGAAATCATTAAATTACTATTTAATTTAATTAATATTTTTTTATTATTCGATAATTTTTTTTTGATCGGGAATCTTTTTTATTGATATTTAAAGTAATTTTTTCGGTAATTTTTTTTGGATATATGTATATATAAATTCAATTCATTTTCTTTTATTTTTTTTTTTCTCACATTCAGTTCATTAGTAGATTCAGTAAACATAAATTTTTTTGTCCTTAAAATTATATTGAAGTGTTAAGCAGCACTTTAGATTCCAATACATTACCTTGGGATAGACTGACGAGTACGGATGAGAAAAAGGTTTTGAGTTGAGCGCTAGTTCAATATTGACGCGAGTGGTCCAGTGGATAGTAATTTGTGCTCGCAGCTCCTCAAACAGCCCGGCTTGTGGATATCTACTTGGTCATAGTGAGTCTAATTTGAGATTGGTGCTTCAATATAAGTGTGTTTTCAATAAATTTCTTTAAATAATTAATTAACAATTTCAAAATTTTTTCTGCTTTAAATTAATTAATTCTATTTTGTTTTTCATATATATCCAAATATTTTTATATATATTTAATTTTTAGGTTGGGAAAATTTATTTTTTCAGTAATTGCTTCAATTAAATAATTTGTTTGATTTTTTTTGTGGAATTGCCAGTATCGCTGGTCTTCATTTCGTATTCAGTAGTAGCTTTAAATTTTACTAACTTTTGGTTTAGGTAACTTTAATTATAACTATAATCTATTCAGTAAATATAAGTTGGAATTTTTTTTTATTTAAATATTGTTAGTTTACATTTGTTGAGAATTAATTCTCGTTAAGTTTAAAATCACGTTTAAATTCAATTTTGATTAAGTCATTTTTCTTTCTCGTTAAATCCGTTGTTGCGTGTTAAAATGGATATTTCACATCTTAAGGCTGATGAGATTGAAGTAGAATTTTTGCTTCGATCTATCCAACCCAATACTGAGGAAGCGGTGAATGAATTAAGGAAGGCGTTGGCCGCAGAGCGGGATGGCACTCAGGACAAACCGATCGAGATGCACAATCGAGCTAAAAAGAAACCCAATGAGGAAATCCTCACTTGTCAAACCAAAGTGCAGAGTCTCCAACAAACCTTTATTGGCATTGAAAATCTAGACGTAGAAGATCAGGTTCGAACAGCTCAGCGTCTGCGGTCGCGGTTACTTCATGTACATGATCGTTTGGAAAGAGCTACTCAGTCTCCTACATATGGACAGCAGGCTCAAATTATTTTAGATATTTGTATTAAATTGCACACGGCGTTAGATCAGTATTTAACTGACCCTACTTTACTGGATCAATCTGTTGAGTCCGCTAAAGGTATTGATGGAGGTCAAGCGTTGGTTCATATTCATAATTTTCCTACTTCTATTCAGACTGCGAGTGGTCAATCTCAGAACGTCATTGGTTATATAAATGTTCAGGTTAGCTTTAACTCCCAATCTCATTACATGCGATTCTTTTTAGTACCTTCTCTAAAGCAATCTCTCTATTTAGGGATTGACTTTTGGAATAAATTCGGCATTACTTTGCAATTACCTACGTTGAGTGAATTATCGGACTCCGCAGAAATATCTTGTTCTCCTAAATTCCATTCTCTCTCTCCAGATGATAACTTAAGGCTCTCTACAATAGTTAAAAAATTTCCGTCAAGTGCTAAAATGGGTCTTGGACGAACTACATTAATCTCTCATGAGATTGATGTTGGTGAATCCAAGCCTGTTAAGCAACGTTTTTACTCTGTTTCTCCTGCTAAGCAAAAACTAATGTATGATGAGCTCGATCGCATGTTGTCTCTGGATGTGATCGAAGAAAGTCATAGTTCCTGGTGTTCTCCTATTACGATGGTGCAAAAGGCTAGTGGTCAAGTGCGCTTGTGTTTGGATGCCCGTGAGGTGAACAAGGTGACGGTCAGGGATGCGTATCCCCTTCCCCTTATCAACGGATTGTTGGGTCGTTTGGATCAAACTCGCTATATATCAACTATTGATCTAAAAGATGCCTTTTGGCAGATACCACTCGACCCGCAATCCCGAGATAAGACGGCGTTTACTGTCCCTGGTCGTCCCTTGTACCACTTCAAGGTCATGCCCTTTGGGTTGTGCAATGCTCCCCAAACGCTGTGTCGCCTTATGCATCGCGTGATACCTTATCAACTACATGATAAAGTTTTTGTGTACTTGGATGACCTTTTGGTTACTTCTTCTACTTTTGGTGAACATTTGAAATTGTTGAATTTAGTTGCTCAATTACTTAGTAATGCTGGATTGACCATAAACTTGGAAAAAAGTCAGTTCGTCTTAAAAGAGGTTAAATATTTGGGTTACTTAGTGGGTGATGGGTGCCTTCGCACCAACCCAGAGAAATGTAAAGCGATAAGTGAATTTCCTCGACCAAAAACAACTAAGCAGATACGTAGTTTCTTGGGTTTATGTGGGTGGTATAGGCGTTTTATAAAAAATTTCGCGTCTTTAGCTGCTCCACTAACTGATCTGACAGGAAAAAAATCTAAGTCTAAATGGAATCTTCACGCTGAGGAATCCTTCCAAGCTCTTAAATTATCTTTATCGTCTGCTCCTGTTTTAGCTAACCCTGACTATGGGCGCCCTTTCTTTATCCAATGCGACGCAAGTGCTGTTGGCGTGGGTAGTGTACTTTTTCAGCTTGATCCTGATGGCGCTGAACACCCCATTGAATTCTTTTCGCACAAACTTAATGCCGCTCAGCGGAATTATTCTGTAACTGAGTTGGAGTGTTACGCAGCAGTACTTAGCGTCCAAAAATTTCGGCCCTATATCGAGGGATACCCGTTCACGATTTATACCGATCACGCTAGTCTCCGCTGGTTGATGTCCCAAAAAGATCTATCTGGTAGACTCGCCCGCTGGAGTTTGAAACTGCAAGCGTACAAATTTGATATCGGATATCGTAAAGGAACGGTGAATGTTGTACCTGATGCCCTCTCTAGAGCTTTTTATAGTGAGCCCACAGACGATGTAAGTAATAATCAACCTTTTCCTCCTGTTGAAACTACTTTGAATGATGATTCCTCCTTACTTTGTGATTCTCCTGTTATACAAGAAAATGTGTCCAGTTTAAATTCTTCAAGTGACAATTCGGTTCTACATATTGATCTTAACTCTTCAGCTTTTCAGGACGATGAATATGTACAACAGATCAATCGAGTACAACAATTAAAAGATTGTGATCATAACTTCAAAATCCGTGATAATAAACTCTTGATCTTACCTTCCTACGCTTCTCGTTATACGTCCACTGATTTGTCTGAATGGAAGTTAGTAGTTCCGTTGTCCTTGACTGCAAACTTAATTGAACTGGCTCATTCTTCACCTACTTCTGCTCATATGGGTATTAAAAAAACTGTAGAACGACTTCAGCGGCAATTTTTCTGGTTTGGTATGACTAAACAAATCAAACTTTTCATCTCTAATTGTTTACAATGCAAGATGAATAAGCCTGTAAATTTTAGCACTCAACCTTTGATGGGTTCTCAAACTGAGTCTACCAGACCTTTTGAAAAATTGTTCGTTGATTTCCTTGGACCTTATCCTCGCTCCAAACGAGGTAATACCTGTATCGCTATAGTGTTGGATCATTATTCAAAGTTTGTTCTGGTAAAACCTCTGCGTGAAGCTTCCGCCTCTTCTCTGTGTAGCTTTTTGGAAAATGAGGTGTTTTTACTTTTCTCTGTGCCTGCAGTGATTACTTCTGATAATGGTAAGCAATTCATATCTAACTTATTTAAAGATCTTGTTACCTAACCCAGAGTATGTCCTGTATTCTTCGCCATAACATGACGATCACCGACTGTCTTTTTTAAGGTCCTACTGTAAGGCCACGTGCCTATTCGCTCTCGTTGGATCATATACCCTGGGTTAGCAGATCAACTGGAGTCACCACCTGCAGCAATTGCCGGCTAGGGCTCAATCTGGGGTGGGGTTTTGGTGGTGTCCTTCCAGAAGCTAGTAAACTGCAATTACTACTAAAAGGGAATCATGCTTCCATTCCGACACCTATCACCTGGCAAATCTCCTGAAATTCAACGCAATTAAATACACATAATTACTTTTTTTAGATTTTTACAAATATATGAAAATTGAAAAGATTCATATCTTTATTATTACAAACCAGGGGCGACGCGTCTTTGGAAGCAAAGGAAGCACTGCTTCCTTATCATTATTCCCAAAAGTTCTTATATTATAAAAAAAATATTTCTCAAACAAATAAATTTCGATTTACTTGTTAACTTGCAATCCACAGCCAAAAGCAAAATTGTTATAAAGGGAAATGAAAAACTCATTTTTAAAACTTTTGTTTTTTCTGTGTGTAATTTTACTTGAAATCATCGCCTTTCCTTTTAACTATACTATACATTTTGTATGTAGTTGTATAATATATTCTAATCGCTTCATATTTCGCTATTTTCTCTCTACCTTATACCAATACCAACTCCAAATATGCTTGATTTAGAGTAGCTTCTGCTTCTTTCCGTATAAAAAAGGCAATTCAGCTTTACTATGGTGTTTTGGTCTCACTCTCTTTACAGTGCCAATATAATTTGTAAATAAAACGCATACACACATCGTTATAATTAGTACGTAAATTCTGTATAGAAACAATACAGGTGCACCAAAAGCTAAATGTTATTGTTTTAACAAGCGAGAAGGTTTTCAATGTTCTTTCTTTTGTTTTTATTTTAAATATGACCACTAAATGTGAAGGAAGAGTACACATAGTGTTCATATTACTCATATTTAAAATCAAAACAGGAGAATGATGGAAAAGTTTCTCGCTCGTCTAAATAATAATATTTAGCTTTGGGTGCATGTGTATTGTTTCTATAAAGAATTTACGAACTAATTATAACGATGTGCGTATTTTATTGTCAAATTATTCTTCTTCTATGTAGAGGAAGTGAGAACCAAAACATTATACACTGATTGCTTTTTTTACACAGGAAGAAGCTACTATAAATTAAGCATATTTGGAGTTGGTATATAAAGAATAGATAAAATATATGAAGCGATTAGTATTGTATGTGTACATCGGTTTTATTACATAAAGAATATTACAGCAACTCTTATTTACATGTATTTTATACAAGAATATGAGTGAAGCGTCGGTTTCTTTGCTTGTAATATATTTTGATAGTGACAGTCGTTGCTTAAATATAATTGAATCACTAGAACATTAATAATTATTTTGAAGTAAAAAGTTTTATTCTATATACATATGTAGGGTAAACGTAAAATTAATGCGAGATTGATCGTATGAATAATATTTTGAGTCGTAACGTCGTAAGTTTTTATGTGAACAAAATTGAATATCAAAATTGACATGGCGACAAGTGATAATAATTGCAAGTGCGTTATTGAAAGTTTACTCGAATTTGGGTTTTCGTCAAACTCGTTTGGTAGAAAACAAGAAATTGTCTCGTCGGGTAGACCAAAGCCAATGCTACAAAAGTTGTGTACCACTGCCAAAAATTTTACGCGTCATTTTTCCGTGGAACTATATGGAAAACATAACTGGTTGACAGGTTGTGATTTTTTAAACAAAACTTTTTGTTGGTCGTGTTTACTTTTTTGCAAAGATAATGGTGTATGGCGCAAAACCGGCTTCAGTGATCTCAATAATATTCACAAAGCAATTAAAAGGCACGAACTTTCCTCAGACCATCTAAGGTCTGTTTTAGAATTATCTAGGTTTGGGAAAATCAAAAGAATCGAAGGTTCTATATCGGATGCTTTTGCTTTGAGTATAACGAAGCATAACGAAAAGGTAAGGGAAAATATTAAAATTCTGGAAAGCTTAATAGATGTTACGTGCTACTTGTGCGAACAAGATTTGCCATTTCGAGGCCATAACGAAGCAGTTTCGTCTAATAATAGAGGAAAATATAAAGAACTAGTAAGATTAATTGCAAAATATTTTCCTCCTTTGCAAAATCAATTAGAACAGTCCAATATTTTTACGGGTACCTCGAGCGATATCCAAAACGACCTGATTAAAAGCACGGCATCAGTATTGCAAAATGCAATTAAAAACGAGATAAATACGACCAAATTTGTAGCAATCGTCATGGACGAAACTTCCGACATTTCAAATAAATCTCAGCTTTCAGTGGTTTTTCGGTATGTCGATTTAGAAGGTGCAATCCAAGAAAGGTTTTTGGGCTTTTGGAATGTTTCTGCTGATCGTTCTGCTTCAAGATTATTCGAAGTGGCCATGGACATCTTTAAAGAATATCAATGTACAGACAAAATTGTAGCTCAGAGTTATGATGGAGCGGCAGTTATGGCTGGACACCTAACAGGGCTACAAGCTAGAATTAAAGAGATTTGCAAAGAAGCTATTTTTATACATTGCTACGCACATAGACTCAATTTAGTTTTATCACAATCTCTATCAAATGTTAAAGAATGTAAATTATTTTTTATGGCTCTATCTGGAATGAGCACATTTTTCAAAAAATCATCAAAACGGACAAGCGCATTAGATTTTTTAATTAAAAAACGAATTCCAGCGTCTGCTCCTACCAGATGGCAGTATACGGCTCGTATTGTCAGTGTAATTTTTGAATATAGGCAAGAACTTGCTGAACTTTTTCAAAATGTGTTGGATAATCCATCTGATTGGGACAGTGAAACTGTTAATTTGGCACGTGGCTTCTCAACATATCTGCGAGATTTTAAATTTACTTTTTTACTTGTTATTTTTTCTGAAATATTTCCATTTTCCGACATGCTTTTCGAGTGCTTACAAAAACAAAACTCCGATATTAATTTAGCGAATATTAAAGTTAAAAATTATCACCAAATAATTAACGATTTTCGTGATAAATTCGACAAAGTGTGGGAAAAAACTAACGAAATTGTAAAAATCGATGAAGCCACAGTCAGTCGCGTAAAAATTGATTTCGTCCAAGACATTCGAACCTCTTACAGAAAATTATTTTTTGAAATAATCGACAACATTTCAAATGAGCTACACACAAGATTTCAAAATATTTCTGAATTAATATTTTTGGAACTTTTAAATTCAAATTTTTTTCATAATTTTAAAAATACATTTCCGGACTAACAATTTAAAAAATTACAAAACATTTACGGGAAACATTTCGACTTTCCAAAATTAAGGTCGGAATTAATTGTGGTTTATAGTGATGAGGACTTTTTGTCCAAAACAATATCAGAAATGTTTGGTTTCCTGAGAGATAATGATTTAGTATCAACTTTTACAGAAGTATCAAACCTTTGCTGCCTATTTTTAACTATACCATCTACAAGTGTATCATCCGAGAGGAGCTTTTCTGCGTTACGCAGAATAAAAAATTATTTAAGAAGCACGATTAGCGACGAAAGATTGACTCATGTTTCTTTAATTTCTATAGAAAAAAATCTGCTATCTAAAATAAAAGGTTCACCAGATTTTTACAGTTTAATCATTAATGAATTTAAGAAGAAAAATAGACGAATAGAATTGAATTTTAAATAAATGTTTTATTTTAATTATTATCAAATAAAAATTTAAAAAACATTTAAATCAAAACGTTTCCTACTTTTGTTCATAGATTTGTTTGTATTTAGGTAAGTAAAGTAATTTTGGGTTACTGTCGCTGGTTCATCTTACGAACTTTTTTTTTTTTCATTTTAAATAATAGTAAATGTTTAAAACTATTACACAGCTTCCTCTACATAAAAGTTCACGCGTCGCCTCTGTTACAAACGTTGTTTCTTAATTACAATCTTTTGTTTTCCCCGTATACTACTCTACTTTAATTAATTGACATAAATGAAAAGAAAGAAACTTATATAACGATTCGCGATGCCGATTCTGTACAATAATCTTCCGATGTATGAAACCTAATTATGATAGCAGAACTACCAAATGACCGACGAACGCAGCTGGTTGTTGGCTGGTGACACGATGAGCTCGCCGTATCCCCAAGCCGCATCTGTAATTAAAGAAACAAAAAAAAATCCGCGATCGCAGGAAGAAAATTACTGAATCGTTTACAAGAATTTGGTAAACGAATAAGAAATACATGAACACTTAATATTAATAACAAAAAAAATAATAATAAAATAAACAAAAAAATATAAGAAAATTGGAAAAAGATACCACTGTCTTCGGATTAGTTGCTTTCGGATCTAAATTCGTCCAGATTTCCATGAGGTTGCTCCCAGATATTGTGGATGTTTCGCCATGCGCAGCCCTGTAGATGCTTTTTATGCCGCTGCTATATCGAATAATATTTCGACGTTGATCAACGCCTACAGCTGGATGTTGAATTTAAGTGTACATGGAATTTTTGTTGTGACTCATCGATCGTTAACACACCGCGGATTTTACCGTTGCCGAATAAAGGTTGGTGGGCGCTATATAATTCCCACGTTTTTATATGTACTCTTGTATGTAATAATGTACCCTCATGTTTAGGCCAAAAGCGCGTATATAAAGTTGTATATCCTCGTATGACTTTCGTAATATAATATGCCGCTTGTATGTATTTGGCACTCGTTTTACACAAACTAACACGACACTCACTGATACGTATGTTTATTAATAAATAATAATATTTTCACCGGTGCGAATAAATGTTTCTTTGTATAGTCGTACGATCTCAAGTTATGATCGGTACGCGATATATTCGCCACTTTATTTCACAAACGCACAAAAATAACCAAAAACAGAATTTGGTTTGCTAAGTTTTTTATTTGTGTCGTGTTTACTTACACTGCGGTAATGTTTTATATCTGCACATACAGTTGAATCTGGCGAAATATTACGTGTTTTGTTTTATTCTGATGTCCGTTCACCATGGCAGCTCAAAAGGAAAAGAATGATTTTATTTGACGTTCGCATTTCGATTTGTTTTCCACTCATTAGGCGTACTGCCATCTATCTTTACCGGTAATGAAAGATTCTATAATATTTTGAGCAACAAATATAACACCCGTCTCACACGCTCAAATATTGTGTCAAATCCAACGCACAAAATAATAACCGGTAACGCGATCATAAGCCATCGTTACATCGTGGGGAAGACCCATACCCCCTGAATGTCTCATAAGCCAGGCCAATCCATGCTAAATTTAGAAATATTTGTTAATGGCTTAAATGCGTATATCTTTCGCATGATATGTTCCCAACAATTTCCCAGTTGGATCTTGTAATGTATAGGCGACATTTCCAACTCTTGCGGTGATTATTGCAGGAGTATATTTTGGAGCCAGCTTGACTGAAAATTGTCTTGGTGCCGCACTTTGGAGATAACTGCGAACGAATACCTTCTGCCCTACGACTAATTGTCTAGGCTTACTCCGTATATTGTAGTAGTGTTCCGATTTTAGATGAGCTTCGCTTAAGTGTTTGAGTACATTGTTGTGTATTAGATCCAATCGCGCTGATCGTGAGTTTATGCTTACTTCGTGCTCATTTTCCCACCGCAACAGCCGTCTAAGTTGGTAGTCCGAACCGTGAGTTACCATATGTTGGCCATATACTAGATAGTGTGGTGAATACTTAGTGGACAAATGTACGACGTTTCTTAAAGTTGACGCTATTTGGTCTAGATGTAGGTCCCAATTTATATGATTTTCTCCCAAGTAGGAACGAATGGTCTGCAAAATTGTACGATTGCTTCGCTCAGAAGCATTGCTTTGAGGTGAGTGGAATGGAGTTTTCATGTGTTGGATACCATAACGCTTGAGAAGATTACTAAACAGATTAGACTGAAATTGTCGTCCATTATCAGAAAGAATGATTTCTGGAACAGAGAATAACATAAAAATTTCCTTTTCCAGATAATCACACAAGGATAGACTAGAAGCGTCTCGAAATGCTTTGAGTCGTACAAATTTGGAATAATGATCCAAAACTATAAGCACACAAGCGTTGCCATTTCGAGATCGAGGGTATGGACCTAGATAGTCAATATATAGCTTTTGGAATGGACGAGTCACCTGAGGCAGAGTACCCATTGGTGGTCGTGTAGTATAGTTGGTTGCTTTGGACATTTTACATCTAGCACAGTTATTAATAGATTGACGCACGTCTTCAGCCATACCAAACCAGAAGTAATATCGCTGAATACGTTCCAATGTCTTGAAAATTCCCATGTGACCGGAGGAAGGAGGTATATGTGCAGCCTCGAGTACCGCTGGAACCAAGCTTTTCGGAATAACCAATTTCCAATTTGATAAATCCGTTTCTGTATATCGAATGCCATAAGATGGAGAGATCAGTAGTTTACCATCTTCAACTCTGAAATTGGAATCAGTATTAGTAAGATCTTGATATTTTCGAATCATATCCACATAGTCTTCATCATTGAACGCTGGAGAATTGATATCTACCCAAAATGTAGTGTCATAACTGACATCCCCCTCATCTTCTAACGCTTCACAAAACGCACGTGACAACGCGTCCGGTACCACATTAAGAGATCCTTTGCGATGCTCAATGTTAAATTTATAGCACTGCAGTTTTAGACTCCATCTGGCTAAACGACCAGACAGATCTGACATATTCATCAGCCAACGAAGACTCGCGTGATCCGTTATAATAGTGAACTCGGAGCCCTCCACATAATGACGGAAATGTTTAACACAGAGAACAGCTGCATAACATTCAAGTTCAGTTGCGCTATACTTCCTCTGAGCTCCATTGAGTTTTTTCGAGTAAAAAGCTATCGGATGTTCGGTATCGTCAATCTTCTGAAAGAGCACGCCACCCACTCCTCTAGAGGAAGCATCAACCTGAATGAAGAATGGTTTATCATAAATCGGATGTACTAGAACTGGGGCCGAAGTGAGACGGTCCTTTAAAATGTTAAAAGCGTGTTGTGCCTCGTCGTTCCATGTTAGTTTATTCTTTGCTTTTAAAAGGTCTGTAAGCGGAGCTGAAATGGTAGAATAATTAGATATAAACCTACGGTACCACCCGCACATTCCAAGGAAACGACGCAAGTGTTTCATGGTTTTAGGAGTTGGAAAATCTTGAATCGCACTAATCTTATCCGGATCAACACTTATACAGCCTCCACCAATCACATATCCCAAGTATTTTAATGTTTTAAGTACAAACTTACTTTTGTCCACATTAATTGTAAGGTTGGCCTTCCGCAACAACAGAGCTACTAGCTTCATTAGCACGAGATGCTCCTCAAAAGTACTGGACGTGATAAGAAGATCGTCCAAATAGACAAAAATTCTGTCGTGGTACTCATGAGGAACAACCCTGTGCATCAATCTGCACATAGTCTGTGGTGCGTTGCAAAGCCCGAAGGGCATAACAGTGAACTGGTAGAGCGGCCTACCCGGAACCGTAAAAGCAGTTTTACATTTGGCATCATTGTCGAGTGGTATTTGCCAGAACGCATCCTTCAGATCCAAACTGGAAATGAAGTTTGTGTTCTCCAAACGACTCAGTATTCCATCAATTAGTGGTAGCGGGTATGCATCTCTCACAGTCACTCCGTTTACTCTTCGGGCGTCCAGGCACAACCTTACTTTGCCATTGGATTTACTTACTAAATTAACTGGAGAACACCATGGACTTTCACTTTCTTCCAGAACGCCTAGACTAATCATTCGATCTAGTTCCTGATACAGCTGAGCCTGTTTCACAGGTGATACAGCGTAATATCTCTGTTTAACAGGATCAGCTAGTCCGGTGTCTATTTTATGGCACAAGAGGTTTGTTCGACCCAAACCGATCTGAGCAGATGAAGGAAACATATCAACGATTTGTTGGAGATCATCTCTCTGTTGTGGTGACAGATCTTGCATAAGTGAATCAGCAGGAATAACCGGAGAATGGTTATCCATCAAATCATTTGTTTGGGATGGTGAAAATATTTCGTTAATTTGGATTTCCATGTTGAAAAGATTGAAGAAATCTATTCCAAGATACAGAGGTTGAGAGAGATTAGGCGCTAAAAATAAACGCAATGATTTTTCCTTGTTATTGAAACGGATTTTGACAAAAATATAACCGAGAATGCGTTCTCGTGCTCCATTAGCGGTAGAAATTAGAGAAGGACAATGATGGAAACGCATTCCAGCGAAAGATAATAACTTTTCGCAATCCTTACCGAGGAGACTAATATTGGCTCCAGTATCTAGGAGACCACAAACGGGTTGATTGAAAATTTCAATGGTGACATAAGGTCTACCATCCAGTTCTGTAGATATTAATGAATCACACACTTGTTTTCGAATTTTGCGTTTTTCCTTAAAATACAACCATGAGCGGTGAAAAGAAGGTTTATTTATTGAATGAACGTTATGGGAAGTAGTATTGGTTATGATTTGCTCATGCGATTTCGCAATTCGGGATCTGTATTGGATGCTGTGTCTTCGAACGTGACTTTGCGCTGGATGGTGGAGTTCTGATGATTGGCCTCCCGTGGGTTCCAAATCCTCCTCGACACGTTTCCCGTCGTTGTGGAATTACAGTTCGAGCACTCAACGTACGACGTATTGTCTTTTCCACACGCTAAACAGAATTTCCGGAGCATAGTTTTGCACCGACGAAAATAATGACCAGGAAGTTTACAGTTCCAACAAATACGAATATTTGATGGAACCCTTTGTGAATTTTGATTGTAAAAATATGGTTCATTATTGTTAGGGTAATTATTGATCGCACATAATTCAGTATCGTAGTTATAGACTGAATTTGGTTTCTCAAGATTTTGTGACTGTAAATACATTTGATTATTTAGGGTTTGTGATGTAGATGCCTCTGTTAGATTCATAAGTTGATTAGGATTGGATGTTCTTATTTTCGTAAATGGGATGGAAGATTGAAATTCGGAACTTTCTAATTCATGGACGTAACGATCTTTCAAATTTAAGTTAGCTTCCGGATTAACTCCAAGCTCTTGCCACAATTGCTCCACTCGACGACATTCTATTGCGAGTTGAGTTATAGAACGAAATTCTCTATCGATAAATTTTTCCCTTAATCTAGGACGCATATTATTAATTACTATGGATAGAATTTCCGCTTCGGGAATCGCACTTTTTGATTGTAGAGCTATTTTTTGAATATCATCGAGAAATTCAACAAACGATTCCTTCGGAAATTTTTGTTTTCTTTGTTCTAACATGCGCTTGATATGCCTTTCATTAAGGTGGGTCTGAAAACGATCGATTAAGTAATATTTCAGCTGCTCCCATCCAATATGCATGTTAGCATTTCGTTCGCGAAATGTCCAGTACCAGTCTAATGCGGTATCAGCCAGGAAACAAGACGCCATTTCGACGATTCGGTCCAGTGGGATATTAGAAGCACTCGCCATGTGTTCCACACGAAACAAAAAATTTTCGATTGGGACATCTGACGCAGTTCCTTTAAATTTTAAATTCCACGAGGATACCGTACGAGATAAGGTTCGGTCATCCATAATTCTACCTGGATTATTAATTTGATTTGGTGGAGTATCCACGTTCAACTTTTGATTGAAATTATTTAGCAAACTGCCAAAATTGACCATAATCTGTTGCATAGCTTGAGCTGGATCAAAATTATTGTTATTATGATTATTATTATTATTTTGCTCAATAGAATTTAATGGGTACTGCAAATTTGTTGTGTTACGGGAAATTACTGGGTCAAACTTAAAGTTTGAGAATGTCAGATTTATGTTCTCCTCGCCAGGTGATTTGGAATGAACATTACATGAAACTGGTGGTGCAACAGGACCATGTGCTTGAGGTAATTTACTCGGATTGCTTATAGGGAATGGACTGCCGCTAAACAAGGCATCTCTTAATCCTTCATTTATTTGGTTAATACGCCCGAGAAGTTCTCTTACTTCGAGTACATCAATGTTAGAATTCTGTAGTCTTTTCAGACGTTGTTGAATGTGTATAATGCGAGATTGATATCTTTCGAGATCTTCATGTCTCACGGTATCTGACTCCAATGCGGATTGAACACGGTTTAATTTTAACGTACAAAGCTTAATTTCGTGTGAGCTGTTACGAATAGCAGTTTTATGAGGGTTATTTGGAAGGAGAATGGGAAATCTGTTTTCATCCTCTATTCTGGAAGTTAACATTTCCAACGACTGGGGTGAAAATGGGATACCACGAATCTCCAATTCCACCTGAAATTCATCATTTTCCAAAAATTGGATATTCATGATTTCACAAAAATGGTATAAATATTACGATTAATTTTTTTCTTAGATAAATAATAGATAAATAGAAATTAATACACAAATGTTCAGGAGATACACCAGTAAAAGTATCGTAAAAGAAGCATGTTTGGAATGAATGATTCTTAAATTTTTTTTTTTTTTTTTTTTTTTTTAAACTTACGGTAAATAGTGAACTGAACTCTAATGCAACTATACAGAATACCCACCAAGCAATATCTACGATAAAACCGGATATACTTGTAGGCTCTGTAAGCTACTAATATCAACTACGAGAATCTCCTCACAACGTGTAGTCATATGTTAGACAGAAAACACACTGTGACTCGGATGATTCACTAAATAATATAACAGAAGCTGACGTAATTTTTCCGGATATCATATTCCTGCCTCGAATTCAAACAATTCATATATAGAATAGCGATGTCGAGATCTTATGATACTCCAAAAAAAAAACACTCAACTGAAGAATAATAAAATTATACTGACTTTAAATTAAATAAACAAAAAAAAAATAAAACAGAAATAATGAACGATTATACGATAGATAAACATGCGCGTATGCATTCCGCACCATGCCATTAGAATCAAAGTATTTTATACCAATGCTAATGAGCACGCGAACGTTAATCCATCAAAAAAAAAAATAAAAAATATAATGAAAAACTGACCTTGAACTGAAATTAATGCTTGCCATTTAATATGTTTGGGCGCCACTGTTACCTAACCCAGAGTATGTCCTGTATTCTTCGCCATAACATGACGATCACCGACTGTCTTTTTTTAAGGTCCTACTGTAAGGCCACGTGCCTATTCGCTCTCGTTGGATCATATACCCTGGGTTAGCAGATCAACTGGAGTCACCACCTGCAGCAATTGCCGGCTAGGGCTCAATCTGGGGTGGGGTTTTGGTGGTGTCCTTCCAGAAGCTAGTAAACTGCAATTACTACTAAAAGGGAATCATGCTTCCATTCCGACACCTATCACCTGGCAAATCTCCTGAAATTCAACGCAATTAAATACACATAATTACTTTTTTTAGATTTTTACAAATATATGAAAATTGGAAAGATTCATATCTTTATTATTACAAACGTTGTTTCTTAATTACAATCTTTTGTTTTCCCCGTATACTACTCTACTTTAATTAATTGACATAAATGAAAAGAAAGAAACTTATATAACGATTCGCGATGCCGATTCTGTACAATAATCTTCCGATGTATGAAACCTAATTATGATAGCAGAACTACCAAATGACCGACGAACGCAGCTGGTTGTTGGCTGGTGACACGATGAGCTCGCCGTATCCCCAAGCCGCATCTGTAATTAAAGAAACAAAAAAAAATCCGCGATCGCAGGAAGAAAATTACTGAATCGTTTACAAGAATTTGGTAAACGAATAAGAAATACATGAACACTTAATATTAATAACAAAAAAAATAATAATAAAATAAACAAAAAAATATAAGAAAATTGGAAAAAGATACCACTGTCTTCGGATTAGTTGCTTTCGGATCTAAATTCGTCCAGATTTCCATGAGGTTGCTCCCAGATATTGTGGATGTTTCGCCATGCGCAGCCCTGTAGATGCTTTTTATGCCGCTGCTATATCGAATAATATTTCGACGTTGATCAACGCCTACAGCTGGATGTTGAATTTAAGTGTACATGGAATTTTTGTTGTGACTCATCGATCGTTAACACACCGCGGATTTTACCGTTGCCGAATAAAGGTTGGTGGGCGCTATATAATTCCCACGTTTTTATATGTACTCTTGTATGTAATAATGTACCCTCATGTTTAGGCCAAAAGCGCGTATATAAAGTTGTATATCCTCGTATGACTTTCGTAATATAATATGCCGCTTGTATGTATTTGGCACTCGTTTTACACAAACTAACACGACACTCACTGATACGTATGTTTATTAATAAATAATAATATTTTCACCGGTGCGAATAAATGTTTCTTTGTATAGTCGTACGATCTCAAGTTATGATCGGTACGCGATATATTCGCCACTTTATTTCACAAACGCACAAAAATAACCAAAAACAGAATTTGGTTTGCTAAGTTTTTTATTTGTGTCGTGTTTACTTACACTGCGGTAATGTTTTATATCTGCACATACAGTTGAATCTGGCGAAATATTACGTGTTTTGTTTTATTCTGATGTCCGTTCACCATGGCAGCTCAAAAGGAAAAGAATGATTTTATTTGACGTTCGCATTTCGATTTGTTTTCCACTCATTAGGCGTACTGCCATCTATCTTTACCGGTAATGAAAGATTCTATAATATTTTGAGCAACAAATATAACACCCGTCTCACACGCTCAAATATTGTGTCAAATCCAACGCACAAAATAATAACCGGTAACGCGAGCATAAGCCATCGTTACAATCTCTTGAAAAAATATAATGTTGATCATATACGTACTCCTATTTACTCTCCTCAAAGTAACGCTTCTGAGAGAGTTAATCGGACGTTACTGTCTAGTATTCGTTCCTATCTTGATGATCATGCACATAATGAATGGGATTGCCATCTGTCTGAAATCACTGCGGCATTGCGAAATGTTAAACACGACGTCACGAATTTTTCTCCTCACTATTTGGTCTTTGGTCAACACATGTCATTAAACGGTTCAGATTATGCTTTACGTAAACTTTTATCTCCTCAGGATGATAATGAAATGCATGTGTTGTCTAAATCCAACCGATTGAATCTTATTCGTGATCAAATTACTCATTACCTAAGGGTTGCGCATGAGAAATCAGCTGTTCGATATAATTTGCGTAGTAAAAATAGAAATTTCTTGCCTGATCAACCTGTGTTTGTCCGATCCTTCGCACAAAGTAGTGCTCCGGATAGATTTTCTGCAAAGTTAGCTGCTAAGTTTATTCCTGCTTTTATCACTGATAAAATCGGAACAGTCTCTTATAATATCAGAAATCTTGATGGAAAACCTTTGGGAGTTTATCATGCCAAGGATATACGATTGTGACAAATTATTAGTGAAATTTTTTTCTCCTTCCCTCTTACTTTCATGCCTGGCTTGGAGATCTTTTCTCGGGTGTGAGTCGTCCCCACGCTGTAACAACCGCTTGTGGTTGTTATGATCTATTTAATATAAATCTGTAATTACGGTTGAAAATCCCAACAAGGTTGCATGTTTATCCACTGCGCTGCACAAAATCTCTTCCACTATACATCATTCCTTCTGTGGCTTAATTCTGTAATAGAAAATATTTTCATTTTTTTTGGTCGAGTATACCATTTATCATTTTTATACTTCTCCTCATTTTTGGTCGGCTCGTGCGATTATTTTTTTTGTTTCATGGTATGTAATGATGTATAGTGGTTGGTGTATTGCTTCGTTTGTGTGGTTTGGTTAGCGCGTGGATTTTCCATGTAAATGGAATGTTCCAGTGATTAAATTAATTAGTGTTGGTGTGTGCGAATCGATTTTGGGTGATGTCGTATGTATGTACGCCATCCGAAATCAATCGGTCGGGTTTTTTTTTTTCTTTAGTAAATAATTTTTGGGGGGGGGGGGGATAAAATTTTTCTTTGGTTACGGGTCGGATATTTTTTTTGGTTTTGGTTTTGAATTTTGGAAGAATAAGTCAATTTTGTGATGTTGGACATAAAAAAAAGAAATAATAATAATATATGTTAAGGCGAGGTGACAATTTTGATTTTGTTTCTTTTGTGACCACGGACGATTTGAAAAAATTTTTTTTTTTTGATTAATATAATGTAAAAAAAATAATAAACAAAAAAAAATATAAAGAAAATTGTTATTTTTAAGTTTCTTGCCTTATGGAACAATAAATTTTATTTTGACTAAAAAATTGAAAAGTGCCTGTTTGCGACTTTGATTGTTGATAATAATATTAGTGCCGTGTGGCGAATTTTAGTTTAGTATTAAACTTTGTTAAAATTTGAAAAATTTAATCATAAATGTTAAAATGATATTCAAATTATAAAAAAAAAAACTGATTTAATAAAATATAATTAAACAAGAAATAAAAATAAAAAAATATTAAAAATTTTGTGCTCTGTTTTTTTATTTTTCCGTTTGAGTTTTACTGTTGAGTGAAAAAAAAAAAAACAATAAAATAGTCATATTGCAGTTTATTCACCATTTTTGCGGCGGATAGAATCTTAAATTATCGGGTGATTTTTGAATGTGCCATTTAAAATCTGTGGTAAATAGTTGTGAAAAGTGAAACACGACAAGTAACTAACTGTGTGCATACGTGAAGGTGGCTTTATGAGAATTTTGGCTGGCTATTCATGTGTTTAATTCCACAAACGTGAATAGTTTTATACTGGTTGGTAGTCTATTACGTATAACTGACTTCCAAGCTAGTTAATCACTGAAGGTGAGATAACGGCCATAGTAATAATAGTTCACTCCCAGTGAGAATCTAACACTGGTTGAAGTAAATAATTTGTGGCAGCAACTCCGCCGAACGGAGTGGGGTTCGTGGATTGAGGGGGCTGCTGCGACGGCGCTGTGTTGCTGTAGGTCGGTCGGGCCTAAATTTTGGGTGTTTTTCAGGTAAGGTGTCACCTGATAAAAATATACAATAAATCAGGGGCACCGCGTGTTTTTTTATTTTTTCCAATGTTGTAAAGCAAATTGGGTTTTACCGTGTTTTATTATTATATTTTTTTTTTATTCTCTTAAATTTCGTATATATATATATTTTTTTTTTTTTCGCGGGTTTACAGGTTTCGGGTGGCGTCACGTACGACGCACGCCAAAATAATCGATTCGCACCACGTTATTTTTCCTTTGGTAATTTTTGATAACGGTCCATTTTCCTTTTAAATTTCGTTTCATTTCATTTTTTTTATTTCATTTTTTTTTCCGATTTGATTTTTCCAGTAATTACAGATTTTTTTTATGATTTACTGGTCTCATTTTGTTGTTAAGTGATGTGTGTGTAAATAATTCAGTGTGATCGCGTGAGGATGGGCGGCCTTATGCTGACCTAGGCCTTGAGCAAGGACGCCGGAGTGGCACCGGCGTCCTTGTCGAACGCTCCCATTTATGATTATCTACCACTGTGGTCGTGGCACGGTAGAATAATTTTCTTGTCCCCTTCGTTTTATCTCTATGCGGTTTTCAAGCATAGTAATATGTCTGGTAACCCCCACGCCTAGCGGCGAGCTTCAGCCAGTGCAATACCGCAACCAGACCTCTATTGCTATGTTCTGTTAACAAAATCCCTTTTGGGGGATTTTGTTACAAAGTAACATCACTAATTCTCGCTTGGACCCGTCATCGGACCACTCGCCTGTCTGAATCACTTTGGGAACAAAGATAGCGAATACACAGAAACAACCAATGTTAAGCAACAATAAAACTGACTGGAACTGCTTCAGACATAAAGTAACAGAGAATTTAAACACAAACATCAAGTTAAAGACGGAAAGTGATTTAGATCTAGCAGTGGAACATCTCAATAAATGTATTCAGTCGGCAGCTTGGAAGTCCACACCACTACAAAATGAGAAAGGAAAGAAAGGGGAATGTTCGAATGTTGTCAAGAAAATGCCAAGAAAGGCTATTCGATTTATAACCTTAGAACAGGATATTTTCCAATTCAATGGAAGGTTTCACAAGTAATATTAATACCAAAACCAGTCAAACCCTCAGAAGAAGTTACGGCGTTCACACCTAAAAGCTTGCTACTAATTATGTCTAAATTTTTTGAAAAATTACCTCTTAAGCGACTAAAGTATATATATTGTTGGAGAAGAAGCTGATTCCAGATCATCAGTTTGGATTTAGGCCAGAACACTCAAAAATAAAACAAGTGCACAGAATAGTTCAAGTAATTGAAGAAGCCCTGAAGGAAAAAAGATATTGTTCTGCTTTATTCATGGACATACTTAGCACAAGCTTTTGACAAGGTGTGGCATGTGGGATTATAATACAAAATTAAGCGATATGATTTCTACAGAATTTTAACATCATATCTACTGGACAGATATTTTATAATAATACATAAAGATGCTCATACAAATGTCCGCCCGATTAAATCTGGTGTACCACAGGGCAGCGCGCTTGGCCCGATATTATATCTGCTATATACCACAGATATACCTGCAACGAATCAAGTAACTACAAACGACACGGCAGTATCAATCACATCACATGAAGACATCAATAAAGCTACAGACATTTTGCACGAGAATATTAACAGTATTCAAGCATGCATCAAAGAATGACGAATTAAAGTTAATGAGGCTAAATCTAATCATGTAACCTTTACTATGCTAAGTCTGGTTTTATTGTCAATGACCTTTATAAAACATAAATTTCACTGGAGCTTAATTTTTATGCGGGGTTAATTGAACCCTGATAGTATATGCATGTAGCAAGTATACATATACGAGTACGGACAATTCAATTTATTTACTAAAACTATTATTTCAATCATTCTACATAAATTTGCAACTTTCTATTAGAATCGACCTAGTTAATTTAATTTATTTGATAAATAATAAAAAAATGGAGATGTGGCCAACACACGACTTTCTTTTACGAACAGCGAATTTTGAAAAACTTTTATAATTCAAATTTCCCGCAAACTTAATTAAGATTGTTTTTATTATTTCATGTTTTCTGTAAATTGTATATTTTTGAAATATTTGCAAAATAAATTTTCTGTTTTACGGAATCTGGGAGCTGGGAACTGGGACCCCAAAATTTATGTAAAAAGTTTAAACATGAAGTTGCAGTTTGATTGCTTAAACCATTTGGACTACAAATTGACAGTCATATGTATATACCAACAGACACCACTTCAAAACTCAATTTTTTGAACTCATTAGTACACACGTAAAAGAAGTAAAAGGTGATATTTATGAATTTAAATTTTTTCTTTTAATTTTTTGGAATTTGTATTAGTGATTTTTTGTAAATCTTATACTTTTTAAAATATGTGCAAAACACATTTTCGGGCCGAGAGTGGCCACTTCCGGTTGACCGATTTGGCAATTTAAATAAACTGAACTGTAGCCCACAAATTAAGAGCCACAAAAATCGAAAATCTGCAAATGTGCTCCGATTTCGATGGTTGATACCTCTATCAATAGGCGTTGAGACCTGTAATTGTCATGGCAACGGCCATTTAGATCGGTTGAATATTTCTACACGTTTTGTGAAGATTTCATTTTTTTTGAAAATCAACTGAACTATAGCCCACAAATTCAGAGCCACAAAAATCGAAAATCTGCAAATGTGCTCCGATTTCGATGGTTGATACCTCTATCAATAGGCGTTGAGACCTGTAATTGTCATGGCAACGGCCATTTAGATCGGTCGAATATTTCTACACGTTTTGTGAAGATTTCATTTTTTTTGAAAATCAACTGAACTATAGCCCACAAATTCAGAGCCAAAAAAATCGAAAATCTGCAAATGTGCTCCGATTTCGATGGTTGATACCTCTATCAATAGGCGTTGAGACCTGTAATTGTCATGGCAACGACCAGTTAGATCGGTCGAATATTTCTACACGTTTTGTGAAGATTTCATTTTTTTTGAAAATCAACTGAACTATAGCCCACAAATTCAGAGCCAAAAAAATCGAAAATCTGCAAATGTGCTCCGATTTCGATGGTTGATACCTCTATCAATAGGCGTTGAGACCTGTAATTGTCATGGCAACGGCCATTTAGATCGGTTGAATATTTCTACACGTTTTGTGAAGATTTCATTTTTTTTGAAAATCAACTGAACTATAGCCCACAAATTAAGAGCCACAAAAATCGAAAATCTGCAAATGTGCTCCGATTTCGATGGTTGATACCTCTATCAATAGGCGTTGAGACCTGTAATTGTCATGGCAACGGCCATTTAGATCGGTTGAATATTTCTACACGTTTTGTGAAGATTTCATTTTTTTTGAAAATCAACTGAACTATAGCCCACAAATTCAGAGCCACAAAAATCGAAAATCTGCAAATGTGCTCCGATTTCGATGGTTGATACCTCTATCAATAGGCGTTGAGACCTGTAATTGTCATGGCAACGGCCATTTAGATCGGTCGAATATTTCTACACGTTTTGTGAAGATTTCATTTTTTTTGAAAATCAACTGAACTATAGCCCACAAATTCAGAGCCAAAAAAATCGAAAATCTGCAAATGTGCTCCGATTTCGATGGTTGATACCTCTATCAATAGGCGTTGAGACCTGTAATTGTCATGGCAACGGCCATTTAGATCGGTCGAATATTTCTACACGTTTTGTGAAGATTTCATTTTTTTTGAAAATCAACTGAACTATAGCCCACAAATTCAGAGCCACAAAAATCGAAAATCTGCAAATGTGCTCCGATTTCGATGGTTGATACCTCTATCAATAGGCGTTGAGACCTGTAATTGTCATGGCAACGGCCATTTAGATCGGTCGAATATTTCTACACGTTTTGTGAAGATTTCATTTTTTTTGAAAATCAACTGAACTATAGCCCACAAATTCAGAGCCACAAAAATCGAAAATCTGCAAATGTGCTCCGATTTCGATGGTTGATACCTCTATCAATAGGCGTTGAGACCTGTAATTGTCATGGCAACGGCCATTTAGATCGGTTGAATATTTCTACACGTTTTGTGAAGATTTCATTTTTTTTGAAAATCAACTGAACTGTAGCCCACAAATTAAGAGCCACAAAAAACAGAAAATCTGCAAATATGCTCCGATTTCGATGGTTGATACCTCTATCAATAGGCGTTGAGACCTGTAATTGTCATGGCAACGGCCATTTAGATCGGTTGAATATTTCTACACGTTTTGTGAAGATTTCATTTTTTTTGAAAATCAACTGAACTATAGCCCACAAATTCAGAGCCACAAAAATCGAAAATCTGCAAATGTGCTTCGATTTCGATGGTTGATACCTCTATCAATAGGCGTTGAGACCTGTAATTGTCATGGCAACGGCCAGTTAGATCGGTCGAATATTTCTACACGTTTTGTGAAGATTTCATTTTTTTTGAAAATCAACTGAACTATAGCCCACAAATTCAGAGCCACAAAAATCGAAAATCTGCAAATGTGCTCCGATTTCGATGGTTGATACCTCTATCAATAGGCGTTGAGACCTGTAATTGTCATGGCAACGGCCAGTTAGATCGGTCGAATATTTCTACACGTTTTGTGAAGATTTCATTTTTTTTGAAAATCAACTGAACTATAGCCCACAAATTCAGAGCCAAAAAAATCGAAAATCTGCAAATGTGCTCCGATTTCGATGGTTGATACCTCTATCAATAGGCGTTGAGACCTGTAATTGTCATGGCAACGGCCATTTAGATCGGTTGAATATTTCTACACGTTTTGTGAAGATTTCATTTTTTTTGAAAATCAACTGAACTATAGCCCACAAATTAAGAGCCACAAAAATCGAAAATCTGCAAATGTGCTTCGATTTCGATGGTTGATACCTCTATCAATAGGCGTTGAGACCTGTAATTGTCATGGCAACGGCCATTTAGATCGGTCGAATATTTCTACACGTTTTGTGAAGATTTCATTTTTTTTGAAAATCAACTGAACTATAGCCCACAAATTCAGAGCCAAAAAAATCGAAAATCTGCAAATGTGCTCCGATTTCGATGGTTGATACCTCTATCAATAGGCGTTGAGACCTGTAATTGTCATGGCAACGGCCATTTAGATCGGTCGAATATTTCTACACGTTTTGTGAAGATTTCATTTTTTTTGAAAATCAACTGAACTATAGCCCACAAATTCAGAGCCAAAAAAATCGAAAATCTGCAAATGTGCTCCGATTTCGATGGTTGATACCTCTATCAATAGGCGTTGAGACCTGTAATTGTCATGGCAACGGCCATTTAGATCGGTCGAATATTTCTACACGTTTTGTGAAGATTTCATTTTTTTTGAAAATCAACTGAACTATAGCCCACAAATTAAGAGCCACAAAAATCGAAAATCTGCAAATGTGCTCCGATTTCGATGGTTGATACCTCTATCAATAGGCGTTGAGACCTGTAATTGTCATGGCAACGGCCATTTAGATCGGTTGAATATTTCTACACGTTTTGTGAAGATTTCATTTTTTTTGAAAATCAACTGAACTGTAGCCCACAAATTAAGAGCCACAAAAAACAGAAAATCTGCAAATATGCTCCGATTTCGATGGTTGATACCTCTATCAATAGGCGTTGAGACCTGTAATTGTCATGGCAACGGCCATTTAGATCGGTTGAATATTTCTACACGTTTTGTGAAGATTTCATTTTTTTTGAAAATCAACTGAACTATAGCCCACAAATTAAGAGCCACAAAAATCGAAAATCTGCAAATGTGCTTCGATTTCGATGGTTGATACCTCTATCAATAGGCGTTGAGACCTGTAATTGTCATGGCAACGGCCATTTAGATCGGTCGAATATTTCTACACGTTTTGTGAAGATTTCATTTTTTTTGAAAATCAACTGAACTATAGCCCACAAATTCAGAGCCAAAAAAATCGAAAATCTGCAAATGTGCTCCGATTTCGATGGTTGATACCTCTATCAATAGGCGTTGAGACCTGTAATTGTCATGGCAACGGCCAGTTAGATCGGTCGAATATTTCTACACGTTTTGTGAAGATTTCATTTTTTTTGAAAATCAACTGAACTATAGCCCACAAATTCAGAGCCAAAAAAATCGAAAATCTGCAAATGTGCTCCGATTTCGATGGTTGATACCTCTATCAATAGGCGTTGAGACCTGTAATTGTCATGGCAACGGCCATTTAGATCGGTCGAATATTTCTACACGTTTTGTGAAGATTTCATTTTTTTTAAATCAACTGAACTGTAGCCCACAAATTAAGAGCCACAAAAACCGAAAATCTGCAAATGTGCTCCGATTTCGATGGTTGATACCTCTATCAATAGGCGTTGAGACCTGTAATTGTCATGGCAACGGCCATTTAGATCGGTCGAATATTTAAATCTGCAAATGTGCTTCGATTTCGATGGTTGATACCTCTATCAATAGGCGTTGAGACCTGTAATTGTCATGGCAACGGCCATTTAGATCGGTCGAATATTTCTACACGTTTTGTGAAGATTTCATTTTTTTTAAATCAACTGAACTGTAGCCCACAAATTAAGAGCCACAAAAATCGAAAATCTGCAAATGTGCTCCGATTTCGATGGTTGATTTGATACCTCTATCAATAGGCGTTGAGACTTGTAATTGTCATGGCAACGGCCATTTAGATCGGTTGAATATTTCTACACGTTTTGTGAAGATTTCATTTTTTTTGAAAATCAACTGAACTATAGCCCACAAATTCAGAGCCACAAAAATCGAAAATCTGCAAATGTGCTCCGATTTCGATGGTTGATACCTCTATCAATAGGCGTTGAGACCTGTAATTGTCATGGCAACGGCCATTTAGATCGGTTGAATATTTCTACACGTTTTGTGAAGATTTCATTTTTTTTAAATCAACTGAACTGTAGCCCACAAATTAAGAGCCACAAAAACCGAAAATCTGCAAATGTGCTCCGATTTCGATGGTTGATACCTCTATCAATAGGCGTTGAGACCTGTAATTGTCATGGCAACGGCCATTTAGATCGGTCGAATATTTAAATCTGCAAATGTGCTTCGATTTCGATGGTTGATACCTCTATCAATAGGCGTTGAGACCTGTAATTGTCATGGCAACGGCCATTTAGATCGGTCGAATATTTCTACACGTTTTGTGAAGATTTCATTTTTTTTAAATCAACTGAACTGTAGCCCACAAATTAAGAGCCACAAAAACCGAAAATCTGCAAATGTGCTCCGATTTCGATGGTTGATACCTCTATCAATAGGCGTTGAGACCTGTAATTGTCATGGCAACGGCCATTTAGATCGGTTGAATATTTCTACACGTTTTGTGAAGATTTCATTTTTTTTAAATCAACTGAACTGTAGCCCACAAATTAAGAGCCACAAAAACCGAAAATCTGCAAATGTGCTCCGATTTCGATGGTTGATACCTCTATCAATAGGCGTTGAGACCTGTAATTGTCATGGCAACGGCCATTTAGATCGGTCGAATATTTAAATCTGCAAATGTGCTTCGATTTCGATGGTTGATACCTCTATCAATAGGCGTTGAGACCTGTAATTGTCATGGCAACGGCCATTTAGATCGGTCGAATATTTCTACACGTTTTGTGAAGATTTCATTTTTTTTAAATCAACTGAACTGTAGCCCACAAATTAAGAGCCACAAAAATCGAAAATCTGCAAATGTGCTCCGATTTCGATGGTTGATTTGATACCTCTATCAATAGGCGTTGAGACTTGTAATTGTCATGGCAACGGCCATTTAGATCGGTTGAATATTTCTACACGTTTTGTGAAGATTTCATTTTTTTTGAAAATCAACTGAACTATAGCCCACAAATTCAGAGCCACAAAAATCGAAAATCTGCAAATGTGCTCCGATTTCGATGGTTGATACCTCTATCAATAGGCGTTGAGACCTGTAATTGTCATGGCAACGGCCATTTAGATCGGTTGAATATTTCTACACGTTTTGTGAAGATTTCATTTTTTTTGAAAATCAACTGAACTATAAACCACAAAAATCGAAAATCTGCAAATGTGCTTCGATTTCGATGGTTGATACCTCTATCAATAGGCGTTGAGACCTGTAATTGTCATGGCAACGGCCATTTAGATCGGTCGAATATTTCTACACGTTTTGTGAAGATTTCATTTTTTTTGAAAATCAACTGAACTATAGCCCACACATTAAGAGCCACAAAAATCGAAAATCTGCAAATGTGCTTCGATTTCGATGGTTGATACCTCTATCAATAGGCGTTGAGACCTGTAATTGTCATGGCAACGGCCATTTAGATCGGTTGAATATTTCTACACGTTTTGTGAAGATTTCATTTTTTTTGAAAATCAACTGAACTATAGCCCACAAAGTCAGAGCCACAAAAATCGAAAATCTGCAAATGTGCTCCGATTTCGATGGTTGATACCTCTATCAATAGGCGTTGAGACCTGTAATTGTCATGGCAACGGCCAGTTAGATCGGTCGAATATTTCTACACGTTTTGTGAAGATTTCATTTTTTTTGAAAATCAACTGAACTATAGCCCACAAATTCAGAGCCAAAAAAATCGAAAATCTGCAAATGTGCTCCGATTTCGATGGTTGATACCTCTATCAATAGGCGTTGAGACCTGTAATTGTCATGGCAACGGCCATTTAGATCGGTTGAATATTTCTACACGTTTTGTGAAGATTTCATTTTTTTTGAAAATCAACTGAACTATAGCCCACACATTAAGAGCCACAAAAATCGAAAATCTGCAAATTTGCTTCGATTTCGATGGTTGATACCTCTATCAATAGGCGTTGAGACCTGTAATTGTCATGGCAACGGCCATTTAGATCGGTTGAATATTTCTACACGTTTTGTGAAGATTTCATTTTTTTTGAAAATCAACTGAACTATAGCCCACAAATTCAGAGCCACAAAAATCGAAAATCTGCAAATGTGCTCCGATTTCGATGGTTGATACCTCTATCAATAGGCGTTGAGACCTGTAATTGTCATGGCAACGGCCAGTTAGATCGGTCGAATATTTCTACACGTTTTGTGAAGATTTCATTTTTTTTGAAAATCAACTGAACTATAGCCCACAAATTCAGAGCCAAAAAAATCGAAAATCTGCAAATGTGCTCCGATTTCGATGGTTGATACCTCTATCAATAGGCGTTGAGACCTGTAATTGTCATGGCAACGGCCATTTAGATCGGTTGAATATTTCTACACGTTTTGTGAAGATTTCATTTTTTTTGAAAATCAACTGAACTATAGCCCACAAATTAAGAGCCACAAAAATCGAAAATGTGCTTCGATTTCGATGGTTGATACCTCTATCAATAGGCGTTGAGACCTGTAATTGTCATGGCAACGGCCATTTAGATCGGTCGAATATTTCTACACGTTTTGTGAAGATTTCATTTTTTTTAAATCAACTGAACTGTAGCCCACAAATTAAGAGCCACAAAAATCGAAAATCTGCAAATGTGCTCCGATTTCGATGGTTGATACCTCTATCAATAGGCGTTGAGACCTGTAATTGTCATGGCAACGGCCATTTAGATCGGTTGAATATTTCTACACGTTTTGTGAAGATTTCATTTTTTTTGAAAATCAACTGAACTATAGCCCAGAAATTCAGAGCCAAAAAAATCGAAAATCTGCAAATGTGCTCCGATTTCGATGGTTGATACCTCTATCAATAGGCGTTGAGACTTGTAATTGTCATGGCAACGGCCATTTAGATCGGTTGAATATTTCTACACGTTTTGTGAAGATTTCATTTTTTTTGAAAATCAACTGAACTATAGCCCACAAATTCAGAGCCACAAAAATCGAAAATCTGCAAATGTGCTCCGATTTCGATGGTTGATACCTCTATCAATAGGCGTTGAGACCTGTAATTGTCATGGCAACGGCCATTTAGATCGGTTGAATATTTCTACACGTTTTGTGAAGATTTCATTTTTTTTGAAAATCAACTGAACTATAGCCCACAAATTCAGAGCCACAAAAATCGAAAATCTGCAAATGTGCTCCGATTTCGATGGTTGATACCTCTATCAATAGGCGTTGAGACCTGTAATTGTCATGGCAACGGCCAGTTAGATCGGTCGAATATTTCTACACGTTTTGTGAAGATTTCATTTTTTTTAAATCAACTGAACTGTAGCCCACAAATTAAGAGCCACAAAAATCAAAAATCTGCAAATGTGCTCCGATTTCGATGGTTGATACCTCTATCAATAGGCGTTGAGACCTGTAATTGTCATGGCAACGGCCATTTAGATCGGTTGAATATTTCTACACGTTTTGTGAAGATTTCATTTTTTTTGAAAATCAACTGAACTATAGCCCACAAATTCAGAGCCACAAAAATCGAAAATCTGCAAATGTGCTCCGATTTCGATGGTTGATACCTCTATCAATAGGCGTTGAGACCTGTAATTGTCATGGCAACGGCCAGTTAGATCGGTTGAATATTTCTACACGTTTTGTGAAGATTTCATTTTTTTTGAAAATCAACTGAACTATAGCCCACAAATTCAGAGCCACAAAAATCGAAAATCTGCAAATGTGCTCCGATTTCGATGGTTGATCTTGATACCTCTATCAATAGGCGTTGAGACCTGTAATTGTCATGGCAACGGCCAGTTAGATCGGTCGAATATTTCTACACGTTTTGTGAAGATTTCATTTTTTTTGAAAATCAACTGAACTATAGCCCACACATTAAGAGCCACAAAAATCGAAAATCTGCTAATGTGCTTCGATTTCGATGGTTGATACCTCTATCAATAGGCGTTGAGACCTGTAATTGTCATGGCAACGGCCATTTAGATCGGTTGAATATTTCTACACGTTTTGTGAAGATTTCATTTTTTTTGAAAATCAACTGAACTATAGCCCACAAATTCAGAGCCACAAAAATCGAAAATCTGCAAATGTGCTCCGATTTCGATGGTTGATACCTCTATCAATAGGCGTTGAGACCTGTAATTGTCATGGCAACGGCCATTTAGATCGGTTGAATATTTCTACACGTTTTGTGAAGATTTCATTTTTTTTGAAATATAGCCCACAAATTCAGAGCCACAAAAATCGAAAATCTGCAAATGTGCTCCGATTTCGATGGTTGATACCTCTATCAATAGGCGTTGAGACCTGTAATTGTCATGGCAACGGCCAGTTAGATCGGTTGAATATTTATACACGTTTTGTGAAGATTTCATTTTTTTTTGGAAATCAACTGAACTATAGCCCACAAATTCAGAGCCACAAAAATCGAAAATCTGCAAATGTGCTCCGATTTCGATGGTTGATACCTCTATCAATAGGCGTTGAGACCTGTAATTGTCATGGCAACGGCCAGTTAGATCGGTCGAATATTTCTACACGTTTTGTGAAGATTTCATTTTTTTTAAATCAACTGAACTGTAGCCCACAAATTAAGAGCCACAAAAATCAAAAATCTGCAAATGTGCTCCGATTTCGATGGTTGATACCTCTATCAATAGGCGTTGAGACCTGTAATTGTCATGGCAACGGCCATTTAGATCGGTTGAATATTTCTACACGTTTTGTGAAGATTTCATTTTTTTTGAAAATCAACTGAACTATAGCCCACAAATTCAGAGCCACAAAAATCGAAAATCTGCAAATGTGCTCCGATTTCGATGGTTGATACCTCTATCAATAGGCGTTGAGACCTGTAATTGTCATGGCAACGGCCAGTTAGATCGGTTGAATATTTCTACACGTTTTGTGAAGATTTCATTTTTTTTGAAAATCAACTGAACTATAGCCCACAAATTCAGAGCCACAAAAATCGAAAATCTGCAAATGTGCTCCGATTTCGATGGTTGATCTTGATACCTCTATCAATAGGCGTTGAGACCTGTAATTGTCATGGCAACGGCCAGTTAGATCGGTCGAATATTTCTACACGTTTTGTGAAGATTTCATTTTTTTTGAAAATCAACTGAACTATAGCCCACACATTAAGAGCCACAAAAATCGAAAATCTGCAAATGTGCTTCGATTTCGATGGTTGATACCTCTATCAATAGGCGTTGAGACCTGTAATTGTCATGGTAACGGCCATTTAGATCGGTCGAATATTTCTACACGTTTTGTGAAGATTTCATTTTTTTTAAATCAACTGAACTGTAGCCCACAAATTAAGAGCCACAAAAATCGAAAATCTGCAAATGTGCTCCGATTTCGATGGTTGATACCTCTATCAATAGGCGTTGAGACCTGTAATTGTCATGGCAACGGCCATTTAGATCGGTTGAATATTTCTACACGTTTTGTGAAGATTTCATTTTTTTTGAAAATCAACTGAACTATAGCCCACAAATTCAGAGCCACAAAAATCGAAAATCTGCAAATGTGCTCCGATTTCGATGGTTGATACCTCTATCAATAGGCGTTGAGACCTGTAATTGTCATGGCAACGGCCATTTAGATCGGTCGAATATTTCTACACGTTTTGTGAAGATTTCATTTTTTTTGAAAATCAACTGAACTATAGCCCACAAATTCAGAGCCAAAAAAATCGAAAATCTGCAAATGTGCTCCGATTTCGATGGTTGATACCTCTATCAATAGGCGTTGAGACTTGTAATTGTCATGGCAACGGCCATTTAGATCGGTTGAATATTTCTACACGTTTTGTGAAGATTTCATTTTTTTTGAAAATCAACTGAACTATAGCCCACAAATTCAGAGCCACAAAAATCGAAAATCTGCAAATGTGCTCCGATTTCGATGGTTGATACCTCTATCAATAGGCGTTGAGACCTGTAATTGTCATGGCAACGGCCATTTAGATCGGTTGAATATTTCTACACGTTTTGTGAAGATTTCATTTTTTTTGAAAATCAACTGAACTATAGCCCACAAATTCAGAGCCACAAAAATCGAAAATCTGCAAATGTGCTCCGATTTCGATGGTTGATACCTCTATCAATAGGCGTTGAGACCTGTAATTGTCATGGCAACGGCCAGTTAGATCGGTCGAATATTTCTACACGTTTTGTGAAGATTTCATTTTTTTTAAATCAACTGAACTGTAGCCCACAAATTAAGAGCCACAAAAATCAAAAATCTGCAAATGTGCTCCGATTTCGATGGTTGATACCTCTATCAATAGGCGTTGAGACCTGTAATTGTCATGGCAACGGCCATTTAGATCGGTTGAATATTTCTACACGTTTTGTGAAGATTTCATTTTTTTTGAAAATCAACTGAACTATAGCCCACAAATTCAGAGCCACAAAAATCGAAAATCTGCAAATGTGCTCCGATTTCGATGGTTGATACCTCTATCAATAGGCGTTGAGACCTGTAATTGTCATGGCAACGGCCAGTTAGATCGGTTGAATATTTCTACACGTTTTGTGAAGATTTCATTTTTTTTGAAAATCAACTGAACTATAGCCCACAAATTCAGAGCCACAAAAATCGAAAATCTGCAAATGTGCTCCGATTTCGATGGTTGATCTTGATACCTCTATCAATAGGCGTTGAGACCTGTAATTGTCATGGCAACGGCCAGTTAGATCGGTCGAATATTTCTACACGTTTTGTGAAGATTTCATTTTTTTTGAAAATCAACTGAACTATAGCCCACACATTAAGAGCCACAAAAATCGAAAATCTGCAAATGTGCTTCGATTTCGATGGTTGATACCTCTATCAATAGGCGTTGAGACCTGTAATTGTCATGGCAACGGCCATTTAGATCGGTTGAATATTTCTACACGTTTTGTGAAGATTTCATTTTTTTTGAAAATCAACTGAACTATAGCCCACAAATTCAGAGCCACAAAAATCGAAAATCTGCAAATGTGCTCCGATTTCGATGGTTGATACCTCTATCAATAGGCGTTGAGACCTGTAATTGTCATGGCAACGGCCATTTAGATCGGTTGAATATTTCTACACGTTTTGTGAAGATTTCATTTTTTTTGAAAATCAACTGAACTATAGCCCACAAATTCAGAGCCACAAAAATCGAAAATCTGCAAATGTGCTCCGATTTCGATGGTTGATACCTCTATCAATAGGCGTTGAGACCTGTAATTGTCATGGCAACGGCCAGTTAGATCGGTCGAATATTTATACACGTTTTGTGAAGATTTCATTTTTTTTTGGAAATCAACTGAACTATAGCCCACAAATTCAGAGCCACAAAAATCGAAAATCTGCAAATGTGCTCCGATTTCGATGGTTGATACCTCTATCAATAGGCGTTGAGACCTGTAATTGTCATGGCAACGGCCATTTAGATCGGTTTAATATTTCTACACGTTTTGTGAAGAATTAAGTTTTTTGGAAATCAACTGAACTATAGCCCACAAATTCAGAGCCACAAAAATCGAAAATCTGCAAATGTGCTTCGATTTCGATGGTTGATACCTCTATCAATAGGCGTTGAGACCTGTAATTGTCATGGCAACGGCCATTTAGATCGGTCGAATATTTCTACACGTTTTGTGAAGATTTCATTTTTTTTGAAAATCAACTGAATTATAGCCCACAAATTGAGAGCCACAAAAATCGAAAATCTGCAAACGTGCTCCGATTTCGATGGTTGATACCTACCTCTATCATTAGGCGTTGAGACCTGTAATTGTTATGGCAACGGCCAGTTAGATCGGTCGAATATTTCCACACGTTTTGTGAAGATTTCATTTTTTTTGGAAATGAACTGAACTATAGCCCACAAATTCAGAGCCACAAAAATCGAAAATCTGCAAACGTGCTCCGATTTCGATGGTTGATACCTCTATCAATAGGCGTTGAGACCTGTAATTGTCATGGCAGCGGCCAGTTAGATCGGTCGAATATTTCTACACGTTTTGTGAAGATTTCATTTTTTTTGAAAATCAACTGAACTATAGCCCACACATTAAGAGCCACAAAAATCGAAAATCTGCAAATGTGCTTCGATTTCGATGGTTGATACCTCTATCAATAGGCGTTGAGACCTGTAATTGTCATGGCAACGGCCATTTAGATCAGTTGAATATTTCTACACGTTTTGTGAAGATTTCATTTTTTTTGAAAATCAACTGAACTATAGCCCACAAATTCAGAGCCAAAAAAATCGAAAATCTGCAAATGTGCTCCGATTTCGATGGTTGATACCTCTATCAATAGGCGTTGAGACCTGTAATTGTCATGGCAACGGCCATTTAGATCGGTTGAATATTTTTACACGTTTTGAGAAGATTTCATTTTTTTTGAAAATCAACTGAACTATTAAGAGCCACAAAAATCGAAAATCTGCAAATGTGCTTCGATTTCGATGGTTGATACCTCTATCAATAGGCGTTGAGACCTGTAATTGTCATGGCAACGGCCATTTAGATCGGTCGAATATTTCTACACGTTTTGTGAAGATTTCATTTTTTTTAAATCAACTGAACTGTAGCCCACAAATTAAGAGCCACAAAAATCGAAAATCTGCAAATGTGCTCCGATTTCGATGGTTGATACCTCTATCAATAGGCGTTGAGACCTGTAATTGTCATGGCAACGGCCATTTAGATCGGTTGAATATTTTTACACGTTTTGTGAAGATTTCATTTTTTTTGAAAATCAACTGAACTATTAAGAGCCACAAAAATCGAAAATCTGCAAATGTGCTTCGATTTCGATGGTTGATACCTCTATCAATAGGCGTTGAGACCTGTAATTGTCATGGCAACGGCCATTTAGATCGGTCGAATATTTCTACACGTTTTGTGAAGATTTCATTTTTTTTAAATCAACTGAACTGTAGCCCACAAATTAAGAGCCACAAAAATCGAAAATCTGCAAATGTGCTTCGATTTCGATGGTTGATACCTCTATCAATAGGCGTTGAGACCTGTAATTGTCATGGCAACGGCCATTTAGATCGGTCGAATATTTCTACACGTTTTGTGAAGATTTCATTTTTTTTAAATCAACTGAACTGTAGCCCACAAATTAAGAGCCACAAAAATCGAAAATCTGCAAATGTGCTCCGATTTCGATGGTTGATACCTCTATCAATAGGCGTTGAGACCTGTAATTGTCATGGCAACGGCCATTTAGATCGGTTGAATATTTCTACACGTTTTGTGAAGATTTCATTGTTTTTGAAAATCAACTGAACTATAGCCCACAAATTAAGAGCCACAAAAATCGAAAATCTGCAAATGTGCTCCGATTTCGATGGTTGATCTTGATACCTCTATCAATAGGCGTTGAGACCTGTAATTGTCATGGCAACGGCCATTTAGATCGGTCGAATATTTCTACACGTTTTGTGAAGATTTCATTTTTTTTGAAAATCAATTGAACTATAGCCCACAAATTCAGAGCCAAAAAAATCGAAAATCTGCAAATGTGCTCCGATTTCGATGGTTGATACCTCTATCAATAGGCGTTGAGACCTGTAATTGTCATGGCAACGGCCATTTAGATCGGTTGAATATTTCTACACGTTTTGTGAAGATTTCATTGTTTTTGAAAATCAACTGAACTATAGCCCACAAATTCAGAGCCACAAAAATCGAAAATCTGCAAATGTGCTCCGATTTCGATGGTTGATACCTCTATCAATAGGCGTTGAGACCTGTAATTGTCATGGCAACGGCCAGTTAGATCGGTCGAATATTTCTACACGTTTTGTGAAGATTTCATTTTTTTTGAAAATCAACTGAACTATAGCCCACACATTAAGAGCCACAAAAATCAAAAATCTGCAAATGTGCTCCGATTTCGATGGTTGATACCTCTATCAATAGGCGTTGAGACCTGTAATTGTCATGGCAACGACCATTTAGATCGGTTGAATATTTCTACACGTTTTGTGAAGATTTCATTTTTTTTGAAAATCAACTGAACTATAGCCCACAAATTCAGAGCCACAAAAATCGAAAATCTGCAAATGTGCTTCGATTTCGATGGTTGATACCTCTATCAATAGGCGTTGAGACCTGTAATTGTCATGGCAACGGCCAGTTAGATCGGTCGAATATTTCTACACGTTTTGTGAAGATTTCATTTTTTTTGAAAATCAACTGAACTATAGCCCACACATTAAGAGCCACAAAAATCGAAAATCTGCAAATGTGCTTCGATTTCGATGGTTGATACCTCTATCAATAGGCGTTGAGACCTGTAATTGTCATGGCAACGGCCATTTAGATCGGTTGAATATTTCTACACGTTTTGTGAAGATTTCATTTTTTTTGAAAATCAACTGAACTATAGCCCACAAATTCAGAGCCACAAAAATCGAAAATCTGCAAATGTGCTCCGATTTCGATGGTTGATACCTCTATCAATAGGCGTTGAGACCTGTAATTGTCATGGCAACGGCCATTTAGATCGGTTGAATATTTCTACACGTTTTGTGAAGATTTCATTTTTTTTGAAAATCAACTGAACTATAGCCCACAAATTAAGAGCCACAAAAATCGAAAATGTGCTTCGATTTCGATGGTTGATACCTCTATCAATAGGCGTTGAGACCTGTAATTGTCATGGCAACGGCCATTTAGATCGGTCGAATATTTCTACACGTTTTGTGAAGATTTCATTTTTTTTAAATCAACTGAACTGTAGCCCACAAATTAAGAGCCACAAAAATCGAAAATCTGCAAATGTGCTCCGATTTCGATGGTTGATACCTCTATCAATAGGCGTTGAGACCTGTAATTGTCATGGCAACGGCCATTTAGATCGGTTGAATATTTCTACACGTTTTGTGAAGATTTCATTTTTTTTGAAAATCAACTGAACTATAGCCCAGAAATTCAGAGCCAAAAAAATCGAAAATCTGCAAATGTGCTCCGATTTCGATGGTTGATACCTCTATCAATAGGCGTTGAGACTTGTAATTGTCATGGCAACGGCCATTTAGATCGGTTGAATATTTCTACACGTTTTGTGAAGATTTCATTTTTTTTGAAAATCAACTGAACTATAGCCCACAAATTCAGAGCCACAAAAATCGAAAATCTGCAAATGTGCTCCGATTTCGATGGTTGATACCTCTATCAATAGGCGTTGAGACCTGTAATTGTCATGGCAACGGCCATTTAGATCGGTTGAATATTTCTACACGTTTTGTGAAGATTTCATTTTTTTTGAAAATCAACTGAACTATAGCCCACAAATTCAGAGCCACAAAAATCGAAAATCTGCAAATGTGCTCCGATTTCGATGGTTGATACCTCTATCAATAGGCGTTGAGACCTGTAATTGTCATGGCAACGGCCAGTTAGATCGGTCGAATATTTCTACACGTTTTGTGAAGATTTCATTTTTTTTAAATCAACTGAACTGTAGCCCACAAATTAAGAGCCACAAAAATCAAAAATCTGCAAATGTGCTCCGATTTCGATGGTTGATACCTCTATCAATAGGCGTTGAGACCTGTAATTGTCATGGCAACGGCCATTTAGATCGGTTGAATATTTCTACACGTTTTGTGAAGATTTCATTTTTTTTGAAAATCAACTGAACTATAGCCCACAAATTCAGAGCCACAAAAATCGAAAATCTGCAAATGTGCTCCGATTTCGATGGTTGATACCTCTATCAATAGGCGTTGAGACCTGTAATTGTCATGGCAACGGCCAGTTAGATCGGTTGAATATTTCTACACGTTTTGTGAAGATTTCATTTTTTTTGAAAATCAACTGAACTATAGCCCACAAATTCAGAGCCACAAAAATCGAAAATCTGCAAATGTGCTCCGATTTCGATGGTTGATCTTGATACCTCTATCAATAGGCGTTGAGACCTGTAATTGTCATGGCAACGGCCAGTTAGATCGGTCGAATATTTCTACACGTTTTGTGAAGATTTCATTTTTTTTGAAAATCAACTGAACTATAGCCCACACATTAAGAGCCACAAAAATCGAAAATCTGCAAATGTGCTTCGATTTCGATGGTTGATACCTCTATCAATAGGCGTTGAGACCTGTAATTGTCATGGCAACGGCCATTTAGATCGGTTGAATATTTCTACACGTTTTGTGAAGATTTCATTTTTTTTGAAAATCAACTGAACTATAGCCCACAAATTCAGAGCCACAAAAATCGAAAATCTGCAAATGTGCTCCGATTTCGATGGTTGATACCTCTATCAATAGGCGTTGAGACCTGTAATTGTCATGGCAACGGCCATTTAGATCGGTTGAATATTTCTACACGTTTTGTGAAGATTTCATTTTTTTTGAAAATCAACTGAACTATAGCCCACAAATTCAGAGCCACAAAAATCGAAAATCTGCAAATGTGCTCCGATTTCGATGGTTGATACCTCTATCAATAGGCGTTGAGACCTGTAATTGTCATGGCAACGGCCAGTTAGATCGTTCGAATATTTATACACGTTTTGTGAAGAATTCATTTTTTTTTGGAAATCAACTGAACTATAGCCCACAAATTCAGAGCCACAAAAATCGAAAATCTGCAAATGTGCTCCGATTTCGATGGTTGATACCTCTATCAATAGGCGTTGAGACCTGTAATTGTCATGGCAACGGCCAGTTAGATCGGTCGAATATTTCTACACGTTTTGTGAAGATTTCATTTTTTTTAAATCAACTGAACTGTAGCCCACAAATTAAGAGCCACAAAAATCAAAAATCTGCAAATGTGCTCCGATTTCGATGGTTGATACCTCTATGCTCTATCAATAGGCGTTGAGACCTGTAATTGTCATGGCAACGGCCATTTAGATCGGTTGAATATTTCTACACGTTTTGTGAAGATTTCATTTTTTTTGAAAATCAACTGAACTATAGCCCACAAATTCAGAGCCACAAAAATCGAAAATCTGCAAATGTGCTCCGATTTCGATGGTTGATACCTCTATCAATAGGCGTTGAGACCTGTAATTGTCATGGCAACGGCCAGTTAGATCGGTTGAATATTTCTACACGTTTTGTGAAGATTTCATTTTTTTTGAAAATCAACTGAACTATAGCCCACAAATTCAGAGCCACAAAAATCGAAAATCTGCAAATGTGCTCCGATTTCGATGGTTGATCTTGATACCTCTATCAATAGGCGTTGAGACCTGTAATTGTCATGGCAACGGCCAGTTAGATCGGTCGAATATTTCTACACGTTTTGTGAAGATTTCATTTTTTTTGAAAATCAACTGAACTATAGCCCACACATTAAGAGCCACAAAAATCGAAAATCTGCAAATGTGCTTCGATTTCGATGGTTGATACCTCTATCAATAGGCGTTGAGACCTGTAATTGTCATGGTAACGGCCATTTAGATCGGTCGAATATTTCTACACGTTTTGTGAAGATTTCATTTTTTTTAAATCAACTGAACTGTAGCCCACAAATTAAGAGCCACAAAAATCGAAAATCTGCAAATGTGCTCCGATTTCGATGGTTGATACCTCTATCAATAGGCGTTGAGACCTGTAATTGTCATGGCAACGGCCATTTAGATCGGTTGAATATTTCTACACGTTTTGTGAAGATTTCATTTTTTTTGAAAATCAACTGAACTATAGCCCACAAATTAAGAGCCACAAAAATCGAAAATCTGCAAATGTGCTCCGATTTCGATGGTTGATACCTCTATCAATAGGCGTTGAGACCTGTAATTGTCATGGCAACGGCCATTTAGATCGGTCGAATATTTCTACACGTTTTGTGAAGATTTCATTTTTTTTGAAAATCAACTGAACTATAGCCCACAAATTCAGAGCCAAAAAAATCGAAAATCTGCAAATGTGCTCCGATTTCGATGGTTGATACCTCTATCAATAGGCGTTGAGACTTGTAATTGTCATGGCAACGGCCATTTAGATCGGTTGAATATTTCTACACGTTTTGTGAAGATTTCATTTTTTTTGAAAATCAACTGAACTATAGCCCACAAATTCAGAGCCACAAAAATCGAAAATCTGCAAATGTGCTCCGATTTCGATGGTTGATACCTCTATCAATAGGCGTTGAGACCTGTAATTGTCATGGCAACGGCCATTTAGATCGGTTGAATATTTCTACACGTTTTGTGAAGATTTCATTTTTTTTGAAAATCAACTGAACTATAGCCCACAAATTCAGAGCCACAAAAATCGAAAATCTGCAAATGTGCTCCGATTTCGATGGTTGATACCTCTATCAATAGGCGTTGAGACCTGTAATTGTCATGGCAACGGCCAGTTAGATCGGTCGAATATTTCTACACGTTTTGTGAAGATTTCATTTTTTTTAAATCAACTGAACTGTAGCCCACAAATTAAGAGCCACAAAAATCAAAAATCTGCAAATGTGCTCCGATTTCGATGGTTGATACCTCTATCAATAGGCGTTGAGACCTGTAATTGTCATGGCAACGGCCATTTAGATCGGTTGAATATTTCTACACGTTTTGTGAAGATTTCATTTTTTTTGAAAATCAACTGAACTATAGCCCACAAATTCAGAGCCACAAAAATCGAAAATCTGCAAATGTGCTCCGATTTCGATGGTTGATACCTCTATCAATAGGCGTTGAGACCTGTAATTGTCATGGCAACGGCCAGTTAGATCGGTTGAATATTTCTACACGTTTTGTGAAGATTTCATTTTTTTTGAAAATCAACTGAACTATAGCCCACAAATTCAGAGCCACAAAAATCGAAAATCTGCAAATGTGCTCCGATTTCGATGGTTGATCTTGATACCTCTATCAATAGGCGTTGAGACCTGTAATTGTCATGGCAACGGCCAGTTAGATCGGTCGAATATTTCTACACGTTTTGTGAAGATTTCATTTTTTTTGAAAATCAACTGAACTATAGCCCACACATTAAGAGCCACAAAAATCGAAAATCTGCAAATGTGCTTCGATTTCGATGGTTGATACCTCTATCAATAGGCGTTGAGACCTGTAATTGTCATGGCAACGGCCATTTAGATCGGTTGAATATTTCTACACGTTTTGTGAAGATTTCATTTTTTTTGAAAATCAACTGAACTATAGCCCACAAATTCAGAGCCACAAAAATCGAAAATCTGCAAATGTGCTCCGATTTCGATGGTTGATACCTCTATCAATAGGCGTTGAGACCTGTAATTGTCATGGCAACGGCCAGTTAGATCGGTCGAATATTTATACACGTTTTGTGAAGATTTCATTTTTTTTTGGAAATCAACTGAACTATAGCCCACAAATTCAGAGCCACAAAAATCGAAAATCTGCAAATGTGCTCCGATTTCGATGGTTGATACCTCTATCAATAGGCGTTGAGACCTGTAATTGTCATGGCAACGGCCATTTAGATCGGTTTAATATTTCTACACGTTTTGTGAAGAATTAAGTTTTTTGGAAATCAACTGAACTATAGCCCACAAATTCAGAGCCACAAAAATCGAAAATCTGCAAATGTGCTTCGATTTCGATGGTTGATACCTCTATCAATAGGCGTTGAGACCTGTAATTGTCATGGCAACGGCCATTTAGATCGGTCGAATATTTCTACACGTTTTGTGAAGATTTCATTTTTTTTGAAAATCAACTGAATTATAGCCCACAAATTCAGAGCCACAAAAATCGAAAATCTGCAAACGTGCTCCGATTTCGATGGTTGATACCTACCTCTATCATTAGGCGTTGAGATCTGTAATTGTTATGGCAACGGCCAGTTAGATCGGTTGAATATTTCCACACGTTTTGTGAAGATTTCATTTTTCTTGAAAATCAACTGAACTATAGCCCACAAATTCAGAGCCACAAAAATCGAAAATCTGCAAATGTGCTCCGATTTCGATGGTTGATACCTACCTCTATCATTAGGCGTTGAGACCTGTAATTGTTATGGCAACGGCCAGTTAGATCGGTCGAATATTTCCACACGTTTTGTGAAGATTTCATTTTTTTTGGAAATCAACTGAACTATAGCCCACAAATTCAGAGCCACAAAAATCGAAAATCTGCAAACGTGCTCCGATTTCGATGGTTGATACCTGTATCAATAGGCGTTGAGACCTGTAATTGTCATGGCAGCGGCCAGTTAGATCGGTCGAATATTTCTACACGTTTTGTGAAGATTTCATTTTTTTTGAAAATCAACTGAACTATAGCCCACACATTAAGAGCCACAAAAATCGAAAATCTGCAAATGTGCTTCGATTTCGATGGTTGATACCTCTATCAATAGGCGTTGAGACCTGTAATTGTCATGGCAACGGCCATTTAGATCAGTTGAATATTTCTACACGTTTTGTGAAGATTTCATTTTTTTTGAAAATCAACTGAACTATAGCCCACAAATTCAGAGCCAAAAAAATCGAAAATCTGCAAATGTGCTCCGATTTCGATGGTTGATACCTCTATCAATAGGCGTTGAGACCTGTAATTGTCATGGCAACGGCCATTTAGATCGGTTGAATATTTTTACACGTTTTGAGAAGATTTCATTTTTTTTGAAAATCAACTGAACTATTAAGAGCCACAAAAATCGAAAATCTGCAAATGTGCTTCGATTTCGATGGTTGATACCTCTATCAATAGGCGTTGAGACCTGTAATTGTCATGGCAACGGCCATTTAGATCGGTCGAATATTTCTACACGTTTTGTGAAGATTTCATTTTTTTTAAATCAACTGAACTGTAGCCCACAAATTAAGAGCCACAAAAATCGAAAATCTGCAAATGTGCTCCGATTTCGATGGTTGATACCTCTATCAATAGGCGTTGAGACCTGTAATTGTCATGGCAACGGCCATTTAGATCGGTTGAATATTTTTACACGTTTTGTGAAGATTTCATTTTTTTTGAAAATCAACTGAACTATTAAGAGCCACAAAAATCGAAAATCTGCAAATGTGCTTCGATTTCGATGGTTGATACCTCTATCAATAGGCGTTGAGACCTGTAATTGTCATGGCAACGGCCATTTAGATCGGTCGAATATTTCTACACGTTTTGTGAAGATTTCATTTTTTTTAAATCAACTGAACTGTAGCCCACAAATTAAGAGCCACAAAAATCGAAAATCTGCAAATGTGCTTCGATTTCGATGGTTGATACCTCTATCAATAGGCGTTGAGACCTGTAATTGTCATGGCAACGGCCATTTAGATCGGTTGAATATTTCTACACGTTTTGTGAAGATTTCATTGTTTTTGAAAATCAACTGAACTATAGCCCACAAATTAAGAGCCACAAAAATCGAAAATCTGCAAATGTGCTCCGATTTCGATGGTTGATACCTCTATCAATAGGCGTTGAGACCTGTAATTGTCATGGCAACGGCCATTTAGATCGGTCGAATATTTCTACACGTTTTGTGAAGATTTCATTTTTTTTGAAAATCAATTGAACTATAGCCCACAAATTCAGAGCCAAAAAAATCGAAAATCTGCAAATGTGCTCCGATTTCGATGGTTGATACCTCTATCAATAGGCGTTGAGACCTGTAATTGTCATGGCAACGGCCATTTAGATCGGTTGAATATTTCTACACGTTTTGTGAAGATTTCATTGTTTTTGAAAATCAACTGAACTATAGCCCACAAATTCAGAGCCACAAAAATCGAAAATCTGCAAATGTGCTCCGATTTCGATGGTTGATACCTCTATCAATAGGCGTTGAGACCTGTAATTGTCATGGCAACGGCCAGTTAGATCGGTCGAATATTTCTACACGTTTTGTGAAGATTTCATTTTTTTTGAAAATCAACTGAACTATAGCCCACACATTAAGAGCCACAAAAATCAAAAATCTGCAAATGTGCTCCGATTTCGATGGTTGATACCTCTATCAATAGGCGTTGAGACCTGTAATTGTCATGGCAACGACCATTTAGATCGGTTGAATATTTCTACACGTTTTGTGAAGATTTCATTTTTTTTGAAAATCAACTGAACTATAGCCCACAAATTCAGAGCCACAAAAATCGAAAATCTGCAAATGTGCTTCGATTTCGATGGTTGATACCTCTATCAATAGGCGTTGAGACCTGTAATTGTCATGGCAACGGCCAGTTAGATCGGTCGAATATTTCTACACGTTTTGTGAAGATTTCATTTTTTTTGAAAATCAACTGAACTATAGCCCACACATTAAGAGCCACAAAAATCGAAAATCTGCAAATGTGCTTCGATTTCGATGGTTGATACCTCTATCAATAGGCGTTGAGACCTGTAATTGTCATGGCAACGGCCATTTAGATCGGTTGAATATTTCTACACGTTTTGTGAAGATTTCATTTTTTTTGAAAATCAACTGAACTATAGCCCACAAATTCAGAGCCACAAAAATCGAAAATCTGCAAATGTGCTCCGATTTCGATGGTTGATACCTCTATCAATAGGCGTTGAGACCTGTAATTGTCATGGCAACGGCCATTTAGATCGGTTGAATATTTCTACACGTTTTGTGAAGATTTCATTTTTTTTGAAAATCAACTGAACTATAGCCCACAAATTAAGAGCCACAAAAATCGAAAATCTGCAAATGTGCTTCGATTTCGATGGTTGATACCTCTATCAATAGGCGTTGAGACCTGTAATTGTCATGGCAACGGCCATTTAGATCGGTCGAATATTTCTACACGTTTTGTGAAGATTTCATTTTTTTTAAATCAACTGAACTGTAGCCCACAAATTAAGAGCCACAAAAATCGAAAATCTGCAAATGTGCTCCGATTTCGATGGTTGATACCTCTATCAATAGGCGTTGAGACCTGTAATTGTCATGGCAACGGCCATTTAGATCGGTTGAATATTTCTACACGTTTTGTGAAGATTTCATTTTTTTTGAAAATCAACTGAACTATAGCCCACAAATTAAGAGCCACAAAAATCGAAAATCTGCAAATGTGCTCCGATTTCGATGGTTGATACCTCTATCAATAGGCGTTGAGACCTGTAATTGTCATGGCAACGGCCATTTAGATCGGTCGAATATTTCTACACGTTTTGTGAAGATTTCATTTTTTTTGAAAATCAATTGAACTATAGCCCACAAATTCAGAGCCAAAAAAATCGAAAATCTGCAAATGTGCTCCGATTTCGATGGTTGATACCTCTATCAATAGGCGTTGAGACTTGTAATTGTCATGGCAACGGCCATTTAGATCGGTTGAATATTTCTACACGTTTTGTGAAGATTTCATTTTTTTTGAAAATCAACTGAACTATAGCCCACAAATTCAGAGCCACAAAAATCGAAAATCTGCAAATGTGCTCCGATTTCGATGGTTGATACCTCTATCAATAGGCGTTGAGACTTGTAATTGTCATGGCAACGGCCATTTAGATCGGTTGAATATTTCTACACGTTTTGTGAAGATTTCATTTTTTTTGAAAATCAACTGAACTATAGCCCACAAATTCAGAGCCACAAAAATCGAAAATCTGCAAATGTGCTCCGATTTCGATGGTTGATACCTCTATCAATAGGCGTTGAGACCTGTAATTGTCATGGCAACGGCCATTTAGATCGGTTTAATATTTCTACACGTTTTGTGAAGAATTAAGTTTTTTGGAAATCAACTGAACTATAGCCCACAAATTCAGAGCCACAAAAATCGAAAATCTGCAAATGTGCTTCGATTTCGATGGTTGATACCTCTATCAATAGGCGTTGAGACCTGTAATTGTCATGGCAACGGCCATTTAGATCGGTCGAATATTTCTACACGTTTTGTGAAGATTTCATTTTTTTTGGAAATCAACTGAACTATAGCCCACAAATTCAGAGCCACAAAAATCGAAAATCTGCAAACGTGCTCCGATTTCGATGGTTGATACCTACCTCTATCATTAGGCGTTGAGATCTGTAATTGTTATGGCAACGGCCAGTTAGATCGGTTGAATATTTCCACACGTTTTGTGAAGATTTCATTTTTCTTGAAAATCAACTGAACTATAGCCCACAAATTCAGAGCCACAAAAATCGAAAATCTGCAAATGTGCTCCGATTTCGATGGTTGATACCTCTATCATTAGGCGTTGAGACCTGTAATTGTTATGGCAACGGCCAGTTAGATCGGTCGAATATTTCCACACGTTTTGTGAAGATTTCATTTTTTTTGGAAATCAACTGAACTATAGCCCACAAATTCAGAGCCACAAAAATCGAAAATCTGCAAACGTGCTCCGATTTCGATGGTTGATACCTCTATCAATAGGCGTTGAGACCTGTAATTGTCATGGCAGCGGCCAGTTAGATCGGTCGAATATTTCTACACGTTTTGTGAAGATTTCATTTTTTTTGAAAATCAACTGAACTATAGCCCACAAATTCAGAGCCAAAAAAATCGAAAATCTGCAAATGTGCTCCGATTTCGATGGTTGATACCTACCTCTATCATTAGGCGTTGAGACCTGTAATTGTTATGGCAACGGCCAGTTAGATCGGTCGAATATTTCCACACGTTTTGTGAAGATTTCATTTTTTTTGGAAATCAACTGAACTATAGCCCACAAATTCAGAGCCACAAAAATCGAAAATCTGCAAGCGTGCTCCGATTTCGATGGTTGATACCTCTATCAATAGGCGTTGAGACCTGTAATTGTCATGGCAGCGGCCAGTTAGATCGGTCGAATATTTCTACACGTTTTGTGAAGATTTCATTTTTTTTGAAAATCAACTGAACTATAGCCCACAAATTCAGAGCCACAAAAATCGAAAATCTGCAAATGTGCTCCGATTTCGATGGTTGATACCTACCTCTATCATTAGGCGTTGAGACCTGTAATTGTTATGGCAACGGCCAGTTAGATCGGTCGAATATTTCCACACGTTTTGTGAAGATTTCATTTTTTTTGGAAATCAACTGAACTATAGCCCACAAATTCAGAGCCACAAAAATCGAAAATCTGCAAATGTGCTTCGATTTCGATGGTTGATACCTCTATCAATAGGCGTTGAGACCTGTAATTGTCATGGCAACGGCCATTTAGATCGGTCGAATATTTCTACACGTTTTGTGAAGATTTCATTTTTTTTAAATCAACTGAACTGTAGCCCACAAATTAAGAGCCACAAAAATCGAAAATCTGCAAATGTGCTCCGATTTCGATGGTTGATACCTCTATCAATAGGCGTTGAGACCTGTAATTGTCATGGCAACGGCCATTTAGATCGGTCGAATATTTCTACACGTTTTGTGAAGATTTCATTTTTTTTGAAAATCAACTGAACTATAGCCCACAAATTCAGAGCCACAAAAATCGAAAATCTGCAAATGTGCTCCGATTTCGATGGTTGATACCTCTATCAATAGGCGTTGAGACCTGTAATTGTCATGGCAACGGCCATTTAGATCGGTTGAATATTTCTACACGTTTTGTGAAGATTTCATTTTTTTTGAAAATCAACTGAACTATAGCCCACAAATTCAGAGCCACAAAAATCGAAAATCTGCAAATGTGCTCCGATTTCGATGGTTGATACCTCTATCAATAGGCGTTGAGACCTGTAATTGTCATGGCAACGGCCAGTTAGATCGGTCGAATATTTCTACACGTTTTGTGAAGATTTCATTTTTTTTAAATCAACTGAACTGTAGCCCACAAATTAAGAGCCACAAAAATCGAAAATCTGCAAATGTGCTCCGATTTCGATGGTTGATACCTCTATCAATAGGCGTTGAGACCTGTAATTGTCATGGCAACGGCCATTTAGATCGGTTGAATATTTCTACACGTTTTGTGAAGAATTAAGTTTTTTTGAAATCAACTGAACTATAGCCCACAAATTCAGAGCCACAAAAATCGAAAATCTGCAAATGTGCTTCGATTTCGATGGTTGATACCTCTATCAATAGGCGTTGAGACCTGTAATTGTCATGGCAACGGCCATTTAGATCGGTCGAATATTTCTACACGTTTTGTGAAGATTTCATTTTTTTTGAAAATCAACTGAACTATAGCCCACAAATTCAGAGCCACAAAAATCGAAAATCTGCAAACGTGCTCCGATTTCGATGGTTGATACCTACCTCTATCATTAGGCGTTGAGATCTGTAATTGTTATGGCAACGGCCAGTTAGATCGGTTGAATATTTCCACACGTTTTGTGAAGATTTCATTTTTTTTGAAAATCAACTGAACTATAGCCCACACATTAAGAGCCACAAAAATCGAAAATCTGCAAATGTGCTTCGATTTCGATGGTTGATACCTCTATCAATAGGCGTTGAGACCTGTAATTGTCATGGCAACGGCCATTTAGATCAGTTGAATATTTCTACACGTTTTGTGAAGATTTCATTTTTTTTGAAAATCAACTGAACTATAGCCCACAAATTCAGAGCCAAAAAAATCGAAAATCTGCAAATGTGCTCCGATTTCGATGGTTGATACCTCTATCAATAGGCGTTGAGACCTGTAATTGTCATGGCAACGGCCATTTAGATCGGTTGAATATTTTTACACGTTTTGTGAAGATTTCATTTTTTTTGAAAATCAACTGAACTATTAAGAGCCACAAAAATCGAAAATCTGCAAATGTGCTTCGATTTCGATGGTTGATACCTCTATCAATAGGCGTTGAGACCTGTAATTGTCATGGCAACGGCCATTTAGATCGGTCGAATATTTCTACACGTTTTGTGAAGATTTCATTTTTTTTAAATCAACTGAACTGTAGCCCACAAATTAAGAGCCACAAAAATCGAAAATCTGCAAATGTGCTCCGATTTCGATGGTTGATACCTCTATCAATAGGCGTTGAGACCTGTAATTGTCATGGCAACGGCCATTTAGATCGGTTGAATATTTCTACACGTTTTGTGAAGATTTCATTTTTTTTGAAAATCAACTGAACTATAGCCCACAAATTCAGAGCCACAAAAATCGAAAATCTGCAAATGTGCTCCGATTTCGATGGTTGATACCTCTATCAATAGGCGTTGAGACCTGTAATTGTCATGGCAACGGCCAGTTAGATCGGTCGAATATTTCTACACGTTTTGTGAAGATTTCATTTTTTTTAAATCAACTGAACTGTAGCCCACAAATTAAGAGCCACAAAAATCGAAAATCTGCAAATGTGCTCCGATTTCGATGGTTGATACCTCTATCAATAGGCGTTGAGACCTGTAATTGTCATGGCAACGGCCATTTAGATCGGTTGAATATTTCTACACGTTTTGTGAAGATTTCATTTTTTTTGAAAATCAACTGAACTATAGCCCACAAATTCAGAGCCACAAAAATCGAAAATCTGCAAATGTGCTCCGATTTCGATGGTTGATACCTCTATCAATAGGCGTTGAGACCTGTAATTGTCATGGCAACGGCCAGTTAGATCGTTCGAATATTTATACACGTTTTGTGAAGATTTCATTTTTTTTGAAAATCAACTGAACTATAGCCCACAAATTCAGAGTCACAAAAATCGAAAATCTGCAAACGTGCTCCGATTTCGATGGTTGATACCTACCTCTATCATTAGGCGTTGAGATCTGTAATTGTTATGGCAACGGCCAGTTAGATCGGTTGAATATTTCCACACGTTTTGTGAAGATTTCATTTTTCTTGAAAATCAACTGAACTATAGCCCACAAATTCAGAGCCACAAAAATCGAAAATCTGCAAACGTGCTCCGATTTCGATGGTTGATACCTACCTCTATCATTAGGCGTTGAGACCTGTAATTGTTATGGCAACGGCCAGTTAGATCGGTCGAATATTTCCACACGTTTTGTGAAGATTTCATTTTTTTTGGAAATCAACTGAACTATAGCCCACAAATTCAGAGCCAAAAAAAATCGAAAATCTGCAAACGTGCTCCGATTTCGATGGTTGATACCTACCTCTATCATTAGGCGTTGAGACCTGTAATTGTTATGGCAACGGCCAGTTAGATCGGTCGAATATTTCCACACGTTTTGTGAAGAATTCATTTTTTTTTGGAAATCAACTGAACTATAGCCCACAAATTCAGAGCCACAAAAATCGAAAATCTGCAAACGTGATCCGATTTCGATGGTTGATACCTCTATCAATAGGCGTTGAGACCTGTAATTGTCATGGCAACGGCCATTTAGATCGGTTGAATATTTCTACACGTTTTGTGAAGATTTCATTTTTTTTGAAAATCAACTGAACTATAGCCCACAAATTAAGAGCCACAAAAATCGAAAATCTGCAAATGTGCTCCGATTTCGATGGTTGATACCTCTATCAATAGGCGTTGAGATCTGTAATTGTCAGGAAAACGGCCATTTAGATCGGTCGAATATTTCTCCACGATTCGTGGAAAATTCAATTTCATTGAAAATCAACTGAACTATATAGCCCACTAATTATAGCCTATTACTTGGCCAACCGCTGTACACGTTCGGGAGTTTCACAATAAAAATTTTCGGGCAGCGTTGCCTCCACGGGTGAAGTTTCGGACAACTGCTGCTCTCAACAAATCAACAGAATAAATTATAAGAGCTTAATAAGTAGTAAATTTATCTCAAGTAATAACCTGCAGTGTGAGATTTCGGATACCAGCTGTATCAGTCAACTCTCCCGTAATTTAAGTGATGTAGTTTCAGGCAGGATGCTTCCGCCTATAAGTTCCGGACAAACCTCTTTTACCTCGATGTACTACCATAATGTCTCTAGCATTCGATGTAAAGCTAAATTATTCTTACTTGGCGTGCTGGACAATGATTACGATGTGATCGTTATCTCGGAAACATGGCTTACTAAAAGTTTCAATTCGGCGGAGTATTTTCCACCTAACTACGTCGTTCACAGGAACGATCGACATGATTTTTGTACCAGCCTGAAGGGGGAGGTGTGTTGATCGCTGTTAAATGTTCGATTTCTAACGAGCTCATTGCATGCCATCCAACTTATGATGTTATTGCTGTACGTAGCCAGTGCCTCCATTCTCGTGGTTGCTGCATATGATCCCTGCGGATCTACTCTGGAATATTATCTTGGATTATTAATTTTATCGATTCTGCTGTTGCGCCACTGGTTCGAGTTGGTGAACAACTAATTGTTACTGGTGACTTCAATCTTCCTGATATTACATGGATTGATGTTGATGGAGTTTTCATGGCCTCTTCCATCGACCAAAAAGGACTAGCAGTCACTGATTATTTTGCTAGCACAGCATTGATGCAGGTGAACCGAATAAGCAATAGTCGAGGGAAATTCCTCGATTTGGTTTTCTCAACTGACCTTATGTATTTGGAGCTCTCGCCTTGTGAGGACTTCACTGGCTGTACGAGCGTATATCATACTCCAATTATGATATACATTTTTCAAGAGAATTATAATACTATGTGCACTTCTAGTGATATTTTTCATTTCGATTTTAGACATGCTGACTACGTTTCTTTAAACAAATTTCTTGTCGATTCGGACTGGTTATTTCTAGAACGAGGAGGAGACTTGAACGATAGTGTTTTTTTGTTCAACGAGCTTCTCAAGTCTGGTATTGAAAGATGTGTTCCATTAGTGAGAAACGAACCTCGGTATAGGGAGCCATGGTATAACAAACAGCTAGTTCGTATTGAAAAACGCCGTAATAAGTTACATACCTTATATAAGTTACACGGTGCTAAGTATTATCCTAGTTTCAACACTGCTCGTAGGAAGTTTAAAACGTTAAACTGGTTTCTTTACAATAACTACATTTTGCAAATCGAAGAAGAATTAACTTCCCATCCTAAGAAATTCTGGAATTTCATAAATGGTTTGCTGGGTTTCCTACCCCAATGACTTTTCAGAACTCTTTCGCCAGTCAGCCATCTGATATATCCAATTTGTTTGCCAATTTTTTCGAGTCTGTCTATGAAGAGCCAGTGGTATCATGTAACAAGCATTTAACCCACCGCGGTCGTTCTGATTTTATCTTTTTAAATTTACTGAAGCAGAAGTCTATGATGGGTTATCTCAACTTGAAGTTGATAAGGGGGCAGGACAGGATGGCTTTCCACCAATCCTTATTAAGAATTGTGCAATGAGTCTAGCCCCTCCACTGACTATTATCTTTAATGATAGCCTACGTACTGGGATTTTTCCCGATCTCTGGAAATTATCTTTTATCCGTCCGATTTTCAAATCTGGCAAAAGAAGTGAAGTCAGCAACTATCTCGGAATCGCTATCCTTTCTGCTATACCAAAATAGTATGTAACATTTAAAAAGGTTTATTTCTCCGGCTCAACACGGATTTTATCCAGGTAGGCCTACGGTGACTAATCTAGCCTCTTTTTGTGGGCATTTATATAGTAGACTGGAACATAGGCAACAAGTAGATGTAGTATACACCGATTTTTCAAAGGCGTTCGATAAAATTGACCATTCGATTCTTATCGATAAGCTGGATAAACTAGATTGCCAGTTCATCCCTATTAAGTAGTTGCGTTCATACCTTTCTGATCGTTACCAATTTGTTAAAATTAATGATTTTAGCTCTCGGTCATTTCGTGTTACCTCAGGAGTTCCTCAAGGAAGTCACATTGGTCCGCTTTTATTTTCGTTATTTATAAATGATGTTGTTGAGTGTTTCGAATTTGCACATACGCAGATGATATGAAAATATTTGCCGCAATTAATGAGGTTGGTGATTGTGTGAAATTACAAGGTGACTTGAATAACTTTTGCAGTTGGTCGTTCAATAATAAATTGTTGCTGAATGTGGGTAAATGCAGGATTTTGTCATTCACTCGGATGCGTTCACCAATATTCCAGCAATATTTTTTGTATAATATTGCTGTTGATAGAGTTGAGCTCATGTCCGAGTTAGGCATAACCTTTTCTTGTGACCTAACTTTTACTACACACATTGATTGTATTATTACAAAAGCTTACATTATGCTAGGTTTCATTAAGCGCAATTGTAAGGACTTTTGCGATCCGCTTACACTGAAAACTCTGTATATATCCTTTGTTCGTTCAGTTCTAGAATACGCTTCTCAGATCTGGTCCGCATGTTATAGGTGCCATTCAGATAGGATTGAGAGTGTTCAGAAGCAATTTGTTTTATATGCCCTTCGTGGATTACCCACTGACCGAGTGCATCAATATATTCTCCCACCTTATAATGATCGTTGTAGTTTATTAAAACACATCTGCCATTTTCGTTCACGATGTTCTGACTTCCCGAATAGATTGTGACGAATTAGTTGCTCGTTTCAATATCTACGCTCCCATACGCTGTTTGCGGGGTCGTCGTTTGCTACATATTGATCCGGTGTCTACGAATTTTGCACTTTCGGAACCAGTCTTGAGAATGTCGCGGCTTTTTAATTCAGTTTACAGTTTATTCTAGTTTGTCTAGTAATTGTTAAATTTTGTCTCTTTTTTTTTTTGTTTCTGTATGTTTACTTACCGATTGTATATATATTTACTGTAGGTAATAATAAATAAATAAATAATTCAGAGCCACAAAAATCGAAAATCTGTAAATGTGCTCCGATTTCGATTATTGATACCTCTACCAATAGGCGTTGAGACCTGTATTTGTAACGAAAACGGCCAATTGGATCGATCGAATATTTCTACACATTTCGTGGAAAATTACATTTGATTGAAAATCAACTGAACTATAGCCCACAAATTCAGGGCCACAAAAATCTAAAATCTGCAAATGTGCTGCAGTAGTATAGGACAGCTTGGTGACCACCAAAGACATGAGTGGTAACCAAGTTGTACCAACAACAATGTTGTACCATCAAAACAACAACAACAACCAATATTATTCTTATATGAGACGTATACTTTGGTTACCAATCTTGTCCTATACTACTGTGTGTTTATATATGAATAAATCAAAAATAATTAATCAAATAGTCTAAATATCAGATTGTTTCTATAAAAAAATTATATTTCTTGGAATATAAGTCTCATATAAGAATAATATTTGAGGAAGTTAGAAAAAATGTATATAAACACAACAGTATAATATCATCATATGTATTTGGGATTTGTCAATTCTAAAAATACATATGGTTTTTCAAGCTACGTAATAGATTAACTAGAATTTACAATCATCACACTTTTAATAAATAACAATTAAAATTAAATAGACACTATTTCCATACATGTAACTTCAAATTTTTGTTGTTATAAGTCTAGTAGTTCATTATTGTCGCCGCTAGAGCACACCGTACCCCCACTCGTCAATAATATCTTATGTAATGTAAAAAATATTTTATTGTTTTGATCATTTGACATGATGTGTGCACACACACGGCGACGACTGGTATGTTATATTAGCAGGGTGTGCAATACTAGCATTCCATGTTATATTAGCGGGACAAAATCAATAGTACCTAAGTTATTTTCTTTATAATATTTATGATGTTTTACTGCAGTGTGATGTTACTTAATCTTTTTTTTTCTTTTATCTTCTAGCTACCTATAGTAAGTTCAACTTATTTTACAGGTGTGATTGGTAAGTATAATAACGTTTATAATACACACATTTTTAAATTTTTTTTTTTTAAAAACACTTGTTACGTTTATAACGTTTATAATGTAAATAACTCGAGAACATTCTCATTTTATTTGTATTAAATTAATTGGTGCGTGGTTTCCTCAATGAGGATGTTTGAGTTATTCAATTTATGGTCATCATTCGAGCCTACAAAACTCGTTGTAATGTCGAATAACTTGCGTAGGTCGCTACCTATTAGTTTATGCAGAATATTAAATGTATACTTTGGCGATACTTTGATCGGTTTAAACACATGAAATATGGTTTTTAAGAATTATTTAAGAATTATTCACTGATTGGTATCACAATTTATATATAAATGAGTTTAAGTAATTACATTTATTCTGATTAATTTACATTTTGATTATTTGAATTTTATATTATTGTTTTGAAATAAATTTAATTTCGTTGTTTATGAGAGCCGCGTATCACCATTAAAAAACAGTAAGTCGTCAACTCATACAAAAAAAAAAATATTATTCAAGTGTTGCATGCCGCCCGCTAATATGAGATGTTGCATGCCCCCCCCCCTCCCCCCGCTAATATAACATGAGATGCCAACAAGCATTTAGTTCGAAATAAATTAAAAAAATTTTACGGGAGTTAAATTAAAATATTTCATAAATTTATTACAATCTTTGACTTTGTATTAATGAATTATTGAATATTTTGTGAAGAATTGCAGGAATTAAATTAAAAAATTCCATAAATACATTAAAATCGGTTTTTGATACAGGATATTCCATTTATGTTTTGTTTTCTGTGTAAAATTCTCTTATATATTTTTGATTTATTTTATTTAAAACTTTAATTCGAAACATAAATTTTTTTATTTTATTAAATAAATTGCATAACTAATTTTTACTCTTAAATATTGCTTACCCAGGAATAGAGTTGTTCTAAATGTGACGAAGAAAATTTGTAAGGGATGTATGTATTAGTAAAATTCGCTAATACAAAATTTAACAATATATCATATATAATGAATGTAAAATTGTAGTAGATACAATCAGTTACAATCATTTCAATAGCCATGGCCTGATGAGAGGATTGATTTTTTCATAATCATTGGCCTATCAGTTCGAAACTGAATTATGTAAATTCTCATACAATTTTCAGAAAAATAATAACTTCATAAATAAAATATTTAATTCGAAATAAATTAAAAAATTTACAGAAGTTAAATTATTCCATAAACAGATCGAGGCTGAATTTGAAAACTCATAATTAATCCACCTTCTTTATTTTGTTTGTCTGTATTTGTTTTATTTATTTTGGGGCATTTTTGCATATTAGTTTGTGGTACACAGCAACATTTACTAAATGTGACTAATTTTATTAAGTTTGGCTTAATTCGTAATACCTCCAACGTGAAACCATTTAAACCTAAAATTTAAACAAATTATATTTACTTACCTAATTTACTTACCTACTAACCTTGCTAAATTCGTCCCTCAAATTTTTCAAACAACCGATCATTTGTTTTTCCGATATTCAAGTTTGTTCAAGATTTTTTATTTATTTCAACTGTGAATTGAGTAACTCAATCTTAAAGAGATGCTCTTCAATTTAAATAACATGCCCAAAAAAAGTGTCTGCCTGAAGATTGCTAACAATAGTTTGTTCTCAGTTTGAAGAAATCAATAAAGAAAATAAAGGAATTTGGGCTTTAGAAAGTTAGGTTTTGCTGTTTCCTACCCAAATCCCAAAATTTTTAATTCATTATTTCTGAATATATCCATACCTTTTCTCTAAAAAAACAATTTAAAATCTACTGTAATTTTCCTAATTCAATAATTTCTAATTTATATCAAATTTTTAAAAATCACAAAACTGTATTTTAAAAAATCTAAATTAGTAAAATTTCCCTAATTTCCTTGTACTCAATTGAATTATGATTCTAAGTTTGCTTTATTCAGTCGAACGGGAACCAATTTTTTGTTTTAGCAGCGGGACTAAATCTTTGTTCAGTGAATATTGATACCATTGGTACACTTTGTTGGCCGTGCCTGAATATAGCTAAATTAACGCGAAACTGATTGAACAGGGAAAATAAATCAAAATTTTCACAGCACGCTTCTGCCAAAACTAATAAAATTACTTACCTATTCTAGTTATAATTTCAATACTGCGAGTTCGAGTAGCTCGAAAGGTAGCTAATAAGCAAAAATTTGTTGTAAGACAAAATAAAATAGTTGCAATTAAACTTATATTTTTAGAGCAAAACTTGCAATTTTTGACTGGCAAATGCTTTGCTAAGAAAATAATTTAATTAATTTCAAGATGATTTCTTACAGGTTCAATGATTTGACCATACCCTTTTGAAAACTGTTTTGCTTGTAAGTAGCTATTGATATTTCGAAAATAGAATAGAATTCTTTCATCCATTATTTATTTCTTTGTAGCCCTACAAATTTACAGCTTGCATTCTTTTCTGTTTGGTTTTTTGGTTTGTTGCTTGGGGACTGTTGATATTGATCTGACGCACTCACATGTAGTAAAATTAAAGAAAAGGGATGATGCTAAAAATCAGTCAATAGGATACTCCAAATAGTATTCAAATTTCAAACAACACACCATTCTATTTACCGCAGGAGAAACAAAACCCCTAATTAGTCTCTTATAGAAAAATTGCATTTTTTACCCCGATTTTTAATGTCAGATCAGTTAAAAATTCACTGAGGAGTATAGGGTTACTGAAAGGGTCGCCAATGATCCTGAAGTCGGTTAAGTTTCATTCTTTTCGGTTAGGGGACCATTTCGTTTGAAATCAAACGACGATCAAAATCTTCAATGATCCTGAAGTCGGTTAAGTTTCATTCTTTTTGGTTAGGGGACCATTTCGTTTCGTTCAGAACTACGTAGTCGTTACTTTTTTGTTGTTAATAATGAATTTTTCTTAATTACTATCAAAAAAAAATCTCTAAAACATCTTATTAATTTTCTAGGAACTTAATAATTTTTATTGAATAATTATAAAATTAAAATTTCGCGCGGGGATTTTGAATAATTATTATTGTTCAACAAAATTTATTATTTTCCAAAAAATTATTAAAAGATGTTATAGATTGAAATTGAATTTGATAGTGTCTTCACACATTTAGAATCAAATTTGGACCAAACCGATCACAGTCCCTGTCTGAAATTGTGTCCACCTTATCGTACTTGCTTTGTGTTAAGATCTAGATTTTACGTACGTCAAGAAATATGGTTAAATAAATTTGTATATATACTGCGAGAGATGTAGTTCAAGTTCTACTGAATTTTAATTTCGTCAAACAAAAAATCATATTATTGATTGGTAAATATGTACATACTATTTAATTTAGCTGTGTGTGACAATCTTGTCTCAAGAACATGTTTTCTAACGGATGGCACCGTTCGTGAAAGTAGTATTTTCTTGAAGATCATGTTTAATTGTCAAATTTTTCTTTAACCGCCGACAATGCCATCTTCACAAAACACAAATTTGAGTTTTTTTGATTGACGAAATTAAAATTCACTAGAACTTGAATCACACATCTCGCAGTATATATACAAATTTATTTAACCATATTTCACCGGTTGACGTGACGTAAAAACTAGAACTAACACAAAGCAAGTAAGATAAGGTGGACACAATTTCAGACAGGGACTTTGATCAGTTTGGAGAAATACAATGCAAAAAGAGTCGTTAGCGGTGATTCCGCACATCCACAGCCGTTGGTGGCCACAGCTGTGTTTCAGCTGTGGGCCACCGTTGTTGGCTGTGGATGTGCGGAATCATCGCTAGCGGCTCTATTTAGCATTTATGGCTAAATTTGACCAAGTTCCTTGGGATTGCTTGAATACGTTTATTGCACCGTGTTGGAACTAGAAATCCGGTTTTTTGTTGAAATCGTATATAATCGTTTTGTTAATTTCGGATATTTTCGGAAAAAATGAATCAATACTTTCTTATTATTATATTTTATATTTGTATTTCATATTTTATAATTATGTTTTATATTTTTATTATTTATAATTAATTTTTTATTTTTATATTTGTATGTATATATATTAGTATGTATGTATATATTTTTATTTTATTATATTTATCTATCTATCTATTTATTTATTTATCTATTTATCTATCTGTTTATCTATTTATCTATTTATATATTATTATAATCAAATTTTTGCTTAAAAAAAAATAATATTGGAAGGTTGTAGCATCGAACCCCGGACCTCCTGCACGACAGTCCATCATCTTATTCTACCATTCCATATAAAAATCTTACGCAAATTGCGTCTCTAATATATGGCATATGGTGACATAGACCATATATTAGAGACGCATTTCTTTCTTTAACTGCCGACAATGCCATCTTCACAAAACACAAATTTGAGTTTTTGATTGAATTTTTCTTTAACTGCCGACAATGCCATCTTCACAAAACACAAATTTGAGTTATTTTGATTGAATTTTTCTTTAACTGCCGACAATGCCATCTTCACAAAACATAAATTTGAGTTTTTTTGATTGACGAAATTAAAATTCACTAGAACTTGAATCACACATCTCGCAGTATATATACAAATTTATTTAACCATATTTCACCGGTTGACGTGACGTAAAAACTAGAACTAACACAAAGCAAGTAAGATAAGGTGGACACAATTTCAGACAGGGACTTTGATCAGTTTGGAGAAATACAATGCAAAAAGAGTCGTTAGCGGTGATTCCGCACATCCACAGCCGTTGGTGGCCACAGCTGTGTTACCGTTGTTGGCTGTGGATGTGCGGAATCATCGCTAGCGGCTCTATTTAGCATTTATGGCTAAATTTGACCAAGTTCTTTGGGATTGCTTGAATACGTTTATTGCACCGTGTTGGAACTAGAAATCCGGTTTTTTGTTGAAATCGTATATAATCGTTTTTATTAATTTCGGATATTTTCGGAAAAAATGAATCAATACTTTCTTATTATTATATTTGTATTTCATAATTATGTTTTATATTTTTATATTCTATCTATCTATCTATTTATTTATTTTTCTATTTAATTATTTATCTATCTATATATTCATTTAATTATTTATCTATCTATCTATTTATTTATCTATCTGTCTATCTATCTATTTATTTATCTATCTTTATTTAATTATTTATTTATCTATCTGTCTATCTATCTATCTATTTATTTATTTATCTATTTATCTATCTATTTATTTATTTATCTATCTATCTATCTATTTATTTATCTATCTATATATTATTTATCTATCTATTTATTTATTTATCTATCTATTTATTTATCTATTTATCTATCTATCTATTTATTTATTTATTTATCTATCTATCTATCTATCTATTTATTTATCTATCTATTTATTTATTTATCTATCTATATATTATTTATCTATCTATTTATATATTTAATTATTTATCTATCTATCTATCTATATATTTATCTATCTATCATATTTATCCATCTATTTAGTTATCTAGTTATCTATCTATCTATTTATTTATCTATCTGTCTATCTATCTATCTATTTATTTATCTATCTATCTATTTATTTATCTATTTAATTATTTATCTATCTATTTATCTATCTATCTATTTAATTATTTATCTATCTATTTATTTATTTATCCATCTATTTATTTATCTATCTATTTATTTATTTATCTATCTATCTATCTATTTATTTATCTATTTATCTATCTATTTATTTGTTTATCTATTTATCTATCTATCTATCTATTTATTTGTTTATCTATTTATCTATCTATTTATTTATCTATCTATTTATTTATTTATCTATCTATCTATCTATTTATTTATCTATTTATCTATCTATTTATTTGTTTATCTATTTATCTATCTATCTATCTATTTATTTGTTTATCTATTTATCTATCTATTTATTTATTTATCTATCTGTCTATCTATCTATCTATTTATTTATCTATTTATCTATCTATCTATTTATTTATCTATTTATCTATCTATCTATTTATTTATCTATTTATTTATTTATCTATCTATCTATCTATTTATTTATCTATTTATCTATCTATCTATTTATTTATCTATCTATCTATCTATTTATTTATTTATCTATCTGTCTATCTATCTATCTATTTATTTATCTAATTATTTATCTATCTATTTATTTATTTATATATTTAATTATTTATCTATCTATCTATCTATTTATATATTTATCTATCTATTTATCCATCTATTTAGTTATCTATCTATTTATTTATTTATCTATCTATTTATTTATTTATCTATCTGTCTATCTATCTATTTATTTATCTATCTATTTATTTATATATCTATCTATTTGTTTATCTATTTAATTATTTATCTATCTATCTATTTAATTATTTATCTATCTATTTATTTATTTATCTAATTATTTATCTATCTATTTATCTATTTATTTATTTATCTAATTATCTATCTATTTATTTATATCATCATTCATTTATATTTAATTTTTATCTAATTTCTGTTTCATATTTATAATTTGTATTTTTATTTAATTTTTATATTTAATTTTCTTCCTTTTTTCTTTTATCACTTAGATACCTAGAGCTGGGGGCATCATGTAGCGGCATAGAAAGGACCGGACACATCACCGACATAAATTAACCTGCTTACCAAACGTATTATTTCTACAACCGTTTTCATTCAATGATTTGGCTTGGAAATTTTTGGAATTTTTAAAAACGATGATCCAGATACAGGACTCTACTTTTAAAAAAATGTTTATTATTTTGCAAAATTGAAAATTTCCTATTCTTGCTATCTTAGATAATTCTGTTGTTAATAAAAGATGGTTACCAGATAATGAGTTCTTTACTTAGTGTTTTTATTTCGAATATTATTTGAGAATTTTGAGAAATAACAATATAGGTAAGTACAAATTTTCATCAATCTAACATCGTTACGTAAATGAAGAAATTTAGTGTAACAAGCATAACAGCTGATGGAAGAAGTAGTAGCACGATTTGCTCTAGAATGAAAGGTAGCGAGTTCGATCCTAGGGAATGATTCTATAAATAATGTCACGTTAATAAATATTTCTGCTCGTCTGTTAAAATGACAAAATTTTTTTGCGATTTTCGGGTAAAAAAAAAATGTTTGTTGCTCTACATGATTACTAAACCAAACAAATAAGTATGTGTTATTTCTTATATAATGTGATAGCTGAGGTAGTAAGGTGATTGACCGAAGTGATAAAGGTCTAGAGTTCTTCGATGCCAATCAAAGCCAACATAAATATTGATTTTTAAATAATCAATTATGGAATGTGGATCGCCAGAAAAAAATCGCAAAATTCTAAAAAAAAAACAATTTGAATTGTCTAAATATTTTGTTTGACGTTATAATCCCCTAAATGTTGAATTTAAAGTCAAAACAAATAAAGTTAATACGCTATTTCATATAGGTGATAGTCTAGGTGTTAGCGGTGTAGACTAGAGAACAGATTTTCCCAAGTTCGAATCTCACCGCAGGTACGATTATTTTTTAACCATAAATGGTTTGAGAAAAAAAAAATGTTGATTTTTAAAAAAATTGTTAACTAAAAAAATTATAAGTAAACAAATTATTTGACGAGTAAAATTCTGAAGTTTGGTTTGCATCAAACATGCTAATATATCTACCTTTGAAAATCGGTCTCAATGTCTAACTTGAAAATATTTTAGATCTAAGTTATTTTTTCGCAAAGTTCGATTTTACCGAGTTAAATACGAAAAATTGACTACTATTTATATAGAGGCGAATGGCCGGGTGGTAAAATGATGGCTTGATGTGCGAAAGGTCCCAGGTTCGATTCTACCAAATTCCCATTTTTTTTTCCAAAAATCTGAAATTTCTGTTTTTTTTTCGAATTTGGCCAAATTTTGATTTTTTTCTGGCGGATCTCTGGCAGATCCGCCGATTTTCTCGGTCCCAAATTCAATTCATATCATTTTCATCTAAAAACAAACTTTGGTATTTGCTTGGAATCGAACTCGCTACCTTCGATTCTCCAGTCCATCACCTTACTGCATCGACTATCACATCATATAAAATGATACACCGATTTGTTTGTGTTATGCAGTCATTCTTCAAAATTGTATCCAATATATGGATATAGTGACATCTATGATAGGGCATACGTACTATATTTAGTACAGATTGTTTGTTTCTGCGCTAAAATTGCTAGTATATTTTGTTTTGCTAACAGAGGGCGTGGGTTTTACTTTTGTGGTTCGAGTTTAAGAACTAGCGCGCATTTTTTTTTTATTAATTATTATTGCATTAAAATTTTCAAAAATTATTTTTTTTTTTATATTTGTGAGAAATTGATCGTTTCAGAATTTTAATAAATTAAGATCCTTATAAATATTAAAAATTACAAATTTTACTGCATACATTACTTAGGATCGAACTCGGTATCTTGCATTCTATAGCAATTCATGCTACTAGTTCGGCCATCACATGTTATGTTAGTTAGACTCAATTCCTTTGTGTTAAACAGTCAAATTATAAAACCAATCAACGACATACCTCAAAATATGCAAATTTCTAATATTTTTCTTATTATTATGAATATTTCAACATTTTGGAAATTATACTAATTGACTGTATGTTATTCTTTTCGATTAGTTTATTATTATTTAACTGGTGAATTTTACATCCTATAAATGATGAAGGTAAAATTATATTACGGGGTATAATAGGGCTATTATTTATAGCAATTATTGGTGGAAGTATATTTGGAAAATCAACTGAACTATAGCCCACAGATTCAGAGCCAAAAAAAACGAAAATCTGCAAATGTGCTCCGATTTCGATGATTGATACCTCTATCAATAGGCGTTGAGACTTGTAATTGTCTTGTATAAACTGGATAGCATAATCCTCAACGGAATAAACATAACAAAATCGTGTCATCAACTGTATGCATGCTAACAATGGTTAATCTACTATGCGATTCATTCATTTTCGGTAACGTTTATGGTTTATGTTTGTTGTAATATAAAACCAAGGAAAATTATTTTTTTGAATTTTCTTTTTGTCTTATTTAATTCAATTATAAATAACGTTTTATTTGATACAAATTTCATAAATAAATTCATAACTGTAATGCAAATAAATTCAATTAAACTTGATTCAATAGTATTATTAAATTATTATTTTTAAAATTATTTTTGACTAATTAAATAGTGATTAAGTCACTTATAATTTGTGAACCATTGGAACATTTTTATTACGTCTCCATCACGTCTCGGAAGTGACCAAAAATTTTGTTTATAAATTCGCAGGGAATCTTATCGCACAAGGTTTTATAAGCACCCCATTACAAATTTTTGGTCTTGCAAGATTGCGAGTATCCTCCGCTTTCATTTAAACCCTCGCAAGGACAAATAAAAACATTGCCTTGGCCTAGGCAACTAATTAGTTTCAATTTTTTTATAAAATTTCGTATGGCAGCATTATTGCGCTGAAGAGCAAATTGAGGTTCGACTGTTTTTCAACAACTGGGAATACTGCCTCATTCATGGGAATACTGCCTCATTCATAAACCGAAATTAAACGTTGACCTTGAAGTGTTGTAATTTATACAGCCACGTAAACTTTTATTTCTTCCGCAAGAGATGCTAACGGAAGAAGTAACCACCGTATTTGATATTCTCTGTAGTACCAACATTTTTTTTCTCCATATTTTCTAATTAACGCCAAAACGCACTAATTTGGACATAACAAGGTTCTCCAGAGTTCAATTGGCAATCCAATATAATTACGTTTACATTTTGTTTCCTCACAGTAAATCAAATTCTGGTTGGCTATGTGTTCTATAAGCTACAACTCTTCTCACGGGCAATGTTCAATTTCGGTTTATTCACCGTGTTCCATTGGCGTTAGTAAACTACTCATAAGTACTTATGAGTAGATGTTCAATGGAACGCAAATTTTCTTTAGCTGCCATACACAAGAAGGAGAATTTGGCACGAAATTTTATAAAAATATTGAACATAAATAGTTGCCTAGGCCAAGGCAGAGTTTTTATTTGTCCTTGCTGGGGTTTTAATGAAATCGGAAGGTATTCGCAACTAGCAAGACCAAAAATGTATAATGGGGTGCTTATAAAACCTTGTGGGATAAGATTCCTTGCGATTTTATGAACAAAATTTTTGGTCACTTCCGAGACGCGATGGAGACGTAATAAAAATGTTCCAATGGTTCACAAATTATAAGTGACTTAATCACTATTTAATAAGTTAAAAATAATTTTAAAAATAATTGATTTTGAATCAAAAATATGAATCACAAATACTATTGAATCAAGTTTAATTGAATTTATTTGCATTACAGTTATGAATTTATTTATGAAATTTATATCAAATAAAACGTTATTTATAATTGAATTAAATAAGACAAAAAGAAAATTCAAAAAAATAATTTTCCTTGGTTTTATATTACAACAAACATAACCAATTTTCTCATCACAAATACTAATGAATCGCATAGTATTTGGGAATCTAATCTTTTCTACGTCATGTAAGAAAAGTAATAAAAGGTAGGAAGGGTGCCAATGAATACAACTGATAAGGACAGCCGCCCTACCACAAACAGAGAGTTAGGAGGCCTATGCTCCAATTCGATATTAAGGAAATTTAAAATAATTGGCAACCCTATTAATTTTTATTCTCCCTAAATATATAAATTTTTATTATGGCGCATGCGCCCTATTTAATTTTTCTTTTCATAATTTTCCTTACAGATATTTTATTTACTTATTTTTCGACATTTACGATTTTAGTTTTGTGAGTTTTTCATTTATTAACGAAAATAAAAAATAAAATTGGATAATTGCCGAAAAACTATTGGCTATTGGCTACAATTAGTTCATCGCTGGATTAATTAAATATTTGTATGATAAATCAGGCTATACATTTTTTTAGGATAACGGTATTATTGAATTCAGCCTATTAGCCTAATCACGTACACAAAGGGATCCAAACACAATCAGCCATTTTTTATTGTTGTAGCTGAGATTGTCGAAATAATTTATTAAAGAGGATATAACCTAAAATGAACGAAAATTGGAAAATTTTATTTCTTATATTCACATTTTCGTGGAAATGTGAAAATTCAGTAATTGATAATTATATTAGTAAGAATAATAATAATAGTAATAGTAAAAAAGATTTAGTAAATAGTGAAAATAGTTTTAAAAATAATTTTGATATTTTAACAACAAACAGTAAGTAAACCAGCTGGAAATGTATACCCAGAATTTTTCTAATGCATTTTTATTTTTTGTTGTAGATCCATGTCTTGTGCACTATTGTACCAAAGGACGAGAATGCATTATAAATGGTTTTGGAAATCCTGAATGTATATGTCAACGTTGGTGTACGCATCGAAAAAAATCAGTGTGCGGTACAAATGGGATAATTTACGACAATCATTGTGAATTACATCGAGCTGCTTGTTTACTAGGCCGACCGCTGGGCCTCCAACGAATGGAAAAATGTTTGTTAAATCGAATGAAACCGACTTCAAAGGAAAATTTTACTACGCGACTAAATGATATTATTACAGTGGGTGGCATAGATTATGATATTGTCCAATCGGCCAACAGTTTAATCAAAAATTATACTTATTTTAATGAGTCGAAAAGGAACGAATCGTTTAGTACCATGGCGGATAAAATTATATGCACACAACAGGAATACGAAATAATGAAGGATAATTTATTATTGTATAATCACGCGCGTTTAATGTCCCAGGATAATAATCACAGCAAAAATTTTTTGGTATCGATTATGTTCTCGCATTATGATTTAAATAATAACGGCCATTTGGATTATGAAGAATTGCAAACAATAACATTAACAGAAAATTTAGATGAATTAAGTAATGGCTGCAAATTAAATGATATGCTGCGGTATGATGATACGGATCATGACAACGAATTGAGCATAAATGAATTCAATCAGGCGTTTAGTAAACTTTATAGTAAGTACATTTTACCAAATTTACAGTTTTTATGTTAGAAATCGACGTCTCTAACCCTTTCTGTGACGTGCCGCTACTTAGTTGTTTTTTATGGCTAGTGTACCTTTCTCATAGAGGGGCGACAAATCAAATGAAATAAGCCTACGTGGACGGATTTCCAGTTAATAACATTTCAGTCAAAAACAGAAAGGAATTTAAAAGACAACACAGTCAAAATAGTTTTATACTGAAATGCCTTTTCAGAAGGAAGTTCAATCAAAAAATTAAAAAGATATTCAAGTCAAAAATTTTTTGGCTTGAATTCCTTTCGCATTTATGAATGAAATACCTTTTGAGAAGGTGATTCAGTCAAACAATTAAAAAGGAATTTCACGCAAAATTATTCTCCGGGAATTCAGTCAAAAAACGAAAGGGGTTCAGTCATAAAATTTCGCATACAAATATTATGACTAAAACTCTTTTTATAATGGAACTTCTGTCCAAAAAAAGAGGTATTTCGGCCAGAAACAGTTTGACTGAAATGCCCTTTGTGTATTTGGACTGATCAACCTTCTTGAAAGGTGTTTTAGTCACAAATTCTTGGACTGGAATACCTTTTGTTTTGTTTATTTTATTAGTCACATCGTAAACAATTGATCGTGTTACAATTGAACGTGAACAATTGATCGTAATTAATAGATTCTATATTATCCTCTTCTACGTGCGGCATGCATTGCGATATGTTTGCTGATCCCGGCTCCTACTTCCCCCGAAGATCAAATCTAAAGCCCCTCGGAAGGCTGAGCGGGGTGGAGCGCTTCAACCTCCTATGTGCCCGTGAGAGTTAGCGAAGCCGTTAGCTTCTACAATTCTAAGTTAAATTAGTCGGAATAGGGTCGAAAGGCCGAATGTGTCAAAGGCCGAATGTCGAAAGACCGAATTTCGAAAGGCCGAATAGGATGAAAGGCCAAATGTTGAAAGGCCGTTTGTATCGAAATTGATTTTAATATTTCATCGTTTTATAAATGAAAATTTTCAAAATTTATATTTTTATGAAAACCAAAATTTATACTTTTATCAAAAATTTAAAATATAAAAATGCTTAAATATTTAAATCGGGATCACTACATTTGCCTGAAAAAAAAATATCCGGAAATTTTAAAAGAGCCTTCGATAGATAGGAAATTCGAAAGGCCGAATAGGATGAAAGGCCAAATGTTGAAAGGCCGTTTGTATCGAAATTGATTTTAATATTTTTTAATGTTTCATCGTTTTATAAATGAAAATTTTCAAAATTTATATTTTTATGAAAACCAAAATTTATACTTTTATCAAAAATTTAAAATATAAAAATGCTTAAATATTTAAATCGGGATCACTACATTTGCCTGAAAAAAAAATATCCGGAAATTTTAAAATCCCGAATAGTTGAAAAGTAAAAATCCCGAAAAAAAATCTAGAAATTACCGGAAAAGCAATCCAGAAAAACAATTTAAAAAAATCAATTTTATTGGCATTTTTAGACTTATGTCCTCAATTGAAACATTTGTGGTACATCTATCAGTAGAAGCGATACGAGCGATACAATTCCTTTGATCTGTGTCTGCAAGGTTGACGAAGCATTTACGAAGCATTAAATCCATAAGTCGCTCGAATACATCCGTCGATACCATACTAACCCAACGAATTAAGCTAACCACAAAATAACTTGAAACATTTGTGGTAGAATTATCAGTAGAAGCGATATGAGTGATACGATTCCTTTGATCTGTGTCTGAAAGGTTGATGAAGCAATTTCTATTATCATAAATATTAAGAACTTTACGTAAAACCTCAAATTTGAGAGACATTTTATAAATTTTAATTATAATTAAATTTGAATTTTTTTGTTTCTGGATTTTTTTTTCTGGATTGTTTTTTTCGGGATTTTCAGTTTCTGTATTATTTTTTTCTAGATAAGATACCCAACCCAATAAAATCTTCTTACGCTCTTTTTGTCATATAATTAAAAATTAATTAAGGGGTTGGCTACCTAATCTGAAAAAAAAAATACAGAAACTGAAAATCCCGAAAAAGAAATCCAGAAACAAAAAACCTAAAAAACAAAAATCCAGAATAATTAAAATTTATAAAATGTCTTATCAAATTTGATTTTCTTAATATTTATGATAATGGAAATTGCATCGCTCATATCGCTTCTACGGGTTGGTATCGTTATCCAAAACAAAAAAATCTCAACAAACCAAGTTTTTTAAAAATAAAAAATTTTTAAAATATTATTTTAATTCGTTTTATACCTTGGAGGAAACCCCCGCCCTGGCGATTTTTTGAAATTTTAATATTCATAGTGATTGACCATTTTTGACAAATTTATATTTTTTAAAAATAATTCACATACTAAAATAGAGAACTTCCCAAAGCCGCTTAGCATTGGACCCTTTGCGCAAGGATGACAAGAAAACGTCAGAAAAATTTCAAAAATATTTACATTTTTAACAATATTTACGATATTAAAATAAAAAACTCCTCAAAGCCGCTTAGCATTGGTCCTCTCCGCGCAAGGATGACATGAAATTATGTAGATTCCTCTTGTTTTCATATTTTAGTTATCAAAAATGTAATGGGGTCTTCCCTCTCGATGGGGCAGTTTACTTTGCATTTTTCGTTATTTTTTAGCACGTCTTTTCAATTTATTTAAATTATTTTACATTAAGAAATAATATCAATGGTTTTAAATATTCATTTAAATAAATTAAGTGAAGCAAAATTACGGTCTTTCACATGCGGCCATTTAACATTCAGCCTTCCGACCTATTCGATGCGTTTATGTCTCCTGCTATTATGGTGTTATTTTCATATTTCAAGTTGATCAGATTCTCGAAATTCTCTGCTATCTCTGTTGGATTTATATTGTTATTATTATAAAAGGCTGTCAAATTAAATTCTGATTTCTTACATTTGCGATTTATTGAAATATGTTCGATTTTAGTTGTTGGTTAATTACACTCCACGCAATCTTCCTATTTATTAAGAAACCAACTCCTCCGAAGTCTCAAGCAGCTTGTCTTTATTTTTAATTTAATTTTTTAAAATCATTCACTATATTCGACCAGGCTTTTGAATTCCCACATGTTTGGGATTTTTTGTGTTGATCCAAATATTTTCTCTTTCTGTGATTTTCCTTTGTTTAATTTTCTCTCTACAAGAATTATGGTTCATCACATGACCCTCACCACAAAACTTACAACTGTTTTTCAAGTTACATAGGTGATCTACACTTTTGGTTCTACACTAGCACAAACCTCACATTTAGATTCTTCTTTTGATCTACATCTCGTTATAGTATGTATGAAACACCTTTTATTTATTTAAAAATCGTTACAAAATAAATACAAAATATCTCGGTACCCCATGGGCTAATACAATTCATAATAAAATAAACGATTTAGTTTACAAATTCAAGCGACTTCATTCGGGTTTAGTCGAATTTGAATGTAAAAATTATTTTCGTCCTCTTCCTCCAATGTCTCTGCGTTACTAGATGCAAAACTGTTACAAGAATCGTCGTTGCTGAATACATCCAAAATTGAGTTGTTCCCGATTTTCCAGTCTGGTCTGATGTCATGCATAATGGGATTTCAATTAAATTAAAATCATCGTTACACAATTTAGGCGATTCCTGGTATTCATCAACCTTCTGAAATACGATATCATTTATCTCATCGTTGGTGATGAAATTGTTTGCGAGTTTAAATCCAAATTGAATTCCTCGAATAGTGTCTTGTAGAGTTAACACTTCGTGAGGATTGCGTCTTTTCAATGAATTGGTGGAAAATGGAGAGCTTTTGGGAAATAAATCCTCGTGAAATTGAATCTTATGTGGTTTTAATACATCATACTGGGCAGTCTTTTTGAAGGATGCGCTTGGAAATGGAGAATTTTTGTTGTTGGGGAAACCTCCAAATGATGTGGTTGATTTAGAATTTTTGTTGTTGGGGAAACCTCCAAATGATGTGGTTGATTTAACTTTCAATTTATTTTTTACATCACCAAGAACTTTCTTTGCCGATCCAGGAACACGTGTTTGATTCGAAGTTATTCCTTTGTTGTGAATTAACTGTAATCCCTCATTTTCTTCGTTTATTTTAGGCCTTTGCACTGAGTTGATAGGTTTCTGGTATGTTTGTTATAGTTTTCTGGTATGAACACTTTGTAGCCATCAAATCCTTTTAATAATTTATTTTGAACACATTTGTTAGCATCACTGTAATTTTTGAATGTTATAATTACTAACAATTTGCTTACTTGATCAACTGCTTCAATGTTGATCAATTTATTTATTTTGATCGCCTTCCCCAACTGCATCAGATTTATATTCTCCTTTTTGATAACTATTCTAAAAGGACCACTATCCTGAATCGAGTACAAATTCACCTGTTTTTTAATTACCGCTGTTTGCTCCTTTCTTTCTAAGTTGTCCTGAATCGAGTACAAATTCACCTGTTTTTTAATTACCGCTTGCTCCTAAAGTTAATTACTGTTTGCTCCTTTCTTTCTAAGTTCTTAAGGTTTGATTGTGATGATAATTTTTCCAGTAGTTTCATTTTTTTTTTATTATTATTATGCCACCTTATTTTCCTGTAATTCTTCATACTTTTGTATTTCGGGTTATCTATTATTCGGGTTATCACTTAATGGATTTGATTCCTCATTTTCACTTGATGAATACTTCCCGAATTTTTATATTCCGCGTGTCTCTTCTTTGTTTTCTTCGGAAGAAGGGTTACTCCGTCGTATTTGAGGAATCCTCAGACAAAATTACGTTTTGTAACTATTAATAGATAAATTAATGCTACAAAAATTATTTCCACTAAAAATTGTATTTTCCAAATGGCTTCACACTAATAATATTCCTTATTGAGAATCCAATAATTCCTTCTTGTAAACTGGATATATTTTTATTTATTTCAGGTGTTTCTGTTGTATCATTAGATAAATCACTAGAGGTCAATCATTTGTCAGCCCGCGTTGATGATAATGTTGAGATAAAATGTGATGTTACGGGTTCACCGTCACCACCCATTATATGGAAACGTAATAATATCGATTTGTCGGTACTAAACGAGGATGAAGTACGAGTTTTTAATGATGGCAGTTTATATTTAACTCGGATTCAATTAATACATGCTGGAAATTATACGTGCCATGCGCAACGAAATAAGGATATTGTACAAACACATGTTCTAACGGTTCATAGTAATTATAAAACTAAAAATTGTCTTTTTTTTTTGTAATATTTGTGTTTTTTATTCGTAGCCATACCCGAAGTACACGTTGTGCCGCGAATACAATCTAAACGTCCAGGTGAACATACCGAGATTATTTGTCACCCAATTGGTGTACCGTATCCAAAAATTGAATGGTTAAAAAATGGCGAGTTAATTAATATAAATGATTCTGTTGCACGAAAGAAATATGGTACAGTGGGCAATGGAACAGTTTTGATTATCTTTAATATTGAATATTCGGATACTGGAGCATATATGTGTCAAGCAACAAATATTGGCGGAAGTATGCGAGACATAAGCTCATTGGTTGTTGAAGATGAACCAACGCCAACTATAATAATGGATAATAAAAAATTCATTGCGTTTCATGCCTATGGAATTGCGGTTTATGAGGCCGATGGCTGCCGATTATATCACCAAATTCAAGGTTCGGATACAATCCCAGGCACCGAAGAATTTATTTGCGGTAATAAGAATAGTGTAATATGTTCATGGGGCCGGGCTATTAATGTTGGTACAAATTATATTTATGTAAGTCAACCAGATCTAGATCGTATCCTAATTCTTTCGATATTGCAAATGACTATAGTTGATATTGTAACGACGGATCGGTATCCAGTTGAAATATTCTATGTTCCGCATTGTGATCAAGTTTGGATATTAAATTGGCGTTACACAAATAATACGAATAGCAAGGTGATTCAAGTGATTCGAGATGCGCGAAAAAAGCAAAAACATCATACCGTTCATCCTGAGCCTATTGATGGCCAATTTGATTTAGTCGATAATTTATTTATACCGTCCGCCGAATTGGAATTGTCCCACTATAATTTTAAGTATGGTTATGTAACACATAAAAATCAACGGGGACTTTATAAACTTGACCTGGCCAATTTACGATATATGCGATCAATTGATTTGACGTTATATAATTGTGTGCCACAGAATATTGTATTTTCAGCAATTTGTAAGTAATGGGCGGACATGATTTCATCTTATATATAAACGGATTATCATTTGGTTTACTTGCATTTTTTTTTAGATGGATTTGTCATCATATCATGTCGTGAGCCAATTACAAATCGACCGCAAGGGCAATTAATACTTGATTATTTAACGGATTCCATTCTAACATTGAAGCTAGAACTGAATGGTGCATTACAGTTATCACCAGATTCACGCAATTTAGCAATTATTGATCATGGCAAGGATGGCTGTGTTGTTATTGTAGTACAAAAAATTACGCGAAATGGGTTGGACTTTTTATTTGATGTTAAAACCAATTTAAATATTAGCGATGTGACTTTTTACGAAAGTCAAGTGACCAATGGATACGATTTATATGCAAGTGCCGGTGACAAAGAAGACATTCTGTATTTGAACTTGTTTACAGGTAAGCTTAATATACGTTAATTTAATGTTAAGTAGCTAGATTAATGAATTTATTCGCGCTTGCACTGGCCACCGATTTAGAGCTTCTTCTATGTTTTGATCGGACCGATCTATTCCCGTTTGCAATAACCACTGACCATAATTTACATATACATATTTTATATTCTTTATTTTTATTTATTTAAGGTAAAGTGGAAATCATAACAGGAGTTGGAACGGCCATTCCATCATCGTTCAACAAATGGAATAATCCGATAAGACCAATTCGTGCATCTGGTTTATTTGGAAAATATATGATTACGACAGCAAATAATGCGCTATTTATTATAAACGGTAAAACAAAGAGTGTTAATTGTGAAATTGGTGGAGTTTCTCAGCCAACAGTAATCATTTGGACAAAATCAGAACTTAAATCGAATACAAAGCAAAGTAACATAATAAATGTTCATCATGATATTAGCAATGATAGTGATAATACTAAAAATAGTAGTGATAGTAACTAAATCATATCATATAAATCATATATTTATAATATATATTAGGGTGGTCCTTTTATCCATTTTTTTGACAATTTAATGGGTCACCGCCAATTTTGTTCTACCTATCTGAAAACTCAATGTATATAATCTTTTAAAAGTTTGCTAAAATCGGTTTAAAGAGAAAGTATGGAAATAATGTGAATATCTGTGATTTTTGTTAATAAGAGGAATAAAGAATTGCACATACATTCGGACTACTAACTAACACATACGCTCGGCCTAAGCTAAACCAGAAGTTACAAAATTATTATTATAGTCGAACGTAGGTTCTATTCTTTAGTACTCTTATTAACAAAAATCACAGATATTCACATTATTCCATACTTTCTCTAAACTCTATGGTTATAATGTTAATTTTAAACCCATTTTAGCAAACTTCCTAAAAGGTTGTAAACATGAATTTGTAGATAGGTAGAACAAAATTGGGGGTGACCCATTAAATTGTCAAAAAAAATGGATAAAAGGACCACCCTAATATATATACAGCGATTCCATACGAAAACGATCACGAGTTGTCTTGACCCCTTTAGATTTTTATGAAACTTCCCAAAAATGATCTACATAGCTCTTTGAAACAGGGGCGTACGGCGTTTTAATTTTTTTTGTCGCGAGAACTACATAACCGATTTTAACAATTTATATCTCAAATGAAAGGGTAGAATGGATCTTATAAATAACGGTACAATTTTAAAAATATTCGATCTTAAAGAAAAAACATGTTTTTTTGGAAAATGTGATTTACCGTTATGTTGAACTTAAACGAGTTATCGATTTTTTAGTGGTACCTTTCATTCTTTCGGTAGTGGTACCTTTCATTTTTAAAATATGATTTTTTGAATATGTCAAGATCTGAATATTTTAAACGAGAATTCAAAAAAATCGAAAATGAGGAACTCTTTGGTTCATAAAATATTAATTTGGATCAAGAATGTTCATCTGCATCTTCTTCTATAAGTTCATGAAATAAGGAGCAATTGAAAATTATAAACATAAAAAATTTAAAGAAGTTATAGCGAAAATTTCTGAGGAAATATTTAGGCTTCCGTGCAGTAAATATTATATTTCTACAGCAATAAATGAAAAGTATATGATTTTAACTTCGGTATCAGAAAGCTGGTAAATAGAGCAAAACAAATTCAAAAAGAAAAAGGTATCATGTCAACCCCGAACAACAAATTGGGATCAACAATTCTTAATCAAGAAATCACATTATTGATGATATAAGTCGGGTGGCTGGGAAACGAGATTTCAAGACCATATCATCAGATGGGGTTATTGAAACAAAGCAGCTTAGGCTGGTTCTTTGTAATTTGAAGGAGGTTTATCAAATATTTAAAAACCTATCCAAATACAAAAATTGGTCAAATATTTAAAAACCTATCCAAATACAAAAATTGGATTTTCTAGTCTAGCTGCACTTTGTCCAGGGCACTGCATATTAGTGAGCTCTAGTGATACACATAGTATTTGCGCCTGCGATATATCATCAAAAACTTATGTTTAATAAAATAAAATCTATAAACCTTCTATATTACACGAAGAATGAAGTTATCAAGTTCTTATTTCATAGATTATATGAGCTATTCTAAGCACATCCATGAGGAATTATCTGTAAAATGTCTACAAAAATGCTTTCTTTTTAAAATTAAAATTGTACCGCTATTTATAAGACCCATTCATTTCCCTTCATTTGAGATATAAATTGTTAAAATCGGTGAAGTGGTTTTCGCGACAGAGCCCTCCAAAAATTAGAATTTTTCAGAAAAATCAGAAAAAAACGTAAAACGCCGTACTACAACGTAAAAAACGTTTCATAAAAATCTAAAGGGGTCAGGACAAAATTTGCGTTTTTTTTGATCGATTTCGTATGAAATCGCTGTAATATACCGGGTGATTTTTTCAACCAGATACATTCAAATATCTCGGCAACACTCTACGAAAAAATGATAGAGTCAAAATTTAATTATTCCACGGGGGAAATACATTAGTGTTAAAATTAGTACCTACCCTCCCCCCCCCCGCCCTCTCCTTGTACGTGGGGCGGGGGTAACTTTGAAACTAAAATAGGAACCCCTATCTTTTATTGCAGATTCGGATTCTACGGCTAAAAATACGTAGGATTTGACTGAAATATTTTTTTCGATTCATGATAGATGGCGCTGTAATTGACTGCAATACGTCTGCAATAAAAATACCATGGTTTCGTTGTAAATACTCGCAGTTAGTCTTAAACAATTTATTCATTTTGCAAATTTCGAATAACTGGGAAAAGGTTGCTTGATTTACATGATTCCCTTCGCCTCATCATTTTTCAATTAAATTAAGTGCTCAAAATGATGGCCTTCAACTTCAATGCACTTATTAATCCGCATTTCAAATGACAACTGAGAAGTGTGTCTGTTTGAATTTAACCACAAGCATTTCTGATTCGCTCAATCATATTCTCACGTCAAGGAGAGTGCGAATATGATTGAGCGAATCAGAAATGCTTAAATTCAAACAGACGCACTTCTCAGTTGTCATTTGAAATGCGGATTAATAAGTGGAGGGGAAGAGGGGAGGGGGTACTAATTTTAACACTAATGTATTTCCCCCGTGGAATAATTAAATTTTGATCTTTACCATTTTTTTCGTAGAGTGCTTATTTGCCGAGATATTTGAATGTATCAGGGTACAAAAATCACCCGGTATATATGTATGTATATATATATATATATCGTCCCATGCAAATGAGAGTATGATAAGTGACTATATCATACTCTCAAATAATCGTATAATTGAATTCTATGAATATGATTTTATATTATGCCAATTTTTTATAAAAATCGAAATCCTCCCTGAGGGTTAGAAATAACAAACTATAGTCTCATTTTCTTTTCTGCTATATCAAAGTAAAAAACTTCAAACTCCTTTCCTGAAAAATGACTTTTTTGACTTATCATACTCTCATTTGCATGGGACGATATATATATATATATATATATATATATATATATATATATATATATATATATATATATATATTATAATTTTTTAAAATTAAAAACACAAATTTAATTTTATATTTGTTATTTTTATATTTTATACGTTTACTTCCTTATAGTGAAATTGTTATTTTTACTTATTTTGATTTTTCAAAATCGATTTCGGTATATACTTATACCATCGTCAGTTGACCGCTACTAAATAGGGCAGAACCAAACCGCCAACGAAAGCAAAACACTAAGAAGCATAAAGCAGAAAATAATGGACAGCAATGCGATAATTACAAAGGCGGATAAAGGAAACACTATTGTCATTATGAACAAAGATATATACATCACTAAAATCGACGAATTTATAATGAACAATAGTATACAAATCTTAAACGAGGACCCGACAAAACAGTTTAATATATCGATAAAAAATGTAATTAATAAATCAAAATATTTACTGAACAGCAGAGTGATGAGGCAAAATAAGATGATCAATTCAACAGCAACGGTAATGAGAGGGTTACCTAAAGTACACAAACCTGAAATACCAATAAGACCTATAGTTAACTTTACATCGGCTCCGTCGTACAAAATTGCCAAGTTTATTAATAATTGGATAAACAAAAACATTAAATTAGAAAATAACCTCGAGCTAGTCAATAAAATAGAATATCAACATACCATAATGGAAAATTAGCATCGTTCGGCGTCACTAACATGTACTCGAATATACCCGTAAGAGAAACATTGGAGATTACAAGGAATTTATTAACCAATCGAGATATAGGAACACACGTCGTAGATGAAATAATCCAACTATTAGAAGAAATCACAAATCAAAATTATTTTAACACGAAGATATATTTTACAAACAAACCGATGGTCTTCCGATGGGCAGTCCACTATCCGGCACATTGGCTAACATTTATTTAAATTATTTCGAAAATAAATTTATTATGAACAACATAAATAAATTCTACAAAGATAATATAACTAATTCTGATTATCAGCATAAATTCAAAATTTTTAGGAAACCAACACAAACCAGCCACACAATCCATGAGAAGTCAATAGTCATCCATACCAACACAAGGTTTCAGCATACAACCATATGATTCGCAGGCTAAATAGCATCAGTATGTCAGAAATAGATTAGAACGATGAGCTGAATACAATCATAGTCATTGTCGTAACAAAATGGAATAAAGGCAGTCAATTACTTTGCTTTTTGATGAAGAAGTTCAACCGAAATATGTCAGCGTAGAGTATAATAAATATTCTAGTAAACATCTTCGGAAAATTATGGGTACAAAATTGCTTATAAAACACAAAATTCCTTGGAACAGATACTAAAACCTAAGAATGATACAATTTTGGACACCGGGGTGTATAAATTAAAATGTTTTATTTAGGGCAAACTGGAAGATCATTTGGACAACGGTTTAGGGAACATACAAGGGATATTGGCAAAATTAGGACAGAATCAAATTTCGCTCAACACATAAATGATACTCAGCACAATTACCAGGACATCAACACAAATTTGGAAGTTTTGCATCGTTTGAGGAAAGATGACTTATTGGATCGGATGGAGGAAATAGCAATTTACAAAAATAAAAACAACCCGTTCATGCTAAACTCTAAAATCAATACAACAACTAACAAAATTTATCATTTTATTTTGAATTCATAAGTAAGCGGAAAATTTTTTCAAATTGAACATTGAAAACCCTGAAATATCGATTTTTTGGATATAAAAGCGGGGATAAATCATTATGTTATTCAATAAAATTTAAGTAGCGGTCAACTGACGATGGTAAAAGTATATACCGAAATCGATTTTGAAAAATCAAAATAAGTAAAAATAACAATTTCACTATAAGGAAGTAAACTTATAAAATATAAAAATTAACAAATATAAAATTAAATTTGTGTTTTTAATTTTAAAAAATTATTTAAAGTGAAATAATACGCAAACAATATATATAAATATGGATTATATATATATTTACACTCATCCAAAAAATTAAAGGAACACAAATTTTTTTCAATTTTTTTAGTGTGTTTTGACGACCTGTATCTTTGTAAAATACGGTCGTACAGAGATAAAAAGAAAAGCATTTTAAAGGGGGAATTTTTTTTTAAATTAAACCAATGCATAGGTCGGTTAGCCTGTTAATTAGACGTACATTTAATTTCTTTCTGGTCTCTCTATGTCTACTTTTTGCTGAGATATTTGACTTTGAATCAAAAAAGATCCTTTTGTCTTTGATCATCGATATCTCAGCAACCAATGATTGCACAGTAAATTTTAGGGCAGCATTAAAAACTTGAGTTTCACAAAAATGTTCCGCTCAAAAATATCAAAACTAGAGATTTGAAGCTTTAAAATGCTTTTCTTTTCATCTCTGTACGACCGTATTATACACAGAAAAATTGAAAAAAATTTGTGTTCCTTTAATTTTTTGGATGAGTGCATTATATATTAGGATGGAGTGAAAAAACAACAAAATTAGGGGGGACCCCCAAAAGTTACCTTTTAGTGCCAAAACCACCTGGTTAAAATATTTTTAAAATTCATTAATATTTACCGTTGGTGTTTTTCATTTATAGTTATGTTTTTTTAACTTAAAGACAGACAAAACGGATAAATCACCAATAATCTAAAGGTCCAACATATTCATGTCAGTAAAGAGTTATTGGCCAAAATGTTATTTCTTCTTCCTAAAAGTCGATAGTAGACGTTTATCACTAAAATACCAGCGCTCAATTATAATGTATTTTAAAAATATTTTAACCAGTCTTTAATGACATTATAAAGTAACTTTCTGAGAGGCCCCCGTACTAAAATTGTAAAAAAAATGTTTTTCACTCCACATACACTCCCGAGCAACTAGATCGACTCAAACCTCCGCGCGTACAGAGGCACATTTTTTTAAAGTGGCTTAACCTTATTTTTTGACGGGTTAATATTTTATTTTTACAAGGACCCCTTTATCATTAAAATCTATACAGTACTTTTCAAATTAAAGCAATCATAGCAAAAAGCGATGTTTCGGTTAAAACAATTGGCGTGCTGCAATCTCCTGTATAATAAATACCACGTTGACCGATATTTATCCAAGTCTTTATGTTTCTTCAAAATGCACAAGTTGTTGCTTTGCAGTTGTAAGACAACTTCGAGATGAAGCTGTTAGTCCATGGACAGTAAGAAGGCGCTTGAAGAAAGTCAATTTCATCAATTGGATCATCGAGGAATAGATGTCTGTTCTATTTACTGACAAGTGCAGAATATGTCTCCAGGTAGTGATAGGAGAGACCAGGTCTGCTAGCGTCCAGAAGAGCGATTTTCGCAGTGCTGTTTTGCTGAAAGAGTCTCGTACGGCGGCGGTTCGTGTATGGTGAAAAACAGATCTTGTTTTCGTACCTGGTGGAGGCCGTAGAGCAGATCTGACCGCTGAACGATATATCGAGGGAATTCTCTTGGAGATCATGTAGTGCTCTACGCAGGAGATATAGGGGAAGATTTCATAATGATGCATGACAATGCCCGGTGTCACACAGCTCGAACCACTCGGCAGTTTATGGATAAGGTTGGACTAAGGTGTCAAGCCCTCAGGCCAGACAAGAATCCAATTGAGCATTTATGGGACGAACTACAACGGAGGGTCCGAGTTAGAAATCCGATACTCATGTACGATCCCCCAAGTCTTTGTCAATGGGGAACTGCATGCGAACCGTTGAAGATGCAATGAGGAGAGGGGGGCAGTAAAAATATCAGGTTTTCAAAAACAGATTATCTTTTGAAAATCGGTTAAGCCGTTTTAAAAAAATTCGCTTTTCTGTGAGCGCTGAATGTTTTAGTCGATTAAGTTGCTCGGTGTATATAATCAGCGACTTAATTTATTTATTTATTTATATTAGTTTATACGTTTTATGACGCTCTGTCAAGAAAATGTAAAAAAGTGGTTAGTTGATCAGGATTACATTTAAATTTTTTTTGTTTTCTTTTTTTTTAACAAAAACCTAAATTATCCATTTGTGTATAGTAAGGTCTACTTCATTTTTTTGAATTTTAATAATAACATTTATTTATACGTACATTTATATGGAATTTTAAACGAGAAATTAATAATATTTTTAATATATTCCTATAAAATCCCTACTTTCACATGGTAAAAATATGTTATCATATCATAAAATCGAAATTGTATTGATTAATTAATCGATCATTAATTCGAAAAGAAACAATTTTTAGTTTTAAAAATTATAAATTTAATAAATGAAGTGGAATAAATTTATTCTGGATTTTACTATGTTGTATATTATGTGTGGAATAACCGAATTGTGCGCTAGATATTATTATATGTAGTAAGTATGAGTAAAACTCTTGGGTTTAATTTCACTTTGCTAAAATTCCGATATAAGTAAATAAATCGATACAAAATGGTTTTAAAAGAATAAGAACTTTGTTCTTCGCGTCTCTTTGAAATGTTTTCTCGCATCTCTTCATGCGCCCCAGCAAATGAGAGTGACTGATTTAGACAACTGGTATGTAGGTTGTTATCAGAACAAATGACACAAATCTTCAGAAAATAAATGTTCAATATTCTTAATACTTTAGGAAAAATGTCGCACCAAAATATTGTTCAGCATGCCATAAACGAAATTAAACAACAATAATAACAATGTCACTAAATGCATCTTGAATAACAACAACAAAGCAAATAACAAAAAAGACCCAGATCTTCAGAAATATTTTACGTATGGATTAGATAAAATTCCAAATATATGTGTAGTTCTGAAGCATTGCTCTGAGCATTGTCTGTTGGGTATATCGAAGAACGCTTTCATGTACTATGCGATTCATTAGTATTTGTGATGAGAAAATTTAAGGTAACGTTTATGTTTGCTGTAATATAAAACCAAGGAAAATTATTTTTTTTAATTTTCCTTTTGTCTTATTTAATTCAATTATAAATAACGTTTTATTTGATATAAATTTCATAAATAAATTCATAACTGTAATGCAAATAAATTCAATTAAACTTGATTCAATAGTATTTGTGATTCATATTTTTGATTCATTAGTATTTGTGATATGCAGAAAAACTTAAAAATAATTAGTAAATCAATTATTTTTAAAATTATTTTTGACTAATTAATGTGAACCATTGGAACATTTTTATTACGTCTCCATCACGCCTCGGAAGTGACCAAAAATTTTGTTCATAAAATCGCAGGAAATCTTATCCCACAAGGTTTTATAAGCACCCAATTATACATTTTTGGTCTTGCTAGATTGCGAATACCTTCCGATTTCATTAAAACCCCAGCAAGGACAAATAAAAACTCTGCCTTGGCCTAAGCAACCATTTATGTTCAATATTTTTATTTTATTTCGAAGCAATGATACTTTTAGTGTATGGGAGCGTTATTGTGCTGAAGAGAAAATTTAGGCCTGACTAATTTTTCAACAAATAAGAATGCTATATCATTCAATAAACCGAAATTGAACATTGGCCTTGAAGAGTTGTAGCTTATAGAACACATAGCCAACCAGAATATGATTTACTGTGAGGAAACAAAATATAAACGTAATTATATTAGATTGCCAATTGAACTCTGGAGAACCGTGTTATGTCAAAATTAGTGCGTTTTGTCGTTAATTAGAAAATATGGAGAAAAAAAATGCTGGTACTACAGAGAATATCAAATACGGTGGTTACTTCTTCCGTTAGCATCTCTTGCGGAAGAAATAAAAGTTTATGTGGCTGAATAAATTACAACACTTCAAGGTGAATGTTCAATTTCAGTTTATGAATGAGGCAGTATTGCCAGTTATTGAAAAACAGTCGAGCCTCAATTTGCTCTTCAGCGCAATAATGCTCCCATACAAAAGAAGGAGAATTTGGCACTAAATTTTATAAAAATATTGAACATAATTAGTTGCCTAGGCCAAGGCAAAGTTTTTATTTGTCCTTGCGAGGCTTTAAATGAAAGCGGAGGATACTCGCAATCTTGCAAGACCAAAAATTTGTAATGGGGTGCTTATAAAACCTTGTGGGATAAGATTCCCTGCGATTTTATGAACAAAATTTTTGGTCACTTCCGACACGTGATGGAGACGTAATAAAATGTTCCAATGGTTCACAAATTATAAGTGACTTACTCACTATTTAATTAGTCAAAAATAGAATCAAGTTTAATTGAATTTATTTGCATTACAATTATGAATTTATTTATGAAATTTATATCAAATAAAACGTTATTTATAATTGAATTAAATAAGACAAAAGGAAAATTCAAAAAAATTTTCCTTAGTTTTATATTACAACAAACATAAACGTTACCTTAAGTAAGTGTAAAGAAAGAAAAGAAACAAAGAAACCAGATTTTTAATGTAATAAAGAAAAAACGGAAATAAAAGGATTGTGAGTTGATACGTTGAGAAAGAAATAAGCTTATTGTGTTAGAACTTGGAATTAATTTTTAAATCTCCCTAGATTGCGCTTTCATAAAATAAATAGGTTGTCCATTGTCCATAAATATATCCTATAATTATTCAGATGTGGGGTTTCGATTTAAAAATAAATTTCCAGTGTTAAAACTAAAAGTGATTGTGAAAGGACGATACGTGCTTAAGTGTTTAAATAAAGATACAAAAAAATAAAAGACCCTTTTTGAAAATGGTTGTATTACAAGAAATTATAAAATTATCAGTAGAGGAATTGAAGGAGAAGTTAGAGGAACTTGGATTGAATGCGGATGGTTCGAAAGCGGTATTACAACAAAGGTATTTAGATTACTTATCGGACAAAGAAAAACATATTTACAAAATCAAATGGTGAAATTGAAAGAAGATAATTATGGATCGATTAATGGCCACTGGTTACGGAGCCTCACCAAATCAAAGTGGACGTGACGTGGCTTCTAGTGCAAATGTTTCGGTGATTGACGAGGGAGACGAGATTGATATACATCGAAAAGAATCTTTGCCGAAAAAGAAGGTGAAGAATCTCGATTTAAAGAAACTTATTACTCCGTTCAGGGGTGATGGCGATAGTTTCGAGGTGTTTGTTGCTTCGGTCAGATTAATTTTGAAAAAGTATGACGTCGAGGAAGAAGAGTTGAAATTGGACGTTATTGCTTGTTGCAAAAAGGGCCGTGCTCGTGAATGGTTTTCATCACGACCATGTCATATTGATTTAACGATTGACCAAATATTGTTTGAATTAGATAAGTTGTTCAACACTCGTATTAATCGGGTTCAACAAAGACGGAAATTTGAATCCAGATTTTGGAAAGATGGTGAAGATTTTTATACGTATTACACTCAGAAAATAATATTGGGAAATCCGTTACAACTTGAGAATGAAGAATTGGTTGATTATTTAATTGACGGCATTAAAAATTCAAATTTACAAAGCCAAGCCCGATTGCAAATGTTCAAGCCACCCGAAGATTTGTTCCACGCGCATTTTCCAAATTGATCAGTGGGGACAGAGGAATGGCATTTCAACGTCGCGAGTATTTGTAAAGAATGATAAATCTCCGGAGCCAGATAGAAAAATGGCACCGTGTTCCTCAAAAACACGATGTTATAACTGTGGCGAATTGGGACATTTTTCGTCAGTTTGTAAGAAACCAAAACGACCGTTTGGTACCTGCATACGTTGTGGATCAAAAGAACATAAAGTTTCTGATTGTTCAATGCCGAGAGAATCTTCTAATGGTTTACTTTTGGTCGATGAGAAGGTTGCAGATGAAGTGAGTGTTAATTGCACGATATATTTCAATGAAAATCCAGTTAAAATGATTGCTTTGATTGACTAAGAAAGCCCGATAAATTTAGTTAAGATCGATTTTGTAAATAAGAAATTCATTGAGCCGATTGATATCAAAACTGATTTTAGAGGCGTAAATAATACTTTGATTAATTGTTATGGGATTATTGAAAAATTATATCAGCTTAAATTTCACGTTATTACCAATAATACTATGAATATAAATGTTTTATTGGATAGAGATTTTTTTGAAAAATGCAAAGGCAGAATTGAAAATGATGATTATGCGATTAAATTTGAAAATGATTGAACGAAATGAATTTTTACAAACTTTTGATGATTGTTACGTAAATTCAGTAAAACCAGATAAACCTAAAATAGATTTTGAAATGACAATTGAATTGATGAAAAATGAAGTAATTAGATCGTTACTAAGGAGATTGTCATACGCTGAGCGTGAAGTGGTAGCCGCCATGATTGAGGATTTGACAAAGAAGAAAATCATACAGCCGAGTGAGAGTCCATATTGTTAATTGTGCCGATTGTGTTAATTAAAAAACGTAATAAAGATGAATATCGGATGTGTGTAGACTACAGACATCTCAATAAAATTACTGTCAAGGACAACTACCCTCTTCCTGTGATTGAAGATTTGTTGGATTTTCTGTACGAGAAAAAATATTTTTCGAGTTTGGATTTAAAGTCGGGATTCCACCAGATTTAAAGTCGGGATTCCACCATGTGAGCGAAGCAGTTGATTCCGTAAAATATACGTCATTTATAACACCCTTTGAACAGTTTGAATACTTAAGACTTCCGTTTGGATTGAAGAATGGACCTTCCGTGTTTCAGAAGTTTGTTAATAAGATTTTTCAAGAATTGATTACTGAAAATAAACTTGTGATTTACATAGATGATATATTGATTGCCACCGGAACGATTGCCGAACATCTATTAATATTGGCTGAAGTGTTAAAACGGTTATTAGATAATTTATTGGAACTTCGGCTGAGCAAATGTGTCTTTTTTGTACGAAACGATTGAGTACCTAGGATATACGGTTGACGGAGATGGAATTCGTCCCAATTTTATGAACATTAAAGCGATTGAGAAGTACCCGATTCCGCGTAATGTTAAAAAGTTGCAACGATTTCTTGGAATGTGCTCCTATTTTAGAAAATTTGTGCAAGACTTCTCGTTGATTGCGAAACCTTTGCAAGATTTAGTCAAAAAAGACTCGACGTTCGAGATTTGAGAGGCGCAGCTGGAATCATTTGCAAAATTGAAATTGAAAATGGTTGAACGTCCGGTTCTAGCAATTTTCTCACCGCAAGAGGAGACGGAGTTGCATTGTGATGCTAGTGCCGTAGGATTTGGAGCGGTCCTTTTACAAAAGAAAAAAGATGGCAAATTTCATCCCATTTCGTATTTTTCAAAACGTACAACACCAGCCGAAGCCCGATATCATTCCTATGAGTTGGAATGTTTTACGATTGTGTACGCTCTGCGCCGATTTCGTGTGTATTTACATGGTCGTCTCTTTAAAATAGTTACAGATTGTGCAGCATTGACTTTGACACTCGATAAGAAAGTGATAAATCCAAGGATTGCAAAATGGGCACTGGAGATGATGGAGTTTGATTACGTAACAGAGCATAGAGGAGGTCGTCGAATGCAGCATGCGGATGCATTAAGTAGAGCGCAAATTATTTTGGTACTACAAGATAATCCTTTTGAGCAGACAATAGCGATTTTACAATCGCAAGACCCAAAGTTAGAAGAATTGCGGCAGAGTTTAAAAAAAAAAAGAAACCCAGTTTTTCGAGTTAAGAGATGGACTAATTTATCGAAATTTAAATAAACGAAAATTACGATTTTATGTTCCGGAAGCTATGCAGCTTCAAATAATTCGAAATTCACACGATTTGGTGGGACATCTCGGATTGAACAAAACTTTTGAGATAGTTAGTCGGCATTATTGGTTTCCAGATATGAGAACGATTACATGCACTCTATTCCTAAAGGAAACAAGCCGTTTGATGTGGTACACTCGGATTTTTACGGGCCACTAGGATTGACAAAATCAAAAAAACGATTTATTCTTGGAATTATAGATGGATTTACTAAATATGTTCGACTGTTCGCAACGAAAACAACTAGTTCCAAGGATACCATTGATTGCTTCAAGATGTATTTTCAGCAATTTGGTAGACCAAATAAAGAAATTACTAATCGTGGAAGGAATTTCACTTCCTGTGATTTTAAGAGTTTTATCAAGGAGAATAACATTCAGCATGTTCTTGTCGCCAGTGCTGCACCTCAAGCAAACGGACAAATTGAGAGGTTCAACCGAACATTGACACCAATGCTTTCAAAGTTGGTTGATGTTGAACGAGGAATCGAGTGGGACAAGTGTTAGAGATGGTTGAATTTGCGTATAATCACACATTATGTAATACTACGAAAGTGATACCGAGTACTTTATTGTTTGGAGTGAACACCAAGGGCCCAGGTAACGATAAACTAGTGGAATATCTCGACAAAGATAATCGTTTAAATGACGAGTATTTGCCGATTGAAGAGTTACGAGATCAAGCCTCGCATAATATCATCAAAAATCAAGAGTACAACGATAAATATGTAAACAGTAAGAGAAAGGAACCGATTGAATACAATAAGGGCGATCTCGTAGTTATAAAGAATGTTGACACCACAACTGGAGTCTGTAAAAAGTTAATTCCTAAATACAGAGGACATTACGTCGTTGATAATGTATTAGGAAACGATCGATATTTAATCAAAGATGTTGATGGATTCCAGATCACAACTAAACCGTTTGAGGGCATTTATGATGTTTCGATTCGCTTTCATTATTTTTAAATTTATTGAATTATTTTATTGCTATTATTTATATTTTTACCATAATTAAGTTTGCAATTTGTAAACCGAGGCCGGTTAATGTCAGGTTGGCCGAAACAATAAGAAATTTAATTTAAAATCACTTTGTTTGTTGGGTATATCGAAGAACGCTTTGATGTATGTGTAAAGAAAGAAAAGAAACAAAGAAACCAGATTTTTAATGTAATAAAGAAAAAACGAAAATAAAGGGATTGTGAGTTGATACGTTGAGAAAGAAACAGCTTATTGTGTTAGAACTTGGAATTAATTTTTAAATCTCCCAAGATTGCGCTTTCATAAAATAAATAGGTTGTCGATTGTCCATAAATATATCCTATAAAATAATCTGCTAAATAACAGACAATTCCCGAGCTGTTGGAAAACCGCTAAAATATATCCTATTTTAAAAAAAGAATAAAGATCCATTAAACCCTATCAACTTGGTATTGAATTTAAGCAAAATATAGGAAATAATTATTTATAACAAAATTCTGTAACATACCACCGACAACCAATTCGGGGTTCAACAGTTCATGCAATAACTGCACTCACAACTGACTTAAGCCGTAATTTAAATAATAATCGCTGCACTGGTGCCGAATTAATTGATATGGAAAAGGCATTTGAGTCTGTCTGGTTAGACATGACTATCTTTAATAAGTTTTTATTAAACTTCATACATTTACATTTAAATTAAATGAATATAAAAAAATGTTTATAAAAATAATAATTAAATTAATTAACGTTAAATATGTAATTTTTAAATTTTTTATTTTTTAACAATGTTTAGTGTGAAAAAAATTGTCTAATTTCAATGTGAATAACTGAAAAATTGCTATACATCTTAAGCGCCCGCACGTAAATAGATATCCGATTATCAGTGCATTCACAATGGGCGTATCCAACGGGCTAACAATTAAGTAAGGTAGTCCCAACATACGAACTAAATTTCAGAAATTCAAATATGTACACGAGATAAATTGTTCAAGTTATGAACCCAAATTATGTAGATCTACATTTCATCCAGCGGATGTAGACAGTCTACTTTTTACTGAGGCCTAAGCCCGTTGGATACGCCCAATGAAAAACTTTTTACTTTTGACTTACCGCCATCTTTTCAATTTCCTCTTATTTTAATTCGTACGTTATGCCTTTAATATTCTTAATTTTTTGTTAAATTGTGTCCAAAGTAGGTAATGTAATATTTGAGGTACTGCAAATTTCTTCATTTCTCAAACTTACCTTCGGTAAAATCTTAATTTGATATAAATTGCATACGAAATACTTTTTCTTGGGTTCCATGCTTTAAATGTAAACCTTTATTTGTCCTGATACTGGTTTTGCATTGGATCTATAATAAATATTTGGATTAAATGTAGCCTTGTATTTCTTTAAAATAAAACTTGTCGAATAGCTTTTTCTGATCGTTTGTTATCTTCACTATTGCTTCTAGAATTGTCAGAATATATTTCACTGGCTTTCAATTTGACGGTAGATTTGCCACCGACCACAGCCAAATCATCGAGTTTTTCTTCGCTTTTTCGACCTACTGTTTTGCCTCTATCCCTTCGCGCTTCTGGTTACCTTCTCGCCGAGCTGTTAATAGTGCCATAGTATTACTTCGTTTATGGCGGTCAGGCGTGAAGTTGCTCGGGGGATTCAAGTTGACACTTGCTGGACGTTTGTGTGCTCGTGTTACCTCTACGTGGTGATTGCTGGTAACAAGATTGCTAATTTTTCGGCTTCTAGGCTAAAACACGGCGCTAAAGGAGTCAACTTTAAATAAACAAATCATTTTGATGACAATTCTGTGTTTTTTAGCCGCTGAGTAATTAATTAATTGTTTTATGTTCTTCTCTAATAAAAGAGAATGCTTGTTTATTTATTCACTTTAATTATTATTTGGAGAAGAATTAGTTGGGGTACAGGAGAAATAAAAATTCAGTTCCAAACATAAATTGTTTTATTAGTATTATAATTATATAATGTATGTTTATTTATGTATCACATTTAAATATTACCTTTATTATTATTATTATTATAAAGCGACTCACGAAATCGAATAGCATTTGTCCTGAGTCCTGAACCCTCCTTATATTGATTAAAACCGGTGAAAATATTCTCTATATGAAAACAAATGTTTTATTCGATTAACGTGTTTTTCAGGGTAGGGCGGTTCTTCATTTTCTGCTTTTGCTTCAAAATTTAAATTTCTTGATGAAATACTCGTTCTCAAAAACTACATAACCGATTTTGTTGATTGCAGACTAAAATGAAAGTTAATGAACTCATATTTTATGTAAATCTATTATTTAAATTCTAAATTAATTTCTTAGAAAGTGTTTTTAAAGAATAATATAATTAATCGTCTCCCAATACAACGTCTTACCAATTTTTATTTTTATTTTAGAGCTTACTCTTGTATTAGTATTGTCACTACTTTAAACTTTTCCAAAATCAAAAAAATACATAAAATATTCAACTAATATGAAACTAGGATAGAATCAGCAAATATACAAAAGGGTTAAAGGGGTATGTATGGCTTTATCTTTATTTGTTTCAGACTCCTACGACTGTAGTATTATGTAGACCAATTGCGCATTGCTTCGAATCTTGCCAGCCTTTAGTACTCGAATGCAAGTTGAGTCTACCCATAAACTATACGCTCCAGCAAGTCATCGGTGTCACCTATACTGCCGCAATTAACATATTTTACACTTAAATATAAATCCCTATTTTTGACCCCAGGCATTTTAGGTTCTTTTTTGGTGCCAACAAATTTAAATTAAGTCATTCCCCATTAAAATTCATTATTTGCTGATTATTTCATATTATTTAGTAGTTTGTCCTTGAACTAACATCTGAAAGTCATTCAAAGGAAGAGAATAAACTTCCTATCTGAACGTAAAATTTTGTGCCCTTTCCGAATCAGAGGCCCAAAAATAGGGCTTTTCATTTAAAACAATCAATTTGACCATCAAATTACCTTGAAGGTCGTAGTCAAGGGCGAATTAAAGGTCACCATCTGATCTCCCCTCGACCCTTAACAAATTTCATTGAAAGTAATTTTCTCCTATCCAGCACCGTTCTCGAGACAAAAGCCTGGCATTTTAAAAAACTCACTCTATATAAAAAAAAATCTTCAAATGAAATTATGCAGGCTCGAAATTCATCGTAGCCATATGGTGTAGTGGACATTTTTGCTTCAAAATACAATGAATTTTCAGAAAAATGGAGTCTCCAGACTAAACAATTTTTCTCCATACAATTTAATACACTCTAGTAAATATACTCCTTTTAGGTATTTCGCTTATTTAAAGTTAACAAACCAATTTCAATTTAGTTAATAGCATCGGAAATTATAAATTTTAAAGTCGATTAAAACAAAAGCTATGATAAATCATGAATCACAGGGACACGTAGTCTACATTGTAGCAATATTGTTAACTATAACAATTCTGAAGCATTCTTAGCTTTCATTAGTAAAAAATAAAACAGATTCGGGTCGGAATGATCAATTTGAATATTGTAACAATATCGTTAGCAATGACAATAATTTTATAATAAAAACAACTTTGTTATTTTGTATTGTAATTTAATTGAAAAAACTTTCTTCCTTATAGTAACAATGATTGTTAATAATCGTTAGAAGATCGATTTCGGATTGCGCCTTCTTCGGTTTTTTTTAACAACTATTCTAAAAGATTTGTTGAAAAAGTACCAATGAAAGGTAATCCAAAATCAATCTTCTAAAATCTAAAGTATTATTAAAAATCGTTGTGACTTACAACCTACTAAAAAGCTTATCTAAACTAAACTATTGTTTTTATTATAAAATGTATCTGACAAAATAAACACAAGATAACAAAGTGGATCTAGACAATAACTGAACAATTTGTTGCAATATAGAGTTGATGAGCGCCCTCCAATGATTAAAGTCGTAACATTTCAATCGAGTTCTATAGATCTAAATTTTCCTAAAAAGTTTTTTTTAACAAATTTTCGGTGTCTAGTTAAAGTTATTTAGATTTAACAGCGAACCTTCCTGCCCCGAAGAATAATGCCGAATAAGACAACAAAATAGTTATTTCATATAGAGAACTTTTTTACCGGTTTTCATCAAAATCAAAAGGCGAAAGGACAAACGCTAATCGTTTCAGTAGGAAATCGCTACTATAGATGTATATATATATATATACATATATATTATATACTTACATATATGTAAATCAATTTTTTTTTTTGTTTTAGTTTTTGTTTGTTTTAAATAAAAATGTTTAATAAGCTTACGCATGAAGAAACCTATTCAGTATTTTGTTGGTCAGAACATGATGACGATGACATTGATGAAGTCGAATCTATATTTTCTCCACTGGTTTGATCATTGTAATATACCAATGAGCTAAAATCATCAACTTGCGGGTATTCATCGTTGGCTATAAAAAAATAATTATTTTATAGTATCGATACAACCTTAGCTAATGGAAAGCAAATGGGTGAACATGGGAAAAATTTCAAATCAATTTGCATGATGCAGAAAGCATTGTGATTCAAATATTTCAGAAATGTATTGAACCCCCTTTATCCAACAGTTCCCCAATTTGTAATATTAAACAATATATACCTTTCAATTGTTTAACTGCAGCATCTAATTCTGATATTTGTTTCAATCGCAATTCATCTTGCTCTAATAAATGACGTTGCAGCAATAATTGTAAACGATGGCGGGCCGATGTTCCCAATTTAACAGAAAGTAATTTATTTCGAGTTAGCTCAAAATTTTTTTGTATTTCCTGAAAAAATTGAACGTTTAGAAAATCAAAGGATTATAATTTGTAGTTAAGCTCACCGTTGGTTTAGTATCGATTTGAATAGTTTTCAGCTCGTAATCCGGATCGCTTATTTTACAACTATTGTCATTTGATGTTTTACGCGATGTAGTGGACGAGGAGGAGGATTGCTCTTGTTGAAAGGAAGCAACATTGTTTGAGATTTGTGCCACTGAATCAGTACGTTGCAACAATTCCTGGGAAGACGGGTAGGATGTGGCTGCTGAAATCGAATTAATTTGTAGTTGCTGTGACATTTGTTGATATTGGGATTGGTTTATCACTACGGGCGGTGCTGAAACTTGTCGTTGAAGTATATCAGAAGATACTGGTAATATATTTGTTGTAGTCTGAGGATTAGACTTAATTTGTTCTGGTATCACAGTTACTTGAAATCTCGACACATTTTTCGCTGCTTTAATTTCGGGTGCAGTTTGCTGCTCAGCAGCACTCGATGTTTGAATTTGGGACGCTGATGCAACGGTAGGTACTGTTATTATTGGTGGTGTCTCATTACGTTTTTGATAGATTTTGGCCAATTCTAATTCTAAATTTAAAATGTCCGATACTTTATTTTGTGGAGGAACTTGTGAAGGAATTGCCGCAAATACACCTTGAGGAGCCGTAGTAAATACACCTTGAGGGTGTAAATTTAAAATGTCCGATACTTTATTTTGTGGAGGAACTTGTGAAGGAATTGCCGCAAATACACCTTGAGGAGCCGTAGTAAATACACCTTGAGGAGCCGTAGTAAATACACCTTGAGGAGCCGTAGTAGTAAAATTGATATTTGCTTTCTCGATCACTGGACTTGATGCGATCGACTGATTAGATACAACGGCGACGGGGGCGGCATATTCTGGTATACATTTTGAATCCGCGACAATTTTACTATCAATTCCAAAGGATTGATCAACGACGTTAGTGACTGCGGTGGGGAGTTCATTATATGAATTCTGATTGGTGATTTTGCATGCAAGAATTTCTTCGTCTAATTGCCCCATAACGATCGGAACCATAGGTGTACTATCAGCTTCGATCGAAGTACGACGAGAATTTAACACAGATGTACTTTGCGAAGAAGTAACAGTAAACGATCCGAAATCAGCTGTTGTTTCAGAAACAGAATTATCGCCTGGATCAATACATTGATGAATTATTTCCGTCTGTTGTAAGCCGTCTTTCCAATCAAACGAATTATCAACTAGTGACGGCTGCTGCTGCTGCTGGGTTGGTGGTTTATAACGTAGATTGGGATCCTCATTCGACTGTGGTGTTTGAATTCCACTTTCCGTAATAATGGCTGTACTAATTGGACCAGAAACGTCTTTAGAAGCTACTGCTTTACTTGCTATGGTTGGTACATGGGCGTGTGTTATGTTTTCTAATTCAATTTTTAATTGTTCCAATGTGTTTACAGTCTCGGGTCCAATGCGTGGGGTCGCCGTATTTATTGGCAGCAATTGGTTTACTGAAATTTGTTGAGTCATATTTGGTGTTTGTTGAACTGGCGGTTGCACCATTTCAGTAATTAAAACATTTTCAACTGATGTGTCCGCCGGTAATGAAACAGTACCTATATCATTAAATTCGTCTTTGCTAGATACTGGCAACGATTGTACCAGATTTTGAGTGACCACTGGTGTGACTTGAAATCTCGCAATTTTTGTAATTATTACGTCCTTTTTTAAATCTGTATTTGGTGGTTGTATCTGGTGTGGCGGCTTTTGTGTAACACTAATCTTCCTTGCTAATTCTGATTGGCGCAAATGAACATCAGCGCTCCCAGGAACTTTCTGCGACAGTATATTTCGAAATACAACACTTTCGACTGATGATGGCGTTTCAGACGACGATGATGATGACGATGAACGATTCTCTAATTCAAGAACATTTGTTTGAACTTCAGGACGCGGGGGCAATCCCAAGGATCCCGCTAATTGTGATGTTTGTTTACGGATATTACTTTGAGGTAACGCAGTAAAAGAATTTGGTACAAGGCTCTGTGTACTGTATATGGTCGGATCAAACATCGAGGTCAGTGTTGAAGTTTCGTCACGCTAAAATTATAGAATAAATTTGTAAACATCTCGAAAAATTATATAACCAGACCTACATAAACAATGAAGGAAAAGGTGAAAAGATTTCACTATTCCATCATTATCCGTATTGGATTTCAGGTTCAAATCATACCTTTTCAAATTCAAAGATTTGTGGCAGGTAAGATGGGAGCAGAAACAATCAGCTAGTTCTGGATATTTTCGATCTTAAATTTCGTAATTTAATTCTATTCATAATGAAAAGCCCAATTAATCCAGAAACTAGTGGAATGTGTCATACTCACCTTCTTGAAGTGAAATAATAATCCACATCCCACAAACTAGCCTCAAATCTTTTACCAACCCTTTTTGATAAGATGACTTCATTTTAAGAAAAACGTTACCATTGTACTTTGCACAAGATTTTTGGATAATTGCTTCAGAATGAATTGTAAAAGAGGTTTGACTTGAACTAGAAAACCTTGCTAATAAATCTAATGAAAGCGTGATTTAAAGACCCCAAACAGCAAATTTTAATAAACTTTAAGTAGTATGACGCTTTTAACTTACTGATCGATGTCTTTGATGAGATCTAAATACTGATCTTTGCCGTGTAAGAGACGCATGTCGCACCTTAACCATTTACCAAAACGAATCGGATCAATAAATATTAGTAATTTGTAAATAAATATGTGTAACTACTACAAACTACATTTTAGTTTTTAGTAATATTGTTAGTTAGTCATAAACATTTAAGATTAGATTTAAGAGAATTTGTAATTTTTGAGCCAGACCTACCTTTTCGATTGCACGACGTACACTCGGTGTTGGAATTTCATTTGGATTCGCTCGTACACGTCGCACTATATCTCTAACCATATCAATGAATACAGCACTCTGACTCTCTGCCAATAAATCCTTGGATACCAAATTATTCGCAATTTCAACCAGATTAACATCGTCAATATCGAATTTAAATGTTATTGTTTTTAGCTTATTCTCCATTTGGCACTCGACAAGTGTGTTATTCGTGATTGTCAATACAATAAGTTTGGGAGAACGTTCGATTGATTTATTTGAACGTTTCTTGCCACCGTTGCTACGTTGTTTCGTTGCGGCAGATGCCGCTGTTGTTTGCTGTTGTGATGATTGTTGATGCTGTGATGATTGTTGTTGTTGCGATGTTGGTATTACTTGTTGTTGTGACGTTTGAATGTTGGGCTGTTGTGAATTTTGTGGAATTTGCTGAACAGATGATGACTGTAATTGCTGCTGTAAATTCAAATTTGGTAATTGGTTTATCTGCCCAGGTCGCTGCTGTTGTAAGTTTAGCGATGGTTGAGACTGCATCATATTCGCCACAGCTTGCTGTTGATGTCCAATTTGTTGCGTTTGCATCTCTGATATTCCGAGAGGCGCTTGCTTTAAATAGATTTGAAATCAATTTCATTATACCATCATAAAATGCATTGTCCTTAAACTATTAGGTAATTAAAAAAAACTCAGAAGAAAACTTACCGAACCCATAGGATAACTATTCAATCTTTTCAATTGATTATCGAGCTGATCTTGTAGAATCTGAATGGGTTGTGCTAAATTTTGTATTAGATGTGCCTGCGATTGTTGTGGTGCAGGAGTTTGTGGGACAGAATGTGATTGCAATGGTAGATGATGATTTTGTTGCTGTTGCATAATTTGCTGTTGTTGAAAATTTGGAATATGAGATTGTTGATTTGTTTGCATTACAGTTGTACCATTACTCATTTGTTGTTGCGTAACCGGAAACTGCATGGCATTTGTCGTATCAAATGTGGGCGTTTGCATTTGTAGATGTTGTTGTCCGGACTGAATTTGTTGTTGATTATTATGAGCAATTTGACCAGCTACAATTTGTGATGTCCCGCCAATTTGTAGCTGAGATGTTGAGTTCTCATGCAATTTCTGTAAATTTACTTGTAACTCGTGTATTTGAGATTCAGTCAATTGCGTCGCTTTTTGTAATTGCAAATCTTGTTGGGCAGCAGCATTCATAGCTTCAAGTTGTTTTTTTACATCATTCTGTTGAGCCAATTTTTCACGATCTTTTTTAAATGCAGCCACCTGAATCCGTAATAAATTTGAAACATTTCGTATATCCTCTTCGTTTATTAAATTCGATCGATACATTTCGGTGCACACCTCATCATACTCATCGGATACGAGATCAAAATCAAATTGAATTGCTTCATTTTCCCGATGTTTTGAAGATCGTTTTTTTGGGTCGAGGAGCCGTAAACGGAAATCGATTTTAGTAATATCTGGATTAGCGACCACAACCTCACGCGATATAATTTCCAAACTAATTCCGATATCTTCAACAAAGAATTCACTATTTAACAACGCTTTAGTACTTAATCGGTCCTCCTTTTTCAGCTGAATGCAGCGTTCGATAATATCTCGAACCTCAGGATTTTCAACTTTATCGTAGCTCTGCGGTTTTACCCCGGAAGTGACTTTTTTATAGATTTGGGCAGGTCCGCTACATTCACTATAAGGGTATTCAGAAGTAGCCATCTCCAACATGCACATTCCAAATGCGTATACATCAACATACTCATCATAATGTTCCTCATACATCTCGGGTGCCATAAATTCGGGTGTGCCAATAACTGATTTGGCATAACTACGATTCTTCAGTGTGGCTAATCCTAAATCGCCTATTTTCACGCTTCCAGTCGTCCCTGTTATAAATATATTATCACATTTTAAGTCTCTATGTATGATTGGTGGGGACCGAGAATGAAGAAAATACAATCCTTTTAAAATTTGGCGGCACCAGGACTTCAACACTTTCGGATTGATTTTTTTGAAACGACGCAAATACGATTTTAGAGTTCCGGACAGCATCAATTCGGTCACCAAGACTATATTCCGATTTTTATGTACATTGATCTCCCAGTAGTGATAAAATCGTACAATGTTTGGATGCTGCAATTTTTTTAGCATGTCTGCTTCCTCTCGGAATCGCAAACGCTCAGCCTTATTAACTTTTTTGTCGAGGAGTTCGCACCATGCGACCGCAACTCCAGTTTGCGTGTCTAAACCACGAAAAACAGTCTTAAATGAACCGCGACCAACTTCCTGGGCGTACTTAAAAAAACGTCCACACGGCGATATTCCAATGGGGTCGTCTTCATCGAGTTCTTTCTCTTTTTCCTTCTCCTTTTGTTTCCGCTCTTCAAACTTCTGAAGATTTATAAAAGCTCGATATGGTAGTAATTCTGAACGTTTTTTAAGCTGAAGCTCAAGATGTTCTTCTTCTCGGCTCAGTAACTCGATATTATCGTCCAAATTACGAGGATAATCGGTTTCAGCATAATCTGTATCAAACAATCCAACTCGAGCAAATAAATCACTATTTTCCGTTGCTTTTTTGTCTAAATTCTCCAAACTTTTACGAACAAACCGATTATGATGATGAACCGACTTTCCACTACTATCACCACCAGCATGCACTGATGTAGTAGATGATGCTGACGAATTCGGAAGGGATAACTGGTCTTTAACTGTCGATTCATCCCATCGTACTGCCATTTTCTCATCATTTGATTCCACTTCTGTATTCGGCGCTGGCGTATTTGGTTTTTTAAAATCGTCTTCTTTTGGCAAATCATCGGTTTGCGTACCAAGGGTTGCTTGCGATGGTTGTTGCTCGAACGACGACTGTTTTACAATTGAAGCTGGTGGTTCTTTAATCTCCAAATTTAAATTATCAATTATTTCATTTATTATGGGTGAAATAATTAATTTTGATTCCTCAGAATTAATTAAATTATTATTTATGCATGTATTGGATACGGATAATTTTCTTGCCATTTTATTTGCTTTTTTACTATTAATGTTGTGATTAAATAAGATTGTTGTATTTGCTCGATTAGATGAATTCAATGGGAGATTACTAGACATATATCCATCAATTGAATTACTGCTATTCAAGCTACTGTTGTTGTATGTATTGTGTTGGTTTGATTGAGTGGTTTTTAAATCACCCACGCCATACTTCATTGATTGTGTTTTGGCAATTCGTTGATTACTGTTTTTCGACGAATATTGATTACCAATAACAGATGACGTGCGGAACCATGGAGAACCATGGATGCTGTTTCTGTAAATACATAAAAATAATATAATGCTTGGAAAAACATAAAATATGATGCACTAACCTTGATCGTTGATTTAAATTTGAACAATTAGAAGTATTATGAACTTTTCGATTTGATGCGGTGCCTCCAGTTGTTATTTGTGGCACCAAGTCGGTAGTATAACGCCGGCGTGCTACACTTGATATATCATCAACCGATTGACTTTGAGAGTTTACAAAATTATTATTATTGGAGGTTGTTGAACGTGCCGAAATATTAATATCCTCAAGAACCGATGACTGTTGTAATCTTGATTTATTCGATCCAGTTACAGAATTTAGGTTAAATGGTGTAGCCACCTCCACTTGAACTGGGTTACTTTAAATACAAATTATAATAATTTCATAAAATATTTATTTATACATTACATATTATTATATAAAGGAATTAATTAATTTAATTATTAGGTGTTAATTTTACGAAAGCTTAATATATAAAAGACTAACCACCAAAGAGTAAAGTGTGCATTATATTCCAACGTATATAATCAGAAAACCTAACATGTTATAGATATGAACTAATGTGTAGGTCTCTTAATTAGGGCTTCTGGCATGCGTGTGTTGGATAAACAAAATTACATAAAATTTGTCTAGGTATGTTTTTTATTGTGCAAAATAAATTAAGTTAAAGCATAATAATGTGATGAAATTAAAATATAAAAATGTCAATAAAAATAAATTTTAATAATCATGCTAAATTAATTTGATTTTTACCGTGTCTGGGCGGATCCCCCAACAGGAGAGCCCCCATTAGCCGCATTACTATTGCGGCGACTGTAACCTTCTGTCTGTCGGTTACTCAATTCGCACAAGTTTTGACCAATTGTGTTAAATTTTGTCGAGTTTTTATTTTTTAAATAATTTAATTTTCTTCTATTATTTCTTGTCGTCGCTGTTATATTGTTATTATTTATTAAATTATTATTATTAATTAAATTACTGTCATAATTATTTATTTTAATTTTATTATCAGTAGCCACTTCTGTATTACGCGAACAATAACAACGGCAATGACGATCACCACCTCCACCAACACCACCGTCAACACAATCTTTTTTAGCAATCGGATCAATTTTTAATTTTTGTGTTTAATAATTTTTTTTAATCTGATTTTTAATAAAATATAGATTTTGTGGAAACCCAAAAAAATATTTCCTACAAATTAAATAAAATATAAATGAAAATTATTTGCGAAAGAGGCAAGGTTAAACGAAGAAACGAAAGAAAAATGTAACGGGGAAGAAGAGATTGGACGAGTGCGTTGATCATCCCACATAAGGTTCCACCAAAAATGCAAAATCAATTTTTTTATAGGGCCCTAAACAAAAAATACAATATTTACTAGGTATGAAAATTTGAATGGGCAAATTCTAAAAACTAAAAATACACAAAGGCACAACCTAAAAATAAATTGTTTATTGCAAATTAATGTTTGCGTACCTCACGTAAAATATCGAGAATTTAATTTAGTATTGATCAAAATGTTTTCCTACTAAATAATTATAAAACATAGGGGCTTAGAACAAACCTGCCGGCATATTACTAGAATTCAATCTGACATTCACTTTAAATTCTTGTGATATTCAAATAAGTCACTTTGGTATTTAACAAAATAAATTTAAAAAAAGAATCCAGATTTTGGTTTCACGCACACAAACATACATTCAATTAATTATTATTATTATTCTTATTGAAGGGCCATGTGGGCGTTCTTCAGCCACCTCGCACTGCTGCGAACTAAAATATCTTTTGTGCTTGGACCCTGCTTAGTTAGCCGGCCGGTACACGATACATACTATCTGGACAAATTGCTCTCTCTCCTAGATGTTTATTATAGCATTGGTACCCAAGGACTTCGGGAGAGCAGTCCCACTCCCGTATATCCTACCCCTGTCCTGTCTACCGTTTTGATTTTAATCTTACGAGTTGACGGGAATGGTAAGTCGGCTGTAGATCACCCAGCTTTATCACAGGAAGGCTAAATACAATTGGAGGGCGCCTGGAGTCCGCATACTTGTCCGGACTGATTAACCTATCAGCCATTCATCCATCGGCATATGCTTTTAAACCTTATATTAGAGTATTTTGTTAATGGTTTCTCCTTTAGTGCCCTACTTTAGCCTGTTTCAAAGCCAGAACAGCTTACGTGATGCGAACCGCTAACTACAAAGTTACGTAGCTGGTAGATTAATCTACTCAACTTTGCCCCCTCCCCCCTCCAATAGACACCAAACCACACAAACATTCAATACAATTTAGAGTACTTTTTGGATTTTGTCTCTTTTGTGTATTGGAAATTTGGCTTTTGGATTTTATATTGGGGTTTTATTGCACTTAGGACAAAATAGGGCAATCAAGCCACAAACAGTATTGATTCACCTGCTCAGTCTAGTTACTTAAACCAGAGTATTAAGCTTTGTTTTTAAACAACTTAATGGTCTCTAGTGCAAAAATTCAATTAACATGATACATATAAAATCGCAGTTTTTAACGTTACTTATGTGAATTGAGTTAAATAGGCGCAAAATAATATTTCCTAGGGAATAATATTTCAATGGGTAATCAGTAAATCCCGCTATTTGGATATAATGCTTCCAATTTTGACTAATCAATCCTGAGCATGATGTACTTCTTCGTCTTTGGCGTTGAAAAGGTTCGTAATAACCACTAATAATTATCACATGTATGTAAACGTAGTAAATATCACTTGATAATTACATTGAGGCTAGAGATTAACTCTTATATAATAATTAAGTGATTAACCTTGCTTAGTGCTAAAACTACTTGTCCACAAAATTCGCTCGTACGTGATCACCATAATTGGAGTAATGTTTAAATTTCCTAAACTCGTTTTAGCTAAATTGGTTTATAAGAACTTATATTATTTTAATAATTTTGACAAATATGGAAAATCTCTCTTTGCAACTTCGATTCAACATTTTGGTTGTGGCAATGCCTAAATTCGATTTCAGGATCCCAAAAAGGCAACCACTTGGCATTAAACATTTATTTGTACATTGGGCGCATTCAAATTTCTGATAAATCCGGATACATTGAGAAAACAACATTCATATTTATTTTAGTGAACATGCAACCACGAACGAAATCACTCAAAATGGTAAAAAATGTCTCCCTGTTCATTCGCACAAACTATTTTAAGAAAACTTTCCTAAGATCATGATCAGGTAGCAGGAATTCAACTTTCAACCTTTATAAACACTCGGTTTAGTTTATATTTATGTAAAATGTTATTTAATCAAATGTGTACATTTGGCGGCTATGCTATAACACATACACAAGTGTAACATGATTCGCGGTCTATGAAATTCATACTCAAATACAAGCGATGGGTATTTTAGATGTTTGATCGCCACCGATCTTAATCAATTGATGAAAAATTCAGATGTGCCGTTTTCAATATGTTATTATTTGTTATTTTCACTGTGCAGCGTAAAAAACTGTCGGTATTTTAAATTTTAATGCTTAAACTGAAATTTAACCTTTTTTTAGCGTCATAATTAGTGGAAATGATAAAGAAAATTCACATTTGATAAGTCGACCAATTTATTGTTTATTAAAAATAATAAATAACTTACTATACATCTTTATAATCTATTTTGACTGAATAAAATTAGGTTATAAGTCGAAAAATTGAGCAGTTTTTATAAACTTTTCAAAGTGGAAGCAACAGATGTGCAGCAAATTTCTAATTTTTGCATTTTAACCCGATAGAATGGGCCGCTTTCGCTGCAAAACTTAATTAAGCTATAATATTTAAAGCTTTTAAATTTAATCCATAGACTTACGACTTCTACTGCGCAGCGGCTTAATTCTTGATCGCGCCTTTTGCGCACAATACTAATAGTAATGTAGAATTAATGCACTGAATTCACCCATTCAGTCGATTTACACGAGTATTATTTTCATTATAGGGTGCTTTGAAGAATTCAGCAACGCGCAGATATTGCAGTCGAAAAAAACTGAAAATCAGTCAAACTGTATTAGCTGCTGTCTGCATTTTAATACGTTAAAAACTGCGCAAATAAATAAAAATAATTTACAAATTAATTAATGTACACGAAAATAAAATTTACTTTCTCATCACTTCCTTTCATTTTGAGAATAATCGACTGATTGCATCTACAGTCAAGAACATTCAGTTGTATACGATAAAGTTTTATTTTAAAAGATAAATAAATTTTACTAGAAGGATTACTTTTTTTATTTATTATTGTTAATGTTACTAAAACTAATTCATACAATTCTGTCAGGTATAGCTGAGTTTTAATCAAAAAATTAATAACAGTACCAAAAATAAACAAAATTCAAAAATTTAGTTTTAATTCAATAAAAAATCAAGGAACATTCAGCTGTATAATCCATGTATAATGCCTCTTAATTTTTGCATGGCAAGAAATCAAAATTTGGTTGGATAATCCATATTTGCGATAACAGCCAAGCGATTAGTTTCCGGACCAATTTTTCGACATTCTTCTGTAATTGCCTTTTTTAGTTGAATTGTGTTCCTAAAGGTGTGGTTGGCTCTTGGTCTTAGGTCTAAAAGTTCCCAAAAGTGTTCGATTGGGAAGATTTGGCTTTAGAATGGAGTTAGGGTAATCGTAAAAACAAACATACTTTATATATTCCGAAGAGCGAAGTTATTAAGAATTTCTAGTTCAATTTCGATCTGAATGAGCAATACGAAAAATTTAATTATTTTCCAGTCAATCTCATTAGGATATAGCGACTGAATTGCTAATTAATTACTATTGATTACTTTCTATATATTGTACATAAAAAGAAAAAGCTAATTAATTACTATTGATTACTTTCTATATATTGTATATAAAAAGCAACCATGTAGTTAAGTGTTAGCGAATTGTACGCAATAGATATTAAATTCTTAATAATTCGCTCTTCGGGCGGCAAAGGAACCCGCGCCGCGAATCTCTGATTTCGGCCGATTTAAATGCTTGAACCAGTGTAGCGAGAGAATGAGTCATCCGATTGAAGATCCGATGGTGGCTAATTAATTTTAAATTAAATTAATTAATCTCCACAAAAATTTTAATTAAAAATTTAAACTATACAAAATAGTGATTTATAGAGATTGAGAGCACTTTAGCAAGAGAATGCCTCATCAGATCGGAGCAATTCGGTTCGTAATTTGTGCTTAATAATCCTGTGGCAGATAATTTATTTTAAATTAAAACAGAGAGAAAACCCCTCATGCCTCATCTGATCAGAGCAATTCTAGTGCTAATTTGTGCGTAAAGAAACTGTGGCAGATAATTTATTGTAAATTAAAATAATTAATTTTCACATAAATTTTAATTAAAAATTAGATCTACAAAGTGGCTATTTACAATGCTAGGGAGCACTATAAAGGGGGAATGCCTGATCTGATAGGTCATATGTCAGTGTGGACTCTGATATACATTTGACCTAGGCGTATCCACCACAAATGAGAGATAAATCACGCAAACCAGTTACATCAAGAAATGTACAATCTATTAAAAAAAACACGGAGCCAAAATGGTCGAGAGAGAGCGAGTAAATGAAAATGTTACTTATGCACAATTAGTTCAGCAAATAGAGCACAAACAGCTCAAAGTGGATCTCTGTTACAGGACATGCTGAGAAATCTAGAGAACCTCAACAAAAGACTTTTTTTTCGCAGGAAATGAGCCTGCAGAACGCACAAATCACAAAATATAAAGCATAACGAAGAACTTAAAGTTGAGAAGCTTTCCATGCAAAAAAAAACTTGTAGTATCTCAGCAATCTATTGCCCCCCCCAAGATACAATCTCAAACAAGGAGATTATACTAATCTTCTCAAAATACTAGGAAGTGTCTTTTTAATTGGAGGTGACTTTAATGCAAAAAATACCTATTGGGGATCATGGTCAACGACCACTAAAGGAAAAGAACTTTTCGCAGCAGGCAAACAACTAAAATGTGAATTTCACTCAGGCGGCATACCAACCTATTGGCCCTCGGATATCAGTAAGACTCCAGATCTTATAGACTTCTTTATTACAAGAGGAATTTCAGATAATTATATCCATATAGAGAACAGTGCAAGTCTATCATCAGATCATTCACCAGTTATTATGATACTTGGGCTGACGTCGAATTCTCGAGTAAATCCGCAAAATTCGGTAAATGCATTTACCTTTTTTTGCTGGAGAGTAAGGGAAATAAAAAAGATAAATCTTTTACGTTTAGATACTTTATTCTTTATTGTTATACGAATTGAACCAGTAAAAAATAGAAAAAATGCGTAATTTAACAGAAAACGAGAACATTAAAAATGTCAATTTACCGCAGTAAATGATTTACCCGAGAATTCGACCGCAGCCTTAGCCAAACAATTATTATGAAACAGAGCAACCCGAAATTAATTAGCTTCAAAACCAATTGGGATCTCTTCCAAACTCGGTTAACAGAAAGAATTAATCTGCAGAACCCAATTCAGGGATCAGACCAATTAGAAGAAGAACTAGCTAATCTCATCTATAATATCCAAAGTGCTGCGTGGGAAAGCACTCCTAATAACAGTCAGGAAATGAAGCGCAATGCTAGCTATCCGGAGGAAGTGAGAGAACTACTTAACATTAAAAGAAAAGCACGGAAGAATTGGCAAAAACATCGAAACCCGGAAAATAAGAGGGTATTTAATCATTTGTGTAACAAATTAAAATATCTAATAAAAGACATTAAAAATCTGTCAGTTAATAAATACCTCAGCACTCTAACTGCGCAAAAAGATACTGATTACTCAATATGGAAAGCAACTAAGAATCTTAAAAGACCCAAACTTCAGGTTCCTCCAATTAAAGATAAAGACAATTGGGCTCGAAATGCTAAACAAAAAGCTGATTTGTTTGCAAATCATCTTGAAGAAACATTCCAACCTTACCCAAAAGAAACGGAAGAGGAAAATATTACCCCGATAAATAAACAGGATGAAATAAAAATTACACCTATAACATTGAAAGAACTAAAATGGGAAATCAAGAATAATCTGAATGCATATAAGGCTCCAGGATATGATCTTATAAGCATTTCGACTAAGATATGTACCAAGACAATGGAAAGTTGCAGAAGTAATTATGATACTTAATCCGAACAAACCTCCGAACGATAAAGCTTCATACAGGCCGATTTCTCTGCTCCCAACATTATCGAAACTATTTGAAAAGGTTCTTCTTAAAAGACTAAAACCAATTATCGAAGAAAGGAATCTTATCCCCTCACATCAGTTTGGATTTAGGGAAAAACATTCTACTATAGAACAAGTACACCGAATTACTGACGTAATCGAGAAATCACTATAAAGCAAACAAATATGCTCAACTATATTCCATGATGTAGCGCAAGCATTTGACAAAGTATGGCACCAGGGGTTAGAATTCAAACTTCATCGAGATCTTCCGGAGCAATTTTTTCAAATTCAAAAATCCTACATATCAGAGAGGCACTTCCGAGTAAAGTATGAGAATGAATACTCCCAACTTAAAAGAATAACAGCAGGAGTTCCACAAGGGAGTGTTCTTGGGCCGATCCTTGATCTCCTATATACTAGAGATATACCAATTACAGAAGCAACAATGGCGACTTTTGCCGACGACACGGCAATACTTGCAACAGCAAAAAACATCAATGAATCCACTAGTAAATTACAGAAGGCTACTAACCTGATTATGTAAATGGACAGAGCAATGGCGAATTAAATTAAATGAAGCAAAATCAGTCCAAGTGAACTTTACAAATCTAAAAGTTAATCATATACCAATAATGATAAACTCTATAGTAGTACCGCATGCGAACACAGCTAAGTATCTTGGCATGACTTTAGATGCTAAACTTAGATGGAAGGAACACATAAAAAAGAAGAGAGAAGAATTAAACATAAAATTTAGAAAGATGCATTGGCTAGAAATTTAGAAAGACAATCTGAACTAGCAATCCATAACAAACTGCTGTTATACAAACAAATCCTGAAACCTGTACCTACGGTAGCCAACTCTGGGGTTGTGCCAAGAGGACAAATATTAAAATCATACAAACAGTTCAAAATAAAATCCTGCGATGTATTGTTAATGCACCGTGGTACATTCGAAACGATAACCTCCATCGAGATCTAAAGATCGAGCTTGTCGCGGATGAAATTAAGCATCAAAACACCTACAACGTCTGCACCAGCATGAAAATCTGGACATACGCTGTATGCTGACTACCACACCAACAAGAAGACTGCAAAGAATAAAACCATTGGACATATCGCGACCAGGAGGTCAGTAGACTTACTGTGGCGAAAATCCAGTGGATGAGTTACACGTAATGAGGGATAGTCATGTGATTGTGCCGACTAATCAAATACCTTATTATGCAATGTAAATTACTAAATGGGTACAAGACTCAGTCGTAATATAAATAAAATAAAAATACAAAATATGAGCAAATTGTCCCATTTGCATTTGGTCCTATTTGGTTTCTCGCTTTGAAATTCTCAAAATGATTTAGATGTTGCACCTTTTGGATTTTGGAGTATCCATTAAAAACATTGAAGTGTGACTAGAAGGGACAAAAGAACGGCCATACACAATGGTTTACGAGAAATGTCAAAATGGCAATAATACGTGTGATGTGTTAATCGTTCAATACAATTTCAATCATATTTCGTTTTATTTTAAATCTGCAAATGCCCCTATATTAAGCACACCACCGCCAAATTGGTAACCCCAACGTGATTTTTGTGTAATGAATACTGTGCGCCTATTTGTGAATTCGATTCGAACGTGTTCGACTCTACGATTTATAAGATTCCCATTTAATTTAAATAAGAAACGAACGAATCTGATTCGATTAAAATAAGAATCCAATAATCGAAGAGTCGAGTGCGTTTGAATCGAATTCACAAATAGCCCCCCTGAATTGTCAAACACGTGTCTACACGGCACGACTAAAGACATCAGGACCCTCCCCAACGTTACACACCGTTGCCACAACTCCAAAAACCCGGAAGTAACGTCAAGTTTTTGTATTGCTAAAAACGAAAATTATTTTTACAGACTCCCCAGCTTACATATTCCCTTTGTTAAATCAATTTGATCTAAAATAATAGAACAATAAAATTAATTTTACAAAAATTACTTTTTGGTCACTTTTGTACACCAAAGAAGCAAAAAAGTCTTAACTTTGATAGTATTTACTGTGTAACCATTTTAAGCATTTTTACAGATTTTACAATTAGGCATACTTTTATTAAATAATTAGAATTAACCAAATAAAAATTGATAAAACACTATTGTAGTTTAAAAAAAGATACGTGTTTTGACATGTCAGGAACATCAAAATACATTTTTCAGATGACATTTGTTATCTTGTATTGGCTGTGCCTGTGTGTGAGAGAATATAGGTTGCACTAGTTTAATTGTCAAAATAGTAAACATTAAAAAAATGTTAATGGATTTTTCTTTTTTTCGATTTTATTTATAAACTGATTTATTTTTAGGATAAATTTTAAATAAAATCAATAAAATTGGAGCCGTGAATCAAAATCGATGAGTGCAGAAGAAATTTACATTTACGATTCACATTTCACAGTATACTTTTTGTTTAGGTTAAATTATTTATAAAAATAAATAAATATTATTTTCTCTTGAACAAACAAAACAATTTTTCTTTTTATTTATGATTTATCAATTATACTCATAAAATATATTTTCCTTATATTTGGGGTTTGACGTTTAAATGGCGTTTGAATGACATATATGTGAAATAGTGTGAGGGTAGAAATCTGTACATTTTTAAAGATTTTAAGATGGTGAAAATGATCTATTTCAAATGTAGTAGAAACACCATACATAATAATCAAAACTTTTGTGCCTATTCATAAGAGTCAACAATGCACCTCTTTGCCAATAAACTGTTGGCAATAGAGATAAGAAACGAGGAACTAATGTGTTATAGTGTTGATTTGCCTCTAAACTATATGCAAAGAAGCAAGAAACGGCGAAGTGATATGTTGACTGGTGTGAATAGGCACTTGGCTCGTAATGATCACATCTCTATCAAAAACTGTTTTAGTGTTCTACCTACTTCAATATAACTAGGATAAACAGATAAAATAAATAAATAATAAACTTTCGATTGATTAAACCGAAGGGATTTTACCATGCTTTGACAAAATTTAAACATGTTTATTCCATTTCCATACAAGTAATTTACTTCAAGGTCAATCAATGTAATTGTACTAAAATTATAAAAAAATTATCACTGTATTTTTGTTGTGCTAAATAAAATATTTTCTTAAATTTTTCACGAAACTTTTTTTTCGCCATTTTAAAAACTGCGATTTTCCGGACTTATTCTCCCTTTGTATATATATTTATATGTATACATATATGTATATTTATTTATGCTTTTGTATGTGGAAAACATCGAAAATGTTCACACAACAAAAAAAAACATTTTAAGAAAAAATAAAGAAGTAATTTATCATTTTCGTTTTCTATATTTACCAAGGAACCCGACATATACACAGTACACACACAGGGGCAAGATAGATAAGGTGTTTACTGCCCTCAAACATAACAACAACAAAAAAATGTTTATAGACCTTAAAATAACACACACACACACAGTCACACTAACTCACTGACACACACACACACACATATACGCACACAAAGTTGAGGCGCAAGGCAATGAACCACATGGAAATTAAATTTACCGTAATTAATTAATATTTTAATATTATAAAAACACTAAATAACTAATAAAATCACATTACTCATTTAACAAAAATATATTTTAAGGTGCTTTAATTTGACGGAAACATTTTTATTAGCATAAAATAAATAATTTAGTTTTCAAAAAATATTTTTTTTTTTAACTTTGTAAACCCATACACAACACAATACACGCCAAAATACGGTGTTGGAATGGAATAAATAAAAAAATTCAACCGAATATTTAAATTTGCAGAAGCGTAAAAGAGACAACTGATACATTTGTTTAACAGTTATGAAATGAAATAAAAAAGAGTGGACAAATACAAAATATGTACACATAAAACATAGTCTACTCATATAAGTATACAAGAATCTGCCTATATGTACGCAAATGAAAATCTGAATTTGTACCAAATATCCTTGATTCAACCTATAAAATTTTAAATGGATAGTTTTTTATTATGTTTTATAGGGGAAAGCCATTTTCAATCTATATACTTGCAAATCGTCCTATTTTCGATGAGACGACAGACAAGTTTTCGAATCGAATGTCCCATGCCCTCGGCGTTACAATTTATTGTGGTATTCAGTAAAAAAAAAAACGGCTAACACAAAACTTTAATTGTAAAGGGTGATCCAATAACAGCTTCCGGAATTATTTTTGAAATAAAATGCATTAAAATCAATTTAATGGTTTATGATTATGACATTTAATGTTTGAAAATAATTTCTTTTAAATGTTGTTCGCGACTGGCTCTTAGATGATCCATTCCATAATTACGCGTGTTATGTTCGCTTCTAATGCAGGAATCGATTGTGGTTTAGCGATATAAACAAGTGATTTCAGATACCCCCATAAAAAGTAATCTAACATCAGATCGATGGTTTGGCACCATCCTGTTGAGAAACCACAAGTCGGTTACACCAATATCTTGAATTTTTGGCAATAAAAATTCATTGATCATTACTCTGTAGTTTGCGCCATTGACGTTTCGCGGACAACATTTAAAATAAATTATTTTCAAACATTAAATGTCATAAACCGATCTTATTAAAATTGATTTTAATGCATTTTATTTCAAAAAAACTTCCGGAAGTTTTACAAATTACAGTTGGATTCATTAAAATGATCTGGTACCGAGAGTAGGTTAAGAAATTGAACGAATTAGGAAGCGAGTGTTGAACTAATTAAAAATATTAAAATCCAAAAAACTCATACAAAGCAAAGAACACTATCTAGGCTAAAATAGTGCCTGGCAGAATGAAATTGATTTATGTTTTCATCCATCAGATGAAATCGCTTGTACATAACCAACATTTATTTTTGTTTCAATGAAATGCTCTGGTTGAAGCGGGGAATACTGTTTCCGAGAAAAGTGTAGAGAATTACAGAAGTAATTATGATCCCAAATCCTGTGAAACCATCACACAAAACCTCGTCTTATAATTTCGCTATTCTCAGTCATGTCCAAACTCTTTGAAAAGCTACTGGTAAAAAGATTAAATCTGATAATCGAGAGAAAAACTTGATCAAATACACAGAATAACCAATATAATCGAGAAATCACTAAAGGAGAAGAAAGTATGACATGAAGGAATTAATCACAAATTAAGGAATCGGCTATCAATGCAATCTGCTATAATACTGGAATCTATAATAGAATCGACACACTGCGATTTAATAATTCGGATTTAAGTGAAATTTTCGAGTTTAGCCGTGATGTATCAAACCTAATTTTTACTAATCACGTTTTGTTTCATAGAGAACTGAACCAGTTTAGCTAAATCGGATTTATTAAACGCTATTACTTGAAAGACATTTTCTTCAGGATTTAATTTTATGATATTCTGATTTGAATCAATCAACGCTGGAGTACCACAGGGCAGTATATTAGGGCCAGTTTTATATCTACTATACACTTATGACCTCCCTGCATTAGAAAACAACATATATAATGGCGACTTTTGAACTTGACACGGTGATCTTAGCTGTGTACTCAAATACATAAATGAACGAAAATATGGCGATTGAAACTAAATCAGTTCACATTAACTTTACAAACAGACGATTCGAACATACTACGATTAACACAAATCGAGAATTAGTATAGTATGCGAACACAGCTAAATATATTGACATGACTCTGGGTGCTAAATTACGATGGAAAGCACACGTCAAAAAGAAAAGTGAAGAACTAAGGCTTAAATATAAAAGAATATATTGATTGATAGATTTCTAGTACATATTCTGCTTTTGTGTTGTACTAAACAAAGCCACGTAAAAATCATCCAAAGATTTCAGAATATGGTATTAAGGAACATAGCTGATGCACCTTGGTATTTCAGAAACAATGACATCCATAGGGACCTTAAAGTGAACCTCGTTTTAAATAAAATTCAAGAAAATGCACGGAGACATGAAGAAAGACATAAACAAGACGAATTTAGTACACAGACTTAAAAGAACCAAACCTTTTGACCTAGTGTAATAGTTAGGGTAAACAGCACTATGTTGATCTAAAATCCACTATAAAACCACATGGTTTACTTCAACTTACGAGATTAACATGTAGTAACATTTTTGTGGATATTTATAAAAATTCCCTTTCTAATTCCGTTGGTATTTCTCTATCCTGATGTGGTATCCGTGAGGTATATCGCAATTTATGTGGACAGTCAGACAACGGTCAAGTCACTAGGGGCGGTTTGTTTGAAGTCACGGGTGGCGCTAAATTGCCAATCATCTCTTAACGAGATGAGCGAGTATTTCAGCATCCAGATAATCTGGTTCCCGGGTCAATCGGAACTAGTTAGGTACGATACGATTCTCCAGATGCAGCCGGAAAGGGTAAGTCTGGGGAGGCATATGGCAGTGCTAAAATTGGCGCTCAATAAAAAGACAATCGCCTTGACAAATGAGAGGTGGATCAACACTCTCACGTGCAGGGCAGCAAAACAGATTTGCCCAAAACTGGACTTGCGGCGCTCCAAGGTAATAGTATCCCTGGGAAGACGAGAAATAGGAATAATGACAGGTCACTGCCTTTTTGGGGAACATGCGAGAAGACTGGTTATACAGACGAATGACTTTTGTAGAAGTTGCATGGACGAAAAGGATCACTTCCTATGCTCATGTCCGGCGCTATCATACAGAATACTAGTAGTAGTAGTATTTTCAACTATTAAGTATTTGCAGTATGTATTATGGAAATTGATTATTATTTGTTTGTTTTAAGATTTGCTCTGGCCGAAACTAGGATCCATAAGGCCTATGATTTATAACAGCATTTAATTCCAGAAACTTCTCAAAGGGAAGTCCTGATATGCCGGATCCCGGATGTAATGTTAATTTTTTTTTTTACGTATTATTTAAATAACGATTATTCCAGAATCTTCTCGAAAGAAGCTGGTCTAGGTTTTTGGTGATAAATGAGTGCGTTTTATGGTAAAATCATGATAATTTTTATCAAATTTGCCCGAGGAAACACGAGCAATAATTTTTATATAAATATATTAGATTTTTTTATTAATTAAAACAAATTAGTTTTTGGTATTAAGCGTAAATATTTGCAAATTTATTTATGCAAATATAAGCGTAATACCAAAACAAAAAAATTGTGTTATAATAATAATTACACAGGGCCACAAAATAAAATCGACAAGTACCTTTGTCCAGTAGAAATTATATGTTTTTGGGATCGCAAAACTGAATTCGAAACCCTTCATATAAGCTTTTAAACTCTACAAACCTAAGAACGATGCTTTAAAGTCCCACAAAATAAACTTTCAAACCCCACAACTTTTTAAATGGGTAGCTTTAAACCCCATAAAGTAAGCTGCTAAACCTCATATCCCCACAACTCGAGTATTCAAAACTATGTAACTTCATGAACAAATTATTTAAAACACTGTCACCCATAAACTTAGCTGTTAAGCCCCATACAACTATAGCTCGAATATTCAAAATTAAGTAACTTCATGACACTGTTAACTCATAATGTTAACATTGAAACCTCATAACCCGCTTAACGCAGGTTTTCAAACGTTACAACCTCTTCAACGAAAGTCTGCAAACTCCATAGCCCCATAAACTAAGAGCTGTTAAACCGCAAAACATCCAAACCGCAAGGCTTTAAATCGCATATCCTTACTAACGAAAGCTTGAAATTCCATAATCCCATAACCTCTATAACAAAAGCTGTAAAATCCCATGCCCTACAAATTAAGCTTTTAAACACTACTTCTCTTCCAATTCAAGCTTTTTAAGCTTGTTGCTTTCTATTTTTTACAAAAGGCATTATCCTGAAGCCCTAAGCCGCATACAAGTAGAGGCATTGCGTTTCAAACCTAATAGTGTAATAACCCCAAATTTTGAACTCGCAGAGAGAATGAGGACTTCTCTTTACTTCCAAAACCCGCATTTAGTGCTATCCAGGAACAACAAGGTGGACTTACATAGCTTTATGCTTTTGAGGTGCTTGATTTACTTGAGTACTCTCGCTTCCCGCGATTCTTGAATAAGCCTTGAAGCTCAGAATGATAACGAGTTCGTTTATTTGTAAATGATCTCCGAAGTGCTTTTCGGCCATCCCAAACACCCTTTCAATATATTTCAATTCTGGTGAAATTTTTCACTCTGCTCTTCACTAAAATCATCTAAATTTTCGAGAAAGTATGCAATCTATGAATGGAGAAAATGCAGCCTCAGATTCATCCCATAGTTCTCATATCATCTCTATATCATCATCTTTGTTTCATCAGTTTAAGAAACTTTTCAAAGATGTACATGAAAGTTTTGCTCTCCGTAATTTTCATCGCTTTGATTAATTGTTTTACTAGACCCAGCTTTATATTTGGTGATGGAAGCATCAGCTAAAACTTGATCAGTCGACATTTCCAACGGAATTTGCTTTTCGCCAGCAATAATATTATTTACATTGCGCCGTCGAGAAGGATAGGAAAAGTCACAGATTCGACAGATGCATAAAAAATAGAAGATTTTGTTTTTTTGCTGTACATAAAAATACTGGTTAAAAACAAAAATAGCAATCAGTCTCATGATCTTTTGGTTGCCGCCAGATCAACAGCAAACATCCATTTTTTCTGTTTGTTGAGTTGCAAGTAGCACATAGGACATATCATTTTTGGAGTTCAATGAATGGCAATTTCACTAATTTATATGCCAAAAACTGTTCTGTACCTAGTTTTGAGTGCATCTGTGCTTTCTCAGCTTACTAACAACGTATTTCCCACAAATGACACAGAAAAAGTTTATGCCTTATTGGAGGATGTCATTCTTGTAGCATACTCGTGGCAGGCACAGCTAAAACCAAAAAATCACTGATTCACCATAAATCATAAGTATATACAAGTACAGTCTTCCTTTAATTTTTTTAATGTTAAATGTAAATCCATTTACTTACTTATAACGGTTTAGCATAAAAACGTAGCAAATGACATTACCTTATTTGCATCACAGCATGAAAAACTATTTTGCATTAAAAATTTCGGAACCAAAAGTTCAAATCAGAAAAAATTGTATGAACGGTTACAATGCGGATAATGTATTCAAAAGCCTACATGGGAAGGCGGAGGTTTAGAGCTTGCATAGATTTTATGGAATCTAACAGCATAGTTTAAAGGTCTATGGTATTTTAAAGCATCTGTAACGTAGTTATACGATTTAACAGCTTATTTTATGAGCCTATGCGATTTAGAAGCTTTCGTTGAAGATGTTGTAAGGCTTGAAAGTTTACATTATGAGATGAGTATTTTAAATGCTTGTATAATGAAGCTACATAGTACTTAATACTCAAGTCATAGAGGTATGAGTTTAGCAGTTCAGTTTATGGGGATATGGAGTTTAAAAGCATTTGTTATAGAGGCTATGAGTTTCTGAAGCTTGCGTTATAAGGGTATGAGGTTTAAAAGTTTACATCATGAATTATTTAATACATTATTGAATTATAAAGTTACTTAGTTTTGAATACTCGAGTTGTGTGGATTTGTGCTTGAGCAGTTTAATTTATCGGTTTGGAATTCGGTTTAAGCGACCCCAAAATAACATAATAAACTGATTCTGGTCAATAATTAAGAAAATTCTGGTCCTTAATTAAGATTCTTTTAAATAATCAGAAAATAATATTTCAAATTTTTGTTTTTTTTGTGGAAAATGAGTGTGTTGTATAGCAAATAAAAAATATCACTAAATTTAACCGTGAAACTGATTAATGATGGAAAAAATTTAACCACCCATTTAAGACCAGACACAAAAATGTTAAAAGATTAAATGCTGTTATGAGTCTGCAATCACATGCAGTTTGTCTTCTCAAATAATAAAAAAATCCAAAACAATCTATGCAACTTACAAGACGAAATACCAACGCTTCAAAAATCCAGTATTTATCAAATCAACGGTGGTGATTTGTGACGAAATATGTATTAGCCAAACTAAACGGTTAAACTAACAATTTAACACTCTTAAAAACAATAAATGACCAATACCAACTCGAAAATTGGTAAAGCCTGTACATAAGAAGATACAAAGAGCGAGTGATAAACGTAGAAGAGCCGATCATTATACATTAAATTAATAATTTACACACATAGCAAAGGCAATTCTACTCCATTTTTACCAATATGTTTGTTGGTTTGTTGTTTGTGTGGGCACCTGTTTGACTAGCAGAATGCCCAAAGATGGCGGATTAAATTTATTTTTCCACCCTCTTGACATGGGTATTAAATGAAAGGGTTTGACGAGTAGAATAACTTTATTCCGAATTCAATATGGTAGGTTACTCTGTAGTGAAGGTACCAAGTCAAGGGTGTTCAAAGCGATTAATGACTGCAACCTGTCTAGGAGAAGGTAAACTCCAAAATAAAATCCGGACGAAGTTTCCATCAGTTGCAAATAATAAAGTCGACTATATAGTTTTCCGATACTCGTGGGAACAAAATAGGAAAAGAAATAACTACTCACTAGAAAAAGCCAAGAATAAACGCAGAGAAACTTGCGGAAGACAAGACGATGAAACGAAATGTATAAAATTAGAAAAAAAACGAAATGCTCATTGAAGAGCTATATAGCTCAAAACTCTCAGGAAAAAGACCTTGTAATAACGAATCGTAATCAGAAAGGTATAGATTAAGACGTACTAACTAAAAAAGTTTAACGTGGAAAGACGGATGGGTGTTTACGACCAACATTAACCGTACCACGTTAGCCTGAAGCGATTACCACCATATCCTACTGGATATGAAATCACAACATTGGCAAATAGACGAGAAATTTTAAAGTGTTCGTTTATTATCTATACTGGAATCAAACGTTTCGAGTAGGAATTTAAAACTATGATAACAATTAACCAGTTAACATGGTGTCAAAGAGCTTTAATAAAATCGACCATCTGTTCCGACTTTAATTTAAGCAAAGATAGCTTTAAACGTAAGTTAAAGCAATGCTCCGAAAAGAAGCCTGTCTCATGAAAATAGTTGAGCGACCCATGTGCAACATAACAAAGTTAAAAAAGTGCAAAATGTGTGATCTCACGACAGTAATACCAATTCCAACTCAATTCTACTTTCTGTTTTGCTAATTTTTGAGATTTCTTAAAACTTTTTTGGTGATGTTATCGATGTTTACGGTCACAGGTAATTGGCGTTTTCGGAAATAGATTTTGGTTAAACTTCTCAATAAATTTTGACCGTTAAATTATACTATAATGATCCAATTTAAATGTTGAAATTTACTGTGAAGTTACCCAAAGTCTATTTCCGAAAACGACAAAGTTTTGTGAGATCTCTCTAGTTAAAATAAAAATGTGTGATCGCATGACAGAAAACCAACTCCTTTTCTTATTTTTGTTTTAAATATTTTTATGTTCTTTATGGAAATGGAATTGGTATTACTGTCATGAGATCACACATTTTAAACTTGTTTAACTTTGTTATGTTGCACATGGGTCACCTATTTTCATGAGACAGTCTTCGAGCCTGTAAAGAAAAAGGAATTGGTTTTCTTTTGCTAGGAGCCTGTCTCATGAAAATTTACAACTTAAGAATTTTTACAACTCGAGTATGGAACAAGTGACTAGATAGAGGGGCTTATATTACTACAAATCACTTTATGATTGGTAGAAAGTTCTTATTTAGTAGTGCTATGATATTTTTTCCATTGTCGTTCCCGATGTTATGCAACCACCTTAATTAAAGAGGAAAGAAACGACGAAGGAATATAATAAATTCAATAATCGTGTGAACAGACAGAAAATCCCGCGGTTCATCGAGTTTTAGGAAGTGCAATTTTCTTGGTAAACGCGACTGATTTAAATTCGGTTATGAACCACGCTTTAAAATTGTTTTCCCTCCCCTGCTCGCTACACATATTTTTATGTGGAAAACGCATATAATGACATTTTATAAATAATTAAATAATCGATTATTAACAAGACGGAATTTCTTACATGATACCGTAAACAAATCATAATTTTATTTTTATATATTCAATTTTTGAATTTCATTTGATAAATTATGAGTATTGTGATTTTATATAGATATATGATTAGTATTTAATATTATATATATATATATATATATATATATATATATATATATATATATATATATATATATATATATATATATATATATATATATATATATATATATATATATATATATATATATATATATATATATATATATATATATACATATATATATATATATATATATAATATATTTAATAAGTAGTTTAGTGACTGTTTTTTTTCTTATGTTGTAATACCACTCACACTAATTTACCCATCAGTTGTTTGTTGACGCACTATATATGTATATTTATATGAACTATTTAATATCTTTCGAGGGAACTACTGTATATAATAATTATGCGAAATATTACAGAATTAAATTATAAATATATATTTACCAAAACAATATTAAAATAAATAAATTTAAGAAAATCTAAAAAAAGTTTCACCACAATTTATTATCACAATTTGCAGGTTAGAACTATTGTAGTGTTTGACAGATTAAATCCCACTCAACCGTTAGCTATTTAATTATATCGATAGCGCCAGCTGTTATAATATAAACCCGAGTAACCAAAAATTGTGATCACAAAAATTTCACCCTAGTAACCAAACGTCTCAAAAAAAAAAAAATGACAAAAATTTCACATAAAATGGTGATTGGTGGAAAATATGTGGGAAAAATTTGTGACAAATTGAATTAAATTTGGTGGATAAGGTTGACGATGATTATCACGCGGAAACGAACATATTGTGGAAAAGATTTGTCGGTTTTTGGTGGAATAATTTGTGAAACATTTAAATCAAAATATAATTCATTTATCACAAATTATTCGCATAAATATGTCGACAAATTGGCAGCGAGCAGCAGATTTAAATATTAATTAATTTAGTTTGTGCATAAATATAAGCATTTTTGAAGAAAAAATTCAATTATTTTAAGTTTTTAATAGAAAATTTCAAATTAAAAAAAATGTATTAAATGAAGTTGGTTCTGCTGTCGCGTCAACAGGTTCCACACCTAGCAGCAAAAAATAAATTCTCTTTGCTGCTAAACATAACCTCAATAAATCTAACATGTTTTTAAGGCTGTTTTCCAAACGATACTTATTTGAAACTTATTGACTTATTTGGCCGCCATTTTAAATAAGTAAGGCTGTTTTCCGAAAGGATACTTATTTGTGGAACCTGTCTAATTCAAATAAGTAACCTGGCGAGGTGACTTATTTTCTATCTCTTTCTTACCAATTAATCTAATTTGTAATGTCAAAAAAATAGTTTCAAGTATTGGTTTATGTTTATATTTTAATTAATGTTTATAAAAACCACAAATACAGATAACATAAAATTTAAATACGGATAATTAAAATAAAATTATTCCAATAATAATAAATGTAATAATAATAAATTTAAAAAAAAAAAAAAATCGCTGTGCAATAAATTTTACGCATTTTCGTTCTTTTGATGCAGCTGTCAAAATAAATAAGCTAAATCAATTGGAATGACTCTACTTACTTATTTAAAATGGCGGCCAAATAAGTCAATAAGGCTGTTTTCCAAACGATACTTATTGACTATTTGGCCGCCATTTTAAATAAGTAAGTAAAGTCATTCCAATTAGCTTACTTATTTTGACAGCTGCATCAAACGAACAAAAATGCGCAATATTTACTGCACAGCGATTTTTTTTTTTTTTAATTTATTATTCTTGGGATAATTTTATTTTAATTATCTGTATTTTAAATTTATGTTATTTGTGTTTGTGGTTTTTACATAAACATTATATTTGTATTAATTAAAATATAAACATAAACCAACACCTTAACCCTTTCACTCGTACTGTACACAATTGCGTACATCACTTTAAACCTAATTTTTGGGATTCAATGCACTAATAATGGATTTTTAAGTGTTATTATGTTGGCTCTTAGTTTTAAGCTACCAAAAAAGGATATTTACCGCGAAAAATATTAAAAAATTCAGAATTACTCAGTTAAGCAAAATAACAGGCGTTTTAAAATAAATGACGAATCAAAGGGTTAAAGTATTTTTTGGACATTACAAATTAGATTTTTTGGGTAAGAAAGAGATAGAAAATAAGTTACCTCCCCAAATTACTTATTTGAATTAGACAGGTTCCACAAATAAGTATCCGTTTGGAAAACAGCCTAAGGCTGTTTTCCAAACGATACTTATTTGATACTTATTGACTTATTTGGCCGCCATTTTAAATAAGTAAGTAAAGTCATTCCAATTGATTTAGCTTACTTATTTTGACAGCTGCATCAAAAGAAGAAAAATGCGCAAAATTTACTGCACAGCGATTTTTTTTTTTTTTAAATTTATTATTATAAAATTTATTATTCTTGGGATAATTTTATTTTAATTATATGTATTTTAAATTTATGTTATTTGTGTTTGTGGTTTTTACATATCCATACATTATATTTGTATTAATTAAAATATAAACATAAACCAACACCTTAACCCTTTCACTCGTACTGTACACAATTGCGTACATCACTTTAAACCTAATTTTTGGGATTCAATGCACTAATAATGGATTTTTAAGTGTTATTATGTTGGTTCTTAGGCCCTTTCCGAAACTGATACTTATTTTGTGGGACCTAACTTATTGCATAAGAAATTACATTGAATAAGTTAGATTCCACAAAATAAGTATCGGTTTCGGAAACAGCCTTTGTCTTAAGCTACCTAAAAAGGATATTTAGCGTGAAAAATATTATAAAATTTCAGAAATACTCAGTTAAGCAAAATAACAGGCGCTTTAAAATAAATGACGAATCAAAGGGTTAAAGTATTTTTTTGACATTATAAATTAGATTTTTTGGTAAGAATAAGTTACCTCGCCAAGTTACTTATTTGAATTAGACAGGTTCCACAAATAAGTATCCGTTTGGAATACAGCTTAAGGCTGTTTCCGAAACCTATACTTATTTTGTGGAACCTAACTTATTGCATAAGAAATTACATTGAATAAGTTAAGTTCCACAAAATAAGTATAGGTTTCGGAAACAGCCTAAGTATCAAATAAGTATCGTTTGGAAAACAGCCATATTTAGACATACTAATTTGCCGCCATCTTAAATAAGTATGTAAAATCATCCGAATTGATTTCACATACTTATTTTATATTTTGACAGCAACGTCAAAACCATAACAAAACAAATTGTGCTAGAATTGTTTGATTATTATTAAAATATAAATAAAAATAATAAATTTAAAATGAATAAAGCTAAGAAATTCTTGCTTCTTAGTTATTTAGTAAATAAAAATATCAAATTATTCCTCAAATTTGTCGACAGTGACGTTTTTTGTTGCATCGTTCAATATCACAATCAATGAAAATTTTGACAGAAATTTGGTTTTCATTTTTTTTTTGTAAGAAAGAGATAGCAACATACTTATTTTAAATTACCTCGCCAACATACTTATTTAAGATGGCGGCAAATAAGTATGTCTAAATAAATAAGTATAACTTTCGGAAAGGGCGATAAGAGAACCATAATAGGGGTGTATATTATATTGAAACTTGTGTTCGTTTGGGGAAATAATAAAAGATTGATTTTTTGACAGCCCAATTTAATAATGTTAAATTCTTTCGGGTTACTCGAAATAAAGTAACTTTTTTATGTCCCAAAGAATATGAAATATTTTTGTAGTTGTTTTGGTGTAAAAAAAGCAATAAAAAAAGTGAGGTTAAGTTTTTCTGACAGTCAGATCACGCAATTAAATAACTAAAACAATTTTTTTTTTAAATTTAATGAATTTTGCATAAATTTTAGCATTAATATTCACATAAACCACAAATGAAATATCAAAATGGAGTTTTGTTTTTGTTTACGAATCACTTTGACATTTCATATTTCTATGTATTTGTACAGAGCAAAGCAAATCTAATGTCGAGTTCTTTCAGACTAAAAAAATGAACTCGAGCAAAAAAAAACTGAACTAAATTATTTTTTACTATGGTGAGTTCCGTTTTTTTTGCTCAAGATCAGTTTTTTTTAGTCTGAAAGAATTCGACATAACTGAGCTGACTTGAAATTGGAAAAAGACAAAAAAAAATAATTCATCTGAGTGACAAAGACAAAGTATTTTGTCATTGTTTTTTTTATAGCAAAATTTGATGAATAGATTTTGACAGCAAACAAAAACATAACCAACAATTATTAAACAAAACTAGGTATTAGTGTTAATTCGATTATTTTCACGTTTCAAAATAATCTAAAAAATTAATTATTATTTTTACTCATATCAGAATTATTTTTTTCGAATATTATCCGTCATAAAATACAAAATTAAGAAAATCTTTCCCATAACAATGCCACACGGCGATTTCATGTCTGTCTTTGTTGAATAGGCGCCTAAACCGATGAACCGATCGTCATGAAAATGTTAACATATATGAATTTCATCTCAGATTGAATTCTACCGTACGATTTATTTTTAAATTTCGTTTCATTCGGGTACCTCCCGAACAAAAGTTCGGTAAATTTTCGGTTTTTTCATAATAACTTGGACAAATTTTAACCGATTTATATCATATTTGACCCAGATTAGTTTAATATCATAATACTACCAATAATTTTGGATATAATTAACATGAATCATCGGAAACCTTCAGGTATCTCCCGAACAAAAGTTCGGTACATTTTCGGGTTTTTCCTAATAACTTGGACAAATTTTAGTCGATTTGTATCATATTTGGTCCAAGTCAGTTTAATAATACTACCACTAATTTTGGATATAATTAACATAAACATCGGAAGGCTTCGGGTACCTCCCGAACAAAAGTTCTTTAAAGTTTCGAGTTTTTCATAATAACTTGGACACATTTTAGCCAAATTATATCTAATACCGTAAATAAAATTCGAATATATCCGAAACAATTTAAAATACATCTATTGTCCGGTAAAGGTTTCGAGAGCTGGCAGAAAGTGCATTCAGTAATGAAGAAGCAATTCCTGAACATTTTGTGGGATTAATGAACATCGTGTGCAAACATTGCTTTTCGCTTAACTTCGCAGAAGAAAAAACTGGAAATAGTACTAATGAGTTTACTCGATGTTGCCAGAAAGGCCAAGTTAACTTATCTCCATTTGATAACTATCCCGAGTATTTAGAAAATCTTATGACCAATGCTCTGCCAGAAAGGAAACAATTTATGGAATTCATACGATCATATAATAGTTCATTTGCGTTTGCCTCAACTGGAGCTAACATTAAGCCACCTCAAGGAAAAGGACCGTATTGCTTTCGCGTATGCGGACAAATAGTTCATCGGATTGGAACATTGCATCCTGAAGGAAATGAAGCCAGAAAATTTGCCCAGATATACGTGTTGGACTCTGATGATGCAGTCTACCAACGAATAAACCAATTTATGATGGAGCACTAATTTATGATGGAGCCGTTTAACGAAGTGGCCATAGTGTTTCAAAGTAAAGATAGAAAACCACCGTTTCATCGGGATATTGTTATGCATTTACGTGCTAATCAGCCTGACCTGCCTGACCAACCAAAATTTTAACGGATTGATATTTGTTATCCTCATTTAGATACCATAATGTACCCGATTTTATTTCCGACAGGTCAGAAAGGATAGAGCACACAAATTTGTCGCTGTAAAAAAACGAGACAGATAAGCGATCTAAGCAGTAAGCGAATATTTTTCTTATCGTTTGTCAGTTAGAGACATTTAACCCAGCAGTATGCCATCTAGCATTACCAGGATGCTATGGCAATTGTTAGAAAGTATGGAAAGCCGAATCTTTTTGTCACCATCACCTGCAATCCGAAATGGAAAGAAATCGTAGAAAAGCTTGAGCCCTGGCAAAAAGTGGAACATCGGCCAAACTTGGTAGCTAGATTTTTACTAATATAGATCAGTATTCAGTAAGTGCCATTGTTTGCCCGTTAAATGATAATTGCTACCAGATCAACAAAGAGGTGCTTAATTTAATTGACAGGGATTCCAAGGTGTATTGCAGTGTCGATTCAATCATCACAACGAATCCTTCACAATTAAACATACCATTCAGAGTATATCAATTCTATTGCACTTTCTGGAATGCCACCACACAAACTAATTCTGGATGAATTAATGAATGAATTTACAATCAATGTTTTTATGCTAAGAATAAAGCTGACAACTACAAATGATCCAAATATATCATTTACAATATCAAGATTACAATTTCTATTGAGACTCGCATTTGCTATCACTATAAACAAAAATATTAGGAGCTACCTAAGCCAGTATTTAATCACGGGCAGCTATAAGTGGCTTTTAGTCGTGTGAGGGTTCCCACTGATTTAGCGAACTAAATTTACATTAGATTCGGCCCCGTAGGGGACACAGGCCACTAGTTCTCTGCACGCTTTCCAGCCATTAGGAAAATCGTTTTTCTTTTTGTGAAAAATTTTAGTGTTTTCCGTGACATTATACTGCCTGCCTTTGTAACATATGGTAGTACAAAACAATTGAAGCTCTAATAATTGAAGGCATGCAATCTGCAGAAAAAAGGGCTCAAAGGGTTACGTAAAAATGAGAAAAATTACAGAAGATTTTGTTTTCAAATTGCATGCCGATGTAAAGAATTAAAGTTTTGATCACAAAAACACTCTGTGATAATTGGCACGGGCCCCTCGTATGACCAAGGGTGGAAAGTTCGAAATCACGGAAAACTTGTACTGAATGTTTACAGACAACATTTTCCACCCTTGGTCGTACGAGGGGCGCATGCCAATTTTCCCAGTGTTTTTGGGATTAAAACTTTAATTCTTTACATCGGCATGCAATTTGAAAACACGGAATTCCCTTTGAGTCCTTTCAGCCGCTGCAGATTGCATGCCTTCAATTATTAGAGCTTCAATTTGTTTGTACTACAGTATGTTACAAAGGCAGGCAGGCAGTATAATGTCACGGAAAACACTAAAATTCTTCAAAAAAAGAAAAACGATTTTCCTAATGGCTGGAAAGCGTGCAGCGGTCAAGAATCCTTCTATCTTTCATATCTTAGGGTAAATTGTCAACCCTTAAAACGGCATGCTATATAAAATAGTAAAATGTCACCTATCACCATCTCATGGTCTATTTGCTCATATAGCAACAATGATTTTTATTAATATTTTAGAAGACCGACTTCGTATTGCCTCTTCACCCGACGAAGGAGCATTTCGAAATCGATTTTATAGTGGGTATGTCTCCCCATATAGTACATTGTTTGCAACAAGGTTCAATACTTCAACAACATCTTACCTTTTAATTCAACAAATACACGAGCAGCCCTAGCACTTTGAATCAAATTATATACCAAACAAATAAACTTTCAAATATGCATTGACAAATTATTTAAAATTAAACTTCATTTAAGAATATAATCCCTAAAACCAGATGGAACAACCATCTCTTCACTTCGAGGACGGTCTACAGTAGAGGTTTGTAGCACTTCACCAATGACCACATGTGATTAATTGTACAACTTCACGAGTCGTTTGTTGACTATTCTCATCTGTTTTATTTCCCTCTGTGTGTCGACTAGACTCGGAAACGTTATATTTGCTGAAAAGCTTGGAAATGGCAGTACGGGAACCGATTTTTTTAATGATCTTCAGCAGCATGTGGTTGAATGTTTACTAGATTTTGGCGATAATCTCATCCATTAACATTAATAAGGAACGATCGGTCCGAAAGCAGTTGTTAGACAGCTCCATTCCACCAGTTATCTTCGGTTGGATGTATTTGGACTAAGACGGCCCTACATGTGGTAACATTTTGGTTTCTTCCTATTTGAAACCTTTGATACCAACCAAAGATTTAGTTGTCGATTTTTGATGATTGATGGAATTCCAGTACGTGTTCTTCTTGAAAATATTCGTTGAACCGAGCTGGAAGCTACATATTTTGTTTGGAATATTTCGAAAGTGCAGTAAGGCATATCACAGATCTTCTCCTGTTTCATTTAATTTTTTATTTGTGTAATGCTCTTTGCAATTTTACCCGCGGCTTCTGCTTTACCGTTGGCCTGTTACAGGCCTAAAGGTCGTTTGTTTCAATATTACATTTCTAAATATCAATCCCTTATCCATAGAAAGCTTGTCTTTTGTTTTAATTTCTGATACTGATAATAGAATTAAATTTCGATACACTTCTATTTTTTCCGCTTCTTCCTAAATATTGCTGGAGCGTACTAAGCGCACCTGCGATAATAATGGTTTTACTTTCGATGAATTCCAGATTTAAGATTGTTAAGTGATTAAAGTAATGTTTTCTTAAATATAATTTTCAATGGTTTGTGATCGGTTCTGATAGTTATGCTCAAGGCCAACTATCATCCGATACTATAAGAATCTAATCTTTTGGTATTCTCCTTCTTCCGATTGTGTCCACTTCAATGGAGTGTTTTCATCAATGTACGTAATGGTGAAAACTGGTCTATCTTTAACCATGCCTTTGAATCATAATCATTGCAGGATCTGTTTACTTGAAGATGATCTTTTATTTTTGGGTTTGTTAGTTTCACATCTTCTCCACTTAACACGTGTCCGAAAAATTTAACTGATGATTGACACAAATAAAGTTTCAATTTGTTGAATTTAATATTGTTCTGTTAAAGAATTATGAATAAATTCTCCAGGTTTTTTATCATTGTCGACTATCGCCTCTTTGATTGTATTTGCACAACCAAATATTAATAAATCGTCAGCTGGGGTAATCAAATATTTTTTAAATCCCGCAAGAACAGTTCCATAAAGTTGTCTTTGGCTTTTACGCCAATTGCAAAAAGCTTGATGCTTGATGTCTGCCTACTACATCCGCTTATTGGAGTTCGACGGATATACTTAATAATAAAGTTGTATCGCAATTTTCTACATCATCTCCGACTGTGTTTTTTGAACTCGATTAATTGTTGCTCCACTAACTTTTTTTAACCTAACTTCTTTTCGTATATATATTCAGTGAAATCTCTCTATGGAAAGCTAACCAAATGTTTTATAAGGAGGAAGTAAAATAGGGAAATTTTACCGTCCCTATCGTTGGGTGGATTAAATTTAATTGAAAATGTACGTTTAAATGCACCACATCAGATACTATGCTTTATAGTAATAAAATTTACTTAATAATACTTTGATTTAATACTTTATTTTATAGGCCTTATACATTTGTTATTTTATAATCGAACGGGTTGATATATATAAATCCTCCATATTGTATGGCGTTTCCAGTAAGTACATAAGTTTTGTTTAGTGCTTACAACAAATACATCTACAACGGGTACTATAAGGAAACAAGATTTTTCAATTAAATCGTGAAATGTTCAGATGTAGTTGCGACTCATTTCATTTAAGACTACACCAAAGCTGTTAGATGCTTTCTATCAAATTGTATAGAATACAAGCTGTCATCCTTAAAAAAAACCCAAACATGCAAATTTTATATATAATATTGTCCAGACAATAAATTGCATGCGAGATTATTGGAAAGTTAGAAGAAAAAAAAACTAAGAAGGTTTTTGTCTAATTAAAGCTGGAAGAACTACAACTACGATTTTTTTTATGTTTTCATCTATGCAATCTTTTCTGCGGCTTAAGATACTCCCCAACTCTTTCGCAGTTAATTTTACCGTCCTACTTTACGCCATATTACCCAAATTGATACATTGCTTCATGCCAGCGTATAGTGCTGACATGTAAGTTGGATCGGCCCATGGATTCTGCACTCCCAACAGGGGAGGGGTCATAGTTGTGTTCATCTTCATCACCGATCGTAATCAGATGATGAAAAATCCCTTTTGCATCCCCGCCCCTATAGGGATTCGAACCTGGTACCTCCCGTTCCAACCGCCGCAGCTTTAACCACTGCGCCGTTTGGTCGATAAACTACGATTTACTACACTATTACATGCTATTATGTTAAATAATTAAACAAAAAAACAATATTGACAACACTGGTGATTATTTATTTTAATGTTTATAAATAAATTCAGGGGCTTTTTATAGACACATTTAATTTATAATTAATCAAATTACGTTTACATGTAGTTTTTTTAATGATAAACATTTCTTAATTTTGTGCCTTAGATATTTCTTAAATATACAACTTTTTGATCAAATCATACATTTTGTCAAATGTTACAAATAAAATGCATTTTTGTAAATATTTGTTTTAATTAAAATATTAAATTAAATAAGCTTTATTTTGTGATTATATTTGTAAGTCCTTATTGAAGATCGATATATTTAAGGCAATAAATAAAGAAATTTGTATCATTACGTAATTTGATAAATTGTAAATTAAATGTGTTTATAAAAAGCCAAATAATGTTAAAGTATAAATATTATTTTAAGTTAAGGTAAATACTAAAGAGATGTTATACGAAATACCCAGGAACTACATACAGAGCTATATTTGGCACTTACAGCAAATTATTAATGTCCTCCAAAGAAGTAATAGTCTTGATTTGTTGATCATCATCCTTTTGCATTCGTATGACAGAATTCTTTACCCAAAGATATTTGTAATTTAATTCGATTTTTGCTTCCAAGGCCGCCTTATGTAGATGACGCTTATGATATGCATGGTATTTATTTATATAGCCCGAAATATCCGATTCAGTTGTATGACGAACACATATTGGTGAAGTTGGTTCATATTTATTGGTATACTCCAATAATACCAATTTTACAGATTTGGAAACGAATTTCACAAATATAGTCCCAGCTGGATATTTTTTGACGAAGCAATAATTAATGTCACGCTTATCAAACCAAGAAATCTTAAAATTATCTTTGAACAAACGAACAACCGTTTCATCGGCATCATCCTTGATTTGATCGAGTGGGATACCATTAATTTCAATACAATCATCGCTTGATAATTGTTTGAAATATTCAAGTTCAATTTTCATTCGATGGATGTCGGAACGTAGAAATATATTTTCTAGTTTTAAATTTGTCATTTGATATTTTAAATGGTTACGTTGTTGGTTTGGATCCAATGGAATATTGTTGATAGTCTCTTCAACGTTGGGCTCCATTATTCTGATGCTCGGTGATTCGATAACACAAGCTTACCAACTGGTTTTTGTTGAAAATTTGAAGATGCAAACTCAACGATATACTGTATAATAAACAAAAATTATTTTGTCAAAAAGCCTTAATTAAATACATTGTAGTGAAAAGTTCGTCAAATCACGTTTTTTTGGGAGTCATGTTTTAATTTTTAGTTTTTTATATTTTGAATGTGTAGCACTAGTTAATCCAAACATTTATGGAAAATAATTTTTCTTGTTGTTGTTGTTTTTTACGATATAGGGTGTCAAATTTTTAAAAAATTCAAGCACTTGGTGTTGTATTTATTTCATTTGTTCTTTTTCAAAATGACTGATGAAAATGCTAAGTGCATAAAATTATTAAATATTTGGCACCCTGTATTTAAAAAAAAACAACAACAACACTAACAAATAATGTTACATAAGAACAATACACTTATTATTAAACAATAGCGATATTCAATTAATACGCATATATTCTTCACATATTTCTTATCTTTTACGCAAATCGATTAGTAATCGATCGACGATAAAATAAGTTTTTTTTCTGGTATTTATGCTATGTCGATTTTTGATTTCTATGTATGATTTTGACGGTTTTGCCTGATTTAAATAATACAGTCTGAGATCGCGATACAATTTGTTATAATTATAATTAACCCGTTCGATATTTTGTGGGTGTTGGCGAATATATGGTTTTAACTGACCTATTTTAAAAGCTCACCTTTGTTATAATGGGCGGATTTTGCGGATCTAGGATTCACAATAATGCACTATTTTGTTTTCTTCCGTAGAACACTATAATCTATAGGTGCTTCTATTTATCTAATTTTAATTTGGTTTTATATTCACAAACTTTATAAAACTTAAAAATTAAAAATTTGGAGAAATACGTTTTTATGATTTGCTTATGTTGCGCGTCTATGTAAGAATGCGTTTGCATAAAATCATAAAATAAATTTGTACTTTTTGCTAACGACCTCTAGTGTACGGGTATAATATTTGGTGGTTAGACCGTTATCTCGATCGAATTGCCACCTAGTTAATGATAGTGTTAATATAATTTATTAAATTTATTATAAAGAGTGCGTTTCAAAATTATTTGTTCGACACGAAAATTGTTTCTAACGACATTGCTTTGCATTGTTTAGTTCAAAATGTAGAGTCAGTAGAGTGGAGGGAGAGACGGGTAAATAGCCTTGCAGAGACTCACATAATTAATAAACGCAATTCGAAATTATGTCATGCTCAGTAAAACCTGTCTCATGAAAATAGGTGACCCACCCATGTGCAACATAACAAAATAAAAAAGTTTAAAATGTGTGATCTCATGACAATAATACCATTTACATTTCCATAAAGATCATAAAAATATTTAAAGCAATAAGAAGCAAACCAAAAAAAAATTAAAAAGAATTGGTTTTCTGTCGTGAGATTACAGTCGTGAGACAGGCCTAAATGTTCAAAAATATATATCTTCTTGGGGATAAAAATCAAATTCCATATATTGACAGGCTGTTGCTGATTTTTTCGAAGAAGAACTGTTAAAAAATCTCGTTAACAAATTTAAATTTTATTTTATTTACCAGAAATTATATAAATGTTTTATTTCTAATGATGCGTAAAAAAGTCAAACAAAAACAATTTAAGTACCATAATATCATTGCAATTTCCATAAATTTTCCTTGATATTTTCCAAAAGAAATATCAATTAGATCAGTGATTCTCAAATCGAAAGGGCTCCCAAAAGTTTTATTCAAAAAAAAATAAATTTACAGCTAAGCATTTTGGGCATTCTTGTTCATATCCTTGTCCCGCCCATTTAAAAAAATGTTCTACCAACCCAAAATATTTTTTCAGCTTAATCCAATTTTCAGGTAAAAAATTCCTAGACGCAAAAATTGTAGAATTCCAGAAAATTGTTAAGTTTGATTTAAAAAAAAAATGAGAGGATTCTACATAAGGAAAAATTAAATATACTGCCTGGAAAATGATGTGAACCATCGAAATTTTGGCGACAGCAATTTTTTAAATAAAAACATTTAAATTAAAAACTAAATAAACATAAACGGTCTATAATAGCCAGTAATTAAAAAATTAAAAATTAAATAATGACCGGATATAATTTATATCAATAATTAAATACCGTGTGGGCATCAAACACACAAAATGACGGTTGATATGAAAAACATATTGATCATCATTCAAAGGACGTTTGGAGAAAGAACGTTTGGTTTAACAAAAATGTATCTACATATATGAAAACAATAAATTTGTGAATATGGAAGAACGACAACGATTCCTACGACGATGTAAAAAAGAAGACGTTTTACCGAATTTTATAGTACATAAAGGAAAATGTTTCGAATCGTTGGAAAAGCAAAATCATCTGTATCACGAAAATATTAGACGAGCCAAAAGAGTGTTCCTAAAAAAGATGCTAAATTTGGAAATAAAAGTTTGTAATTCCGCATTCAAAAAACTAAACCATAAGGTGAGTGATTTATTTGTGTTTTTAAGACAAATATTTAGTGACGAACTCTTCGAATGGTTTGTTGAAGTGAGAGATAACAACATTAAACAATTGCGTGAGTGTAAAAAGGATATTCTGAATAAAAAATTTGTAAAATTAGATCGTGAACAAAATAAAATTGAATTTATTTGTGATAAAACCAATGTAATAAACTTGACGAATGTCGGTATACCAGAAGAATGTTATGTGGTTTGGAGTTTTGGTCCTCAATTTGGGATGCCAATCGAACAAAAACAAGTGCCAGTTGTTGATATATTAGCGGATGTCGAAAATATTTTAACAATTGATGTAAATGAGCAAACTAATGAGAAAAGGGCTAAGATTACGAACGACATAACAAATTTTCTAAAGAAAAAGCCAATAATATCCAGAAATAATAAGGTTTTTAAAAAAGCTCAAGACATAACCAACAGATTTTTGAAAAACAACGTAAATTTATGCATATTAAATTCGGACAAAGGTAGTAGAACGGTAATAATGGAAAAAACAGATTACGAACTTAAGATGACGGACTTACGTGTGGAGCTGCTAGTCTCCCATCGGGCGCGTCCTCAGGTGGCGGATAGAGGGAAACCCTAACCGACTTGTCGGAGGGTAAATGGGAAATAAAATACCATTCGTGGACCAAAACTAGCTAGGGGTGGTTCCCTGAATATAAGAACCATTATGGGGGACTCTAATGGAGAAAACCTTACGGCGCAGGGAAACGGATACCCAGTGCCGGCGACTTTGAGGAGTGAGCAAGCGGGCTCCCTGTCGTCGTTATCCAATGACCGCAATACTTCAGAGGTGATAAGTTCTGTAAATCCAGTTGGAAGAAGTTCCATAGTGCCACGATCACCAACAAGACTTTATGCAATGCATAAGTCCGAGAAACTTATTACCCCAAGTGGTACTCTAATCAGTCGACTGGACAATACATCCGGGGGGATCTATCCTCTTCGAAGGCTGGCCCTATGGATTTTGAGGAGGGCCAAACACTGCATGAAAGAAGTGATGCCAGCGGAAATTTTACAATGCGAGCAGTAGGATTCAGTGAAAGAACTGTTGACCTAGAAAAGGAAAATATGGATCTCTTTGAGAGGCTACAGAAGATGGAGCAATCATTTGCCAAGCTAAGCGAAGAAATTGAGTATCTAAAGCGAGAAAATGAACTTCTAAAAATGAATTGGGGTGCTAAAGAACAAAGCGAATTAGAGAGTATTGAACCAAAGAAAGTCAACTACCGGAAGTTGTCCAACCTGAGGCCAATCAACCGAAAGGTAGTAAATCTACCAAGAACATTGCACCAAAACTGGTGCAACCGAAAGAAAACCCCCCCCCCCCCCACCAATAAGTATCGTGGGAGTAACCAGTTACCCAATAATTCAGTCACTGATGAAATCGGTTACTGACAAAGAATATAAGGTAACAGCGCTAAACAATGACGTTTGGAAAATTAATACTCTGGACTCAGAAACCTATAGAACATTATCTATGAAGCTGAATGCTGAAAAGTATCAGTGGTTTACCTATGAGGACAAACAGGCTCGTCCGATAAAGTTATGGCAAGAGGTTTGCATCACACTTGCTCAAGCGAAGAAATAATGGAAGACTTAAAAAATAAAGGTCTTAAAATACTAGATGCTGTGAATATGATTAAAAAAGAGAGAATAGAAAACCAAGAAGGAAACCCAACTTTCAATAAAAGGGGACTCCCTCTTTTTATGCTAGTATTTGATAACTCAGAAAATGTTCAAAATATTTATGGTATAAAAGCAATTCTTCACATGAAGGTAAAAATTGAACCTATGAGGAGAACCACTACACGCATACCCCAATGCAAGAAATGTCAGGGATTTAATCACACCCAAAAATATTGCAGCCGGGATCCGAGATGTGTAAAATGCTCAGGTAAACATTTTACCCAGGCATGTATCATACAATAGGGAGAGATGCACCAGCTAAGTGTATAAATTGTAAAGGCCAACATCCGGCCAATTATCGGGGCTGTGAGGTTGCTAAACACCTACAAAAATTAAGAGATAAATCACGAAATCAATAGCAAAATCATGAAATTCGAAGGATTCAACCATCAAATCAGATGGATCAAAATCCACAACCAAGCAACGCAGGGCAAAGAAGAACATTTGCTCAGGTAGTGAAAGGCTCGGGTTCAACCAAATATATGAGCTCTGAAAATAATCGAATTATGGAAAACATTATGAACAGCACAGAAGCCATTACAAAGCGGCTAGATGACCAAAGTAACCTGAACAACATGATATTTGATCAACTGAAGAAAATGCAACTCCCACAACGCAATCCGATAAAAAATGTTAAGTAAGAACACAACTTTCAGAATAGCAATCTGGAATGCGAATGGACTTATGCAACATATTCCAGAAATAGAAATATTTTTAAATACAGAAAAAATCGACATTTTTTTTATATCCGAAAGCCATTTTGTTAAATCTTCGTTTATTAAAATCCGGGGTTATAACTTATATCATTCCATTCATCCAGCGGAAAGAGCAAGAGGTGGTTCAGCATTACTAATAAAAGAAAATATAAAACACCATGTAGAAACAGAAATCGAAGAAGAAACAATGCAAATCACCACTGTTAGGATTCACATTAAACACAGACAGCTTACTGTCTCCGCAATATACTGTCCTCCCCGGCATAACTTGAAAAGGAAGGACTACATTAAACTATTTAAATCGCTAGGACGTGATTTTATTATTGGAGGAGACTTTAATGTAAAAAACACCTATTGGGGATCTAGACTTACGGCGTCAAAGGGTAAAGAATTGTTTCAAGCAGGGCAGACATCAAAATGTGAATTTTACTCTGGTGGTTCCCCAACATACTGGCCCAGTGGCGAAGCTAAGATACCGGATCTAATCGACTTTTATGTAGCAAGAGGTATATCTCAGAACTATATTCACATTGAAAACAGCAATTCTCTAGTATCGGATCACTCACCGGTTATCATGACAGTCAGTGAAACTGTAATTCAAAGGGAAAATCCACCCAGATTAACAAATTCAAAAACAAACTGGGATCTCTTTCGTGAAATAATGGAGGACAAAATCAATCTTCAGGTACCGATTAGAAATTCTCGACAGTTGGAAGACGAATTGGAGCAACTCAATGAAATAATTCACTATGCTGCAATGGCAAGCACTCCCATTTTGCAAAATAAGAAGACGCTTAACATATCCTACCCAATGGAAGTTAGAGAGTTGGCAAGAGAAAAACGACGAGCTCGTAAAACCTGGCAAATTAATCGAACACCGGAGAACAAAACAATTCTTAACAATTTATGTAACAGCCTCAAATCCCTTCTTAAAGAAGTTAAAAATGAATCAATCAACAGATATCTAGTTAGCCTAAATGATGAAAAAAATTCTGATTACTCACTGTGGCAGGCGACGAAGGGACTCAAAAGACCCAAAATGCAAGTGCCTCCACTTAAAAAGGATGATGGAACCTGGGCAAGAGGCCACAAAGAGAAGGCTGATCTATTTGCGGAGTATCTCCAGGAAACCTTCCAACCACTACCAAGACAAACTGCCAATGAAAATATAATATCAATTCACAAGCTGGATGAGTTTGAAATACGGCCAGTAACTCTCAAAGAATTAAAATAAGAAGTGAAAAGTAACATGAATGTTAAAAAAGCCCCAGGGTATGACTTGATTACTTGCCAAATTATCAAAGCTCTACCAGACAAAGGATTTCGTAAGCTACTACACTAATCAACGCGAGCTTTCGGTTAAAATATGTTCCGAATCAATGGAAAGTAGCAGAAGTAATCATGATACCAAAACCTGATAAACCACCTAACGATAAAAAATCATACAGGCCAATTTCTCTGCTGCCAATTATGTCAAAACTCTTTGAAAAATTATTACTAAAGAGACTTAAACCAATAATTGAGAACCGACAACTAATTCCTCCACATCAATTTGGATTCAGAGAAAAGCATTCTACAATTGAACAGGTCCATAAAATCACCAACATAATTGAAAGAACGTTAAAACGTAAAAAAGTATGCTCAAGCATATTCCTGGACGTCGCGCAAGCATTCGACAAAGTCTGGCACAGTGGTCTGGAATACAAGCTGCATAGAGATCTACCGAGACAATTCTATGCTATACTAAGATCTTATTTATCCAATAGACACTTTCGAGTGAAATATGAGGATGAATACTCTGAGCGAAAGAAAATCTCTGCCGGTGTCCCGCAGGGGAGTGTCTTCAGACCAATCCTGTATTTACTATATACAAGGGACATACCAACCACAAATGAAGGAACCATAGCCACCTTTGCAGATGACACAGCAATTATGGCAGTTGGAAATAATGTCGCTGATGCAACGAGCAAACTCCAGAGGATGACTAATGCGGTTTGTAACTGGACAAAACGTTGGCGAATCAAACTTAATGAGACAAAATCCACGCATATTAAGTTTACTTATCAAAAGGCTTACCACCTACCTATAGAAATTAACTCGCGACTCGTGCCATATGCAAATACAGCTAAATACCTTGGCATGACCCTCGATGCCAAGCTTAAGTGGAGAGAGCATGTCAAAAAGAAAAAAGAAGAACTTAACATAAAGTTCAGAAAAATTTATTGGCTCATAGGTAGAGGCTCGGAGCTTACAATTCACAATAAGCTGCTGCTATATCGGCAAATTTTGAAGCCGATATGGACCTACGGTATACAACTCTGGGGATGTACCAAGCAAACAAACGCCAAAATGATCAGACGTTTCAAAACAAGGTTCTTCGTAGCATCGTCAATGCTCCGTGGTACGCAAGAAATGAAGACCTTCACAGGGACCTACGGATGGAATACATCAAAGAGGAAATAAAAATGCATGCCGTAAAACACGAAATAAGGCTCCAGGAACATGGAAACCCCTATATTCGCCATATGATAATAACCCTGTCGTTGAAAGAAGACTCCAAAGAACGAGGCCACTTGACCTAGTGAACTTACCAAACTAAAAGTAGTAAATAGGTTTAATTGATTATGGGGCTAACCAGTGGGTTACACCCCAACAAACGTGAGTTTTACTAGATATATAAAATTTGTATTTGAAAGAAAAATTGCTAGATGAGCGCAGTCTCAGTCGTAATAAAATAAAATGAAAAAAAAAAAAAAAAAATTCGGACAAAGGTAGTAGAACGGTAATAATGGAAAAAACAGATTACGAACTTAAGATGACGCACTTACTTCAGGATACAGACATCTATGAAATTTTACAAAATGACCCTACCAAAAAAATTAACACCAAATGTTAAAAAATTATTGATGAGATGAAAAATAAAAACTTGATCAATAACATGCAAAAATTACACTTAAAAATTAACAATCCCTTACCACCCAGAATTTACGAACTTCCAAAAATACACAAAATTAATGTACCATTGAGGCCAATCGTTTCGACTATAAATTCCCCAGGTTATAATTTAGCAAAATTTTGTTGTGAAATTTTAAAACCCTTAACGCAAACAAGCAAATTTAATGTAAAAAATTCATTTATGTTTAAGGACACTATAAATGATGTTATGTTGGCGAAACGGGCAAAACAAAAAATGAGCGAATGATTCAACATAAAAGAGATGTTGCACATATTAACAGGCAAAGAAATACTCAACCGTCCACGTATAGATCAGCTCTTGTAAAACATGTAAACGAAAGGAAACACGAGTTTGATATCGATAATGCAATCGCTCAAACAGTATGCCAAGCCTTAAACCAGATTTGATGGCATTGCTTCAAAAATGCTTACAAGAAAACAATTGCTACAACCAAAGTTTAAAATATAATCTGGAAAATAGAGCAAGAGGAGGAAGAGATAATTTTCAGTTAGTGATTCATGCTGACCGAGTACCATCGAACAAACACAGCGGTAGATTTAATGTTCCTACTACAAACGAACTAGCTGTACTTCTGGTAGACGAGGATAAGGGACCAAGATATATCGTCCTGCACTACTGAAAACGTGTCTCTGAGCTACATCGCTCCTACGATCCGCTCCAGTACCCCTTATGTTTATTAGAGGGGAAGACGGCTACTACCTAACCATAACGCAACAAGATAATCCAAACCGAGAGAAAACCAAAACAGTCTCTTGCATGCAATCTTATTCGTACAGGCTCATGGTTAGAGCAAATAATATTAATCAAATATATTTGTTCAAGAATTTGTTTAACCAGTATTGTGTCGACATGATGGCGAAAATGATCTCCGAGAGATTAAATTTTATACGTCGAAACCAAAAAAAACTTCGTTCTGACGATTACATATACATAGGTCAGTACGTTATCCTATCGTCGTCATTTACCGGCTCACCACGTTACATGCAAGAAAAGACGCAGGATGCCATGTCGTATATACGTAATTACGGGCGTCCAGATTTGTTCGTGACATTCACCTGTAACCCTGATTGGCCGGAAATTAAAAATGAACTATTTCCAGGTCAAAAACCTTTCGATACCCAAGTATCACTACTTCAAATAAATGATTCATTTCGATGGAACTGAGTACAAGTTTGAGTTCCATTATATTATAAGATTTGCTATGAAAAGTGAAACAAAAATACTAAACCGATGGAACTTGTTATATGTGGGTTACTTAAGTTCCATCGATAATTTTGATAAATGGAAAAAAACTTGGAACTTATGAATGAGTTCAATTTTTGTTATACTTGGGTAGATACGATATAATTTCAAGAGTTTAAAACCTCAAATTGAAAAAGCTTATAAATTTATTTACCAAAAATGAAATATTTGGTACGGTAAAATGTGACATGTTCAGTGTAGAATGGCAAAAGCGAGGTTTGCCCCACTCCCATATACTTTTGTGGTTACAGCCAAAAATTCAGCCGGACGAAATCAATAATATAATTTGTGCTGAGCTCCCTGACAGGGAATGTGACCCTCTTTTGTATGAAATAGTATACAAAAACATGTTACATGGACCTTGCGGCGAGCAAAACCAAGCCTCACCATGCATGATAAACGGCAAGTGTTCGAAGAGATATCCCCGACAATTTATTCTCGAAACACAAACTGGCGATGATGGCTATCCCACATATAGGCGAAGGGCCCCTCAAGATGGCCGGCAAATTACCACACTTAGAGTACGTGGAAAAACGTTGACAGTAGACAACGGATGGGTTGTTCCTCATTGCCCAATATTACTGCGATGCTTTGGTGCTCATATAAATGTTGAATACTGTCACTCCGTGCAGGCAATCAAATATATATGCAAATATATTAATAAGGGTTCGGATCAAGCTACGTTCTGCATCCTAAATGACAAAGATGAAATACAGAAGTACGTGAACGGTCGTTACATAAACACTTCGGAGGCAGTCTGGCGAATATTTCAGTTGCCTATCCATAAACGATATCGCACTGTCATTCATTTGGCTGTACATTTAGAAAATGGGCAACGGATGTATTTTACGGAGGATAACATACACCAAATCGTGCAAAATCCACCAAAAACTACGCTAATTGGCTTTTTTAACCTGTGTAGTTTGGATGATTTTGCCAAAACGTTATTATATCACGAGATTCCAGGTTAATTCACATGGAACAAGCATGTATTTTCCAGAAGAAAGCGTGGGAGAAACGTTGAAGGACCCCCAGGTATTAAAAAGGATCAGACTCTCGGTAGAGTTTATAACATTCATCCAAATCAAACCGAGTGCTTTTATTTATGTATGTTGCTGCATCATGTCCGAGGGCCAACTACTTTCGAGAGGTTGAGAACTGTGAACGGTATTGTTTACCCAACTTTCCAGGCAGCTTGCCGAGAACTTTGCCTTCTAGAAAATGACGATCACTGGAGAGATACACTTACCGATGCCGCAGTCTTTCAGTCGTCATATAAGTTAAGAGAATTGTTCGCAATAATCTTGGTTTTCTGTCAACCAACCCAACCCAACGTATTGTGGGAAACATTCAAAAAAAATTTATGTGATGACATTCTTCACAGAGAGCGGATATGATGCAATGATAACACTGTACCATTTTCCGGGGATATCTTTAATCAATGCCTCATTGAAATAGAAGACAAGGTTTACAGTATGAGTGAGAAACATATAGTTGACTTAGGCTTGCCTTCATCGAAGGCGTTCATATGATACCACTATGTTGTGAAATTACGTACAAGAAAATTATCGTAAGTTGGAATCTAATCATCGAGGAGCTTTCGATAAAATCATCGATAGCATTAATTACAACCGTGGTAAAATATTTTTCGTGGATGCTCCTGGTGGAACGGGAAAGACATTTCTTATTAATATTTTACTGGCTAAAGTTAGATCTGAAGGTAGTATGGCCCTAGCTGTTGCATCGTCAGGTATTGCTGCCACACTCATTAGCGGTGGTAGAACAGCACATTCAACGTTTAAATTACCTCTAAACGTCTCTCTTTAACAAGAATCCGTCTGCTACATCAGAAAAAATGGTCCTCTCGGAAAAATAATACAAGAAACTAAGCTTATAGTGTGGAATGAGTGTACGATGAGTCATCGAGCACACATTGAAGCCATCGACCGAACCCTAAAAGATATTAAATCAAACAGGAAATTAATGGGCGGTATGACGTTTGTTTTTGCTGGGGATTCCCGCCAGAATTTACCAGTTATACCAAAAGGAACTCCGGCGGATATTGTAAAAGCATGTTTGAAATCATCGTCTATCTGGAATTTCGTAGAGAAATTGAATTTGAGAACAAACATGAGAGCACAACTTGGCGGAGGAAGTGCCGAATTCTCCCGGCAATTACTTCTAATAGGAGATGGAAAATTTCGAAATGTAAATTCTATCATCACAGTTAATCACCAAATAGGGACCGTAGTTACCACAGTAGCAGAGTTGATTTCGGCAGTTTATCCAGGAATAGAAAATATTTTTCAAAAACCATATCATTGGCTATGCGAAAGAGCAATCGTTTCGCCACGTAACTCATCTGCAGAGGAAATAAACCACATCATCTTAGAAAAATTCGACGGATAAACTCGGGAATACAAATCCATCGACACTATCATTAATACGGAAGATGTAGTTAATTATCCGCAAGAATTCTTGAACAGTCTTAATCCCGCCGGCTGTCCACCATACAATCTTAAATTGAAAGTTGGAACTCCAATTATATTGCTGCGCAACATGAATCTGCTCAATATGTGCAATGGCACCAGATTGCAGATCAAAGCAATGCGCAATAACATACTTGAAGCGATCATTCTTACAGGACCAGCAGCTGGCGATCTAGCATATATACCTCGCATTCTCATGATCCCTACAGATTTGCCTTTTCAGTTTAAAAGGCTGCAGTTTCCAATTAAACTTTCTTTCGCAATCACAATCAACAAATCACAGGGTCAAATCTTTAAGTATATAGGAGTAGACTTGCGATTAGAATGTTTTTCACATGATAGTTTGATTGATGCACCTGATTAACAATTGGATTTGTATACGCTAAAAACATTAGCATTGCCAGAAGAAATTCAATTAGCTAAAGATAAATTGAAAGCAACGGCATCCTAAAGAAAATTAGAATTTAAAAAAGACGATTTTATTATAAACGAGAACTGCAAATACTTCTACATATCTCCAGAACTGGTAGGTACAAATTTGAAAGTTTTATGTTTATTTATTATATTGTTCATTTAATTTTACAGATTCTTTATGATTTTGAGCTAAACTATTGCTCAACACCGAAACTGAAAACTGAATGGGAAATATACCAACGACACATTTTTACTATGTATAGTCAAAAACGCAGGAAAAAAAAAAATTTGTAAACAGAATTTGAACGGAGTTGTGGTAAAATCTAAATTTATGTATACCTTAATATACCTATTATTGTATTGGATGGTAATTTGATACCATTGTCCCCGGAATTTCAATTTATTGATGCTTTAGATATAGTTTACAAACTACACTTTATTTTTAACATCAAATATGATAACAATTTAAGGCTTTTTTGGCTATTTTTACAAAAATATGTCTATAAAATGGATTTAGCTAATGTACCAATAACATTAATAGATCTTCATATAAAATTTAAGAAATTATTGGAAAAAAATTAACTTCTTTAAATTTAAGTTTTGATAGTGATTTTGAAAATTATTTCATTTTTTTTTTAATTGTTGAATTATAAAATTTAAAATTTATTGAATCAGAACCAAATTAACATTATAATTTCGATTTACTAACATACCTAGTATGTACTACAGTGGTAGACATTCGTATAAACGCACTATGTTTTTTGAATATACTTCCAAGAGTAAAGTGTTTTGAATTTTTTCAAGTGGTCTAAATTGTGTCTATCATCTTAAATCTGTTGCTAAGATAAACCATTAGTAAAAATTTTAATGGTTTACTTTAATAAATTGAAAAATCTAAATTTCAGGTGGACATTCGTATAAACGCACTTCTGATAATGTACTAAAATAAAAACCAAAATTAGCAATTTTTCATATATTATTTTATTTAATATCTGGTCTGGCCCTGACCTTTCTGAATAACTTCGAAAATTCGAGAAGGCATTGAATTTGTTAAATTTTTGAGGGCTTTCAGATCAATTGTGGCCCAACATTCACGGATGGTACTTTTCAAATCTTTAATTGAATTATATTGCTGTTCATTTCCATAAACTTATCGGGGAAGGCCCTCTAAAGGTTTTCTATAGGATTGCAATCAGGACTGCAAGCTGGCCATTCAAGAAGGGGAAAGTTTTTCTCGAGAAACCACGGTGTGGTCTCCTTCGAAGCATGGATCGAGGCATTGTCTTGTTGAAAATTATAATTCTTGTTGATGTTATTATCCAGATAATTTATTAAAACGTCTTCCAAAAGTTTCACGTACATACGGAAGTTCATTCGTGTAGTTACATATAAAGCAGATGGGAAGCTCCGCGTTATAAGAAAATGCTCCGCATACCATAACACACCGCCACAAAATTACGCTTCGACCTAACGACGCCATGTTCCTCCAAATTATGCCAGTAGCAACTGTAGCAGTCGGGAAAATCCAGATTAATTTTTTTTCCGTAAGAAAAAATTACACTCTGCCAATCCGTTATCGACGACATGTTTTTACGAGCAAATTTGAGCGGATTATTCGTATGCATGGCCATTAAAAGTGGTTTGATCCAAAATTTTGTCCATTTTATGTTCGGTGAACTATTAAAAATATGGGCAATGTGTCGGGTCGTCACAGGAAGATCCAATGGCCTGCATGATAGACGGTTTCCTGTATAGCTTCTTTGCGGATTAGACCTTTCTGGCGAGCTGAGATCTTGGATAGGCAATAGTCCTGATTGCAATCCTATCGAAAATCTTTAGAGGGCCTTCCTCGAAAAGTTTATGGAAATGAACAGCAATATAATTCAATTAAAGATTTGAAAAGTGCCATCCGTGAATGTTGGGCCACAATTTATCCGAAAACCCTCAAAATTTTAACAAATTCAATGCCTACTCGAATTTTCGAAGTTATTCAGAAAGGTCGGGGCCAGACCAAATATTAAATAAAATAATATATGAAAAATTGCTAATTTTGGTTTTTATTTTAGTACATTATCAGAAGTGCGTTTATACGAATGTCCACCTGAAATTTAGATTTTTCAATTTATTAAAGTAAACCATTAAAATTTTTACTAATGGTTTATCTTAGCAACAGATTTAAGTTGATAGACACAATTTAGACTACTTGAAAAAAATCAAAACACTTTACTCTTAGAACTATATTCAAAAAACATAGTGCGTTTATACGAATGTCTACCACTGTATAAGAAATATATATATTTTTGTAAATTTAAAAAGAAAACTCTGAAAATGAATCGTGAAATCCGTTACGTCTGTTATATTTGTCAAAAAACTTCTTCCTTCATATCAATACTAATTAAGCATTTGAGACTGATGCATCAACAAGTAGATTCAAAATCTCTTATTTTACGGTGTGTTTATGATATAAACTGTGCATATACCTGTAATACCTATTCAGATCTTAGTAAACATGTCGTAAAATGTTCAAACCAAGTTAAAAAGGTCCATAAAGAGCCATTAGATTCAAATTTACTTAGATTAGTTAATTGCGAAAAATTTGCTGATCCTTTTATCAGCGGTAACGCAAGCAAACAAAGTAATTTAGAAATCACTGCTATTGAAGCACCAGGATCATCTTCCATTGCACTCAGTAATGATATATGCCGTGTTTTTTTATAAGTCTCGATAGATCTCAATAGATTGCATCCAGATGTTCTCTAATTTTGTGGTTAAACTGCAATTGATTCAGTTTATTTGAATCAAGAATAACTTTTTATTCAATATTCCATCGTTTTTAATTCATTTCCTTGAATTACACAACTTATTATGAAAATCTTGATATATGAAAATCTTGCTTTTTATCCAGATATGCTATCGAGACTACAGATTTTCTCTTTCATGAGTAAAGACACACAATAAAAATTTGTATTTTAGCATAGAAGCATACCAAGGTCAATTTTTAGTACATCTATCATACAATAGGAAACTAGTAGCTGATTTACATTCAATCTTTTGCTCTATTTTAAAAAACAGAAGATGTACGTTAAAAGTATTCATTTTATTATTATTTCCTTCCATTATAAAGAGGCATATTCAAAATGTGTTATTTAATGCTATTTACCGCAATCCAAAAATTTTTTTTTGGCGAAAAAAATGGAAAAATCGAAAAATGAACCTGTTTATCATTTTTCGTAAAAGTTGCTCAAAATTTAAAAGATCATAGTAACATTTTGAAAGAAAAAAAAACGTTTTAGTATGTCCGTCTCATTTTTATATATGGATAAAATGTATTCGCACTTTTTCTCATGTATTTATGCTTTTGGTAAAACAAAATAATAATGAAAAAATGACGTAGCGTTGTCAAAATAAACACAAATTCTTAGTGCTGCGAGTGCCAGTATTTTTAAGTGGATGATAGAAGTAGTTACAATTTCCCAGTTTTTTTTTTTATTTTGGCAAATATCTGAATAGATCTATCGAGACTTATAAAAAAACACAGCAATAATAGTTGAGAGTGCGGAATCCATGGGCCGACCCACCTTTCATGTCAGGACTATAGGCTGGCATGAAGTAATGCAATGTGCAGGTGATTTAATCGAAAGCGGGTCTATAGCGTGGAATTATAACTGATTTTGGTACCTTAGCTAGTTTTACTCATGACAATTTGGGTGCAAATCAAATATTAGGGTTTTCTGGAAATTTTAATGCGCATTACTTCTTCATTTATTAGAAGGAATTGTACCTTTCATGATTCTAGCTCTCTTTAATTATTTTTCTGAATCTAAAATAATAAATTTTGAACAAATAAATGATAGAATTCATTCATTTAGTTATGGTTATTTGTATCGAAAAACACTTCCTACATCACCTGTTAATAAGGATTCCATAGGCCTATCGGCTTCGCAATATTGGTGTTTAATTCTTCATTTACCATTCAAATTTTAAAGATAGCTTTTTCTAAAACAGTAGAATTTATGGTAAGAAATAAACTTAAAAGTTTAATTGAAACTCATTTAAATGTTGTTGTACACATTTTTCATCTTAACCTTCACCTTGTCGGTATATACCCGGGTAAATATCGTGATTTTGACAATTGCATTTCTCCGCGGCTTTTTAACGAATTTTAAACCAGGTCCGACTCAGTGACTCAATGTGCATGAAATTTATGAAAAATCAGTTATTACGAAAAATTATGTATATTTAAGTACATTTTTTTGAAAATTTTACAGTTTTTCGACCATCTTCACAGTATATACCTGGGTATATAATTTATTGTTTCATATATTTTGTATGAAATTTCTCATAAGTTTTATTAAATAGTCGACTAGTTTAATTGTCATAAATAGTCGACTAGTTTAATTGTTATCTGTAAAGCCTATTGAACTAACTATTGAACTTTTAACTAAAGTAGAGAGTATGTATGCATGAAATCCGAAATGTGTAGATGCAATAAAAGATTCTGTTATGGATATTTTTTTATTCAGTAAGGGGCATTTTGCTGATCAAGGAGTACCCCGTATCGGAATCGCAAGTCCACTAATTTTTAATACCGTACTTCTCTGAATTCGAAGGTATATATTGCGTGAACTTCGTTCGCCCTCTAGAGAGGAACAGCTGCTCATTGATAGTTATGCTTTTATTTGATCTGTAATTGCCTTTCTTCGTAATAGGTACTGGCTTATCGGATTTTATTATGGATTGCATGGTGGCATCGAAATCTGAATAAAACGCGTTAAACTTTAGAAACGATAGACGGACATAATTGCTCAATACAGCGGGTAGGAATTTTTGTTTTCAAAGTTGCCAAACTGCTATATAATTTGATCTTGTGTTCAGATTATTTGTTTTTTATTCGGATTTATCGCATTTTATTTGATAATTTCATTTTCAGCCTTCTTATTTGTATGTCTACAAATTATGTCCTGCATCGATGCGCCAAACAAAGTGCAAAATGTGACGACATCGTCCAAAATCTTGATGTTAGGATTGGGCCGAATAAAATATGGCTCGCATATTATGTCATGCGCTATTAACACTTGTAAGTTTGTAGGAGTTTTCCTCCGTTTGTTTCCATCTTTATCCATGGTAAACCGATGGTTGACCGACAGAAATCTAAACTGATCATCTTCCGAGTTTGTAGCTAAATTCTTTCCTATCTTTTGAAAATATTTTTGCCGTTCCTCATACGAGAGTCTAGTGAATAATGAAAACGGTTTACTTTTGAATTTTTGCTTGTGTTAAAAGGAATCCCATACGAAATTCACACAATTTACATTTATATACCTGGGTATTTGAAGTGAAGATTAAGGATTTTTAATTGCCGACAAGGTGAGGGTTAAACTCATCCCTAAACATCATATTCTCATTTACCACAGTGTAATGACACTATTGGGTCCGATAAGCCAGTATTCTACAATGAGATATGAATATAAGCATCAATATTTCAAAAACATTGCTAATAATTTAAAGAATTTTATTAATTTATCTAAGACTTTGTCTAATAGACACCAAAAAAAGTTTGCTGTAACTTGGAATCGGTCGGACTTAAGCCGACCAATTAAAATAGGAAAATTAAGTAATCATAAGAATGACTTCTAACAATTTTCTGGAGTTCTAAAATTTTTGCGTCTAGAAATTTTTTACCTGAAAATTGGATTAAGCTGAAAAAATATTTTGGGTGGGTAGAACATTTTTTTAAATGGGCGGGACAAGGATATGAGACAACTGAGATCCGTGAACAAGAATGCCCAAAATGCTTAGCTGTAAATTTATTTTTTTTGAATAAAATTTTTGGGAGCCCTTTCGATTTGAGAAGCACTGATCTAATTGATATTTCTTTTGGAAAATTTCAAAGAAAATTTATGGAAATCGCAATGATATTATGGTACTTAAATTGTTTTTGTTTGACTTTTTTAAACGAATCGAGCTTAAAAAAATGCAAAACACTCTTAGGAACTTACGCATCATTAGAAATAAAACATTTATATAATTTCTGTCAATATATGGAATTTGATTTTTATTCCCAAGAAGATATATATTTTTGAATATTTAGGCCTGTCTCACGACAGTAATATCACGACAGAAAACCAATTATTTTTAATTTTTTTTTAGCTTGCTTCTTATTGCTTTAAATATTTTTATGATCTTTATGGAAATGGAAATGGTATTATTGTCATGAGATCAGACATTTTAAACTTTTTTATTTTGTTATGTTGCACATGGGTGGGTCACCTATTTTCATGAGACAGGTTTTACTGAGCGTGACATAATTTCGGATTGCGTTTATTAATTATGTGAGTCTCTGCAAGGCTATTTAGCCGTCTCTCCCTCCACTCTACTGACTCTACATTTTGAACTAAACAATGCAAAGCAATGTCGTTAGAAACAATTTTCGTGTCGAACAAATAATTTTGAAACGCACTCTTTATAATAAATTTAATAAATTATATTAACACTATCATTAACTAGGTGGCAGACAATACGATCGAGATAACGGTCTAACCAGCAAATATTATACTCGTACACTAGAGGTCGTTAGCAAAAAGTACAAATTTATTTTATGATTTTATGCAAACGCATTCTTACATAGACGCGCAACATAAGCAAATCATAAAAACGTATTTCTCCAAATTTTTAATTTTTAAGTTTTATTAAGTTTTTGAATATAAAACCAAATTAAAATTAAATAAATAGAAGCATCTAGATTATAGTGTTCTACGGAAGAGTAAAAAATAGTGCATTATTGTGAATCCTAGATCCGCAAAATCCGCCCATTATAACAAAGGTGAGCTTTTAAAATAGGTCAGTTAAAACCATATATTCACCAACACCCACAAAGTATCGAACGGGTTAATTTTAATTATAACAAATTGTATCGCAATTTCGGACTGTATTATTTAAATCAGGCAAAACCGTCAAAATCATACATAGAAATCAAAAATCGACATAGCATAAATACCAGAAAAAAAACTTATTTTATCGTCGATCGATTACTAATCGATTTGCGTAAAAGATAAGAAATATGTGAAGAATATATGCGTATTAATTGAATATCGCTATTGTTTAATAATAAGTGTATTGTTTTTATGTAACATTATTTGTTTGTGTTGTTGTTAGTAGTTAGTACCAAAATAACGTTTTGTGTTGTTGTTGTTTTTTTTAAATACAGGGTGCCAAATATTTAATAATTTTATGCACTTATCATTTTGATCAGTCATTTTGACAAAGATGAAATGAAAGAAAAATTTGACACCCTGTATCTTAAAAAACACCAACAACAAGACAAATTATTTTCCATAAATGTTTGGATTAACTAGTGCTACACATTCAAAATATAAAAAACTAAAAATTAAAACATGACTCCCAAAAAAACGTGATTTGACGAACTTTTCACTACAATGTATTTAATTAAGGCTTTTTGACAAAATAATTTTTGTTTATTATACAGTATATCGTTGAGTTTGCATCTTCAAATTTTCAACAAAAACCAGTTGGTAAGCTTGTGTTATCGAATCACCGAGCATCAGAATAATGGAGCCCAACGTTGAAGAGATTATCAACAATATTCCATTGGATCCGAAACAACAACGTGACCATTTAAAATATCAAGTGGCAAATTTAAAACTAGAAAATATGTTTCTACGTTCCGACATCCATCAAATGAAAATTGAATTTGAATATTTCAAACAATTATCAAGCGATAATTGTATTGAAATTAATGGTATCCCACTCGATCAAATCAAGGATGATGCCGATGAAACGGTTGTTCGTTTGTTCAAAGATAATTTTAAGATTTCTTGGTTTGATAAGCGTGAGATTAATTATTGCTGTGTCAAAAAATATCCAGCTGGGACTATATTTGTGAAATTCGTTTCCAAAGCTGTAAAAGTGGTATTATTGGAGTATACCAATAAATATGAGCCAACTTCACCAATTTCTGTTCGTCATACAACTGAATCAGATATTTCCGGTTATATAAATAAATACCAGGCGTATCATAAGCGTAATCTACATAAGGCGGCCTTGGAAGCAAAAATCGAATTAAATTACAAATATCTTTGGGCAAAGAATTCAGTCATACAAATGCAGAAGGTTGATGATCAACCAATGAATACTATTACTTCTTTGGAGGACATTAATAATTTGTTGTAAGTGCCAAATATAGCTCTGTATGTAGTTCCTGGGTATTTCGTATAACATCTCTTTAGTATCTATACCTTAACTTAAAATAATATTTATAGGTTAACATTATTTGGATTTTTATAGACACATTTAATTTACAATTTATCAAATTACGTTTACATATAAATTTCTTTATTTATTGCCTTAAATATATCGATCTTCAATAAGGACTTACAAATATAATCACAAAATAAAGCTTATTTAATTTAATATTTTAATTAAAACAAATATTTAACAAAATGCATTTTATTTGTAACATTTGACAAAATGTATTATTTGATCAAAAAGTTGTATATTTAAGAAATATCTAAGGCACAAAATTAAGAAATGTTTATCATTAAAAAAACTATGATACATATAAACGTAATTTGATTAATTATAAATTAAATGTGTCTATAAAGAGCCCCTGAATTTATTTATAAACATTAAAATAAATAATCACCAGTGTTGTCAATATTGTTTTTTTGTTTAATTATTTAACATAATAGCATGTAATAGTGTAGTAAATCGTAGTTTATCGACCAAACGGTGCAGTGGTTAAAGCTGCGGCGGTTGGAACGGGAGGTACCAGGTTCGAATTCCTATAGGGGCGGGGATGCAAAAGGGATTTTTCATCATCTGATTACGATCGGTGATGAAGATGAACACAACTATAACCCCTCCCCTGTTGGGAGTGCAGAATCCATGGTTCGATCCAACATACATATCAGCACTATACGCTGGCATGAAGCAATGTATCAATTTGGGTAATATGGCGTAAAGTAGGACGGTAAAATTAACTGCGAAAGAGTTGGGAGTGCCTTAAGCCCCAGAAAAGATTGCATAGATGAAAACATAAAAAAAATCGTAGTTGTAGTTCTTCCAGCTTTAATTAGACAAAAACCTTCTTAGTTTTTTTTTTCTTCTAACTTTCCAATAATCTCGTATGCAACTTGTTGTCTGGACAATATTATATATAAAATTTGCATGATTGGGTTTTTTAAGGATGACAGCTTGTATTCTATACAATTTGATAGAAAGCATTTAACAGCTTTGGTGTAGTCTTAAATGAAATGAATCGCAACTACATCTGAACATTTCACAATTTAATTGAAAAATCTTGTTTCCTTATAGTATCCGTTGTAGATGCACTTGTTGTAAGCACTAAACAAAACTTATTTACTTAATGGAAACGCCATACAATATGGAGGATTATATAAAATAACAAATGTATAAGGCCTATAATAGCCTATAAAATAAAGTATTAAATCAAAATATTATTAAGTATATTTTATTACTATAAAACATAGTATCTGACGTGGTGCATTGAAACGTACATTTTCAATTAAATTTAATCCACCCAACAGTTAATACATTATTACACATAGCATAGTATAAATACATATAGTACTACCAACATGCGAAAAAAATGTTTCACCGGTGAAGTTCCAGACGTCGCGTCGATCGCTAATAATCACTCAGGATAAAACGTTAGTAGCCGCCTAAATATATGCGAGATCAACCAATTAATCCAAGAAACGAAACCAAACAATAATAGACCTTTGTATTGGTTTTGTACACGTGTACATTTTTTATCCTACTCTAGCACATTTCATATTATTGAAATGCTGTGTATCAAAACCAACAAAAATGTTTATAGACATTTTTGTGTGTATCCAGAACTGACCTATACCAAATACACCAATAGTACTAATTTAGATAAGCGAGACAGTAGTCATTCGCAATTATGTTTTCGTTATAGTTAAACGAGTATCAGGGTGTCCGGGTTTGGAAAGCTAATCCGTTAAGGCGTGATTCCTTGGTTCATTACTTCATTCTGAGAAAGAAATCGTGGAGGAATGGGGAGGGGAGGGGGGGGTCAATTGTTGATATCCTTTGAGATACAGGGTGTTCAGAAACGAGGAAAAGTATGATCTTAACAAACTGAATTAAACTTGATGCAAAAATATTTATGCATAATTTAATATATCGCATTTAATTCGTTTTGAAAATGAATTAAATTCTCGAGGAATAAATTCGTATTAACCTGCGAAGTTATATGGATTTTGAAAAAGGATTTTTTCACAAAATAAATGCAAACGGGCTTCAATTTTTTTTTTTTGGTTACATGAAGGGGTGGTGTTTATATTAAAAATGCTGTTTATTTGATTCGCTGGTTTAAGAATTATACCGATTTTATGAAAAAAGTACTGTTGCCATTTTTTACGAAATTCGTACGGACTGTAATGTGTTAATTAATTTTACAAATTATACCTTCATGGAAGACGGTGGATATGAATGTCGCGGAATTAATTCATAATTGAAAATGATTTACCACGGGGCGAAAATGTTAATGAATCTTTTTCGGCGGAATTAATTCAAGTGAAATAAATTCAGGGAACCGAGAAAATGTCAGTAATACAATCAATACAATGTCAAATACAGGATATTGTCCCGATATACGTGGTCATTTCCATTTAAATCTCACATTTTTGTCCCAAAGCATATTTTTAATTAATTCGATTTTTGTCTAAATATTTCAGATAATTTTTAAAGAGTATAAGTTTATTTAACTCATAAACTCTTGATCACAATACAGAAATTAATGAAAATGAATTTTTGTAAATTATTTTGGACTTTTATTTAAAAAAAAAAAAACAAGTTTTTCTGTCATTGGTCGCCATTTACATTGGTGATATATCTACTTCCAAATGGTATATGTATTAATCTTTTTGTATTTTCAAATTAATAATTTCAAAAATAACATAATATAGCATTTCCAGATTCATTTCATATATTTCAACTTTAAAATTATACTTTTCTGGACCACAATTATACTTTTCAAAATCTATATTAAATTTTTCAATTTTGGTTTTCTACTTTTATATTATATTTTAGTTGCATAAAAGTAAATTTTATAATTATATTTTTCTATTTCTAATTTATATTTATCAATGTAAATTCTTATTTTTCAATTTGCAGTTTATAAATTTCAAAGTTCACTTTAAAATTTCCAAAATTGTATGCAAGGTCAACAAAATTGTAAAATTCTATTTAAATATACAACATTACAAACACGCTTCTTCCAACGCTTATTCTACATATAACAACAACTACTCGATAGTTGCATCGAGTTGCAAACTATACACCAAAAATCTTTAGAATTGGAAAGATTAGAAATGAATCTCGATAACTGCTGTTTGTAGTTTGTTTGGTTTACTTTTAAAATTATTTCGTTAAAATAATAATAAGAAAGAAATGTACATAGTTTGCGGATCCAGGGCATTGAAGTATCTCAAAAAATTGAGTTTTTAGCACGTGAAATGCGTAAGACCTGCTTGATTTTCAGTGAGATTTTGCTGCATTGGATGCGCACAATATTTACATACTACATATATGGTTACAATAATTTTTGTTTATTTCATAGTAAAAATTTGGATCCCATATTTGTTTGCAACTCTGCCTTAACTTTAATTAGAGGCAATAAGCTTGTTAGTTTATACTGTAATTTAAACTCTAACGTTTAACGCAATTGACTAATTTCCAGGAAATTGTCTGGATGTCGAATGTCCATCGAATGGCGAATTCCGTACATACAGCTGTGCTAAATGATTAATTGCACTTAATAATAAATTCCGAAATAATTTTTTTGATATTTTTTTCTGACAATTAGTTAAAATGGGTCGTGGTAAGCAATGCTCCGAAAGCCAGAGAGAAACTATCGAAAAACCACGGCGGCAGGGTCGAAAATTAAAAGAAATTGCTAATTTCGATATATATTGTGTCAACTTTTCTAAAACATAAAACTCGACCGGGAACTCATGCTAGAAAAAGAAAAACCTCCACAAAAACTGACGCTCGAATCATCCGATACTTTAAAAAAGAAATTATCCTTTTAAATTAATACTTCAAAAATACGTAGACGTTTAATAGACAATAATTTGAAAGCAGGTTTGCCTAAAACGTGTCCATCATTATCCAAACAAAATATCCGAAAGAGATTAAATTTCGCGCGGGATCACGTGAAATATCTAGTTACCAAATGGTGAAATGTATTATGGTCTAATGACACGAAAATTAATTTATTTGGATCAAACAGCTCTTTAAAATATATTACGACGTCCCGAAGGCAAACAATATGACCCCCGTTACACCACTAAAACCGCGGTGGTAATATTATAGTATAGGTTTGTTTTTCTTACAGTGGTGTAGGCCCTATATTTTGGATTCAAGAAACTATGACTAAAGAGTTTTACCTTACACATATTATGTGACACAATGCTGCCTTTTGCCGAGATCAACATGCCCCTTCGTTGGGTGTTTCAACAGGATAATAATCCGAAACACGCGGCGATGGTGGTTACAAAGTGGTTCAAGGATAATAATATAACTACTCTATATGCTCCACCCAGCCTAAAGAAGCCTAAATTTGGTTTCGTACTGAAAAGTAATGTCTACTCCTCAGATAGCTATGACCGAAATACAAAAATCCAACTCTCACTAAATACATTAAGTATATAACCAGAGTATATTGACTTAGCGAATTATATTCACTAATTCAAAATCAAAAAACCCAAGCAGAAATCTCATTTGTGTGTGTGTGTTGTATAGTGTATCATGCCCACACGAAAAAATTTGTCTGATTTAATATGAAAAAATGTTTTGACAACATATTATTTATTATTTTATAAATGCATTTGGTACGAAAATTACTTAATACGACCACCAAACATTTTATTATTTATAAATATATTTATTTAAATTGAGGTTATGTTTTACTTCTGTTACGAAAATTCGCGTTCCATTGAATATCTACTCACAAATACTTGGCAGTAGCAAATTGTCCCTAATGAAACACATTGACTATAGAGAAAGTTTACACCACTATATTTAGTCACATGGTGTAAACGCTAGTTACCCAAATTGGGTTAGGCAAGCAAAATGTGTGACCTAACCTAAAATAGGTCAACTAAAAATATGGTGTAAACAGTTCGACTTAGGGAATTTCGAATTTTTCAATAGATGCGATTTGTTAATTATCATTTTTACAGCACAAATAACGAATAAAAATAGAAATATTAAAATTAAAATCAATAAATGCCAAAATGATATAATATTAAATAAATAAAAAATACATTTATTGAAATATTTTAATTTTTGACATATGACGCAAATGCGACCTATATTTATTGTGATGTAACTGGACTAAAATAGGTCACCATTTAGGTAAGTCCACTAAATATTTCGTGGTGTAAACTACCTCATTGACGATTGGAGCATCACGGATTCCACCTAGTGGAACATTTTTAAACTGAGCTAGCTGATAATTTGACGTTCTAAATTATTGTAAACAATTACAATTTTGGATTATAAAAACAATTTTTAATTACCGCATTGTTAAATTTTATTTCGTTGCATTTGTGACAAATAATGTCATTTTATCAAGTGCATCATTTTAATTTTTTCCTCGAGAGGCGCTTTCTCTACTTTTATTTAAAGTACTTTTCATACCAGGTGCCTCAGCTTTGAGCTTCATTATTCACTGCTTTTGGCAACCCGGTATAACGAAATGAGGTTAAAACAGAACGAAAAAAAAATTCGTCGAAATTTTAGGATGAATGCGAAAATCGTGTTTATTTTTGGAAGAGTTCAGTAACGAATTTTATTATACCATTTAGTAAAATATAATTCTCTCAAATTCAGAATTTGTTATTTTTAAATAAAATTTAATATATTGTATGATATTTTAATTGAAATTACTAATAGGACAAATTTGGTAGATGATTTCATCAATTTTCATCAAGATTATTTTTTATTTAATTGAAAATTGAATATTCGTTGATAGATCGTCGTCTATATTTCTGTCATGTGGCAAAGCTATAAGTAGTTGCGCTTCAGTCCAGTTAGTAATCTTCAATGCGTGTAAAAAGACATATGAAAGCGAATTATCAAATCCACTTCGGTAGTGGATTATGGTGCGTGTGAAAGCGACTTATTATGCTACGACGATAGAAACCAGGTATTAACGCTGCTGTATCTGTTTGTGGGGGTAAAAATCGAAATTCTTTCATTCCATTTTCGCTATTGACGATTGTAAAAGTAGAGAAAGTGCCTCTCGAGTCAAAAAGTTATAATGATGCATCTGCTAAAATGACATTTGTCACAAATTCGACGAAATACAATTTATCAATGCGGTTATTAATAATTGTTTTTATAGTCCAAAATTGGAATTATTTACAATTATATTAACAATCCGGTAAGTAAAAATTATGTTTATAGTTCAAAATTGGAATTGTTTACAATAATTTCGAACGTCAAATTATCAGCTAGCTCAGTTTAAAATTTTTCCACTAGATGGAATCCGTGATGCTCCAATCGTCAATAGATACATTTTATTATGCTTATTGGGGGACATACTCGATACGTTCTAGCAAGCAAATTAGTAACTTTTACAAGCTGAATATGTCATTTTCGCATTCTCGATTGGTTTTGCGACCTTCTAGTAAGAAAAATATTTAAAATAGTTGCGGCCAACTATTTGAGCTCGCAAAACAGAAAAACAGTATAAAAACATAAATTTTTGGTTGTTTGACATTTCACTTTGAGACAGTTTACAAGCTATCAGTGATTTTATATTTTACTATATTGAACAAATAAAATAAACAGTAAGCATGAAATATATTTAGTAGTAAATGGAAGCTTTAATCATTGTAAGACGAAGAAGAAATCGGGTTCCTCGAAAAATCTAGACAGGAAAAATCCATTTGAATGCGAAGAGAAAACTTTTTTCAGGCGATATCGATTCACAAAACCGGCCGCTCAATTTACCATTGATAAATTAAGCGATCAGCTTCGAAAGGTTACTGGCGTGCGTGGGTCAAGCAATTCCTCCTTATTTAACGGTAAGACAATTAACTTATTTTAACAACACTACATAATACTGCTATTTTAGGTACATACTAGTTTAAATGTATTAGGATCTGAAAGTTTTCAGTTCATGACTGGTGAGATGAATTATCATCAACTGCCACAACCAACTGTAAGCAGGCTATTGAAAGAATTTGTAAATTCAATACAGGGACACTTAGAAAATATGGATTCCCAAATGTAATAGGGTGTATTGACGGAAATCATGTTCCAATAAATAAGCCGCACTTACCAGATGCGTGTGCTTTTTACAACAGAAAAGGATTTTTTCTATAAATGTGCAAGCAGTAAGTTTGTTATTCAAATACCAGAAAAGAGGAAAATTAATTTTTTTTTATCTTATAGGTGTGCAACGCTGAATATTTTTTCACTGATATTGTCATCCGTTGGCCAGAATCCACACACGATTCCCATAAATTCAAAAACAGTTCCCTCTATCAGTTTCTGTTATCAAGCAGACTTCCGGAGAATTCCTATCTTCTGGGTGATAATGGATATCCATTGTTGCACTGCCTAATGACTCCCATTATTCATCCAATGACATTCGGTGAAATTAGGTACAACAATCAATATAAGGGAACTCGGAAAATTATAGAACAGGCATTCGGTATATTGAAAAGCCGATTTCGTATTATTTGCAAAACTAGAAGATTTATGTGCTACGGACTGGACAAATGTGTGCAAATAATTACAGCTTGTCCCTAATGTAGAGTTTGACAATAAAGGCGAATCATTAGACTCCGAATCTTTTCAAATACGAGGTAATATAACAAGGCAAACATTGATTAATTACAATTTTAGAAATATTTGTAATTAATTAAATTAAACTGAATTTTAATTTCTACGTTTTAATTTTATTTTCAAAAATTCATTCTTTGCAGAAAATCACATTTCACTTACTCCAAAATAATGTAAAACTAAATATGTAAATTCAATAAATGTACTTAAATTAATTAATTATCTCTAAGATAAAGCGGTATTCTTTCGGCAATGTCGCGAAGTATCTCGTTTGTTAAATTGTTCGCTAACTTTGCTTCCTCTAAACTCTGTTTCTGCAAAGCGTTCATAATTTTCGCCTCCTCCAATTGCTGATCCTGTATAATAATATTCTTTATGGTTATTGCTAACATTTGGCCTTCAAAATCATTTTCGATTTCCCGACTGCGCCTCTTATTTCTTGGGCGTTTAACTCTTCCCGAACCGTTATTGGAAGATTATGTAGGCTAGACAATATCTAAAATTCCATACAGTGAAATGTTTAACTTGTAAGTTAACGTCCCTAAATGCATCAACATAGCAATTAAAGGCATACATCGAATTATGGCCAGCTAATTGTACAATAATCTCTTCATAAGGCTTTAATTCTCGAGGCGCGCCTCCACCTGTTTCTCCTTGGCGGTTTTTTATTTCAGTCAATCGTTTTTTAGTGCAGTAAATTTGTTGCGAAGTTTCTCCCCATTTCTCGGAAATGCTGCAGTTGCGAAAAATTCATCCGCAACCTCGTTCCAAGCGCTCACCAATGCCTCTCCAAATAAATTTGATTCTCCTGAAAAATTATTTTATTTAAAAAAAAAAATGTATTTACAAAAACAATTTACAACCATACCATTTACTAAGGTTCTGCGAGTTTTTAATATTTTTGAAAAGTTTAATAAATCACTGTCACTGAAATTTGGTTTCCTTTTTTTTTTTGGGGCACTCATCTTTATAAAAATTATTAACTCGTTTTATTTAAAATTTCTTTAATCTGTTGTATTTTGTGGTTACACTATTTTGTTTTTAAGTGAAATGTCAAAAATTATACTCAGCATTTTGCTGAATATTAACAAATATGGCGGACTTGCTAGAAGTATTAACAGTAGCAATTTGTTAATATGCGAGATGTGCGAGTATGTCCCCCCATTGATTATTGAACCAAAACACCTGGCCGCCATTTTGAAATCTAAAGAAAACCATGTTTTTTATTTATATACTTTCAGTACAATTCTTATATCGATTTATATAACGTGTAGTGGTAGTTTGGTTGGCTCTTAGTGATATTTATCGTAAAATTGTGTTTTTTTATTAGTTTTATTCGATTTATGTTTTTTTTATTTTTGGAAGAAAATTGTGTGTAACAAAAAATTTAATTTATAAATAATATTATACTAAATTTTAAAAGTGTTTCTGGTGCATTAAATAATTTAAATCACTGCTTATGGAAAATTACAATAATTTAAAAACCAAATTATGAGGAAATTAAGTGGTGAGTCAAAATATCTTAACCTAAATGCAGTTCTAAGAATCGGTGGTTTTCTATTTTTTTTGTTGAGTGGTTAAAAACCACTTGAACAAAAAACTCATTTGCATTTTTATAAATAGTAATTGTAACTTATTTATTTCGGTTAATAAATAGTGATATTTAATCATGTTAAGTGTTGTGTATAGATAACAAAAAAAAAATAAAATAAATATGGCCACCATTTTAATGTTGTGCATAGTGAATTCACAGTTAATCTACATTCCTAATTTTTAAGTTTTGTATTTTATTCTCAAAGTAAACTAACTGTAATAGAATAAATTGAGTATTTGGAATTAAATCTGGTTTATAATCCATTTGGTACACAATCAGATAATCCGAATAATAATTTTTTTATGACATATGGCGAGTATCTAACAAATTTAAATGGCTTTATTGCACACATTTTGTTCAGTTCTTAGGTTTCTTCTTTTGTACGCATTGCATTTTACGGTAATTTGATAATTTCGTAACCTAATCCTACTTATACCACAGAATAATAAACAACGTATTCTTTGCTTATACCAAGATGTTTGATAAAATAACTTTTTTTTTGTTATGTCTGTTGAACGTTCTGCTGCAATTTAACCAATTTTGTTTTAAACTTGTATACATTTTCTGAATGTAGTTGACGACTTCTTGGCGACGATATGACACCTACGCATCATGATTATTCATTTTAAAGTCTCACCAGTAACATATATACATACAAGGAATGATAAGTTTATTTAACGAAAGGTACATAAATTCTTTCATATCCATTGTGGAAACTTTAAGAGAAATTAAGAGAACAAACCAAATAATATTGAAATAACTAAATGCACAAAATACCAAAGTATAAGAACAATCAAACCAAAATAAAATTATAAGCCAGCGCGAAGCTAGCGACACTCTTTGAATATTATTTTCTGGTACTAACATTAGATGTCTAGTAAGGGAAACAAATTCATTTAAATATGATATGAAATTTTGTATTGAAAATGGAATATATATTCCCTTCACTGTAAAGCATATTCTCAATTTCTCATTTCATTCGTTTTCACTTTGTTTCGTTTTTCTGTATTTTTGGTTTTTATGTAAATATGTAGCCACATCCCCATTTGGTATCAAGATGTACCGTAGATATAGTTTTGTTTATGTATTATGATTTTTTATATTCATATAGCTAATACAATTAAATCGAAAGGTTTTTTCTGTATCGAACTACATAATTATTTATGAATGAAAACGTAGAAAATATTTCATTCATGTTTCTACCAAATTTTGTTTATTTTTTTCCTTGCATTCAAAATAGTTTGTGCAGGCTAAATTTGTATTACACACAATCTTCTGTGCACATGAACCAAATTGTTTTTGTTAGAATTTTTTGTATTTTAAATAGCTAAATCAAATAAAATAAGCTTTTTATACCTACAATACAGAGCCTAGTCAATCTGTGAAAAAGGTTAAAGAGGAATTTTTTATTCTTTTAGATGTCGGTCCGTAGATTTAACAAGCACTGCCAGGTTAAACATAAAAAACACTAATTTTTAGCTATTTTACTTATTTTATTTCTTTAAAATTTTTAATTCAATTATTTCTTTTGGACATTTAACAAATGTACAATAACTTTCAAACAATTAATTAACGATTTTCAGCTCATTTTAACATTTAAAATTATGAAAATTAATTGTAGACCAATTTGAGGAATAACAAATACATATTATAAAATTAAATACTTAATTAAACAATTGAAATTATTATATAACATTTATTAGTAATTTAATTAATACAAAAAGATAAACTCAATTAATTCATTGAGAAAAATAGTACAGAAAAATTAATTCACAAATTCAAATGGTGTCACAATCACAACCATTTAAAATAATACTGTACATTGTTCTCATAGTTTACTATTTGGTAGACTATTATTATTGCTTTGTTTTTATTATTAACTTTTATGTCTATTGGCAATGATTAAAGCAGCTTTCGCGTATAACCCAGGCTGATTTTCTGCCACCCTTCCGCCAACGTTTTCTGGGCTCATTTTTTATGGGAAATATGGTAATTTCGAACTCCGAGTTCTAACTTATGCGGCAAGCATACAGTTCCATCATATTTAAGCCCAGTGAATTGTGGTGATTTGTTAATTTTAGGATGGTTTTATAAAAGCCATTCTGGGACGATATAAAATATTTAATTCCAAGCTTAACTTGAAATTAAGTTTTCCTTGAGAAAGCGGTCCATATTGACTTACAGCGGTCGATCTGACTTACAGCTCCACGCGATTACATCACATGCACTTTCATGTTTCACTGTTCTGCAGTGCTAAGCATATTTTACAGTACTACAATTTTCGGCCAAGTTAAGTTATTGATGCCAATCGATACCTACACTGAGAAAATTATAATACTATTCAATGTTAAAGATTGGGTACTTTTAAAATAAAGAACTGTGTACTCGTTCAAAATTCGTCATAAACGTCGAACTCATACTGTAATAACTCATTTACCGCCCTTGTGACGTAAATAATTATAACAACACTGGTTACAGTTGTATCAGCCGAAAGATTTTTTCAAAATTGAAAATTATTAAAAATTATCAGCAGTAATATCCCAAGGGCATTGATAATTTCCCGAAATAATTTTATTATATTTTTTGAAAGCACGTTGCTTGGTAACAGCCCGAAGCCGTAGGCTGAGAGCTGTTACCTAAAAGCAACGTGCTTGAGGAAAATATAATAAAATTATGAGGTACTTATCAATGCTCGAGGAGTATTCGACGAGAAATTTTTTTGCAATTTTATTTTATTCTAGTAGTAAGGCTGCTAGATTGTAAATTGTTCTATGAAAGTGTCATTTTGAAACAGTATTTATTGTAAAACAAAACTATAAATTCTTTTCATCTAGTAGCCAGAGTATGTTTTTGTAAAATAGCAAGCCTATTAAATGGGTCAATTTCGAGTCACGTGTACAAAATAAACCAATCAAAATAACATTACACTGATAACATCCCTAGGGAAGTAATGTTATTTTGATTGGTTTATTTCGTACACGTGACTCAAAATAGACTGATTTAACAGGCTTGCTATTTTAGCAAAAAAAATTCAATAAAGATTTACATCATTAAGTGTATTGCTTTGGTAAATTTACAAGAAAATACAACAACAATTACATTAAATAAATCCAAAAAGGATTCAGCTAAATCCAATTATTTTTTGAATTTACTTAAATCAAATCCGATTTTTAGTTTCAATACCTACCACTAGAATTTGCTTCATATGAAACACATCAAACAAAAATTAAATTCAAAAATAAATCTTTGCGGGTTGCTTTCTGAAATTTTAAATCCAAACCTAAATCTAATCCTTTTTTACCAAAGCAATACACTTATTATCAATCTTGTCAATAGAAAATCAAACAGTAAAAAATATCAACTTCACCGATGTCATTTCTGAGATTGCTTCAAAAAGAGCAGGAGGACTTTTATAAAATGATTTTTTAATGAACTTTTTATTATGAATTAAATTAAGCATAATTTGTTTTATGATAATTTCCTCTCGCTTAGGAAATAGCGTATTTTTTATTTACTGCGTTCAGCTATTAATTTTTGAATTTGAAATACCCAGAATGAACCAAGGAATCACCTCTTAACGGATTATCACCCCAATCCCGGACACCCTGTATACTTATACTTTATCGGTTGCATATTTGGTGATTACACGAATTCAATAATTAATTTAAGTTAAAGTAGAAAAGAAAATTAATAAACAAACATTTTGAAGAACATTGAAATAAAATGTTACAATTTTTTCTTCGTCATATTAACACAGTACTGTTCCTGTGTAAGTAAATTTAATAATTTTACTTCTAAATTACTTTTATAATTATAAGAAAATTCATTGTTGTTTATAATGGAATAAAACGTTACTAGAAGTATCAGATGGTGGAATTATAATTCCTAAAGTAATGAAATTCCAATCGAATTCTGTGACAGACATGATCATAAGTATAGCTCAGTCTAATAATTTTGTAATAAATCAGAGGTACAATAAGTAAGATTCAATGTTATATCTGTGGCAATAAATTTAAGTAGCTTATCTCACTTTAAGTAATTTTTCAGCAGAGGAAAAACAAGTTTGTGTTGGAAATTTTTCAATGATCCACTTCAAATTAAGCCTTGCTTCAAATTAATCCACAACATTTTGATAAAATGAAAGTGAAACTGGCGTCTCAGGTATTCAGCAGAAGCGTAGTAGCTGGTATAAAGACTGCTTACGAGCTAGATAATTTTTCCAAAGTTGTCAAAAATAAAGCACCTGCAACCTGGAAGCTTTTCGATAAATTTGATAAATTATTTGATATCCTTAATTCAAAAACCTTGTTTGATGCCAATCAGTATAAATACGCTTTAAAAAACGATGAACTTAATCAAAGTGTCGTATATCTTAATGAAATGATAATATATTTAAAAAATATTAAGATGAGTAACCGCAAAAAAGTTTATTCTTTCGATGGAATGGTACAGACAATTCGTGGGGTTCTCTTCATTTTAAAGAGTTTAACACAGGATAACCTGGGTTTTGAATATTTATTAACATCGAGATTAAACCAAGACGCGTTAGAAAATACATTTTCTTTAATAAGATGAGCAAACGGAAATAATTTTAATCCATCGGTTCAAGAATTTAGTTTTACTGTTTCAAAACTTTTATCCATTAAGTATCTAACATCCTTCTCGGGCTTATCAAACTGTGAAGATGATGCAGATTCAACATTATTAAATGTTATACGAGAAGAACAACAAAATGATGAATGGATAATAAGGTATGAAAACAACACTAACAAAAAGTCTTGTGAAAATGATGCCTCAAGTCTCGTTGAAATTGGTGATGAAACTTTTTCGTTGGTTGAAGTGGACGAAGACTCGGATGATGACGAAATGTATTCATTAGTTGAAGTGGAAAACGATGTGAATGATTCTTTAATTGAAGAATCTAGTATTAATTCACAGGCGTCTTCCAGATATTTCGTTGGATATTTAGTTAATCGAATTGTAAAGAAAATAAATTGTGCGGCATGCTGCTCCACACTACTAAAAGAAACGGATTATGTAGAGAGTAGTTCTAAACTGCTGATAAAAAATAAAAATTATTTAACAGATTGTTTCGGTAAGCTACGTGCCCCATCGCAATCTTTTTTTGAAATTTGTTGTCGACAAATATCAATTTTTGATTCGTTTTTCAAATCACATTCCCACATTGTTGGGCTCAAACATGACCTCTTAAACATTTTATTAAGCAGCAGCATTGACAAAGAATTTTATGATATTGATAATCCCTGTTACGACCATCGCGTTCAAATTTTGAAACTAATGCTTCTTATATTAATTAGAAAAACTTGTAATTGGCAAATGGAAAAGATTAAGAAAAATAGTACATATAAATGAAATAGATTCCATTCATCATTTTTCAATAAAAATTAAAAAGTAAAGGGTTTCTTTAATAACAACCATAAATTTGAATTAATTTTTAGAAGCAAATTTTATTTAATTTGTGTTAGATCTTAGATGTTAAAATAAATTAAAAACCGCATATATTTTAATTGAGGAAACAGTCATATTAATTCATCCTTTTTTATTTTGCCACGCAAAATTATCGCATGACGGTTCATCATGTTTCTTTTTCTAAACTAATCGAACCAATTTGTTTATAAATACGAGTATATGTACATACATATACCAAAAAACCAAAATAATGTACACAAACGTATATAAATAAAGAAACACAAAAAAAAAATGTTCGTAAAAGCACGAGAGAGAATTTTTTTTATTTAAAGAGCAGATTCAGTGAAGGAAATAAATATTCCATTTTAAATAAAGAATTTCATTACGTTTATAAATAATTTGTTTCCCTCGGTGTACATCTAATGTTAGTTTTATTTTCGGCCGTAGTGCGCTGATTGAATTTCATTGTTCTATGCGCTTAATGCTTCTTATTATTCTTTATTTTATGCTAAATGTTAGCGAAGAAACATTTTGTTTGTTTGTTATTTGTATTAATAAAATTTGCTGCTGCTTACAGTGGAAAATTTTATTAACTCAGTGAAGAAACATTTTGTATTTCGTACTCGTACTAAAGATTACAAAATAAGTAAAAATATTTAAATACACAAACCAAAAAAAAAATCAAAGAACTAAAAAGTAAAAATGTTGATTACAAAATAAGTAAAAATATTTAAATACACAAACCAAAAAAAAAATCAAAGAACTAAAAAGTAAAAATGTTGATTACAAAATAAGTAAAAATATTTAAATACACAAACCAAAAAAAAAAATCAAAGAACTAAAAAGTAAAAATGTTGATTACATAAAAATATATATCATTCTATTGTCCGTCAGATGGCATATCAAACAGAGCATTTAACAAATATACAAACCAAGCAAATTCACAAACCACAATGATAGTATTATGCTGGATGGCAGGTTTTATTTAGATACAACAAAGTAAATTTTTTGAATAAAAAAAAAAAATGAACTACGTAAAAAAATGTTTATCAAGTTGTACCGATAGAGGTACTACGGCAAAGATGAGGTTCAGTGGAGAACCTTGTCACGTTTACGAAAGAGGGGACTGCAGTACTTCGATATGAACCTAAAACTCTGCAACGAATCGTTAGACAGGCAATTTTGGAGAATGGCCTATCTGAGGGACTAACCCCTGAGAATTATCCGGACATTTTAATTTACGAGTTGTTAGCAGATGTGTCAACTCCTGAAATTTACCTGACTAAGGAGTTCGACTGGTGTTGTCCGGAGTGGTAGCACAAAGTAAAAAGAGGATTGTGTGTATAACTAATATTTAAAAACTTTATTTTTGTTTCTAGTTGTAAATTTAATAATAAAATATTATTTAGTAATTAAACAATAGTTTTTTTATTTATCTAAGAATTATGCAAATGAATCAAAAAATGACGTGTCGTAAATAAAATATGTACTATTTTATAATATATAGAATAATGAAAACGTAATCAAAATAATAATTTTTTTGTTAATTTAAAAACAATAAAACAATAAAAACATGATCGGAAATAATATTTTACGGTTGTAATAAATTTTATATTCTTCTTGATTGACGTTTCGTTACAGAAATGCCAATGTCATAGAAACGGGAATATTATTGCTACATTTAAAAGCTCACTTGATATAATTATTTTTAAATGTTGACGATATTATTTAACAACAACAACGTATTAGAAATACAAAACAAAATTTTTTCTTCGTTCTTTTTAATTTAATAAGATTTTAAAACAGTTTTGTAGACATGATTATATACTTTGATTTCGGTTTGTTAATTTACTAAATGTATGATGCTTCTACCATCTAGCGGAACTATCTATCTATCTATCTATCTATCGTTAAAGCTTTTCTTTTTTAGTACGAGTACGAAATAAAAAAAAAAAGTTTCTTGGCTGAGTACGACATCTACTGTAATAAGTTTTTTCTTTTTTTTCTTTAGACTTTTCTGTTAACATACATACTTTTATTATTATTATTATTATTTTTTTTTTTTATTATGCTTTCATTTTTCATTTTCAATTAAAAATATTTTTACTTATTTTGTCTGTAAACAACAACAACAACAACAACGTATTATAAATACAAAACAAAATTTTTTCTTCGTTCTTATAAATACAAAAGAAAAAAATGTTTCTTTTTTTTTGTATGACATCTACAGTAATAAGTTTTTTTATTTTTATTTTTTCTATAGATCGTGATATTTGTTCATTTTAGTACCGCAATTGTCGCTAGTGTGAATTATCTTTTCCATAACAAATGAGGTAATTTACACTAGCGCACCTAGCGTAAATGATGGCGAAGTTGATGCTTAGTACAAGTGCTAAACATGATCTATAGACTTTTCTGTTTTAGTACGAGTACGAAATACAAAATGTTTCTTCACTGAGTTAATAAAATTTTCCTTTCATTTTTCATTTTCAATTAAAAATATTTTTACTTATTTTGTCTGTAATCAACAACAACAACAACAACAACGTATTATAAATACTTTTATTTTTTTTTTTATTATTATACTTTCATTTTTCAATTAAAAATATTTTTACTTATGTACCAAACATCAACTTCGCCATCATTTACGCTAGGTGCGCTAGTTTAAATTATCTCATTTGTTATGGAAAAGATAATTCACACTAGCGATAATTGCGGTACTAAAATGAACAAATATCACGATCTATAGACTTTTTTGTTTTAGTACGAGTACGAAATACAAAATGTTTCTTCACTGAGTTAATAAAATTTTCCACTGTAAGCAGCAGCAAATTTTATTAGTACGAATAACAAACATTATGTTTCTTCGCTAACATTTAGTTATTTCAATATTATTTGGTTTGTTATTTATAGGAATAAAAGCTAAATCATATTGTTTGGTAACCAAAAATGATGTAGAAATTAAAAAAATTAAAGGAATTAAAAAAAAATGTTGTACAAAAAGAAATCAATTCCATAGATTATAAAAACTGTATTTTCAATAATGAGATTATTACCCGAAATCAGCTTATGTTTCGTAGTATAAAACATGATTTATATACACAAATGGTAAATAAACTATGTTTAGATAATTCTGATGATAAAAGATTTATTATTCCTAACACATTTGAAACATTACCCTGGGGACATAAGGATATTGAAAAATATCATGTAATATAGTAAACTAAAATTATTTTTAATCTGTAATATAGTTTAATTTTTTATTTTTTTTATTTAATCTTATAAGTACATCAATTGTTTATATTATTATTATTGAGCTTAGTTTATAAAATAATGTATATTGTATAAATAAATAAAAGTATTTAAAGTAAATCGTTTTTATTAATCCATGAGTTGTGTGATGAAGTAAAACCTAACCATTTAACGTAAATTCTATCAGCTTTCCTTTTCAAGATTTTCTCTACAAGGTAAGTATTCGGATGATTGGTCTTTTGCAGTTCTTGTTCATAAAACCGACCAGCTATTGGATTTCCTTGATAATCCTCTAGTAAATATGTTATAGGAAATTTATGATTAATGTTTAAGATTTTAAATATTTCAGTAGACCAGTTTGGAGTATATCCTTTTTCAAAAACTGTTTTAAATTTGCTAACTCGAACGAAATCGCCCACATGAAATTTGTTTTTATATATTAATTTAGATATCGGCATATATACTCGTTTTAATATTTCTTTCTCATTTGCCTTAGTAACCGCTACTGGAGCTAATTTAATTGTTCGATGTTTTTTGTTGTTGTATTTCTCTACTAACTTTTCTAGAATATTTAACCATTTATAAGATCCCTGAAGGCTAAACATCTTCCACATCTGTTCTTTTAGTGTTCGATTAAATCTTTCTACTATACCTGCTTTTATGTGACTGAATGTAGAATAATGATTGATATTGTATTGTTTTATTAGATGATTAAAATGTTTATTGTAGAATTCAGTTCCCATATCTGTTTGAAGGTTTCTCGGTATTCTTTTACTATGACGGAAAATTTTAGTCATTTCATTTACAATTACCTGTGAAGTTTTATTCTTTACAGGTATAACCCAAGCAAATTTAGAGAATGTATCGATTACGGTTAGAAGATATTTAAAGTTGGCATTTTCTTTTGCGTATGGAATCATTTCCACAAGATCTGCCTGCCATAAGTCATCGATTCCTAAAATTTTAACTTGACGTCGAGTAAAATGTTTACGTGCTGGCTTATGTAATTCATCTACAATTTGAATACGACTCATTGCGTTATTGATTTAATAATGAAAATTATATATATATTTCAAAGCCTATATATAAGCATTTCTTGTCTTTCTTTAGTTTTCAAATAAATATTAAAGCTAATTGACTGTTTACGGTTCAAGATTGATCATACAATTTCTTAGATCAAAAGAAAATGCTGTATTACAAATTTATTTTTTTTAAAACCAACAAATTGGGTAATGCGAAACTGTGTAACTTTTATCACATCAATGGATGAAGGGAGATGATGTTTAAAATATCAGGCTTTAGTTAATAAATAATTTTGTTTTAATGTATTAATAATAAAAAATTATAAAAATATTTGGTTTTAACCATTTATTAATGCTTTTAAAAAATATTTAATTCTTTTTTTTCATTGTTGTTTATGTCTTGGTTTAACATTTTTAAGTGTTGGTTCCATCTTTTCTGGATGCTCGCCACAAACATTGGTCCTTTTTCTTGTAATAGAAACTTACAATTTGGAAACCAAAATGCATGCTCGTCCCATGGATGATCGGTAAAATTCCAATCTTCTATTATACCTTTACAGCTGAAGCATTTTGTTTTATCATCTTTACCATAATAAAAAAATCCAGCTGCAGCTAGTGCTTTCGGATCAACCTCGAACTTCATCCAAACTGATGGATTGTAAGTAATCAATCGGTTTGATTCTTTTTGCATTGAATCTGACCAATTTTCACTTCCCGCGATGTCCATCCACCAAACTTTTAGTTTTGATTTTTCCATCATATTTGGTGTAATATTTCTCATTGAATCTGGCCAATCTCCTTTTGAATGATTAGAAAAGCATGATGATCCCACTTGACTATTGCATATGGAATCGATCGACAGATCACCTCGTTTAGGCTGATTATTTGATAAATTATTAAACATTCTTATTGTTTACGATACCGTAGTCAACGTTTTACTAAAGTTTATTAGTTTACACTCAGCTATTTATAGAATGTTTCACTAATATTTTATAGAACTAAGCAGCTTTTCCATCTAAAAGAATATTAACCTCAGAGCATTCCTTTTAATAAAAATTAAAAAAATAAAAAAAAAAATAAAACATGTTTGTACGTGTTTAGTAATATACTGATATTTTATTATTTTATTTTATTTTGTTTTATTTATTACATAGTTTTAGTTAGTTATACTTTAACAACAATTTTTTCTTTAATGAAATTAATATACTCTAATCCCTTCACCATATTCATATAGTCACATTTTGGAAACCATATAGCATGTTGTTCCCACGGTTGTTCGGAATCATTCCAGTTTTTTAATATTCCTCCACAGCAAAAGCATTGTACCTCATCACCTCGCTGTGTGTAGTAAAATCCTGCATCACATAATGACTCAGCTAGATATTTTAATGATTGAGGCCATTTCTTCTTGTATGAAGCCATTCGATTTTTATGTAACATATGCTGAGCTGAACTCATATTGAACTGAGTTTCGATATCTGAATAATCTGGATACATTTTGTTGAAGATTTAATTAACGACTGACTTTATAAATTAATTGACACAAGTATTTATAGATTCATGAAGAATCTCTTTAAAATAATCATTAAATAATTTAGTTTCACAAAAAATAGGAAGTTCATAAAATAGTCTTGAATAGTTAATACTTGTATTTAATTCTATTTCATATGGTAACATCGGAGGTTGATCAAGCTGTAAAATCTTCTTATCCACACACTGTTTTAAGTAAGATTCATAATAATCTGTTACAAGATAAGCAGTTCGATGTTGATAATTTGTCACTGCTGATATGAATGGTATTAATTTATATAATCGACTCCATTATTTTTCCTTTAAAGTAATTTTCATATTACAATCTTGAATAGTTATCACTCCTTGTTTGTTTTTCGATAAAATAAACTCATTAGTTTTAATGATCCCTAACTCATTATCATTCATGTATTTATTTATTTCTTCACGTAATTTATATATTTTCATAAATGTTGAAAAATCTATTATTTTGAAGCTGCTGGTTTTGTTTATTAAAATTATAGTAGGTAACAATAGATTTGAATCGTAACCAACACTAATTAAACTTTTTTGTGAATTATCAAGAAAATATGTATATGAAAGTAACAAATCTGGTATTTTGTTCTTCATCTTTCAAAGGCTAAAGTAAAACTAATTTTGACTTTTGCATTTTTGATACTTAGAACATGTTTTATAATATTTATATACATTATGTAATTTGTAAGACGATGTAAATGATTTTTTAATTTTAATATCATTAGATATTAAACTTTTAGTTCCAAATCGGGTATAAAATGATTTTAAATTCTTCTTTCGACATTGGTATAATAAAAACATACAGCAAAATTCACCACATACTGTACTAATACTACTTTGTAGTTGACGTTTATTGTATATGTATTTCTTACAATTATTTTTTAAGAAAGTTTTAATTTCAGTATGACGTGGAGGAAATCCGTATGAATCAAAATATATTGCGTACCCTTTAATGGGAATGTAAATCGCAACCCAATGTTCTCCTTTATACTTTGCCTTATGTGTGTTTATTACAAAAAAGATGGGTTTTGATTTTATTTGATGTGGTATTTGATCCAGAGGATAAACACCATACATATACTTATTTATACATTTATTCGATTCTAAAGCACTCAATATTTCAAAATTATACATTTTAATGTGTATGGAATTGATATCTGTAATCTCTATTTATAGTCTACCTTAAAAATTTGTGAAAACATTACGGTTTTTATTAATTTCCATAATTGCATTAAACTCAGAATATACAAGACATGTTATTGAAGAAGGTAATGATTCAGAAAACCGCCCTTCTATTCTAATATTACCATCGTTTAAAAGATTCTCACATAAAGAATTAGCTGATTGATCTGCCGTTAAATCAAAAGCAAGCATGAAACATCCTTTATCAAATAATTTTTTTGTAATCTGATGCCCTTTATCGAAATGATTAATACCAGTTCCATTAAATAATGTAGAGTATGCACGTGTGCTAATGTAGGCATTTGGTTTAGTATAGTTTAATTCAATCGGTTGATTCGGTACTTGAACACCATTCCTGACCAAATTGAAGCTGGATAACTTATAATGATTGAAAGTGTATGGGTTACTACTTCGTTTTCCAATATATGATGAATTATCAACCATTGCAAAAATTAAAAGGTTTGGTAAAGTACCTAAAACAACATTATCCAATGATAGAGAAGAACTCCCTGCTGGTATAGTAAATGATTTCACTTCAACACGTTTATATGGATAAATAGCATTCTGCTTCTCTAAAACATTATGATGCGCAATCAAGATATTTGGATTTACTTTAACTTCATTCATATGTAAAGAGGCATCTAATATTTTAACCGTTGCGTTACCAGTATCAGCTTCCATTATATAAAATTCAGGTTTCTCTAAACTCAAAACTATTCGAACGTCAACATTATTTAATAAAAGCTTATTCTGATTGAAAATATCTACATGTAATCGTCCAATTAATTCAACTTCTTCACTATTCTTAAATAGTGCCTTTCGAGAGTCTAACCCAGCATTTTTACCACTCTCAATCGAATCCAAATTACCTTTATCCATAAACCAACCAACAGATTCAAGGTGAGTTGAAGCTGCATCACTACCATAATTTAATATTGTTTCAATATATGATCGATAATGATAATTAATATCAGATTGTGCAACTGGTTTATTATTTAAATATACTGTACATTGTCTAAAAAGTGAATGTAAAATATTGTTAGCTACACCAATATTAGTTGTATTATCAAGTACTCCACCCTTATCATCTTTAAACAGTTTAACTCTTAAACGAAGTTGAACACTTGATAGATCTCTGTAGGTGTCTCCACGACCTAACAATGCAAATTCGATTGTGGAAGGATTATCTAATGAAGCTAGTGGTTTATGTACAACTTCATATGTATCTAGAATATTTGATTGTATAGGTCGATATGAAAATAAATCTAATTCAGCTTTCATACATTCTCTGGACATCTTTAATTAAAAATATCTAATATTCGTTTCTTTTGTCGACGCTTTCGTTTCAATGGTGTAATCGAATGATTAAAATTTTGATTAACACGTCTTCTTTTTATAGCTTTTTTACAACACCCCGTTCCTTCTTGAGGTTTTGCTAGTGTTTTCAAACCTTTTACGGCTAAATCTTGTACAGCTAATTTTCCCTGTTCTTTTAAAACTTCTCTAAGTGGTTTAGTACTAGCATCACGTAATATAGCAGCTCCGGTTTTAAATGATTGATTTTTAATTTCATTAAGACCTGTTGAAATCATTGGTCTCAAGAATTTAAATAATCCACTGAAAATACTACCTATACCACTTCCACTTTGTAAAATATGTGGTTGTGTATATAAGTGTCCTATATCACTCATACTACCACCTGCTTGTAGTAAATAATATTTCGTATATTCTTTATCCATTGTAATGTTTTAACTAAGTATTTTAAGATTTTTAACTCATATTTATACTATTCTTTCTAAAGTGAAGCATTATATATGTAGGTAAATAGCTATCAACAAAATTAATTCTTTCACTATATCCATCCGTTATTAAAATAGATATTGAGTCAATATAAGTTTTTTCTAATGGACAATATTCAACATGATCAAAACGAACTCGGTTTTCATTATTAAAAATTGGAATTAAACGTAAAAATCTAGATTTATCTTTCCCGATAAATCTGGGTTTAATTATATCAGTATAAATGTATATATATTCAATAATATTAGATTGAGGTGTTGATGGTAATTGTGATATTGGATTAACAGGATTTTGATTAGATTGAGTTGGTGATGGTAACACTGTATTAATAATTGGTTTTGTTATTGTATCTACTATCTGCCTTGGAATGTGAAATAATGATGAACCAACCTCATCTGGTGCTGGTAAAATTAATACATTTTTAGAAGGAGGTGTTAAATTTTGAAGTGCATATGGAACTACAACAACATCTCGTCCATCAATTTTTGTGTATATTATATCATCCGTCTGAGGTATTTGTCTTCTTCGAATCAAAGCAAAGTTAACTTCTAAATATTCTATTAAAATGTCTACATTTCTTTTATCTTTTGGAAGTTGTAATAAGATTTCTTTTAAAAAGTGTTGCATTCTATCATATTGTTTTATTTCAACAATAATTTTTTGCATTTCAAATGTATAATCTGATTTTTTTGCAACTGGAATATTAATAGAAATAGTATTTTTCGATTCAGTTTTAGTAATTTGATTAGCTGTAAAATTATCTCCACGTAACGCTTCTATTATCGAAAATTTAATATTATCTTTTAATGTTAAATATTCTGTTATAGATAGATTCTGAGGTGTATTTAAGTTTTGAGAAATAAATAACAAAAAATTATCTAAGTTAGTAGGTTTCTTAAATATTTCTTGAAGTAATGTCTCACCAGCCTCAAATGATGTATTAAATTCTGAAAATGTAATCTTTAACAAATTTGTAGGTTGTTTTTCAGTTACATTTGTTATCATATCATATTCACTATAAAATATATCATATTAAATAATGATTTTAAATCTTTTTGTTCTAGTTTTACGGATTTCGAAATTTGTGATAAAATAAAATCTAGAAATTCCTCAATACTCTCATAAATCTTATATTTAAAGTTATATTCTTTATTTCACTCTTATGATTAGGTAAATTAATTTTAAAACTATATTCTAATTCACCTCGTTTAACTTTTTTATGTGTTATATTATCTAAATTTATTTTACTAATTTTTTCAAACAAAATTTCTTTAACTTTTCTACATGCTTTATCATGATTAAATGTCTTTTCATTACTCACAACGTAATGATGCATATTTTCAAGAAATGTAGTAAAAGATATAAATTTTGTTTTACCAAGCTTAGCAAGATCGTCTGCAGTAAATTCGATTCTATAGTCTTTTTCACCTTCTACATTAATTGTAACTTTGTTGAATGTAACATTTCTTTTAACTTTCTTACTTAGATAATTTTTCCTAGAGATATGCTCTTGATTTAATACTTGATTTAAATTTAATATTTTTGATATTTGCGGTGAATGAAAATTATTAAAACTTATTTCAGTCACCCCAACACTCCAAGAATCATTAAAAGTAATTGGAACATGAAGTTTATTGGTGAACGTAGATAAAACATTATCTGGATAAATATCTAAAGAACTATTACTTAATAAACAGATATAAAAGTTATCTTCTGTAATCAACATGTTGTTGAAATATGTAAAACATTTTTTTTGTGTATCTTCTTTTATACCTTTTCTCTATATACTGTCCATGGAATTTTATTTTTATATGTTTTAAGCTTAGTGATTCTTGATGATACACCCTTTCCAGACTGTTTTTTATTAGGCTGAAAAGGACGAGTAGCATACCTATCAACTTCTTCTTCTAACTCATCATCAGTTGATAAATCTACTGAAATAATATCATCATTAATTGCATCATAATATCTTGCTCCTATTATTTTATTTCCAACCCCCTTTTTTGTTTTTTTTAATTCAAGTTTACCTCCAGGCTTCATTTGTGCTAGTGCCTTTTTTCTTAAAGCAGATTCAACTATTAATGCATTAGCATTCTTCTCTGCCTCGGATTTAGGTTTAATTATCTCTATTTCTGATGGTATTTGTTCTAGCAAAACTCGTGGATTTTGTTTTAATTTAGATGATTTTATTTCTAAAATATTCGGACTACTATGCCTTCTTTCAACATCTTCAGTTTTCGGAACAAATTTTGGTTTATCTTCTTCTTCAATTACAATATTATCAGTCTGAGTTTCTATAGATCTTATATTATCTTGCATATCACTCTGAGTTCCTATAGTTCGATGTGGAATATCCTCACTCTGAGTACCAATAGATTTTTGTATATTCTTATTTTGCCAATATCTAAATTTATGAGGATTTTGAAGTATCACTTGACGATAGTTATACCATTTATCTGTTTCATTCATTGATTTATTTGAAATAATATTTTTTAATTTACGATCTATCTCTGATAGCTGTTCTTCATCGATTAACATTTGTTTCCATTTTTTAAATAAATCTGGAGATATTAAAATCATTTTTTGTAAAAGCGCTTGATTTCTATTCATTGTGTAAAATGTTCAACTAGTTTTCCAACAGCACCTGCTAATAATGAACCTAATAAAACTGGTAGAAAACCACCCTTTTGAATAAGTATTTTTCGCTTTCGTGACAACTTTACTTTTGGTGATGATAAATTACGTAAAGTCTTTTTATACTTTTTTAATCGTGATTTAATCGATTTTGAAATCTTCATATTTCCATTTAAGGTATTCATACATATTTCACACAATGCTTTTATTAATTCATGTTTTGAATTTTTTAATATATTTTTACGTAATTGAGGGTTAGCATTTTTCAATATGTGTAGAAAATGCTTGTTCACCATTAATTTTTTCATATTCGTTGCAAATTTTTCTATTTCCTAAAACAGATTTTGGTATATAACAAACCAAATAGTCTTTGTTAAAAATATCTGTTCGAAATCGTGTCAGTTCACTTCCAGTTTGAGTTAAATCAAATAACAAATAACTGAATGGCTTTTCAGTCACTTCCTTATATACCTTAATTAATTCACTAGAATTTTCTGGATAAATTTGCCTAGCTAATGGTACAATTTGAGACTTATCTCTCGGATTCTTAAAAAAAACTAAATATTTACAGTTTAACGAAATATCACGTGCATGTTTCCCTTGATGAAAAACGTTTTGAGTTGTTAAAATAACTGATAAATTTCTATGATGAGAACCTTTAGTAAACAACTCACAAACGTTTTTGTTATAAGCTTCTAACATTAAATCATCTAAAATAATTAGGGTATTAAATGGTATATTATCAAAATTGTCTGGAATATCTTTTAAAACTTCAATATTACTATAATTGTAAACATTGTTCGGTATTGCATTTATTTCAGCATTGCACCATACAACTTTCTTAAATTTCTCTAGGGTATTAAGTAAGTTGAGAACAAATGTAGTTTTTCCACACCCTGATGGTCCGGATATCATCATTGTAAATGGAGTTCGTGTCATTTTTCAATAAATATTGTTAATCAAATAAAGAAGTCGTATTTATAGTTTTTTTTTTTTTTTTTTTATTTTTTTCAATTTATATGTCTTAACTCAATTTAAAGGTATACATTGTATTGTATTTAATAATTTATCTATAATATAAAATAAAACATTTGACAACTCTCTTCCTTTTTTCATTTGAATTATTTTATATAATAAAGCACGCACTTTATTATCTGTGTTAATGTAATCCATATCGATTTCTTCTATAATGTTATCTGGTATAATATTCCTTAATCTACATTGATAAACTAATGTAGTATAATTTAGATATCGTGAAATATTATTAATAAAATCAAGATTGTTGTTGTTATCAGTTACAGGCATCATTATACAATTAAACTTTAGTTACATATTATCTTAATATATTTATATAATTAAATACTTAATAAAAAAAAAATAAAAACATGGTTACGTATTCTTGTTTTTCATGTTAAGGTTAAATAATTATATAATTAACATACATACTTTTTTTTTTTTATTATGCTTTCTTTTTTCATTTTCAATTAAAAATATTTTTACTTATTTTGTCTGTAATCAACAACAACAACAACGTATTATAAATACTTTTATTTTTTTTATACTTTCATTTTTCAATTAAAAATATTTTTACTTATTTTGTCTGTAAACAACAACAACAACAACGTATTATAAATACAAAACAAAATTTTTTCTTCGTTCTTATAAATACAAAATAAAAAAATGTTTCTTTTTTTTTTGTATGACATCTATAGTAATAAGTTTTTTTTTATTTTTATTTTTTCTATAGACTTTTCTGTTTTAGTACGAGTACGAAATACAAAATGTTTCTTCACTGAGTTAATAAAATTTTCCACTGTAAGCAGCAGCAAATTTTATTAATACAAATAACAAACAAAATGTTTCTTCGCTAACATTTAGTTATTTCAATATTATTTGGTTTGTTCTCTTAATTTAATTTCTTTTAATTCAGACCATAGAATGCTATGCTTGTGGTTTGTGAATTTAGTAAATTTATACCATCCGTAGAATACTATGGTTGTGCTGCCATCCAGCAGACTATATAATACTATCATTGTGGTTTGTGAATTTGCTTGGTTTGTATATTTGTTAAATGCTCTGTTTGATATGCCATCTGACGGACAATAGAATGATATATATTTTTAGTTCAGCCGAAAGTTTTGGCTATTTTTTACCATAGATTTTTACTTTTTAGTTCTTTGATTTTTTTTGGTTTGTGTATTTGCTAATATGCCATCTGACGGACAATAGAATGATATATATTTTTAGTTCAGCCGAAAGTTTTGGCTATTTTTTACCATAGATTTTTACTTTTTAGTTCTTTGATTTTTTTTGGTTTGTGTATTTGCTAACTACTCTGTTTGTGCTGCCATCTAGCGGACAATATAATTGATTACTTTTTTAGTACAGCCTAAAGTTTCGGCTGTTTTTTAGTACATCCCAAAGTTTCGGCTGTTTTTAGAACCGGCACAAACCAACTACTATTATCACTTTGTTAACGACAATCACCTACATAAATTTAATAAATTAAATAAAACCATTGATTGTTTTAAATTTATTACGGCTTGCATTACATAGGATTCCTGTGTAAATGTTTGACATTTGAGTTTTTATTCCCGACTTGACCCGCACCATGCGTCAAACACTCAAAGTAAAAACACCCCCAATAGGAGGATTTTTCAATTAGTAAGAGAGTTCGCATATAGATGGTGTGTCTGGAATTTAGTATTAAAAAAATTAAGTATATATTAATAGAACTAATTTGAAATACTGCAGATACAAACGTCTCATCACAAAAACTAATAAATATCTTTATAAAATAACAATATTCATATCTTGACATGTTTTACTTAGAAATACACCTCTAACTTTATTTTAAACAAAATAGAAAAATATCTTCCAATTAAAGTTAAAATGTATTCATTAACACTTTATAAATAAAAACCTCTTACAAAATTCCAATAAATCAAGAAATATCATTCATAAATAACAATTTATTTGCACTTGTGTTGCATAGGAATTCCTATGTAAATGTTTGACATTTGCAGTTTTATTCCAGGACAACGATGCACCATGCAGCAAACACTCGAAATAAAAACTCGCTCTGGGAATGAAATTATTCATTCCGGAATAGGAGGATTTTTCAATTAGTAAGAGAGTTCGCATATAGATGGTGTGTCTGGGATTTAGTATTAGAAAACTTAAATAAATATTAATAGGACTAATTTGTAACAATGCAGATACAAACGGTCTCATCACAAAAACTAATAAATTATCTTTATAAAACAACAATATTCGTATCTTGACATGTTTTGCTTAGAAATACACCTCTAAATTTATTTTAAATAAAATAGAAAATATCTTCCAATTAAAGTTAAAATGTATTCATTAACACTTTATAAATAAAAACCTCTTACAAAATTCCAATAAATCAAGAAATATCATTCATAAATAACAATTTATTTGCGCTTGTGTTGCATAGGAATTCCTATGTAAATGTTTGACATTTGCACTTTTATCCCAGGACAACGACGCACCATGCAGCAGACACTCGAAATAAAAACTCGCTCTATTAAAATACACGGCATTGTTGTTGTAAAATTCCCAAAGTAAGGCTACAACCCTCAAGGCGCAAAAATGTATACATCGAAAGTGTACATTTTACGAACAGTTTACGAACGGTTTTTACACTAATACACATACAATACGTTTCATCAACATATATGTATTTTATTTTGGCTTTGTTTTCAATTTTGCATTCTTAATCTTAATACAACTGCGCATCAAGTTAAACTACTGAGCAATTTTGTTTGGTAATTTTTAATTTAATTTATATTTATAACATTTTTAATTTTGTATATTATTATCATATTATTGTTGTTAATGTTGTTATAATTGTGTGAATTTTTAAACATTTTATTTTTTTTTAGTTTTGCAATTACATTTATTGGCTTGTTTATTTATCTTTTAAAATGTTAAAACAAAAAGATTATTGAAATACATACTTTATACATATATTATTAGTGTATATTTATATTATATACCTACTTATATTAAAAAGAAACCAAAATATAAAAATGAATTATATGTACGCTTAAAAAGTATACAATAAAAATAAATTTAATTTAAAACACAATTTGTTTGTATTTATTATTTAATAACTAATTTCCATTTAAAATTATATCTGGGAACGCATTCTGAACTTTACGTAAATGTTACACCTAGATGGCTCATAAATGTTACGATTAAGCAGTTCGTAAATGTAACGTTTAAACGTACACATTATGAACAGTTTTATACACACCAATACATACAAAAGTCTTCGCAAATTTGTTTCACTTCTCATGTGATAAAAGTACACCTTACGAGCCATATCCGTACTGTTTTAGTGTACAGTTTACGAACACCTCAGTAGAGTGAAGTCTTCGTAAACTGTGCGTTTATGTTACGCCTGGTCTGGAGGGAAATATATAATTTATTTACTCTGGTTGTAAACACTACAACTAAGTGAAGAATTATTATAATCCAACTTCTAGGTGGAATGAAATTGCATGGCATAGTTGTTGTAAAATTATCAAGACAGTATACAAATTTTTTAGGATTTTGGCGGTATTTCTTTCAATCGAAATAATAGTAATTTGAAACATCACGCATCAAATATAAAATTTAAAATTTGTTTCATATTAAATATAAATATTTTGGGTAAGAATAAAACGATATTTATTTTGTTTAAAGTTAAAACCAAACAATTGTATGGGCTCACAATTTTTATAGATAAAAAATGAATCGTGGTAAAGGTAAAAAAAACATATCAAAAAATGTGTTTTCTGATGCTCCAGTTGCCAAACAACGTAAACTAGTTAATAAACCAGCAGAATTACAAATTCCAAAAATTAATTGTATTGTTGGACAAGTGTTATCTTGTGGCACCGGTGATGTTGGTCAATTAGGGTTAGGTGAAAGCGCAATGAAAAAGACTCGACCGGCTGCTATTAACATGCATAATATTGTTGATGTTTGTGCGGGGGGTATGCATAGCTTATGTTTGACAGCCGATGGTAAATTAATTACATTTGGATGTAATGATGAAGGGGCCTTGGGACGAGACACATCAAATGATTTGGAATTGGAATTTAAGCCAGTTAAAATTGAATTGCCTGGAAAAGTTGTAAAGATATCAGCCGGTGATTCGCATTCAGCGTGCTTATTAGAGAATGGTCGTGCTCTTGCTTGGGGATCATTCCGGGTATGTAAAAGAATATTGTATTTTTTTTTTTTTTAGTTAACCTATAAACCTAACCTTGCATTCGAAGGGCTCAAGCGGCAATATGGGCTTAACTTTAGAAGGAAATAAACCACTTCCTACTGAAATATTACCAAATTTAGTAGTTGTTGATATAGCATCCGGCGCAGATCATTTAGTAATGCTAACATCGTCAGGCGAGGTATTTACTGTTGGTTGTGGGGAACAAGGGCAGCTTGGTCGTATATCCGAGCGCTCGTCATCTGGTAAAAGTAGGAGAGGAAATAATGAATTATTACGACCTGGAATAGTTTACAAGAAAGCAGTTAAATTAATAAGTGACAAAATTTGGGCAACGGAATATTGGTAATTCAGGTTTTTTTTTTTGTTATTTTTATTCTTATACATACTAACTTAATCTGTAAATTTCAGTACCTTCGTTCGAAAAATAAACACTGAAGAAATTTATGCTTTTGGATTGAATAATTACAATCAACTAGGTTTAGAAAAATCGGGTGACCCCCAGTTTGTTCCAAAAGTAACGAAATTTCAAAATGTTAAAAATATTGCTGGAGGACAACATCATACCATTGCGTTAAGCAATGACGGCAAGGGCTATGTGCTAGGAAGAAAAGAATACGGTCGCCTTGGAATTGGAAAACTTGAAAGCGATGTTGAAGAGATAACTATTTTAAAACCGTTAGAAAATATCAATATTAAAGCTATTGCGTGCGGTGATGTTTGCTCTTTTGCAATTACTGATTCCGATGAAGTGTACAGCTGGGGTATGGGATCAAACCATCAATTAGGACTAGGAAGTGATGATGATAATGATTTACCTCAATTAGTAACAGGAGGTAAAGTGAAAAATAAGCAAGTTATTTGTGTATCAAGTGGTGGACAGCATACTCTATTCCTGGTTAAGGAAAAAGATACCAATGGCAGCGCCACGGGAGATGCCAAAGTTACAGAGATTCAATCTGGAGAAGTCACGAGTACGAGGTCGAAAATAATCCATTAAATATGAGTTGCTTGTAAAATACTAAATTATTTTTCTTTATTTATTACAATTTAATAACAAGTACTACTGTCTTACTGTAACAAGTACTACCTACTTAGTTTTTGATATCTGTATGTATATAGCAGTCATTTGGGATTTATGATTAATTAAAATGATTTAATACGTTTAAACTTTGAACAATCATGTTTTTATATTATAAAAATCGTCACAACGATTAATTTCTCAATTTACGGTCCTTGGGAGTAAATGTTTTTTTTTGGTTTTTCTGATCCTGCCGGTTATTTTACTTTCGTTTACGCAGATTCGAATAAGAACTATCGCTATCGGAATCTGATGAGCTAATACTGCTTGAGGTTTGAGATCCTGAAGATGTGTCCGGATTATTTAGATGTATGTAAGTAGTTATAAATGAGTTAAAATAAAACCAAACAATTAAAACTTATTCTATCTAGTACAGCGTATACGAAAATAGCAACTCTTGTCTCATTTTAAGATCAAAATCAACAAAGACACATACTTACAACTTCAGTTTCATTAGGATACTAGAAATAAAACTAAATTCCTTGATATAATTACTTATAAATTTACTATAATTTCTTTTCACTTAAATATACTTAATTAGGTACCTATTATAAAAAATTCTCTTTCAAGTCAAAACTGTTAAGAGAACTCTATGAACTGAAGATTTTCTTAAAGTTTTCGATACTTTTAACCATCTCTGCTTGGGCACTCTGAATGCAATCCAATTTAGTTTCTAGCTCCGCAATTTTTTTACTTGACTCGAGCACTTTTTCAATCAAATCCCTTCGTGTGTATGTTGCATATTCACCTTCGTCATATTCCAATTCAGCCTCATTTTGCTCCTGCTGCGTAGTTTTATCTATTTCAAGTATTAGTTGCTCTCTGTCTGGCGACATAAGCGTTTGCTCGCAGATACCTTCTTCGATGAAATGCTCATCGCTTGATTCTTTTTCTAGGAATAACATATCAATAGAATTGTTTTCTTCATTTTCATCAAGAAAGTTTAAATTTTCATCATCTTGATCTTCATAACATTCGCCATCGTCATCTTCCTGTTCCCCCAATGCCACCACAACATTATTTGTGTAGTTAAGCTCACCGTTGGTTTAGTATCGATTTGAATAGTTTTCAGCTCGTAATCCGGATCGCTTATTTTACAACTATTGTCATTTGATGTTTTACGCGATGTAGTGGACGAGGAGGAGGATTGCTCTTGTTGAAAGGAAGCAACATTGTTTGAGATTTGTGCCACTGAATCAGTACGTTGCAACAATTCCTGGGAAGACGGGTAGGATGTGGCTGCTGAAATCGAATTAATTTGTAGTTGCTGTGACATTTGTTGATATTGGGATTGGTTTATCACTACGGGCGGTGCTGAAACTTGTCGTTGAAGTATATCAGAAGATACTGGTAATATATTTGTTGTAGTCTGAGGATTAGACTTAATTTGTTCTGGTATCACAGTTACTTGAAATCTCGACACATTTTTCGCTGCTTTAATTTCGGGTGCAGTTTGCTGCTCAGCAGCACTCGATGTTTGAATTTGGGACGCTGATGCAACGGTAGGTACTGTTATTATTGGTGGTGTCTCATTACGTTTTTGATAGATTTTGGCCAATTCTAATTCTAAATTTAAAATGTCCGATACTTTATTTTGTGGAGGAACTTGTGAAGGAATTGCCGCAAATACACCTTGAGGAGCCGTAGTAAATACACCTTGAGGGTGTAAATTTAAAATGTCCGATACTTTATTTTGTGGAGGAACTTGTGAAGGAATTGCCGCAAATACACCTTGAGGAGCCGTAGTAAATACACCTTGAGGAGCCGTAGTAAATACACCTTGAGGAGCCGTAGTAGTAAAATTGATATTTGCTTTCTCGATCACTGGACTTGATGCGATCGACTGATTAGATACAACGGCGACGGGGGCGGCATATTCTGGTATACATTTTGAATCCGCGACAATTTTACTATCAATTCCAAAGGATTGATCAACGACGTTAGTGACTGCGGTGGGGAGTTCATTATATGAATTCTGATTGGTGATTTTGCATGCAAGAATTTCTTCGTCTAATTGCCCCATAACGATCGGAACCATAGGTGTACTATCAGCTTCGATCGAAGTACGACGAGAATTTAACACAGATGTACTTTGCGAAGAAGTAACAGTAAACGATCCGAAATCAGCTGTTGTTTCAGAAACAGAATTATCGCCTGGATCAATACATTGATGAATTATTTCCGTCTGTTGTAAGCCGTCTTTCCAATCAAACGAATTATCAACTAGTGACGGCTGCTGCTGCTGCTGGGTTGGTGGTTTATAACGTAGATTGGGATCCTCATTCGACTGTGGTGTTTGAATTCCACTTTCCGTAATAATGGCTGTACTAATTGGACCAGAAACGTCTTTAGAAGCTACTGCTTTACTTGCTATGGTTGGTACATGGGCGTGTGTTATGTTTTCTAATTCAATTTTTAATTGTTCCAATGTGTTTACAGTCTCGGGTCCAATGCGTGGGGTCGCCGTATTTATTGGCAGCAATTGGTTTACTGAAATTTGTTGAGTCATATTTGGTGTTTGTTGAACTGGCGGTTGCACCATTTCAGTAATTAAAACATTTTCAACTGATGTGTCCGCCGGTAATGAAACAGTACCTATATCATTAAATTCGTCTTTGCTAGATACTGGCAACGATTGTACCAGATTTTGAGTGACCACTGGTGTGACTTGAAATCTCGCAATTTTTGTAATTATTACGTCCTTTTTTAAATCTGTATTTGGTGGTTGTATCTGGTGTGGCGGCTTTTGTGTAACACTAATCTTCCTTGCTAATTCTGATTGGCGCAAATGAACATCAGCGCTCCCAGGAACTTTCTGCGACAGTATATTTCGAAATACAACACTTTCGACTGATGATGGCGTTTCAGACGACGATGATGATGACGATGAACGATTCTCTAATTCAAGAACATTTGTTTGAACTTCAGGACGCGGGGGCAATCCCAAGGATCCAGCTAATTGTGATGTTTGTTTACGGATATTACTTTGAGGTAACGCAGTAAAAGAATTTGGTACAAGGCTCTGTGTACTGTATATGGTCGGATCAAACATCGAGGTCAGTGTTGAAGTTTCGTCACGCTAAAATTATAGAATAAATTTGTAAACATCTCGAAAAATTATATAACCAGACCTACATAAACAATGAAGGAAAAGGTGAAAAGATTTCACTATTCCATCATTATCCGTATTGGATTTCAGGTTCAAATCATACCTTTTCAAATTCAAAGATTTGTGGCAGGTAAGATGGGAGCAGAAACAATCAGCTAGTTCTGGATATTTTCGATCTTAAATTTCGTAATTTAATTCTATTCATAATGAAAAGCCCAATTAATCCAGAAACTAGTGGAATGTGTCATACTCACCTTCTTGAAGTGAAATAATAATCCACATCCCACAAACTAGCCTCAAATCTTTTACCAACCCTTTTTGATAAGATGACTTCATTTTAAGAAAAACGTTACCATTGTACTTTGCACAAGATTTTTGGATAATTGCTTCAGAATGAATTGTAAAAGAGGTTTGACTTGAACTAGAAAACCTTGCTAATAAATCTAATGAAAGCGTGATTTAAAGACCCCAAACAGCAAATTTTAATAAACTTTAAGTAGTATGACGCTTTTAACTTACTGATCGATGTCTTTGATGAGATCTAAATACTGATCTTTGCCGTGTAAGAGACGCATGTCGCACCTTAACCATTTACCAAAACGAATCGGATCAATAAATATTAGTAATTTGTAAATAAATATGTGTAACTACTACAAACTACATTTTAGTTTTTAGTAATATTGTTAGTTAGTCATAAACATTTAAGATTAGATTTAAGAGAATTTGTAATTTTTGAGCCAGACCTACCTTTTCGATTGCACGACGTACACTCGGTGTTGGAATTTCATTTGGATTCGCTCGTACACGTCGCACTATATCTCTAACCATATCAATGAATACAGCACTCTGACTCTCTGCCAATAAATCCTTGGATACCAAATTATTCGCAATTTCAACCAGATTAACATCGTCAATATCGAATTTAAATGTTATTGTTTTTAGCTTATTCTCCATTTGGCACTCGACAAGTGTGTTATTCGTGATTGTCAATACAATAAGTTTGGGAGAACGTTCGATTGATTTATTTGAACGTTTCTTGCCACCGTTGCTACGTTGTTTCGTTGCGGCAGATGCCGCTGTTGTTTGCTGTTGTGATGATTGTTGATGCTGTGATGATTGTTGTTGTTGCGATGTTGGTATTACTTGTTGTTGTGACGTTTGAATGTTGGGCTGTTGTGAATTTTGTGGAATTTGCTGAACAGATGATGACTGTAATTGCTGCTGTAAATTCAAATTTGGTAATTGGTTTATCTGCCCAGGTCGCTGCTGTTGTAAGTTTAGCGATGGTTGAGACTGCATCATATTCGCCACAGCTTGCTGTTGATGTCCAATTTGTTGCGTTTGCATCTCTGATATTCCGAGAGGCGCTTGCTTTAAATAGATTTGAAATCAATTTCATTATACCATCATAAAATGCATTGTCCTTAAACTATTAGGTAATTAAAAAAAACTCAGAAGAAAACTTACCGAACCCATAGGATAACTATTCAATCTTTTCAATTGATTATCGAGCTGATCTTGTAGAATCTGAATGGGTTGTGCTAAATTTTGTATTAGATGTGCCTGCGATTGTTGTGGTGCAGGAGTTTGTGGGACAGAATGTGATTGCAATGGTAGATGATGATTTTGTTGCTGTTGCATAATTTGCTGTTGTTGAAAATTTGGAATATGAGATTGTTGATTTGTTTGCATTACAGTTGTACCATTACTCATTTGTTGTTGCGTAACCGGAAACTGCATGGCATTTGTCGTATCAAATGTGGGCGTTTGCATTTGTAGATGTTGTTGTCCGGACTGAATTTGTTGTTGATTATTATGAGCAATTTGACCAGCTACAATTTGTGATGTCCCGCCAATTTGTAGCTGAGATGTTGAGTTCTCATGCAATTTCTGTAAATTTACTTGTAACTCGTGTATTTGAGATTCAGTCAATTGCGTCGCTTTTTGTAATTGCAAATCTTGTTGGGCAGCAGCATTCATAGCTTCAAGTTGTTTTTTTACATCATTCTGTTGAGCCAATTTTTCACGATCTTTTTTAAATGCAGCCACCTGAATCCGTAATAAATTTGAAACATTTCGTATATCCTCTTCGTTTATTAAATTCGATCGATACATTTCGGTGCACACCTCATCATACTCATCGGATACGAGATCAAAATCAAATTGAATTGCTTCATTTTCCCGATGTTTTGAAGATCGTTTTTTTGGGTCGAGGAGCAGTAAACGGAAATCGATTTTAGTAATATCTGGATTAGCGACCACAACCTCACGCGATATAATTTCCAAACTAATTCCGATATCTTCAACAAAGAATTCACTATTTAACAACGCTTTAGTACTTAATCGGTCCTCCTTTTTCAGCTGAATGCAGCGTTCGATAATATCTCGAACCTCAGGATTTTCAACTTTATCGTAGCTCTGCGGTTTTACCCCGGAAGTGACTTTTTTATAGATTTGGGCAGGTCCGCTACATTCACTATAAGGGTATTCAGAAGTAGCCATCTCCAACATGCACATTCCAAATGCGTATACATCAACATACTCATCATAATGTTCCTCATACATCTCGGGTGCCATAAATTCGGGTGTGCCAATAACTGATTTGGCATAACTACGATTCTTCAGTGTGGCTAATCCTAAATCGCCTATTTTCACGCTTCCAGTCGTCCCTGTTATAAATATATTATCACATTTTAAGTCTCTATGTATGATTGGTGGGGACCGAGAATGAAGAAAATACAATCCTTTTAAAATTTGGCGGCACCAGGACTTCAACACTTTCGGATTGATTTTTTTGAAACGACGCAAATACGATTTTAGAGTTCCGGACAGCATCAATTCGGTCACCAAGACTATATTCCGATTTTTATGTACATTGATCTCCCAGTAGTGATAAAATCGTACAATGTTTGGATGCTGCAATTTTTTTAGCATGTCTGCTTCCTCTCGGAATCGCAAACGCTCAGCCTTATTAACTTTTTTGTCGAGGAGTTCGCACCATGCGACCGCAACTCCAGTTTGCGTGTCTAAACCACGAAAAACAGTCTTAAATGAACCGCGACCAACTTCCTGGGCGTACTTAAAAAAACGTCCACACGGCGATATTCCAATGGGGTCGTCTTCATCGAGTTCTTTCTCTTTTTCCTTCTCCTTTTGTTTCCGCTCTTCAAACTTCTGAAGATTTATAAAAGCTCGATATGGTAGTAATTCTGAACGTTTTTTAAGCTGAAGCTCAAGATGTTCTTCTTCTCGGCTCAGTAACTCGATATTATCGTCCAAATTACGAGGATAATCGGTTTCAGCATAATCTGTATCAAACAATCCAACTCGAGCAAATAAATCACTATTTTCCGTTGCTTTTTTGTCTAAATTCTCCAAACTTTTACGAACAAACCGATTATGATGATGAACCGACTTTCCACTACTATCACCACCAGCATGCACTGATGTAGTAGATGATGCTGACGAATTCGGAAGGGATAACTGGTCTTTAACTGTCGATTCATCCCATCGTACTGCCATTTTCTCATCATTTGATTCCACTTCTGTATTCGGCGCTGGCGTATTTGGTTTTTTAAAATCGTCTTCTTTTGGCAAATCATCGGTTTGCGTACCAAGGGTTGCTTGCGATGGTTGTTGCTCGAACGACGACTGTTTTACAATTGAAGCTGGTGGTTCTTTAATCTCCAAATTTAAATTATCAATTATTTCATTTATTATGGGTGAAATAATTAATTTTGATTCCTCAGAATTAATTAAATTATTATTTATGCATGTATTGGATACGGATAATTTTCTTGCCATTTTATTTGCTTTTTTACTATTAATGTTGTGATTAAATAAGATTGTTGTATTTGCTCGATTAGATGAATTCAATGGGAGATTACTAGACATATATCCATCAATTGAATTACTGCTATTCAAGCTACTGTTGTTGTATGTATTGTGTTGGTTTGATTGAGTGGTTTTTAAATCACCCACGCCATACTTCATTGATTGTGTTTTGGCAATTCGTTGATTACTGTTTTTCGACGAATATTGATTACCAATAACAGATGACGTGCGGAACCATGGAGAACCATGGATGCTGTTTCTGTAAATACATAAAAATAATATAATGCTTGGAAAAACATAAAATATGATGCACTAACCTTGATCGTTGATTTAAATTTGAACAATTAGAAGTATTATGAACTTTTCGATTTGATGCGGTGCCTCCAGTTGTTATTTGTGGCACCAAGTCGGTAGTATAACGCCGGCGTGCTACACTTGATATATCATCAACCGATTGACTTTGAGAGTTTACAAAATTATTATTATTGGAGGTTGTTGAACGTGCCGAAATATTAATATCCTCAAGAACCGATGACTGTTGTAATCTTGATTTATTCGATCCAGTTACAGAATTTAGGTTAAATGGTGTAGCCACCTCCACTTGAACTGGGTTACTTTAAATACAAATTATAATAATTTCATAAAATATTTATTTATACATTACATATTATTATATAAAGGAATTAATTAATTTAATTATTAGGTGTTAATTTTACGAAAGCTTAATATATAAAAGACTAACCACCAAAGAGTAAAGTGTGCATTATATTCCAACGTATATAATCAGAAAACCTAACATGTTATAGATATGAACTAATGTGTAGGTCTCTTAATTAGGGCTTCTGGCATGCGTGTGTTGGATAAACAAAATTACATAAAATTTGTCTAGGTATGTTTTTTATTGTGCAAAATAAATTAAGTTAAAGCATAATAATGTGATGAAATTAAAATATAAAAATGTCAATAAAAATAAATTTTAATAATCATGCTAAATTAATTTGATTTTTACCGTGTCTGGGCGGATCCCCCAACAGGAGAGCCCCCATTAGCCGCATTACTATTGCGGCGACTGTAACCTTCTGTCTGTCGGTTACTCAATTCGCACAAGTTTTGACCAATTGTGTTAAATTTTGTCGAGTTTTTATTTTTTAAATAATTTAATTTTCTTCTATTATTTCTTGTCGTCGCTGTTATATTGTTATTATTTATTAAATTATTATTATTAATTAAATTACTGTCATAATTATTTATTTTAATTTTATTATCAGTAGCCACTTCTGTATTACGCGAACAATAACAACGGCGATGACGATCACCACCTCCACCAACACCACCGTCAACACAATCTTTTTTAGCAATCGGATCAATTTTTAATTTTTGTGTTTAATAATTTTTTTTAATCTGATTTTTAATAAAATATAGATTTTGTGGAAACCCAAAAAAATATTTCCTACAAATTAAATAAAATATAAATGAAAATTATTTGCGAAAGAGGCAAGGTTAAACGAAGAAACGAAAGAAAAATGTAACGGGGAAGAAGAGATTGGACGAGTGCGTTGATCATCCCACATAAGGTTCCACCAAAAATGCAAAATCAATTTTTTTATAGGGCCCTAAACAAAAAATACAATATTTACTAGGTATGAAAATTTGAATGGGCAAATTCTAAAAACTAAAAATACACAAAGGCACAACCTAAAAATAAATTGTTTATTGCAAATTAATGTTTGCGTACCTCACGTAAAATATCGAGAATTTAATTTAGTATTGATCAAAATGTTTTCCTACTAAATAATTATAAAACATAGGGGCTTAGAACAAACCTGCCGGCATATTACTAGAATTCAATCTGACATTCACTTTAAATTCTTGTGATATTCAAATAAGTCACTTTGGTATTTAACAAAATAAATTTAAAAAAAGAATCCAGATTTTGGTTTCACGCACACAAACATACATTCAATTAATTATTATTATTATTCTTATTGAAGGGCCATGTGGGCGTTCTTCAGCCACCTCGCACTGCTGCGAACTAAAATATCTTTTGTGCTTGGACCCTGCTTAGTTAGCCGGCCGGTACACGATACATACTATCTGGACAAATTGCTCTCTCTCCTAGATGTTTATTATAGCATTGGTACCCAAGGACTTCGGGAGAGCAGTCCCACTCCCGTATATCCTACCCCTGTCCTGTCTACCGTTTTGATTTTAATCTTACGAGTTGACGGGAATGGTAAGTCGGCTGTAGATCACCCAGCTTTATCACAGGAAGGCTAAATACAATTGGAGGGCGCCTGGAGTCCGCATACTTGTCCGGACTGATTAACCTATCAGCCATTCATCCATCGGCATATGCTTTTAAACCTTATATTAGAGTATTTTGTTAATGGTTTCTCCTTTAGTGCCCTACTTTAGCCTGTTTCAAAGCCAGAACAGCTTACGTGATGCGAACCGCTAACTACAAAGTTACGTAGCTGGTAGATTAATCTACTCAACTTTGCCCCCTCCCCCCTCCAATAGACACCAAACCACACAAACATTCAATACAATTTAGAGTACTTTTTGGATTTTGTCTCTTTTGTGTATTGGAAATTTGGCTTTTGGATTTTATATTGGGGTTTTATTGCACTTAGGACAAAATAGGGCAATCAAGCCACAAACAGTATTGATTCACCTGCTCAGTCTAGTTACTTAAACCAGAGTATTAAGCTTTGTTTTTAAACAACTTAATGGTCTCTAGTGCAAAAATTCAATTAACATGATACATATAAAATCGCAGTTTTTAACGTTACTTATGTGAATTGAGTTAAATAGGCGCAAAATAATATTTCCTAGGGAATAATATTTCAATGGGTAATCAGTAAATCCCGCTATTTGGATATAATGCTTCCAATTTTGACTAATCAATCCTGAGCATGATGTACTTCTTCGTCTTTGGCGTTGAAAAGGTTCGTAATAACCACTAATAATTATCACATGTATGTAAACGTAGTAAATATCACTTGATAATTACATTGAGGCTAGAGATTAACTCTTATATAATAATTAAGTGATTAACCTTGCTTAGTGCTAAAACTACTTGTCCACAAAATTCGCTCGTACGTGATCACCATAATTGGAGTAATGTTTAAATTTCCTAAACTCGTTTTAGCTAAATTGGTTTATAAGAACTTATATTATTTTAATAATTTTGACAAATATGGAAAATCTCTCTTTGCAACTTCGATTCAACATTTTGGTTGTGGCAATGCCTAAATTCGATTTCAGGATCCCAAAAAGGCAACCACTTGGCATTAAACATTTATTTGTACATTGGGCGCATTCAAATTTCTGATAAATCCGGATACATTGAGAAAACAACATTCATATTTATTTTAGTGAACATGCAACCACGAACGAAATCACTCAAAATGGTAAAAAATGTCTCCCTGTTCATTCGCACAAACTATTTTAAGAAAACTTTCCTAAGATCATGATCAGGTAGCAGGAATTCAACTTTCAACCTTTATAAACACTCGGTTTAGTTTATATTTATGTAAAATGTTATTTAATCAAATGTGTACATTTGGCGGCTATGCTATAACACATACACAAGTGTAACATGATTCGCGGTCTATGAAATTCATACTCAAATACAAGCGATGGGTATTTTAGATGTTTGATCGCCACCGATCTTAATCAATTGATGAAAAATTCAGATGTGCCGTTTTCAATATGTTATTATTTGTTATTTTCACTGTGCAGCGTAAAAAACTGTCGGTATTTTAAATTTTAATGCTTAAACTGAAATTTAACCTTTTTTTAGCGTCATAATTAGTGGAAATGATAAAGAAAATTCACATTTGATAAGTCGACCAATTTATTGTTTATTAAAAATAATAAATAACTTACTATACATCTTTATAATCTATTTTGACTGAATAAAATTAGGTTATAAGTCGAAAAATTGAGCAGTTTTTATAAACTTTTCAAAGTGGAAGCAACAGATGTGCAGCAAATTTCTAATTTTTGCATTTTAACCCGATAGAATGGGCCGCTTTCGCTGCAAAACTTAATTAAGCTATAATATTTAAAGCTTTTAAATTTAATCCATAGACTTACGACTTCTACTGCGCAGCGGCTTAATTCTTGATCGCGCCTTTTGCGCACAATACTAATAGTAATGTAGAATTAATGCACTGAATTCACCCATTCAGTCGATTTACACGAGTATTATTTTCATTATAGGGTGCTTTGAAGAATTCAGCAACGCGCAGATATTGCAGTCGAAAAAAACTGAAAATCAGTCAAACTGTATTAGCTGCTGTCTGCATTTTAATACGTTAAAAACTGCGCAAATAAATAAAAATAATTTACAAATTAATTAATGTACACGAAAATAAAATTTACTTTCTCATCACTTCCTTTCATTTTGAGAATAATCGACTGATTGCATCTACAGTCAAGAACATTCAGTTGTATACGATAAAGTTTTATTTTAAAAGATAAATAAATTTTACTAGAAGGATTACTTTTTTTATTTATTATTGTTAATGTTACTAAAACTAATTCATACAATTCTGTCAGGTATAGCTGAGTTTTAATCAAAAAATTAATAACAGTACCAAAAATAAACAAAATTCAAAAATTTAGTTTTAATTCAATAAAAAATCAAGGAACATTCAGCTGTATAATCCATGTATAATGCCTCTTAATTTTTGCATGGCAAGAAATCAAAATTTGGTTGGATAATCCATATTTGCGATAACAGCCAAGCGATTAGTTTCCGGACCAATTTTTCGACATTCTTCTGTAATTGCCTTTTTTAGTTGAATTGTGTTCCTAAAGGTGTGGTTGGCTCTTGGTCTTAGGTCTAAAAGTTCCCAAAAGTGTTCGATTGGGAAGATTTGGCTTTAGAATGGAGTTAGGGTAATCGTAAAAACAAACATACTTTATATATTCCGAAGAGCGAAGTTATTAAGAATTTCTAGTTCAATTTCGATCTGAATGAGCAATACGAAAAATTTAATTATTTTCCAGTCAATCTCATTAGGATATAGCGACTGAATTGCTAATTAATTACTATTGATTACTTTCTATATATTGTACATAAAAAGAAAAAGCTAATTAATTACTATTGATTACTTTCTATATATTGTATATAAAAAGCAACCATGTAGTTAAGTGTTAGCGAATTGTACGCAATAGATATTAAATTCTTAATAATTCGCTCTTCGGGCGGCAAAGGAACCCGCGCCGCGAATCTCTGATTTCGGCCGATTTAAATGCTTGAACCAGTGTAGCGAGAGAATGAGTCATCCGATTGAAGATCCGATGGTGGCTAATTAATTTTAAATTAAATTAATTAATCTCCACAAAAATTTTAATTAAAAATTTAAACTATACAAAATAGTGATTTATAGAGATTGAGAGCACTTTAGCAAGAGAATGCCTCATCAGATCGGAGCAATTCGGTTCGTAATTTGTGCTTAATAATCCTGTGGCAGATAATTTATTTTAAATTAAAACAGAGAGAAAACCCCTCATGCCTCATCTGATCAGAGCAATTCTAGTGCTAATTTGTGCGTAAAGAAACTGTGGCAGATAATTTATTGTAAATTAAAATAATTAATTTTCACATAAATTTTAATTAAAAATTAGATCTACAAAGTGGCTATTTACAATGCTAGGGAGCACTATAAAGGGGGAATGCCTGATCTGATAGGTCATATGTCAGTGTGGACTCTGATATACATTTGACCTAGGCGTATCCACCACAAATGAGAGATAAATCACGCAAACCAGTTACATCAAGAAATGTACAATCTATTAAAAAAAACACGGAGCCAAAATGGTCGAGAGAGAGCGAGTAAATGAAAATGTTACTTATGCACAATTAGTTCAGCAAATAGAGCACAAACAGCTCAAAGTGGATCTCTGTTACAGGACATGCTGAGAAATCTAGAGAACCTCAACAAAAGACTTTTCTTTCGCAGGAAATGAGCCTGCAGAACGCACAAATCACAAAATATAAAGCATAACGAAGAACTTAAAGTTGAGAAGCTTTCCATGCAAAAAAAAACTTGTAGTATCTCAGCAATCTATTGCCCCCCCAAGATACAATCTCAAACAAGGAGATTATACTAATCTTCTCAAAATACTAGGAAGTGTCTTTTTAATTGGAGGTGACTTTAATGCAAAAAATACCTATTGGGGATCATGGTCAACGACCACTAAAGGAAAAGAACTTTTCGCAGCAGGCAAACAACTAAAATGTGAATTTCACTCAGGCGGCATACCAACCTATTGGCCCTCGGATATCAGTAAGACTCCAGATCTTATAGACTTCTTTATTACAAGAGGAATTTCAGATAATTATATCCATATAGAGAACAGTGCAAGTCTATCATCAGATCATTCACCAGTTATTATGATACTTGGGCTGACGTCGAATTCTCGAGTAAATCCGCAAAATTCGGTAAATGCATTTACCTTTTTTTGCTGGAGAGTAAGGGAAATAAAAAAGATAAATCTTTTACGTTTAGATACTTTATTCTTTATTGTTATACGAATTGAACCAGTAAAAAATAGAAAAAATGCGTAATTTAACAGAAAACGAGAACATTAAAAATGTCAATTTACCGCAGTAAATGATTTACCCGAGAATTCGACCGCAGCCTTAGCCAAACAATTATTATGAAACAGAGCAACCCGAAATTAATTAGCTTCAAAACCAATTGGGATCTCTTCCAAACTCGGTTAACAGAAAGAATTAATCTGCAGAACCCAATTCAGGGATCAGACCAATTAGAAGAAGAACTAGCTAATCTCATCTATAATATCCAAAGTGCTGCGTGGGAAAGCACTCCTAATAACAGTCAGGAAATGAAGCGCAATGCTAGCTATCCGGAGGAAGTGAGAGAACTACTTAAAATTAAAAGAAAAGCACGGAAGAATTGGCAAAAACATCGAAACCCGGAAAATAAGAGGGTATTTAATCATTTGTGTAACAAATTAAAATATCTAATAAAAGACATTAAAAATCTGTCAGTTAATAAATACCTCAGCACTCTAACTGGGCAAAAAGATACTGATTACTCAATATGGAAAGCAACTAAGAATCTTAAAAGACCCAAACTTCAGGTTCCTCCAATTAAAGATAAAGACAATTGGGCTCGAAATGCTAAACAAAAAGCTGATTTGTTTGCAAATCATCTTGAAGAAACATTCCAACCTTACCCAAAAGAAACGGAAGAGGAAAATATTACCCCGATAAATAAACAGGATGAAATAAAAATTACACCTATAACATTGAAAGAACTAAAATGGGAAATCAAGAATAATCTGAATGCATATAAGGCTCCAGGATATGATCTTATAAGCATTTCGACTAAGATATGTACCAAGACAATGGAAAGTTGCAGAAGTAATTATGATACTTAATCCGAACAAACCTCCGAACGATAAAGCTTCATACAGGCCGATTTCTCTGCTCCCAACATTATCGAAACTATTTGAAAAGGTTCTTCTTAAAAGACTAAAACCAATTATCGAAGAAAGGAATCTTATCCCCTCACATCAGTTTGGATTTAGGGAAAAACATTCTACTATAGAACAAGTACACCGAATTACTGACGTAATCGAGAAATCACTATAAAGCAAACAAATATGCTCAACTATATTCCATGATGTAGCGCAAGCATTTGACAAAGTATGGCACCAGGGGTTAGAATTCAAACTTCATCGAGATCTTCCGGAGCAATTTTTTCAAATTCAAAAATCCTACATATCAGAGAGGCACTTCCGAGTAAAGTATGAGAATGAATACTCCCAACTTAAAAGAATAACAGCAGGAGTTCCACAAGGGAGTGTTCTTGGGCCGATCCTTGATCTCCTATATACTAGAGATATACCAATTACAGAAGCAACAATGGCGACTTTTGCCGACGACACGGCAATACTTGCAACAGCAAAAAACATCAATGAATCCACTAGTAAATTACAGAAGGCTACTAACCTGATTATGTAAATGGACAGAGCAATGGCGAATTAAATTAAATGAAGCAAAATCAGTCCAAGTGAACTTTACAAATCTAAAAGTTAATCATATACCAATAATGATAAACTCTATAGTAGTACCGCATGCGAACACAGCTAAGTATCTTGGCATGACTTTAGATGCTAAACTTAGATGGAAGGAACACATAAAAAAGAAGAGAGAAGAATTAAACATAAAATTTAGAAAGATGCATTGGCTAGAAATTTAGAAAGACAATCTGAACTAGCAATCCATAACAAACTGCTGTTATACAAACAAATCCTGAAACCTGTACCTACGGTAGCCAACTCTGGGGTTGTGCCAAGAGGACAAATATTAAAATCATACAAACAGTTCAAAATAAAATCCTGCGATGTATTGTTAATGCACCGTGGTACATTCGAAACGATAACCTCCATCGAGATCTAAAGATCGAGCTTGTCGCGGATGAAATTAAGCATCAAAACACCTACAACGTCTGCACCAGCATGAAAATCTGGACATACGCTGTATGCTGACTACCACACCAACAAGAAGACTGCAAAGAATAAAACCATTGGACATATCGCGACCAGGAGGTCAGTAGACTTACTGTGGCGAAAATCCAGTGGATGAGTTACACGTAATGAGGGATAGTCATGTGATTGTGCCGACTAATCAAATACCTTATTATGCAATGTAAATTACTAAATGGGTACAAGACTCAGTCGTAATATAAATAAAATAAAAATACAAAATATGAGCAAATTGTCCCATTTGCATTTGGTCCTATTTGGTTTCTCGCTTTGAAATTCTCAAAATGATTTAGATGTTGCACCTTTTGGATTTTGGAGTATCCATTAAAAACATTGAAGTGTGACTAGAAGGGACAAAAGAACGGCCATACACAATGGTTTACGAGAAATGTCAAAATGGCAATAATACGTGTGATGTGTTAATCGTTCAATACAATTTCAATCATATTTCGTTTTATTTTAAATCTGCAAATGCCCCTATATTAAGCACACCACCGCCAAATTGGTAACCCCAACGTGATTTTTGTGTAATGAATACTGTGCGCCTATTTGTGAATTCGATTCGAACGTGTTCGACTCTACGATTTATAAGATTCCCATTTAATTTAAATAAGAAACGAACGAATCTGATTCGATTAAAATAAGAATCCAATAATCGAAGAGTCGAGTGCGTTTGAATCGAATTCACAAATAGCCCCCCTGAATTGTCAAACACGTGTCTACACGGCACGACTAAAGACATCAGGACCCTCCCCAACGTTACACACCGTTGCCACAACTCCAAAAACCCGGAAGTAACGTCAAGTTTTTGTATTGCTAAAAACGAAAATTATTTTTACAGACTCCCCAGCTTACATATTCCCTTTGTTAAATCAATTTGATCTAAAATAATAGAACAATAAAATTAATTTTACAAAAATTACTTTTTGGTCACTTTTGTACACCAAAGAAGCAAAAAAGTCTTAACTTTGATAGTATTTACTGTGTAACCATTTTAAGCATTTTTACAGATTTTACAATTAGGCATACTTTTATTAAATAATTAGAATTAACCAAATAAAAATTGATAAAACACTATTGTAGTTTAAAAAAAGATACGTGTTTTGACATGTCAGGAACATCAAAATACATTTTTCAGATGACATTTGTTATCTTGTATTGGCTGTGCCTGTGTGTGAGACAATATAGGTTGCACTAGTTTAATTGTCAAAATAGTAAACATTAAAAAAATGTTAATGGATTTTTCTTTTTTTCGATTTTATTTATAAACTGATTTATTTTTAGGATAAATTTTAAATAAAATCAATAAAATTGGAGCCGTGAATCAAAATCGATGAGTGCAGAAGAAATTTACATTTACGATTCACATTTCACAGTATACTTTTTGTTTAGGTTAAATTATTTATAAAAATAAATAAATATTATTTTCTCTTGAACAAACAAAACAATTTTTCTTTTTATTTATGATTTATCAATTATACTCATAAAATATATTTTCCTTATATTTGGGGTTTGACGTTTAAATGGCGTTTGAATGACATATATGTGAAATAGTGTGAGGGTAGAAATCTGTACATTTTTAAAGATTTTAAGATGGTGAAAATGATCTATTTCAAATGTAGTAGAAACACCATACATAATAATCAAAACTTTTGTGCCTATTCATAAGAGTCAACAATGCACCTCTTTGCCAATAAACTGTTGGCAATAGAGATAAGAAACGAGGAACTAATGTGTTATAGTGTTGATTTGCCTCTAAACTATATGCAAAGAAGCAAGAAACGGCGAAGTGATATGTTGACTGGTGTGAATAGGCACTTGGCTCGTAATGATCACATCTCTATCAAAAACTGTTTTAGTGTTCTACCTACTTCAATATAACTAGGATAAACAGATAAAATAAATAAATAATAAACTTTCGATTGATTAAACCGAAGGGATTTTACCATGCTTTGACAAAATTTAAACATGTTTATTCCATTTCCATACAAGTAATTTACTTCAAGGTCAATCAATGTAATTGTACTAAAATTATAAAAAAATTATCACTGTATTTTTGTTGTGCTAAATAAAATATTTTCTTAAATTTTTCACGAAACTTTTTTTTCGCCATTTTAAAAACTGCGATTTTCCGGACTTATTCTCCCTTTGTATATATATTTATATGTATACATATATGTATATTTATTTATGCTTTTGTATGTGGAAAACATCGAAAATGTTCACACAACAAAAAAAAACATTTTAAGAAAAAATAAAGAAGTAATTTATCATTTTCGTTTTCTATATTTACCAAGGAACCCGACATATACACAGTACACACACAGGGGCAAGATAGATAAGGTGTTTACTGCCCTCAAACATAACAACAACAAAAAAATGTTTATAGACCTTAAAATAACACACACACACACACAGTCACACTAACACAGCATTCACAATGCAAAAACTTTTTACTTTTGACTTACAGGTTTGTATGAATTTCCAACATAACGAGCAAAAATTTTTATTCGTCAAGTTGGAAATTCATACAAACCTGTAAGTAAAAAGTAAAAAGTTTTTGAATTGTGAATGCTCTGTAACTCACTGACACACACACACACACATATACGCACACAAAGTTGAGGCGCAAGGCAATGAACCACATGGAAATTAAATTTACCGTAATTAATTAATATTTTAATATTATAAAAACACTAAATAACTAATAAAATCACATTACTCATTTAACAAAAATATATTTTAAGGTGCTTTAATTTGACGGAAACATTTTTATTAGCATAAAATAAATAATTTAGTTTTCAAAAAATATTTTTTTTTTTAACTTTGTAAACCCATACACAACACAATACACGCCAAAATACGGTGTTGGAATGGAATAAATAAAAAAATTCAACCGAATATTTAAATTTGCAGAAGCGTAAAAGAGACAACTGATACATTTGTTTAACAGTTATGAAATGAAATAAAAAAGAGTGGACAAATACAAAATATGTACACATAAAACATAGTCTACTCATATAAGTATACAAGAATCTGCCTATATGTACGCAAATGAAAATCTGAATTTGTACCAAATATCCTTGATTCAACCTATAAAATTTTAAATGGATAGTTTTTTATTATGTTTTATAGGGGAAAGCCATTTTCAATCTATATACTTGCAAATCGTCCTATTTTCGATGAGACGACAGACAAGTTTTCGAATCGAATGTCCCATGCCCTCGGCGTTACAATTTATTGTGGTATTCAGTAAAAAAAAAAACGGCTAACACAAAACTTTAATTGTAAAGGGTGATCCAATAACAGCTTCCGGAATTATTTTTGAAATAAAATGCATTAAAATCAATTTAATGGTTTATGATTATGACATTTAATGTTTGAAAATAATTTCTTTTAAATGTTGTTCGCGACTGGCTCTTAGATGATCCATTCCATAATTACGCGTGTTATGTTCGCTTCTAATGCAGGAATCGATTGTGGTTTAGCGATATAAACAAGTGATTTCAGATACCCCCATAAAAAGTAATCTAACATCAGATCGATGGTTTGGCACCATCCTGTTGAGAAACCACAAGTCGGTTACACCAATATCTTGAATTTTTGGCAATAAAAATTCATTGATCATTACTTTGTAGTTTGCGCCATTGACGTTTCGCGGACAACATTTAAAATAAATTATTTTCAAACATTAAATGTCATAAACCGATCTTATTAAAATTGATTTTAATGCATTTTATTTCAAAAAAACTTCCGGAAGTTTTACAAATTACAGTTGGATTCATTAAAATGATCTGGTACCGAGAGTAGGTTAAGAAATTGAACGAATTAGGAAGCGAGTGTTGAACTAATTAAAAATATTAAAATCCAAAAAACTCATACAAAGCAAAGAACACTATCTAGGCTAAAATAGTGCCTGGCAGAATGAAATTGATTTATGTTTTCATCCATCAGATGAAATCGCTTGTACATAACCAACATTTATTTTTGTTTCAATGAAATGCTCTGGTTGAAGCGGGGAATACTGTTTCCGAGAAAAGTGTAGAGAATTACAGAAGTAATTATGATCCCAAATCCTGTGAAACCATCACACAAAACCTCGTCTTATAATTTCGCTATTCTCAGTCATGTCCAAACTCTTTGAAAAGCTACTGGTAAAAAGATTAAATCTGATAATCGAGAGAAAAACTTGATCAAATACACAGAATAACCAATATAATCGAGAAATCACTAAAGGAGAAGAAAGTATGACATGAAGGAATTAATCACAAATTAAGGAATCGGCTATCAATGCAATCTGCTATAATACTGGAATCTATAATAGAATCGACACACTGCGATTTAATAATTCGGATTTAAGTGAAATTTTCGAGTTTAGCCGTGATGTGTCAAACCTAATTTTTACTAATCACGTTTTGTTTCATAGAGAACTGAACCAGTTTAGCTAAATCGGATTTATTAAACGCTATTACTTGAAAGACATTTTCTTCAGGATTTAATTTTATGATATTCTGATTTGAATCAATCAACGCTGGAGTACCACAGGGCAGTATATTAGGGCCGGTTTTATATCTACTATACACTTATGACCTCCCTGCATTAGAAAACAACATATATAATGGCGACTTTTGAACTTGACACGGTGATCTTAGCTGTGTACTCAAATACATAAATGAACGAAAATATGGCGATTGAAACTAAATCAGTTCACATTAACTTTACAAACAGACGATTCGAACATACTACGATTAACACAAATCGAGAATTAGTATAGTATGCGAACACAGCTAAATATATTGACATGACTCTGGGTGCTAAATTACGATGGAAAGCACACGTCAAAAAGAAAAGTGAAGAACTAAGGCTTAAATATAAAAGAATATATTGATTGATAGATTTCTAGTACATATTCTGCTTTTGTGTTGTACTAAACAAAGCCACGTAAAAATCATCCAAAGATTTCAGAATATGGTATTAAGGAACATAGCTGATGCACCTTGGTATTTCAGAAACAATGACATCCATAGGGACCTTAAAGTGAACCTCGTTTTAAATAAAATTCAAGAAAATGCACGGAGACATGAAGAAAGACATAAACAAGACGAATTTAGTACACAGACTTAAAAGAACCAAACCTTTTGACCTAGTGTAATAGTTAGGGTAAACAGCACTATGTTGATCTAAAATCCACTATAAAACCACATGGTTTACTTCAACTTACGAGATTAACATGTAGTAACATTTTTGTGGATATTTATAAAAATTCCCTTTCTAATTCCGTTGGTATTTCTCTATCCTGATGTGGTATCCGTGAGGTATATCGCAATTTATGTGGACAGTCAGACAACGGTCAAGTCACTAGGGGCGGTTTGTTTGAAGTCACGGGTGGCGCTAAATTGCCAATCATCTCTTAACGAGATGAGCGAGTATTTCAGCATCCAGATAATCTGGTTCCCGGGTCAATCGGAACTAGTTAGGTACGATACGATTCTCCAGATGCAGCCGGAAAGGGTAAGTCTGGGGAGGCATATGGCAGTGCTAAAATTGGCGCTCAATAAAAAGACAATCGCCTTGACAAATGAGAGGTGGATCAACACTCTCACGTGCAGGGCAGCAAAACAGATTTGCCCAAAACTGGACTTGCGGCGCTCCAAGGTAATAGTATCCCTGGGAAGACGAGAAATAGGAATAATGACAGGTCACTGCCTTTTTGGGGAACATGCGAGAAGACTGGTTATACAGACGAATGACTTTTGTAGAAGTTGCATGGACGAAAAGGATCACTTCCTATGCTCATGTCCGGCGCTATCATACAGAATACTAGTAGTAGTAGTATTTTCAACTATTAAGTATTTGCAGTATGTATTATGGAAATTGATTATTATTTGTTTGTTTTAAGATTTGCTCTGGCCGAAACTAGGATCCATAAGGCCTATGATTTATAACAGCATTTAATTCCAGAAACTTCTCAAAGGGAAGTCCTGATATGCCGGATCCCGGATGTAATGTTAATTTTTTTTTTTACGTATTATTTAAATAACGATTATTCCAGAATCTTCTCGAAAGAAGCTGGTCTAGGTTTTTGGTGATAAATGAGTGCGTTTTATGGTAAAATCATGATAATTTTTATCAAATTTGCCCGAGGAAACACGAGCAATAATTTTTATATAAATATATCAGGAGTACAAATTGAAAATGCGGGATTTTTTTCTATTTTTGAACGTTTATTCTGAAAAAATGGTAACAAATGAATTATTCAAAGTATTGTCCATCGCTAGCCACAACTTTTTCCCATCTTTCTGGCAATTTACGGATACCGTCGCGAAAAAATTCGGCCGGCTTGGCTGCTATCCAGTCATCGACCCATTTTTGGGCTTCTTCGTAAGAATGGAAGCGCTGGTAAGCTAGGCCATGTGTCATCGATCGGAAAAGGTGGTAATCGGAAGGAGCAATGTCTGGGCTATACGGCGGGTGGGGTAAGACTTCCCATTTCAGCGTTTGTAGGTATGTTTTGACCGGCGCTGCAACATGTGGCCGAGCGTTGTCATGTTGCAAAATTACTTTGTCGTGTCTTTGCTCGTATTGTGGCCGTTTTTCTTTGAGTGCGCGGCTCAAACGCATCAATTGAGTTCGGTATAGTGCTCCTGTGATGGTTTCGTTCGATTTCAATAGCTCATAATACACCACACCCAGCTGGTCCCACCAAATACAGAGCATGAGCTTGGCGCCGTGAATATTTGGTTTGGCCGTCGATGATGATGCATGGCCGGGGTAACCATATGATTTTTTGCGCTTCGGGTTATCGTAACGGATCCACTTTTCATCACCAGTGACAATGCGATGCAAAAAACCCTTCCGTTTTTGCCGTTCGAGCAGCAGTTCGCATGCAAAAAAACGGCGCTCGACGTCTCTCGGCTTCAGCTCATACGGCACCCAATGTCCTTGCTTTTGGATCATTCCGAGGGCTTTTATACGATGGGAAATGGCTTGTTGTGTCACTCCCAATGAATCTGCGAGCTCTTGTTGAGTTTGACACGAGTCTTCATTGAGTATTGCCTCCAATTCAGCATTCTCAAACTTTTTCACTTGGCCCGGCCGCTCTTTGTCCTCAACGTCAAAATCACCACTTCTAAACCGCACAAACCATCTCTCGCACGTTGAAACCGATGGAACATGACTCGGATAAGTCTCGGAGACCAATCGATGTGCTTCAGCAGCACTTTTCTTCAAATTAAAGAAGTAAATTAAAACTTCCCGCAAATGCTGTTTTGTTGGCACGAAACTCGACATATTGAGAGCTCAAAAAAACTATGAATTTGACACTGCGACAAATTGACACATACTGAAAATTAAAGCTATAAGACGTAGCTTTGACATGAACATAGTCACAGTACTGCCTGATGCGTATAGCGTTAGTAACGCCGTCTGTTATCAATCCCGCATTTTCAATTTGTACCCCTGATATTAGATTTTTTTATTAATTAAAACAAATTAGTTTTTGGTATTAAGCGTAAATATTTGCAAATTTATTTATGCAAATATAAGCGTAATACCAAAACAAAAAAATTGTGTTATAATAATAATTACACAGGGCCACAAAATAAAATCGACAAGTACCTTTGTCCAGTAGAAATTATATGTTTTTGGGATCGCAAAACTGAATTCGAAACCCTTCATATAAGCTTTTAAACTCTACAAACCTAAGAACGATGCTTTAAAGTCCCACAAAATAAACTTTCAAACCCCACAACTTTTTAAATGGGTAGCTTTAAACCCCATAAAGTAAGCTGCTAAACCTCATATCCCCACAACTCGAGTATTCAAAACTATGTAACTTCATGAACAAATTATTTAAAACACTGTCACCCATAAACTTAGCTGTTAAGCCCCATACAACTATAGCTCGAATATTCAAAATTAAGTAACTTCATGACACTGTTAACTCATAATGTTAACATTGAAACCTCATAACCCGCTTAACGCAGGTTTTCAAACGTTACAACCTCTTCAACGAAAGTCTGCAAACTCCATAGCCCCATAAACTAAGAGCTGTTAAACCGCAAAACATCCAAACCGCAAGGCTTTAAATCGCATATCCTTACTAACGAAAGCTTGAAATTCCATAATCCCATAACCTCTATAACAAAAGCTGTAAAATCCCATGCCCTACAAATTAAGCTTTTAAACACTACTTCTCTTCCAATTCAAGCTTTTTAAGCTTGTTGCTTTCTATTTTTTACAAAAGGCATTATCCTGAAGCCCTAAGCCGCATACAATTAGAGGCATTGCGTTTCAAACCTAATAGTGTAATAACCCCAAATTTTGAACTCGCAGAGAGAATGAGGACTTCTCTTTACTTCCAAAACCCGCATTTAGTGCTATCCAGGAACAACAAGGTGGACTTACATAGCTTTATGCTTTTGAGGTGCTTGATTTACTTGAGTACTCTCGCTTCCCGCGATTCTTGAATAAGCCTTGAAGCTCAGAATGATAACGAGTTCGTTTATTTGTAAATGATCTCCGAAGTGCTTTTCGGCCATCCCAAACACCCTTTCAATATATTTCAATTCTGGTGAAATTTTTCACTCTGCTCTTCACTAAAATCATCTAAATTTTCGAGAAAGTATGCAATCTATGAATGGAGAAAATGCAGCCTCAGATTCATCCCATAGTTCTCATATCATCTCTATATCATCATCTTTGTTTCATCAGTTTAAGAAACTTTTCAAAGATGTACATGAAAGTTTTGCTCTCCGTAATTTTCATCGCTTTGATTAATTGTTTTACTAGACCCAGCTTTATATTTGGTGATGGAAGCATCAGCTAAAACTTGATCAGTCGACATTTCCAACGGAATTTGCTTTTCGCCAGCAATAATATTATTTACATTGCGCCGTCGAGAAGGATAGGAAAAGTCACAGATTCGACAGATGCATAAAAAATAGAAGATTTTGTTTTTTTGCTGTACATAAAAATACTGGTTAAAAACAAAAATAGCAATCAGTCTCATGATCTTTTGGTTGCCGCCAGATCAACAGCAAACATCCATTTTTTCTGTTTGTTGAGTTGCAAGTAGCACATAGGACATATCATTTTTGGAGTTCAATGAATGGCAATTTCACTAATTTATATGCCAAAAACTGTTCTGTACCTAGTTTTGAGTGCATCTGTGCTTTCTCAGCTTACTAACAACGTATTTCCCACAAATGACACAGAAAAAGTTTATGCCTTATTGGAGGATGTCATTCTTGTAGCATACTCGTGGCAGGCACAGCTAAAACCAAAAAATCACTGATTCACCATAAATCATAAGTATATACAAGTACAGTCTTCCTTTAATTTTTTTAATGTTAAATGTAAATCCATTTACTTACTTATAACGGTTTAGCATAAAAACGTAGCAAATGACATTACCTTATTTGCATCACAGCATGAAAAACTATTTTGCATTAAAAATTTCGGAACCAAAAGTTCAAATCAGAAAAAATTGTATGAACGGTTACAATGCGGATAATGTATTCAAAAGCCTACATGGGAAGGCGGAGGTTTAGAGCTTGCATAGATTTTATGGAATCTAACAGCATAGTTTAAAGGTCTATGGTATTTTAAAGCATCTGTAACGTAGTTATACGATTTAACAGCTTATTTTATGAGCCTATGCGATTTAGAAGCTTTCGTTGAAGATGTTGTAAGGCTTGAAAGTTTACATTATGAGATGAGTATTTTAAATGCTTGTATAATGAAGCTACATAGTACTTAATACTCAAGTCATAGAGGTATGAGTTTAGCAGTTCAGTTTATGGGGATATGGAGTTTAAAAGCATTTGTTATAGAGGCTATGAGTTTCTGAAGCTTGCGTTATAAGGGTATGAGGTTTAAAAGTTTACATCATGAATTATTTAATACATTATTGAATTATAAAGTTACTTAGTTTTGAATACTCGAGTTGTGTGGATTTGTGCTTGAGCAGTTTAATTTATCGGTTTGGCATTCGGTTTAAGCGACCCCAAAATAACATAATAAACTGATTCTGGTCAATAATTAAGAAAATTCTGGTCCTTAATTAAGATTCTTTTAAATAATCAGAAAATAATATTTCAAATTTTTGTTTTTTTTGTGGAAAATGAGTGTGTTGTATAGCAAATAAAAAATATCACTAAATTTAACCGTGAAACTGATTAATGATGGAAAAAATTTAACCACCCATTTAAGACCAGACACAAAAATGTTAAAAGATTAAATGCTGTTATGAGTCTGCAATCACATGCAGTTTGTCTTCTCAAATAATAAAAAAATCCAAAACAATCTATGCAACTTACAAGACGAAATACCAACGCTTCAAAAATCCAGTATTTATCAAATCAACGGTGGTGATTTGTGACGAAATATGTATTAGCCAAACTAAACGGTTAAACTAACAATTTAACACTCTTAAAAACAATAAATGACCAATACCAACTCGAAAATTGGTAAAGCCTGTACATAAGAAGATACAAAGAGCGAGTGATAAACGTAGAAGAGCCGATCATTATACATTAAATTAATAATTTACACACATAGCAAAGGCAATTCTACTCCATTTTTACCAATATGTTTGTTGGTTTGTTGTTTGTGTGGGCACCTGTTTGACTAGCAGAATGCCCAAAGATGGCGGATTAAATTTATTTTTCCACCCTCTTGACATGGGTATTAAATGAAAGGGTTTGACGAGTAGAATAACTTTATTCCGAATTCAATATGGTAGGTTACTCTGTAGTGAAGGTACCAAGTCAAGGGTGTTCAAAGCGATTAATGACTGCAACCTGTCTAGGAGAAGGTAAACTCCAAAATAAAATCCGGACTGAAGTTTCCATCAGTTGCAAATAATAAAGTCGACTATATAGTTTTCCGATACTCGTGGGAACAAAATAGGAAAAGAAATAACTACTCACTAGAAAAAGCCAAGAATAAACGCAGAGAAACTTGCGGAAGACAAGACGATGAAACGAAATGTATAAAATTAGAAAAAAAACGAAATGCTCATTGAAGAGCTATATAGCTCAAAACTCTCAGGAAAAAGACCTTGTAATAACGAATCGTAATCAGAAAGGTATAGATTAAGACGTACTAACTAAAAAAGTTTAACGTGGAAAGACGGATGGGTGTTTACGACCAACATTAACCGTACCACGTTAGCCTGAAGCGATTACCACCATATCCTACTGGATATGAAATCACAACATTGGCAAATAGACGAGAAATTTTAAAGTGTTCGTTTATTATCTATACTGGAATCAAACGTTTCGAGTAGGAATTTAAAACTATGATAACAATTAACCAGTTAACATGGTGTCAAAGAGCTTTAATAAAATCGACCATCTGTTCCGACTTTAATTTAAGCAAAGATAGCTTTAAACGTAAGTTAAAGCAATGCTCCGAAAAGAAGCCTGTCTCATGAAAATAGTTGAGCGACCCATGTGCAACATAATAAAGTTAAAAAAGTGCAAAATGTGTGATCTCACGACAGTAATACCAATTCCAACTCAATTCTACTTTCTGTTTTGCTAATTTTTGAGATTTCTTAAAACTTTTTTGGTGATGTTATCGATGTTTACGGTCACAGGTAATTGGCGTTTTCGGAAATAGATTTTGGTTAAACTTCTCAATAAATTTTGACCGTTAAATTATACTATAATGATCCAATTTAAATGTTGAAATTTACTGTGAAGTTACCCAAAGTCTATTTCCGAAAACGACAAAGTTTTGTGAGATCTCTCTAGTTAAAATAAAAATGTGTGATCGCATGACAGAAAACCAACTCCTTTTCTTATTTTTGTTTTAAATATTTTTATGTTCTTTATGGAAATGGAATTGGTATTACTGTCATGAGATCACACATTTTAAACTTGTTTAACTTTGTTATGTTGCACATGGGTCACCTATTTTCATGAGACAGTCTTCGAGCCTGTAAAGAAAAAGGAATTGGTTTTCTTTTGCTAGGAGCCTGTCTCATGAAAATTTACAACTTAAGAATTTTTACAACTCGAGTATGGAACAAGTGACTAGATAGAGGGGCTTATATTACTACAAATCACTTTATGATTGGTAGAAAGTTCTTATTTAGTAGTGCTATGATATTTTTTCCATTGTCGTTCCCGATGTTATGCAACCACCTTAATTAAAGAGGAAAGAAACGACGAAGGAATATAATAAATTCAATAATCGTGTGAACAGACAGAAAATCCGGCGGTTCATCGAGTTTTAAGAAGTGCAATTTTCTTGGTAAACGCGACTGATTTAAATTCGGTTATGAACCACGCTTTAAAATTGTTTTCCCTCCCCTGCTCGCTACACATATTTTTATGTGGAAAACGCATATAATGACATTTTATAAATAATTAAATAATCGATTATTAACAAGACGGAATTTCTTACATGATACCGTAAACAAATCATAATTTTATTTTTATATATTCAATTTTTGAATTTCATTTGATAAATTATGAGTATTGTGATTTTATATAGATATATGATTAGTATTTAATATTATATATATATAATATAATATATTTAATAAGTAGTTTAGTGACTGTTTTTTTTCTTATGTTGTAATACCACTCACACTAATTTACCCATCAGTTGTTTGTTGACGCACTATATATGTATATTTATATGAACTATTTAATATCTTTCGAGGGAACTACTGTATATAATAATTATGCGAAATATTACAGAATTAAATTATAAATATATATTTACCAAAACAATATTAAAATAAATAAATTTAAGAAAATCTAAAAAAAGTTTCACCACAATTTATTATCACAATTTGCAGGTTAGAACTATTGTAGTGTTTGACAGATTAAATCCCACTCAACCGTTAGCTATATAATTATATCGATAGCGCCAGCTGTTATAATATAAACCCGAGTAACCAAAAATTGTGATCACAAAAATTTCACCCTAGTAACCAAACGTCTCAAAAAAAAAAAAATGACAAAAATTTCACATAAAATGGTGATTGGTGGAAAATATGTGGGAACAATTTGTGACAAATTGAATTAAATTTGGTGGATAAGGTTGACGATGATTATCACGCGGAAACGAACATATTGTGGAAAAGATTTGTCGGTTTTTGGTGGAATAATTTGTGAAACATTTAAATCAAAATATAATTCATTTATCACAAATTATTCGCATAAATATGTCGACAAATTGGCAGCGAGCAGCAGATTTAAATATTAATTAATTTAGTTTGTGCATAAATATAAGCATTTTTGAAGAAAAAATTCAATTATTTTAAGTTTTTAATAGAAAATTTCAAATTAAAAAAAATGTATTAAATGAAGTTGGTTCTGCTGTCGCGTCAACAGGTTCCACACCTAGCAGCAAAAAATAAATGCTCTTTGCTGCTAAACATAACCTCAATAAATCTAACATGTTTTTAAGGCTGTTTTCCAAACGATACTTATTTGAAACTTAATGACTTATTTGGCCGCCATTTTAAATAAGTAAGGCTGTTTTCCAAAAGGATACTTATTTGTGGAACCTGTCTAATTCAAATAAGTAACCTGGCGAGGTGACTTATTTTCTATCTCTTTCTTACCAATTAATCTAATTTGTAATGTCAAAAAAATAGTTTCAAGTATTGGTTTATGTTTATATTTTAATTAATGTTTATAAAAACCACAAATACAGATAACATAAAATTTAAATACGGATAATTAAAATAAAATTATTCCAATAATAATAAATGTAATAATAATAAATTTAAAAAAAAAAAAAAATCGCTGTGCAATAAATTTTACGCATTTTCGTTCTTTTGATGCAGCTGTCAAAATAAATAAGCTAAATCAATTGGAATGACTCTACTTACTTATTTAAAATGGCGGCCAAATAAGTCAATAAGGCTGTTTTCCAAACGATACTTATTGACTATTTGGCCGCCATTTTAAATAAGTAAGTAAAGTCATTCCAATTAGCTTATTTATTTTGACAGCTGCATCAAACGAACAAAAATGCGCAATATTTACTGCACAGCGATTTTTTTTTTTTTAAATTTATTATTCTTGGGATAATTTTATTTTAATTATCTGTATTTTAAATTTATGTTATTTGTGTTTGTGGTTTTTACATAAACATTATATTTGTATTAATTAAAATATAAACATAAACCAACACCTTAACCCTTTCACTCGTACTGTACACAATTGCGTACATCACTTTAAACCTAATTTTTGGGATTCAATGCACTAATAATGGATTTTTAAGTGTTATTATGTTGGCTCTTAGTTTTAAGCTACCAAAAAAGGATATTTACCGCGAAAAATATTAAAAATTTCAGAATTACTCAGTTAAGCAAAATAACAGGCGTTTTAAAATAAATGACGAATCAAAGGGTTAAAGTATTTTTTGGACATTACAAATTAGATTTTTTTGGTAAGAAAGAGATAGAAAATAAGTTACCTCCCCAAATTACTTATTTGAATTAGACAGGTTCCACAAATAAGTATCCGTTTGGAAAACAGCCTAAGGCTGTTTTCCAAACGATACTTATTTGATACTTATTGACTTATTTGGCCGCCATTTTAAATAAGTAAGTAAAGTCATTCCAATTGATTTAGCTTACTTATTTTGACAGCTGCATCAAAAGAAGAAAAATGCGCAAAATTTACTGCACAGCGATTTTTTTTTTTTTTAAATTTATTATTATAAAATTTATTATTCTTGGGATAATTTTATTTTAATTATATGTATTTTAAATTTATGTTATTTGTGTTTGTGGTTTTTACATATCCATACATTATATTTGTATTAATTAAAATATAAACATAAACCAACACCTTAACCCTTTCACTCGTACTGTACACAATTGCGTACATCACTTTAAACCTAATTTTTGGGATTCAATGCACTAATAATGGATTTTTAAGTGTTATTATGTTGGTTCTTAGGCCCTTTCCGAAACTGATACTTATTTTGTGGGACCTAACTTATTGCATAAGAAATTACATTGAATAAGTTAGATTCCACAAAATAAGTATCGGTTTCGGAAACAGCCTTTGTCTTAAGCTACCTAAAAAGGATATTTAGCGTGAAAAATATTATAAAATTTCAGAAATACTCAGTTAAGCAAAATAACAGGCGCTTTAAAATAAATGACGAATCAAAGGGTTAAAGTATTTTTTTGACATTACAAATTAGATTTTTTGGTAAGAATAAGTTACCTCGCCAAGTTACTTATTTGAATTAGACGGGTTCCACAAATAAGTATCCGTTTGGAATACAGCTTAAGGCTGTTTCCGAAACCTATACTTATTTTGTGGAACCTAACTTATTGCATAAGAAATTACATTGAATAAGTTAAGTTCCACAAAATAAGTATAGGTTTCGGAAACAGCCTAAGTATCAAATAAGTATCGTTTGGAAAACAGCCATATTTAGACATACTAATTTGCCGCCATCTTAAATAAGTATGTAAAATCATCCGAATTGATTTCACATACTTATTTTATATTTTGACAGCAACGTCAAAACCATAACAAAACAAATTGTGCTAGAATTGTTTGATTATTATTAAAATATAAATAAAAATAATAAATTTAAAATGATTAAAGCTAAGAAATTCTTGCTTCTTAGTTATTTAGTAAATAAAAATATCAAATTATTCCTCAAATTTGTCGACAGTGACGTTTTTTGTTGCATCGTTCAATATCACAATCAATGAAAATTTTGACAGAAATTTGATTTTCATTTTTTTTTTGTAAGAAAGAGATAGCAACATACTTATTTTAAATTACCTCGCCAACATACTTATTTAAGATGGCGGCAAATAAGTATGTCTAAATAAATAAGTATAACTTTCGGAAAGGGCGATAAGAGAACCATAATAGGGGTGTATATTATATTGAAACTTGTGTTCGTTTGGGGAAATAATAAAAGATTGATTTTTTGACAGCCCAATTTAATAATGTTAAATTCTTTCGGGTTACTCGAAATAAAGTAACTTTTTTATGTCCCAAAGAATATGAAATATTTTTGTAGTTGTTTTGGTGTAAAAAAAGCAATAAAAAAAGTGAGGTTAAGTTTTTCTGACAGTCAGATCACGCAATTAAATAACTAAAACAATTTTTTTTTTAAATTTAATGAATTTTGCATAAATTTTAGCATTAATATTCACATAAACCACAAATGAAATATCAAAATGGAGTTTTGTTTTTGTTTACGAATCACTTTGACATTTCATATTTCTATGTATTTGTACAGAGCAAAGCAAATCTAATGTCGAGTTCTTTCAGACTAAAAAAATGAACTCGAGCAAAAAAAAACTGAACTAAATTATTTTTTACTATGGTGAGTTCCGTTTTTTTTGCTCAAGATCAGTTTTTTTTAGTCTGAAAGAATTCGACATAACTGAGCTGACTTGAAATTGGAAAAAGACAAAAAAAAATAATTCATCTGAGTGACAAAGACAAAGTATTTTGTCATTGTTTTTTTTATAGCAAAATTTGATGAATAGATTTTGACAGCAAACAAAAACATAACCAACAATTATTAAACAAAACTAGGTATTAGTGTTAATTCGATTATTTTCACGTTTCAAAATAATCTAAAAAATTAATTATTATTTTTACTCATATCAGAATTATTTTTTTCGAATATTATCCGTCATAAAATACAAAATTAAGAAAATCTTTCCCATAACAATGCCACACGGCGATTTCATGTCTGTCTTTGTTGAATAGGCGCCTAAACCGATGAACCGATCGTCATGAAAATGTTAACATATATGAATTTCATCTCAGATTGAATTCTACCGTACGATTTATTTTTAAATTTCGTTTCATTCGGGTACCTCCCGAACAAAAGTTCGGTAAATTTTCGGTTTTTTCATAATAACTTGGACAAATTTTAACCGATTTATATCATATTTGACCCAGATTAGTTTAATATCATAATACTACCAATAATTTTGGATATAATTAACATGAATCATCGGAAACCTTCAGGTATCTCCCGAACAAAAGTTCGGTACATTTTCGGGTTTTTCCTAATAACTTGGACAAATTTTAGTCGATTTGTATCATATTTGGTCCAAGTCAGTTTAATAATACTACCACTAATTTTGGATATAATTAACATAAACATCGGAAGGCTTCGGGTACCTCCCGAACAAAAGTTCTTTAAAGTTTCGAGTTTTTCATAATAACTTGGACACATTTTAGCCAAATTATATCTAATACCGTAAATAAAATTCGAATATATCCGAAACAATTTAAAATACATCTATTGTCCGGTAAAGGTTTCGAGAGCTGGCAGAAAGTGCATTCAGTAATGAAGAAGCAATTCCTGAACATTTTGTGGGATTAATGAACATCGTGTGCAAACATTGCTTTTCGCTTAACTTCGCAGAAGAAAAAACTGGAAATAGTACTAATGAGTTTACTCGATGTTGCCAGAAAGGCCAAGTCAACTTATCTCCATTTGATAACTATCCCGAGTATTTAGAAAATCTTATGACCAATGCTCTGCCAGAAAGGAAACAATTTATGGAATTCATACGATCATATAATAGTTCATTTGCGTTTGCCTCAACTGGAGCTAACATTAAGCCACCTCAAGGAAAAGGACCGTATTGCTTTCGCGTATGCGGACAAATAGTTCATCGGATTGAAACATTGCATCCTGAAGGAAATGAAGCCAGAAAATTTGCCCAGAAAGAAAAACGATTTTCCTAATGGCTGGAAAGCGTGCAGCGGTCAAGAATCCTTCTATCTTTCATATCTTAGGGTAAATTGTCAACCCTTAAAACGGCATGCTATATAAAATGGTAAAATGTCACCTATCACCATCTCATGGTCTATTTGCTCATATAGCAACAATGATTTTTATTAATATTTTAGAAGACCGACTTCGTATTGCCTCTTCACCCGACGAAGGAGCATTTCGAAATCGATTTTATAGTGGGTATGTCTCCCCATATAGTACATTGTTTGCAACAAGGTTCAATACTTCAACAACATCTTACCTTTTAATTCAACAAATACACGAGCAGCCCTAGCACTTTGAATCAAATTATATACCAAACAAATAAACTTTCAAATATGCATTGACAAATTATTTAAAATTAAACTTCATTTAAGAATATAATCCCTAAAACCAGATGGAACAACCATCTCTTCACTTCGAGGACGGTCTACAGTAGAGGTTTGTAGCACTTCACCAATGACCACATGTGATTAATTGTACAACTTCACGAGTCGTTTGTTGACTATTCTCATCTGTTTTATTTCCCTCTGTGTGTCGACTAGACTCGGAAACGTTATATTTGCTGAAAAGCTTGGAAATGGCAGTACGGGAACCGATTTTTTTAATGATCTTCAGCAGCATGTGGTTGAATGTTTACTAGATTTTGGCGATAATCTCATCCATTAACATTAATAAGGAACGATCGGTCCGAAAGCAGTTGTTAGACAGCTCCATTCCACCAGTTATCTTCGGTTGGATGTATTTGGACTAAGACGGCCCTACATGTGGTAACATTTTGGTTTCTTCCTATTTGAAACCTTTGATACCAACCAAAGATTTAGTTGTCGATTTTTGATGATTGATGGAATTCCAGTACGTGTTCTTCTTGAAAATATTCGTTGAACCGAGCTGGAAGCTACATATTTTGTTTGGAATATTTCGAAAGTGCAGTAAGGCATATCACAGATCTTCTCCTGTTTCATTTAATTTTTTATTTGTGTAATGCTCTTTGCAATTTTACCCGCGGCTTCTGCTTTACCGTTGGCCTGTTGCAGGCCTAAAGGTCGTTTGTTTCAATATTACATTTCTAAATATCAATCCCTTATCCATAGAAAGCTTGTCTTTTGTTTTAATTTCTGATACTGATAATAGAATTAAATTTCGATACACTTCTATTTTTTCCGCTTCTTCCTAAATATTGCTGGAGCGTACTAAGCGCACCTGCGATAATAATGGTTTTACTTTCGATGAATTCCAGATTTAAGATTGTTAAGTGATTAAAGTAATGTTTTCTTAAATATAATTTTTAATGGTTTGTGATCGGTTCTGATAGTTATGCTCAAGGCCAACTATCATCCGATACTATAAGAATCTAATCTTTTGGTATTCTCCTTCTTCCGATTGTGTCCACTTCAATGGAGTGTTTTCATCAATGTACGTAATGGTGAAAACTGGTCTATCTTTAACCATGCCTTTGAATCATAATCATTGCAGGATCTGTTTACTTGAAGATGATCTTTTATTTTTGGGTTTGTTAGTTTCACATCTTCTCCACTTAACACGTGTCCGAAAAATTTAACTGATGATTGACACAAATAAAGTTTCAATTTGTTGAATTTAATATTGTTCTGTTAAAGAATTATGAATAAATTCTCCAGGTTTTTTATCATTGTCGACTATCGCCTCTTTGATTGTATTTGCACAACCAAATATTAATAAATCGTCAGCTGGGGTAATCAAATATTTTTTAAATCCCGCAAGAACAGTTCCATAAAGTTGTCTTTGGCTTTTACGCCAATTGTAAAAAGCTTGATGCTTGATGTCTGCCTACTACATCCGCTTATTGGAGTTCGACGGATATACTTAATAATAAAGTTGTATCGCAATTTTCTACATCATCTCCGACTGTGTTTTTTGAACTCGATTAATTGTTGCTCCACTAACTTTTTTTAACCTAACTTCTTTTCGTATATATATTCAGTGAAATCTCTCTATGGAAAGCTAACCAAATGTTTTATAAGGAGGAAGTAAAATAGGGAAATTTTACCGTCCCTATCGTTGGGTGGATTAAATTTAATTGAAAATGTACGTTTAAATGCACCACATCAGATACTATGCTTTATAGTAATAAAATTTACTTAATAATACTTTGATTTAATACTTTATTTTATAGGCCTTATACATTTGTTATTTTATAATCGAACGGGTTGATATATATAAATCCTCCATATTGTATGGCGTTTCCAGTAAGTACATAAGTTTTGTTTAGTGCTTACAACAAATACATCTACAACGGGTACTATAAGGAAACAAGATTTTTCAATTAAATCGTGAAATGTTCAGATGTAGTTGCGACTCATTTCATTTAAGACTACACCAAAGCTGTTAGATGCTTTCTATCAAATTGTATAGAATACAAGCTGTCATCCTTAAAAAAAACCCAAACATGCAAATTTTATATATAATATTGTCCAGACAATAAATTGCATGCGAGATTATTGGAAAGTTAGAAGAAAAAAAAACTAAGAAGGTTTTTGTCTAATTAAAGCTGGAAGAACTACAACTACGATTTTTTTTATGTTTTCATCTATGCAATCTTTTCTGCGGCTTAAGATACTCCCCAACTCTTTCGCAGTTAATTTTACCGTCCTACTTTACGCCATATTACCCAAATTGATACATTGCTTCATGCCAGCGTATAGTGCTGACATGTAAGTTGGATCGGCCCATGGATTCTGCACTCCCAACAGGGGAGGGGTCATAGTTGTGTTCATCTTCATCACCGATCGTAATCAGATGATGAAAAATCCCTTTTGCATCCCCGCCCCTATAGGAATTCGAACCTGGTACCTCCCGTTCCAACCGCCGCAGCTTTAACCACTGCACCGTTTGGTCGATAAACTACGATTTACTACACTATTACATGCTATTATGTTAAATAATTAAACAAAAAAACAATATTGACAACACTGGTGATTATTTATTTTAATGTTTATAAATAAATTCAGGGGCTTTTTATAGACACATTTAATTTATAATTAATCAAATTACGTTTACATGTAGTTTTTTTAATGATAAACATTTCTTAATTTTGTGCCTTAGATATTTCTTAAATATACAACTTTTTGATCAAATCATACATTTTGTCAAATGTTACAAATAAAATGCATTTTTGTAAATATTTGTTTTAATTAAAATATTAAATTAAATAAGCTTTATTTTGTGATTATATTTGTAAGTCCTTATTGAAGATCGATATATTTAAGGCAATAAATAAAGAAATTTGTATCATTACGTAATTTGATAAATTGTAAATTAAATGTGTTTATAAAAAGCCAAATAATGTTAAAGTATAAATATTATTTTAAGTTAAGGTAAATACTAAAGAGATGTTATACGAAACACCCAGGAACTACATACAGAGCTATATTTGGCACTTACAGCAAATTATTAATGTCCTCCAAAGAAGTAATAGTCTTGATTTGTTGATCATCATCCTTTTGCATTCGTATGACAGAATTCTTTACCCAAAGATATTTGTAATTTAATTCGATTTTTGCTTCCAAGGCCGCCTTATGTAGATGACGCTTATGATATGCATGGTATTTATTTATATAGCCCGAAATATCCGATTCAGTTGTATGACGAACACATATTGGTGAAGTTGGTTCATATTTATTGGTATACTCCAATAATACCAATTTTACAGATTTGGAAACGAATTTCACAAATATAGTCCCAGCTGGATATTTTTTGACGAAGCAATAATTAATGTCACGCTTATCAAACCAAGAAATCTTAAAATTATCTTTGAACAAACGAACAACCGTTTCATCGACATCATCCTTGATTTGATCGAGTGGGATACCATTAATTTCAATACAATCATCGCTTGATAATTGTTTGAAATATTCAAGTTCAATTTTCATTCGATGGATGTCGGAACGTAGAAATATATTTTCTAGTTTTAAATTTGTCATTTGATATTTTAAATGGTTACGTTGTTGGTTTGGATCCAATGGAATATTGTTGATAGTCTCTTCAACGTTGGGCTCCATTATTCTGATGCTCGGTGATTCGATAACACAAGCTTACCAACTGGTTTTTGTTGAAAATTTGAAGATGCAAACTCAACGATATACTGTATAATAAACAAAAATTATTTTTGGGAGTCATGTTTTAATTTTTAGTTTTTTATAATTTGAATGTGTAGCACTAGTTAATCCAAACATTTATGGAAAATCATTTTTCTTGTTGTTGTTGTTTTTTACGATATAGGGTGTCAAATTTTTAAAAAATTCAAGCACTTGGTGTTGTATTTATTTCATTTGTTCTTTTTCAAAATGACTGATGAAAATGCTAAGTGCATAAAATTATTAAATATTTGGCACCCTGTATTTAAAAAAAAACAACAACAACACTAACAAATAATGTTACATAAGAACAATACACTTATTATTAAACAATAGCGATATTCAATTAATACGCATATATTCTTCACATATTTCTTATCTTTTACGCAAATCGATTAGTAATCGATCGACGATAAAATAAGTTTTTTTTCTGGTATTTATGCTATGTCGATTTTTGATTTCTATGTATGATTTTGACGGTTTTGCCTGATTTAAATAATACAGTCTGAGATCGCGATACAATTTGTTATAATTATAATTAACCCGTTCGATATTTTGTGGGTGTTGGCGAATATATGGTTTTAACTGACCTATTTTAAAAGCTCACCTTTGTTATAATGGGCGGATTTTGCGGATCTAGGATTCACAATAATGCACTATTTTGTTTTCTTCCGTAGAACACTATAATCTATAGGTGCTTCTATTTATCTAATTTTAATTTGGTTTTATATTCACAAACTTTATAAAACTTAAAAATTAAAAATTTGGAGAAATACGTTTTTATGATTTGCTTATGTTGCGCGTCTATGTAAGAATGCGTTTGCATAAAATCATAAAATAAATTTGTACTTTTTGCTAACGACCTCTAGTGTACGGGTATAATATTTGGTGGTTAGACCGTTATCTCGATCGAATTGCCACCTAGTTAATGATAGTGTTAATATAATTTATTAAATTTATTATAAAGAGTGCGTTTCAAAATTATTTGTTCGACACGAAAATTGTTTCTAACGACATTGCTTTGCATTGTTTAGTTCAAAATGTAGAGTCAGTAGAGTGGAGGGAGAGACGGGTAAATAGCCTTGCAGAGACTCACATAATTAATAAACGCAATTCGAAATTATGTCATGCTCAGTAAAACCTGTCTCATGAAAATAGGTGACCCACCCATGTGCAACATAACAAAATAAAAAAGTTTAAAATGTGTGATCTCATGACAATAATACCATTTACATTTCCATAAAGATCATAAAAATATTTAAAGCAATAAGAAGCAAACCAAAAAAAAATTAAAAAGAATTGGTTTTCTGTCGTGAGATTACAGTCGTGAGACAGGCCTAAATGTTCAAAAATATATATCTTCTTGGGGATAAAAATCAAATTTCATATATTGACAGGCTGTTGCTGATTTTTTCGAAGAAGAACTGTTAAAAAATCTCGTTAACAAATTTAAATTTTATTTTATTTACCAGAAATTATATAAATGTTTTATTTCTAATGATGCGTAAAAAAGTCAAACAAAAACAATTTAAGTACCATAATATCATTGCAATTTCCATAAATTTTCCTTGATATTTTCCAAAAGAAATATCAATTAGATCAGTGATTCTCAAATCGAAAGGGCTCCCAAAAGTTTTATTCAAAAAAAAATAAATTTACAGCTAAGCATTTTGGGCATTCTTGTTCATATCCTTGTCCCGCCCATTTAAAAAAATGTTCTACCAACCCAAAATATTTTTTCAGCTTAATCCAATTTTCAGGTAAAAAATTCCTAGACGCAAAAATTGTAGAATTCCAGAAAATTGTTAAGTTTGATTTAAAAAAAAAATGAGAGGATTCTACATAAGGAAAAATTAAATATACTGCCTGGAAAATGATGTGAACCATCGAAATTTTGGCGACAGCAATTTTTTAAATAAAAACATTTAAATTAAAAACTAAATAAACATAAACGGTCTATAATAGCCAGTAATTAAAAAATTAAAAATTAAATAATGACCGGATATAATTTATATCAATAATTAAATACCGTGTGGGCATCAAACACACAAAATGACGGTTGATATGAAAAACATATTGATCATCATTCAAAGGACGTTTGGAGAAAGAACGTTTGGTTTAACAAAAATGTATCTACATATATGAAAACAATAAATTTGTGAATATGGAAGAACGACAACGATTCCTACGACGATGTAAAAAAGAAGACGTTTTACCGAATTTTATAGTACATAAAGGAAAATGTTTCGAATCGTTGGAAAAGCAAAATCATCTGTATCACGAAAATATTAGACGAGCCAAAAGAGTGTTCCTAAAAAAGATGCTAAATTTGGAAATAAAAGTTTGTAATTCCGCATTCAAAAAACTAAACCATAAGGTGAGTGATTTATTTGTGTTTTTAAGACAAATATTTAGTGACGAACTCTTCGAATGGTTTGTTGAAGTGAGAGATAACAACATTAAACAATTGCGTGAGTGTAAAAAGGATATTCTGAATAAAAAATTTGTAAAATTAGATCGTGAACAAAATAAAATTGAATTTATTTGTGATAAAACCAATGTAATAAACTTGACGAATGTCGGTATACCAGAAGAATGTTATGTGGTTTGGAGTTTTGGTCCTCAATTTGGGATGCCAATCGAACAAAAACAAGTGCCAGTTGTTGATATATTAGCGGATGTCGAAAATATTTTAACAATTGATGTAAATGAGCAAACTAATGAGAAAAGGGCTAAGATTACGAACGACATAACAAATTTTCTAAAGAAAAAGCCAATAATATCCAGAAATAATAAGGTTTTTAAAAAAGCTCAAGACATAACCAACAGATTTTTGAAAAACAACGTAAATTTATGCATATTAAATTCGGACAAAGGTAGTAGAACGGTAATAATGGAAAAAACAGATTACGAACTTAAGATGACGGACTTACGTGTGGAGCTGCTAGTCTCCCATCGGGCGCGTCCTCAGGTGGCGGATAGAGGGAAACCCTAACCGACTTGTCGGAGGGTAAATGGGAAATAAAATACCATTCGTGGACCAAAACTAGCTAGGGGTGGTTCCCTGAATATAAGAACCATTATGGGGGACTCTAATGGAGAAAACCTTACGGCGCAGGGAAACGGATACCCAGTGCCGGCGACTTTGAGGAGTGAGCAAGCGGGCTCCCTGTCGTCGTTATCCAATGACCGCAATACTTCAGAGGTGATAAGTTCTGTAAATCCAGTTGGAAGAAGTTCCATAGTGCCACGATCACCAACAAGACTTTATGCAATGCATAAGTCCGAGAAACTTATTACCCCAAGTGGTACTCTAATCAGTCGACTGGACAATACATCCGGGGGGATCTATCCTCTTCGAAGGCTGGCCCTATGGATTTTGAGGAGGGCCAAACACTGCATGAAAGAAGTGATGCCAGCGGAAATTTTACAATGCGAGCAGTAGGATTCAGTGAAAGAACTGTTGACCTAGAAAAGGAAAATATGGATCTCTTTGAGAGGCTACAGAAGATGGAGCAATCATTTGCCAAGCTAAGCGAAGAAATTGAGTATCTAAAGCGAGAAAATGAACTTCTAAAAATGAATTGGGGTGCTAAAGAACAAAGCGAATTAGAGAGTATTGAACCAAAGAAAGTCAACTACCGGAAGTTGTCCAACCTGAGGCCAATCAACCGAAAGGTAGTAAATCTACCAAGAACATTGCACCAAAACTGGTGCAACCGAAAGAAAAACCCCCCCCCCCCACCAATAAGTATCGTGGGAGTAACCAGTTACCCAATAATTCAGTCACTGATGAAATCGGTTACTGACAAAGAATATAAGGTAACAGCGCTAAACAATGACGTTTGGAAAATTAATACTCTGGACTCAGAAACCTATAGAACATTATCTATGAAGCTGAATGCTGAAAAGTATCAGTGGTTTACCTATGAGGACAAACAGGCTCGTCCGATAAAGTTATGGCAAGAGGTTTGCATCACACTTGCTCAAGCGAAGAAATAATGGAAGACTTAAAAAATAAAGGTCTTAAAATACTAGATGCTGTGAATATGATTAAAAAAGAGAGAATAGAAAACCAAGAAGGAAACCCAACTTTCAATAAAAGGGGACTCCCTCTTTTTATGCTAGTATTTGATAACTCAGAAAATGTTCAAAATATTTATGGTATAAAAGCAATTCTTCACATGAAGGTAAAAATTGAACCTATGAGGAGAACCACTACACGCATACCCCAATGCAAGAAATGTCAGGGATTTAATCACACCCAAAAATATTGCAGCCGGGATCCGAGATGTGTAAAATGCTCAGGTAAACATTTTACCCAGGCATGTATCATACAATAGGGAGAGATGTACCAGCTAAGTGTATAAATTGTAAAGGCCAACATCCGGCCAATTATCGGGGCTGTGAGGTTGCTAAACACCTACAAAAATTAAGAGATAAATCACGAAATCAATAGCAAAATCATGAAATTCGAAGGATTCAACCATCAAATCAGATGGATCAAAATCCACAACCAAGCAACGCAGGGCAAAGAAGAACATTTGCTCAGGTAGTGAAAGGCTCGGGTTCAACCAAATATATGAGCTCTGAAAATAATCGAATTATGGAAAACATTATGAACAGCACAGAAGCCATTACAAAGCGGCTAGATGACCAAAGTAACCTGAACAACATGATATTTGATCAACTGAAGAAAATGCAACTCCCACAACGCAATCCGATAAAAAATGTTAAGTAAGAACACAACTTTCAGAATAGCAATCTGGAATGCGAATGGACTTATGCAACATATTCCAGAAATAGAAATATTTTTAAATACAGAAAAAATCGACATTTTTTTTATATCCGAAAGCCATTTTGTTAAATCTTCGTTTATTAAAATCCGGGGTTATAACTTATATCATTCCATTCATCCAGCGGAAAGAGCAAGAGGTGGTTCAGCATTACTAATAAAAGAAAATATAAAACACCATGTAGAAACAGAAATCGAAGAAGAAACAATGCAAATCACCACTGTTAGGATTCACATTAAACACAGACAGCTTACTGTCTCCGCAATATACTGTCCTCCCCGGCATAACTTGAAAAGGAAGGACTACATTAAACTATTTAAATCGCTAGGACGTGATTTTATTATTGGAGGAGACTTTAATGTAAAAAACACCTATTGGGGATCTAGACTTACGGCGTCAAAGGGTAAAGAATTGTTTCAAGCAGGGCAGACATCAAAATGTGAATTTTACTCTGGTGGTTCCCCAACATACTGGCCCAGTGGCGAAGCTAAGATACCGGATCTAATCGACTTTTATGTAGCAAGAGGTATATCTCAGAACTATATTCACATTGAAAACAGCAATTCTCTAGTATCGGATCACTCACCGGTTATCATGACAGTCAGTGAAACTGTAATTCAAAGGGAAAATCCACCCAGATTAACAAATTCAAAAACAAACTGGGATCTCTTTCGTGAAATAATGGAGGACAAAATCAATCTTCAGGTACCGATTAGAAATTCTCGACAGTTGGAAGACGAATTGGAGCAACTCAATGAAATAATTCACTATGCTGCAATGGCAAGCACTCCCATTTTGCAAAATAAGAAGACGCTTAACATATCCTACCCAATGGAAGTTAGAGAGTTGGCAAGAGAAAAACGACGAGCTCGTAAAACCTGGCAAATTAATCGAACACCGGAGAACAAAACAATTCTTAACAATTTATGTAACAGCCTCAAATCCCTTCTTAAAGAAGTTAAAAATGAATCAATCAACAGATATCTAGTTAGCCTAAATGATGAAAAAAATTCTGATTACTCACTGTGGCAGGCGACGAAGGGACTCAAAAGACCCAAAATGCAAGTGCCTCCACTTAAAAAGGATGATGGAACCTGGGCAAGAGGCCACAAAGAGAAGGCTGATCTATTTGCGGAGTATCTCCAGGAAACCTTCCAACCACTACCAAGACAAACTGCCAATGAAAATATAATATCAATTCACAAGCTGGATGAGTTTGAAATACGGCCAGTAACTCTCAAAGAATTAAAAGAAGAAGTGAAAAGTAACATGAATGTTAAAAAAGCCCCAGGGTATGACTTGATTACTTGCCAAATTATCAAAGCTCTACCAGACAAAGGATTTCGTAAGCTACTACACTAATCAACGCGAGCTTTCGGTTAAAATATGTTCCGAATCAATGGAAAGTAGCAGAAGTAATCATGATACCAAAACCTGATAAACCACCTAACGATAAAAAATCATACAGGCCAATTTCTCTGCTGCCAATTATGTCAAAACTCTTTGAAAAATTATTACTAAAGAGACTTAAACCAATAATTGAGAACCGACAACTAATTCCTCCACATCAATTTGGATTCAGAGAAAAGCATTCTACAATTGAACAGGTCCATAAAATCACCAACATAATTGAAAGAACGTTAAAACGTAAAAAAGTATGCTCAAGCATATTCCTGGACGTCGCGCAAGCATTCGACAAAGTCTGGCACAGTGGTCTGGAATACAAGCTGCATAGAGATCTACCGAGACAATTCTATGCCATACTAAGATCTTATTTATCCAATAGACACTTTCGAGTGAAATATGAGGATGAATACTCTGAGCGAAAGAAAATCTCTGCCGGTGTCCCGCAGGGGAGTGTCTTAAGACCAATCCTGTATTTACTATATACAAGGGACATACCAACCACAAATGAAGGAACCATAGCCACCTTTGCAGATGACACAGCAATTATGGCAGTTGGAAATAATGTCGCTGATGCAACGAGCAAACTCCAGAGGATGACTAATGCGGTTTGTAACTGGACAAAACGTTGGCGAATCAAACTTAATGAGACAAAATCCACGCATATTAAGTTTACTTATCAAAAGGCTTACCACCTACCTATAGAAATTAACTCGCGACTCGTGCCATATGCAAATACAGCTAAATACCTTGGCATGACCCTCGATGCCAAGCTTAAGTGGAGAGAGCATGTCAAAAAGAAAAAAGAAGAACTTAACATAAAGTTCAGAAAAATGTATTGGCTCATAGGTAGAGGCTCTGAGCTTACAATTCACAATAAGCTGCTGCTATATCGGCAAATTTTGAAGCCGATATGGACCTACGGTATACAACTCTGGGGATGTACCAAGCAAACAAACGCCAAAATGATCAGACGTTTCAAAACAAGGTTCTTCGTAGCATCGTCAATGCTCCGTGGTACGCAAGAAATGAAGACCTTCACAGGGACCTACGGATGGAATACATCAAAGAGGAAATAAAAATGCATGCCGTAAAACACGAAATAAGGCTCCAGGAACATGGAAACCCCTATATTCGCCATATGATAATAACCCTGTCTTTTTTATAGACAACATACTATTTGTAATGACATACTCATTATTTTCGATTTGGCAAATCAGAAAAATAATGGAGTCATACTCCTAATATATCTACCAGCAAAAGTAGAAAATATTCATCCCCTCCCCCCTTTTCTTTCCCGCAGAGTCAATACAAAGTGTATCAACTCTCAAAAATGAGAAATCTCTTTGAGATTTTGTGTTGGTAATTCGGTTTCGTACAGAAAAGTAAGGTCTACTCATCAGGTAGCTACGACCGAACTACAAAAATTCAACTCTCGAAAAATACATTAAGTATTTAACTAGAGGGTATTGAGTTAGCGAATTATATTCACTAACTCGAACTCAAAATCCCAAGCAGAAATCTCATTTGTGTGCGTATAATGCCCGCACTAATATTTACGATGTTAAAATTGTTTGATTTAATATAAATTGTTTTCGGCTTTTTTATAGACAACATACTATTTGTAATGACATACTCATTATTTTCGATTTGGCAAATCAGAAAAATAATGGAGTCATACTCCTAAAACAATTTATATTAAATCAGACAATTTTAACATCGTAAATATTAGTGCGGGCATTATACGCACACAAATGAGATTTCTGCTTGGGATTTTGAGTTCGAGTTAGTGAATATAATTCGCTAACTCAATACCCTCTAGTTAAATACTTAATGTATTTTTCGATAGTTGAATTTTTGTAGTTCGGTCGTAGCTACCTGATGAGTAGTCAGAGTAGACCTTACTTTTCTGTACGAAACCGAATTACCAACACAAAATCTCAAAGAGATTTCTCATTTTTGAGAGTTGATACACTTTGTATTGACTCTGCGGGAAAGAAAAGGGGGGAGGGGATGAATATTTTCTACTTTTGCTGGTAGATATATTAGGAGCAGTGCTGTCGTTTCGAAATTTTTAAAAGTAGTACATTTAAATTTCCAGGGGAGCATTTCTAGTCAGAAAGGAGTACATATAATAAAACGATTTCAGATATTTTTTTACCGTTTTATACAAGAATTTAAAAAATTGTATATAATTTCAAATTGATTCTGTACTTAAAATCAAAAGTCGCCTAAGTGACTTTAAGCGATTTTTATGAATTTTGCATAAATATATAAATTTGCCCACTATTTAGATTGTATCAAATTTTGGTGAAAATCGCTTAAAAAATAAACAATTAATGAGGTAATACATATACTAATCTCAATGTATTCCCATATCATTTTAAAATTGTATCCTTCATTTTCTCAAAATTACTAAAATGCAGATAAGCGATTTTTGCTTTTTAGAACAGGTTTATGTATGTACATAATTAATATAATTTATTCGAATTAAAAAATGCAATACATATTATAAAAGCATCAACGACAATCAAAAACAAAATTATTTCCTCAAACTAAGTTTTTATCAATAGTAATTTTTCGAAATAGATCCTGAATAACTTCAGGCTAACTTTAAATTGTTCTTATGTTGGTAAAAAATTGTCCAAGGTATACATCACAAACAAAAAGTTAAGAATAAATTTTGATAACGTTCAACGTCATTCAAAGACGTTCATATTACTCCTCATTAAGTAATCTTTTTAATTTTTATTTGTATTTCAGCTGATTAAAAAACACATCTAAATTAGCTTAAAGTTATCTCATTCTTTCTTAAATAGATAGATCAATTTTATGGTCGAAAGCAAGACTGAAGTTATTCAGGATCTGTTTCCGAAAACACCTAATATAAAATTATTCAAAAAGGTCTTGCACACACAATACTTTTTCTGATTTACTGGTATAAAAAAGCATTACCTGTACTGTCGTAATAATCGGGTATAACTTTACATAATTGACCAAATTGAGTTATTATTAAGTTAAAATAAGCTATTTATTATTTATTAATAATGCATTACAGAGGAGTACAAAATGAATTAGCGGAGTACGGGAGTACAGATTATATAAAAGGAGTACAAAACTCCGATCGTTCTCACTTCGACAGCACTGATTAGGAGTATGACTCCATTATTTTTCTGATTTGCCAAATCGAAAATAATGAGTATGTCATTACAAATAGTATGTTGTCTTCTATAAAAAAGCCGAAAACAATTTATATTAAATCAGACAATTTTAACATCGTAAATATTAGTGCGGGCACACAAATGAGATTTCTGCTTGGGATTTTGAGTTCGAGTTAGTGAATATAATTCGCTAACTCAATACCCTCTAGTTAAATACTTAATGTATTTTTCGAGAGTTGAATTTTTGTAGTTCGGTCGTAGCTACCTGATGAGTAGACCTTACTTTTCTGTACGAAACCGAATTACCAACACAAAATCTCAAAGAGATTTCTCATTTTTGAGAGTTGATACACTTTGTATTGACTCTGCGGGAAAGAAAAGGGGGGAGGGGATGAATATTTTCTACTTTTGCTGGTAGATATATTAGGAGTATGACTCCATTATTTTTCTGATTTGCCAAATCGAAAATAATGAGTATGTCATTACAAATAGTATGTTGTCTATAAAAAAGCCGAAAACAATTTATATTAAATCAGACAATTTTAACATCGTAAATATTAGTGCGGGCATTATACGCACACAAATGAGATTTCTGCTTGGGATTTTGAGTTCGAGTTAGTGAATATAATTCGCTAACTCAATACCCTCTAGTTAAATACTTAATGTATTTTTCGAGAGTTGAATTTTTGTAGTTCGGTCGTAGCTACCTGATGAGTAGACCTTACTTTTCTGTACGAAACCGAATTACCAACACAAAATCTCAAAGAGATTTCTCATTTTTGAGAGTTGATACACTTTGTATTGACTCTGCGGGAAAGAAAAGGGGGGAGGGGATGAATATTTTCTACTTTTGCTGGTAGATATATTAGGACTAGGAGTATGACTCCATTATTTTTCTGATTTGCCAAATCGAAAATAATGAGTATGTCATTACAAATAGTATGTTGTCTATAAAAAAGCCGAAAACAATTTATATTAAATCAGACAATTTTAACATCGTAAATAACCCTGTCGTTGAAAGAAGACTCCAAAGAACGAGGCCACTTGACCTAGTGAACTTACCAAACTAAAAGTAGTAAATAGGTTTAATTGATTATGGGGCTAACCAGTGGGTTACACCCCAACAAACGTGAGTTTTACTAGATATATAAAATTTGTATTTGAAAGAAAAATTGCTAGATGAGCGCAGTCTCAGTCGTAATAAAATAAAATGAAAAAAAAAAAAAAAAAATTCGGACAAAGGTAGTAGAACGGTAATAATGGAAAAAACAGATTACGAACTTAAGATGACGCACTTACTTCAGGATACAGACATCTATGAAATTTTACAAAATGACCCTACCAAAAAAATTAACACCAAATGTTAAAAAATTATTGATGAGATGAAAAATAAAAACTTGATCAATAACATGCAAAAATTACACTTAAAAATTAACAATCCCTTACCACCCAGAATTTACGGACTTCCAAAAATACACAAAATTAATGTACCATTGAGGCCAATCGTTTCGACTATAAATTCCCCAGGTTATAATTTAGCAAAATTTTGTTGTGAAATTTTAAAACCCTTAACGCAAACAAGCAAATTTAATGTAAAAAATTCATTTATGTTTAAGGACACTATAAATGATGTTATGTTGGCGAAACGGGCAAAACAAAAAATGAGCGAATGATTCAACATAAAAGAGATGTTGCACATATTAACAGGCAAAGAAATACTCAACCGTCCACGTATAGATCAGCTCTTGTAAAACATGTAAACGAAAGGAAACACGAGTTTGATATCGATAATGCAATCGCTCAAACAGTATGCCAAGCCTTAAACCAGATTTGATGGCATTGCTTCAAAAATGCTTACAAGAAAACAATTGCTACAACCAAAGTTTAAATATAATCTGGAAAATAGAGCAAGAGGAGGAAGAGATAATTTTCAGTTAGTGATTCATGCTGACCGAGTACCATCGAACAAACACAGCGGTAGATTTAATGTTCCTACTACAAACGAACTAGCTGTACTTCTGGTAGACGAGGATAAGGGACCAAGAGATATCGTCCTGCACTACCGAAAACGTGTCTCTGAGCTACATCGCTCCTACGATCCGCTCCAGTACCCCTTATGTTTATTAGAGGGGAAGACGGCTACTACCTAACCATAACGCAACAAGATAATCCAAACCGAGAGAAAACCAAAACAGTCTCTTGCATGCAATCTTATTCGTACAGGCTCATGGTTAGAGCAAATAATATTAATCAAATATATTTGTTCAAGAATTTGTTTAACCAGTATTGTGTCGACATGATGGCGAAAATGATCTCCGAGAGATTAAATTTTATACGTCGAAACCAAAAAAAACTTCGTTCTGACGATTACATATACATAGGTCAGTACGTTATCCTATCGTCGTCATTTACCGGCTCACCACGTTACATGCAAGAAAAGACGCAGGATGCCATGTCGTATATACGTAATTACGGGCGTCCAGATTTGTTCGTGACATTCACCTGTAACCCTGATTGGCCGGAAATTAAAAATGAACTATTTCCAGGTCAAAAACCTTTCGATAGATACGATATAATTTCAAGAGTTTAAAACCTCAAATTGAAAAAGCTTATAAATTTATTTACCAAAAATGAAATATTTGGTACGGTAAAATGTGACATGTTCAGTGTAGAATGGCAAAAGCGAGGTTTGCCCCACTCCCATATACTTTTGTGGTTACAGCCAAAAATTCAGCCGGACGAAATCAATAATATAATTTGTGCTGAGCTCCCTGACAGGGAATGTGACCCTCTTTTGTATGAAATAGTATACAAAAACATGTTACATGGACCTTGCGGCGAGCAAAACCAAGCCTCACCATGCATGATAAACGGCAAGTGTTCGAAGAGATATCCCCGACAATTTATTCTCGAAACACAAACTGGCGATGATGGCTATCCCACATATAGGCGAAGGGCCCCTCAAGATGGCCGGCAAATTACCACACTTAGAGTACGTGGAAAAACGTTGACAGTAGACAACGGATGGGTTGTTCCTCATTGCCCAATATTACTGCGATGCTTTGGTGCTCATATAAATGTTGAATACTGTCACTCCGTGCAGGCAATCAAATATATATGCAAATATATTAATAAGGGTTCGGATCAAGCTACGTTCTGCATCCTAAATGACAAAGATGAAATACAGAAGTACGTGAACGGTCGTTACATAAACACTTCGGAGGCAGTCTGGCGAATATTTCAGTTGCCTATCCATAAACGATATCCCACTGTCATTCATTTGGCTGTACATTTAGAAAATGGGCAACGGATGTATTTTACGGAGGATAACATACACCAAATCGTGCAAAATCCACCAAAAACTACGCTAATTGGCTTTTTTAACCTGTGTAGTTTGGATGATTTTGCCAAAACGTTATTATATCACGAGATTCCAGGTTAATTCACATGGAACAAGCATGTATTTTCCAGAAGAAAGCGTGGGAGAAACGTTGAAGGACCCCCAGGTATTAAAAAGGATCAGACTCTCGGTAGAGTTTATAACATTCATCCAAATCAAACCGAGTGCTTTTATTTATGTATGTTGCTGCATCATGTCCGAGGGCCAACTACTTTCGAGAGGTTGAGAACTGTGAATGGTATTGTTTACCCAACTTTCCAGGCAGCTTGCCGAGAACTTTGCCTTCTAGAAAATGACGATCACTGGAGAGATACACTTACCGATGCCGCAGTCTTTCAGTCGTCATATAAGTTAAGAGAATTGTTCGCAATAATCTTGGTTTTCTGTCAACCAACCCAACCCAACGTATTGTGGGAAACATTCAAAAAAATTTATGTGATGACATTCTTCACAGAGAGCGGATATGATGCAATGATAACACTGTACCATTTTCCGGGGATATCTTTAATCAATGCCTCATTGAAATAGAAGACAAGGTTTACAGTATGAGTGAGAAACATATAGTTGACTTAGGCTTGCCTTCACCGAAGGCGTTCATATGATACCACTATGTTGTGAAATTACGTACAAGAAAATTATCGTAAGTTGGAATCTAATCATCGAGGAGCTTTCGATAAAATCATCGATAGCATTAATTACAACCGTGGTAAAATATTTTTCGTGGATGCTCCTGGTGGAACGGGAAAGACATTTCTTATTAATATTTTACTGGCTAAAGTTAGATCTGAAGGTAGTATGGCCCTAGCTGTTGCATCGTCAGGTATTGCTGCCACACTCATTAGCGGTGGTAGAACAGCACATTCAACGTTTAAATTACCTCTAAACGTCTCTCTTTAACAAGAATCCGTCTGCTACATCAGAAAAAATGGTCCTCTCGGAAAAATAATACAAGAAACTAAGCTTATAGTGTGGGATGAGTGTACGATGAGTCATCGAGCACACATTGAAGCCATCGACCGAACCCTAAAAGATATTAAATCAAACAGGAAATTAATGGGCGGTATGACGTTTGTTTTTGCTGGGGATTTCCGCCAGAATTTACCAGTTATACCAAAAGGAACTCCGGCGGATATTGTAAAAGCATGTTTGAAATCATCGTCTATCTGGAATTTCGTAGAGAAATTGAATTTGAGAACAAACATGAGAGCACAACTTGGCGGAGGAAGTGCCGAATTCTCCCGGCAATTACTTCTAATAGGAGATGGAAAATTTCGAAATGTAAATTCTATCATCACAGTTAATCACCAAATAGGGACCGTAGTTACCACAGTAGCAGAGTTGATTTCGGCAGTTTATCCAGGAATAGAAAATATTTTTCAAAAACCATATCATTGGCTATGCGAAAGAGCAATCGTTTCGCCACGTAACTCATCTGCAGAGGAAATAAACCACATCATCTTAGAAAAATTCGACGGATAAACTCGGGAATACAAATCCATCGACACTATCATTAATACGGAAGATGTAGTTAATTATCCGCAAGAATTCTTGAACAGTCTTAATCCCGCCGGCTGTCCACCATACAATCTTAAATTGAAAGTTGGAACTCCAATTATATTGCTGCGCAACATGAATCTGCTCAATATGTGCAATGGCACCAGATTGCAGATCAAAGCAATGCGCAATAACATACTTGAAGCGATCATTCTTACAGGACCAGCAGCTGGCGATCTAGCATATATACCTCGCATTCTCATGATCCCTACAGATTTGCCTTTTCAGTTTAAAAGGCTGCAGTTTCCAATTAAACTTTCTTTCGCAATCACAATCAACAAATCACAGGGTCAAATCTTTAAGTATATAGGAGTAGACTTGCGATTAGAATGTTTTTCACATGATAGTTTGATTGATGCACCTGATTAACAATTGGATTTGTATACGCTAAAAACATTAGCATTGCCAGAAGAAATTCAATTAGCTAAAGATAAATTGAAAGCAACGGCATCCTAAAGAAAATTAGAATTTAAAAAAGACGATTTTATTATAAACGAGAACTGCAAATACTTCTACATATCTCCAGAACTGGTAGGTACAAATTTGAAAGTTTTATGTTTATTTATTATATTGTTCATTTAATTTTACAGATTCTTTATGATTTTGAGCTAAACTATTGCTCAACACCGAAACTGAAAACTGAATGGGAAATATACCAACGACACATTTTTACTATGTATAGTCAAAAACGCAGGAAAAAAAAAAAATTTGTAAACAGAATTTGAACGGAGTTGTGGTAAAATCTAAATCTATGTATACCTTAATATACCTATTATTGTATTGGATGGTAATTTGATACCATTGTCCCCGGAATTTCAATTTATTGATGCTTTAGATATAGTTTACAAACTACACTTTATTTTTAACATCAAATATGATAACAATTTAAGGCTTTTTTGGCTATTTTTACAAAAATATGTCTATAAAATGGATTTAGCTAATGTACCAATAACAGACCAGACGTCTTTTTTTATATTTTTTTCTTCAAAATTAATTAAAATTTTTTTTCCTGATATATGTATATCGAAATCGATTAAAAATTTCGCTAACTATGCTGAGATGCCTAACCTGCGGGGCTGCTGATGCAGAAAGTTCCACGACGGATTTCCAGAAACAATCAAAAGTTGTTTACTCACCATTACAAGGAAGATTGTATCGTACTACCAGTGGAACAATTTGACCAATATGCTGCGATCTTACTTTATATGCTGAAAATGTTTTTCTTTGTGGACCCATACTTATTTCTTGAACAATATGACACTTTATTGTAAATGAGCTTTATGCTCAAAATAAAGTGTCGGAAAATTTATATTGTAAATAAATAAATAAATAAATAAATAAATAAATAAATAAATAAATTAATAGATCTTCATATAAAATTTAAGAAATTATTGGAAAAAAATTAACTTCTTTAAATTTAAGTTTTGATAGTGATTTTGAAAATTATTTCATTTTTTTTTTAATTGTTGAATTATAAAATTTAAAATTTATTGAATCAGAACCAAATTAACATTATAATTTCGATTTACTAACATACCTAGTATGTACTACATATAAGAAATATATATATTTTTGTAAATTTAAAAAGAAAACTCTGAAAATGAATCGTGAAATCCGTTACGTCTGTTATATTTGTCAAAAAACTTCTTCCTTCATATCAATACTAATTAAGCATTTGAGACTGATGCATCAACAAGTAGATTCAAAATCTCTTATTTTACGGTGTGTTTATGATATAAACTGTGCATATACCTGTAATACCTATTCAGATCTTAGTAAACATGTCGTAAAATGTTCAAACCAAGTTAAAAAGGTCCATAAAGAGCCATTAGATTCAAATTTACTTAGATTAGTTAATTGCGAAAAATTTGCTGATCCTTTTATCAGCGGTAACGCAAGCAAACAAAGTAATTTAGAAATCACTGCTATTGAAGCACCAGGATCATCTTCCATTGCACTCAGTAATGATATATGCCGTGTTTTTTTATAAGTCTCGATAGATCTCAATAGATTGCATCCAGATGTTCTCTAATTTTGTGGTTAAACTGCAATTGATTCAGTTTATTTGAATCAAGAATAACTTTTTATTCAATATTCCATCGTTTTTAATTCATTTCCTTGAATTACACAACTTATTATGAAAATCTTGATATATGAAAATCTTGCTTTTTATCCAGATATGCTATCGAGACTACAGATTTTCTCTTTCATGAGTAAAGACACACAATAAAAATTTGTATTTTAGCATAGAAGCATACCAAGGTCAATTTTTAGTACATCTATCATACAATAGGAAACTAGTAGCTGATTTACATTCAATCTTTTGCTCTATTTTAAAAAACAGAAGATGTACGTTAAAAGTATTCATTTTATTATTATTTCCTTCCATTATAAAGAGGCATATTCAAAATGTGTTATTTAATGCTATTTACCGCAATCCAAAAATTTTTTTTTGGCGAAAAAAATGGAAAAATCGAAAAATGAACCTGTTTATCATTTTTCGTAAAAGTTGCTCAAAATTTAAAAGATCATAGTAACATTTTGAAAGAAAAAAAAACGTTTTAGTATGTCCGTCTCATTTTTATATATGGATAAAATGTATTCGCACTTTTTCTCATGTATTTATGCTTTTGGTAAAACAAAATAATAATGAAAAAATGACGTAGCGTTGTCAAAATAAACACAAATTCTTAGTGCTGCGAGTGCCAGTATTTTTAAGTGGATGATAGAAGTAGTTACAATTTCCCAGTTTTTTTTTTTATTTTGGCAAATATCTGAATAGATCTATCGAGACTTATAAAAAAACACAGCAATAATAGTTGAGAGTGCGGAATCCATGGGCCGACCCACCTTTCATGTCAGGACTATAGGCTGGCATGAAGTAATGCAATGTGCAGGTGATTTAATCGAAAGCGGGTCTATAGCGTGGAATTATAACTGATTTTGGTACCTTAGCTAGTTTTACTCATGACAATTTGGGTGCAAATCAAATATTAGGGTTTTCTGGAAATTTTAATGCGCATTACTTCTTCATTTATTAGAAGGAATTGTACCTTTCATGATTCTAGCTCTCTTTAATTATTTTTCTGAATCTAAAATAATAAATTTTGAACAAATAAATGATAGAATTCATTCATTTAGTTATGGTTATTTGTATCGAAAAACACTTCCTACATCACCTGTTAATAAGGATTCCATAGGCCTATCGGCTTCGCAATATTGGTGTTTAATTCTTCATTTACCATTCAAATTTTAAAGATAGCTTTTTCTAAAACAGTAGAATTTATGGTAAGAAATAAACTTAAAAGTTTAATTGAAACTCATTTAAATGTTGTTGTACACATTTTTCATCTTAACCTTCACCTTGTCGGTATATACCCGGGTAAATATCGTGATTTTGACAATTGCATTTCTCCGCGGCTTTTTAACGAATTTTAAACCAGGTCCGACTCAGTGACTCAATGTGCATGAAATTTATGAAAAATCAGTTATTACGAAAAATTATGTATATTTAAGTACATTTTTTTGAAAATTTTACAGTTTTTCGACCATCTTCACAGTATATACCTGGGTATATAATTTATTGTTTCATATATTTTGTATGAAATTTCTCATAAGTTTTATTAAATAGTCGACTAGTTTAATTGTCATAAATAGTCGACTAGTTTAATTGTTATCTGTAAAGCCTATTGAACTAACTATTGAACTTTTAACTAAAGTAGAGAGTATGTATGCATGAAATCCGAAATGTGTAGATGCAATAAAAGATTCTGTTATGGATATTTTTTTATTCAGTAAGGGGCATTTTGCTGATCAAGGAGTACCCCGTATCGGAATCGCAAGTCCACTAATTTTTAATACCGTACTTCTCTGAATTCGAAGGTATATATTGCGTGAACTTCGTTCGCCCTCTAGAGAGGAACAGCTGCTCATTGATAGTTATGCTTTTATTTGATCTGTAATTGCCTTTCTTCGTAATAGGTACTGGCTTATCGGATTTTATTATGGATTGCATGGTGGCATCGAAATCTGAATAAAACGCGTTAAACTTTAGAAACGATAGACGGACATAATTGCTCAATACAGCGGGTAGGAATTTTTGTTTTCAAAGTTGCCAAACTGCTATATAATTTGATCTTGTGTTCAGATTATTTGTTTTTTATTCGGATTTATCGCATTTTATTTGATAATTTCATTTTCAGCCTTCTTATTTGTATGTCTACAAATTATGTCCTGCATCGATGCGCCAAACAAAGTGCAAAATGTGACGACATCGTCCAAAATCTTGATGTTAGGATTGGGCCGAATAAAATATGGCTCGCATATTATGTCATGCGCTATTAACACTTGTAAGTTTGTAGGAGTTTTCCTCCGTTTGTTTCCATCTTTATCCATGGTAAACCGATGGTTGACCGACAGAAATCTAAACTGATCATCTTCCGAGTTTGTAGCTAAATTCTTTCCTATCTTTTGAAAATATTTTTGCCGTTCCTCATACGAGAGTCTAGTGAATAATGAAAACGGTTTACTTTTGAATTTTTGCTTGTGTTAAAAGGAATCCCATACGAAATTCACACAATTTACATTTATATACCTGGGTATTTGAAGTGAAGATTAAGGATTTTTAATTGCCGACAAGGTGAGGGTTAAACTCATCCCTAAACATCATATTCTCATTTACCACAGTGTAATGACACTATTGGGTCCGATAAGCCAGTATTCTACAATGAGATATGAATATAAGCATCAATATTTCAAAAACATTGCTAATAATTTAAAGAATTTTATTAATTTATCTAAGACTTTGTCTAATAGACACCAAAAAAAGTTTGCTGTAACTTGGAATCGGTCGGACTTAAGCCGACCAATTAAAATAGGAAAATTAAGTAATCATAAGAATGACTTCTAACAATTTTCTGGAGTTCTAAAATTTTTGCGTCTAGAAATTTTTTACCTGAAAATTGGATTAAGCTGAAAAAATATTTTGGGTGGGTAGAACATTTTTTTAAATGGGCGGGACAAGGATATGAGACAACTGAGATCCGTGAACAAGAATGCCCAAAATGCTTAGCTGTAAATTTATTTTTTTTGAATAAAATTTTTGGGAGCCCTTTCGATTTGAGAAGCACTGATCTAATTGATATTTCTTTTGGAAAATTTCAAAGAAAATTTATGGAAATCGCAATGATATTATGGTACTTAAATTGTTTTTGTTTGACTTTTTTAAACGAATCGAGCTTAAAAAAATGCAAAACACTCTTAGGAACTTACGCATCATTAGAAATAAAACATTTATATAATTTCTGTCAATATATGGAATTTGATTTTTATTCCCAAGAAGATATATATTTTTGAATATTTAGGCCTGTCTCACGACAGTAATATCACGACAGAAAACCAATTATTTTTAATTTTTTTTTAGCTTGCTTCTTATTGCTTTAAATATTTTTATGATCTTTATGGAAATGGAAATGGTATTATTGTCATGAGATCAGACATTTTAAACTTTTTTATTTTGTTATGTTGCACATGGGTGGGTCACCTATTTTCATGAGACAGGTTTTACTGAGCGTGACATAATTTCGGATTGCGTTTATTAATTATGTGAGTCTCTGCAAGGCTATTTAGCCGTCTCTCCCTCCACTCTACTGACTCTACATTTTGAACTAAACAATGCAAAGCAATGTCGTTAGAAACAATTTTCGTGTCGAACAAATAATTTTGAAACGCACTCTTTATAATAAATTTAATAAATTATATTAACACTATCATTAACTAGGTGGCAGACAATACGATCGAGATAACGGTCTAACCAGCAAATATTATACTCGTACACTAGAGGTCGTTAGCAAAAAGTACAAATTTATTTTATGATTTTATGCAAACGCATTCTTACATAGACGCGCAACATAAGCAAATCATAAAAACGTATTTCTCCAAATTTTTAATTTTTAAGTTTTATTAAGTTTTTGAATATAAAACCAAATTAAAATTAAATAAATAGAAGCATCTAGATTATAGTGTTCTACGGAAGAGTAAAAAATAGTGCATTATTGTGAATCCTAGATCCGCAAAATCCGCCCATTATAACAAAGGTGAGCTTTTAAAATAGGTCAGTTAAAACCATATATTCACCAACACCCACAAAGTATCGAACGGGTTAATTTTAATTATAACAAATTGTATCGCAATTTCGGACTGTATTATTTAAATCAGGCAAAACCGTCAAAATCATACATAGAAATCAAAAATCGACATAGCATAAATACCAGAAAAAAAACTTATTTTATCGTCGATCGATTACTAATCGATTTGCGTAAAAGATAAGAAATATGTGAAGAATATATGCGTATTAATTGAATATCGCTATTGTTTAATAATAAGTGTATTGTTTTTATGTAACATTATTTGTTTGTGTTGTTGTTAGTAGTTAGTACCAAAATAACGTTTTGTGTTGTTGTTGTTTTTTTTAAATACAGGGTGCCAAATATTTAATAATTTTATGCACTTATCATTTTGATCAGTCATTTTGACAAAGATGAAATGAAAGAAAAATTTGACACCCTGTATCTTAAAAAACACCAACAACAAGACAAATTATTTTCCATAAATGTTTGGATTAACTAGTGCTACACATTCAAAATATAAAAAACTAAAAATTAAAACATGACTCCCAAAAAAACGTGATTTGACGAACTTTTCACTACAATGTATTTAATTAAGGCTTTTTGACAAAATAATTTTTGTTTATTATACAGTATATCGTTGAGTTTGCATCTTCAAATTTTCAACAAAAACCAGTTGGTAAGCTTGTGTTATCGAATCACCGAGCATCAGAATAATGGAGCCCAACGTTGAAGAGATTATCAACAATATTCCATTGGATCCGAAACAACAACGTGACCATTTAAAATATCAAGTGGCAAATTTAAAACTAGAAAATATGTTTCTACGTTCCGACATCCATCAAATGAAAATTGAATTTGAATATTTCAAACAATTATCAAGCGATAATTGTATTGAAATTAATGGTATCCCACTCGATCAAATCAAGGATGATGCCGATGAAACGGTTGTTCGTTTGTTCAAAGATAATTTTAAGATTTCTTGGTTTGATAAGCGTGAGATTAATTATTGCTGTGTCAAAAAATATCCAGCTGGGACTATATTTGTGAAATTCGTTTCCAAAGCTGTAAAAGTGGTATTATTGGAGTATACCAATAAATATGAGCCAACTTCACCAATTTCTGTTCGTCATACAACTGAATCAGATATTTCCGGTTATATAAATAAATACCAGGCGTATCATAAGCGTAATCTACATAAGGCGGCCTTGGAAGCAAAAATCGAATTAAATTACAAATATCTTTGGGCAAAGAATTCAGTCATACAAATGCAGAAGGTTGATGATCAACCAATGAATACTATTACTTCTTTGGAGGACATTAATAATTTGTTGTAAGTGCCAAATATAGCTCTGTATGTAGTTCCTGGGTATTTCGTATAACATCTCTTTAGTATCTATACCTTAACTTAAAATAATATTTATAGGTTAACATTATTTGGATTTTTATAGACACATTTAATTTACAATTTATCAAATTACGTTTACATATAAATTTCTTTATTTATTGCCTTAAATATATCGATCTTCAATAAGGACTTACAAATATAATCACAAAATAAAGCTTATTTAATTTAATATTTTAATTAAAACAAATATTTAACAAAATGCATTTTATTTGTAACATTTGACAAAATGTATTATTTGATCAAAAAGTTGTATATTTAAGAAATATCTAAGGCACAAAATTAAGAAATGTTTATCATTAAAAAAACTATGATACATATAAACGTAATTTGATTAATTATAAATTAAATGTGTCTATAAAGAGCCCCTGAATTTATTTATAAACATTAAAATAAATAATCACCAGTGTTGTCAATATTGTTTTTTTGTTTAATTATTTAACATAATAGCATGTAATAGTGTAGTAAATCGTAGTTTATCGACCAAACGGTGCAGTGGTTAAAGCTGCGGCGGTTGGAACGGGAGGTACCAGGTTCGAATTCCTATAGGGGCGGGGATGCAAAAGGGATTTTTCATCATCTGATTACGATCGGTGATGAAGATGAACACAACTATAACCCCTCCCCTGTTGGGAGTGCAGAATCCATGGTTCGATCCAACATACATATCAGCACTATACGCTGGCATGAAGCAATGTATCAATTTGGGTAATATGGCGTAAAGTAGGACGGTAAAATTAACTGCGAAAGAGTTGGGAGTGCCTTAAGCCCCAGAAAAGATTGCATAGATGAAAACATAAAAAAAATCGTAGTTGTAGTTCTTCCAGCTTTAATTAGACAAAAACCTTCTTAGTTTTTTTTTTCTTCTAACTTTCCAATAATCTCGTATGCAACTTGTTGTCTGGACAATATTATATATAAAATTTGCATGATTGGGTTTTTTAAGGATGACAGCTTGTATTCTATACAATTTGATAGAAAGCATTTAACAGCTTTGGTGTAGTCTTAAATGAAATGAATCGCAACTACATCTGAACATTTCACAATTTAATTGAAAAATCTTGTTTCCTTATAGTATCCGTTGTAGATGCACTTGTTGTAAGCACTAAACAAAACTTATTTACTTAATGGAAACGCCATACAATATGGAGGATTATATAAAATAACAAATGTATAAGGCCTATAATAGCCTATAAAATAAAGTATTAAATCAAAATATTATTAAGTATATTTTATTACTATAAAACATAGTATCTGACGTGGTGCATTGAAACGTACATTTTCAATTAAATTTAATCCACCCAACAGTTAATACATTATTACACATAGCATAGTATAAATACATATAGTACTACCAACATGCGAAAAAAATGTTTCACCGGTGAAGTTCCAGACGTCGCGTCGATCGCTAATAATCACTCAGGATAAAACGTTAGTAGCCGCCTAAATATATGCGAGATCAACCAATTAATCCAAGAAACGAAACCAAACAATAATAGACCTTTGTATTGGTTTTGTACACGTGTACATTTTTTATCCTACTCTAGCACATTTCATATTATTGAAATGCTGTGTATCAAAACCAACAAAAATGTTTATAGACATTTTTGTGTGTATCCAGAACTGACCTATACCAAATACACCAATAGTACTAATTTAGATAAGCGAGACAGTAGTCATTCGCAATTATGTTTTCGTTATAGTTAAACGAGTATCAGGGTGTCCGGGTTTGGAAAGCTAATCCGTTAAGGCGTGATTCCTTGGTTCATTACTTCATTCTGAGAAAGAAATCGTGGAGGAATGGGGAGGGGGGGGGGGGGGTCAATTGTTGATATCCTTTGAGATACAGGGTGTTCAGAAACGAGGAAAAGTATGATCTTAACAAACTGAATTAAACTTGATGCAAAAATATTTATGCATAATTTAATATATCGCATTTAATTCGTTTTGAAAATGAATTAAATTCTCGAGGAATAAATTCGTATTAACCTGCGAAGTTATATGGATTTTGAAAAAGGATTTTTTCACAAAATAAATGCAAACGGGCTTCAATTTTTTTTTTTTGGTTACATGAAGGGGTGGTGTTTATATTAAAAATGCTGTTTATTTGATTCGCTGGTTTAAGAATTATACCGATTTTATGAAAAAAGTACTGTTGCCATTTTTTACGAAATTCGTACGGACTGTAATGTGTTAATTAATTTTACAAATTATACCTTCATGGAAGACGGTGGATATGAATGTCGCGGAATTAATTCATAATTGAAAATGATTTACCACGGGGCGAAAATGTTAATGAATCTTTTTCGGCGGAATTAATTCAAGTGAAATAAATTCAGGGAACCGAGAAAATGTCAGTAATACAATCAATACAATGTCAAATACAGGATATTGTCCCGATATACGTGGTCATTTCCATTTAAATCTCACATTTTTGTCCCAAAGCATATTTTTAATTAATTCGATTTTTGTCTAAATATTTCAGATAATTTTTAAAGAGTATAAGTTTATTTAACTCATAAACTCTTGATCACAATACAGAAATTAATGAAAATGAATTTTTGTAAATTATTTTGGACTTTTATTTAAAAAAAAAAAAACAAGTTTTTCTGTCATTGGTCGCCATTTACATTGGTGATATATCTACTTCCAAATGGTATATGTATTAATCTTTTTGTATTTTCAAATTAATAATTTCAAAAATAACATAATATAGCATTTCCAGATTCATTTCATATATTTCAACTTTAAAATTATACTTTTCTGGACCACAATTATACTTTTCAAAATCTATATTAAATTTTTCAATTTTGGTTTTCTACTTTTATATTATATTTTAGTTGCATAAAAGTAAATTTTATAATTATATTTTTCTATTTCTAATTTATATTTATCAATGTAAATTCTTATTTTTCAATTTGCAGTTTATAAATTTCAAAGTTCACTTTAAAATTTCCAAAATTGTATGCAAGGTCAACAAAATTGTAAAATTCTATTTAAATATACAACATTACAAACACGCTTCTTCCAACGCTTATTCTACATATAACAACAACTACTCGATAGTTGCATCGAGTTGCAAACTATACACCAAAAATCTTTAGAATTGGAAAGATTAGAAATGAATCTCGATAACTGCTGTTTGTAGTTTGTTTGGTTTACTTTTAAAATTATTTCGTTAAAATAATAATAAGAAAGAAATGTACATAGTTTGCGGATCCAGGGCATTGAAGTATCTCAAAAAATTGAGTTTTTAGCACGTGAAATGCGTAAGACCTGCTTGATTTTCAGTGAGATTTTGCTGCATTGGATGCGCACAATATTTACATACTACATATATGGTTACAATAATTTTTGTTTATTTCATAGTAAAAATTTGGATCCCATATTTGTTTGCAACTCTGCCTTAACTTTAATTAGAGGCAATAAGCTTGTTAGTTTATACTGTAATTTAAACTCTAACGTTTAACGCAATTGACTAATTTCCAGGAAATTGTCTGGATGTCGAATGTCCATCGAATGGCGAATTCCGTACATACAGCTGTGCTAAATGATTAATTGCACTTAATAATAAATTCCGAAATAATTTTTTTGATATTTTTTTCTGACAATTAGTTAAAATGGGTCGTGGTAAGCAATGCTCCGAAAGCCAGAGAGAAACTATCGAAAAACCACGGCGGCAGGGTCGAAAATTAAAAGAAATTGCTAATTTCGATATATATTGTGTCAACTTTTCTAAAACATAAAACTCGACCGGGAACTCATGCTAGAAAAAGAAAAACCTCCACAAAAACTGACGCTCGAATCATCCGATACTTTAAAAAAGAAATTATCCTTTTAAATTAATACTTCAAAAATACGTAGACGTTTAATAGACAATAATTTGAAAGCAGGTTTGCCTAAAACGTGTCCATCATTATCCAAACAAAATATCCGAAAGAGATTAAATTTCGCGCGGGATCACGTGAAATATCTAGTTACCAAATGGTGAAATGTATTATGGTCTAATGACACGAAAATTAATTTATTTGGATCAAACAGCTCTTTAAAATATATTACGACGTCCCGAAGGCAAACAATATGACCCCCGTTACACCACTAAAACCGCGGTGGTAATATTATAGTATAGGTTTGTTTTTCTTACAGTGGTGTAGGCCCTATATTTTGGATTCAAGAAACTATGACTAAAGAGTTTTACCTTACACATATTATGTGACACAATGCTGCCTTTTGCCGAGATCAACATGCCCCTTCGTTGGGTGTTTCAACAGGATAATAATCCGAAACACGCGGCGATGGTGGTTACAAAGTGGTTCAAGGATAATAATATAACTACTCTATATGCTCCACCCAGCCTAAAGAAGCCTAAATTTGGTTTCGTACTGAAAAGTAATGTCTACTCCTCAGATAGCTATGACCGAAATACAAAAATCCAACTCTCACTAAATACATTAAGTATATAACCAGAGTATATTGACTTAGCGAATTATATTCACTAATTCAAAATCAAAAAACCCAAGCAGAAATCTCATTTGTGTGTGTGTGTTGTATAGTGTATCATGCCCACACGAAAAAATTTGTCTGATTTAATATGAAAAAATGTTTTGACAACATATTATTTATTATTTTATAAATGCATTTGGTACGAAAATTACTTAATACGACCACCAAACATTTTATTATTTATAAATATATTTATTTAAATTGAGGTTATGTTTTACTTCTGTTACGAAAATTCGCGTTCCATTGAATATCTACTCACAAATACTTGGCAGTAGCAAATTGTCCCTAATGAAACACATTGACTATAGAGAAAGTTTACACCACTATATTTAGTCACATGGTGTAAACGCTAGTTACCCAAATTGGGTTAGGCAAGCAAAATGTGTGACCTAACCTAAAATAGGTCAACTAAAAATATGGTGTAAACAGTTCGACTTAGGGAATTTCGAATTTTTCAATAGATGCGATTTGTTAATTATCATTTTTACAGCACAAATAACGAATAAAAATAGAAATATTAAAATTAAAATCAATAAATGCCAAAATGATATAATATTAAATAAATAAAAAATACATTTATTGAAATATTTTAATTTTTGACATATGACGCAAATGCGACCTATATTTATTGTGATGTAACTGGACTAAAATAGGTCACCATTTAGGTAAGTCCACTAAATATTTCGTGGTGTAAACTACCTCATTGACGATTGGAGCATCACGGATTCCACCTAGTGGAACATTTTTAAACTGAGCTAGCTGATAATTTGACGTTCTAAATTATTGTAAACAATTACAATTTTGGACTATAAAAACAATTTTTAATTACCGCATTGTTAAATTTTATTTCGTTGCATTTGGGACAAATAATGTCATTTTATCAAGTGCATCATTTTAATTTTTTCCTCGAGAGGCGCTTTCTCTACTTTTATTTAAAGTACTTTTCATACCAGGTGCCTCAGCTTTGAGCTTCATTATTCACTGCTTTTGGCAACCCGGTATAACGAAATGAGGTTAAAACAGAACGAAAAAAAAATTCGTCGAAATTTTAGGATGAATGCGAAAATCGTGTTTATTTTTGGAAGAGTTCAGTAACGAATTTTATTATACCATTTAGTAAAATATAATTCTCTCAAATTCAGAATTTGTTATTTTTAAATAAAATTTAATATATTGTATGATATTTTAATTGAAATTACTAATAGGACAAATTTGGTAGATGATTTCATCAATTTTCATCAAGATTATTTTTTATTTAATTGAAAATTGAATATTCGTTGATAGATCGTCGTCTATATTTCTGTCATGTGGCAAAGCTATAAGTAGTTGCGCTTCAGTCCAGTTAGTAATCTTCAATGCGTGTAAAAAGACATATGAAAGCGAATTATCAAATCCACTTCGGTAGTGGATTATGGTGCGTGTGAAAGCGACTTATTATGCTACGACGATAGAAACCAGGTATTAACGCTGCTGTATCTGTTTGTGGGGGTAAAAATCGAAATTCTTTCATTCCATTTTCGCTATTGACGATTGTAAAAGTAGAGAAAGTGCCTCTCGAGTCAAAAAGTTATAATGATTCACCTGCTAAAATGACATTTGTCACAAATTCGACGAAATACAATTTATCAATGCGGTTATTAATAATTGTTTTTATAGTCCAAAATTGGAATTATTTACAATTATATTAACAATCCGGTAAGTAAAAATTATGTTTATAGTTCAAAATTGGAATTGTTTACAATAATTTCGAACGTCAAATTATCAGCTAGCTCAGTTTAAAATTTTTCCACTAGATGGAATCCGTGATGCTCCAATCGTCAATAGATACATTTTATTATGCTTATTGGGGGACATACTCGATACGTTCTAGCAAGCAAATTAGTAACTTTTACAAGCTGAATATGTCATTTTCGCATTCTCGATTGGTTTTGCGACCTTCTAGTAAGAAAAATATTTAAAATAGTTGCGGCCAACTATTTGAGCTCGCAAAACAGAAAAACAGTATAAAAACATAAATTTTTGGTTGTTTGACATTTCACTTTGAGACAGTTTACAAGCTATCAGTGATTTTATATTTTACTATATTGAACAAATAAAATAAACAGTAAGCATGAAATATATTTAGTAGTAAATGGAAGCTTTAATCATTGTAAGACGAAGAAGAAATCGGGTTCCTCGAAAAATCTAGACAGGAAAAATCCATTTGAATGCGAAGAGGAAACTTTTTTCAGGCGATATCGATTCACAAAACCGGCCGCTCAATTTACCATTGATAAATTAAGCGATCAGCTTCGAAAGGTTACTGGCGTGCGTGGGTCAAGCAATTCCTCCTTATTTAACGGTAAGACAATTAACTTATTTTAACAACACTACATAATACTGCTATTTTAGGTACATACTAGTTTAAATGTATTAGGATCTGAAAGTTTTCAGTTCATGACTGGTGAGATGAATTATCATCAACTGCCACAACCAACTGTAAGCAGGCTATTGAAAGAATTTGTAAATTCAATACAGGGACACTTAGAAAATATGGATTCCCAAATGTAATAGGGTGTATTGACGGAAATCATGTTCCAATAAATAAGCCGCACTTACCAGATGCGTGTGCTTTTTACAACAGAAAAGGATTTTTTCTATAAATGTGCAAGCAGTAAGTTTGTTATTCAAATACCAGAAAAGAGGAAAATTAATTTTTTTTTATCTTATAGGTGTGCAACGCTGAATATTTTTTCACTGATATTGTCATCCGTTGGCCAGGATCCACACACGATTCCCATAAATTCAAAAACAGTTCCCTCTATGAGTTTCTGTTATCAAGCAGACTTCCGGAGAATTCCTATCTTCTGGGTGATAATGGATATCCATTGTTGCACTGCCTAATGACTCCCATTATTCATCCAATGACATTCGGTGAAATTAGGTACAACAATCAATATAAGGGAACTCGGAAAATTATAGAACAGGCATTCGGTATATTGAAAAGCCGATTTCGTATTATTTGCAAAACTAGAAGATTTATGTGCTACGGACTGGACAAATGTGTGCAAATAATTACAGCTTGTCCCTAATGTAGAGTTTGACAATAAAGGCGAATCATTAGACTCCGAATCTTTTCAAATACGAGGTAATATAACAAGGCAAACATTGATTAATTACAATTTTAGAAATATTTGTAATTAATTAAATTAAACTGAATTTTAATTTCTACGTTTTAATTTTATTTTCAAAAATTCATTCTTTGCAGAAAATCACATTTCACTTACTCCAAAATAATGTAAAACTAAATATGTAAATTCAATAAATGTACTTAAATTAATTAATTATCTCTAAGATAAAGCGGTATTCTTTCGGCAATGTCGCGAAGTATCTCGTTTGTTAAATTGTTCGCTAACTTTGCTTCCTCTAAACTCTGTTTCTGCAAAGCGTTCATAATTTTCGCCTCCTCCAATTGCTGATCCTGTATAATAATATTCTTTATGGTTATTGCTAACATTTGGCCTTCAAAATCATTTTCGATTTCCCGACTGCGCCTCTTATTTCTTGGGCGTTTAATTCTTCCCGAACCGTTATTGGAAGATTATGTAGGCTAGACAATATCTAAAATTCCATACAGTGAAATGTTTAACTTGTAAGTTAACGTCCCTAAATGCATCAACATAGCAATTAAAGGCATACATCGAATTATGGCCAGCTAATTGTACAATAATCTCTTCATAAGGCTTTAATTCTCGAGGCGCGCCTCCACCTGTTTCTCCTTGGCGGTTTTTTATTTCAGTCAATCGTTTTTTAGTGCAGTAAATTTGTTGCGAAGTTTCTCCCCATTTCTCGGAAATGCTGCAGTTGCGAAAAATTCATCCGCAACCTCGTTCCAAGCGCTCACCAATGCCTCTCCAAATAAATTTGATTCTCCTGAAAAATTATTTTATTTAAAAAAAAAAAATGTATTTACAAAAACAATTTACAACCATACCATTTACTAAGGTTCTGCGAGTTTTTAATATTTTTGAAAAGTTTAATAAATCACTGTCACTGAAATTTGGTTTCCTTTTTTTTTTTGGGGCACTCATCTTTATAAAAATTATTAACTCGTTTTATTTAAAATTTCTTTAATCTGTTGTATTTTGTGGTTACACTATTTTGTTTTTAAGTGAAATGTCAAAAATTATACTCAGCATTTTGCTGAATATTAACAAATATGGCGGACTTGCTAGAAGTATTAACAGTAGCAATTTGTTAATATGCGAGATGTGCGAGTATGTCCCCCCATTGATTATTGAACCAAAACACCTGGCCGCCATTTTGAAATCTAAAGAAAACCATGTTTTTTATTTATATACTTTCAGTACAATTCTTATATCGATTTATATAACGTGTAGTGGTAGTTTGGTTGGCTCTTAGTGATATTTATCGTAAAATTGTGTTTTTTTATTAGTTTTATTCGATTTATGTTTTTTTTATTTTTGGAAGAAAATTGTGTGTAACAAAAAATTTAATTAATAAAACATATAATTGATTATAGCTAATCATGAAAAGTAAAATATAAAATTACAATATGTAGTTATTTACGTCATAAGGGCGGTAAATGAGTTGTTACAGTACAAGTTCGACGTTTATACAGAATTTTGAACGAGTACTGTAACGATCATTTAACGTACGTGTAACGTACAACGTTTTATTTCATACTACATGGGACATTAATTCGATTTTGTCATTTAAAATTAAATTTTAAAGTAAAAATATGAGTTTGAAATTCTCATTACGGTACAGAAAATAGTGTCCGGAAAACGAGCTATTACAGTACAGAAAAATATAAAACCAAACAAAAAAAAATAACTAGGGTAACTTGATAATTTGAAATTCATTTGGATTGATTTTCTTTTAATTTCAAACTCATATTTTTACTTTAAAATTTGATTTTAAATGACAAAATCGAATTAATGTCCCATGTTGTATAAAATAAAACGTTGTACGTTATACGTACGTGAATGATCGTTATACAGTATTCGTTCAAAATTCTGGACTCGGCTCCTTCGTCACCTCGTTCATAAACGTCGAACTCGTACTGTAACAACTCATTTACCGCCCTTGTGACGTAAATAACTATATTATAGTAGTGAATAAACTTAGTGCCAATTAATAAAATTTTGACCAATAGAGTGTCTGTACAGTGTTGCTATTTACCTATATAAATTTATTGTTTGCTTAATAATTAACATAGTTAACAAAGTAATTTTTGACCAACCGCAATGTTATAAGGTGAATTATTAAAATATTAAAAAGCTTTTATTTTTGTTTTTGTCTTTCTATTCTATTTTCAGTACATATCTTAAACGACATCAAACTTCTTATAGCCAAATAAATTAATTTATTGTCACAGAAACACGTTATTACAAAACAAACAACATGATCATTTATAATATTCTAACAAAAATACGTAAAACGTATTATGTAAATAATATGTTATGTGCGTAACCTTTTAGTCTGCGAGGCCGCTGGCTTTTTGTTTTCTCAATTTTCTCAATGTTCAGTTATAATTTTTACTTTTTCCACTGCAACGAAATTATCATGGATAAGTATTGTAATCATGCAAAAAAGTTTGTTCATCCAAATTTTCACATTTCTTTCGTACCAGGGGGCATTATTCTCGAATTCCACATCTATTTCTCGGGTCCCGGTCGATACGGCATATTTCATTACAGAATATGAAAAAACGGCGTATTTCAAAACGGCATATAGTACACTACGGCATATGATACACTATGGCATATTTCAAAACGGCATATTTTAAAACGACATATGGTACGTAACGGCATAGGGTTGGCCACGTATTACTGTTTTTCAAAAGACTGTTTCTAAAATCTTTTCTCCAAAATTTTGTTTTACAAAAGCTGGTTTACTTTTATTAATACTTTTATATATAAATTAGAGGATGTTTTGGATGAAGATGGAAAAATTATTGCATTATGGATAATTACAAATTATATTTCGGGTCGTGCTGGTAAAAACAATAAACCGCCACGATATAGTCCCAATTTTTGGTCTATTGCTGACTCTTTTGACTTTTCGAGAATAACTTTCCACGAACTCAAATCAATTTAGAAGCTTATGGCATAGGAGTCTGCAAGTTGTTGTTGGTAAATTGCAAGTTGGACTTTATAAGTTAATAGATGAATTAGCCAAAGAATAAATTATTGATGTGAAAACATCTTTAGCGGGGGTAAGTCAAAAATTTCATGTAAAAAAAGGAACGGAAAATCCGGTACGATCAAAATTGCAAATTATACGAGAAAAACGAACACAAAATGCACCGAACTTGCATACGATATAATTCGAATTACAATTTCCGCTAGATTAAAATGAAAAGACACAAAAAGTATGCATGTGTAGTGTAAGTGGTTCAATAAAACTGAAATGGAAGTACGTTAAACAAAGACAAATGCACCCATACTTTAAATATTAAATAGTTTACATCTTAGCGAGCTGTGAAAATGGCACTTATACATTGATATAAAATAATAATTTTGAAATTGTTTAATCGTTATGCAATGTTTTTAGTATTGCTCATGCTGTTGCTGAGTTTGGTTATGCGGGGCATATAGGAAAATAGTGGTAAACAGATTCAAATGCCATTTTCTAAAGATACGCGCAAGGAAGAAGCCGCAGGGAGAGATATTACCGTCTCTCAAGTTGCTATGATTTTACTTGACTTTTTGTTTGTCTAATAGAACCGCCCTATTTCATTTAGTTCAAATCAATCACATCAACGATGCAGTTTTGGTGTGAACAAAACTGGTTTGCCGAAACCATTCCCAAAAGTCTAAATATGGAATCTTCAACAATTATCGTGTTTGAGTAATGGTGAATTTTAAAGCATTCAGAGCAGGATTTGATTATTAACTTAACAGAACTGTATAGTCGGTTATACATTTCAATTTTCAATTAAATAATTAATGTCGGTAAGGTTCGTCCTCCAAATCCAAAATAGAATAACTTATTGACTTTTTAACCAAAATTGTACCGTAATTTAAATACTGAGCGAACAGCAGCCGTCTATCTGCATTGGTTTCTCAGGCCTATCGAAGCACTTGAAATGATTCAATAGTTAAAGGTTTTCACATAATTCTTTTGCGAGTTGAGCGTGAACTCGCCCGTTGTTTTTTTGATTTAATTTTATATTTTATTCAAAACTTGAAATAGTTTTTAATTTTCTTTATTGTGATATTTTTTGTAATTTATTTTATTTTAAAAATACTAGTTTCGAGCTTCGCTCTTTGTCAATTTTTTGCAAACTACTCTTAAACGCAGGAGTAGTTTGCAAAAAATTGACAAAGAGCGAAGCTCGAAACTAGTATTTTTAAAATAAAATAAAATACAAAAAATATCACAATAAAGAAAATTAAAAACTATTTCAAGTTTTGAATAAAATATAAAATTAAATCAAATAATTTAAGTGTGATATAAGCCACGGCCACCACAAATAATAATGTATTTACATTATTACGGAAAGAATAAATATTTATTAAAAACCGAATCGACTAAATGAGATCTAGTGAACAATTATTTCCAAATAAAATATCTAGAAAAAGAAATAAAACTGAAATATATCATGATAAATCGACGGCCTAAAGAGGAAACGTCTTCCCTTAAAGGCATTGCAAATAATATAGCTCTTTATTGATTTGTAGCACTAATCTATTAAATTTAGTTTAATTTTTATTATATTTTATACCTCAAGAAGAGAAACTAACTTGTGAAATTATAATTTTAAAATGTGTGTATGCAAATTAATTATTAAAATTTTTTTCTTATTAATTGAATCTGAACCATCTTAATGTGTATAAATGCCTATTCATGTGAAAAATTAACTTAAAATAAGGGACATAGAAAAACTGGGTTGGGTATGTAATCTTGCATTACAAAATATTGAATTACCAAATTTTGCATACAAAATGTTGCAATTATAAAATATTGCAATACAAAATCTTGCATAACAGTTTGCGGTACATTTTTTTGATGTGAAAACATCTTTAGCGGCAGGAGTAAGTAAAAAATTGTATAGAACTCGGGTTACGGAAACAAAAAAGCCGAACAAAAAATATTCCATGTATGTATGTGTATATATCGACAAGAACAATAAATAACTAAAACGTAAAATCAACGCAAAATCTACGCATACCTATGCAATACACAGTACACATATATAAGGTAATATATTGCGCAGGATGTCAAAAAATTACAACAACAACAATGGCGGAGATCGTGACTGAAAGTTTATGAAATATTTAAACAATGATACATTGTTAATTATTTTGAATTAAAGTCAGTAGAATTTTTCACAAAATTTTAATTATATTCACTCAACACTCAAAATTATTACGCAAAACTAACAAACACGATTTGTTTGGTCACTATGTCCGCCATATTAATTTTTTTTTTTACATAGATGCGCAAGAAAGAACGAAAATGGAACATAGGAGTATATTACCTTATTATGTGTACTGTCAAAACCAACACTAATGTACTACAGGCCTGATTCCGTAATGAGGTACACAGAAACCTTCTTACATTAAATCGCTTATACTTGGAAGTATTGGTGGGAAACTTCGTATGTTTTGTTTTGTCTACAATTTATATAGTGTATGCGATCACCAATACTTTCATGTATAAGCGAAAAATCAGTTGGGATAGTCAGGCTTGTAATACATTAATGTTGGTTTTGGTACTGTGTATGCAATATACAACATCATCCGGCATTTTAAAAACATCGTGAGCCGAATACAAAAAAAAATTAAAAAAAATCCGCCTACTTTAATTTATTTGGTTGTAAAAATATTTTTTATATATGGCCGCAGCAGCAAGTGTTTTTGAAAATGAAAATTACAAGCAAAAGGACCACAAATTATGCTTGTGTAGTGTAATGCCGGCATTTCAAACCGTCAAATCAAATAATTCGTTATTCGTAAAAAATTTTATTAAAATTGATTTAATTTCATTCAAAAACTCCAATTTTACGGATTTTTGCTTGACGGCCGGCAAAACATAAAATTGGGGATTTTGAATAAAATTAAATTAATTTTAATAAAATTTTCTTAGAATAAGGTGGAACTTATAGATTAGAACTCTTTGTCGAACTTGTTTATTTTCCCATAATATTTTAAATTTCATTTATATTTACAAAAGTGGAACCAAAATACGTAGCATGCAAAATCTATCAACCAAGAGCACCCTTGGTGACGCCAAAGTATAAAGCAGCTCCGCCAAAGCTGGGAAGTCTAAAAGAAGATGGAAAATTAACTTTGATGGATTTCGGCAGTGCTTGAATCTGGCTGTAATAATTGAGTTTTAGCTATTATGATAAACCACCTCATGCGGCACATTGTAATCTGAATGAGCATTCATGCTCAATTTATTATGTGTAAGTGTTGGGCGAAAAAACTAGGAGTTAGAACTCATACAAAATTTATGTAAAATTAACAAATAAACAAATAAACAAAAATAAAATAAACTTTGTTAATAATTTTCATATTGCAAAGTGCACTTAGCCAAAAATTGAGTTTGACGGTTTTAAATGCCGGTTTTCCGTTTTGCATGCAGGGCAATGTCTTAAGTGACTCAAAAAAATTAAATGGAAATAGCGAGCTGTGAAAACTGCATATATTTATACCTACATTGTGCTAAAATAATAATTGTAAAATTGTTTAATCGGGGCGCTTTGTTATTAGTGTTTTGCCCTACCGCCTTTATAATTGCTATGAATTTACGGTTAACATTTCGCCCTAATAAAACCGCTTTAGTTAATTTATTTTAAATTGATCAATGACAAAGCGATGCATATTTGCTTTGTTCAGCGGGTTTGCCGTGACCATTTACTATTATGGACTCTTGAACAAGATTGCCGTGTATGATTAATGATATATTTTAAAGCATAGATGGCAGGTTTAGGTGATTAACTTAACAGAATTGTACTTTGCTCATGCTCAATTAATGTCAGTAAAGTTCGTCTTCCAATATCAAAATCGAATAACTTATTGACTTTTTGAACCAAAAATTACCAAAAATTACTTAGCTTATACACTGAGCGAACATCAGCCGTCTTTGTGCAGGGGTTTCTCGGTCTCATCGAAATGGCTTGAAATGATTCAATAGATTTTGATACATAAAAGTTTTCACATAAATCTTTTGCAAGTTGAGGGTGAACTCGCTCGTTGTTTTTTTTTCTCTATTCTGAGGAAAATGAATTGAAGAAAAATGACATCGACTAACTTAACTTAGAATTGTAGAGGCTAACAGCTTCGGTAACTCTCACGGGCACGCGGGAGGTCGCTGCGCTCCCCCCCCTCGCTTAGCACTCCGAGGAGCTTTAGATTTGAGCTTCGGGGGACGTAGGAGCCGGGATCAGCAAACATGTCGCACAGCGTGCCGCACATAGGAGCGGATTATATAGAATCTATTAATGACACCTACTAAACAGCACAATAATTGCACTATTTTGTTATGCAAGATTTTGTAATTTCAACATTTTGTAGTTGTAATCCCATTTCCATCGCACTTGTCGAATTTCATAATAATCGCAAAGGTAAAGGAAAATTTAAGTAAATAAAGGATAATTCTACTACCTAATTGAAGGATAATTCTGTTATAGGTAAAGGTTTAAAGAAAAATCCGTTAAGTAAATTAAAATTCTATTAAGAGAATGGATTTCAGAATAATCGGTTAAAAAATCGCCAAGCTCCAGATTAATTTATCTTATTCCAGAACTTCATATACAAATTATTTTAAGATCCCATTTCCATCGCATTTGTCGAATTTCATAATAATCGGTTAAAAATAGCCAATTTTCATCCTAATTGACAACATTCTAGAGTTTTATCACAGAGAATTAAGAAGAAAATTTTCTGTGGTTTTATCTAAAAACCATTTTAGAACCCTATTTTCGTCTTATAAACGAGTTCATACTAGTGATTCGAAAAAAGTCATTACTAAAATAATAAAACATCCTTGAATAAATGCGCTATTATCCAATTACGCTGCTAAATTTTGATGTTGGTATAAAATTAGTTCAAAAGAATAAACCGGAAGGGCCAATATACATATTTTTACTTTTAAAATTATATTTAAATAAAAATGAAAAATTATAGATATTAATAAGCACTTCCCGATTATATCTTTATTACCAATATTTTTATTTCCGTGTGGAGAATAAATTTAATTGCATTAAGCGAAATAAAATTCCAATAGGTAAAGGGCAATTTTAGTAAGTATAGGGTAACTTTATAAGTTGATGATTAAAACCATTTTAGAATCCCATTTCCATCGCACTGTTGAGTTTCATCATAATCGGTTAAGAAATAGCCGATTTTCATTCGAATTGACAATATTCCAGAACTTTATCTAAAACTCATTTTAAAATTTCTAAAAAATTAACTATTTCACTGATGAGGATGAATTAGAAGGGAGACGGACTGGATCCTAAAAAAGAAAAAACAGTCCAGGAAGGGTAAGGAAAGAAAAGCTGAATCGTCACCTGAGGTTGAACAACTAAATGTTAGTGGAACTACAAGTATCTAACCGGAAGTTATCCAACCCGAGGTCAAAGTAAATCTACCAAGAACATTGTACCAAAACTGGTGCAACCGAAAGAAAAACCGCCCCACCAATAAATATTGTATTGTAAACCGCCCCACCAATAAATAAAGCTGAATGCTGAAAAGTATCAGTGGTTTACCTATGAGGACAAACAGGCTCGACCTATAAAAGTTATGGCAAGAGGTTTGCATCACACTTGCTCAAGCCACGAAATAATAGAAAACTTAAAAAATAAATGCCTTCAAATAATAGATGCAGTGAATATTGTTAAAAAAGAGAGAATAGAAAACCAAGAAGGAAGCCAAACTTTCAATAAAAGGGGACTCCCTCTTTTTATGCTAGTATTTGATAACTCAGAGAATGTTTAAAATATTTATGTTATAAAAGCAATTCTTCACATGAAGGTAACAATTGAACCAATGAGGAGAACCACGATTATCGAGGGTCCTAAAGACTGATGAACAGATAGATGTTCCGTGTTATTTGCAAATACTAAATCGAAAAATGAATCATTACTATTTGAGTAGAAGTTAATTTGTTTTAGATTAAAACTGAATAACGAATCCAACACAAGAGAGTTATTGGTACGTCGAGCGTCTGACGGGCACAAATCAAGAGATTCAGGATCGAATGGCCAATGAATATCGCTTAACACTAGAACTACTGACCGGTCAAATGAACCGGTTTAATTATTATGTTAATATTTTTGTGGGAATCTGTGATGACTTTTAATATGACAACAAAGTAATAATGTTAAAATTCATCATAAACTTTCAAATAAATATTAACATAATAATTAAAAAAATTGAACTCAATCAATGTACAATTCATCATTTTAAAGGGTTGGTAGTTCTAGTGTTAAGTTAAAATCGCCTAGTACCATAATATTATCAACACAGCCACTCGAATTACAAACTTCGTTTATACAATCACTTAGCACATAAAAATTCAATAGATTCACATCCAGACTCAATAATTTGCTCACTTGTAAAAGAAGAATGAGGTGCAAAAAGCATACCACCGCTCATCTGTTTTATACTATTCTAGATGGGTCTATAACATCTATAGACGATATAGTCATTAGGAAAATACTCGTTGTTAAATATATATGCCTTTGTGAAATCCATTTTCGATGATGGCATAGAACTGAAAGTTTGTTGAGTAGACGAACTCAAGAAATTCGATAGATTTGGATGACATTCGCCCAACGTTACGTTAAAATAAATTAGGAGACGTCGTTGGTTACACAGTTGAACGATTTTGTTGAAGCATAGGAACTTTGTATTTTTTTTTATTATGGTTACCCTTGCTGTAGTTTATAAATTCCTTAATTAAACATCCAGCCGACCACAAACATGGTTGTAATAAATTATCAAAATTAGCAGCGGCTACATTTATCTTAAACGAAGAGAAATTCCGGTTACCTTCAGTGATTCGTCGAGTTGAAATACGCCGACAGTTGACATCTTCAATATTGAAATTATCCTTCAGATAGGATTTCACCCCAGCTTCAGAGACGTCTTTATATAGTCTTGTAATTGTAATAAAAATAATTTAAAGAGGCTCAACCATCTGAAGTGAAGGAACAGCCAACAAATGTTCGCTCAAGTTGAAGTGCAGTATGACGTTAAATTTTCGGTTTTTGCTGGTTAAGAATATGTCCTCAACATTAGATTTAATACAATCAACCAAGTGAGATAAAGCACCAACATGGTCGATAACTCGTTGATCCATTGCCAATTTATTAAAAACCTTGTTTACAATCAAGTCTTTACAAGGATTGCAAACCCAAATAAGGTTCGAGTTCTTTGCCATTAAGTTATAAGCAGTTGCGTTGATTGAACAGCGGGTTTGAACTGATTACAAAAAAGATCGACACCAACCACAACTTTATCACTTGTTAATGTCGTTAATTCTCTGTCGTGTATAAGACGTCTAAAGACAATGTAAAATTATATAATTACGCATAATCTTCTTCTAAAATATTTTGAAACAAAACAAATACATTTTTTTTTGTTTACACTCTTGATTTAACGTTAGGCCTAAATGACGTAAAAACAAATTTAACCTTGCATAAGAAAGTATATAAATAATAGCTTATGCTAGCACAGCGATTCCCAAACCATGTTCCGCGGAACACTGATGTTCCGTGGACGATTTTCAGGTGCTCCGTGAAAAATTCTAATATATACTAAAAACTTCGAAAGCAGATGGTAAAGTCTCCAAAGTAATTTTAGAACTGTTTCATGATTTACAGTCAAGCTTTTTACAATATTTTCCAAAGTCCACTGAGGATAACTCTTGGATTATGAACCCATTTGTAATAACAGATAAGCCAGTAGCTTTCAGCGCAAGTGATTATCAAAACCTAATTGATTTTATTGCTAACTCTTAGGTTTGGGTAGCGGCCCACCAGGACCGGACATAGACACAAAAAGGTCCGTTGCTAACTCTTGCTTAAAACAAAAATACAATGAACTTCCACTAAATGATTTTTTGTTAAATTTAACAGAAGAGCATTCCAACATGTCAAAACTATCCGTTCATGTTTTACTTCCTTTCACAACAACATATCTGTGCGAGACCGAATTTTCAAGTTATGCTGCAACAAAATCGAAGTACAGAAACCGTCTGAATGCTAGAACAGTGGGTCTATTCCTGAATACGATAGGAATTCGAATGTATAAGATTCATATTTGATTTAAATAAGAACCGAGCGAATTTGATTCAATTCAAATAAGAATCAACGTACTCGTATCGTATTCAGGAATACCCCCCAGATATAAAAATTTGGAATAGGGCCGAAGGATCAAATGTCGAAAGGTCGAACGACGAAAGGCCGAATGTCAAACGCCGAATGTGGTGAAAGGCCGACTGAGTCGAAAGGTTGACAGGGCAGAAAGTCCGAATATCGAAAAGCCGAATGTCGAAAAGCCGACTGTGTCGAAAGGCTGTCGAAAGGCCGTTTGTGTCGAAATTGATTTTAATTTTTCATCTCTTTATGAATGAAAATTTTGAAAATTTTTATTTCTATGAAAACCAAAATTTATATTTTTATCAACATTTTTATCTAAAAATGTTTAATAGTAAATCGCCTTAAATATTAAAATTTTCTTACGTTTTTTTTTGTCATATGTATAATATTAATTAATTATAATAAAAAAAAAAAAAAAAGAAATAAATTTATTTTCAGTTGGCTAACTTATCTAGAAAAAAATAATACAGAAACTGAAAATCCCGAAAAAAAATCCAGACATTAAAAAATTTAGAAAAATATAAATCCAGAAAACTAAAATCCGGAAACACAATTATCAAAGTGCGGACCAAATTAAAATTTATAAAATGTCTATCGAATTTGACTTTTTTCGTAAAGTTCTTAATATTTACGATAATGGAAATTGCCTCGTCAACCTTGCAGATACATAACAAAGGAATCATATCGCTCATACCGCAAATGTTTCAAGTTATTTTGTGGTTAGCTTAATTCGTTGGGTTAGTATGGCATCGACGAATGTATTGGAGCGAATTGCGGATTTAATGCTTCATAATTGATTCATCAACCTTGCACACACAGATCAAAGGAATCGTATTGCGCATATCGCTTCAACTGATAGTTCTACCATAAATGTTTCAAGTTATTTTGTGGTTGACTTAATTCGTTGCAGACACAGATCAAAGGAATGGTATCGTTCGTATCGCTTCTACTGATATATAGTATGTACCACAAATGTGTGTCGGCCTTTTGACTCATTCAGCTTTTCGACATTCGGCCCCTCGACCCACTCGGCCCCTCGACCCACTCGGCCCCTCGACCCACTCGGCCCCTCGACATTCGCCCCTTCGACACATTCGGCCTTCGCATTTGCCCTTCCAACCCATTCGGCCTTTCGGCGTTCGGCCTTTCGACATTCGGCCTTCCGGCATTCGGCCTCTCAACATCGAACGAAAGATTCAGCTTTCTAATATTGAAACATATATTAAAAGAAATAGTAGCTCAAAGAGCCAAAAATATCAGAGTCATTAACAACCTAATTTATTTCATTATTTTCATGTTTTTTTATATTTACAATTAAATTTCAGAAAAATATGCTTTTTATTTTGTTTATAACTCTTACATGTATGTAAGTAATATACAATTTTAAAAATACAAGCTAATTTCCTATATAAAAAACGAAAGTGTTCCTCCAGTAATTTTATTTATACGAAGTGTTCCTCGGTCCGAAAAGTTTGGGAAACGCTGTGCTAGCATATAAGTTTTAGTTCCATTTTAACCGTCCGCTTCATTCTTTTGTAAAACATGGGATCTACCGAATTACACGGAAAATTAACGTGGTATGAGCGAATAGCCATTAATGTAGCACGAAGTGCTCCAATCCCAAAGCACGTGGCATTCATAATGGATGGTAATCGTCGTTTTGCCGAAAAAATGAAAATTAAAAAAGAAACTGGCATTAAATTTGGTTATCATCGGTTCGTTCAAGTAATTAATTGGTCATATTTGCTCGGTATAAAAGAGATTACAGTGTATGCTTTAAGCATCGAGAACTTAAAACGGCCCAAATGTGAAGTGGATTTTATATTTAGTTTGTTTGAAGGTAAATTTAATTTATTTTTAATCAATCTGGATTATTACTTGCGTAAAGGTATACGTTTTAATTTTATTGGCAATATAAATTTACTGCCCAAGAATTTACAAGTATCTGCTTCAAAGGTTGCTTTAGCGACGAAACAGTGTAATGTGATCCAAGTAAATATGGCTGTTATGTATACGTCACGGGAAGAGATTTGTACTACAATTAAATTAGTGGTACATGGTGTACAAAATAATGAAATTGAAGTGGACGATATTGATGAATCATTTTTCACGCGATGTATGTATACGCGTGAAAGTCCAGAAGTAGATCTGTTGATAAGAACATCGGGGGAAAATCGTTTAAGTGATTTTCTATTGTGGCAGGTAATTTATTTATATAGTTAATCATAATTTTGGCAATTTTTCTTACTAATCTGTGTTTATTAATTACATATATAGTCAGCATCAAGTAAATTGGTATTCATGCAAACATTATGGCCCGAGATAAAACTGTGGGAAATTATTTACCAAATTGTGCTTTATCAACGTTCAGTCATCAATAGTCAAAAAACAAAAAAATTGAACGAAATTAGTTCCAATGCAAAGGTGGTAAAAAATTACGATCGAGTTTTTGCATCTTTATCAAAGAATTTATTTCAATATTGCAGTTAAACCATCTTCAGGGGTACGATGATTAAACTGGATCGGAAGTCTACAACTTCATAAAAGTTACTTCTTTTGCATCTTTTTCGCTTAGGCCCTTTTATTAAATTAGCATCGATAATTACATGTGCTTGTGGAATTAACAGGATACAATCGGACATATTTCGTAAATGAATCAATAATCACCAACAAGTGTTTTCGTTTAGAAACAACTGAAGGTAAAAAGCCAAGGTGATCGAGATGGATGGTATCAAACGAATCAGGCTTCTGTGGTGTACTATCGAAGCAACCTTGATTATACAAGCCATAATCTAAAAATCGAAGCTTTTATAAGGGAATTAGAAACAAGGAAAAAACCAAAATTTCCATAGTAAAACGCGTAAAACATATGGGAAATCACTTTTTTTCCTAAGACAAATTTGTAAATGAAAACGTTGCTAATTCTTAATTATGATTTCTGAAATATTTTCATAAATGTTTGAATTTCAACATATATAAATCTCGTTTAAGTAAATCGTTTTCATTTTCTTGTAATAATTGATTTATTTAAACCAAAATATAAAAAAAAATTCATAACAACAGCATTCTGGTCAAATTAAAAAGAAAAGCTTACTACAAATCATGTGCATTAAGTCAATAAACATAGATGGCAGTGATGGCAGTAAACATTTTGAAAAATCGTACTAAAAATTGCCACCTGGGAAATTTGAGTTCAAAAATTATTGACGATTGGAGCATCACGGATTCCACCTAGTGGAACATTTTTAAACTGAGCTACCTGATAATTTGACGTTCGAAATTGTTGTAAATAATTCCAATTTTGATCTGTAAACACAATTTTTACTTATCGGATTGCTAATAATTGTAAATAATTCCAATTTTGGACTATAAAAACAATTTTTAATTATCGCATTGCTAAATTTTCTTTCGTCGCATTTGTGACAAATGTCATTTTATCAGGTGCATCATTTTAACTATTGTCCTCGAGAGGCGCTTTCTTTACTTTTACAATCGTCAATAGGAAATGCAAAACAAGTTCACAAAATATTAAGAACATGTCATAATTATGAGATTAAATAATTTTTTTTTCGTATTTCTCTGCCAACAATTATAGACATCTAACGTTTACTAGTAAAACTAAAGATAAATTTAGCAAGTAGTATTTTAATTCGTCAGAGCCAATTTTGATGTACATATTTTTCAAAATGTAAGTTCGAAAAATATATTTTACATATAATTTAATTTTTATATTTCTGCAATTAATATTTACTTAATACCAATATACCCTTCTTGTATATTGTTGCTAAAGATATGTAGAACACTTTTGTATAAATATTTTGTAACATTTTTGCTTTTTTCAATGGAAAACTTCAAGCTAAAAAACACCATTTTTACTATGGATTCCTATGGAAATCAGTGAAAAGTTATACCACTAAAAAAGCTTCTAAAAAATACGTCATAATGATTATGGCTCTATACTCTAGAAGGCTCTGATACTATACAATGTGTGTTCAGTTGAACGGAGTGGTGCGGAAAGCATAATACATTTAATTCAATTTTTGACATAGCTATCACTTTTATCTTTCATGTTTGCAAACCAATAATGCTCTTTTATTTTCTCATAACACTCTGCACTCCCGTAATGGCCAATTCTCTCGTGCATCTGACCTATAAGTTGCTGTTTCATTTCTCGTGGGACATAAAATAATAAGCGATTTCCTTACCCTTTCTATAAATTATACCAAGTCATAATTGAAAATTAAAATCGGAAGTATCAACGAAAGCAACTATAGGATTCCGACTGAGGCGTCCACATAACTTATCTGAGTGCCATGACGATGTTTAATCTTGTAATTATACTTTTTGAACTCACATACCCATCTAGCAATTCTAGAATTCACATCCCTTTTATTAACCGTAAGCACTAAAGAGTTACAATCGGTTTCAATAGTAAACGGGATTCCCTCAAGGTCAACTCGGAAGCGGGATGGGAAAATTCGAATTACCTTGTTTTTATATGAAAGCCGCACCAAAACCGATTTTACTTGCATCTATATGTAGCTCCCGAGTTGAGTCATACACAGACAATACTGAGGCTGAAGTAAGAAATCCGTCGTTAAAGTTAAACGCAGCATTTTTCTAAAGGAGGCGATACAATGGGGCAGCGATGCGAGCAAATCCTGCTATGAACCGACGGAAGAAAGAACACAATCCAATGAATGAATATAACTCACGGGCATTGGTAGATACCGGGTATTGACGAACTGCATTCAGTTTATTGGTAGGTACCCGGTTTGATTCCTTTACCAGACACAACAAATCCTAAATACTCAGTAGTACTGTAGGCGAATTTACATTTACCTAATTGCAACTCTAACCCATGCACAGTAATGCATCGTAACAATTTCCCCAATAATTTCAGATCGATGGTTTCGTTGGCTATCAAAATGTCATCCTGATAAACAAATATTTGCCCACTATCATTAAATTTTCTAAGGACTTATTTATAAACCGCTGGAAGACAGAAGGAGCATTCTTATGGCCAAAAGGCATGCGCAAGTCAGGTCCCTTAGGTGTCACAAATGAGGTATATTTAATCGATTCTTCAGAGACTCTAACCTGACGAAATCAATTTTAAAATCCAGTAGACTTAACACACTCTTATTACTCAAGTACTATCCTTTGCCTCTAATGGATGATTGCATCCTTTAGAAGCAAAGGATAGTTGTCTCGGACAGTGATCTTATTCAAGGTACCGTTAATCCACACACACATATGTGTCTCACCATTTTTCTTTCTAACTAATACAATGGGGGGACTTACTTGATTTAATAGTCCCCCTATGTAATAAATCACCTATAATTAATCTCACCTCTTGTCTTTCTTTAACTGAAAGACGACGTGGATGAAGCCATGGGCGCAAATCCACTAGAACGATTAATCGATGAATCACTCTTCACCAACTCAGATTGAAATAATGTAGCCAAATAGGTGTTCAAACCACAATCACCGTCACAAAGATCAGAAACAGAAGCAAATGCATCAACCGTCTCAAATGCCAATGTATTATCGCCCTGGTTAAAAACATGATCCTGGTGCACGTCTAGGCGCTGGGTAATCTGCAGATATATGATCAAACTTGGAACAGTTGTAGCATCTTGGTGGCTCTTGATCGGAGGTGGCAGTTGAAGCAGGTAAATTTATACAACACCAATTGTTCATAGGTAAGGTAGGTATAGAATCAATCAATTGCTCAATTGTGTCTCAATTGTGGCTGTGACCGCAGAATCAATAGTATTAACAATCCGAAGCTGAACCATAGTCGTAATTTGTGTTGTTGTAACACTTAATGGCAATAAACTGCCAACACTAACACTAGTCGAAACTGCTGAAGTTGCCGTAGTTTGCATCTCGGAAGTCGGAAGGATAGTTGACTGAGACACACAAGTCACATTCGGAACATAAGTCGTCAAATCTGAAGATTCGAGTGCACTAAACTAACCTCCGAAGCGGTTTGGTAATTGTTAGTAGTCGAATCGGTATTTCTGAGAATAACCAATGATTCGGCGTCTCCAGTTTTTATATTATTAAAATTGGCATCATACATTGTGCGGATATTCGAAATACTTTTGTTTTTTGCACAAAAAAGGAATATCAATACGGTCTAGAGCCGCTATCATTTCATTTCGAATCGGAAGCGTCATAAAGTTGATGGTTGCACTAAACACGTGTAGACACAATATTAATATAGCGACCCGTTTACTGTAGTTAGCGGCACTTTTTTTTACTTATTTCTTATAAAACTTTGTACTAAACGATTTAATTGGCAACCCCACATATGGGGTGAGATGTTGTAACCATCACGTTTTTCGCTTCGATGCATTTTCGATAGAATAACTGTACTCCTTTGTTAAAAATATAAAATTTTAAAACAATTTAGTTCTAATAAAGTGCCGTTATATTCTATCGAAAATGCATCGAATCGAAAAACGTGATGGTTACAACATCTCACCCCTGATGTTGTTTAACAATAACTTTATTTTTATTTCTTGAACGATTATTTATTTAGGATACTTAACGTTTTTGTAAATCTATTCTGTCGCACGCTAAAAGGTAGCGTAGAATGATATAACGTTATTTTTCCCTCTCTTTTTCAGTTCTCGTATTTACCGTTACAGCGTTCATATAACAATTTCATTCTATCTTTCATTTGTGTCGCTAGGGTCAATTAGCTCGTTTGTATAAGAATTTTTATTCTACAGGATATTGACGTGACAAAGGTTTCTGAAGAAGGGTGCAGTCAAGAATTCAGCCGCTACGCAGTTTAAGCTGCACACAAGCCTGATTACAATTTTGTAAGATATTTGTCATTTAGCTACTTTTTTAATTCTCCGTGATTACTAATATGTAATTGAGAGAAATCGTGTTTTTTATTTTATTTCACCAATAATAAAGTATAAAATTGAATTTTTTTAAAAAAATTGACATTTGTAGTTTTTGCATCCATTTTAATGTGGCTGCGTAAACTGAGCAGCCTAACTTTATTTGCTGCATGTTATTCCGACGGAATGCGCAGCTTTAGCTGCAAATTTTAATTTTTGACCAACTTGCTGCATAAACTGGGCAGCGGCTGAATTCTAGACCGCACGGGAAATCTTTACACCTTTGAATAACCTTAAAATGACTTACTTAAGCTTTTTACGATAAAAATAAATGTGTAATACGAGAGACGATAGTGTATGCAAAACTACCGACGACCAAACGTGCCACGCTGAATTAATATTTAAATTATATTTGGATATTAAAAAAAAACTGAGAACATAAAATATAGAGATCGTAAAATTGTATTTATTATGGGAAGTCATTAAAATCTTGTCACAATTTTAAATGAAAATAAAATTTATTTGTTAAGTTCAGTCTTATTTGTATATATAAAAAAAAAGAAATTTAATAAATTTACAAATCAATCGAATCCTCAAAGTCTCGAGCCGACATTGGTTTTATTTTCCGTTTCTTTTTCTTAAACAGTGGCGGTGCCGTTGACGGCCTTGGTGTATGAACAACAGCGAGCTCTTGTTTTGTCCGTACCTCCTCTAAAATTAAACTTCGTTTCCGATCAAATTCAATGCGATTCATATAATTATGATAATTCTCATGTATCAGACGAGTCATCCATGTTAAACCTTTTTTCATGTGTCCATACGAATCTTTACCACATACATCAACGTATATTGGTGTTTTAACGACTGAGGCATAATTTTCAAAATCGTACACATACGAAAATTCAAATACATTTAATGCGGGCGTTGTATCTTGAAATGTTCCTAATATTAAGAATGGTTTACCGTTTAAACTGTTATGTGCTAGAAGTGGTTTAATAATGCTGCGATTACGATTAATGTTCAACGTGGAGCGGTCACATTTTATATTAAATATTACACCCATACACTGAAACAAAGTAATAAATATTAGCTTTTTACATAAACATGCACAAAAGTAACAACGTACGTCCGCATAATAATACTGCCAAATATCAATAAGTCGCTCATGTCCACCAATCTCTATTAACCGTACGGTAAACTCCGGGTATTCCAATTTATACACTTTAACACCAACTGTTGATGTAAAATCTGTGCGCTCAAGTTCACATAGCTGATGACACAGTTCGGTTTTTCCAGAACCTGATAATCCTATGACGATGATATCAATCTCACTGCAAAATATATTTTACAAATAAATTAGGTACCATTACCATAACTACCAATGTTTTTTTTTTTTTTTTACTTTCGATTTGCAATTCCATTTTTGTGACACAAATTAAAACAATTTTGCCGTAATTCACGGAGACAATTCATAATTTATGATGTTTGTCTATATTTTGTTTACCTACTGCGCGAGGTGAAATGTCAAATTTAGTTGTGATACAATATATAGTTACAAAATGTTTCAAGTGTTGCGATGGTAACACATGAGGCCAAACATAACGTAAAATTCTAAATATGTAAATATTTCGTTTTAATTGGACATGGAAGGTAAATCCCATATAAGTTATTTAACCGGCATAATGCTTTGGTAAAACAAGATTTAGTTATTGTAGCTGTTTTATAAATGTCAGCAAACTATTTTTTTAGGATTTCCGTGAAGTACGAAAAATTTGTTTTAGTTTACGTAAAAGCAAAGATAATATTATAATAGAGATAGTTCAATCAGTGCAAAATATAAAAATAAATCTAGGGTACCTCCATCATACCGAAGGGAGCCTCCAGTTTAAATAAAATTTATAAACACATTTTTTTGCTTACTGTATACACGTTTACAACAAAATAATTTCGTTTTTACTGTTTCCTTTTCTACATTTCTAAACTCACACACAATCAATGTGCAACATAAATAATAAAATAGCATATTGTTTGAATGGTGTTGTATTTTTCTTGGCTTGCTTTAACTATAAAATATAAAAGGCTAGTCTAACAAGTAAATTATTTTGTGGGTATATTTTAAGAATATTGCTCATGCAATAGAACTTTATTGGATAACAAAATCGCATCCGTGCAAATACTTAAGAAACGTTTACAATGAGTTGATTTTGTTGCGGTTGGAGTATTTTATTGCGCTTGCACGTGGTGTTGATCATTTGTGAAAAAGCTGGGATGAAGTTTATGGTTCTAAAGTGCTAAACGGTTAAGGTTGCATTAATATTAAAATAAATCTGGCCCTAATGGTGTTCCACAATTTATTTTGAGTGTTCCGTGTTGTGAAGCAATGGCTTGTAAAAACAGTTCATTTTTATTATTAAAGATGGTTTTGGGCTTTTCCAATCCTTATAAATAAAATAAAAACACAAATTTATAATATTCCTAAATGATTTTATTCTCTTTTGAATGATATAACAACAAATGCTGATCCGTTTTGATAGAAAACACAAACAACAATGATATTTTCTATTGTTGTAGAATTGTTAACCGTGAATTACGAGAGAACTTTGTTTGTTGTTTAAGACTGTTTAGCATCCATTGGCAATGCTTTTTTATAAGAACTTTAATCATAAAATTCAAAATTTTTAAACGATGTTCTAAGCAGCTATTATTTGAAGAATAATATTCAGCGTATTGTGGAGCGTTATTGGCTAATTCGATACAACTATCCATTATAGTTTGTTTAATATGCCTCTCGTGGTATCGTTTTTGAAATATGCGGCGAAAATTCTCAATTTGCATTTTACATAGCAAAAAGAAGTCTTCTTTTGGGCAATTTAGTGATCCAAAACTATTAACTATAATTTTTGTTGTATAAAAAATATTCATTGTCCAGCTGGATGTTATTTTTAGACGACATATTTTCCAAACATATTAAGCAATCGATTTTACCAATTACTACAAAAATAACATAACCAACAAAATATTTCATGGAATTTTCTCCAATTGCTGTAGTTACATAAAACGATTCCCCAAATTCGCATAATTCTTCGCTTTGTTCTTCTGATATTTCTGGTAAAATAGTGCCTTTCCGCTGATCCTCTTCTTGAAACTCGGTACTTAAAAAATCATCCCCGTCTGCTTCACAGTTAGAAAAATTGGATTTAAATTGTAATTTGGACGATATTATTTGTGACAGGATATTATTAAATTGAAAAACGGATGGGTTTTTATTGTTACCGCCTTTATATCGAACCTGAGCAAACAAATTTTCGATTGGGTCTTGATTTAATCGATTCGTTAAAATGTAGTTAACGTTTAGATTTGGATTTCTAAAAAATTCAGTTTCCAATAGTATTGCCGCATTAATGGTTTGCACTATACCATCAATGCAATAGATAGATTTAGCTCATTTAAATGTTGTATTTTTAAAATAAATTAAATAGCTGTTTAATGTTTGAAAAATTTTGTTATTTTCAGCCAAAGCACATCGATAAGGGTTGGAATTAAAGAGTGTTTTGCTATTTAAACAATCGAATAAATTATTAGAAACTTCAGTAAATTTTGCTGTTGATATAGCTAATTCAGGATCGGGATATATTTTTAAATCCACTGCGGTTTTAATTCTAGCCACGACACTCTTACTAAAAATTTGGGTGGCGTATCGAACACGCATTTTTTCAAATGTATTTGGATATATGTGCTTTGATGTTAGTTTAGGACAAAGTTTTGTGGTCGCATTTTTCCCAATTATACAATTTTTGAATCACACTCCAACAAACTAAACCATCCGGACTATCATATTTTGTACCTTTTAATAAATTATTTCGTTTTAACTTTTTATTAAATGACAAATATCATATAGGCAATAAATTTTTCTATCATTATATACAAAATAAAGGTGCTCCGAAGTAACGTTCAAGTTTTTAAAACATTTTCTATTGTTGCTACCCTGATCGCAAATTATTGCAGCAACATTTAAGCCCACAGTTTCACAAATTCTTAAATTTTCATATACAATTTTTTGAAGGTTTGAACCAGAAATATTGGTTTTTGTGGAATAATAATTTAAGATAAATTTCCATTGTGAGCATATGCTTCTGACCATAAAAACACAAACGGATTGCGCAAATGAACGCGTTCTAAAAGCACCAAAATCTTGAACACCTTGAATTTCATCATGAACTTCGTTGTAGTATGTTAAATTTTGTCTAATTTTAATTTCATCAAAAATTAATGTCACCTGTTTTCCTCTATCATCAAGAGATCCAACTGCTAATATGAGTCCTTTTAACAGTATTTCATTTGATCCAGGCCTCAAATTTTTTATTAGTCTCCATCTATTTATCGATGATTTAGACGGTAAATTAAATTTTAAACAATTTCTCATAAAAAATAAGTTGCTGGAGATTTAAAATAAAGGGTCTGTGCTAGTTGCTTTTGTAAATCGGTAAATACATTTTTCCTGTTAGTTGGTGCAACCATCATTTCCACAAATGATTTAGCCGTAGGTTCCAGGTCAGTTCTCTCTAGAAGTATATCATTCCATTTTTTGTTATTTTTCACTAATAAAATTTGAATTTTGCGTTTTAGAGTGAACACTTTGGAAGTAAGGTACTTAATTTTAATTGATTTTTTAGTTAATCTTGATTTAAGATTTTCTATTTCTTGTAATAATTCGCGATTTTGTTTTTTATATTGATCAACGGTTTTAATTGTTCGCTTACTTTCAGCTGTCGACGCTTTATTAAGAACCATTGACTCTAAATTGACAATCTCTGATTGCGGATTATCCAAAGGTAGATGAAGAGATGGAATAGCTGTGTTTATTAGTCTCTTTTTTCCGATAAACTTGGGATCAAAATGGGCACTATATATCCGTTTTTTATGTAAATTATCAAGTACAAATGGATTAGGTATTATGCGACATGCAATTAACCATTCCTTTGCTTGAACGACATTTTTAGGGAAACGAAATAATTTTAATTTAGAATTTCGTCTCGAGTTATGGCAATTACTCACTATACAATTCAAGCCCGATACTGATTGATTCATTTTTGTTTAAATATTTGCAGAGACTAAGCGTACTTCACATCACAAAAAAGATTTAAAACTAAAATGGAAATGCAATGGAAATGTCAATGCAAATACACAAAATAAAAGTAAATTAGTTTGTATAGGTTTTAAAAGTAAACATGAAAAAATAGAAAAATGTTTCGAATTGAAAATACACAAGCAGAATTAAAGTAGGTGTGTATATGTATTATATTGTACAGTAAACTAGAAAAATGCGTTTCTTCTTTTTAGTTTTACATTTTCTATAAAAATATCTACATACAGTAAAATTCTGCTTTGAAGGAGTCATCTCATTATAATATCATCTTTGGTAAAAGTAAATTTTCTTTTGTTTTAACTAAAACATGTGTTATTTTGCACAGTGAAATTATTGTTGTAAAATTTACCAAAGCAATACAACAAAACCAAACCTATTTGAATTGAATATATGTATAGACTACCTAAGCACATTATATGTATATTAATCTAGTGTTGATATTCAGCTAAGCTAATTTACGGTGATTGAATCACATTTCAGTATAATTTAATGCGATTCTGCTGCCAATGGGCGCATTCAGATAAGCCAATTGTTGGCTACATGTTGGGTAAAATCAACACATTAGACCTGAACGCACAAGATACATTCAAAATTTCATGGCAATGTGATTATTAAAATGGCATTTTTTCCAACGGTAGATTTTTGATGCCAACATGTTGGGAGACCTGAATGCGCCCATTATAGATGTTTAAATTTGTAACGTCATTAACAAAACAAATTACAGTTAGTTTTACTTTATTTATTTGTACTTCGATTTTACAAAAGCATATAAATTTTCACCAACCACTCTGCCGAACTCTCTTCTTTTTTTCAAAAGCAAAACTAATAAAATAAAATTAAAACAGGGTTGTCCAACATACCCATAAATGGTCCGTCACACCAATGACAGCCGACTTCATCGCATACAGCAATCTTATGCAAAAATTTTGTTACAATCTCCCCCTCTGTACTCCAACTCGTCTCGAGAAGGGGCTTTTCTTCTTCATCAAACCTTTGAAGGAGTACCGCGCCAAGTGCGTAGTTACTAGCATCCGTGCGTAAAATATAAGGTTTTGTTGGATCCGCCTGTTGGAGAATCGAGTGAGTTGTTAAAGTATTCTTTAACAAGTCAAAAGCGTGTTGGTGTTCATATCAGAAGTCCACGACCAAGTTCCCCTTTTTTGATTAAATCACTCAAGACCCTAGATTTCTCCGCAAAATTTGGTACGAATTTCCTGTTCCAACTACAGGTTTGAAGAAATGTCTTCAGATGGCGAACATTTTGAGGGACAGGGAGATTGGATATAGCCAATATTTTCGATGGATTTGGTCGGATCCCTTCCAGTGTCAACACATGTCCTAAAAAGGTGATTGTGTCCCGAATAAACGAACACTTCTTACGATTAGCGCGCAAACCAAATTTGTTTAATTGATTGAAGACGATTTCCAAATCTTTCAGATGATCCTCGAACGAATCTGAAATGATCAAATCATCCAGATATGCAAAAATCGTCACTCCAGATATTTCGGCCTTCATACGGTTGATGAGTCTCTGGAAAGTAGAAAGACCGTTTTTCACGCCGAATGGCATACGCTTGAATCGGTATAGTCCATAAACACAAATAAATGCCGTTTTATCTCTATCGCGTTGATAAACTGGGACCTGCCAATACCCGCTTTTCAAATCTATACTGGACATGAACAAAGTTCGCTTGGCAAGGTGGAGTAAATCGTCAATTCTTGGCATGGGGCACTTATATCAGATACAGTCACCGAGTTCACACTCAATGATTCACACTCTTCAATGATATCGTCTTTCAACATTTGATCCAATTCGGCTCGGAGGATCTTTCGTTTTGGTTCAGATAATGGATAGGGCGGTATAGCCATAGGACGACTATCACCCGTTTCGATATGATGTTCAACAAATCCGGTTGGATCTCCCCCTGGAGCAAAAGTCATCTCAAATCTCTCCAAGAATTTCTGTACTATCAGTTTTTGGTCACCATCAAGTTTAGACCCCTCTTCTGGTCTAAGACTCAATTCCGCATAGACTATATGTCCATTGAAGATATCACTTTCTTTCCATTAAAATTATTACTATACGTAATTGTACTTTCAGGTCGTACCATTTCTGGGTCTGGATCAGACATTACAATATCAGACAATAATTCAGCACTTGTCTCCGTATCTGTTTCATTTGACAGGGAAACGACCTGCTCAGTATAGGACTAGTTACTTGAATATTCAGAAACGATTTTATTTTCAGTCGCATTCTCGGACTACAATACAAAATTCTCTGTTGAATTATGAAACGACCAAACCCTTTCATAAAAAGCCAAATGAATTTCCGCATCCAATAAAAACTCTATTCCAAGGAGTGTTTCTGTAGATTTTGGAAAAACAACGAATCTTGTGGGGATGCAACGGCCCGTCACACCAACATCAACTGTGCACATCTGTATCGATTCCAGTTTATGAGAACCGTCAGCTAATTTTACATTCATCCACATTGTTTGAAACCTGATTCCCTTTTTAGTTAGAATTTCAAATAATGACTCACTCGCTACTGATAATTTCGCAGCGGGATCAATCAATGCCGTTCCATTTGCACCCCAAATGGAAATGGAAAATATTGGACGAACTTGAAACTTACTCAATTCTGGGTTAATTGACGAAAATTCAACAAGATGTGACGAATCATAAACATCAATATCAACTGAGGATTGATTTGTTGGAAAAGAATTCCATACCATTTCCATGCCAATGGAACACGCTTATTATTACATTTAAAACTTTTTTATTGCATCCTTAATTTTAAGTCAATATTTTTATGTTGTATTTAAGTGCTGTAATATTTTGTCATGGTGTTAATAATAAGCGTGTTCCATTGGCGTTAGTAAACTACTCATAAGTACTTGTATCTAATCACAACTACTCATGCTCAAATGATGGTGTAGTTGAGAAGTAGTTACGCATAAAATTATCGGTAGAGCGATTTTAGTTCAAAAAATTCCAATAGATGGCTCTATACCAATTTTGGTTGTATGGAATGTAATTTTTTAACCCTAATCCAACCAACGTGTGCCTTTTTGGCTCATTTGGTAAATACAACGATTTTCAAAATAATGTTAATTTAGTTATAAATGTATGTGTATTTTATTTTAGAACATTTCCATACATTTCATACAACGTACTTGGCATTCTTTGAAAAAATTTAGTAAATTATTTGATTAGATTTGAATTTTCTGACATAACAAAAATATGTTGGTTGTATTAGGGTTAAAAATACGAAATGGGCCAGCAAGTGTGGATTGGGGATTAACCCTTCCAAAACAGAGCTGGTACTATTTACTAGGAAATATAAAATTCCGGTGGTTAGCCCTCCTATCATAAACGGCAGCGGACTAGTTTTTGCTGACCGAGCGAGATTTCTGGGCATAATCTTTGATAGTAAGCTCAGCTGGAAGCCTAACACTTTGGAAAGGGTGAATAAGGCTATTGTAGCCTTATACTCGTGTAGGAACGCTATAGGTAAGAGATGGGGCTTGAAACCGGAGCTGGTATACTGGCTCTATACCGCCGTGGTAAGACCTGTGCTAATGTACGGGGTGGGCATTTGGTGGCCAGCTCTAGGTAAGGTAACATATAGAGGTATGATGGAGAAGGTACAAAGAACGGCCTGTATGCTTATAAGCGGGGCGCTTAGGACAACACCTACACGCGCTTTAGAGGTTATGTTCCACCTTATTCCAATCGACCTTTATGGTAAACAGATGGCAGCCAACGTGGCTACGAGACTCTTGGCTGTCTCTCAGTGGAAGTGTCTTCAGGTGGGACACTCGACGATAGGTAGATTCGCTGGCGAAGAACTGGCGAATCTGGATTATATTACACCAACGTTGTGCTTCGATAAGGGTTTCCGTACCATCTTTCCCTCAAGGGAATCCTGGAGAAACGGATCAATCTTGGAAAACGAGGCAGTGCAATTTTTCACGGACGGCTCGAGGCTAGACGATAAGGTAGGAGCCGGAGTCTTCTGTGATAAACTTAATGTTAATATTTCTGTTCGTCTCCCTGACTACTGCAGCGTGTACCAGGCTGAAGTGGTGGCGACCGGGCAAGTCATGACATGGTTGAAGCATAATGTGGTATCCGGGAGGGATATCGCAATTTTTGTGGACAGTCAGGCAGCGATCAAGTCACTTGGGGCAGTTTGTCTGAAGTCGCGGGTGGCGCTGGATTGCCGATCATCTCTTAACGAGATGAGCGAGTATTTCAGCATCCAGATAATCTGGGTCCCGGGTCACTCGGACGTCATGGGGAACTGCAGGGCGGACGAACTAGCTAGGTACGGTACGACTCTTCAGATGCAGCCGGAAATTGTAGGTCTGGGGAGGCCTATGGCAGTGCTAAAATGGGCGATCAGTAAAAAGGCAATCGCCTTGACAAATGAGAGGTGGATCAACACTCTCACGTGCAGGGTAGCAAAGCAGGTTTGGCCAAAACTGGACTTGCGGCGCTCCAAGGTACTAATATCCCTGGGAAGACAAGAAATAGGATTGGTCGTAGGGATAATGACAGGTCACTGCCTTTTTGGGGAGCATGCGAGAAGGCTAGGGATACAGGCGAATGACTTTTGTAGAAGTTGCATGGACGAAGAGGAGGAGGAGACTTTGGAACACTTCCTATGCTCATGTCCGGCGCTATCATACAGAAGGCATAAGTATTTGGGTGTGTACGGTATGGACAGCCTTTCGGAACTCGCGGACTGTGGAGTGCGAGATTTATTACGCTATATAAATAGCTCTGGTTGGTTTCAACGGGAGTAATGGGGAGATGGGATCCTGTGGTATCACAATGGGCCATTGCTGGCCTAAGTGTGCGATAGCAGCCACTTCAACCTAACCTAACCTAGTGTTTGTTAGTGATGTTCATGATTATATGTTAAGAAATAGAAATGATTTTAGGTTAAAAGTGTATAATAATGAAAAATCAAAAAACATGTTAATGTATAATGGCTTATGTCTTTTTAATAATCTTCCAAATAACTTAAAAAATGAAACAAGTTTAAAAGTATTTAAAAGTAGTATGATTAATTATTGTAAAGACAATTTTTGAATGTAATAATAATTTACGAATTTATTTTTAAAAAAATGTAAATTTTTTAATAGTATTTTATACTAAATAAAGTTATAATAATAATAATAATAATAAATAATAATAATCGATCTGATTGGTTGAAGGTCGGCCATATTTTTTTATCGTACGACAAAAATTAAAAATTGAACATTGCTCAATTTTGTATAAGATAAATACATAACCTAAACCTTAAAAACTTTGACAGGAGTGAGAACAAAATAATATAAAAGACCAATATTTATTACATATATGCGTTTTGTTAATTTTCGAATTATACATACATTATTCACTCCCACTAAATTGTATGTTATGTTTATTCAAATCAACATGGTTCAAATTTCAAAAAGAACAAAAATAAAAACACTTTTTAGGTTATGCGTTCTTAAAATGTCAAAAAATGCCCATACGACAAAATTTTATACATGGATCGCCTATTCACAAGAAAAACATATGTTTGGAATTCGGTGTTTCTAGCCCTATAGGAGGATTTTTCAAGTACTAAGAGAGTTCGCATATAGATGGTGTGTCTGGGATTTAGTATTAAAAAAATTAAATAAATATTAATAGGACTAATTTGTAACATTGCAGATACAAACGTCTCATCACAAAAACTAATAAATTATCTTTATAAAAGAACAATATTCGTATCTTGACATGTTTTACTTAGAAATACACCTCTAAATTTATTTTAAACAAAATAGAAAAATATCTTCCAATTAAAGTTAAAATGTATTCATTAACACTTTATCAATAATAACCTCTTACAAAATTCCAATAAATCAAGAAATATCATTCATAAATAACAATTTATTTACACTTGTGTTACATAGGAATTCCTATGTAAATGTTTGACATTTGAGATTTTGTCCCAGGACAACGACGCACCATACAGCAAACACTCTAAGTAAAAATTTCTCCTATAGGAGGATTTTTCAATTAGTAAGAGAGTTCGCATATAGATGGTGTGTCTGGGATTTAGTATTAAAAAAATTAAGTAAATATTAATAGGACTAATTTGTAACATTGCAGATACAAACGTTTCATCACAAAAACTAATAAATTATCTTTATAAAACAACAATATTTGTATCTTGACATGTTTTACTTAGATATACACCTCTAAATTTATTTTAAATAAAATAGAAAAATATTTTCCAATTAAAGTTAAACTGTATTCATTAACACTTTATAAATAAAAACCTGTTACAAAATTCCAATAAATCAAGAAATATCATTCATAAATAACAATTTATTTACACTTGTGTTACATAGGAATTCCTATGTAAATGTTTGACATTTGAGATTTTGTCCCAGGACAACGACGCACCATACAGCAAACACTCTAAGTAAAAATTTCTCCTATAGGAGGATTTTTCAATTAGTAAGAGAGTTCGCATATAGATGGTGTGTCTGGGATTTAGTATTAAAAAAATTAAGTAAATATTAATAGGACTAATTTGTAACATTGCAGATACAAACGTTTCATCACAAAAACTAATAAATTATCTTTATAAAACAACAATATTTGTATCTTGACATGTTTTACTTAGATATACACCTCTAAATTTATTTTAAATAAAATAGAAAAATATTTTCCAATTAAAGTTAAACTGTATTCATTAACACTTTATAAATAAAAACCTGTTACAAAATTCCAATAAATCAAGAAATATCATTCATAAATAACAATTTATTTACACTTGTGTTACATAGGAATTCCTATGTAAATGTTTGACATTTGAAATTTTGTCCCAGGACAACGACGCACCATACAACAGACACTCGAAGTAAAAATTTCTCCTATAGGAGGATATTTCAATTAGTAAGAGAGTTCGCATATAGATGGTGTTTTGGGGGGTGTGTGGTGGTGGTGTCCACTCCCAAATAATTAATTTTTAATTTAACACAGGGTGAGTAATTGTGTGCACTAACACTGTTTTGTTATTTAATATACGATTTATATTTTGTATCTACTTTAATTGATACAACGGTTTTATATAATTTTACACATTTATTTTATATATACGTTTATAATACGTTTATACACCGCTTGTGTTATATATTTGCTATAGACGGCTCCCAGTGGGTCGTCTTGTTATAATAATTACTTAGGCGGTTGCCTATTTAACGGTCTTCTATTTTTATGTCCGCTCGGATTGAATATTTTATTTCTTATTATCGGTTATTGTTTTTTTCAACGGAATTTGTTTTTCCGTTTTAAGACGTGCTGCGTTTTAGGGAAAAAAAATACTCTTCCTTATTTATGAAGAGTTCGCTGGTTTTTCCACGTGAATTTAGCATATTTATCTCTGTGTCTACTTTACCACGCTGTCAAACGGACGTCAAACACATTGTCAATTTTGGATTAAATTTGTGTTTGCGTTTGAGTTTGATCCACCACAATACTCCCCTTCCAGTGAATTTCACCAGAAATTTACGTTGTACGTGTCGTGAGTGTCGGCGTGGTGTTGGTATGTAGTGTCTTGTTAGTTATCTCGAAATCTCGCTGGTGTTTTTACCGTTCTGCCCGTTCTCGTGCGTGTTGTGTCTTGTGCTTTACTGAGATCGAAATAAACTTTTTGCGTCGGTACCGGTTTTTGTGTTGTGATTGTCGTGTTGTCTTCCGCTGTGTGCCTTTGTGTTTCAGTGTTTTGAGTGCTTTTTCCTTTGGTGCTTGTTGTTTGCTCCAACTGTGCGTTCTCCTGATGGCATGGTTTCAGTCTGTCAATTGATACTCTAGTGTTTTTACCGTGTATTGCAATTGTGAAGGATTTTTCATCTCTATTTATCACTTCATGTGGTCCGGTGTAGGGTGGTTCTAAGCTCTTTCGCACTGCGTCTGTTCTCAGAAATACGTGCGTGGTGTTGTGTAAATCTTTGGCTATGAACATTTTTTCGTTGCTGTGTCTTGATGCTGGTGTCGGCGTAATTTCTGCGAAATGATTTTGAAGATTTTTGACGAATTCGTTTTGGATAATTTTGTTGCCTGTAGTTTGACCGAAAAATTGTCCAGGAATTCTGATTGTGCAGCCGTAGACTATCTCTGCTGGTGTCGTTTTTAGCTCTTCGCTGTACGTCGTTCTTAATCCCAGCATGACCGATGGTAGTAGTTCTGCCCAATCCGTCCTTTTGTTGTAGCACATAATTGCGGCTTTGATAATACGGTGCCACCTTTCTATCATCCCGTTGCATTTAGGATTGTAGCTTGTTGTTCTCCGGTGTTGGAATCCCAGTAAAGCTGACAGCTCTTCGAAAAGTTGCGATTCAAATTGCGCGCCTTGGTCGGTTACTATAAACTGCGGTACTCCAAATCTGGCTATCCAGTGAGCATACACTGCGAATGCGACTGTGGCAGCAGTTATATCCGGCACTGGAATCGCTTCAGCCCAACGTGAGTAGCGATCAATTAACGTTACGCAGTATCGGTTGTTGCCGGAAATCGGAAGCGGACCAATGATATCGAGATGAATTTCTGCGAAACGTTGCGATGCAACTTTAAATGTGCCGAGAGGTGATTTGGTATGTTTTGAAATTTTAGATCTTTGGCATGGTATACAGTTTTGGGCCATTGTTTTTGAATCTTTGGAAATTGAGGGCCAAATAACATTTTTTGTTAAAAGTTTTACTGAAGCTTTTACGCCCGGGTGTGACAGATTATGTAAAGTTTCAAAAACAGTTTTCCGAAAATTAATTGGAATGAACGGTCTTGGTATACCTGTCGATACGTCGCAACAAATTGATTTATTTGCATTGAACGTGAGGGGTATTTGCTGGAGTTGCAGAGATGTAGTTGAGTTATTACTAAGAAGTTCTCGGAGTTCGTTGTCAATGGTCTGAGCATCTGCTATTGCCGCATAATCAATACTTTCAGGGATAGAAATTTGATCAATGCGTGAGAGGGTATCTGCGACGACATTATTTATGCCGGAGACGTGTTGTATGTCGGTAGTAAATTGGCCGATGAAATCCAGATGTCGAAATTGACGAGGAGATGCTTTTTCCGGATTTTGTTGGAATGCGTATATTAAAGGTTTATGGTCAGTGAACAATGTGAATTGGCGACCTTCCAACAAGTGTTTGAAGTGCTTAATGCCAGAGTAAGCTGCAAGCAACTCTCTGTCATAAGCACTGTACCGTTTCTGCGTTTCGTTAAGTCGTACGGAGAAAAAGCTGAGCGGTTGCCAGATACCGTCGGCGTACTGCTGTACCACAGCCCCAAGCGCTGTATCTGAGGCATCCACCATGATCGCGAGTCGTGCAGATAACGATGGGTGTGTTAGTAATGTTGCCTCGCACAATTTCCTTTTGCAGTTTTCGAACGCTTGCTCGACCTCTGCTGTCCATTCCACCTTCTTTTTGCTATTTTTCTTGTATCCTTTAAGTAAGTCGTTCAGTGCTATCTGGTCGGCTGCAGCGCCCGGAATGAAACGTCTGTAAAAATTGATGGTGCCCAAGAACCTTTTGATGCCATCAACTGTTTCTGGTCGTTTGAATTCCTTGATGATTTGTATGCGGTCTTGGTTCGGCAGTATCCCTTGTCCAGTGACCGTGTGTCCTAAAAATGAAATTTTCTCTGCTGCGAACACGCTTTTATCCGAATTTATAACGAGCCCGTGTTCTGACAATTTTTGAAAAATAATTTTTAGATGTTCTAGGTGTTGGTCGAAAGATTTTGAAGCGATTAGAATGTCATCCAAATAAACAAAACAGAATTTTAAACCGAAAAGTACCGAATGCATGAGTCGTTGAAACGTTTGCGCCGCGTTTCTTAACCCAAACGTCATTTTGGTGAACTCGAAAAGGCCGAAAGGTGTGGTTATTGCTGTTTTGGGAATATCTTCTGGTTCGACTGGAATTTGGTGGTACGCCTGGACAAGGTCTAATGTTGTGAATATTTTGCAGCCTTCCCGTTGGTACGCGAAATCTTGCAGGTGTGGAATCGGGTACCGGTCGGGAATTGTTACCCTGTTTAGGGCGCGGTAATCGCCACACGGTCTCCACGTTCCGTTCTTCTTTTCCACGAGGTGTAGTGGACTGGCCCACGGACTGCTGCTTGGTTGACAAATTCCTTGCGCTAACATGCTCTCAAACTCTTCTCGTGCTAGCTTCAATTTGTCTGGGGCTAGTCGCCTTGTTTTGCACGAGATTGGTGGTCCTTGCGTTTCCAGCCGGTGAGTGACGGAATGCTTAATCCTTGCCGTGCTGAGTCCGCTGTTGGTGATCTCTGGGTACTTTTCCAATAATTCTGAGATTTCTGGCTTCGTTGCAGATTTATTCAGAATCGATAAGGTGGGGTTGTTTCCCTTTGCGATGGCGCCCTTGTTGAAGCAATTCGTTAATGGATCAATGATCCTTTGTCCTTTTATATCTACTAGGAGGCCCGTATGTCGCAGGAAGTCTGCTCCGATCATGGGCATTGATACGTCTGCGATAATAAAATCCCAACGGAATTCTCGCCGGAGCCCGATGTCAAGTTTCATGGCCTTTGTGCCGTATGCCCTCACTGGGGTGCCGTTTGCTGCGTATAGGTTACTTGTGGATACTGGATGCTTCGCCCCTAACAATTCCGCGGGAATGACGGACACGTCCGCTCCAGTATCTATTAGAAATTTCAATTTGGAATGCTGTTCAAAAATTATTAGTCGGCTGGTTGCGGGTCCATCAATGCCTGCCGCTAGCTCTTGATGGGGGTCTAAAAATTTGTTGGTTTCTCGGGTGTTTTCTCGTTGTAGTATTTACACCCGGACACGCATTTTCTCGCCTTCGCGCCGAATTTGAAGTGGTAGTAACACTGGTCAAACTTCTTGTTTGTGGTCTGTCGTGATGTTGATCTTGATGCCTGTCTCCCCTTGCTGGCTCCTCTGGTCTCACTTCGAGAGCGCGAGTCCTTTATGGTCGTGCATAGTTCGGCTATTACCCTTGTCAACTTCTCCAACCTCCTGTCTGTTTCATTCTGCTCTCTAACCTGGGTGTTGTCTAAATTCTCTCCGGTTGCACCTGATGTCGAGTGTGTCAATACATTGATATGACTCTGCGTCATTGTTTCCATTATGCTATCCGCTCGATTGGATAATGACGCCAGTGGGATGTCTTTCTCGAACGTGGTAAGGATCATTTGGATCTGCGGAGGCAGTCTCTTCATCCACAGTTGTCGTAAGGTATTCTCGTCGAATGTTCCGCCTGCGTTCATCTTCATTTTATTTAATAACTGCGACGGCTTTTGGTCGCCTAGTGTGAGTCCATGTAACAAATTGTTAAGTTTTGTTTTCTCCGACTCCCCTAGTATCCTTAGTACTTCATCCTTGAAGACCGAATAAGGTAGAGGTCCTTTATCGCGTAGTATTAGGTCCGCGAATGTGTCATGGTGTCTGGCGTCTAATGCCGCGAGGGCGTGCGCGTATTTGGTTTGTTCGCTGCGTACACTTGCCAGTTGGAACGACTGCTCCAGTATGTTGAACCATACACTCGGGTTTTGACCATAAAGCGGTTGTGGTGGCTTAAACGCGACATGCGCTATGTTTCTCACATTTGTTGCTTCATTATTCGGCTGGCTACTCCACTGTGATGCACTAGCGGTGCTGTGTTCGTCCGGTCGATCGCTGTTTGCTTGTCGCTGTTGTATCTGTGCGTCTACGTATGCCCGTAATTGTTCCGTCGTCATTGTCACTGTTGTCTCGTTGTTTGTCTCACTGGTTCCCATCGCTGGCAGGGAAGCACTGCCCGGCGGAAAACTCATTTCACTAATCACTTCTCTGAAACGCGAAACGAATGTCCGAAAAATTTTTAAACGCCCGGTAGCGAAACGCTTTTTTTTTTTTTTTAATAAAATAAAAATACAACGAAATTGCGAGGTGGAATTTCGAAGTGGATGACGAACGATTTACAACGAGGTGAAGCGACACACAGAAATTGATCGAAAAAATATGTTATTTGTGCAATTTATTAAAACCAATTTAAAATAATTTTGGAAAAGAAAAATGAAAATAAAATTTTTGTTACCTTTTCCCTTAAAATGCAGCACGTCTTTTACAATTTTTGGTTTGTAAATTTGGCTGCCCACGGATGGCGATCGGCTGATCACTGCTGTCGTTTGGTCCCTTGTGGCTTGCCCACTCTTATTCCGAGGGCTTACCGGGCTCTTATTTGACTAATACCGTTGTTGGCTTTATGTGATTCCTTCCGGGGAGCTTACCACGGGTGGGGGCTCTTGCCGGAAAGAATTGGCTTGCTGACTTTCCTTTTTACAAAAAAAGAAAACAACGCTTACCCGTTTCCTGGTTCCGAGCTCTGCGTTGCTCGTCCGGACTGGGTCGACTTATTCGGCGTCGTATCTGCCTGTTGGATGGTATCCTCCTCTGGTTTTTCGGGCACTTGGGGGTATTTCCGTTGGCCTTGTTACCGTTGTAGGTCGTTCCTTTGGCTGTAGTACTGCCTTGCTCTTCCTTCTTTCGCTGTTGCGTGTTTTGGATATGGTTTTTGATTTGCTTTCACCAAATCCCGTCGGCTTCTGCCGATACTATCGGGTTCTCCCGATTCCTGGGTCTTCCCGATTACTTAGGGGTCACCATTTTATTTGGGGGGTGTGTGGTGGTGGTGTCCACTCCCAAATAATTAATTTTTAATTTAACACAGGGTGAGTAATTGTGTGCACTAACACTGTTTTGTTATTTAATATACGATTTATATTTTGTATCTACTTTAATTGATACAACGGTTTTATATAATTTTACACATTTATTTTATATATACGTTTATAATACGTTTATACACCGCTTGTGTTATATATTTGCTATAGACGGCTCCCAGTGGGTCGTCTTGTTATAATAATTACTTAGGCGGTTGCCTATTTAACGGTCTTCTATTTTTATGTCCGCTCGGATTGAATATTTTATTTCTTATTATCGGTTATTGTTTTTTTCAACGGAATTTGTTTTTCCGTTTTAAGACGTGCTGCGTTTTAGGGAAAAAAAATACTCTTCCTTATTTATGAAGAGTTCGCTGGTTTTTCCACGTGAATTTAGCATATTTATCTCTGTGTCTACTTTACCACGCTGTCAAACGGACGTCAAACACATTGTCAATTTTGGATTAAATTTGTGTTTGCGTTTGAGTTTGATCCACCACAGTGTGTCTGGGATTTAGTATTAAAAAAATTATATAAATATTAAAAGGACTAATTTGTAACAATGCAGATACAAACGTCTCATCACAAAAACTAATAAATTATCTTTATAAAACAACAATATTCGTATCTTGATATGTTTTACTTAGAAATACAACTCTAAATTTTTTTTAAATATAATAGAAAAATATTTTCCAATTAAAGTTAAAATGCATTCATTAACACTTTATAAATAAAAACCTCTTACAAAGTTCGAATAAATCAAGAAATATCATTCATAAATAACAATTGATGTGCGCTTGTGTTGCATAGGAATTCCTATGTAATTGTTTGACATTTGCACTTTTATCCCAGGACAACGACGCACCAGGCAGCAGACACTCGAAATAAAATCTCGCTCTATTGACGATTGTAAAAGTAAAGAAAGCGCCTCTCGAAGACAATAGTTAAAATGATGCACCTGATAAAATGACATTTGTCACAAATGCGACGAAAGAAAATTTAGCAATGCGGTAATTAAAAATTGTTTTTATAGTCCAAAATTGGAATTATTTACAATTATTAGCAATCCGGTAAGTAAAAATTGTGTATACAGATCAAAATTGGAATTATTTACAACAATTTCGAACGTCAAATTATCAGGTAGCTCAGTTTAAAAATGTTCCACTAGGTGGAATCCGTGATGCTCCAATCGTCAATAGGAGGTGTTTTCGTTTAGTTCAGTGATCACCACCAGATAGTGTGTAAGGAATTTCATATAAATAATTTTTTACAAATCTTAGTGGAATTAATTTTTATAAGTGCTGGCACTCATATTACTTCATAAAAACCAATAAATTGCCTTTATAAAACAACAAAATTATACCTTCACACCGTTTACTTGATATTTAAAGTTCAATTTATTTTTAACTAAAATAGAAAAATATTTACAAATTCAAGTTAAAATGTATTTATTATCAGTAGTTGGTTTGTGCCGGTTCTAAAAACAGCCGAAACTTTGGGATGTACTAAAAAACAGCCGAAACTTTAGGCTGTACTAAAAAAGTAATCAATTATATTGTCCGCTAGATGGCAGCACAAACAGAGTAGTTAGCAAATACACAAACCAAAAAAAAAATCAAAGAACTAAAAAGTAAAAATCTATGGTAAAAAATAGCCAAAATTTTCGGCTGAACTAAAAATATATATCATTCTATTGTCCGTCAGATGGCATATCAAACAGAGCATTTAACAAATATACAAACCAAGCAAATTCACAAACCACAATGATAGTATTATATAGTCTGCTGGATGGCAGCACAACCATAGTATTCTACGGATGGTATAAATTTACTAAATTCACAAACCACAAGCATAGCATTCTATGGTCTGAATTAAAAGAAATTAAATTAAGAGAACAAACCAAATAATATTGAAATAACTAAATGTTAGCGAAGAAACATTTTGTTTGTTTGTTATTTGTATTAATAAAATTTGCTGCTGCTTACAGTGGAAAATTTTATTAACTCAGTGAAGAAACATTTTGTATTTCGTACTCGTACTAAAGATTACAAAATAAGTAAAAATATTTAAATACACAAACCAAAAAAAAAATCAAAGAACTAAAAAGTAAAAATGTTGATTACAAAATAAGTAAAAATATTTAAATACACAAACCAAAAAAAAAATCAAAGAACTAAAAAGTAAAAATGTTGATTACAAAATAAGTAAAAATATTTAAATACACAAACCAAAAAAAAAAATCAAAGAACTAAAAAGTAAAAATGTTGATTACATAAAAATATATATCATTCTATTGTCCGTCAGATGGCATATCAAACAGAGAATTTAACAAATATACAAACCAAGCAAATTCACAAACCACAATGATAGTATTATGCTGGATGGCAGGTTTTATTTAGATACAACCCAGTATGCAAATTTTCCACACTGTGGAAAAATTATTCGAATTCCATACGAAATTCCATACAATAAAATATCAAAGACACATCAAATTCGTTTGAAGTGCATCGGGTTTTGTCTTTCTCTTTCTCTCACAAAAAAAAATATTCACATATAAGTATCGACGCACACGCCATTTTCTACCCTCAGCTGAGTTTGTCAATTTGTTGTGATTTGTGTTTTGATTGAGCCAGACGTGTGTAGTGTGTGTGAATTAAAGTGTTTTTTCAATTTATTATCTATCAATTTATTATTTATATTTATTTTATACTTCGTTGTAATCTTAAGAATATTAATTATCTAATTATGTTTTACACATTAAACGCAATTATTATGATATAATATAAGTTTATTTATTTATTTACATATGTATAACATTTATTATTTAAGTACATACATACATATATACAAAATTATTGAATTTGTAATTGAAATAAATAAAACACTATTTTGAAATGAAAATTTTATTTTGAGTGATTATTCGCATGGAATTATTGGTTGATTCCAACAGGAAAAGACCAAAAATCTACTATGGAAATAATATTTTGTTTCCGACGGAAAACTTTTTTATAATTGCCAGAAATTAGTACGGAAAAGGATATGAAAATATGCAAATTTCCAACAAAATTCCATCTACTTTCCAAATCTGATTTTGTCTCGTTTTAGTTAGGGCACACACCCACACCGGAATTTTTGAGACACTTTTCTTTGGCGAGTAGTACACTATTCCGTGTACTTTTGATGTTTCTTTCCATAGAAACAGTATGTTTTTCGCACGAAAATTCACACGGATTTCCGTTGGGCGTGCATATTGGGAACAAAGTAAATTTTTTGAATAAAAAAAAAAAATGAACTACGTAAAAAAATGTTTATCAAGTTGTACCGATAGAGGTACTACGGCAAAGATGAGGTTCAGTGGAGAACCTTGTCACGTTTACGAAAGAGGGGACTGCAGTACTTCGATATGAACCTAAAACTCTGCAACGAATCGTTAGACAGGCAATTTTGGAGAATGGCCTATCTGAGGGACTAACCCCTGAGAATTATCCGGACATTTTAATTTACGAGTTGTTAGCAGATGTGTCAACTCCTGAAATTTACCTGACTAAGGAGTTCGACTGGTGTTGTCCGGAGTGGTAGCACAAAGTAAAAAGAGGATTGTGTGTATAACTAATATTTAAAAACTTTATTTTTGTTTCTAGTTGTAAATTTAATAATAAAATATTATTTAGTAATTAAACAATAGTTTTTTTATTTATCTAAGAATTATGCAAATGAATCAAAAAATGACGTGTCGTAAATAAAATATGTACTATTTTATAATATATAGAATAATGAAAACGTAATCAAAATAATAATTTTTTTGTTAATTTAAAAACAATAAAACAATAAAAACATGATCGGAAATAATATTTTACGGTTGTAATAAATTTTATATTCTTCTTGATTGACGTTTCGTTACAGAAATGCCAATGTCATAGAAACGGGAATATTATTGCTACATTTAAAAGCTCACTTGATATAATTATTTTTAAATGTTGACGATATTATTTAACAACAACAACGTATTAGAAATACAAAACAAAATTTTTTCTTCGTTCTTTTTAATTTAATAAGATTTTAAAACAGTTTTGTAGACATGATTATATACTTTGATTTCGGTTTGTTAATTTACTAAATGTATGATGCTTCTACCATCTAGCGGAACTATCTATCTATCTATCTATCTATCGTTAAAGCTTTTCTTTTTTAGTACGAGTACGAAATAAAAAAAAAAAGTTTCTTGGCTGAGTACGACATCTACTGTAATAAGTTTTTTCTTTTTTTTCTTTAGACTTTTCTGTTAACATACATACTTTTATTATTATTATTATTATTTTTTTTTTTTATTATGCTTTCATTTTTCATTTTCAATTAAAAATATTTTTACTTATTTTGTCTGTAAACAACAACAACAACAACAACGTATTATAAATACAAAACAAAATTTTTTCTTCGTTCTTATAAATACAAAAGAAAAAAATGTTTCTTTTTTTTTGTATGACATCTACAGTAATAAGTTTTTTTATTTTTATTTTTTCTATAGATCGTGATATTTGTTCATTTTAGTACCGCAATTGTCGCTAGTGTGAATTATCTTTTCCATAACAAATGAGGTAATTTACACTAGCGCACCTAGCGTAAATGATGGCGAAGTTGATGCTTAGTACAAGTGCTAAACATGATCTATAGACTTTTCTGTTTTAGTACGAGTACGAAATACAAAATGTTTCTTCACTGAGTTAATAAAATTTTCCTTTCATTTTTCATTTTCAATTAAAAATATTTTTACTTATTTTGTCTGTAATCAACAACAACAACAACAACAACGTATTATAAATACTTTTATTTTTTTTTTTATTATTATACTTTCATTTTTCAATTAAAAATATTTTTACTTATGTACCAAACATCAACTTCGCCATCATTTACGCTAGGTGCGCTAGTTTAAATTATCTCATTTGTTATGGAAAAGATAATTCACACTAGCGATAATTGCGGTACTAAAATGAACAAATATCACGATCTATAGACTTTTTTGTTTTAGTACGAGTACGAAATACAAAATGTTTCTTCACTGAGTTAATAAAATTTTCCACTGTAAGCAGCAGCAAATTTTATTAGTACGAATAACAAACATTATGTTTCTTCGCTAACATTTAGTTATTTCAATATTATTTGGTTTGTTATTTATAGGAATAAAAGCTAAATCATATTGTTTGGTAACCAAAAATGATGTAGAAATTAAAAAAATTAAAGGAATTAAAAAAAAATGTTGTACAAAAAGAAATCAATTCCATAGATTATAAAAACTGTATTTTCAATAATGAGATTATTACCCGAAATCAGCTTATGTTTCGTAGTATAAAACATGATTTATATACACAAATGGTAAATAAACTATGTTTAGATAATTCTGATGATAAAAGATTTATTATTCCTAACACATTTGAAACATTACCCTGGGGACATAAGGATATTGAAAAATATCATGTAATATAGTAAACTAAAATTATTTTTAATCTGTAATATAGTTTAATTTTTTTTTTTTTTTATTTAATCTTATAAGTACATCAATTGTTTATATTATTATTATTGAGCTTAGTTTATAAAATAATGTATATTGTATAAATAAATAAAAGTATTTAAAGTAAATCGTTTTTATTAATCCATGAGTTGTGTGATGAAGTAAAACCTAACCATTTAACGTAAATTCTATCAGCTTTCCTTTTCAAGATTTTCTCTACAAGGTAAGTATTCGGATGATTGGTCTTTTGCAGTTCTTGTTCATAAAACCGACCAGCTATTGGATTTCCTTGATAATCCTCTAGTAAATATGTTATAGGAAATTTATGATTAATGTTTAAGATTTTAAATATTTCAGTAGACCAGTTTGGAGTATATCCTTTTTCAAAAACTGTTTTAAATTTGCTAACTCGAACGAAATCGCCCACATGAAATTTGTTTTTATATATTAATTTAGATATCGGCATATATACTCGTTTTAATATTTCTTTCTCATTTGCCTTAGTAACCGCTACTGGAGCTAATTTAATTGTTCGATGTTTTTTGTTGTTGTATTTCTCTACTAACTTTTCTAGAATATTTAACCATTTATAAGATCCCTGAAGGCTAAACATCTTCCACATCTGTTCTTTTAGTGTTCGATTAAATCTTTCTACTATACCTGCTTTTATGTGACTGAATGTAGAATAATGATTGATATTGTATTGTTTCATTAGATGATTAAAATGTTTATTGTAGAATTCAGTTCCCATATCTGTTTGAAGGTTTCTCGGTATTCTTTTACTATGACGGAAAATTTTAGTCATTTCATTTACAATTACCTGTGAAGTTTTATTCTTTACAGGTATAACCCAAGCAAATTTAGAGAATGTATCGATTACGGTTAGAAGATATTTAAAGTTGGCATTTTCTTTTGCGTATGGAATCATTTCCACAAGATCTGCCTGCCATAAGTCATCGATTCCTAAAATTTTAACTTGACGTCGAGTAAAATGTTTACGTGCTGGCTTATGTAATTCATCTACAATTTGAATACGACTCATTGCGTTATTGATTTAATAATGAAAATTATATATATATTTCAAAGCCTATATATAAGCATTTCTTGTCTTTCTTTAGTTTTCAAATAAATATTAAAGCTAATTGACTGTTTACGGTTCAAGATTGATCATACAATTTCTTAGATCAAAAGAAAATGCTGTATTACAAATTTATTTTTTTTAAAACCAACAAATTGGGTAATGCGAAACTGTGTAACTTTTATCACATCAATGGATGAAGGGAGATGATGTTTAAAATATCAGGCTTTAGTTAATAAATAATTTTGTTTTAATGTATTAATAATAAAAAATTATAAAAATATTTGGTTTTAACCATTTATTAATGCTTTTAAAAAATATTTAATTCTTTTTTTTCATTGTTGTTTATGTCTTGGTTTAACATTTTTAAGTGTTGGTTCCATCTTTTCTGGATGCTCGCCACAAACATTGGTCCTTTTTCTTGTAATAGAAACTTACAATTTGGAAACCAAAATGCATGCTCGTCCCATGGATGATCGGTAAAATTCCAATCTTCTATTATACCTTTACAGCTGAAGCATTTTGTTTTATCATCTTTACCATAATAAAAAAATCCAGCTGCAGCTAGTGCTTTCGGATCAACCTCGAACTTCATCCAAACTGATGGATTGTAAGTAATCAATCGGTTTGATTCTTTTTGCATTGAATCTGACCAATTTTCACTTCCCGCGATGTCCATCCACCAAACTTTTAGTTTTGATTTTTCCATCATATTTGGTGTAATATTTCTCATTGAATCTGGCCAATCTCCTTTTGAATGATTAGAAAAGCATGATGATCCCACTTGACTATTGCATATGGAATCGATCGACAGATCACCTCGTTTAGGCTGATTATTTGATAAATTATTAAACATTCTTATTGTTTACGATACCGTAGTCAACGTTTTACTAAAGTTTATTAGTTTACACTCAGCTATTTATAGAATGTTTCACTAATATTTTATAGAACTAAGCAGCTTTTCCATCTAAAAGAATATTAACCTCAGAGCATTCCTTTTAATAAAAATTAAAAAAATAAAAAAAAAAATAAAACATGTTTGTACGTGTTTAGTAATATACTGATATTTTATTATTTTATTTTATTTTGTTTTATTTATTACATAGTTTTAGTTAGTTATACTTTAACAACAATTTTTTCTTTAATGAAATTAATATACTCTAATCCCTTCACCATATTCATATAGTCACATTTTGGAAACCATATAGCATGTTGTTCCCACGGTTGTTCGGAATCATTCCAGTTTTTTAATATTCCTCCACAGCAAAAGCATTGTACCTCATCACCTCGCTGTGTGTAGTAAAATCCTGCATCACATAATGACTCAGCTAGATATTTTAATGATTGAGGCCATTTCTTCTTGTATGAAGCCATTCGATTTTTATGTAACATATGCTGAGCTGAACTCATATTGAACTGAGTTTCGATATCTGAATAATCTGGATACATTTTGTTGAAGATTTAATTAACGACTGACTTTATAAATTAATTGACACAAGTATTTATAGATTCATGAAGAATCTCTTTAAAATAATCATTAAATAATTTAGTTTCACAAAAAATAGGAAGTTCATAAAATAGTCTTGAATAGTTAATACTTGTATTTAATTCTATTTCATATGGTAACATCGGAGGTTGATCAAGCTGTAAAATCTTCTTATCCACACACTGTTTTAAGTAAGATTCATAATAATCTGTTACAAGATAAGCAGTTCGATGTTGATAATTTGTCACTGCTGATATGAATGGTATTAATTTATATAATCGACTCCATTATTTTTCCTTTAAAGTAATTTTCATATTACAATCTTGAATAGTTATCACTCCTTGTTTGTTTTTCGATAAAATAAACTCATTAGTTTTAATGATCCCTAACTCATTATCATTCATGTATTTATTTATTTCTTCACGTAATTTATATATTTTCATAAATGTTGAAAAATCTATTATTTTGAAGCTGCTGGTTTTGTTTATTAAAATTATAGTAGGTAACAATAGATTTGAATCGTAACCAACACTAATTAAACTTTTTTGTGAATTATCAAGAAAATATGTATATGAAAGTAACAAATCTGGTATTTTGTTCTTCATCTTTCAAAGGCTAAAGTAAAACTAATTTTGACTTTTGCATTTTTGATACTTAGAACATGTTTTATAATATTTATATACATTATGTAATTTGTAAGACGATGTAAATGATTTTTTAATTTTAATATCATTAGATACACATTTTAATGTGTATGGAATTGATATCTGTAATCTCTATTTATAGTCTACCTTAAAAATTTGTGAAAACATTACGGTTTTTATTAATTTCCATAATTGCATTAAACTCAGAATATACAAGACATGTTATTGAAGAAGGTAATGATTCAGAAAACCGCCCTTCTATTCTAATATTACCATCGTTTAAAAGATTCTCACATAAAGAATTAGCTGATTGATCTGCCGTTAAATCAAAAGCAAGCATGAAACATCCTTTGTCAAATAATTTTTTTGTAATCTGATGCCCTTTATCGAAATGATTAATACCAGTTCCATTAAATAATGTAGAGTATGCACGTGTGCTAATGTAGGCATTTGGTTTAGTATAGTTTAATTCAATCGGTTGATTCGGTACTTGAACACCATTCCTGACCAAATTGAAGCTGGATAACTTATAATGATTGAAAGTGTATGGGTTACTACTTCGTTTTCCAATATATGATGAATTATCAACCATTGCAAAAATTAAAAGGTTTGGTAAAGTACCTAAAACAACATTATCCAATGATAGAGAAGAACTCCCTGCTGGTATAGTAAATGATTTCACTTCAACACGTTTATATGGATAAATAGCATTCTGCTTCTCTAAAACATTATGATGCGCAATCAAGATATTTGGATTTACTTTAACTTCATTCATATGTAAAGAGGCATCTAATATTTTAACCGTTGCGTTACCAGTATCAGCTTCCATTATATAAAATTCAGGTTTCTCTAAACTCAAAACTATTCGAACGTCAACATTATTTAATAAAAGCTTATTCTGATTGAAAATATCTACATGTAATCGTCCAATTAATTCAACTTCTTCACTATTCTTAAATAGTGCCTTTCGAGAGTCTAACCCAGCATTTTTACCACTCTCAATCGAATCCAAATTACCTTTATCCATAAACCAACCAACAGATTCAAGGTGAGTTGAAGCTGCATCACTACCATAATTTAATATTGTTTCAATATATGATCGATAATGATAATTAATATCAGATTGTGCAACTGGTTTATTATTTAAATATACTGTACATTGTCTAAAAAGTGAATGTAAAATATTGTTAGCTACACCAATATTAGTTGTATTATCAAGTACTCCACCCTTATCATCTTTAAACAGTTTAACTCTTAAACGAAGTTGAACACTTGATAGATCTCTGTAGGTGTCTCCACGACCTAACAATGCAAATTCGATTGTGGAAGGATTATCTAATGAAGCTAGTGGTTTATGTACAACTTCATATGTATCTAGAATATTTGATTGTATAGGTCGATATGAAAATAAATCTAATTCAGCTTTCATACATTCTCTGGACATCTTTAATTAAAAATATCTAATATTCGTTTCTTTTGTCGACGCTTTCGTTTCAATGGTGTAATCGAATGATTAAAATTTTGATTAACACGTCTTCTTTTTATAGCTTTTTTACAACACCCCGTTCCTTCTTGAGGTTTTGCTAGTGTTTTCAAACCTTTTACGGCTAAATCTTGTACAGCTAATTTTCCCTGTTCTTTTAAAACTTCTCTAAGTGGTTTAGTACTAGCATCACGTAATATAGCAGCTCCGGTTTTAAATGATTGATTTTTAATTTCATTAAGACCTGTTGAAATCATTGGTCTCAAGAATTTAAATAATCCACTGAAAATACTACCTATACCACTTCCACTTTGTAAAATATGTGGTTGTGTATATAAGTGTCCTATATCACTCATACTACCACCTGCTTGTAGTAAATAATATTTCGTATATTCTTTATCCATTGTAATGTTTTAACTAAGTATTTTAAGATTTTTAACTCATATTTATACTATTCTTTCTAAAGTGAAGCATTATATATGTAGGTAAATAGCTATCAACAAAATTAATTCTTTCACTATATCCATCCGTTATTAAAATAGATATTGAGTCAATATAAGTTTTTTCTAATGGACAATATTCAACATGATCAAAACGAACTCGGTTTTCATTATTAAAAATTGGAATTAAACGTAAAAATCTAGATTTATCTTTCCCGATAAATCTGGGTTTAATTATATCAGTATAAATGTATATATATTCAATAATATTAGATTGAGGTGTTGATGGTAATTGTGATATTGGATTAATAGGATTTTGATTAGATTGAGTTGGTGATGGTAACACTGTATTAATAATTGGTTTTGTTATTGTATCTACTATCTGCCTTGGAATGTGAAATAATGATGAACCAACCTCATCTGGTGCTGGTAAAATTAATACATTTTTAGAAGGAGGTGTTAAATTTTGAAGTGCATATGGAACTACAACAACATCTCGTCCATCAATTTTTGTGTATATTATATCATCCGTCTGAGGTATTTGTCTTCTTCGAATCAAAGCAAAGTTAACTTCTAAATATTCTATTAAAATGTCTACATTTCTTTTATCTTTTGGAAGTTGTAATAAGATTTCTTTTAAAAAGTGTTGCATTCTATCATATTGTTTTATTTCAACAATAATTGTTTGCATTTCAAATGTATAATCTGATTTTTTTGCAACTGGAATATTAATAGAAATAGTATTTTTCGATTCAGTTTTAGTAATTTGATTATCTGTAAAATTATCTCCACGTAACGCTTCTATTATCGAAAATTTAATATTATCTTTTAATGTTAAATATTCTGTTATAGATAGATTCTGAGGTGTATTTAAGTTTTGAGAAATAAATAACAAAAAATTATCTAAGTTAGTAGGTTTCTTAAATATTTCTTGAAGTAATGTCTCACCAGCCTCAAATGATGTATTAAATTCTGAAAATGTAATCTTTAACAAATTTGTAGGTTGTTTTTCAGTTACATTTGTTATCATATCATATTCACTATAAAATATATCATATTAAATAATGATTTTAAATCTTTTTGTTCTAGTTTTACGGATTTCGAAATTTGTGATAAAATAAAATCTAGAAATTCCTCAATACTCTCATAAATCTTATATTTAAAGTTATATTCTTTATTTCACTCTTATGATTAGGTAAATTAATTTTAAAACTATATTCTAATTCACCTCGTTTAACTTTTTTATGTGTTATATTATCTAAATTTATTTTACTAATTTTTTCAAACAAAATTTCTTTAACTTTTCTACATGCTTTATCATGATTAAATGTCTTTTCATTACTCACAACGTAATGATGCATATTTTCAAGAAATGTAGTAAAAGATATAAATTTTGTTTTACCAAGCTTAGCAAGATCGTCTGCAGTAAATTCGATTCTATAGTCTTTTTCACCTTCTACATTAATTGTAACTTTGTTGAATGTAACATTTCTTTTAACTTTCTTACTTAGATAATTTTTCCTAGAGATATGCTCTTGATTTAATACTTGATTTAAATTTAATATTTTTGATATTTGCGGTGAATGAAAATTATTAAAACTTATTTCAGTCACCCCAACACTCCAAGAATCATTAAAAGTAATTGGAACATGAAGTTTATTGGTGAACGTAGATAAAACATTATCTGGATAAATATCTAAAGAACTATTACTTAATAAACAGATATAAAAGTTATCTTCTGTAATCAACATGTTGTTGAAATATGTAAAACATTTTTTTTGTGTATCTTCTTTTATACCTTTTCTCTATATACTGTCCATGGAATTTTATTTTTATATGTTTTAAGCTTAGTGATTCTTGATGATACACCCTTTCCAGACTGTTTTTTATTAGGCTGAAAAGGACGAGTAGCATACCTATCAACTTCTTCTTCTAACTCATCATCAGTTGATAAATCTACTGAAATAATATCATCATTAATTGCATCATAATATCTTGCTCCTATTATTTTATTTCCAACCCCCTTTTTTGTTTTTTTTAATTCAAGTTTACCTCCAGGCTTCATTTGTGCTAGTGCCTTTTTTCTTAAAGCAGATTCAACTATTAATGCATTAGCATTCTTCTCTGCCTCGGATTTAGGTTTAATTATCTCTATTTCTGATGGTATTTGTTCTAGCAAAACTCGTGGATTTTGTTTTAATTTAGATGATTTTATTTCTAAAATATTCGGACTACTATGCCTTCTTTCAACATCTTCAGTTTTCGGAACAAATTTTGGTTTATCTTCTTCTTCAATTACAATATTATCAGTCTGAGTTTCTATAGATCTTATATTATCTTGCATATCACTCTGAGTTCCTATAGTTCGATGTGGAATATCCTCACTCTGAGTACCAATAGATTTTTGTATATTCTTATTTTGCCAATATCTAAATTTATGAGGATTTTGAAGTATCACTTGACGATAGTTATACCATTTATCTGTTTCATTCATTGATTTATTTGAAATAATATTTTTTAATTTACGATCTATCTCTGATAGCTGTTCTTCATCGATTAACATTTGTTTCCATTTTTTAAATAAATCTGGAGATATTAAAATCATTTTTTGTAAAAGCGCTTGATTTCTATTCATTGTGTAAAATGTTCAACTAGTTTTCCAACAGCACCTGCTAATAATGAACCTAATAAAACTGGTAGAAAACCACCCTTTTGAATAAGTATTTTTCGCTTTCGTGACAACTTTACTTTTGGTGATGATAAATTACGTAAAGTCTTTTTATACTTTTTTAATCGTGATTTAATCGATTTTGAAATCTTCATATTTCCATTTAAGGTATTCATACATATTTCACACAATGCTTTTATTAATTCAGGTTTTGAATTTTTTAATATTTTTTTACGTAATTGAGGGTTAGCATTTTTCAATATGTGTAGAAAATGCTTGTTCACCATTAATTTTTTCATATTCGTTGCAAATTTTTCTATTTCCTAAAACAGATTTTGGTATATAACAAACCAAATAGTCTTTGTTAAAAATATCTGTTCGAAATCGTGTCAGTTCACTTCCAGTTTGAGTTAAATCAAATAACAAATAACTGAATGGCTTTTCAGTCACTTCCTTATATACCTTAATTAATTCACTAGAATTTTCTGGATAAATTTGCCTAGCTAATGGTACAATTTGAGACTTATCTCTCGGATTCTTAAAAAAAACTAAATATTTACAGTTTAACGAAATATCACGTGCATGTTTCCCTTGATGAAAAACGTTTTGAGTTGTTAAAATAACTGATAAATTTCTATGATGAGAACCTTTAGTAAACAACTCACAAACGTTTTTGTTATAAGCTTCTAACATTAAATCATCTAAAATAATTAGGGTATTATATGGTATATTATCAAAATTGTCTGGAATATCTTTTAAAACTTCAATATTACTATAATTGTAAACATTGTTCGGTATTGCATTTATTTCAGCATTGCACCATACAACTTTCTTAAATTTCTCTAGGGTATTAAGTAAGTTGAGAACAAATGTAGTTTTTCCACACCCTGATGGTCCGGATATCATCATTGTAAATGGAGTTCGTATCATTTTTCAATAAATATTGTTAATCAAATAAAGAAGTCGTATTTATAGTTTTTTTTTTTTTTATTTTTATTTTTTTCAATTTATATGTCTTAACTCAATTTAAAGGTATACATTGTATTGTATTTAATAATTTATCTATAATATAAAATAAAACATTTGACAACTCTCTTCCTTTTTTCATTTGAATTATTTTATATAATAAAGCACGCACTTTATTATCTGTGTTAATGTAATCCATATCGATTTCTTCTATAATGTTATCTGGTATAATATTCCTTAATCTACATTGATAAACTAATGTAGTATAATTTAGATATCGTGAAATATTATTAATAAAATCAAGATTGTTGTTGTTATCAGTTACAGGCATCATTATACAATTAAACTTTAGTTACATATTATCTTAATATATTTATATAATTAAATACTTAATAAAAAAAAAATAAAAACATGGTTACGTATTCTTGTTTTTCATGTTAAGGTTAAATAATTATATAATTAACATACATACTTTTTTTTTTTTTATTATGCTTTCATTTTTCATTTTCAATTAAAAATATTTTTACTTATTTTGTCTGTAATCAACAACAACAACAACGTATTATAAATACTTTTATTTTTTTTATACTTTCATTTTTCAATTAAAAATATTTTTACTTATTTTGTCTGTAAACAACAACAACAACAACGTATTATAAATACAAAACAAAATTTTTTCTTCGTTCTTATAAATACAAAATAAAAAAATGTTTCTTTTTTTTTTGTATGACATCTACAGTAATAAGTTTTTTTTTATTTTTATTTTTATTTTTTCTATAGACTTTTCTGTTTTAGTACGAGTACGAAATACAAAATGTTTCTTCACTGAGTTAATAAAATTTTCCACTGTAAGCAGCAGCAAATTTTATTAATACAAATAACAAACAAAATGTTTCTTCGCTAACATTTAGTTATTTCAATATTATTTGGTTTGTTCTCTTAATTTAATTTCTTTTAATTCAGACCATAGAATGCTATGCTTGTGGTTTGTGAATTTAGTAAATTTATACCATCCGTAGAATACTATGGTTGTGCTGCCATCCAGCAGACTATATAATACTATCATTGTGGTTTGTGAATTTGCTTGGTTTGTATATTTGTTAAATGCTCTGTTTGATATGCCATCTGACGGACAATAGAACGATATATATTTTTAGTTCAGCCGAAAGTTTTGGCTATTTTTTACCATAGATTTTTACTTTTTAGTTCTTTGATTTTTTTTGGTTTGTGTATTTGCTAATATGCCATCTGACGGACAATAGAATGATATATATTTTTAGTTCAGCCGAAAGTTTTGGCTATTTTTTACCATAGATTTTTACTTTTTAGTTCTTTGATTTTTTTTGGTTTGTGTATTTGCTAACTACTCTGTTTGTGCTGCCATCTAGCGGACAATAGAATTGATTACTTTTTAGTACAGCCTAAAGATTCGGCTGTTTTTTAGTACATCCCAAAGTTTCGGCTGTTTTTAGAACCGGCACAAACCAACTACTATTATCACTTTGTTAACGACAATCACCTACATAAATTTAATAAATTAAATAAAACCATTGATTGTTTTAAATTTATTACGGCTTGCATTACATAGGATTCCTGTGTAAATGTTTGACATTTGAGTTTTTATTCCCGACTTGACCCGCACCATGCGTCAAACACTCAAAGTAAAAACACCCCCAATAGGAGGATTTTTCAATTAGTAAGAGAGTTCGCATATAGATGGTGTGTCTGGAATTTAGTATTAAAAAAATTAAGTATATATTAATAGAACTAATTTGAAATACTGCAGATACAAACGTCTCATCACAAAAACTAATAAATATCTTTATAAAATAACAATATTCATATCTTGACATGTTTTACTTAGAAATACACCTCTAACTTTATTTTAAACAAAATAGAAAAATATCTTCCAATTAAAGTTAAAATGTATTCATTAACACTTTATAAATAAAAACCTCTTACAAAATTCCAATAAATCAAGAAATATCATTCATAAATAACAATTTATTTGCACTTGTGTTGCATAGGAATTCCTATGTAAATGTTTGACATTTGCAGTTTTATTCCAGGACAACGATGCACCATGCAGCAAACACTCGAAATAAAAACTCGCTCTGGGAATGAAATTATTCATTCCGGAATTAAAATACACGGCATTGTTGTTGTAAAATTCCCAAAGTAAGGCTACAAATATATAATTTATTTACTCTGGTTGTAAACACTACAACTAAGTGAAGAATTATTATAATCCAACTTCTAGGTGGAATGAAATTGCATGGCATAGTTGTTGTTGTAAAATTATCAAGACAGTATACAAATTTTTTAGGATTTTGGCGGTATTTCTTTCAATCGAAATAATAGTAATTTGAAACATCACGCATTAAATATAAAATTTAAAATTTGTTTCATATTAAATATAAATATTTTGGGTAAGAATAAAACGATATTTATTTTGTTTAAAGTTAAAACCAAACAATTGTATGGGCTCACAATTTTTATAGATAAAAAATGAATCGTGGTAAAGGTAAAAAAAACATATCAAAAAATGTGTTTTCTGATGCTCCAGTTGCCAAACAACGTAAACTAGTTAATAAACCAGCAGAATTACAAATTCCAAAAATTAATTGTATTGTTGGACAAGTGTTATCTTGTGGCACCGGTGATGTTGGTCAATTAGGGTTAGGTGAAAGCGCAATGAAAAAGACTCGACCGGCTGCTATTAACATGCATAATATTGTTGATGTTTGTGCGGGGGGTATGCATAGCTTATGTTTGACAGCCGATGGTAAATTAATTACATTTGGATGTAATGATGAAGGGGCCTTGGGACGAGACACATCAAATGATTTGGAATTGGAATTTACGCCAGTTAAAATTGAATTGCCTGGAAAAGTTGTAAAGATATCAGCCGGTGATTCGCATTCAGCGTGCTTATTAGAGAATGGTCGTGCTCTTGCTTGGGGATCATTCCGGGTATGTAAAAGAATATTGTATTTTTTTTTTTTTTTAGTTAACCTATAAACCTAACCTTGCATTCGAAGGGCTCAAGCGGCAATATGGGCTTAACTTTAGAAGGAAATAAACCACTTCCTACTGAAATATTACCAAATTTAGTAGTTGTTGATATAGCATCCGGCGCAGATCATTTAGTAATGCTAACATCGTCAGGCGAGGTATTTACTGTTGGTTGTGGGGAACAAGGGCAGCTTGGTCGTATATCCGAGCGCTCGTCATCTGGTAAAAGTAGGAGAGGAAATAATGAATTATTACGACCTGGAATAATTTACAAGAAAGCAGTTAAATTAATAAGTGACAAAATTTGGGCAACGGAATATTGGTAATTCAGGTTTTTTTTTTTGTTATTTTTATTCTTATACATACTAACTTAATCTGTAAATTTCAGTACCTTCGTTCGAAAAATAAACACTGAAGAAATTTATGCTTTTGGATTGAATAATTACAATCAACTAGGTTTAGAAAAATCGGGTGACCCCCAGTTTGTTCCAAAAGTAACGAAATTTCAAAATGTTAAAAATATTGCTGGAGGACAACATCATACCATTGCGTTAAGCAATGACGGCAAGGGCTATGTGCTAGGAAGAAAAGAATACGGTCGCCTTGGAATTGGAAAACTTGAAAGCGATGTTGAAGAGATAACTATTTTAAAACCGTTAGAAAATATCAATATTAAAGCTATTGCGTGCGGTGATGTTTGCTCTTTTGCAATTACTGATTCCGATGAAGTGTACAGCTGGGGTATGGGATCAAACCATCAATTAGGACTAGGAAGTGATGATGATAATGATTTACCTCAATTAGTAACAGGAGGTAAAGTGAAAAATAAGCAAGTTATTTGTGTATCAAGTGGTGGACAGCATACTCTATTCCTGGTTAAGGAAAAAGATACCAATGGCAGCGCCACGGGAGATGCCAAAGTTACAGAGATTCAATCTGGAGAAGTCACGAGTACGAGGTCGAAAATAATCCATTAAATATGAGTTGCTTGTAAAATACTAAACTATTTTTCTTTATTTATTACAATTTAATAACAAGTACTACTGTCTTACTGTAACAAGTACTACCTACTTAGTTTTTGATATCTGTATGTATGTATATAGCAGTCATTTGGGATTTATGATTAATTAAAATGATTTAATACGTTTAAACTTTGAACAATCATGTTTTTATATTATAAAAATCGTCACAACGATTAATTTCTCAATTTACGGTCCTTGGGAGTAAATGTTTTTTTTTGGTTTTTCTGATCCTGCCGGTTATTTTACTTTCGTTTACGCAGATTCGAATAAGAACTATCGCTATCGGAATCTGATGAGCTAATACTGCTTGAGGTTTGAGATCCTGAAGATGTGTCCGGATTATTTAGATGTATGTAAGTAGTTATAAATGAGTTAAAATAAAACCAAACAATTAAAACTTATTCTATCTAGTACAGCGTATACGAAAATAGCAACTCTTGTCTCATTTTAAGATCAAAATCAACAAAGACACATACTTACAACTTCAGTTTCATTAGGATACTAGAAATAAAACTAAATTCCTTGATATAATCTATATATATAAAAATGAATTCCTGTTTGTTTGTTCCGAATGGGCGCCTCAGCCGCTCAACCGATCGCCATGAAATTTTTACCATGTACAAGTTGCATATCCAGAACCAACCTTACGATATTTTGGAAGGGGCTGGACCCCGGGGTCTAAGGGCTGCGGTACAAATTTTTTCGAAAATTGTAATTTGCTTTAAATTTTTCCACGAAAATGAGTATGGGGCTGGTTATATGAAATTACTGACATGTTCGAATCCGAGGGGCCCAGCCCTGGATCAAAAATTAATTTTTACATGTATAGATACAAATATTTGATTATTTCAAAATTACTTCTCAGTCGCTCAACCGATCGCCATGAAATGTTTACCATGCAAATGTTGTATGTTCAGGACCAATCTTACGATAATGTGAAAGGGGCTGGACCCCGGGGTCTAGGGGCCATGGTACAAATTTTTTCAAAAATTTAAATTTTTTTACGAGAATGAGTTTTGGAAAGGGGTTATATGAAATAAGAGACATGTTCGAATTCGGGGGGTCCGCCCCTGGATCAAAAATTCATTTTTAGATGTAAAGATACAATTATATGATTGTTCTGAAATAACGCCTTAGCCGCTTTACCGATCGCCATGAAATTTTTACTATGTATGTATATGTTGCATGTTCAGGACCAAGCCCACGATACTTTTGAAGGGGCTGGACCCCGGGGTCTAGGGGCTGTGGTACAATTGTTTTCTCAAATTTCAATTTTTTTAAGACTTTTTGACGGGAATGACTTGAGGAAAGGGGTTATATGAAATTAGTGACATGCTCCAATCCGGAAGTCTGCCCTAGATCAAGAATTCATTTTTACATGTATAGATACAATTATTTAAATGTTCCGAAATAGCGCCTTAGCCGCAAATTTATACATCAAAAAGGATATCTAGCGTGCGATTGTTATACACAAATGATACCTCTACTATAATTGATTTAATTATTCAAATTAATTTTATTAATTTAAATTTAAGACAATCGTTCATCACTTTAACTGAAGACAAATCTCTGAACACTTACATATATTATCCATACTAATAATCCATTTTTACTGGTTTGACATGTACTGTTTAGTGATATCCTATTTATCATATCCTGTTTTGAAATGTACCATAATCAGCGAGTTCTTATTTCCACATAACTTCAGAAATAATTAACATTCTATTTTAATCCACTATTGCAACCGGCGGCTTTTAATGAAAATAGTAGTTTCATACTAAACGCCAATAGTTTATTACTTTATTTAGTTTATTACTTAAATAAATCAATGATTGTTTCATAAAATCAATTCTAGGAAAGGTACTAAAAAATATTGTACGTATAAACTGATTCACTTTGAAAAGTACTCGCGTTTTATATTTGAAAATAGAATCTTCTACAAGAAACATCCTTGGATTCAAATTATTGTACGTGTAAAATTGCCTTAGTTTGAAAAAACTCCTTTTGTTTTTCGAAATGTCATTTTCAACCACAGTTCGCGGTAAAACGTATCGAAGTGGACGTAGTTTTAATCGTTTTGAATAAATTAATATTAATTTGTGTTTCGGATGCCGTTGTTCTCGATTAGTTAGCTATATTACAATAAAATAATTGTTGGTGATTATTTTCCAGGTATTAATTATTATTTCAAGTGAATATACATTCTTATTAGATTTAAGTTTTCAGTTTATAAACGTGTTTATCTATGATTACTTTTTGATTGTAGATAACATTTGATTTTGCTTAAAAAAAATTCCGTAAAGACATTTTCAAACACAGTTCGCGGTGAAACGTATCGAAGGGAACATTAAAATCGTTTTGATAAATTAATACTAATTTCTGTTTTGAAAGCCCGTCATTCCTGATTAATTAGCTACACGTTTCATTTTTGCTTAAAAATGCCACCGAAAAAAAGATCAGTTGGGCAGGTAACTGCAAAGTCGAAGAAGATTAGAGCCGCAAGGGTGGCTGAATCATGCGAACAGCGTGAAGCACGACTTAAAAATGATCGAAGCAGTACGTCTTCTTCTAGATCTAATGAAACAACTGAACAGTGTGAAACAAGACTTGCAAACGTTCGAAGCAGGATATCTTCTTCAAGAGCCGATGAAACAACTGAACAGCGTGAAACACGACTTGAAAATGTTCGAAGCAGGATGTCTTCTTCTAGAGCTACTGAAACCATTGAACATCGTGAGGCCCGGCTGGAAGTCGATCGGTTACGATATGGACGATTAATAGAAACTTTTAGAGGTGATTTAAAGTTAGCAGCATTCAATTACGAGAAAGACTATGATTACAATGTTTCAATTGGGCAAATGGAAAACATTTGTTTGTATTGTCATGCTTTAAATTTTTACATTGAATCGCCTGGAATGTGTTGTTCAAATGGAAAAGTGAATTTGCCTCCTCTGGATGATCCACCTGAACCTCTTCTAGCTTACGTCTCCGGAACTACTGAGTTATCCAGACATTTTCTACAAAATATTCGAAAATACAACTAATGCTTTCAAATACAGCGATGTAAAGAGAGAATTCTTGCATAACAATCAAGGTATTTGAATTATATACCTCCCGAGCAACGCCGGGTAACTCAGCTAGTTACTTATAAATTTACTATAATTTCTTTTCACTTAAATATACTTAATTAGGTACCTATTATAAAAAATTCTCTTTCAAGTCAAAACTGTTAAGAGAACTCTATGAACTGAAGATTTTCTTAAAGTTTTCGATACTTTTAACCATCTCTGCTTGGGCACTCTGAATGCAATCCAATTTAGTTTCTAGCTCCGCAATTTTTTTACTTGACTCGAGCACTTTTTCAATCAAATCCCTTCGTGTGTATGTTGCATATTCACCTTCGTCATATTCCAATTCAGCCTCATTTTGCTCCTGCTGCGTAGTTTTATCTATTTCAAGTATTAGTTGCTCTCTGTCTGGCGACATAAGCGTTTGCTCGCAGATACCTTCTTCGATGAAATGCTCATCGCTTGATTCTTTTTCTAGGAATAACATATCAATAGAATTGTTTTCTTCATTTTCATCAAGAAAGTTTAAATTTTCATCATCTTGATCTTCATAACATTCGCCATCGTCATCTTCCTGTTCCCCCAATGCCACCACAACATTATTTTCCAATCTGACATAAGTGGTTTCCGAATCAAATTTATGTTTTTTTGGCTGCGGCATATAATCCAAAATGATTTCTTCATCTTCTTCTTCTTCTCGTTCGTCGTTTTCACTATCTCTGACTTCAATCACTGTATGCTCCTGTTCACCAAAATCGTTTTGTTCTTCTTCATTAACTTGTTCCGCATCTTGAAGTGCTTCAATATCCTGTAGTTCGCTAATTTCATATATCATAATTCCTTTGTCGGGTTTCACCTGTGAAGTACTGTGGTCTTTTTGATATGTACTCATCGGTTTGCCATAATAATCGTCTAGCATTCCCATTAATGAGTATTTATCTGGTGTTTCTGGATCAGTTTCAGGTTTTTTCGGTATTGCCGTGCTATTCAAAAAATTCGATTGTGAATTACGATAGTCGGTGCGCGCAAAATGAAAAGTGCATACCACATATTTCGCAATCAAACTTTGCAATGGGATATCTCTAATGCCGAGTGCATCCCGCCAAGTGGCGGCCGATTTTTCCGAACGAGGAAAACGATGCGCAAGTATATCTGTATCTGTTGAGTGACAATTTTTTACAGCACATCGTCGGACCATTATAAAACTTATTATTATTATTATTATTAGTTGAGGGCCATGTGGGCGTTCAAGCCACCCCGCACTGCGACCTAAAAGATCTTTTGTGCATGGACCCTACTTAATGAGCCGTCCAGTCAATATTCAGGCTCTTAATGAACCTGACAATACTGCCGGCCGGTATATGGTGCATACCATCCGGGCTCATTACTCTCCCTCCTAGATGTTGTAACCTTTTGCAGAAAATGGCTGGGCAATGGCACAGAACATGTTCCGCTGATTCCGCTTCCATGTCACAGAAACGACATCTATCCGTCGGACTTAGGCCCATTTTCTTAAGGTGATACCTTAAGGGGATGTGACCTGTGAGGAAGCCGGTAAGCAGCCTCAACTCAGGTTTCCTAAGTACGAGACATTCCTTGGCCCTGGCCGACGAAGGTGAAATAAATTCCTTCGCCTGTCGCAAACCTGGAATTCCGCGCCAGTAAGAGGACTTTTGCACATCCTCCCAGCGTTTAACTGCTGCCCTAAGGTGCCCCTTAGAGACGCCGCAGAAGGGCTCTGGTCCAATTAATGGAAAGGCAGATCCCTCGCGGGCGAGGACATCAGCTGCCTCGTTTCCCACAATTCCAGTGTGCCCTGGCACCCAAACAAGTGTTACCTTATTTGAGCTTGCCAGCGATTTAATAACCTTCAGACAATCCCATACCAGCCTTGACTCAATGGTAAAAGACCTAAGAGCCTTTAAGGCCGATTGGCTGTCTGATACGATATAAACCTTTGCGTCGTTTAGGCCTTTAGAAATGCCTATCCTAGCACAAAGTTCTATAGCATGCACTTCTGCTTGAAAGACGGTTGCATTGGTACCCAAGGACTTCGAGAGTGATACTCCACTCCCATGTATTCCTACCCCCGCCCCATCTTCCGTTTTTGATCCATCTGTATACCACACCAATGACCCTCGCTCAAAGGATGGTCCCCCTGTACTCCACTCCTCCCGGTCAGGTAATCTAACACAAAAGGGTTTGTGGAAATCCAGTTTGGCTGGCATACAGTCGGAAGGCATTCCTATAGTGGGATCTGTCTGAAACTCCTTAAGGATCTCCAGATGGCCCACCATATTGCCTGGTTTGATGTTACCCTCCGCCTGCATCTTAAGGGCCATATTAACAGCATCCTTTTTTACATGCAGATGCAATGGAGTTAGTCCTAGGAGTGTCTCCATTGCTGCGGTCGGACATGTTTTCATTGAGCCCGTAACCCCAATGCAGGCCATACGCTGAACCTTATTCAATAAAGTTTGCGCTGTCCTTTGTTGAGTTTTAGGCCACCACACTAACGATGCGTAAGTGATCATAGGCCTAATAATTGTTAGAAATGACCAGTAGATCATTTTTGGTTGTAGTCCCCAAGTACGTCCATAGAGTCTCTGACAGGCCCAAAAAGCCTTAGTGGCTCTATTATGAATTTTTTGTATATGTTGTTCCCAGTTCAGTTTATTATCCAGGATAACCCCTAGATATTTAACCTCTTTGGAAAAGGCAACAATAGTACCGTTTAACGAGGGAGCTACAAGCGAGAGCTTTCTCCTCCTCGTAAAAGGGACAATGACAGTTTTGTTTGGATTGACACTAAGTCCTTCCTTGTTACACCACTGCCATATCAAGTTGAGTGCATTTTGCATGAGATCAGAGATGATATCATCAAACCTGCCTCTAATCACGATAGCCACGTCATCCGCATAGCCCTGGACATCAAACCCATGGCTATTCAGGAGGACCAGCAGTCTATCAATAACCAATGACCATAAAAGAGGAGACAGTACACCTCCTTGGGGACAGCCCTTTACGGCCCTGATGGTTACTGACTCGCCACCTAGTGTGGCTGTAATATCGCGATATTTCAGCATGGAGCGGATCCACCTAGTTGTAGACGGCGGAACCCCCTTCTCCATAGCTGCCCTCTCTATTGAACCATAGGAGGTATTGTCAAATGCCCCCTCAATGTCCACAAAGGCACACAGGGCAATTTCCTTAAAAGCCACCGCTCTTTCAATCTTCGTGACTAGACCACTAAGAGCCATCACAGTGGATTTGCCAGCTTGATAAGCAAACTGGTTCCGATGCAGTGGGTTATTTACAAGGATTTCATTTCTTATTTGATTATCCAGGATTTTTTCCATCGTCTTCAATAGAAACGATGTTAGGCTAATTGGCCGATAAGCCTTGGGCTGGGTGTCCAGACGACCCCCTCCCTTTGGTATAAAGACCACATTTACTTTCCTCCATAGTTTCGGAATATAGTTAAAAGCATAACTTGCCCGAAACAACTGGACCAAGCTGGGGAGTATTTCCTCAATACCTCTTTGAAGTAAAGCCGGAAAGATACCATCCCCTCCAGCAGATTTGAACGGTTTGAAAGAGCCAATAGCCCATCTCACCTTGCTGGGTGTGAACATTTTTCCAGAGAGGCTCCAGATCCTACTGTGGGGTGAATAGTCTACCTCACTTGAAGGGTCATGCGGGTCCTCCTGGGTACCTACCACTATTGAGTCCGGAAAGTGGGTACCTAATAGTAACTCCAGGGTTTCCTTCCGGTTTTCAGTGAACATCCCGTTTTGCTTCTGAAGAAGCCCCAAACCATTTGAGTGATCTCTAGCAAGGACTTTCTGGAGACGAGCTGCAGAGGGTAATTCAATAATTCCCTCACAGAAGTTTCTCCAGGTAGCCCTTTTGGATCTTCTTAATTCCAGATTGTATTCCGTTAAGGCCATCCTATACTCGCCCCATTCCCCGGTGCGTTTAGCCTTATTGAACAACCTTCTAGATTTTTTCCTCAGCTTACTCAGCGCCCCGTTCCACCAAGGGACCAACTTAATGGACTCTCTTCGCTTAACTGGGCAGCTGTTTTCGTAAGCCGAGTGTATAGAATTATGCAGCTGGTTTGAACAGAATTCCAAGCCCTCTGGAGACTCTATGTTCCCCATTACCGAGGGCATTTCTGATTCGAGTGAGACTCTATAAGAGTCCCAATCGGTCAGTTTTGGAATTCTTATCTCCTGCCGCTGCATGGCCTCGGCCGCCAAATCGAATCTGATGTGCAAGTGATCCGATAAGGAGGCCTCTTCAGACACATGCCAATTTTTAACAAAATGACTAAAATGCGGACTAGCGAGGGTCAAATCTAGGACCTCCTGCCGAATCGCATTTATGAAAGTAGGTTTCCTTCCCCTATTGACAATATCTACATTATTAGTAATTATATACTCAAAAAGGTACTCACCCCTATTATTGATGTTTGTGCTGCCCCACACCGTGTGGTGCGCATTTGCATCGCATCCTATTAGGTAAGCCAGCCCATTGCGCTGGCAATGAGCTATGAGCCGCCTAACTTCAAGAGGAGGTATCGTTTCCGAGTCTCCAGGAAAGTAGGCGGAGGCCATTATAGCCTCCTGTTTCCCTCTTTCACCCAGAACCTCCACCATTACCGCCACTAAGTCCCTGGAGATGAACTCTGAAATGGGAATAAAATTAATTTGCGAGCTGGCCAAAATGGCCGCCCTTGGACTCTCAGTTCCATTACAATAAATCAACTTACCCATTTGTTTTGGTATACCTTTAATTTGGTTACCTATTACCCATGGCTCCTGTATTAGAGCCATGCCAATTTTCTGGCAGATAAACCTACGACAAAGGACGTCCGAAGACGCCTTTGCATGATGCAGGTTTATCTGTAGGCAGGTTAAGTGTGCCATCACTGCAGCGACGTCTGCTGAAGGCCTGCATTAGCCTCCTTGCTCGCACCGCCATTGCCAGATGGCGAATCCATGTCCTCCATCTTGCTGCTGCTGTCCACAGCTGACTGAGAGCCACCAGGCTTTACCAGTGGCTTGCGCGGGGTGACCCCTCGCGGGGCCATTCCCCATACAACCGCTGACGCCTTCCTCTCCCTTTCCCTCCTTCTCCTCGCCTGTCTCCTGGAAAGGGCCGCCACACCAGTGGTTTTAACCAGAGGTGTGGCCCCGATAGCCGCCACAGGTGCGGCCTCGATCGCCTTCACAGGTGCAGCCACGATGTCCTCCACAGGCTTGACCACTTGGGGCCCGCCCCTGGAACCTAGCTTTCCACCACCCTGGCCCCCCTTGGGGTGCAGTTGGACAATCCCAAACTTAAAATTGATTTTGAAGTCAATTTGTTTGAGCTTCTCAACCGATGAGTGGTCCATGGAGAACGTGCAAAAAGCTGAAGTGCCTTTCGCCTCTCTCCTGACCACTCTCCAGTTGATCGCCTGCATGCCCTCGTTTTGGCTTCTGATAAAACCCAGAAGCTTATCCGTGGGCAATTCGGCACTGTTTGGGAAGGTACCAAACACGATCCTAGCTCGAGGCAGGTTTCCCGCCTCAGCTACAATCAGCTCTGCACCTTCCCATGGCTTAATAGTGCCTATGGTCTCCCTGAGCCACTGTACAGTGGCCCGGTCGGCACAGGTCACTACCAGCCAACCAAGCCGAAGCTGACTGCCAAGGAACTTAGGTTTAAGCTCCTTGGCCTCCTGCTCCAGCACCTTATCCAAGATTCCCTCCTGGACAGCTTTAAGCTGCTCTCCAGTGAGGGCAACCTCAGGAAAGCCAGAGGGTAAGATCCCAATGCTCTCTGATTCCGCAGCCTGCCTGAAGGTAACTCCAGGCCGGACCGCAGAACCCGAGGCCACCAGGACATGTTCTTCCCCCCTGGCCTTTTTTTGTGCCGGTGAAGTGCCGTCCTCCGAGCGGTCCCTCTTTGGCGGTTGGTCCATCGTAGGAGCGCAAGTCTCCTTCCGTGGCCGCACCGCCAGAAGCCTTGTCTCGCTACCGGGCGCTTTGCCCTCAGCCAGAAGCTTCCTGTACCGCTTTTTCGCAGCCCCACACATTTTTTTCACATGAGGAGCCGCAGCAGGTTTGATGATGTCAACCTGCTCCTTCCGACACTCCCCGACGTCCGCACTTTCCCCTGTTTTCACAGAGGAGATCCCCCCACTTACGGGGGCCAGTTCCTCATCTCCTGAGGTTACCATATCGGAATTGAGATTTAAGTTCTCAATCTCCGAACGGATTTCCCCATCCGATGTGTCAACCATTGAGGATTCCACAGCGGAGAGAGGACCTGAGCCCTCGAAAGCCACCGCAGAATCCTCGCTGGTCCGTGACGCTTTAGGAGCGTTACCATCCTTATCATAATTTTTTATTTTTTTAGGCATTTTATTCCCACGAGTATTTGGGAAATGAAGGTCACCTGTGGGACACCCAGCTACCACAGGAAGGCTAAATAAAACTGGAGGGCGCCTGGTATCCAGAGTCCGCATATTTGGGACTGATTAACCTATCAGTCATTCATCCATCGGCATATGCTGTTCCACCTTAGATTAGGGTTTTTTGTTAAGGTTTTCTCCTTTAGCGCCGTACTTTGGCCTGAGTCAACTAGAACAAAACTGTAATAGACGACATCAGTTACCGACGATTGCCACGTGGAGGCAGTACGTACACCTGCGAATTGTGGCAAGGTTACCCCTACCACAATCGTACTCATCCCGCCAGCTGCCTGAAACATGACCAGAACAGCTCACGTGAAGAGCACCCTACTGAAGGTTACGGAGCTGATCTAATCAGCTGATCCCCCCACCAGCAGACGCCAAATCGTCATTATAAAACTTAATGAATTAATTATTGGAAAACGTGTACACGGAATAACGTAAAAAATTTCGAATCGTAAATTGAAAACAAACACGAATTTAGGATTTTGTGTACATCTTTTGACAAGCACAATAAACTTGAACTTTGTTTTGTTTAATTTTGGATTTTGACAGTCATTTTCTCTTCCATGAGTTCATATTTTTCGCTTAGTTCATTGAAATGATTGAAATTAGTATAGGGTGAGATCAAAAAATTCATGTTAGCTAAAATCCGCATTAGAAGATATTTTTTGTTTTAAGGAGTTCATTATTAAAAATGGCTGTACTTTTTTAACCCGTTTACTTTGAAATGGGAATAAGCCCATTTTTCAAAAAAAATCAAGTTTGTTAACAATGGATAAATACATAACAGTATAATCTTTCTAACGGTAAATAATTTATTGTCAAAAAAAAAAAATGAATCCCTAATGTTGAATTCTTTTCACCCAAAATCGTCAAAAAAAATTGACGCACATCAAACTGTGTTCTTTTCACCAAAATTCGTCAATTTTTTTTCGATGTGCATCAATTTTACGAAATGCAGATTTTTTCATAAATTTCACATCCGTAGCTACTAACACCAACAAAAATAGAAACGTCAATTTAGTTTCAACATTTTTCAATATATAGCAGCGATTTTTTGTATCTCGATCAATATACATATGTGCAATAAATAAGAAAATAAAATCCCGTATATGTTTGCATTTATTGTTGTTTTATTCGTTCATTATCTCGTTTCAACAAAATATGAACTTACGCCACTTTCAAAATAAACGGCTCATATGTTGAACATGCACATTATGAAAAGTTTATAAATGAAACGGTTAAATTTTACCTTGCGGCTTGCCAATAACAATAACTGCTCATAAAACGATGAATACAACGGCACAACGAAAAAAAAAGTTACAAATAATGGTGTATTAAATATGTAAAGTGATGGCTAAGCATTACTTCGCTTTTAATATATTATTATTTCAACACTTCACCTATTTTAAATCCTCTTTCGTTTTTTTTTGGATTTAATATTCGTTATAAGGGTTTGGTCATCATGTCTGCAATTATTTGATCAGTATTTGCCGATATTGTCCTTCATTGAACATGCCTTTGTGTCAATATGTTTTAACAGTCAGGGAATTTTTCTTCTTTCGTAAACTTAAGACAACTTTGGTTGCCCTCTTGCACAATGGTGGTACAACTATACCATTCATCTCAATATCACAATTGCTACATACTCGCCTCAACCATTTCGGTTAACTGCGTTACATCGTTATCTCGCAATAATTCAGATTCGCCACCATTTCAGTAATAGATCATGTTTTCCGGAAGAGGCAGCACGATTGTGGAAAAATTACAGACCGTTTTCAAAAAGAAGCAGCACGATTGTTGAAAAAGTATAGAGCGTTTTCCAAAAGAGGTAGCACGGTGAAAAAAGAAGTACAAAGCGTTTGCCACTAGATGTCACTGCACAATCAAATAAATATTTCTGACGTTTTTCAAAAGGGGATAGTCAAAATAAATTTAATTATCACGTATTAATAATAATCACTTGTATAACACGAAAATATTTTTGTTTATGTTTACAAAATACACACATAAAAATGTCATACAATTTTTGACAGCAAATATTTAGTGACACCTAGTGGTATTATGTGAAAGTTTCTTGTGTTTTCGTAGTTTTTCAAAAGATGGTAGCTCTTGCGGTTGTTGAAAATTTGACATTTAAACATGATCTATTAACATTCAATGATATTTCGGAAACTATTGAATTTCCATTCCGATTGTTATTGGCATAACAGATATACATATATTATCATCGCCTTCAATTTGTTTGTTGTGTAAAATCAGAATCCAATAATTGTGTGCAGTATAATTCCAAATTGCCTGAACACAAATGGTACTGCTTGTTTTAGGCCATATAAACTCAGTTTAAGCAAACAAACTTAGGGGTTATACGCAGTTGCAAGGCCAAAAGAAGTCGTTTTTCTATGATTTTTTTCTGAAAAGGGATTTTATTTGACAAATACAAAAAGTATCAATAATTTTTCATTTTTTTAAATATTAATTTACACTGATCCTGTAGACGGTCTCTAGAGATCCTCCAAAAAAGGTGTCTGGCGGTATCTGAAATAAAAAAACCAGAAGATTCTATTAGTGGATAGATAAATCTAGGTATTGAAGGAATATGATTTCCGATAATTATTTCTATTTTTTTAAATATCATATTATAAGTTAACGAAAAAATTTTGGTCGAAAATCGGAATTATTTTTTTCGGAGTTGCCATTTTGTCAAAAGTCAAAATTTCGTCTACAAAATCTTCGTAATCTTCGTAAAATTGTGTGTCTACTTTGTTGCGGCATCAAAACATAACATTCGGACCAAAAATTCTTCGATAGGTTTGGTTTGGAACCAAACCAATTTTTCAAGTGGTGTGGTTAAAATCGATCGATCAGGTAAACGATGCTGAACATAATTCGCAATAATAACTGCTTCTACCCAAAATATTTGTGGCATTTCTACGATTTTTACGTTAAGCAACTCCATTTTGTTAAGAAGTAATTATAATTAGCCGTTCGCTGCTATTGAATTCCTTCATTTTTCAAATACAGCTTAAAACTGTTTGTTTGCGTATTCGCCACCTCTATCTGTCTTATACATTTGCCACTCAATAACTGATTTTATTTAAGAACCATTTGCGTTAAAACTTTTGATTTATTAACATTTTTGTGATTTGTTTTGCTTTAAATTTAAATAAGTATACATATATAATATTAAGAAAATAATGAAATATTCATAAATACCCCATTTTCTGTAAATAAATCATAAAATATTTGTTTGTACGTTGTTCTCTTGTTGGTGATAACGAAAGTGATAGCTAAAACACATTCACTAAAAAGTGATCACCAAAAGGTGATAATTGTGGTGATAACTACCATACGGAATGTGAATTTTGAAAAAGCGATAGGTGATTATCACTTATCACCTTATGGAATCCCATCCCAGATTGTTGACATCCGTCTTACTTTTCACGTGTATACACAAGTTATTGTTGAGTACTCCTTCTTGGTTGGAACCCACCGAAGTTCCGCGTTCAATGCCTTAAAGGGCCAATGGTACAACCGGGGATTTTAGGGAGAGCAACTGATCTACGGTTATAAATTTGGAAAACTTGAGAGCTGACTCCGTTGAATCCTGGACAGCTGACACGAAGTGAATGTAATCTTCATTAATTGGTGAACTTTAAAAAGGCCGTCAGCAGTAAGAGTTGTTATCAAACATCTCAACTGGAAGTAACAAGCCACCTGTTTGAGAGATTCTGAAAACTTCGACTTTCAGTGCTGTCCATAGACGTAGTGGAAAACAAATCCAAAAATGGTTGGATAGTTGTTTTGATATTGAGTGTCTTTCTGTCTATTGATTACATTAATTTGGAGGAGAAATTTGGAGGAACTGTCTTTTCCACTTTATTCGATAAATAAATCACGAATGTTTCTAAGAAGGGAGATCGCACGAAATGCTAGAACTATGGCAGAATGTATAGCTTTCCTTGAGCAGAATAAATTATCGGTGACTGAAGAGGAGTTGGTCCGAATCGGTCAGCCACGTGATGTTCATCAGGTGTTAATGGATTTCAAACAAGTATATATATGACTTGTCACTCCTGATAATAGTATATCGAAGTTTTAACCAGGCTCTTTGTCATTTTTGGACGTAAGAGTTGCAACCCGACGAGTGAGTACTAAAGGTGGCTGATGAGTAATGACATTCAAGAGAATAATCAATTGCGTGTTAGTTGGTCCTGAACGCAATGATAATGACACATACGGAATTTTGTATAATCGCGAGATCCTAATCTTGTGCATGAAATTAAAGCGAGAATGCTGGCTCGGTTATGTTCTGCGTGCTAATTCGGAACGGATAGTTGGCAACGGTATTGAATTAATAAATACTCTGCGCCCCCATAGTTTCATTGACTCATACTATAATCAATTCTGGATATCAAGCAATGTTGTTGAAGGTGGAACTGATTTATAAATAACTTTCCGTTCCAAATTTTTTAACAGGCGTAAATTTTTTTCTACATCGTTGATGTAATTAATCAAGTTTTCTATAACTAAAGTAATTCAGGGTATAGGTAATTTTAATCGAACTCTAGTGGTGTGTAATTTTAGGGCTTTTTCCTAAGTACGACATATTAAAAAGAGGAGGAGTTGTTAAACAGTGTAGTACTGGTCCTGATAAGTACCATTAATTAAAATTATAAAGATTTTCAGTGCGCTCATTTTACAATTTTAAAAATTATAAACCGCAAATCGAACCCAACTCAACCCTCAACCGCAAACTCAATACTCAACTAAAACCTCAAACCAGCATATTTGTATGTACATAAAAAAATAATTGCTCAACTGCTCATTAAACCCTAATCCAACCCCAACTCAACTCCAAATCATCCTCAATTCAAACTGCAAATCGAATCCAATCCAACCCTCAACCCAACAGCAAACGCAACGCACAATTCAATCCTCAAACCAGCATATATAAAAAATTGGTCAACGTAGTAATATCACCAAGTGGTTTTGGGTCAGTTCATACAGCTTCCAAACGCTTTTCACTTCTCCACCTTGGCCATAGAAACAGAGAAAAAAAAAATCGGACATGCCATTCTCGGGATACCATATTTACAGATAAACAGCTAGACAGTGGTTTTGATCAAACAGAGTGTTTCGTCATTTGTAACAGGATTTCAATAATTTTGGTCCTTTTGGACTGAAGTTAAATTGAATCGATCACGTTGACACGATGTCGTTTTTGTCTCTGAGGGAAATTTGCTACATTAATTCAAATTAAATAAAAAGAATAGGCCGTGTACCCACTGCCCTAAATAAACTTCGGTCCGGTTAGGAAGTTAATGAAAAACTACCAAAACATGACCAATAATTTTCTAAAAGTATTTTTCTCGAGCCCGTTGAGGATCCCTAAGTCCGAAAAAGCAAAAATAAAAAAAAATTCGTTCATCTGTCTGGAATCTGGATGTCTAGAGACATCTAGATGTCCGTACCACTGAATCAAGAGAACAGCTTGTCTGATTTCGGTTTTTTTTCTTCAATATGATCAAGGCGGAACATTGAAAAGCTTTTAGAACCTGTACCTCAAGAGAATGGAGTAGCTACCATACGAGTTGATCTAAAACCACGTGGTATTATCATGTGGTTTTTGATCCACAAATACCGGTTTGTTTATTTGGGACCGTATTGAGGGTTGAGTTGGAAGTTAGTTAAAGTTGTTTTGAGTTGAGTTCATGACTGGACCATGTTGATTTGAGGATTGAGTTAAGTTCATTTACACAATCATTTTTTGGATCATCTTCAATTGTTGCTTTTAAGACAGTATTGTTTTGAGGATTGAGTTTGGCCTTGAATTTAAGATTGAATTAAGTGTTGTGGTAAAGTAGGGTGTTAAGTTGCGGTTCATCAATGGATTCAGTTTGAGCTGACAGTTTTCTGGCTATGAAGATTTAGTGATTGAGTTGAACGTTGAGTTTATTGTTGAATTGAAGTTGAATTAGAGTTGAGTTGGTGCATAAATTGAAGTTTCGTTTGGGGGTTGATTTGGTGATTGCGTTGAGATTGAGTTGTTGGATTAGTTGGAGATTGAGTTGGAGTTGAGTAAATAATTAAGGGCTTCAGCATTCAGATAGGGATTGATTTAGGAGTTAAATTTGAGGTTAGATTGAGTTAACTTGAGATGAGTTCAGGTATGGGTGCAATTTTCTGGACCGAAGTTCTGGCACCTCATGAGTTACAGCCTTTTATATTTATAATTAGGCGCCCGATAACCGACCATTCTGGCATTCGATAAAAAGTTCAAAATATTTGTACATATTCAATATTTCTCTTTCAAGATAATTTTTTTTCGAGTTTCTCAAAACGAGATTTTTATTTTCGATTATTTTTCGATAATATGCCTTTCGGCTAACTATGTCCGACCCAAATAAAGATTTAATTTTAAAAATATTTTATTTTATTTTCCATAATTTTACATTGACATTCTATATTTCTATCATTCGATATACTTTTTTCGACTAAATGTACCCGATCCCTTATTGATGCTTCGGGTTGAATAAACCGTCAAAAAACATTCATGTATTTCATAATTTATAGAAAAATTACCGAATTTGTAAAAATCTCGAATTATTGATGGGCGCGGATTTTAACGTTTGAGGTTTGACCCAAAAATTCAGTGTAATCCAAGTTTTTGCTTTTCTGGATATCGCAGTAAACCCAAAGACCTCATTAAATTTTTTTAAACTACAATCAACTACAATACGAAAACAAAAGATGCTACACATACTTTATTGTCATACTGTGCACACAGGACCACTGCTAAGCGGTAAAGCGGCTTTGAGGGATTCTCAATATAATGTAAATAATTAATAAAAAACCCAATTTTTTGGAAATTGTTCAAATCTCTATGAATATTTGAATTTCAATAAATTGTCAAAGCGGGTTTTGAGCCCTCTAAGGTATAAAAAGAATTAAAATAACCTTTCAAAAATTTGTTATATTTAAAAACTTGCTTTTTTGGAATTTTTTGTTTGTCAAAACAATCATTTACCATGTAACTTAAGAGAAATCGGTAATTCATGTTTATTCGTACGAGGGAAATCGCGAAACATACGAATAGACTATTACAGCTTGAATTCAACTTCATCAATTTATAGTAGATCGAGAGATTCGTAAATCTCGCGGGATTCTTAAAAATTATCTGAGTCTCTGATCTTATTAATGATTCACCTCCTATTCAATATTTAAATTATATTTTCAAATTCTGTTATGAATTCCGCCATACAATTCGAAACTGAATAATCTGGTGCAGATGTAAATATCAAATTATAGATAATATATGTACATATATGTATTTTCTAATGGCGTCATTTAAACTAGCCGGCCAATTACAACGCTTCTCTGAACGGTAATTTGCACAATCATATACATAGTATAACAAGAAAACAATAATTTGTTTATGCAGATTTCAAAACCCCATATTATCAAATCATAGTTATATAAATTAAATTTATTCTCACGTGCCAGATTTCATATGCACCACACTTTGTTGCACGCTGTAAATTAATTTTACTTTTCAACTTTTTTTTTTTTAACTTGTTTTGTTTCTTTTGTAGCACAAGAATTAAAGACACAATCACAATATCATTCGATCGCAAGATCTTAAAGTGACCACAACAAAGTGTTATTTGAATTTTATTTGAATTAAAAATTTTGTGTTTAAAAAATGGTAGTTACAAGTGATTTAGATATCAAAGCAAAGGAAATTGCAAAATGGCTAAAAACTCAGTCGCATCTACCCGACACAATGGGTAATAAAATTATTAATTAATTAATAATAAATGCATGTAGTTAATTAATCATGAGACATGTTACTCTTTCTGCAGATAATACCTTAATAAAACGTTACATTTATTCGAGTGAAGGTGATCTAGAAAAAACAAAAACACTTTTAAATACATCACTCGCGATGCGTACCAAAAATCATCACATTTTTATGGATCGTGATCCGCTCTCGGAAGAAGCACAAACTGTTTTTCAAACCACGGATATGGTGCCCCTGCCAATTGTGACAAAAGACAATTATAAATTGTTTTTATATCGTTTGGCCGATCATGATCCGTCTAAGGTAATTTTTTTTTTTAATAGTTTGCTTAAAAATTGTTGTTAATACTAAGTGTTTTAAACAAATTATTTGATTAGCTCAAATGAAAGTTTTATTACTGTGTGTACAAACAACGAAGAAGTGTAATGTTGAAACAGAAAAAGATTAAAAAATGTTTTTATAGTGTTATTTAAACTTATCAAGTCAAAATTAAATTGATTATATTGCTTGATTACACCGGCTATCTTATACATATACATATATTATGTATAAACTGTGCTACTTATATGAATCCCCTGAGGCTCTTAGGTGATTAAGAAAATTAATTATGTTTTCTTTGTTAATTTTGCGATTGGTTTGCTATATATTAAAGTCGTTTTGAAGAATGGTTGATGATTAGCCAATACAAATTTAATCGCTACATGATTTTGTGAATTAATTAAAAAGTGAAACAGTGATGTTATTTAATTTTACTTTCTTTTACGTAAGTAAAATAAAGTATAGTAATCATGAAAATTTTCGACCTTGAGATTATTGAAGATTTATCTGTTTTGAGGTCCCCTGAGTCCGAAAAAGTGGGTTTCGAAATGATGTCTGTCTGTCAGTCCGTCTGTCTGTCCGTCTGTCTGTCCGTCTGTCTGTCCGTCTGTCTGTCAGTCTGTGTCCTCTCTACAGCCCAGATGGCTTAACCAATCGAACTGAAACTTCAGATTTAAGCTTTTTGGATAAATTGGGAGGTCCCAGTGAATTTTACTTCAAATCGGTCCACCGGAAGTGGCCACTCCCTTGGGCCAGAAAATTTGTTTTGCAAATATCTTAAAAAGTATAAGGTTTACAAAAAATTACTAATACAAAATGTTTCCAAAAATCAAAAAAAAATAAAAATAAACAAATTAAAAATTAAAAAAATTAAAATTAAAAATTAAAAAAAAAAATTTAAAAAAAATTTAAAAATTTTATAAAAAAAAAATTAAATATTGTTTTGCCAACACATAAATATATGTGTATATATAGCCTAATTATGCTAATTATAATTAATTTGCACACTACAGTGACATACTTCCGGTTTTTAATGGAAATATTACATAATTGAATGTGGATCATTTTTTCATGTTTCTTAACTTTTTTAACGACTTATTAGGGTTTGTAATACTTACATAAGTATATATATCGTTTTATAATTGCAAAAATATTTCGCAACTCCTGCCCCCCCCCCACACTTTTTTACAGGGAGTTACAGCAGTTCTTGCATTTGTCATTTTAATTATTGTGTGTATTAGCCCAATTATGCTAATTATAATTAATTTGCACACTTCAGTGACGTACTGTATGTTATAAAAATATTTAGCCTACATGTATGTTAAAAAAAATGAAATCTTCACAAAACGTGTAGAAATATTCGACCGATCTAAATGGCCGTTGCCATGACAATTACAGGTCTCAACGCCTATTGATAGAGGTATCAACCATCGAAATCGAAGCACATTTGCAGATTTTCGATTTTTGTGGCTCTTAATTTGTGGGCTATAGTTCAGTTGATTTTCAAAAAAAATGAAATCTTCACAAAACGTGTAGAAATATTCAACCGATCTAAATGGCCGTTGCCATGACAATTACAGGTCTCAACGCCTATTGATAGAGGTATCAACCATCGAAATCGAAGCACATTTGCAGATTTTCGATTTTTGTGGCTCTTAATTTGTGGGCTATAGTTCAGTTGATTTTCAAAAAAAATGAAATCTTCACAAAACGTGTAGAAATATTCAACCGATCTAAATGGCCGTTGCCATGACAATTACAGGTCTCAACGCCTATTGATAGAGGTATCAACCATCGAAATCGGAGCACATTTGCAGATTTTCGATTTTTGTGGCTCTGAATTTGTGGGCTATAGTTCAGTTGATTTTCAAAAAAAATGAAATCTTCACAAAACGTGTAGAAATATTCAACCGATCTAAATGGCCGTTGCCATGACAATTACAGGTCTCAACGCCTATTGATAGAGGTATCAACCATCGAAATCGGAGCACATTTGCAGATTTTCGATTTTTGTGGCTCTTAATTTGTGGGCTACAGTTCAGTTGATTTAAAAAAAATGAAATCTTCACAAAACGTGTAGAAATATTCGACCGATCTAAATGGCCGTTGCCATGACAATTACAGGTCTCAACGCCTATTGATAGAGGTATCAACCATCGAAATCGGAGCACATTTGCAGATTTTCGATTTTTGTGGCTCTTAATTTGTGGGCTATAGTTCAGTTGATTTTCAAAAAAAATGAAATCTTCACAAAACGTGTAGAAATATTCAACCGATCTAAATGGCCGTTGCCATGACAATTACAAGTCTCAACGCCTATTGATAGAGGTATCAACCATCGAAATCGGAGCACATTTGCAGATTTTCGATTTTTTTGGCTCTGAATTTGTGGGCTATAGTTCAGTTGATTTTCAAAAAAAATGAAATCTTCACAAAACGTGTAGAAATATTCGACCGATCTAAATGGCCGTTGCCATGACAATTACAGGTCTCAACGCCTATTGATAGAGGTATCAACCATCGAAATCGGAGCACATTTGCAGATTTTCGATTTTTGTGGCTCTTAATTTGTGGGCTATAGTTCAGTTGATTTTCAAAAAAAATGAAATCTTCACAAAACGTGTAGAAATATTCGACCGATCTAAATGGCCGTTGCCATGACAATTACAGGTCTCAACGCCTATTGATAGAGGTATCAACCATCGAAATCGAAGCACATTTGCAGATTTTCGATTTTTGTGGCTCTTAATTTGTGGGCTATAGTTCAGTTGATTTTCAAAAAAAATGAATTTTCCACGGAAATTGAACAATTATTTTTAAACGAAAGGGAAAACTCACTTAACGAATTTTAAATAGACGTTATCCAGAGCAGAATATTCCGACTTAACCTTCCAAATAGCAGATTGTAAATCCTCGAAAGAAATATTTGTAAACGAAAACGAATTAGAAGACGCGCTAATACTAATGGCATTCGAAATTTCCTGAGACAACCGTGGCGGAGATTTCGCTATGAAAGTAATGTTTTTCAGTGGAACCCAACTATCAAAAGACCCAACTAATATACGAGTTGGAAAATTCTATTTGGCTGGTTGCAAAACTAAGGCAAAAAAAAATCCTCTCAAGGAACCGAGTTACAAACTAAGAAAAGGCGGGAATTATTTATGCTAGAAAAATCTCTAAAGCTAAAACTATTAGGTTAAGGTGGAGAGTAAACGTTTCCATACCGAGAGACAAATGATTGAACAGAGATGATATGGTCTATAAAGGAATAATTGGACAACAAAACGTTGGTGCCACAGTGTTGTGTATGGATAAATTAAGACTATTAAAAAGATTCAAATATTCCCGAGAAAAGGCGGGATTCTGGAGTATTTCGAAATTAAAGTTACCTGATATACTATATACATTTCATTTTCATCGAACCGACAAGAGAAATACACAAACAATAACTAAACAAACTTAGTCTATTCTAGGTATTTTTTAAATTGGGCATACGACCTCTTACTAGTTTTTGGAGGGTTATAGATGATACAAGATATTGAGGAATAAAAACTCTAAATTCGATACTAACAATTCTGAAATGGAACTAATCTAGCCTTAAAGTGATCACCTAAAAACATACATAAACTACCATAATTAAGAGGAGGATTAGTAATGATTAATTTAATCATTACCTATTGACTAACATAGATTTTAGAACTGTGGCGGATGATAGACATCGGAAGAAGTTATTTATTCGTGTCTCCAGTCGAGACAATCGTTCATCAACTGAGCCGGTTCCAGGAGGAGTTTGACGAGTTTCGTATTGAGCACGTGCGACTCACTGTGAAAATAATTTGAAATAACCGAGTGGGCTGGAAATTATTCAAATCATAATCCGTATAAGTTCTGAATAATACTGGGGTGCGATTATGTAAGCATTATGAGTTTCGAGTTTCTCGAAATTGCGGCAAAATGCGATTATGTAAAAATTTACGAGTTCTCGTAATTGCGACTTGTTGTTTTACTCGTACAGCTTTTTATGTACGACAGACAACTACTCGTAATGATTGAAAAAAAAATCAAAATATACATAACAACCACAGTACTGTGCATAACAACTACAAAACTGTGTGTCGAAAATGACGCAATCGGGAAACACTTTTGTTTAAAAAAAAAGTGTTTCTCGTAATTGCTTACATAATTGCGTTATGTCGCAATTAAGGCATACTGAGTTTCGAGTTAGATACAAGAAATCATCACCAATAATATTTCTGATGCATTTAGCTGGCAACAAATAAATTACTGAGAGAAAGCGTGGTGTACAGTAAGCGAAATGCAAGAATGCTAAAGATTTTAACGGAAGAAGAAAAAAATCAATTTGATGAAAAAATTGAATCAAAATTTCCAGCTAAGACAATCGATGAATTAAATGATATGGAAGTTCTCCTTTTAAATACAGAATTCGCTCAAGCTTTAGTAAGTTACAATAAAATGAAACTTTAACAGCCGAAACTAATATAACATAAATTTTAGAAATTTTTATTTCACAGGTAACTTATTTTAGAAGATTCAAATCGAACACGAAATCTGTGGAAGCCGCTTTCAAATTCATAGCACGCGATGAAGTTTTCAGTCATTTTAACTTGCAAGGGTATCGGGGAAAAAAGCTTTGACAAGCTACAAAATGTTTTCGAAAATATTATTTGGTATAGTTAATTGGATTTTAATTAATTTTTATGATTCATCTACATATATGATTTTTCAAATTTCAGATTCGGAAATCGGAATCACAGAATATAACAACCAACTGCGGCACAGTGTTTTAAAAGCACACAACAGATTTTACTAAATTAAATCATTAAAGAAACCAGCAGCATTGGTAGGCAGCACCAGCACTCTGAACTTGTAAATGGCTCCGGTTATCATTTCAAATAGTGATAAAACTAATTAATAATTCATATCCAAAATTGTATGTGTATAAATATAAATTTTATGTGTTGAATGAATCAACTGAACGAAATTTGAAATAATTTAGAAACATTTTTATTTTTATTGGAGCGGAGCGAGCGAAGATCTCATGGAGCGACTCGAATGGCGAATGTAACAGATCGCAGATCTAAGCGAATTTTCGGCCGATTTTCAATTTTTTTTCCTTCAAATGTCCAACAGATTTAAATTCAGGTCGTGACGAAGCCAGAATTAAAAATAGCTTCCAGCAATAACCGAGAAACGTTTTTATATATAAATTAATACCAATATAACTGCTGTAAATATTTCTTAGGTCTCACTATCATACAAGACCTTTTCTCATACGATTTAACATGCCAGCTGCTCCACCTGTTCGAAGATCTCGATTTGGACGACGAACTGCACATGCTAATCGCCAGATTACAAGCAACCCAGAGAACTAACCAAGAGACCGAAGAAGCGTGGTGTACAGTAAGCGAAACATCTTACAATGGCCTCAAGCTGATTCAAATCCAATCAACGAGTTCAGGCATGCCGGGTACATTGTCAAGGCTTTCCCTCATCTCTTTCCATATGGAAAAGCTGACTTTCATGACTACTCTCGCACATCTAAAGTTACATTCAGAGAATGGACACTCCATATGCTTCGTTTTAAAGACAAGCGGTTTGCACAAGATCCACGTTTTCGCTATTTCTGCTTGAATTCAATCCAACGTCATGCTGATAAATAATTTCAATGGAACAGTTGAAGTTCTTTTGTGTGACGTGAATCGCAATCCAGCTGTCATGAAAAGGCTGCTGCACATCGGTTCAAAGATACAAGCTACAGGTCCATATTGGTATTCGCGGCGAATGGAGCTTGAAGCAATGGTTTTGCAGCTAGGTGTCCCCACTTTCTTCTTAACTTTGAGCTCGGCAGATTTATGGTGGCCATGTTTGACAAAGCACTTTGAATATGATCCATCAAACAAAACAGAGTCTGTCATGTCAAGAGAAATGCAGAAACTGTTATCCTCTAACCCGTTGATTGCTGACGAGTATTTTGCAAAAGGAGTGGAAATGTTTGTGACCTCCTTCGCAAGAAGTACCAAATCAACGATTATTGGTACCGTTTTGAGTACCAGCATCGTGGTAGCCCTCAAGCAGACAAAGCTCTCATCCATCCATCAAGGCTTACCACTGACAGTATTGATGTTGAAAATGAACTGCAGTTGTCGCAATTATTGATTAGAGTTCAGCGGCACACTGTATGCTCAAAAGCTTACTGTTTGCGAGGCAACAGAAACCAAAATGCAGATTTGGTTTCTCGAAGCAATGTTTGGCAGAATCAACTTTAGCTGGAGATGACAAAGGTAACTTCGTTTTCATTCCAAGAAGAAATGATTGTTTGCTGAACCCATACAACAAATTCGTTTCTCAAGCCTGGCGAGCAAACACTGATTTCCAAATCATTGCCTCGGAGCATGCAATTGTAGCTTACATCACTAAATGCCTCCAAGAGCGAACCAAGTTCTGAAAACTTTAAAGACATCTTCAAGCGCATTGTTGAGCAAATGAGTAATAACGATCCGGCATCGAAAGCAGTCACTAAACTGTTGATGAAAATGATATCACAAAGAGATGTTTCAGCTTGTGAAGTGATGCACAGTTTGCTTGGAGAAGGTTTGTATCATTCTTCAAGATCGTTTGTCAAACTAGTCATATCGACGCAAAAATACGTGCCAATTTCTAACCGAAACCAAGATGAAGAGCACAGAACTCACAACAAATTGATCAATGCTTACGCCTCACGTCACGAATCTTTAGAAAACCTTTCTTTGCGTGAATTTACACGCAAGTTTTCAGCAACAGGAAGTCGTAATCGTTCCGAAAAATTCATACAGCTAATTCCCAGAGTGGTCTTCGGCACTGGGGAGGAAACAGATGAAATTTATTGCAAACAGAAATTGGTTTTCAATCTGCCATGGAGAGACATGAATCAACTAAAGACACAGTCTTCGTGGAAAGAATCTTTCGCTTCTGTTAATATCACTACTTGGGAATTGCCTCAAATAGTAGCTGACGAAGACCCTGAAGAAGAATCTCAAGGAGCAGTCAGAGACCCACATAAATGGATGGCTCTTGCAGAAGCAATGCCGGGAATTGCCCCAGAGATGGTTAATCTAGGATTTCGTGAGATCGATCGCGCAATGAATTGGAACAGGGGTATAGAAAGATATCCTGAAGCAGCGAGAGACTTAAATTTCATCAAAGCATCTAAAGAAGCTTTCGTCCGCAATAATGAGTCGAATTCCATGCTGGTCCAGCTCAATTCTGATCAATCTAGGGTAATTAGTTTTGTGAATTCTGCCTTGAATTCTCTCACTGAAGCCAAGCTAGCAATCGTAATTGGTGCGGCAGGTACAGGGAAATCATGCATTATCAACGGAATTGTTCGTTTGATCGAAAATGAAAAAGTGTTGCTTATGGCTCCTACCGGTGTCGCAGCAAATAACATCAACGGGCAGACAATTCATAGTGCATTACGGTTGCCTAACTATCAACAGAGGGACATGTCAGCCGAGAAACTTCAGCAATTTCAGGAAGAGATGGCAGCTATCGAGATTGTGATTATTGACGAATTCTCGATGATTGGCTTGAAGCTTCTAGGTCAAATTGACCACCGTCTACGGCAGGCAAGACCACTCAATGAGATCATGGGAGGATATATTGTTGTTTTCTTCGATGATTTCAATCAACTACAACCTGCCGGTGACGTCCCACTGTATGATACTCCAAAGAGCTCAAATACAGTAGCAGTACAAGGCCAAATTGTTTACCGACACATCAATAAAGCGTTTCTGTTGAACCAAATAATGAGGCAAGTGGGTGATGACCAAAAGCAATTCAGAGATTGTTTGCATAGGTTGGCGGTAGGTGAAATTACGGCCTCTGACTACAAGTTGATTGAGACGAGATTCATTTCAAAGTATCAGAGTACTGTATCCTCAACTCGAGATGTAATTCGATTGATTTCAACGAACAAAGAAATCGAGTCGTTTAATCTCGAGAAGTTGAGGAATGTCGGTCAACTTGTTGTTCGCATCACCGCAATCCACAATCCAGGCAAAATCTATTCACTGCTGCGGGATTGTGCAATGGAACAATTGGTAAAGTTGTTGACATTGTCTACAACCACCGCGAAGACAGTCGTTTCAGTGACGATTTTCCAATCTGCATTATGGTGGAATTCGCATCATATTCCGGTCCAAAGCTCCAGACCAGCAATATATTGCCAATTCCACCAGTGACTGTTTCATTTAAGAAGGGCTCGAACACATTCAACAGAAAACAATTCCCTATACAGCTCGCATATGCAATCAGTATTCACCGGTCACAAGGCTTAATATTAGATCAAGCAGTTGTAAATATTGGAGACACTGAGTTCGCACTGGGAATGTCATATGTTGCATTTTCCAGAGTTCGGAACATTAATGGTTTATTCTTCGAGCCTGGAGCCCATTCGAACGCATCGAAAAAATCAACGAAAAGAAGAAATTGGCTGAGAAACGGATAGAGCTGAATCGTTTAAAACAGCTTTCTGAATGGCAATCAATTTAAATCACAATTAGAAATTCACTTTAAAATTTATTTTCATCAATTTTCCCGAATAAAATAACTTTTACAATAACTTTAATTGTAGTATTTTTTTGTAGTAACTGCGTTACATAAATACTGGTCGCATAACTCCGCTCCAATCTATGGTGCTAGCTTAGCCTGTGGCTCGCTCTGCACCGATCTAGGGCAATATAATGAAATTGCGAATAAAATTAATCAGCTGAATGAATCAACTGAACGATATTTGAAATAATTTAGAAACATTTTTATTTTTATAAAATACTGTAAAATGTACTAGAATTCTTTACGGTATAGTCTAAATAAGAAGTAATTTATCTTACTCGATGAAAATGCCCTGAAGGTTACCTTACTAGGACGTAGTTTTAATGAAGCCTGAAGGCGTACTGAAAAGTTCCTGAACAATAGTAATTAATAACAATATTTATCCTACTCTAGCGTTCATGTTTATTCCATTCAAAAGTGAAACAACTGTTTTGTATGTATTAGTAGACTGCTGATCGTCCTATGTCATTTCACTGAAGTGAGAAGGCATACATTCAGGCCTGAATCGGCTGCATTTTCATTGATTCTAGGTTATCAGAGCAGGAATTTATTTATAAAAGTAAAAATTTTCAATACACATGGATATTGGATAAAAGAAACGCGATTTCTATGCGTCTGGTGGTGAAAATAGTTTGCAATGATAAAAATCAATTGATCGCAATCGAGTAAAACAGAATATAATATTTTTGAAAGTATTTAAATATAGCAATATAGTAATAAAATATATATAGTAATAAATATAGTAATAAAACGCAATTTTAAAAAAAAACTTTATTGTCAAGAAAACAAAATTTTGTATGAATAACTTACGGTTTTTTGGCTACGTTGTGTTACTCCCACGTTGATCGCCCTTACACTTCCGTGTTTGGGTGATTGAGTTGACACGCCTATGTGCGTATTTTGTTGCTCCCGCGTTGCCCCCGATTACGTTGCTCCGTATTTTGGGGTTGTTTTTAATGTATTATATAATAAAAATAATCATTCTTTGTGTGACTTCAGTTGAGAGTACATCAAAGTGTTAAATAAGTTATCTAAAAAGAAACAATTTTGAAATTAAGTTTTAAAAAAAATATATAAGTTTTTTTCTTTAAAGTATTAATAGTAAATAAAATCATAAAAGTCAATTCTATATCATATTTGGGTATTCGGGGTAAGTGCTAGATTTAAGTTCATAACCAAAATTTGGGGCGATTTATCACCATATTTAGAGGAATGTGGTGAAAGCCATGTGCCTCATAGTATATTACATAAAACAATAAAATACAAATATAAAAATGAGAATTCGGATAACTCTTTGAGTAGTGTAAATACCATTTTTGCCAAAAACATGGGAATGGGACAATATGTCTATCCATCAGTATTTTAATAGAATTAAAGAAATTGTTCAAAATATTAAAATGATCGCGAAACAAAAAACGCTATACAATAATTATTGGATATCCATCGGGCCTTTCATAGAAGAAGATGCCTTAGCGGCATTCATATCAGGTCTGAAAAAACCATACTTCGGTTATGCCCAAGCGGCAAAACCACAAAATTTTGAAGAAGCTTACGCCTTTTTGTGTAAGTTTAACAGTAATGAGGTTATTTCGAACGCTGCAAGAGGAAGCGTAAACGAAAACAAAAATCATTATCAACCAAGAGTCCCACAAATAACAGAACAGACCAATACGAAAAGACAACAATGGCCTGTACAAGAAAAAACTTCAAGACCAACTCCAATGGATATAGACTCTACATTGAGGTCTAGGAGAACGGTTAATCAGGGGTTGATAAATAACCATGAGATCCCAGAAAATTCTGATAAGGACACTAATGTAGAAAGTTCAAAACAAGAGGATTTTTGGGAAGAACACGTATCGGATACGGAGGACTAAACTCCCTGCTATATCTCAAATGCCGTAACAAACTAACAAAACAAAACATTAAATTACTTTTAGACACAGGGGCAAACAAAAATATAATTAGACCTAACATAATACCGAATAATCTATTAGAATTATCAACAACCTCAGTTAAAAATATTTTAGGCAGTCAAAACCTTATCAAAAAAAGGCAAAATTAACTTTCTTGGTCATAGTTTCCCAGCACAAACATATTTCGAATTTGAATTTCATAAGTATTTTGATGGAATATTAGGATCTTAGTCCATGGCGAAAATGAACGCCAAAATAGATTATAACACTGGCACAATAAGTCTAAATAATAAAATACTCAAATTTTACCGGTATTACCCGTAAGAAAATTTTTACAATCATATTGTAACTTTCAGTACAAAAACAAATGGTGACTGGGCGGTACTTGAGTATAAAAAACTAAACGAAGAGATCACTATAAGTCCGGGTATATACAAAGCCGAAAACCTTAAAACAACGGTAAACATATTAACAAATAATCCGGAACCACCCAATAGATTAGCTAAATTAGGTTTTATAATAAATAATTTTGAGACAATCAAAATAATTCCGGTTCATTTAAAATCATCTGTTAATAAAACAACAATAGAAAGTTTAATTAGGATAAAACATTTAAATCAAATAGAAAGAGAATTATTGGTTAACGCAATTTACGATAATCAAGAAGTGTTGTTAAAACAGAACGAAAAACTCTCTTCAACGACAGTAATAAAGCACAAAATTATCACGACCAACGAAAATCCAGTTTACACCAAGACTTATAGGTATCCCCACCATTGCAAGAAAGAGATAGAAGAACAAATTAAAGAGTTATTGGACAGTGGAATTATACGTAATTCAAGTAGTCCGTACTCATCCCCTATTTGGGTAGTCCCCAAAAAAGCAGATGCCTCGGGAACGACAAAAATGAGGGTGGTAATCGACTATCGGAAACTCTACGAAAAGCCATAGACGATAACTTCCCAATTCCCCAGATAGAAGAAATTCTAGACAGTCTGGGAAAATCCGTGTATTTCTCTACATTGGACTTAAATTAAAATCTGGCTTTCATCAGATTCCAATAGAGGAAAAATATCAGGAAAAGACAGCATTTTCAACGGATAAAGGCCACTTCGAGTTTACTCGAATGCCTTTTGGATTAAAGAATGGGCCAGCAACCTTTCAAAGGGCGATGAATAACGTACTGAACGGCCTGATTGGAAAAATCTGCTACGTTTACCTGGACGATATTATTAGCGTGGGGTACAATTTAGAAAATTATATAGAAAATCTTAGGGAAGTCCTTAAACGACTTACACAATTTAACTTGAAGATACAATTAGATAAATGCGAATTTCTCAAACGAGAAACGGAATTCCTCGGGCATATTATCACTCAAGAGGGTGTAAAACCTAACCCCGACAAAGTTAAGAAAATCCTGGAATGGCCACTTCCAACTACTCAAAAACAGATTAAACAGTTCCTTGGATTATCAGGATACTATCGTAGATTTATTAAAGACTACTCAAAAATTTCAAAAGAGATGACAAAATTTTTAAAGAAAGGTGTAGATGTCAATACTTTAGATCCAGAATATAGAAAATCATTTGAAACTTTAAAAAAAATAATATCAACAGATCAAATTTTGACCTATCCCGACTTTTCTAAATCGTTTATATTGACAACGGATGCATCGGAGTACGCTTTGGGTGCTGTCCTATCACAAATAGTAGACAAAGTAGAAAGACCAATTGCGTTCGCATCAAGGACGCTAAATACCACAGAAACCAAATACGCTACCAATGAAAAGGAAGCGTTAGCAATTATTTGGGCGGTTAAAAAGTATCAGCCTTACTTTTACGGTAACAAGTTCACTCTTGTGACTGATCACAAACCCCTAACTTTTATAAAAACCTCGGAAAAAAATTCAAAAATACTGAGGTGGCGCTTAGATCTTGAAAATTACGAATATGACGTAATCTATAAGGAAGGCAGAGCCAACGTGGTGGCAGATGCACTAAGTAGAATTCCAAACAAGCCATTAGATGCTAATGACCGGAGCCATGAAAACGATTCAATCCAGAATCATGCCTCAACGGATTCAGGTTCAATACATTCTGCAAATACTTGGGATGAATATTTCATTCACTTCGCAGACAGGCCAATAAATTATTACAGGAACCAGATAATTTTTCGAATTTCGGAACTAGACACTATAATTTCAGAAGAGGTGTTTTCAAAAATAAAAAGAATTATAAATAGATATAAAAAATAACTTTGAGAAAAATGAAATAACCTACTACTTAAAAAAGTACCACAATGTGAAACAATCCGGAAATCCTTTACGGAATTATTCAAGAAACATTCAAAGAAAACTTCTCTCAAAAAGGTCATTTCGTGTTCGTCAGCAAACTAGTAGAGGACGTCACCAATGAAAGTAGACAAGATGCGATAATAATAAATGAGCATGAAAGAGCGCATAGGGGGATCAAAGAAGTAGAAAATCAGATTAAAAGATCCTATTTCTTCCCGAATATGCTAAACAAGATTAAGAGTTATATCAACAGCTGTAATATTTGTAATATTCACAAATACGACAGAAAACCCTATAACATAAAAATACCGCCCCGACCGAGCACGGAGAGGCCATTGGAAAGAATCCATATAGATATTTTTATTATTAATAAGACTCAATTTCTATCCGTCATTGACTCATTCTCGAAGCATTTACAAATGTTTCACATTGAAACAAAAAATCGGATAGACGTAAGAGAGGCCATCACTAAGTATTTCACTACTTTCGGAATCCCTAAGTTGATCATTAAATTCAATTTAAAGACTATTTAAGTAGATTGAACATAAAACTTGAATACGCCTCGTCTTCAGAATCAAATGGGCAAATAGAGAAAACCCATTCGACCATAATAGAGATCTATAATACGAATAAGGATAAACTTCCAAATACCAATACAAGAGCCATCGTCGAACTATCTGTGGCCATATACAATAATTCAGTCCATTCAGCAACTGGATTTACAGCAAACGAGATAATATTTAATCAAAGTAATATTATCAACCCAAACGAAATCAGGGAAACCGCAGAAGGTATTTTTCAAGATGTAATCAACAAGATAGACAAATCTAGCGAAATAATGATAAAACAAAATAATGTAAAAGAAGAGCCGCCTGATTTAAAAGAAAACCAATCAGTGATGATAAAACCTAACATCAGAACCAAAACCTAGCCAAGGGGAATTGAAGCAAAAGCCACTTGTATAAAAGGTAAAACATTTATGACAAGTAGAAACATAAAAAGGAATAAAAACAAAATTAAAAGACAAAAAAATATCATAACTAATCAAAAATTTTTTTCTTCCATTTCAGAAATGTTGTTAGCAAAACTATAAATTTTCATAATTACAAATTTTTTCAAATGTAATAGCCAAAATTTAGAAATAAAAAATTTACACCAACACCCACTATTAGTATTAAAAATAAAACAATGTAAAATACAAACAGGGGTCATTAAAATAATACATCCAATAAATCTTACTAATTTAGAGTTAGCTGTAGATTCAATTAACAATATTGTACTTAATAAAGTTTCACCAGGTGAAACTTTATACTATAATCAAACAGAAATGTAGAAAACTAGATATATAATAATTTCTATCAAATCAAACCACCTAAACACAAAAGAAGCAAACGTTGGGATACACTGGGCACAATCTGGAAATGGCTAGCGGGGAATCCGGATGCTGAGGACCTGCGAATGATAAATAGCAGCCTAAACGAACTCGTAAATGAAAATAATCAACAAATTCAGATCAATGAGCAAGTTAATAGAAGAATTCAACTATTGACAGAAACAATAAATAAAGTTGCAAATAATACACTAATCGCTAACCGAATTGTATTAAGATTAACAGAAATAGAAATGCTAACGGTCATAGTACATATCGAGACCGTCAATACAATCCTTGAAGACATCCAAGACGCCATCATTAGAACAAAGATCGCACTAACCAGCAGTAAATTACTTTCCTTAAAAGAGATTTTATTAATAAAAGAACTATGTACTTGTAGACCAAGGTGTCGAAATATCTCTTCCTGAACAAGCCCTTAAGTTCATCACACCGAAAATTGCAGTTAATAACGAAACTCTCCTGTACATGTTAGAAGTGCCAAAAATGGAACAAGACGTCTCACCCATAATGATGATTGTACCAGTAGTCGTTAATGGAAGTATCATCCAGAACTATCCAAAACATCTCATAAGATCCAAACAAAAACTGTTCAAGACGTACGATTATAACAACTATGTACAAAAGTACACTGATTTAAATGAATTTCAGGATGAATGTATTCAACCTCTCATCATGGGAAGCCAAAGTCAATGTAACGTAACACCCGAAACAAATACAACACTACAGTTTATCTCCGAGAACAAGCTCCTAGTAAACAACGCTCAAAACGTAGTATTATCATCGAACTGTGGGCCCGATAACAGAACACTAACGGGAAATTTTGTAATCACCTTTAGAAATTGCACAGTTAGAATCAATTCTAAAGAATTCCAGTCCTACGAATGGGAAAGTGAGATTGAAGAAATTCAAGGAGCACTTCATAATATACAAATTATACGTCAAATGATAGAAAAACATGACATCTGCGTCATCAATCAAGAAAATATGTATTGCAAATAGAAAACGATTAAATCACATTTACCTACAACAAATAAACCACCAAAAATGGATTTGGACGTTGTCTGGCACATCTTTGTCAACAATCGGCTTATCAATATCAATCATATTCTTTTGTTGTTATAGAAATTCCACAACCATAAAAATTTACACCCCCAATTCAATAGTACCAAACGCAACAGTTCAACACGACGAAAGCACATCGTACTTCAACTTGCTGCAAAAAGCAGGCATTAAATCCAAGGACGAGGACGCATGAGTTTTAAGCATTACAAACATTATACCAACAACATCATAAAAGATAGCACAACTATTTCTGAGAATTGTATAGATATCTCAAGTTGGGCCACATAGAGCTTATCTCATCTGATAAGATTCCATAAACTCATTATTTTCTTCCACATCACTGTGTCATCAAAGAACACAGTTCATCAACGAAACTCCGCGTCGTCTTTGACGCTTCTGCGAAGACATCATCCGGAGTATCACTGAACGACATTCTGATGGTAGGACCGGTTGTGCAACAGGACTTATTTTCCATCTTGCTGCGCTTTCGCACACACCAGTTTGTTTTGAGTGCCGATATTAAGCAAATGTATCGCCAAATCTTGGTACATTCACCTGATACCAACTTGCAGTGTATTTATTTGGCAACCAAATGTCTTCAGAGGTTAGCCCAAGAAGGAGAGATCAACAACAAGCGAGCGGCTCAGGTAATTAAGAACTACATGTATGTCGCCGATCTTCTTACAGGTGCAAACTCTCTATCTGACATTCAACAAATCAAATCAGAAGTCATCGAATTGCTAAGCACGGCTGGAATGGAACTTCGAAAATTCTACTCTAACAGCGAAGAAGTGTTGACTGACATGGGTTAGTGTCGATATCTTGGTTTTCAAAATCTTGGTTTTCAAAATCTTGGTTTTAAAATCTTGGTTTTCAAAATCTTGATTTTCAAAATCTTGGTTTTCAAAATCTTGGTTTTCAAAATCTTGGTTTTCAAAATCTTGGTTTTCAAAATCTTGGTTTTCAAAACCGAGATTTTGAAGTCATGTCCGAAGTAATACTTTGTGTATGTGTGTGTGTGTGTGTGTGTGTGTGTGTTTGTGTGTGTGTTAGGTGCTGAAGGCATTTCTTAGCCGCTCAAAGCGACACAGCTCTTTCATAATGACCGCAGTCAAATGCTGAACCGCATCCCATAACTTCTCGGATGTAAGCGTGTGTGTGTGTGTGTGTGTGTGTGTATGCTTGGGCTTGTTTTTTTGTATGTATGCGTGTGTGTGATTATATGGAAAATGCCCACACGAAAAAAGCGCAAAAGTAAAAAGCGCATAACAAATCGCATCGTTTAAAATTAAATTCAATTAAAAATATTGCATACAATATGTCGTTAAACAAATGATATCGAAAATATTTTTATTTTAGTTTTTTATTTTAACAAGAAATATATTTATTTTACTTTAAATATTTTGAATTTTTTCAAATGAAATGTTTTGCTATTTTTTTAATAAACGTATGTATTTTGAATTTCTTGGTTTTGTTTTAAATTTCCGTTTATATAACGATTTTAGTGCATTTTTGCTAAACTTCACAAAATCCAAGATTAAAAAAAACAAGATTTTTTTTTTTTTGAACAACCAAGATTTTGAAAACCAAGATTTTGAAAACCAAGATTTTAAAAACCAAGATTTTGTAAGCCGAGATTTTAAAAAACCAAGATTTTTTTAAAACCAAGATTTTGACTAAACCAGGATTTTGTCTACCAAGATTTCGATACGCTCCCGACTGACATACCTCAGGAGCATCAAGAGAAATTTCTAAATATTAAGGATAGCGATTATATTAAGACGTTGGGCATGTTTTGGAATCCTGTTCAAGATATCTTCAGCTTTAACGTACCCGGAACAGCCAATCATAGTCAGACAACGCGACGTACAGTACTCTCAGATATCTCGCGCATTTTTGATCCGCTGGGGTTGGCTTCTCCTGTTATCACCATAGCGAAACTTTTCATGCAGGAGATATGGAGCTTGAAGCAACACTGGGATGCTTCATTGCCACAGGAACTTTTTACGCGATGGCAAAAATATCGAGGAGAACTTCATTTGCTAAACACGTTGCAACTGAAACGTCATGTGATGCAGCCAAATACATCCACTGTTCAACTCCATTGTTTTGCAGATGCTAGTCAATCCGCCATTTATGTAAGAAGTGTGGCATCGAATGATTCGGTTTTATCGTCACTTCTTGTGATGATCTTTGTTCAAAATCAAGAGTGGCGCCAAAATCCAGAACAAAATTAACAATTCCAAAGTTGGAGCTGTGTGCTGGGCTTCTAGTAGTACAATTAGCTGAACAAGTGATTCCAACTTTAAAGATCAAAATGGACAAAACAGTCTATTGGAGTGATTCAACAATAGTCCTGGCTTGTTCTGAAGGTGCAACAACTCACAGACGTAGAAGATTGGCACCACATCCCTTCATCAGAGAATGCAGCTGATATTGTTTCTAGAGGAGTTCTCCCATCAACCCTCGTTAAGTCGACATTATGGTTCTCCGGCCCATCGTTTCTTTCGCACGATGAGCATTCATGGCCAGCCACAACTCCACCAAAGCCAGCCGTCATTCCTGAATGCAGAACAGTTAAGAAGACCGCACACGTAATAACTAATGATCTAGACATCATAGCACGAATGAAGTACAGGAACAAGATGCTCAAGAATCCATCCACGAGAATTTTCGCAATTAATGGGTAACTTACCGTATGAGCGTGTAACGGCTACAAATTCGGTTTTACGTAATCACTGAATTTTTAATTGCCAATTTGATCATTGGATAGCTTCTTTTAAGTAGTCAAATGCCCTCCTCAGATATTTTCAAAATCTGGCCAGCCTAATGATTCAAATGAAAGCATGATGTCATAAAACGTCTTCAATGTTATCTAAGTCAGGATCAAAACTAGATGCACCTTTTGGACGAGAACCATGATCATCTAATTAAACTCATCCAAATTATTTTCTTTAAATTAAATTGCAAAATTAGTTCGGTATTCAAAAAATAAATGTCTAATTAATTTTCTTTCATTTATTTAAATTAATTTAATATATTATATGTACTATAAAGTCAATTTTTAAAACAAAAAAATTTTACTAAATAATCTTTGCCACCTATGCAATCTGTTTTGGGGCTCGAGACACTTCCAACACTTCCAACGAAATTGTGAACAAACAGTAATATGTCCATTTTACATAGAGCTTAAAAAGTAAGTACTTCCTGATCCAAATGATGCATCTTTAACCCCTCTGCCATTTAGTTGGTTGATGATTCCAGGATGTTCTGACCCTTGTAGAATTAATGTGTGTCAAGACGTATTTTGTTGCTGCATGCTCATCCAATAAAAATATCAATATATTTTTTGTCAAACTTATGTTATATTTCAGTCTTAATAATACACCAAACACAAATTTTAAAATATGTATAATATTTAAATAATTTATTTATTTAAATTAAAATAATAAAAACTATATGGAAGTTTTGTTTTATAAAAAAAAATTTACCGTTACAAAAATAACACAAGTCGCAGACCACATTATTACAAATATTAACCATAAATTACTTTTGAATGGGCTCGCAAACTCATTTATAATGCCATTACCCAAGCTAACTGAACACAATTTTCTTGCGTAATACACAAGTGCAATTGGTATTATGTACTGTATACCCGTTCCAGCATATGATCCTGTAAAACCAACCAAACTTTTGACACTATCATTAAATAGCGTTACTATAATTGGAGGCATTATCGCCAATAATGGAAAGAGAATACGTCTTACAAAAACATTATAAGAACTCATTTGATTTTGATTAAAAAATAAAATTTCCAGATTATTTCGCAATGTGATCGCGATTATTGGAAAACTAGCGGATAATGTAAACACAGGAAATAATCCAAGAAAATATTCAAATATTTTCATTAAAATCGATGTCGAATCATTTTCATTTGGTATAAAATTCAATGTATATAAATCATTTAGATGAGCAAAGGCAAATGCTCCCGTAATTGCCAAAAATAAATAGAAACCACATATTAAAATATAGTCGAACGATAGCAATGTTTTTATATGATGTTTATTCTTAATCGGAGCTAAAAGCGATGGTAGCGAATGGTGACACATAAATGAATAGACACACGCCCCAAACAATGCTGGAACACCGCTTATATTTCCAACCGGAGGATTTCCCTCTTTACCATTCGTGATTAAACGATGCAGCGCAATACTAATCATAGTAGTGAATGCAACCCATCTCAGTATTATAGTCAAAATTTGAATATATTTTGTTTTCGAAACGTTAAAAAATACAAATGGTCCAAGCATAAATACAAACCCGATCAACGAAAATCGATATACATCCAAACGAGTTATTTCACGTTCCTTCCAACAAGGAAGATAATCTAGATCATCATCGATGACACTCGTATTGAATTTATCACAGATAACATCACGCATACTTTTTGATATGGCCGCCGAATATATACTGAGATCACCATACAAATAAATTGCGATACATATATAAAACAGTATACGGCCAAAACTGTTGAAGAACATAGTTGCCATTTCGCCCAACTCAATTTTATTGTCAAGCACGTAATATTGTAAATTAGTTTGCGAAAATAATGGTGTTACCTCAATTTGAGAATCAGATAGGTCAGTATTGTCGCCGCCATCCTCAAAATTATCGCCAATTAAACCAGTTGATGGCAATTCTGAATAGTTCTCTGTACCATGGTGTTGCTCACAATTACTGCTACTATCTCGATGACATTGATGTTTGATCATGTTTAATCTCCTCCAATGCATTATAGCATTTGCGCAAGCCATCGATTCAATGATAAATGTGACAGTTACATAACTGATGAATGCCAAAATTATAACAAAAATAACACCGAGTGCCCATCCTGCTTTCGCAAACACACTGGGAAGTGTTAGTGCTCCTGTGCCAACAATTAAATTAAAAACAAATACCAGTCCCATCTGAAAATATATAAAGAAATATAAACGTGAGTCAAAACATAATCAAATCACTAAAATAAATTTGAAATTTGAAGTTGAAGCTCATGAGAAATTGAAAAATTTTCGGAATCAGGAAAAGCTACAAAATTATTGTAGTCTTACTTTGGCAATTTTACAACAACAATGCCGTGTATTTTCATTCCGGAATGAACAGTTTCATTCCGCTGAGAAGTAGGAATAGCAAAATTCTCTTCTTCTCATAGTTGTAGTGTTTACCACTAGAGTAAATATATTACATAATATTTAGTTTTATGAGTTGGTATTAAATAACAATTTTCATTTAGTCATCACTATTTTATATTTGTTAAAATTCTAAATAATAAATTATATTTTAGAGCTTGGTACCAACTGTTGAAAGTAAAAAAAAAAAATTATTCTGAAGAAGAATTGCTCTTACTTTGGGCAAAATTTCATTCCTATCCGGATAGGAATAACTTTTACCAAAGTAAGACGGCATATAATCAGTAAACAGTAGTGTTTGTAGCCCAAACCCTCGGCTAAACGATTAGTGGAAAAAATTTAATGTAAATAATAGTGAACCAATAAGAGTACCTGAACCAGTTTAGCTAAATCGGATTTATTAAACCGCAGTTTGGCAACGCTATAATGCAATGGAGAAAACATCAATTTGTTATCAAAGCTGACATAGAGCAGATGTTCCGCCAGATGATATATTCAATAAAGCAGATCAAAATTATCAAAGGCTGTGAAGAGAATCACCAAAAGAGAAGATCAAAACGTTTAAACTAAAAACAGTAGTAATATATGAGACCACTAAAGTCTTATGTCAATTAGCAAATAATGAAATACAAATTACCCAATCGCCTCAACAATAACGTTAAGAAATTTCTATGTAGATGATCTACTTTCAGGAGCTGATACATTAGAAGAAACACTAGAACCCCGGACACAGTTCATACAAATGCTGAAAGCAGGAGGTTTTAATTTAAGAATCGCGAAGATGAACTGTGCTCCATATCGGTGATACAATAAAGACGCTCGGAGTTACCTGGAACCCCGTATTCGACACTTTTGAGTTCAAAATTTCATCGTCCGACATTATGCGAGTTAACAAAAAGGAGCATATTGGCAGAAGTTACCAAACTATTCGATCCGCTAGAATAGTTTTCACCGATATTCATCCAAGCAAAATTATTAACACAGAGCCTATGGATGGCTGGTATTGAATGGGATGAACTACTAAGTGTTGAACTATACAACAACAATGGATTCAATCCAAAGAAAGTTTGAATGAGATTGAAAATATTACCATATGTAGATGGATAGAACACAGACAACAAGGGAAAAGTGGTATACTACAAAACAACAAACTCCGAAGGCACACCAGTAGTTTATCTAATATCAGCCAAAACCAAGGTCGCTCATATAAAAATTAGAATATCATTGCCAAGGTTAGAATTATGTGGTACCGTGCTATTGGCAAAGTTTTTAAAAAAAGTTCAAAATGCCATGAATTTTGAGTATGCTTCTCTGAAGTCAGTGACATATAAAATTCCGTTGCAACCCCGTTGATGTAGCTTCACGTGAAATGAACGCTCGACAATTGCGAAACAATCAACTTTGGTGAAGCAGCGAAAATGAAGAACTAAAAACAAATTGCTTCCTTACATTGGTAATCCCCTCCTCAACCAGAGTTGACAGTTTTCACGATTTTCATCAGCTCTTAAAATCAGAAGAACTATATCGAACTGCTACAGATTTATTACTACCCTTTAAAAATGAATATATCAAGTTCCTGGAGAGATATCAAGTTTTTTAACAGTAGATGAACTGACCAGATCCCACAATGTAATCATAAAAACAATACAAGAATCGGAATTCGCTGCACACAATAAATCCCTCAAAACAATGAAGAAAGTACATCACTAACAACGGCGGTCGGTAGTAGATCACAAAAATCTCAGCTTAAGTATGATCAAAAGCATCAACTGATTTTACCTAAAGATCCTATTTACTCAAAACTCATTACTCATGAAGCACACTATCTCATATTACATGGAGGCATACAAACAATCCTAGCACAATTCCGTACAAAATATTGGATTCTGAATGATAAATGTCTAGTACGCACAACAATCCACAATTGTGTAAGATGCTCTCGATTCAGGAAAGCAGCATTGACCAATTAATGAGTATGTTACCAGAAGCTAGAGTCACTCCATCTGCCAATTTCTCAAATACGGGCATCAATTACGCGGGTCCATATTCAAAGGAAGAGGAAAGAAGTCGTACAAGGAGTACATCGCATTATTCATTTGTTTCTCTACTAAAGCAATTCACCTTTAAGTGATGAGTGAGCTAATAACAGCAGCCTTTCTGGCAGCATTTAAACCATAGAGAAGGCCTTTAAACACATACAGTGATAACCTTACCAATTTTGAATTTCATCTCGCCCGGTAGTCCTCACATCGGGGAAATTTGGGAATATGCTGTAAAATCAACTAAAACCCACTTAAAAAAGCAACGGGTGAGTTCACGCTCATCTTGATCGAAAAAGTTGAATATCGTCAATTATAGCGCCATCCATCATGAATCGAAAAAATGTTTCAGTCAAATCCTACGTATTTTTAGCTATAGGCATATTTGGAATTCCTACCAAATCCACACAACATTAGAGCAGTAGCTAAAAAAATCAACATTATTATTCCGAAAACAACAGGCAGATCAACAAAATTATGAAACGTCAAGGTAATTCCAACCAAAAAGGTTCAGGTGTTCCATAACCAAAACTTCTCAGATCATTCTAATTGTGACTTTTGTGTCGAAAAGGTGTTTTCTAGTTAAATTAGTAGAAAGTGTAGCCATTTTTATTGAAATCTAAAATAATTTTCTAAATTTAAACTTAAAAACAAGTAAAGTAAAAATATACAGCAGTAGATGATTTACTATCGTTTTTCGATTCCTCAATAGAGGATAAGGGTGATAAACGACAAAGAATGTCTAAAAATGCAAGAAAAAGGAAAACTCAAAATAAAAATTATGAAATAAAAAATAAAGATAGGTTATGTTCAAAAGTGGTTTCCAACCCAAAATTAATGAATGTGTCGGAGAAAATTTCCGAATTGAGTAGTTCTGACGAGTGTTTGTTAAGTAATGATGATACATCTCTAAATACAAAAAATACATTTGCTTCGACTTCTGTCGAAGTGATAAGAACGTGTCTTCTAGAACAAACGGAGGAGGAAATACGGAGAAGAATGTTCTAAAGAACCATAAAAATACAAACAATTTTATAACAGATAACGATATTGCAATGGATACCAACACAAAATTGAGCAGTAATAATATGGGAAAGGGGACCACTAAGGGTGGATTAGACAAAAATACAATGAACATGTACAGTATTCAGGGTAAAGGCCCGTTTAAGGTGATTGTAATCAAAGAAAAAATAAATATCTTACATTTAGGGAAATCAATTAAAGCTAATGGTTTTAAAAATATACTAACGGTGGAGCAACAAAGTAAAGATATGGGCAGAATTATCTTTAGGAATTATAAAGATGCTAACGAATGTATTAAATCGGATCCGTTCAGGAATTTCGATAAATACAACGCTTTTATACCGGATGCATTTGTAAAAACAGTTGGAGTAATCAGAGACATACTTTGGATCTATCAATAGAGGAAATCACAAACAATATTAATTCGCACCTAAAAATCATCAAAATTGAGAGGATGACAAGTTGGGACCAAGCAACACAAGAAAAAAGAGATATGGAGCTGGATAAAATTACGTTTTTAGCAGACATAATTCCAAATAATGTAACGATGTATGACAATATATTGCTAAGGGTAAATCACTTTATTCCTAGCCCAATGTATTGCAAAAATTGCCAAAACTACGGTCATACAATAAGCAGATGTAAATCGACGGAAATGAAACCATGTGAAATATGCGCGAAGAGAGAGGAGAATCACTTATGCGATAATAAGGAGAAAGGCAAATTTTGAGGTATAGGGCATAGAACGAACAACAAAATCTGTGCAGAAAAAAGAAGACAAAGGAATATCACAGAATCCATGACAATAAACAAAATTTCATTTAGAGAAGCCAAGGAGAAACTGTTTGGACCGTCGCAGAAAAAAATTCAATATTCAGATTTCAAACCATCATTGGATGAAAATGGAATTGAAGAAAGGAAAAATATGTGGAATGAAAAGCTACAGACGTACTGAAATATTAAAAAAGCAAAACAAACAATATACAACCAAAATAGAACCCTATATACGGCAATGGAACTGAGGAAAGCTATACAGAAATTGAAACAACAGATAAAAAAAGAGAAAAAAAAAGAGATAGATAATATTACAACAAAACAACTATGAAATTAATAAAATAAAGAATAAAAAGCATACTAAATTCAGCATAATGGACGATAATAATAACGCTACTAACTTTCTCAACGCTAATTTTCCACAACTGGTAGAAATAGAAACACCTCCATTAGTAGGGAAAAAACAAACAAGAAAATAGACGGAATTTAAGAAACCGGAGCTAGAGGAAATTATAAAAAAAGCAAAAAATTCAGCCCCAGGAAGTAATAGATTAATTAAAGAAATAATGAAGCAAAACAGTTTTTTCATAACCTCACTGCTGAATTACTTCAATGGAATCTGGAACTCAAATACCTATCCAAAAAATTGGAAAATCACGAAAGTAGTTGCGATTTTAAAACACAATAAAAATGAAAGGGAAATTAGTAATTACAGACCGATATGTCTTCTGCCTGTCTTTTCAAAAATCTTTAATAAATTGATATTAATAAGAATTAACAAACATTTAGACGATAATAATATATTGACAGAGCTTATGAGACATATTCAAGTAGAAAAATCAAAAAACAAATACTATTAAATTCACATAAAGAATGCGTTTGATAACGTTGATAAACGTACTTTAATCAAAATAATGGAGGAAATGAAGTTCGACAACAATGTTATAAACTGGATATATTTTTTCCTGACCAATAGAGAAGTTACCATTAGCACAGCTGGACAAGAAATCACTAATACAACGAACTCGGGTATCCCACAAGGCAGTTGCTTAAGTCCAACATTATTTAATATTTATACTAATTGTATACACGAACTTAACAACGAAAAGGTAATTGTACAGCAGTTTGCAGATGAGATCTGCATGATAATATGAAATTAGCATTATTGAATTTGAATGGTAAACTAGCAACTCTAAAATTAGAAATCAACACAGAAAAAACTCACTATTTAAAATTGTTTAAAAATAAAAACAATAAAAAGAAAATGGAATTCAAAATTAATAACAATATAATTAAAGAAGAAATAGAAACGAAGATATTGGGTATCACTTTTTCGAACAGATTATCTCTAGTGAAACATTTTAAAAACATGAAGGAGAACATACACAAATCAATTAACATATTGAAAGTATTTACACATAAAGAAGGAAGAACTCATCCAGAATTATTATTGAACATTCACAAATCAATAATAAAAGCAAAAATGGAATACGCCTATATTATCTCAGAAGATGATAATAAAACGATAAATAAAATTTGCCAAAATACTAAAAACATGTGTATAGGAATTTGCTTAGGTCTATTGAAATCCACCCCAATCCCGGCTTTATTAGCGGAGGCAATCGAAATTCCGGTAGAATTGGAAAACAAAATAAATATTTATTTCTCTTTTTCTTATTAACTTAAAATTTGAGACACCTCATTTTGAGCATGAGCTCATTTACAATAAGGTGTCATTGTACAAAAAGGAGTATACATCAAATGTCTGCAAATAAGCCAAGGCCACAAAGCAATATTGTGGTTTCTCTTGCCTCTCTAACCTTGTGAAATGGCGGTGACTGAATTATCGACCACATTTAGTGAAAATCTGCTAATTTACACATTCCTGAAAGCATCCTTTTGGTTGAGAATTTGAGATACATAACTTTGATTATTTTAATTTAATTTGGAAAAATATTGAATTAATTTATTCTTTTTTTTTTTTTTTTTTTTTTTTTTTTTTTTAAATACTTTAAACTATATAGCAAAAAACTTACTCAATGGGACTAAAATTCGGAATGACATATTATCATTAAACTCAGTATATAAATTTAATAAACTATATGTCAAATATCCAATGTTAGAGAAAATAAGAAAAATCCATAGGAAAACCACATCACCAAATAATCTGAGAGTAATTCCGAAATTCAATACCCGTTTCAAAAAAGAAGACTACAACATAGATAGTATTAAAATCATGATCCAAAGGGAGTTGGAGGAATTTGAGGAATATACGAGAGTTTTTACTGACGGAACTTTGAAAGAAGGATCAGGAGGCATCGGTATATATGTAGAGGATAAGGATATAAAAATCTCCATTAAGTTAAAAAATAGAACTGACATTAAAACTATCGAAACCATTGCAATAAAAATAGCTATCACTGTATCTTTAATTAAATGGTTTTCGGTGTTTATATAATTTTTTTTCTTGAGTCTTATAAAAATTTGACACATTAGTTTTTCTTTATTAACATAAGATTTAATAATAAATTTAAATGAAAACTATGTCAATGAAAACAAATTTTAAGTGTTGAATTAAATGATTTATTTGTAATGGAGTAAATAATTCTTTTTATTGATGATGTGATGAAGTGGCCCATGTGATTCAGTTTCAGTGATTTAGTGAAAATGTACGTACAAATGTGTTTGTTCGGCCAATTTAAGATCCTAGTGGCAAGAACCTCCCAGCCATGAAACTACCCGGTTAAAAACGTACAGCCGTTAGGATGGCCCGTAACAGAAGCCTAAACGTTCTGTGTTTTTATGAGCGTTTTTCCTACAGGAACAACTTCTCTGATTATCTAGCTACTATTTATTTATTGACTTATTAATTTAATTTACAAATATTTTGGTACACCGTATTTTGAGCATAAGAGCTCATTCACAATATAGTGTACCAAAATGGTGGATAATCTAATATGTAATTAAAAAAAAAAATACTATTGAAATAAATGTGATCGATTTCATATTTTTAATCTACATTTTTTTGTTTTTTAATTACGTATTTAAAAATACAATTATTGTAAAAATACAAAATTGTATGTAACAATAAATAAAATTGTATCGATAAAGTATCGATAAATCGATAATTTGAGAAAAATTATCGAATCATCGATAAATGAGTTTAAGCAAATTTTGCAATCCCTAATGATAAATAAGAACCCGTTTGAAAATAAAACTACGCAAGGTCAATTAAAACTACCAAAAGCAACGAAACTGAATTATTCAAATGAAAAATGAACTTTAAAAAAAAACTGATTTGATTTGGGATGGTGATACTGTTGGTACACCTCAAGGAATCTGAAAAAAATGTTTATATATTAACAAGAAAAAAAAAATATTTAGTAATAAAACACCCAGCACGACAGTCAAGGTCGGCTCACAAATACTTTAAAATTAATAATAAAAATTGCACTAGTTATTTCTGGTGTTTTTTCTTTCTTGCCCATAAACAACGCTACCTGATTGAGGCCCGTCCGACCTATACAACTTTCGACGCAGGATCTCGACGCAGCATCCCCCTCGATCAAACTTCGACCTACGTTAAATCAGAGAAAATATACTGTTTAATATTTAAATTTCTGATCACTACTCTGACTAACTCGCAATGGCCGATGTTCATTTTTCACTAAATTATCACTTGCACTACACCGAATTTTACTTGCCGTACACAAATAGCACTTAATTTATCACAGAAAATTATAATTTATTGTTATTAATTTTGTTTTTGTTTATTTATTTATTACAACTTTATTTAATTTAATATGCTATACATACAACATAATTACACCAAAACTTGATTGTTTAAACCCAAAAACTCGACTGTTTTAAAAATCGACCAAATATCCCGTATAAATGAAATTCAAAACTAAAACACGATGCAACTTGAAAGTACTATACAATACATACAAATAGAATACACAACTTATTAATTTATAGGCCACCCCTACATAGCCATAACGTTTACCTGCGCAAATTAATCGATGCAATATATATTTAAGCATGTATAGATGATAAAACTGTACAATTTTTGAATATTGTCTAAGTGACCTGCTCAATTGTATTTTTCGCTTTCGCTTGCGCAAGTTTATTTGCAAATCGTTGTGTGTAGGGAAAATTGGTACATTTTTATTCAGTTTAGGTTTCGAGGAGCGTTTAATTATATACGCCTAAAACATCTCTTTTCATGCAATCTTCAGTTTTATTTCCTATGCTCTATATAAAAAAATTTAATGCTTACAGCAAAACAAATTTGATAAAATGCTACAACGCGCAAAGCATAAATTATTAATTGCCAAACGACTTATTACAAATATCATGCAATGCGAAGAAGTAACAGCTTTTGGCCCTTCTTCGGCCTTATCCGAGTTACCCTTGGCAGAGAGAATCAATAGGATTTAAATTGATGACGATTTGTTGAATGCAAACCCGATCAGAATGGAAATGTTCGAGTTTTGCTGGTTCGGTGCGGCGGGGACGAGCAAACGAATGATTGACCTGGCACAAACAGTTAAGGCAGGGATACTGTTGAGAATTGGGCTACATCTCTTTATTTAATTATTATAATTTTTATTCTAATTATAAATTTGAAAAAACCTGCCGGGTTATTATTCAGGCATATATATATATATATATATATATATATATATATATATATATATATATATATATATATATATATATATATATATATATATGTATATATATATGGGGCATTCTCTGTCAAATCGGCCCCCCTGCACATTTCATTTTTTGAGATAAATAAACTTTTTTGGGCTTAAAATTTTGCTTAGAATGTCTACTTTTTAATACCGTATGGCGTTTTTATGGCGCCCTTGAATTGTCAAAATGGCGGACCATATCTGCTAAGGAAGTCTTTAATTATTGATAAAATTGATATAAAAACGTAATTTTAACTCTGTTAATTTGATCAAAAGTATTTTTGGTGTTATAGTTTATTACACATTTTTTATTATTTTTTTACAGTTCCAAGATGGCGGATCCAACATGGCCGCCAAAATTGGTAAATTTTTATACGTTCATAAAGATCGTTAGAAGCATGTCCTAGGAGGTTTTCAGCGTCGCTGATCACGATGGAAAAGTTCGATGGAACTTGCCTATTTCTCAACCGATTATAATGAAATTCGACATGTGTACTGGAAATAGGATTCTTAAATGAGTTTTGGATGAAGTTCTGGAATATGGCCAAGTATGACGGAACTTGGCTATTCCTTAACTGATTATGATGAAATTTGATATGTGTATGGAAATGGGAATATTTGATATGTTGGAATATTGGCAAGTAGCATGGAATTTGGTTATTCCTTAACCGCAGGTATCATCAAATTTGACATGTATGTATGTTAGGTATGGAATTCTAAAATAATTATTGGATAAAGCTCTGGGATATGGCCAGTTGCACGGTTAGATACCAGTATAATTTTGTATACTACTTCTATATATGTATATAAAAATGGTGTAAAAAATGTATGTGCGCATATCAGTTGAGAACGGTTGAACCGATTTGGCTCAATCTTTTTCTATTATGTTTGAAATTGCCAGGAGATAGTTCTTAGGAAAGAAAATTTTGGGAAAATCCTTCAGAAAAGTCGGAAAATTCGGAAAATCGAAAAATTATGTTTTTGTATAGGATTTGGCGCGTAGCCAGCCAGATGGTAAAAACCAGATGTTTTGTAGAAGAGAAAAATTGGAAAATCTGAGTGGAAAACACGGAAACTTCCGGAAAAACCCGAAGAAAATTGAATTTTTTTTTTCAATGAAATTTTGAATTTTTTGTATGTTTTGATGACCGATTGGGCTCAATTAGGCTCAATCTTTTTCTATTGTGTTTGAAATTGCCAGGAGATGGTTCTTACGAAAGAAAATTTTTGGAAAATCCTTTGGAAAAGTCGGAAAATTCGGCAAATCAAAAAATTATGTTTTTGTACGAGATTTGGCGCGCATTCAAACCAGATTGTCTTTTAGAAGAGAAAAATTGGAAAATCGAAGTGGAAAACTCGGAAACTTCCGGAAAAACCCGAAGAAAATTGAATTTTTTTTTCCAATGAAATTTTGAATTTTTTGTATGTTTTGATGACGGATTAGGCTCAATTAGGCTCAATCTTTTTCTATTGTGTTTGAAATTGCCAGGAGATGGTTCTTACGAAAGAAAATTTTGGGAAAATCCTTCGGAAAAGTCGGAAAATCGAAAAATTATGTTTTTGTACGGGATTTGGCGCGTATCCAAACCAGATGGGCTTTTAGAGGAGAAAAAATTGGAAAATCTGAGTGGAAAACACGGAAACTTCCGGAAAAAACCCTAGAAAATTGAATTTTTTTTTTCAATGAAATTTTGAATTTTTTGTATGTTTTGATGACCGATTAGGCTTAATCTTTTTTAATTGTATTTGAAATTGCCAGGAGGTGGTTCTTACAAAAGAAAATTTTTGGAAAATCCTTTGGAAAAGTCGGAAAATTCGGCAAATCAAAAAATTATGTTTTTGTACGAGATTTGGCGCGCAACCAAACCAGATTGTCTTTTAGAAGTGAAAAATTGGGAAAACGAAGTGGAAAACTCGGAAACTTGAAGAAAATTGAATATTTTTTCAATGAATTTTTGAATTTTTTGTATGTTTTGATGACGGATTAGGCTCAATCTTTTTCTATTGTGTTTGAAATTGCCAGGAGATGGTTCTTACAAAAGAAAATTTTTGGAAAAGTCGGGAAATTCGGCAAATCAAAAAATTATGTTTTTGTACGGGATTTGGCGCGTATCCAAACCAGATTGTTTTTTAGAAGAGAAAAATTGGGAAAACGAAGTGGAAAACTCGGAAACTTGAAGAAAATTGAATTTTTTTCATAGAATTTTTGAATTTTTTGTATGTTTTGATGATGGTAAGCGATTTTTATATATTCCATATATTTCCTTTCAACTAAATTTCACAACATTCGTCAAGTTATTTGTATTTCAATTCTCCAAGTACAAAATTGGTGCTTGTAAAAAATTAATTTTTTAACATACGGTGCTGGAATAAGCTGTTATACGTTATAACTAGCCACCACCCAACGAATGATATTTCGAAATTATATTTGAAAGTCGTTCATTCCTGCAACGAAAGTACCGAACTTCACGTTGCATGGGAAAATTAATGAATTATTAGTTCATGAATTTACATTTGATCATGACTAAATATTGTCCAAAATTAAAATAAATAAGAAAAAAAGTATTGTGATTAATACAGAGCGAATTCCTTATTTAATTTTCTTTACTCTATGTCTGATCGAGAAGAATCAAACGATAATAGTGAACTTTTAGATATCGAAAGTGAAGAAAAGTTTTTTATTAGGGAATTACCTAGTTTTAAAAGTTTTGTAGAAGAACAAGCTAACACAGACGAAGTGCAGGGTTTCGTAGAAGACCCACAAGTTTTTATTAAAGCTAGTTCTCCAATCCAAAGGTTAGCGTAGGAGAAAAATGGAGAAAGTAATCGAATTGTTTAAAGTAAATAATATTACAAAAAATATAAGTCCATTTGACGGGGACAAATCTCAAATATTTAACTTTATAAATTCAGTCGACGAAATTCTTGCTTTATGTCAGGAAATTAGAGAATTGGATTGTTTCAAGGTAATCCAAAGAAATATTCGGCAAAAAATAACCGGTAGGGCAAATCATTCGCTTACAAACCATAACATCCCAAATGATTGGGAACAGATCAAAAAGCATTTAATTGAACAATTCGCGGATAAGCGCGAAGAATCTAATTTGTTATTCGAGTTATATGGGCTGGTAAAGCAAAATTTAGAACCAAAAGTATTATACGACAGAATTTCTTCCATAAATAGCTTATTGTCAAACCAATTAAAAATAAAAGACTTAAAAGTAGAGATAGTTGAGTATAGATATAGATAATATAGAAGCACGAGCTTAATCATATTCATGGCAGGTTTAAAAGAACCACTAGGAACTTGGCTTCGGGCAAGATATCCTAAAAATCTGGAAGACACATATGAATATGTGGTAAAGGAAACCAATATTACGTCTTTGAAAGGTTCGACGCCTGAGCAGTATAAAAAAACATATAAAAACTTTACGCGAAGTCCAAATGTCCAAACTCCAAACTTTACTCGAAATCCAAATGTTCAAACTCCAAACAGGCCTAATGAACAACAATTTAAGAACGAACCGAGGACGTCTTTTGGTACACATAGACAATTTTATAACAAATTTTTTCCAAATGTAAATTCCCAAAATAAGTATGTGAAACAAAATCAAAACACATATGAAAAACCTTACGCACAAGTTAAAGTTGAGCGAGGGAAAACTTATAACATTGAGACCTCCATTGAGAATGAAAATTTTCAGGGAGAAGCCTCAGAAACTTCACAGTTGAAATAAATTTAATTAGAACTAGTGGATTGGGCTTTATAGTTTTAACCTGCGATACACAACATTTCAAATTTTTAATTGATTCCGGGTCAAATAAATCATATATACATTCTGATTTTGCCAAGGAAACGATACCCGCAGATTTAACTATAGCCAATTATAAAGACGACGTTACTCATATTAAACAAAAAATCATTAAAAAATTTAACGAGCTAAATAAACCAATAGAATTTTATATGTTCAACTTCAATGGAGTATACGACGGCCTATTGGGTATAGAAACATTAAACGAGTTAAATGCGGACATCTCATTACCTCAGAGTCGTCTATTTAACAAATTCTTTAATGAAGAAATTCATTATAAATTATGTTCGTGCGTTCCACCAATAATGGTAGAACCAAAAACAAAGCAAATTTTAGAAGTACCAGTCAGTCAAATGGCAGGGGAATTTTATACAGACCAAATTAAAATTCAAAATGATTTGTTCATTTATCCGGGAATTTATAAAATAATTAAACCAAAAATAGCTCTGATGGAGGTCGTCAACTTTTCGGACAATCCACTAGAATTCTATTTGTTACGACCATTAAAAGTAACAAACTTTAACTCGAAATATGAAGAGATAAATCTCATAGTGTCAGACCAAGAAATGGAAAAACTACAAATGAGATGAGGAAAAAAGAAAAGTAATTAGTTTGTGCCAAAAATTTAAAGAAATATTTTATAGTGAAAAAGAAAAACTAACATTCAGTAACAACATCAAACACGAAATAAAACTCTCAGATCCAAAACCGGTATATGTCAAACAGTATAGACAGCCGCAAAGTCTAAGAGAGGAAATCAGAAAACAAATCGAAAAATTATTAGACAATGGTATTATCAGGCCATCTTTTTCCCCATGGTCAAGTCCCATTGGATGGTACCAAGGAAAGAAGGTCCTGACGGTAGTAAGAAATGGCGATTGGTTATTGATTTTAGGAAATTAAATAATCAAACAATCGACGATAAATACCCGCTACCGAATATAACAAACATTCTAGATAGTTTGGGAAAGGCAACATACTTCTCAACTATTGATCTGGCAAGTGGATTTCATCAAATTGAAATCTGTGCAAATGATATACCGAAAACAGGGTTTTCAGTAGAATCCGGGCATTACGAATTTGTTCGAATGCCCTTCGGATTAAAAAATGCACCCAGTACATTCTAGAGAATAATGGATAATGTATTAGGAGACTTGCAAGGTAAGCAAGTGTTATGTTATATGGACGATATCGTAGTTTTTAGTCCAAATTTGGAGGAACATATGTACCACCTTAAACAAATATTTATTAACCCTTAGCTGGTATCGACTTCTTTTGTATCATAACTGGTATACATGGGTCAATTGGCCCACATTTTAGTTTTCCAATTTTTTAAATGAAAACACATTATTAATCATTTGTTTTTTTTCTAAAAACTAATAAGGTACTCCATTATTTTATTAAAAAAATATTATCACATACAAATTCAAAATAAAAGTACGAAAATTCAAGAGAGAGTTTCATAGTCAAAAAAATACTTATAACTGGTATTCATGGGTCAATTGACCCATGCATGTACAATTTAACTAATACCGAACTAATAAAATACACAATCGAATGCTACGCAGGTTCACAATGCTGAATGCACTAAATAGAAAAGTCACAAATGATAGAATAAAACAAAACCAAAATAACGGTGTTATTTTCAAAATAAAATCCGGTTTGGGTCAATTGACCCATCAATACCAGTTAAGGGTTAAACTTCGTCAAGCAAACTTGAAGGTACAGGTGGAAAAAACGTTCTTGTTACAAAAGGAAGTAGGTTTTCTTGGACATATAGTCTCGAAAGATGGTGTAAGACCAAATCCATCCAAAGTAGAAGCTATAAGGCAATACTAAAGTTTTACAACATAAAAATTCATATAACCACCGCGAAATCTTCTACAAGAAATAGTCCCGTAGAAAGACTGCATAACACTCTCACGGAAATTTCTAGAATAATTTTCCAACAAAACAAAAGCCTTGAGATATACGAACTATTAACAGATACAATATTAGCCTATAATAATTCAGTGCATTCAACGACAGGATTGACACCGTTTGAATTGCATAGGGGTAATATTGAGGTAAATAACATACCTAAATTAAATCCTGTTGAACCAAATAAATATCTTGCGGAAATGCGGAGGAACTTCGAAGCTTTAAATAAGGTAATAGCTGAAGAAACGCATAAGAACAAGAAAAGAACTATTGAAAAATTGAATCTAGTAAGGGATGAGCCAAAAACATTCGAGAAAAACCAAATTGGTTTTGAAAGGAACCCAACTAGAGATAAGCTCGCACCGAAATATATAAAACATAAAATCATTGAAGACAATGATGTTAACGTCACAACAAACAAACGTAGTGTGCATAAAAATAAAATTAAAAAATGAAAATACATTTTTATTTCAGGTATATCTTAATACATATCACCTTTACCAAATCTCAATCGTTAGAAATATTCGATTTAAATAACAACAAAGGAGTTATTGGGTTAAATTTGGCAAAAGCAAGAGTAATTACAACTTATACAAAATTAGTTCATGTTATAGAATTAGATAATTTAAAAACGAGTCTAGAGAACATTCAGAGTAACTATGAGGAGCTAGAAAACATCGCAAATAAACATAAGCTTCCCACTTACTTAGTAGTAACAGCAAAGAGTAAAATTCAAAATCTTCAAACTCAGTTAAACAACATTTAACCCGTAAGTAATAACAGAAGATATAAAAGAGGAGTATTTGATCCCCTGGGCACACTAATTAAAGCAATATCGGGAAATGTATGATAGATAATAACGACTACGTCGAAATACAACAGTCAATAAAAATTTTACAAGACGGAAATTACGCAGTAGTAGAAAAATTTAATAAACAGGTGGAACTAAATCACCAAATGATAGATAGATTCGAAAATGTTACTAAATACGTAAACCAAATGTCTAACCTTTTAGAGGAAATGCTAAAAAATCAAGTCAATTACTCATATACTAGTTGGGAAAATAGACTACAACAAAAGTACCACTATATACTAGACTACAATATAGAAATTCTAAAAGATCAAATAGAGGAGATTCATGAAGTGATAACGTTCGCGAAGATAAATATAATATCGAGATATATACTGGATGGTGGCGAACTGGAGTATGTTAGAAATATCTTAAATAACCAAACAATTGAAATTAGGTCGGACGAGCAATTATACGCATTATTAAATTTAAAAGCGTTTTATAACAATACCAATATTGTACTTGTTCTTGAAATACCGCAATTCCATCAGGAAATATTTTCCTTCTACTTTATTAAAACTATCCCTATCCTAAATAACCAAAAAATCCTTATAAATTCCAATCATCTAGTCCTTTCGGAAAAATTATATATGGAAATAAATAACCCATGCAACTTAGTAGAGAGTACATATTATTGCAACATTAATCAGCTATACAGCACTAGTAACAGTTGCATACCTAACCTATTATTAAACAAAATTGCACAATGTAAAACAACGGAAATTCAGCAAGAAGACGAAATCAGTCACCTGCAGCCTGAACATCTGTATATTTCATCCAGAATGGGAATAAACTTTACATCAACATGCAACAAAAACGGAGCTATCTACGGGAAAAAGCTATTAAAATTCATAGATTGCACAATCTTTAATAAAAAATGACCAATATACTAGCAAATCAATGCAGAAGAGTCATCATATCACCTGTTGTTCAACCATTTGACAGAATCAATTTAACTACCAGTTTAGAAGAAACTCTCACATTCCAGAAACTTGAGCAAATTAACTTCACAAACATCGAAGCAATAAATGGCATACAGCAATCTTTAAATCAAATGCTTTATGCGGCGTCGGCGTTCTCACTAATTACGATTATCGCAATCGTAGCAATTTCGGTTTATATTTTTAGAAAATTCAATTTCCACAAGGTCCTCATCAAGCAAGTCAGAATAAATGTCAACAAGGATGTTAACAATCTTGGAACGAAGGAGTCATATCCAACGCATACAACGACACCACGTGCAGGATGTTCAACGCAGTCAGCACAACATCTTCAAGAAATACTTAGCCACGCTGAAACATGAACCGCGATAACAAAATTATTTTTTTATAACGTTTTGAAATAATAAATTACAAAATTACATTGTTGCAACCATGTTAAAACTCTCTAGTAAGCAAATTATTTCTGATGCATATTGTATTACAATTATGCCATTTTTCATTATGTTTTAATATTAATTATTCAGATTGAAACTGTAACTTAACCGAAACCGACGTGTGTGAAAGATAGTGTCAAAAATAAAAGTTAACGTGTTTAATTAAATTAACTGAGAAGCAAAATTCCCACCACGAGGTGACAAATGCATCTATAAGAACTAAAGGTACATCTTAATTCAAATATAAGTATTAAACCTAAAACTCATATTCATCAACACAAAATTTTTCCGTAATTTTCGCGATTCTTTAAAATTGTATTTCCGCATTAAAAATGATATGTTTCGCTTAGCTTGTAAGTTTTTCCAGATATATAATGGAAATTCTTACAGGTAAGTGATATCCATAGATAGTTTTTTTAAGTTAATGGTTTAGCGTATAGTGTTCGAATAAACTTAGTGACATTAAGTTTAGTTTAAGTTAAAAGTATGTAATAAGATGTCTTAATAATTAAGAAATTATGATGCGTTGGGTGAAAAGTGTTAAAAATAAATAAAACAATAAATAATTTGGGTTAGAGCTCTCTATCTACATTAAATAATAATACAATAATATAATGAAAATACTTTGTCGGAATTGTAACATGAATGAACATGAATGGCGTCATTAATAAATTTGAATCACCAAATTGTTTTTATTGTTTATTCCTGTTAGTTATTTCTCACCATGATTATTGTAAAGAAAAAACTCAAAGTTTTTTTTTATTAATATTATTCAATAATATTTGAACCAATTACCACTAATTTTAATTATTAAATTTGCGTACTCACATAATTCACGCGATACTGATGCACACACAATCACAATCACTACTAAAATGACAATTTAATGAAACAAAAACGATTCAATATTGAAAAAAAAAACCGGTTTTACGCAACACCAATATTTTATACCAGAGGATATTTCATGTAAAAGATGTGTATTTTTTTATTGGTTTGTGTCGCGGGTGATTAAACAAAAATCATATTTTCAAATAAGGTAATTGACTTTTGATTATGATTTCCGAAAGGAAAGGTGTGCGGTAACAGCGAAGGAAGCCATATTAGAAATTGAAAGTATATTTTAATAAAGGTGAAAAACTATTTGAATTATAGTAAATTAAAGTGAAATAAAGTCAGGTTATTCTCAGGTGAGTCCTCAATTTATTACTGATTAGAAATAAACGTAATTTTGTCGAAGGATTCCCTTAATACAAAGGGAATTGGGGAAACCCATATTCCCAAAAGAAAACACGAGGTTTCGGGTTCAGATGATGAACATGTTTCTTTCAATGTCGATGAGGAAGAATTTTCTTCAGATAGTATGACTAAATCAAGAAGGAATACTAGAAATACAAATATAACGAAAAAATACAAAAATAACGAGTTAAGTGTAGTGAATATCGCAAAAGATAATACATCGAAAATGAAAAATCAAAATTTGTCAAAGAATGGAGAAAACACCAATCCCAAAACAGAGGAAGATGGAAATAAAGTAACAACACAAGTGACTAAGGTGACGACTGGAAACATGATTTCAACATCAAGTAACAAGGAAGCAGTAATGGAATTAACAAGAGAAAACAGCCAAATCAATTTCTATTCGATTCAAGACAATGGTCCGTTCAGAGTAATGGTCAAAAAAGAGAACTTAAATTTGATGAGATTAGGGAAAGTGATTAAAGTGAACAATTTATTACATGTAGAATCGGTAGAACAAAAAAGCAAGTATCTAGCGATAATTACATTTAAAAACTATAGCGAAGCGAATAAAATTATAAAAAATAAAGTTTTCCACGAGTTTGATGGTTATGAAGTATTCATTCCTAACAACTTTAACAGAACGGTCGGTGTCATAAGGGATATTCCAACAGATGTTACGGAAAAAGAATTAAGAGAAAATATAAGCACAAGTAAAGAAATTTTAAGCATTGATAGAATGTACAAATGGGATAAGACCACGAATGACAAGGTACCCATGGAACTGGTCAAACTCACATTTGCGTCGAATACTATACCAAGCAACGTAGTATTCTATGGAAATATATTAATAAAAGTAAGTCACTATATTCCAAATCCGAGGTACTGCAGAAAGTGCCAGAACTACGGTCATACGATTACAAGGTGTAGATCAAAAGATGAAAGCAAATGCGACACGTGTGCAAAAACAATGAAGGAGGGACATAATTGTGATCTGAAACCGAGATGCAAGTTTTGTGGGGATGGACATGTAACCAACCACAACCTTTGTAGGGAAAAACACAGGCAAAAAAAGATCACGGAATACATGACGATCAAAAAATGTTCATTCAAAGATGTAAAGGAGGAATTATTCAGTTTGAAACAATCAGTGCCCAATATGTGGGACTTTAAAAACTTAGATGAACTTGAAAGGGATGAGAAAAGTAAACTATATAAAACGATAAAGGAGTCCGAAGAAAAATTGAAAATACTTAACAGGTTAGTAATTGATTTAAAGAAACAATTACAAAACAAGGACACGCTATTGGAAACTTTGAGCAACAAAGTAACAAATACGAAATCATCAACAATGCACTCAGCAAATGCAAATCTAGACGCAATAGAGGTGGATAGATCTATCAATGATATATAAATGTATGACGGATAACATCAAAATAGTACAAATTAATATAAGAGGGCTAGCTAGGTAGCAATAAAAATTTGTTAGAACATTAATCATAGAAACTTGGACGAAAAACAACAAATCATTAAAGTTCAAAAACATGGATTTAATCACAGAGGACAGGGAAGACGGCTATGGAGTGGTAGGTCTTCTTATTGATAAAAGGTTTATCTGGAGGAAAATCAATCAACAGTTAAATTTAAAAAAAATAGAATACATAAAAATCAATGAGGGACTTTCCCAATATCGATTTTAGTTCATTTGTCCCCACGCTTGGGCAGCGCTGACTACTTTTTTTTTTTTACATGCAAAAATAAGTAAAATCATGTTTACAAATACAAGTTTCTTGTCTAAATTAGTGGATGTCCCCCTACTTTTTTTTTATGATTAATAAAGATGAGTATGTTGCGATTAATAATAAATAACAAATTTTAAAATTAATTTAGTCGAAATTAATAATTTAATGAAACATTCAAGACCATTTTAACCATATAAAACTACATACGAAATATTTTAGCCGCCAGTCAGCAAGCGTTGGAATTATATTTGGGAAAATCACTAATTGTAAACTTAATAATTTTGAAATAAATATCATAGCTTTTTATAATAATAATACATATAAATCGGCGGAAATTATCGAAGATTTCGATAAAATCATAAATCACAAGTATGAAACAAACAATCTAATTGCAGGTGATATAAACGCTCACAATTATTTGTGGGAAGCTAATTCTAAAAATTGTAGATTGGGGAATCTGATAGCAAATCTAATAACTGGTAGCAAATTTATATTGTTGAATGATGGCACATCTACAAGGCAAGATCTAAGATACTACACCACAACCGCACCAGATATCACACTTTGCAGTAGAGAGATGGCAGGTAGAATGTCTTGGAGTTCTACAACAGATAATTTAGGCAGTGACCACTTTCCCATAATAATGGAATACAACTCTAGATTTTTAACGAAAACACAAATAACAAATTGGAAGAAAATTATTAACGATTTTAATAGACTTGATCTGGAAAACATGGAGGACATTGAAAGTAATCTGAGAGAAACGATAAATAAAAGCACAAGGTTTAGATACATCAACCATTCGTCAAAACCTAAACCATGGTGGAACAATAACTTACAGAAGTTGTGGGACATCAAATCAGCGAAACAAAGGATATACAATAGAAACAAAAACCTCTACACAGCACAGGAATTAACAGAAGCCACAAATAAATTAAAACAAAGCATAAAGAGAGAAAAAAAAATAAGCTGGTTAAATTTTTTAGAAAATATAGATAAGGATGCAAATTGTTCAGAAATGTGGAGGAAAATTAATAAAATAAGAAATAGAAAGATATCTAGCTTTGACATACTTAATGATAGCAATACAGCAAAAAAAATTCTAGATTATAACTTCCCAAATTCAGAAGAGCTAATGAATATACCATTGAAGGAGTCAATGCAATAAACACGGAAAAGTTTAAGGCTAACGAAGTAAAAGAAATCATTAAAAAATCTAAAAATTCAGCTCCGGGATATGATCTGATAAGCTACAAAGTACTATAAGCAATTATGAACACAAATAACAACTTTATTGAATCACTAACAAAATACTTTAACAATATTTGGACAAACAATGTTTTTCCGAAAGGTTGGAAGAACGCCATAGTAATAGCAATATTCAAAAAAAAAGGGATTAGAAAAAAACGATTACCATAATTACAGGGCAATATGTCTATTGCCAATATTCTCAAAGATTTTTAGTAAATTAATTCTCAATCGATTAAACGTACACATAGGGGAGAAAGCAATACTAAACCACCTGAATTTTGGCTTCAGAAAGAGGAAAAATATCAACGACTACATGGTAGAATTGTTCAAACATGTACATAGAGAGAAAACGAGAGGGGTCAAAACATTAATATTAAACATGGACTTGGAAAAAGCTTTTGATAGTGTAGATAAAGTAATACTTATAGAAATCCTGGAAACATTAGAATTCCCAAAAAATTTGATAAACTGGATTTATCTTTTTTTAACGAATAGGAACATCGCCACAAAAAATCAGAAAGATAATGATCACTCAACAAATGCGAGTGTGCCCCAAGGTAGCTGTTTGAGCCCTACACTTTTTAATATATTCACACACGGACTACATAAAATAAGCAGCGAACATACGAAAATATTCCAATTTGCGGACGATATACATATGTGTGATCATTAGTGGAAAGAATTTTGAAGAACTGCAGTTGAATACTAACAAAACAGTGGATAGCTTACAGATAACGTTAAATTACTTAAAATTAAAAATAAACAAAGATAAAACGCACTTTATGAGATTTTTCACTAACAAGAACAACAAAAATAAGATAAATATAAAGTTCAATGATGTCTATATTGAAGAAAAGACTTGTTCAAAAATATTTGGAATCACAATCTCTAATAGACTAAACTTAACTAAGCACTATAATAACACAAGAAACGACATCCAAAAATCTTTAAATATTATGAAAACGCTTTCACACAAAGAGGGCGGTACACATCCTGAAATATTATTAAGACTACACAAGAGTTTAATCATACCAAAAATAGAGTTCGCTTCCATAGTAACAGAGGACATAAACAACATGGAAAATAATATATGTCAAAAAATAAATAATACTAGCTTAAGAATATGTTTGGGACTCTCAAAAACCACTCCGATTCCAATAATCCTAGCAGAATCACTTCAAACTACCAGCGTGCTAAAAAACAAATCAAAGTCACTGAAATATATAGCAAGTCATTTATTCAGGAACACTTTAATAGGAGCAGAAATTAAGAATAACAACTCACTGGAAAAACTAAACAGGCTTTATAACTCATATACAATCTTTAAGGAGATTAAACCAATCCATCAAAAAAAAAAACAAATCCTCAGAATGTACAAATTGAATTAAAAATTTTAGGATTAAATAATAAAAATTCTACAAATAAATCAATAATGAGAAGTTTAACAGTACAATCACTTGCAAAGTATGAAGGATGGGATTAGATATACACAGATGGTTCTGTGAAAAATAAGTTGGCAACTCAGAGAGAAAATTTGCAATAAAATTAGACAACGTTACATACATAAAAAATACCGAGTGTATAGGGATAAAGATAGCTACAGTATTAGCCCAGCTTAATAAAAATAATAAGATCCTCATAATTTCAGACTCACTAAGTGCATGTTCATCTATTAACACGGCAATAAGACAGAGCACTAACAAACATTATGAGAATAAAATTAAAGATTGGATTGGACATAATAAAAATAAACATATTATGATGAAATGGATCCCGAGCCACATAAATATCCGAGGAAATGAGATGGCTGATAATCTAGCGAAAAAGGCATTAGTAAACCCGACACATACATACAAAAATGACATTTCCATAAGAGATATTAACAAGATAATAAAAGATAAAATAAACGAAGAATGGGAAGTGGTCTTTTCCAACTTAACACAAAACAAAGGAAATTTCTACAAAAATTTTAACACATCACCTCCAAAAGAATTTTGGTTCAAAAACAGTAAATTAACAGCGACAGAGATTAAAACAATTACAAGAATAAGGACAGGACATGCATACGATAAAAAATTCAAGGTGTTAATTGGATTAGAAAACGATGGAAATTGCGACTACTGTGAGGTATTAGAAGACAGCACACACATTATAAGTAATTGCACCAAATATGAACATGCAAGGAACAAATATCACTCAATGATGAATTTTTCTCTCATCGACATTCTAAATAGAAACAATCAAACACAATTAAAATCAATAATAATGTTCTTAAAAGACATAAATTACGTTCTGTGATCATGGTAATTTGGGCACTCATAAATAATAAAATAAAAAATCTTTTATTTTATTTGATAATTTCTAATTTGGCAAAATTTTGATGTTACACATACAATACAATTAAAATATTACTTTTGGGCATGGTTAAGGGAGCAGGCTCATATTGGTTGAGGTGTGGGCTGCTAGTAATTCCAAATAGTATGATCTTGCTCTTTTAATTAATTTCATTAACATGTAAACATAGTAAAATAATTTATAAGAAGAGGAGAAATTGTTAAGAGTTTGCAATTCAGTTTCGATCTGCGAGCATGTGAAAAATAAATCATCTTTCAGTACATCTCATCAGGCTATAGCGACTGAACTGCTAATTTATTACACTGATTTTTTCCTATATATAGGAATCAACCGTGCACTTGTAAGTATTAGCGAATTTTTACATTTCCCTTTCTAAACTTTTAACAATTTCAATGTTATTGTATTTAACGCATACATGCGGTTACTATGTTCAAACTTTTTTAAATTATTTTGGTATAGGAAAAAATCAGTGTAATAAATTAGCAGTTCAGTCGCTATAGCCTGATGAGATGTACTGAAAGATGATTTATTTTTCACATGCTCGCAGATCGAAACTGAATTGCAAACTCTTAACAATTTCTCCTCTTCTTATAAAATATTTATCAATTTGAAATATACCAAAATAATTTAAAAAAGTTTGAACATAGTAACCGCATGTATGCGTTAAATACAATAACATTGAAATTGTTAAAAGTTTAGAAAGGGGAATGTAAAAATTCGCTAATACTTACAAGTGCACGGTTGATTCCTATACATATATAGGAAAAAATCAGTGTAATAAATTAGCAGTTCAGTCGCTATAGCCTGATGAGATGTACTGAAAGATGATTTATTTTTCACATGCTCGCAGATCGAAACTGAATTGCAAACTCTTAACAATTTCTCCTCTTCTTATAAAATATTTATCAATTTGGAATATACCAAAATAATTTAAAAAAGTTTGAACATAGTAACCGCATGTATGCGTTAAATACAATAACATTGAAATTGTTAAAAGTTTAGAAAGGGGAATGTAAAAATTCGCTAATACTTACAAGTGCACGGTTGATTCCTATATATAGGAAAAAATCAGTGTAATAAATTAGCAGTTCAGTCGCTATAGCCTGATGAGATGTACTGAAAGATGATTTATTTTTCACATGCTCGCAGATCGAAACTGAATTGCAAACTCTTAACAATTTCTCCTCTTCTTATAAAATATTTATCAATTTGGAATATACCAAAATAATTTAAAAAAGTTTGAACATAGTAAAATAAGTACATATAAGGGTGGTGGATTAACAAACATAAAAACATAAGAAAAAAAAAAAAAAATTTAAAATCGGATTATAACCAGGGTTATAAGAAAATAGAATAAGCAATTTGGATTGTATAATTGAATTAGAAAAATTAAAAAAAAAAAAATAAAGAAAAATAATAGCTTTGCAATATTTACATAAATGTAATCTAATTGCTAGAGAATTAAAAGCATTAATTTAAGTCATTATAAGTTAATAGAATAAGTAGAAGGGAATAATCCCATAATGTTATTGTATTAAAGCTTTGTACATATTTCAAAAAAGAAAAAACAAGTTTGAAACCCAGATTGGCGATGGTTGGACTTATAGCAATATAAGTTCAATTAATTGTTAGTTACAAATAAGAATCCATGGTTTCAGCCAGCCCTTCCGTAGAGAAGAGTCTGTAAACGTCAAGTGGATGTCCAGTTTACTAGGTCATATGACTGGAGACGGCTGACCACAACAAACCAATAAACAAAACAAAACAAAAACAAAAAAAAGTCACTGGAAGCGCTAATTGGAAATCATTACAAAGTAGGTCATATTAGGTCTCAGATCTTGACCACAACAAAAGGAAACACAAAAAAAAAAAAAAAAAAAAGTTACTTTAGCGTATAGTGTTCGAATAAACTTAGTGAGATTAAGTTTAGTTTAAGTTAAAAGTATGTAATAAGATGTCTTAATAATTAAGAAATTATGATAGTTAGGTGAAAAGTATTAAAAATAAATAAATCAATAAATAATTTGGGTTAGAGCTCTCTATCTACATTAAATAATAATACAATAATATAATGAAAATACTTTGTCGAAATTGTAACATGAATGGCATCATTATTAAATTTGAATCACCAAATTGTTTTTATTGTTTATTCCTGCTAAATTTTCCCATTGAAATCCAATTTCAAAGGCAAACCAATAATCACAAAATGATAGGAATCAATCGTAATGCATTTTAAAACATTGCGGGTCATTTGAATATATGTATATGAACATGATTAAAACGGTGAATCAATATGATGCGAATAATCTTATTCTTGTACTTACAATTTAATAAAGATTTGTAAACTAATTTTCACTTATGCATGGCTTATTTTTTTCTTTATACATTTACACACTTATTTACACTTTACAGAACTACATTACATTTAATAAAATAAATTCAAAATGCCATCCATTATTTTAATCTAATCACATGAAATAAAATATGAAACAAACGAATCGAAAATTACAGTTAAATTTTTTTTTTTTTTAGTTTTGGTGTTATACGCATACAGCGCTATGCATAAGAAAAAATTAATTTTCTATGTTTCATCATCAGTATTTAGTGAAGACCCATTTAATAAAAAATACTACATGCTTTAAAGTTTTTATACGCAAGTTTAACGTATTTACTACAGCGATATGCCGGCCGACAAATGTATTTTGAAATCGTCAATTACCGAATTACCATAATTTCTTACCACAGTTAAAATATTAACATTGACAGACACAGAGTTAATCGCGATTTTCAGCTGTCATTTTTGTCAAAAATCGAATTGTGGAAACAAAATAATCCGGTTTAGGTGAAAATCGTGTAATGAAAGACAACTGTCATTACACAATCTTCACAAAAAACTGGATTATTTTGTTTCAACAACGCGATAACTTTGTGTCTGTCTACCGTATAAGTAGTGAATCCACTCAAAATAACAACAAAAACCATGTAACCACCAAAACAAAATTTTAGTCAGATCACTTTTAACTAATAAACTAACAATAAGATAATATTAATCATTGTTTGTAAAGGAAACTAATTCATTGTAAAAATCAACAAATCCATTAGCTGTCCATAATAAACCTTTTCAAAATATACGCCCAATAATTGCAAAGGTTTCTGTGCTCCAACAAAAAACCAGCTCGTCGAATTAAAACAATAGACACTTACCCATGTTGGATATTCGTCTTGATTAAGACCATTTCGATGAGGCATCATATACAATAAACAAAATTATAAAATTAAATTCGTAAAACATAAAATTCGTCTTTGTGGTCGTTTTAAATATTTTTATATAAACATATGACAATTATTGTCTTTTAAAGACATATGTGTATGTGGTTTTCCACATTGGTCCACACTAAAATGATTAAACGTCAAAACAAATATATATGAGCAAAAAATCAAAGACACTAAATATATTACATAGACCATATAGACAATAAACAAATGTTGTCTTAAGCGCTACTTAGTTATATAGACGAAAACGAAACGAAAACGAAACGGACTGAAACGAAAGACGGAGAAGACATGGTTATATAGACGAATTGACGAATTCGTTTTTTGACGTTTGAAAATTTGGTTATACATATTTTATTTCAAGAATTTACTGTCGTGCAATTATAAAATTATTCAAATAAAATAAGTTTTGACAAAAAATGGACACCGACTTTTATTTAAATTAGTATTTTATTACTAATAAAAAAAAAACAAATAACAAATTTTAAGGGTTAGTAAAAAAACAGAACCGATAGTGAATTACCGGAAGAACGAAACGAAAGCAAATTGAATTGAATCAATTTCACCGTCCGTCTTCGTTTCGTTTCGTCTATATAATTGGTCTCATATGCTTTCATGTATTCAATTCATTCGTTCCGTTTCGTTTTCGTTTCGTTTTCGTCTATATAACCAGCGCTTTACTTTGGGAATTTTACAACAACAATGCCGTGTACATTCATTCCGGATGAATATGCAAAAAATATTGGCTGCTTTTTAATACGATCGGCAGCAAAGTAAACACAAATGATGATAACAAAAACAATGTAAATTGTTTAGAAATGTCAAAATGAGTAAAACCTAAGTCTATTCAGAATAAGCAAACGTCCCCTTGGGAAATAAAATACAACTATCGTAATCGGTTCGTTTTTTACGGATAATTACTGAAGTTACATGTTGAACTGAAATGATGACCGACTGAAACTTAACGAAAAGTCTAACATGTAAACCGCAACCCAACCGAAATTGCGACCGAAATAATGACCGAGTCAGTCGGTTAACATTAGGTTGGTTGAGTCGGTTTAAATCTTCGGTGTAACATGTAACTTCGGACTGACTGAAATAACATTTCACGAGCTTATTTCTAGGTTAAATCTTAGAAGAATAAATCATCAATTGAAGTACAAAACACAGAATGAGTTAAAAAAAAGAAATTTGTTGTCAGTTGTAGAAGTGGATGTTTTACTAGATGTGTTAGTTTTGATTTTGTTTAGTTTAATTTTGTTGTTGTACAATTGGACATTTATACGTCATCTCGGTCACAAAATAGAACACACATGTAACTTTTGACTGAAAGCTTCGTTCAGTCAATTTTCAGTTCACAACTCGGTCGGTCATGTTTCGGTTCAACATGTAACTTCAGTAAATGTATTTTGTTTACAGGGTTGGGACACACCATATATTGAGCAAATAGTCGCCATATTTGTATTTACTCATAAGTTCAATAGTCAAATAACAAAGTTTTGTTACATATACATATTTTTCAAACAATAAAAAAGAAAGAAAATTATCTTTTTAAATTTTTTAATATATAAACATAAATATATGTGTGTATATTTAATAAAAGCGCTGTGATTTGAATTATATACAAATTATAATAATAAAGTTATTTGTATAGAAATTATTGTTTTATGTAAAGTTTGTGCTACGGAGTGTGCAGGAAATAAATTTACACACGGCATAAGAGAGAAGAAGCACCTCACATTCAGAATTTTGTTGGCGAGCATATTTTCCTAGCGTCTGGGCAATAGTGACGTGGCGTTCCACGTTATAAATAAATCAAAATTGCTAAATTATTTATTATAGTGTAATTTAAAAGTAGTAAAACAAAAAAACATGGGATTAACAATTTCAAGCTTATTGACACGTCTCTTCGGTAAAAAACAAATGAGAATTTTAATGGGTGAGGTTATATTTTTTTTTTTTTTATCATATTTACAACTATTTTAACGTGCCGTAACCGTATTATTTTTAGTTGGATTGGATGCGGCCGGTAAAACTACTATTTTATATAAACTTAAATTGGGCGAAATTGTTACAACAATTCCAACCATTGGTTTTAATGTAGAAACAGTTGAATATAAAAATATTTGCTTTACCGTATGGGATGTTGGTGGCCAAGATAAAATACGGCCATTGTGGCGGCATTATTTCCAAAATACCCAAGGATTAATATTTGTAGTCGATTCCAATGATCGAGAACGTATTACGGAAGCAGAAAAAGAGTTGCAAAATATGCTGCAAGAAGATGAATTGAGGGATGCTGTTCTACTAGTATTTGCCAATAAACAAGATTTACCAAATGCCATGACAGCAGCTGAATTAACTGATAAGTTGCATTTAAATCAATTACGTAATAGACATTGGTATATTCAAGCAACGTGTGCCACACAAGGCCATGGTTTATATGAAGGCCTCGATTGGTTATCAACTGAACTAGCCAAGAAATGATAAAATTTACTAAAAATATGGTCTTTTTTTAATTACACCTCTATAAATTGTATATTATAAATTGCTTTCCAACAAAAATAAACGAAAAGTTTAAAACAACTAAAATGGTTATATCTACATATATATATATTGAAATATTTTGTTTTTAATTAATTATTATATATTAATTTAATTATATATGTACCAAATGGAATCGCAACGTACTTTAAAAATTATGCGTTTTATTTTTTATATCTTTACTCGGCGTTCAAACTGTCTAAACGTCGTATTGAATGGTAGCCTTAAGTTATTTAGGCTTTTCGCAATTCAGCACTTGTTTAAACAAAATCCGGATAAAATGAAAACATTAAACAAGCAATTATTAAACTATTGTGGAAATCGTACAAAAGGGAAGTAATAATGATTACTTCCATTTGATCAAGAAAGCTTTCGATTAGTGGCACAAAGGATTAATCAAAAGTACGAAAACAATCCTCAAACATGTATTTTGTCACTAAAATCGAAAACATTTTCTGTGTTTTGAATAGGAGGACTTTGTTTGCCATCGGATAACGCTCACCACTTGCCGATGAAATATCTGAAACTATGCTACGTCTTAATATAAATATGTACTTACACGTCAATAAAATGATGACATCATCTGATTACCGAGAAATAAAAATTAAAAAGGTAAAGGTATTAGTCCTATGCAAACCGCAAGTGACATCAAACATTTGATCATCATCATACAACATCACAGGCTTCTGTGGTACACGTGAGCAAAATGATCTATTAAAACGAAACTAACAAGGTTATTCCCTTGGTCGCGGCACTTCATTCGACGTGACAATTGTCGTGTCACTTGAATTTTAAATTGGTATTCTCTTAGTCGATTGCAGTGATAATATAAGAGAATGGGACGTAAAAGGATGTCTGTCTCTTCAAACGACGATTGTTGCATCGATCGACTAAGAGAATATCAAAATTTGACTGTCCGTACATGTGAGAAGTGACACGACTAAGGGAATAGGGATGTAAAATTTGGCCGTTTGACACACATTTACGCAATGCTTTTGTAACAATAATATTTGTGCAAATTTCAAATGAGGACAAAATGTAGTACATTTTTGCCATTTTCGTTTTAATAATGTACAAATCTTAGACTATACAATAGAATATTCTATGGTCTAAGGTACAAATGATGGATGGTGATGTGTTGTATAACAATTTTAAACATCTACATAGGTACTGTGTTTTACAACACTCACAACTTCTGCAAACCCACTGTACCATTGTATATACACCTAAACATACACACGTCTATTATCACTTTCAGAAAATTCTGGATTACTTACTTGGATGTGGTTGTCTGCACAGATTGAAAAGACACGACATCAGTTATGCCACAAAACAGATACTACATGTGGTAGTAATCTTAACATTTTCAACTGATATTATAGAAAACTGGCATAAAATTTAATTTAATTCATTATTTCATAACTATTTATGTATCGTAGCATCCCACAGTACATTATAAGGTAATATATTGCGCGGGATGTCAAAAAAATACAACAACAACAACGGCGGAGATCGTGACTGAAATGTTTATGAACTATTTAAACAATAATACATTGTTAATTATTTTGAATTAAAGTCCAGTATAATTTTTCACACAATTTTAATAATATTATTCACTCGAACACTCAAAATTATTAAGCAAAACTCACAAACACGATTTGTTTGGTCACGATGTCCGCCATATTAAAATATTTTTTAACATACAAGATGCGCAAGAAACATCGGAGTATATGGGTGCGGTCAAAAATTCAGCTGCTGCGCAGCTTAAGCTGCACCAAAAAATTGAAAAGCAGGCGAAATGTAAAAAATATTGGCTGCATTTTTATACGACCGGCAGCCTGACTGCAAGTTTGTAAGATATTTGTCATTTAGCTGCTTTTATAATTTCTCGTGATTACGAATAATTGAGAGAAATCGTGTTCTTTTATTTTATTTCACCAACAATAATGCATAAAATTAAATTTTTAAACAAAAATTGACATTTTCAGATTTTGCATCCACTTTAATGTGACTGCGTAAACTGCGCAGCTTCACTTTATTTGCTGCATTTTAATCCGACGAAATGCGCAGCTTCGGCTGCAAATCTTAATTTTTGACCGACTTGCTGCATAAACTGCGCAGCGGCTGAATTCTAGACCGCACGGTATTACCTTTATTATGTGTACTGTGCGTTGATACAATCGAATATCATCTTCTATTTTTCAATTTTGTACAATTATTTGACATTATTCTAGCTAAGATTATTTTATCTGCAAATTTTCTTATTTACTGCACTGCATGCAACTACACTACAATCTTGAAAGATCGCCTTTTGTTTGGCTCCATAAACCTTTCTATGTTTTCAATACACAACTTCAAAATTTAAGATGTCCCCGTTCCAGAAAGCAGTTAAAAATTGTTGCCCAAGATTTTTTAAAGTCACACCGGGTTAAACAATTTGAGCAAATATGTTGACCGTGAATATTATTTCGGTACACGACAACTCGGCGAAACCAACTCGGCGACGACCAACTCGACGACGGTAAACTAAGTAGGCTAGGCGACAACAAATTGGACGACGATCAACCAGTCGACGACCACCTCGGTGACGGACAACTCGGCAACGACCAACTCGGCGACGGTCAGCTCAGCAGTAAGCAATAAAAATGATATATTTTAAAATCCCGCTTTTCAAAATCTTGGTTTTGAAAGACGTATTTTTTTTTAATTCGAGCCGCCCTTTCTGAAGAAGGAGAATTTTAATTTAAAGTAAAATAAAAATAAAAACCTGGGGGCCTATTACGAAATTTATCCGATATCATAAAATCCGATCCGCCGCGGATATTCCTATTATGAAACAAAAAAATCCGAACGTTAGCGGATTTTACGAAAATACAAATGTCAAATCCGATTGGTATTTAAGTGGCGGATATCGTTGAACACGAACGAAATAAAGTTTGTTTAGTTTATTTCTGTGCAAATTATAATTTAAAAAAATAAAATAAAAATATTTTAAAATATAATTATGGAAAAAAAATTGACTTCGATCCTCTATATTTAGTTATTAGAACTAATTTTATTCATCCATATTTGACAATTCAAATACAAGTTTCATAATAGGAATATCCGCCGCTCGGATTTTACGATATCGGATAAATTTCATAATAGGCCCCCGGGATTTTCTGAAAATTGGGATTTTTATTCGCCGAGTTGGTCGTCGCCGAGCTTACCGTCACCGAATTGGTCGCCGCCGAGTTGACCGTGTTCGATATTATTTTGTACATCTTAGTAGAATGTGATAGACATTAAGCAATTCATAAGTCTAATAATTACTGATGAAACCTTTTAACGTATTTTTATGCATTACGCTTAACCTACATATTTTGAGAAATCGAGTCAAGTTACCCCTTGACAGACTGCGATTTATTAAATCCGATTCGTTTTAAATTACGGTTAATACTGTTATTGTTTTCATAATATTTGTTAAACTAATACACTCCCATTACATCGTTTTAGTCACTAAATTCAAAATAAATCATAAATACCGTAAATCTAACTACGGCTAATCTCGAAAATTCACTAAATCGGTCTAGGGCTTTTGTGGACCACAAAATAGAATCAATTATGTAATTATTTATTGCAAACTAGTGTCGTGGAACACACCGGATGGCCCTGGACTGGACAATGGATGTGAGGATTGGAAATTGAATACTATAGAATTATGAACTTGAGGTTATTAGAATATAGTTAGAAGTTCAAAGAATAAAAAACGAATATATATATATATATATATATTGTATATATATATATTTCTTGACACAGTAAATATATAATATGCATATATTTATTTGTTTTTATTTACATTTACAATTGTATTTTGTTACCTCCACATACGTTTATAATGCGTGGTTTTTTTTTTTACTAAAAAATAGATTTTAAATATTTTAATCGTTATAAAAAAACGTTATTGTAAAATGGAAAAATAATAATTTTGTAAAAACGACTAAAAAAATCAATTTATTTTTAAATTTATGCAATAATGAAATAAGGAACTCGATAAATGAATTTGTTCCTATCAAATATTTATATTGTACATGCTCCGTACTGAGTCTAGTTTAATCCAGGTTTAGTAGTTAACTCGACTCTGATGGTTTAGAAATGATTACTACATGGTTTACTGATTTTGATTTGAACCGAAGAACACGGACCCAAAATGATTTGAATATTTTATTAAATTTAAACAATATAATTTAGGATAATTTCTTGTTAGGATATAATTTCAAGTATCAAGAAGAGTAACCTACCTAATTAAAAAAAAAAATTGTTTTATACTTAAATTTTTTAGTTACTATACCTAGCCTATATGCCTACTTTTTCAGTTTTTTAGGAAATATTATTATAAATGTACATTTCTTATTTTAAGATCAAACTGTAAACGTAGCTAAAGTAAAAAGACCCTCCAAAAAAAAATTCTCCCGATTATTTTTCCCCATTTTTCTATTTTCTTCAAATAATTTTTGCTACGTTTACAATTAAATATTAATTTTGCAATTTCATATCATTACAGTTACTAATTTATATTATATCAAATAAAAAAATATTTATATTATTTTTAAATGGATTAAATAATATATAAGAACACAGTACTATAAAAAACAAAAATTTTAGTCTGTGTAATAAGAGATAGTTATCAAAAAAAAAAAAAGAAATTAGTAAATAGTTTTTTTTTTTGTATTTTATCCTGTATAAACGATAAATTGTGAGTTATCCATGTCCGACACTTCGACTTTTACGTAAGTTGGATTACCCGCCATATTGATTGAGTTACGATTACTGACGGTATTTCTTCTTAAAATATAAAAATCAAAATGATAATAGATCGTTATGGATATTACTTATATATATACTTGGTTCAACTTACTTGGCTTTTGCGTGGGTTAGAATATGGGATTTTAAATTAGTCGATTGAGCAAACCTTTTATTACATCCTTCAAATGGACATACATATGGCCTATCACCAGTGTGTATTCTCACATGTGTTCTATAATATAAAACAATAATATTTATTAATTAATATAATTATCTATAAAAAATAAATTTCTTAGAATTAAGTTAGCTAGGGTTGTCAGATTGGGCAAATGAAAAATAATAACATCAACAATAGAGTGTTAAAATTCCGTTTGAAATGTTCCCAAGAATAAACTATGTACTCCGTTACCCCTATTTCTAACTTCTTCATTGATGGTTCAAAACGGGATGGAAGAGTCGGGGCTGGGGTGTTCTGCGAGGAACTTATGTTAAACCTCTCCTTCTGTCTCTGTAACTGCGATAAAGGAAGTCGTGGACTGGTTGAGGTATAATGTAATATCGACTTGTGATATTCGCATATATACGGACATTCAGGCTGCCATTAAAGCGCTTCAATCACACATCCTCACGTCGAAAGTAGTCCGGAACTGTCTCTCATCTCTTAGCGAGATGGCAGATTAGTTCAACATTCACATTATATGGGTACCAGGACCTTTCATTAGTACAGGGAATATAAAAGCCGATGAACTGCAAACAGCAAAAAGGATATTGAAATGCCTCTTGCGGTATGCAAACTGCTGCTTCAGGAGGAAGCTAGTAAGTTGACGAATGACAGATGGTCAAATAGTACCTCATGCGTAATAACTCGGCAGGTCTGGCCAAAGTTGGACTTGGCGAGGTCCAAACAGCTGATCTCACTTTAGCGGAGTCAGATCAGTGTGGTTGTTGGAGTGATTACGGGGCACTGTCTCATAGGCAGACATGCGAGTAAACTTGGTTTCTTCTCACATGACTACTGTCGTAGTTGCGAGAAGGAAGAGACAGTACTTCTATATATACTATACTATCTTCTTTGCACCTGTTCTCGTCTGGCACGACTGGATTTTCTAGGGGCACTCTTTTTCAACGACCTGACGGAACTCAGCAGGATGGACGTCAGGAGTAGGTACGTACGTACTGCCTCCTCGCGGTAACCACCGGTAACTGTAACCATTAGGCAGAATGTGACCTTTTATGACAGGCAAAAGTACGGCGCAAAAGAAGAAAACTTTGACAAAAAATCCCTAATCTAAGGTGGAACAGCATATGCCGAAGGAAGTCCATATATGCGAACTCTGGATACCAGGCACCCTCCAGTTTTATTTAGCCTTCCTGTAGTAAAGTTGTGGTGACCTACAGGCGACTTTTTATTTCCAGCAACTCGCAAGAGTAAAATCAAAACGGTAGATGAGGCACGGATCGGAATACACAGGAGTGGGTCTGCCCTCTCGAAGTCCTTGAGGCCCAATGCTACCGCTTTTTTAGCAGAAGTAAATGTTATTACATCTAGGAGGAAGAGCAATGAGCCCAGATAGTATGTATCACGTACCGTTAAGCAGTATTATCAGGTTCATTAAGAGCCTGAATATTGACTGAACGGATAATTAAGTAGGGCTTGATGTACAAAAGATCTTTTAGGTCGCAGTGTGGGGTGGCTTGAGCCCCTAAAAGGCCCTCAAGTAATAATAAATTAATAAAACCGGTTTTTAAGAATAATAAATCCGGTTTTTCGGTGACGTAAAAAAGTAAAAAAAAAAACAGTTTCTCGGTTACCGGAAATTGGCCATTTTTCGTGTGTCTTATCACTCATCAGATTTATTAAGAGTCAAAAAATACGTGGTCTGGTATAGGCAGTTTTAGACGAGTAAAGTGTTTCGGGCAAAATCAAAGAATCATATTGAAAGAATTACCTAAATAAATTAACACAAAAAATATAAACGCAGCGAAATTTCTTATGAGGAATACAAAACGATACGGAACACCTGCAAACAAACCGGTGGTAGAGAAGCAAAAAGAGCCGACAGCAAGAAAACCAATGTGGCTTCCGAGTTGAAAATTTCATATTTACAAGCCGACCTATTGGCGAGCGTCTTCAAATCGAACTCAACATTAGTTGTCCCAGATGGAATTGGACCTCCATTAATTCCATATTGTGGTTCTAAAATGAGCCCCGTCTCCATCTCGGAGGAAATTGTCTTTACGAATCTGAAGTCAATGAATGCAAACACGTCCACCGGACCTGATGGAATTCCAGTTCGAATATTGAAGGAATTTTCCAGTGAATTGGCTCTTACCGGAATCCCTCAGGGGTCACCTTTGGCACCGACCCTGATTTTGCTATACATCAACGATTTGCTGGATAGCACTGTAAAACCTATCCATAGCTTTGCGGATGATGCCACATTGCATTCTTCTATTTCATTCGAGGCGGAGCCTAGCATTACAGATCTAAATAATAAACGGGCAGAAGTCGTAACTTCTCTTAATTCCGATTTAAGTACAATATTTGAGTGAGGTAAACTTAGTACAATTTAACGAAAAAAAGACAAATACATATGTATGCAACGACTACGCATTTATGGTAAAAAACCATATCCTTGTGGGTTGCGACTCAATTCGACTGCTTGGTGTTCAAATAAGTAATACACTCAAATGGAATGAACACCTATATGCATTGGCTAAATCAGCTTAAAAATAACTCGGGTTTCTGAATCGATGCAGAAGGTTTTCTAAATCGTATCAAGTTCTCCAAATTTATAAAACCTTCATCCGACCATGTATAGAGTATTGCTGTCAAGTTTGGGGAGGTGCGTCTGATATCATCCTCCACTTATTGGACAGGGTTCAACGCCGCGCTATCAGAATAATACGGAATCCCAGACTTACTCAAGAACTAGACAGTTTACAGATTTTGCAGAAACTTTACGTCTCCTACAGATGCTTACATGGTAAATGTTTTGCAGAACTATCGGAGAAAATACCACCATTCGTTACAACAACAAGAATAACAAGAGGAACAACCAATGCACATAGGTTTACAATGAAGCTCCCGAAACCTCGAACTGAAGAAACCAAGCGCGAATTTTTATACCGAATATCAAAAAAGTGAAATTCGCTAATACTCTTCAAATTTCCGAAGGAATACAAAATGAATAAATTTAAGGTAGCTATTAATCTTTACTTGCACGATTGCGCATTGGGTGCAGAAGCTTTGACAGTTACAAGGAGCCAGGACCGTTAATAAGCCTGCTCTGCACTTAAAACAAATCCTAGAACTGAATTTAATCAAAGACTTTGTACTTGCTTTGATGATAATAACAGTTAACTTAATGCTGCTATTCCAGAAAAGTCCGAATTTCATAGAAGCTTAAACTGGGATAACGGTATTGCAACCATCTCTACATAAGATGACGACCCGCATCCATAAAATCTGTTCAAAACTCTCTTGGCGCATAACAATTTTATCAATTTTGTTGTGCATTGCCAATTTTATTCTATTATTGACTAAATTGCACAATAACCGGACTTTCACTCTGACACGGATGAAGATTCTGGCGACGAAGATGAAAGCGATCCCAATTCCCTTACCAAAAATCAGCTTTTGACAGAAGTGGAACTAAACTTTGATAATAATGAACCCGATGAAGAAAATTGCCATGAACTGATTGTGGACGTATCAACGAATTTGGCACAAAAAAGAATCACGCAATAGTGGAAAAAAGGGAATGAAGAGGATCTTCGATTGGCGGCATTTTTTACACATAAAAAGTGGGAAGGCACAAAAAGCTACCCACTTATTCTAAGTATATAAAGTGAAATTATTTGTTCCGCCAACTTTCGTAGAATCAATCGTAAACAATACAGTAAATTACGCTGCAACAAAACGAAACAAAATTATAAACATCGAACCCGACGATTTTTATGCATTTTACGGGGTAATGATTTTGTCAGGATACAACACAGTTCCGCGCAGACATCTTTATTGGGCAACCGATGCGACGTAATACATTTGAAGACATATTTGTCAATATTCATTTCTGCGACAACGACTTAATCGACAAGGACACGAGGGCCCGATTTTCAAAAATACGACCATGCATCAATCATTTTAATGAATTGTTTTTGAAATATGCACCAATTGGAATGAACATTTCTATCGACGAAGCTATGGTTCCGTACTACGGCAAGCATCCATGCATAGCATCAAAGCATGGGTATCCCTAGTCCTTCATGATATTGCTACTTATTCGATATCTACCAGGCCCGCAATCAGGAACATGATATGACATTGTGCTTTAGAGAATCTATTGTAGTGGATTTTGCAAAAAAATTAAAGATCGTTTTCCAGATCTTTCATTTTCATTTTTATTCGTTAATTTTTTTACTGGCTCGAATCTAATAAATACACTTACTGGAATGCAATGCGCCGGAACAGGTACGCTCGGGGATTCTACGAAAGCCACGTATAGATCAACGGAATGAATTAATTTTAATAAAACGGAAGGACAATAAAATTGTTTCTCTCATGTCGAATGCCTTTGGGACACATCCATTAGCGACAGCAGGCCGATATGTAGATTTAGAGCGGAAAAAACTGACATTCCTCAGCCACAAGTTATCGCCCATTATAACAAATTTATGAGAGGCGTAGATCTATTAGATCGACATATCTCGAACTATCGCATGAGCATACAAGGGAAAAAATTTTACATGCCGATAATTTTATGGATGGTAGATTTAGTTGTTTTCAACACATGATCCTTGGTTAAAACATACAACTGCCAAATGGACCAATTGAGATAATCTCGGCTACGCTGTAAGCAATGCCATTCACAACTTACTATAGATGTGATGTATGCAATATCGCATTACACACCAAATGTTCATCAATTTTCCATAAAAATTTGAAATAAAGGGGCTATTAACGAAATTGTTCCTTTAATTAGGCTGTGAATTACTAAGTTTTTATTTATTGTATAATGTACAAATACTATTAATTTCTAATTTGTTGAATTATGTTATGGATTTTATAATTTAAATAAATAAATAAATATTTTTGAAAAACATAAAAATTATTTCTAAATGTCCAGAGGTGCATTTGTGCACCACCCCATAACTCCACCCCCATCGAATACGTAATTTTTTCTTTTTAACTTTCTTATTATTTTGGATAAAATAAACAAGAAAACCCCAAAAAACTTGTAAAATAAGCAAAAAAAACCTTTGTCACTAATGGGACTAATCACTCCTCATTTTGTTTTCCTTAAACTATTCCCATTTTCAGCGAATTTTCGAAGGGTGCCCATAACCGGTTACGATTTTTTTTTGCAAAAAATGATTTCACAAAAATTAGTCGTAAAATTTTTCTAGGTGGCGGAATCAATGTAGTTACTTTAGCAAACAGTTAGCTAATGCCTCTATCTTTCCATTGATATTCATATCTCCGTATAATATGGACTCAAAGAAAAATTATGGGTCAACAACAAAACTGTGCCCACAACCGGAGACTCTCCCCTAATACTCCCCTAAAGAGCTTAGTGCTCGAAACTGGTACTAAATAAAAATAAATTCTACGATCGATTGCGAAGAACGTAAAATATAATAGAAGTATAAAAAATATGAATCATCCTAACAAAATACGTAAAAATTTATTATTTCGGGTTCATTTGGAAAAAAAACATAAACTATAAAAGTGGTAAACAGATTCGGATGATATTTTCTAATGATACGGGTTCAGATGATTACTATAGAACTGTACTATGCTCATGCTCACCAAGCCATGGCTATACTGAATATGTAATAGTCCCTTATATTTCTCGATGCCAATAAAATTATAAATTTAAATTTTACAATTCATTTCAGTAAGGTTCGTCCTCAAAACCCTAAATAGAATAACATTTTAAATTTTTAAACCAAAAATATAACGTAATTTAAATACTGAGTGAACAACAACAGTTATCTATCTGCAGGGGTTTCTCAGGCTCATCGCAGAGGCTTAAAATGAATTAATAGATACCTATACATAAAGGTTTTCACATGGTTGTTTTTTGGTAATACCTTTGGGCCCACTTAGTATTAATTCGTGCAACAAATTTTCATCAGAAAAAACTGAAAAATATTCGACTTCCGCTTTTTCTCACTAAACATGCTTTACTCCAATAGAATGAATATACCACTAAAACGAATATTATGCAAATTATTCAATTTATTGATGTGTACATTTTGTTAAATACAATTGATAATAAAGGTTGCACAATAAAATTATTCTGCCTCTAAAGAAGCCTCGGCTACTGTTAAAAGTGTCCACCAAATAAAAACTGTATACCTCCAAAACAACACCAAACTCCGGCTAATGAACTCGGATAGAGGAGTCGATTTGCCAATCAAACCATCACAATTGTGTAAACCAGAGAAAATGTTCAAAGAAAATTCACAAGCTGAGTGAAATTAGAAAACTAGTAGTGAATAGTTTAAAAACAGTGCTGAGACCGCTTTGATCAGATTTAATCGCTAGCAGAACAAATTGTTAACTGAGAGAATTATTCATGACATCGCAGTTCGTGTTTACATTTACATTTATCTTGTTTCCATGAACCAGTTTGAGTTAAGGTGAGTTAGGTTGAGTTGTTTAATATCCACTTATATTCAGACATGTTCTAATGGTAAAACTGGAACATGCTCTTATGGTTTGGTTGGAAGATTACATCGATAAAAAAATTCCTTTAAGTGGAGATACCATTAAACAGAAAGCCCTTAAAATCTACAAACTTTGGAGGATATTGTACCAACTGCTACATCACGAAAAAATCAATCATTTTAGGCAAGTAAAAGTTGATTCGAAAAACTCAAAAAAACGATTTTCATTGCGCAATATTAAACTCCAAGGAGAGCAAGCTTCCGCAGATGGCGAAGCTGCCCATAAATTTACCAAAGAACTGCCTAATATTATAAAAAATGGTGAGTATACCGCTGACCAAATTTTTAATGCTGATGAGACAGCATTGTATTGGAAAAAACTGTCATCTCGAACATCTGCCATCTCAAAACTAATGAAGAAAATAGTATCTCCGTTAATAATAATAATGATGCTGAAACAATGAGTGCAGATTCAATGCCATTAACATCAAGTGGATTTGGTCTACTTCCTCAAGGAGAAGGGATAATTCCAGATAAAATACGAAAAATTCCACCAATAATAATCCGAGATGGAATTCCAGCTGAAATAAGAACGTTTCTAAAATATAAACAGGTTAGTGCAGCCAACTTTACTATTAAAAACATGTCGATTGGAGTTTAAATCAACATAGATAACATGGATGATTATAATAAAATAAAAACTCTCCTGGTGAATGAAGAAGCTCACTTCTTTACTGAAAGAAGTGCTAACCAGACTAAACTCTTGCAACAACAAGGAAGAAGTATTCTTTGCTATAACTTCATTAGCCTATAAACACTTACATGTAAATAAATGATCAGTCAACAAATAGCAAACAATTTTAAAACAGTTCTCTGGAATGCTAGAGGAATCAAAAATAAAGTAGTTGAAATATCAGATCTTATACAAACAAATAAATTAGATATACTATTGTTAACAGAAACATTTCTTAAACCTAGTAATAAGTTCTATGTTAATTCAAATTATATAATATGTATATAGAGCAGATAGACTAAATAACATTGGTGGTGGTGTTGCAATTATCGTGAAAAAGCATAAGTTGTTACCATTTTTTAAAACTAAAGTAATTGAAAGTATTGGTATAGAAATTGAAAGCACCAATAAACCGATTAATGTAATTTCGGCTTATTTTCCTGGCACCCGTGTTGATGCAAGTATGTTAAGTGATTTCAAGCATGATTTAAAAAAGCTTTCAAATACTAACAATGATTATATATTAGGTGGTGATTTCAATTCTAAACATAGATATTGGAACTGTTCAAAAGCTAACCGTGCCGGTAATTTAATATACAACGAAATCAATAAAGGTAGCTTTACAATAAATTTTCCCTCTCAACCAACGTATTACCCCAGTTCTCCGCGAGGCGTTCCATCCACGCTCGACTTAGTTTTATGTAATAGGCCCGGTTTAACATCAAATTTTTTATCTGTCTATGAACTTTCTTCTGATCATAACCCGGTCTCATTTACAATCAATGCTAATCAAGAACTTCATGCTAACCCAAATCTAATTCGCTGTTATAATTTTGCAGACTGGAAAAAGTATCATAAGATACTAAAAGATAACATAAAGTTAACAAACTATACCAGCGAAAATATAAATTCTATTGAAAAATAGACGATAACATCACCCATCTGTCCGAACTGATCATAAAAGCCCAAAATGTTGCAGTGCCATTGTTGGTTAATCAGAAAACACAAATAATACTAGATGAAGAAACATTAAAAATTATTAGATATAGAAACACTCTAAGACGTCAATGGCAGAGAACCAGACAGCCTTATCTAACAAAAATAATAAATAAAATAACCATGCAAATAAAATTAAAAATAAATGAAATTCGAAACCAAAACTGGAATAAACTACTAAATAAACTACAAATAACAGGTAGTAAGACTTTCTGAAATGTAACCAAACTAATAAGAAATAAAACTGTCGGTCTTCCACATCTTAAAGTGGATGATAATATTTTAATAACACCAGAAGAAAAAGCTAATGCCATTGCTGAAGAATTTCATAAAACCCATTTATTAACTAATAATGCATCTCAACCAGCTACCGAATTAACAGTAGCTAATTCGATAAAGCAATTAGAATCAATACCAAATTTTGAATCCAATCCATTAATTACAACTACTAAAAAATTGCACTAATCATTAAAAATCTGAAAACATCTAAAGCTCCAGGTTCCGACAAAATATCCAATAAATTGTTAAAACAAAGCCCTAAACATTTAAAGATATTACTATGTTACATAATCAATGCATGTCTAAAGTTAAATTATTTCCCCAAAGCTTGGAAATCTGCTAAAATAATACCAATCCAAAAACCTAATAAGGACCATTCCAGACCATCAAATTACCGTCCAATAAGCCTGATAATTATGTGGATTGTCTAAAATATTGGAAAAAGTAATTCAAACAAGAATACTTTCGCACCTTGATGAAACTCAATTGATTCCTAAATTTCAATTCGAATTTAGACAAAAACTCTCGACGGTTCACCAAACGTATCGATTATGTAAATTAATAAAAACCGAACTAAACAAAAAACAATCATCAGGTTTTGTAATGATGGATATTGAAAAAGATTTCGATACTGTATGGCATGACGCGTTGATTCATAAATTAATTCAGTTTAAATTTCCTGTATATTTAATTAAAATCATTCATTCTTATCTACAGAATAGATCATGCTCAGTATTCATAGGAAATGTTGAATCAAAAATTTTTTCAATTCCTGCTGGTGTTCCACAAGGTGCTGTATTAAGTCCTTCACTATTCAATATATGTATATATATATATTTCTGATTTCCCAAAACCATTAGGTTGCACCATTTTTCAATTCGCTGATGACACTGCTATCCTGTCGAGCTCTATGGATCCACAAAAAATCATCAACAGTCTAGAAAATGCATATGCTGAAGTATGATAGCAATCTATTTACACAATTGGAACCTCTACCGGCGAGATGGTTTATTTATTTATTTATTTATTTTATTTATTTATTTATTGTACTTTAACAATAATTTAGTATTAAAAGGAAAAGCACAGATGGAAACAGAGTAAACGGAACAAAAGAACAAAAATAAAATGATGAAGCTGCTTCCATTAGGCAGAAAAACCTTTTAAATTTTTTCAAACAATTTCCATCTCATGCATACACATTCTATTTTGAGCAATAGCTCATTTACAATAAAATGTACAGCAAGAGGTGAAATAATATTAAAAATTAACAATAATAACAATAACAATAATATTAAAAATTAATTTAGAAAACTACGTATTGCCCATCAATCACGCCACTCCAAAAATGTTGACTTAAATAATTTGGCCGATCCTAAACTCTTAATTTCCAATGGAATTGAATTCCAAAGAGAAACTCCCCTAACGTAAAAGGATTTGTTTAGCGACCTACAACTATTTTTGGCCGGAATCAGGCGGAAGTTTGAGGAATGAGACCTGCTAAAAAGTAACTTCCTATAAAGATAACAAGGCTTCTTAGCTTTGAGAAGTTTAAAAATAAAAAGACAAATGCGAAATTCGTAAAAGGTAGATAAACTACATCCCAAAACAAGGCTAAAGTAGGCAGAAATATGATCGAATTTCCTAATACCAAAAATAAACCTAGTACATGCATTGAAACATCTTTGGAGAACGTTCATATTTTCCTGAAGCATACCGAATAAAACTACGTCACCATAAATAAAATGAGGAAGAAGATAAGACAAAAACATTTTTTTCCTAAACTGACTATCAGAAAATCCTACTACTTTATACAAACAACTAAGCATACCAAAGACCCTCTTACTAATACTAACTAAATGGTCACCCCAAGAAAGAGTTTTATTAATAACGATGCATCAGTGTAAATGGAATTAGTATTCCATGGAGTAAAGAATTTAAATATCTTGGCGTAATGCTTGACCAAAAACTTATATTCCACAAACATATAGATTATACTATTAACAAAGTGACCAAACTAATTAGAATTTTATATTCCTTTATAAACCGCAAATCAAGTTTAAGCCTTAATAATAAACTTCTAATATTAAAATCCGTATTTTCACCAATGGCTCTCCTGCTTGGCAAATAATATCTCTGTGTCATCAGAAAAGACTCCAAATAATGCAAAACAAACTATTAAAAATGATATATAATCTGCCGTGGTTCTTTCCAACAATTAAACTTCATAAGCTTAACAAAATAAAAACTATAAACGAAAAAATCATTTGTTTGAACACTAAATTCAACTCGGGGTTGTCATTTATCAACAATTTTTGCACGGAAAGTAATAATTGAATTATTTCACGATGGTTGAAATACAAATTAGTTTTAAGTTAAAAAATAACGATAATTAGGTTTTTTCAACTTTCTCCTAGAGGATAATATTAACATGGCATAATTCACAAAATAAAAATTAAATTAATCAAAAATAAACTAATAAAACAATAAATTAAAGATATAAAGTTATATTCAAACTAAACACTTAAGTATTAAATAAACTACTAATGTATGTAATTTAATGCTAAATAATATATTTAAATAAAGATAAATTGAATTGAATTGAATTTGATTTTTAAAATTATTTTAATTCGATTTAAACCTTAGAGTAGTCGCGCCTAATCAAAATGCGAATTTTCGATAAATTTTCGAAATAAATTGAGCAATAAAACTTTGATTAAAAAAAAAAGTCAGCTGAACAACGCAGTAATTATTTATGCATCTAGGGGGCACAGAATTTATCACTTTGGAATTAGCGTAAGAGCCACCGCAATAGTTATTCCATCTTGAAACATGCTACAATGCAGTGACCCTCACATTCATTTTGGAGTACTAAATTTTCTGATCCTCGATATACAAATAATTACCGCGTTGCTCAATTAACTTTTTTTCATTACTCTTTTTATTTTGAAAATTTGTTAAAAATACGCGTTTTGTTTGGGCAGGATTTTTATATTTATACAACTCTTCCTGTTTGAATTATTTATTAAAATAAAAATAAAAAAATCGAGATTTTCCCGGAAAATATGGTTAAATATTCTAAAAAATTTAGCTGGAATCTCCTAAAAACTAAAGATTCACACTATTAACATCAAAATCCATTCTCGTGATCGATAAAGTGGAGACGTCTTTTCTTTTTATCGGGGTGATAATAATAGTGTGATTAATTAATTTTTATTAATTCTAATACTTAGAGGAAATTCTGGAAGTGGTTATAGATATTAGATTCAATTAAATTTTTGAGTTGGTGGTGTGAAGCACTTGAAAAGTTGGGTGATAGAGGAAAGGGACCGCGTGGGACAAGGGATGAGGGAGAAATCCTTTTAGACCTTGTCCGGGTCGGTAAGATCAAGTTCCCGAGATCGGGTACAGAATCAGATGATTCAATAAACTCATTAAAAAGTGATGTGATGGCGGGTGACAATAATATAAGTGAATTTAACATGCATAGTAAATCAAGAAAAAGTAATAATCGTAGACAACGTGGCGGAAACAGGAAGTTAGAAAATTCAAAGATGGAGTCGAATGTCAATAACGATAAAGGAGTAATTATTTTAGAAACGCAAACGAGCGATGTAAACACAAAAGAAATCAGTGATATTAGTACATTACAGTCGGAAAACAGGAATGATTTAATTAAAATGGAGATCACAACAAAGTCAAGGAAATATAATCATGGAGACAAAGGTCCATATAAAGTGATGATATCTAAAGAGAACATAAATTTAATCAGTTTGGGTAGAGTACTTCACACGAATAGAATCAAAAATGTAAATTCTGTATAACAGATCAGTAAAAATATGGTGAGAGTTACTTTTGATAACATAGTTAGTGCAAATGAATGTGTAGATTCATCATCATCAGTGTTAAAAATTTTCGATGGTTATAAAATTTTTATACCTAAATCGTTTGTCGAGACAGTGGGCCGATCAATTTAAGTGATGAAGAAATTTTAATGAACCTGAATTCAACAGTTGGTATATCGAGAGTTGAAAGGATGACGAGATGGGACAGGAATTTAAATTTAGCATCACCAATGGAATCTATAAAATTTTTTTTCGATGGAAGTACATTACCGTATAATGTAACGTTATATGAGAATATCTTATTGAAGGTAAATTTCTTTTTCCCGAATCCATTTTTTTGTATTAATTGTTTGAATTATGGTCACACTCTAAAAAGATGTAAAATACCAATGTATGTGCAGAAAATTTATACGTCGGTAAGGAGGGATCGTTGGAGAAACATTCGTGTAGTGTCAAGTCGAGTTGTAAATTTTGTGGACCAGGTCATAAAAATAATGAGAGAGAGTGTGAAGAAAAGATCAAACAATTTAAAATTACGAAATACATGACAATGAATAAGATTTCGTTTAAAGAAGCGAAATTTAAATTATTTGGTTCAAATCTTAGAATTCCATCAGATTCAGACTTCAATAATAAAGCAAGATTTAATGAGGATCTAATTCGATCAAATCAAAAATTGGAAAAAGCAGAAAAAAAATATTGATTTTCCAACTATAATTGGAGGAGATACTAATGCTCACAGCGTTTTGCGGGACCCAGAAACAAAAGAAAATCTGTTGGGGAAAAAACTGGCGAAAATCATCTTAGAAAGTAATCTAGTGTTAATGAACGATGGATCACAGACAAGATTAAATATGTATAGACAGAAAGGTACAGCAATTGATATAACGTTAATTTCAAGTGACAAATGAAAACTTAGGTAGCGATCATCAGGCAATCAGAATACAATGGTTTATTGGAAAAGGAAGGATGGGGAAATTAGTGAAATGGAAAGAAGCGGCGCATTTAGTAATAGAGAAATGTAAAAATGAGGATATTAAATTGGATAATTTACTAAAAGAGTCAATAAGGGAGAATACAAGTGAACAAATATAAAGCAGGTCAAAAACCTTGATGGAATAAGGAAATTGAGACAATCTGGAAGATAAAGAGATTAAAACAAGATATTTACAAAAAGGAAAAGACATTATATACGGCACTAGAAGTTAAAAAAATTACGCAACAGTTAAAATTAAAAATTAGAAAGGAGAAAAAGAAGACATGGAGAGAATATCTAGCAAGGATTAATATGAGAGTAGAGGGTGGAAAATTTTGGAAACAAGTGAATAAGTTAAAAAATAATAATAGGAATAAATTTAATTTATTTGAAGACACAAATATGGAAAGGAAATTTCTAGATGAGAATTTCCCAAACGGTCCAGAGAAGATAAGAGTTCCGTGTGAATGGTCAAACAATACTGGGGTTTTACCTGAGTTCCATCAGCTAAAGGAAGCGATAATATTTCATATAGATTTATTAAAAATCTTGTAGATTTAGAACCGTTTATGTTAGATTTACTTTGTGATTACTTCAATGGGATATGGAGAGATAACAGATATCCAGATGATTGGAATAATTTCGTAACGATTGGTATACTTAAAAGAGGTGGTAATGAAAGAGAAACGAAAGAGTACAGGCCGATATGTTTATTACCGGTACTTTCTAAGATTTTCGGAAAATTAATTTTAAATAGAATTAATTTACATATAAATGAAAAGAATTTATTAAATGATAACGTTTTTGGTTTTAGAAAGAATAAAAGCGTAATAGAGAACTTGACTGCTATATTTACATATATTGAGAGGGGAAGAAAAAAAGGAAATAAAATGATTCTAGTTAATTTAGATATAAATAAGGCTTTCGATAGTGTTATCAAAAATAAGAGTTTTGAAATTCCCAAATCAATTAATAAACTAGATTTATTTAATCTTAACAAATAGGATGATGGAAATGAAAGATAGTGTAGGGAAGTTCAAAAACATAACAAATAGTGGGGTTCCTCAGGGGAGCTGCTTGAGTCCGACCCTTTTTAATATATATACGGCGAGCATCCATGAGATAAATAATAGTGTTACAAAAGTTTTCCAATTCGCGGATGATATTAGTATTTTGATCAGTGGACAAAATTGGGATGAACTTGTAAATAATTCTAAGAAGACATTGAGAAATTTAAAGAAGAAACTAGATGAATTGGGGTTACAAATAAACTCTAATAAAACGCATTTTTTAAGACTGTTCACGAACATAAATAATACCAGGATGAGGAAATTAGAGTGGAATAATAATTCAATACTTGAAAAAAGACAAACAAAGATATTGGGTGTAACTTTCTCGAGCAGACTTAATTTAAATAATTACCAGGAGCATGGAAAATAAAATTATCGACTTGGCGGGGTTTAATGGTGATAGAGAGATTATAATTCAATGGATTCCAGATCATGTTGATATTGAAGGGAACTTGATTGCTGATAAATTGGCAAAAATGGCATTAATAAGACACACACACACAGTTTCGAGAATCCTCCGAGTCAAAGAGATATAAATACAATTATTAAGAAAACGATTAACGAGGAATGGAAAGTAGAATTGGACAGGAGGCTATAAAATACGAACTTAATATATAAATTCATGCAAGATAAACCATGCAAGAAGTTATGGTTCATTGGGAGTAAATTTACGAATAAAAAAATTAAACAATTAACAAGATTAAGAACAGGACACGCTAAGAATAAAGACTTTCTATTTAAAATGGGTATTGAAGAAACACCAGACTGCGACTTGTGTGGTACAAGGGAAAATAATGAACATATTCTTAATGACTGCCCAAAATTTAGTAGAACTAGAATAAAATATAATATATTACAAACAAATCGTTTCAAAGATATTTTACTAAGACAAAATATGAGAGAATGCTATTGATGATTGATTGATTGATTTGGATGTACGATCAAGACTAAGCAAGGTTCCCGGTAAGACGCCGGGTCCACCGTACACCCTTTTTACATATAACAAAACCGAAGGAAAGGAAAGGTATGTTAGTAACAAGGAATCGACCCGGTTCCAGACACCTAAGTAGTCGATAGTTAGTATGTTTTTGTTAGTAATATATATGATAAAATAGTTAGCACAGGACAATACAATTTCTAAATTACATGTTCGCTGGATGCTTGAATTTTCTGGATGCTGAGGGAGGTTTTTCCTCTATTTCTGAAAATTTAAATCGAAATTAATTACTTATAGCTAACTACTACTTTAAAATAAACTAAATAATTATGCCTCTGAAAATGATGTTTTAAGTTTAGATCAAATTTTCGAGCCCTTCTAATAAATAAAATTAGTTTCCGCCACCTGAGCGCTGAATGCTTAAAGTTTCTGATAAAAGTATTTCTTGTTTAAGATATCCGAACTAGAGACCTTCAGCACATGAAGCACACATTCTGCAGTTAAGCTACCTACTCCTACATTAGCTTCTTGCTGATCCTGGAGAGTTGATTCATTCTGAAAATCGGCATTAACTTTATTCCTTAAAAATAATTAATTCTGGATTTATGTTGTATTCTGAAAATTAATTTATTTATCAGTAAACCGAGGAAAAAACTACTCTAAAAGTATATATACTCTTCACATTTATATTAATAAATAATAACTGATGAATAAAATAAAAAAGCTGCCATTCCTGGTTTCTTTATTCTGAAATCAAAGTGTTTCCAATCCAATCCTAAAACTAAAGTTTAGCTTAAACTAATCTTACACATGAAGCATTTATCCGCTAACCTGCCACTCAGATATAGAAGTTTGATCTGTGATGAACGCTGTCCTTATTTTGATTGATACGGATGTACGACCAAGTCTCAGCAAGATTCCCGGATACGCCGGATCCACCGTACACCCTTTACATAAAACAAAACCGAGGGATAGGAAAGGAATGTTAGTATTAGAGACTCGGCCCGGTTTCAGCCACCTATGCAGTCGATAGTTAGTAAACTTGTTAGTAATAAATATATTAAATTAGTTAGCACAGGACATCACAATTTCTAAACTACTAGTTTTAGCTTCTTGTTGATCTTGTAGAGATGTGTCAAAATATGACCTTATTCTGAAAGTCAGGGTTAAATTAAATATTTAATAAACATGATTAATTCTGGAACTGTGTAATATTCTGAAATAAATTACGTTATTTTCAGCAAACAAGGGTGAAACCCCATTAACTATTTAAAATTTGGTTTAAATTAATTATTTATTTATCGCTAACTACTATTGTAAAATAAACTAAAAAAAACTAAAAAATAAACTAAAAAATTATTTGAACTTTGAAAGTTGCTGAATCAGATTATTTTAATAGATATAACTAGTATCCGCTGCCTGACCTTTGAATGCCTAAAGTTTCTGGTAATCTGCCTTGGGTTTCTCCACAAATTCAGCTCTGAAATACTCGTGGTCTATTTGTTAAAATTGTTATAGCATAAGTAATTAATTAAATTCATCATTATGATCATGGTCAATTATATCCCTGAAAATTTAAATCTAAATAAAATTAATCAGTTATTTGCTATTTCTATGTAGGTGATCATCATTAAGTCAAACTACATTCAAAACCTATAGAACAGCAGCTCCAATATAACCTGTATAGTAAATCCGAACAGTATCATTCACCCACTCAAAAGCTCCCCGCTACATCAGACACCATTTCATCTCAAAAATACAGTCGTTACCCTTCCACCAAAACTACAGAACTACAGAAGTTCACCCCGTGATGAAAGTGTAACAAAAATGTGTTAAAACGAAATAAAATAAAACAACTTAGATAAGAATAAAGATGACAGCAATCAATTATTCATTTATTTCTAACATATTAATCAAAATAATCCAATTTGTTTTTATATGATATGCTATGAAAAACAAAAATCAAATTTGTGTCATCGGACCACCACAACTACTGACAAAACATCAACTAAGATCACTCCACAGCAGCTTAGCCAACACATCCTCTAAGACACTGTGCATGATGAAAAAAATCCCCCACACACACCAGCAATTCAACCGCATTTCTTTCAATTTTCACTCCACTCATCCATACTTGAGGATTCTGAAGGTTGAGCCAGGTTCTGTGCGCCTTCCTGAAAAACAATCGAGATTTATCCCCCCCCCCCACTCCACCCAATAATCGCACTCCAGAACTCTCAACTTAAAAGTCAAAATTAAATATTTAAAACTTTCAAAATGTGAACCAATTTAAAGGTTAATAAGTTAACAAATTTACTTCAGATCCATTCCCAATTCAATTTCTCTGAAAATTGAAATCAAATTAATCAGTTGTCCCAAACAACCCCCAATAAACCGAACTGGAAGATTTAAATTCAAGTTTATACACTGAAACAAAGTATAAGTTAATATCTCTGTGAAAAATCAGAAGTATCCTCCCCAGCTGATTTAGGGTCGTGGTTCCAACTTCCGAAAATCTAGTGCTGGTTCAGCTCCTGTTAGATTACTAAGTCATAATCCAATTCACCAGTTCACCCGAAGTTACGTCTTATTTCGATTAGAAATATAAGTAAACACTATTGTAGAAAACGTCCGATTTGAATCCCAATCTTGCAGTGGCATTTCCTGATTGTGCGCATTGGGTGTTCTGCTTCGGATTTTGATCATCAAAATTATTTGACATTATTGTAATTACATATTACAAATCTAATACAAATACATTTTTAATAATAATTATGAAAAACTTTTTATATGCATATCATAATAAAGTTTTTAGATTTTTTAGAATACAAAATACAATCAAAAGCAAAAATTGCTTAGTCTAGTCATTCGGCGCACGATTAAAACATTACTAGAGAACACCGCAGGTATATGGGCAATTTCTACATACAACTCGAAAATCAATTTACGGATCATTTTAAAATGAATGTAATTCACATCTATTTTAATTATTAAATTACGTGATTTATATAAAAATTTACAATTTATGTACATTTTGATAACACAAATATGTATTCATAAATTGTATATTACTATCGCGACACTGTCATGACAGCAATATCGATCGTCACTATGTACTTTCCATTTTGGTTTTCTCCTTCTTTACACTATACCAAATTCCACTAGGTATTGCGTAAATGAGATAGCCCATAGTTCGCTCAATACCAAACGAAAATTCCCCTTTAGCTACACACGCACATCTACCTTGCATATAAAATCATAAGAACCAAATGACATGTTTGATGTTCACGTTCTTACGATAAGAGAAAGACCAACTATACTATATCTCCTGCATTCTTTGCCTCGCGCTCGTACTTATATAACTCACCCATTCACACATAACAAACACAAACACGATCGAGAAGGAGATGGAAATGCCTCATGTCGGCAAACATAATCATCACAGTTGTCTCGTTCATGAATACATCGAATACAGAGAATGAGACAAGTAAAATAAACCACATAATAGAACCGTACTACATACTCAACCGCTCACACACATGAGAAAATAGATACATCAAACATTCATACATTATGTATTTTCATACAATCTTCCATGTGCGCCTGCGCAGTAGCGAAGTACCAATGCGTACATGTATTGGTATTCTCTAGTCTACATAATAAAAAATAAGACGCGTCCGTGCATGAAATGTACATAAATTCAACTGCATTTATACAATTTTCCCGATTTTAATTTTAATTAGATCTACATAATGGCCCCCACAAATATTAAAGCATGCATTATTAAGCAAGAAATCAAGAAATTAGACTTCTTCGCTATAAATCCAAAACATAACCTGACAAATGCATCCCGGTGGATTGCATTTTCCATATTCACTTATTAAAACTTTCACTGATTTCACTGATTTTACAACTTAGCACCATACTAATTAATTAATTAAATAGACACAAAATAAACACTAATTAATTAATTAAATAAAAACTCTATTTATGACTAAAACAAATAATAAAATTAAATTTAATTAAATTAAATTTGCTAAGAGGACAACAAAAACACGTCGTTCCTCTTTGAATGTCAACGACCGACCGACAAAATATGAGAGAATGCTATGATCACAAACTTCTTAGAGGAAAATTTAAAAAAATTTTATTGATTTTATTATAGAAGAACAAATTGATACCACGTTAGATCACGAAGAGAAGAGTTAAGGAAAGATAAGAAAGCACTAAGATAATAATAATTAATCTAAGAAGGTTATCGGGTTTAAAAAAAATATATAATTCTGATTATCACGCTCTAGTGATAGAGTGTAGATTAATTCGGAATCCAGAGCAAACTCCATAGTCACAGGATTACCCTAGAGTAATTACTGGAGACAGGGATTGGAGGAAAAAGTGAAATCTCAGGCTTTATGGGTAGATAATACCTAGCCGTACCAAATAGAAAAACGAAAAAAAAAAAAAACATCAAAATCTATTAAAAAATTGGAAATTTTAAGCAAAATTAAGACAGTAAAAAATTTGAAATTTTTACGAAAACGGAGGCAATTTTTCTTACATTTTTGGCTTGCACCTCCTTAAAATCGAAGTATCCAAACTTCAAAAGTTTACCAGAAATAGGGGGTATAAGAGAAATAAAAGTTTTGATATTGCGATTTGTGATCCGTGATAATACTTTCTTGCTTATGTTAGCTATTTATCCGTATATAAGAATACCAGAACTGGGACATATTGCTCATACAGGGGATTTGAACAAACAATGGGAAAATTAAAGCTTTGCCTATCAAATCAGGTAATCTATAATACAGAATTAGAAACGCCAAGCTCAGCAATTATCTGTTGCTCGTCGCACAATATCTTCTCTATTAACTAGTTATTTCCAGAGATTTCACAATGTTCTCATTAGAGATTCTTTTAGAGGATGCAAAAGTACGATAAACATTGCATCAGCCTATTTTCCCGGGGACGAAAATTAGTTTTATCAATTCTTGCGCAGCTCAACATCAAAATTAACTATTTTTAGCGATGCTAATTCACAGATCGTAGTCTGGAGAAGTAGCAACTTTTGGAATTTTGTGACACGATCGACCTTTGTGAATGCCCTGTCTGATATGGGTATTTTTAGTGAAATTATGGAGTGACATATATCAAAGGAGACATCCTTCTCAGATCATATGAACATTAGATTGATATGTGTTAAAAAAAATGTCTTTAAGGCAAGTGTGGTAAGCTTACCAAAAGGTGGTAATTCTACCAAAAGTTACCAACCAGCCGGTTTATAATTAGTAATCACAGACATCAAGATAATATAACGGGTCTACAAACCACTATCAAGTCTATTGAAGATTTCGATAGAGTTGCAAATGACATTTTTTTTCTCTATAAAAATTCAAGCATGGATGGATAAGATGACATAGGTGGTTGGACTTCATGCAACGCTATAATAAGCAAAACATTGTCACTTTATCAGAATATAATTCAATTAGAGAACAATATTACAATAGCTTTAACACTTATATCTTGCATTATTTGCAATTTATTAAGATTCGTCTTTACTGCTGTACCATACGCAAGTATACAATAAACTAGCCTTGAATAAATCAACGCAAAATAAACTAATCTTTAAAACCCTCTGTTAAACATGTTTGGGAACAAATGAGATAATTTTCGAATTAATCCTAAAATGTCAGCTATTTTATTACAAATAGTAGAAATGTAACATTTCCAAAAACCTTACTGAATTGCAATAATTAATGCCTATCATTTAAGTTCTCTGGAAGGTAAAAGAAGTGAGTATACATTAACGGGGCCAATAGGACGAACCACGTTCTCTGACCCATTATAATTTAGCTTTAGAGCCTTAGGGAAGACTAAAAGAAAAAGCGGGAGAGATTTCTGTGACAAAATTGACAAAGTGCCTGCAGCTTGTCGATTACAGAAGGCACTCTCTTCTTGGAACATAAAAATCCTCTGGGCTCTTTAAGGAAACTAAACGGAGATCGAACTACATCAAGGAATATAGACTCGAATATCTGGCCCCCTATAAAAATCTCCCTAGGCGCTTCAATCAAAGCGAATTTACTGCCCATCAGTATGCTTAGGAACAGAAGGTTCATTTCCTTTTTTTGGCGATAAAACCATCACGATTACGGTTACTAGAGGGTGTCTCCAAAATGGGATCCTCTCGCTTGTACTGTGGTTGCTTGTGATGGACCCATCAGATTGGAAAATTTTAATTGATCCAAAATGAACTAATCTGTCTATTAATCTCGTTAGATCTCACCCGCTTTTAAATTAACAAAAAAAAACGATTTTTTACCGCTTTAGATTTTTTAAATAATTCATAATTGATAATATTCATTCGATAACAAAATTATTTATAAACAAATTTTTGGCGTTCCTATTGGTTCCTCAATAAGTCGCATAATTGCAAATTTAATAATGGCGAATTTAGAAATTTTCAAATTTTTTGTCAAATCGCGTTCCATAAACAAATCTAGAGCACAATTTTGATAAGATCTGTGTAAAGAGATATTTTTGTTGGTTTTGGTAGTACCTATAGACAAAGTTTCTAATACAATCACAATGTGACGAATTCCGACCAATTAATATGAAATTAACTGAAACCAAAATCTTGGAAAGTGTGGTTTATTTGCAGTTTAGACAATTTTTGGAAGATAATCAAGTAATGTTTAATTTTATGTCTGGATTTCGTCCAAATCACAGCTATGAAACTCTATGAATCTGATGGTATCAAAGTGGAAAGATGCTGCCCGCAATCAAAAACTTGTGATTGCAATATATTTGGATTTTAAAAGTCTTAGAACAATAGATATAGCAAATCTTCTTACGAAACTGAAAGAGAAAGGAGTAAGAAACATAAAACTTCAATGGTTTCAGTTGCACTTATCGAAGAGAAGTCAGCGAACAAAAAAGTGTCCAAGTCAAGTGAAAAATATTTGATGTAGTGCTATTTCTACTATACAAAAATTGTATTCACAAAGCAGTTTAATGGTTTACAATCTTCTTTTTTGTCGTTGATGCTCTCTTATAAGTTACTGGGGGTAACCATTGAGGAATGTGACTAGTGAATATTTTCATAATTTTGAGAGTGATTTCGAATAGGAACCTAAAGCTGTAATAATAAAAAAAATTGTACTAAATTATTGACTCAAGGAAATAAAAATAACTGAAGTTTAATGTTTCCATTTTAATAATTGCGGAATATGTACTCAAATAATTTAACACAAATTGTATAAACAATTATTGCAGGATTAATGGATTGCCAAACTAAACACCGCTTTACCCAATACGTTAGCGAAGTCTACTTTGAAATTAATTTCTTCTAAACAAAGCTTAACCCAATATACTAGCAAAGTCTGCTTTTATAATAGTCGTGTTCCAGTCGACCACTTCAAATACTTATGAGTACTTAGGTTTGTGTCTTTGCTTAAATTTAACTACTCGTAACTGATCTTGCATTCTGGCAAGAGCAGTTAAATTTAAGCAAAGACACAAACCTAAGTACTCATAAGTACTTGAAGTGGTCGACTGGAACACGACTAATAATTTCTTTATTTTCGCTAAGTGGAATATACCTAACTGCTTATTTTATAAAATTATATGTGATAACATCGAAATATCCACAGAAACACAAATAAAAAAAAATCTTACCTTAAATTAAAATCAAGTGAAAACCGTTTTCCGCAACCGTCGAACGTACATTGAAATGGTTTTTCCCCAGTATGAACAAGTTGATGTCTTTTCAGTTTCGAACTTTCGACAAATGCTTTCCCACATTCAGCACACACATGAACCCGGGGACCATGTGTATGTAGGTGTTTACGCATTGCTGAATTATCACGAAACATTTTGTAGCATCCCTTATGCGGGCAGGCAATAGTCCGATCATGATTATCATTCTGTTGATTTTTTTTCATTTTTATTTTATGACCGGGCTTGGCAAATTCAGCTAATTGTTTTGGATCTGATAAATCTAAACCGGGTACACATGATTCATGTGTTATTTTTTTTCCAGCCATATATTCGGTATAATCCGGATCTTGTTCTGGGCTAGATTCATCATCTTCATCTGATGCTCCAGATGCCCACATTGTTACGCTAAATTCTCCTTCCATTGTTTTAATTTGAACCTGTTTTTGTTCCCATCTACGTGGTCGAACACCTGGTTTTTCAATAGTTTCCATTGTTATTATATCCTGAGGATGACCGGTTCGCACTCGACTTATTATACGATTTCTTTGTTGGTTTTTTCGTTTACGTGATGATGGGCCCGGCGATGACTCAATATAAATTTCACTAGGCAAACCAGTTCCGTCACTATATACATCTGCTGAATCGATCACTTCTTCGTTTTGTAAATCTACTTCGGAATGTAATATAACCTCTTCATCATCTATACCTTGCATTATAAGTCCTTGGTCGTCGGTATCGCATATCTCTTCTTCATATTGATTGTCAATATAATTATCATAAGGTATGTCATCAAATTGTGTGTCTTCGACGTCACCCACTTCTACCATGCCTGAATCCGAAATTTCCACTTCACACATAATATCTTGTTGCGACATGTTTACTGATATTCGTTTTTAAATTGTTGATGTAATACAAAAAGTAATTTGAATCAATTATTTTTAAGTGTAAAATTGGCCTTTAGTCTTGTCAAGTACCCTTCCTTCAAGACATATGGGTCATCTTATATCATTTTTCTAGTTGCGCCATAAACAATTCGTCTTAAAAACTAATCTGAAATGGTAAAAACACATTATTGAATTGACCCCAGTTGTGCCGACCACCGTGATTGATCAATGATCGTCCCATTCGTACAACAGAGTTTATTAACAAAGCAGTGGTTAGCTCTGACGCACATCCAAGGCGCAAACCACAGTACACTCGGAACAACAAATATGTAGCGAGTACACACTGTATATTATTTATTCTAATTAATAATTAACTCACCTATTAACTACTACTCCAAGCTGTATATATTAAATAAATGTTGTATATTCATTCATACATATACATGAAGATTTTTATATGAAGCTACACTGTATTTTTTTGTGTAATTTTATTCTCAAAAATTAACTTTATTTTAAATTATAATGCCATATATTTATGAAATAAATAACATATTAATGTGAAACTAAAATAAATAAATAATATTAAAAAAATTAAAAATTTACATATTGTTTAACCACCATGTGTATACGAGACAAATACATTTGTAAAAATATATACATTTATGTATAACTTTTTTCACATTATTTTCTGTATAGAAATGAGAAATCTAAAAAAAACTACCGTAAATTAGCAAAAATATTTTATTTTACGTATAACTTATATTTTTATTATAATTCATTTTAAAAATAAAACGAGTATATTCTTAGAAATGATTGTGTATAATTTTTTTTGTTTATAAAATATGGTGGCTTACAATATGGCGTCACCGAATTATATTATTTTGATTATTTTTTTGTTTTAATGGACGTTTCAAGATGGTTGACAACTACAGCAAAACCACTTCTACTAGAAAAAAATATTAAATTTTGTTTATTGGTTGGATTTTATTATTTTTTATTATTTTTAGTGTGGACATATGTACCTGAAACCCAAAAATTTCCATTTTACGATAGTACCCGATGAAAAAATTTATGCATAGACATGCGCCAGATGTCAAATTAATGCAGCAGCTGCTAAATATGTTTTTTTATTACAATATATTGAAGATTGTAAAAGTAGAAAAAGCGCCTCTTGCGGAAGATAGAAAAAATGAACAAGGTCAAAAGCTATAAATACATTTTTGTTTATTTTTTTATGAATTAAATTAAAATTAATATAATAAGTAATGACTGGTAAAACATGGGGTAGAATTAAAAACTATGTAATTGGGAAATACACGTATTAAATTAAAAATAAATTTAATTGGGAAACTTAAAAAAAAAAAATTATAAAGGAAACAGGGAAAATAAATATAAGACATATGCCATTAAGAGGTTAATACTTGAAATTAAAAAACTAATACGATAGACAGACACAAAGTAATCGCGATTTTCATTTATCCCGATTATCAAAAATCGCGTTGTTGAAACAAAATAATCCAGTTTTCTGTGAAAATTGTGTAATGACAGTCGTCTGTCATTACTCGATTTTCACCTAAACCGGATTATTTTGTTTCAACAACGCGATTTTTGACAAAAATGACAGCTGAAAATCGCGATTAATTCTGTGTCTGTCTACGGTATAAATTACTACATTTATACTCGGGGTCGAGTCATCAGAGTTATCCTCATACTAATTTAATATTGTGTTTTTTTAGGTTCGATTGACTTGATGAATAATCATTTTCATTATGTATGTTTTATGAAAAAGCATGCAAAATATAATTAATTTGGGCCTATTTTCACGTGTATTTTTTCGTCACTTTTTCCTCCTATTTTACAGTTTTACTAATGTCGAATTCTATTCCCTTTTTTTGGAAAATCTAGATTTGATGGTTCTAATAGAACACTAAAACATGTGATTTGTTTTTGTAGTTGGGTTGGTAAACATATGTAGTTAAAATAAAATTGTTTTTATTGTTAAACTCACAATACATCATTCAATTCACAAATGACGTCCACCAAAATGGTGTATTTAAATTTTTAGCTGTCATTTATAATAAAAAAAAAAATGGATATTTCTACGTATTAGTGAGTTTGGTAGAAAAGTGGGGGTAAATCTTAAAAAAAATGCGATTTGTGAAGTTTGATCTAGATCAAACAATCTCTTGATTTTTTTGGGTAAATAAAACACAAAACCTTGAACTGCCGCCATTTTTTTTGATTCAGATCAAACTTTTTGGGTGAATAGAACATCACAACAATTTTGAAGAGAGGAAATTTGTGATGCATACAAAACCAACATTAATGTACCACCACAACAATGTACCACATTAATGTATCGAGTAAAATAATTGCAAATAATAATTAACAGAATTTAAAATTCTGATTTATCGACATGTAATTTGAGAATTGTTAGTTAATACCAACACATAAAACTAAATATATTTAATATATTTACTCTAGTGGTAAATACTAAAACTATGTGAATAAGAGAATTTTTCTATCTCAGTGGAATGAAATTATTCATTCCGGAATAAAAATACACGGCATTTTGTTGTTGTAAAATTGACAATGTAATGTCGATTTCGATTCACCTTTTACCAAATCTTTAAAAGATCACTCTCTACTGCTGGTGAATCGAACAGTTGCTCCGTAATATGTATGTGTGTGTGTTAGACGTTTATGACGTTTGTATAAACATAACCTATAATTTTTATTAAATCCATATTTGTTTATTAATTAAACACAAATTAATTCTTTAATATAAAATATTTATATAAAAATAAACAGAAACACAAAAAAAACACAAATGACGCTTTCAATAAACTCAAATCGAATGAAATGTCATTTCAAAATGACAGTTCTATTTGTGTTTGTAAATCTGCCAAAAAAATCGAGATTCGTAAAACAACAACAATTTTGCTCGACTGAGCGACTTTTCTTGATGAATCGAACAGTTTGACAGCAGAAAGAGCAAGCCGACTTGCTCTGTTTTGGTTAATCGAAAACCACAACCCTTGACAGACTAGGGATTAGCTAAGTGCGATTAGTGATTTTTTTCGAGATTAGCTGTAGTGTGTATAGTTGAAGATTAGCTAATCTCGTTTTATTTGAGGATTAGTCACTAATCGAGATTAGTGCACTAATCCTTGAAAATTTTCGAGCTTATCTCGTTGTATTGAAGAAACTAAAATTTTGTTCTTGCTAATTAGCATTGTTTTTGTAAAATTACCAAAGTAATACGGTAGACAGACACAAAGTTAATCGCGATTTTCATTTATGCCGATTGTCAAAAATCGCGTTGTGAAAACGAAATAATCCAGTTTTTTGTAAAGATTGTGTAATGACAGTTGTCTGCCATTACACGATTTTCACCTAAACCGGATTATTTTGTTTCCACAACGCGATTTTTGACAAAAATGACAACTGAACAGACACAGACAACTAGACAGACACAGACAACTAGACAGACAGAGTTAATCGCGATTTTCAGCTGTCATTTTTGTCAAAAATTGAATTGTGGAAACAAAATAATCCGGCTTAGGTGAAAATCGTGTAATGACAGACGACTGTCATTACGCAATCTTCACAAAAAACTGGATTATTTCGTTTTCACAACGCGATTTTTGATAATCGCGATACATAAAAATCGCGATTAACTCTGTATCTGTCTACCATATAATACCGTAGACAGACACAGAGTTAATCGCGATTTTCAGCTGTCATTTTTGTCAAAAATCGCGTTGTTGAAACAAAATAATCCGGTTTAGGTGAAAATCGTGTAATGACAGACGACTGTCATTACGCAATCTTCACAAAAAACTGGATTATTTCGTTTTCACAACGCGATTTTTGATAATCGGGATAAATGAAAATCGCGATTAACTTTGTGTCTGTCTACCGTATAATATCGTAGACAGACACAGAGTTAATCGCGATTTTCAGCTGTCATTTTTGTCAAAAATCGCGTTCTTGAAACAAAGTAATCCGGTTTAGGTGAAAATCGTGTAATGACAGACGACTATCATTACACAATCTTCACAAAAAACTGGATTATTTCGTTTTCACAACGCGATTTTTGATAATCGGGATAAATGAAAATCGCGATTAACTTTGTGTCTGTCTACCGTATAGCTGTGAATTTTTTTTGTTGAAAAAATACGGATTGAAAACGAATCGCTTTTTAAGAAACGTTTTTTTTGTTTATAGGGATAGTTTACATGACGATCTTTGACGATCGAATAGTAATGTCAAAACAACAATAGAATAGTTAAAAAAATATTTTGATGTAAAGAAGTCTTAAAAAGCGAATAAAATTTAAAATAAAATGGATAAGCTGAGACGTGTTTTAACGGGAAATGATCAAAATGACGAAGAAAATTGTATTATTGGAAATGTATAGATAATTTATTTATTACATATTACTATTTATATTTAATTTTTACCAATATGTTTAACAGTTGGATGATGAATCCTCATTGTCTTGGTCCACTAGAATCAAAGGATTTTGCATTTGCTTCGTTGCCGGGATATTGTTATCATTTCTCGCAACTCTAGTATTATTTGTTAGTTATAATCTCAAAACATTTGCCGTTTTTTATACAATTGGTAATGTTTTATCAATGATCAGGTAAATATGGGCGTTTTCTGTATATATAAATACAATTTAAAAAGATTTATTTCACATATTCCAGCACATGTTTCCTAATGGGACCATTTAAGCAAATCAAAAAAATGTTTGCACCCACAAGATTTATTGCCACCATTGTTGTTATTATTTCCTTAGTACTTACACTGGTAGCCGCTTTGTGGGTAAGATACAAGATACGATTTTTAGGCGCATTGAGGGTTGGTTGAAGCATTGTCTCTAAATAAAAAAAAAATGACTTTTGGCACGTTAAATGTGAGACCTCACTGCGCTGAATTTCAAATCAAAAAAATACCTTTTATAATTTTGTTATCATTGCAGTTAAGAAAGGCTGGCCTTGCATTAATATTTGTAATAATTCAGTCGTTGGCTATGACGTGGTATTCATTATCATACATTCCTTATGCTCGCGACGCCGTTAAGAAGACACTAGAGGCAATAGTTGTTTAAATTTAAAGGGATGGTGATAAAACTCGTCATGTAAATATTCTTATGTACGTGACATATAAAATAAATATTTCATTATTCATAATTCAAATTATATTATTCTGTTTTTTTATGTTTTATTCTATTGACTCATAAAAACAAAACCTAGATCAAGAAATGCTGAACTTCATATAGTAGAAATTAATCTCAGTTCAGTTTTTTTTGCGTCTTGGTTTGTTGTGATCAGCTATTTCCAACCAAATGACCTATTTTTGCTTATTCAATTTTTCAATGCTTGTTGGGTGTGTAATAAGTGGTTTTTGTGTATTTTGGTAGAGATAAAAACAGGAGACATAAAACAATGTTTTCCCCATATAAAATCTTCTATTTCAAGTGTAAGTAGTTGGAGAGGGATGATTATATATCTATTTGGTTTTATGCTCTTTCTTTTATGTAAACAAACCATTTAGTTTTTATTCTTGCTCACGGTGAATATAAAAGCCGATGAACTGGCTCGATGTGGTACAACGGACTACAATTCTTGTTGGGTGTGTAAAGTCTGATTTACATTCAAAGATTTTTGCAGATGCAGATGTCAAATTAAAAATTCGTCTTTTTTACACATTAAAAAATAAATTTAAACAAAAAATGTCATAAACCAATACAAATGATTAGTTTTCTTGTTTATGTAAGCTTATTATAGTTATTTATTCACGCATTGACGATTTTACAGAAAAAAGATGAAACTCGACATCTGCAAAAAACAGCAGACGACGACTTTTGGGTTTGTTTCTCGGGTTTCAATTGACTTTTTTAAGCAGATGATTATTTTTTCTCTTTTTGTTTTTGCTGTTTTTCATATGTTGTGTTTCAACTTTTTTGCGGACGTCGAAAGTCGTTGAATGTAAATCAGCTATAATACGTGGCGTTTTGTGTATTTTGATAGACATAAAAACAGGAGACCTAAAACAATGGTTTTCCCCATATAAAATCTTCTATTTCAAGTGTAAGTAGTTGGAGAGGGATGATTATATACCTATTAGGTTTTATGCTTTTTCTTTTATGTAAACAAACCATTTAGTTTTTATTCTTGCTCACGGGGAATATAACAGCCGATGAACTGGCTCGATGTGGTACAACGGACCACAATTCAAACAGCAAAAAGGATATTGAAATGCCTCTTGCGGTATTTAAACTGCTGCTTCAGGAGGAAGCCAGTATTTTGACGAATAACAGATGGTCAAATAGTACCTCATGCGTAATAACTAGGCAGGTCTGGCCAAAGTTGGACTTGGCGAGATCCAAACAGCTGATCTCACTTCAGCGGAGTCAGATCAGTGTGGTTGTTGGAGTGATTACGGGGCACTGTCTCATAGGCAGATATGCGAGTAGACTTGGTTTCTTCTCACATGACTACTGTCGTAGTTGCGAGGACGAAGAGGAAGAGACAGTGCTTCATCTTCACCTAATGTTTTTTCACTTTATCTCGGGTCTGCTGAAGTTCAAGAATAATAATCCCGTCTATTTTCAAAATCACAGGTAGGTATAGGTAATAATTTGGATTTTTTTTTTAAATTTATTTATTAATACAATAAATTTTACATATTCTTCTTTAAAATAATTAAGAAATAAAATAAATAGTTAAAAAATATAATATTAGATAAACGTCTCTAGAATATATTTATATATACATATACAAACACCAAATTAAAATACATATTTTAAGGTTTCTAAAAAATTGTTTTTTGAATCATTACACAACAAGACAAATACGGTTGATATAAATGTGTCGCGTTGACTGTTAACGCTGCTATAAATCCCATACAAAATCACCATCTATTCCGGATTGTACTCTACTCTAGGTATATTTTCGTTTATTCATTCCGGTCGGATTTAACGTTCCGAATTGTGCGATTAAATATGATGTATTTATTATGTAATAGAAATGAAAATTTTCGAAAATATTTTTAGTTTCATTACACGATCACAGTTTTAAAATGGAGCTTCGCTTTTTAACGTACAAATTATTTACAATTTCAATTAATATTATTGAAATTATTTATTTAAAAAAATTTATTGTTTCCTAATTTAAAAAATGAAATAAAAATGGATACTATCTGAAGTGTGTTCCGCTTATTTCAATCTGTTACGTGCGGAATATTCCGAGGTCACATGATCAATATTCTATTCCATCCATGGAATGAATAATCGAAAACATCATATAATTCGTAAGACGTAAGAGCTGCACATCGGTGTAAAAATCTCGAATTTTTTGTACTAAAAACCGAACGCGCCCAAAAAACGGTCTACATTTTTACTTAACAATTTTTAGGTTTATTTCTATTTTAATCAGGGTGGATTTGTTTATTGATTGAAACGCTTGGAAACAAAATCATTTGACTTTAGAAATTGACGTTTAAAACACTGATTTACCAAAGTAATAAAATATCATATTCTCTGAAGTCATAAGCTAAATATCTTCAGGGTATTCGACACGAATCTAATTTTAGAGTATAACTCAAGAGATGTAGGCATCGTTTTCGAACCTGAACGGCGGAGTGGAATGATGAAAATCATGGATTCTCTTGCTGTAGCAATTGCTCTTGTTCATGAAAACATTTAACAAAGAGGAAAAAATTAATTTTTTTTTTTTTTTTCGCTGGCGCTACATCCCATGGAGGGATTTGGCCGCTTCATAGTGAAGTTTCGTAATCATTTGTACAACGGATAATGAGTGATTAGTTCATTGATCCTTACATTAACCAGCCGTGATTTTTTCATCACCCGCCGGGAATCGAACCCGGGACCTCCGGAGCTTAAAGCAAGCATGCTAACAACTGTGCCACCGGGGCGGCATCATGGATTCTCTTGCTGTAGCAATTGCTCTTGTTCATGAAAACATTTAACAAAGAGGATTAAATTAATTTGGGATCAATAAAAATGTTACCAAATTCCTCAGCAACTGTTGATTTATTCAAGAAATACAATAAACCATCGCTAGTATCAGGGGGCTATTTGTGAATTCGATTCAAACGTGTTCGACTCTTCGATTTATAAGATTCCTATTTGATTTAAATAAGAAACGAACGAATCTGATTCAATTCAAATAAGAAGCCAATAATTGAAGACTCGAGTGCGTTCGAATCGAATTCACAAAGAGCCCCCCTATCACTATTAAAACAGTTAGGATATTATTTACTGGGGGGCTATTTATGAATTCGATTCGAACGCACTCGAGTCTTCAATTATTGGATTCTTATTTGAATTGAATCAGATTCGTTCGTTTCTTATTTAAATCAAATAGGAATCTTATAAATCGAAGAGTCGAACACGTTCGAATCGAATTCACAAATAGCCCCACTGATTGTTGGAGATCGATCTCAGGAAAAAATTCATTGTTCATTATTTTTCTTTATTTATGCATAGCAACAAATTTTAAAGAAAAAGTAATTTTCTCAGGGCTAGCGGGAATGAGAGTACATAATTTTGCAAATTATATAATTCTGCAGTTGAACACAGTTGTTAGAATAACAGGAGTAACTCTGGATATCACCAAACAAGCAGAATTTCAGGGTATATTCGAGACTACATGTAAGACTTATAGGCATCCTTAACCTTAGAATCGTGTATGGGGTGCTGTGTTCCCCAAGTGTTTTCCGACTTACAATAAAATAGACTACTTGTTCTACACCATCATATTTTCTGGATATTTTTCGATGTGTTATATCTTTAGCTTTGTTATCGAAATGAATTCCGATTTTATTTTGTTGTTGTTTCGGCAAGAGATAACCGACACATGCACATCCTCTATACGTGTTTCGGGAACTGTATTCACCTGTATTTATGTTAGTAGATTTTTTATGGAATCCGTTATACGATATGCTTTTTTTTATTCTCACGTTTTTTTTTGTTATTTTGGACTTGCACGTGCACATTCTTTGTTTCAATTCAGTCGAGCTATTACGTGGAGTAGTTTAGTGTAATTTTGTAAGTTAATTTTTTCGAACTAAAACATGGATATAATTGTTTATTTGGCAAATATTCATCGTGAATTGACTACCGAGGAAGAACAAGAGCTTGCTGATTATTTTGATAGCGATACCGACGATGATGGGGAAAATGTTATTGGACCAGTTGGTGGGCGAGATCATCCTACAGCTGCTTTGTTATCGGTTGATGTAGCCAATACTAGAGATTCCGATTTGGAATCGATATGCAAATGATGAACCGCTTCAAGACATTCGTTTTGTAGAACTAATGGTAGTGCTAACGAAGAAGGGTCAGAGGAACAGCCACAAGCAGCAATCGAGGCAAATCGTGGCCAGAAATACACGAGTCAAGGCAAAAACGACAAAACCATTTGGTGGTCGATGCCTTCTGCTGCGGAGAAAGCGAGAACTGAAGAATTGAAAAAGGGGAGATTGGACATGGACTCCATCCCCTGTAGCACTGAGACATTTACTAAAAGCATAAAGCCTTCAAGCGTTTTTTCTCAACTGCCATTGTTGAATGCATTGTTTTGGAGACTAATCGAAAAGCCAAAATGACGTATGCAGCGAATCAACGAGCACAGAATCCGAAAAATTTGAGACCTTGGCGAGATACCAATGTGGAGGAAATGTACGCGTTTTTCGGCATATTACTTTACGCTGGCGCAGAGAAATCAAATTTAGTGGCAGCTAAAGATTTATTCCACAAGTCTCATATGCCATTTTATAGAGAAGTGATATCATTAGAGAGATTCGAGCAAATTAGTCGGGTTTTGCGTTTTGACGATTCGAGAACTCGTATGGATCGATTGCGGGAAGATAAGTTGGCTCCAATTCGCCATATTTGGACTCTCTTCAAAATTAATTTAAATTTGGCTTTCGTTCCATCGAAAGAACTGACGATCGATGAGCAGTTGGTGACTTCCAGAAATAGGTGTAGCTTTCGACAATACATACCATCCAAGCCAGGCAAGTATGGGATTAAAATATTTTGGCTGGTAGATGCGAAAACCAATTATCCTATATCAGCAGAAATTTATTTGAAAGATCTACTGGGATTTCACATGCCTTAGTAATGCGCCTTGCTCAACGCTGTTTAGATATTGGCGCGAACATTACAATGGATAACTTTTTTACAAGTTATCCATTGGCAAAAGATTTGTGGACCCGCAATACAACACTAGTTGGTACAATTAGATCTAATAAACGCGAAATACCCAAACTGTTCGCATCGGTCGGAGAAGCTAAGAAAAGAGGTCCGTTTGCCTCCGTTTTCTGCTTCTCGGATGAGGTGTCGCTTGTGAGCTACACTACCCATTCAAAAAAAAATGTGCTTCTAATGTCGACTGCAATTGCAACCGAGGAGATAAATGAAGCAAAGAAAAAACCAATTATCATCCATGTTTACAATAAACACAAAGGCGGCGACGACACATTCGATAAAATGGTGCGCGGCTACACCTGCAAAAAGAAAAGTAACCGATGGCCAATGGTCATATTTTATAATATGCTTGACGTAGCTGGACTTGCAGCTTACCGATTGTTCGAGCTTTGTCATCCGGGTTGGAATAATAAGAAATTCGAGAAAAGAAAGATTTTTCTAAAACATTTGGCGCTGGAATTGGTTCAGAAACATCTAGACAACCGAAGTAAACTTCCACTGAAGCCATCCGTGAAAACTGCTATGAACTTGATGGGCTACAAATTTAAATCCGTTCCTAAGTGACCGTTCCCACAAATGCAGGTAACTAATCAATGAAATGTTCATTAAAATTTTACTAATATCTCTCTCTCTACCAATGCAGATAAACAATCCTCCGCGCAGATATGAGCAATGTAAAAGATTCCGGACGATGATCAGAGACACGAAAACCACTGCCGTTTGTGATTTATGCATCACGCCAACGTGCACTAAGCACTATCTTCGGGTTTGCGAACCGTGTTTCATGCGAAAGTTCAAGGAGCTTAATTCCTACTAAGAATTTTCTGATGAGGATGACGCTCAAACCACACCTGGTCCGTTTACACCAGACCCACCAACTCCAGCTCCATTGGCCAAACGCCAGGCTCACCAATACATTTATCAGATATATAATAAAACAATAAAGAAAATGAATTCCTCGTATCAATGTCTTTTTTTAATACTGGGGAATATAACAGAGCATTCACAATGAAAAAACTTTTTACTTTTGACTTACAGGTTTGTATGAATTTCCAACATAAAGAGCAAAAATTTTTGTTCGTTAAGTTGAAAATTCATACAAACCTGTAAGTAAAAGGTAAAAAGTTTTTGCATTGTGAATGCTCTGTTGTCTTGTCTTGTCGAAAATTTGTGTTCCATAAATTAGTCGTAATTGAAATGTGCAAGTGTAAATACACTTATATAAGTGATTGTGATACCATAGTGTTTTAATTATATTTTGTGATGCCGGACTAATTCTCCTAACACGGGATTAAGCTGGTAGAAGGGTACACGATTCTAAGGTTAAGGAAATTACTAATACTGGAGTTAAAAGAAATTCTTATTCCTTGGATATTTATTTTTTGGATGGATTTCTTAGATTCACTAAAATAGCTAGATTGGTACACCTAACATGGCTAAATTAACAGCAACATTGCAGCCTATATGGTACAAAAGGATGACGTCAGAGTGGAAAGGATGACGTCGGAGAATATTTTTACACTTAAGTTTTTCTTTCTTTTTTTATTGCAGTTTTAATTACAATATATACTCAGGAAACGATTCCGACATTCAAATTATGATCGACTACCTCAAGATTTACCTTGCCTGGATTTAGAATATTTATTCGGTAAAAAATCGTACACTTGCCGAAAATCAGCTAGCCGAACGATAAACCAAATCTTTATGGATTGTATTCATGCCCAGTTGCACAAAAAAAAAGCAAACACCCAGTTAACTAATATTTTCTCTTTTTCTTCTGTTATGAAAATGCGACTTATTTCATAATATGAATTCAACGCCAGTTAATTTTGTTTTATTTTTACGTAGAAATATTATATCATTCAGTTAAATATTTAGTAAAACGAAATCTGGTAGTCAAATATTTAATTCTCCAGTTACAATGTTCAAGTAAAAAAGAAAAATAATCAGCTTGCATTGATTTTGTATTATGAAACAAATCGTATTTTCATATATGAAGAAAAAGATGAAGTATTTCTTAACTGGCTGTTGCCTTTTTATTTGTGCAACTGGGCATAAGAGTATCTAAGCAGAAAAATGAATTAGCTCATTTGTGTATTCTTTGAAGTTATTGTACCCCAAAGCAAAGCGATTCTACCCCAAAACATTTTCTCACATTTTATTGGATTTCTCACCTAAATATTGGATTGCTTTTGAATATTAAGTTCACGACAGACGACAGTGGTGCATCAGCCTGAACCAATCGAGAACTACGATCAGAAACAACAAATAAAAATGTGATTCAAATAAATTTGACCAATTCAGAATGAGAACCCCCCCCCCCCCCCCCCTGAGGTAGAAAGGCATTTTAGAACTTGAAGTAGGACATGAAATTCAGAATGAAGATCTCGATTCAGTCAAATTATCATTATTTCAACACATAATTGAAGAAAATATAAGAATTTTAAATAATGTTTAAAGATGGATGCAATAAGAAACTATTTATCCAGTTTTTGCAATAAGATGTGTACCGTATGCATGCAAAGCAATATGTAGTGCACTTGAGCAAAGTATTGTTAGATTGTTGATGTCAAATGAATTAATAGGTAATGATACAAATGATCGTTCAATGCGTTATGTATATGAAAATAATGGTAATATTCGGTCTTTAAACACGGTTGATGGTTCATTGACTATGTCTTTAGGTAATTTAGATATAATGAATTTAGTTATAACTAAACCGTATTGTAATATTGACATTCTTCAGACTTTCGGTTGTCAAGGGTGTAGTGAAATGCCATTCATAGTACTTCAGAGTAGCAAAGTTGAATCATATGGAGAATTGGAATACAAAAGCAATTGCACTTTTTTTGAACCTAAAATTAAATGTTCTTACAATAAATATATAATACGTTTAAGAAATAATGAACGTACATGTTATATATATACCAGTCACTAATCAAACTTTAATGATCAATATTGAATATGCTTTTGTTGGCAATTTATTAGATTACAACATTGATACATACACAGGAGAGACAGTTGCAACCATGACACGTAGTATCTTTCTCAATACAGATCTTATGAACACTTTTCAGTTTGGTATGATAAGCTTAACTATATTGTCTTTGATAATAGGGTTAATAAAACTTATTAGATTGTTTTTTATAAATAGAGCAGTGAGAACTGTCACATCAGATATTGATTAAACATTCAACATTCAGTAGGGATTAATCATCTATTCGGCTCCATAAACAGGCTTTGACTTTCGAGTCAGCCGCACGTAATAATTTTTATTTTTATTTTTAAATATTTATTTTAAATTTAAATTGCATAAAATGCAACAACAATGCTTAAACCGCACCAAATCCTCGTGGCCGAACCGTATGGACCGCTTCAAAACTCGCAGAACGATTTGTTACAAGTGTCCTATAAATGGCATCATTGATGGTTGTACATCAATGTAATGGCCATCGAGTAAGCCGAAACCATAATCCTATTGATCGCTTCGATTTGAAGGATTCAAGCATCTGAAAATAGAAAATACAACTGGTTTTCTGAAAATGATAAAATTCATGGACAAATCATCAATTTTAAGCAGGAGACTGCCGCTTTACAGGATGGATTTGAAGGGTTCGACTGGGAACTTTTGTTAAAAAGTTTTATATTTGTATTAACCATCACCTCATCTTGCACAATTTATTATGAATGAGCCACTAGCTCAAAATAGATTGTGTAAGTATGGAGTTGGTGTTTATTCTAAATTTTTGTAAACAAACAAATAAATAAAATAAATAAATAAATAAGCTCAGGAAGTACGATTCCGACATTCATATTATGATCAACGACCTCAAGATTTGCCTGATGACTTAGAATATTTATTCAGTAAAATACTCGTACACTTGCTGAATCAGCTAGCCGAACTTCAAGCCAAGAGTAATTAGCTCCATTGGACCTAAATATTGCATTGCTTTTGAATGTTGAGTTCACGCCAGTGGTTCATGAGCCTGAACCAATCGAGAACTACGATCAGAAACAACAAATAAAAATGTCATTCACATAAATCTGATGAAAGGCATTTTAAAACTTGAAGTAGGACATGAAAGCTAGAAGAACGAAAATATAAGAATTTTAAATAATGTTTAAAGGTGGATGCAATAAGCTCGATTTCGGAAATAAGATTCCGACGTTCATATTATGATCAATGACCTCAAGATTTGCCTGATGATTTAGAATATTTATTCGGTAAAAAATGGTGCACTTGCCGAAAATCAGCTAGCCGAACGGTAAGCCAAACCTACCTAGACTATTTATATATTTTTTGTAAATTTATAAATACGTAATTTCAAAATGAAACCAAAGTCTCGGTTTAGTACATGCAGAAGAGAAAGGGAGACAAATGCATATGTATTTCTCAAACTTATTTTCCACATAAATACTTTAGTTTTATTTATTTAACACGTTGACTGCCACCATATGAAAAAAAAATATTACAAAACTTCAAGATTGGAAGTCTTCTCACATTAGAATCCAAATCAAATACATACTCAAAGCTAATATACACCCACATTCGCGATTTTAGAAGGTAGTTTTATCAACATATTATAGGCCCATTAGGGTAATCCAACTTTATGCTTAGACATTTTCAGTAAAAGTTATTAACGTCTGATCCATGGGTGGGTCATGTGGCAGGCAATGTGTTAAACTTAAAACAAAGGATAGTTTGCACGTGTTACATTTTCAGCAGTATCTAGACATATACATTTTATATAAATACCGTTACAATTACAAGTGATTTTTGTAGTAATATTTTAAGAGAAAATAGTTAAATGAATCACAACATTTGAACATTAGTAGTAGAGAGATTAGTTAAGTGATTCGTGTCTTGTTATTTTAATTAATAAGTCCATACATAAATGAAATATTTACATTATAAAGATTTATTTTATAACAATATAAAAATCAAGCCTTAAAAATGCCATCAAAAAGGAAAACTTCTGAAAAAGGCATTATTAAGAAAAGTCGGAAAGCAATAACCTTAGAAAAAAAGTTAAATGTATTGCATTGTTTTGAAGCAGGTGAAAAATTAACAGAAATTGCATGTAGTTTGCAACTGGTACCATCTACAGTAGCGACTATACGGGAAAATAAATCAAAAATTAAAGCACAGTCTGAATCAGCAGCCCCACGAAGGGCTGCAAAATTAACACGAACAGAAGTACGATCATAGAAAAAATGGAAAAACTTCAACAATCAGAATAATATCCCATGTGTACAATGACGATTCAAGAAAAGGTCAAGTCTCTTTTTAGAAATTTTAAACATAGTGATGCTGTTGGAACTTTCCAAAATGAATCTTTCAATGCAAGCAAAGGGTGGTTTGAGAAATTTAAAAACCGCCAGAACCTTTGCAACGTGAAGATGAAGGGTGAAGCCGCCAGTGATGATATCGCAGCTGCTAAGGAATATCGAAATATTTTTAAAAAAATTGTCGAGGATGGAGATTATCGTTCAGAGCAGATTTTCAACGTAGACGAGACCGGCCTGTTCTGGAAAAGAATGCCTGACCGGACATTTATTTCTCAGGAAGAAAAGCATGTACCCGGATTTAAAATATCGAAGGAGCGTTTAACTCTTCTTTAAATCGATTTTAAAATTAAACCCCTTTTTAATATCTCTCTCTGAAAACCCGAGAGCACTGAAAGGATCAGATAAATCCCGCTTGCCAGTTATTTGGAGATCAAATAAAAAAGCGTGGATGACCTCATCCATATTCGAGGAGTGGTTTAAAAAGTTTTTTTGCCCGGCGATAAAGTCATATTTGGAAGGCAAAAACCTTAGCAATAAAGCATTATTATTGCTGGACAATGCTCCTGGACATCCCATCAACTTATCAGACCCGTCTGGTGTTGTAAAAATCGAATATTTGCCCAAAAATACTACAGCTCTGATTCAGCCGATGGACCAGGGAGTGATTTCAACGTTCAAAGCGTATTATTTACGAATAACATTTAAGCAATTAATAGCTGCTACCGATTAGCCAGATCGTGGATCTATTAGGGAGTTTTGGAAAACATACAACATAAAGGATGCTTTGAAAAATATTGGAGAAGCTTGGGCTGAAATGAAGCAATCCACAATGAAAAATGTTTGGAAAAATATTTGGCCGGAAAACATCAATGCAGACGGTGTAACTGCTGAAGTTCTACCAGAAATTCTTCAAAACATTGTTAGTCTAGGGCTGCGGTCGAATTCTCGGGTAAATCATTTACTGCGGTAAATTTACATTTTTAATGTTCGTTTTCTGTTATATTACGCATTTTTTTCTATTTTTTACTCGTTCAATTCTTATAACAATAAAGAATAAAGTATCTAAACGTAAAAGATTTACCTTTTCTTATTTCCCTTACTCTCCAGCAAAAAAAGGTAAATGCATTTACCGAATTTTGCGGATTTACCCGAGAATTCGACCGCAGCCTAGGTAATCAATTTGGTTTTGACCATTTTGAAGATTCAAAAACTCATGGCAGTAGTCTTTCCGATGAAGATTTACTTCACCTGGAACAAAATAGTCCACCCGAGGTCCAACTTACTGCAAAGGACTTGTCTGATGCGCTGTCACATTGTGAAGAAGGAATGAAGATCATTCGTGAAAAAGATCCGATAGATGAACGAAGTTCGAAGGTTTCTCGAGGCATCAACGAGGCTATCGATTGCTACAAACATCTTTACATAGAAAAACCAAACGCGGCTAAACAACAAACGTTAGACTCTTTTTTCCAACCAGTTGCAAATTTGACTTCCAGTAGTTCAGAGTTGGATTCAACATTGGAGTCGGATTACGGCTCTACATCATAGAAACAATAGGAATAAAATCGACATTTAAACGCCTTTATTAAATGAATTTTAAAATTTTAAGTTTATGTATATGTTCCTTGAAGTGTTTTCGAACTAACAAGTTTTATTTCGTTTTCTAAATTATGTACATATGAATAAAAAAATATAAAACTGTATAATTTTGTTCTATTAGGTTTTGTTTTCCTTTTTCATTTTGTAAGGCTTAACTGAAATATATAATATACAAAGGTGAACTGAATGTGCAACATGTAATTATGTATGTATATAACAGTTCGGTTCACCAAAAACCGTCTAACAAAATTTCGATTTATGACATTTCGATTTACGAAATTTCGATTTACGAACAACTTTTTATGAACGAATTAATTTCGTTAAGCGAGGGATGGCTGTAATAAAAAAACAAAAAACACAAAAAACTAAAGGAATTTCTTTCTTAGGCATTCTCTTACCGAAAAATATTTAAAATTGTTTTTAAGCATATTATAGCTAGATCTAGTTTCCATAAAAGTGCGATAGGTTTTGATGCATAAAATTTTGAAGATCAACACATACATTTATTTAAAATCATGAAACTAAAAGGGTCAAATTCTTTTGGAAAAAAAGTTGAAATTGTAGCTTTATATAAAAATAGTGCGTCTAAAGATTTAATTGTTCGTAAGATACAAATATCGAAGATGGAACCATAGTACGGACAAAGGTTCTGCAAGGCCGCGGGCGACTACCGCCAGAGATGAGTTTCATAAAAAGCGTTTATTGCTGCAAAATCGATTTTAATCGGCCACTGGAATTCATACCGAGTTAGTAAAATCTCAAATAAAACCATGCCAGTATACGGACGACGGTGCAAAGACGCCTGAAAAAATGGTTCTGAAATCGATATTTCGATAAATTAATTTTTTTACACACACGTAATTTTTTCACCCTTGTTGGCACAGTGGTTAGCATCAGTGGCGTAACTACAAATTTCGGGCCCCCCGTAAAATTTTTCTTGGGCCCTAAAAATGTTCTTGTACCTAGGAACAAATAAAAAAAACTTATTTTTTCCTGTTATCCAACCTCGCATTAATTAAAAATGTCTGATTTCGAGGGTCCGATACAGCACGTAATTCAGTTCAATGATCTCAAACGAATCGAAATTTCTTGCAATCAACTCAATGCTATGACGATTTCTTTATATACCGATAAAGCATCACAAATTTCGAGTATTATTTGAAAAATATCAAAAATGTTGAATCAAAGTATCTTGAATATTCTAAAAGGTTCTTAAATCTCGGATTACGCGCTAATTACCGCCATGTAAAATGTAAATAACATCGATATTCTTTACTAATTTCGAATAACCTAGGAAATTAGAGAAATATCGAAATCTCGGAAAATCAACTAAATATCATGATTTAGATTTATACATATGTGTAACTTTGCAAGTTCACACAACTCAAAGCTAAGCGCAGAACATTGCCATACAAAATTCGAATAAATTGGAAAATCTTTGAAAATCTCGAATAATCCTACAAATATCGAAAAACTTTAAAAATCTACAATTACCCCAGAAAAATTCAATTTATCTCTATATTGCCTCGGTTGATTTCGAGCAATTTCAATAATACCGAAAAATTTAGATATTAATGAATAGTTTCGGAAAGCCTGTACAAATTTAGAAAACCCACGAAAATTACGAGAAAAAAATGAAAATTCGTGTAAATATCGAATTATTTATCAATTAATTTAATATTACTAATACTACTAAGCAAAATGCTATACTAAGCAAGATAAAGCTAAGTCTCGCACCAGTCACGCATCCCATTTCCATACTATGGTACAAAAATCTCGAGAAATTTTAAAAAATGATCAAAAGATGAAATCCGAGACAAGGGTATATGAAACAGGAGAATTTCTAATTTCCTGATTTAAAATAGTTTTTCAAATTAAACCGGTTTTACCGGGTTAACCGGTAATTTCAGCTTTTATTTACCGTTTAACGGTAATAAAAAAGATTCGGCAAACGAGAAACTATATCAACCACATTCAATCTTTAGCAAATCAATTCAACCTTTTCTAATCAAAACTTGATTTATAAAAGGTTGAATTTGAAATGCAAAAGAGGTAAATTTGGAGTGCTAAACGTATTTTATCAACCAAGCAAACACTAAAATCGTTATCGTTTGATGTCAAAAGCTTTGATTTCAAACGAGTTTGGCAAATTTTCTTCTAAATCTAAATATCTGTTAGAACCCAAAGCCATTTTAATTTCTATGGAGTCAGATTACGTGTAATCACTCATTGATTCACCTTCAGCAACAGAGAAGAAATTGTTGGGCTTCTTTTAAGAAAATATTTAATAGCAACAGGAACAATGTTTTCTTTCTCTAAAAACTAGAAAACGGTCTTTTGATAAAAATTTCATTTAATCTGAGCTACTATCTATCTGATCTTGACTTTAAACTAATATTCGAATGGCTGGTAACTCTCGTGGGCCCTTTAAGCCGCGGCCCCCCCCCCCCCTGCGGCTGCGGGTACCTAGTTACGCCACTGGTTAGCATGCTTGCTTTAAGCTCCTGAGGCCTCGGGTTCTCGATTCCCGGCGGATGATGAAAAAATAACGGCTGGATAATGTTAGGATCAATGAATTAATCACTCATTATCCGTTAGAAAAAATGATTAAGATACTTCAATATGAAGCAGCCAAATCCCTCTATGGGATGCATCATCAGCGAAAAAACAAAAAATAATAATTCAGTTCAATGATTTATGGCGAAACTGATTGTGCCAGTACTTAGTACAACTAAATTTACAAAGTCCGGTGAATGTGCCCAATAGTAGATTTTGATTAAGTATGGTAGTAGCATCTAGTAAAAAAACATTTGGGAAATTAATTATTCAATAGAAAAATTATTTAGAAATTCGATTTGTCATATGCTTATAACAACATATTTAAGTTATATAATTAATATTACATTATTTTTAATCCTATTTTATATCAATATGGTATTTATTTACCAATAAAAAAAATGGCAAATAATTCAAAAACTAGGTAGTCCTAGCATACTTTGAAATACATATTTTTACTATGGTGCTGCCGAAGTTATTCTTCTTTGATTATACTAATTTATATACTTAAAAATTGTGTTACAGATTTTTTTAATTTAATTTAATAAATATTAATATACATATTTATGTATGTATATATATGTACCATCAAGATTTAGTTAAAAATTGGCTTACTTATTTTTATGGCGCCAGTCATGTATTTTACATAAAAAATGTATGCAAGTCTCCAATGCGAAATACTGTACTAATTATTTTTAATGATCCAACAAAAAATTGAGCAATTAAACGGTAGGATAAAATGGATTAGAGTCTCTTTACTAGGATATAAAAGGCGTACTTTAGATCAAAAATAACTTTAAAATTGGAGACATTAAATGAACAAAAAATGGTTGGATCTTCCTTAAATCTAGATTTTTTTGTTTTTAAATTTAAATAAATTATTTTTACAATATTATTTCATTGCACTTTTGAAATACACTAATTTAAAAAAATTATTTCTCGAGCATAATTGTTTTTAATTTAACTTATCGATCGCAAATTTACAAATAAATTATATATAAACAAAAATTAAGATCTTAGGTATGTATAATAAAATCAATCACACTGAAATTTCTGGTTTAAAATTATCAACAAACATAATAAGAAAATTAAAAAAAAGCAAACTTGACAAGAAACTCTTTTATTATGGAATGTAAAATGTTTTTCGAGGTAATTCTGGAATGGTCTTAATAATGAAAAATAGCTGTACAAATATGGAATTATTATATACCATCCCCAACCTTACACTAATGATTTTGCTCTTGTTTTAATGTTTTGTAACGATCCTTTTCTAAATTATTGTCGGGTGGTTCACATTCAAATGATGTCATCGATAGTGAATTTTCATTTAGTATATTACACGTTTGTAATAACATAATAATTTTTAAATTTTTATTAAACGGACACGTTACCTGTTTCCATGTAATAAATTCGGTTACTTGTTTTGCCAATTGCCAAAATTTTTCAAAATTTATATGACCATTTGGTAATTTACTCGAACAGCCTTCATTTAAAAAATATAAATCCTTTACGAGAAGACTAAAAAATGGTATAACGATGCGTTGTCGCTCGTCGGTCGCACCTGCACTGCGCCACATAGCTGCTTTAAGTGTTGAACGATAACTATTGAAATTGCTTGTTGGATCCATTTGATGTTCTAATATAGAAAATTTTGCTGATTGAATTTTTGCCCACTAAAATAAAAAAGACGGTTAGAAACTTGGTTTCAAACACATTTTAGATATTAAAATGAAAAAAATTCCTTGGATCTCAGACTAGTTCCACGGTCAGTGACAATTCTTTAGGCATACTAAGCTGAATAACATAGTTTTGTAATTTAAATATTACTCTTTGTCCTCGTAGGGAATATTCTCATAAATTTATAAAATAAGAAATCGTTTCTTAGATGGATTTGGCCGCTTCATTGTGTTCGTAATCATTTTGTCAATGGATAATGATTAATTCATTCACGTTTGGTTCAATTTCAATTTAGAAATATTTATTTATTTTATGCAATTACAATATAGTCTCCTGGACTGACTAATGAGCAAATTGTTCTGACTAACTTATATTAATCTATAGCTTCTTCCTATTGGCGTTCCGTAGTGTCTGATAAATTGCAATGCACATAATCGATACTCTCATCGTAAACTTCATTAAATAAAAAAACATTAACTAATTCTTTTTTTCCCTTTAAAGATTCAATTACAATTTCATTTCCAACCGCCATTGAACGACCTTATGATTTTAAAACTAAAATATTGAATTAACTTCTCCAAAATGTTAATTGGTGATTTATTGACACCTTTGCATCGAACTCACTTGTATGTCAATAACAAATGTCAAGTGTCGCGTGACTAATGATGAAGCTAAACATGTCGATTTCAACTTTGAATTCATCAACTCTGATACAATTCGCTGGCGGATGTGGGCAATTAGCAGATTTCATGATTTTTATCGATTTGAATTCATTCAAGAACAATTGCGACAACTCCATTGAGTGTTCATATTTTCATTGCTTTGAACCACATATTTGTAGCTCCTTGCAGTTTAGATGATATCTTTAATAATAAAGTGTTTTCGTTGCTTTGATTTAAATCAAATATTAAATTATGAAAGGGGATCCTTTGTATTTCTAACGGAGTGTTGCGCATTGTTAATTAACAGTTCATTGGTTAGTCCTTGTAATTGCAAAATTAACAAAACTATTTGGCCTATTTATTCAGCATGCTATCTAAATCATCACCAACTTATTATAAAAGGTAAAATAAAATAAAAAAACTACATACCGTTTTTTTTAGTCGCAAAATGGGTGCCATATTTAATCCAGCAATAATCGCCATCAAACTATTAAAATTTCCAATATTAAAACATTCACGAGCTGTTTCAATCCAATATTCAATTAAACGGACACGCTGTTTTTTCTTTGAATATTTTACAATTTCGCTTGCCACTAAATAACTTAAACGATTAAACCATTGAACATAGGCTTCCAAATTTTTTGTTTTTTTAACATCTTTTATTGTTGTCGTAACATTTGGATTATCTTTGGCAAATGCTTGAACAAATTCTTCCGGACCAATATGATATAGACGTTCTAACTCGATATGAGTTAATTGTTGTGCTAAATATGATGGATTCGGGCATAATTCTGTTAATTCAATACTATTAATTGAATTTAATATTGATGTTTGAGATGTAGTTGAAATTGATAATGATGACAAACTTGCAGCACTCTGATCGGATTGAGGACCACCACCAAATTGTTGCGATGATTGATAATTTAAAGTACTCGATTGGGTATTATTTTGATTTGGATTTGACGCCAAATTACAACTATTAATTAATAATTCGGTATCTATTAAATTATTTAAATTCAATTCACCTAAATTGATTTTTCGTAAAAATTCTTCGTAATTATCTAAAATTTTTAGGCGTTGCAATAAATTTTGTAGTAATTTTGAGCATTCCTTTGATAATTTTTGATCAATTTTGATTAATTTTTGTGTCATATATCGTACGTGTTGCATAATACGATCGTCACGAAAATCATAAGGAAATATTTCCATCCATTCTGCTAGCAGCTGTATAAATTGATTTGAAAAATTAATTAAATTTTCTATATCGCTTGGATTTTCGCCTCCCGATGTTGCTGCTACGGTGTTATTTAAATCTTGCTGTTTTTCGCATAGCAAACAAATTTGTTCCAATAATTCGTATGGTTTTATAAATAATCGAGAACTTAATAAAAATGCAAATAAATATGATTTATCTGGATAATAAATCCCAGTTGGGACCATATGTTGAATTAATGCTTGAAGTGAACCGGACACTAAATTACCGTCACGATACACCAATGAATTTTGTTCGGTAAATTCAGTCGTGGATGTTGTGATCATACATTCTGATGATGATAATTCTGGTGTTGTAACAGAATTATTCGTATTTTTACCATTTTGTGGCTGATGCTGTTTCTTTATATTTTGGCTTTGAGTTGTCACCGTACCAAATATTGTGGGCTGCAAAAAAACAATCAAAGAAGTCAAGAAAAAAAAAAAAAACTAAATTAATAAAAAAATTATTTTGCTAACCATAAATTTCTGTGGTTCACCAAAATAGTAAAAATTTGATTGTGAGTTGACGTTCGGTAATTCGTTATTGGACAAACAAAGCAGATCATAGTAGGACGATGATAAAGATTCTTTGGTTGAGAGATTCGTGTCATCATGATGACCGGAGTCTATGCTGATTGTATTCAATTGATTTATTAGAAAATCTCTGTTCAATGTCAATGATGAAGTTAAGGAAGCGTCCGTTTCATCAATTGAGCAATTTGAATTTGACGATAATGTTGATGGTGAAATAAATGTAGCCGTTTGACAGCTGCTGCTATCACTATTTTTTTTGCCAAGCAAATTTAAATTTAAATAAGGTTCTAATATTTCGCTGCAAGACGATGTATAATAATTATTTTCTTTTTTCTCCAAAAATTTCTCATTTAATAACTGTCCGTTACATTCGATTTTGATTTCTTCTTTTTCGATAACAGTTGATTTAACCGAAAGCGATGTTTCTATTTGGACCGATTTATTCAGTATTCCAGCTTTAATTAAAATATCATTAATCAAATTACATGACGGTATCTGGCCGGTTACAAGTAATTTTTGTAATGCATCATGATTATTATCATCCAATTTTACTGGTATTCCATTTATTAGTAAAATTTCTTCTTGTTTTATTGTTGATTTTGTTTCGCAATCGACAATTTCTATGCCTTTTCCTAATATTGATTCCACCGTATTTATTAACGCTTCATCATCCATGTTTTGATTTTAGATGGGGTGCAACACATCATTGTGCATTCATCCTATTTAAATATAAATTATTGCGTTGTTACAGCAAGCTTTTAATATATTTGATAAAGGTTCAGAACCCTAATCTTACAATTTTATTTAACGCTGTGTAGGTTTTTACCGCCTAACATCTAGTACTAAATGGAAACTGGATTACGAAACTTTATATCTAATCTACGAAACAACTAATTGGACCCCAATTTTTGACATAGCTTGGGAGCTTCTTAAAAGAAATTCAAATTCATATCCACTCCTACGCCTAACAAAAAATAACCTAAAATAAAGTAATGAAACAATCTTTCGGAAAACTCCGAAAACACAAACAACTTTCACATAATACCACTAGGCGTCACTAAATATTTGCTGTCAAAAATTGTATGACATTTTTATGCGTGCATTTTTTAAACATAAACACAAATATTTTCATGTTCAATTCTTGAAATTTGTTCAAACATTGGCTCAATTTAGAGTAAGTTCAGTGAATTTTTATGTGCCTGAACGCATTGATGTTCTGAATGGCGCAGAAATGCTCAGTGATGTTTTTAGTGGAGAAAGGATTCACGTATGTCAAGAACTTCCACCATTCCAACAATCGGTATTTGGGTATGTACTTTGTGGAAAAGTAACTTGTTCAATGCCATCAGTATCTGTGTCATTATTTTGTTGTGACGTCGATATGTTACGCAAAGAAGTTCAGAAATTTTATGAAATCGAAGACGTGAAGACTAAAAACAATTTCTCATTGGAAGAGAAATCGTGTGAAGCCAGTTATACCGAAAATGTCAAACGTGATTCCAATGGAAGATATAGTGTTGCTCTTCCAATGAAGTCAAATATTTCGAATTTGTCTAGTAACAAAAATAATGCATTGAGACAGTTTTATAATCTTGAGAACAAATTGAACGCAAACCCTGAATTAAGGCAGTTATATACTCAATTCATGGAAGAATATATTTCACTGAATCACATGCAACTAGCAAAGGAACCCGATTCTGATTTGTCATATTTTCTTCCACATCACGCAGTGTACAAAGAACGCTCATCTACAACAAAATTACGAGTTGTGTTCAACGGTTCTTCCAAGTCATCGTCTGGCATGTCATTGAATGACACCCTAATGACAGGACCCACAATCCAACCAGAATTATTTTCGATTCTTCTGTGGTTTCGAAAGTATAAAGTAGCTCTCATTGCTGATATCAAAAAAATGTATCGGCAAATAAATGTTCATCCAGAGCATCGTACGCTTCAACAGAATTGGTGGCGCGATTCTCAGGAAGAGGCTCCTAATATTTATCAATTGAGCATCAAAACCATATGAGTGTTTCTCAAAATTTGTTGGAGAATTTCTATGTTGACGACTATTTGGGTGGAGCAAGTACTGTCAAAGAAGCGCATATTCTTAGGGCCGAACTAACGGCATTGCTTGCCAAAGGTGGTTTCGAACTGACGAAATGGTCTTCTAACATTAGGAATGTTGTCTCTGATCAGGGCCATTCACGTGACGAGGTAGTTAGTACACTGAGTATCATTTGGAATACTCGTCAGGATACTCTTCAAATTTCAGAGGGCGACAATTCCCATCCCAGGTGTGATTCAAATAGTATAAATAAGAGAACGGTCTTGTCACAAATATCACAAATTTTCGATCCTCTTGGTATATGCGCTCCGTCAGTTTTCGTTACCAAATTGTTTTTACAGAAATTGTGGTCAGTTCCGAATCTAACATGGGACTGCGAATTGCCGGAACCGTATCGATCTGAGTGGATTCAGTATGTTAATCAATTTAATGTACTGTCAACTACATATTAAGATTCCTAGATGTATCGTAAAATCAAGGAAATATGATCGAATAGAGCTCCATGGTTTCGGAGACGCATCTCAAATTGGATATGGATGGTGCTCCACTCAAAACACAAACAATACCACGTCTTGAGCTATGTGCTTCGCTTCGAATTTGAAACGGTAAAATTGTGGTCTGACTCAGAGATAACACTTTTCCGAATCAATTCCTCCCCGTCAAAGTACGCAACGTTTGTTGCAAATAGGGTTTCGCAAATACAGGACATTGCTCCTTCTACGCTTTGGTCGTATATTCCTTCTGAATTAAATCCAGCAGATTGTCTATCACGTGGGTTGATGCCATCCCAGCTAATTGATAAAACGATGTGGTGGAGAGGTCCATCATTTTTGTTGGAAAACGATGACTCGTGGAATATTCCTACAATGAATCTTGCATGTCCTGACGATACAGAGTCAATAGGACCTAAAGTTGTGTTATTAGTAACAAAGGATATGGACTATCTATTTGAGCGGTACTCAGACATTAACAAACTTCTTCGAATTTCCGCTCTTTGTCTTCGATTTTGTCATAACGCTCGATCCAGTGTCGACAATCGAAGATTCGGTGAATTATCATTAGCAGAAATAGATACTGCACTCAAGGGATTAATTAAAGCCGTTCAATCAACTTTCTTCAGTGTTGAAATCAATCAACTTAAGAAGCATAAGTTAGTCAACAGACAAAGTGCTATTTTCAAATTGAACCCATTCCTCGACGACACCGGCATATTGCGCGTTGGTGGCCGGTTGAAGAATTCTCTACTCCCCTACGATCAAAAACATCAAATGCTTCTGCCATCAAATCACGTTTTTACCAGCCTGTTAGTTCGCAGGGAACATTTTAGAAATCTACATGCAGGACCACAATCATTGCTTTGTTTTGTAAGACAACGATTTTGGATCATCGGCGGTAGGAGGCTGTGCAAAACCGACATCTATAAATCAGATTATGGGTCAATTGCCTATAGTGATCGAGTCAGACCGTCTCGTGCATTCGAACATGTAGATGTTGACTATTGCGGTCCGTTTGTTCTCCGTCAACCCATTCGAACAAATGTAACAACTAAAGCTTTTATCGCAGTTTTCATTTGTTTTACAACAAAAGCACTTCATCTGGAAGTCGTTCATGACTTGTCAACTCAAGGATTCCTGGCAGCATTTAGACGTTTTGTCTCCCGAAGAGGGCGGTGCACAAACTTGTATAGCGACAATGCTACCAATTTTATAGGTGCCCGAGCCGAGTTAAAAGAATTCAGGCGTCTGTTTGAGTCTGCATCGCATAAGCATGAATTCTTAAAATACTGCACAGAGGAAGGCATAAGTTGGCAAACGATTCCACCACGTTCTCCACACTTCGCCGGTTTGTGGGAGGCGGCAGTGAAAAGTGCCAAATATCATTTAAAACGGGTGTTGAATAATTCCCGATGCACCTTTGAAGACTTGACCACGTTAACGACGTAAATTGAAGCGTGTCTGAATTCGAGACCTATTTCTCCCATGTCTAGTGACCCATCAGATATGGCTGTGCTCACACCAGGCCATTTCCTCACTGGAGGGCCAATAAATGCAATACCTGAACCTTCGGTATGTCATTTCAAATTTAATCGGTTGTCAAATTATCAACAAATTCAGTATCGTTTACAACTATTCTGGAGACGGTGGTCCTTGGAATATTTGTCCAAATTGCAACAACGAAATAAATGGGTAAATCCTAGTTCCAATGTTGACATTGGTTGCTTAGTCCCTGTTGAAGGACGACAATCTCCCACCTATGAAGTGGATCATGGGACGCGTTGTGAAGACTCACTGTGTGGTCACTGTTAAGACTGCAGGAGGCGAGTTTAAGCGAGCCATTTCCAAAGTCTCCATATTACCAATTGAGACCAACTTAACCAACCTGGACCAAGATGTCGATGAGACTAACGGTTTTAGGGGCTTTGATGAAAATTCCGATGCCACAGATTCGTCTTCGTCACCAAGTAACCACACTCACATGTCACGAATATCTACACAGTACAGTCCATACATCTAATCTACCGTCTAACGATATGCAGGCAAAATCTCAACACGAGAATATAGCGACTAATATAAATGAGCTTCGTAATACAGGTCAATTTAACCCACCACCGAATATCAGATTTCAACAGCCAGTTGTTTCGAATATTAATCCAGATACCTACGGGCCATCCCTTCAGTTCTCTTATACCACTCAATTTATGCCAAGGGCTCAGACGAATATATCTCATGCAACCCAATATAGACAAATGACTCATCCTGAGTATACGAATACAAATCCAATGGTACCAATTTCCACGGCCAACTATTTCGCGCCACCCACGAATTTTAATCCACACGTTCCACCACCAATAACAAATTATCAGTCATATATGCCTCGCAAGCTTATGTCGAAGTGGAACATATCATTTGACGGATCTCCAAAGCTGACGGTATTGGGGAAGCCGAGATAGTTCGAGATTTTAGTTATGTCCTCCGCGGTATAGCATGCAATTGGTACTGGGACTTTGTTCAACGTAATGCAAATGTTAGTTGTGCTGTATTAAAAGAGGAATTAAAGAAACGGTTCCAGGATCGGAGATCTGATTTGGATGTGCGAAGGCAGCTCGACAATCGCAAGCAGAAAACTGGAGAAAAGTTTTTAGATTATTATCAAGAAATGGTTGCTCTTTCATTGCAGGCTGAGTGTCCTATTTCTGATTCAGAACTCTTGTATATTTTACATCGGAACATGCGGGCCGGATTACAAGAACGAATACTGGAAGACCAATGCGATAGCTTAGATGTATTTGTAAGAAGATGTGTAGCATATGAAGATGTGTGGCATCGAACTGGGATATTACCCGAACTATTATGTAAGCAACCTAGGTTTGTTCAGGAACTCGAATATAGGGAAGATAATTCAACTACAACCAGTCATTCACACATGGCTAACACAGCCACTTAAGTTCAGGGTACCTATAATGACGAAATTTTAGCTCTACAATTAAATCATAAAACAGTTGTGACCCCTAACTCTAGCAGAAATGTATATAAGGTATCACCTAGAGAGAACAAGTAACTAATCTGCTGGAATTGTGGAAGGAATAATCACTGCTATAAGAACTGCCCCATTCCGCATTGTCGCATATTTTGTTATGGGTGCGGTGCACTTGGCGTATATCCCCATTGCACGAAGTGCCGAGTAAATTCGGGAAACCTGCAGGAGGGGGTAAGGATTCTAACTATCTCTGCCCCCAGGCAAATTTCACAGAACTATACGCCGAAACCAATTACTCCAAATTGGACCCACCAACAAAATCCACAGAACTTTACTCCCAGAGCAATTCTACCGACCAATATGCCGCGGGAGGAAGTGGCAAGCAACGTAGATTCCGAGTTCTAAGTCGAAGCCATAAATGCAACATATCAACCAAGTTTTAAACCCATTTCAAAGTCAATTAACTCGATATTAAGAAGTACACGTTACTGGAAAATGCGAAGAATGATCAAAAGGAATACAGCTGAAACAATAATTTCTGATGGAAGTGACGGTAGGCCATACGCTGATGTTAATATCAATGGAAGGTCGTATTTTGGATTACTTGATAGTGGTGCCAATATTTCTGTTTTAGATAAAGGTTCTGAGACATATGTGAATTCACCTGACATTAAATTCTACAACTTTCCGTCATCTGTAAGGACTGCGAATGGACCACCGGTTCGTTCTTTTTCCTTCCTCCTGACCAAGCTTCGATTATCAATACAAAAAACACAACAACAAATTATCTCCAACAAAAGCTTACCATTACAAACTTACGTCTGTAACCACCAGTACAGTCCCCAAAAAAAATGTATTACGCAACATTGCGTTTAACTCTCGTTATTATTATAGTGGGTTTCATCGTCAATCAATGGCTATACGCTATTTAAAATTGGAACGGCTAATAAGCTGTAACAACCGTCAAGAACAGACCGAAAAATGAGGCCCATGTCAAAAATTATTTTTGGTTTACTTTACATTAAGATGTATCGGTTGCGAGGAGTATGCCAACGTCGTTATATAAATCATATATTACCTACGGAAACACGTAGAGGTGATCGAACCAGTTCTATGTTTTTTGAAAAGAGAAACTCTATAAATCTATTCATCTCGAAACGCTAGCCGACAGCTCCTAGGCCAATCTGTCAATAAACTACATAAGATGTACAATAATGAGTGTCAGAACCATCTACTATTTTCGGTTCGGTTGAGCTATTTTCGCCTCTATTTGCCTTATGTACAAGCAACAATTAAAAACAGAAAAGGATAAGACAAAGTGCAGCAATATTATTATCAAAAGACGAGTCCATTCCATACACTTCGCGCGAAATGTTTCATCCATTTGGCAAAGGAAGAAAAGGAATATATGATAACTTTCCCATTTGTTTGGCAGAAAAACATGATTTTACCAAAGGTAGCAGATCAAGCGGCCTATTATGCTAGATAACTGAATCTTTATAATTTTTGTGTGATACAATACAAGGCTCTTCGAAATTCAACCACAAGGCAAAATATGTTTTTGTATTTATGGACGGAGAATGAACGTCCTAAAGGGATCGATGAAATTTCCGTCAAATTTGCGATAGATATAGATGCGGCACTCTAAAAACAAGAACTCCGCTTTAATGGGCATGCTTTCATGCTTTCATGTTTTCAATGGGCAATCTTCCGAGTTCCTGGACAATCATTTATTGCATCTGATCGAGATTTTGGTGTATTGTACAAAATGGTAAAATCAAGAATTTTAAGTTATGGGATTTTCAAGTAAAGGCGGTATTACGAGTACAAGGTTTGCTGGATGTAGTGAACGGTGAAACCTTAGTGCCAGAGGAAACAGACGAAAAACAGAAATGGATGCAGAAAGATGACAAGGCAACATCGATATTACTTGCTTCAATTAACAAAGACCAAGCAAACCACATTTTAAGCTTTACAACATCAAAAGAAATTTACGAAAAAATTGAAAGTTTACACAAGGTAAAAAGTGAGGTTAGAATCATGAATTTGTATGAGGAATATTTTTCCCTAAAAATGACTGAAGAGGATTCGGTAATGGCATATGTATCTAAATGCTCATTGCTGGCAGCCGAAATTGAAGACCAAGGGGAGAAGTTGTCCGAAAATATAAAAATGATAAGAATCATCAGCAGTCTCTCCTTCAAGTTTAAGAATTTTTGTACGGTATGGTACAATGTGAAAGAAGGTCGCACATTGGACAATTTACTGCCCCGCTTGAAATTGGAAGAGGATCAACTAAAAAAGGAAATGAATAGTGAATCGACCGAGGCAGCTTTTTATGCAAAATTTCGTAGAATCGGTAAGAAGTCAAATACATCCATTGAAGAATTTAAAAAAAAAATCGAAATGCAATTTCTGTAAGGAAATATGTCATTGGCGGCGTGAGTGTCCAAAACGCAAGAGTCAAGCGAGGTGGCTTTTACGGCCGCAATTTGTGATGGGATTTCGGCTAAGTATAGTGATGTTTGGCTGGCGGACTCAGGTACATCGAAGCATATGACATCGAGACGAGAATGGTTCAATGAATTAAAGTGTGTTGAAGATGATCGCTACGTAACCATTGCAAACGATGAACGTCTGAAAATTAGTGGTTATGGCACGATATGTTTAGAAGCTTGGTGCAATGGCAAGTGGTCTCCAATACGACTTGAAGACGTCAAATACGTACCTGGTTTAAAACGAAATCTGTTTGCAACTGCGTCGACAACGGCAAAGGGGTTTTCAATAGTGATTCATAGTGATCACTACAAATGAGCATGCATATGTCTGTTCAACTAGCTCAGCTTCACTGCAACAATGGCATCGTCGCTTAGGACATATTAATGTGACAACAATTAAAAAATTGAGCAACAGTAAAATTGTCGACGGCATACATTTTTCAAATGAAAAAACGTTCTTTTGAGAGGAATGTCAATATGGAAAAATGAAGAAAACGTTACATTTATCAAGCAATATTCGTAATGCGGAGAAGGGACAATATATTCACGTTGATGTGTGTGGGAAGATGAACGAGGCTGGAGTCGGCGAAATGCTCTATTTTTTGCTTCTAAAGGATGAGGCTACGAGCTTCAGGTATGTCTATTTCATGAAGCACAAGTCTGATGTTTTCAACATTTTTAAGGGTTTTTTGCCGATGGTGAAGAATGCTACTGGAAACCACGTGAAGTACATTCGATGCGATAACGGAACGGAATTCATTAACACGGATGTACAGAAATTGACACCTGAGCAAAATGGTTTCATCGAACGAGACAATCGCACGATTCAAGAGTCAGCGCGTACAATGTTGATTGCCAGTGGTCTCGATAAAATGTTGTGGCCAGAAGCGGTATGAACGGCTGTCTATTTCAGGTATAGATCATGCAGCACACGAAATCCAGAGACGACACCGTATGAATCATGGACTGGTGAAAAACCGCAATTGGGTCATGTAAAAGTTTTTGGCACAGTAGGATTTGCATTTCCGTTTATATGATGCGGAATCGAAAAAGGTGTTCATCAGTTGTGATGTGAAGTTCAACGAAAACGATATGCGGGACGAGATGATGCAGTAGTTGAATCTAACGAGGACAAGAGCATGTCTGCAATGCGTGAAAGAGAGACCAGGCTTGTGCCTAATGCAAATAAATTGGGTGAAACAATTGATGAAGCAAAGACGGTCAAAACAGGGAGGCCAGTAAACCCCAATTCGGTAATTTCAAATTATGCATTGCGTCCAATGATCAATCCTCCGAGAAAATATGCGGATAAATTTAGTTATTCAGCAATCATGGACGAGCCATTAACGTACAAGGAGGCAATTCAATCAGATCACTCAGAGAAATGGCTGGAAGCAATGAGTGACGAACTAGAAGCACTCAAGAAGAATAACACATGGTATTTGGTTGACCGAGCAAATGATCGTAATATTATTGGTTGCAAATGGGTTTTTAAATTTAAAACACAACCAAACAGCGAACAACTGCGATACAAGGCGAGGTTGGTCGCAAAAGGCTATTCCCAACATGAAGGCATTGATTATGGTGAAACGTTTTCACCTGTCGTCCGATATGGATATTCCATATTCATGAAATCATCAATGGCGATAGGGTAATTTTGCTGCTCTACGTTGACAATGGCATGATTTTGTCCAGCAACGGAGAAATATTGAGTGCGTTGATTCAGAAATTGGAGAACGTGTTTGAGGTAACACATGGTGACGTTGATTGTTATATTGGAATGGAGATCAAACGGGATCGTGGGGCAAAAACTATCAGTATTATACAATCGGCATATATAAAGAAAATCATCGAAAAATTTGACTTGACTAATGCTAAACCGATATCAACGCCAGTCGATGCAAGTGTCATGTTGAAGAAATCGGAAATAACAAATGAGCCAGTTTTCCCATACAGACAGGCGGTAGGATCATTGATGTATGCAGTGGGAGAGGTTAGCCGTTTTCTGGAAAATCCATCATCCGAGTATATTGCAGCTGTGAAGCAAATCATTCGTTATTTGAAAGGGACATTGAACTATGGCATCATATACAGAAGCGCAAAAGTCAATGCCTTCGTATTAGGTGGTTACACTGATGCTGACTTTGTAAGAGATATCGAACGTCGTCGATCAATAACTGGTAGTAGACTGTAGCGTTGTCTACAATCAAAGCGGAATACATGGCCGCAGCCGAAGGTGCCAAAGAGGCAGTTTGGATATGTCAACTGCTATTGGATATTGGACATAAACAGGAGGAGCCGACACTGTTGTTCATCGACAACCAAAGTACAATTCGGCTTGTAAGAAATCCCATCATCGAATGAAACATATTGATGTGAGGCATCATTTCATACGTGATCTTTATCAGTCAGACATTATTTCAATTGACTATGTCCAAAGTGAGGATCAGCTGGCGGATGCATTCACAAAACCACTGACACGATATAAGTTCCAAAGGAACATGAGCGGCTTAGGAATTGTGGAAGTAAACTAATGAGTGGGAGTGTTAAAATATGCATTGTCTACTTCAACTGAATTCATCTTCTTCTTCGTTGAGCAAGTCGACGTTATGCTATATATAAGTTGGCCTTGTGTGTTAAAACTGCGTTTCTCTTTACCAAAATTCCATAGAAGGCCATGGCTAAATAATAAAACTGGGATCGCAGATCTGTCCGATTTTCAATTTGAAGCATACAGTAACAGGAAGTAATGAAGATTCCAGAACAATGACATTTTCAATTCAACAAAGCGAAAATATTTATTCCGAGCCGTGGCAATAGTGGTGGTACTCTAATTCGTGAGGAAGCTAATTATAGTTCTGGTATTGCAACGACACCGTCGCAAAAAAAGAGAGAAAATTTGCCTCTAATGAAATTGAACACTGCCCCTATCGGAGTTCCCATTAAATCAATTCAATTAAAAGACTTCACGAATGATTAACGTTAACTGAATTATGGTTTATTTTAATGATCTAATGTTGTTTTATTTATTTGCACAATCCATTATTTCCAAACTATTTTGTAGCAAAAACCACTAACTCCAACGGTCATAGTAACAAAAAGCATCATTTCCTTTTTTAAATTCAATATATCTGAGAAATTAATCAGAATTTAGAAAATTCCTTTTATTGATGATTTTTTATGTAAATTGGAAGTGTCTATTCGGACAGGGAGTACGTGTAAGAGTATGTCGAGTACATCCAAGAGTACGTCGAGTACGTCTAAGAATACATCGAGTATGTCTAAGAGTACGTATAGTATATTATAAGAGTATAAATATCAGGATAGTTTTTATAGAAACTATAATTGAATAGCTTTTGTACAAACTCGGGAGTTCGAGGAGTATGTTTAAAAATTTTTTCAGGGTAGGAAGCAGGGCTGTGGAGTTCGAGAAAAAATGTTCGACTCCGGAAACGTATAGATTTATTAACGACTCCGGCTCCAGCTCCGCCTCTAGCTCGGTATCCGGCTCCAACTCCAACTCCGACTCCAGCTCCTACTCCGACACCAAATATATATCTTTCTATGCTTAAAGCACATAACCTTTTCATTTCCGTGAAACGCTGTAGTATTTATGTGCTCAAAAACTATTGCTATTTGGCAAGCATGCAGTAACTGGACGATAGCGTGTCGGCGTTAATTTGCAATCTTTTTTTAGGTAACTCTGACCTTTGCAAGCAGACACTATTGGCAATTCCAATTGATTTCATTATGGAAATATATTATTAAAATTGTCGTGGATTAAAATCAAAATTAGTGAATTTCAAATTGAATTTGCTGGCCAACGATTATGACATTGTTTGCTTGACCGAAACGTGGTTAAATGATTCGATCGGCGATAGAGAAATTTTGGATGATCGATATTATGTAATTCGCAAAGACCGCGATCTTTCTCTCACCAATTTATCAGACGGTGGCGGGTCACTGATAGCTATTAAAAAATCATTCATCGCATGTGAGCTCGCTAGTATTAATAGGGTTTTCGATGACGCTTGGATAAAAGTTAACCTGCCTGATAGAAAAATTTTAATTATATGTTTAGTATATTTTTCTCCAAACTCTAAATTATCCAAATATGAAAACTATAAGTTTTTCTGTGATCATCTCTGGAATTGTATTCTGAATGCACCTGACAACCATAAGTTTTTGGTTATTGGCGACTTCAATCTGCCATGCATAACTTGGGTTGTGAGTAGTAATGTACTTGATCCCTCATCTTATGAGGGGCGTGCTGCACATTATCTCATTCAAACAACAATGCTAGGGAACTTATCACAGCACAATCATATTGTTAACTGCACAGGTAGTATTCTAGATCTCATATTTCCAACCTAAGTAGTTCTACAGTAGAATTTATGCTTTGCTCGGATCCACTTTCAAAGATAGACAGTTTTCATCCCCCTATCACTATCAACATACTACGCTTTTCGCAAAAAAAATTACCTTATATTAGACATCTATCTCTCACTATGTTCTAATCAGAGAAAAACTGTCTGTCCATGATTGGGATTCGCAGTTTGCCCATACTATTTATGATGTTCATATCGCTGTTAATGAATTGTACTCAACAATTAGCATTTATCTAGAACCTAAGTGTTTGTTGCATAATTCACGCTCTAAGTTCCCATTTTGGTATTCTTCAAAACTACGGTACTTAATTAATCAAAAACAAAAATTTCATTCGATTTACCGGATCTACAAAAATCACAATGACCATGTAATTTTCTCAATCTATCGGAAATAGCTTAAAAAAGAAATTCGCATTTGTTATGATCAATATTTAAGAGCCATTGAGCAAAATCTAAAGCATAATCCCAAGCAGTTCTATCCTACCTCTATGCGACTTGGTAATCTGGATTCTAATAATAGTGAAGTTAGCGGTTTACTAAATGCACCCAATACTAATTGTGTATCTAATGCCATTTCCTATTTTACGGTGGAAGATGTACTAACTGTATTAAATTCGATTGACGTAAACAAGGGTCCGGGTTCGGATAACATATCGAATTATTTCATCTTTCAGTTAAGAGAACAATTGGCGGCACCTCTGGTATATATTTTTAACTTATCATTAAATTCTGGTATTTTCCCGTCTAGATGGAAATCGGCACTTTTGGTGCAAATTTTCAAAAAAGGCGATAAAAGTTTCATCGAAAACTACAGGCCCATTTCTCTTTTAACAGCATTTAGTAAAATTTTTGAGAAACTTGTGTATAACTTAATATTTCATGAAGTAAAATCTAGTATTAGCACTTCACAACATGGATTTTATGAAATACGCTTAGTTTTGACAAACCCTCTGGAATTCTACGAGCGGCACACAGTGCAACATGTTTGCTGATACGAGGGAGCGAAGCGACCTGTCGCGTGCCCATGAGAGTTACCGAAGCCGTTAGCCTCTCCAATTCTAAGTTAAATTAGTCAATGTCATTTTTCTTCAATTTGTAAATGACGAAGACCCGAAACACTACACTTCCTCCTCTTAAAAAATACTATACGTATTTTTAAACATACTCCACGTATTCCCGAGTTTGTACAAAAACTATTCAATTCTAGTTTCTATAAAAAATTAAAAACTATCCTGATATTTATACTCTTACAATATACTATCCGTACTGTTAGACATACTCGACGTACTCTTGAACATACTCGATGTTACTCTTAAACGTACTTCCTGTCCGAATAGACACGTCCATGTAAATTAGGCCTAAAAGCAAAAAATCGCAGGGGTCCTGTTTTAATAAATAAGTATGAATGGCAAATTGCTATTTACCCAGATTCGCTTTATATGGCAATGTTGGGGTTTTGAAACTTATAGACTCATATAATCTTACGACACATAATATGCGTACTGTTAGACATACCCAACGTACTCTAGGACATATTCAACGCACTCTTAGACATAATTAACGTAAGATTTTAAAACGTACTGCTGTCCGAATACACACTTGCGTCAAACAAATACAATATATAGCAAACTATTAAAAAACTAGCGCAAAATTGTAGCTGGGTTGAGTTAGAAGTAGCCGCGAGTTCTTTGTAACCAGAAATGAAACTGTTGTAAAAATAGTAAAAATGCCATTAAGTATCATACAAATAAGGCATTTGTCAAGCCTGAATCGTGTCGAGGATTTTAAAGTGACAGTTGCTATATGATTTGACATTAATGAGGTATCATGAATATCATGAGTTCGAAAAGTCTAAGCCACTTATATTTTTTAATTTAATATAATTACCTAAAGAAAAACGTACGACAAACTGCATAAATACAATTAACTACAATTTCATATTTTGCCAATCTGTTTAACAACCAAAGTTGCACAAATTTTTTTAGTACCTACCCTGTGTTCACTTTCTTTTCTATATATTTTGTCACTATTTTAATATTTATAGTAATTTTATTATAAACTTTAAAAAGTAAATAATTTATTATTTTTCTTGTTACTATTTTTTAAACATTATAATACACATGAATATTATTTAATTACACAAAATTATAAACTTTACAATATACGTGTTACAGCTACGCTGTGTGGCCATGTTTGTTTTGTTACTTTTTTATTATTTTCACCCACACATGCATTCAAGTCAAAAATGGCGCTATAAAAACAACATAGCATGTACATATACAGATGTGTTTATATTGTATATGCTGCGAGTCGAGTCGAGTTTATACGGAGTCGAGTTAAACTCTTTGCTAATACTCTGTATTAACTCTGCAGTATATACACGAAGAGTTGGTTAGAGAATAACTCAGTTCTGTATAGTGGAGAGTCTAGATCAAAAAATGCTGAACTCTTCATAGTAGAAATTGATCTCAGTTCAGTATTTTTTTGATCGTTTTTTTTTTTGCGTCAATAGAATTCGATATAAGAATAAACTGGACTCGACTCGCAGCCTAATCATAAATATGTATATTTTTATGCTCGCAGCATATATTATATAACTTAAGTTAATAATTCCGTATGTTCACTGAAGGCTTTTTGACAGTAAATATCGTGGTATTTTTGACAGATTTTACCCCCGCTAACTTCACATCAATAAAATGTCCGGATTTTTTATTGATGACATCAGCGAACAACATTACATTTTCTTTTTATTATTTTAATATATTTTATTAACATCATTATTCAAATTAAAGCATTTCATATTATTTTAATTTAAATTTTTCAACTCGCAGAAATAATTTTCGGTTGTCAAAAAAACTCCAACAAAATCCAAGAAAAAAGTAGAGTTAAAAATACACCGACCCTTTTTAAGCGTTCGTTTTTTTTTGCTCAAAAAATACGGCTGGCAATAAAACTGCACAAATTAATGAGCCACAAACAAAAATTTTTTGGCATAATAAAATTAATTTTTTGGAACAAAATATAAAAATTTGTATATGATCGACTCTGGCAAAAAACTTATTTTTGCAAATACAAATAAGGAAAGTTGTATTAGATTTCGAGATCCCGAATTATTCGAATTCTATTCACTTTTTATGAAAAATCTAGATTTGATGGTTCTAATAGAACACAAAAAAATATGATCTGTTTTTGTAGTTGTGACCTTTTTACGGATTAGTGAGTTTGGTAGAAAAGTGGGGATAAATCTTTAAAAAAATGCGATTTCTGAAATTTGATCTAGATCAATCAATCTCTTGTTTTTTTTTTTGGGTAAATAAAACACAAAACCTTGAGCTGCCGCCATTTTTTTGATTCAAATCAAACGCCGACTGATTTCATGAGACAGCCATGAATGTCCTGTTAACACAACTCGATTTTCAGTTAACAAAAAGTTGAACTGGTGCCATATAGTATTGATTTTCGATTTTAATTTTCGCTGTCAAACTTTTTACATTTTGAGAACCATAGAATTAGAAATATGTATATAGAATGTTTATAAGGGCTTCGCACTTACCCGTAATTTTGGTGTCTGTTTTAATCCAATGGCCGGTTGACTTCGATTGCCCTGCAATTTATTATTGTTTCGTAATTTTGTGAATTAAAAATGAAAATGTTATATTTATATTCAATAGCATATGCAATAAGATTATTTCCTACCATTACGCCACTAGAATCATCACATTTATATGGCTGTTGCGGGAGACGTTTTTCAATTAAGAATTTATCTTGAATGCATTTCATTTGTTGTTTCATTTCTTCTTGTAGCTTTAATTGAATTTTCATTTGATTTGAAACGATAGACGAAGTCTGTTGATGCTGCTGCTGTGGATCACATGCAACTTGATTTTTTATATTACACGATATGCCCGTCATTGTTAACCGATTAGGACTTTGAGAATTTTCTTTTTCTAACCGTTGGACTAAAATGTGTTCCAATTGCTTAGATGATTGTTGATATTGTACAATATTTTGAATATTTTGTGGTTTTGTATTACAATTTCCTACCGAATTTTCTATATTCTGTAATTGTAATTTCGTTGTAGCTGCACTAGCTGTTGCATTCATTGAGCTTAGCCAGCTCTCGTCTTTGAAACCATTTGAATTCGATGAACTTAACGAATTATTACTGTCGTATTTAATATTTGTCGAAACTTTATCGGTGTGACACGGATTCGTAGTGGTACTTATCGTATTCAATAAAATTCCACAACAATCGTTCGAACAATTTGGTGATGATGATGAAGAGGATGTAATTGTGGCCCCTGACGGGCCAATCACATTTCTATTCTTATTATTTTTAGTTATTTTAGCACTATTAGTTTCATATTCGGATATACGTTGGGTTAATTTTTTAACGTTTGCACTATTTTCTGTGACTGATATGTTGATTTTTTGTTTTTGTTGTACGGCAGAGGATTGTTGTACCACCGGCGCTGGTAGCGGTGGAATATTGATTGGTTTTGTTGGTATTGCAGGTTTCGTCCTTTTTTGTAGTTCATATTTATCGTGATTTTTATTTAACATAACTTCCACACACACACTACACGTATACACAAACCCGGATAGTTTCTAATGAATTTTATAAAAAATTTACGGGACAAATTCCCGAAAAAAATAATTTTTTTGTTCCGTCACAACTACTATATGTATAGTATCCCTTTTTTCGATTTGTTATTTGTTGTTGTTTTCGTTTTGCATTTCCACCATTTTTCCTATTTTCCTTTATTATTATTATATATTTTTTTTTTTTTTGTTTTTATTTTGTCGGAAAATTTCATCGGGTAAGTAATAAAAAGGGATAGGTTTTAGCACATGCGGTGATAATTTTAGAACAAACACATTTTGCACATAATATACAATTGAATATGGAACTATACTAGCGAATTAAATTCTAAGAACCTACCTTTCCATTCGTATTATTATTATAGTTTCGTATTATTCCAAGGGCATGCGTTTGATATTCCCGAATTAGTAAATCATGATGTAATTCAATACGATTTATGGCGATTACCAAATCCTGGTTTGTACTACAACTCTGCCCCAGTAGTGCCATTCGTAAAACTTTTAACTTTCGTTTTTCTGTTTCAAGAAGCAAATTTGTTACCTCCAACTGTACATCGTATATTTTTGTATTATAACCCGCCAATTTATTTAAATAATTTAGTTCGCCGTTATTTTCGCGATTCCCTAATAGGATACCTGCCGATGATGAGGCCATAATGAATTAAACTATGTAACACTACTAATTTAATTAAACACCTTATGCGACACAAACTTATAGTTTTATAAAAATATACCTGTATGAGTATATGAATACAATAAATAGTGAGAGTGAAAGTATAAAAAATTTGTTTATTTTTTGTATTAGCGGTTCATTGGTCTCGTAATAATTAAAAAAGAAACTATACACACTTGCTTAAACTATAAACTGTATGTACACAAAACATAACATAATTGGCGCCTGCCATACGTAATCATACAAAGTACATCATACAATCCAAATTCGTTTGGCTATGCGACGATAAATGTATATAGTAGATACCTACTTACATAATTATATAGTTTCTTATTTGTATATCTCTAATAGTTTTATAGAGCATGATGTACATACAAATTGTCGCTTTGTCCGATGTCCGTTAATAGTACTAATAAAAAATATAAATGTGAATATTTATTTGCAATTCTGCAAATATTTAAAAATTCGATTTATAAGTTCGATTTATTTTAGCAGCGCGTTCTTACAGGACATCTGCCTTCGTCAAGCCATGTTCAAAAAATGAGTCCACGTTTTTCCACATAAAAACCATGTTACGTCGCATCTGCGTATTCTTTGGTTTAGGTCTTAAGATCCCGTGGTAAAGTCGCTTCAAAGCGTTTCAATACATTTTTTGCTGTATTCTATTAACTCACAAAAACGGAACCTAGATCAAGCAATACAGAACACTTCACAGTAGAAATTCATCTCGGTTCAGTGTTTTATCTAAATCAGTTTTAGATAGAATACGACATTAAAATTCAAAATTTCTGAAATGCTTGATGTGGTAATTTGATCTGGAGCAATTTTTATGATCCAGACCCAAATTAGATGATGTTTCTTCGACTATAAATGCTACAATTTAATCATTTTAAAACTTTACTACCCACGAAACTAAATCTGCTAGATTTTTAATAGCATTTCTTCAGGCTATATTCTAGAGGTTATTTATTTGTCTCCATAATACTGTTTGTGCAGGATGAAAATTAAAATTAAAGAACCAGACCATAGAAAATTCTCACAGAAATTTAAATTTATAGACGGAGCGTACCAAATAAACTGAGGGCCTATTTGTTTATTTAGATGGAGAATGGAGTAGTGCTGATCAAGAACTTTGGTCTTACTTTGGTACGTCTACATTTTATTGTCTTTTGGATTTATTTTAGATAGTATTGAACGTCTAATACTTAAAAAAAATGCAGCTCTCAAGTCTCATTCAACGGCCAAAATTTTTTCTCAGGACATTATAATTCCTTGCCTGCCTTGATTGTTTCCTATTGGAGAAACAAGGAAAAACTTCCCGTCCGGTGTTAATAAAAAAAATATATCCTGAATAAGACTGGATTGACTGAGTATAACGTATAATAGTCTTGACCAGTGCTGTCGAAGTTCGTATGATCAGATTATTTATACTAACTAATTCGCCTAGTCCGAAGTCCTGTACTTCGCTATTTCATTTCGAGCTCTTCTGTTTTAATTGGTGTTATACTAATAATACTTTAACGCAATATTTTGACGTATCCACTTTTGCTTGCAATAATTATAATAATTTACAAGATGGCCGGCTTCCCTTCATTTATCGGCGAAGACCAATAAGATGAACCAGCACTAATGTAAAATCCGTGAACTACATTACTACAACAGCTTAAAAGCTGTTTCTTTAAGAATGAGAAGATTTGTCGGTAAAACTTATAAAAAACATTAGGCCACTCACACAAACACAGCAAATTTTAGTCGGGCAGCATGCCCCGGGATCAATACTCTCAAATTCCTTGTCCGTCTAAAAGTTTAGGTTAAAATCCCCAGAATATAAAAATTATGCTACATATTATATTATAGCCAAATAAAAAATTTTATGAATGAACCCAATCACTACCGAAATTTGCCCTATCCATGTATTTTGACAAAATCCAGTTCTGTTATTCGAGAGATCTGAATATAAAGTGAGAAAGACATAAGCCATAGCTCTAATCTCTGTCATTTTTTAGCATACCTGGCACCAATGTAGCGTTTCCGTTCGCAAACAAATTTAAATTTAAATGGAGGAGATAGGCGTGCAGCAGGTAGTCAGGCTGCAGAACATACAAGCGATACTGAAAGAAATCAGTCAGAGGAGATGCGAGCAATTTTCTTCAGAGGAAGCTCAACGATGCAAAGATCACCGCCTCCGCAATCAGCAGTGCTAGGCCTGAATATGGCTGATGCTGCCAGTAGTCCGTTTAGGACGGCGACGATATCACAAGAGGATTCAGCTCAGACAAAAGAGCGTACGATGCGTAGAAATACTGAAGAGGCAGTGGACAGTCGGCCACGTAAGGAAAAGCAGCTGATTTTGAAATGCAAAGCCATTATTACAAAATGAAGAAAGCAACGGACAGACAGAAAAACATATCTAATGATGTTAAGCTGGGGCATGTGGAACTAGAAGATGCGATCGACACTGTCGCTTATGGTATCACGTACTTGCATGCGCCGGTTACCCAAATGGTCAGGTCGTCCGAGACCCTACAGTTGGAACAAACTATGGAGCGGGGCACGATTACCCCATCAGGAAGTATAAAAAGAACTGCCTCTAGCCCAGCTGAAAAGAATGAAGAAAAGAGGTTGAGAGAAGTAGCGCTTACGGACGGGTAGGAAAGAGGAGAGTCCAGAAGGGAAAAAAGCCTCTGGAAAAAGCATCAAATGGAGGCTGAAAGACGGTGCTCGGAAAGCACAAACCCTAAGCCTGTTGCTACTACTGGTGCCCAAGAGAGGCCCAAGAAACGACGCACCAAGGTCCGTCCTGACGCCCTGCTAGTTAAACCGGCGGAGGGCCAAACATACGCAGATGTCCTAAAGGAGTTACGGAGTAAAGTAAAGCCGGATGAAGCGGAAGCGGAGGTGACAGCAATCCGCAAGACAAGAGCGGGCGAGGTGCTCATAGAACTCGGCCAAAAAATGAAAAACATGGAAGGCTTCCGGGACTTGCTGAGCACTACCCTGGGTGAGAAAGGCCGGGTAGTTAACCTTGGGACCAAGATGACAGTAGAAATCCGCGATATTGATTCCTACACAGTGAAGGAAGAGGTAACGGACGCAATTAAGCGGGATGTACCGGAGGCAGAGGAAGTAAAGTTATGCTCTTCCCGTGCGCCAGAGAGCAAAAGTTGGCTGTGGTGGTAATGAGTGGAAAAGCAGCCTTGAAATTAATAAATAAAAGGAAAATTAAAATAGGGTGGACCGTTTGCAGAGTTCGGGAACGGGCCGTGGCCACGCGGTGCTTCAAGTGCCTTGGGTATGGCCATGTGGCCAGATTGCGATGGGCCGGACAGAAAAAAACTTTGCTACAAGTGCCTTGGAGTCGACCACAAGGCGAAAACCTGCACAGCCGTAGGCCGCTGTATGCTTTGTGAGGAGAAAGGTTTCAGCCAAGAAGAAGTAGCACACGCTCCAGGAACCGAAAAATGCAAGGTGTATCGGGAGGCTCTCCAGGAGGCCAAGAACCGAATATGATGCGTATAATTCAAGGGAACATGAATCGCAGCAAGACCGCTGACTATCTCTTGCAGCAGCTGGCAAGTGAGAACGGAGCTGTCTTATTGGTTCTCGGACCTTCTGGGGACGGCTGCTATTTGGGTATTAAATGGAGGAGTGTATACCGAAAGGCATGGCGCGGGCAGAGGTTTTGTCTGGATCAAGAGTAAGGGTACAACTTACTTTAGTTGTTACTTTACCCCAAATGAAGCGATTGCTGATTTCCGCTCAAAGCTACATGCCTTGGAAGATGAGATCCTACAGACAACAGGACAGATGGTGGTAGCTGGAGACTTTAATGCCAGAGCCCTTGAGTGGGGGATGCCACGCCCAGATACGAGAGGCAGGCTTATATTAGAGATGGCCGGTCACAACATTTCGCCGCCCTGGCTGTATGACTTCAATGGGAGTGATCACCAGTACATCAACTTCCAGATAGGCGATGAACGGCAGTTGCGACTAAAGGAAAAATCTCTTAGGTGGAACTTGCGGCAGCTCAATGTTGAGGCATTTGAAAGTGAGCTTGCCAAGGGCGTGCCGTTGATGGAGACAATAGGTGAAGGTGAAAGATCTGCAGCTGAGGCTCTGGTTGCTCATACCATGTGCCTTATCACCTCGGCGTGCGAGATATCTATGCCAAGGAAAAAACCGCGACACGGTAAGCCGCCTGTTATTGGTGGACGACTGAGTTATTAGAGATACGGAAAAAATGTCTCATGCTGCGGCGTAAAGCGCAACGTGCAAAAAACCGAGCGGAAGCAAATATCATGTCTTCCGAGTATAAAGCGGCAAAGAAGGAACTTCGACGAACAATCAACCACAGCAAAGCTTGCTGCTGGAGAGTACTAACAGAGGACATAGACTGTGACCAACAAGGCCAACAAGTATAATGGATTCGTGCACAATGGGAACGATAATATCAGCCCTTTTCCCAAATCATCCAGAACGAGCTGCAAGGCAATTTAGAGAAGAAGCAGAGGTCCCCCTTTTTTCCGAGGAGGAACGGGAGGAAGCTGTTTTATTCGCAAAAAATCGGAAAACTCCTGGGCCCGATGGAATACCAAACGAGGTATTAAAAATGGTGTATCGACAAGATCGCAGTATACTGCTAAATTTGTTTAAATCGTGCTTGACAGCGGGCGTCTTTAGTCCTCGTTGGAAATGTGCGAAGCTTGTGCTTATTTGCAAGGGCAATGGAGACTCCGGGCTTCCATCGTCCTATCGACCTGTATGTATGCTTGATACTGCTGGTACAGTTTTCGAGAAGCTTATCACTTTGGATGCGATCCAGGAGGTTGTATGTTAGAAGCGGTTAAGAGAGCAGAGCAGCATAATCACTTTTCAAAGCGGGTTGTTCTGTTAGTAACGCTCGATGTGAGGAACGCGTTAATTTCTGCGAGTTGGGGGGATATGCTGGGCGCGTTGGAGCATTCTTTTAAAATACCGGAGTACCTTATAAGGATACTGGACGTCTATTTAAAGGACCGAACCTTGACGTATGAGACTGAAGAGGGGAGGCGAAAGATAGCAGTTACAGCAGGAGTGGCCCAGGGATCAGTACTAGGACCTGACCTCTGGAATGCCTCGTATGACAGTCTGCTTCGAACCGAGATGCCAGATGAAACTCTACTAGTTGGGTACGCGGATGATGTCGCGGCACTAATCGCTGCCCGGGATACAAAGCAGGCCCAATTTAAGCTAAATCAAGTCATGAGAGCCGTGATGAGCTGGATGTCGACACATGGGTTATCTTTAGCGCTTGAGAAGACCGAGATAGTGGTCCTCACAAAAAAAGGATACAAACCGCGTTACCAATGTGGATTGGCAATGAAGTGGTCGAGACGAAGCCAGCAGTAAAATATTTAGGTGTCATGATCGACTCGAAAATGACTTTCTTTGAGCAGATCAAGAAAACAGCAGACAAGGCTGCGAAAGGGGTCACTGCTCTGAGCCGTCTCATGGCAAATGTTGGCGGTCCAAAAGCAAGTAAACGCCGTCTTTTAATGTCCGCGGTTCAGTCCGTTCTGCTCTGCGGTGCTGAGATATGGGCCGATTCCCTTAGCAAGGAAATGTATAGAAAACGCCTAGCACAAGTGCAAAGACGTGGTGCTTTAAGGGTTGCCTCGGCATACCGCACAGTATCTGAGCCTGCGGTATTGGTAATAGCTGGGACGATCCCAATTGAACTACTAGCCAGGGAAAGGCAAGCAGTTTACCGTCGGGCTGATGAAGTTAATAAGAGGTCTGCGAGCCTACAGGAGATGTCCCGCACTATAGAGTTATGGCAATCGGCTTGGGAACTAGAAGGTAGAGGAAGATGGACAGCGAGGCTTATAGAGCAGGTGAGTCCTTGGATTGAGAGGACGCACGGAGAGATTGGATACTACCTGACGCAGTTCCTGAGTGGCCACGGATACTTCCGAACATATCTCTTTAGAATGCGGAAGGTGACGTCAGCAGAATGCCTGTACTGCCCAGGTAGTATCGACGATGTGGAACACACATTCTTTTGGTGCCTAGCATGGGAGGAGCGGAGAATAAGATTGGAAATGGAGGTGGGGGCATGGTCTCCGGAGACAGCAGTGGAAATTATGCTGCGAAGCTCGGTCTGGTGGGAGCTCGTGGCAAGGTTCATAGAGGAGATATTGAGAACAAAAAAGGAAGATCTAGACAGCTCGGGGAGCATAGGAAAACAAACGGTCTACCCCGAAGTAATGTGATAAACGGTCCCAGGGTAGTCCGGTAGAGGGGGGAAGGTGTTTTTAGTCGGTAGGGCACAAATGCGAGTCCGACACTTTGTGCGTAAATGGCATTTTCACCTGCTCCATAAAAAAAAAAAAAAATTAGAAATTTGAAGATTTATATTTAGTTTTTGTATCCGTGCACAATTTTTATAATTCTCAGTTAATTTAAATTTTTTTATTTGTTTATTTAATAAGAGAGCCCTCGATTATAAATATAAAAATTTTATTACTCTGAAATTCTTACCGTAAACTAACAACAGAGACATCTATTTAAGTTGTGTTTCTTAATTGCGATTAAGGCCTGTACGTTGCTGAAGTGAAATGAAATTTTTTATATAAAATTGACCCAAGCGAAAACGAAAATGAAAATTTCTTTGCTGAATTTTACTTTGCGGTACGCAGTTGGTAGCGAAATGGGAGTTTTCGTATTAGAATACAGATGTCACTATTTTATCTCTACACATTTTTCACTTCATTTTTATCTTCCAGTGGCACTATTCTGGTTTTCCCGGAGAATTGCGAATTGTGAATTAATTTATTGCTTTTAGTGTATATTGGTTTTCTTTTTTCGAAAGCATACTGAGCGATTGGTATTTTGTTCATGTTTTGGGAAAAAATAATTCCCAGCCAAATTTTTAGGGAAAAATAAACAACAAAATTGCTATGAAATGAAACTATTTTTCCCCAAAATTTAGTATGCTTTGGAAAAAAGAAAACCAAAATACACTAAAAACTGACAATAAATCAATTCCCCGGGAAAACCAGAATAGTGCCACTGGACGATAAATGTGAAAATAAATATTGACAATTTTATTTGTCTTTCCGTTTTGAGGATAACACAGCCACCCAAAAAAAAAAAAAAAATTCTGGCCTGGGGGTCTGACTATGTATTCTATATGTTTTTGGGGTCGCTGAATCCGAATCCAAGGTAGGTTCAACCCTGGCACGTCAGGGTTTGGCCATAACCTCAAAAAACCTAGTAAATAAGGATTTTCAGTACTATTAAATGTATATAACTCTATAACTTGAACGTTAACTCCTAAAACCTATAAACCCATAATCTCATAGCGCAATAACCTCATAACCCCATAGCACCACAACCACATAACCTCAAAAGATCTAGTAAATGAAGATTTTTAGAATTAAATGCATATAACTCTATAATTCGAACGGTGAAGCCCTAAAACCTATAAAGCTATGCCCCATAACCTCATGATCCTATAACCACATAACACCATAAAGTACTTTTCATACCAGGCGCCTCGCCTCGAAATTTTTAGTTACCACACATACGAAGCTGAGACCCTTTCATACCGGTGGCGTCGGCTTTGAACATTCGGTTGATATCAAATATTTTATTTAGGTTCATTTTACACGTGAAATATAGCAAGAAACGAGATATTATGAATTTGTAAGCTACATATGAGCTAAATTTTTCGGTAAATATAAAACAGTTGTGACAAAAATGTGATTTATAGGTTATGTTGATAAAGCTCTTCGCTTTGTACTACTTTAAAATGTCGCAGTCGAGTGTGGAACGCATTGCCTTGGCCTCGTAGATAACTTCATTGCAATATATTTTATTTTTTTATTAAATTATCACTTAAAAATAAATTATTTTTCAACAAAATGAATTTATTACTGTAAAATTAAACATTATCAATCAAATGAAACTAATTTTCATAATTCAAAATTGAAATAAAGAATTTTCATTTTCGAAGCTCAAAGCCGAGGCGCTTGGTATGAAAAGTACTTAACCCTATAGATCGTGATATTTGTTCATTTTAGTACCGCAATTGTCGCTAGTGTGAATTATCTTTTCCATAACAAATGAGATAATTTACACTAGCGCACCTAGCGTAAATGATGGCGAAGTTGATGTTTAGTACAAGTGCTAAACATGATCTATAGATCGTGATATTTGTTCATTTTAGTACCGCAATTGTCGCTAGTGTGAATTATCTTTTCCATAACAAATGAGATAATTTACACTAGCGCACCTAGCGTAAATGATAGCGAAGTTGATGTTTAGTACAAGTGCTAAACATGATCTATAACAATATAACTCTAACTACAAAGCCACACAAAAAATTCGGCCTCGGAGTCTGACTATGTTTACTGTATGTTTTTAGAGTCTCTGAATCCGAATCCGAGGTCCGTTTAATCCCAATACGTCAGGGTTTGTCCATAACCTCAAAAGACACTTTAAAATCTACTAAAACCGTTAAACCCGATAATCCTAAACGATGTTAAACCTAAAACTCGCTCGCCCATCGAATTTTCGACTAACTATATAACCCAGAAATTTTTAAAATTGAAATTCAAATTTTAAAAATTGAAATTCAAATTTTGAAAGTCAAATTTTAACAATTCAAATTCAAATTTTGAAAATTCAAATTCAAATTTTAAAAATTGAAATTTAAATTTTAAAAATTGAAATTCAACTTTTAATAATTGAAATTCAAATTTTAAAAATTGAAATTCAAATTTTAAAATTTAAAATTTGAATTTCAATTTTTAAAATTTAAATTTCAATTTTTAAAATTTGAATTTCAATTTTTAAAATTTGATTTTCAAAATTTGAATTTGAATTTTTAAAATTTGACTTTCAAAATTTGAATTTCAATTTTTAAAATTTGAATTTCAATTTTTAAAATTTGACTTTCAAAATTTGAATTTCAATTTTTAAAATTTGATTTTCAATTCAACAAAATTCGTCAAACTAAATTTTCACCTCAGATTTATCTTCCTATTTTGGAAGGCCAGTGAAAATTTCATTTCACTTGTAGTAAGTAGGCTTTTCGAAAAAATTCATCAATCGATACCTTAGCGACAGCTGGACCTAAAACCGCAAATTAAAATAAATTTTTTTTTGAATCTGGCAGCACCACAACGAAAAACAAAAAATTTTGTTTCTACAAAAATTAATCGTAGTCAGCAGCCATTATACTTGTCAATTTGTCATATGTAGAAAAAATAAAACAATAGCAGATAAAAAAATTTTCTTTTTCTTTAAATCAAACAAACAAAAAATAAATTAGGAAAACTGTTTTAAAAAAAAAATTAGTAATCGTCATTTTCGTGTTGTGATATTAAAATTATAATTATTTATGTATTATTTATAAAGATATGGTTATTTTTAATTATACGTGCAAATAGGAGTGATATCCCAGATATTTCTCATTTAATTTAGTAATTATGTGATTTATAATCTATATTTAATCATATTTGATTGAGTTAAATAATAAATTATTTATATTCTCTCTTGATTTAGAAATATAAATAAAAACTACACTTAGTAACAAAGCATTAATAATCTCCAGCAATGTCAACTCCAGCACGTCGCCGACTTATGAGAGACTTTAAAAGGTAAAGTAAACTCGAACTTGCTAGATTGTCCATTAAATAATTTCTTAAGTTAAATTCATCTTAATAATAAATGAACTAGGGTGCCCCGCATTCATTAATCATGGATTTTTGAATAAATGGCGGCCATTTGCAATTTTCTAAATTTGGATAAAAAATGTGAAAAAGCTTAACATTTTCATTATAAGTATATTTGATATACATTTATAATACATAATTATATATGCTTTAAAATATAATGTATTATTTAATACAAAACTATAAATAAATGTATACACATAACAAAGACAAAAAATTGGGTCAATGTTATAATCAAGGTTAGTGGTGGATGGATTGCAGTAACGCAAATTCAAATTTTTAATTCTAGACTACAAGAAGATCCACCTACTGGGGTATCTGGTGCACCAACAGATAATAACATAATGATATGGAATGCTGTTATTTTTGGGCCACACGATACACCATTTGAAGATGGTACATTTAAATTAACAATAGAATTTACTGAAGAATATCCGAATAAACCGCCAACAGTACGTTTTGTATCAAAAATGTTCCATCCAAATGTGTACGCTGATGGTGGCATATGTTTGGATATATTACAAAATCGATGGAGCCCCACATACGATGTTTCAGCGATTTTAACATCAATACAAGTGAGTTTCTTGTTTTTTTTTTTATTTTTTATTCTGTTTCCACTAACATAAATTATATTTTCAGTCACTTCTTAGTGATCCAAATCCAAATTCACCAGCAAATTCAATGGCTGCTCAACTTTACAAAGAGAATCGTAGGGAATATGAAAAAAGAGTTAAAGCTTGTGTTGAGCAAAGCTTCATCGATTAGCGAAATATGTAATGAAATTATTGAACTTTGTTTTATATAAATTACCTTTTTAATTACATATTAAATAATAAATATGTTAAATCTTACAAGTGACCCCAGGATATCTATATATATATGTATATATATATACATTTATATATTTATAATTTTATTGAGAAAATGTATCAAGCAATAGCAAAACACATTAGCCTATAAACACAACTTTAGTGGAGAATTTAATCTGCATTCATATTTTGCGAGAGCCCCAGAACTATGGGTGCTTTCAAGAATTCAGCCATTGCGCAGTTATTGCAGACATTATTGCAGTCGGTACAGAACCAGAAATCGCAATCGATATTGCATTAATGCAGACGATATAAAAAGACTGCAAAATATGCTTTATGGTTGTAACACTGCAAAATTTGCGCAGAAGACTGAATTCTTGAAAACACCATATAAATTATATATATTTGAATATTAAATAAACCGAAAATATACTTGTTTGTAAATATATTAGTTTATTGTTTAAATACTAAATTTAGTATCTTATTTAAGAATAGCCTAACGTCTTCTATCCTCCCTGCAGCTTCGGAAATCTTTCTAAGGAACGAGATGCCCACTTTAGGGTGTTTTCTTTTATTCATTCCATAGAAAGAACAGAAGGAATAGAATATTGATCACGTAAGCTCGGAATATTCCATAGCACGAACTTTTTTTTTTTTGAAAATTAGGACACAAGTTAAATTTATTAAATAATTAATTTTATCATAATTAATAATTTCATTTTCCATAATATCTACGATTTAATTCAATTTAATCATTTTAAATTGTAAGCATCACACATAATTACAAAAGGTCAAACGAAATATTCTTTTCATTCTACCTTTCGAATGGAGTAAAAAAGGAGTGGAATGAATAAAATAACGATTTACGTCACTTTCGGAATATCCAGAATGAATAAAACAAAATGTTTATACACAAAATAATTTATTTTTAATTTTACATCACATATGTGTATATTTAATAACTAAATTATGGTGGCTTATTATTTTAAAAAACCTCCCGTTATCTCGTCACAAACAAAATCCTATTCATTTGGTTTTGGTTTATCGAATAAATATTCTTTAGCCATAGTATATGCTAGGCCAAATGTTAAACTTGCTACTACGGTACCTTGGGCTGCAACTCTCAACTGCATTAAAAAAACGCTTGTGCTCATGTTCCCGCGGTTCTTGTACTTATATATGCCAATGCCACACGCTGTTACCAAGCCTGCCAAACCTGTATATGGACATAAATTATGGTTAGAACTGCAAAAAAAAAGTATTTTTGAAGGACGTTTAGGAATTATATAATTTAAGTGCAACTTTGACATAAATGTAACTTGTCACGTAAATAATATTTTCTGAGACAAGTATATTAAATTAGTTAAAATAAATTACCAAACCTATAAGCATGAAAGGTGATTCCTTTGATTTACGTGCCAATTTGTTTGAACTGCTTTCTTCTGGATAATCAAAAATTTGTTTTGAACTCATCTTTTGGCCGTTTCCTCTTTGATTTATCAGATAATACTGTTATATTAATTTTATGTTGTTCGCTGTTTGTATTGTTAGTAATTATTTTTGTTGTGCGCAATGATTCAATAAAATAATTTCATCATGCTGCTAAAAAAGTTTTATTTTATATTTTTTTTTACGTCAACCAAGAACTAACACAAAGAGACTAAATATATCATATACATACTTACATAGGGCGTTCTCGAATACTGTGTGGTAACAATTTCCCCATTGTAGTTTTTGACGTAAAACACACCATAAAACGCACTCATTCAAATTACCACAGTCTTACAACATGGGGTGTTTTCTTTTATTCATTCTGGATATTCCGGACATTCCAGAAGTGACGTAAATCGATCTTTTTATTCCTACTATTCCTTTTTTAGTCTATAGATCATGTTTTCCTAAAGAGGCAGCACTTTCAAAAAAGAAGTACAGAGCGTTTGCCACTAGATGTCACTAAATAATTAAAAAAATATTACTGACGTTTTTCAAAAGGGGACAGATAAAATCAATTTAATTATCACGTATTAATAATAATTACTGTTATAGCACGAAAATATTTTTGTTATGTTTACAAAATTGACACAAAAAAATATCATACAATTTTTCACAGAAAATATTCAGTGACACCTAGTGGCATTATGTGAAAGTTGCTTATGTTTTCGGAGTTTTCCGAAAGATGGTAGCTCTTGCAGTTGTTGAAAATTTGACCTTTAAATATGATCTGTTCTTTTATTTATTCGGAATATTAAGGGTCTGCTCGAATACTATAGTAATTATTTTCTCATTGTAGTTTTTGACACTTTAAAAGTAAAACATTCTCCTTCGCTTATTTCGCTGCCCGAATACTATTTTTGTTTGACGTTAATTGTGCAAATTTGAATTGACTAATTTAACTATTTCCGATTATTGAATTATGTTATTTTAATTAATAAAAATGAAGAAGTACAGAGCGTTTGCCACTAGATGTCACTACATAATACCACTAGATGTCACTACATAATCAAAAAAATATTTCTGACGTTTTTCAAAAGGATATAGTCAAAACCATTTTAATTATCACGTATTAATAATAATCTCTTTTATAATACGAAAATATTTTTGTTTATGGCTGTCATACAATTTTTGACAGCAAATATTTAGTGACACCTAGTGGCATTATGTGAAAGTTGCTTGTGTTTTCCGAGTTTTACGAAAGATGGTAGCTCTTGCGATTGTTAAAAATTTGACATTTAAACATGATCTACATATTTGCTGTGTTCCATTGGCTTGAGTAAATTACTCACAAGTACTTGTATCTACTCGCAACTACTCATGCTCAAACGATGGTGTAGTTGAGAAGTAGTTACGCACAAAATTAACGGAAGAGCGATTTTAGTTTAAAAAATTCTAATAGATGGCTCTATACCAATTTTGTTTGTGGGGAATGTCATATTTTTAACCCTAATCCAACCAAAGTGTGCTTCTTGGTTCATTTGATAAATGCATCGATTTTCAAAATAATGTTAATTTAGTTATAAACTTGTATGTATATTATTTTAAAACATTTCCATACATTCCATACAACGTACTTGGCATTCTTTGCAAAAATTTAGGAAGTTATTTGATTAGAATTTGAATGTACTGACAACAAAAATATGCTGGTTGGTTTAGGGTTAAAAAAAAAATTTGTTTATGTTTGTGATGCGACACGGCAATTTTTAAATCGCAAAAATATTTTAATTATTTTGTTGTTTAATGTTTTATTACGTATTATTATTAATTATTATTAATGGAACAATGTATTTTTTATAAAAATCTACCAGTTTTATTTAAATTGAGGTTATGTTTTGCTACTGTCACGAAAATTCGCGTTCCATTGAACATCTACTCACAAGTACTTGCAAGTAGCAAATTGTTTCCAATGGAACACTACAAATATTAATTAATTTAAATTAAATTTTATAAAGTTTAAATTAAGTAATTTTATGTTTAAATGTAAACGAACGTTAATTACTTCCGATCTGTCAAACTCTACTACAAGACAAGACTGTGGTAATTCTGATGAATACGTTTTATATCCTAATATATGTCAAAAACTACTACGAGAAAACGATTACTACAGAAGTCGAGCAGGCCCGAAGTTGTATTATTTTTGTACTACATCGAAAGGTAGAATAAAAAGAATATTTCATTTGACGTTTGATAATTATTACCGATTTTTCATCGTATAATAGCACTATTATACTATTATTCCTTGTCGGTTTTCCATCGCACGCGATGAAGTTACCACCAATTATAGTTCTTTTTATGTGAACGTAGGTATAATTCCTATTTTGAAAATTTTAACGTATATTCATAAATAAAAAAACAATTTTCCATGATTTTTAGAAATAAATGCCGATATTCACAATGTTAATTTCACAAAAATAACTTTAAATTCCATTATAATATTTGAACAATCTATGCACACTGTCAGATAAATTTACAATGTTAAAAACACAATTTGCTACCTATTATATTTTTGATAGCTAGTGTAGCGAAAGGCCCTTTCCAAAAGTTATACTTATTTATTTAGACATACTTATTTGCCGCCATCTTAAATAAGTATGTTGACGAGGTAACTTAAAATAAGTATGTTGCTATCTCTTTCTTACAAAAATATAAAATGATAACCACAATCCTGTCAAACTTTTCATTGATTGTGATATTGAACGATGAAACAAAAAACGTCACCGTTGATCAATTTGATATTTTTATTTACTAAATAACTAAGGAGTATGAATTTCTTAGCTTTATTCATTTTTAATTTATTATTTTTATTGATATTTTAATAATAATCAAACAATTCTTGCACAATTTGTTTTGACGTTGCTGTCAAAATATAAAATAAGTATGTGAAATCAATTCGGATGATTTTACATACTTATTTAAAATGGCGGCAAATAAGTATGTCTAAAAATAAATAAATATAACTTTCGGAAAGGGCCGAAGTATTATACTATGAACTACGGTTTTCCATCGTCATAGTATAAAATCAAAATACTATTATACTATGACGATGGAAAATCGGTATATGTTCGATGCTTACAATTTAAATGATTAAATTGAATTAAATCGTACATATTATGAAAATTGAAGTTACTAATTATGATACAGTTGGCCCAACAAGAATATCATTAGAAATCCACTCTATCCAATAAATTGCGACTACTAAGACGGTTATGTCGGATGAGATTAGCGGAAGGTGGTAATATGCAGTCCCACCTGAATGAAATGGATAAATTCATCGAAGAATTAACCGTTTTAGGTGAAAATTTAGCTGAGACATTTGCTGTGTCATTATACCTGTCAAGCCTATCCGAAAGTTACAGTGTGTTAATTACTGCACTTGAGTCTCGCGCAGAAGCTGATTTAACCAAAAATATGGTCAAAAACAAACTGCTAGAAGAATACAGGCGTCGATAAGATATCGACGGTACAAATGGCAGTGAAGGGTAAGCTTTAAGCGTAGAAAGAAAAAGAAATAATTTTGAAAAGTCAAAAGCACTAATTTTGAAATGAAAAAAAAAACGGAAAATGCAGGTAATCAAGTTGAAAACAATAGCGACGATGAAGAATATGTGTGTTTCAGCACACATGAGCTGCGATGAAGCATTTTTTAAGCATTTAGTAAAAACAAAGAACGATTCAGTGACACTAGCTGATGGCAGTATCTTACAGATATGTGGAACAGGTATCATTGATTTTAAAGATGAAGTTATTAATATTAGGCTCAAAGAAGTACAATTCGTGCCTGGTTTGAAGTGTAACCTATTATCAGTGAGTAAGCTGGCTAAAAATGGATGCAACGTCACATTTAAACGACAAAATTGTGAAATAAGTAAAAATGGAAAAATATTATTGGTTGTTAAATCCAAAAATGATGTGTACAAGTTAAATCAGCAACATACACAATTATTTCAGTAAAATCGAAATGCGTTCATGATTGGCATAAGGTTATAGGCCATCGCATTTTAGTCGATATAAAGAAAATGGCGGAATATGCTGTAAATATGAATCTAAGTAATTGCAAGCATCAGCAGAGATCCTTCTCCGCAACAGTCTTTCACAAAATCAATTGAAAATTTGGATCTAGTCCACACAGATGTATGCGGACCCATGCAAATTGCTACACCCAGAGGTAATAAATACATTTTGACAATTATAGATGATCATTCCAGGTATTGTTATATATATATATATATATATATATATATCTGGTGAAACAGAAATCAGAAGTCTGCGGTAAGATAAAAGAATTTGTGGAAAATATGAAAACACAGTATGGTAAAGTACCGAAAGTAATTAGATCGGATCTAGGCGGCGAATATTTAGACAATGAACTGCGTAATTACTTAAAGTTAAAAGGAATTAGAACCCAGTTTACGGTACCTAATACACCAGAACATAGCGGGGTAGCCGAACGCAAAAACCGTACGTTAATCGAGATGACGCGGTGTTTGTTAACAAGTTCAGGATTACACAAGCAATATTGGGGCGAAACGGTGTCTACAGCTAATCACATCATAAATCGTCTACCAACTGACAGTATAAAGAGTACTCCGTATGAACTTTGGCAAGTTCAAAGTTCTCATATATTAAGCATTGAGTTTTTTCTCTAAGGCAAATATATTTTATCTCTGTTGGTCTACCGTATCTCAATAGTTATAGGGTGCTTTCAAGAATTCAGTCGGTTGCGCAGCAATTGCAGTCTAAAAAAACTGAAAAGCAGTCAAACTGCAGTAGCTGCTGTCTGCATTTTAAAACGACCAACTGCGCAAATAAAAATTGACATACAAAATGTCTAACCAATAAATGCGTTATAATGTTGTCATAAAGATGAAAAATATTTCGGGAATAAAATAATAATAGATCGATAATTTGACAGCCAAAATATGTCAGATTTTTTAAGTGTTAAGGAAAACAAACAGCAGTTTATATAAAACTATCTTAAAATGTTTCAAAATAACTTAATTTTAATAAAAATAACCACAAAAAAATTCAAATGGCACAAGATTAAACCTAAAGCTTACGAATTTGCATTCTCCTTATCTTTTAATGTTCCACTCGATTTTCACAAAAAAAAAAAAATTACCGGCTTAGCTTAAAATGACATAAAATGAATACATTTCAATTAAATTTTTGGTATATCATGGTATTTTTATTGCAGACGTATTGCAGAATCGTTTGCGTAGGCTCTCAGTAGAAGAAATCGATGGTCGATCATCAGTAGTCGATGGTCTTGGGAAACTCTTTGTTACACAGTATAGATGAGTGCCCTGCATTGTTGCAGGTTCACATTAAGGTGGATTTCAGTCATATGGCAGTACGTACAAGCTGCCAACTGTTTTCCCAATATATCTAGAGTCTGAGTGGATGTGCTCCTCAGTGCACCACTGATCTACAGAGAGATTGTTCTCTGAACTTGCGTAAACAGTTTTTGGTTGACAGTTTTTTCCAGAGCAGGCCAACAGACTGTTACCTCATACAAAAGAGTGGATCTGACCATTGCAGTATAAAGCCAATGTACTATGCGGGGCTCCAGCCTCCATCCTTTCGGTACCTAAATGTAAGGGAATTGATGATTTTTGATTCCAACTTTTTTAGGGAATTATGCATTTTTGAAACTGATTTTATAAAGGAACTAGCCGGTAAGCCCAGTGTTACCCGGGAAAATATTATTAAATATTTGTGGAATTACCAAAATGTTAACTATACCGGATGAAAGTTTATGAATGATAAAGATATTTTAGTCATTTTCTGAAAATTTATTTACTCATGTAAATCAGTGCTGTTTAGTAAACGTAATCTGTGGTCACAAATCATAATGGCTTAAGTCTCAACCGTTTTTGAATTTAAGTGTCATTCAAACAGTTATTTGTAGTATAAAAAATTGATTTGATATGAAATCGAATATGAAGATTTCAAATTTGAATTAATACGTAAAATGGCATTTGGCACTATATTTGTGACAACAAAATTGTATGTTATGTTATTTTTGATTACCAATTCTAATTCTAATGGGAAGCGGAGAACGTACCTCATTGTCAACTGTACCACATTTTGTCACACAATTAAATCAAATGTACCAAGTGTATTACTTTTCAGTACTCATTAATTTTAAGTACATAAAGTTTATATTTAATTCCTTAGCATTCTCATATACTAAATGTAATGCTAAAAATTGCGTTGGGGGAAATCTCTTTATGGGAGGTATGAAATCGGTGGAGTGAATTAAGATTTTATTTTCGTTTTCTTAGGAATTAATTTCTAATGGTATTATTTCCTATCTGAAATGGACGATCGTAATTACCTTTTCTGAAAATGAAGATTTATTTTTGAAATATTCTTCTGAAAAATTCTCTTCAGAATATTTTAAAATTCTACTTTCTGTTTCCATAATAAAATTCGTAATCCGCTTCAATATATTCGTCGATTCTATTCTAACTAAATTGATTAAGCCAACCAAAACTAACTTGGGACAATTGTGGTACAACAATGAGTAGCAGCGATACAAATGACACAATCCCTGTATCAGTGTCTGCAAGGTTGACGAAATATTTACTTATTTAAAAGTCCACAATCCGCTCAAATAAATTTGTCTATACTGTAACACAATGGATTCAGACCACCGAAAAACCACTTGAAATATCCAAGGCTTTGGGATGTTCTCTATTTTAATAAAAGCGAAATTATTAATAAATTTTTGAATTTTTGGAAGATTTTCTAATTTCTAAATTTCTATGGATGTTGAAATTTCTACAAATCGCGGCAGTTTCCTTCCTCTAAGATTTAAAATGAATTAAAAGACGTTTGAATTTTTTTTTTAAATTTTGGGAAAAAATTCAAAATATCCACAATTTCTTAGCCGCATCGCATACTGATACCGCGTTGTAGAAGTACTGCGTTAAGGAATCGTCTTGTACATAGATGAACTGCATTGTGGGATTGGCGCCTTCTGCCCGTATTACCGATAATGCACGGCTGCTGATTGTCAATAATAAAACTAATTAGCTTTTATGATTATATATACTTCAAAAGTTTGAATACAAATAATTTTAGATTTCTGCAGAACTCGCCGGATGTCGCTAATGCCAATGGTGGAAGGAAATTAGCAGCTTGACCAACCGTTGAAGAGCCATTTTTGTCGTTAAAAATAAGGCCAAATTTAATCTCCATTTTTCCCGGTGATACCTCAGAATTAGTCTGTATGTATAGAAAAATAAAATTAACTCTTTAACCATTAGCTGGAAACTGTTTTGTTTTTAGCATTTTTAGGATTAGAATATTTTTAAATAGGATTGCGCAAACTGATATTTTTTTATATTTCGATTTAAGAATTCAATAGTTTAACATACACACAAACACATTTAAGTTTTTATGAATTCATTAATATGTGTATGTAAATGAAAAAACAAAAATAACATAACTTCACATAACATACAATTTTAAATCCCGGAATATGGCGTAATATTTTCGGTTTTTTTAATTTTAAGCAAAGAGATTGTCAGTCCTTGAATATACTACCTTTTGTTCAAATTTCTGCCTGTTTTACTTCCAAGGGTTGCTCTTCGTTGGAAATTACAAATGCTTAAATGCAAATGCGTATTAGTGGGAATCTCTGAATCTTCGAAATGAAGGTGCGTTCCCTTTTATGTAGCCACATACTTAGAAGACCTAATGAGAAGGATAGAGTTATAACAATCAGGGTACTGCGTAATGTTTCGTTGGCAGTGTAATTGATAATTTATTTGTTTGAGGTTGTGTCCCTAAGAAATAAATACTGAATGTGAGCTTGTTGGACAGAATTTCAAGTTCTTCATTGTATTTACCTACTTGCTTTACATTGTGGAACAAGTTACCGTTAAAACTCTCTCGATGAGGCATAGATTTGCAGATGAACTTTTAGATACCATCGAACCTTTATACCAGTGATCGCAAATACGTAGCATGCGTGCTAAACTTGGCACGTTTAAAATTTTTTCTGACACGTCAAAAAATTTTTGAACTTTAAAAAATCTACCGTTTTGCAGTTATTGTTACAAAAAATGGAAAAGACGTTTTTAGATTTTTTGATAAAGCGCAAAAAGAAAATTACTTGGCGATAAAATACATGGCTTGATAAAAAAATCGTCAAATTTTACAATTTCATAGATTGTTTAAGTCTAGTTGCCGTACAATTGCTTTTTGGTTGTGTTGGTATACTTTCTTTGACGTTTCTTAGCCTTTTGAGCCATATTATATGCTTAGTTATTGTTGGCTGTGGAAAAGGTTGCACAGTTTTGGTGTGCTCAGAATCATAACGATGTCGATTTTGGCCAAAAATTTCCTAACAAGTAGAGAAGTGTGAGAAGGTGTATTATCGTGGTACAATCGCCATGAGTTGTTTCCCCACAAATCCAGACGTTTCGTTCGGATGTTTGTCAATAAATTTTAGTTAAATTTTATATCTACGTTATTAAGCCGATTCTGTAAGTAGTTCCTAATATAAAATCGAAATATTCATGCTCTGAAGAATTTCTGGGGTTATATAATTTGGGGTCGGATATTTTAGATAAAATAAGAGCCAAATTCAAGAAATATTGCAGAACACCTCTACTGATATTATGGTACCATTACTCAAACGTTGTTTCACCAATATTTTTTTACATGAACAACCAATATAGGACTGACCTAGGTGGCAAGTTGTGGATGTATTTTAATATTATTTTACATCTGAGATTTGATATGCGAAGTCGATTCTTTAAGTAGTTCCTAATATAAAATTTAAAAAATTCCGGCTCTGAAGAATTCCTTCGGCCATATCATCATGCTATAGTCGATATCTTAAATCAAAAATTATATTCGCCAAATTTATTTTTGCATACTGAGCCAGAATTTTTGCATACTATTTCAGACTATCTTCTTAACTCTAGCATCAAATGGAACAAGTTCATTTGTTGACGGATTTTAGTGAAATTTTATGTCTGAAATATAGTTCCAAATATAAAACCTATTATTACATGGCCTGCAGGATTTTTTCGTCCCTAAGGTGGAGCTGAGATTAGAATTTATAAATTAAAACATGGCCCAACGGCATAAATATTATGGAACGTTACCATACATCAAAAATTAGGTTTGCCAATTTTGGTTTTCCATACTCAGCCAATGCGGTCTTTTTATGCCACCTCCAGCACCAAATGGAATAAATACATTTATCGATGTGCTTTTGTGAAATTTTATATTTGAGATATTACGCCGATTCTATAAATAGTTTAAAATCTAAAATAGATTAAATCACGTCTTAAAGAATATTTTGGGCCATATCATTGGGCTGCAGTTTGATTTTTTTATTAAAATATTTAAATTGTATGGAAATTATTATATTTCTGTCCTTCCTCTGAGTTTTCACCTGCTTTCAGCTTGAACCTGATTTTCAGCCCACAAGAAGGGGGTTGAGACCTGAGATATTGACAGTGACGGTCTTAAGGTCTTAAACAATAATTGTGTACAGTTTAGATCAAATCAAACAATTTTTTTGTCAAACACTTTTCATGCAAATATCACAGTTTTATAAATGCATAATCAAAGCATTCTCTTTAAATGGCAACTGAATTGAAATTTTATTTCGTTTGGAAATTTTTGTTAACCGTCTGGTAGTGAATAGAGTAATATAGTCTTGAAATTAAATGTCGAAAATTTAGACAAAAAAATTGACCTGAGGCACACAGCATAAGAAACATATAAAATTTTGAACCGAGAATAAACGGAAACATTTGCCGCTCGAGAAGGGCTTGTTCAAATTATAAATTTACGAATGTTTTAGACATGCGTCTAAAACATGTAAAATTTGGGTTTGTTTAAAATTACGTAAATTGTAATAAAACGGGAGCGGTGGAATAAGAAAATCTAACGAAGTGGTATACGGCAAATAATGGATTTTCAAAATCAATATTTCAGTCCAATCCAGAATATCGAAATTAACATACTTGTTACAGGTCGATTTCGTCCTGTTCCAATATGAATTTCATTTTACTAATTAGATTCTAGGTGAACAACCACGCTAGAATATATTTCATCAAACATATTTTAGTTAAGTTTACAGGTTTCAATAATTTACCAGCATACTACAACTTTCACAGAAATTCAATTTTAAGCATTTATTTAAAATAAAATACTGGATATATCAACTAAATTTCTACACTAATGGCTAATGCCGGCACCACATTAATGTTTGTCTCACCTATCCTTTTCAATTTTTTTCAACCGCTGCAAAAAAATGCAAAATTTCACATTCTACATAGATTCTTACTACGAGATTCGAGATTACTCGTACGAGATACCTACATACACAAAATACAAATTCTCGTAAACCACGCCCGACTCAAAATATTTCAAAACATTTTGTGTAAGCAAAATATAAAACTCGGAAAATAAAAGGCAACCAACAACAACAAAAATCATTTCCATGGTTAACAGTGGAAAATCTATGTTTTTGTCAGTGACAATTCCAACTACACACAGAAAATAAATATTGCAAAATAGGTGACTGAACTATAAATATGTTTATGTTTTATTTACTTTTTTTATGGTTTTTACTTTTTCCCACTCTCATACTGTCTATGATATTACGAATGCATAGACGAGAATTTATAAGTATGGATATGTATTGGAGTCGGATGTATATGTAGCCACACAAATAAGAGTATATGAGTATATTATATAAAGAGCACATTATAATGGAAAATCTATTTTCATTCAATTTTGCATACAAATGCTGTTTATTATATATTATGCACATGTACGAGTATGTACGTTTGTAAATATATAAATCGTCGATGGTGGTGTTGTGATGGATGAAGGCAGTGTTGCCCAGGAATTTACAATTTCTAAAAGTAGCTTAATTAATCATATGCTTGAAAGCAGGATTGTTAGCTAGGAGATGGGGTATTTCATCGTTAAGAGGCGAGTGATTGGAGGGACCCTCAGAGAGGAGTCTTGTCTCTATTGGCCATGCAGACGACGTGGCGAGAGCTGTTTCCGGGAAATATCTGAGCACATTGGTGATAGTAATGCAGGATGAGCTCACAATCGTTACGAGATTGGGTGGAAAACTGTCCAAGACAGAGCTGGTACTATATTACTAAGAAATACAAAATCCGGGTAGTTGTCCTTCCTTTCTTAAAGGGTACGAGATTTGCTTTTACTGACAGAGCAAAATATTTGGCCGTTATCTTGGACAGTAAGCCCAGTTGGTTGCCAAACATTTTGTAGAAATTAAATTACCCCCGGTCGTTGTCCATCGTACGCTTCGATAAGTGTAACTAAACCTTGTTCTCTGCCTAACAGTATCCAGATGATTAAACCGAAGTTTTGGTTTCATATCTCGCAGTTCGTTACCGCTGTTGAAGACGCTGCTATTGCCGATTTTGTGAATAATAATTTTGGTATTTCAAATGCTGTGATCAGGACCGTTCTTATATTAAATATATCGCGCCCTGGGCTAAAAATATTAGGCGCCTTTGTAGAAGCAAAAAAATATTTCCCAGTGCAGAATCATCTTCTGTTTTAAAACCAGTACATTCGATACAATGAAATTCTAGAGAAACTACAAGACATGAAGTTCAAACAGCATTTAGAAAGAGAGGCAATTAAATCCAGAAACGAAAAAACGTTAGTGATTTCGACGATCGGAGACGATACAATGAATAAAATGAGAATAGCGGATGATTGTGAAAATGCGCACTAGCATTGATACCTCTATTAATAGGCGATAGGCGTTGAGACCTGTAATTGTCATACAAACGGCCATTTGGATCGGTCGAATATTTCTACACGTTTCGTGGAAAATTCAATTTTTTTGAAAGTCAACTGAACTATAGCCCACAAATTCAGAGCCAAACAATTCGAAAACCTGCAAATGTGCTCCGATTTCGATGATTGATACCACTATCAATAGGCGTTGAGACCTGTATTTGAATTACAAACGGCCATTTCGATCAGTCAAACATTTCTACACGTTCTGTGGAAAATTCAATTTTTTTGAAAATCAACTGAACAATAGCACACAAATTCAGAGCCACAAAATTCGAGAATCTGCAAATGTGCTCCGATTTCGATGATTGATACCTCTATCAATAGGCGTTGAGACCTGTAATTGTCATACAAACGGCTATTTGGATCAGTCGAATATTTCTACACGTTTCGTGGGAAATACAATTTTTTTGTAAATCAACTGAACTATAGCCCACAAATTCAGAGCCACAAAAATCGAAAATCTGCAAATGTGCTCCGATTTCGATGATTGATACCTCTATCAATAAGCCTTGAGACCTGTAATTGTCATACAAACGGCCATTTGGATCAGTCGAATATTTCTACAGGTTTCGTGGGAAATTCAATTTTTTTGTAAATCAACTGAACTATAGCCCACAAATTCAGAGCCACAAAATTCGAAAATCTGCAAATGTGCTCCGATTTCGATGATTGATACCTCTATCAATAGGCGTTGAGACCTGTAATTGTCATACAAACGGCCATTTGGATCGGTCAAACATTTCTACACGTTCTGTGGAAATTTAAATATTTTTGAAAATCAACTAAACTATAGCCCACAAATTCAGAGCCACACAAATCGAAAATCTTCAAATTTGACCTGATTTCGATAATTTATACCTCTATAAATAGGCGTTGAGACCTGTAATTTTCATACAAACGGCCATTTGGATCGGTCAAATATCTCTACACGTTCTGTGGAAAATTCAATTTTTTTGAAAATCAACTAAACTATAGCCCACAAATTCAGAGCCACAAAAATCGAAAATCTTCAAATTTGACCCGATTTCGATAATTTATACCTCTATCAATCAATAGGCGTTGAGACCTGTAATTGTCGTACAAACGGGTATTTCGATCGGTCGAATATTTCTACACGTTTCGTGGGAAATTCAATTTTTTCGAAAATCAACTGAACTATAGCCCACAAATTCAGAGCCACAAAATTCGAAAATCTGCAAATGTGCTCCGATTTCGATGATTGATACTTCTAGCAATAGGCGTTGAGACCAGTAATTGTCATACAAACGGCCATTTCGATCGGTCAAACATTTCTTCACGTTCCGTGGAAAATTCAATTTTTTTGAAAATCAACTGAATTATAGCCCACAAATTCAGAGCCACAAAAATCGAAAATCTGCAAATGTGCTCCGATTTCGATGATTGATACCTCTATCAATAGGCGTTGAGACCTGTAATTGTCATACAAACGGCCATTTGGATCGGTCGAATATTTCTACACGTTTCGTGGAAAATTCAATTTTTATGAAAGTCAACTGAACTATAGCCCACAAATTTAGAGCCACAAAATTCGAAAATCTGCAAATGTGCTCCGATTTCGATGATTGATACCTCTATCAATAGGCGTTGAGACCTGTAATTGTCATACAAACGGCCCTTTGGATCAATCAAACATTTCTACACGTTCTGTGGAAAATTAAATTTTTTTGAAAATCAACTGAACTATAGCCCACATATTCAGGGCCACAAAATTCGAAAACCTGCAAATGTGCTCCGATTTCGATGATTGATACCTCTATCAATAGGCGTTGAGACCTGTAATTGTCATACAAACGGCCATTTCGATCGGTCAAACATTTCTTCACGTTCTGTGGAAAATTCAATTTTTTTGAAAATCAACTGAATTATAGCCCACAAATTCAGAGCCACAAAATTCGAAAATCTGCAAATGTGCTCCGATTTCGATGATTGATACCTCATCAATAGGCGTTGAGACCTGTAATTGTCATACAAACGGCCATTTGGATCGGTCGAATATTTCTACACGTTTCGTGGAAAATTCAATTTTTATGAAAGTCAACTGAACTATAGCCCACAAATTTAGAGCCACAAAATTCGAAAACCTGCAAATGTGCTCCGATTTCGATGATTGATACCTCTATCAATAGGCGTTGAAAATCAACTATAGCCCACAAATTCAGAGCAACAAAATTCGAAAATCTGCAAATGTGCTCCGATTTCGATGATTGATACCTCTATCAATAGGCGTTAAGACCTGTAATTGTCATACAAACGGCCATTTCGATCGGTCAAACATTTCTTCACGTTCTGTGGAAAATTCAATTTTTTTGAAAATCAACTGAATTATAGCCCACAAATTCAGAGCCACAAAATTCGAAAATCTGCAAATGTGCTCCGATTTCGATGATTGATACCTCTATCAATAGGCGTTGAGACCTGTAATTGTCATACAAACGGCCATTTGGATCAGTCGAATATTTCTACACGTTTCGGGGGAAAATCAATTTTTTCGAAAATCAACTGAACTATAGCCCACAAATTCAGAGCCACAAAATTCGAAAATCTGCAAATGTGCTCCGATTTCGAGGATTGATACTTCTATCAATAGGCGTTGAGACCAGTAATTGTCATACAAACGGCCATTTGGATCGGTCGAATATTTCTACACGTTTCGTGGGAAATTCAATTTTTTCGAAAATCAACTGAACTATAGCCCACAAATTCAGAGCCACAAAATTCGAAAATCTGCAAATGTGCTCCGATTTCGATGATTGATACTTCTATCAATAGGCGTTGAGACCAGTTATTGTCATACAAACGGCCATTTCGATCGGTCAAACATTTCTTCACGTTCTGTGGAAAATTCAATTTTTTTGAAAATCAACTGAATTATAGCCCACAAATTCAGAGCCACAAAAATCGAAAATCTGCAAATGTGCTCCGATTTCGATGATTGATACCTCTATCAATAGGCGTTGAGACCTGTAATTGTCATACAAACGGCCATTTGGATCGGTCGAATATTTCTATACGTCTCATGGAAAATTCAATTTTTATGAAAGTCAACTGAACTATAGACCACAAATTTAGAGCCACAAAATTCGAAAATCTGCAAATGTGCTCCGATTTCGATGATTGATACCTCTATCAATAGGCGTTGAGACCTGTAATTGTCATACAAACGGCCCTTTGGATCAATCAAACATTTCTACACGTTCTGTGGAAAATTAAATTTTTTTGAAAATCAACTGAACTATGTATAGCCCACATATTCAGGGCCACAAAATTCGAAAACCTGCAAATGTGCTCCGATTTCGATGATTGATACCTCTATCAATAGGCGTTGAGACCTGTAATTGTCATACAAACGGCCATTTCGATCGGTCAAACATTTCTTCACGTTCTGTGGAAAATTCAATTTTTTTGAAAATCAACTGAATTATAGCCCACAAATTCAGAGCCACAAAATTCGAAAATCTGCAAATGTGCTCCGATTTCGATGATTGATACCTCTATCAATAGGCGTTGAGACCTGTAATTGTCATACAAACGGCCATTTGGATCGGTCGAATATTTCTACACGTTTCGTGGGAAATTCAATTTTTATGAAAGTCAACTGAACTATAGCCCACAAATTTAGAGCCACAAAATTCGAAAACCTGCAAATGTGTTCCGATTTCGATGATTGATACCTCTATCAATAGGCGTTGAAAATCAACTGAACTATAGCCCACAAATTCAGAGCAACAAAATTCGAAAACCTGCAAATGTGCTCCGATTTCGATGATTGATACCTCTATCAATAGGCGTTAAGACCTGTAATTGTCATACAAACGGCCATTTCGATCGGTCAAACATTTCTTCACGTTCTGTGGAAAATTCAATTTTTTTGAAAATCAACTGAATTATAGCCCACAAATTCAGAGCCACAAAATTCGAAAATCTGCAAATGTGCTCCGATTTCGATGATTGATACCTCTATCAATAGGCGTTGAGACCTGTAATTGTCATACAAACGGCCATTTGGATCAGTCGAATATTTCTACACGTTTCGGGGGAAAATCAATTTTTTCGAAAATCAACTGAACTATAGCCCACAAATTCAGAGCCACAAAATTCGAAAATCTGCAAATGTGCTCCGATTTCGATGATTGATACTTCTATCAATAGGCGTTGAGACCAGTAATTGTCATACAAACGGCCATTTGGATCGGTCAAACATTTCTTCACGTTTCGTGGAAAATTCAATTTTTATGAAAGTCAACTGAACTATAGCCCACAAATTTAGAGCCACAAAATTCGAAAACCTGCAAATGTGCTCCGATTTCGATGATTGATACCTCTATCAATAGGCGTTGAAAATCAACTGAACTATAGCCCACAAATTCAGAGCAACAAAATTCGAAAACCTGCAAATGTGCTCCGATTTCGATGATTGATACCTCTATCAATAGGCGTTAAGACCTGTAATTGTCATACAAACGGCCATTTCGATCGGTCAAACATTTCTTCACGTTCTGTGGAAAATTCAATTTTTTTGAAAATCAACTGAATTATAGCCCACAAATTCAGAGCCACAAAATTCGAAAATCTGCAAATGTGCTCCGATTTCGATGATTGATGCCTCTATCAATAGGCGTTGAGACCTGTAATTGTCATACAAACGGCCATTTGGATCAGTCGAATATTTCTACACGTTTCGGGGGAAAATCAATTTTTTCGAAAATCAACTGAACTATAGCCCACAAATTCAGAGCCACAAAATTCGAAAATCTGCAAATGTGCTCCGATTTCGATGATTGATACCTCTATCAATAGGCGTTGAGACCTGTAATTGTCATACAAACGGCCATTTGGATCGGTCGAATATTTCTACACGTTTCGTGGAAAATTCAATTTTTATGAAAGTCAACTGAACTATAGCCCACAAATTTAGAGCCACAAAATTCGAAAATCTGCAAATGTGCTCCGATTTCGATGATTGATACTTCTATCAATAGGCGTTGAGACCAGTAATTGTCATACAAACGGCCATTTCGATCGGTCAAACATTTCTACACGTTTCGTGGAAAATTCAATTTTTTTGAAAATCAACTGAATTATAGCCCACAAATTCAGAGCCACAAAAATCGAAAATCTGCAAATGTGCTCCGATTTCGATGATTGATACCTCTATCAATAGGCGTTGAGACCTGTAATTGTCATACAAACGGCCATATGGATTGGTCGAATATTTCTACACGTTTCGTGGGAAATTCAATTTTTTTGAAAATCAACTGAACTATAGCCCACAAATTCAGAGCCACAAAATTCGAAAATCTGCAAATGTGCTCCGATTTCGATGATTGATACTTCTATCAATAGGCGTTGAGACCAGTAATTGTCATACAAACGGCCATTTCGATCGGTCAAACATTTCTACACGTTTCGTGGAAAATTCAATTTTTTTGAAAATCAACTGAATTATAGCCCACAAATTCAGAGCCACAAAAATCGAAAATCTGCAAATGTGCTCCGATTTCGATGATTGATACCTCTATCAATAGGCGTTGAGACCTGTAATTGTCATACAAACGGCCATTTGGATCGGTCGAATATTTCTACACGTTTCGTGGAAAATTCAATTTTTATGAAAGTCAACTGAACTATAGCCCACAAATTTAGAGCCACAAAATTCGAAAACCTGCAAATGTGCTCCGATTTCGATGATTGATACCTCTATCAATAGGCGTTGAGACCTGTAATTGTCATACAAACGGCCATATGGATTGGTCGAATATTTCTACACGTTTCGTGGGAAATTCAATTTTTTTGAAAATCAACTGAACTATAGCCCACAAATTCAGAGCCACAAAATTCGAAAATCTGCAAATGTGCTCCGATTTCGATGATTGATACTTCTATCAATAGGCGTTGAGACCAGTAATTGTCATACAAACGGCCATTTCGATCGGTCAAACATTTCTACACGTTTCGTGGAAAATTCAATTTTTTTGAAAATCAACTGAATTATAGCCCACAAATTCAGAGCCACAAAAATCGAAAATCTGCAAATGTGCTCCGATTTCGATGATTGCTACCTCTATCAATAGGCGTTGAGACCTGTAATTGTCATACAAACGGCCATTTGGATCGGTCGAATATTTCTACACGTTTCGTGGAAAATTCAATTTTTATGAAAGTCAACTGAACTATAGCCCACAAATTTAGAGCCACAAAATTCGAAAACCTGCAAATGTGCTCCGATTTCGATGATTGATACCTCTATCAATAGGCGTTGAGACCTGTAATTGTCATACAAACGGCCATTTCGATCGGTCAAACATTTCTACACGTTCAGTGGAAAATTAAATTTTTTTGAAAATCAACTGAACTATAGCCCACAAATTCAGGGCCACAAAATTCGAAAATCTGCAAATGTGCTCCGATTTCGATGATTGATACCTCTATCAATAGGCGTTAAGACCTGTAATTGTCATACAAACGGCCATTTCGATCGGTCAAACATTTCTACACGTTCAGTGGAAAATTCAATTTTTTTGAAAATCAACTGAACTATAGCCCACAAATTCAGGGCCACAAAATTCGAAAATCTGCAAATGTGCTCCGATTTCGATGATTGATACCTCTATCAATAGGCGTTGAGACCTGTAATTGTCATACAAACGGCCATTTGGATCGGTCAAACATTTCTACACGTTCCGTGGAAAATTCAATTTTTTTGAAAATCAACTGAACTATAGCCCACAAATTCAGAGCCACAAAATTCGAAAACCTGCAAATGTGCTCCGATTTCGATGAATGATACCTCTATCAATAGGCGTTGAGACCTGTATTTGTCATACAAACGGCCATTTGGATCAGTCGAATATTTCTACACGTTTCGTGGAAAATTCAATTTTTTTGAAAATCAACTGAACTATAGCCCACAAATTCAGAGCCACAAAAATCGAAAATCTGCAAATGTGCTCCGATTTCGATGATTGATACCTCTATCAATAAGCCTTGGGACCTGTAATTGTCATACAAACGGCCATTTGGATCAGTCGAATATTTCTACACGTTTCGTGGGAAATTCAATTTTTTTGTAAATCAACTGAACTATAGCCCACAAATTCAGAGCAACAAAATTCGAAAATCTGCAAATGTGCTCCGATTTCGATGATTGATACCTCGATCAATGGGCGTTGAGACCTGTAATTGTCATACAAACGGCCATTTGGATCGGTCAAACATTTCTAAACGTTCTGTGGAAAATTCAATTTTTTTGAAAATCAACTGAACTATAGCCCACAAATTCAGAGCCACAAAAAGCGAAAATCTTCAAATTTGGATGGATTCTGGTTCAGAGTTCAATTTTATTACGGAAAAATGTATCAACAAACTGCAATTATCGAGAACCAATAATTCAATAAGTATTAAAGTCTTGGACACTCAGACATTGGTAGAACGAAAGGATCTGTGGAAGTTGAAGTATCAATCTTGGCAGAAACATATAAAACAAGAGCATGGTCGTTTGTGGTACCTAGAATTTCATCCATTTCAACAAGGAATTACGCAAATCAACATAATATTGATAAGATCAATCAAATATCATTGGCTGACCCAAAGCTGTTTGAATTCGGAGATATTGAAATTCTGTTTGGAGTAAATATATTTTTTGATTTTTTAGATTTAGATTGCACAAACAAGATTGACTTTGAGAATTTATCCGCTTTTAACACCAAATTTGGATGGATAATAATTGGAAAACCCAATGATGCAGATAGAGAAAGTTCCGAAACATTCAACACCATGTTAGATGTAGACACAACATTGAGGCAATTTTGGGAGCTGGAGAACGTGCCTAATACTAATGAATTAACGCCCGAAGAAGATGAATGTGAAGGATTGTTTCAAAATACTACTGTTCGAAGCAACGATGGTAAATTTGTGGTTCGTCTTCCATTCAAAGAAGGTATAGACAACTTGAGTTCATCGTATCACACTGCGCTGCAGCGTCTGAAATCAATGGAACGCCGATTCATCAAAGACCAAAATTTCAAACAATTATATCACAATTTCATGGAGGAGTACGAATCCCTTGTTCATATGAATTTGATTGGTAAGTCAAATCCACAAAATTACTACATGCCACATCACGGAATCATGGAGGAGAGTACAACTACCAAATTACGTGTGGTGTTTGATGCCAGCGCTAAATCTACATCTGATCTATCATTAAATGATTTGTTAGTGGTTGGACCAAATTTTCAATCGTCATTGGCAGACATTTTGTTAAGGTTTCGGCAACATAAATATGTTTTAACGGGAGACATTGAAAAAATGTATCGAATGGTGTGGATTCATCCAGAAGATGCAACAGTTCAACGAATTTTATGGCGAACAGAATCTACAGAGACACCAAAAGAATATCGTCTGAATACCGTGACCTATGGAACTGCCTCAGCGGCATATCTCCTCCTCCTTTAATATGAAGAAAGAAATAATCCTAAATTTAAAGATGTACGGCTTCAATCTTCGCAAATTGCGTTCAAACTCAAGTGACTTAATCATTTCAAATCAACTAAATTCAGAATCAGTGGCTGAAAGAGCAGACAAAGAGATATCCGAGTCAATTAAAGAAAATAAGGTTCTTGGTATGATGTGGGTCTCAGCAGCAGACATGTTCAGCTATCAATTTCATCCCAATGATTTGTCGGTGCATACCAAGAGTAGTCTACTTTTAGAATCCAGTAAAGTTTTCGATCCGTTAGGCTTGCTTACACCAATAACTATCAAAATCAAGATTTTGTTTCAAAAACTTTGGCTTTCACCAATGAAGTGGGATGATAAATTGCAAGATGACGTTAAATTAGAATGGCTGAAAATCAGAAATAGCTTCAATAACATAAATTCAATTAAGATTCCGAGATGGCTGAATACCAAAAGTGAGTGCACATTACACGGGTTTAATGACGCAAGTGAGGCTTTTTTTGGCGCGTGTATCTATGCGGTAACAGACGAAGAAGGCGTTGCAGTATCGAGATTGATTGTGGCCAAAGCAAGGGTTGCTCCCATTAAACAAGTAAGCTTACCACGCTTGGAGCTACAAGCAGCATTGTTGTTGGCTAAACTAATGTCATGATTTCAGTACACGTTAACGGTCAGACAGCAAAATAGTACTAGACTGGTTATCATCGCATCCTCGACGCTGGAAAACTTTCATTGCTAATCGGACATCAGAAATCTTGGATACATATGTATAAGTTTAAACGAGAATTCTGGAACCAGGTTAAATCCGAGCATAACCCAGCAGATTGCGCTTCGAGGGGGATTTTCTTGGATCAACTAAAATATTATCATTTGTGGTGGTCTGGTCCACACTGGTTAACGTCAGGAGAAATACACCAGATGAAACAAGACTTAACTCTAAAAATTTCACCTCAAGAAGAAGAAGAAGAAGAAATAACAAGTTTAACATGTGCGGCAGACCCGGATGTTCTTAAATCGTTAATCGAAAGGCATTCCAGTTTCTACAGAGCATGCCATGCGTTAGCCAGGGCAATTAAATACATCGGAAAATTAAAAGCAAGAATTCATCCAATAATTCTGTGTAAATATATCCAAAGAACCGAATTTTCTGAAGAGTATGAAGCATTGAAGAAAAATCAATTAGTCCAAAACCGAAGTCGATTACGCAATCTGCATCCTTTTATTCATCAAGACGGACTAATAAGAGTTGGTGGTGTCGAATCGAGAACTCACTCTCAAACTTCACAGTAAAACATCCAATCATTCTGCCAAGATCGCAATTATCCAAAGCTATAGTATCAGATTATCATCTTTCATTCAGTCACGCTGGGGTTATGTTGTGCTTAGCAACGGTCAGGCGAAAATTCTGGATTATAAATTGCAAGGACGTAGTACGTGCTTTAATCAGAAAATGTATAAACTGTATAAGAATGTATCCAAAATGTGAGCAACAATTGATGAGTACGGTACGTAAGAAATTAGGACACAGCAGACATTTTTGAGACATCAGTCAAAGAGAGATAATTTATATTCAAAGATTACAGGTACTTATATAATTATATAAGTTATGAATAATTTAATCAATACTGTTAACGTAAAACGATAAGAAATAATTTGTGTGTTTAAAACAGTTTAAAATATAGTGACAATACAATATTTATTGTCAGTTGAGATTGTGCGTTCGAGTCAAGCTAGAATGAAGTCTATTATAGTCATCGTTATCATATCACTAGCTGCTACGATTATCGGTGTTCGAACACAAATTTTATTCCCATCGACGTCTTTTCGGGTGGCTAGAGGAAGTGGAATTATGAATTTTATAAAAATACCAGAAAATTTAATGGAATTCAGTTCATCATGTCGTTTACAAATACCAGATAATCCTGCCGCCACTCCGATAAATTTAAATGAGTTCCTTCTGGAATCGTATAAATTAGAGTCGGGTGAGAAAATTCAAAAAACATCAAGTGAATTGTGTGGTGTACGTATGTATCCGATCAGTGTAACAATGAATGAATCGAACATCGATTTAATCATGGATTATAATAATGGGACGTCGTTGTATATTCCGTTTACAATAAGTGTCAAGGGTAAGTTGCGTTATAAGCATATTGAAACCTTAAACTTGAACTTGATTATGAAATATTAATTAAACAGTATCTCAATCAGATAGACAACCTCTTAAGAAATATGAAAGCAACCTTCATTTTTTATTTTTAAACGTATTAAATAATTTCAGATAAACTTGAATATGTCTCACTGGTCAATATTTCATACGCATTTATAACAACAACGTATGAACTACCATACGAACCAATTTATCATGAGTATGAGGATGAATTTGGCACGAGACTCGTAAAACAAAATATCCTATTTGACCAGTCGTATAATTCAGAAAAATGGATCGGTCGTGGTTTAGTTCCATACCAAATGGATGAAATTAAAACGGTTTATAATATAATTGAAGATTATTCAGAACCAATTATCAATACATACACAAAACTTACAACAATCGAAACGGCCCTATCACATATTTTCCAATGTGATGCGGATTGGCCATTTCAGCACACTGGTGTATGTTATGCTAGAAAACCCGATGGTTCTATAATTAATATAGCAGCGGGGCTGGCAACCGATAAATACACGACATATAACACGCAAGTTGAGAAGGGCCTATGTTCAATTGAAATTTTAAAGCCATGTGATGAGGCTGATAAAGGCATATGGCAAATCGTTTTACCATCATTATCGACTGGTTGCATTTTTTCAGTGGAGGGTGACAATGAAAAAAAGAAGCGAATCGATTATATGAAATCAACAGCCACGTGTAAGTATCAAAAATCATTCATTTTGTTTACCGCATATAATCAATATAAATTCCTGGTCGATATATTTTAGTACCGATTCAACTGGAAGTTGATTCGACACCACAGAAGAGCGGCATTACGCAAACTATAACCATGAAATGTGAATATCCTGGTGAAATTGAATTCTGTCTTTTAACCAAACCTGATGGAAGTATTGAAATTGTCGATGAATTTAATATGGAAAGAACTTCGGTACTGGGATATTGTGTATATGATGTAATTCCCGTACCTGGTAAATGGATATGTACCATCAAATCAAAAGATTCCGATAGCTTACATACGATCCATTACCAAATGAATACGTACAATGGAAGTTACATTAAAACCAATAGTGTGAGTGAGAAAAAATTCCTGACCGATTCTGTTAAACTGATTTGCCAGTCTCGTTTTAAATATAAACTGAAGTATTGCGTATTTGAAAATCCTGCTGGTTTGTGGTTTAGTTTCTCCGAGAAAAATCGAAATGAGTTAGTAAATGGAATAATACCATTGTATATATATTATATATCGTATCATCCGAGAGAAGGCTTTGAAGTTTGAATTTATGAACGAATCCCGTGTAAAAACGTTTCGTATAAGTAGCACTTATTATTTAATTGTTCGGATGGTGCGATATATATTTATACATACATATTTTTATAATTTATATTTGTTTATAGAGTTACCCGAATATCATATACAGGCCGAGGATTACGATACGGTGACTGTGGCATTGAGATAATAAATATTCAGCAAGAAGATTTTGGAAATTGGACGTGTCACATAAAAGTAGATTACCCAAATTCGGCTTACAAACATCATAATATTAAAATTCTTCTGATTGAAGACGAAGTGGTAAGCTCAGCTGTGATTATGGGCGTGGGTATAGCAATTGGGATAATTGTATTAATATTGATCACACGTTATACATATACTAGGTACCGTACTAGACGCCGAATTAATAATTTAAATAATTCGGATATACCAATTGAATAATACAGTTAGTTGCATAAAAAAATGTTTTATTTCACGAATTTAAGGCGTTAGAATTTTTTTAAATTGCTACCCTGAAATAGATCCCAGGGCTTCCAATTGACGATGGGCACAGACCATAAGTATTTTGAGCAAAATTATAAAATCCGAATTTTTTCTCCGTCGACGCCTCTAAAAATAAGTCCTTGAACATGTGTAATTTAGGAGGGGTGCAGTCCACAAGTACTTTGAACAAAAACAAAAAATTCTTAGTTCTGCTTCTACATACTGCGATGATCGACGTCTCTAGCTCTACAAATAGATCCCAGAGCTTGTAATTGACGTAAAACGCAGCCTATTTGTATTTTGACCAAAAACGTAAATTCCGTACATTTGCTTTGACAGCAATGGTCAACTTCGCTAAAAATATGTTTCAGGACCAGTAATTGATGCGAGCCATTGTTCATAAATATTTTAAGTTAAACCAAGATCCAAAGGAAGGGATAGGAATAGGTTTTAAGTATTTTGAGCAAAAACATAAAATCCGTATTTCTGCTTCGACTGCGATGATTGATACATCAAAAAATAGATTTTAAGACCTGTAATTGGCGTGGGGCGTAGTTCGTAAATATTTTGAGCAGACAGGAAAATGCCACGCTTCTGCATTTACTGAATAGTCGAAACCTCTAAAAATAAGTCTCAGGACTTGTAATTTACGTGGAGCGTAGTCCATTTGCAGGTCCTAGGGCCTATAATTGGAATGGGGCTTAGTCCTTAAATATTTTGGGCAAAACGTAAAATTAACAACCCGGCTTCTACTCTATTGAACATCCAACGCTTTTGTTTTTACCTATGACTTCTCCAAGTTTCATGAAATCAATAAAATTAAATGATAAATTATGCCGACCGGCATCTGTTTTAATTGAGCAAGATGAAATTCTAATAAACTTATACCTATACAGAATTCTCAATATCCTCATTTTACGCAAAAAATCGCTGTCCAGAGAGAATTTTAGAAGGTTTTGGAAGAAACCAAAATATATTAATTGATATATGGCATTGTTAAGGTGCCGGTAATGAAATTAAATCCTGCAGTCACTTTTCTCTTTTTTATATTATCGTTTATGATGAAACATGTAGCTACACATATGTACATATCTTATCGCTATCATACACCACCAATCAATTGGTGTCATAAACTATACAAATCGAAATTGATGAGACAATAAGCCATAAACTACAGCCCTAAAGTACAATTCATTACAATATTTTAATTACAAAAAACAAATGTAATCTATGTTTATTTTTTATATAGGGTGGGTGTTAGCAGCACAGAATGTAATAAAATAGTTTAAAATTTAATTGAACGAGTTTATTCGGGCCTATATGCATCTCTGCAAGGAACATCCGAACGAGTTAACTCGTTCCTGTGCGTTAAGTGGTTAAGTAAATTTTGCCGTTTTCGTATAAGTTCGAAATCAGACGATCATCGAATATTTACAATCTCTTTGATGTGTATGCTAGCTAATAAAATAATGTATTAAATTCCAGCATAATTTGGTAACCAACCTTCACCATTTCTGCTGCAATGGCAGTGAAACTTAAAAATTCTTAATTTTTTGTGAATCTTGATAGAAAAATTTTTTGTGAGTCCCAATTTGAAGTTGTAAAGGTATAGTGTTAAAGCAAAACATATAAAAAAAAATAAAAAACTCAAACTGAGACAATTGAGAAGTTATGAGAATAAATTGTTGAAGGATTTTTCAGAAATGTTTACTGATTAGGAAGATGGCATCATCAATCCTTACCTCAGATGTTCAATAATAACTCTTCCAATAGGGTTACACTGAAACTTAAGCAATCCTGTTTAAAAATCCTGAATTGAATCCGATAAGAATTTGTCGAGATACTTTTTAGATATAAAATATCTAAATAGCCCAAACGTTTGTTATATTTGTATTTTGTTTTTCCGCGCAACGAAATGAATTGGTTTATGAGCAAGCAATGGTTGATACATCAAACGAATGAAGATGAACTTCGTTTATAGGGATGTTGTTAAGAAGATCGTAATTTTACGAATCAACTTCCGCCTCTGAAAAACATTGATGAGACCGGGATTAAGCGATAATATTTTTTTTAACAAAGGTAAGGATGTACTGTTTTCGAGTAGTAAGAAACTTCATAGGATTCTGTAATAAAGATATCACCATTTCTACGTCGTACTGTCGTACTGTGGTTTTTGAACAGCGGTGATAAGATATTCCATTCTGTTTTGGTTAATTCAAAAGATACCAACAGTGTCCTGATGTTTGCTTTGGATATATTACCACCTGGAAATGTTGTTGTGCTCACTTATCCCTAATATAGTCTGCAATTTGAGTATTTTAAACACAAAGGCAAAGAATTTTCGCATTCAATTCTAAGAAATTTCCTTAGATTATTCTGGTGAGATTGTGATGGTCGGCAAATGTGGTACGTCAATGAGGTATAAAAACCAGATTGCTCAGCCTGTCGCAACAACCACTGCCGGTTCTTCGATACTCGAAGAAATTCGAAACGTCACATATTTCGGTTTAAACCAGGAAAATGTTATTCGAGAGTCGGCCAAGGTACATATTACGTCTACAACTTCCTTTTACACAACAAACCAATGAGACGATCGGACTTGAGTGGGTTTATCAAAGTTTCTTGGCGATATCATTCAAATTATCTACAGTTAACTATTTGCGAGTCAAGTATAGCAAGTGGTGTTGTGCTTTGTTGTTAAAGCATTTAAACTGAGGTCAACATTTGATATTTTTAACATTAAGGCAGAGTTGACGACAAACCATTTCAAATTGTAATTAGCTGAGAACCGCTTTTTAAAGTAGCACTAGTAACATCGGACTGTTTAAAACAATGTTTTATACAATGCAGCTGGAATAATCATTTTTCTAGTTCCTAAAATTTCACAATATTCTAATCACAAATTTTGGAATATAATTTAGAATTTTTTGAGATTAAGCACATTTTTCAAAAGTGGTCAAAACGTTGGTTTAATTAAAATCAAATCTTAGAATTTCAAAATATTTTCGAAAAGATCAAGGCTGAAATTTCAAATTACAAAACTAAAATTTTCAAAATTTAGGATTTTCTTATCTCAAGATATAATTAAATCTTCTAGTTAGTACGCTAGAACATGTCAGATTATTTTCAGTTTTTCAAATTTGGACAAAAACCTCAGTTTAAAAATTTTTATTTTAAATATGTACTACAACAACAGTTGCTCTTTTTGTTTATTTACAGTGATACTATGTAAACCTTCGTATTCGTAATTGATTTTTCCGAATAAATTAAATTTAAGACCACCGTTGATATCATATTTTGGCGGCAAAATACAAGAAAGCAAATAAAAACATAAAAACAATACAAAAATGATTTTTTTGCTCCACCCTAATAAATATTTATACATACATGTATAGATATATGTATGTTATATACCTATAGATACGTATTTAAATAGTTATGTGTAAAAAGGGAACCTTAACAAACTCATTATCGTTTTTTCATAAGCGTTTTTATGTTCAACATGAAATTTATGTGGTTCAAAATTTTTGCTGAAATAAACCAGAACAAACATTCCCACTAACAATCTCTTATAATGTAATATAAACTATGCTTCAAGGTTTTTTTTTTAAAGAAAGAAACATGGAAAAGTTTTATGTATAGTCTGATATGCGAGTTATTTTATTTTAAAGAAGAAGGTAAAAGAAATTTTTAAGATTTATTATGCTGTCTAGCATAGTGTAATTCTCAGTTTAGTTATCTAAATCTTAAAAGTGTGTGTGCGTCCATCTGCGTGCGTGTGTGTGCGTATATGTGTGTGTGTGTGTTTGTCCGCGCGAGTGTGGGTGTGTGTGCAAATGTGTGTGTGCGCGAGTTTAGGTAAGTGTATTGTGAACAAAGATTTGGTGTAAGAAGCACGTGGTCATAACAAAATTCATTACTTTGGAATTGTGTAGTACATTTGTATGTATTCTTACTTATAGTTTTACTCGACTTATATCAATCCCATATTATATGTACATACATATATTTATAGTTTAATAAAATACATTGAGAGTAAATTTCCGGTAATATTTTTCGACCAGCTGTTTCTCGGAGATCGTCTCCCTTTGTATTTCGAATTTAAATGTTTTACAAATTGTCATTACACTCTTATGTATACTGAACATATAAAATGTGTATACATATGTATATGTAAATACATGTATATATATATCGACCGTGAACTAGAAGATCGAACTTTATCATGGTGATTCGTCTTAATCATTTTACTCATATACATTGTTGGTAATACACATCAGACTATAAGTTTTATCCAATTATCTGTTTTCAGATATTCTCGACCGCACCACCTGGAATTACGAATACGATACTAAAGTATAGCAAAACAAAAAAATAAGAAATTAACTGGTATACTGCTTCGAGACACCTGGATGTTTGGGTAGACTTTTGGATAATTGAATTTTTTGTTTTCGCTTTTTAACAAGGACCCATTAATTTTTCGTTTCATGTTCTTTTATATTATATTTTGTATCAAACAGATGTTTGCACGCATGTAGGCTTTTATCAATACCAACACAAATGTCTCTATGCCTTCGAGATCGCTTACAACGCAGATTCATACAGTGGTACCCCGGTATTCGACCACCCCGGTACACGACAAACTCGGTATACGATCTTTTTTGGCTGAGGAAATTTTGTTCGGTATACGACGCTTCGGTACACGACCATATTTTCACGCGACTTAAAATTCGGTTATTTTTATTTTCATACTGTTTTCATTCTCTTCACAAAAAGGAAAAAACAAAAAATAAAAAATATGAAAAAAAATTTCATTATTAGTTTAACACTAATAAGGCCGGTACGCTGCTGAAGTGAAATGAAATTTCCAGGAGTAATATCCCAAGGGCATTGATAATTTTCTAAAATAATTTTATTATATTTTTCGAAAGCACGTTGCTTGGTAACAGCCCGAAGCCGTAGGCTTCGGGCTGGGACCTAAAAGCAACGTGCTTGAGGAAAACATAATAAAATTATGAGGTATTTATCAATGCTCGAGAGGTATTCGAAGAGAAAATTTTTTGCACTTTTATTTTATTGTATTTTTTTGACATATGGCTGCTGATTTACTGTCAATTGACCGTAAACAATGGATCGTAAACAATTTATCGTACAACAATTGATCGTACAACAATTGACCGTGGAAACAATTTATCGTGGATACAATTGATCGTATTATTGATCGTAGATATGTACAATTGATCGTATGAACAATTGGTCGTGGATCAGTTGATCGTTGGAACTTCGCTGTTTCTAGACCGATTACGATGAAATTTGACATGGGCGATGTTAATGAGATTCTAAAATGATTTTTGGATAATATTCTGCACTGTGGCCAATTAAGATGGAACTTCGCTGTTTCTTGACCGATTACGATGAAATTTGATATGAGCGATGGTAATGGGATTCTAAAATGATTTTTGGATAAAGTTCTGGAATGTGGAAAAAAAGTTATTGAGAAAAATTGACTGATATCGAACAGCGAATTGACGAATTAAAGGTGCCGAAAAACAAACCTAACATTCCAGAGTCAGTAAATCCTGCCTTTCCCATTCAAGCACTTAAGCTTCCTGAAATTGTTCTGGATATCTTTTCAGGTGATTTGATGAAATGGACTGATTTCATAAATTCTTTCGATGGCCTCGTACACAATAACAAAAATTTGGCCGACATCACTAAGTTCCAATATTTACGTAGCTCACTATCAGGGACAGCCAAAACAGTCCTAGACAATTTGGACTTTGTTGGTGAAAATTATCCGGTGGCATGACAGTTGCTTTTCGATCAGTTTGAAAACCCGGAAAGAATTACTGAAGAACATATGAAGGCTCTTTTCACATTTAAACCTTTGGATAAGGCATGCCCTAAATGGTTGATGGAGCTTGTCAACCATTTTAATTTGCATATTCGATCTTTAGCCCATCTTCAGAAACCTATAGAGCATTGCGATGATTTTTTAGTATATCTAATTGTCTCGAAATTTGATGCAGATACAAGGTCAAAATGGGTTGACCACTCGCCAACCTCAACTATTGCTTCGTACGATGTCGTCAAAAAATGCATCATTACAAGATGCATTAAATTGCAGAGTCAGCCAGCTATTCATTCTTTGAAACACAATCCATTGCAATCAACACTACAAGAGCCCAGACAACCTAACATGTTCCACTCATTCTCAACGAAAATGTCGTCACCGACCTGCACATTTTGCAACGCCAATAGCCACTCTATTTTAAAGTGCAACCTATTCAAGGCGCTAGAAGTTCCAAAGAGGCGCGAGGCTGTTGAGCAATCGAAATTATGTTTTAATTGCCTACAAAAATCACATATGGCCAGCAAGTGCCCCTCCAGCAGCACATGTCATGTGTGCCAACGCATGCAACATACTATGCTTCATTTAGATGGTGCCATAACTTACAAAACTACCACTCCTGTGAGTTCTGCTGACGCAGTAATGACAACTCTACAGCCTACTTCACAATCGATGGCAGCAGGGACTTCAGTTTCATCAACCGTAACATTACCATCACAAAGGTCGTCATACATCATACTTGCTACAGCTCTAGTTATTGTGTATGATGATATATTTGAAACTCCATTCATCGCCCGTGCTTTTTTGGACTCTGGGTCACAGTTGAATTTTATGATGACATCACTAGCTAAACGGCTTGGCTTACGATTAACAAGCACGATCAATATCATCTCCGGAATTGGTGCTACATCAGTACCAGCGAATCACAGCACAACAGTTCTCATTAAATCTAGAACCAGCAATTTCTCAGCAAACATCAATTGCTTGATTTTGCCTAAAATAACAGATTGTCAACCAAGCGTGCCAATCAGTAGATCTGATATTAACATCTCGGCAAACCTTCAGTTGGCCGATCCGGACTTCGATACTCCACAGCAGATTGACCTGCTCATTGGCGCTTCATTATACTTTGAGTTATTATCAATAGGTCAAATCAAGTTGGCCAATCATCTTCCAGTCCTTAAAAATACGCAATTTGGCTGGGTAATCTCAGGAAACATTCATAGCGCCCCAAGCTCATCAGACAATTTGGTACTTACGGCATTATCGACTAAGGCGATCTACGACCAAATCAAAATGTTTTGGAAGGTAGATGAAATACCACAAGGTACCAAGACTATCAGCACATTTGATCATTCAGTCGACAAACACTTTGCGGCCACACACACAAGAGACATTGATGGCAGATTTCCCTGGGTAACTCATCAAACATGGTAAAATTACGATTTTTCAATCTCAGACATACGTGAAATGTATCGTCAATTTATGGACGAATATCGCGCTCTCAACCACACGATTTGCGTTCCGGAAGCCAAAATAAATCCAACCAACTATTATTTACCACATAAAGCCCGACAGTTCTACCACTAAATTGCGAATAGTTTTCGATGGGTCGGCAAAATCATCAAATGGCAATTCGCTCAACGATTTACTATTAGTAGGGCCTGTAGTGCAAACCGATTTATTTTTTATTCTTTGTCGTTTCAGGTCTCACGCCTACGCTATCAGTGCCGATATTGTCAAATTCTATAGACAAGTTGGCGTGTAAGATGATTATTGCTGCTATCAATATATCTATTGGCGTGACGACCCAACTCAGAGACTGGAAACATACAAATTGAATCGAGTAACATATGGTACTTCATCCGGTGCCTTCCTTGCAACGAGATGTCTACTTCAACTGGCATTGGAAAATTCCACTTGCGCACCAGCAGCCAGCTCTGTCATACAAAATGATTTTTATGTCGACGATCTGTTGACTGGCGCAAACTCAATTACACAGGTTGTATGGCCTTATGTATAAGTATGGTTGTATGTATAAGATCCGAAATAGGCGGTACTACATGACATTCCAGAATCAGAATGTGAAAAGGTATTTAATGGTGATGGCAATTCCTTCGTCAGAATCTTGGAATTATTATGGAAACCTGAGAAGGATTACTTCAAATTTAACGTCCAAATTTCTTCAGACGAACGTATAACAAAACGTACTGTGCTTTCGGAAGTAGCACGCATCTTTGATCCAATCGGTCTATTGTCTCCGGTAGTTGTCCTTGGAAAACTATTCATTCAAAAATTGTGGCAACTAAAGGGCGATTGGGATCAAGCTTTACCGATACACCTTCATACCGAATGGCAAATATTTCGTTCTGAGCTACAACATTTACGAGAATTAGCCATTCCTCGACACATTTTTGATGGCATCAAGGAACCAAAACACATACAACTGCACGGATTCGCGGATGCTAGCGAAAGTGCGTATGGTGCGGCAATTTATACACGTTGTTCTTTAAACAACGGCACCTACGTTGTGCGTCTCATGTGCAGTAAATCTAGGCTCGCTCCAATACAAAAATCAACATTAGCCCGCCTAGAATTATGCGCTGCCCTTCTTCTTGCACAACTAATGCGCAATGTTTTAGACAAAATAAATTTCGCCGTGGAAAAGGTGTTTTATTGGCCTGATTCAACAATTGCGCTTCACTGGATTTACGGCACACCAACAAAGTGGAACACTTTTGTTGCTAATTGAGTCAGCGACATTCAAAATTTATGCGAATCACATCCATGGATACACGTGGACATCCAAATCCAACCCAGCGGATATTGTCCCCCGGGGCATGAAGGCGGCTCAATTATTAAACTGCAAACATTGGTTTTTGGGTCCATCATTTCCACACTCCCCTGAGCACGAGTGGTGTGTTAAATTTTGGTCGAGTGCGAACATTAACGAAATTCCTGAAGCAAAAATACCTACGGAAACCACGCTTACCTGCAATAATACTGCAAATTACATTATACAAATTCTGGATAATATAAAACACAGAAACAATTATCAAAAGGTGGTTGCTACAATGTCGTATGTCAGTCGTTTCATAAAAAATCTAAAATCAGCTCCTAAAGATCGAATACGACGACCGCTCGATGCAATCGACTATGAGGCTGGTGTTCAACTCATTGTATATTTGGTTCAACATGAGTGCTACGAAGATGTTTTCAACGCTTTGTGATCGATACGATAATTCGATCTCAATTCAGCGGGTACACAATGAAGGCCCTATATGATATCAAACGCCCACTGGAAAACTCTTCAACATCACTTAAAGCCTTCATTGATTCGTCGGTTAAAAATTATGATATAATACACTAAAGTCACTGCTTATTAACGTTGAGTCATGGGACTTAATGTTAATACATCATTTGACAGAACGGTTAGATAAAGCTTCGAAAATACACGTCATTAAAAATACTGAGACAAATAAATTATTAAAGTTTGATAAATTTATAATCATTCTACGAGATCGTGTTCGAATCTTAGATGCAATAAGCAGCTCAACTATTACAAACCAAGGAACAAATACCAAAAAAACCAACGTTTATAAAAAAATCCAAGGAGCAAATAGCAAAGGATTTAATTTTTATAAAGGAAAGTCTACTTCATTAGTTGCAAATAGTTGTAAGTGCCATTATTGTAATGCAACACATTTAATATTTAATTGTCCAGAATTTTCTGACGTAAAAATCACTCCACAAATGAGATTTCAATTCATCAGGAGTAACCACCTGTGCACGAATTGCCTAATTAGCAAACATAAAGTTGGTGATTGTGACAAACCTCCGTGTCAACTATGCTCACTAAAACATCATAAGCTGCTTCACTTTGAGAGTAAAAATGCTTTTGAGGCAACTTCAACATTTTAGAGCCGCAAGACCATTCCGATGACTAAATCTCTCACTGCAAATAATACCAGATAGTTCTCCTCAGTTAAATAGTGTTCATGCTGCCAGTATTTCAAAGTGTAACGTGAAACATAAGTTAGGACCATCGGGCGAAAAACATGTACAACAAATTCTGATTGGAACTGCATTAGTTAACTTGACATCAGAAAATAATATTAATTTATTATGTAGAGTACTGAGCGGGTCACACTTGAATTTTGTAACTGAAAATATAGTCAACCTAATGAAACTCAAAAGGCAGTCGATTAAGAAAATTTTCTCAGGTATCGGATAGATACAAAGGTTTCCTTGACAATCTCTTCAAGAGTATCTGATTTTTCAGTAAATTTGGATTTTTTGGTGACTCCAAAAATCACAAGTAATCTGCCAGCAAGTTCAGTTAACGTCAATTTAAAACTATTACCAGTTAAGATTGAATTGGCTGACCCTTACTTCCACGTGCCAAATAAAATTGATTTACTGATTGGTGCTGAAGTCTATCATCAATTATTTAACGGTCACGCTATTACAGTTTTGGAAAACCTTCCATCATTTTGTGCTAGTGTATTCGGGTACGTCATTAGTGGTTGTGTAATGGCACCCAATCCTGTTGAAGATTATCTTTCAACAACATTATGCTTGAATGAAATATTACATAATGATATTAAACGCTTCTGGGAATTGGAAACATTATTGATGAACAATCATTACTCTTTAGATGAGAAATATTGCGAAGATCACTATGCGAAGAATTATAAACGTTTATCTTCTGGTCGATATTCGGTTTCTCTGCCTGTCAATGAAAAGATAAATTATTTATTGTCTTCGAATGCTTCGTCACTTAGTCAATTTTATGCCCTTGAAAAGAGGTTAGCTCGTCAACCAGAAATGTATCATCAATATCGAGAATTCATTAGCGAATACAGATCTCTAGGTCATATGACATTAATTAAGAATCCTGATATTATTACTAGCGCATATAATAAGGCATTCTATTTACCTCACCACTTCGTTATTAAAGCTAGTAGTACAACGACCCAATTACGAGTTGTATTTAATGGATCCTCAAACTCATCGTCCAAATTATCGCTTAGTGATTGCCTGTTTAAAGGCCCTACTGTACAACATGGTTTATTGTCTATTGTTTTAAGATTTAGAAAGCATATCGTTGCTTTCACTGCCGACATCGCCAAAATGTATAGGCAAATCATGATTGCTGAGGATCAACAGGATTTTCAACGTATATGGTGGAGAGATCATCCATTGGGCAATGTTAATTGTTATAAACTAGCAACGGTGACTTATGGAACGACAAGTGCTCCATTTCTAGCGACACGCACATTAATTCAATTAGCTTTAGATGAAATTAATTCTTTCCCAATAGCTTCGAAAATTTTGACGAATGATTTTTATGTTGATGACGTTCTGACGGGCTCTCATACAATTCATGATGCAGAGCATATAAAAGCTGAGTTAAAAGCATATAAATGTACCCATTCTTTCGTCCCCTTCCGAACCATCGTTGAACATATCATTAGTGCTTGGTCTCTCTTGGGATACTGTGCATGATGAGTTCGAAATGAATTTTTCTAAGTTCTCTTTAGAATCAATTTGTACGAAGCGAAATATATTATCAGAGATTTGCCAATTATTTGATCCGTTAGGGTTATGCTCCCCAATGATATTGACTGCGAAAATAATAATGCAAACCATTTGGGCGCTTCATAATGTAGACTGGGATGACATCATTACACATCAAGTACGTGATGATTGGATAGAGTTCAAAGGACAGTTAATAACACTCAATCGAATTACTGTCCCACGATGTATTTTATTTTGATGAATTCTCAGATGTTTCCGAGAAAGGTTTCGATTGTGTTTTGTATCTGCGAATCACGGATCAACAAAACAAGCATCATACAAGATTAATATGCTCAAAATCAAGGGTTGCGCCGCTTAAGAGGCAAACTATACCCCGATTAGAGCTATGTGCCGCTATGCTCTTAGCACAAACTTTGTCTAAGATAATTGAAAGTTTAAATATGAAGTTTAACCACATTTATCTTTGGTCAGATTCTGAGATAACTCTACTTCGAATAAAATCTGAGCTTTCTAAATTTTCCTCGTTTGTGGCAAATAGAATCACGCAAATACAGGAACTTTCATTATTACATAGCTGGTGTCACGTACCAACATCACAAAATTCAGCCGATTTTGTCTCAAGAGGTTTAATGCCAGATGAATTTTTGAAACAGAGTCTGTGGTGGTCTGGTCCTTCATTTCTTTTTACAGATCAATCTCATTGGCCGAAAAATCATAATCCAACAATTAGCCCAGATTTATTAAATATGGATCTTCGGAAAAATGTCTCAATATGTGCTCAATAACTGAACTTCAAAAACGCTATAAGTGGCAAAAATCCCCAAATAATATCTACAAAATAGGTTCGTTGGTTCTTGTGCATGAAGACAATATTCCATCTATAAATTGGATCTTGGGCAGAATAATAAATACACATCCAGGTTCTGATAAAATCGAATCCGCGTCGTCACAGTCAAAACGGAGAAATCTATTTTTAAAAGATCAATTACTAAAATCAGTGTTCCAGTGAGTTTTATTTATTAGTGCTTCAATTTTTCTTTACTTAAATGAAAGATATCTCTTCATTCCAAAATTATAAGTAACGATATCTTTCAGAAGGGTATACCCGTCCCCAATTGAAGGAGTTATTGGATGATGACCCAACTCAAACTCAACGGCAATTAGCAGAAGCATTACGTGTGTCACAATAAACAATGGGGAAGATCAATAAACTCAGAAAATAGATCCCACACGATTTGAATGAAATGCTGCTTCAACGTCACGAAAGGAAATCATTTTTCTATCGAATTATGATGGGTGACGAAAAATGAATTTGAAGTGAGAACGTTGAAGACGAGTTAAAGGCACATTCAAATCGCTTAGATGGAGCATCCTACCGCACCCACCATACTCCCCAGACCTGGCGCCATCGGACTTACACCTCTTCGCATCAATGGGGCATGCGCTCGTAGAGCAGCACTTCAGCAAGTTCGAGGAAGTTGGAAAATGGCTCGACGAATGGCTTGCCGCAAAAGACAAGCAGTTGGCCAATATTTTGAATAAAATTATTTTCCCTTGAAAATTGCGTGTTTTTTTTTACCACAAACCGGAAAAAATTTATGCATACACCTGGTATATGTATATCGTACGTCTTTAATTAAAAATGAAACCAAAAGTAACCTAGCTATATGTAATTTGTTTTGGTTAAATTTTTACTATTGAATTTGAAGTGGAAAATATAACGTACATAAAATACAACAAACATTTTAGTGCAATCGTAACAACGTAGAAAATGAAAATTAAAGGTAAAATTTGAAAAAGCGGTACGAATCATTATAAACCTTTTGAATGAAAAAGTATACCCATCCTACGATATTGCCACCTAGGAATGAGAATTGAAGTAACATAACTAAATACAATAATTAATTATCAGTATGTTTATGTCTACAAATAAAATGAAATTAAATTGGTTACTGAAATAATATAACAACAAAGACATGTTATAACTTTTTCTTAGAATATAGCACAACAGATTGAAATAATTTAACTTTTTATTGTACTTCTTTACATCTCATTAAAAAGCCTGAAGACTATCGACATACATCGTAAAATTGAAAATTTAACCAATACTAATATAATTTGTTTTGGTTTTTTTTTTGATATGGAATTTGAAGAGGAAAAACAAAAATTGAAAAAATGCATAACTTCACAACAACCGTATGTATTTGTTTATAGTCATCATCGAAATGTATGAAAATAAATAGAAAGTTCCGTGACATGTTACATTTGAATATGCATTCATTCTACATAAATCTGCCATTCGTGTTATCAACTACATTCGCTAATCTAAATAAATAATTGCCGTAAGAACTATAAAGCTTGAGGAAACGGCGAAAAATGGCGCCGAAACAGGGACCTGAACGTCATTTAATAGAGATGTCTTGCAAAGATAACAGTGCTTACGAATATTTGTAAGATATTTTCTTAACATGAGTTTTTGTGTACTAATGTAAATTTCAGTTAGTTTTGACTTGATAACGTTTTACATCGCATGTTCAGAAAACTGACCCGAAATTTAGCTCTTGGTCGGGGGCAATTACTCATCAACTATAAGCATTAATTACCTTTAATTTAAAGATATGATTGCTTTCGGTTTTATGTGTCACGCATAATATTATTGTAATGACGTCATCGGGCGGCAAAGACACCCGCACCGCAAACCTCTGATTTTGACCGATTTAAATGCTTGAACATTTCAGCACACATAAATGTTTCTCGAATAAACAATTGGTCACATGGGCAGCATATGAACAGTTAAGATAACTTAGACATCGATCCAATTACTGATTAACCAAAATCCCAATGAATTACAAAAGATGGATTTTGAGTTTAGCAAGCAAAGTAAGGGCATTAATTTCGTAGAAGCGGAAAGCCAAATAATACTCATCGTAACAGCCGATTAATAAAGACTATTTAACGTACGAGCAATTACAACAACCTGATCAACTTCAACCTTGCTATACTCGCTGGAGTAGCATAACCAAACAGTATTATTCCAACTGTTTTACATACGATGACTCCCGTTTTCTCGTTAAAATACAGATGTCATCACATTACAGTTTGCGTTAAAATTCAAACATCTTCCAATGGTTCAGAGAAAACATATGTACGGCCAGTGCAAATGAAGACGCATCCTGAGACAAGATGAAAAGTCCAAAGCTGATATAAAACTGAATTCAAAGCTTCCAAAATATTGTGAGATTGAAGCCAACTTATTAAATTTCCAAAATGATTTGAAACCAACATTTACAAATATAACTCCGAGAGAACCAGAAAAAAGATGAAAAGATCCAACGCAGACAACGAAGCCACTATGTAAGCATCAACATATTTATACTAGAATGTAGGAACAACAAGTTTAGTCCTAAGCCTACTTAGATTCATATATGTCCCATAAGATTTTTCTTTAGAAAAATCTTCATATGAAGAGAAGGTATTTTGTGAAACACTCCTTATTCATTAAATTTAATTTAAAATAAGTCAAGTTAATTTATAATTAGTAAATCGCGTTTACGTAATATTAAATTAGAAACAATAAGCGCATAATTATAAATATTTGTTTTTAAATAATATTTTTCAAATTTTACTTACAAAAATAATTTTGTCAAGATGACTCGCTGGTGCGTAGCTCTTTGTCGAAATTGTAACATGAATGAACATGGCGTCATTATTAAATTTTAATCACCAAATTGTTTTTATTGTTTATTGCTGTTAGTTATTTCTCACCATAATTATTGTAAAGAAAAAACTCAAAATTTCTTTTTATTAATATTGTACAATAATATTTGAACCAATTACCACTAATTTTAATTATTAAATTTGCGTACTCACATAATTCACGCGATACTGATGCACACACAATCACAATCACTACTAAAATGACATTTCAATGAAACAAAAACGATTCAATATTGAAAAAAGCCGGTTTTACGCAACACCAATATTTTATACCAGAGGATATTTCATGTAAAATATCATTTCATGATTAAACAAAAATCATATTTTACATGAAATAGCCTTAAATTTGTGTACTAATTTTTTGTTAAGACCTAAAACTTTGTTACCATTTCATCATCATGCAAATAAATAATGCTACAGGCCAAACAACCAACAAAAAAGTCTCTGCGATGGACTTCTACGCCTACAGAATAATGATACGTGAAAGGCCAACCAACCATTTTTCTAAAAATCGAAAGTGAACGTCTTTTGTACATTCGGCTGAATCAAACAAGACTTCGCGCGGATGAATACACCAATTTGCGAGATGCCGTTGGGAATGTAGCTGATATTGGAAAATTGGTAATTTTACCTGCAAGTTTTACAGGGACTCCGAGCCATATGCAGGAATATGCCCAAGACGCCATGACATACGTTCGAGTTAATGGACGTCCGGACCTCTTTATTACATTCACTAGTAATCCCACTTGGCCTGAGATTAAAGAAGAGCTGATGTTGGGCCAGACACCAGTGGATCGCCATGATTTAACAGCGAGGGCATTTCAACAAAAGCTATCAAAGCTGATGGATGTTTTAACTAAGAAAAATCACAACGTATTTGGAGAAGCCCGCTGTTGGATGTACTCCATTGAGTGCCAAAAGAGAGGACTACCACATGCTCATATACTTCAGTGGTTGAATAACAAAATTCGGCCAACACAAATTGATAGTGTTATTTCCGCTGAGTTTCCCAATGCAGAGCAAGACTCCATCCTGTACCAGGTGCCATGCATGAAGGACCGGAAATGCACGAAAAATTATCCAAGAGACTTGATTTAGGAAACTCAGACTGGCGACTATGGATATCCTCAGTGTAAAAGACGAGGACCGGACAATGGAGGATTTACGGCCAAATTGGCGATGCATGGAAACCAAGAAATTGAGGTAGACAACAAGTGGGTGATGCCATACACGCCGCTGCTTTTGAAAATATTCTAAGCTCAAATCAACGTCGAGTACTGTAACACAGTCAAATCAATCAAATACATTTGCAAATATGTAAACAAGGGCAGTGATATGGCTAGACAGACAATAATACGCCAAACAGCAGCAATGAGATGGTTTGGCGTATTTTAAACTTCCACATTCATGAGCGCTACTCAACCGTTGTTCACCTAAGTGTACACTTTGAAAATGGACAGCGAGTCTATTTCACTGCCAATACAGCCCAACGCGCTGCCGCTATACCACCGAGCACAACGTTAACTGCGTTTTTTCAACTGTGTCAACAAAATTCCTTTGCGAGAACCTTGACGTATTCGGAAGTTCCAAAGTATTACACTTGGAATGCATCGAGACAATTTTTTTGCAAACGGAAACAAGGTATACCGGTTCTTTGGCAACAATGCAGAGTGTTATTTTTTAAGAATGTTGCTTCACACTGTTCGAGGACCAACATCTTTCCGGGCTTTGATTACCGTTGATGGCGAAGTATGCGAAACATTCAGAGAAGCGTGCCAAAAGCTGGATTTACTCGAGAATGACCAACACTGGGAAATGACACTTTCTGAAGCAGCTTTAACATGTTTGCCACTGCAAATTAGAAACCTCTTTGCCATTATCTTAACGACATGCAACCCATCAAATCCGAACAGCCTATGGGAAAAATATAAAGAAAGCATGAGCGAAGATGTTTAATAAGGCATTAATTATTTTAGAGGACTAGTGCATAGCAATGATCGGCAAGACACTGCTCCAACTCCATTATAGAGCGCAATTATAACATCGAAGAGTTGGCGCACTATGTACAAACGAATAAGCCACTTTTGGTGGACGATCAGAGAGAAGTATTCGATACCATCATGGAATGCATAAGAACATCGAGAGGCGGCCTATTTTTCTTAAATGCACCGAGTGGCACAGGTAAAACATTTCTAATAAATCTCATACTAGCTGAAATACGTATGAAGCAGGAGGTGGCGCTTGCTGTTGCATCATCTGGCATAGGTAATAATATCTGCAATATAAGCAAGAGCTCTGGTCAAGCTCAAGTATTAAAACTGTGCAAACTCATCGTATGGGACGAGTGCACGATGGCACACAAAAAATCACTGGAAGCTCTTAACCGTACACTACAAGACCTAAATGGGAGCAGTGATCTGATGGGAGGGATGTTAGTGATCCTGGCCGATGATTTTCGCCAAACGCTGCCCATAATTTCGCGGTCCACACCTGCTGATGAGCTTAACGCCTGTCTCAAAGGATCAGCTCTGTGGCCAAAAGTGCAGAAACTTCAATTGGCAACAAATATGCGAATTCGTATTCAGCAAGAAACTGATGCACAGCAATTCGCAGCGAAACTGCTGCAGATTGGCGGCTGAACTTTCTCCATTAATCCACAGACAGAGAAAAACCACATTCACTGAAAATCTATGCCGGTTAGTGTCGCCCATTGAGCAGCTGATTGAAGGAATATACCCAAACATTGACAAAAACTTCAGAAATTTGACTCTGCAATGGACACCGATGATGCTGTTAATTCCCCGCTGGAATTTCTGAACTCCCTGGAGCCACCTGAATGCCTTCTCATATCTTGAAGTTGAAGAAAGGATCATCAATAAAGCTTCTGCGGAATCTGGACCCGCCAAAACTAGGCAATGGAACACGGCTCTGTGTCAAAAATCTTTTGCCAAATGTCTTCGAAGCCACTGTATTGACGGGAAAAGCAAAAGGAGAGGATGTATTCATACCTCGCATACCGTTGATACCAGTCGCCTACCATTCAGCTTCAAAAGAGTACAGTTCCCAGTTAGACTCTCATTTCCCATAACAATCAACAAAGCACAAGGACAATCCCTTAAGTTTGTAGGCGTGAATTTGGAAAGTCCTTGCTTCTCTCATGGCCAGTTGTATGTGACATGTTCAAGAGTAGGAACTTCAAAAAATTTGTATGTATTCGCTCCAGGAGGAAAATCAAAAAATATGGTTTACAAACAAGCAAGCATTGCGGTAAATCCAATTAATTATTTTTGTATTGATTTTGTTCAATTCACCAGTTTCTCACCAATTAAAGGTATATGTTTTAAATAAAATTACTGATCCACAACCAGTACTAAATGTTGATATAAGTAATTGGAAGATTCCTGATAATGTTTTATTAGCAGATCCAAATTTTAATCAGACACAAGAAATAGATATGCTGATTGGAGCCGAACTGTATTGCAAGTTATTGTCGGTAGGTCAGATACAGTTGGGTGAATCGTTACCAGACCTTTAAAACACGGTCTTGGGATGGGTTGTTTCTGGCAGTACAAGTTGAAATTCAAAGTCTAAAGGATTTTGTAATATGGTTACCACAAATCAAGACGAGATGACGAAGTTAAATAATATTGTGCAGCAGTTTTGGGAACAGATTTGCGAAACGCATTTTCTTGAAAATGTTTCCAGAGCCGACTCAGGTTAGTTTACCGTGGCTTTACCCTTTCTTCACTCTCCGAAACTCTTAGGCAACTCCAGACAAGTGCGTTAATTCGATTTCTCAACTTAGAAAAGCGACTGTCTGGAAATCCCGAATTGAAGTTACAATATAGCCAGTCCATTGAGGATTATCGAAATTTAAACCACATGAGACTGGAATCTGAAACAAATATTCCCGAGTCTCATTATTTTCTCCCACATCATTGTGTTCTAAAGCCATCAAGCTCAACTACTAACTTGCGCGTCGTTTTTGACGGTTCAGCAAAAACTGATTCCAACAAGTCATTAAACGAATTACTTATGGTTGGACCAGTCGTTCAATCCGATTTGGTTTCCATCTTATTAAGATTTAGGCGCTGTGAAAATGAAAATTACATTCAGCGCTGATATCAGTAAAATGTACAGACAAATAAATATTTGTGAGAACGATTCTTATTATCAATACATCTTCTGGAGAGATAATCCCGAAGATGAACTACAAATTTACCGTTTAACTACGGTCACTTACGGTACCGCGTCAGCTCCATATTTAGCCACGCGTTGTTTGTTGCAACTTTGTAACGAAGAAGCAAAGTCGCATCCACTCGCAAGCAAGGTCGTGCAAGGCGATATGTATGTTGATGATCTGCTAACCGGTAGCAATCCTATCGATGAAGCACTGTATCTTCGACGAGAGGTAGTTTCGCATCTTGCTACAGCTGAAATGAGTTTAAAAAAGTGGTGTTCAAACTCAGTAGGACTTTTATCACATATTCCAGATGCTGATAAAGAAAGTTTTCATGTTCTTAACAACGAAAATGTGATCAAAACTTTAGGCATGTTTTGGCAATCCGATAAAGATTATTTTTGCTACATGGTTAAGGTAGTACCAAATCCAAAAAGAATAACCAAGCGTTTAGTTCTCTCCGAAACAGCTAGTATTTTCGATCCTCTTGGATTAGCTGGTCCCGTAATTTTAGTTGCAAAAATTTTTATTCAGCAACTCTGGAAATTAAAACAAGATTGGGATGGATCGTTACCTCAATCAATGCATACAAAATGGACTGACTTTCGAAACCAACTTGCATATTTAAATAATGTAACGATGCATTTAAAAAATAAAAATATAAGAAAAAAGCAAAAATGCATGTTACAAAGCGTACCCCTAAATGTTGTTTAATTTTGTTTGCGTCGATTTGCAGTGTATAAATAATCAATAACCATCTACCTTATTTTCGATTCTATATTTTTTTTTTTGTTACCATCTACATTTAATTTTTTTTTATTAGGTAGTCATACAAGTTTTTATTGTTCGGCGGGAATTTTAGCGCGGGAATTGGTTTTTTTATTGCATTGGAAATCATATAAATAGTCGTAAAGCCATTAAATCGGGGAGTTGAATTTTGGCCATTAAGTGGTACGCATAAAGTAATCGTGAAAATAAGTTTGTGCAAAAAAAAAAAAAAATAAATAAGAAGAAAAGAAAATTTATTATATTGTAAATTAATAACAAAGTTTATATTATTTTGTTAATTTTTTTTATTGTTCTAAAATTTGAAAAAAAAAAAAAAATTCAAATTGTATACAAGTATATACAGATATACTATTTACATAATCGTAATTATTTTGTAATCATTATTATATTTTGTTTTATTGAGTGATAAAGTGAGAGCGATTTTTTTTTTCTTATCAAAAATCACGGCCAAGTCCACAATAAGAACGTATAAAAACCAGTGGACAAGTGGTAAATGTGCTAACGTAAAGTTTAAGTCTAAGAACATTCACGAACATTCTAAACTGTAAAACAGCGAAACTGTGGAAAACTGTGAATAAATTTAAGAAGTTTGGTTTGTTCAAAAATAGTAAAGAGTGTAAAATATAGATAAACTCGAGTGAAAGAAACACTTTGATTGTGAAATTGAACATGAACAAGACTATTTGTTAATTTTTTTGTGTGAGTGATACTTCGGTGGTCTAGGAAAAAAACAAACATTACACCTGAATGACAGACACCGTTAAGTTAGACTGCGTGAAGGTTACGTCAAGAACATTCACGAGCATTCTAGAATTTTAAGAGTGTTTTTTTTTTATACCAATTATACAACACTAGTTGTGAGGGAAAATCCCTTTCTATAATTAAAAGGTGCAATTTTTTTGTTTTTTCAAAATTAAATAAATAAATGATCACTATGTAGTGAGAAATAAAAAATAAAAAAAAACAAAAAGGGAATTAAAATAACCACTAAGAACAATTTGATGATTCAACAATCAACATCTGCATCAACAGTTCAACATTTGCATACAGAAATCTCAGCTGAGTGAAAAAAATTTTTTTATCATTTTTTTTTATTATTTATTGTCTAATTTTTATATTATTTCATTACTTTTATATATTTTTTGTTACAATTTTTTTTTGTTAGTATTAATTAATTAGTTAAGGTAATTATATTAGGGGTTTAGGGTTAGCTAGTTAGGTGAATGTGGTAAATAATTTCATTTCTTCTTATATTTTTTTCTTGTAATTTTTTTCTTGGAAAATATATATTTGTATTTAAGTTTTTTTTTTAAATTAAATTTTGGTGTTTTCCATTTTATAAATAATGAGATAATTTAAGAAAGAGTATTTGAGGATGAGTTAGGGTAAGTCAGATCATGAATAGGTAAGGTATCAGAGTCAGTCCTTCCCCGCGGTTACAATGTGACTCACATAAACTCTAGAAAACCCCACGCCCTTACCCTGAAGCTTAGCCAGCAACGACCGCTCTAGAGTCCCTGTGTGGGTCCAAATTTCTGATAACACCGAATATGAGTTGGAGGAACTAATTGTTTTCGAATATTCATTTAGATTTTGATAATGTGTTGTCCTCCAGCTCATACCAAGTGTTACAGTGGCGCCCAAACAAAATGGCTTCCTATCTTATAATTTTTACCCACCCACCCACCCTATTCCTAATTTCGTTTCCGGTTTGATTTCTAAATATTTAATTTTTTTTCGGTTTTTACTCTGTTTTCTTGCACCAGTTTTTCGAAATAAATAAAATTATTTAATTTATTTTGTTGATTATTGGGCTTTGAATACAGTGACATACAGTTTATTCATTTTTTCACAATTATGTTTCTGGTTTTGGTAGTACCGAAGGTCAACTATTTCCGCAAATTGTGTTGATTTTTAGTATTGATTTTTGGTTTACCAAACATGATTCGATTGGCATTCGCTATCCATCTTCAAACAATGTTTCCTCTCTTGCAGAGTTTGATTTTGTAACTTGATGATGGATGGTGTCGAATGGCTAATAAAATAAAATTTTAAAATTGCAAGTCACCAAGTATGTTCGGTATTACAAATACTGTTTGAATTTTGGTTGACTGAGTGGCAATTTTCTGTTAGTATTTTTTAATTCCTCCCCTATCCTAATTTCCTTTCCCTAAGACTCTGAATACCTGCCGCAATTGAGAAACTGTTGCAGTACAACGTCATTTATCATAGTAACAGTCAAGTTATCATGAGATGCCGCCCTGGCTCATCCTCATCACATTATTTTTATTTTTGATCTATACACATATTGTACAATTCATGATTTTTTTTTGTATTTTGAATAATTCGTATAATTCTTATTTTTTTTTATAATATACATTAAGTATTTAACTATTTAAACAAATACGTTTAACGAGTTAATGAAATTAAATCATAAGTTTTCGGCTTATTTGTTGATTTCCAAATTAGTTTGTCTTTTAGTTTTTCCATTTTGTTATTCTAATATTTTATACTAGTGTTTATTTTTGATTCCGTTAATTGAAAATAAGGTGTTGGGTATTCGCATACTGCATTCGGCAACCATATATTAAGTAATATTTTTTTTTCCTCCTCTTATAATAATTTGAAATTGAAATTAAATAATTGGTGATCATTTTTGTCATATTTCTCACTATTTTCATTATTCTTTTTTGGTATTTTAATTAAAATTTATTATAATGAACGTATTTCATTTAAATCAAGACGAATTCGCCATAGAATGCGAATTGCGCGATGTGTCAGTGGGTGACCAGATTGCTGCTCAAATCTTGCAAAATCTGGTGACTGCTGAAGATACTGGAACTACTAGTGAGAGGCCGAAGAAAATGCATACCAACGCGGCGAAACGTCCCGACCTTGAAATTGATTCGTGTCGTGCCAAGATCCAGGAATTAAAAATTGACATTGGTTTGCTCTCAAATTTAGCAGGTGAAGAGCAACTAGAATCCGCTCAAAAAATAGAATCCCGTCTCTTACACGTTGCCTCTAGACTTGAACGAGCCACTGCTTCTAAAACATATGGTGCTACAGCCAGAAGCCCACTCGAGTCGTGTGAATTGCTTCTGACTAGTATTCAGATGTATTTACAAGACAGTGGTAAATTAAACGAGTCGTTAGAATCTGCAAGGGCAGTACATATCGAGAACGCTAAAGAACCGCAATCGGGCAGTTCGCAGGAGGTAACGAATACAGACCAAATGTACGTCATGTCAAATATGATGGAACAGGTTAGACTGTTATCGCAACAAGTTACAGAATTAACTAGGCGATGTAATGAGAAGCAGCTAAACATAAAACCAGATCAAATTGAGGTTCAACCTGCTGCAAATAAGTCTTCCAGTTTACCGCAAAATCAATTGTACACCGTGAATCAGTCGCATGCCGTGTTACCACCCTCTAATTATCGGTCACAACCACAATTGATTACCACAAACATAAACGTGCCCCAGCCGTTATCATCACACATGGAAATTCCGCAAAATATACGGCACCCATTGTCAGTACCCAATTTTCTAGCAACATCAATGGGTACTCACGGACAAAATCCGCAATCGGTTCCAACAAACAACCAAATACCAGGTATGCCGTTTTCAAATCTCACAACCGCTCCATTTACAGCTTCTGGTCAATATGTTCCGAATTACGGTCACCCTATACCGCCTCCAGTTAAATATATGCCTGAGCACCGCGGTTTATCGCGAAGTGGTCTTTCGTTTGATGGTTCCCCAACTGGAATACCAATTAATTTATTTTTATTTCAGTTGGAAACTTTAGCGGATTCTATGAATCTCGGTACTGACCAGCTATTAACAGAGATCAGTTTTGTTTTGAAAGGTATAGCATCCCACTGGTACTGGACGTATCGACAACAGAATCCCACGACCAATTGGTACGAACTACGCAGTCAGATGATTGAAAGATTTAAAAATCGACGTCCAGATTCAGATATCGAGAATAAAATTGAATCTCGGAAACAACTTCCAAATGAACCATTTTTGGATTTTTACCAACAAATCTGGAGTCTGACGGTTCAGTTAAGTACACCGTATTCCGATCAACAACTCATTAAAATTTTAATGAAAAATATGAGACCAGGTCTGCGATATCAGTTAACTGACAGGCATTTCGGAAATATCGGTGACCTGATCAGTAGTTGCACCAGTTGGGAAAACACTTGGGCTGATTTAAAAATTGATCCGGATACCTTTATGCCACATAGGAGAGAAACACATGCACACGACTATGGTAAATTCACGACACCTAGGCGTGTAGTAAATGCTTTAGATCAAAGTATGAATTATCAGAATATAACATACGCGGAACCAATTCCATACAATATTCTACACTATCCAGTACCCCAAGTCGCGGCAATACAACGTCCAAACAATACGCCCAATAGGCCTTATTATTCAGAAGGTACACCGATGACAGCAACATACGCGGATCCAATTCCATATAATGTTCCACACTATCCAGTACCCCAAGTCGCAGCAATACAGCGTCCAAATAATACGGTCAATAGGTCATATTATTCGGAAGGAACCCCGTTGAACCGAAATACCACATCTAATGTCAATCACACATATGTGATTTGTTATAATTGTGACGATATTGGTCATACCTTTAAGGAATGTTTGTTACAACCAACCGGTTGTTTTTGTTATAAATGTGGGTTGAAAGGCACTATAACTCCGAAATGCCCCAGATGTACGGAAAACGGTTCGAGGGGTCAGTGGAAATTTGGGAACCACAGCACCCCGAAAACTTCTCAACCCAATGCCCAACAAAATGTTGCGACCCATCCGCAACATATTCTGCCCAAGAATGGAACGACCAACAATTTGAAATAGATACTATTTCGTCTACTGATTCTTTCTTTTCAGCAGAATCTTCATCCAATATCCAGCACGTAATTTCGAACAAAACTGAAAATCCAATTAACCAACATATTCTAAAATCTATCAATACTTTCAGTTCACCGTCTGTACCAATAAATCATAAACGACGTTACAATTTGAAACATCGCTTGAGAACTCGTTCATATTGGAAGTCAAGACGAAACCTGAAATATGATATATTATCGTCAATAATTGAAGCTAGTTCTACAGACAAACGACCCTATGCACAAATCACCATTAATGGAACCAATTACAATGGCCTCTTGGATAGTGGAGCCACTATAAGTGTATTGGGTGCTGGATCAGATAAATATTTGTGTGATCCATTGATCAAATTTCATAGTTTTTCTACGTACCTAAACACAGCTAGTGGTCAACCTCAACGAGTATTTGGTTACATTGATGCACTCGTTGATTTTAATGGACAAGCACATAGAATGAAATTATATATAGTCCCATCACTGGAACAGCCCCTTTATTTGGGAATAGACTTTTGGAATTTATTCGGAATTACTCCAAAATTATCGGCATTGAATCTCATTCCCACCGCTAGTTCCAACAGTGATGGTTCAAATGTTCACGATCTGTCACCTGAAGACCAGGTCAAGTTACAAAATATCGTCGAAATGTTTCCATCCTATACACGACTAGGCCTGGGAAAAACTAATCTTGTGACACACGTAATCGATGTTGGCTCAGCGAAACCAGTTAAACAGCGTTTTTACGCAGTATCACCCGTGAAACAGAAACTCATGTACGAGGAGTTAGACCGAATGCTTTCCTTGGGTGTTTTAGAAGAAAGCCAGAGTTCTTGGTGTTCCCCGGTTACTTTGGTGCAGAAGGCAAATGGTAAGGTTCGTCTGTGTTTGGATGCTCGTGAGCTGAATAAAGTTACCGTCAAGGATGCTTATCCGTTACCGCTTATCGATGGATTGCTGGGTCGATTGGATCAAACACGTTTCATATCGACAATTGATCTCAAAGATGCCTTTTGGCAGATCCCGCTCGATCCACAATCCAGAGATAAGACGGCTTTCACAGTACCTGGACGGCCTTTATATCAGTTCACGGTCATGCCGTTCGGATTGTGCAATGCACCACAGACGATGTGCCGCCTCATGCACCGGGTGATCCCACACCAATTTCACGATAGAATATTTGTCTATCTAGATGATCTACTCGTTACTTCTGCCACCCTGGATGAGCATTTCGGTCTACTAAACGAGGTTGCTAGATTACTGGGGAAAGCTGGTTTAACGATTAACGTGGAAAAGAGTCGATTTTTGCTAAAGGAAGTAAAGTATTTGGGTTACTTGGTTGGTGACGGATGTTTGCGAACTGATCCAGAGAAAATCCGGGCAATTAAGGAGTATCCTATACCCAAAACCACGAAACAAGTTAGGAGATTTATGGGATTGTGTGGTTGGTATAGGCGCTTTATTGGTAAGTTCGCAACGATTGCGGCTCCTTTGACAGACCTTACAAAGAAAGGGATAAAAATGAAATGGACTAAGTCTGCAGATGAATCATTTAATGCTCTTAAGGAAGCATTATCCACAGCACCCGTCCTGGCAAATCCTGATTTTGAAAAACCCTTCTATATACAGTGTGACGCCAGTACCACTGGAGTAGGAAGCGTATTATTTCAGCTTGATGCTGCCGGAAATGAACGCCCCATAGCGTTCATTTCCCAAAAATTAAACGCAGCTCAGAAGAACTATTCCATTACGGAATTGGAATGTTACGCCGCGGTACTGAGTGTCAAAAAGTTCCGAGCATATATAGAAGGGTACAATTTCACGATATACACTGATCATGCCAGCCTTCGTTGGCTTATGTCGCAAAAGGATTTGTCAATGCGGCTTGCCAGATGGAGTTTAAAATTGCAGGCCTTTGATTTTGAAATTGGGTATAGGAAAGGGTCCATCAATATTGTACCAGATGCGTTATCTCGTGTATTTTCTGAGGAGCCAGCTATAGTGTCTGCTCTCATTGGCGAGGGTGAAAAATCCAACAAGAAGTCCGCGTTAGATAATTCCAATATCATGGAGCCCCTTCATATTAACCTAGATTCAGAGGCTTTTAATGATCCCGAATACCAGGACCAAATGGTAAAAATTCGAGAATTAGGAGCAGATTGTAATAATTTCTGCGTGAAGGATAATAAGATACTTTTTACGACTTCATTTGGTGCACAATATGATGAAACGGATTTGCCTGTGTGGAGATTGGTCGTACCTAAGAAGCTTACTCGTTCCTTGATTGAACAGGCCCATTTACCACCATCATCAGCACATATGGGTACTGCAAAGACCATCGAGAGACTTCGCAGACAATTCTTTTGGCAGCGAATGGCTCAAGATGTCAAGGAATATGTTGCCAATTGCGTCAGCTGTAAAATAAACAAGCCCGTTAATTACACTACCAAGCCAGAAATGGGACATCAATTTATATCCGAGCGACCATTCCAAAGGTTATATATTGATCTTTTGGGGCCATATCCTCGGTCAAAGCGTGGCAACGCCTACATCTTTATCATTTTAGACCATTATTCGAGATTTGTGATTCTCAAACCTCTGCGAGAAGCGGCGGCAACTGTGATATGTAAGTCTCTTGAAAATGACGTATTTCTTCTATTTTCGGTACCGGAATTTATTACTAGTGATAATGGTAAACAATTTATTTCCAAATTGTTTCAAGACCTATTACATAAATACGGGATCAAACACATTCGTTCTCCATTATACTCACCACAGAGCAATGCGTCTGAGCGTGTCAACAGAACAGTTTTAGCTGCCATTCGCTCTTATCTCAGTGACAATCAACACAATGAATGGGACTTACATATCCAGGAGATTGCTGCAGCTCTTCGTAATGTTATACATTCATCTACAAAATTCTCGCCCCACTACCTAGTATTTGGCCAGCATATGACGTTGCATGGATCTGATTATGAATTACGGAGATTATTGTGTAATCCGGATGAGAACGAAGTTGGCGTCTTATCTAAACCAGACCGATTAAATTTGATCCGAAATCAAATCAAACATTATCTGAAAATCGCGTATGATCGATCTGCCCAACGATATAATTTGCGCAGTCGGAACCGTGAGCTTGCTGTAGGGCAGTCAGTTTTTGTGCGGTCATTTGCTCAAAGCGATGCCGTAAATAAATTTTCTGCGAAGTTATCTTCAAAATTTATCCCAGCCGTTATCGAGGAAAAAGTGGGAAATGTTGCGTTTAAAGTTCGAAATTTGGCTGGAAAAACTATAGGAATATACCACATGAAAGATATTCGCACGTGACATTAATTTAAATACTTTAAGAGCTGGATTTTGGTTGTTGGATAGGCTTAGTATCTTAAGGAGTAATTTATCTAATTCATGAATATAGTGCCTGGCATGAGACATCTTCAGGGTGTGGGACGTCCCCACGATTTGTAACGATGCATTTAAAAAATAAAAATATAAGAAAAAAGCAAAAATGCATGTTACAAAGCGTACCCCTAAATGTTGTTTAATTTTGTTTGCGTCGATTTGCAGTGTATAAATAATCAATAACCATCTACCTTATTTTCGATTCTATATTTTTTTTTTTGTTACCATCTACATTTAATTTTTTTTTATTAGGTAGTCATACAAGTTTTTATTGTTCGGCGGGAATTTTAGCGCGGGAATTGGTTTTTTTATTGCATTGGAAATCATATAAATAGTCGTAAAGCCATTAAATCGGGGAGTTGAATTTTGGCCATTAAGTGGTACGCATAAAGTAATCGTGAAAATAAGTTTGTGCAAAAAAAAAAAAAATAAATAAGAAGAAAAGAAAATTTATTATATTGTAAATTAATAACAAAGTTTATATTATTTTGTTAATTTTTTTTATTGTTCTAAAATTTGAAAAAAAAAAAAAAATTCAAATTGTATACAAGTATATACAGATATACTATTTACATAATCGTAATTATTTTGTAATCATTATTATATTTTGTTTTATTGAGTGATAAAGTGAGAGTGATTTTTTTTTTCTTATCAAAAATCACGGCCAAGTCCACAATAAGAACGTATAAAAACCAGTGGACAAGTGGTAAATGTGCTAACGTAAAGTTTAAGTCTAAGAACATTCACGAACATTCTAAACTGTAAAACAGCGAAACTGTGGAAAACTGTGAATAAATTTAAGAAGTTTGGTTTGTTCAAAAATAGTAAAGAGTGTAAAATATAGATAAACTCGAGTGAAAGAAACACTTTGATTGTGAAATTGAACATGAACAAGACTATTTGTTAATTTTTTTGTGTGAGTGATACTTCGGTGGTCTAGGAAAAAAACAAACATTACACCTGAATGACAGACACCGTTAAGTTAGACTGCGTGAAGGTTACGTCAAGAACATTCACGAGCATTCTAGAATTTTAAGAGTGTTTTTTTTTTATACCAATTATACAACACTAGTTGTGAGGGAAAATCCCTTTCTATAATTAAAAGGTGCAATTTTTTTGTTTTTTCAAAATTAAATAAATAAATGATCACTAGTGAGAAATAAAAAATAAAAAAAAACAAAAAGTGAATTAAAATAACCACTAAGAACAATTTGATGATTCAACAATCAACATCTGCATCAACAGTTCAACATTTGCATACAGAAATCTCAGCTGAGTGAAAAAAAAATTTTTATCATTTTTTTTTATTATTTATTGTCTAATTTTTATATTATTTCATTACTTTTATATAATTTTTGTTACAATTTTTTTTTGTTAGTATTAATTAATTAGTTAAGGTAATTATATTAGGGGTTTAGGGTTAGCTAGTTAGGTGAATGTGGTAAATAATTTCATTTCTTCTTATATTTTTTTCTTGTAATTTTTTTCTTGGAAAATATATATTTGTATTTAAGTTTTTTTTTTTAAATTAAATTTTGGTGTTTTCCATTTTATAAATAATGAGATAATTTAAGAAAGAGTATTTGAGGATGAGTTAGGGTAAGTCAGATCATGAATAGGTAAGGTATCAGAGTCAGTCCTTCCCCGCGGTTACAATGTGACTCACATAAACTCTAGAAAACCCCACGCCCTTACCCTGAAGCTTAGCCAGCAACGACCGCTCTAGAGTCCCTGTGTGGGTCCAAATTTCTGATAACACCGAATATGAGTTGGAGGAACTAATTGTTTTCGAATATTCATTTAGATTTTGATAATGTGTTGTCCTCCAGCTCATACCAAGTGTTACAATAATTTCCGCGTTAAAAGATTCATTGAAACTTACGAAGTCACCACTGATGCACAACTTCACGGTTTCGGAGACTCCAGTGGAGTGGCGTTTGGAGCTGCGATGTATATACGATGTAACAACCACAAGAATATCACAACAACTTTGCTTTGTGCAAAATCACGCGTTGCTTCGTTGAGTAAAGTTACATTGCCAAGGCTAGAGCTCTGTGCTGCGCTCCTTACTGCCCAATTGATGTCGAAGGTGCGGTCGCAGGTGAACGTTAAAGTGAATAAAATGTTTTATTGGACCGATTCTTCGATCGTTTGGCATTGGATACAATCTTCAAGCTCAAATTCAAACGCCTTTGTGGCCAACAGAATAGCGGAAATTGATCGGTTATCTAATATCGAAGAATGGAACCACGTTCCCAGTGAAAACAATGCAGCCGATGTTATATCGCGAGGAATGATGCCTGCACAGTTTATAAATTGCAGTCTATGGTTAAATGGACCTGATTATCTTCGTCAGCCTGTATGCAAATGGCCAAAGTCGTTATCTGAGCCATGTCCAGTTTTACCAGAACAATGAAAGGCTGCTTGGCTTGTCACAACTGAAAAGGAAGACGTTCTACTACAACACAAATACATTCATCAATTTAAATCTTTGCAACGAAGTATGGGTTATGTTTGTCGATTCGCGAGCAATTGCCGGAAACTAAGAGAAGACAGAAGATTTGGGGAACTTGTAGTTGAAGAGCTTTCCGAAGGCCACAATCTAATCATAAAGAGCATCCAATATCACAATTTCCATTCAGACTTGATATCTTTGTCAAGCCAGCAAAAGATTCCAAAGAACAGTCATTTAAAAACATTAAATCCGTTCATTGACAAAGACGGTTTATTGCGAGTTGGAGGTCGTCTCAAAAACTCAGAGCTGCCATACACATCAAAATTTCCACTAATATTGCCGTTAAATCATAAGGTTACACTAACAATTTTTAATCATTATCATTCCTCCTATTTACATCCAGATCCACAAGCACTCTTAGCAATGATCAAGGAGAAATATTGGGCAATAGAGAGAAGAAAAACTACAAGAATGGTTGTTAATCACTGCATACGATGCTTCCACTCGAGACCATTCAACGTGTCACAATTTATGGGAAATCTACCAGAATAAAGAGTGTGCCCAGCATCTCCGTTTTCTATTGTGGGGATCGATCTGTGTGGGCCATTTTCTGTCCATTTTAAAGGCCGATTTAAAGCACCAGTCGGAACGTACATCGTGGTATTTGTATGTTTCGTAGTAAAGGCAATACACTTAGAATTGGTATCCGACTTGAGTACAAACACTTTCATTGGCGCATTAAAACGCTTCATCGCTACAAGAGGAAGATGTACCACTATATTTACCGACAATACAACGAATTTTGTTGGCGCAAACAAAGAACTGCGCAAAATTTTCGAACAATTCAACAAACAAGAAATAAATCGATACTGTGTAGATGAAGGTATCACGTGGAAATTCGCACCACCTAGGTCACCTCATTTTGGAGGTTTATACGAAGCAGCTGTCAAAACTACAAAACATAATATTAGGAGGATATTCGGTAATACCGCACTAACACATGAGGAATTCTTAACCGCCATCAAACAAATTGAAGCTGTCGTTAATTCTAGACCGCTTACAGCGTTATCCACAAATCCAGATGATCTAAATGCCATTACTCCTGGTCATTTTCTGATTGGACGACAAATGATGGATCTTCCAGAAAATAATATGAACGAAAATATTCCAACCACCAAGAGATGGCAAATTGTGCAACAATTATTTCAACATTTCTGGAAACGTTGGTCTTCGGAATACTTGACAGAGTTACAACAGCGTCAATGTTGGAACGAAAAATCAAAAAATTAAGAGATCGGTCAATTGGTTCTCTTAAAAGAAGATGATTTACCACCACTAAAATGGAAATTAGGAAGAATAGTGGCAACTCATGCTGGCAATGATTGATACGTGCGAGTAGTAACTGTCAAAACAAACGCTGGAGAATTTAAGCGAGCTGTTGTTAAGGTGTGTCCACTTCCTGAACCAGTTTTTGAAACCTAGCTGGTTTCAAGGAGGCGAGAATGATGAATATTCAGCATCAAAGAATGGCAAACGATAAGCAAAAAGAACTCTTGCTACATGTCATTTCAAATCTATTAACCCCAAACCGTTCTCCATTTCAAATATTTTTTACGGGGCCAGCTGCATGTGGTAAAACTTTTGTGATAAAACTTATTATGGAAATTTATAATCGATACTCTGATAATGATGGATGCTGCAACTCGTATATTACCTGTGCTTCAACAGGCAAAGCTGCTGTTGCTATTGATGGAACTACCGTACATACCGCCATGAAAATATCTTTGGCGAGGTTACTCCCATTAAGCACTGAAGTAGCATATCAATATAGAGGACAGGAAATTTTAAAACTAAATTTGGAAGTATTGATGTTATTTTGATTGGAGATCTACGCCAGTTCGTGCTACTCTAATTTATAAGCAGCAGAAGCAGAGAATTTTTGGGCCTATTTTGTGGCGCGGATTTAAATTTTATGAAATGGATCAAGTTATGAGGCAAGCAAATCAACAGTTTTCTTCAATACTGACAAAATTTGGGAACGGTCATCAACTCGAAGATAACAACGGTTTATAACAACTGAAGAGGCTAAAATAAAATGTTCACATGGGATCAGATTATTTAATACAAATGAGGCTGTCATAAGATATAATAATGAAATTTTAAATGCTGCGCAAGATAAGACTATTTCAATTGCCAAATACGTATTTATTGGTTGTACTTCGGTGGAACAAACAGCTTTTGTTCGGCAAACATTATACAAAATGTCACTCATTGATATTGGAGGTTTACCCTATCAAACAGTATTTGTGCCGGATGTTTTTAATATGATTACAACAAACATCGATGTGTCAGATGGCTTAGCAAATGGCGCTGTTGGAAATTAGTTCATATTGAACGTAATCATGAAGGAGAAGTGAACGTTGTATGGCTTGATTTTCCAGACTCTCCAAAGATTGGCCAAAAAATAAAGAAAAAAGTTGCTGGATATGTAGCTGCTAATCAAATTAGTAACACTGCTGTACCGATAGGGAGAAGATCAGCAACTATTCCACTTAATAACAACAAAACGATAAATGTTAAGCGATTGCATCTGCATTTAGTTTGTGCTTGTGCAACTATACGATTCATAAATCTCAGGGAAGCACATATCCTGAAATCGTTTATGAATATGATAAAAAACGAATGGGGTTCAAGCTCCACCTGAACCGCAAATGTTTGGTAAAACATAAAATCAAAAATAGAGGTAAATATTGTGACGATTTTGGCCATCATACAACAAGCTCACTTTATGAACAGCAATATAGCTTAGATGGTTAAGTGTTATAAACACGATCGATGGCAAGCAGAGAAAGTTTTTGGTTTATTTTAAATCGTTAAATAAAGAAATAAATCTGTTGTCATAGCCTCCACCAGTAGCAAGCGGACAGAATTAAATAGTAAAGTCAAAGCAAATATCAAAGTGTATAAAAGTAGAGTGAAATAAAAAGTACACAGTGTTTATAATTTCAAAATCCGAACGAACTCAGAAGCCCAGTTCGTAACAATATTTTTGCTATATGACATGATTTGTTTTATTATTTTTTCTATTTTGAAAATGATGATCATTGAAAATTTATGGTATGTAATTATATAACATTGGGAAAAGTCGGACGCACAGAAATATTTTTATTTAATATAACATTTTACATGACAGGCAACATTTTAATGCAACATTTAACATAAGATTCTAACGCAGCGTGTAACATGAACCCAAAACTAGTACCCTAAATGTTTTACCAAACATAAAATTTGGATTTAATTGAATAAAATCAAGATTATTATTCCGAAAACAACAGGCAGATCAACAAAATTATGAAACGTCAAGGTAATTGCAACGAAAAAGGTCCAGGTGTTCCATAACCAAAACTTCCAAGATGCGGTGAAATTCAATTCAAAAGTTCAAAGCTGATATAAAACTGAATTCAAAGCTTCCAAAATATTGCGAGATTAAAGCCAACTTATTAAACTTCCAAAATGATTTGAAACCAACATTTACAAATATAACTCCGAGAGAACCAGAAAAAAGATGAAAAGATCCCACGCAGACAACGAAGCCACTATGTAAGCCTCAACAAATTAGAATGTAAGAACAACAAATTTAGTCCTAAGCCTACTTAGATTCATATATGAGCCGTTCAGTGCACAAATTGATTAACTCCATAAAACAAAATGTTGAGAAATGCGATGAGAAAATGTACTGTCTTTTAAAATTCCCTTTATAATGTAAATTCAAATTATATTGTAGAATGCATAAATATAGATATACCTTTCATAACGGTATATCAAATTAATAAGAATGAATAGCCAAAAAATAATCCTCAGTAATGTTACAATTTTTATTTGACTAGTGGAGTTAATCGATTTGGCAACTGAAAAAAGTAATAAATGAAGATATTCAATGGCCAAAAATTTTTTTCAGTTTAATGGTGTTAAGCTTTATTATTCAGGAAAATTATTATAAATATAAAAAGTTGTTTGTTTGTTTGTTTGTTTTTCGATTTGTTGTGGTCAGCTGTGATGTCAGCCAAATGACCTGCTTGTCCTGTTCCACTATTAGCTTCCAGAACCTTCTTCTCCGAAGGGCTGTAGCAGTGGAAATGTGATTATGTGCTTTGTCTTTCTTTATCTCTAAAGAAAGCAAAGTTATGTTTGTTAATTTTACTTGTACTATTTTGATTCTTATGATTTCTTTACTTCAATGTTTTATACTTTTAAACTTAAATTATTATTTACATTCCTTTTTACAATTTCATGTATAACCAAAAACAATTTTTTTTTTTTTTTTTTAAATTTACTTGTTAATACAGTTTTATAAAAATTTTCTTTAACAATACTAAAGCTTTAACTGTCAAAATGACAGATAGAAAGATTCTACTTCTATAGTGAGAAATGTTTGTTTCATTAATCTATCTTTTCCCAAAATAATTTTTAATTGATTTTAAAATTACCCCCCACCACCGAGGATATGTATTATTTTCTTATAATTGACAATTCACATTTTTTTTTTTTTTTTTTAATCTTATAGTACCCTTCACCTTATTCTAAGTTAGTGTATTAAACCCCCTTGTTAGTAGCGTATAATGATAAAATTAGTATTTTTAGTATGATTAGTAATCATCTGATTGCAGAATAAATTCTTCTGAAAAGATGTTTTCTCTATCATACTATACATTATTAGGAGTCCCAATAAAAATGTAGTCAGATTCGAAAAACACTATTTCTTTCTTATCTTATTTTTATAGCTTATAGTTAATATCCTTCAAAAAATTGATAATCTCTTTATATTCTACTGTATTCTGCTCTTTTATTATTAACTGCAGTGGTTTGTTAATAAGCGTTGGATAATTTATCCTACTATTATTATATTTACTACAGGCATTTATTATGTGTGCGTTATCTTCTATTTCCCCACATTGATCACAATTTGGATTGTTTTCAATCCCAATCATATTTTTAAATTTTTTGTTGTGAGCATGGTTTACTCTCAATCTATTTATAGTTCTGATATCTTTATATTTAAAGTTCATGTTTTTAAACCATAATTTTTCTGGTGGTTCCATATTATACTGCTTATAGAAGTTGCCTCTGGTTTCTGTCATTTTGTTATAAATAATCTTCCATTCTTTATTCATTTTCTTTTTGATATTTTTCTTTATATCTTTCAGCGTAAATTCATTGTCTAAAGTATGGGTAGGATTTATCAGGGCAATTTTCGCTAAATTATCTGCTATCGTATTACCTACATTTCCCACATGACCCGGGATCCACTTAATTATTATGTTTTTGTTCTTATTAAATCCTACTGTGTCAATTATTTGATTTTCAAAATGATTTTTAGTGTCTCGTATAATTGACGTTCTAATGGATTTGCAGGCGCTTTGTGAGTCCGATAATATAATTATGTTGTTATTTTTATTAGTTAAGGATACAGTGATTGCTATTTTTATTGCGATGGTTTCTATTGTTTTAATGTCAGTACTATTTATTAACTTAATGGAGATTTTTATATCCTTATCCTCTACATATATACCTATGCCTCCTGTACCTTCTTTCAATGTTCCGTCAGTAAAAACTCTCGAATATTCCTCAAATTCCTCCAATTCCCTTTGGATCATGATTTTAATTGTATCTATGTTGTGGTCGTCTTTTTTGAATTGGGTATTAAATTCAGGAATTACTCTAAGATTATTAGGTGATGTGGTTTTCTTATGTATTATTTTTATTTTCTCCAATATTGGATATTTGACATATAGTTTATTGAATTTGTATAATGAGTTTAATGTTAATATGTCATTCCCAATTTTTGTCCCATTGAATAAGTTTTTTGCTATATAGTTTAATGTAATTATTTTGTTTTCCAACTCAACTGGAATTTCGATTGCCTCCGCTAATAAAGCTGGGATTGGGGTGGATTTCAAAAGACCTAAGCAAATTCTTAAACATATGTTTTTAGTGTTTTGGCAAATTTTATTTATTGTTTTATTATCCTCTTCTGTGATAATATAGGCGTATTCCATTTTTGCTTTTATTATTGATTTGTGAATGTTCAGCAATAGTTCTGGATGTGTTCCTCCTTCCTTATGAGTAAATATTTTCAATATGTTAATTGTTTTTTGTATGTTCTCCTTCATGTTCTTAAAATGTTTCACTAGAGATAGCCTGTTTGAAAAAGTGATACCTAAAATTTTCGTTTCCATTTCCTCTTTAATTATATTGTTGTTGATTTTGAATTCCATTTTCTTTTTATTGTTTTTATTTTTAAACAGTCTTAGATAGTGAGTTTTCTCTGTGTTGATATTTAATTTTAGATTTGCAAGTTTACCTTTCAGATTTAATAATGCTGATTTCATATTATCTTCTAATTTTCCCTCGTCCTCTCCGCTTATAACCATGCAAATGTCATCCGCAAACTGCTGCACAATTACCATTTCGTTGTTAAGTTCGTGTATACAATTAGTATAAATATTAAATAATGTCGGACTTAAGCAACTGCCTTGTGGGATACCCGAGTTTGTTGTATTAGTGATTTCTTGTCCAGCTGTGCTAATGGTAACTTCTCTATTGGTCAGGAAAAAATATATCCAGTTTATAACATTGTTGTCGAACTTCATTTCCTCCATTATATTGATTAGAATACGTTTATCAACGTTATCAAACGCCTTCTTTATGTCTGAATTCAATAATATTAATTTTTTATTTTTTGATTTTTCTACTTGAATATGCCTCATAAGTTCTGTCATGTAATCCATTATACTGGTATTCTTCCTAAAACCGAAGTTATTTTTATTCAATATATTATTATCTTCTAGATGTTTGTTAATTCTTATTAATATCAATTTATTAAAGATTTTAGAAAAAACCGGCAGAAGACATATCGGTCTGTAATTACTAATTTCTCTTTCATTTTTATTATGTTTTAAAATAGCCACTACTTTCGTTATTTTCCAATTTTTTGGATAGTTATTTGAATTCCATATTCCGTTGAAGTAATCTAGTAATGATGTTATGAAAGAACTGTTTTGCTTCATTATTTCTTTAATTAGTCTATAGCTAATTTTATTACTTCCTGGGGCTGAATTTTTCGCTTTATTTATAATTTCCTCTAGCTCTTTTATCTTAAATTCCGTCTCGTTTCTTGTTTGTTTTCCCACTACAAAAGGAGGAGATTCGATTTCTACTATTTGTGGAAAATTGTCTTTGAGAAATTTATTAGCGTTATTATTATCGTCCATTATGTTGAATTTATTATGTTTTTTATTCTTTATTTTATTTATTTCATCCCAGATGTCTTTATTAGTTGTTTTATTGTTAATGCCTTCTAAAAATATTATCCAACTCTTTTTTTTCTCTTTTTTTACCTGTTGCTTCAATTTCTGTATAGCTTTCCTCAGCTCCATTGCCGTATAAAGTGTTCTATTTTGGTTATATATTGTTTGTTTTGCTTTCTTTATATTCCAAAACATCTGAAGCTTTTCATTCCACCATGGATTTGGTTTAAATTTGTTGTTACACCTAATAATGGATGTGTTTTGGTCGATAATTTTTTCTAGCATGGTTTCAATATTGTAATTTTCATGGTTTTTAGCGCTATTATATTCACTTATGATTTTATTCCAATTTGTTACTTGTTTGTATACTATTGTATTGGTGTTATAATATATAAGAGACGGAAAATGATCACTTCCTATATTATCCATAGTTGCTATCCAGTTTAAATGGTTTCTGATATTATTATTGCACAACATTATATCAGGGGCAGATGTTCTATGCCTGAAAGTATCCTGTCTTGTGGGATTGCCGTTGTTTAATATAGTCCATTGACTCTCTGTTATTACTTCTGCTATTTTTGCTCCTAATCTTTCCGTCCTACTATTGCTGTCCCATAATACGTTGTGTGCATTTATATCTCCTGCTATTATCACTTTTCCATTTATGATTTCTTTTAATATATTACTAAATTCCGTCACTATGATTTCCTTTTCGTTGTTATTATTGTTGTAGAAAGCTATACAGTTAAAATCTAAATTTTTGTGTTTTATATTAATTTTTAGCACTTCGATTTTATTATATAAATAATTCAAATTTACAATTTTAAAGGAATATTTTTTATCCACTAGGAATCCAATACCCCCGTAACCATCTGATCTGTTTTTTGTAATTAGATTGTAATTTTTGAAAGAAATAACTTCATTATTTTTCGTCCACGTTTCTGTCAAAATAATAATATTTATATTATTATTTGTAATATATTGCTCTAAAATGTCTTTATTGCTTTTAAGGCTCCTAATATTTATATACATAATTTTTATTCTACCCATTACCATTTAATATATGAAATTCAAATATCATTATTTTAAATTAATATAATATATTACAAGTTGTTATCTATTGTTTAGATTCCATTTTGGCTTGTTCTAGATCCATGAGTATCAGATCAAGAAATGCTGGATTATCTTTGTTGACCATTGCGTGATTAACTTTTCCAATTATTTTTGATATTAATCCATCCTTCTTCTTGATCTCTTTCCTTAGTTCCTCAACCATTTTAGATAAATCATTCAGTTTCGATTCCGTGAGCATCAAATTTTTACTTAGCTTTTTCCTTTCTTCTATTCCATTTTCATCCAATGATGAATTGAAATCTGAAAATTGGAATTTTTTCTGTGGCGGCCCAAACAGTTTCTCCTTGGCTTCTCTAAATGAAATTTTGCTTATAGTCATACATTCTGTGATATTCCTTTGTCTTCTTTTTTCTGCACAGATTTTGTTGTTCGTTCTATGACCTAATCCGCAAAATTTGCATCTCTCTCTATTATCGCATAGATGTTGTTCTTCTCTCTTCGCGCATAATTCACATGGTTTCATTTCCTTCGATTTACATCTGCTTATTGTATGACCGTAATTTTGGCAATTTTTGCAATACATTGGGCTCGGAATAAAATGATTTACCCTTATCAATATATTGTCGTACATCGTCACATTGTTTGGAATTATGTCAGCTAAGAATGTGATTTTAACCAGCTCCATATCTCTTTTTTCTTGTGTTGCTTGGTCCCAACTTGTCATCCTCTCAATTTTGATGATATCTAGGTTCGACTTAATATTGTTTGTAATTTCCTCTATTGATAGATCTAAAGGTATATCTCTGATTACTCCAACTGTTTTTATAAATGCATCCGGTATAAAAGCGTTGTACAAATCGAAATTCCTGAATTGGTCCGATTTAATGCATTCGTTAGCATCTTTGTAGTTCCTGAAGATAATTCTGGCCATATCCTTGCTTTGTTGCTCCACCGTTAGAATATTTTTAAACCCATTAGCTTTAATTGATTTCCCTAAATGTAATAAATTTATTTTATCTTTGATAACAATCACCTTAAAAGGGCCTTTATCCTGAATACTATACATGTTCTTTATACTTTTGTCTAATCCACCCATAGTGGTCCCCTTTTCCATATTATTACTGCTCAAATTTGTGTTGTTGTCCATTGATGAAATATTGTAAATATCTGTCCTTAAATTGTTTGTATTTTTATAGTTTTTTGGGACATTCTTCTCCATATTTCCTCCTCTGTTTGTACTGGATGACACGTTTTTTTCACTTTTTGGCATTTGATTACTCAAATGTGAAGTCGAGGCACTTGTATGTTTAGCATTTACCGATATTTCTTCATTACTTGACAAACACTCGTCAGAACTGCTCATTTCTGGAATATTCTCCGACACTTTCACTAATTTGGGGTTAGAAACTATTTTTGAACTTAACCTATCTTTATTTTTTGCTTCGTAATTTTTATTTTGCGTTTTCCTTTTTCTTGAATTTTTAGACATTCTTTGTCTTTTATCACCCTTATCCTCTAGTGAGGAGTCAGAGAAAGATAATAAATCATCTAGCGTTCTACTTTTCGGAACACATGGCAAAAAATTAGGCACGCGGGAAAACCCGTCTGCCTTAGAAATAGGCGTATTAACGCCTGAAATAGTGTTTTTCTTATCTAAAATACAATCTAATTTGGACTCACCTGATTTAATTTGATGTGTAATGTACTTTACTTAGTTTTATATTATTAAATTTATAACTTTACTTTATAATTCTGAAAAAAAAAAAGATGGCTACACTTTTCACTAATTTTATCTAGAAAACACCTTTTCGACTCAAAAGTCACAATCAGAAAAGTATAAAAAGTTATGACTATACCAAGTGCTTTGACACTTAAATTTAAGATTTTTCAAAAAGTGGAGTTAATCGATGTGTGCACTGAACGGCTCATATGTCCCATAAGATTTTCCTTTAGAAAAATCTTCATATGAAGAGAAGGTATTTTGTGAAACACTCCTTATTCATTAAATTTAATTTAAAATAAGTCAAGTTAATTTATAATTAGTAAATCGCGTTTACGTAATATTAAATTACAAACAATAAGCGCATAATTATAAATATTTGTTTTTAAATAATATTTTTCAAATTCTACTTACAAAAATAATTTTGTCAAGATGACTCGCTGGTGCGTAGCTCTTTGTCGAAATTGTAACATGAATGAACATGAATGGCGTCATTATTAAATTTGAATCACCAAATTGTTTTTATTGTTTATTCCTGTTAGTTGTTTCTCACCATAATTATTGTAAAGAAAAACTGAAAAATTTCTTTTTATTAATATTGTTCAATAATATTTGAACCAATTACCACTAATTTTAATTATTAAATTTACGTACTCACATAATTCACGCGATACTGATGCACACACAATCACAATCACTACTAAAATGACATTTCAATGAAACGAAAACGATTCAATATTGAAAAAAAGCCGGTTTTACGCAACACCAATATTTTATACCAGAGGATATTTCATGTAAAAGATGTGTATTTTTTATTGATTTGTGTATCGGGTGATTAAACAAAAATCATATTTTACATGAAATAGCCTTAAATTTGTGTACTAATTTTTTTGTTAAGACCTAAAGCGTGATAAAAAATGTTCTTTTCGACGCAAAAATTAATTGTATGATGAATTACGTATATATCGGACATATCCATAAATAAAAATTAAATTTGGGCGCCCTTCTATTGAAGAATGTATTAATCTTACTTTACGGTGAATACAGTGAATAAAACAGTGATCAAATAAATCTAAATACACAGTAATTTTTATTTAACGAATATACTGGAACTAATTGGCCAACAGATAACCCGCATTGATTTTATTGACCTTCGCCTTCCTTTTGGACACAAGCAAAGTACATTACGGTCATTTGGACCTGAGGCTTCTTTTGAATACGGAAAATACCTACAACGATTATATTGACCACCGCCTTCAACGGAATAAAGGAGAAATCTCAATTCCGGCTCATTGGTAATAGTTTTGTTCATAACCTAAAATTGTTAGTTAAAATAATTAATTTCCACATAAATTTTAATTAAAATTTAGATCTACAAAGTGGCGATTTACAATGCTAGAGAGCACTATAAAGGAGGAATGCCTGATCTGATAGGTCACATGTTAGTGTGGACTCTGACATACATTTGACCTAGACTGCGTTTCCACCACACTGGCCTCAACGACTTTGGGAGGTACTTGTCTGGATCTCACATTCATCAGGCACATCACCGCTGAGACCCTGAGCTTCATATCGTACTTCTCATACCATCGCCCAGTACTTAATCGTTTGCAAACAATTACTGTACTCTCATTGCATGATGCTAATAATAAAGAAATTCATTTTAATAAACCCATACATCGTGCCATTTCTCGCACCTCTTGGGTTTTTCTACATACCTATCCCACTGCGAATTGGATACAAGCACGACAAGCAATTTTGTCCAGATTCAGTAAACCTGAAAATGAGAATGAAGTAAGACGTCGTATTCAAATTAGGTTTCAACGCCAAAACGAATCATTTAACGAATTCTTACTAGAGATTCAGTCATTAAATGTGAAACTATTAAACAGATTCTCGGAAATATGAACACCCACTTGAAAGAAAGAACTCTTCCACTTCATTTTAGTAACGTTGAAGAGCTCCGTTTGCTTTGTCAAAAATATAAAGACTTGTGGAGTTCAAATACATGTGTAAGATTTACTAATACTCCTCCAAATCGTGTTCGTTCTTCTAATAGGTATAAATCAGCTAAGTTTTGATCATTATTCTGGTTATTGTGAAGACAAACAGTCAAACATACCCAAAATGATACCATATTATGAGAATTTGCCTCAAACTAATAGCAATTGTCAAGTTGGTATGAAGACTGAATGGAATCCAAACACTTCTAGAGCGTCAAATTTATACCATTACGGAACACCATTGAGTCACTCATTTGAGGAATCACAAATACCACTTATCTCAAATTTAGCAATAACAGACGGTACGGAATTATTGGCACCAGAGCCTAATATCGCATCCCTAAACAGAACGAATCGTACGCCAATAGTTGATAAAGACAATTCTTTAATATGCTGGAATTGTCAGGATGTTGGGCATAGATATCAAGACTGTCTACAGAAATTTTTAAAAGTATTTTGTTTCGGTTGTGGCCGGCCGGGCATTAGAAAATCCAACTGTTTAGCTTGCCAGAAACGAATGTCGGAAAACCTGTATCCGAATGCAAATGCTGGGAGAATGCGTTCGGAAAAGGAAATACCCAGACCGTTACACCCAGAGTTAATCGCACTATTTTGACAGCCGTACGTTCATATCTACATGACAATCACAAATTATGGGATAAACATATTCAAGAAATTGCTAGCTCCATTAGAGATACGGTGCATGAGTCAACCACGTATCCTGCACATTTTCTTATGTATGGTTATCACCGAATAAATCATAGAAATGCATATAATATCTTACGCGAAGCAAATTGCCTAATTGAGTTACCGTTATATCATCGACTAACAATAATTCATGCGAATGATCGAAAACGACTTCTTCAAGCGCACGAAAAGCTTGCTAAAATGTATAATTTGAGAGCCAGACCAATTTCGTTTAAACCAGGCCAAAATATTTTTGTGCGTCAACATCATTTGAGTAGGGCTCCGAAATCCTTTTCTGCAAAGTTAGGACCAACTTGGCGGGCCGCCTCTATACTAAAGATTGAAGATAACATGAATTACATATTGACTGATGAAAAAGGCAAGATAATCGGGAAATTCCGTGCAAGAGATATCAAGCTGTAAAATCCTAACCAAACAGTGCTTTTCTTTATTTCAGATTCAAATTACTATTTAGACTTTTGGGAGTATACATCAACTTGAACCTGTGTTGTTACAAAAAGGCGATTTTCCAACTTTATATTAAAACTAAAATTAGAACATATTTAGGTAGCTTTGAAAATTAAATGAAAATATGTCAAATTGGTTTAATACCCCTGAAAATTGTTAAAATTCATCACGAATTCGCGGCGAATTTAATGAAGAATTTTTAATTGTTTTATTACTCGAGATGAATAATTTTAAACAAGTATTTCGAAAACATCTGTTTCATCATTGAAACGTGCTGACGGCGCCTTGTTGGTGGATCCATATTTACAAGCCGAATTCCAGTTCGAATATTGAAGGAGTTTGCCAATGAATTGGCTCCAATATTATCTAAAAATTTTCTACTTTCATATAAGCAAGGCGACCACCCGAATGCCTGGAAGAATGCAATGGTGCAACCCGTGCTGAAGCATGCGGTTGTGACAAAACTGACCCTTCAAGCTACCGGCCAATATCAATTGTGACAGCCGTCGCTAAGGTCTTTGAGAAATGCGTCAATCAACATATAGTTAAATATCTTACAATTAGCAAACTAATTTCGGATAGACAATACGGCTTTCGTGAAAGCCGATCCACGACCGATCTCCTGACGTATGTCACGAACAAATAGAATCTCGCTCTAGAAACTAGAATACCACGGAGAGGCCTTTGCAATCGCCTTGGATATATCCAAGGCTTTTGATAAGATATGAGAATCTTATTTGTAAATTTGTGACATACATTGCAGCTGAGCTACGAATTACTATACGATGGAAGTATACCATTTATACAGATTTATAGAATTTAAATAACACGCTGAATTTTTAGGCTTTATGAAATTGATAGAGAATTTTTGGGTTTTATAGAATTAAGAATATTTATAAAATTTTCAAAATTTATAGAAAATTGGGATATAATAGATTTTATAAAATTCAAAGATCTTATTTAATTCATAAAATTCATAAATTTTTAGAGTTATAAGAACTTGGAAGAAATTATAAAATTGAAAGAATTTGTTGAAATAGTAAAATTTGTAGAATTTACAATTTTATAAAATTTAGCAAATATATCGCATTTACGGTGTTTGTAAGATTTATAGAATTTAGAGGATTTAATTTGGAGAGCTTACACTTTATAGAATTTATACACTCTATAATAATTAATTAAGTTTAATTTGTAAAATGCATAAAATTTTAAATTCACAGAGCTTTAAAAATTCTACTTGGTAGAAATTATAAAATTGTTAGAATTTGCAAAATTGGTATGGTTACAAAATTTAGAAAATATGTCGAATTTAAAATATTTGTAAGATTTCAATTTTTTTCATTATTTATAGATTGTAAATGACTAACTGAAATTTTTAACTTAACAAAATTTATAAAGAATTTGTGTGATTCATAAAATTAAGAATATTCATAGGATTTACAAAATTATTAGAAATTGTAGAATTACTAGAATTTATGGAATTTTTATAATTCATAAATATAGAGTTTGCAGTATTTTGTAGAAATTATAAAATTTAAAAAAGTTTTCGGCGTTATAAGGTTAAGAGGATATATCGCAATAACAGTATTTGTAAGATTTATAGAATTTACCGGATTTAGAAAATTTAGAGACCTTACTGAATTTTTAGACTCGATAGAATTTGTCATACAAATTGATTTATAAAATTTATAAAATTCGACTTGGTAGAAATTATAGATTTATAAAATTTGGAGTATTTGCAAAATTTGTTGGATTTATCGATTTTATAAAATTTAGACAATATTTCCGATCTACAAGGTTTGTAAGATTGATAAAATTTTCAGGATATATAGAATTTCAAGAACTTACTGAATTCGTAAACTATATACAATTTATAAGATTTTGTGTGTTTTAAAAAATTTAGAATATTTATAGAATTTACAAAATTAATAAATATTGCGGACTTATTAGAATGAATAGAGCTTATTAAATTCAAATAAATTTAAAATTTAAAATTTTTACAGCTATGAGAACTTGAAAAATTTGTAAAATTTGTAGAATTTTTGATTTTATAAAATTAAGAGAATATATCGCATGTATAAAGTTTATAAGATTTATAGAATTTAAGGAACTTACTGAATTTGTAAACTTTATAAAATTTATAGAGAATTTATGTGTTTTATGGAATTTAGAATATTAATAGAATTTACTAAATTAATGGAAATTATGGAATTAGTAAAATTATTAGAATTTATAAAATTCGTAGAATTTATAAAATTAATAAATTTATACAGTTTTAGAGACTTGGTAGATATTACAATACAGAGAATTTGTTGAATTTGTAAAATTTGTAGATTTTATCGATTTTATAAAATTAAGGGAGTATATCGCATGTGAATTACTTAAATTTATAAAATTCTTAAATTTCATAAATATAGAGTTTTCAGAATTTTGTAGAAATTATAAAATTTAAAGAATTTGTAAAATTTTTAAAGTTTTTGGTTTTATAAGATTTAGAGAATATTTCGCAATAACAGTATTTGTAAGATTTATAGAATTTACAGAATTTAGCAAATTTAGAGAATTTAGATTATTTTTAGACTCTATAGAATTTGTCACACAAGTGAATTTATAGAATTTAGAAAATTTATGAAATATTTAGAATTTGTAAGATTTCTAAATTTGCACGGTTTATAAACTTACAATTAGTAGAATATATTAAATTTATAGGCTATAGGCTTATTAGGCAATATATCTTATTTAAGGGGTTTGCAAAAAATATAGAATTTATAGGATTAATAAAATTTAGAGACCTTACTGAAATTTTTGGGGTTTATAGAATTTGTTACACAAATTAATTTATAGAATTTATAAAATTTATAGAATTTATGAATTTTATGGATTTATAAAATTTTTACGATTTATAGAGTTTGAAAAAATTTTTAACTTTAAGAAATTTATTTGAATTATAGATGAGAATATTGAATTTACAAACTATTAAGTTTAACTATTATTAAAAAGGCATTTTGGAATTAGTAGAATTTATTTAATTCAAAGAATTTGTAAAATTCATAAATTCATGAATTTGTGGAATTTTAAGAACTTTAAGTTTTTTTTAGATTTTTTCAACTACCAATTTTCAATGTAATTAACCAATTTGATAGATTTGGCCCACTCAGCAATTTTATATTCAAAAAAAAAATTTTTAATTATTTTTATTAGTAATTTGAATTTATAGAAAACTGATTTATAAAAAACTGACTTACCTTATTATTTTATTGAGGTCTGCATACTCTAGAAATAAAAATAAAAGTTTAAATTAAATTTTATGCATATGGTCAATTTGAGTATTAAACAAAGCTTAACAATAGTTATGATTACATATGTCATTAAACCAAAATTTATATTTTGTGCAAAACTGCCCTACGGCTGAAAAGGCACTTTCGACTACACAGAAGTTAGTTTTATAGTTGAAAAGTATTGACTGTATATGTTCATTGTAGAATAATAACTTGCCTACCAAAATCCTCGTGATTGTGGAATTGTGGAATTGATAATATGTATATACTTCACACATCTTATAAAAACCATTAACAGCACAGAAAACTGTAGCGGTCATTGATAATAGGCAGATTGAAAAATTTGTGTGCCAGGCAGTAAACTTAACCGTTTACTGTCATATCCAAACTTAATTACAAACCTAAAACAATAGAAACTCAAGAATCATAAAACTAAAGAATTTGAAAATTTAATTAACATAAATTAAAAGCCCAAAATAAACTTTTAAACATAATACTAATCTACCACTTAGTTATAAGTCCTCTCCTCAACCCTTAATCTCATTACAGCCCCCACAAACATATCACCGAACCTCATTCCATAACAGTTGAATCTGAAAATCGTAAGCACCATACTCTCATCCCGGAAAATAATTCATCTTACTCCTTCTACCCTGCATCGAAGGACAATCAGATCATTCGCCCTCATTAACCAAACCAAACATACTAACCCAACTTCCACACCTAATCTCTTCAGAATATTTTCGGTGTATGCTAACCCGTTTACTCATTATCCTCTCAATAGATGGCACCAACCATCATACATAAATACACCATGTCCTTAAAATTTATTCCCCACTAAAATATTAGCGATTTGACATTACCGTCAAAACCTTGTTACAGTCAGAAGCTAAAAATAAAAAACTCTCTAAACATAATTTTACGAAAGTTAACGCCGGTTTCATTGTCAAAATAAAATAAAATGAAAGTGCACGCCATTCCCCCCGATGGCAACTGTCTTTTTAATGCAGTTACATACATCAATTGGGAACCATGACACAGCACCCTATCACTTCGCATCAAGAACTCCGTTCCGAGATAGTTCAATTTATTAGAGGGCATCTGCAGGATTACATTCCGACTATATTGGACTCATACCACCTATGTGATTCTAACCAGATTACGGAGGAGACCAAAAATCAATATATAAATAGGTAATCGTCCTTACATTTCATTAATCCGCTCTTACCCCAAATTAACATTAATTATGGAGACTCATTGTATTGATAAATAACTCAATCGGTTCAAACTATTCCAGATATCTGACCAACCTTCAGATGGACGGCTTTTGGGGCGGCTCCGAATGCCTATCAGCTATATGCAGGATACTGTCACTCAGCGACAAACAATCTTCATTTCAGATAGCAGTAACTATATACATGAGGTTAACCTATTATACAATGGAACCCACTACGACAATCTAATACCTATGCCCAACTCCTTATCACACTCTGTCTCTACTCAAGGATCTTATGATAGTCTAATACCACAGTCAAACTCCTTGCCACAATCTAATTCCACCTTTCAAAATTCCTACGTTCAAAGTTTAGGTGCCACACCAACACTTTCCACCACCTTTCCTATAACACCTTCCTCATACTGATTTGGCACATGGAATATACGGGGAATCAACAGCGGTGAAAAACGCAACACAATCAATGATCTCTTGCACACCCACAATATCACTATCTGCGGCCTCCAAGAGACTAACATGAGCTCGGGTGTATGTTCCACCACAGATTACACCTGGGATCTCACCAAAGATCCAAAAAGTCCTCGTAGAGGAGTGGGAATCCTCGTGAGAAAAGACTCAATCATAGTACCCCAGGGAATCAGATATTATTTTGGATCCATAATCACATTACTTGGCCACTTTCCTAATAAAAGAAGTGTCCTCTTCATCACTGTGTATGTTCCCCCACACACCACATCATACAATCAGCGATTATCCTACAGAAATTTTACAACACATTCCACAATACTTGACCGCTGCCCCAAATCCCGCGATGTAGTCCTTCTAGGCGATTTTAACGCCCATATTGGAAGCCAACATCGCTGGGACAGAAGATACATCGGACACAGTTTATTTCACCGTGAAACCAATGCAAATGGATCATTATTAGGCCAACTCGTCGGTTTAGCACATCTAACAGTACATACCACCAAAGGCCGTCGAATAATCACCACACGCACCGATGGACGGAATCATTCTCAGGTAGATCATTTACTAACCAAATTTAATATTTTCCGCCCCAACATAAGTGATCATTGTCTTATGTGGTTAAATTGTACCCACCGAAAAGGAACACACCATACCCCATTAGCCCCTTCAATTAGATCCAAAAGGTCCATCACACCCTCCACATATAACCTTAACCCTAAATCTATCATTATTAAAAGACAAAAAGATCGCAGCTCAATACCAAGCCACAATACGGACATGACCAGCTCTGGAAGTTAATTCTCAAAAGTTTGAAAACGTCTTCTCAGCAAGTTTTTACATCTCAGGCACCCTTGACTCCTAAACGAAGAAAGGCCTTAGCTAACTTTAAGAGTGCAAAATATTTCCAGAATATTCATTCAAAAGATACCGCTGCCATCTACCGTTTAAGAGAGGCCAGACGGAATTTGAACAGAGCCAATTCCGACCATAGGTCCCTTGAATGTCAAGAATTTTTCACTAGCTTGGAGAATTGTAGACCTTCTGACAGATTACATAAGACATTAAACTTTTTTAAACAATACCGAAGAGACACCCAAAGAACTCAGTCACTTTATATCCCCATTTCCGCCTGGCATCTTGAGTTGAAAAAGTCCGAAGGTGAATGGCCTACGCTCATAGAGGAGACCGATCATCACCCACTAGGGCCTCCTGCCACCCAAGAAGAAATCCAGCTTACGATCAAATTCATACGATCAGGAACCGCTCCCGGAAAAGATGAAATTCCCAATGAGTTATTCAAATATGCTCCTGATAACGTAATACAATCTCTACATACCTTGATTGAACAAATCTGGATCACCAATCAAATTCCACCGGCATGGATCGATACCATACAAGTCCAAAAAAAAAAACAAAAACTGTTTCAGATTACCGGAGAATCGCCTTGTGCAATGTAGGCTATAAAATTTACGCCAAGCTTCTACTAGATCGTCTAGATAAACATTTATATCTACCCCAATCCTATCAAGCCGCCTTCCTAGCCCACCGATCAACCGACGATCATATGTACACTGTACGTCGCGTCCTTATTTCCGTACCTAGCAAAAGCCTTCGATACAGTGGATTTAGACGATTTCTCGAGTTGATCCACAGTGATGTATGTGGACCTATCACACCACCCACGCTCAGGGCCATTCTTATATATTTAGGCGCCCTGGGCTAAAAATATTAGGCGCCTTTGTAAATACAAGACATGAAGTTCAAACAGCATTTAGAAAAAGAGGCAATTAATTCCAGAAACGAAAAAACGTTAGTGATTTCGACGATCGGAGACGCTACAATGAATAAAATGAGAACACCGGATGATTGTGAAAATGCGTACTAGCATTGATACCTCTATCAATAGGCGTTGAGACCTGTAATTGTTATACAAACGGCCATTTGGATCGGTCGAATATTTCTACACGTTCTGTAGAAAATTCGATTTTTTTGCAAATCAACTGAACTATAGCCCACAAATTCAGAGCCACAAAAATCGAAAATCTGGAAATGTGCTCCGATTTCGATGATTGATACCTCTATCAATAGGCGTTGAGACCTGTAATTGTCATACAAACGGCCATTTGGATCGGTCGAATATTTCTACACGTTCCGTGGAAAATTCAATTTTTTTGAAAATCAACTGAACTGTAGCCCACAAATTCAGAGCCACAAAAATCGAAAATCTGCATATGTGCTCCGATTTCGATGATTGGTACCTCTATCAATAGGCGTTGAGACCTGTAATTGTCATACAAACGGCCATTTGGATCGGTCGAATATTTCTACACGTTCCGTGGAAAATTCAATTTGTTTGAAAATCAACTGAACTGTAGCCCACAAATTCAGAGCCACAAAAATCGAAAATCTGCAAATGTGCTCCGATTTCGATGATTGATACCTCATCAATAGGCGTTGAGACCTGTAATTGTCATACAAACGGCCATTTGGATCGGTCGAATATTTCTACACGTTCCGTGGAAAATTCAATTTTTTTGAAAATCAACTGAACTATAGCCCACAAATTCAGAGCCACAAAAATCGAAAATCTGCAAATGTGCTCCGATTTCGATGATTGATACCTCTATCAATAGGCGTTGAGACCTGTAATTGTCATACAAACGGCCATTTGGATCGGTCGAATATTTCTACACGTTCCGTGGAAAATTCAATTTTTTTGAAAATCAACTGAACTGCAGCCCACAAATACAGAGCCACAAAAATCGAAAATCTGGAAATGTGCTCCGATTTCGATGATTGATACCTCATCAATAGGCGTTGAGACCTGTAATTGTCATACAAACGGCCATTTGGATCGGTCGAATATTTCTACACGTTCCGTGGAAAATTCAATTTTTTTGAAAATCAACTGAACTGTAGCCCACAAAATCAGAGCCACAAAAATCGAAAATCTGGAAATGTGCTCCGATTTCGATGATTGATACCTCTATCAATAGGCGTTGAGACCTGTAATTGTCATACAAACGGCCATTTGGATCGGTCGAATATTTCTACACGTTCCGTGGAAAATTCAATTTTTTTGAAAATCAACTGAACTATAGCCCACAAAATCAGAGCCACAAAAATCGAAAATCTGCATATGTGCTCCGATTTCGATGATTGGTACCTCTATCAATAGGCGTTGAGACCTGTAATTGTCATACAAACGGCCATTTGGATCGGTCGAATATTTCTACACGTTCCGTGGAAAATTCAATTTTTTTGAAAATCAACTGAACTGCAGCCCACAAATACAGAGCCACAAAAATCGAAAATCTGGAAATGTGCTCCGATTTCGATGATTGATACCTCATCAATAGGCGTTGAGACCTGTAATTGTCATACAAACGGCCATTTGGATCGGTCGAATATTTCTACACGTTCCGTGGAAAATTCAATTTTTTTGAAAATCAACTGAACTGTAGCCCACAAATTCAGAGCCACAAAAATCGAAAATCTGGAAATGTGCTCCGCTTTCGATGATTGATACCTCTATCAATAGGCGTTGAGACCTGTAATTGTCATACAAACGGCCATTTGGATCGGTCGAATATTTCTACACGTTCCGTGGAAAATTCAATTTTTTTGAAAATCAACTGAACTATAGCCCACAAAATCAGAGCCACAAAAATCGAAAATCTGCATATGTGCTCCGATTTCGATGATTGGTACCTCTATCAATAGGCGTTGAGACCTGTAATTGTCATACAAACGGCCATTTGGATCGGTCGAATATTTCTACACGTTCCGTGGAAAATTCAATTTTTTTGAAAATCAACTGAACTGCAGCCCACAAATACAGAGCCACAAAAATCGAAAATCTGGAAATGTGCTCCGATTTCGATGATTGATACCTCATCAATAGGCGTTGAGACCTGTAATTGTCATACAAACGGCCATTTGGATCGGTCGAATATTTCTACACGTTCCGTGGAAAATTCAATTTTTTTGAAAATCAACTGAACTGTAGCCCACAAATTCAGAGCCACAAAAATCGAAAATCTGGAAATGTGCTCCGCTTTCGATGATTGATACCTCTATCAATAGGCGTTGAGACCTGTAATTGTCATACAAACGGCCATTTGGATCGGTCGAATATTTCTACACGTTCCGTGGAAAATTCAATTTTTTTGAAAATCAACTGAACTATAGCCCACAAATTCGATCTTGGACATTTGGTGGCGCCCTAATAATGCGGCGCCCTAGGGCTGCATCCCTTATAGCCCCTTGTTAAAGATGGCCTTGCCCACGCTACATACATTTTGTGGCTGTTTACCTGTTGGAAACTAAATCGCAGGTAATGGAATATTTTGTTGATTTTTCCATATGGTTTCTGCGCAGTTCAAGCGTAAAAATTCAATATTGAGATGCGATAATGGTGGTGAATATTCATCGCATCAGTTCAAGAAATTGTGTCCTGATAAAAGTATTCGGGTTGAATACACGGCACCATAGATTGAACCGAACTTTGTTGGAAAAAGCAAGGCCCATGATTGCTGACTCAAAAATGGACAAGCATAAAAGCAAATTTGTCGAATCTTCGTGTGTTTGGATCATGTTCCGGATGCTTTACGCATAAAAATGAATGATAAGCCAAAGCCGATGACCATGGTCGCATATGCAAGAAACGGATCGTTTACGAGTAGTTATTCGTCGTGATGTCAAGTTTGATGAGTTCCGTTTGGCGGATATTACGACCAAAAACATTAGCAAGGTCATTGAGATCGAACGATTTAAGGATAATCATGAATGGTTTTCTGTCGAAAAGGATCTGGCCAGCGACGACGAGGTTCGAATATAGTGGTTCAACAGATGACGAATGCATGATCAACGCGACCACTGCGAGAGCGTCGTCCACCGGCTCGTTATAATGATTATGCCAGTGGATGAATTAATGATCTTATGGAGGATGAAAACAACGAAGCCATGAAAGTGTTCCTCGTTTGTTTGAGGGCATTCGAGGGTGAAATGATGCTGATGAATGGATGAAGGCAGTGAATGCAGAAATGGACTCACTCAAGAAAAATCAAACGTGAAGCTGGTTGAACACCACCTGGACGTTCGATTGTCAGTTCTAAACGTTTTTTTTTTCAAGAAAACGTGATGAGTTTGAACGCGAGGTTTTACTCAGAAGCCGAGGCTTGACTTCTTTGAAACGAATTCGCCTGTGGCAAGAATGGCGACTGTACGACTACTGTTGTATATGGCTGTAGAACGTGATTTTGAAATGCATCAAATGGATGTCTGCACGGCTTTTCTCAGCGGCAAACTTCAGGAAGAAATATTTATGAAAATCCAGATGGGTTTGCAGAAGGAAAATTTGTTTGCAAACTCGAAAAGTCGTTATATACGTGGATGATCTAATTTTACTCGGAAAATCAATCAAGCAAATTGATGAAATCAAGAGGATCATTTCGAAGGAGTTTAAAATGAAAAACATCCGTCACTTCTTGGGCATCACTATTCACTGGGACAGAGAAAACGGCATGTTACAGTTAAGTCAATAACCATATTTGGAAGATCTGCTCTAATGTTTTGGAATGGAAAATTGCAACGGGATCTCAACACCCAATCGAATGTAAATTGAAGTTCCAGAAGACTGAGGATGCTGTGATTACAACGAAACAACCATATCATGAATTGATTGGCCAGATCTCTGCGCAGTGATTGGATATTTTAGTTAATTCCAGGCATGTGCATAACTGATGAACATTGGAGCTTAAATTAAGTACTATGTTGACCGGATATGCGGATGCGGGTTGGAGTAGTGGTATTTGGCAATACTATTTCTTGGTATACAAAGAAGCAAACGACCATTGAGTTCTGCATTGTGTGAAGCGATTTGGCTTCGAGGATTGTTGTGGGAGGTGGGTGAATTAGACATTAAACCAACGGTCATGCACGAGGACAACCATGGTTGCATCGTCATCGCATCGAGTGGAAAGGAATCTCACAGTCTCAAGCACGTTGTTATTCGATATCATTTTCTGCGCAATATAATCGCTCTATCGAAATGAAGTACATCAGACCATTGCGAATTTTCGCAACAGTTTCGAATAATCCGAACAATTCGAAATTACTTCCCATTCTTCAATTTTTGTGGAAAGAAACACCTGAATTTTTCGGAGTTCTAACCTTTTTGGCTCGACTTCGATTGCTGGAGGTTGCCCTGGCCAATGCTCTTTTGAGAACCAAAGAAAATTTAGACCTTGAAACTAATTTTCACGTGTCAAAAAATCGTCGGGTAGTAAACCACGAGAAATCATATCCGAAGGGTTTTGACATTCCATCTCCAAAAGCTTTTCAAATCTGCGCCTTGACCATAGAATCACATTGGCGAAAAAAAATTCAAAATCGGACAAGCCGTTCTTGAGATACCACTGGTACAGACATCCAGACAGACGAGAAATGTCAAAACGTCGAGAAAAGTGTTTTTGGACCAACCAAATTTTTCGTCATTTTTGACAGGATTTCAATAATTTGGTCTTTTTAGACCGAAGTAATTTATTATTTCGAAAATATTTCTTATGCGCAGAGCCCACCTCATTATGCTCATTTATTGGACAATAAATTTCTATAGAAATTGAAATTTTTTTTAAGTGTTGCTGCCACAAGAATGAAAAGAACCACGATCAAGTGATCATTTAACCACAAGAATAAACATTATCTTAATTAGGCTTATAAAGTATATTTGTGGTCACATTATCCATCGATATTAGGTATCTAGCTTCGAAGGTTTCCGAACGTTACCACCAGAATAAATTGGTAATAATGAGTCTTGAATTTTAAGATAATTTGGTAAATTTTCAGTAATCGGCAATTCCACCGCAAAAACACCTTAAGTATTGAATAACAGCTGTACGCGAAGAGCAGGTGAGGATTACATTTGAGCTGGTATATAAAATGACCAATTGATCCGTCACACTTTACTTTACACACTATTTATAAATAAATATGCATATAACGTAAATGCATTAAATATTATATACTATAACTGTATATAATAAATACATACATTAAAACTATTTATACTATTACTATTTATACACATTTATACGCTTATTTATTACACAAAATAATGTATATTATGTACCGATATGCACATAGTATCCAAAAAATAAAAGGAGGGTGGAAATTACGAAAACATAAAAAGGAAACGTTATATCCTTTTATTAGGCATGCGTAACATTTGGAATCATACGTATATTGTTCAATTTGCAGGCGATTCGCACCTCATGTATGATGGAGGCTTCCTTTATTTCACGTTATTATCACTGTGTATTGCAATAATTCGCGAGTTGCTTTGCCGCAATAATTACCAAATACAAAAAACACGTGTTTGTTCTTTTCTTTATTTAACTTTAATTTATAATTTAGAATATACCTGCAATTTTATGTCAATATATATGTATGTTAAAATATAAGAAATATGTATATATATATATATATATATATATATATATATATATATATATATATATATATATATATATATATATATATATATATCATATATGCATGCTTATATAAAGTTAAATTTAAATTATGTGTATGTATAGAGCCATCCACATTATACAAATAACTTTGTAGATGTGTTAAAAAAACATGTTACCTTCGCAATGCGCGATATACAATAGAATCAAAATACCACCGGTGCGTTTAATTTTTTTTAATTTTGTATCTGGAAGCATAATATTCATCTAACTTTTTAACGTAATATCAAAGAGAACAAATTGGGAAAATCAAAACGTATTAATAGAAAATTTAACAGAAAGCCCTTTTAATTCATAATTAGTTAGAAACTTGATTATGTATAATACTCACACTGATCGACGATTTTAGTAGATACACCCACATCTATCTACTAAAGGTGAAATCAGAAGTAAAATCGAAAATAATGGATTTTGTAAGTATGACAAATACTCAATATAACAGAATCCCGAAAGTTTTTCGATCGGACCGAGGAGGTGAATATATGGATGCGTAATTGCAAAATTTCTTCAAAGAGAAAGGGATATGTATCCAACTAACTTCACCGAAAACGCCACAATAAAATGGCGTTTCTGAACGTAAAAATAGGTCTTTGATGGAAATGGTGAGATGTATGTTGGCGAGTTCGGAGCTACATAAACAATATTGGGGCGAGGCAGTAACAACGGCAAATTTTCTAGCAAACCGTTTGCCAACTAAAAATAAAGAAGTAACACCGTATGAACTACGGCATGAACGAAAACCGGACGTTATGTTTCTACATTGGTTTGGTATGCCGGTTTATGCACATATTCCGAAGGATCAACTAAAGAAGCTCGACAACACATTGGTTATGAAATTGGAACAAAAGGAACACACACACAAAATAAGAATCAGCAGAGATGTAAAATTTGATCCTGAATGTAAAGTGGAAACCAAGTTGAAATCTCATTGAATCAAATACAACCGGAAACCTTTAATGATGCAACCGAAAATGAAAGTGAAACAAATGAGACAGAAATTCAAACCGAATCAGAGGACACCGATGATGAACCAGTGCAGCAATTGAGACGTTCATTTAGATCAACTAAAGGCATTCCACCGTCCAGACTGATTGAGACGATATAAAACGTGACAGCTCAAAATGTAACCAAAGATCGAACTACATTCGAAGAAGCTATGAATAGTCCGGAAGCAAAAGAGTGGAAACGTGCAATGGATAGCGAAATAAATTCGTTATACATTTATGGTACATGGGCAATCGAAAACCTACCACCAGGAAGTACAGCTATAGGAAGGTAATGACGAGTATACAAACGAAAAACTGATAGAGACGGCAAAGTAATCAAATATAAAGCTCGTCTGGTGGCCCAAGGGTTTTCACAGAAATTCACGGAAAAAAAATTATAGGAGACATTTCTATAATTTAGAGGAGCCCACAGGATTGTGGCCTAATATAGGAAAGCATTTTATTATAACACATAGTTAATTTAAAAAGATGCGAATACAAATTGTTACCATTAAAATAGTAAAATGTACTATTTTAGTAATATGCGCTTCCTATTTAGTAAAGGAAAAGATGCATTTTAAGTTAGTATTTATTGCCATAAAATTGGTATTTTCCCCGGCATATTTTTGTAGCGATTGCAATGTTTAATGGGGTTGGTGCAGCGTGCAGGTCGTCATAGGAAATATATTAGTAGTAATGACATTCAAAGTATTTTCGATTGGGCAAATCATAAAAATGCCAATCACTTCATTTCATCATAATATATCTACTGGAAAAAGTAGAAATATCATTTGTCATTACCCCCCCCCCCCCCCCCCCCCCTCCCGTGAATAAGGCGGACAGGGAAGAAGTTCGATATTTTCAGATCTAATCCAATCTTTCGCTACCTTAGTATTGTGTGTAGGGGCGTTGTCTTGTTGAAATATGAATAACTGAGATCCATATTTCTCATGTAGTGACGGGAAAACATTTTGTAATAAAGTTTTGTAAGTTTCAATGTTCATTGTAATACTTCTGAACTCCAAATCTATAGTACCATAGTAAGTGATAACACCCCAAATCATAATACCAGATGTACGGCTATGGCAGCTTACCAAAGTGATCTCTAGGAAAATCGTGAAAGTAATATTTGTTCCATCAGGCCCATCCAGGTTGAATTTTTTTTCGTTCGAAAAAACTCGTTCTGCCATTCATTATTCCAGGTCATGTGAGTACGTGCAAAATCAAAGCATTTCTTTTTATTTAATGCATTCAAAACCGACATTTGCTTAAATTACGTCGCACTAGATGATCACTGTATTGATTACTCGCCAAACAGTTGTAACACTAGCTGCAACTTCAGTTTAAGGCTTGATTTTCTTAACAGAAGGACCAAAATTAGAAGCCTTACGAAGAATTGACCGACGATCCAGCCAAAGAAGTACATCCTTTGTGCATGGTACTGTAGTTTTCGATATCTGAGAGGTAATTATTAATCACAGTCGGTGAAAATTAAATTCGGTTAATTTTTTTGGCAATTTTTCTGCTTGAAAATCCTTGCTCACTATACACATCAATTTTGACTCTTTCAACTTCACTGATGGTATTAACTTTTGGCATTTTAATTCAAAATTCAATTAGTAATTTTAATATTACTATAATAAACGTAATTAGTTTTTAAAAATACTTAAATTTATTGACTAATCAAGTATAAAATAAATGGTCTTATCCTATTGAAACACTAAAAATTCATACGTTTTAGATTAGTAGTATTTGAAATAAATGAATAAAGTAACAATAAATCCCGTTTAAAATTAATTTTTTCTGTAATTTTGTTTAATTACACATAATGTTTGAACTTTACTTCCAAGTAATCTCTACATGTTGTTCTAACACACAAAAATTTGAAAGGAAACTGAAACTGTATGGTGGCCTTAACCAAGTGAAACGGAGTGTACCATATCAGATTTCAATAAATCATGTCAGAATTCGAAATATCATTAGAAATCATCTGATAATTTGAAATATGATGTCTGAATTCTTTATACTTATTATGTCAGAGTTCGTTATATCAAATGTCAGAATTTTATACATACAGGGTGTTTGGTGCATCGTTTGCCAAATTGAATTGGCCCAAAGGGGTCATTTTCTATCTCTAAAGCCCCAATAACTCATTTTTGGCCCTACGGATTTCTTGTCATGAACTCTTAAAATATTTGAAATCTATAGTAAAAACTTAAAACTCAACTTAACATTGCAATAAAAAAAAAACTAAAAGTGATCGTCCTATTCGCACTTTTTTATTAAGTTCTCTAGTCTATCCCCTTTCCAACACTAGGCCATATGCCATAAAAGCCATTTCAAATACAAAAAGCCATTTAAATTACATACATACATTAAGGGAGGGTCATTTGCTATCTCCTTAGTCCCAATAACTCATTTCTGGCCCCAATAACGATCACTTTTAGTTTTTTTTTATTGCAATGAAAAGTTGAGTTTTAAGTTTTTTTTTTAATTATATTAAATAAATAAATTATGTTTTTAATTGTATTTATTAATTTTATTTTTTAGATTCCTTATTGTGAAATTTGATTTGATTTTTTTTATCTTGCGATCAAGATCGATTTCGATATTAAAATATCATCGTCAGTTGGTAATTACTTTTTCTATACTACAAATATAACGGCTATTTTTTCTTCTTTATATACAGAAAAAACATTCATACTCCGTGTTTACGTTGATCAGAATTTTTGAAATAATACACTTTAGTTGAACAGCTTACATTGATTTACGAATTTTGTAGAATCAAATCGTATAACTTGTTGGTTGTGGTGTTAATTTTGGTATTCAATAAATATCTGTTGTTTTTGTTTTTGTAAATTTCGATTTCTTCCAAACGATCCATTGCATCCCCTTTTTTTAATCTAAACAATATTTCCATATTCGAATCCAAATTTATGTAGTTGTGTTGTGTTTCATTTATGTGCTGTGCGAAATTCGAATCGGTTCTGATCTTTCCTACACCTGTTATATGCTCTTTAAACCTTTGTTTAAACGATCTACCAGTTTGACCAATATAGAATGATGGGCAATCAGAACAAGTTAATTTATAAATACCGGTATCTAAAATTGTGTTGTCCTTAAGTTGAATTTTTTGTTCTAAAGAATTTCGGTTTTTGAACGCAATTTTATAGCCATAACTTTGGAATATTTTTTGTAAATGTTTACTGGAATTTTGATCATATTCTACGCTGATATACCTGGTATCCTGACCACCATCGCCGAAAATCAACGTGGTAAACTGTTGGTATTCAATTTTGCTCCGATAAAAAAAGAAAAAAATCAAATCAAATTTCACAATAAGGAATCTAAAAAAAAAAAATAAAATTAATAAATACAATTAAAAACATAATTTATTTATTTAATATAATTATAAATAGTGAAATAATCCACAATCAATATAAATATTTTTTTTTTACCTTCTTCAAACATTTTACGAGTTAATAAAAAAAACCCGAAGGGCCAGAAATAGTAGTATTTCCAAAGAAACCATGGTATTTTTATTGCAGACGTTTTGCAGAATCGTTTGCGTAGGTTCTCAGTAGGAGAAATCGAAAAAAATTGAATATCGTCAATTACAGCGCCATCTATCATGAATCGAAAAAAAGGTTTCAGCCAAATCGTACGTATTTTTAACCGTAGAATCCGAATCTATCTGCAATAAAAACTAGGGGTTCTTATTTTAGTTTCAAAGTTACCCCCCGCCCACCTACAAGGAGAGGGAGGGAGGTACTAATTTTAACACTAATGTATTTCCCCAGCGGAATAATTAAATTTTGAACTTAACCATTTTTTTCGTAGAGTGCTTATTTTTCGAGATATTTGAGTGTATCAAGTTAAAAAAATCACCCGGTATATCCTAAATCACAAGGTCGGTTTTTACACTATGGTATTTTTTGCCGAGTTTGCTGTGCAATCAATCACGAAATAACCAAAAAAATGTTTTTGGTTGTTTTAAGACCACGAAAAAAATACCTGTTAGGGTAAAAATGCGACCTGATGATTCCACCATCACTATAAAGATTTGATGCGAATTTTACTCATCCTTACAAGTTAATCAGTCAAGTTAGGAGTTTATAAAGCGCCCATATTCGATTATTTCCTTGTGTATAAAATACGTACACACTACTGGACCATTTTCTTAATAATTTATACAACATGCAAACAGAAATACTTCCGGAAAAAAAATTGTTTTTTGTTCTAGTGTAAGCCTAAATTGCAAGGATAATTTGGAATACGGTTTACTAAATTACTAAAAGGTTGTACATTTGAATAAAAATAAAATTGCATGAGGCAAAAAACAATTTAGATGAACAAATCATATGAGTTGCCAATATAAGCATAATCTTCAACGTTTAATTTGTAACATTTCCAAAATCGATCTTTTTCTAAAATTTTTTTGTTTCTCGAGAATTTTTATGTTAATAACAGAAGTTTTTTCCATCACATAAGTGAAGAATATGGCAACAACACAAAGAAAAGCATGAAATCCGTCATGAACGAAAATTATCAGTTGGCAAAATTAATAAACAAACAATATTTTTTGTTAAAATGCAGAAAAGAAAAAGTGTTTCCAAAAACGAGGAAACTAAAAAATATTTTCAATATAAACCAAGATGTCTTCCACCGGTTACAAAATATGTTCGTTTTCGGTGTAATAAACGAAGAAATTTCGATGACTATAAGAAACATTAAATGTATAAAAAGGAATTTAGCTACACTCAAGACAAGCGTGTTCGAAGAATTTTTTCAACATGCGGAAAGGACATTCAATTTTCATTTCAATGAAATTAAGGTGAGACAAAAAGCAAAATTTGAACAAATCATAAATAATAATTTAGATACTTTAATGAATGGTTTATTTGGGACATGTGATAAATGGCTGGTAAACTATTCAAACATCGAACTTCCGCGTCAAGTTAAAATTATTTTAAGTTTAGGTAATAAATTTCGTCCTCCAACCATCGGCTCTTCAATTCCATATTTCAAAATTATTTCAGATGTGGAAAGTGGAATTTTTGGTTTAAATGACAACGGTCATGTAAATATTCGGAACAATTTTATAAACATTTTAACTAATTACAAAAATAGCACAAAATTTCAAAATCTAATGCCAATCGAAAAAAATTTTTAACATATGTGAAACAAACTAAGACTTTTCTAAAAGATCACGAAAGCAGACAAGGGTAACATAACGGTTGTAACTTTACGAACAAACTATCAGGAAAAAATGTACAGTTTACTAAATGTCGGTTCCACTTACCTACAAATTGTTAGAGACTTATCGACACCAATACAGATGAAAATAAATTTAATGGTAAAATAATGGGAGAAATCTGGGAATATTGATGTGAAAACAAGAAAAAATTTACAGTGATTCCAAAATTATACGGTTTACCAAAAATCCACAAACCAAATTTGCTGTATATACCAATTGTAAGTTCCATAGATGACCCCACATATTCTTAGCATCATTTTTAGGTAATATTCTAAAACCTAGTATAGGAAGGACAAATTCTTACATAAAAATTCTGAAGATTTCAAAAATAAAATTAGTAATGTTACGATCCCTTCAAATTTTCTGTTAATCTCTTTAGACGTTATCTCTTTGTTTACCAACGTCGATAGCCAAATTGTTAAAAATATTATTAGTCAAAATTGGAGAAATATAAAGAAAAATGCTAAATCAAAATTAACTAAAATAAATTTTTTTACGGCTTTAGATATAGTTTTGAACAATTCTGATTTTTCTTTTGATAACAAAATTTATAAACAAATTTTTGGCTCACCTATGGGTTCACCAATAAATCCTATCATAGCAAATTTGTAATGGAAAATTTTGAAAATTCGGTTATAAATTCTTTAGATTTTCACCCATTATTTTACTTCAGATACGTGGACGATATAATAACGACAGAATACAATTTACCTTACAAATGGCAAATTTCGTGTGATTGGTACCATAAAAATACTTGGTCTGGCAGATATTTAAATTTTCATTTTTGGCTTCCCAACAATTATAAAATTAAAACCATTAAAATTTTGACCCAAAAAATTCTGAAACTTTCCGATACTAAATTTTACAATAAAAATTTAAAAATTCTAAAAGATACATTATTTCGCAATCAGTATCCGGAAAAATTGGTAAACCACATAATTTGGAAACAAAAAAATGTCCATACAAATTTTATTTCTCGATCAATAAATGAACTCACTAATTATTTGGCCATTCCCTACGTTAAAAATCTTTACGAAAAAATCAAAAATCTTTTCAAAAATTATAACTTTAAAATTATAGGACGTGCAGCCACAAGCTTACACAACAACTTGTTTTCTAAAATTAAAGATAGCACACCTTTAAAGAAGCAATCAAACGTTGTTTATCAGATATAATGTAGTTGCAACGCTACCTACACAGGACAGACGAAACAGTTTCTAGAGAAAAGATCTCACTAGACATAATTATTTTTAAATGTTGACGGTATTATTTGCAACCAGCAAAGTATTTTAGGTAAATTTAGAATCTATTCATTTTATCTTAAAGCCACCTAGGGAACAATTGTTAGAATTTGCAAGGTATATTAACTGTAGAATAATATTTCTTTGAAAAGTTTGACATTACCTCGGTAAACAAATAAACAAATTTATATTACTCCTTTTGCTTAATATGACCCCCACGCAATGCTTCAATCGACTTCAAATTTTGTGAACAAGTAGATGATGAATTGTCAAATGTATCACCAACATAACAAAAAAATCGTCGGTCCCATTTTTGAGAAAATCTGTTTGGCAGTTTTCTCTTCCACTGCAACCCCCTCTATTCTATACTCGAATGGACCTAAAAGTTAACACAAACCGCTTATTACTAAAATACATCTTTGTACAAAATTTCGACCAAGGCAAAACTATCAATATTTGTGAGAATGGGAGGCAAAACAAAAATAATCAAAATGTGCGACTGGAAGATGGACATTACCGAGGTAATGTCGAACTTTCCGAAGAAATATTTTTCTACAGTTAATACACTTTGCAAATTCTAACAATTGTTCCCTAGGCGTCTTCAAGATGAAATGAATAGATTACCGTGTAATATGGAATTTAAGTTTCTAAATTTACCTAAAATACTTTGCTGGTTGCGAATAATATTGTTAACATTTAAAAATAATTATATCTAGTGAGCTTTTAAATATAGTAAAATATTCCCGTTTCTATGGCATTGACATTTCTGTGACGTTTTATTGGCATTTTATAATATTTTAATAATTGTAATTTCAAAGACATGTTGATCGATAGAATACTTGTGAATTGTTTAGCGAGCAACTTCATCCTGTTAAATTTTGTTGCATCGTAAAAATTCACTCTCATCAGTTTTTCATACCGCGCCTCAAGAAGTATAACTTCAAAAATTTTAGAAAAAGATCGATCTTGGATATGTTACAAATTAAATCAAGTACAAATTCAATCAATGTCGTTGAATATTATGCTTATATTGGCAACTCATATGATTTGTTCATCTAAATTGTTTTTTGCCTCATGCAATTTTATTTTTATTCAAATGTACAACCTTTTTAAAAAAAGTCGGTTTTAATAAAAATTTGTGATTGCTTTATTTTTTGACTTATGTTGTTATATTTTTCATTACGCTTTTGAAAATGAATCCGAATAGGGTTCGGAAGCTAAAGTAAAGCTTTAATCGCGCACGTTAATCGCCATGTCAGTCGTATGTGTCTGACACTAAGAATTTCTCCATGGGCCATGTCAGTCATATATGTCTGACATACGGGATTTAGTACATAGAAGGCCACGTCAGTCACTGATATCCGACGCAAACGATAAATTTGCTTTATCTTTCAAAAGCTTAGCCTTCTTTGAGCAAAACCTGAAAATTGCTTGGCTTACTGCGGAAAAATAAATATAATAGACTTAGTTATATAATGCTATATTGTTACACTTGAAAAATTACATTTCAATAATTTTTATTTTGATAAAAGAAATTACATTGACTTATTATGTTGCCCAAAACATTCTAAGCAATAAAAGAGGTTTTGTTTGCAGTCTGAGCAATAAGTTGAAACTTTTTCCCCCTTTTTTTGCTGCTTCTCGACCTTCTGCTTCTTTTTATTTGGGCATAACATCCAACGCACATTCTTCTGCTTTTCTTCTTTTTAGAACTAAACTAAGCATATCAGTAACCAAATTTTCACGAAATTGTCATATTGCTTTTCGTAATTATGTAGTATCTAAATTATGTAATAAAATTACCATGGCGCAGAGGAAAACTTTGTTGAAATTATTGTGGTGATTAACGTGTTAAAAATGATTTCTTCATTTGATGGAAGCCCATCGGAACTTCATCAATTTTTGGGATGTTCTGACATGGTATTTGATGAATTGTTGTTAGCCGCTGAGCAACCAAAATTTTTAAAATTAGAGACAGTTAAACATATAAGCTATGATACATGGGCTGATTTAAAACAGAATTTAAAAGAAAGATTCAGTGAATCAAAATCTAGAATTGAACTTTCACATGAATTGAATACGATATGCCAAAAACAATACGAAAATGTTAAAACTTATGGTAGTCGTGTCAAAGTAATTATTTCACAATTAAATGATGCTTGTATTGTGGCAGCCGGTGTGGGCTCAACAAAAACAGTGGAGCTATTAAACTCTCAAACAGCTTTAACTGCGTTCCAGGAAGGATTAAATAACAAAATTAGAATTATTGTGAAACCTTCAAACTGTAAAACCCTCAAGGAAGCAATTATAAAAGCAGTCGAAGAAAAATCTCTTTTGAATCAGCATAGGGAATTCGAAAAACCCAAAACTATACAATGTCAATTATGTCAGAAATTTGGTCATGCAGCAAATGTATGTTACAAATTTAGGAAACCTTCATCAAGTCAGCAAAATTATTCATTACCACAATCCAAAAATATGTTTCAAGCTTCAGGATCTATAATTTGCTCAAATTTTAAGAAACCTGGGCATCATATAAATGATTGTTTTAAACGAAAAAATACAGAAATGCGAAATTCAGCTCCGAATAACAATAAACCGTCTAATATGTTAGCTAACACTAAATCATCAAATCCCATAAATAAGATGAATTTGAACTTAAATCGGCTCACTCAGTCTTCATCGAACAAAGTTGTGCGATCCAAGATGCTGTAATTTATTCTTGTTCGATTATTTTCACTTGTATAAAACAATTATTTTTCTTATTTATTTTCTTATATTATTATGTAGAGATGAGTATACAACTTTTAAGAAATGTAAATTATTCTTTGAAAGCAAACCTTTTTAATTTTTCTGCAATTTTCTTGCTATTTTTTTTAGTTTGTCTTTCCTCTTTTGATTCATTTCTCATTTTGTTAGTTATTATAATATTATTACTCATCATGCTACATCAATGGAAAATATTCGTTCCTAAAATTTAAGATTTTCGAAATAAATTAAATTTGAATAATTTTTATACTATTTTATCCTCTAAAAATCTGGATATAATTCTTTTCAGTTTAAATGTACAAACAAATCGAAAATTGAATCTTCTCCTTGATCCAGGTGCAAGTGTCAGTTTATTGAAGAAGTCGTCTATTGATGGAGAGACTCCTTGCTATCCAAACGATAGATGCAAAATTAGTGGAATATTATCAGATACAATCTGGACTTTAGCAAAATGTCATGGAGATGTTTTGCTTGACAATAAAAATAAAATTTCACATATTTTTCAAATTGTTGAAGATAATTTTCCTAACTTATCTGAAACAAATACAATATCCCATTCTATTCCACTTTCATCCGAGATAAAACCAATTTTTAGAAAACCATACAGGCTACCTGAATCAACAAAAATAGAAATTGATAAACAAATAGATAAAATGCTCGATGACAGAATTATTGAACCATCTAAATCACCGTGGAATTTTTCCCTCTTGATAGTACCCAAAAAATCGGATGATCTAAAAAAATAAAAAATGGAGAATTGTTATTGATTTCCGAAAGTTAAACGAAATAACTGTTGATGACATTTTTCCATTACCTAATATTGTAGAGATATTGGATCAATTGGAAAATTCAGTATATTTCTTTACCTTGGATATGGCAAATGGTTGATGTCGCAAGGTCTAAAAGGGGCACCCGAGACATTCCAACGCCTCATGAACCAAATTTTAACTGGGCTTAATGGTATAAGGTGTTTAGTTTATCTAGACGATATTATTGTTTATGGTCGTAATTTAGAAGATCACAATACAAAATTGGTGGATGTCTTTAAAAATCTTCGCATACATAATTTAAAACTAAATTTTAACAAATGTCATTTTTTACAAAAGGAGATTACTTTTTTAGGACACGTTGTTTCTTATGCAAGTATAAGGCCGGATCCAAAAAAAATAGAGGCTATTTCAAATTATCCTGTTCCAAAATCATCTAAAGATATTAAATCATTTATTGGATTTGCAGGATAGTCGCACTATTAATTCGGCTGAAAAGAATTATGCGGCAGTTGAAAAAGAATTGTTTGGCCAACATTTTATAGTTCTTACCGACCATAAACCACTAAGTTGGTTAGGGAACATTAAAAATCCAACATCCCGTTTAACCCGATGGCGCTTGAAGCTAGAAAATTATAATTTTGAAATAAGGCATACCCCCGGGAAAATCGAATAAAGTTGCGGATGCATTGAGCAGAAATAATAGTGAAAATAATATTAATGTTGTTACTCGATCTAAATCAATTTCTAAAGATAATAACTTTCAAAATCATTTAACTTCTCAATTAAACGTATCTGATCAAAACTTAAATAAATCAAGTAATTCTTCAATTATAAAACTCTATTCTGAAGAAGATATAAAGTCAGCTATTTCTCAATTTCATGATGGGACAATTGGCGGTCATCAAGGAATCAATCGTACAATCGCCAATGGTTGTTACAAGTACGTCATCACAGCCTTTTGAGAGAGTTGCACTTGACATTGTAGGGCCTATTAATCCTGCTAGTTTAAGCGATAATAGTTACATTTTAACGCTCCAAGATGATCTGACAAAATATCGTGTTTCCATTCCCGTACCAAATCAAGAAGCTGAAACAATTGCTGGTGCGTTTGTCGAAAAATTTATTTGTATTTATGGATCACCTAATAGTATATTGACAGATCAAGGAAGTAATTTTTTAAGTAGTCTTTTCAAAGAGGTTTCTAAAAATTTTAAAATAAATAAATTGAGAACGTCAGCATATCATCCACAAACCAATGGAGCGCTTGAAAAGATTCATTTACATTTAGCTAATTATCTTCGAAATTATGCGAGCTATGATATAAATAATTGGGATTCCTGAATACCTTACGCGATGTTTTGTTATAACACCACACCACATACCATGACAAATTTCATGCCATTTGAGCTTCTATTCGGACATAAACCACTTATACGATCATCATTCATAAAATCGGTACAACCTCTATATATTTACGACGATTACATAAAAGAATTAAATTATAGAATGCAAACATCACATAAAATTGCAAAAGATAATATTATTAATTCTAAGGAAAACACAACCTTTATGTTTAATTTTTAAGATAATAAAATCACAAATGATGTGATGATAAAAATTGTTTTTAAGAAGATGAGCAGTTGAATTCGAGCGTTCAATTAGAACGCATTTTATGTAAATGTGGCAAGTCCACAACAATAAATAAATTTAAATAAAAGTTAGATTATAATAAAAGATAATTGTAATATTAATAAAATTGGTGGTTTTAATTGTTAATTAATAAATAAAGTTGTTGTTTTTCGTTGGGCCGCTTTACTCGCCCACAACAATATGAAGCCTTGTAATTGGGATAAGCAATCAGAGTCGATTGAAGAGTCAGGTATAGCCGAATTGTAGAGTTTGCATTTAATTGTTTTAACTAATAATAGATGTCACTATATTGAATAAAAAAAAAGTTGAAAAGCCTAACGCAAGGTAGACGAAGCGCGACGGTAGAAGAAATAATGAAAGAGAGAGTTTTTATTTTATTATTTTAAATAATCTTTAAAAAACAAACCGACGTTACGACACAAAACGGATCGAATTAAATTATAAAAATTAAATTTTTTCATCTTTATTCTACCATTTTACACTTGCTTTCTTGCATTACGTTTCTCACTTCGTTCTCTTCGGTACAGAGGTACCTACAAACTGATTTCCAAGGTCATATTTTTGTAATTCTTTTTTCAACAAAATTTTTTTGTGATTCTTGTGATTCTCTGCACTAACACAAACAGAAAAAAAATATAAAATATTGCAAGGTCGCATTGTTTTTTTCTCGCTTACAAATTTTACAAATTTAAATTTAGCTTTGCTTACATATACATAGGCAAATAATTCAAAATAATCACGTTTCAAGCAACTGTAAAATGAAATTGATTTCTTGAAAGCAGAGAAACGTAATACAAGAAAGCAAGTGTAAAATGGACCATTGTGTTTATAAATATAAATTTAAAAATCAAAAAGGTTAATATATTTTTCTTATTTTCACGGTAGATTGTTTTGGTCGCTTTTTTTTATTCATCCATACCGTGCATATTGATGTCTACTTGTACTCAGTATATTATATAAAGAGTTGTATATAAGGCAATACACAACGGGAATATAAAATAAAAACAAATGTATCTAAAATGTTTTGTGTATAACTACCACATATTTATCCGGCGAAAATACATAGAAACGAAAGTGAACACAAATACTTAGAACAAACTTTGTTGATTTTTTTTTTTTTTTTTGTAACGACAAAGAATGAAAGAACCTTTTTTTTATGTCGCTTTTGTCGATAAACCATCCATGCCGATTTGTTAAATGTAAATTTTTAGTCTACAGAAAACCGTCGTATCGAAAACATTAAATTAAATCTATTATATTTGATCGCATAAAATAATAATTCATACAGTTAAAAAACTAAAATAATTATTGTTAAATTTAAAAAAAACAAATCGTACCGTTATATCTCTTTAATTATATATTATAATAAAATAAATATTAAGCTACATAAACTAATTATTTTAATTAAATTCGATTTTATGTTTAATAAGAATAAATAAAAAAAAAAGGAAATTCTGTATAAAAGTGTGATGTGATTTTATAAAAAAACCGTTTTAATTTAACAAAAAAAAAAACAAAAATAAAAAATTAAAGATTAAAAAAGGAAAATTAAAAAAATAGGAAAAAGACTGATTTTTTTTTTGTGTGATTAAAATATTTGTATTAGTATAGAAATAGTAACGTAATTATTCCGTTATAATATTAAACCCATAACCAAAAAAAAAAAAAATGTCAACACTATTCGCGGAATTAGAACGTAGTGTAGTCGGTAGTGGACAACATAATACAACGGCAACTTTATCAACAGCATCATCATCCTCATCGTCTGCGGTATCATCCGCTGTTCAATCACATCAAACAAATAATAATAGTAGTATGGTGGAAGATCAGCGTGCATTACAATTAGCATTTGAATTATCAATGTTAGGTTTATCCGATCCATTAAATTCAATGGATATGAATGTTATCGTAAATGGACAACATCATCATCAACATCATCATCACAATGTTAATAATGGTGGTGGTGTTCAAACGACATCCTCTTTAAACAGCCCAATTGGAAATCATAATAATAATTTAATTGGCGGTTCTGGATTTTCATCGTTACTTCCATCAATTGATGAGCGTTCAAAGAAATCACAAAATATGACTGAATGTGTACCGGTTCCGAGTTCAGAGCATGTGGCCGAAATTGTAGGACGACAAGGTAAGAAAATTTTATATTAAATATTTTTTAATAAGGCATCGTAATGATGCCTCCTCTGTGCGTAAAACGTATCCAAACCAAATACACACTCACACATAAACATACATTTCATTATTTTTGCTCTCCTTTTCTTTGTGCGTTCCTGTGTTTTGTGTTTTGTATTTTTGTTATGCCTTGCACCGAACACCGAAGAAAGACACAATATTCGGTAAGCAGCTATATAGTAGCTCGCTCGCTGCTTAAATTATAGGGAAATACGAATATATCTATCTGTGTGTGTATATATATAATATAGGTACATACTAAGAAATGATGAAAGATGAGAATTTTGTTCGCGATTTTTTATTCTGGGCTTAAGAAGAATAAATCGTCTGGACATCAAATTACATGTGTATGTTTTGTGTGTTTGTGTATACTCTTAAGAAATCCTTTGTTTTCTTCATCATATATTATACAAATGTTATCAAGTAGATCGCGATTTGATCAAAATATTTTTTTATCGTAAACATGATTTACTAGACATTTTTTGTAATATAAACTTATCGATATTTGGCGATTTGTTTTTAAGAAAGATTAGATAAGATTTTTAAAATCTATATATATATATATATATAAATATATATAAACTTAAATTATGTAGAATATATTCCATCTTTGAAATGTATGTTAGTTATTGGAACATTTCAAGAAATTAAGGAATACATATATAACGATGAAAGTTTTGGCGCAATTAAGCGGTGCAGCTGTCTCTCTACACTCTACACACATGTATTCGTACATTAACAATATAAAAATAATAAAATAGGTTTTGTTTGGGTATCACCTGGAAAACCTAATTTAAAAAAAATATTTCTTGTCGTTTTAAATACTAGGGGTTCTATATACATATATATATATATAGCTATGTATTTAATGTACATACTGAGAGTAAACGAGAAAAACGGAAACAAAATTTTATTAATTGAAATTTCCTCAATCAAATATTTTACCTACTGAGTCTGAGTGGTATATACATATAAAGAGCAATCCAATCCTCGCATATTTTTTTTATAATACAGCAATTTGTATGCCATATGTGAATTTTCTATGTTTGTGGTCGTCTGTCTATAGTATGTGATTCATTACTCTTCTTTTACTGGAAAGACGGCGACTTAATATCAAGCACGACAGAATATACACACAGCAAAATGAATCCGAAGAAGACTTTATTATTTCTCGTCTATCATACATATGGTTAATATATATATAAAGTCAGTAACCGATGCTTAGACCTTGAAAACAAAATGGATTTGATGCGGTTTGTTGTTGTACACCGTCTTTAATTGTTAAGTTCACTTCTTTTAAATTGTATATATGTATAATCTTTGTTTAAGTTTTGAAAGATCTATCTAAAGTACAGTAACCACCAAAATAACTAAAAAAAAAACACGAAACGAAACGAACAAAAAACTATTTGCAACTAATTTTAGTTTCTATATTATTATTTTGTTTTTTTTTCAATAAATTCTTTTCATTTTATTTTTGGTCTTCTTAGTATAGTAGAGTAGAAAAACACAAGGAAAATTTCGGTATTTTTTAAGAAAATTTAGAAAATAGTGAAAGAAAAGTTCATCGTTCATAAATTAAACTGTATAAGTATAGATAGAATTTTAAAAATAAGAGCCGAAAGATTTCTACTTTTAAAACTATCCATTATAAGTAGCATATAAATATAAATCTTTAGTGCAAGGGCGTACCACGAGCCCCAGTTGTCTATATATATCTACTTACTTACATGTAATGTATAAAAGCATGAAAACATGAATCGATAATGTCTAGAATATATATATATATATATATATATATACATACACTGAATGAAATTTATCTCGAAATTCGGCAAAACATTTTTTTTCCCGCAATCATGCGCTTTTTTATCCCTAATGTTTTTGTATTTCTTCTTCAAATGTTATTGAACTTTATGTTTTTGTGTGTTAATTGGGGTATTTTGCACTCAATTTTATACGTTTTTAAATCGGTTATGTTTTTAACTGGTAAAGTATTGTTTCCCTTTACAAAACTATCGTCAAAATTGCTTTATAGTAGAGTAGTAGTATACATTTGAGTATATTAAGATAAAAGTAACGCAATGCGTTAAAAAAAAACTATTGATTTTCTCATCCTTTTCCCATTTTTTCACTGGCTTCCGTATTTTTCCCCAATGCAATAAAAAAACCGAAAACTTTCATTTATTTCTACCAATACCGAAATAAGCGCATGCCCAATTTTATATATTAGTAGTGTTTATATTTTATATACTATATGAAAATGATGGGTCTACGTTTTGTTGTTACCGGCTCTACTCATTCATTTAATATTAAGTTTATAAAAAGGGGATGAAATTGAAATTATTTGGGTGTGGTTGGATAAAGTGTTTACCGAATAAATAAAAGCTTTTGTTTTGTATATAGGGAAAAAGGGTGAAAAAATTAAAAACAGAATAATTTTAGGTTGGGCGCCCAACAAAAACTTAGCTACATATTATAACCCCCTCCCACCCCTGCATCCAACAAACGACCATTAGTTTTATTAAGCAAAGATTTTTTTTTTTTTTTTTTTTTTTTTGGTTATTCTAGGATGTAAAATTAAAGCGTTACGCGCTAAAACAAACACGTATATAAAAACTCCAGTCCGTGGCGAAGAACCTGTATTTGTTGTAACCGGTCGCAAAGAAGATGTTGCCAAAGCAAAATTGGAAATTTTATCGGCGGCCGAACATTTCAGTTTAATTCGGGCATCACGTAAACCAACATTAAGCGGTTTAGGTGGTAAGGGTACTCCACCGGGTCCTCCTGCTGTCCCAGGTCAAATAACATCACAGGTTCGTGTACCATACCGTGTTGTCGGTTTAGTTGTTGGCCCAAAAGGCGCTACCATAAAACATATACAACAGCAAACTGATACGTATATTGTAACACCATCACGTGATCGTGAACCTGTATTCGAAGTAACCGGTCAACCTGAAAATGTTGAAATTGCTGAACGACAAATTAAAGCACATATTGAAATGCGTACCGGCCAAGCGGCCCAAGCTGCTCAAGCTCTAGCACAAAATGGATTGGGTGGTATTTTATCGGAAGAAACTGGGCCTGAATTACTCGCATCACTATATAAAAATGGTCTTAGCTCGCTATTAGGATATTTAGAGCCAAACACAAGCAGTAATTGTTCGTCAGCATCGTCTACATCATCGAAATGTGCTTTAATGACGCGTCCCGAATTAATTAGTATTTGGAAAAGTTTAGGCGGTGAAAATTTAGATTTGGATGAAGGTATCGGTGAATCACCAAATATATGGTCAATGACAACGCCAACATTACTTGGTTCACGTTCATCACCGTCAGCATCAGCTAGTCCAACCGATTCATTACTTGGCGGACAATCAGGTAAACGCGAATGTCTTGTATGCGGCGATAAAGAAATAACCGCTGCTCTAGTACCATGCGGTCATAATTTATTTTGTTTAGACTGCGCAAATCGTATTTGTCTCTCCGGTGAAGCAATATGTCCCGTCTGTAGTCAAACCGTGGTACAAGCAATTCGAATTTTGGGTTAAATTTTAAACTACACCAAAACATAAATATTCTAACGTAACCTAAAAAAAAAATAAATACTACGCACACCACGCGATTTTATATATTTATTTTAATATAAATTATAATTTTTATACTTATTTTTATTAATTTTAGTTTTAAATTTTATTGAATTAAACGAAAAAAAAATGTCTATATTAGACTTATATTATTAAATTATTATGAATTATATTAGCCACCATTTTTTTTTTTTATATAGTTTTAATCAAATATAAATATTATAATATAAATATTATAATATAAAACAAATCACGTGGGTCGTTTGAACATAATTAATATTGAATTGAAACTAAATTGACTATACGGTATTATGGTGTGTACAAACGTATTTTTTTTTTTTTTTTCTATATAGAAGCACCTTTCGCGAGATTTGTCTATCATGAAAAAGTAAAATGGTTTCAAATCAAAAATTATAAGTAATTTTATAATATTAATTATTAACGTTTTGAATCTCATTTTAATTAAATTATCCCGCTAAAAAATTAATCCGATAAATAAATAAACAAACTTAGTGCGCGCGCGGGTCTAACGGATAATCCACCTATTTTCTTTTAAATTAATTAATTTTTTTATTTTTTATTTTATAATTTTTTTAAAATTTATAAATTATCTTTGTTACTTATATTATTTAAAAATATTTTATTTCTCGTTATATAAAAAAAAATAATATATTTTTTTTTTGGTTATATAAATTAAATTATATTTAAATGAATTAAACAAAACAAATTAATAAATCAAGACAGTGGAAATTAATTAATTAATTTAAAATAATATAAAATATATATACATATGTATATATATATATATGAATAATAATTATATTTATTTGTAAATTTTATATAATAATAATGTGTATATAATTTATAATTTATTCGAAATAATATATATATATCAACCGAATTTTTAATAAAAAATAAAAAGGGATAAGGAATTGTAGAAACTGAGCAAATCACTCAAATTTGCTCTATTTTTTTTTTTTTTAATAATAATAATTTAGGGCTTCGTTCCTTAGCCCTTTAATTAGATTCATTGATATATAAAATACATAAAACATAAAAATATATATTATAATAAAATATGAAAAATTAAAAAAATGCATTGGCTGTGAAGTAATACTGCCATTTTTCTGTTCAACATTTTTCAGTCTTCTTTGTTTTATGTTTATTGTTTTTTTTTATTTTTTAACACAACACTTGGGCGACTTTGAAGCGCACATGTCGTACTTAAACCATATTATTTATTTTAATTCTTTAAGTAAAACTTAAAATTCCCTTTTTGTTTAAACTAATATTATTTAAGTAAATTCCAAAATTTAATTGATCTATAAATAACTATATAATATACTTAAATATATTAGTAAATATTAAATAAATAATAAAACAAAAATAATAATAAATGAAACTAAAGATAATAATTTAAAAAAAAAAAAAAAAAATATTTTAAAAAATAAAAAAAAAAAAATACATATCGTTATTCTTTTATAATTTTAAATTTATTTTATTAGTGTTATATTTATTTTTAAATCGTAGATTATATTTAATTTTTTTTATTTGTGTTTAATGAAGTATTATATAACATATGTATGTTTAATTCATACTATTATTTATATTGACTGATTTTATTTTTTATTAAAAATAAATATTTATTTTGTGTGTAATAAAATATACGTTATGATTTTGTGTGGCCTCTTATTTTTTTATTTTGTTATTTTATTCATGAGCAATAATACATTTTTTTTTTACATTTCCCGGTTTATGATTTATTAATTAAACAAAATTATTTTTTAAGCGAATATAATATTTTAAGATAATTATACTAGTTATACCAAAACTTCCCACCATAAATAAAATTAGATAAAAAAAGAAAAAATCTGTAAATAGAATTTCAAATGTTTAATTAGGACACTCATGTTTACACACACACACATACCAAAATTTATTTAATTTTTTTTCGGTTTGATTTATAACAAAAAATGAATATTAAAATGACCAGTATTTTTTAAATTATTTTATTATTATTATTATTTCACTAGTATTTAATTTATAAAATTTAAACGATTTTTTGAAGACCCTGAATCCCACCAGACCTTATTTAAAAAAAAAAAATAAATAATAATAAAAAATAAAAGTCGATTTGAAATACACACATTCCTCGCATGTTACAATTTATAATTTTATTTTTATTTTAAATTTTGTTTTATTAAATAATAATATTATTTTGTTAAAATTTATAATTATATATTTTTTTTTTAATAAATAAAACTTTATTATATATACCAGACTTTTTACTACTACTAACACTACTATTTAGTTGACTAATATAATTAATTAGTCCCGACCATTATTTAATTATATTAAATAAAAGAAACTACCAAATATAGATTTTCCAGAACTCACTAGAAGTAGACCTAACTTCCCTCCTTGTAAAAAAAAAAATATTGAATATTTTGGTCTTTAATTAATAAAAAAAAAAACTTATTAAAATTATTAATAATATAATAAAGAGGTTGTACTTAGACTTAAATAATGAATTAAATTAAAAATACATATATTTAATTGTCCCAGCATATATTTTATGATTGTATGAATGTTGTTATGTTATGTTTCGTTAATTATTCATTTTTTTGGCGCTTAACAAAATTCTCATTTAATATAATAAAAACAAAATATGTAGGTCATAGTAACTCACTCTCTACCACTAGGGCTACAATTTCGTTATAATTATTTTGGCGAAAATTTATTCTTTTGACTCAAAATACATTCCCTTTAATAATTCGTAATAATATTAAAATAATTACGTTCCGAATTTTATATAGTCTGCAGATGTTAATTTATTAAGTTTATTCTTTGGTACCTCAGTGGTACAGTAGTGAGATTAAATAAATTGTATATTGTAAAATTATTAAAAAAACGTTGTAATTAAAAAAATAAAAAATTGTGCAAATAAATAGGATAAGCCACCATCGAGTTCGAATCCTAAGTAGCAACATTTTAAATATTTAATTTAAATAAATCATTTAATTTTATTAGTAGATAATTTCCAAAAAAGTAAAAATATTGAAGCGCACATTTCGAAATAATACAATACAATTATTTTTTTAATTATTAAAAAAATATAAAATTGAACATTTCGGTTAGATTTTTATTTTATATAAATATATAACATTAAAAAATATTAAGTATAATTAGGTAAAGCACGGGAATTCACATTTAAAAATCCTTATTTCAAATAGTCTATATAAAAATTAAAAATTACATACAACGAGATTTTTAATATAAACATAATTAAAATTAAATAATAAATAATATCTAAACATAATATTAAATGTCTTCCATAAATAACATTTAACACATAAAATCGAATAGTTTTATACATAGAGAAGACTAAATTAATAAAAATGGAATATATATATATATATATATATATATACATATATATATATATATGATGAAAAATACGTCAAATCACAAATTTTTGGTAGCCGTGTTTAAATTTTTTTCATTTTGTAGAAAATGATTTTTTGTTGTTGTTGTTTAAAATACAGGGTGTCAATGTTATGGCTATAAAAGGAAAAATAAATATCCGATATTTATGATATAGGGCTCGTTTTAAAGGTAAATAAAAAAGTATTTAAACGGTAACTTCTTTAATTTCTTCATTTTCAAATTTTCCGCCAAAATTTTATTTTTGAATTTTCTCAATGATCGTCCAAATTTTTTTTTTTTTTAAATTTTATGTCCTTTAATTCTATTGAACATACTAAAAACTTGTGCGCTAGTAAAATTTTTCGTTTATTCTTTTGACTCAAAATACATTCAAACAAACTACAAAATCACTGGCTCTGGATGCCATTCTCTTAACAGTACCTCCTAATACATCGCATGGTCCCTTTCCGTGATCAGTTGCGTGAAAATGCCACTCACAATCAACTCCAAAATCCTCTTTGTGTTTAGTTATATTCATAAATTTTTTTTTATTTTTATAATGTGTTACTGCACCATCTGTGACGTAATAAATTTTAGATAAATCCGGAATTTTTGTTTTCAAAAACTGCAATAATTTTTCTGCAATAATAATTTTTCTGCAATAATAATTAGAAATTCGTCTAATGGTTTTGAATATTTTTCCAAGTTGCATCGGTCAGTTGAAACCCACTGACTAAACGATAATTCAGCATCCAGACAATCATAGTTCTCGCATTGCAGAAGATAACATGTTGATCTTGGATCTATACATAGTATTAATGAAATGCACTCCTGGTATCGCGAAATTTTTCCAGCCTAGTTCCATGAATAATTAATTTAACATTTTGATGTATTATACAAACGCAAACTGTATGCGTTCCGCTGCTTTCTGGTTGAACACAGTTTTTAGGACATAGCAGAGAAAATTTAGAAAAACTATTTTTTTTTTGATTCGCCTGAGTTCATCACTGATCCATTTTCCTACTTTTTAGGTGCTGGAAGGCTCAGTGATCCATTCTTGTTTTGAATATTTTTAGCTGTCCGTACTATATATTGGGTTGTGTTGAATTCTTCCTGGATTTGTTAGAGATTTCGGCAGCTGTATTTTATTACAATTTTTCTCCAAATGTCGGAATTTGATTTTCAGTTGATCCATGAATTCATCATAAAGACGTGCCTTATAATGATTTTCCTCTGAGTGAGTCAAAAGAGGTTCTATTCCAGATACCAAAGATGTTGATGATGATTTCGGTAATGTGCTAGTTAAATTTAATAATTTTTTCTGCTCATGGTATTGCCAGGATTCCAACTTACTTGGATATATAGGGGACATTCTTCAATAGTATTAAAGGACGTAAAGTTTAAAAAAAAAAAAAAAAAAAATTGGACGATCATTGAGAAAATTCAAAAATAAAATTTTGACGGGAAATTTGAAAATGAAGAAATTAAAGAAGTTAGCGTTTAAATATTTTTTTATTAATCCGTATTAATTTACCTTTAAAACGAGCCCTATATCATAAATATCGAATATTTATTTTTCCTTTTATAGCCATAAACACAACATCATGTTTATCATTTTTCTCAAAATTTGACACCCTGTATTTTAAACAACAACAACAAAAAATCATTTTCTACAAAATGTTTTTTTTAACTAGTACTACCAATTGAAAACATAAGAAATAAAAAATTTAAACACGACTTCCGGTCCCATATACCAAATTTGTGATTTGACGTATTTTTCATCATATTATATATATATATATATATATATATATATATATATATATATATATATATATATATATATATATATATATATATATATATATATATATATATATATATATATATATATATATATATATATATATTAGCTGGGTCAATTTTATGAAAAAATAAAAATTCCACTACGGATTCGACCGGAAATGAATTGTTACTTACATAATTTGCGAAATTAAAATATTTTAGTGTGCCACTTTTTCTTAAATCATGTAAATGCTAATAAATTTTCTAAAAAGTCAAAGAACTTTATTGTTATTATATATAATTTTAACGATATTGCGTTCCTCTTTTTATTTGTATAGTTAAAAGTGAAATGTATAGTATTTCCCTTAAAGAAAACCGCAATGAAACTTACAAATGTATGGAAAAAATTAGAAAACTTGTCATTAATTAAACGGGATTTTTTCCCAAAAAACGCATAGTTTTTGACAGTTATGATAAATAAAAGCATAATTTACTTTTCCTTTCAAAAATCCCCGAACATAGAAATCTAATGGTGGCAGATTTTGGCAGCCAACCTATAGGCCCGTTTCGTCTAACCCATCACTCAGAACAGCATTGATTTAAACATTGTTGGACTTCAGGATAATATTCATAATATATATTTTGGGGCAAAACATTTGTCCAATTAAAGTGTTTTCAATTATACTACACTAGACATTAAGTGTACGTTTCGACCGGAAAACTTCGTTACTATTTTAGCAAAGGGAAATTTGTTTTTATATGGTTGTGTCACAAATTAAATAGTAATCAGATGCGCAAACACAAAGTAATAACCATTTTCACCACATTTGATTTTCTTGAATGGGTCACCTATCGGAAATAATAATAAATATTAGTTAAAACTCAAACCAATAGAGATCGAGCGTCTCTACAAAATATAATCTGAACTATTAAAATCGTAAAGTAGTATGTACACATACATTCAACAGCAAAATGTAAATAGAAAGACATTTTTTATTGGTGCGTATGCACCGCAAGTAGAAGTTATTTATTTATTGTTTGGCTTGGGAAGATAAGTACTTTAAACTGGTGTACGTAACGATCGAGAATTTTTTTATTTATTCTCCATTTTTTTTTGTTGTTGTCCTTATTGTATCGGGATTCGGGAAGAATAGAGAAATAGACAACAATCGAAAATTGATAATTTCGAAAAAGTTTCTATATAAATCTAACCCCTAATATAATTACTATCTATACAATTTAATTTTAATTTTAGCTGAAATTTTAATTTTTTTTTCACACACAATTCGATGAATATTGTAAATATTTCCTTTTTAGACTTAAAAATAAACAAAACATTTTCTGCTAAAATCGTCAATGAAAATCAGAAAATATCTGGCACCACCAATTGATTTGTTTTCCATCGGCCCACATAAATCTGAGTGAATTAGATCCAGTTTATTTTTATGCACACGTTTCGCAAGCTTGAATCATCGATTTATCGTTTGCAAACTTTATTCCGGAAACCACACCATCTCTCATTTTACACAAATTTTTGTGATTTGTATAGCCGCTTATGCCAAACCATAGAATTTTCTTGTTTCGCAGTCAACATTCATTTTTCGACACCACCATCAATTTTGTAAATACCATCAATTGGCTTCAATTTCACTGTTGAAAGTAATTGTATTTACTTTCTCAACCATTTTCGATATTGATAGTAAATTCGCCGATATTTCAGGAATATATAAAACTCATCCACTTCAGTATCAAAATTATTTACCTTGAGATTCACCTTGCCTTTTCCATTTACCTTTATGGTTGAATTGTTTGCTGCTGTAATTTGATTTACTGTAGACGTGACACGATTTTTGATCAAATTTTCATTTGATTTGTTCTTCATTCCATCATTTGATGCGAAAGCAAGAAATGCCTTCTTCGAATTTGGTTTCTTATTGACTGTTGGCTTAATTGTGTCATTCGAGTTTTTATTCGGACAATCGGCTGCCGTTTTTCATTGCATTTGAAAGGGAAAAAACCTTGTTGTTTCTTTTTCGTCTGAGAACGATTTTTGTTTTTACTCAGAAACACACTTTGGTTCACAGCTCCACTATAATTTTAACCGCAATTGATCCGGTGTCCACTCCATTTTACCACCAGCCAAACCCAGAGTGAACGAATTGAATTCTTCTGGTAAACCCAATAACATGATTCCAGTCAACCATTTGTCACCAACTGGGAAATCCAAATAACTTGCTTTTTATATGCAATAATTCGTCAATATACGACTGCATCGAATCATGATTTTCCAGTCTAATTGATACAAATTTATGCAATAATTTCACGATATACAGTTTACAGCTGTCGAAACGTACACTAACGCTAAAACGCCGTTGTTCTTAGACTGAAGTGTAATGGTAAGAAGGATGTAGGTGGTTTTTCTGTAAAACTCCAAACTACATTTTTATTACAATATTTACTCTTTCACATAATCGCCTGTGAATACTCCAAGAGATTCTAGAATCTGAGGGTCTAATATGTATTCGAGACAATCTGTCCCTGACTATTCATTATTCTAAATTTCGACTTTTGGAACGTCAACCGAATTATTATTACTATTTGACGGAAATAACTAGGAATACTGCTTGAATTTTCGTTCCTTTTCATTTTGTTTAGTTTTTGGAAAATTTCGGATTAAATGAATTCTCCATTTTAAGTGAACTATTTCTAAACTGAATGAAAATTATTATAAATTTTCTAAATAAAATCTAATTCTAATTTTATAAATTTTATAAATTCTATAATTCCCAAAAAAATTTTATAAATTCTATAAAGTCAAAAAAATTTCAGGATTTTTAACTTCTGCAAATTCTATAAATCTTCCAAACTGTCTATATGCGATATATTCTATAAATTTGACAAAAAATCGATAAATTCAATAAATTTCATAATTTCTACAAATTATATAATTTGTATAAATTTCTTAAATTCTACAATTTTTGTAAATTTTAAGTTTTGTAAGTTATTTGAATTCTACAAACTCATATTTGACTAATTTTAAACATTGCATGATTCCTTTAAATTCTATGAACTCCAAAATTTTTATAAATTTTATTTATTCTAGAAATTATATCAAAAATTTTGTATACATTTTATAACGTCACAAAATTCAGGAAGTTGTTTAAATTCTAAAAATCCTGTAAATTCTATAAATCTTACAAATCATGTGAATACGATATATTCTTTAAATTTATCTATTAAATTCTATAAATTTTACAAACCTTGTGAATGCGAAAAATTCTCTAAATTTAAAAAAATTCTATTAATTCTATAAATTTTGTAAATTCTATAAAGCCCGCATATTCTTTATAAATTCTATTAAGTCCAAAAATTTGGTCACTTTTTGAATTGTGCAAATTCCGCAAATTCTATAAACCTTACGAACCCTGTAAATTCGATATATTCTCTAAATTTTATAAATTCGATAAACTCTAAAGATTTTAAAAATTCTACAATTAAAATTCCAACATTAAAAATTCTGTAAATTTTATAATTTCTAACTCTGTGAATTTATAAATTTTATGAATTCTATAAATTTTGTAGATTCTTTCTATTGATTCTGCAAATTCAAATTTAACTTATTTTAAAATTTCATGATTCTTTTAAATTTTATAAACTCTATAATTTTTCTAAGAGATTCTTTAATTTCTAAAAATTATATAAATGCCACAAATTTTCTATAAATTTTATATAAAGTCTAAAAATTCTGTTAAATCTTTAAATTCTACAAATTCTTTAAATTTTTTAAATTCTTATAAGTCTGTAAACTCTATAATCTATAAACGTTATGAATTTGAATTCTGTCAATTCTATCAAACCTATAAATTCTACAAGTACTAAACATTTGAAATAAATTCTAAATAAATTTTATGAATTTTTAATTTTTGTAGATTCTATGAGTTCTATAAACTCAAATTTGACTTATTCTTAAAATGCCATAATTTCTGTTAATTTCATAAATTCAATAAATTCTATAGATTCCGTAATTTCTAATTTTTTTTTAATTCTACACATATTTAGTTTATTTTTTAAAACTTTCGAATGCAAGCGATTGTGGTGCCATCGATTAAGATTGATTAATATTTCAAAAAGCTTCTTTCCAACTTCACAGATATTAAAATCCATGAAACATGTTTTCTTTAATTTTTCAACCTTTATTATGTATACTTCGGTAAAAAACGCTAAAAATGGAGTCAAAATCGGAATATGAAAGAAATTTTTTATTTATATAAAAATCCGGGCTCTACTCATCAGCTTTAGTATTCTATAAAACACTGCAAATTTAAATTTTTCAAAACGCATATTAATCCAAGCACTCTTCCTATAAATGACAACTAAATTGAAAAGTAACCTCACGAGGAGACTTTTCGTTGGCCGCCTAGTGGTGAATAGTGTAATGTTGTTTTGAAATGAAAAGTCGAAAATTTAGTTAAAAAAATCGACGTTAGGCACACAGCCTTAATATTCAGTTTTTCCTTCGTTCTTTCTATACAAATTTCTGAATTCAGAAAAATATACTTTCCTATCTGAATACATAGTAGAACCCCTGTCATCTGCCTGCTTGGGTAACGGCTGGCATTCTTCCGAACGTCTGCTCGTGCATTTACGATTACCATAAATAAAATGAATATCCGATAATTCTTGGGATGTACAAATCAGCATTATTATTAAAAACACTACGAAAAGAATACGACATCCGTTTTTAAAAAAATCTGAACGAACAATTGCCTGTTTTAAATTCTTTCAAATAATGAATGATGTTGTTGTTTTACAAAATTACTACGTATGGTACGGTTAGTTATAAAATTAGAAAGAAGAACTCATTATCTTTAAAAATGTATGTGTGTAAATTAAACAGATTGCGGATTATTTCCGGAGGTAAATTTAGTGGAATTTTCTCCATGAAATTAACCCAGCAGCATGCCGTAACCGTTTGTACTATAGGTACTGGGACGCCGTGTGAATCTAATATATGTATATCAGCATTTTCATTTTGAAACAGCAAAAATTTTGAAAATTTGAACTTCATGATTTTTGATTTGTTTTATTTTTAGTGTACGTGTAGTAGTTTCAAAAATAAAAAATACCGTTATTTTATTTTTTTTGATATAGGGTGTATGTTGCGTACAGGATGGTCCCAAAGTTTTGCAAAAATGGTAAAAAACGCTATTTGGAGTAAACTTCATAACAATTTTATGAATTAAATAGTTAATCGATTTTAAATTTTTTTTTTGTGTTTATTAGAGTAAATATCGAAATTAAGAATTCTTATAAAATTTTTATCAAAATTCAATTTCTTCGACCTGAAATATAACGGTAAAATATTAAATGACTTGTAATTGTACTCCATTTTTGTTTAGTGTACTCCTTGAACTCCTTTTTAAAATAATTTCGAATTAAAAATTACCAATCGGTTTCCTTTGTTCTGATATACAATCAAACAAAGTTTGAAGTGTACGCGTAGCTTTATTGCACCATTCTCTCTTTATTTATTAAAAACCAATTTTCTCTTGTGAAAAATACTATATTTTAAGCAACATCGGCTATAATCGGAAATGCGAGAGTTAAAAATATAGGCATACATATGTATGAATGTGTGCAAACCAAAACCAACAAAAATGTTTTAATTTAACAAGTGGGGTTAAAGTATAGCCGATAGCCCCAAAGCTTTGGAGCCCAAAAAACAATTTGGGCTCCAAAATTTTGGCGCTATCGGCTGATAATACGAACACTAATTTCGGAGGTTACGAAAATATTTGAACCATAATTTATCTGTATTTTAGTAGATTACAGTTCGCGTAGCAACTCTTCAAATTTTATGCGAAGAGGCTGACGTTGAATACAAAAAACTACTAGGGTGTTTAAAAGTTAGATGGTTGGCCTTTACTCCGGCCATAGAACTGATAATTAAATTATACGAGCCTCTTCGTAGTAATTTTTTAAGTTGGTAGAAATGTCCGAAAATTCTTGAATCTTATATGACCTATATGACATTTTATTACATTTTATGCTACCAATTTCCATAAAACTGTCCAGGAACTATAAGCCAGGCTTGAAGAAGGATTCATTTCACTCATTTTTAAAAATAAATTGTCAAGTTTAGAGGAATCTAATCCAGGAATTCAATCCAAATTTTTAAGCTAAATGAAAAACTTTTATAAAATTTGCTATGAGTACATTAATGAATAGGTAGCAAGTACTATATAACGTAAGTAAACTTCGCATGAATCTTGATTTCAGCAAGTTTATGATTTCATTTATTCGAAATTTATGACCTTCTCGAACAAAAACAAAGTAAACTTAATGAAGGGTTTGTTAGACGGTTATAAAAATAAAAATTTCAATTGTAATTTGACTTCATCATATTCTTCTCCCGTGGCATATTCAAAGTGCATTTTTGATTCCCATGATTTAGCCCATTCGTATAGCTGTCGTGGTGTTTGAATTGATCCCTTTGTTAAACTGTAGCGATAGGCACCTCTTTTGAATGTTCCGCCAACACCATCACATGGCCCTTTCCATAATTGGTAGCACGAAAATATTTTTGAACATTATTTCTTTTTTCAAAAATTCAATCATTTTAGTTTTGAATAAATGTACCGCGATGCTATCGTGTTCCATACATTTTGAAATAATAATGAATGTTTTACGTTTCACTGCAGTGCTCTCAGGATCCTTATAATAAATAATGAACGGATGAATAGTGGCTTGTGCATTATTCCAGTGATAACCTTGCACTGAATCTTTCAATATCTTTGCACTGAAATTTTCTGATTCTAATGGGAAATCTTTTCTTTTATATCAGGTATTTTTAGGAATAAATAAATTCAGAATTGCATTTACAATGTGAGCAAAGAGATAAGAAATTAATTCATAAATTGAATTGTGAGTTTAATAAGTCATTTAATATTTTACCGTTATATTTCAGGTTGAAGAAATTGAATTTTGATAAAACACAAAAAAAAAAAATTTTAAATCGATTAACTATTTAATTCATAAAATTATTATGAAGTTTACTCCAAATGGCGGCGTTTTTTTACCATTTTTGCAAAACTTTGGGACCATATCCTATGCGCAACATACACCCTATATCTAAAAAATAAAATAACGGTATTTTTTATTTTTGCAACTTACTACACGTACACCAAAAATAAAACAAATCAAAAATCATGAAGTTCAAATTTCCAAAATTTTTGCTGTTTTAAAATGGAAATGCTGATATATATATATATATATATATATATATATATATATATATATATATATATACATAAAGAAGCCAAATAAATTATAATCAAAACTCAAAAAATATCTATTAATTTAATTTGTATTAATAATTTTAGATAAATTAAATATATTCGGAAAAATTAACTAAAATTAGATTTGAAAAATTATTGTGTAAAAAAATGAGGCCTAACAAAAAAAAAAAATCATATTTCATTTCCATTCATATATAGTATTTATCTAACCGAAAATTCATTCGCACTCATTACGTTTTCGTATTGTTTAATTTGTTTATTTTTTATTTTCGTATCGATATCGATACCTTAAAGCGCACATGTGCTTATGTCAATATTTTGAATTTCCACAACGTCTCTAAATTCGGAAATATTTAGAATTTTCATTCAATGTCCTTTTAAAATTGTAAAAGTGGACTAACTTGTAGGCTTTAAGGTATCGATATATTCTATCTATCTCTCACTATCTTTCTCTCTGTCTTTAGTAATTATGCCCAAAATTTAATCGATTTAATTAGTAAATCGAATAGAATCAACTAAAAAAAAATGATAATTTTGGCATGCTGCAAATATATTTACACATTAATTATTTATAATATTTTAAATGTATTAAATACTTAACATTATATATTAAAATGAATATAATGCTATATGCAACGCTCACTGCGTACAAGAAAACGATAAGTGAAAAACATCGTTAAGACGGAAGGTTGAAATTATTAAGGAACCTCTTGTAGGTGTAGAGGACTCGGAAAACGATAAACCACATATCATTTTCTTGGATGCAATGAACGATATATATTATTTATAATATTATATATATATGTTCGTGTATGTTTATAAAAATAACATAAATAAATATCTATTTTTTGAAAGATTTAAAAATTAAAGAAAAGTAAATTTAAATTAAACAATTATTTTTTAATATTAAAAATCGTCATTTTAATTAAATATAAAATCGAATTAGTAAGTTATTAAAATATATAATACTATTTCTAAAAAAAAATTTATAAACTTATAGTGCATCGATTGATTGAAGAACGAAAATCTCAAATATTTATGCGGTTTCATTTGGTAAGCAATTTGAGAAAATGGTATTATTTTTAGTTGATTTTCCACTTTGATAATATAATTTGAAAATGTCTTCCGCAAATAATGTTGAATGAATGAAGAACTTCTATTTAATTAATTTAATTTTAATCAAAAATTCACACCCGGCTCAAAATTTGTATGTTAAACTTATGACAATTTAAGTAGGTCCAAATCAAATGACAAGACTGCAACTAAAATTAGATCGGTCAAATTACAAATAAAATATTTATAGCGAAGCCATTAATTAATTCATAGCATAATCAGCATTGAATTTGTATTATGAAACAAACCGTCTTTTTTAAAAGAAAAAATTTATGAAATATTATTGGTTCTTTAAAGGCAAAAATATGTTAGAGGCCACTTTTGAAAATAAGATTTCTCCTTTTTCTACTTTACACAACCATTAATGGTATGAGCCAAAACAAATAACAGAACTTGGTGAAAGGCAAAGATCAACTAAAGAAAAAAATATTCTATCAAACTGGTTTATCGGATGAAACTATTTCAACAAAAAAATTAAAAGTTCCGTAAGAATAACAAAATCGATGCACCCTCCTAATATAATATATAATATTTATATAAACATATATAATTAATAATATAAATACATAATTCGAATACTAAAAATAATAATGTATGTATAAGTATGTATATAAGTGGCGCCCCCGCATACGAATTTCAACTCGATCGCTATTTCTCATTTCAAAATTCTTGAAAATCGAAATACTTAAAAAAAATTTTAAAATATTTTTAAGTCAAATTTTAACGAATGTATGTAGTTTTGAAACCAAATTTTATAAAACGACTAAAATTCATAAACTTCACAAGTATTTTTAGTTTTGAAATCACACTAAAATTATTTTTTATTTTTTTAAATGCCTAGAATAACTAAATCAAATCTATAACTTTCAACAAAATAAACGATTTGTATTTACAATTTATTTTTTGTTAGATTTCATTGAAAAAATTAAAAACGTACTGTTTTTTAATGGGAAAAAGTCTTCGGCCCTTTCCGAAAGTTATACTTATTTATTTAGACATACTTATTTGCCGCCATCTTAAGTATGTTGGCGAGGTAATTTAAAATAAGTACATATGTTGCTATCTCTTTCTTATAAAAACAAAAAAATGAAAACCAAATTTATGTCAAACTTTTCATTGATTGTGATATTGAACGATGAAACAATAAACGTCACTAAATAACCAAGAAGCAAGAATTTCTTAGCTTTATGCATTTTTAATTTATTATTTTTATTTATATTTTAATAATAATCAAATAATTCTAGCACAATTTGTTTTGTTATGGTTTTGACGTTGCTGTCAAAATATAAAATAAGTATGTTAAATCAATTCGGATGATTTTACATACTTATTTAAGATGGCGGCAAATAAGTTTGTCTAAATAAATAAGTATAACTTTCGGAAAGGGCCTTAGCCGAGGAAATTATTTTGCATTGGGTTATAATCGAAGTAGTTAATATAACACCAAAGTGTCACTAAGACTGTGTCCGAAACCTATGATAAATATTTTTTAGTACAAATTTTTGACATTTCTTTGAAAAATAATCCCCTACATTCACAAATTTTTGTTATGCTGTCCGAATAGTGTACTAATTTTTTGGTATATTTCCGCGCTTCACATTTTTATTGCTTTATTTTAATAACAATAATTTTCGAGAAATGGATAGTTGTTTGGACAAAAATATATTTATTAAAACTTTGTCCGAAATCTATGATAAATATTTTTTAGTACTAATTTTTGACATAAGAAATGTCAAAAATGTGTACTAAAAAATATTTATCATGGGTTTCGGACCCAGTCTAAGGCATAAGTAGCTGTCTGTATGTATAGCTGTCACAAATTATCTTAGAAATTGACTATGAAAATTTGGGTGTGTGCAGTTTTTTCAAATAAATGTCAAAAATTAGTACTAAAAACTATTAGCATAGGTTTCAGACACAGTCTAAGCAAATGAGCATACTTTTTGTCAGTAGTAGTGTTACGCTCAAAATATGAAATCCTGCCCAGTTGAGCAAAAACAAATTTATGTTAGTTAGGTTTAAATTATAAAAATTTCTTGAAGTAGGCAGTACGTGACACAAGTTACATCTGTGTGGCCTTTTGGCAACCCAAGTTTTGGCAAATAAGTACTAAAAATTTTTAATGCAAATGAAATTAATTAATTTTAATACAGCGTTGAACTATTTTTAAATAATTTTGATATTACAAAATAAGCAATTTTGTAACGAATTGAATTTGACGGTTTGTCGTTTGGGCATGGGCGGCACAATTCCCTAACATCGTATTTTTCGTTATTATACAAACAATTTTATTTGTTGTTTTGTATTCTTGCAAGTTAGAGAAACTAATATTTAAGGTGAAATTTGTATTAATTATTTTAAGTGGTTTGATTGGTTCAGCTACGATTATGAGTGTTGAGCTGACAATTTTATATCGAATTTTTGCAATTTTTTGTTATTTTAATTTTATAATTCTGAAATTCAATGTTTTTAATCACACTTAGGATTATTATGCATCGTTTTTTTTTTAACGTTCGATTAATTTGAATTGAATAAATTTTAAAAAATGTGTGGGCCCTACTTATATTATAGTACATGTATACTACTTCATACTATATATAGTATATACATATTTTTTACCGGTTTTTCGATTTTTCGCTTCTCAGCAAATATCAGAGGTTTTTTTCTTTCGATACCAGTGAATATATTATAGTGCTTAAAACGAAAAATTTTAAACTCTAGAAAATTATCTGGAGTAGGGATGCTGTGGATTATGGAACAAAATTTTAAACTACAATATGGGTCATGTGATATATCAAATCAAAGGTATTTTTATAAGTAATTCAGTGATACTCATTTTTCTGAATTATTAATTATAATAGTATTTTTATATTTATTTCTTCTCCCGTTTATTTTCTAGAAATTAAAAATATTTTTAATAATCGTTTTTTTAACTGGGGAGCGAAAAATCAATCGCTTTGTTTGTATATTCATTATTGTTACTTTTTTTATGGAATAAGTGGAATTGTTTGTTTTAATTATATAATTTTATTACTCATTTGGTTGTATAAAATGGAAATTAATTATTTTTTTTATATTTAATTTTAATTTAATTTTTAATCTTTAAAAAATGGATTTATAACGTGAATAAATAAATTATATTAAATTGAACAATTTTATAATAAATTATTATATATATATATATATATATATATATATATATATATATATATATATATATATATAAAGAGCTGAAAAAAGTTCATTTTTTTCAATTTATATATAATATTGAACCGCTACGGCTATATCTTCTGGATCACAGAAGTTAAAAACTTCAAATAAAAAGAAAGCAAGCTCTTGGCAATATCAATAGGAAAATGTATGTCCGCTCTATTGTGCGAATGAATTATTCAACACTCCAAATGTCATAGCTCCTTAACGGAAATGATATTAATTTGATTTTCTGGTTAGTACAAAAACTGAACAAATCTGAGTAATTGTAATAATGAACTATTTTCTGAAAGAGATTGAAACGGGATTGCACCTGGTTTTTATTTGAAGTTACTAGCTTCGGTAGTTCGGAAGTAATACAATTCTACAACTTCTTTCTCGAATTATGTTTTTTTTTGGAAAACTCAGATAACTCTACCGCGTAATAAATTAGAGTAGGACAGAAAACGTAATTCGGTTTTTATCTGATGACCCTAGCCACAATGGTTCAAAAGATAAGTAAATTAAATTAAGGTGAACTTTTTTTTAGCCCACCTGTAAATATATATGGTGAAAAATATGTCAAATCACAAATTTTTGGAGGTCATGGTTTAATTTTATGATTTGTATGCTTTCAATGTGTAGCACTTATTAATCAAAAAAATTTATGGAACATGTTTTTTTTGTTGTTTTTTAAGATATAGGGTGTCAAATATTTGAAAATTTCTTCCATATGGTTTTGTATAAAACCGGAGAAAATTGAAAAATAACATTTCGGCGGCCATTTTGAAATTAGGTATTTTCCAAATATTTGATAACCTGTATCTTAGAAAACAACAACAACAAAATCATGTTTCATAAATTTTTTATGTAACAAGTGCTACACATTCAAAATTTAAATATTCCAAAAATATGTGATTTGACGTATTTATCAACTTATATATTTTATTAAAATAGTCGTATCGCACCGCCAATAACTACTTCTTCATTTATTGATAGTAACAATTAATTTCACAAATATGACAAATATCATCGACAATTATGAAATTGTTATTAAGTTTAATAATATTGGCGATGTTATTTTTCATGACTTTATAGTGAAGCTTTTTGATTAAATTATAAGTAATATACAGTGGTGCAAACAATTACTTGTACACGACCTTTTTTCTAATATTCCCACGATTTTTTTGCCTGAAAGAAGAGACACCCTTAATTGATTGTAAAAAAATATAATTGTTTGTACCGTTAAAATTATAGTATATAAAGGGGTTTTCAATAAGGATGCTCGATTTTTAAGGGTCGCATAAATCTGGTTGAATTTGCTGGATGGCTGGATTGACTTTGAGGGCACCTAGAAGAAATCTAGGAAAAAGTCACCACCGCACGAGATAACTATGCCCTCAAATCGTTCGTGCAAAATGTTCATCATGGCATGCACATATCGTCGGTATCCTAATAATTCAGTTTAGGCAACAAAAATGGCAATGCCACTGTATTTGAAAATAAAATTTGATGTTCAACGCTATAACCTTTCATGGTGATTTGCCAAACTACATATATTGAACAATTCATAACAAATTTGACAAATGTTGCTTTAACAACATGGTCGCTATAATCTAAAATTTCGAGCGACCCTATTGAAAGACACCGTTATACATATATATTGAGCAATTTTGAAGCAGTTCTAAAATTTTCAGTTTTCTTTTCTCTTTCCTGTAATCAATTTTACTACCGATTTTTTGACAACTTTTTAGGAAGACTGTAACAAAATAAATATCGGATTCCTAAACCAATTACAAATCAGCCTAAATTTAGGAGTGTTGTAGGACAGTATATTTCCCATAGATACCACTTTAACCTAAATTCGTGCATACGTTACGTTAAATAGGATCATCAAAATATTTTTTTGATATACCGCTTTCGAATAAAACAAAAAAATGTTAACATCTCTTATTCATTTAACAATTTCAATCCTCATAATAAGAATAAAAACAAGTCAATCAAAAATACAAAAAGCGTTTTAAAATATTTTTCGAAATTTTTTAAAATTAAAAAAAGCAATATTAGAATTTAAGAAAGCATCTAATTTTTTTTTTGTCTACACACCTCCCGTCCCAGAATTAAGTAATTCAAAAAAAATGACAACTTTCTATTTTATAATTTCTTGTCTTGTTTTACATTATTGATGAAAATGACAAACAAAAAAACACAATATAAAACGTCCTTTAATTAAAAAAAAAAAACAATGAAAATTAAAAATATATAGATTAAATATAATAAACTAAATAAATAAAATAATTTAAAGAAAAGTAATATAAAGAAACTAAAAAAAAAAAACTAAATCACCATATCAAAGCTTTACTGTGATGCGAAAGACTGAAATGATTAATAAAATAAATTATAATAATAAAATTAAATTAAAAAAAAAAAAATATATATATTTTGGAACCAAAATAAATTAATTAAAAAAAAAAAATATATTTTTAATTCCTGCTAAAAAAAAATAAATAAAACGTAAAGAATTTTATTGTTCAATTAATATTTAAAAATTAAATCGAAATTTTTGAAAGAATTCCATTTTTTAAAATTAAATTTAAAAATTAAATTAAAATAAAAATATTTTTAAAATTTAAATACAAACAATACTTCGTAAACCAAGTATTAATTAATTTCATTAATGTTCTTTTTTTTTTAAAATTAAATTGCAACAAACAGTAATAAATATAAAAGTAATATTACCTAGCTTATGGTTTAAGAGAGCATAATATTCTAATAAAATAAAAATAAATAAATGGAATCGACTGAAATTTTTTTAAATAGAAATATATATATATATATATGTATATATATATATATATATATATATATATATATATATATATATATATATATATATATATATATATATATATATATATCCGTATATTAATAAAAATATTCGCATCAATTAAATATATGTACATAAAACTAAATATAAAACTGTAGTTCTCCAAAAATAATATAAAATAAATTAATAAAAAATGTATAGTGCGCGAAATATTAATAGAAATAAAATAAAAAAAATTGATTATTATACCACGATCCGCAAGTAGCAGGTTTACCTCACAACTTTATAAATATGTGAAATATAAGAACCATAGACCGAACTAAGACCGAAGACAAAAAAGGTACACTCAGACGGTTCGACAGTTACTGCAAGATCACGGTGTGCGGGAAGCCAAAAAGCTCTACTGTGTCATAATCCATTAAACAGAAAATCGTACCTGATCATTTAACAAAGAAATCGCGAAAAAACGCGATTTTTTTTAATTTTTATTGAAAATATCATTTCTGCGGCCAATTTAAAAAGGAAGTAATTAAAGATGATACAACTTTTATACTTTTTTTCTTAATCTGCATTCCTTTATCTACAAAATGAACCCTATATCAATATTTTGGCGATACAGTGCCGAAAATCAAAATATTCCGCCTAATTTGCTTGAAACAATACTAACTCAAGGTCGCTGTGTACGAAAAGGGGAAAGAAATTTGCCAAATAGGTATACTGAATTCAATAAAAATTTAACCATTTTACACAGAATCAAAAATGGATCGAAATTAAACAGGTTAGAAGAGCTAGAAATTTACAAAAACAAAAAAAAACAACAATTTACTTGATTGATTGATTGATCAGAATGTACGACCAAGCCTAAGCAAGACTCCCGGATGACGCCTGGCCCTCCGTACACTCTTTACACACAACAAGACCGAAGGAAAGGAAAGGTATGTTAGCATTAAAGACTCGACCCGGTTCGATTTTTTTTTTGACACTTGTTAATCACAAGACAACACAATTTATTCTAATACAGCGTCCCTCTGTTGTAACCACAAGATCTGAAAAGCTTTTTAATTTTTTTTTTTTTTTATTATTAATTATTAGTCTCTACTATTACTCCCATCGGCGGTTGTGCGGTGGGAGGGGCGAGATTTTTGTTCCATCATCATGTTGACAAGCGGTCACCCAAATTTGTAATAACCAGGATGGGAAAAATTCATGTATTTTTTAAAAAACTACAAATCATTTGATTTTTTTAATTTAAATCAACTTTTTATTTTAAATTAATTTTGCCAGTAAAAATTAGATGTAGCTTATAACTCCTGCGAAAATTTAGTTATAGATCTTCGTATAAATCGCGTCGTCCATAATTTCGAAACTGAGTTTATCTCTTTAATATTCAAAACAGACGGCGGTTTAATAAATCCGACTAAGCTAGTCCCATACTCAAAACTGAGGTTGACATACCAGGACTGAACTTGAAAAATTCACTAAATTCGTTTTATTAAATCGTTGTATGTCAAGGGTATAAGGATAACATTCAATAAAAGCAGATCCACTTAAATAATGGATTAAATTGCATAAAAAAATAAAAACTGATCTAAATACAGGTTGATTTACATCAGATAAATTGCCACCCTGCGTTAAATATTAATAATTTTTATTATGTTTACTTATTATGTCAGAGTTCGTTATTTCACGACAGAATTCGATTTGTCAAATGTCAAAATTCGATAAATCATTTCAGAATTCGCTATATACTGTTAGAATTCGATATATCTATCAGAATATGTGTAGCATGCAAGAATTCTATATATTATGCCAGAATTCGATATATCATGTCAGAATTCGATATATCATCAAAAAATTCGACATATCATATCCGAATTCTCTACGTGTGTTTAATATTATAATTCGAAATATTATGTCAGAATTTGATATATAATCCCAGAGCTTGCTATATATTGTCAGAATTCGATGTATCTGCCAGAATATTATATAAGTTGATATGTCGGAATTCAGAATATCATCATAAATCATCTCAGAATTTGACATATCCTGTCAGAATTCTGTTTCCTTATTATGTCAGAATTCGTTATATCACCACAAAATTCCATTTGTCAAATGCCAAAATTCGATAAATCATCTCAGTATTCGCTATATCTGTCAGAATATAGCATGTAAAAATTATATATATTACGCCAGAATCCGACATATCATGTCAGAATTTGATATATCATCACAGAATTCGACATAATATCATATCCGAATTCTGTACGAGTATAATATCATAATTCGAAATATCATGTCAGAATTTGATATATCGTTGATATGTATATGTTAGAATTCGGAATATCGTGATAAATCATCTCAGAACTTGATATATCCTGTCAGAATTCTGTTTACTTATTATATCAGAATTCATTATATCACGACAGATTTCGATTTGTCAAATGTCAAAATTCGATAAATCATCTCAGAATTCGCTATATACTGTTGGAATTCGATATATATCTGTCAGAATATAGCATGTAAGAATTCTATATATTATGCAAGAATTCGATATATCATCTTAGAAGTTGCCATATATTGTCAGAATTCGATGTATCTGTCAGAATTTGATATATCGTTGATATATGTTAGAATTCGGAATATCATCATAAATCATCTCAGAATTTGATATATCCTGTTAGAATTCTGTTTCCTTATTATGTCAGAATTCGTTATATCACGACAGAGTTCGGCATATGTATTATGTAAGGATTTAAAATAGCATATATATGTATATATAATAGGATTCGATACATCTTTCAGAATTTGATATATCATGTCAGAATTTGCTATATACTACCAGAATTTGATGTATCTGTCAGAATTATATCGAAATTCACACAGGATGTAAATTCGTTTATTGTCTCCGAATTCAACTTGTTATATCCGAATTATATACATCATGTGGGAATTCGAAACATCATGTCAGAGTTCGGTATATCATCTCAAAATTCGGTACAATCTGTAAGATTCGTTAAATTGACAAGTTATGTCAGAATTCGATATATTATTTAAATTTTGCATATGTCGGAATTCGAAATACCACGTCAGAATTCGATATAAACCATCTCAGAATTCGATAGATACTGACAGAATTTGATATATCTGTCAGAGTTTGATGTACGTTGACAGAATCCCATTATCTAAGACACAGCAACAGTCTATAAACAGCTTCAAAATAAATTACAGGTAACCCTCGTATAACACGGTGATTACGTTCCACCAAAACACCGAGCTAACCAAAACCATGTTATCTGAAACTAGAGTTTCATGCAAAACATTAGGTTCCGCTCGTTTATTTTCGTTACATTGTAAGTTACCGTCAATTCTAGTAGTTTAAAAGTAGTTCATCCAAATCATTGATAGTCATATTAGTGAATCACTTCTTATCGAAGAAATATGCCATTTCTAAAATTTGAACTTGTGTTTAATTTTGAATGGATGGAATAAGATTTGTTTTGAGAAGCGTAGCGGACCATTAGGCTTTCCAACACGCATTGAGCGTGGACGACAACAACTCTCTTACTAATAAAGCAATGATGTCCACACATTTCATAATAGAAAGTTCTTTTCCAGCCTCGGACCCCGACATATTTGTATCAGATTCCATTTGATCCATAATGTATTGAAAAGTACGACGAATTAATTTGAAGTCGCATTGGGTGGCAAATAAATTATTTCCACGTTTGGATGACTCAATTCTCTTAGATATCCGGGTGCCTTATCCAAAATTAATAGAACCTTGAAAACCTTAAAAGTAAAATTTTTTCGTTTAATCTATTCGACTACTTGAGGCACGAATCGGTTTGGGAACCAATCAGTAAACAATGCAACAATGAAACTGATTCTTTTTAATGACACGCCAAAAAACGGATAAACTGGATTTATCTTCAAGAGAGGATTCAATGTCCAATAAATAACCACTGGTTTGGTAATAAAATCTCCTGACGCATTACTGCATAGAAGTACGGTTACTCTGTCCTTCGTGACCTTATATCCAAGAGCAGACTGAGCATTTTTTGAGATAAACGTTCGTTTTGGCATTTTCTTTCACACCAAACTCGTTTCATCAGCGTTAAATACGTGGTCAGACGTATAGCCAAAAGCTAAATTAACAAATTTCATTGCTGAGGACTAAAATTCAAACAGAAGCATATTATATGAGATTATATGATTCAAACAGAAGCGTATTATATGACCTTGGTCTGTCGTGATAATTTTCGGAATTCCGAACCGTGAGAACCATCCTGAAATTAAGTTCTTAGCCACCGTCTCCGCCGTAATGTTCGGGATTGGAATTGCCTCGGGCCACCTTGAATAACGATCGATTATGGCCAGACAATAATTATGCCCGTCTGATGTTGGCAATGGACCGATTAAGTCAACGTTGATATGATGAAATCGTAACAGTTGTTAGAACTTCTGATCGATTGTGTTTGGTAACTTTCGATCGTTGACACGCCACACAAATTTTTACGAACGTCTGACAGTCTTTACGCATGCCTTTCCACACGAATCTTTCCTGCACTAGGTGCTGGGTACCCCTCACTCACGGATGTGACAGGTTGTGGACACCCTCGATTACCGTAGTCCTGAATCTTGGCGTAACGTAAGGACGAACATTACCATTAAAGACATTACAATATAGTCGCTGGTTGGAACCTGGTACGTTTATAGCTTCTAGGCTCAATGTGAGGTTATCGTCGTTCAACACGGATGCCAGTTCACTGCATTTTTGTTGATCCAAAGCCAATTCGTTGTAGTCAAACGGTTGCGTGGTATTTAACGCGTTGATTCATGATAAAAAATCGGCTGATACATTCGATGATCCAGATATATGTCGAATATCTGTGGAAAACTGCGACACAAAATCCAAGTGGCGGATCTGCCTTGGAGAAGCCTTGTCCAACCGCTGCTTAAATGCAAAAACGAATGGCTTGTGATATAGGGTTCATTTTGTAGATAAAGGACTACAGATTAAGAAAATAGTATAAAAGTTGTATCATCTTTAATTTCTTCCTTTTTAAATTAGCCGCAGAAATGATATTTTCAATAAAAATTAAAAAAATCGCGTTTTTTCGCGATTTCTTTGTTAAATGATCAGGTACGATTTTCTGTTTAATGGATTATGACACTGTAGAGTATGTATTTATATTTTGGCATTTTAGACCAACTTTTTTCGGCTTCCCGCACACCGTGAAGAGTAAGAACACACATGCATCGCTTCCACTTTATGACTCAATCACCCATTCAATAAAAAAAAAGCCTTAAAAATGATGGCCGATATTGATCCCCCTTGTATCGATATACAATCAGAGCATAACTAGCATCACTGTATCCAATACTCCTTGATGTATTTTAGAAAGCCATATTGTATGGCTGATTTTGTTGCTAATTTTCAAAATTGACTTATTAAATATTTAGTAATAATGAAAATATTAAGTCTGACCCTTTAAAATTTTCTGTTGCTTCTTTCATATCGAAGGGTTTTCAATAACGTATGAATTCTATTTCTATCCCATTGATGAGCGGAGCCAAGTAGATTCTCAAAATCGTCTTTCTTCCATTTTATAGTAAATACTGCGAAACATTCGATTCTTTTAATTTTATCTATTCCAATACTACAAGATCAAACTCAAACAAGTTAATGATTTACAATGGGATGCGGATGAAATAATGAAAATTTTAACTGACAAGGATTTATCTTATTTAAAAAAACGATTACATAAATCTGGAGATGTCATCCTTTAATTCCGTTCTTTATATTATATTATATTATAGGTATATAGAAGAAAATTCACATTTTTACTGGATTTATAATTAGTGTTTGCACACACATGGGGAACACCATAAACTATATGTAGCTCTATGAACTAAATATTATTCGCACATAGCAATAAAAAATTAATAATCGCCAAACTGATTCAAACATGTCCACAGATTTAAATTGTTTCTATATATTTCGCAGCTATAATAATAGTAATTTATAATGTATAATTAACAAAAAAGATGGTGAATATTATAAAAAACATTGCTTTTAATTGTATATTTTTTCCGGGGGTAATAAATGGCTTTTAAAAATACCGCTTTAAGAGAAGAGATTTATCGCAATGTAGTAACTATTTTCAACTTAACGCCCATTATCATTTTTATCTCTAATTAATTTTAATTTTTGTCAGCTATAACCTTCTAAAATTTGCACCTTAATATTTGTTAATATTAAATCCCTGGAACTGACAATAAAACAATTTTATTTGTTTCTTCCTTTGAAATTTTTTAGGTTTTCCCATAATTTTCTATTCACCATAGACTGAATAAATTTCTTTTTAAAAATTAATAAAATTAAAATAAAAACATCGATATATGTATGAAACGATAACTTAAAAAATAGTATTATCATAGTTTTTTCAGGAAAGGCTTTGAAGTTACGAAATTTGAACAAAATAGTATTAAAAAAATTTGTTCCAATATAGTGCAGGCGGACGTTTAGATAAGAACTAATAATTAGATAAATCGATAGAACTCCGTTATAAAATTTCAGGCAATAAGACGATAATTATGTTTAAGCTCGGTACTTATCGTTTTTATTTTATTTTTTTTTATTTTTTATTTTTTTCATGCACTGAATATAAATCTAAATAATTAAAAATATTTTTGTTTATTTTCATTAATTACAAAAACGAAAAAAATCACATTTAATTTTAAGTAACTTTCACGAAGCAAATGTCTTTGGTAGTGCCAAACAAAAAAAAAAAAAAATTAAATAAATAAATAAATAATAAATTAAATATAAAATAAAAAATATTTACTACAAATTAAAAACAACAAACATAATTAAATTATAAAAATATATATTTATTATTATATTATATATTAAACTATAGATTTTTGTATTGACGAAATAAACTAATAAATATTGTAAATTTATAAAAATGGTATATTAATGTATATATATATATATATATATATATATATATATATATATATATATATATATATATATATATATATATATATATATATATATATATATATATATAATATTTATTTAACTCTTTATTTATTTTTTATATATACAACAAAATTAAAAATATAAACAGTTCTATTTAAAACAAAATAAATTACTATTAAAGTTTTTTTATTAATAATAATTGTTTAATAATACTAAAAAAATATTTTTGTACCAAATAAAAATAAATTATTAAAATAATATTGGTGTCATTATTATTATTATATTATTATTATAAACAATTATTTAATAAATTAAATTTTTATTTTTTATTTTTAAATTGAATTTAAAAAATAAAATTACAAATCTATTTAAGAAGAATATTATTATTTATATATGAGTATTATATAAAAAAAAATATTTATATCAATAAATAAAATATAATTAAATATAAAAATTTATTTATTATATATATAAATATATATATATATATACAAGGTGATCTTCAGCGACATTTTTATATTGAAAAAAGCGGTAGAAGACAAGATTCTAAATAAAAAATGGTTCTACGAATTTTTGAAATTTTCTATCGTTACGCCATTGTAACCCGTCAAATTAGTAAAATATAATTTTTTCAAATATTTGTTTTCGTTATTTCGACTTCGACTTCGATAATTTTAATTTTTTCGGTTAAATTTTGCCAATTTAACGGAATATAACGGCCTAATGATAACGAATCTCAAAAAGCCATATTAATATTTTTTATTCAAAATCTTTTCCTGTACCATTTAAAGGAAGGATACAATGTCGTCAGTGGCAGATACTCTGTATATATATATATATTTAAGTGCAGTAAATTCAACACAAAAATAAGTTGGAATTGCCTTAATAAACTTTCTGATCAAACAGAATAATGAAATTTATACCAAAATTTTGATTATCCCGGTTCCAGAAAGAAAGAAATTTCTTAAGGTATTTTCGACTTGTTTTTTTGGATTAGGAATCAGCTCTTGAATTTTCTGCATTTAAAAACTAGGACGTATATTAATACAGGACGATACAAAATTGAGCACACAAAACTATATAGAGTGATTCTTTGTTGAAAGCTAATATATTTTAAGAATTAAGTAATTATAGTTAGAAATAATCATAATTTAGACACAAAAATAATTCTGGATTTTTCCTTTAAAAGAAATGAAATTTTGATTTAACCAAATTGTTTCTTTTGCTTGAGAGTGCATTCGGTAACTTCCAAGGCCTAATTTAAAAACAATCTTACAAGAGATATTAGAAATTCAGAAGCTCAATATAAATATTATTAAGTCATTTCTAATTAGTTTTTGACATAAAAACACAATTTATAGTTTTGTGTACTCAATTTTGAGACACCCTGAAAATATATAAATTAACAGTTTCTACATTTTTAAAACTGAAATAATTAAAAAAAAAAAATATATATATATATAAATAACAATAATAAATCTCTAAACAAAAAATGAATTAAATATATATTTATTAAATAACCATAAAAAAACCATGAAAATGTATTTGTATTCGAAAAAATAACAACAAAAAACAGGAAAAACGCTTTTTATTTTTGTCTTCCTATATACCCGAATATTGGTTGTACATACAATAGGAATTTAGAGAAAATCTGATTTCTCAATTCCTATTTTATGAGTAAAATTCGGGTAGTTTGGCCCTTCTAACAGTTTGAATAATAAAATTCTCTATTTATACAAATATAGAGAATTTTGTAATTTGATTGAAACCACCGTTGGCATTTGTTTACAGGTTGTGTTTTCTTACAAAAATATTTATGCAACAAATTTTCTATACTTTCTCTTCAAATGTTTAAAATGTTAACAATCTCACTTAAACTCAACTTCACTTTACTATCACTCATACAATATCATGGATTTTTTAACCATTTCTGGTGTTATCACTTTGTATCACTTTGTTTGGGATCATCAACAAAAACATTTGTGCCACGACGTTTAAATTCAGCGACCCAAAAATGGAGGTGCCAATACAGCAAACTTTCCAGCTCATCTACTATATACAACTTATGAGGTATAACAGAGCATTCACAATGAAAAAAGTTTTTACTCTTTACTTACAGGAAATTCATACAAACCTGTAAGTCAAAAGTAAAATATAAAGGGCTGAAACCTCACACGAGGTGATCAGAACTTCGGTCTTTGGGGTATCTTCAATGGGGATAACATTCACCTGTATCATAAAGTTGGTGTGACAGTTTTGACAGTATTTATTTCAGTATTGCCGCCCCGGTGGCACAGTGGTAAGCATGCTTGCTTTAAGCTCCGGAGGTTCCGGGTTTGATTCTCGGCGGGTGATGAAAAAATCACGGCTGGTTAATGTTGGATCAATGAATTAATTACTCATTATCCGTTAAAAAAAACAAATTACGAAACTTCATCATGAAGCGGCCAAATCCCTCTATGGGATGTAGCGACAGCGAAAAAAAAATAGCCAAGTTCCACCCTACTTGGCCATATTCCAGAACTTCATCCAAAACTCATTTTAGAATTCCATTTCCAATACAAAAGTCGAATTTCATCATAATCGGTTGAGAAATGGGCAAGTTCCATCATACTGGGCCATATTCCAGAACTAATCCAGAAATCATTTTCAAATCCCAGAACTTCATTCAAAAAACATGTTAGAATCCCATTTCCAATACACATTTCGAATTTCATCATAATCGGTTGAGGAATGGGCAAGTTCCATCATAATTGGCCATATTCCAGAACCTCATCCAAAACTCATTTTAGAATCCCATTTCTAACACACATGTCGAATTTCATTATAATCTGTTGAGAAATGGGCAAGTTCCATCATACTGGGCCATATTCCAGAACTAATCCAGAAATCATTTTCAAATCCCAGAACTTCATTCAAAAAACATGTTAGAATCCCATTTCCAATACACATTTCGAATTTCATCATAATCGGTTGAGGAATGGGCAAGTTCCATCATAATTGGCCATATTCCAGAACCTCATCCAAAACTCATTTTAGAATCCCATTTCTAACACACATGTCGAATTTCATTATAATCTGTTGAGAAATGGGCAAGTTCCATCATACTTGGCCATATTCTAGAACTTAATCCAGAAATCATATTGGAATTCAAGAACTTCATCCAAAAAACATTTTAGAATCCCATTTCCAATACACAAGTCGAATTTCATCATAATCGGTTGAGAAATGGGCAAGTTCGATCCTACTTGGCCTTATTCCAGAACTTCATCCAAAACTCATTTTAGAATCCCATCTCTAACACACATGTTAAATTTCATAATAATCGGTTGATAAATAGGCAAGTTACATCATATAAAAAATTTGTTAACTACTCACTACATTCTAATCCAACCCCAACTCAACCAGCAAATTGGTGCCCATTTGTCAACCGATTATGATGAAATTCGACATTTGTATTGGAAATGGAAATCTAAAATTAGTTTTGGATGAAATTCTTGAATATGGCCAAGTATGATGGAACTTGCCCATTTCACAACTGATTATGATGAAATTTGACATGTGTGTTAGAATTGGGAGTCTTAAATGAGTTTTGGATGAAGTTCTAGAATATGGCCAAGTATGATGGAACTTGCCCATTTCTCAACCGATTATGATGAAATTCGACTTGTGTATTGCAAATGGGATTCTAAAATGAGTTTTGGATGAGGTTCTGGAATATGGCCAATTATGATGGAACTTGTCTATTTTTCAACCGATTATGATGAAATTCGACATTTGTATTGGAAATGGGATTCTTAAATGATGGATGAAGTACTGGAATATAGCCAAATAGGATAGAACTTGGTTATTCCTTACCCGATTGTGCGTTGTAACTGGGATTCTAAAATGAGTTTTGGATAAAGTTCTGGAATATGGTGAGTTACACGGTTAGAAATATCAGTATAATTTTGTATACTACTTTCGGTATAAAGTTCTCGAATACGATTTTTCGTGTTAAATTGGATGCCTGTTCCCATGTTACGGAAGCTTTTGACCTATTTGGCTGTTGTTGTATAAGTAAATATATGTTGGTTAAAATAGAAATCAATACTGCCAAAACTGTCACACCAACTTTATGACATTATCGAATATACCAAAGACCGAAGTTCTGATCACGTCGTGAGGTTTCAGCATTTGTATAGATTGTTTTCATCACCTGACTAATCTTACATTTTTTCTCATACACTATCCAACTGAATGTTGCATCCTCTAAAATATGAGTGCCGACGAATTAATTTTACACATAGGTATATTTTATCATTTCAATCCTACCTCCAATTAGATGACTTGGCGAACTGCAAAATTCGGTATGTGTACATCTCAAGATAAAACAAGAAAGCCAATTGCTTCAATCAATACCTACGCAATGAACCAATTACCCAAGATACTTGCTTTGCAATATAACTCACACAGAATAGCTTATTGAAGCAAAATGTCATTGCCCTTTCTGAACCAAAATTGTAACTTAATACTAGCCGAACAAGAGTTCTTATCCAATTGAACTTGCATCTTACTACAAACTGTTATGCAAGAGCTCTAATTTTCAACTCTGTGAGTGAATAGGCCATTTATGCCTGAATAGGCAAGCAAATTTTTCATATCGCACCCGAGAATCATAACTAAAATTAAGCTCGAAAGTGAGTTTGGCCGTCTATAAGGAAGGATGTAAGACTCTGGCCACTAGCTGAATCCTGTAATCTGCGTCAAACACGTGTATAAATATCCTCCTATAGAACTAAAAAAACAACGAGATATGAAAACCCTAGTATGGAACACGATAGCTCCAAGGTGAAATTCCAAATTGGAATTGAATAAGTATTCCCGTCCATTAAAATTTTTGTTCCTACAGAGGAGAATATATTTTATATGGATATTATGTAAATTCAAGTACTGTGTATTCGTAATTTCTTTCAGAATAGAATCTAGTGATTGGTTCAAAACAACTGACAAGATTCATCATTCATTATAAAAGGCGGGAGTAAATTGACCAAAAACAAAAAAAATATTTTGGAAGGATTTAAAAATATAAAAAACATTTATTTAATATTTTTTATAGATAAATGATGGATTTATTATGTAACTGCAAAAATGAACACATCGAACGAATTAAAACACACGCCACGGTATAGGTTTGTTGCTGGTGACGAGAAAGGGGTACGGAATATTGACTAATAAAGATGGCCCAGGAAAAAGTCTTCAACAAGCAGAGGTAGGTATATTTTATTTTAATTTGCTTTTAATATGTTCCACCTATATCAAAACTTATTCACTTTATTTGTTAAAATATCTAATGTAATCCTCAATTAGTGCCGTGCTACAGAATCTGATGTTCTAAATTCGAAGAGCGGCCTAACTCGGTCATATAATAGCCAGTATCAAAGTTATTTGTGCATGCTCAATTTCTAATGCAACGTAATAAGTTCACAACAAATACATTAAACCATCCACTATTTCAGAGGATGGTTTAATGTATTTGTTGTGAAATTTATAGAATTTTAGTATGTCGGTGAGCTGAGATACAGTCCCTTGAAGTCAGAAAATATTTGTTGGCCGGCACAGATGAATATAGCATTAGATAGAGGATGGTTTAATGTATTTGTTGTGAAATTTTTAGAATTTTTGTATGTCGGTGATCTGAGATACAGTCCCTTGAAGTCAGAAAATATTTGTTGGCCGGCTCAGATGAATACAGCATTAGATAGAGGATGGTTTAATGTATTTGTTGTGAAATTTATAGAATTTTTGTATGTCGGTGAACTCTGATACAGTCCCTTGAAGTCAGAAAATATTTGTTGGCCGGCACAGATGAATATAGCATTAGATAGAGGATGGTTTAATGTATTTGTTGTGAAATTTTTAGAATTTTTGTATGTCGGTGATCTGAGATACAGTCCCTTGAAGTCAGAAAATATTTGTTGGCCGGCTCAGATGAATACAGCATTAGATAGAGGATGGTTTAATGTATTTGTTGTGAAATTTATAGAATTTTTGTATGTCGGTGAACTCTGATACAGTCCCTTGAAGTCAGAAAATATTTGTTGGCCGGCACAGATGAATATAGCATTAGATAGAGGATGGTTTAATGTATTTGTTGTGAAATTTATAGAATTTTTGTATGTCGGTGAACTGTGATACAGTCCCTTGAAGTCAGAAAATATTTGTTGGCCGGCACAGATGAATACAGCATTATATAGAGGATGGTTTAATGTATTTGTTGTGAAATTTATAGAATTTTTGTATGTCGGTGATCTGAGATACAGTCCCTTGAAGTCAGAGAATATTTGTTGGCCGGCTCAGATGAATACAGCATTAGATAGAGGATGGTTTAATGTATTTGTTGTGAAATTTATAGAATTTTTGTATGTCGGTGATCTGAGATACAGTCCCTTGAAGTCAGAGAATATTTGTTGGCAGGCTCAGATGAATACAGCATTAGATAGAGGATGGTTTAATGTATTTGTTGTGAAATTTATAGAATTTTTGTATGTCGGTGAACTGTGTGAGGTCATTTAGCCTTACCGCACAAAAACGATTTATGGAAGTCTAGCTTTAAAATACTCTCAAATCTTTGTTAAGCTTAGACTGTGACCCCTATATAAAAATAACACTGTAAGATAATTTCCAGACTAGAAAGTTGTTTGGTTGTTGAAACTCTGGATTCATTCAGTGTGGTTTGGGAAATCTCATATTCTCAAACTCTTTGTTTACGTTTGAATAAAATCCAGACTCCCATGCATCTTTCTTGTTTGGTAAGGTTAAATGCTGACAGCAGAATTTGTCTTTAAGTTTTATTTTGACACTCAGCTTCTCGCCTAGGTAGGATCTAGATAGGAATATTGTGACCAGACATTCTGGTTTCTCTGGACAAGTTTTGGATTTTCAAACTTCTGTGGGCATCCAGCAAAATGTCTTACATTGTCCTGGTTTCTAGATAATATTTAAATTCCTAAATTTCTTAGCGGCAATACAAAATTCAGGAGGGACCAGAAAAAATAATAATTTCAACAAAATTTAACTCGGAACTCCAGCCGAAGTGTATTAGGAGCTATTTACGTAGAATCGGCTTAACATCCCCGAAATAAAATTTCACTCAAATAGATCGACAAATGTATGGGGGCCATTCGGTGCTGGAGGTGAAGAAAATTGTCTGGCCAACCCTGTGCATGGAAAAACAAAATTGGCAAATCTGAATTTTTATTTATGGTATCGGATCATAATACCATTAGTACGAGTAGTATTCCAAAATCTTTCTTGTCATTGGGCCATGTTTTATTTTAACGGGCTTGTTCCATCCATTTGATGCTGGAGACTGAGAAGAAAATCTGAATTAGCTAAGTATGTATATACAAATAAACTTGGTGATATTGGCGATATTTTCATTTAAAGTTTGAACTCAAAAATATCCTAAATTTGAGAGCCATCGTTTAATTAAGAAATCCGACTCCAGATGAAATGGCCGAACGAAATTGCCAGAGCCGGAATTAATAAACTTTATATTAAGAACTATTTAAACTTTCTAAAGAATCGACTTATAAATTATATTGCCTCTAGTTCCATTTAAAGCTATGGAGACAGTACACTGCCTGGAATGGTTGTGTATAGTATGTAAGAAAAAAGAAAAATTGGTGAAACAATATTTCTGATAAACGCAATATTTCTTGACTTTAGCTTTTATTTTATTTCACAAATCCGACCCCCGAATGAGGTCCCCCAACAAATTTTCAAAGCGTGAATAATTCGTTTTATATTAGGAAATACTGATAGAATCACTGAATAACGTGGCCTATTTAATGCTGGAACCTATAGAAATGTAATATAGGCATGTGGTACTATATTCTAGTTTTTCCGGGGAATTGGGAATTGATTTATTGTGAGTTTTTAGGGTAATTTGTTTATTTTTCGAAAGCATACTGAGTAATTGATTCGCGTGAATTTTGTCCTAAATCTGTCCTAAAATCTTCAATAAAAATTATTATTTACATGGATTAGTGTAAAAGCAGAAACTCTCGTTATAACGAATTTTATTAATAAGTATAAAAAAAATAATTTAAGAATCATATGTAATACATAATACAGATGTTTAAGTAAGACGTTACGTTTTTTAATTTCTTTATAAATAATATAGCGGATTAGAGTGTTTAGAACAACCATGTTTGATACGATTTCACCCAATATATACCAAGTATTATGAAAAAATGATTTTCCCGATTTTCTTGAGAAAATCCTAGGAAGCTGATACCAAAGTGGCCTTTATACAAATTTGGCATATAACCTAAGCTATCCAAATCTAGTTTCAGTTTTGAAAAAAATAGGGGATTAGGGTGTTTAGGACAATCATGTTTGATACGATCTCACCCAATAAATATATCAAATATTATGAAAAAATGATTTTCCCGATTTTCTTGAGAAAATCCTAGGTAGCTGACACCAAAGTGGCCTATCCTCGGATTTTTTGCGTTCGAAATATTCTTTCATCCTCCTAGATGTATCCCTATAATCATTTAAACATTGATCGAGTATTGCGATATATTTAAGGGGATCTATATTTCCATCGATTTTAATGATACATTCAACTTTCTGAGAAGTATTTAAAGCATCATTAAGCGATGCACCGCCACTGTTTTTATTTTTGGCAGACAGAGAAACTTCGAAACCGGAAATGTTTTAAAATAGTGCAGATTATCAATAATAACGCAATTTGAAATTACTATGCAATCATATCAATCAAATATAATATTGCGCAAAATTACATACAACGTTATACAGATTGAAAGGAATTACAAATATTGCCCAAAGGAATTTTATATCTATTTATGGATTTTATGATTATGTATATTGTATAAAACTGTTTGTACAGTGACACACTATTGTGAATGAGCGCATGCTCAAAATAGGGTGTCCCAAAATTTCGGAAATAAATCACTTTCAAACACGCTGAATTTACTATATCATCACACCAAACATTAAAATTCCAAAACGCTTTTCGTTTTTCCTATAAATGCTCTTTAGCTGATGTAAATCTTTTGGCTACGTTCCGGTTGCTTAATTGTGATTTCTTTTTTGCTTTTCCGGCCGTTTTTAATCGCTTACTTAATTAACCGCATTCTAAAATCCATTTCTCCAATCTCTTTCTGAAAATCCAAATCGATATTAATTAATTATCCCTAATTGCTACATTAAAATTAAACTAAAGAATTATTTAAATTCTGAAACCCTCCTGACTGATAAATAGGTTGGCAGAAACAGGGAAACACAAAATGGTCTCATGCAAAGCCCTAGTGCGATTGTAGAAGCGTAAAAATTCATATTTCATGATATTTTGAACTTTTTAAGTGCTTTATTAGTTCAATAAAGTGTAAACCCACGATACGTAAATAATTGCCAACCTCTCCTTGTTTGATGCTAAATCCATTAGATACAGATTTCATGAAGAAAGAACGAAACAGCGGCACAACAGGCTGGTTTAGTTTACACATATACTTCCTGTGTAGGTCCATTGTTAAGTAGATCCTATACAATTACTTGAAGTGGTTAGTAGCTAATTTCCTTCTCAATCTGTTCATTAATAATTAAAAGCACTGATGAAATTAATGACGTAAACTGAAATCTATGTAATTTGCAGGAAGGTAAAATGAAAATCGACATTCTAATAATAACTAGTAGTTCTTTTTAGCTATAAAATTCATTTTTCCTTCTCTCCTACATGTATATTTGTTTTCTATACATCGTATTTCCTTTTTTCATAATGAGTACATTTTCCATTCATTTGTATGTTGAAGTTTTTGCACTATTACTTGGAAGGTAAACGAACTTTTGCGACATAGAGTATTCCATATATATATATGTATGTATAATATTCAATTATTTAACGACGCCGCCGCGACACTCCTAGATTTATAAAGAAATGAGTTAAATATATCTAAGCATCTCTGTTCTACTCACATAATATTTTATTGATTTTAGTATGTACTACAAAATACAGAATAAAAGTTTACTACTCTCTATATTGTTTATATGTGTATGGATATAAGCATGTATAAAACTAATACATATCTGCGTATTATATACAGATACGTTTAAACACACAAAACGGATTTATTCACATCTCTCCTATATATTGGGCCATTGACCGTGTATTGCGCACTATGGTAACGCGCATAAGAAACAAAAGTACACGTATACGTTATCCTTAATATACATAAACGCAATTGTAGTATGTAGTAGTAAAACATAACCGGAAATATTACATATAATATTCAAACACGGTGGTATAAAGTAATTGGTAGCCGGAGAAAAGGGATGGGAAATGCTGTTCGAAAACAATTCGAGACAGAATTTGATCGATATTTGGCGGTAGAGAATTTATACAAAAAAAAAAAAAATTCGTTTTGTTTTATGTAAATGCACGGTTCGATTTAAGTATGATATGCTGTGCTTTTACAATTTTTTTTGCTAGATAAAGACAAGGTAAACAAATGAAAATGTTACAATATTCAATCAGTTCTCCAGCTAATTATTTGTTGGGACTAAGTAAGCCTTTCATTCACAAGTAAAAGCGCTGATTCAACATTGATTGAAGTGTTCGACCAAGCTTTAAGCAAGATCTTCCGGAGTTATTAATGGCCAGGCCTCACCGAACACCTTGTTACATACAACATAAAGAGGATTTGGATAGGTTTAGTTAATATAAAAGAAATTGACCCGGTTACAGACACACTTTGGCCAATAGTTAGTAACACAATGACGACACATTTCTAAACTACTTTTATGTTTATTAAAATTAAAATTAGAGCTGCACTCTGAAATAATATTTATTAGTTTGCTGAATCAGATTTCTGAGCACTTCTGAAAATCATAATCGTAATTAATACATACCTACTTAATAAATATATAATACTCATAAATTAATTTAAAATTAACGGAATTTTTGAATCGCCCTCTCTTAATATTTTGACATTTGTTTCTTCTTCCCATTTCCTGTTATCACTATCAAACGTTTAACAATAATATAACAACAACTTGACTACCATGATCCCCGGTATAATAAAAATAGAAAACGGTGGTCAGGGAACACTGGTCCAATGGGCCAACCTTTCGGCCCGTGGTCGATCTCCCCAATCTGTACACAGCACCCTGATACCAGCATCAAAAATATTCTCTTCTTTATCTAACAACAATCCCCCAATCGCCCACCATCTTCTTCCCAAATAAATCCAATTTTTTACTCAAAACCACACTGCCCCCCCCCTCCCTCCTCATTTCGCCCTCTTGGTTGCGAGTGAACTCCTCACTACCTTCCTAATACCAAATTTGCCCCGACTTGTCCCTGCCTATTTGCCCGTTTACTCCTCACCAATCCAACGGTCGAGAGGGACAGATCCGATGATCATAGCATGTCGCCCCTTTCAACTAAGGTAACCAGTACTTCTGGTCAACCTTAAAAGAGAGTAAAAATAAGACATCTGGTCGCCTTGTTCACTCGCGAATTTCACCTTCCTAACCTCACATTTAACATAACCAATTTAGATTTACCTATGTCAAGTTACAAATTGTAAGCCATCCATACATCGCAAATCTTAATTGTGCTTTAATATACTTATAACTAATTGATATTTGTTAAAATTAATTCGGCAAGTGAATAACTACCTCCATTAATAAATTTTAATCGAGAATTCCAAAGACATTTATAGTATACGCCCAGATGCAAGTGCATAAAATTTCAGGGGATGGCAATTGCCTGTTTAATCATCAATTGCTTCAGCATGACTCCAGATGTCCATCCTGGTTGATTATATTCGTCAAAATCTTCAAGATTATATACCGACTTTATTGGACTCCATTCAATCCATCTATACTTCGGAAGTGATTACAAGTTACACTGAAAACGAGCTACTGTTAAGGTATAGTTACCCGGAATTAACCCCCGTTCCTTCCACTGTACCCAATACGATGCTTTAATGTATAAAAAAAAATTTCCAGGTATTTATCAGATCTTCGGAACGATGGCTTTTGGGGTGGAGCTGAGTGTCTTTCTGCCACCGCAGAACTGAAGAATGTGAGAATTATTATTCATTACTGTGATACCGACCAACGGGTATCCTTCACTCCGGTCAATGGTAAATATTTACATGAAATTTATATAACGGATCCCATTATGACAGCTTAGAACCCCAATTACTTCCATCATTATCCTTAGCTTCTACTGCACATATTCCCTATGCATACAACGCTTCCGAACACATTCAACCCAGTAACAATCCATATCGACTCACTGAGTCCTCACAACACATTCCCTCCCCCCCCCCCCTGCCTATATCTCCAATTCATTTGGTTTTGGGACCTGGAATATTTGAGGACTGAATAGACCCGAAAAGCGCGACTCAATTGATGATATTCTACTTAAGAATCGGGTAGAGGTTTGTAGCGTCCAAGAAATTAACATTGGTTCTGGTGTCAGTTCGACTGCCAACTACACGTGGTATCTTGCTAATGACCCGAAAACCCACAGATGCGGTGTTGGTATTCTTTTAAAGAAGAAATCATTAATTAAGTCCAAGCGCGTTACATTACTAGGACACAGTTCGAAACTGGGGCGAAATTCTTTTTATCTCTGTCTATGTCCCACCTCACACTTCGCAGATAAATCGGCAAAAATCCTCAAGAATTTTCTCCACCCTTTTTTCGATCATAGATCGATGCCCTAAATCTCGCGATATCGTTCTATTCGGTGATTTTAACGCCCATCTAGGATCCAACGATGCATGGAGTAAGAAGGTTGTTGGTTCACATTTATTCCACAAAGAGTCTAACGAAAATGGTAATTCATTAGGTTTCCTTGCCCGTTCCACCCAACTTTTCATACACACTTCCACCCACCACCGAGGCCTTGCCACTTGGACCAATGGGCATAGCTACTCACAAGTCGATCCCTAGATCTTTAAACCTTTCAATCCTGAAAGATGAGGGAACTAAATCTCAGTACCAAACTATTTTGTCCTCCACCTTCAAAAGATCTCTTTCAGAGTGTAGAACTCCCCGCTATTGGCGATTAATTGTTGAGAGCATCAAAATTTCTGCCCAAACGGTTCTTACGTCTAAGACGCCTTTAACTCCTAAGCGGAGGCAAGCCCTTGCCCAGTTTAAGAGCGCACACTTTAATAGACATAGGCATCCAAACGATCCTGGTGCTCACACCCGTCTACAGAACACCCGACGGTGTTTAAGTACTGCCTATTCTGAGCATAGATCTAGATACTAGAGAATGCCAACAATTTTTCCATAATTTAACTACTTACACACCTACCGATCGACTACGTAAAACCTATTCATTTTTCAAGCAGCATAAACGAGCCAATGCAGGGAGGCTGCAATATATCTCTATTTCCACCTGGCTCAGAGAATTGCGAAAATCTGCAGGTGAATGGTCACCCTTAGAAGAGACAGATTATTTCCCATTAGGGCCTCCTCCCACTCAATATGAAATTAGCTCCACCATATCCTTTCTACGCAGCGGGACATCTCCAGGTACGGATGGGATTCCGATTGAGTTATTTAAGCACGCTCCACCTGATATCATCCAAGCTTTGGATTCCGTCATTGAGCTGGTCTGGATAAATAATGAGCCGCCCTCCGAGTGGCTTGACACCATACAGGTTCCCATTCCGAAGGTAGGGCATCCTAAGGCCATCAGCTACAAAATATACGCCCACTTGTTGTTGAATAGGTTAGACGAGCATTTAAGTTTTCCCTCTTATTACCAGGCCGCTTTTTAGCCAATCGATCCACTGCGGATCATATGTTCACCATTCGCCGTGTTCTTGACGAAGAATGGCGCGCTGGTAACCGCACCTTTGTCCTATCCATTGACCTAGCCAGTGCCTTTGATACTGTACGATTAGACGTCATGTCCGAGTGTTTACAGCAATATGTGCCCCATTACCTGATAAATAGAATCATCAAGGCCTGTTTTTGGGAGCACACTTCCATCAAATGGTTTACCATGTGTACAGAGAGAGTAAAAAAAACAAAGGGGTCCAACAAGGCTGCCCAATCTCCCCCCGAATGTTCATTTTCATCTTAAACGAAGTTTTGCTGACTTTGGTTGATCAATTTCCGGAGTTGAAATTGGAGCAGCGGGATGAGCTACAACTTCCTCTTATTCTGACATATGCAGATGATATTATCTTGGTTACCCGTGACGTCAACACTCTAGCACCTATTCTGACTGAATTAATAACTTATTTAGAGTCAGCCGGATTAGGGCTAAATACCAAAAAATGTACCGTCCTTATTCGAGATCCGTCTTCATCATCTGTTGCGCCCCCAAACATAGTACTGTCTGGAATGATAACCACCACAAACTTTCAGGTTCCGAGCAAGAGAAGCTCGAAAGGATTAAATCTATGTTCCATTCTTTCGAATTCGAAAAAAAAAAATGGATTAGGCCGGACTCAAATACTCGAACACAATATTGATACGGGCAATAATGCTCCGATTAAACAAAAACAGTACAATGTATCACCTGCTGTTCAAGATCCCATTTACGCAGAGTTGGACAGGATGCTAGAGATGAAGGTGATAGAAGAGAGTGCAAGTCCTTGGAGCTCCCTCGTCCATCTGGTGAGAAAATCCAACGGCAAATCTCGACTTTGCCTAGACTGTCGCAAATTAAATTCAGTCACAAAAAAGGATGCCTACCCGCTCCCATTAATCGATGGACTACTCGGTCGCCTCAATGACACAAAATATGTTTCAGCTATAAATCTTAAAGACGCCTTTTGGCAAATACCCTTGTCAAACGAAGCGAAAGAAAAAACGTTGTACCATTTCAATGTAATGCCATTTGGCTTGTGCAACGCGCCGCAAACCTCAAACTCCGCAACCTTCAAACTCCAAGCATATAATTTTACCATCGTACATGAGAAAGGAGCTCTCAACGTTGTTCCCGATGCCGTATCCAGAGCACTCTGTGATACTCAACATGAACTAAGTCAGTTTATCTCTTCAATCGTGGCGCATTTTAATGGAAGCGATTATGTCACCTTTGTGGGAAAAATCTTGGAGTCTCCTGTCAAATATCCAAATCTAAAGGTTCAAAATGATAGAATTTATATACGAATAGAACCTTCTAAAACCACACAATTGTCTGGAGTGCCGATATGGAAGTTGTGGGTCCCCAAAGGTTTACAACAGGAGTTAATTCAACAAGAGCATTGTGACCCGTCCGCATCTCACTGTAGTGTCAAAAAAAACAATCGAACGTATGCGTAGACTTTATTTCTGGCCAGGTCTCAGCTTCATGCGACGTCTGCAAAATATCCAAAGCACCAAATTCGATCCTCAGGCCTCCTCTGGGATCCCCGACTATAACAGAACGTCGAATGCAAAAATTGTTAGGGCCATACCCCCGTTCCAAAGCTGGAAATACCTCATAGTTAGGGCTGTGATTTTTAGGTAAAAACCTTTTCGTGCTGGAGCCAGGTTTTCGTGTTTTGGTTACATAGAAACTTGATTCATAAAATTTCCTTTCATATGGCATCGGTTTGTTAGCACCTTTTCTCACCTTTTCCGTGGTTTGGAACCTTTTTGACCTAAATAAACATTTTTGAACCTTTTTGTCGCCTAAATTGTATAGTATTTAAAATCATTTCCAAAATAATCATGAAATGTCTGGATTTTACATCAAATTGCTATCGTATATTTTTGGTCTACGGAAATAAATTTTAAGACAAGGGGCAAATGTGAACGCGATGTAAAAAATTTCCTCAGTTAAAAAATATGAATTCGAAAACACATTTGTTCAGTATTTTTATTTCTAAAAAGTGAAGTTTTTACATTAGTTCCAAAACTACTTTAAATGTATTTTTTTTTGCTTTTGTTGGCATCCATGAGGAAAAATTTGGCATAAATATGTTTCTTTCAGTCGGTTTCATCGATGGACAAGTGTTATTTCGTCAAATTTGTAATGTGACAATCGTTGCAGTCAAAAAATCACAAAAAGATCAACATATAAATATAAGATCCCAAAAACACAAAAAAGTGCCACAAAAAACCACAGAACTACAAATCAGACGTTTATATCTGAGGTGAGGAATGGAGACGTTACGCACCCGGCTTTTTTGGTTAGTCAAAAAGCCTATAAACGATGAAACTATTTTACAAGTAAAAAGTGCGATAAAATACGAGGGTGACTATAGACGAAACAACCGACACAACCGGAAGATATGTGGCTAATGTTGTGCCTTCCAAAAATTGTGGAAGGTGTTTTAAATAGGGATAAAGATGAAAGCCGCAAAAAGTTTTTATTGAATACTGCTATATAGACAATGCCAATAGCTATAGACAAAGCCAATAGTTTCACAGTAGCTAGACTTTTCGACGATTCCGTTAAAATTATAGGCGAAGATTTTAACCTAGACAAAATTTTAATGTTTTTATCAGATACTGTGCCTTTATGGTATAGGCGGCTGCTGCAATTAAAATTGTCTACCCGAAAATTTTACACGTTACTTATATTTGGCACACGGGATTACATCGAGTGACCGAAACTATAAGATCAATACATCCCGATGTAGAGAGATGATTGCTTACGCCAAAAATTTATTTTTAAAAGCGCCTTGAGAGTCCAAATTTTTAGAGAATTTGAACGGGGTTTGGAGCTTCCACCAAAGCAAATAGTCAATACTTTTTATTTATAAATTTTACTGTGATGAAATAACCAACAAATTTAAGTTAATGAATTAATTAAAAGCAGCTTTATTACTCAAATATTTTAATTTTTGGAACCTTTTTACCACCTTTTTTTAATTTTATAGAGCATATTTTAGGTACCTAAAATGCATTTTTTAGCACCTAAAATTCACAGCCCTACTCATAGTTATGGACAAATTAACAAAATTTGTGTTTTTGAAACTTCTTTATAAAGGGATGGCGACGAAAATCGTCGATTTCCTTAAAAATGAAATATTTTATGTGTTTGGGATTCCCGAACCGAATACCATGAAAACATAATGTATTGACTTCCTTTTCCGTAAAGAAACGTGACTGCATTAGAATTAACTCATCATCGTCAAGTATTTGACCGTTTCTTATTTTTGTTAATATATTGATAAATTGAACGTTACCTTGGCGCATAATTTCATCAAGTTCATAGAATTTGAGGCATCCCCATAACATTGGTCCAGACATGCTTTGTTTCGGTTGGTTGTAAATGAGTGTTGCTTTATAGTTAATATTCTAACTAAAATAATATGACAGCTCATTAAGCTCATTGCCTCCTTAATTAGTTCTGTGAAAATATATTTTTAGAAGGGTTCCAATTCTTAGATCAACAAAAATGGACTTTGTATGTAACCATAAAATAAATCGGAAATGAAAATAGCTCCAGCATGCTGACGACGAATTTCAATTGGCTCAATCTTAAAAGATTTGAATGGGAACTTTTCAGGGATCCACGGTTGACGAATGTTCCTGTTTTAAGCAGCAGTATCTCGTGCGTGCGGTCATCAGATCGGAAAGGCGAAATTTTGAAAAAATTGAAAAATTACAAAAAATAAAAACTAAGATTTATTTATTTGCTCATATGATTAATTAATTACTATAAATTATTAAATTAATCAAAAATAAAAGAAATAATGGAATTTTTATAATTTACAATGCATAAAGGATGAGAATTTAATACGATATCGAAAAGAAAATGGTAGGTACATATGCACATATATGCCAACAGTTGGCGTTTACATCAAAACATTTAAGGCAAAAATATATTTGGAAAATCAACGTATGTAGTTGCAAATAAGCAATGAAACATGTATCTGCATTCTGTTTAACATAAATTCCTCGAAATGCTAGATTAAAGTCCGAATAATTTGAAAAATCATTAAGAGCCTAAATTTGGTAATCTGAAAAATATCAAATAACCTCGAAAAATATTGAATAATGTCGATAATCTCGAATAAATTACTTCGTTGGCAAACAACTAACTCAGCGCAATTTAATTGCGGAAATCCAGAAAATTCCAAAAATTTCCAATCTCGACAATAACGAGCGGTGCTAAACAAATTCCGAATACTCTTAAAAAATCTTGAAAATTCCCAGAAAATATCGAGAATCACTAGTAGTTCTATAAAATTGCGGAATTTAGAATTTTGGAAAAATCTCCCCTCTGTTGGGGCGGATTTCAATTGGCTACTAAGAGGATCTACAAATCGGCATTTTTGGGTATATTTCATCACTTCATCAATCTAGCAGGATAATAAAGTTTACGTGTATAAAATTAGAATTGAGGCTGACTAACTGTAAGTACACGTTTTAATATTATTATTCGTGAAAATGGCAGATAAAGCAAAAAGGGCGAGGCAAATTGCAACTCATATTGAATTTCCGCCTCTAAAGCCACTCTAAAATTGCGTCTCGAAGACATAATTCATTTGTCAAAACCCAAGATGCGTATGAATTATTGTTAACTGACGACGAATATACGGCAGATGAGTCACGCAAAATAATTGAAAATATTTACTACAACATTAGGCCTAAGATTGAATCTAGAATAGAGGAGCTGATGTCAGATAAAAGGAACTTATAAACTGCATCTCAATTAAACGTCTACGATGCGAGGAACATATAAGATCGTTGGTTAACTTCAAGGCAATCGATAAGCCTTCACCGAAAAAATTGCTAGACATGGTCGATAATTTCAAGACCCATTTGAGATCGCTGACGATTATGAAGCGGCCAACTGCTCAATGGCCTGATTGTTTTTCTGTTTGTTTCTAAGTTAGATTCAGAAACCCGATCGAAATGGTTAGATGCCGCTCCACAAAAGAAACTTGCAACCTTTCAAGAGTTAATTACGTTTATTACACTGTATTGCCATAAACTTGATGTACAACCTCAAACAGCGCATAATCAACAGTACATCAATCCAGGTCTAGCAGACCGAATTTTGGTCATCGCACTCCAAGTAATTCATTCCTATCAGCGCATGCAGAGAAGTATTTTTGTTTAATGTGCAACAAACCAGGACACTCGATTTTTCGTTGTCATCAGTTTTTATCTAAAGATAATTCGGACCGATGGAATAAGGTCAAAGAGCATAAACTTTGCTACAATTGTTTGAAAAGGGGGCATATTACTACAGAATGTCCTGATCCGACTACATGTCGCACAAACCAATCCAACCTCATCGAAATCACCTGCACATCAATGATCAACAATTGAGAATACTTCCGTTGATTTCCACGTCAAAGAACTACATCTTTCTGGCTACTGCAATCGTCCAAGTATTGAGCAAATATGGAGAACCAGTCCTAGCACGAGCACTTCTAGATTCTGGGTCTCAAATCAGCTTTATAATTAAGGCACATTATTTACAAGGCTAGGACTCAAATTCAAAGGATCTAAGAGTACTGTTTGCGGAATTGGAGGTTCCACGGTCACGTCAGAGATTTGTGGTACAATCACAATTATGTCGACTACTTTGCTACAATCTATGTTCAAGTGTGTTGCCAAAAATTTCACAACCTCAACCAGTAATGTCAGTTGATATCCAGAATTGGAAATTGCCTTCTAATATTAAGTTGGCTGATGACAACTTCAATAAACCACAACACATCAATTTACTATTGGGAGCTGAACTATTCTGCAATTTGCTGACAAATGGACAAATTCGGTTGGCTGATGACCTCCCGACACTTCAGAACACCGTGTTTGGCTGGGTGGTCTCAGGTTCATTTATGCCATCAACATCTCACAATTCAAAATCAAGCACCTTTTTGTCGTGTTTGTCTGCATCGCTCGACTTAGAAAATAAAATAGAGTCGTTTTGGAAACTAGAATCAGTCGAAAATGAATCTAAGTCAATATCGTTAGAGGAACAAACGTGTGAGGAACATTTTGTCCGAATGTTACGAGGAATGATCAAAAAAACTAGGATGTGATCCAAAGTTGAGGCAACAATATTGTGACTTTATCAACGAATATAAACAATTGGGTCATATGACACCGATTTCTTCAGGTAACGTGCCACTTCATAACTACATTTTTCCGCATCATTGTGTGTTGAAGCCTGACAGTTCAACGATAAAACTACGTGTCGTTTTCGATGGATCTGAAAGATCAACAAATGGAAAATCATTAAACGAAATTTTAATGATGGAACCTGACGTTCAAAATGACTTATTCACCATTTTACTTCGCTTCAGAACCCATCGATATGTTTTTAGTGCAGATATATCAAAGATGTATCGACAAATTGATGTTCATTCAGATGACACCAATTATCAGTTAATTTTGTGGCGTGATAATCCATGTAGTGAACTTCAGTTTTTTCGACTTAACACAGTCACGTATGGCACAACAACTGCACCATTTCTTGCTACTCGTTGCCTCAACTAATTAGCAACAACTTCACAAGCTACGTATCCATTGGGCTCCGCTGTTGTGAAAGATGACATCTATCTATGTAGACGACATTTTGGCTGGAGCAAATTCCATTCACCACTTGATGTCTGTAAAATTGGAAACGACCAAGAACTTCGAAAATGGTACTCTAACACCTCAGAAATACTTCAAGATGTGCCAGTTGAAGATCGCGAACAGCTACTACGATTAGATGAAGGTGACTTTGTAAAAACATTGGGCGTTTATTGGCAACCTAACAGCGATGAATTCCACATAAAAATAAACGTGTCTCACCATTCAGCAATAACGAAACGATCAGTGATATCAGATATAGCTCGTGTGTTTGATTCTCTTGGGATATCGGCACCAGTCATCACTGTAGGAAAATTATTTATGCAAAACTTATGGAATTTAAAGTTAGGATAGGATGATCAGCTGCCACCAGGGCTCATTAATCAATGGACACAATTTCGTAGTGATTTACCAAATTTAATGTCGTTTCGTATTTCACGATACTTATTCAAGATCGATGCTCCATCAAATATTGAACTGCATGGGTTCGCGGATGCTAGCGAAAGGGCGTATGGGGCTGTGATATATACAAGATGCCGCTTATCTGATGGAAATTTCTACACTGCACTACTTTGCGCCAAATCTCGTGTTGCCCCTTTAAGTAAGATCACAATACCACGTTTGGAATTATGTGCTGCCCAACTCCTTGCCAAATTGATGAAAAAAACCACGAATTCACTGAATATGAAGATTTCAAACATCAACTACTGGTCGGATTCTATAATAGTGCTGAATTGGATTCAAGCCCCATCGTCTACGTGGAAGATAATTGTAGCCAATAGGGTGTCAAACATTCAAGAGCTGACCAAAATTTCTTCATGGAGACACATCGATTCTAAAAATAATCCAGCAGACATTGTTTCGCGTGGCTTATATCCATCACAATTGCTACAGTAAACATTTGGCTTCACAGTCCAATATTTCTATCAAATTCAACAATTGAGTGGCCTGCAACCACTATTAGTGACTCATCAAGTGAAGTTCTAGAGAGAAAAAGGAATGTATGTATGCCTGCATCATCGGTTGAAAAAGTTACCATAATCAAATCCATAAAATTTTACAAATCATTTGGTCGGCTGCAAAGGGTTATGTCATTTGTGTGTCGGTTTATAGCGAATGCAAGATTAAAAGGTCCAGATATTAAAAGTTGGAAATTTGAGTACTTCCGAAAAGGAATCGGGGCTACTGGCAATAATCCGCATTGTACAAAATGAATGTTTTCATGACGAACTTCAACTACTACGCAAAGGGAGGCCCATTTTGAAAAATCCTTTGAAATCGTTGTCGGTGTTTTTGGACCAAGATGGAGTTTTACGGGTGGGCGGCCGTTTACAACAATCAACCCTTTCATATATTATGAAGCACCCAATCGTACTCCCGAAAAATCATTGTTTTACGCTAACTGTTTTATTTTATTATCACTCCAGGTACTTCCATGCTGGCCCTCAAGCGCTTCTTGCTGCAACACGTGAACGATTCTGGCCAATCAACGGAAGACGTTTGGCCAGTGAGGTAATTCGGAAATGCGTCATGTGCTTCAAGGTCAGACCAAAGATACAACCACAGAAAATGGGAAATCTACCTGCAAAGCGGATTCAACCATCCTCACCATTCGATACGACTGGTATCGATTTTTGTGGCCCATTCTACATTCACTTCAAAGCGAGAGGAAGAGTTCCGGTTAAGGCTTATGTCTGCGTGTTTGTGTGTTTTACAGTAAAGGCTGTCCACCTAGAGTTAGTGGGGGACCTAACTACAGCTTCTTTTCTTGGTGCTTTGAAATAGTTCGTGGCGACCCGAGGTTTTTGTCGATTTATATATTCAGACAATGCTACAAATTTTATCGGGCCCAACTCTACCTTAAATGAACTATTTAAGCTGTTCCAGTCCGAAGACCATACGCAACGACTACAACGATGGTGCTCAGAAAACATAGTTAGATGGCATTTTGCTCCACCAGGCTCCCCACATTTTGGGGGTATTTATGAATCTGCTGTAAAAAGTACGAAGTTTCATCTAAGACGCATTGTGGGTGACGCGCATTTGACTTATGAAGAGCTGCTAACTACCTTGAAGCAAATCGAAGCCGTTCGCAACTCTAGGCCTTTAGTTAGTTCCACTGTCATCTAATCCAGATGATTTTCGAGCTCTTACTCCAGGCGATTTTTTAGTTGGCCGGCCGTTAATGTCACTGCCACAACCAAACTATACAAACCAGAAGTTATTATTATTGAAACGATGGGAGTTAGTCGGTGCTCTCGTACAACATTTTTGGGTTCGCTGGACAAAAGAATACGTCACTTCATTGCAACCTCGCCATAAATGGTCTAACGAATCACCTAATTTAAAGTAAGGACAGCTAGTGATCATAAAGGATGAAGGTCGTCCACCGTGCAAATGGTTACTTGGTAGAATCGTCGAACTACATCCGGGGGTAGACAAGAAGGTTAGGGTAGCTACTGTTAATACCATTAAAGGCAAATTCAAACGGGCAATCATCAAGCAATGTACAACCGCGATTTTCATCGAACTTTTCCATGGAAATGGATGCAGTAGAATTACCGAATATAAAACGACCACTGCCTGACCAACATTTGGACAGTAGAAGATGGCGTCACTTAAACACCTTGATGTGGGCCGATCCGAATTATAATCAACCAAACAAAATCGACATCTTATTAGGTGCCGATTATTATCCAAATATTGTGATGAACCAGGTTGTCAAGGGAAAACAAGGAGAACCAATTGCCCAACAAACAGAACTAGGATGGATTATATTTGGTAATACCCCCAATAATAAACCTTCCAAGATCACGTCATTGGTTACATTAACAGACATCGACCAGCAATTAAAGAAATTCTGGAAAGTAGAAGAGATGCAACCCAATAAGCTGATGACAAAACCATTATCTTCAGAATTATTGTCCATCCCTTGGATCATCCAAACAAAATGCCGATGAGAAGAAAAACTACCCAATAGCGGCAAGGATATAAGAAAGATTTCTACGTAGATGGTTTATTATTAGGAAGTAACAATATAGAGGAAGCTCAGACAGCACAAACCGAACTGATAAAATTGCTACAATCTGGAGGATTTAACCTGAGAAAATAGACCTCAAACATTTTCCAACTTTTAGAAGGTGTTAAACTGGGTTTAATTTGGAATCCAGGCACCGATACGTTTGAATTTAAGGTGAATATCAATGTCAAAATTGGAGAAATGACCAAACGAAAAATGTTATCTGAGTCGTCAAAATTATTTGATCCACTAGGCTGGCTATCTCCAACTACAATAACAGCCAAAGTGTTAATGCAAACGCTATGGATCTCTGGCATGACTTGGGACCAAAAACTGCCTAGAAACATCGAAAACGCATGTCAGCAATATTACAAATTCCTCCCAAGATTGGAGGAGATAAAAATTTCGAGGTGGATTAAATTCGATCAATCTCTACAAGGAGAATTGCATGGATTTTGTGATGCTTCCCAAGTGGCTTATACAGCAGTGGTATATGCATCAAATAAAGCAACTTTATTAACATCAAAAACACGGGTAGCACCAATAGCAACCAAGCTAACATTGCCAAAGCTAGAGTTATGCGGAGCAAGTTTGCTTGCAAATTTAATGATTAGGGTGCAGCAAGACATGCAGTTTGGCCATACAACACCATACTTTTGGACGCCACAAATTTAAAACATTCGTGCCAAATAAAATATCGGAAATCCAGAATTTAAGTTCTCCGTCTCAGTGGTTTTATGTTAAATCAACCAACAACCGAGCGGATTGTGCATCCGAGGTATCGAAGCAACGGAATTAATAACACACAATTTATGGTGGAACGGGCCTGAGATTATCTTTGAGAGAGCAATCCAGCTGACGCCAATGATAATAGAGGAAATACCAGATCAATTGGAACTTAAACAACGAGTATTGAGTACAACTACGGTAACATCAGACAACGTTATTGATCCATTATATCTAAAATACTCAAACTTCAATACAACAAATGCCGAAAAAGGTAGTAACCAACAAAGAAGCTCAAAATATGATTGATCAAAATATGGCAAAGACAACATTTAAAAACTGAAATTCACGACCTTATGAATCAAAAAGGAATATCAAATAAAAGTAAGGTAAAATCTTTGTCTCCATTCCTAGACCAAGATATATTACGAGTCGGCGGTCGAGTTGAAAATACAACAACTTGGAGCTATGATGGGAAACATCCAGTTATCATTCCAAAGAACCATCCAATAGCTAACCTACTAATTCAAGTAGCCCATCCACAAACATTGCATGGAGGAACACAATTGACATTAGCTCATCTTCGAACAAAATACTGGATCATACACTGTCGAAATCTAACACGAAATTTAATATCCAAATGTGTGAAGTCTCATCGGTTTAATGCTAAATTCGGAACACAGAATGGGAAATTTACCAGAAGTACGTATCACACCCGGAAGACCATTCTTGAGAACCGGAGTCGATTATGCAGGACCTCTACTTATTCGTACAACAAAGGGAAGAGGTCATAAAGCTCACACGGGTTATTTATCAATCTTTGTTTGCATGACAACTAAGGCCATACATATTGAGCCAGTTAGTGATTTAACCACTGAAGCATTCATCGCAGCTTACAAACGATTTACTGCACGGAGAGGATTGTACAGTGATTTATATAGCGATAACGAATCTAATTTTGTTGGGGCAAAAAACCAGCTTGAACGAGAAATGGCTACATTACTTCGTAAGTCATCTAAAGAAATCACTCAACTATTGATAAACGATGGGACAGCATGGCATTTCATACCACCAGTTTCACCACATTTTGGTGGATTGTGGGAGGCTGCTGTAAAGTCAGTAAAAAAACACCTAATTAAGGTCATAGGAGAAGCAACACTTACATTTGAATAACTATCAACGGTCACTTCACAAGTAGAGGTTTGTCTTAATTCAATACCACTTCCATCTATGACAGCCAATCCCACAGGACACTTTTAATTGGTGCACCATTGCTATCAGTTCTACATGATGCTATGGCAGATACAAATATTCATGGGATATCACGATGGAAACTGGTAGAAAAATCAAACAAGATTTTTGGAAAAGATGGTATTCGGAGTACTTAAATCGATTACAACATAGAAGAAAATGGTCACATGAACAACCAAACATAAAAATAGGTGACCTAGTGCTTATCAAAGACGGCAACACCCTTTAAAATGGCTGACTAGACGTGTGATGGAAGTACATCCAGGCTTAGATCAAAAGATTCGAGTAGTATCACTTCGAGGCTCGGGAGGGGTTCTCATGAAAATTCCAATCCATAAACTGTCTCGTCTACCCATAGAACCCGAGAATAAGAATAATACAACACCAACACAGATGCCAGATAACCAAGTAATGCAACCAACGCTTCCACCACGTGTTCAACCTGACCGATAAATCAAAATATGATTACATGAGTGGGAGAAATATGAGTCGAAACCATATGGATGTGAATAATTGGAGGCGAAGCCCCAGTAAACATCAAGGCAGAAGTCCAACACCAGAATGCCAAATGAGAAGCAAATGTTTTAGATGTGGAAAACATAAACATAAACCGGAGAATTGTTGGTTTGTGAAGCTAAATTGCCATAGCTGTAAAAGAATGGGTTACAGTTCGAGAATGTGCGTTAAATTTAAAAATAATTTTAATTTTCTATTTATATAATTAATAATGAAAGAAAAGCACCATTATGCTTAATATCAAAGTAAAAAATAAAAGTTTAACATTTCAATTAGATACAGGTGCGGGTGTATCGGCGATTTCCAAAGGTCTCTATCAGGGGTTATTTTCGCACATGCCTTTAGATAATGCAAACATAATTGTAGTTTCAATTGGACGGAAGCAATAGGTGGGAAACTGAGTCTTATTATTTACCACACCGTGCAGTTTTCAAAGAAGCAGGTTCAACGACCAAACTAAGAGTAGTCTTTGATTAATCGGAAAAGACATTAAGGACTTCCTTAAATAATTTCTTGCTACATATATATGCCATGCTTTTTTATAATTTCCATTTTTCAAAGTTGTGTGCCTATGTGTTTTTCTGGTATCAGTGGTTTGATACTAATCTCGTTACTACATAATTATGATGAGTAGTAGCTATATTGATAAAGCTGGCTAAGTGGATATGAGGAATGTTGTTTTAAAATTATCCTTACTTGACAACAAAGATTTATTTAATTGCAGTTAATCATAAAAGACCTCCCTTTTCATGCTGTTCTATTTCAGAAACCTGGCTAAAATCTAAACAGTCCAGTAAACAATTTGATCTTGATCATTTCTCTCTATTTCGTAAAGATCGTACGGGGGCGGCGTTCTGGTGGTGTTGTAATTTATTTTAAGAAATTTATAAATCCAAGAATTACACTAAGCTACGCTAATGCAAAAAAACTCTTTATTCGACATAATTTTTATTGAAATTAGAAATAAACTTCCGCTAAAATTGGAATCCTCGAAATTAGCGTTCCTCAAAGGTCTTAACACTGTCTTGAGCCACCTTGTGGCACGATATGGCGATGTCATTATTGTTGGTGATTTTAATAGTGACTGTCTCGTTTCAATACCTACAGTTAAACGACTGAACTCATTAATGTCATCTTTTGGGTTTGGATTGATCTCAAAGGTCGACTAACTTCGTGAGTGATTCTACCACTTTAATTGATTTGGCATTTTTCAATCATACTAGCAACTCATGATATGATTTATGCTTCATAAGCCGGCCTTGTAGATAATAATGATATACCAGGTTGGTTGAAAAGTATTGAAAGCGACACCTATTAACCAGTAGAGGAATCAAAATTTATACGCCATTTTAATATTTCATCTTTCATTTGAACACATGAAAATCTTTATTTCGATCTGGTAATTCATTCTTTGTTTACAAGCCATTAGAAGTTGACGTGTCAGTGTATTATTCGTTTACAATGAAAAAAAACGAATATCGCGTGCAGTGATAAAATTCTTTGTTTTGGAAGGTTTATCAGCATTAGAAATTCATACAAAAATGGTAAAAGTGTTTAAGGAATCTGCTCCTTCATTTCCAACTGTGTATCGATGGGTTTTAGAGTTTAAACGTAGTAGTTCAAGCGTTGAAGATTAACCACGTAGTGGACGTCCAAAAAGATCATTTCATTAAAAGGCAATTTATCTTGATGGACTTGAAATTTATATACGATGTATCGACACAATCTTTTACACAATCATTGCTTTCGTTACGAATAATTTACGAGTAAGTACAAAAAAAATGTTATATGTACACTAGCATTGATCACAGTTTTAAACTTATTTTTAATTTGTCAGTACTTGTTTATAATTTTATACGTTGTTGTAAAAACCATTGGATTTGAATCCTTTCAAAATTCTTTAACATTTCAGTTGTTGATTCGACATTAGATTTAATTGGTTATTATAAGTTGGTATTATTATTGGTTATTATAACCATGTTTTTTTATTAATTTATATAATTTCATTTCATTTTAAATTTAATTAAATTACAAAAGGGACTCACCACATAATCCAAAGTATGTATTCTGAAATTAAAAGAATTAAGGGTTTAATTAGCTCGTATTATAAAAATGGTAATAATTAAATTTGTTGTGAAACCTTTCACGTAAGAATGGCATTCATATATTTTCGGATTTTACCCAAATAATAGCCAGTGGATAATTTTCCACGAAAAATTGGAATTATATTTAGATGCCAATGATATCAATGACAAAACAAAGAGACGCGACATATTAGTAAATTTGATACAGGACGACGTATTTTTATTACTTCGTGGTTTATGTGTCCCTAAAATGCCTAAAGACAAAACGTATGATGAGTTGTGCGCCCTTTTAGGATTTAAAGGAAAGTTGTCCTTCTGCGGCAACAATGGTAAATTATGTAAATAAAAATGAGGCATCATCTAAATCAAAATATGATTACATGAGTGGGAGAAATATGAGTCGAAACCATATGGATGTGAATAATCGGAGGCGAAGCCCCAGTAAACATCAAGGCAGAAGTCCAACACCAGAAGGACAAATGAGAAGCAAATGTTTTAGATGTGGAAAACATAACTATAAACCGCCGAATTGTTGGTTTGTGACATAGCTGTAAATAGTCAACTATAGTGTTAAATTGGCTATCTAAGCAGCCAAATACCTGGACCCGCAACCAATAGCATCAACCTAAGCTCCAAAGAGAATCCCGCCGATTACGCTTCCAGAGGCATGGGGCCAGAAGAGTTAAAAGACTATGATTTGTGATGGGGAGGACCCCATTTTTGCAGTATGATCCAATTTATTTGAAAGCAGATGTTGACGAAGTAAAATCACCTGAAGCTGAGGGTTTAGAAAATGCAGTTACCATGAGTAGCAGCGATTTTACTAAACAAATAGAGTTAATGGCAAGCGGAATATCCAAAAATTTATTTATATTGTGAGTTCTAGTAAGAATACGTAGGCTGCGACCCTATATAAACTAAAGTATTAACCAATCCGAGACTAAAACGTTTTCAGTTGATGAAATGCTGTGGGAATTGAGAGAGAATTAGCATTGGTGAAGTAGATCTTACTAGAGAGTATCACTAATGAGGCCATTTATACGAAGTGAAGTAGATTACGCGGGCCCTTATTCAATAAAGGCACATCAACAGAAGAATTTCAGAATTATCGAAGGATATGTCTATTTTCGTTTGCATGGTTCTAATTTATAATATTTTGGTGTTGTGATTAATTCTAAATGTTCTTATATTTTCAGCTACTAAATGATGTTTGTTGAATATGAAGCTGACATCCTCAATTATGGAGAATTACTTAGCTTCCTCAAATAAATAGAAGCAGTGCTAAATTCGCGACCACTATGTAAAGAAGATGATTTCGAAAGTCGTATTGACGAGTTACTACATTTAGCAAAAAGAACCTTATACAGGGTGTTCGGCACATGGACCGACACATTTTTTTGAGGAATTGGTTGGGTCATTAGCTAGTTTTCACCCATACGACCCTACGTCCTAAGTGACACGGTAACTGAGATATGAATTTTTTTCGTTTTTTATTTAAATTACCTGAAATTTCGCCTTTAAATCGTCATATTTTTTTTTTTTGTGATTGTAATAGCACGAAATAACTTTTATTGTAGTCTGGAATGTATTTTTAGTCTAAATAAATTACTATTTGGTACAAATGGCTTCAAGAAAATAAATTATATGAGCTTCGAAAGTCTTGAAAATGTGTAAATGTATGAAAAATTTCTACTTCTAAATTCAATATAAAAAAAAATAAACATTATTTTGAACATAGGTTTGTTTTAAAAAGTTGACTAGTGTATACTATTTCCAACGGTATGCTACATGTTGGAGAAATTATTTATAGTATGGTCAAAATAAGCGATAGAAATTGTCAGGGTCAAGAAAATTCTTTTTATCTTTATTATGTTTTTATTAAATATGAGTTATAATATTTGTTCGAATTGTTCTCCTCTACTCCGTATGCATGCACGACACATTTTCCTTATTTCAAATGTTGTTGTGCGAAGTCGCATTTCTCTTTTCATTATTTCAAATGCAGCTATAATTCGCTCCATTAAAATTTCTCGTGAGGGCACCTCTGTTGCATAAACCAATTCCTTTGCACGTCCCCAGACGTAAAAATCGAGGGGTGTCCAAAAAAATTCCATGAATTCCCAGAAAAAGCCCAAAAAATTCCCAGAAAATGCCCAAGAATTTCCAAAAATTCCCAGAAAATGAACAAGAATTTTAAAAAATTCCCAGAAAATGCCCAAGAACTTCCAAAAATTCCCAGAAAATGGCCTTGAACTTCCAAAAATTCTCAGAAAATGCCCTTGAATTTCCAAAAATTTCCAGAAAATGGCCTTGAATTTCTCCATTTTCTGGGAATTTTGGGAAATTATTGGACATTTTCTGGGAATTTTTGGAAATTCAAGGCCATTTTCTGGGAATTTTTGGAAGTTCAGGGCCATTTTCTGGGAATTTTTGGAAGTTCAAGGTCATTTTCTGGGAATTTTTGGAAATTCAACCCCATTTTCTGTGAATGTTTGGGAGTTCATAGCCATTTTCTGGGAATTTTTGGAAATTCAGGGCTATTTTCTGGGAATTTTTGGAAGTTCAAGGCGATTTTCTGGGAATTTTTGGAAGTTCAGGGCCATTTTCTGGGAATTTTTAGAAGTTCAAGGCCATTTTCTGGGAATTTTTGGAAGTTCAGGGCCATTTTCTGGGAATTTTTGGAAGTTCAAGGCCATTTTCTTGGAATTTTTGGAAGTTCATAGCCATTTTCTGGGAATTTTTGGAAATTCAGGGCTATTTTCTGGGAATTTTTGGAAGTTCAGGGCCATTTTCTGGGAATTTTTGTAAATTCAAGGCCATTTTCTGGGAATTTTTGGAAATTCAGGGCTATTTTCTGGGAATTTTTGGAAGTTCAGAGCCATTTTCTGGGCATTTTTGGAAGTTCAGGGCCATTTTCTGGGCATTTTTGGATGTTCAGCGCCATTTTCTGGGCATTTTTGCAAATTCAGGGCTATGTTCTGGGAATTTTTGGAAGTTCAGGGCCATTTTCTGGGAATTTTTGGAAGTTCAAAGCCATTTTCTGGGAAATTTTGGAAGTTCAAGGCCATTTTCTGGGAATTTTTGGAAATTCAAGGCCATTTTCTGGGAATTTTTGGAAATTCAACGCAATTTCTGGGAATTTTTGGAAGTTCAGGAATTTTTGGAAATCTTTGGCATTTTCTGGGAATTTTTAAAATTGTTTGGAAGTTTTCTGGAAATTTTAGCAATTTTAGATATTTTATGGGAGTTTCTGGAAATTCTTAGGCATTTTCTGGGAATTTTTGGAATTTCTTGGGCATTTTCTGGGAATTTTAAAAATTCTTGGGCATTTTCTTGGAATTTTTGGAAATTCTTGGGCATTTTCTGGGAATTTTTGGAATTTCTTGGGCATTTTTTGGGAATTTTTGGAATTTTTTGGGAATTTTGTGGTATTTTGTGGTATTTTTTGGTATTTTGTTGCTCTTTTGGGAATTTTTTGGTAATTTTTGGTATTTTTGGAAATTTTTAATAAACAAAAAATAACCAAAAAATACCAAAGAAATACTACCCAGAATTTTCTGGGAATTTTTGGAATTTCTTGGTCATTTTCTGGGAATTTTTGGAATTTCTTGGGAATTTTTGAGAATTTTTGGCTTTTTCTGGGAATTATTGGAACTTTTGGGGAAATTTTTGAGAATATTTGGGAATTTTTTGGGAATTTTTGGATTTTTTGGAATTTCTTGGGAATTTTTTGGGAATTTTTGGAATTTCTTTGGAATTTTCTGGGAATTTTTGGAAATTCTTGGGCATTTTCTGGGATTTTTTTGGGAATTTTTAGGCATTTTCGGGAATTTTCTGGGAATTAGGATTCATTTATTTATTTACCAACTTTATACTTATATACAATCTGGTTACAATTTCAGTAATACAATAATACAGGGTGTTCGGCACATGAACCGACACAATTTTTTGGGGAATTGGTTGGGTCATTAGCTAGTTTTCACCCATACGACCCTACGTCCCTGACACCGCTCGATTTTTACGTCTGGGGACGTGCAAAGGAAATGGTTTATGCAACAGAGGTGCCCTCACGAGAAATTTTAATGGAGCGAATTATAGCTGCATTTGAAATAATGAAAAGAGAAATGCGACTTCGCACAATAACATTTGAAATAAGGAAAATGTGTCGTGCATGCATACGGAGTAGAGGAGAACAATTCGAACAAATATTATAACTCATATTTAATAAAAACATAATAAAGATAAAAAGAATTTTCTTGACCCTGACAATTTCTATCGCTTATTTTGACCATACTATAAATAATTTCTCCAACATGTAGCATACCGTTGGAAATAGTATACACTAGTCAACTTTTTAAAACAAACCTATGTTCAAAATAATGTTTATTTTTTTTTATATTGAATTTAGAAGTAGAAATTTTTCATACATTTACACATTTTCAAGACTTTCGAAGCTCATATAATTTATTTTCTTGAAGCCATTTGTACCAAATAGTGATTTATTTAGACTAAAAATACATTCCAGACTACAATAAAAGTTATTTCGTGCTATTACAATCACAAACAAAAAAAATATGACGATTTAAAGGCGAAATTTCAGGTAATTTAAATAAAAAACGAAAAAAATTCATATCTCAGTTACCGTGTCACTTAGGACGTAGGGTTGTATGGGTGAAAACTAGCTAATGACCCAACCAATTCCCCAAAAAATTGTGTCGGTCCATGTGCCGAACACCCTGTATATGATAACCTTGGATTTACGTGCGGGATATTGGCAAGTTCCGGTACACTTAGAAGACCGAGTAATCGATCGATTAAAACATTTTAATTTGCGCGTTAATCGAGAGAAATGCTAATTTTTTCGCGATAGCATTAGATTTTTGGGTCATATTATTGATAAACACGGTATTAGAACAAACCCAGAAAAGACTTTAGCAATTTCTCAACGTAAGGAACCCAAAAAAATAAAAAAGTTGTATGTAGTTGGTACCGAAAATTCGTGCCAAGATTTTCAAAAATTTCCAGGCCTTTGTCGAATTTAACAAAAAAAAATGTAGATTTTGAATGGACAGAAGTACATCGTTTATCGTTTAATACGTTAAAGAATTCCTTAGTCACTGCCCCAATACTACAACAGGCGGATCCTGCCAACCCCTATACGCGGCGCTGTTTTACTGCAGGGCACAAACAAGGATGATCGCCCAATTGAATATGCCAGTCGTCTATTGATTGCCGCAGAGCAAAATTACAGTACCACTGAACGCGAGGCGCTAGGAGTCGTATGGGCGCTCAATAAGTTTCGAGGATACGTCGATAGTGCAAAAATCACTATAGGTACTGGCCATCCAGCTCTTAAATGGTTGTTGACATTGAAAGCACCAACGGGTCGTCTTGCCCGCTGGGTACTCCTTATACAAGGATTCGACATAAAAGTGGAATATGTTCCCGGAAAAGCCAATTTGGATGCGGATACGTTGTCTAGACCACCAACAAATGGAGAAATTGAGATTTATTTGTACGTTGTATTCATCCCAAATTGATTTCCCATCGTACTAGCCTACCGAACTTCGTAAATTACAATTAGAAGATCCAGAAATACATCAAATTATCGATTGATTTGAACAAAAGGACCACCTCAAACTGCAAAATTGGACCGGAAGGGGATATCTTATGACACAAGAAAGTGAAGAAGCCCAGCTAGTGATACCAGAAGGATCTAGAGGTTACATTGTACATAAATACCACAGTGAATAGAAAAGACAATCGAGAAAGTACGGTCAAAGTATTTTTGGTCGAAAATGCGTAAATATATAGCAGATTTCGTTAAATCTTGTGAAGAATGCCAAAAATACAAATCATCTAATTTAAAACCAAGCGGTTTACTAAAAACACCTACGATGCAACAACGATTCGAGCTGATAGTCATTGATCTTTTCGAACCACTTCCTACCACCCAAAACGGATATAAGTGGATTTTTATTATTGAAGACGTGTCAACTAGATGGACGGACATTTTTCCACTACGAAATCTTGTTCCAAGAATCGAAGAAATATTTTTAAGATATGGGTTGCCAAGGCGCATTATTTCGGATAATGGCCCACAATTTGTAAGTGAGATTATGCAACATGTAGCGGATTACTTCAAAATAAAACAATGTTTGACACCCTATTATCAACCACAAGCGAATCCAGTCGAACGGAGAAATCGGGATATGGGCAGAAATGTTACCATCAATTAGATTAACGATGAATGAATCAACGGGGTTTACACCAGCCTATCTCACGTTTGAGCGAGACCTGCGTGTGTTTGAGGAAGTGTTAACTGATTTACGACCTATTTCGGATACGGAGAACTTTATTCCACAAATAACGCCGTATTTACAAAATAAACAGCGACATGATGTTCAGGATGCTCGAGAGCATCCTGAACTTTCACAAAATCGTCGAAGAGCTGACTATGATAAAAAGCGAATTCGACAACGTCCATACAAGTTAGGAGATCTTGTTCTCGTGACATCTCATACTCACAGTGATGCGGAAAAGGGGATTACAAAAAAGTTCGCCCCAAACAAATGGATTTTTCGTGTAAAGTCAAATAACCAATATAAGGCACGGTTGGTTGCGAAAGGGTGCAGTCAGAAGTATGGAAGGGATTATTTGGAAACATTTAGTCCAGTGGCACAATATAAAAGTATAAGATTACTTCTGATTGTCTCTGCTACCCTGAAACTTCATTTATCCCAATTTGACATAAAAACTGTTTTTCTCAATGGCAGTTTAGAAGAAGAAATATATATGGAGCAACCAATGGGATTTGAAGATGGTACTGAAACAGTATGTTATATAACCAAGTGCTTATATGGATTGAAACAAGCTCCAAGGAACTGGAATTTCAAATTCATTGAAGTTTTAAAGAGATTTAGTTTAAAACAATCAGAAAATGATGTTTGTATCTTTATAGGAAGTGGTGTAGAGAAACTATACTTGATGATGGTTTAATTGTATCATCAAGTGTCACTGAAATTGATAAATTATTGAAGCATCTGGAAAATAATTTTGATATTAAAAGAGATAATCTAAATCAATTTTTGGGAATGCAAAATTACAAAAGAACCATCTGGAAAAGGAAAGGTTTAATATGAGTGAAAGTAAATCAGTGGGTACACCTGGACCGACGAAAGATATGGACGATCGACGATGAGAAGAGTGTACATTAGAGTGTGTCAGTAATATTTTTTTGATTGTGTAGTGACATCTAATGGCAAACGCTCTGTATTTCTTTTTTGACCGTGCTGCCTCTTTCGGAAAACGCTCTGTACTTTTTCAACAATCGTGCTGCCTCTTTCGAAAAACATGATCTATTAGATCATGTTTAAATGTCAAATTTTCAACAACCACAAGAGCTACCATCTTTCGGAAAACTCCGAAAACATAAGCAACTTTAACCTAACAAAACTAGGTGTCACTAAATATTTGCTGTCAAAAATTGTATGACATTTTGATGTGTGCATTTTGTAAACATAACCAAAAATATTTCCGTGCTATAACAGTTATTATTATTAATACGTGATAATTAAATTGATTTTATCTCTCCCCTTTTAAAAAACGTCAGTAATATTTTTTTGATTATGTAGTGACATCTAGTAGCAAATGCTTTGTACTTCTTTTTTGACCGTGCTGCCTCTTTCGGAAACGTTCTGTACTTTTTCAACAATCGTGCTGCCTCTTTCGGAAAACATGATCTATTGGTATGCCAATTGAGGTAAATATGTACTAAAATTAAAATTTACTGTACTAAATGATTTACCACACTATTGGTACGCAGCCTAAATATTTTTTAGAACAAAGTTTTGACATTTATTTTCTTTGCACACTTTTTTTTTCATCCATTTCGATGGAATAATAAGTAATAATTTGTTTTACTTCAAAAATTGAAAATAAAATGTTACATTCGTCGTCATTCCAATACACGCGAGACGACATTTTGCTGTAATGGATACATGGTAACTAAATTAAGCATAAAAATTTAAAAAACAAATTGACATTTAGAATCTACCCAACCACACTAGTTTCGTTGAGTTTATTTGGGTTTAACGAAACACTACCCTAAATTGCGTTTCCATGCACATAAACCTGATTTAACCTAGGTTAACTCTATCATGGAAACGTGGTAATAGTGAGAGTTATGTCGAGTTCGATTGGGTTTGTTAAAAATAATCAAGTTTATGATGCCCAATTGTACGCACAAGCAGCATGATTTATTTCACGGTTGGATTGGTGAATATATGTGAATATTGTTTTTTTTTTGAGGTTATGTTATTTAATATAAAAATTACATAGATTTTGTTACAAAAATTATTTTAATAACACAACTTATTTATTAAGTGATTAAAAATTACGACATTTTTGACGTCTTGAAGTGTCACAATTTTGATTGACATTTCTTTTTTGTTGGTATTGGTAAATTTATCATAAAATCATAAGATTTGTCAAAATTGATTATAATCAAAAAATAAATGATTATTTTTGCCCAATCGAACTCCACATTAAACTAGGATTAAACTCGACTCAACTCACAGCATATACAATGTGATAGATTTGGCTGCAAGGGTTGCAGCGTCCATTATGTGTTTATTTTATTCATTTTTGACATTTTACGTAGTAATTTTTCATTCATAAAAAACAGTTTCAGTAGGAAAAATATTTTCTTTTTGTTTTTTTTTTTATTTTATAAAATTAATATTTATAATGGATTTACATACATCATCGGATATCGACGATAAAACTCATTTAAATATAAAATTAAATAGTCATGGAAATTTTATGAACATTGAATTGTGTTTGGTGTGCGGTGATCGGGCATCAGGCCGTCACTATGGTGCTATAAGCTGTGAAGGATGCAAAGGTTTTTTTAAGCGATCGATTCGAAAGCAATTGGGCTACCAGTGTCGTGGAAATATGAATTGTGAAGTAACCAAACACCATCGAAATCGTTGTCAATATTGTCGTTTGCAGAAGTGTCTGGCTTGTGGAATGCGAAGTGATTGTAAATTTTTTATTGTGCTCATATCTTTGTAATAGAAAATTTCTTTTTCTTTTCTCTTATTGTAAATAATCACATTTTTTAGCGGTGCAGCATGAACGCAAACCAATTGTTGATAAAAAGGAACAATCAATACAACAAACTCAATCTGCTGTGCTAAATTCATTGGTTAATTCATACAACAATACTCATAATCATTTGTCGGTGCGACATGATTTATTGCTGCAACAGCAGGATGCATCTAGTGGAGCACTTCCAGTGCGATTCAATTTTCCCGATTTAACCACGTCGCTGGGCAAAAAGTCACGTAAGTACCATGATAAAATGAAGCCATGTACAAAATATAATATTATATTTAACATTCTAGTTCTGCTATACAATGACCCTCAAAATTTATCACCGAATTTACAGTCAAATAATGAAGACGAATCAATGGACAACGTAGGCAATCCAAATTCTGTTTTATCAGCATCGTCGGTTACCTCAACCGCAACCACGACTACATCATCTTCAGCTTTAACAACAGGTATCGGCCAAATGAGTACTTCATCCGATACATTAAGTTACATCCAATCGATAATCGATAAGAATATTATGAATGAATCACTTGATTTAATTTCCACAATCACTTTAGATAATGTGGACGTGAGTAGTAATGGAGTTGGTGAAATAATCGCAAGCAATTTCGATGATAGTTCAGTATTTTATGATATTCTGAATTTAGAACTTCCTCTAATTAATGAATCGAATATAACATTTAATTTAATTACACCAACATTATTACCGACCTATCTTAGCATGCACTATTTATGTGAATGTGGCAGCCGTTTATTATTCTTGTCAATATATTGGTTTAAAAAAATCCAAGCTTTTAAAATTTTGAATGATGAGCTACAAATAAGCTTGATAAAAAATTCATGGGTCGAATTATTTGTGATTGGTTTGGCCCAGTGTTCAAAAAATTTATCGATCAAAACAATTTTAACATCTTTTGTTAATCATTTAAAAAATTCTATAATAAATGATAAATTAAATTCTGATAAAGTAAAAAAATTGTCCCAGCACATTTATAAGCTACAGAATTTTATCCAAAATACACTACAAATGAATTTAGATGAATTTGAGTATGCCTATCTAAGAATGATATGCCTTTTTAGTTCGGATAATATTGTTGATCCGGGTAAAAAACAGCAAGTTGAAAAAATCCAAGAGATATCGTATAAATGTCTTAAGAATTATATTGATAAAAAATCGAATGAGAGTAGCAATCGATTTCCAAAACTTTTACTTAAATTACGTTTATTACGTGCCTTAGAACCACAAATAATCGAAGATTTATTTTTTTCGAATTTAATAGGACCAATTGAAATAGAAATAGTGATACCTTATATATTAAGACTAAGTAATGGTGTTAAAAATGAAAATAACTAAAAAGTGGTTTTACCAAATTCATTGTGTAACATTTTAAACCCAAGCTCGGGTAGAGTTAATGTTAAAATGCACTTTAAATCAGGTTAAGGTATTTTGCTTTTATTTATGTATACCGGTTTTGACCAATAAGGCACACCTAAATATTTCGAAAACAAAGCTTTACAGTAAAAGTGTTGCTTGGTCCAAATGTGTCCATTTTGTCCCATTAAAACTTAAAGCTTTCTCCTAGAACATAATTATTATCGAAATATTTAGGTGTGTCAATATTTCAGGTCCACGTATATTCAAATATATACACGTATACAGTTCTTTCAATTTTTCAAAAGTAAGTAAAGACTGATAAAAAAAATACTCATGCTTTTAATTTGTTTTTCACAGTTTTGGTGCTGGAAGAAATTAAAGTGTTTAGTGTATTAAAAATAATCTTTGGAAGTTCATTATTTACATAGGAAATTATTGGTAAAATGTATTGAAATTTTGATATCAACATAACATGTACTTCCTCTTCATTTTTTTTTTTTTTGAAAATAATGGACTTTATTTTACTATTCTAGTTTCAAAACTGTGAAAAAAAAAATTAAATTTACTAATTAACAAAATAATTGTCAAAGCATTAACAGCAATTTTTTAACAGTGTTTACTCACTTTTGAAACCAATTATTTATTATTATAAGTCTAATTATAAAATAATTTTTATTTAAAATAAAATCAGTATTGAAATATATAATTTTAGTAATGGTGTTGTTTTCACACCAAATTCTGAAATATTTCGTAATTTCGTATCACCATATTTTGCTCGTTTAATCCTGATTGATTGAAAATTTCAACCATAGAATTAAATGATGTCAAAAATACAATGGTATGAAATAACGTTCGAAACCGGCTGGTTATATGCAATAAATAAGGCCTAGTTTATAAGTAAAAAAAACAGATATCACGTCCATTATTAAAAAAAAAAATTTTAAAACTTAAAGAAAATATTTTTTATTGTTACGTATTTAGAGATATTATATTTTCAAATATTAATTTTAAAATTCTTAAATAAATATAAATTAAATTATAAATTTAATAGATAACAAACAATAAATTATTATTTAAAAAAAACTACTAGTATGTATTACTATTTGAAACGTTCAACAAAAGTAATGATAATAAGGAAAAAATATAAAGGGCTGAAACTTCACGAGGTGATCAGAACTTCGGTCTTTGGTATCTTCAATAGGGATAGCATTCACCTGTCACCTGTGTCATAAAGTTGGTGTGATAGTTTTGACAGTATTTATTTCTATTTTAACCAACATATATTTACTTATACAACAACAGCCAAACAGGTCAAAAGTTTCAGTAACATGGGTACAGTTATCCAATTTAACACGAAAAATCGTATTTTAGAACTTTATACCGAAAATAGTATACAAAATTATACTGATATTTCTAACCGTGTAGGACTCGTCCAGCAACAGTCACCGAAGAAAATAATGAAATTGCTGTATTGGCTGCAGTAGCTCATAATCCTCAAATTAGTACACGAGAAATAGCTAGCGATTCCGGATTGTCCGAATTTTTTTTCGTTACGTATTGTTCTCCGACGAGTCGTTTTTTACAACTCATGGAACGGTAAATCGCCACAACATGCATTACTGGAGCGTTGCAAATCCGCACTGGCTTCGCCAAGTTGAACATCAGCGTCCTTGGACTGTCAATGTGTGGTGTGGAATAATTGGCAACAAACTCGTCGGCCCCCACATTATTGAAGGCAACTTAAATGGTCAAATGTACCGAGATGTTTTAGAAAATGAACTGCCAACATTATTTGAAAACTTGAGCTTAGAAGTGCGACGGAACATGTGGTTTCAACATGATGGTCGTCCCGCACACCATTCGTTGGTAGCACGTGTAGTACTTGATCGTGATTTCAATGGTCGGTGGATCGGGAGAGCTGGTCCGGTAAATTGGCCTGCCAGATCACCAGATCTTACTTCGCCAAATTTCTTTTTGTGGAGCTATCTCAAAGGCAAAGTTTACAAACAAAAACCAGCAACACGTGAGAATATGATTGAGCGAATCAGAAATGCTTATGCTGAAATTCAAGCAGACACACTCCTCAGTTGTGTACAGTCATTTGAAATGCGGATTAATAAGTGCATTGAAGTCGAAGGCCATCATTTTGAGCACTTATTTTAATTGAAAAATGTTGAGGTAAGGGAATTAATGTAAATCAAGCACTCTTTTCCCAATTATTCGAAATTTGCCAAATGAATAAATTGTTTAAGACTAACTTCGTGAATTTACAACGAAACCATGGTATTTTTATTGCAGATGTATTGCAGAATCGTTTGCGTAGGTTCTCAGTAGGAGAAATAAAAAAAAATTGAATATCATCAATTACAGCGCCATCTATCATGAATCGAAAAAAATGTTTCAGCCAAATCCTACGTATTTTTAGCCGTAGAACCCGAATATGCAATAAAAAATTGGGGTTCCTATCTTAGTTTCAAAGTTACCTCCCGCCCCACCTACAAGGAGGGGGTTCTATTTTTAACACTAATGTATTTCCCCCGCGGAATAATTAAATTTTGATCTCTACCATTTTTTTGTAGAGTGATTATTTTCATAGATATTTGAGTGTATCAGGTTAAAAAAATCACCCGGTATACCTATGGTATAACAACGACGGCGTCGCTGAACGAAAATCTAATAAATTTTACTACCCATCTTCCACATTACTGTACATTTTTGGTGGTTAGTTACTGGTGAAATAAATGTTAATTGAAAATTCTATAAATTCTTACCTTTACCTCCCCTTCATTTTCGGTTGATTTGGGTGTGTAACACTAATCTTGTGGTGCGAGTACAACTTTAAGTAAAGTGATTTTTCGGGAATTTTGTTTTATATTTTATGCATTTTCTTGGCACTTTTTTCCACTTATTAACACTTTTATCACTATTATTTTTAACACTTTTCTTTTTATCACTTTTCTTTTTTCTTTTTGCCTTTTTATTCTTTTTATCACTTTTCATTTTTCTTTTTATCACTTCTTTTTTTTTTAAATTTTTTTCTTATCATTTTTCTCTTTATTACTTTTCTTTTCTTTTTATCACTTTTCTTTTTTCTTTTTTTTATTTCAATTTTCTTTTCTTTTTATCACTTTTCTTTTCTTTTTATCACCTTTCTTTTTTCTTTTTTTTTCTTTTTATCACTTTTTTTTTTCTTTTTCATTTTTTTTCTTTTTATCACTTTTCTTTTTATCAGTTTTCTTTTTAACACTTTTTTCCACTTATTATCACTTTTTCCTTTTTTCTTTTCTATTTATCACTTTTCTTTTTTCTTTTTTTTTTTCATTTTTTTCTATTTATCACATTTCTTTTCTTTTTATCACTTTTCTTTCCTGTTTTTTTCACTTTTTTTTCTTTTTATCACTTTCCTTTTCTTTTTTTTTCATTTTTTCTTTTTATCACTTTTCTTTTTCCTTTTTTTTTTCTTTTTATCACTTTTCTTTTCTTTTTTCTTTTTTTTTAACACTTTATTCCACTTTATTCCAATTTTGTTTTCGATGAGGTTATGTAAAAACTACTATACAAAAATGATTAATTATCATATTGATAGCAGACGGCAAATCATGTTCACAATTAAATTGTGAAGCGAGATTAAAGGATTTTCAAGTGATGATAATAATAAGATTGATTGATGTATGTTATGTGATTTTTGAAGTATTTCTGGATATCCAATAAAATGGTCATAAATCACTCAAATTTTATAATTGACTTACCTAATTTTATTGTTGAATTACCTAAAGGATAGAAAAGGAAACAGGAAACAATTAGTAAACCAATTAGGAAGCAAATATAAAAATTAAACATGCAATAATTTAACTTCTTTTTCTTTTTATCACTTTTCTTTTTTCTTTTTTTTCTTTTTATCACATTTCTTTTCTTTTTATCATTTTTCTTTTTTTCCTTTTTATCACTTTTATTTTATTTTTATCACTTTTTTTTTTTCTTTTCTATTTATCACTTTTCTTTTTTCTTTTTTTTTCATTTTTTTCTATTTATCACATTTCTTTTCTTTTTATCACTTTTCTTTCCTATTTTTTTCACTTTTTTTTCTTTTTATCACTTTCCTTTTCTTTTTTTTTTCATTTTTTCTTTTTATCACTTTTCTGTTTCCTTTTTTTTTTCTTTTTATCACTTTTCTTTTCTTTTTTCTTTTTTTTTAACACTTTATTCCACTTTATTCCAATTTTGTTTTCAATGAGGTTATGTAAAAACTACTATACAAAAATGATTAATTATCATATTGATAGCAGACGGCAAATCATGTTCACAATTAAATTGTGAAGCGAGATTAAAGGATTTTATCCCACAAGTGGAATAAACTTTATTCCAATTTTGTTTTCGATGAAGGTTATGTAAAAACCACTATACAAAAATGATTAATTATCATATTGATAGCAGACGGCAAATCATGTTCACAATTAAATTGTGAAGCGAGATTAAAGAATTTTATCCCACAAGTGGAATAAACTTTATTCCAATTTTGTTTTCGATGAAGGTTATGTAAAAACCACTATACAAAAATGATTAATTATCATATTGATAGCAGACGGCAAATCATGTTCACAATTAAATTGTGAAGCGAGATTAAAGGATTTTATCCCACAAGTGGAATAAACTTTATTCCAATTTTGTTTTCGATGAAGGTTATGTAAAAACCACTATACAAAAATGATTAATTATGTTCACAATTAAATTGTGAAGCGAGATTAAAGGATTTTCAAGTGATGATAATAATAAGATTGATTGATGTATGTTATGTGATTTTTGAAGTATTTCTGGATATCCAATAAAATGGTCATAAATCACACAAATTTTATAATTGACTTACCTAATTTTATTGTTGAATTACCTAAAGGATAGAAAAGGAAACAGGAAACAATTAGTAAACCAATTAGGAAGCAAATATAAAAATTAAACATGCAATAATTTAACTTCTTTTTCTTTTTATCACTTTTCTTTTTTCTTTTTTTTCTTTTTATCACATTTCTTTTCTTTTTATCATTTTTCTTTTTTTCCTTTTTATCACTTTTATTTTATTTTTATCACTTTTCTTTTTTCTTTTCTATTTATCACTTTTCTTTTCCTTTTTTTTTTTCATTTTTTTCTATTTATCACTTTTCTTTTCTTTTTATCACTTTTCTTTCCTGTTTTTTTCACTTTTTTTTCTTTTTATCACTTTCCTTTTCTTTTTTTTTTCATTTTTTCTTTTTATCACTTTTCTTTTTCCTTTTTTTTTTCTTTTTATCACTTTTCTTTTCTTTTTTCTTTTTTTTTAACACTTTATTCCACTTTATTCCAATTTTGTTTTCGATGAGGTTATGTAAAAACCACTATACAAAAATGATTAATTATCATATTGATAGCAGACGGCAAATCATGTTCACAATTAAATTGTGAAGCGAGATTAAAGGATTTTATCCCACAAGTGGAATAAACTTTATTCCAATTTTGTTTTCGATGAAGGTTATGTAAAAACCACTATACAAAAATGATTAATTATCATATTGATAGCAGACGGCAAATCATGTTCACAATTAAATTGTGAAGCGAGATTAAAGGATTTTATCCCACAAGTGGAATAAACTTTATTCCAATTTTGTTTTCGATGAAGGTTATGTAAAAACCACTATACAAAAATGATTAATTATCATATTGATAGCAGACGGCAAATCATGTTCACAATTAAATTGTGAAGCGAGATTAAAGGATTTTCAAGTGATGATAATAATAAGATTGATTGATGTATGTTATGTGATTTTTGAAGTATTTCTGGATATCCAATAAAATGGTCATAAATCACACAAATTTTATAATTGACTTACCTAATTTTATTGTTGAATTACCTAAAGGATAGAAAAGGAAACAGGAAACAATTAGTAAACCAATTAGGAAGCAAATATAAAAATTAAACATGCAATAATTTAACTTCTTTTTCTTTTTATCACTTTTCTTTTTTCTTTTTTTTCTTTTTATCACATTTCTTTTCTTTTTATCATTTTTCTTTTTTTCCTTTTTATCACTTTTATTTTATTTTTATCACTTTTTTTTTCTATTCTATTTATCACTTTTCTTTTTTCTTTTTTTTTTCATTTTTTTCTATTTATCACATTTCTTTTCTTTTTATCACTTTTCTTTCCTATTTTTTTCACTTTTTTTTCTATTTATCACTTTCCTTTTCTTTTTTTTTTCATTTTTTCTTTTTATCACTTTTCTTTTTCCTTTTTTTTTCTTTTTATCACTTTTCTTTTCTTTTTTCTTTTTTTTAACACTTTATTCCACTTTATTCCAATTTTGTTTTCGATGAGGTTATGTAAAAACCACTATACAAAAATGATTAATTATCATATTGATAGCAGACGGCAAATCATGTTCACAATTAAATTGTGAAGCGAGATTAAAGGATTTTATCCCACAAGTGGAATAAACTTTATTCCAATTTTGTTTTCGATGAAGGTTATGTAAAAACCACTATACAAAAATGATTAATTATCATATTGATAGCAGACGGCAAATCATGTTCACAATTAAATTGTGAAGCGAGATTAAAGGATTTTATCCCACAAGTGGAATAAACTTTATTCCAATTTTGTTTTCGATGAAGGTTATGTAAAAACCACTATACAAAAATGATTAATTATCATATTGATAGCAGACGGCAAATCATGTTCACAATTAAATTGTGAAGCGAGATTAAAGGATTTTATCCCACAAGTGGAATAAACTTTATTCCAATTTTGTTTTCGATGAAGGTTATGTAAAAACCACTATACAAAAATGATTAATTATCATATTGATAGCAGACGGCAAATCATGTTCACAATTAAATTGTGAAGCGAGATTAAAGGATTTTCAAGTGATGATAATAATAAGATTGATTGATGTATGTTATGTGATTTTTGAAGTATTTCTGGATATCCAATAAAATGGTCATAAATCACTCAAATTTTATAATTGACTTACCTAATTTTATTGTTGAATTACCTAAAGGATAGAAAAGGAAACAGGAAACAATTAGTAAACCAATTAGGAAGCAAATATAAAAATTAAACATGCAATAATTTAACTTCTTTTTCTTTTTATCACTTTTCTTTTTTCTTTTTTTTCTTTTTATCACATTTCTTTTCTTTTTATCATTTTTCTTTTTTTCCTTTTTATCACTTTTATTTTATTTTTATCACTTTTCTTTTTTCTTTTCTATTTATCACTTTTCTTTTTTCTTTTTTTTTCATTTTTTTCTATTTATCACATTTCTTTTCTTTTTATCACTTTTCTTTCCTGTTTTTTTCACTTTTTTTTCTTTTTATCACTTTCCTTTTCTTTTTTTTTTCATTTTTTCTTTTTATCACTTTTCTTTTTCCTTTTTTTTTCTTTTTATCACTTTTCTTTTCTTTTTTCTTTTTTTTTAACACTTTATTCCAATTTTGTTTTCGATGAGGTTATGTAAAAACTACTATACAAGAATGATTAATTATCATATTGATAGCAGACGGCAAATCATGTTCACAATTAAATTGTGAAGCGAGATTAAAGGATTTTATCCCACAAGTGGAATAAACTTTATTCCAATTTTGTTTTCGATGAAGGTTATGTAAAAACCATTATACAAAAATGATTAATTATCATATTGATAGCAGACGGCAAATCATGTTCACAATTAAATTGTGAAGCGAGATTAGAGGATTTTATCCCACAAGTGGAATAAACTTTATTCCAATTTTGTTTTCGATGAAGGTTATGTAAAAACCACTATACAAAAATGATTAATTATCATATTGATAGCAGACGGCAAATCATGTTCACAATTAAATTGTGAAGCGAGATTAAAGGATTTTCAAGTGATGATAATAATAAGATTGATTGATGTATGTTATGTGATTTTTGAAGTATTTCTGGATATCCAATAAAATGGTCATAAATCACTCAAATTTTATAATTGACTTACCTAATTTTATTGTTGAATTACCTAAAGGATAGAAAAGGAAACAGGAAACAATTAGTAAACCAATTAGGAAGCAAATATAAAAATTAAACATGCAATAATTTAACTTCTTTTTCTTTTTATCACTTTTCTTTTTTCTTTTTTTTCTTTTTATCACATTTCTTTTCTTTTTATCATTTTTCTTTTTTTCCTTTTTATCACTTTTATTTTATTTTTATCACTTTTCTTTTTTCTTTTCTATTTATCACTTTTCTTTTCCTTTTTTTTTTTCATTTTTTTCTATTTATCACATTTCTTTTCTTTTTATCACTTTTCTTTCCTATTTTTTTCACTTTTTTTTCTTTTTATCACTTTCCTTTTCTTTTTTTTTTTCATTTTTTCTTTTTATCACTTTTCTTTTTCCTTTTTTTTTTTTCTTTTTATCACTTTTCTTTTCTTTTTTCTTTTTTTTTAACACTTTATTCCACTTTATTCCAATTTTGTTTTCGATGAGGTTATGTAAAAACTGCTATACAAAAATGATTAATTATCATATTGATAGCAGACGGCAAATCATGTTCACAATTAAATTGTGAAGCGAGATTAAAGGATTTTATCCCACAAGTGGAATAAACTTTATTCCAATTTTGTTTTCGATGAAGGTTATGTAAAAACCACTATACAAAAATGATTAATTATCATATTGATAGCAGACGGCAAATCATGTTCACAATTAAATTGTGAAGCGAGATTAAAGGATTTTATCCCACAAGTGGAATAAACTTTATTCCAATTTTGTTTTCGATGAAGGTTATGTAAAAACCACTATACAAAAATGATTAATTATCATATTGATAGCAGACGGCAAATCATGTTCACAATTAAATTGTGAAGCGAGATTAAAGGATTTTATCCCACAAGTGGAATAAACTTTATTCCAATTTTGTTTTCGATGAAGGTTATGTAAAAACCACTATACAAAAATGATTAATTATCATATTGATAGCAGACGGCAAATCATGTTCACAATTAAATTGTGAAGCGAGATTAAAGGATTTTCAAGTGATGATAATAATAAGATTGATTGATGTATGTTATGTGATTTTTGAAGTATTTCTGGATATCCAATAAAATGGTCATAAATCACTCAAATTTTATAATTGACTTACCTAATTTTATTGTTGAATTACCTAAAGGATAGAAAAGGAAACAGGAAACAATTAGTAAACCAATTAGGAAGCAAATATAAAAATTAAACATGCAATAATTTAACTTCTTTTTCTTTTTATCACTTTTCTTTTTTCTTTTTTTTCTTTTTATCACATTTCTTTTCTTTTTATCATTTTTCTTTTTTTCCTTTTTATCACTTTTATTTTATTTTTATCACTTTTCTTTTTTCTTTTCTATTTATCACTTTTCTTTTTTCTTTTTTTTTTCATTTTTTTTCGATTTATCACATTTCTTTTCTTTTTATCACTTTTCTTTCCTATTTTTTTCACTTTTTTTTCTTTTTATCACTTTCCTTTTCTTTTTTTTTTCATTTTTTCTTTTTATCACTTTTCTTTTTCCTTTTTTTTTTCTTTTTATCACTTTTCTTTTCTTTTTTCTTTTTTTTTAACACTTTATTCCACTTTATTCCAATTTTGTTTTCGATGAGGTTATGTAAAAACTACTATACAAAAATGATTAATTATCATATTGATAGCAGACGGCAAATCATGTTCACAATTAAATTGTGAAGCGAGATTAAAGGATTTTATCCCACAAGTGGAATAAACTTTATTCCAATTTTGTTTTCGATGAAGGTTATGTAAAAACCACTATACAAAAATGATTAATTATCATATTGATAGCAGACGGCAAATCATGTTCACAATTAAATTGTGAAGCGAGATTAAAGGATTTTATCCCACAAGTGGAATAAACTTTATTCCAATTTTGTTTTCGATGAAGGTTATGTAAAAACCACTATACAAAAATGATTAATTATCATATTGATATGATAGCAGACGGCAAATCATGTTCACAATTAAATTGTGAAGCGAGATTAAAGGATTTTATCCCACAAGTGGAATAAACTTTATTCCAATTTTGTTTTCGATGAAGGTTATGTAAAAACCACTATACAAAAATGATTAATTATCATATTGATAGCAGACGGCAAATCATGTTCACAATTAAATTGTGAAGCGAGATTAAAGGATTTTCAAGTGATGATAATAATAAGATTGATTGATGTATGTTATGTGATTTTTGAAGTATTTCTGGATATCCAATAAAATGGTCATAAATCACACAAATTTTATAATTGACTTACCTAATTTTATTGTTGAATTACCTAAAGGATAGAAAAGGAAACAGGAAACAATTAGTAAACCAATTAGGAAGCAAATATAAAAATTAAACATGCAATAATTTAACTTCTTTTTCTTTTTATCACTTTTCTTTTTTCTTTTTTTTCTTTTTATCACATTTCTTTTCTTTTTATCATTTTTCTTTTTTTCCTTTTTATCACTTTTATTTTATTTTTATCACTTTTCTTTTTTCTTTTCTATTTATCACTTTTCTTTTTTCTTTTTTTTTTCATTTTTTTCTATTTATCACATTTCTTTTCTTTTTATCACTTTTCTTTCCTGTTTTTTTCACTTTTTTTTCTTTTTATCACTTTCCTTTTCTTTTTTTTTTCATTTTTGCTTTTTATCACTTTTCTTTTTCCTTTTTTTTTTTTCTTTTTATCACTTTTCTTTTCTTTTTTCTTTTTTTTTAACACTTTATTCCACTTTATTCCAATTTTGTTTTCGATGAGGTTATGTAAAAACTACTATACAAAAATGATTAATTATCATATTGATAGCAGACGGCAAATCATGTTCACAATTAAATTGTGAAGCGAGATTAAAGGATTTTATCCCACAAGTGGAATAAACTTTATTCCAATTTTGTTTTCGATGAAGGTTATGTAAAAACCACTATACAAAAATGATTAATTATCATATTGATAGCAGACGGCAAATCATGTTCACAATTAAATTGTGAAGCGAGATTAAAGGATTTTATCCCACAAGTGGAATAAACTTTATTCCAATTTTGTTTTCGATGAAGGTTATGTAAAAACCACTATACAAAAATGATTAATTATCATATTGATAGCAGACGGCAAATCATGTTCACAATTAAATTGTGAAGCGAGATTAAAGGATTTTCAAGTGATGATAATAATAAGATTGATTGATGTATGTTATGTGATTTTTGAAGTATTTCTGGATATCCAATAAAATGGTCATAAATCACTCAAATTTTATAATTGACTTACCTAATTTTATTGTTGAATTACCTAAAGGATAGAAAAGGAAACAGGAAACAATTAGTAAACCAATTAGGAAGCAAATATAAAAATTAAACATGCAATAATTTAACTTCTTTTTCTTTTTATCACTTTTCTTTTTTTTTTTCTTTTTATCACATTTCTTTTCTGTTTATCATTTTTCTTTTTTTCCTTTTTATCACTTTTATTTTATTTTTATCACTTTTCTTTTTTCTTTTCTATTTATCACTTTTCTTTTTTCTTTTTTTTTTTCATTTTTTTCTATTTATCACATTTCTTTTCTTTTTATCACTTTTCTTTCCTGTTTTTTTCACTTTTTTTTCTTTTTATCACTTTTCTTTTCTTTTTTTTTCATTTTTTTCTTTTTATCACTTTTCTTTTTCCTTTTTTTTTCTTTTTATCACTTTTCTTTTCTTTTTTCTTTTTTTTTAACACTTTATTCCACTTTATTCCAATTTTGTTTTCGATGAGGTTATGTAAAAACCACTATACAAAAATGATTAATTATCATATTGATAGCAGACGGCAAATCATGTTCACAATTAAATTGTGAAGCGAGATTAAAGGATTTTATCCCACAAGTGGAATAAACTTTATTCCAATTTTGTTTTCGATGAAGGTTATGTAAAAACCACTATACAAAAATGATTAATTATCATATTGATAGCAGACGGCAAATCATGTTCACAATTAAATTGTGAAGCGAGATTAAAGGATTTTATCCCACAAGTGGAATAAACTTTATTCCAATTTTGTTTTCGATGAAGGTTATGTAAAAACCACTATACAAAAATGATTAACTATCATATTGATAGCAGACGGCAAATCATGTTCACAATTAAATTGTGAAGCGAGATTAAAGGATTTTCAAGTGATGATAATAATAAGATTGATTGATGTATGTTATGTGATTTTTGAAGTATTTCTGGATATCCAATAAAATGGTCATAAATCACTCAAATTTTATAATTGACTTACCTAATTTTATTGTTGAATTACCTAAAGGATAGAAAAGGAAACAGGAAACAATTAGTAAACCAATTAGGAAGCAAATATAAAAATTAAACATGCAATAATTTAACTTCTTTTTCTTTTTATCACTTTTCTTTTTTCTTTTTTTTCTTTTTATCACATTTCTTTTCTATTTATCATTTTTCTTTTTTTCCTTTTTATCACTTTTATTTTATTTTTATCACTTTTCTTTTTTCTTTTCTATTTATCACTTTTCTTTTTTCTTTTTTTTTTTTTCATTTTTTTCTATTTATCACATTTCTTTTCTTTTTATCACTTTTCTTTCCTATTTTTTTCACTTTTTTTTCTTTTTATCACTTTCCTTTTCTTTTTTTTTTCATTTTTTCTTTTTATCACTTTTCTTTTTCCTTTTTTTTTTTTCTTTTTATCACTTTTCTTTTCTTTTTTCTTTTTTTTTAACACTTTATTCCAATTTTGTTTTCGATGAGGTTATGTAAAAACCACTATACAAAAATGATTAATTATCATATTGATAGCAGACGGCAAATCATGTTCACAATTAAATTGTGAAGCGAGATTAAAGGATTTTATCCCACAAGTGGAATAAACTTTATTCCAATTTTGTTTTCGATGAAGGTTATGTAAAAACCACTATACAAAAATGATTAATTATCATATTGATAGCAGACGACAAATCATGTTCACAATTAAATTGTGAAGCGAGATTAAAGGATTTTATCCCACAAGTGGAATAAACTTTATTCCAATTTTGTTTTCGATGAAGGTTATGTAAAAACCACTATACAAAAATGATTAATTATCATATTGATAGCAGACGGCAAATCATGTTCACAATTAAATTGTGAAGCGAGATTAAAGGATTTTATCCCACAAGTGGAATAAACTTTATTCCAATTTTGTTTTCGATGAAGGTTATGTAAAAACCACTATACAAAAATGATTAATTATCATATTGATAGCAGACGGCAAATCATGTTCACAATTAAATTGTGAAGCGAGATTAAAGGATTTTATCCCACAAGTGGAATAAACTTTATTCCAATTTTGTTTTCGATGAAGGTTATGTAAAAACCACTATACAAAAATGATTAATTATCATATTGATAGCAGACGGCAAATCATGTTCACAATTAAATTGTGAAGCGAGATTAAAGGATTTTCAAGTGATGATAATAATAAGATTGATTGATGTATGTTATGTGATTTTTGAAGTATTTCTGGATATCCAATAAAATGGTCATAAATCACTCAAATTTTATAATTGACTTACCTAATTTTATTGTTGAATTACCTAAAGGATAGAAAAGGAAACAGGAAACAATTAGTAAACCAATTAGGAAGCAAATATAAAAATTAAACATGCAATAATTTAACTTCTTTTTCTTTTTATCACTTTTCTTTTTTCTTTTTTTTCTTTTTATCACATTTCTTTTCTTTTTATCATTTTTCTTTTTTTCCTTTTTATCACTTTTATTTTATTTTTATCACTTTTCTTTTTTCTTTTCTATTTATCACTTTTCTTTTTTCTTTTTTTTTTCATTTTTTTCTATTTATCACATTTCTTTTCTTTTTATCACTTTTCTTTCCTGTTTTTTTCACTTTTTTTCTTTTTATCACTTTCCTTTTCTTTTTTTTTTCATTTTTTCTTTTTATCACTTTTCTTTTTCCTTTTTTTTTCTTTTTATCACTTTTCTTTTCTTTTTTCTTTTTTTTTAACACTTTATTCCACTTTATTCCAATTTTGTTTTCGATGAGGTTATGTAAAAACCACTATACAAAAATGATTAATTATCATATTGATAGCAGACGGCAAATCATGTTCACAATTAAATTGTGAAGTGAGATTAAAGGATTTTATCCCACAAGTGGAATAAACTTTATTCCAATTTTGTTTTCGATGAAGGTTATGTAAAAACCACTATACAAAAATGATTAATTATCATATTGATAGCAGACGGCAAATCATGTTCACAATTAAATTGTGAAGCGAGATTAAAGGATTTTATCCCACAAGTGGAATAAACTTTATTCCAATTTTGTTTTCGATGAAGGTTATGTAAAAACCACTATACAAAAATGATTAATTATCATATTGATAGCAGACGGCAAATCATGTTCACAATTAAATTGTGAAGCGAGATTAAAGGATTTTCAAGTGATGATAATAATAAGATTGATTGATGTATGTTATGTGATTTTTGAAGTATTTCTGGATATCCAATAAAATGGTCATAAATCACTCAAATTTTATAATTGACTTACCTAATTTTATTGTTGAATTACCTAAAGGATAGAAAAGGAAACAGGAAACAATTAGTAAACCAATTAGGAAGCAAATATAAAAATTAAACATGCAATAATTTAACTTCTTTTTCTTTTTATCACTTTTCTTTTTTCTTTTTTTTCTTTTTATCACATTTTTTTTCTTTTTATCATTTTTCTTTTTTTCCTTTTTATCACTTTTATTTTATTTTTATCACTTTTCTTTTTTCTTTTCTATTTATCACTTTTCTTTTTTCTTTTTTTTTCATTTTTTTCTATTTATCACATTTCTTTTCTTTTTATCACTTTTCTTTCCTGTTTTGTTCACTTTTTTTTCTTTTTATCACTTTCCTTTTCTTTTTTTTTTCATTTTTTCTTTTTATCACTTTTCTTTTTCCTTTTTTTTTTCTTTGTATCACTTTTCTTTTCTTTTTTCTTTTTTTTTAACACTTTATTCCACTTTATTCCAATTTTGTTTTCGATGAGGTTATGTAAAAACCACTATACAAAAATGATTAATTATCATATTGATAGCAGACGGCAAATCATGTTCACAATTAAATTGTGAAGTGAGATTAAAGGATTTTATCCCACAAGTGGAATAAACTTTATTCCAATTTTGTTTTCGATGAAGGTTATGTAAAAACCACTATACAAAAATGATTAATTATCATATTGATAGCAGACGGCAAATCATGTTCACAATTAAATTGTGAAGCGAGATTAAAGGATTTTATCCCACAAGTGGAATAAACTTTATTCCAATTTTGTTTTCGATGAAGGTTATGTAAAAACCACTATACAAAAATGATTAATTATCATATTGATAGCAGACGGCAAATCATGTTCACAATTAAATTGTGAAGCGAGATTAAAGGATTTTCAAGTGATGATAATAATAAGATTGATTGATGTATGTTATGTGATTTTTGAAGTATTTCTGGATATCCAATAAAATGGTCATAAATCACTCAAATTTTATAATTGACTTACCTAATTTTATTGTTGAATTACCTAAAGGATAGAAAAGGAAACAGGAAACAATTAGTAAACCAATTAGGAAGCAAATATAAAAATTAAACATGCAATAATTTAACTTCTTTTTCTTTTTATCACTTTTCTTTTTTCTTTTTTTTCTTTTTATCACATTTCTTTTCTTTTTATCATTTTTCTTTTTTTCCTTTTTATCACTTTTATTTTATTTTTATCACTTTTCTTTTTTCTTTTCTATTTATCACTTTTCTTTTTTCTTTTTTTTTTCATTTTTTTCTATTTATCACATTTCTTTTCTTTTTATCACTTTTCTTTCCTGTTTTTTTCACTTTTTTTTCTTTTTATCACTTTCCTTTTCTTTTTTTTTCATTTTTTCTTTTTATCACTTTTCTTTTTCCTTTTTTTTTCTTTGTATCACTTTTCTTTTCTTTTTTCTTTTTTTTTAACACTTTATTCCACTTTATTCCAATTTTGTTTTCGATGAGGTTATGTAAAAACCACTATACAAAAATGATTAATTATCATATTGATAGCAGACGGCAAATCATGTTCACAATTAAATTGTGAAGTGAGATTAAAGGATTTTATCCCACAAGTGGAATAAACTTTATTCCAATTTTGTTTTCGATGAAGGTTATGTAAAAACCACTATACAAAAATGATTAATTATCATATTGATAGCAGACGGCAAATCATGTTCACAATTAAATTGTGAAGCGAGATTAAAGGATTTTATCCCACAAGTGGAATAAACTTTATTCCAATTTTGTTTTCGATGAAGGTTATGTAAAAACCACTATACAAAAATGATTAATTATCATATTGATAGCAGACGGCAAATCATGTTCACAATTAAATTGTGAAGCGAGATTAAAGGATTTTCAAGTGATGATAATAATAAGATTGATTGATGTATGTTATGTGATTTTTGAAGTATTTCTGGATATCCAATAAAATGGTCATAAATCACTCAAATTTTATAATTGACTTACCTAATTTTATTGTTGAATTACCTAAAGGATAGAAAAGGAAACAGGAAACAATTAGTAAACCAATTAGGAAGCAAATATAAAAATTAAACATGCAATAATTTAACTTCTTTTTCTTTTTATCACTTTTCTTTTTTCTTTTTTTTCTTTTTATCACATTTCTTTTCTTTTTATCATTTTTCTTTTTTTCCTTTTTATCACTTTTATTTTATTTTTATCACTTTTCTTTTTTCTTTTCTATTTATCACTTTTCTTTTTTCTTTTTTTTTTCATTTTTTTCTATTTATCACATTTCTTTTCTTTTTATCACTTTTCTTTCCTGTTTTTTTCACTTTTTTTTCTTTTTATCACTTTCCTTTTCTTTTTTTTTCATTTTTTCTTTTTATCACTTTTCTTTTTCCTTTTTTTTTCTTTTTATAACTTTTCTTTTCTTTTTTCTTTTTTTTTAACACTTTATTCCACTTTATTCCAATTTTGTTTTCGATGAGGTTATGTAAAAACCACTATACAAAAATGATTAATTATCATATTGATAGCAGACGGCAAATCATGTTCACAATTAAATTGTGAAGCGAGATTAAAGGATTTTATCCCACAAGTGGAATAAACTTTATTCCAATTTTGTTTTCGATGAAGGTTATGTAAAAACCACTATACAAAAATGATTAATTATCATATTGATAGCAGACGGCAAATCATGTTCACAATTAAATTGTGAAGCGAGATTAAAGGATTTTCAAGTGATGATAATAATAAGATTGATTGATGTATGTTATGTGATTTTTGAAGTATTTCTGGATATCCAATAAAATGGTCATAAATCACTCAAATTTTATAATTGACTTACCTAATTTTATTGTTGAATTACCTAAAGGATAGAAAAGGAAACAGGAAACAATTAGTAAACCAATTAGGAAGCAAATATAAAAATTAAACATGCAATAATTTAACTTCTTTTTCTTTTTATCACTTTTCTTTTTTCTTTTTTTTCTTTTTATCACATTTCTTTTCTTTTTATCATTTTTCTTTTTTTCCTTTTTATCACTTTTATTTTATTTTTATCACTTTTCTTTTTTCTTTTCTATTTATCACTTTTCTTTTTTCTTTTTTTTTTCATTTTTTTCTATTTATCACATTTCTTTTCTTTTTATCACTTTTCTTTCCTATTTTTTTCACTTTTTTTTCTTTTTATCACTTTCCTTTTCTTTTTTTTTTCATTTTTTCTTTTTATCACTTTTCTTTTTCCTTTTTTTTCTTTTTATCACTTTTATTTTCTTTTTTCTTTTTTTTTAACACTTTATTCCACTTTATTCCAATTTTGTTTTCGATGAGGTTACGTAAAAACCACTATACAAAAATGATTAATTATCATATTGATAGCAGACGGCAAATCATGTTCACAATTAAATTGTGAAGCGAGATTAAAGAATTTTATCCCACAAGTGGAATAAACTTTATTCCAATTTTGTTTTCGATGAAGGTTATGTAAAAACCACTATACAAAAATGATTAATTATCATATTGATAGCAGACGGCAAATCATGTTCACAATTAAATTGTGAAGCGAGATTAAAGGATTTTATCCCACAAGTGGAATAAACTTTATTCCAATTTTGTTTTCGATGAAGGTTATGTAAAAACCACTATACAAAAATGATTAATTATCATATTGATAGCAGACGGCAAATCATGTTCACAATTAAATTGTGAAGCGAGATTAAAGGATTTTCAAGTGATGATAATAATAAGATTGATTGATGTATGTTATGTGATTTTTGAAGTATTTCTGGATATCCAATAAAATGGTCATAAATCACACAAATTTTATAATTGACTTACCTAATTTTATTGTTGAATTACCTAAAGGATAGAAAAGGAAACAGGAAACAATTAGTAAACCAATTAGGAAGCAAATATAAAAATTAAACATGCAATAATTTAACTTCTTTTTCTTTTTATCACTTTTCTTTTTTCTTTTTTTTCTTTTTATCACATTTCTTTTCTTTTTATCATTTTTCTTTTTTTCCTTTTTATCACTTTTATTTTATTTTTATCACTTTTTTTTTCTATTCTATTTATCACTTTTCTTTTTTCTTTTTTTTTTCATTTTTTTCTATTTATCACATTTCTTTTCTTTTTATCACTTTTCTTTCCTATTTTTTTCACTTTTTTTTCTATTTATCACTTTCCTTTTCTTTTTTTTTTCATTTTTTCTTTTTATCACTTTTCTTTTTCCTTTTTTTTTCTTTTTATCACTTTTCTTTTCTTTTTTCTTTTTTTTAACACTTTATTCCACTTTATTCCAATTTTGTTTTCGATGAGGTTATGTAAAAACCACTATACAAAAATGATTAATTATCATATTGATAGCAGACGGCAAATCATGTTCACAATTAAATTGTGAAGCGAGATTAAAGGATTTTATCCCACAAGTGGAATAAACTTTATTCCAATTTTGTTTTCGATGAAGGTTATGTAAAAACCACTATACAAAAATGATTAATTATCATATTGATAGCAGACGGCAAATCATGTTCACAATTAAATTGTGAAGCGAGATTAAAGGATTTTATCCCACAAGTGGAATAAACTTTATTCCAATTTTGTTTTCGATGAAGGTTATGTAAAAACCACTATACAAAAATGATTAATTATCATATTGATAGCAGACGGCAAATCATGTTCACAATTAAATTGTGAAGCGAGATTAAAGGATTTTATCCCACAAGTGGAATAAACTTTATTCCAATTTTGTTTTCGATGAAGGTTATGTAAAAACCACTATACAAAAATGATTAATTATCATATTGATAGCAGACGGCAAATCATGTTCACAATTAAATTGTGAAGCGAGATTAAAGGATTTTCAAGTGATGATAATAATAAGATTGATTGATGTATGTTATGTGATTTTTGAAGTATTTCTGGATATCCAATAAAATGGTCATAAATCACTCAAATTTTATAATTGACTTACCTAATTTTATTGTTGAATTACCTAAAGGATAGAAAAGGAAACAGGAAACAATTAGTAAACCAATTAGGAAGCAAATATAAAAATTAAACATGCAATAATTTAACTTCTTTTTCTTTTTATCACTTTTCTTTTTTCTTTTTTTTCTTTTTATCACATTTCTTTTCTTTTTATCATTTTTCTTTTTTTCCTTTTTATCACTTTTATTTTATTTTTATCACTTTTCTTTTTTCTTTTCTATTTATCACTTTTCTTTTTTCTTTTTTTTTCATTTTTTTCTATTTATCACATTTCTTTTCTTTTTATCACTTTTCTTTCCTGTTTTTTTCACTTTTTTTTCTTTTTATCACTTTCCTTTTCTTTTTTTTTTCATTTTTTCTTTTTATCACTTTTCTTTTTCCTTTTTTTTTCTTTTTATCACTTTTCTTTTCTTTTTTCTTTTTTTTTAACACTTTATTCCAATTTTGTTTTCGATGAGGTTATGTAAAAACTACTATACAAGAATGATTAATTATCATATTGATAGCAGACGGCAAATCATGTTCACAATTAAATTGTGAAGCGAGATTAAAGGATTTTATCCCACAAGTGGAATAAACTTTATTCCAATTTTGTTTTCGATGAAGGTTATGTAAAAACCATTATACAAAAATGATTAATTATCATATTGATAGCAGACGGCAAATCATGTTCACAATTAAATTGTGAAGCGAGATTAGAGGATTTTATCCCACAAGTGGAATAAACTTTATTCCAATTTTGTTTTCGATGAAGGTTATGTAAAAACCACTATACAAAAATGATTAATTATCATATTGATAGCAGACGGCAAATCATGTTCACAATTAAATTGTGAAGCGAGATTAAAGGATTTTCAAGTGATGATAATAATAAGATTGATTGATGTATGTTATGTGATTTTTGAAGTATTTCTGGATATCCAATAAAATGGTCATAAATCACTCAAATTTTATAATTGACTTACCTAATTTTATTGTTGAATTACCTAAAGGATAGAAAAGGAAACAGGAAACAATTAGTAAACCAATTAGGAAGCAAATATAAAAATTAAACATGCAATAATTTAACTTCTTTTTCTTTTTATCACTTTTCTTTTTTCTTTTTATCACATTTCTTTTCTTTTTATCATTTTTCTTTTTTTCCTTTTTATCACTTTTATTTTATTTTTATCACTTTTCTTTTTTCTTTTCTATTTATCACTTTTCTTTTTTCTTTTTTTTTTTCATTTTTTTCTATTTATCACATTTCTTTTCTTTTTATCACTTTTCTTTCCTATTTTTTTCACTTTTTTTTCTTTTTATCACTTTCCTTTTCTTTTTTTTTTTCATTTTTTCTTTTTATCACTTTTCTTTTTCCTTTTTTTTTTTTCTTTTTATCACTTTTCTTTTCTTTTTTCTTTTTTTTTAACACTTTATTCCACTTTATTCCAATTTTGTTTTCGATGAGGTTATGTAAAAACTACTATACAAAAATGATTAATTATCATATTGATAGCAGACGGCAAATCATGTTCACAATTAAATTGTGAAGCGAGATTAAAGGATTTTATCCCACAAGTGGAATAAACTTTATTCCAATTTTGTTTTCGATGAAGGTTATGTAAAAACCACTATACAAAAATGATTAATTATCATATTGATAGCAGACGGCAAATCATGTTCACAATTAAATTGTGAAGCGAGATTAAAGGATTTTATCCCACAAGTGGAATAAACTTTATTCCAATTTTGTTTTCGATGAAGGTTATGTAAAAACCACTATACAAAAATGATTAATTATCATATTGATAGCAGACGGCAAATCATGTTCACAATTAAATTGTGAAGCGAGATTAAAGGATTTTATCCCACAAGTGGAATAAACTTTATTCCAATTTTGTTTTCGATGAAGGTTATGTAAAAACCACTATACAAAAATGATTAATTATCATATTGATAGCAGACGGCAAATCATGTTCACAATTAAATTGTGAAGCGAGATTAAAGGATTTTCAAGTGATGATAATAATAAGATTGATTGATGTATGTTATGTGATTTTTGAAGTATTTCTGGATATCCAATAAAATGGTCATAAATCACTCAAATTTTATAATTGACTTACCTAATTTTATTGTTGAATTACCTAAAGGATAGAAAAGGAAACAGGAAACAATTAGTAAACCAATTAGGAAGCAAATATAAAAATTAAACATGCAATAATTTAACTTCTTTTTCTTTTTATCACTTTTCTTTTTTCTTTTTTTTCTTTTTATCACATTTCTTTTCTTTTTATCATTTTTCTTTTTTTCCTTTTTATCACTTTTATTTTATTTTTATCACTTTTCTTTTTTCTTTTCTATTTATCACTTTTCTTTTTTCTTTTTTTTTTCATTTTTTTTCGATTTATCACATTTCTTTTCTTTTTATCACTTTTCTTTCCTATTTTTTTCACTTTTTTTTCTTTTTATCACTTTCCTTTTCTTTTTTTTTTCATTTTTTCTTTTTATCACTTTTCTTTTTCCTTTTTTTTTTCTTTTTATCACTTTTCTTTTCTTTTTTCTTTTTTTTTAACACTTTATTCCACTTTATTCCAATTTTGTTTTCGATGAGGTTATGTAAAAACTACTATACAAAAATGATTAATTATCATATTGATAGCAGACGGCAAATCATGTTCACAATTAAATTGTGAAGCGAGATTAAAGGATTTTATCCCACAAGTGGAATAAACTTTATTCCAATTTTGTTTTCGATGAAGGTTATGTAAAAACCACTATACAAAAATGATTAATTATCATATTGATAGCAGACGGCAAATCATGTTCACAATTAAATTGTGAAGCGAGATTAAAGGATTTTATCCCACAAGTGGAATAAACTTTATTCCAATTTTGTTTTCGATGAAGGTTATGTAAAAACCACTATACAAAAATGATTAATTATCATATTGATATGATAGCAGACGGCAAATCATGTTCACAATTAAATTGTGAAGCGAGATTAAAGGATTTTATCCCACAAGTGGAATAAACTTTATTCCAATTTTGTTTTCGATGAAGGTTATGTAAAAACCACTATACAAAAATGATTAATTATCATATTGATAGCAGACGGCAAATCATGTTCACAATTAAATTGTGAAGCGAGATTAAAGGATTTTCAAGTGATGATAATAATAAGATTGATTGATGTATGTTATGTGATTTTTGAAGTATTTCTGGATATCCAATAAAATGGTCATAAATCACACAAATTTTATAATTGACTTACCTAATTTTATTGTTGAATTACCTAAAGGATAGAAAAGGAAACAGGAAACAATTAGTAAACCAATTAGGAAGCAAATATAAAAATTAAACATGCAATAATTTAACTTCTTTTTCTTTTTATCACTTTTCTTTTTTCTTTTTTTTCTTTTTATCACATTTCTTTTCTTTTTATCATTTTTCTTTTTTTCCTTTTTATCACTTTTATTTTATTTTTATCACTTTTCTTTTTTCTTTTCTATTTATCACTTTTCTTTTTTCTTTTTTTTTTCATTTTTTTCTATTTATCACATTTCTTTTCTTTTTATCACTTTTCTTTCCTGTTTTTTTCACTTTTTTTTCTTTTTATCACTTTCCTTTTCTTTTTTTTTTCATTTTTGCTTTTTATCACTTTTCTTTTTCCTTTTTTTTTTTTCTTTTTATCACTTTTCTTTTCTTTTTTCTTTTTTTTTAACACTTTATTCCACTTTATTCCAATTTTGTTTTCGATGAGGTTATGTAAAAACTACTATACAAAAATGATTAATTATCATATTGATAGCAGACGGCAAATCATGTTCACAATTAAATTGTGAAGCGAGATTAAAGGATTTTATCCCACAAGTGGAATAAACTTTATTCCAATTTTGTTTTCGATGAAGGTTATGTAAAAACCACTATACAAAAATGATTAATTATCATATTGATAGCAGACGGCAAATCATGTTCACAATTAAATTGTGAAGCGAGATTAAAGGATTTTATCCCACAAGTGGAATAAACTTTATTCCAATTTTGTTTTCGATGAAGGTTATGTAAAAACCACTATACAAAAATGATTAATTATCATATTGATAGCAGACGGCAAATCATGTTCACAATTAAATTGTGAAGCGAGATTAAAGGATTTTCAAGTGATGATAATAATAAGATTGATTGATGTATGTTATGTGATTTTTGAAGTATTTCTGGATATCCAATAAAATGGTCATAAATCACTCAAATTTTATAATTGACTTACCTAATTTTATTGTTGAATTACCTAAAGGATAGAAAAGGAAACAGGAAACAATTAGTAAACCAATTAGGAAGCAAATATAAAAATTAAACATGCAATAATTTAACTTCTTTTTCTTTTTATCACTTTTCTTTTTTTTTTTCTTTTTATCACATTTCTTTTCTGTTTATCATTTTTCTTTTTTTCCTTTTTATCACTTTTATTTTATTTTTATCACTTTTCTTTTTTCTTTTCTATTTATCACTTTTCTTTTTTCTTTTTTTTTTCATTTTTTTCTATTTATCACATTTCTTTTCTTTTTATCACTTTTCTTTCCTATTTTTTTCACTTTTTTTTCTATTTATCACTTTCCTTTTCTTTTTTTTTTCATTTTTTCTTTTTATCACTTTTCTTTTTCCTTTTTTTTTCTTTTTATCACTTTTCTTTTCTTTTTTCTTTTTTTTAACACTTTATTCCACTTTATTCCAATTTTGTTTTCGATGAGGTTATGTAAAAACCACTATACAAAAATGATTAATTATCATATTGATAGCAGACGGCAAATCATGTTCACAATTAAATTGTGAAGCGAGATTAAAGGATTTTATCCCACAAGTGGAATAAACTTTATTCCAATTTTGTTTTCGATGAAGGTTATGTAAAAACCACTATACAAAAATGATTAATTATCATATTGATAGCAGACGGCAAATCATGTTCACAATTAAATTGTGAAGCGAGATTAAAGGATTTTATCCCACAAGTGGAATAAACTTTATTCCAATTTTGTTTTCGATGAAGGTTATGTAAAAACCACTATACAAAAATGATTAATTATCATATTGATAGCAGACGGCAAATCATGTTCACAATTAAATTGTGAAGCGAGATTAAAGGATTTTATCCCACAAGTGGAATAAACTTTATTCCAATTTTGTTTTCGATGAAGGTTATGTAAAAACCACTATACAAAAATGATTAATTATCATATTGATAGCAGACGGCAAATCATGTTCACAATTAAATTGTGAAGCGAGATTAAAGGATTTTCAAGTGATGATAATAATAAGATTGATTGATGTATGTTATGTGATTTTTGAAGTATTTCTGGATATCCAATAAAATGGTCATAAATCACTCAAATTTTATAATTGACTTACCTAATTTTATTGTTGAATTACCTAAAGGATAGAAAAGGAAACAGGAAACAATTAGTAAACCAATTAGGAAGCAAATATAAAAATTAAACATGCAATAATTTAACTTCTTTTTCTTTTTATCACTTTTCTTTTTTCTTTTTTTTCTTTTTATCACATTTCTTTTCTTTTTATCATTTTTCTTTTTTTCCTTTTTATCACTTTTATTTTATTTTTATCACTTTTCTTTTTCTTTTCTATTTATCACTTTTCTTTTTTCTTTTTTTTTCATTTTTTTCTATTTATCACATTTCTTTTCTTTTTATCACTTTTCTTTCCTGTTTTTTTCACTTTTTTTCTTTTTATCACTTTCCTTTTCTTTTTTTTTTCATTTTTTCTTTTTATCACTTTTCTTTTTCCTTTTTTTTTCTTTTTATCACTTTTCTTTTCTTTTTTCTTTTTTTTTAACACTTTATTCCAATTTTGTTTTCGATGAGGTTATGTAAAAACTACTATACAAGAATGATTAATTATCATATTGATAGCAGACGGCAAATCATGTTCACAATTAAATTGTGAAGCGAGATTAAAGGATTTTATCCCACAAGTGGAATAAACTTTATTCCAATTTTGTTTTCGATGAAGGTTATGTAAAAACCATTATACAAAAATGATTAATTATCATATTGATAGCAGACGGCAAATCATGTTCACAATTAAATTGTGAAGCGAGATTAGAGGATTTTATCCCACAAGTGGAATAAACTTTATTCCAATTTTGTTTTCGATGAAGGTTATGTAAAAACCACTATACAAAAATGATTAATTATCATATTGATAGCAGACGGCAAATCATGTTCACAATTAAATTGTGAAGCGAGATTAAAGGATTTTATCCCACAAGTGGAATAAACTTTATTCCAATTTTGTTTTCGATGAAGGTTATGTAAAAACCACTATACAAAAATGATTAATTATCATATTGATAGCAGACGGCAAATCATGTTCACAATTAAATTGTGAAGCGAGATTAAAGGATTTTCAAGTGATGATAATAATAAGATTGATTGATGTATGTTATGTGATTTTTGAAGTATTTCTGGATATCCAATAAAATGGTCATAAATCACTCAAATTTTATAATTGACTTACCTAATTTTATTGTTGAATTACCTAAAGGATAGAAAAGGAAACAGGAAACAATTAGTAAACCAATTAGGAAGCAAATATAAAAATTAAACATGCAATAATTTAACTTCTTTTTCTTTTTATCACTTTTATTTTTCTTTTTTTTTCTTTTTATCACATTTCTTTTCTTTTTATCATTTTTCTTTTTTTCCTTTTTATCACTTTTATTTTATTTTTATCACTTTTCTTTTTTCTTTTCTATTTATCACTTTTCTTTTTTCTTTTTTTTTCATTTTTTTCTATTTATCACATTTTTTTTCTTTTTATCACTTTTCTTTCCTGTTTTTTTCACTTTTTTTTCTTTTTATCACTTTCCTTTTCTTTTTTTTTTCATTTTTTTCTTTTTATCACTTTTCTTTACCCTTTTTTTTTTTTTTTTTTTTTATCACTTTTCTTTTCTTTTTTCTTTTTTTTTAACACTTTATTCCACTTTATTCCAATTTTGTTTTCGATGAGGTTATGTAAAAACCACTATACAAAAATGATTAATTATCATATTGATAGCAGACGGCAAATCATGTTCACAATTAAATTGTGAAGCGAGATTAAAGGATTTTATCCCACAAGTGGAATAAACTTTATTCCAATTTTGTTTTCGATGAAGGTTATGTAAAAACCACTATACAAAAATGATTAATTATCATATTGATAGCAGACGGCAAATCATATTCACAATTAAATTGTGAAGCGAGATTAAAGGATTTTCAAGTGATGATAATAATAAGATTGATTGATGTATGTTATGTGATTTTTGAAGTATTTCTGGATATCCAATAAAATGGTCATAAATCACTCAAATTTTATAATTGACTTACCTAATTTTATTGTTGAATTACCTAAAGGATAGAAAAGGAAACAGGAAACAATTAGTAAACCAATTAGGAAGCAAATATAAAAATTAAACATGCAATAATTTAACTTCTTTTTCTTTTTATCACTTTTCTTTTTTCTTTTTTTTCTTTTTATCACATTTCTTTTCTTTTTATCATTTTTCTTTTTTTCCTTTTTATCACTTTTATTTTATTTTTATCACTTTTCTTTTTTCTTTTCTATTTATCACTTTTCTTTTTTCTTTTTTTTTTCTTTTTTTTCTATTTATCACATTTCTTTTCTTTTTATCACTTTTCTTTCCTATTTTTTTCACTTTTTTTTTCTTTTTATCACTTTCCTTTTCTTTTTTTTTTCATTTTTTCTTTTTATCACTTTTCTTTTTCCTTTTTTTTTCTTTTTATCACTTTTCTTTCCTGTTTTTTTCACTTTTTTTTCTTTTTATCACTTTCCTTTTCTTTTTTTTTTCATTTTTTTCTTTTTATCACTTTTCTTTACCCTTTTTTTTTTTTTTTTTATCACTTTTCTTTTCTTTTTTCTTTTTTTTTAACACTTTATTCCACTTTATTCCAATTTTGTTTTCGATGAGGTTTTGTAAAAACTACTATACAAAAATGATTAATTATCATATTGATAGCAGACGGCAAATCATGTTCACAATTAAATTGTGAAGCGAGATTAAAGGATTTTATCCCACAAGTGGAATAAACTTTATTCCAATTTTGTTTTCGATGAAGGTTATGTAAAAACCACTATACAAAAATGATTAATTATCATATTGATAGCAGACGGCAAATCATGTTCACAATTAAATTGTGAAGCGAGATTAAAGGATTTTCAAGTGATGATAATAATAAGATTGATTGATGTATGTTATGTGATTTTTGAAGTATTTCTGGATATCCAATAAAATGGTCATAAATCACACAAATTTTATAATTGACTTACCAAATTTTATTGTTGAATTACCTAAAGGATAGAAAAGGAAACAGGAAACAATTAGTAAACCAATTAGGAAGCAAATATAAAAATTAAACATGCAATAATTTAACTTCTTTTTCTTTTTATCACTTTTCTTTTTTCTTTTTTTTCTTTTTATCACTTTTCTTTTCTTTTTATCAATTTTCTTTTTTTCCTTTTTATCACTTTTATTTTATTTTTATCACTTTTCTTTTTTCTTTTCTATTTATCACTTTTCTTTTTCTTTTTTTTTCATTTTTTTTCAATTTATCACATTTCTTTTCTTTTTATCACTTTTCTTTCCTGTTTTTTTCACTTTTTTTTCTTTTTATCACTTTCCTTTTCTTTTTTTTTTCATTTTTCCTTTTTATCACTTTTCTTTTTCCTTTTTTTTTCTTTTTATCACTTTTCTTTTCTTTTTCTTTTTTTTTTAACACTTTATTCCACTTTATTCCAATTTTGTTTTCGATGCAGGTTATGTAAAAACCACTATACAAAAATGATTAATTATCATATTGATAGCAGACGGCAAATCATGTTCACAATTAAATTGTGAAGCAAGATTAAAGGATTTTCAAGTGATGATAATAATAAGATTGATTGATGTATGTTATGTGATTTTTTTAGTGTTTCTGGATATCCAATAAAATGGTCATAAATCACTCAAATTTTGTAATTGACTTACCTAATTTTATTGTTGTATTAACTAAAAGATAGAAAAGAAAACAGGAAACAATCAGTAAACCAATTAGGAAGCAAATATAAAAATTAAACATGCAATAATTTAACTTCTTTTTCTTTTTATCACTTTTCTTTTTTTTTTTCATTTTTTTTCTTTTTATCACTTTTCTTTTGTTTTTATCATTTTTCTTTTTTTCTTTTTATCACTTTTATTTTCTTTTTATCACTTTTCTTTTTTCTTTTCTATTTATCACTTTGCTTTTTTCTTTTTTTTTTAATTTTTTTTACTTTTTATCACTTTTCTTTACTTTTTATCACTTTTCTTTTCTTTTTATTTCACTTTTTTTTCTTTTTATCACTTTCTTTTTATCACTTTTCTTTTTTTTTTTTCATTTTTCTTTTTATCATTTTTCTTTTTTGACTTTTTTCTTTTTATCACTTTTCTTTTTTCTTTTCTTTTTATCACTTTTATTTTCCTTATTTTTTTCCTTTTTTTTCTTTTAATCACTTTTCTTTTTTCTTTTCTTTTTATCACTTTTCTTTTTCCTTTTTTTTTTCCTTTTTTCTTTTTATCACTTTTCTTTTTAACACTTTATTCCACTTTATTCCAATTTTGTTTTCGATTAGGTTATGTAAAAACCACTATACAAAAATGATTAATTATCATATTGATAGCAGACGGCAAATCATGTTCACAATTAAATTGTGAAGCGAGATTAAAGGATTTTATCCCACAAGTGGAATAAACTTTATTCCAATTTTGTTTTCGATGAAGGTTATGTAAAAACCACTATACAAAAATGATTAATTATCATATTGATAGCAGACGGCAAATCATTTTCACAATTAAATTGTGAAGCGAGATTAAAGGATTTTCAAGTGATGATAATAATAAGATTGATTGATGTATGTTATGTGATTGTTTAAGAATTTCTGGATATCCAATAAAATGGTCATAAATCACTCAAATTTTATAATTGACTTACCTAATTTTATTGTTGAATTACCTAAAGGATAGAAAAGGAAACAGGAAACAATTAGTAAACCAATTAGGAAGCAAATATAAAAATTAAACATGCAATAATTTAACTTCTTTTTCTTTTTATCAGATTTCTTCTTCTTTTTTTTTTTAATTTTTTTTCATTTTATCACTTTTCTTTTGTTTGTATCATTTTCTTTTTTTCTTTTTATCACTTTTCTTTTCTTTTTATCACTTTTCTATTTTCTTTTCTATTTATCACTTTTCTTTTTTCTTTCATTTTTTTTTGCTTTTTATCACTTTTTCTTTTTATCACCTTTCTTTTCTTTTTTTTCACTTTTTTTCTTTTTATCACTTTCCTTTTCTTTTTCATTTTTTCTTTTTATCACTTTTCTTTTCTTTTTGCTTTTTTTTTCCTTTTTCTTTTTATCACTTTTCTTTTTAACACTTTATTCCACTTTATTCCAATTTTGTTTTCGATGAAGGTTATGTAAAAACCACTATACAAAAATGATTAATTATCATATTGATAGCAGACGGCAAATCATGTTCACAATTAAATTGTGAAGCGAGATTAAAGGATTTTCAAGTGATGATAATAATAAGATTGATTGATGTATGTTATGTGATTGTTTAAGAATTTCTGGATATCCAATAAAATGGTCATAAATCACTCAAATTTTATAATTGACTTACCTAATTTTATTGTTGAATTACCTAAAAGATAGAAAAGAAAACAGGAAACAATTAGTAAACCAATTAGGAAGCAAATATAAAAATTAAACATGCAATAATTTAACTTGTTGTGGCTATCATATAATCTACTGGAAGGAAAAGCCCGTAATACGGGCGTAAATATTATTTTTTCTAATTTCCCATTAGAACTAAAGCAAATTTGGTCATTTTGCCTTAAATATTTATGAACTAAAATTCACTCGAATTGAATATATTATTCGATAATTTGCGTCCTCAATATGGTTAGAATTAATGATTGAAAAATAGTAAAAGAAAATCTCTATACATTTTCAGGTAGGGTGAGAAAAGGAAACCACCATTTTTCACTACTTTACAATTAAACAATAAAACTTTTCTGTTTACAGGAAAAAAAATGTAAAACAAATCAGACCCAAACCCCATGTACTGCAGGAATTGTCTTAGTTATGGTCATATGCTCAAGAAATGCAGATTAAAGGAGGGAAGCAGATGTGGAACTTGTACAAAAACTTTAGACGAAACACATTTGTGTTTAAGTGAACAGTTAAGATCACCTATTCGTAGACTGGTGCTAGTGTGGTACCCCTTGGTCGCGTAATTTGTGAAATCATAATATTCAGTTAACTCTTTTACCGTTACTTCCTAACCGTATCTCATACCGATACGTGACATTGTAATTTTACCCATCATCATCAAAATGGCGGATTTGCAATCTAATATACAAAAACGTGGGTCACTCAAGGGAACGGTAACGATTATCAAGAAATGTGTCGACAAATTAATACAAGATTTTCACTAGGTCGACAATCTAGTAGTTTTGGCTGATAAACCTTCTCAATCAGAAGAGTTTGCAGACAAATATTTTGAGACGAAGGCTAGTTTGAAAAGAATATTAAATAAGCGCTCATTAAGTGTAAATCCGTCTGCTCCATCGGTCAATAGCAGAAATCGAACTAAAGCTAAAGGATGCTTCGACCAATCAACAGTTATGCACGGTAACGTTCGATTACCTCGAATTCAGATCGAACCGTTTCACGGTGATTATTCAAAATGGCGTAAGTTCGAAGCTCAATTTACAGATGCAATTCATAATAACAATATTTTATCACCTGTGACCAAACTTCATTACCCGAAAGGATTTTTAAAGGGTGAAGCTGCTAATTTGATTCGACATCTCCCATTGTGTGAATCAAGTTATACCAAAGCTTGGGACAAGCTCAAAGACCGATACGATCAGACAAATTATTGTCTGAAGGAATTGATTCAACTGTTCATGAATCAATCTACTGTACAAAGTTCTAATGTGAAATCAATACGAAGTGTTTACGATACATCTGATGAAGTACTAAGGGCAATTCGGGCAATGGGTAGCAGTTGGGAATCCAAGGATCCGACACAATTTTTATTTGCCACACCATGCCATGGTAAAAGAAGCAAGCACAACTACAAAACTTAGAGTGGTCTATGATGGATCGTGTAAGGCAAGCCATGGGTTATCTCTAAATGATATTTTAACATTTGGTCCAACAATCCACGACGATCTAGCAACAATTATTTGCCGATTTCGTACCCAGAATTTTGCAATTGTGGCCGATATAGAGAAGATTTATCGACAGATCCTTATTCATCCTGATGATGCTGATTATCAACGAGTGGTTTGGAGAGGCAGCAACAATCAAGATATCGATCATTACCGACTGCTCACTGTAACATACGGGACGAGTTGCGCTCCTTTTCTAGCAGTTCACACATTGCATCAGCTCGCTGACGATTATAAAAATGAGTATCCCGAAGCATCAACCATTTTAAAACGCGAATTTTACGTGGATGATTTGATTACTGGCAGTAATAATCTGGAAACCGCAAAAAACATTTATTATCAAATGTCAAACTTAGTAGCGAATGGTGGATTTACATTAAGGAAGTGGCTGTCTAATTCAAGAGAACTAATGCAAACCATTTACCCAACGAGTCAACAGAGTAGCTTGGTCATGTTCGATGATCTATTATCCGTAAAAACGTTAGGACTGATTTGGTGTCCAACACGTGACCTTTTCCAATTTAAGGTGAATCTCGATGAAAGAATTTTCCACACAAAGAGAAGTTTATTGTCGGAATCATCGAGAATTTTCGATCCTCTTGAATGGGTATCTACCGTAGTTGTGATGATAAAGATGATATTTCAGCGTTTATGGATTAACAAAATTCAATGGGACGATGTGTTACCTCCTGACATAAATTCTGATTGTCAAAACAACTTCATGTATTCACAGATGCATCGGAAAGAGCGTATGGAGCTGTCATATATTTAAGGACAGATAATCAAACGAATGGAATAGGTGGTATCCGAATGGTTGCAGCAAAATCTAAAGTAGCACCCATCAAACAGCTGTCGCTACCACGGTTGGAGCTTTGTGCTGCATTACTCGGAAGTCGCTTTCCATGCCAGTTTGGCTTTGCTGACATCACTATTACGTCAACGATATTGGATATTGGACTGTATAAGATTAGTAAGGGCTTACATCGTAAAATGTATTAGGTACTTGTTTCAAGTCTAAACAACATCAAAACAGCCAAATAATGGGAAATCGCCCTAACTTTCGAGTGAACGCAAGTCGGGAAATACACGGGCGTCGACTATGCTGGCCCTATTTATATGCGTAGTCGTCAAGGCCGTGGGCAATTCAAAATGGTCAAGGGATATATTGCACTATTTATATGTATGGTCGTGAAAGCGGTTCATATCGAAGTAGTCCGACTTGAGCACCGCTTTATTTATTGCTGCATTGCGTTGAAGTGATATCAGACAATGGCACAAATTTCGTGGGATTAACGGAGAATATGGTAAACTCCTTTGCCAGTTTCCGACTTTGACGCAGGAACCAAAATATGATGAACCGGTTAAACAAAAAGTCGTTCATAAAATCGTTACTTACGGCGACCTTCCATATTCTACTCCTAGAAGGCTGGCCTCTTTGCGCCATAAAATAGCACGTTCGGAATTCGAACAAATGTCAATGTTAGGTTTGTGTAGACCGTCTGATTCTTCGGTCTCCTCACCATTGCACTTGGTGCCGAAACGGGATAGTAACGATTGGCGACCTAACGCGATGACGGTGGCAGATCGTTACCCATTACCACATATCCATAACTTTTCTCTAAATCTCCGTTTTTGTACCATCTTTTCTAAAATAGACTTAGTGCGAGCCTACAACCAAATACCAGTAGCTAAAGAAGATACCTACAAAACAGCAATTACAGTTCCGTTTGGTCATAAATTACACCTAGAAAAATTATTTAGCCGATTATCGGAATATGGTATAAAAACATAAAACTCTCGAAATGTGAATTTGGAGTAAATCGCATCGAATTTCTCAGTCACGAAATAACGAAAGACGGAATTTTACCATCATTTAAACGAATAGCGGCAATTAGGAGTTTCCCTCAACCCAGTTCTGTACGGCAGGTTTATTCCACACTTGGCAGAGTTACTTGCTCCCATCCATGAGCACATGAAAATCCTGAGTGTGAGGTGGCTTTTAATAAAATTAAGTCAGCCCTCGCCCAGTGTACACTTTTGGCGCATCCAATGGAGAATTGTCGAATAAGCATCACTACAGATGCTTCTAGAGATCAATTTTTGATAAATTACATAATTTATCAAATCCGGCAGAGTTCGCACTAGTCGTAAATTAATATCAAGTAAATATTTTTGGCCAAAAATGAATGTAGATTGTAGACACAGGAAATTGGGCAAAAACATGCATTTCCTGCCAAAAAGCCAAAATACATCGACATACACGTTCTGAAATTGGTAGATTTGAATTACCCTCCGCCAGGTTCAAGAATATTCATGTAGATTTAGTTGGTTCACTACCCCCTTCAAATGGTTATGCGTTTATTCTCACAATTATCGATCGTTTTACTCGCTGGCCGGAAGCAATACCTCTTGTCGATATGAAAACATCTTCAGTTATACACGCTTTCGTAGACCAGTATGTCTCGCGTTTTCTATTTCAGGAATTTAGGAAAATGCTAGGTTCATACAGAATATGTACGTCAAGTTACAACCCAAAGGCCAACGGCATGGTGGAACGTTTTCACTGCCCCTTGAAGAAAGCCTCTCTGTATGCTCGAGAAAATATTATGAATTGGAGTTATGAACTCCCCTTTATCCTCCTTGGTATTAGAACTTCGATCAAGGATGACCTAGGATGTACTCCAGCGGACCTTTTCTACGGACAGACACCTAAGGTCCCTGGTGATATTTTAATACATCCTGAGCCCGCGACATCAACTGATCCTGCGTCACTGGAAGGGAAACTTAAAGAGTTGATGCGCAACGTCGTTCCCAAAAAATTCACGAAGCCCTTCACAGGACAATATCTTCATTCATAAAGATTTGACGGACTGCGACTATTAGTTAAGATTGGTTTAACTGCTCCATATGAAGGTCCATATAAGGTGTTAAAAAAGCTTCGTAAAAATTTGATTGTAGAAATAAAAGATAAAAATACTTCTATCGCAATCGACCGACTTAAACCAGCCTACGTGACAGAATCTCTCCAAATTGAGCCGCCAAAGACAAACCATAACCATGTAAGTTTTTTAAAGTAATTTTCAGCTACATATTTTATTAATATTCGTTGGTATATTGATGCTATCACTGCACTACTTAATTTGCGTAAATTTGCAATGTACTAATCGTCCGGTGTACGAATTGATGTGTGTGTAGACAAGTGAAGTAAAATGTATTGCCGATCGATTTGTATCTTACACAGAGTAACGATAATTACCAAATCCATATGGAATAGGTACGTAAGGCCGAATGTCAAAAGGCCGAATTTGTCGGAAGACCGAATGTTGAAAGGGCGAATGTCGAAAGGCCGAATGTCGAAAGGCCGAATGTGTCGAAAGGCCGAATTTTAAAAATAATGTGTAATTACAACGAAACCATGGCATTTTTATTGTAGACGTATTGCAGAATCGTTTACGTAGGTTCTCAGCAGGAGAAATCGAAAAAAATGGAATATCGCCAATTACAGCGCCATCTATCATGAATCGAAAAAAATGTTTCAGTCAAATCCGACGTACTTTTAGCCGTAGAATCCAAATCTGCAATACAAAATAGGGGTTCCTATTTTAGTTTCAAAGTTACCCCACCCCACCTACAAGGAGGGGGCGGGGGTACTAATTTTAACACTAATGTATTCCCCCCGCGGAATAATTAAATTTTGATCTCTACCAATTTTTTTGGTAGTGCTTATTTTCCGAGATATTTGAGTGTATCAGGTTAAAAAAATCACCCGGTATATCATGAAAAAATGTGATAGAGCCTTATTCCTTCGAAAACATGACGGTTCTCTTTCAGTAGGATAACGATCCTAAATACACTGAAAGGTTAATAAATTTTTAGCTTATGGATCACGGAATAGGCGTTTTGAACGGGCCACCGCAAAGCTCTGTGTTTAACTCAATCGAGAAAAATTAAGGGCAGAAGTTAAGCGAGGATTAAAAAACAAAAAATGCAGGAGTTCTGACAAACTATTCCAAAATATTGAGGACATCTAGAAAAACTTTCCAGTGTCGCATTGTCGAACATTGGTAGCTTGTCTTCCGAAATGTAGTATGGTGTTTCTGAAAAAACAACGGCTACCCAACTAATGGATCACGAAATTTATGGGCCTTCAAATTTCACGTGTCCTAGGCACGTGCCTAATCTGCATAATCCGTCCTTACTTACCGAGCAGAATGAAAACCGCCATCAAGTCATCGAAGAACTATGTTCTACGATAAATTCCTTTCGAGAGAATATAAGAACCATAATACGAATGAAAGAGACAGAAAATAATTTGGTAAGTAAAAAATAATATTTTATTAATTTTTAATAATACACAATATATACATTTTGTTATTTCTAATTAATTTTTTTTTTCTTAGTTTGTTGTAAATTAAACACGGTATCTTTTAGTTTGTGTGGAATTTCTGTGAATATAATTGTACCAGCAAATACTAAAAATGTGCCCACCCAATGATAGAAAGTGAACGGATTTCGAAAATAGAGAATTGAAAATATTAACGAAGCAAATTTCCGTAGTGTAACCACAAGTGTAACGGTTAATGATGCACATTCTGTGGTTAATACATATACGGATGAAATGCATATATACTGAGATAGTACGTTAGCTACAAGATATAGCCATAATATAGGAACTGTTATGTTTAATATTGGTACTTCAGTGGGCGTAGAATTTGTGGCAATTGCCATGTGTTGTGAAATATTTTTGTATAGTAATATAAAACCTGGTAAAGGCATTAGATGCGTATAGTAAAGCGCTTCTTTAGGATATTTTCCAAATGTTTTATAAAGCACTTCTTGATAGATTCCCATCCGTGCAGAGACAAATAGTGCCAATGTCAAGAGAGCTATTCCAACTGTCCACCAAAAGAAAACTAATGCTGGGTCCTGTGGTTTGATGCTTGCTAAATCAGGATTACTTGTATCTTTCTGTAATTAAACATATACAAATATTTTACCTTTTATTGAAACTTATAAAACGCTTCATCTCGAAAGATTTACACTCACCACTTCGGTTCCCGATATAACAGTACATACAACGATACCCGCGGAAATCATAAATACGGATAAATACTTTGAAAAATCGTATTGCTTCTTAAGTATAACGATTCCCATCACCATATTTGCTATTAGAGAGCCCTTTATTTTTAGCAAAATTTTACAAATCAGAATTAAATTAAAACGCGATTATTTTAAATTTAACTTACCGCCCGAAATATCATATGCAATGGCATAGGAATATTAAAGTCAAAGGCATAATTATTGCACACACTGGCAACATAGAACATAACCACTAAGATAGAGTAGTTTTTTAGACCAATTTTAGGTTTTTTCGTACCAAAATTGGCTGTAAATATAAATCCTTCAAGAGCGATGAATAAAAATTGTAAGAATGTAATTAAATTACCGGAACCAGGATCGGCTCTGAAATCAAAAATCAAAACAAACTCTTAATCCCGGTGTGTTAAGAATATGTTAAACTGGTGCTACATACTTCACTAGCAATTCCAATATCACAACATTTGTGCAACATCCAACGAATACGCCAAATATGGCAAGTATAGCTTTGAAATTCATTTTTCTTAAATAAATAAACACTAATATATATTACTTAATTTTCTCTAATGCCTCTCAACAAACCAGAATCTTTATTATGATTGGCAATTCTTTATTAATTTTTATACATATTTTATTATCATGAAATCATCGGAAAAGAAATTGCAAATCATAGTGATAACGAGGATTTATCGCATTATATAATAGTTAGCGCTCAATTTAGAGAATAGATTATTATTTACGTAAATTAGTTTACTCATTATGAGAAAAATGGTTAGAAATAACATTAGAATCGAAATGTCATAGATGTACATAATATAAAAAAAAATATTCAATGCAAAGATACAAACAAGGCTAGAAACAAATATTTTCCCCAAATAAAAACTTTTATTTCATGATTGGGTTGGAAAGGGACGGATATATACACAAATATATGGTTGTCCTTTCTTTCAATAAGTGTTATACAAAGTGAATGTGCGTAGTTTTATGAAAATTAAAAATTATCAAATAAAACCTAATTACAGTGGAGTTCGATTGGGCAAAAATTTTCACAAATCTTGATTTTTTGAAAGATTTACCAATACCAACAAAAAAGAAATGTCAATCAAAATTGTGACACTTCAAGACGTCAAAAATTTCGTAATTTTTAATCACTTCTTAATTTTTACGAGTTCGTTATTTATTAATAAATAAGTTGTGTTATTAAAATAATTTTTGTGACAAAAGCTGTGTAATTTTGTGCATAATCAAATTAAAGATTTACTGACGATTAACATAACCTCAACAAAAAAAACATTCACATATATTTACCGTGGAAGGTTCCTAAGATCTTTTCCGCCTGATCCGTGCAAATGTAATTAACGTTTCCAACTCTTTTATGGATTATAGCTTTGCTAAATAGAGAAGAGAACTTGGAACAAAATCGTTTCCTGAATTACTCTGTACATGCTGTTTTACAAAGACAGTTTTGGTTGATATTCCACCGGCCTACATAGTCCGTAGGTTGTAATATCTCGCGTACTTCTCATAAGCATTCTTTAAATGTTCAATTACTTTAGCATGAACTATGGACAGGCGATCAGACACCGGTAATGGTTCAACCTCTGATTCCCCAACGGAATTTATTTCACGTAATAGTTTGAAAGCCCCACCATTAGTGATCATGTGATAACCAAAGAGAAGAAAGTACGGCGGGTTACCAACCCGTCGACTGATGTATTGCGGATCGCAAAGCGCAACTTACTTCTGACAGTTTACTGTCCCAAGTTCGATGATCATCCTTGATGTAAGCTCTTATAGCAGCTAGTATTGATCTATTCACTCTTTCCGAGGAGTTTGATTGGGGAGAATAGATCGCTGTTTTTGTATGTGCGATGCCAAACTCTTTCATGAGATCACTGAATAGTTTGCTGGTGAACTGGACTCCATTATCCGAATGTATACACTCCAGGTGTGCCAAATAAAAGAAACACTTCATTTTTTAGGTAATTAATAATTTTGGCAGTTGTACTGTTCGTCAGGGGCTTTATTTATTTATTTATTAGCCAACAGTACCATTGTACATCTGGTAGTATAAAAAAGTTAACATGAAATCAATACAAATTAGCTTAATAAAAATTTCTTAACAACACTTTTAAATTCGTTTCTGGACAAATTAAAATCGAACACAGCAGAAACATTATTAAATATACGACTTGAATTAAAAATTGGATTCGACATACCAAAATTCGACCGATGGAAGCGGAGACTAATCTCAAGGCCTCGGTGCCTGAGTAATCGCGCGGAAATGCGTAATGAATACAACGACAGTAGCTGTGAACTATCAATTCGGCCCATTATAACGTCGCACGCGAAAAGTGCGCATGAAACTTGCCTACGGATGGACAATGGTTCAATATTCAGTAAAAGGCAACAGCCCAAATATGGCGGTAGCACATACCTAGGAGCGTTTGTCTCCCGAGGGAGACGCTTCTGAATTGATTCTACACGGCTAGAGGAATTGTTATAGTACGGATCCTAGACAACTGAGGCATATTCCAAGTGCGAACGAACTAATGACACAAAGAGGACTTTTAGAGTATACGGATCATGAAAATCTTTTGAGAAACGGACTAAAAACCCTAACATTGAATTAGCCTTGCTATAAAAGAATGGACCCGATCAAGCATAACTCCATATAAAAATAAGCTATTATCACAGCCATTTCATCTTCTTGAAAAGTTCATAACTTTACATTTTGAAACGTTTAGGCAAAGCTTATTAAGGTTACACCGTTCACAGAAAATATTTAATTCCTGTTGTAGATTTAACAGGTCACCCTCATTTTTAACCTTTGCAAAATACTTTTACATCATCAGCATAAATCAAAAACTCACAATGTTTGAAGCATCGCTTCACATCGTCTATGAATGCAATAAGCAAAACAGGCCCTAGATGACTACCTTGTGGAACACCAGATAAAACATTTATATCTCTCTTAGAGTACGGTTCGTTAAATAAGACAAAATCCATTTTAAAGGAAGAACACTTCAACACTGTCACCACCTTCTAATGCCAAAGTCAAAAAATTTGCGAACAGAACAAGATTAGTCACAGTTGATCGTCCCGGGTAAAACCCATGCTGGTTTTCAGAAATGGAATTTTTTATTAAGTAAAAGATTCGGTCTTTGACCATCGATTCAAATAATTTAGGAATATCCGATAAGATTAAAATACCTCGGTAATTTTCAATATCTGATCTCCGTCCACTCTTGAAAATTGGCTTAATGAAACTGGATTTCCAAATTGAAGGAAATACTCCATTCGCCAAACTCAAATTGAAGAGGTACGTCAGCGGTTGAATCAAACCATAAGCACATTCTTTTAACATAATAGGATGAATTTTGTCCGGGCCACTACTTATACTCACATTAACATTCAATAATGCCTGCAGAACGTCATCGGTGCTAAACTGAATACATATGAATGTTAGAATTATTACTAAAATCAAAGTCGAAATCATCATTTGAATATGGGACATACACATTTTCAAAAAATGCTGCAAACATGTCAGAGATACTATGTGGATCACTTACAGTCACAGAATTGAAAGACATTTGAGAGGGAATACCTCTACAGTTCCGCTTCGAATAAACACAGGTCCAGAAACATTTAGGATTGATTCTAATATTCGATTCAATCTCAACAATATATGAATTATACAAGAAACGATTTAAAACTTTAAATTGAGCTCTAAGAGCACTAAATATCTCATAATTTACGACGGATGGATTCAATTTATACCTTTTATGAGCTTTAGATTTATGATTTTTTAAGCCTGACAGGCGATGATTAAATCGACAAAACTACCGGCGACCGAGGAATAAATTGTTCAATTGCAGAGTTCATTATTTTATAAAACTGATCAATATAAGCGTCCAAACTACCTATCTTATATTGATCCCAATTAATATTGTCCAGAAACTCATTTAAAGCAGGATAGTCTCCCTTTTTAAAGTTGAAAGACTCACTAGAATTAAAATTTACGTTAACATTAACCCAACTCTCCAAAGTTAATTGGATATGTAATGGTGTATGAAAAATACTCGAAGAACTGCCTAATATAATTCCACTGGTATGAACACTAGATCAAGGATATTGCCGCTCAACTCTCCGTACATATATGCTGAGGACCCACATGGAATATAAACACTTACTATCAACAACAGCTTACCCTTGAAAGCAAGGCTAAAATCTCCAGCCCATTACTCTCCAGGACAATAATATCGGCACGTATATCCTTCGAGACCGCTATCAGAAGTCCACCACCTCTCGCCAGCGATTCACTCTCCGAATAACGATCGCGTCTGAAGACTTGGTAGTCCGAAGGGAAATACTCTGCAGAATTGTGCGAACGAGTCAGCCATGTTTCCGCGACACAAATGACATCATAGTCATTTTCCAGCACCGATAAATACAGTCGATGTGATTTTGAACGAATACCGCTAGAGTTATGATAATAAATGGATAACGTGTCATTATGGTTAACTCCAGCAGAAATCGGTAATGCACGTTGAGTGATAGGTGCAGACAGCGGCATTCTCTCAACCTCTACAATTTCATTCACACTACTTAATATGCTTGCCGTATTAACAAGCTTTAGATGCCCACAAGTTATAGTTTTTAATTGCTTCAACGACTACTTACTTTAATAATACGAATTTTGTTCCCTCCTTTGATTTTGGGTAAGGTCCCATAAGGTCTATAAATAGTTTTCGGAATGGTCTTTCTGAGAATGAAGTTTTACCAAGAACTGGTGTCATTATTAGGTTTCTGCTTTTCGATACCTTACTTGTTGGACAATACATAATCATAAACTTGCTTGCGCATTCCAGGCCAATAATAAAATCTACGAAGACGTTCCAGTGTTTTTCTGATACCCCCGTGTGACGAAACAGCGTCATCATGTTCCTGAGTGATTAGTTGAAGTCGCGAGGCACACGGAATCCAGACTTTCCAAATGGGTAGATCACTCAAAGCTTGATCTTTAGGCGGCTCGATTCTGATAAAGATGCGTTCATTATGTACTTTAAATCTAGAATGCAAAATAGGTGAACTCAAGATTTTCGTGCGAAATTTTACATAACTTTCATCCAAAAAATCAGCAGATTCGAGATTGATTGCGGACACAACCAGAGGAAGATTTGACTTGAACTCAAGAAGTGAATCGCAGTGCACTCGAGAAAGTGCGTCTGGCACTACATTGCTCGTGCCTTTTTGGTGGACTATCTCAAAATCGTACATCTGCAGCTTTAGACTCCAGCGAGCTAAGCGCCCACTTAAGTCTTTCTGCGACATTAGCCACTTTAGGCTAGCATGGTCCGTTATAACCGTGAATCTAAAGCCTTCAATGTAGGGCCTAAATTTCTTTATACTTATAATAGCGGCCATGCATTCCAATTCTGAGACACTATAACCTTTTTGGCATTTATTTAATTTTTTGGAAACGTACGCGATTGGGCGTTCAACATCGTCTTCCGTCTTTTGAAACAGAACACCTCCGACACCGGAGGTGCTTGCGTCGCATCGTATAAAAAATGGATTAGTATAGTCCGGGTTAATTAAAACGGGAGCTGTTGTTAAAAGAAGCTTTAATTTTTGAAATGCCTTATCTGCTTCAGGTGTGCAACAAAATTTTGAATTTTTCTTCAGGGTGTCAGTTATCGGTGCAGTAATATCAGCGTAATTCGGTATAAATCGATGATACCAGCCCCAGCAGTCTCCTAGTCTGTTTTAGTGAAGTTGGTTGTGGGTAATCTTTTATAGCCTGCACTTTGTCTGGGTTTATTCTCAAGCCTCCTTCACCCACTATAAAGCCAAGATATTTCAACTCCTTCATAACGAATTTACTCTTTTCGAGATTTATGGTGAGATTAGCTTCTTTCAACCATTGCGCAACTAATTTAAGTAAATAATGATGTTCATCCAAAGTCTCAAATATTATTAGGAGATCATCTAAATAGACAAATATGCGGTCATGGTAGGTATGTGGGACCACCTTATTCATAAGTCTGGACATCGTTTGAGGAGAGTTACAAAGAACAAACGGCATCACACAAAACTGATATAATGGTCTAACTCCGCCAGCGGTATTTGCCAAAAGGCATCCTTGAGGTCTATTCCTGAGATATAATTCGTTTTACTCAACCGACCTATAAGACCGTCTATAAGCGGGATTGGGTGCGCATTTTTTTGTTAGGGGGTTGACCTTTCTAGAATCTAGACACAGTCCTTACCATTTGGTTTACGAACCAACACTATCGGCGAGCTCCATGAACTATCGCTTTCCTCTATAACGCCCATACTCAACATTCGGTCTAATTCTTCATAAATAAGATGTTGCACTGCCGGTGATACCGGGTAATGGCGTTGCTTAATAGGTGCACTATCCCCAACGTCGACTGTATGCATTATTTAAAATACGCTGAAGAAAAGTAGCCTGTGAGCGTGTTTATTTTTGACGTTTCTTACTTATTTAGGGAAATCAATTTGAACCAATCAGAATAAACGTCAAATTTACGAAGTTGCGAAATACACAAGTTCGTGACGAGGGCTACATACATATTTATTTGATAGCGACATTTGTAGTAACTAAAAATATCGAGGCGAGGTGTCTGGTATGAAAAGTCTTAAAACAAAAAAAATTATTTCCTTTTTTATTTTGAACATAATTCTGTGGAATTAAACAAAAACAGGATATCTGCAGATAATCACTTTTTCAATTTCTTTCACCATTCGTTCTAAAATTTAAAGTTTCGTTTGATAACCTAATCCATTTTCCAAAATTTTCATTATTTTCCGAGAAAAATTTGATCAAAATTGGTTATGTTTGTGTTAAACAAAAAATCGTTTTATAAAAACTGGTTATATTCAGATAGACAGTGCAACTTTAAAATTCAGAACTGTAAAAATTTGTAAGAAATTAGTTAACTAAACATATATAATTTTACACACCTAAGAATGTGATAAATAAAATATCGAATAAAAGACTATCTGCAGTTAGGCGGTTTCAATAGAATTTATTGTTGATTGTTTTAGCATATATTCAGTTTTTTGTTAAATTATCTCAAGATAGCATCTTTTTCCCGAATAAAATTTCTATTTCGAAACAGATAAAAAATATTATGTCTGATCTAATACATAATTATAAAAAACACGAATTTTGAGCCTTTTAAAAATATAATTATGTATTATACTTAAGCGGGGATTCCCCGTCAGGTTATTTCGGGAATATACCTGTATCGATTTACTTTGTTCTATTCACTTTAATTTCTCATTCCTTTGTTTATTGTAATAATCAAAACACATACGAAATTATTATGAATAGTGACGGATCACTTGATTCATTTGATTTATTATTTCAACCGTCCAATCAAAGCGATTGTGAGTTAATAGAAATACCTGAGGAAATCATTAAATATTTCATGTGATAGTCAAAATGCTGAAATAGTTAATTCGAAACAACATATTATAAAAGTGAAATTAGAAAATTCTGAGTGCTCTCAAGGTAAGAATATCAAATATTTTAAACTGTTGAATTGGGTTTATGAAAAGACCTAATAATATTTCTAATATAGAATGTGATGAAATCATAGATGGCAAGAAGGTTGATCCGAAAAAAAAAACTAAAATAAAAGACCCCTTAGAAGGGGATTACATAACTGGAGTGGAACTATTATCACCCGATCTATTTAGCTCAGAACTCTCTGACGCTAACGATTCTCTTACAATGTGTAATGAAATCACTAATGACAACCCGAGATATCAACTTCAAGAAAACAAAAATTACAATCGGTATACTTGCGAGTCATCTGACGAAGGTGAAGATAATTTTAAGGCTCACGATTCTAATACCCGCAACGTCAATCTGATATCCGCAACGTCAATCATCCAAACTGAGAATCAAAACGAGACTATACAAAGAGTCAAAAAACGGAAAATAACAAAACGTGAAGAAATACAAACTCGCAAAAGAAAAAGAAACTCCGAGGAAGAATATACTACATTTAAAGGCTTGATACGAGAAAGCAAATCACCAAGAAAACTAAAGACATGTATAAGTTAAAATGTTCCGAAAGGGTGTCGGAGGAAATGCAAACGCAATGCTTTTCTGAATATTTGTCCATTAAAACATACATAAGCCGATTAGCGTTTCTTTCAAAATATTTGAAAATTGAAAAAAAAAAATCGGATAACTAATTTAAAAAGTCCTAAGCGAGATCGTTGCATCACCGTTAAATACTTTTTATTGGACAGAGCATACTTGGAAGAAATAAAAGTGTGCCAAACCTGTTTTCTTGCTGTTCTTGGCGAAAAAAGGGGTATATTACGAACAGCTATAAAAAAATTTCAAGAAGGCAGAGGTATTGCTGATGACAGAGGAACATCGGCGAACAAATCAAAAATAACATCCAGCCAGGAACAGGAAGTGATAAATCATATTAATAGTTTCCCTAAGTATGAATCGCATTACTCGAGATCTCATACACAAAAAAAGTATCTTCCAATAGGATTAAATTTATCAAAAATGTACGAGATGTACTCAGAAGTTAATCCACGAACAAAAGTCTCATTATCGAAATATCGTGAAATTTTTAAAAGATTTAATTTAAAATTTAAACATCCGCAACTCGATACCTGCCAAAAATACGACAAATTTGCTTTGCAAATGACGATAGCCAATGAAGAAAAATTAATTTTTGAGAGAGAACGAGATCTTCATCAGGAGCGTGCTGAACTAGCTTATGAAGTTAAAAGAGCAAATAAAAACGACCCAACTAAAACGGTACTAGCTATTGATCTTCAACAATGTCTGCCCACTCCTTATTTGAGATCAAACATAGCGTTTTACAAACGAAGCCTTTGGACTTTCAATCTTACTATCCGGAATTGCGACGATAATTCAACATATTGCTTCGTTTGGCATGAGGCAATGAGTGGTCGAGGAGCCAATCAAATAGGCTCTTGCATATACAAATATCTCATGTCTGTGGAAAACTTAAAGCACCATGTAGTAATTTTCAGTGACATATGTTCAGGACAAAATAGAAACAACATTGTATGCAGTATTTCCTTGAACATACAAATAAATTAAAAATTTTGGAACATAAATTTCTCGAACCAGGTCACACTCATTTAGAATGTGACTCCGATCACAAATTAATCGAAGATAAAAAGAAACGCACAAACATGGAAATAGTTCAGAATGTGATTCAGATTTCTACGATTTTGCACAGCTTTAAAAAAAATATAAAAAACCTTACAAAACTGAATGTGGAACGAAAATAATATGGAACGAAATAGTTAGCTTTAGCTTTTAACAATAATCGCATTTATTTATTTTTTCATTTTAGATACATGAAGAATGTAAATGGTTCTGTAGAGTACCAAACGAGCCACAAAAGTGACGCAGAGATTTTGCGAATGGTTACAAATCGCAAGTCCAGTATACAGTTTAAAGTGTTATAAAAGTTTATATCAAAAGAAAAATATAAGGACTTATTAGATGTATTACAGTTTATTTCCCAAGACTTTCACAATTTTTACAAGGAGCTTCCTGTCAAGGAAAATATTGCAGATACATTTATTTAAATCATTCAGATAATGATGAATAGTAACTTATTATTGTTAGTTTATTTCTTATTATTTCTTATTTTGGATTATGGTTCAAATTTTTTTCTTTTAATTAGGGTTTTGAAAATGGCTGATTATTATTGAATTAGAAAAAGACTGGAATGAATTTTTTATACCAAAATTTGTTTTATTTTTAAAAATTTATGATTCAAATTTCTGAAATGGTATATTTAATAATAAAAAAAAACATCAAATTCCGAAAAAAATTTGTTTGGTAAAAATAGGTTATGTGTAGTTAACAAAATGTAATTTGCTGGCATGTGTTTGATTAAAACTGGACAACTGCACATAGCAAGTTTATGCAAAATCATAGTTTCAATAACAAAACAGGATATCTTCTAATTAATCAAAATTAAGCTTCATTATATATATTTTTATGTTATTAATCGGTAATACTTATGAAGAATTATTATTATTAATTGGTTTAACAAAAAAAAAAGAAAGTTCAGCTCTTAATGTAAAATATTTGAAAAAATCATAGCCATAACTTTAAATCCAATTTACCAACATTTGGGGTTTTGCAGATATCCTGTTTTTGTTTAAATGTTCCGATCAGTTAACATCGATAAATTGTGTACATTAATACTACAGTAATTTTGTTTGTTAACAATAGAATCTCAACCAGAACAGTAAAATATTTTTTTTTTTTTTTGTATATTATTAAAAAACAATAACAATATTAAAAATGTAAATCCTGTGACTTGTGATGTGATCAGACAAATGGTTAAAAAAAAATCCATCTATTATACAATCCAGTAATAGATCTAGTGCGTGTAACAGTAAAGCTGCAATGAGCGGTGAACAAACCGGAATGGAAACTCAAAGTATATCTTCAGATGAGGATTTTGAAGGATTTCCAGATAATGTGATACCCAATATCTCAAGAAGTAACCAGTTTAATGCCTTGTTGAACAATCCAACCTCAATCACGAAAACAGAAACAAAACGTACAATAAAGTACTGTCCACCCATAACAGTTAAACATCTAAATTATGTCAAGGTTAAACAGTTGTTAATCAGTGCAAACGTTCCTGTTAATAAAATAAGGACAAAATTAACTGGTGCAGGAATAAGGTTACAGTGTCAAGAAATTACAAACCATAAATCGATAATCGATTATTGCAAGTTAAACCAAATTGAATTCTTCACGTATCAACTCACTGAGTGGTTTATTCGATATGACCACTGAGGAACTACAAACTGAATTAACCAGATCTGGACTAGAATCAATAGTGGCTGTTAAGAAGCTTTTAATTAAAAAGAAAAGGTATGATGATCACACTATGTACCTCATCAAAGTGAAGAGAGGATCAGCAACTCTCAATGATGTGATGAAAATTAAATCACTGTTTTACACAATGATTAAATGGGACTATTATCGTCGAAATAATAAAGGACCAACAATTTGTTTAAGATGCTCAAACTACGGACACGCTGCAGCCAACTGCAATCTAAAGCTGCGTTGTTCATACTGTGGCAATGAACACAAAAAGGAAGATTGCCCTCTACTCAAAGACATTCAGGACAATGAAAATGTTACCAAACCTAAATGCTGCAATTGCAGTGGCGAACATGAGGCAACTTCAGAAAATTGCCCAAATAAATCCGAATTTTTATCAAGTCAACGGCATAGATTTCAAAATAATAGGAGGATGCGGAACACAACTATGAGGCCACCACCTCCAATCTTCAATCAAGTGGAATTTCCAACATTAAGGCCGTCGAGTCATTTAAATGCTCAACGAGATGCAGCTCGAGATTCACGAACTTCAAACGATCAACCAATGAAAGAGTATGCAGGTAAAATTATTACTAACAACATTAATAACAATAATAATAATAATTTGAGTTACTCGGATACATTAAATCTTACTAATAGTAAAGAAAACAACCTATTTTCTTTAGGTGAAATTAATAATCTTATTAGCGATATTATTTTGAATATATCGAATTGTACAACTCGATTCGAACAATTCCATCTTTATGGTAGATAATAACCAAATCCTCACTTTCCAACCTAATTATAGGTTAATTAATAACTCCCTTAAAATTATTTACTGGAACTGCCACGGCTTATCTACCAAATATATTGAGTTTATGAATATCTATTGGATTACTGTGTGAGACTTGGCTAAACCATAAATGTCACTTACGTAGTCATCCTGAGTACAATATCCATAGAATAGATCGATCTAACGGAAATCATGTAGGAGTAGCCATTGTTGTTAAAAAGAATTTGAAGTATAAATTACTGTCTTCTTTTAGAACTCTAAAAGTAATTGAGGCAATAGGTATTAGCGTTGATGGCCCATTTGTGAGACAAAGATTTTGTCAGTATATTTTCCTGGGTTCACTTCCCCGATTGTCAAGCTAAATTGCCAACAAAATTTTGGAACTTGCAATAAAAATATAATCCTGAGTGAATATAAAAAAGAACTTTATACACTAATGAATATGAGAGATGTCATCATATGTGGCGACTTAAACTCTCGTAACAATGCATGGAACTGTTCACGCAACAATATTGCGGGTAATACTCTCTTTGATATATTATCACGTAATATTAGATTTCAAATTCTCTTTCCCCCAAGTGCAACTTATGTTTCACTAAAGCGAAACTCAAGACCTTCGACTTTGGATATAATACTTACCAATATTCCAAACTTCATTACCTAAGTGTGTGAATACCTTAAATTTATTTTCATCAGACCATCTTCCAGTAAAATTTGAGTTAATGATACAACATTTTAAACCAGTCAAAGAAAAGACATATCCAGACTACAAAAATGCGGACTGGGCACTATTTAGGACTAGTATTGATCGACAATTAAATATTTTATCAAGCAAAAATAATCTCGAAAATGCAACACAACAAACCATTCACAGTGAAATAGACAATCAGATAAAATATGTCAATGAGGCAATTATGAATGCCTGTAACAGAGCTATCCCTTCACGGCCATTAAACTCTAAATACCCGTTTATTAAACTAACAGATGATATACAATTTTTGAAAATTGCTAGAAATCGCCTCAGGCGACATTGGAATAACTGGCACGAGCCCGCAATTAAACATAATATAAAAATTTTAAACAAAATTATTTCAGATAGAATTAAAAGAATCATTATAGTCAAGTGGAATAATGTACTTACGGAAATCAACCAACAGTCACACGAAACAAACATTTATGGAAACTCAATAAAAGTTTACGCAGAAAATCTAATCACATAATACCCTACTTAGAATATAATAACCAAAGATTTATTACAGACGAGGAAAAAATCAAGCTAATAGGAATGATGTATACACGATGCGATCCTAAGTTTCAACAGTACACTGAGAAATGGCACATACAAAATTTTTGAATACACTAAGCCGTCCGAAATAAGATCAATTATTAAAAACCTTAAAACTAAAAAATCACCTGGATTAGATGGGATTTCCAACATCATAATTAAACAACTAGCTAGAAAGCTAATAGTTATACTAGTTTATATCTACAATGCATGCTTAAAGTTTGCTTACTTTCCAGTAATCTGGAAGAAGGCTAAAATTAAGCCAATATTTAAACCAAACAAGGATCCAACAAATCCGTCTAGTTATAGACCGATCAGTCTTCTCAACGGACTTGGAAAAATATTCGAATGTGTGATAAGAAACCGGATTCAAACGCATATTACACATATGAATGGTACCAATAAAGTTATTCCTGACCACCAGTTTGGGTTTAGACATGGCCATTCGTGCACTCATCAGCTTAGTCGAATAATAAATACAATTCAAAGAAATTTTGGAAGCAAAAGATCCACTGGCATGATTCTTCTAGATATCGAGAAAGCTTTTGACACAGTTTGGCATGAGGGCTTGATTTTCAAATTAATACGTAATAAGTTTCCTAACAAAATAATAGGTATAATCCAGAGTTTTCTTAGCAATAGATCATTCCAGGCCCATTATATAAAGGCATCATCCGATTGGTACGACATACCAGCAGGAGTACCACAAGGATCTGTGTTAAGCCCCGACCTTTATAGTATTTATACTGGTGATATACCACTTCCCCCAAGTTGCTCAATCGCCACATTTGCTGACGACATAGCTGTGCTAACTTCCCACATTAACCCAACACATCATTAAAAGTCTAGAGAGAGCGTTTATTTTACTAAACGAAGAGTTTCCAAATACTTACCGAATCGTGGATTAATTCTAGAAGGAACAGTGATATCTAGGGATAACCCTAGATGAAAAACTAACATTCAAAACACACATAAAAGACAAAATTGAATTATCACAAAAACTTGTGAAAGTGCTCTATGGGTTATTATGTAAAAAATCAGTGCTGCATAAGTCAAAAAAGTTGATACTCTACAAGAGTATCATATTACCGACATTACTATATGCCTAGTGTTCGCTGATGACCACCGGGGTAAAACAGATCGGAGTTTTTTTGAGCAAAAAAACGAACGCATAAAAAGAGTCGGTGTATTTTTAACTCTACTTTTACTTGGGTTTTTTTGACAACCGAAAATTATTACTTTTATCGGCGTAAAAAAATCCAAAATTTCGGTGAATTGAAAGATTTAAATTAAAATAATATGAAATGCTTCGATTTGAATAAGGATATTAATAAAAAATATTAAAATAATATGTAATGTTGACATTTAAAACACCAAAATTATTTGTCAAGTAAAAAAGTTGTTCGCTGGTGTCATCAAAAAAAACCCGAGTTTTTTATTGAAGTGAAGTTTGCGGGGGTAAAATCTGTCAAAAAAACTCGGGTATTTTCTGTCAAAAAGCCATCAGCGAACACACGGATGGTTGCCCCAGCTGGAGTATAACAGCCAAGACGCAAAATTACGCAAAATAAAATTCTGAAAATGATTTTGAACAAACCTAGGTATTTTAGAACCGAAACTTTACATATGATATCGGATGTCAGTATGATAAATGATTTAATATTCAATCGTAAAAACAAATTTATTGCCAACTGTAATTTAATGGAAAATCAGTTAATTAACTCAAGATATTAAACAAAAGTAACACATTAATTTTAATATAAATTATATTATCCAATAGTTTATAAATATATGTACATATATAGGTTTAAGGTTTAGTTTTTAATTTTATTGTTTTATATTTATTAGTAATAGTTATCCAGAGAGTGCAAATATACCGTAGCTAGTACTCCCTTATTTATGAAATATGTAAGTAATAATTAAAAAGTAAAGTTCGTCACCGAAATACAAAAACATCTATAAAAATATACTCATATTATATTACAAATAGATAATAAGTTTAATAATACTCGAAGATAATGGGAAAAAAAAAAAAAAAAACATCAAATTCCGAAAAAAGTTTGTTTGGTAAAAATAGGTTATGTGTATACGCAGTTGTATGTATACATAGTTAACAAAATGTAATTTGCTGGCATGTGTTTGATTAAAACTGGACAACTGCACATAGCAAGTTTATGCAAAATCATAGTTTCAATAACAAAACAGGATATCTTCTAATTAATCAAAATTAAGCTTTAATATACATATATATTTTTATGTTATTAATCGGTAATACTTATGAAGAATTATTATTATTAATTGGTTTAACAAAAAAAAAGCTCTTTAAGCTGAATTCACCAGATTTGTCCATTGAGCTCGTCAAGAAAATGACAACTTGACGGAGCTAAAAACCGATTTAAAAATATGTTATCTCGCTGGACACAAAATTTTAGGCATACTAACATTGTTTTTTCTTTGGCCATTCTTCGTTTTAGGTTTTGTTATTTCTGACATTTCTAAAAAAAAAGCGAGATAACATATTTTTATCTCGGTTTTTAACTCCGTCAAGTTGTCATTTTCTTGACGAGCTCAATGGATAAATCTGGTGAATTCAGCTTGTAAAATATTTGAAAAACTCATAACCATAACTTTAAATCCAATTTACCAACATTTGGGGTTTTGCAGATATCCTGTTTTTGTTTAATTCCACAGAATTTACATTTTTATTTTTATACCAATTACTATTCCAGTTACCAAGATAAGGCGGTAATTATTGTTGTAAAATTCCCAAAGTAAGACGTCTGATTTACCAAAGTAATACACTGTTAATTTCATTTGGGCGTGAGATAATTGTCATGTGAACATCGATAAACATATGTAAACCGATTTAAAGCAGAAAAAGAAAATTGTTTCGAACTTCACAACAATTAGTATCCATTTATTTTGTTTGTGACAACTATACTAATAAAATTTTTCCATAAAATAAATAAATCATAAAGTAAATTTGTTGTGAACATAAATATTTTAATATGTATTATTTACATATTTAAATTACCATGTGAAATTAATATTGTATTTCTGTATTTTCTAGTTTTAGATCCGAGTAATTATTAAATTACAGAAACAGACTACAAAAATATTCTCTTTGGCTGAAAAATGGTGACAGCCAGAATGTATTAAATTATCAGAAATCACAAAAAATTAGACGATATAATTTTTGGTGTGAGTAAATGTGCTGTAATGTTATTTCCATGTAATTATAAATGCAAACCTAAAGAATTTTTACTATAAATATATTATTTGTGTGCTTTACATTTAAATTTATGTTATTCTATAAATAATCATAAAAAAGTAAAGAAAAAAAATATATAAGAGTTTACGAATATATAAAAGGAGGTATGTAAGATGATGAATTATATGCGATTCACAATTTTTTTACTAAATTTAATCTCTGATTTAAGAACCGTGTGGCTCAGCAATGGAAGAGACTAAGGCCATTTATCACATAGACGATGAAATTACACCGTATCTAGTTAAAATACCATTACCATCATCCCAAGTAACACTTAAAGATTTTAAAATGGTGTTAAACAAACAGAATTGTAATTACAAATATTTTTTTAAATCAGTTGACTCGGATTTTGGGTACATAAACAAATATTTAAAATTCTATAATTTTATTAAGAATAATATTTTCTATTTTCAGTGTGGTCAAAGAAGAAATAGCTGACGACTCTACAATTTTACCAATATTCAATGAACGTATTGTTTCATGGCTTGTGAGTGCCGATAATTCAAATCAATCGGATGCATGCTCTGAGATGTTAGAAAGTGATACAGATAATCGGATTACAGAAAATCATCATCGTCGCACACATCAAGATGTAAATCCTAATTTAATTAATATTCCGAATTTATTGTCATATCAAGCGACTTCCGTACTTTCTTCGGACATTGATTCGACCAGTTTGTGTGATACAGAAAGTGAGGTGACACTTGATCGGGACATGACCGAATGTAGTAGTGTACATCGTTTACAAGTACGTAAAAAACCTCAGCGGCGTAAAAAACGAGCACCAAGCATGAGTCGAACGTCAAGTTACAGTTCAATAACTGATTCAACAATGTCCCTAAATATAATCACAGTACAAATAAATATGGATTCAGTGAATTTTTTGGGCATATCTATTGTGGGACAATCGAATCGGGGCGGAGATGGTGGAATTTATGTGGGCAGCATTATGAAAGGTGGTGCGGTAGCTATAGATGGGCGAATTGAACCGGGTGATATGATATTACAAGTGAATGATATTAATTTCGAAAATATGACAAATGATGAAGCGGTTCACGTGTTACGAGAAGTTGTACAAAAACCTGGACCAATCAAATTAGTTGTGGCCAAGTGTTGGGATCCAAATCCAAAAGGTTATTTTACTATACCGCGTACCGAACCCGTACGACCTATAGATCCGGGTGCCTGGGTAGCCCATACACAGGCATTACGATCACATGAGACGGTGAGCACTGATATACCTGATCTCGATTTTAGAGAGCGGCTTCACATTAATATGGATATGAAAATTATTGTTAAGGCAATGACCAAACCGGATAGTGGACTAGAAATACGTGATCGTATGTGGCTAAAAATAACTATACCAAATGCATTTATTGGAGCGGATGTTGTGAATTGGGTGCTGGAAAATGTTGATGGGGTAACTGATCGTCGCGAAGCTAGAAAGTATGTATCGACAATGTTGCGGCGAGGATATATAAAACATACTGTAAATAAACTAACATTTTCGGAACAATGCTATTACGTGATTGGGAATGGGGTCGAACAGGATTTAGCCACAATTAGTTTAAGTGATACAGAAAGTATAATTAGTGATATAACACCTCTACCAAATCCACCTGTTTATATGCCATACACGGGCACATATATTCCCAGCCACGGTTATCAGCCTATACAGTATGGATGTGCTGAACGTCCAGTGTCTTCTGGAAATGTATTTTTTAATTAATCAAAATCATTTACTTAAACAAATATATATACATTATATATATATGTATACAGGACGTCCGGCACTTGTTCATTTATTGAAAAGGGTAAGCTAGATGTTTAAAATTCAATAGATCGAATTGAGAATGTGCTTTAGTCGATTTAATCGAGAATGATAGGATTATTGCAGATAAAATTTCAAATTACAAATTTCTACTGTTTTTTTAGGCAAAACCAATAGCTATCGGCTTGGAAGCTGAAGAACAACTAACCAATTTGTCTTCAATAATTCTAATGTTTTCGGTCTAGTTACACAATTATCGATCAAATTTGTAGTTAAAAGATTCAATAATTTTTATTATTCAAAATTTTGCCTCTTGTCACCCCCTCATCCTCTTAAATAATATATTACCATTGCCGGACACCCTGCATATATGTATGTATACACTTAAAAATTATATACTGGACCATTTAAGTTGGTACACCTAAATATTTTGAAACTATGTAAAACGAAAATAAAGCATTGTAGTAAAAAATATTCCAGAAGAATGCTGTTTGTTTTTTTTTATGGGTGACCTTGAAATGACCTATCAAGATCAAATTATGTAGTCACTTTCATGCAACCCTATTTTATAAAATACAACGAATATAAAAAATGTTTATGTTTTGTCACCGGTGACAAATCAAAATAACGGTGCAAAATCAACCAATTGCTTCTTAGAGCGCGTTCTTTGCTGCAATGCTTTATTTTCGAGAAATCTGCGCATTCAGCACACGTAGATTTTACCCCGAAATTATTGTAAAATTTAAATATCTAAAAGCGCGTGATATTTTTCCGTTTAACTTTGTGTGCTGGATGCGCCTATTCGTCTTAAATGGTTCACCAGATACATCATGTGGTATCAGAAAGTTTTCGATACGATTTTCACATTGACTGTTGTGTTTTTAGACAAGACAAAACTGAAATTTCTGTCTACATTAAATATGAGAAACTTTTTAGTTGGCTCCCTGAATTAATTCCGCGATATCAATTTATTAATCCGCGCAAAATTATTCATTTAATGGTAAATATAAGGTACATGGTTAATGACTGAATTAATTTCGCTGTAAATTTTGAACCGCGAAATTAATTCGAATTGAATCGAACAAATTTAGTTCAGTTTTTGCTGCAAAAGTTTGCTGTAGCGAATTTAATTTTGATTGAAAATGAATTAATTTCGCCATACAAAATTTTTCATGCACGCGAAATTAATTCAGTCCCCCTATTTAGTCATTATCAATTAAAAAGTAAACAACTTTTACCCAAATGCTACACACATCTCGGTCAAGAGACTTATGTTCTCCTGATTCTATTTTAATTCAAATATTCCGACACCGATCTATGTATTATTCATCCAGTGCTACTGTTTTATGTTCCTTTTACCAGACGTCCACATGAAACAATCAATTGGTTGGAGTGTACGATCAAGCCTAAGCCTGTCTCCTGGGTGACCCCGAGCATAGGCTCTTTACACATAAAAAAAAACCGAAGGTTAGTGAAGGAATGCTAATATTCTAGACTTGATCTGGGGCCCTATTATAAAATTTTCAAAAACGTTTTTTATTTCGATAACATCGAAAATAGGTATTGGGGGGCATTACTACAATTTGGTCGCAAGCATCTTAATTTTGAGGAGTAAACGTGTCAATAGTTGATTAGCTTGGGATTTATTTCCATTATGTAACTTTATTGTCCTTGCAGTTAATGTATGGTATCACTGGAACTTTCTTTCCCAGTGGTTGAAATTTTATAAGATATTTTGTTTTCACCCGGATACTGTGGTCATTTATTATTTTACTGTTGATTTTTTTACTATTTTGAAGACCTTGTTAAAGTTAGCCGAAAGTTTTCCGCCGAAAGTTATAAAATGTCGTCAATGCAGATAGTGTCTTGGCTATCTCAGCCGAAAGTTACCATCCGTCATATTTCAGCCAAAACATATTTAATTTAAAACGAAAAATTGACAAAACAACCTATAAACTGGAATTTCCATCTAGTGAATTTATTGCTGGATAAAAGCGCATTTGGTTGTCATTGTTTGTGATGGTAATTACAAGTTAAGTTTCGTGAGAGGAGCATAATATAGAATTTAAAAATTAGTATAAATTCAACCTTTAAAGTGTCATGTCTGGAAAGTAGTTCAATTAGTGGGGTAGCCAACAGTTATCCCCAGAAAAATTATCAGGCCAAGTTTCATGTGGGGAGCCCGGGAAAATTCGTTTGAATGGAAGGCCCATAAAAATGTAAAGAGCCATGTTACTTGACACTTTAAAGGTTGAATTTATACAAATTTTTACATTTTACATGAGCCTTTGATTCAAACGAATTTTCCCGGGCTCCCCACATGAAACTTGTTCTGATAATTTTTCTGGGGATAACTGCTGGCTATTCACACTAATTGAACTACTTTCCAGACTTTAAAGGTTGAATTTATACAAATTTTTACATTTTACATGAGCCTTTGATTCAAACGAATTTTCCTGGGTTCTCCACATGAAACTTGGCCTGATAATTTTTCTGGGGATAACTGTTGGCTATCCACACTAATTGAACTACTTTCCAGACATGACACTTTAAAGGTTGAATTTATACAAATACGTTTTATATGGACCTTCAATTCAAACGAATTTTCCCGGGCTCCCCACATGAAACTTGGCCTGATAATTTTTCTGGGGATAACTATTAGCTATCCACACTAATTGAACTACTTTCCAGACATGACACTTTAAAGGTTGAATTTATACAAATACGTTTTATATGGGCCTTCAATTCAAACGAATTTTCCCGGGCTCCCCACATGAAACTTGGCCTGATAATTTTTCTGGGGATAACTATTAGCTATCCACACTAATTGAACTACTTTCCAGACATGACACTTTAAAGGTTGAATTTATACAATTTTTTACGTTTTACATGCGCCTTTGATTCAAACGAATTTTCCCGGGCTCCCCACATGAAACTTGGCCTGATAATTTTTCTGGGGATAACTGCTGGCTATTCACACTAATTGAACTACTTTCCAGACTTTAAAGGTTGAATTTATACAAATTTTTACATTTTACATGAGCCTTTGATTCAAACGAATTTTCCTGGGTTCTCCACATGAAACTTGGCCTGATAATTTTTCTGGGGATAACTGTTGGCTATCCACACTAATTGAACTACTTTCCAGACATGACACTTTAAAGGTTGAATTTATACAAATACGTTTTATATGGACCTTCAATTCAAACGAATTTTCCCGGGCTCCCCACATGAAACTTGGCCTGATAATTTTTCTGGGGATAACTATTAGCTATCCACACTAATTGAACTACTTTCCAGACATGACACTTTAAAGGTTGAATTTATACAATTTTTTACGTTTTACATGCGCCTTTGATTCAAACGAATTATCCCGGGCTCTCCACATGAAACTTGTTCTGATAATTTTTCTGGGGATAACTGCTGGCTATTCACACTAATTGAACTACTTTCCAGACTTTAAAGGTTGAATTTATACAAATTTTTACATTTTATATGGGCCTTCAATTCAAACGAATTTTCCCGGGCTCCCCACATGAAACTTGGCCTGATAATTTTTCTGGGGGTAACTGTTGGCTATCCACACTAATTGAACTACTTTCCAGACATGACACTTTCAAGGTTGAATTTATACAAATTTTTACATTTTATATGGGCCTTCAATTCAAACGAATTTTCCCGGGCTCCCCACATGAAACTTGTCCTGATAATTTTTCTGGGGATAACTGTTGGCTATCCACACTAATTGAACTACTTTCCAGACATGACACTTTAAAGGTTGAATTTATACAAATACGTTTTATATGGGCCTTCAATTCAAACGAATTTTCCCGGGCTCCCCACATGAAACTTGGCCTGATAATTTTTCTGGGGATAACTATTAGCTATCCACACTAATTGAACTACTTTCCAGACATGACACTTTAAAGGTTGAATTTATACAATTTTTTACGTTTTACATGCGCCTTTGATTCAAACGAATTTTCCCGGGCTCCCCACATGAAACTTGGCCTGATAATTTTTCTGGGGATAACTATTGGCTATCCACACTAATTGAACTACTTTCCAGACATCACACTTTAAAGGTTGAATTTATACAAATTTTTACATTTTATATGGGCCTTCAATTCAAACGAATTTTCCCGGGCTCCCAACATGAAACTTGTCCTGATAGTTTTTCTTGGGATAACTGTTGGCTATCCACACTAATTGAACTACTCTCCAGACTTTAAAGGTTGAATTTATACAAATTTTTACATTTTACATGAGCCTTTGATTCAAACGAATTTTTCCGGGCTCCCCACATGTAATTTGGCCTGATAATTTTTCTGGGGATAACTGTTGGCTATCCACACTAATTGAACTACCAGGGCTAAGCTGTGGGAACGTAGCGATTAAAGGGGCTTTAAATTTGAATTACGGGGAATAAATTGTGCGAATTGTGCTGAAACTTATAGTATAATTCCTACGGTATGCAGTGACAATCCAAAACGGGTCTATATTCAGCCGTAAAATCACTTCATAAAAATACCAGTTTATACGTTTTGTTAATTTTTCATTTTAAATAAAATATGTTTCGGCTGAAATATGTCGCCTAGCAACTTTCGGCTGAGATAGCCAAGACACTATCTGCATTATCGATATTTTTACTTTCGGCTAACTTTAATAGTATTTTTATAAGGTCTGATTTATGTGGACTCGGGCGCAAAACCAAACATGCTTCACATGCATTTACAAGAGTCTGTATATCCACATCTGCGACTCCACATATAACTCCTCCTGTCGTCTCAAATACGGCGTAAATTTTAGAGCGCATTTTCCCACTTTTGGAAACGGCTTGCTGCCATCTGCGGAATACCACACTTTTCTCCAAACCAACCGAGAAGTGGTTTATGATCTGTTTTGATTGTAAACTCATATCCGATTAAATACTGATAAATTTTTTTTAACGTGAAAACTATAGCCAGAGCCTCTTTCTCTATCGTGTCATAATTCCCCTCCGATCGCGATAACGTTCTACTGTAAAATGCTACCGGCCTTTCTTCGCCGCTCGCCATTAAGTGGGAAATGACTCCAGATATTCCTAATTATTGACAATATGATCCAAATAAGAAATCTTGTCTTGCAAAAATTTACGTTTGTCCTTTGATAACTTTAAACCGGCTTCTGATAATTTGAAAACACCTTCTTCAAATTTTCAAAGTGTTCCTATGAATTTCTTCCTGTGACAACTATGTCAGCCAGAAAGTTAACCACGCCCGGAGTACACAAAAGCATCTCCTGTTGAAAATCCCTGTTGCGATAATAAACCCCCTTATGCGTACTCCACACGGTTTTATTAGCATCCCATTTTAAAATTTTGGTCTTGCTATAGATTGCGAATATCTCTCGCTTTCATTTAAACCCCCGCAAGAATAAATCGGAACTCTGCCTTGGCCTAGGCAACCATTTACGTTCAATATTTTTATTTAATTGTGTATGGGAGCGTAATTGTGCTGAAGAGTATGAGTATGTATCATTTTAAAATTAAGGTTTACTTCACTGGAGCAACTTTGGAGGTTGTCATTTTGTAATCAGAGGCTGTCGTTTTTTGGCTCTCCAGTTCAAACTTTAAACTGGTTGTATTGCTCGCGCTTAATTCGCTTTCGGAATCAGTTAACCTAGAATAATTTTTGTATACTCAATAAGTACTATTTAATCATCATACTATAATCTAGGAGTGCCGATCTTGGTAAAATGTACAATAAATCATTGCGAAGCAAGTCTTGATGGCCGGGAAATGAACGGTCAAGTATCTCGATCGATAGAAATTGGGGTAGTATCAGAAGTTTTCATGCTTTTTGGTAAATAAATTTTAAATAACACATTGAGTTGAGGTGAAAGCAGCATCGTATCGAAATTTTCAAGATATCGCAAATATTTTAAGTGTGGTATATAAATACAATATTATACATTTTGTTATTTGTTTTATTTTATAACAATTTTATTATTACACATTTTATGTTTTATCTTACGTCTTTTTATTTCACAGTACAGAGAAATAAGATGTCATATAAAGATTTATATATTTTATATCTGATGATATTTCGTTTGTTAATAATTGAGTTGGAATATTATTATTCAATCTTCGATTTATCCATATTTTACTATTTTATAAATTATTTATGTTTTATTATATTTTATTAATTAATTATTATTATTTTATCTTAAATATTCCGCAGCTCTAAATACATAAATATAACGTATATTTTTAAATGAAACAATAAATCGTAAAAACCACAAATAAAATAATTCCGAAAGAATTTTATACATGGTCATAACGTTAGTCTCATATAAGAGCATTGGGCTTGCGCGTTCCCTAGTATGCAGCAAATTGAGAGTATCGCTAATGCAAGATGTGCTATTGCAAGATGCTATTTGTCATGGAATGCGGATTGTCTCCCTGCATGGTTGTTCTCCCTGGCACAGCTTCGTATAGGTTTCGTGGCGCTGGTAGCTGTTTAGTTATGTTTGCATCTTTAGCTACTGCTAAAGAGCTGGAGGTTGGGTTGTTCTTGAAATCATTTTGGCCTTCGGTGTAGTCGTGAGATATAATCCATACGCCATTTTTTCCAGAATCCTTGACAGATTTTAATCAGCAAATTCCATCTTGTGACGGTGTGGATACTCTTAATATCAGGTTGTGGCATTGATATGATGGCCCTTCCTATAATAAAGTGTGCTGGACTTAAAAACACTTCATCATCTAAATCATTTGAGAGAGGAGCTAGCGGCCTAGAGTTCAAACATGCTTCTGTTTGAGCCAAAAGTGTTAATAGCCCCTCAAAAGTTAGTCTATGAATTCCAATCACTTTGTACAGGTGTTGTTTCGTTGACTTGCTCCTGCTTTCCATAATCGTGCAAAGTGAAGACTTCTCGGGTGCACAAAATGCCAGTCAGTTCCCATCTGTGCTGTTTTATCCTTAATTACCGCTTCTTGTTTCTTTGCCTGCCTTTATAGTTGATTGTCTGCTCCAACGAAATTTGTGCCGCAATTACTGAATATTTTTGGACAGATGGCATGAACCGTCGATATTCGAGGTCGATTGCCTTCGTTGCTAGGCATATGATTATGGCAATGTAGCCATTTGTTATTTTATTACAGTGGCCTTTCCATAATTTGATGCTAATTGAACCTGGATAGTCTATCCCGTTATTCGTGAACCGTGGCTTGACGAATTAAGTTCTTGACATATATTATCCAATATTACCCTCTCAAATGTAATAACGTTGCTTGATTACAGCCATGTAATGTTTTTAAATAAGCTTCTCTGATGAGCAATCTTCACCCTGTTAAAGTTAGCCGAAAGTTTCCAGCCGAAAGTAAAAAGTCGATAATGCAGATTACCTTATTAACATTCCAGCCGAAAATAAAAATGTTTGTGGTTATCAGCCGAAAGTAAATAGGATACGCTTGTAATAAACAATTTTGTAAATAGTTTTACGTGGAAAACTTCGTTTAATCTAATCGCGGAAAACATTTGAAAATCAGAAGAATTCACAAAATTTATATAAAATCAGCCTTTAGAGTGTTGTGTCTGGAGATGTATTTTATTGATGTGACTTGTCAATAGCTATCACAGGAAAAAAATTCAGTTTAAGTTTCCCGTCAGAAATCGCGGAAAATTCGATTTTATTTTCGATGAGCATTATAGTAAAAATCGCCAGACAAACTCTTCGCGTCGTAAACAACGTCACACGAATGTTAAAGAAGGTTGTACCATAAATTATCAATTCGGTTTACGCGCGCGATTTAAATGAACCAGTCCGGGTAAAATTTGATCAGATGGTACACTAGCATGGTAACAAATTTCTAAAATATTTATTTAGAGGTTGATTGAGATTGTTCACATCGTAAATATTTCAAAAGAATGTATAGAAAATATCTTGCATGAACACCCTACATATGAAAAAGCTTAAAGTAAGATGGGTACCGCGTTTTTGATCGATACAACAGCAAAGTTTGGTGGAAAAAAAAAAATGTTGGCAAATCGTGCATGAAGTGTATTGAGGTAAAAGGAGATTATATTGAAGATTAAATAAAAATATTGCCAAAAAACTTGTGTTTTATTATCAATACAGGAAACATTTCAACCCGTTTAGTATGTATATAATGCAGTGGTACCTCGCTTAACGAGCATAATTCTTAACTATATTAAGCGGAATCTGATCTTCCCCTATTCCCGTCACTCTTTTTGCGAAGCGTCGTTCTTTAAGTGAGTCATTTTGCTGGTTAAGCGAGGTATCACTGTAGTTATTAAAAAAATATTGGAAAATAAAGTCAACATGTTTTATAAAGTTTATATAAGTCTAACGTTGAATAAACTAATAAGAAATTGAAACTAATAAAATAGTAAATGTTTACCAAATTATTAAAAATGTCTTGTGTTTTTTTTTGCGTATCTAGCAATAGCTTTAGTTAGAGACGTCGTGATTGTTCTGGAGATAAGGCTTTTGCTGTAAGTTTCAAGCTAGCAGACGGTTTACCTGCAGTTGTTGATAAAAATTAACAAAGCGGATGATTATAATACAGTGTGTGATAGCAACTATAAGTGGTGGTAAGTGAGTACTACTGGTGGTGACACATGTCTGGAGTTATTTAAAAAGTGTAGGCTTAGTTTATGTTTTTGTTTCCCTCTGTGTTTGCGGATACGCTTGGAGAGAAGTTTCCCTCTGTGTTTGCGGATACGCTTGGGTTGTGTAACAAGATGAAAGTGTCACTTAAACTGAAACCAGAGGCGAAGCCGACCTTCAGCCGTCAGCGCCCGGTACCTTACACAGCCGCACAAGCAATACAAGACGAGTTGCAAAGGTTACAGTTCTTAGGAGTGATTCAGCCGATCGATTACGCCGAATTAGTAGCGCCTATTGTTGCTGTCAAGAAAAAAAACGGAGGTACCCGCATAACAGCTAACTATTCGGCTGAGCTCAATGCCGCGCTTGAGCCGAACCAGTACCCACTGCCAACACCCGCGTCTTTAGTAATATTGACCTCTCGGATGCCTTCCTCCAGCTGGAGCTGGATGAAAACGCCAAGAACTCATGGTGATCAATATGCACGTCGAGCTTTTCCAAGTCAATCGCTTGCAGCCCGGTGTGAAAACAGCACCTGGCATTTTCCAACAGCTAATGGACACGATGCTAGGGGGAATTCACACAGTTGCAGCATATCTCGACGATATCATTGTAGCTTGGACGAGCGAGCAGGACCATCGAAAGAAGCTGTTCACTGTCCTCGGCCGCATCCAGGACTACCGGTTCACTCTAAAGCTCGCAAAATGTTCTTTTGGCCAGAAGTCAGTCAGCTATTTGGGCCACATCATCGACGCCAATGGGCTGCGTCCCGACAAAGCCAAAATCGATGTAATTCAGTAATTGCCTGCACCAACGGATATCTCAATGCTTCGTTCTCTTTTGGGAGCCATCAGTTGGTATGGCAAGTTTATTAAAGGAGTAAAGGACTTGCGAGGGCCATTGGACAAATTGTTGCGGGATGACGTTACATACGAATGGACAGCGGCTCGCGAGGAGTCATTCGTCAAATTAAAAGAAGTTCTGGCAGCAGATCTCGCTTTGGCGAATTACGACCCAACGAAGGAAATCATTGTCGCTGCCGATGCCTCAAGTTACGGAATGGGGGCGGTACTGCTGCACAAATTCGAAGATGGTTCCTGTCTACTCTGCCAATCGTCTTCAACGCTATGCTCTTATCATACTTGCCTATGATTTTGATATCAAATACATCAGCACGAAGAGTTTTGCGTACGCAGATTTTGTTTCAAGACTCATTAACACGCAACCGAAGCCAGAACCGGAAGATGTCATCATTTTAACAATTCGCATCGACACCCACGCAGATTGCTTTGCAATCGAATCAAGGAAATCGCTGCCTGTCAAGTTCGCAACGATCCAGGCTAAAACTGCGATGTGTGGGATTCTGAAAGAAGTCGCTAATCTCATCAAACATGGTTGGCCAGAAAAAAGGAGCCGAATCAGGAGCGAAGGGGCAGCGGCATATTTCCCACTCCGTACGTCGCTTTCATTAGCAGAAGTGAGAAGAGTGTGTTTTTTATGGTGAACGGATTGTAATGCCATTTAAACTGCGTGCTGCTATTCTGGAAGAACTGAATTCGGGCCACCCAAGAACAGCACGCATGAAGCTGTTAGCGCGAAGCAAGGTTTACTGGCCCGGAATTGATAGCGACATCGAGACCCACGACAGAAGATCCGGCATTTGTGAAACCAATTCGAAGGCACCCAGAAAATGCACGCTGCAAGCGTGGCCGATGCCGAAGGGCGCATGGGTTCTACTATTTTGTTATCGTGGATGCATTTAGCAATTGGCCAGAAGTCTTCAAGATGAGTAGTAGAACATCGGAAAAACCATTGAAAACCTGCAGGAAACATTCGCTCGCCATGGACTTTGTGAGAGCATCGTTGTTACAACGGCCCACAGTTCATTTCCGACCGGTTCAAGAAGATGTGTAATGAAAATGGCATCGAACATATTACTACGGTGCCATACAACCCACAGTCGAACGACAGGCCTCGAGAAGTTGAAGGGGGAGGGGAACGTTGATAGTATTTTACGCAAGTTCCTGATGTGCTACCAATTACACGCCTTCGTATGCACTAGAAATGAAATCACCGTACAAACTGATGACAGGACATGAAATGAAGACGAAATTGGATCTAATCAAGCCACCCGCAGAACGAGGTGGTTTGCGTAACGCAAGAATGGAAGAACAGTTCAACGATCATCACGGGGCCAAGTGGAAGGAGTTTAATGTAGAAGACGCCATTTACTTCAAATCCGTGGTTCACAGCAACAGGGTCGAATGGCTGCCAGGGAAAATCGAGAGCCGTGAAGGAGCTGTTAACTACGTGGTAATAATCGAACGGCAAAATCTAATCAGCTGAAGTGCCGGTATGCGAAGACAGTTGATGAGAACTTGTTGATGGACATGTTCGAGCTAACGCCGTTACAAGAGGTTGTCGAACCGATGATCATGCCGCAGGAATAGCTTGCTGGCCTGGATGAACTAAGCGAAGCCGCAGAGATCAATTCACAGAAGCTAAACGCCGCACAGAAAAATTACACGGTTACGGAATTGGAATGCTTAGCAGCTGTAGTCAGCGTAAAAAAATGTCGATGCTACATAGAAGGTTATCCATTTACTATTTATAGTGATCATGCTGCGTTACGATGGTTAATGGCCCAGAAGGATTTATCGGGTAGGTTTGCAAGGTGGAGCTTAAAACTTCAACCATATAACTTTGAGATCGACTATCGTAAAGGTTCTGAAAATACAGTCGCTGATTCTTTGTCAAGAGATTTCTGTGATGCACTTAACTCCGATATTACTTTAAATTGGTTAGAATCTTATCATCTAAATATTGTAAGTGGGTACGGTAATCCCTGATGAGCGGTTACCCTCAGTACACATTAATCTCAATTCAACAGCGTTCACCTCTTCTAAATATCAAAGACAAATTAAAAATATTGAGAAACTAGATCCACAACAGTGCAATTACTGTGTTAAAGATGGTAAAATTCTTGTTCAACTCCCTTATGGGTCTAAATACGTAGATACAGATATAACCGATTGAAAATTGCGAGTCCTAGATGAATTAGTACTCGATTTAATTAGACAAGCACATAGCCTTCCGTCGTCTGGACATAAGGGGGCACAAAAAACGTTGAAGAGATTACAACAAGCCACTGATGGCCACTGTTACAACATGCCAAAAATGGTAATACCCTTAAGTTTCTGATTGATACAGGTGCCAATAAAAATTTCATCAAACCTTAATTAGCCAAAAACACGATTCCCATACCAATGCGAAATTCAAAATAAGATCAGCAGGAGGAGAAACCGAAATCAGCGAGAAAATCGGTGGACAATTTTTTAAAAGCATCACGATACACCGGTAAGTGATGGTCAAACGAACCGAGATGCTCCGCCAGCGATTGAGTCTAAAAAAAATTTATGATTCGAGCAATCACCAATTCAGTACTACTGCATATATTCAACAAGCACCGCTAAGTTTTCCGGACCACATGTATAACGGACATAACCTCAATGATGGTGAAAATTCGTACGAGGGAAATGCACAATACCAGAACGCACCTCAATTAAATCCAAATATGTATGTCAAACACGCAACGAATGCAATTTCTTACGCCACAGTACAGTTCTTTCTTTCTTCCATGGCAACCCCCAGATGAATTATTATCAGCCTGTATACGAACAACGGCAACCGAATTATCCGCAATACTACGATGATGTCAATTGTACTCAGCGACAGGAAGCTGATCCAGGTAAGGTTTATAATAATTATCCTCAAAATGTAAATTTTTTCCCGCGTGATGTGTTAGAGTTACTCTCAGTTTACGGTGGGATATCTGGTCCGATGGGTGATTGTGTATCCGTGCGGCATTGGGTGGATACGGTTTTAAATATAAAGGCCGCGTATAATATAAACGATTTTGTAATTTTGAATACAACAAAGTGGAGACTAAAGGGAAACGCTTTGTTGTGGTATGAGTCTGTGGCCGGTGTGATTTAGTCTTGGTCCCAATTTAAGTTTGAGTTGATTCGTGAATTCGACAGATCCCTCGACAGGTCATTTTAGTTCTCTACGGTCTACGATAACGATAAAAATCACGAAATACACACGAACATATTGGGGAAAAACATTTGATGTCGAACGTTGAAAACTGCATCGTCATAACGCGATATATCACCTAGAATCGCCAGATGGTGGGTTAGGTTGACAAAGGAAAAGTATGGCACACGTCGACGCCTTAAGCCGTAGCCCAGTTGGAGATCCGAAAGAGGTCGAGCCAGCGAGCTTAGACGTTTATAAAATTTCCAGTGTTGACACGGACTGGGTTTAATTTCTGCAGTCTAACGACCCTGAAATTTTGAGAATTAAACAAAATATAAACGATCCTAAGAATAAAGATTATGTAATTAATAACGGAAAAGTCTACAGGAAAGTGAACGATCGAATCTTGTTTGTAGTGCCTGCGGAAGTACGAGGACGTTTACTATATCATTGCCACAACCAAATGGGTCACTTTGGATTGGCGAGAACAATTACAATCGTTAACGAAGTATTTTGGTGGCCACGAATGAGACAGTTCCTGAAAAAATATTTAGATACCATCGGGAGAATAGGCAGTCGAATTCCATCGAGTTGCATCCCATTGAGAAGGTTCCGAGACCTTTTCACACCTGGCACATTGATCATTTAGGTTCTTTTGTTGAGAGTCTAAAACGTAACCGGTATAACCGCGATACAACCGTACTCTTCTTCATTCTACTCTCCACATAATATTACCAAATGTTCACCCCATCAACTCAAGTATGGTGTAACCCTTCGTTCGCCGACCGCCGATAAGCTTCAATTGGAAATTTTGGACGATATTCCAGAAAAGCCGTTCGTGTTAGATGATAGGGAACTACTATTACTTCACTACTTCCTTGATGAAAATACTCAACAAGGTGTGGATGAAAATAAAAATACCGCATGAATGGAAGGAGAGCAGATTGGTACCTATTCCCAAAAGAGATAGAGACCCGAATGTGGCAACGAATTATCGCGGGATATTCATGTTAAATGTTTTTGTAAAATTGGTGAATAATATGCTGAAAGAGAGAATTGATAGTTTTTTGCTTGAAAATTGCATCATATACTTTTGAGTATGGCTTTCCCAAGGAAAGTGTGTGATTGGGTGAAACAGTTTATGGGTGAAAGGAATATTGTTATGAATGGGAAGAATTACAGGTTAGAGGGAGTGGTGGATATTGTTTGTATTGATATTAACTAAGTCAATTTAATTTAACATAAGAAATTTGGAAGTGTTGGTTATGTGACCGGAAAAATTTAGAGAGCTTTAATAATATTTGTACAATTTCTTGTTAAATATGAACGAACTAAAGCTAACGAAAGATATTAATGGACAGATAGCATAAATAGTTATATTTTCATAATTTCAAAATAATGAAAATTAGAATAAATAAATTTATAAATAAGGAATTGATAAATAGATTTTATAAATGAATTAAACGGGTTTTAATAATGCTGTGGAAAATTTAAAATTAAGGTCGTAATTGGTAGGAAAATATTAGTTACATTTGAGATTTGTGGTAATAGTAAACCATCGGGTATTTTTCTCGTCCAGTTTCTTGTGAAAGTCCATTATTCTTGTTCTCTCCTTGTTCATATTAGCTGTATAAAGCTCTTGCGAAAGCTTATTTTTTGCTTTTAATTCTCTTCGTGGCTCCAATTAGATAACTAGCCTGAAATACGTTTGCAGGCTACGACTTGATCGCCACTCTTGCCTGAGACTAATATTATCCAACGAATGTTCATTTGCACATGCATTTTTATTATCCTGCCGTAATACATTCCATTGCCACCCAGAGTCTTCATAGTTAACCATGCGGGCGATAACTTTTTGTTTCTGGGAACTGATTTTACGCTTAATGTCCGCTTGAGACATTGGATGGCGTTCCTTTCTGTATGCTTTTGGTTTTGCTATCGAGTTTAAGTATTGATCCCGTTTTAAAAATTGTCGTACATTTCCTTGTGGTGCGATCCCAACTTGTACTTGTTTGCTATTTCTAGAAAGTTGTACTTCTTTCTCGTTATTCGAAAATACGTATTCATCTTCTGCTTTCGGTATACTTTTCGGTGTAACTTTCTTGGGATGTGCAAAAAAAAGACATTTACAATCTAATTCGTCTTCATGATGCCTTGGTTCGTCGGCTATGTTACGGCAAGGCTTACGTGCTGCAATTTTTTCTCGTTGATGTTGAATGCGACGATCGAATTCGTCTTCCGGCAATTGATTTTTATTACTCATTTTAGGAAATTTAGAAATTTTGAAAATAGAGGCCGAAAAAAAAAATCGAAAATAAAAATGAAATTGAAAAACCGTATCACGCCGGTGAAATTATTAAATAATAATCCTGTACTGTAAGATTTTACCAATCAAATATTTTGGTATCGTTTCATTTTTTGAAACTAATTACTTACATGGTCCCGTCGCTGCAAAAACATTAACTCCAAAATATGGCAAACTGATTGAAACAGAAGTTGTCACTAATACACGAACTCTTAGCACAAATGGTCATGGCGATGTTACAGTGAGTTCGGGTAATGATGCCAAGAAATATTTTGAACATCTTGGTATCATTCGAACGTGGAAAATCAAATTTAGGACCATCTGATAGTTCAATTATTCCAGCTCTTGCTAAACCCGCTGGATCGACGAATATCATTCAGTCAACTCCATCAGCTTGGTCAACTAAAAGTCGTGAGGAAAGTTGCACACAAAATCAAAACATTTGCCAATGCCAGCGATTATTTAAAAAATCCAAAGCGTGCCCCAATGTCATCGAGACGGCGAACGTGATATTTTATCGCTCCAAACTCTAAATAAAGAACAAGAGAAACAACTGCTGCCCTCCAGACCAGGCGTAACATAAACGTACAGTTTACGAAGACTTCGCTATACTGAGGTGTTCGTAAACTGTACACTAAAACAGTACGGATATGGTTCGTAAGGTGTACTTTGCGAAGTAAATTTGCGAAGACTTGTGTATGTATTGGTGTGTATAAAACTGTTCATAATGTGTACGTTTAAACGTTACATTTACGAACTACTTAATCGTAACATTTATGAGCCATCTAGGTGTAACATTTACGTAAAGTTCAGAATGCATCCCCAGATATAATTTTAAATAGAAATTAGTTATTAAATAATAAATACAAACAAATTGTGTTTTAAATTAAATTTATTTTTATTGTATACTTTTCAAGCTATAATAATAAACAAAATTAAAAATGTTATAAATATCAATTAAATTAAAAATTACCAAACAAAATTGCTCACTAGTTTAACTTGATGCGCAGTTGTATTAATAATGAAAAATTCAAAACAAAGCCAACAAAACATATTGCAAGATTGCAACTGCAAGTTGTAATTTTAGTGTGGTACCACACGTGTGCATATAATACATGTTGATGAAACGTATTGTATGTGTATTAGTGTAAAAAACCGTTCGTAAACTGTTCGTAAAATGTATACTTTCGATGTATACATTTTTGCGCCTTGAGGGTGATTGAACCAAAACGTCAGTTACGTGACGATGAACGGAGAAGATATGACAGTAGACGGAGAACACGGGAGAAAGAGCAACGTTTGAAGAAAGCACGGAGAAAATCGGCGTTGTTTAAAGTTCTTGTCTTGTGTAATTTTTGCTTTTTATGCTGGCTTGCACATTATTTCTGACGAAATAATGTCTAGATTTATAAAACGCACACAGACACTCGCATTGTCAGAATTCGAAGAGATGTGTATTGCTGTCAGCGGATGTATTTGTAGAGTGATATATCAAGTTAGGAGGTTCGAAAGAGAGTGGTGCAGTAATTAATCCAGGACAATTGTTGAGGGGGATCACTATATTTGCCTGAAAAAGAAATCCAAAAATTTTTAAATCCAGAATAGTTGAAAAGTAAAAATCCAGAAAAAAATATTTGTGGTACATCTATCAGTAGAAGCGATACAATTCTGTTGATCTGTGAATACAAGGTTGACGAAGCATTAAATCCGCAATTCGCTCCAATACATTCATCGATGCCATACTTAGCGATAGAACTATCAGTAGAAGCGATATGAGCGATACGATTCCTTTGATCTGTTGCCAGACACATCAAAATTTATGTTTGCCAGGTGCCTGGTCAACATACAACAGAAATTTTGATGAATGAATGCAGGTAACAACATCAAACACGACTTTATCGTCACCAGAATGCCACCACCATGAGAAAACACGCGATCATATCTAAAACAAAATACTCGGTCCCGAATAATTCAGCGCTTAAAAAATAAAAAGAAAGTCATATTTCAGTTAAAATAATAACATCAAAATCATTTTCAATTACCGCTAAAAAAATGGTTTGGTTTTAGAACGAAGTCCTCTAACATTTTGATAATACATTTTTAATAAGAATTTTGGATTGACGAATCTTAGAAATACTACTTGCAACTGATGATTTAGGTGTTGGTATTGTTAAATCAACACCGCAGCTCGTACGATTTTTGGTCTAATTTCAAATAGCCCCACTGGCCACCAAACAAGTTGAAGTAGCCTGTCGAAGATTGCAGGACTAACTCCTCTATAAATGAGATAAAGTTAAGTTTGCTAACATCTTGCTATCTGTAGTTTATTGCTCAGATATTTTCGCACTGCATCGATGGTGGTAGATGACACAAATCTTGAAGCATAGATATATCTCCTTTTAGGAACTGATTTTAAAGAATCATCAACACACGAAACAATAATGACATTGCTTACGTCGCTTATGTTAATCTCTATGTTATCGGTGATTTGAGACGAGACACTTGAGTAAGCAAAAAGTATGAGCAAATTATTGTTAATTTGTACGCATCCAGCATGTACTAATTTGTTGCATTGCCCACTACAGCTTATGAGTTTATCTGATACGGAACTGTTGCACGTAGAAATAACACACTTTTTGTACAAAAAAAAAAAACAAATGGCAAAAACAATGCGATGTATTTAAGCTAATTTGTTTACATTTTGAGGTTAGCATTTGTCTATTTTGAATTATATTTTTCCTCAAATTTATTCATAATAATTAATGTAATTTTAATTTAGATAACACAAGAACTTTTGATACCATTTAAGATAATTTTAATGTCATTAGCTTGCCTCGAACAAATTGAAATTTAAAATCGAGTTTTTTTATTGTTTTGCTTGTAATGGAATCAAATTTCCAATATTACTCAGCCCCGACCCTTCTCAGAATTTTTAATTTTTTTAACTACTTCACTGTTGGCTGCGCACAACGAAGAAAAAATGAGTTTCGCTGAGATATACGTGGTTCGATAATGAGATGAAAACAAGATACGTTCCACCTCCATTTTGTAACTCGACTAAGAGTGCAAACTCTCCAAAAATGGAGAAACCGCAGGAAATTTGACAGCATGAGAATACACAAAAATTTTTTATTTAATTTTTGTAATTTTCCACTTAAATCCGCACAAATATTGTAAGCTAATGCCAGTAGACACAGATAATATGTTACTAATTAAGAATATACATGAATTGACAATTAATTTAAGTTATAATTATTATTTATAGAATTTTTTCACATCAATAAAGGATTGTTCACACCAAGCGAGAGTAGCGAATTGCGAGTAACCATTTTTCAGAAAATTTTGACCTAAAATACACTTTAAACAGAATGGATTTTTCGATTTATAATATAATTACGATTTCTTTATTCAAAATAAACTAAGCCTTAAAAATTCTTTGAAATAAGAAAAATTACGAAATTTGTACAAAGATGAAATATTTGTGCATTCGGTAAAAAATTAAATTATGTTCTACAAAATTTTTATTCGTACAAGAAGCAGAACGGTCAAAAAAGAAGTACAGAGCGTTTGCCACAATCAAAAAACTATTTCTAGCGTTTTTCAAAAGGGGGTAGTCAAAATCAATTTATTTATCACGTATTAATAATAATCACTTTAATAACACGAAAATATTTGGGTTTATGTTTAAAAAATGCAATATAAAAATGTCATACAATTTTTGACAGCAAATATTTAGTGACATCTAGTGGTATTATGTGAAAGTTGCTTCTGTTTTTGGAGTTTTGCGAAAGATGGTAGCTCTGTCGGTTGTTGAAAATTTGACATTTAAACATGTTTACCGTATTATTACAAATATTTGATCATAGATGGTATTAATTTTGACATATAGATTCGCTCGCGTTTAGTGTGAGATAATTTTAATCTTAACGTATCCAAAATACGATTTTGATCATATATTGACGTATCCAAGACACGATCTTGATCGTATTTTGACGTATCCAAGACACGATCTTCCATCAGTTCATAATTAATTTTCAAATTTCAAGAACTCTGTTGTGTTCTACACAAAACCATAGAATTGTTGCGAACTCGTAAACATAAATTTTATTAAAAATTATGATTAAAGTCATTGAATTACTTTATGTAGTTTAATATTAAATGATTAAATATTCAAATAATTTTAATTGGGTTTATCGCGATCTCGAATAGCAATCTATCAAAGCGTCACAATCGGAGCAAAATTGTAGGTGTTTTACCTGACATCCGTAATTCTGCTTCAACTACGATGATCCTTTCTTTTGTCAACTCATTTGAATCGACCGAATGGACTCCCAATAAATAAAATACGTTTATTTTTAAATTAAAAATGTATCTTTTTATTTATAATTTCTGTTTTTTTTGTCATTTTTTTGTTTGGTTTTTTATATTTGATTAAATTTTGTTGTATTTATAATTAATTATTATAATATATAGATATATTGTGTATTTTTTTTTTTAATTTTTAATATTAAATTAAAATATATATAAAATACTGATTTTTTGCTTTTAATAATAGTTATTAAATCATATATAATAGTAATAATAATAAATGTAACGAAAGAAATGAAATATATATTTTTTTTACTATAAAAGAGATATATAGAGACGTAATTTAATTAAATTTAAGTGGTAATTTTTTTGTTTAATTAATTTAAAATAAAAATTTAAATCAGTCTAATTAATTATTTTTTTTTTTTGTATTATTTTAAATGCTTATAATATTAATTAATAATTTCATGTGTTTAATTCCCCATTCTCGCGGAAAATATATAAAATAATAATAAAACAACATTATTTCTTTATTTTATTTTATATTTAGGCCTATTTATCTTTTTTTCAACTAATTATAATTAAATATTCTAACTAAAAACTATATATATATATATATATACTTATATATAAGGACCTGTCTTATGGAAAACCAGCCTGAGGCATTAAAACGCATTTTCTTGAAAAAATCTGAATGTATTTCTTCTCCAACATGATTATTACGTCGATCGTTTAGTCCTTTTAATCCACTACACAAATCTTTTAGGTATGTACTCTCTTGCGCTTTGTCAAAATTTCGGGCTTCAATATTCTTTTGCGAGAACTATTGGTCATCTTCCTCAATGTAATCTTCTTGACGAGTTGGATTTATTTAGACGCTGTGAATTCACACAGACGATGAATGAGTGCACAATAAGTGCAGCAATTATATACTTGAAGCCGTCATATTAAAACTAATTTTTAGAGGCTTATTTTCCATCAGTCAATCCTCTTATTATATTGTTTACATATATGTATATACATATAATATAAGTTTTGAATGAGGAATTCACTTTTAACCTTAAAAAAATTTAGGTTGTTTGTTAATTAATTATAAGATAATGTTTATTTATTTCATATATATTTACACAAATAAGATCAAAAAAAAATAAAAAATTGTGAACAAATAAAACAAAATTTTAATTTATATATAATATACATAATAAAATTAATATTCGTTTTAATATTTTTTATTAAATTTATTTTTTTAAATTAATATTTTATTACTTTTATTTTATTTTAGTTTTTTTTTTTTAAATAATTTAATTTAAATAGAAATATTACTATTAGGCACACCAGAATAATTATTTTTTTATGTTTTTAAGGGAAATTTATTATAATTTTTGTTTTGCGTGCAAACAGATATTCTTTTTTAATATATTTTTTGTTAATAAGATTTTTAAACAAATCAAGCATTTATTATTATTACATATTAAAAATATTTACAAGAAAAAAATTTAATATTTATATACAATAGAGCGCTCTTATTTTATGTTATATGCATGTAGAAAAAAATTTCGTCGTTGAAAATTTATAAAGATGCTTGAATATCTGAAGGTCACTTGAACATTAGTGTTCCCGTAACCGATATCCTAAAACTCACATGAATTTTTCAGAAGAATATAAATAAATTATTTGTGCACTGAAAAAATTATCGATAGGTACGAGTAAGTGAAATATTTTTATTGTATACTAGTGAATGTAGATAAAAATTCTTCCGCGAACCTAGATGGCGGCCTCCTGTCATGCTATGATTTTATGACGCCATTACGTCTGAGCTTGAATATCGGGCATTAAGTACTACCCCCTAGTAGAAGCTGCCCTGGCTATCGATGCCGTCAATAGTATCACAACCAGAGAGAAACAATCCATAACCAACTGACGTTGGTGGATTTAATAAAGAAGTCATGCATACCTTAGCAAAATCTGAAGAATTCACTTACATCGTGCGAAAAAAAAAAACGTTTGCTGCTTCATCGCAATGGTACAACGAACTGAAAACACTATTTCATGTCAATGTTTTATACAATCTTCAGATAAGATTTTCGAAATAATTTTTCGTGAAATGACCTACATGTAAGGCGTACGGAGATATAATCAAACGAAAAACTGCCCATATCGAAATAAGGATTTAGGAACTGGAGATTTACATAGCGCTAATCTTCCAATTGTTAGTATATTTACGAAAACTTCATAACATATTCATTAGACACGATTCGTGGCAACCGCATCATTAATTGTTAACTGATTGTTCATTATGTTAATTCAACATTCAGTGATGATATTTCAGCAGTTTTATGGAAAAACAACAAAAATTGTCATCAACACAATATCATAGATTTTATTAGAAAAAGCGTAAAACGTATTCCGATATTATGTCCACAACTCAAGTGATTAAATTCTACAGTTATATACGAAAAAACTGTCCACTCGAGACGTGCAGCAATCATTGATTTTCGATCAAAACAAACTCAAAAAACATTTCAATTCAGACTACCTGGTAAATTCTCCAAAAAAATGGTTAGTGCCAGAATAAGGATTGCTGAGATTAGAAAGAGAATCATTTGGATTCCAAATGTAAGCGATAAGCCGCTGTTCATCTGAAAAAAACTGTAGTATTACAAAAACAATAAAATTTCACATTTTTTTGAAAATAATTGTTAAAGTTTAAAACTCGGTTATCTTTCTACATAATAAATATAGGCGCTATATTTATATATATATATATATATAAATATATATATTTTTATCATTATTATTATTATTTAATTAAAATAATAAAAAACTACATAAATTATATTTTATATAACCTTAATTAAGTACCAAAATATAAAATAAAACCTGGAGAATGAATATCGGGAACCAAAATAATAATAATTTGGGCACTCTGCGTAAAAATGTTAATAAGAAGGCACATAGCAATTTTTGTTTAAATTAAAATATGTAATTATAAAATTAATAAATAAATAAAATAATGATGAAAAAGTACATAGTGTGGAAAATGCAATGAGTATTTCTTTCTTCTTTTTAATATATAATTAATTTGAGTATTTAAAAGTAACTAAAAAAAATCAGTCTTGTTTTTATAAATACATATTATATTTTTTTATAATTGCCTTTTCGGGTTACTTTTGAAAATAAAATTAATAAAAATAAAAAATAGTTTGCCTGAGATAGAACATGGATGTAGAGAAAGATACATAAGTAGAGAGATATATTTAATTAGGGGACGGGTTTTACATAATTATATTATTAATAAGAGAAAAATAATTCACAAATATAATTAAAATAAGAATAAAACTTAAAATTATCACATTTAGGAACTAACAAAAATAAAATTAATTATGGATGGAACAAAATTTAATTCGCATGACGTTGCTGGAGCTTGGCTACTTACTACACCACAGAGAGCATTGCTAAAATCTTATGTTTTTCATCGAACCTAATGTGTTTTAAAGGCCTTTTCAACAAGTCTGAGAACTCAGCTTATATTTACATGATTGTAATTCAGAAATAACGAATACATGTATAATTAACTAAGCTGAAAGTAATTACATTATATTAACTTGATCTTTTGACCAACGAACCATTTTAGAAAAGAAATTTAATCAAAAACACTTTTAACGCAGTAGTTGCTATAAAAAATATGCTATCGTGCGAAAATATATATATGTAGGTAATGGCGAATATTAACCAACTGCGGATATATCGCGGCTAAATCTAATACATATAAATTTCCATTCGATGGAAATACGTAATAATAATAATGATAAAAAAAATTATGTCTAATATTTACAGTCGTATATATATTATATGGCCCTTATGAAATACTAGTGGCTTCCCAATTAACAACCGCAAGTACGTCAATATTCTGCGCTAGGATATATTTGATATTAATTTAAAACAATAAAATCAAAATATGTTTCCGAAACTGATACTTATTTTGTGGAACTTACATAAGAAATTACATTGAATAAGTTAGGTTCCACAAAATAAGTATCAGTTTCGGAAACAGCCTTAAATGTTTATTTTAATATTTTGCCTGTTTTCCAAACGATACTTTATTTGATACATATTTTGTGGAATCTAACTTATTCAATATAATTTCTTATGGAATAATTTATGTTCCACAAAATAAATATTGTTTGGAAAATTAGCATAAATTTGTAAAATTAAACCCCAATCGCATTATGTTTTGGTATTTTTTGTATGTTCCAGTCAACCTTTTAGCCAAGACATATTTTCGCACTTCCGATGGTCGATTGGAAAGTCGCTACTAAATCTTTAGTTGGTTGTAATTTTCGTGGGTCACCCAATTTTGTTCTTTCTAAACAAAAAACTATGTATACAATATTTTTAGGTCATTTGACCAATGTTTAAAGGTCGCTAAAATGGCTTGAAATAGTACTTTATGTAATTTTGGCGATAGTATGGAACATAAGAATAGTCAAATTTAGGGTATATTATCCGGATTTTAACTTCCAGTTTAGCTAAAAAAGAGGCCAGCTGGACTGGGCTAGAAATAGGTCTCAAGAGTGTTATAAATTTAGATTGATATATTTAAAATTAGAAAAATTTGGTACATGCACTATTTAGCACACAAACGAGACATTTTGTGCCAATTATTAATTGTACTCAAAATGTAATTTTTATTTGTTTTCTAACAATTATAAAAGCTAGCATTACTTGGTTAGCTCTTTCCGAAACGAATACTTATTTTGTGGAACCTAACTTAATACATAATAAATTACATTGAATAAGTTAGGTTCCACAAAATAAGTATCGGAAAGGGCATAAGCTGTTTTCCAAACGGATATTTATTTGTGGAACCTGTCTAATTCAAATAAGTAACCTGGCGAGGTGACTTAATTTCTATCTTCTCTTTCTTACCAAAAAATCTAATTTGTATTGTCAAAAAAAAATATTTCAGGTGTTGGTTTATATTTATATTTTAATTAAAATTTATAAAAACTACAAATACAAATAACATAAAATTATACCAATAATAACAAATTTAATAATAATAAATTATAAAAAAAAAATCACTGTGCAATAAATATTGTCAAAATAAGTAAGCTAAATCAATTGGAATGACCCTACTTACTTATTTAAAATGGAGGCCAAATAAGTCAATAAGTATCTAATATGTATCGTTTGGAAAACAGCCTATTTTACAAATTTAGAAGTATTCATTTTAATTAATTAAAATTACTCATATTAATCTAAATTTATGTAATATGAAGCTGAAAACAAAAACATTCAGCTAGCTCTGCAAAACATTTATTTTTTGAAGATATATCATATTTAGGCTTTTTCCAAACGATACTTATTTGATACTTATTGACTTATTTGGCCGCCATTTTATATAAGTAAGTAGAGTCATTCCAATTGATTTAGCTTACTTATTTTGACAGATTTTATTATTATTAAATTTAATATTATTCTTGGAATAATTTTATTTTAATTATCTGTATTTTAATATGTTATTTGTATTTGTGGTTTTTATAAATGTTAATTAAAATATAAACATAAACCAATACCTGATACCTGAAACTCTTTTTTTGCCATTACAAATTAGATTTTTTGGTAAGAAAGAGATAGAAAATAAATCACATCGCCAGGTTACTTATTTGGATTAGATAGATTCCACAAATAAGTATCCGTTTGAAAAACAGGCTTAGGCATTTCCGAAACAGATACTTATTTTGTGGAATCTAACTTATTCAATGTAATTTCCTATGCAATAAGTTAGGTTACACAAAATAAGTATCGGTTTCGGAAAGGGCCTTAGCTGTTTCCGAAACAGATACTTATTTTGTGGAATCTAACTTATTCAATGTAATTTCCTGAGCTGTATAACAAATAGTTAGATTATTCCACATTTTCACTAAACTCTGAATGGCTATTAATGTTCATTTTTAAACCATTTTAGCGACCTCTAAACATTACCCAAAGGGCCTAAGAAATTGTATAAATGGGTTTCTCTATAGATAGACCAGAATTGGAGGTTAATATAAGGGCCTTTATTTTATATATAAAATTATCTACAAATAAATGCCAGATTTTCTTTAAGTGAAAAATTTACCACAATATTTAAGGGAAATTTACTGGACAAAAAGACTATACAATCATATATTGGCAAATAATATATAATTATATATTGGCAAGATCATTTTTTTGTTTTTGTGTCTCTCTCCCACACTATTGTTTATTGGAATGACGGAAAATTATAAATGTGGGGATTTCTATGTGAAATGGTTTAGTTTATTCTGGGGATTTGGACGGAATTTTGTCATTATAAATAAAAAATGTATACGGGAAATAGTTTTTGGAATAAGTATTATATAAGGATTCGGGAGAGAATATTGAAGTATGCATTATATATGTTAGCATTATATTTGCATAAAATAAACATTTGATTTCATGTGCACTTATTTACAAAATTTTTAAATATGTGTTAAAACAATTATATATATATATATATATATATATATATATATATATATATATATATATATATATATATATATATATATATATAATCCTACTAAAAAATAATTATTAATAATTAATTAATAAAAATAATCATCGGTTTAACTCACTACTGCATAAATGAGTTTTAAATTATTTTAAATAGTTGTGGAGAAGTCCGGCGCTGGTTCCTGATGGCTTCCTATTCATTTCCGTATCACAGTCATTGCAAAAAGAATTGTGTTTTTTTATTATGTTAAAACACCTGAAATATGTAAATAATCATTAAAATATGATGATTGTTAGTTTTGTTTACCTAAATCACGTTACGATTTACACTGTGTAAAGAAAGGTCTGGAGAGTTTGATCAGTAGATCACATTGAATATGAACATTAAGTTCTTGTAAAATTAAAAATAAAATAAAATATGTGTATATATAAATAAACAATTCGGCTTTTGAGCGGAGTACAAATTTAAAGTGATAGTAATAATTCTATCCCTGTTAATACATTAATGCCCAGTTGCACAAATAAAGTGCCAACCGGCCAGATAAGTGATATTTCCTCTTTTTCTTCTTTTATGAAATTGCGATTTGTTTTATAATACAAAATCAATGCAAGCTGATTATTTTTCTTTTTTATATGAACATTGTAACGGGTAGGGCATCCAATTCCGGAATTTGAAATCCCGGTATTCCGGAATACCGGCCCATATTATGGTTTCGATTATTCCGGAATTGAAAACATTAATTCCAGAATTAATGAATTTTAATTTTTCACGTTAGCCTAAACGACACAAGGCTCACAGCAATTAAATCTATGTTTAAAAATGTTTTTGTAAGGAGTGAGTAAGAAAATACCTTTTTAAACAAGCATTTAATTTTAATTTTCTGGGAAGTCCTATCACGGCGCATAAACTGGAAAGGTGAACTGACACCCTCACTTTTAGTGAAGCAACACAAGTCTGGCCAAAACTAGACTAGGGGCGCACCAGAACATTAGGCTCTCTAGAATTAAGAACGGTCGTAGGAATACTCATGGGGCACAGCATTTTGGAGAGCATGCAAGAAGGCTGGGTTTACAGGCATATTACTTCTGTAGAAGCAAATTGGTACACCTTACGCGTAGTAACAATTTTCAATAAATAAATACTTACGCAAGTTAAAGACGGACAACATGTCGGCTCTCGAAAATAGTAAAGTGCGAGGTGTTCTACGCTGCCTAAGCAGCTCTAAATGGTTCCAGTAAGGGTAATAAATTAAGTGCCACTCTAATTAATCTAACATAACCTACTAAATTTTAGGTTTTATAGAATTAATAGAATTTAAATTATTTTATAGAAATTGCAGTACACTCGTCCCTCGCTTAACGAAAATTCTTTTTTCAAATTTCGCTATAACGCAATTTCAAAATTAAATTAAAGTCTCGGTTTACGTAATAAAATTTCGATTTACGAATTTTTTTTCGATATTTTACCGTTTTGAATTAATTTTTTTTTTTTTCAAAATAAATCAAAAACTAAAGCGCCTCGGAATTAGCAGCCCCATGAAGTGTCGCAAAATTAACACGCAACAGAAGTACGATTATGAAAAAAAAATGAAAAGCTTTTAGCCTTGTGGATCGAAGACAACAACCAGCATAATATCCCTATGAGCGCAATGACGATTCAAGAAAAAAAATTCTCTTTTTAGAAATTTAAAAAATAGTAATATCAGTGCTGATATCATAGCTGCAAAGAAATATCCAAATATATTTTAAAAAATTGTAGAGGATTGAAATTATCATCCAGAGCAGTTCCTCAACGTAAACGAGATCGGACATTTATTTCTCATGAATGAAAGCATGTTTTAAAGGGTTGATACTTTAAATTAGCGTTTAACTCTTCTTCTTGGGGGCAATGCTACTGGGGGATTTAAAATTTAACCTCCTCTAATATATCTCCCTGAAAACCCGAGAGCACCGAAAGGATCAGATAAATCCCGCTTGGCAGTTCGTGGTTTTAATATGGAGTTTTGGAAAGTATTCAACGGATAAAAGGATGATTAAAGGATGCGTTGGAAAATATTAGAGAAGCTTGGGCAAAAATAAAGTAATTCGCAATGAAAAATATTTAGCCGGATAATGTCAATGCAGACGACGCAACTGCTGCAGTTCTACCAGAAATTCTTTAAAACTTTGAGTCTTGCTATTTGGTAATCAACTTGGTTTTGACGATTTCGAAGATTCCGATGTTTTAGACTTAATAAAAACTCATGGCAGTATTCTTTCCAATTAAGATTTGCTTCACTTGGAACAAAATCGGGCAACCCGAGGTCAAGGAGCAGGAGAATGAAAAAATTATAGAAAATTTTGCCTGCTAACTTAAAACAAAGAACTTGTTTGATACGCTGTCACATTTCGAAGATGGAATGAAAATCATTTGTGAAAACGTCCGATAGATGACCGAAGTTCAAAGGTTTCTCGAGGCATCAGCGAAGCTATCGATTGCTACAAACAGCTTTACCGAGAAAAACTAAACGCAATTTAATTTAATTTACGTAAATCGAAATTTCATTTTACGAAATTTCGATTTACGAACAACTTTTCGGGCACGAATTAATTTCGTTAAGCGAGGGATTGGTGTATTGTTAAAATAAGACAAATCTGAGTTTGTAGAATTTATAGAACTGAAAACAATTTATTAAAATTATAGACGAATTGATGAAAATAATAAAACTCTTAATATTTAGAAAATTTATAGATTTTTATTTACAGACTTAAAACTTATAGAATTTATTGGACTTTCAAGATTTATAGAATTCATCGAATTTACAGAATTTATAAGAAAATTTAAAGAAATTACTGAACTTTAAAACTTTATATAGGATTTGTAGAATTTGAAACATTAGTTAGTTTTATTTTATTGAGCCAATGATTTAAAATTAAAACAAATTTTTGAAATATTGGTTTAGGGCTCTTTTTATTTAAAAACTTAATTACAGCTTTAGCTTTCGATTCCTATTCGGAATCATTCTCAAAAGCGTTATGAAAACCTTATATCAAAATTGTTTCTTTTATACAAATTTTAAATTTTGCAAAGCTACCTTAATAAACCCATTTATCATAGAAACGCACAGCCTAGACAATTTATTTGAAAATAAAATTGTACTATAATGCTTTAAATGTAAAAAGGTTGTACAATTAGAATTAAAATTAATTTGTATGAGACAAAAAAATTTAGATAAACAAATCATATGAATTCCCAATATATGCGAAATCTTCTACTATGTTTATAGAATTTGTACTTGCTTTAATGTGCAACATTTCTAAAATCGATCTTTTTTTAAAATTTTTTTGTTTTTCGAGAATTTTGACGTTATCTAAACTGATTAAATGGTTTGTATCTCTCAAATGCTGTGAAAGTGCACTAATGTTTGAATTTATATTTGGATTTGCGCCTCTTTTGTGTTGATAAATCCGTTTTTCTAAAAACTGTTTTGTCTGCCCTGTGTATGTTGAATTACAACTGCAACATACTTGGTAAACAATATTTGATTGTTTTTTAAATGGTACTTCATCTTTCATTTTTGAAAAAAATTTGTCATTTAAATTTGAAGCTGCACGTCCTACAATTTTTAAAATTGTAGGACGTGCAGCTTCAAATTTAAATGACAAATTTTTTTCAAAAATGAAAGATGAAGTACCATTTAAAAAACAATCAAATATTGTTTACCAAGTATGTTGCAGTTGTAATTCAACATACACAGGGCAGACAAAACAGTTTTTAGAAAAACGGATTTATCAACACAAAAGAGGCGCAAATCCAAATATAAATTCAAACATTAGTGCACTTTCACAGCATTTGAGAGATACAAACCATTTAATCAGTTTAGATAACGTCAAAATTCTCGAAAAACAAAAAAATTTTAAAAAAAGATCGATTTTAGAAATGTTGCACATTAAAGCAAGTACAAATTCTATAAACATAGTAGAAGATTTCGCATATATTGGGAATTCATATGATTTGTTTATCTAAATTTTTTTGTCTCATACAAATTAATTTTAATTCTAATTGTACAACCTTTTTACATTTAAAGCATTATAGTACAATTTTATTTTCAAATAAATTGTCTAGGCTGTGCGTTTCTATGATAAATGGGTTTATTAAGGTAGCTTTGCAAAATTTAAAATTTGTATAAAAGAAACAATTTTGATATAAGGTTTTCATAACGCTTTTGAGAATGATTCCGAATAGGAATCGAAAGCTAAAGCTGTAATTAAGTTTTTAAATAAAAAGAGCCCTAAACCAATATTTCAAAAATTTGTTTTAATTTTGAAACATTAGGTTATTCCGGAATTAGCCAAATAGATCAAAATCCTCATCAGATCGAAACTGAATTGCGAAACTCTTAACAATTTCTCCTCTTCGTAAATTTATATGTAGAATTATTTATAAAATGTATAGAATTATTAAAGTTTAAAGGATTTATCAAAATTTTTGAATTTATAAAATTTATAAAAATTATGGAATATTTTAGAATAAGTAAAATTTAGGTTTGTAGAACTCATAAAACTGACAAACTTGAAACAATTCATAGAACCCATAGAATTTATAAAATTTAAAGAATTTTTAAAATTTATAAAATTCGTGGAGTTTATATAATTTATAGAATTAATGGAATTTATATTATAAAATTTATAGAATTTACAGAGTTTATCAACATATTAGAATTTATAACATGTATAGAATTTGTAGAATTCAGAGAATTTATAAAATTATTGAATTTACAGAATTTATAAGAACTAAAGAATTTATGGGATTTGTAGAATTTAAAGGACTTACTGTATTTTTAAACTTTATTCATAGAATTTGGAGAACTTATAAATTGTATAGAAATTATTGAATTTACAAAATTGTTAAAGTTTATAGAATTTTTCGATTTTTTTTTTATTTATAAAATAAGTAAAATTTGACTCAAAGAATCTACAAAATTTAAAGAATTTAATTTATAAAATTTATAGAACTTTTAAACTTTATAAAATTGAACAAGTCGCATTTTCATAAAAGAAGAAAAAGAGGAAAAATTACTTAACTGGCAGTTGGCTCTTTATTTGTGCAACTGGGCATAAATGTAACGAAGTGGATAACAAATCCATCCAAACTTTATTAGAATAAAAACGTTCATTGGTTTGATGAAAATTGAAACAAACAAAACAAAATTTAAAAATTAGATCAAAAATCAATTTGATGACAATTTAGTTGAATATTGAAGCTAATGAAGTAGAAGAATCAAATGAACAACCGGTAGAACCGTCGCGAAATCTAGAGGAAATAAAGACATTATGAATCACAACAATAATCGACGTGTGCCAAAATGAAAGAAAATTACGCATTACACCTCCGCAATACCATTCTCAGTTAAATTATTAATAAATCAAGAAATGAACGAAGAAGACATTTTAAGATTCAAAAGATGAAAATTAATGAATAAAGGTATGGAAACCAAATCGAAATGGAACGGAAATGTGTTGCTTGCGAGAAATTTTAATGACTATGAACAATGTTTTGTGTACGTCATGCAGAAAATCATCTCTACTGCGGAGTGTGAACTTTAACAAGACACCGTGAACTATTTTAGATGCTATTTGTATAAAGTGCATCCAGATATATTTTTAAGTTTTTATTTTCTGTGTAAAGTTCGTATTTTGTAATGACGTACACGTGTACGGCACTCCACATGGAAGGGTTAAATAATTTAATAATAATAAGTAACGTAATAAAATTATTTTAGATGCTGAATATAAAATAAAAATATTTAAATAAGACCCAAGAAAGGCTAAGGTTTCATTTTTTTTTTTTAAACAGTATATGCGGTAAATCGGGCCTAATTGATATTATCTAGAGCCTTCAAGAGATTAAATTAACTGTAGATATCGTCGCTACCATCTCAAACTATCGAATGAGAAAATTTCATTTACAGGTCCCCGTTCAGCATAAATTCTTGAGAATTGGAAAATTTCAACTTTTTTATATTCGCAAGCTTCTAGTACAAGAGTGCTGGGAGTTCTACAAAACTAGCTAATCACGAATTTGAGATTATGTATACTTTTTTCAGTTACTACATTATGTAGTTACTTTTCAGAGTTTAAGTGTTTGTTCGTTGTGGTGTGCGAACGTGTTTTTACAAAATTTGAAATTTTTCAAAATTAAAATTAAAAATAAATTTAACTTATGAATTTGAAAGTTTTAGTTTAGTGAGCAAAATGTCAAAAATCCAATAGATCGGATCAATTGGAAATCAGTTGTAGTGATTTCTGTATTAGGAGATACCATAAAAAATGTGCAAATTTGTGCGAATGGCATTCTGAATTTTCTATATTCGGATTATAAATTTAAATGTGAATTTTTAAAGGGAGAGTATGGCAGCTTATTACAACAAACTGAAGTCAATAGCTCTAATATTAAAAATGTTGAAATAAAAATTGATAGTGTCATTAATACAGTGTTTAAGTTGCAAAATTCAACATGTGAGTCAAATAAAAAAATTCAATTCGACATACAAAATGTGTGTAAGTCGATATCAAAAAAATTCTGAAAAATGCATAATGTCAGTGGAGATAAATAACATCCTGGAGTTAAAAAACAATGATGGTGTAATTATTAATTGTGTAAATAAAAATTGATAGTAGGACAGGGCATCCAATTCCGGAATTCGGCATTCCGATATTCCGGAATACCAGCCCATATTTTAGTTTCGATTATTCCGGAATTGAAAACTTTAATTCCGGAATTATCGAAATTATATTTCTCACACTAATTTAAGTAGTTTTAACATAATTTTATGTAATTATACATAGTATTTCTTATATGTGAAAACAGTGAAACATCTCTAAAGTCACCACTCAAGAGTCGCAGAAATATTGGTCACTTTATCGAGATGATCAGTTTAAGGAATAAAGCAGTCCAATTATTTGAAAATTAAAAGTCTTGGCTGACAAAAAAATTTTCTTCAATTGTAACAATGTTATAGATAATATTCCAGCGGATTTATTGAATCGTTCTTCTTTGAGATTGCCGTTACAGCCAACGGCGTTCATTACCGTGAGATAATGAACAACTTCTTGTGGTCTCAAAGACATGCGGTTACAATAGGACGGCGCACCTGCCACACAACAACAAAATAATGGAATTGTTGAAGATGAAATTTGAAGGGAATGTTATCTCGTGCCACGGCGATGTGAATTGGCCACAAAGAGCACGCGATTTGACGCCGTTGGATTTCTATCTTTGAGATTTTTTGAAACAAAAGATGTATGCCAATAACCCAAGAACAATACCCGTAAATTTTGTCAAAAGGACTAACGAGTGCCGTCAGTCACGAGGCGGCCATTTATCGAATGTTAACACAACCTCCATATAAACACTCTTTATAACAATAAAAACATTAGCATTTTTCAAATAAACACTACATTTTTTCAAATTTCAAAATATACTGCCTTAACACCCTGTATGAAATAGCTTTTACAAAGGACTCAGAAACTTATTGGAATAGTTATAAAATTAGTAGAAATATGTATATAAATAATTAAATTATGCAAAAAGTGATTATATTAATAGACTAGGAGGAGATGGTGTGTCACCATCTTCTCCTAGTCTAATAATATAATCACTCTATGTTTAGAGAATCATCATCTTTCCCATTTTATACCGCAAGCCTTTTTAAGGGTTGATAATTAACCCTAAGATATGAAAGATAGAAGAGTTCTTGACCACTGTACGCTTTCCGACCATAAGGAAAATCGCTATTCTTTTTGTGAAGAATTTTAGTGTTTTTCCTTGACAATATGTTAATAGATGTTATATTTGACAATATGTTAATACGCAATGAATTAAATATAGCTTAGAATTTTAAAATAAATACTTTGTAAAAGTATTAATTGTATAAATGAAAGTACTCCACATGTGAAGTATTTGAATCAAACAGAAAGGCAAGTCAATTTGTTTAATTTTAAACAAATAAGTAATGATGAGTTGCTAAATAGTATAAAATTAATGAACAATAAGAAAGATATTAACTTAGTGAGTAGATGGTCCTCGCACTCAATTGCGAACTTAAAACGATGATATCTCAATTAATTTGACGTTCATTTTTCAAGATATTACATTTAATAAAGTGAGATTGATAAATAAATATTTCAGTTAAATGATTCTTTTTATTAAAATGCTCCAGCCGTGATGTCATTTTAAGATGTGGTGGTTTTTAAGTTCGCAGCATTGCCAGATGTTTCGTGTAAAAGTCGATTAACCCATATAACGTATAATGATGTAAGCAACGATATGGAAGGACGAAAATACAAAATTACCCGGACAAGGGGATTGGATATGCTGTAATCTTTGCTAAAATCAGCATTTTTTGTTTTTTTTGTTTAACTTTAAATTTGGAATTTGAAGTTTAAAATTTGGAATTTGAGGTTTAAAATTTGGAATTTGAAATTTCGTATTTGAAATTTGAAGTTTGAAATTTGAAGTGTGGAGTTTGAAATTTAAAATTTAGGATATGTAATTTGGAATTAAAAATTTCGAGTTTGAAGTTTGGAATTTGGAATTTAAAATTTGTGGTTTGAAATTTGAAATTAAATTTGGAGTTTGAAATTTGGAGTTTGAAGTTTGAGATTTGAAACTTACAATTTGAAATTTAAATTTGAAATTTGGAAATTTTCGATTTGAAATTTGGAATTTAAAATTTGAAATATGGAATATGAAATTTTGAAATTTGGGATTTGGAATTTGAAATTTGGTATTTGAAATTTGGAATTTGAAGTTTGGAATTTGGAAGTTAGCGATTTGAAATTTGAATTTAAAATTAAAAATTTGGAATTTGAAATTTAGGCTGCTTTCCAAACGAATACAGAGATATATCGATTTTACTGAAATCACGATTCACAAAAAATTAAGAATTTTTAAATTTCACTGCCGCTGCAGTAGAAATGGTGAAGGTTTTGACAAAAGGGTCAGGACAAAATTTGCGTTTTTTTGATCGGTTTGGTACCGAATGTTTTATGATACCGAACCAGTACGGGCTCGATTTGTGCAACGTTTGCTAATTGCAACTTTCGTTATAAGCAACAAAAATAAAAATTCACTTGTGGTTGATAATTGCATCATTTTGGCGGTTTAGATTTGATAATTGCACATTAAAAACATATAAGAAAAAAATAGCTTGCTTTCTCCTAAATTCTAATATTGTCTCATTTGACATAAATTTCTCAATAGTGTTCTCTATCGTATTAGTAAAAAGAATCATAGTTACATTAGCAAACTCATCTAGTTGTTTCACTTTTGGTGCTGTTTTCTAGATGTATGCATAATATAAGATTTTTCTCTTTCTCATTTGCTTTTATGTGTAGGCCAATAAAGATGATGTGTGTATTTATTTCAATTTTTTACAGTTTTTAAACAAATAAAATATATTTATGTAACAAGGATAAAATAAATTATATTTGTAGCGCTCAGTGCAAAGTGAGAAACAAAGTGAATTTATCATAGTAAAAATGCCTGTTAAAATAAAACGTGTATTCTTATCAATTGCGCAAAAACAAGAGATAATAAACCAATTAAACCGTGGTATATCTGCTAATAAACTAGTGCAACAATATGCCGTTCATCGTTCAACAATCGTTCGGATTAAACATAACCAAAAAAACATCGAAGAGTTCGTGTGTCAAACAGAAATATTTCCAGGTCGCCGAAAAACATTGAAAGCTCCAGAGTTACCGAAAATGGAACAAGCGCTGTATAAATGGTTTTGTAACCAGCGGGCTCATAATGTAACTGTTTCCTCAGCAATTTTATGCGAGAAAGCAAAACAAATTAACCAAAAGTTAAAGGGAAATTCGCAGTTTAGCGCCAGTAGCGGGTGGTTGAAAAATTTTAAAAAGCGACATGGCATTCGTTTTTTAAAAATTTGCGGTGAAAAATTGTCGAATGGCACTCGGGCAATTGACCCTTTTGTACTTAAATTTCAAAAACAAATTTTGAATATGGATATAAGCGCCGACCAAATTTATAATGCCGATGAGAGTGGATTGTTTTGGAAACTCTTGCCAGACAAAATCTTAGTGCGTGCCAATGAAAAGACGGCGCCTGGACGTAAAGCAAGCAAGGAACGATTTACTTTTGTTGCATGTACTAATAGCACTGGTACTCATAAAGTAAAATTATTTGTGATCAGAAAAGCCAAGAAACCTCGGGCTTTCCGAAATTTTAGCATGTCAAAAATTGTGTATAGAGGCAATAAAAATGCGTGAATTATTATATTTGCGTTTTTAATTGTTATCACCTTTTTTTAGATAATTTTTTTTTTAATTTCTCGTGAGCTTCCATGTAGAACATTGCTTCTACTAGATAATGCTCCGTGCCATCCCCACAGTTCTGAGATTATTGTAGATGGATTAATTATTATAATAATGTGCCTACCACCAAACTGCACGGCACTACTACAGCCGATGGACCAAAGTGTAATAAATCTTACAAAATGCAGTTACAAAATTAGTTTATTGGCACATCTGGTAGCGTCTAATGAAAACGATATGGATCTGGCCATTAAATCATTTAATATAAAACATGCCGTTCAACTTTTGGCGAATGCATGGGATGACCTTACCAAAAGTAGCATCAACAGCTGCTGGAAAATTTTAATGCCACCAGTATCCGATGAATGGGATTCGGAAGATGAATTGCCCTTGTCAGAACTACGCAAAATACGACAGAATCAAAACGCGAATATGGAAATTGTACAAACTTTAATGGATGAGATTTCACCTTTACAACAAATTTCGGAAAAAGACATTGCAGATTGGATGAGTGAGGTAAATTTATGTGCACCTAATCTAATTTCATCTGACGAAGACAGTACAGACAGTGATACCATTATTTCGGAGCCTTCAACTCAACCGATTATAAAACTCCATGATGCAATAAAAAGTTTTACAACTTGCTTAGATTGGGCCCAGCAAAATAATGCAACAATGGAGGAATTGATGCTTCTTCAAAAACTACGGGAGAAAGCTGTCTTGCGACAGAATATTTGTTTAAAACAAACCAAAATTTCAATTTTTTTTAAAACTGCCTAATTTTCAAGGAGTGAATATGTTTATAATTTACTATGTATAATAAATTACATAAGAATATAATAAATGAAATTGATAAGAAATGAATTTCTGCTGTTGTGTATATGAATATTTTTATTTCAGCTAAGATGCAAAATATGTATACAGATTGTTAGCTCAAATTGTTTCAACTGTAAAAATTTGATGGTCTAAAGGCCCTGTTGGTCATAAAATCAGACGTATGAGGTACGGGTTCGGTAAATGCGTCTTGCATGCGTGTTGCGAGAATCAAGCCGTACTTATTTGTGGAACCTGTCTAATTCAATGTAATTTCTTATGGAATAAGTTAAGTTCCACAAATAAGTATCCAAATAAGTATCGTTTGGAAAACAGCTTTAAAATTAAAATTAAAATTTTGGAATTTGAAATTTAAAATTTCAGATTTTAAATTTGGAATTTGAAATTGAAAATTTGGAATTTAGAATTTGAAGTTTGAAATTTGGAATTTGAAGTTTGAAATTTTAAATTAAGAATTTTGAATTTGAGATTTAGAATTTGAAATTTGGAATTTAAAATTTGGAATTTAAAATTTGAAATATGAAATTTTGGATTTTGGAATTTGAGTTTTGGAATTTGGTATGAGATTTGGAATTTAAAATTTGGAATGTTTAAAATTTGGAATTTGAGGTTTAAAATTTGGAATTTGAAATTTCGTATTTGAAATTTGAAGTTTGAAGTGTGGAGTTTGAAATTTAAAATTTAGGATATGTACATAATTTGGATTAAAAATTTCGAATTTGAAGTTTGAAATTTGGAATTTAAAATTTGTGGTTTGAAATTTTAAATTTGAGATTTGAAATTTGGAATTAAATTTGGAGTTTGAAATTTACAATTTGAAATTTAAATTTGAATTTGGAAATTTTCGATTTGAAATTTGGAATTTAAAATTTGAAATATGGAATATGAAATTTTGAAATTTGGGATTTGGAATTTGAAATTTGGTATTTGAAATTTGGAATTTGAAGTTTGGAATTTGGAAGTTAGCGATTTGAAATTTGAATTTAAAATTAAAATTAAAAATTTGGAATTTGAAATTAAAATTAAAAATTTGGAATTTGAAATTTAAAATTTCAGATTTTAAATTTGGAATTTGAAATTGAAAATTTGGAAATTACAATTTGAAGTTTGAAATTTTAAATTAAGAATTTGGAATTTGAGATTTAGAATTTGAAATTTGGAATTTAAAATTTGGAATTTAAAATTTAGAATATGAAATTTTGGATTTTGGAATTTGGGATTTGGAATTTGAGTTTTGGAATTTGGTATTTGAGATTTGGAATTTAAAATTTGAAATTTGGAATATTAAATTTTGGATTTTGGAATTTGGGATTTGGAATTTAGAGTTTTGGAATTTGGTATTTGAGATTTGGAATTTAAAATTTGAAATTTGAAGTGTAAAATTTGGAATAGCGCAAAAAATCAAATTAATTTATGCTCGCCCAAGAAATACACCCACAATTCCAGTTTTTCGTGAGTTAAATTTGCTACCTATTAGGTATCTGTATGTTTTTAAAGTGTTGAAAATGTTTTTTGTTCGTAGCAATAGATCATAGCCGAATAAATCACGTGTATAATATGAGAAATCCAAACAATTTTGTCGGTCTTCGTTGTAATAATGAAAGGTTTAAAAGATTCTATTTGTATATGGCATCTTTTACCTAAACATGTGAAAATGCTTCCATCTGTGCAGAAACATAAATTTGACAGGGAAATTCGGACTTGGTTACTTGGCATCATAAATTTTAAATTACAGTGTATGTAGTTAAATATATCTATTTTAATTTAACTGAGCTTGTATTTTATTGAAGATTATTGTTTTATTTTCCAATGTTTCAATTTATTATCTGTATTAATGTAGATAATCAAAGAATATTATATAAATTTTAATTATAATTTGTTTTAAATTGCTCCACTACAGACATAATGTCTATAGCCATAATGTCTATGGCCATTGTTTACTCCATTGAAAATGAGCTTTATTTCAAAATAGAGTTTTTAAATTGTATTGTTGTTATTAACACGTTAATCGCCACAATAATTTCAACAAAGTTTTCCTCTGCGCCATAGTAATTTTATTACATATTTAGCATTATATAACTAAGTCTATTTTATTTATTTTTCTGTAGAAAGAAGGCTAAGCTTTTGAAAGATAAAGCAAATTTATCGTTTGCGTCGGATATCAGTTACCGACGTGGCCTTCTTATGTACTAAATTCCGTATGTCAGACATATATGACTGACATGGCCCATGGAGAAATTCTTAGTGTCAGACACATACGACTGACATGGCGATTAACGTGTTAAATAAATAAAAAATAAATTTAGTATTTTTATTTTGTAGACAAATTAATATTAGATAACATAGGAGGTTGCAACGACCTGAAATTATCTCCTTATAGCCTTACAGGATTCCACTAAAAAAGTAGAATCAATATGGAATAAAATATGGAAAATATTCACAACGCTAAAATAATTAATATTCAGAGTTACATATCCGATTCCTTCTCGGGGAATTTTAGAATTTGGATACCTCTTTATGATTTTTGGTTATATGATAACGATATTATGACAGCCGATCATTTCATATAATAGGATAAATCAAAATCCCATAAGTATTTAATTTTTGTAAAAAAAACTAAACATAAAATTTATAGATTCTTTAAAGTTCACTAAATAAATATTTTCTTACAATACATGTAAAATAGTTAATTAAACGTGATTTGGTAATTAAAAAAATATGTGCCACATACCTGCAGTAATGGGTTAAATTTTTTATATATACTACGTATTGGTGAAACATCGTTTTTCTTTGCCACTAGATCGTCCAGTTGTCCGAGCGGTTGGGATTGGTGTTTGTTGTGTTACTTGAGAATTTTGTAAAATTCCCATATCATCTAGTGCACGGAATCGTACAAAACCGTGTTCAGCCACAAGCATACTACCACTTGTTGCACTATCTCCACTACTGCCACCACTATTTTGTGTCACATCGTTTTGTGTTTGATCGTACAGTATCACAGGCGATGGACCGGCTCCTCGTCGTAAACCACCAACGTCACTACCACTATTACTCGAATTATCATAATTTCTAGTATATTCTGGATCAATTCGAGATTTTTTAACTCCACCAATACCGCCGCCACCAACTACAACACCGACACCACCACCAGAACTAAATCCGGCACCCGTTATGATACTATTCCCACCAGCACTACGTTGTTGTAAATTATGTGCCGAACTTAATGTTTGTACGCCCATCTTTTGATTAAGCATTGGATTTTGTATCGATCGTCCATGTATTCCGCCAATATTATTTAATGTTCCACTTTTTCTTACTCCACCATTTCGACGCTCAAATGAATTATTATTATAATTCGGTTGCCGTGTTGCCGAATGCGTAGAATTAGAACTTCGTCGCTCAGGATTTTCATATAATCCCCGCTCTAAATTGTTACAATTATTTTTCATTGCTTTTAAATTTTTTGATGCACGAAATTCGTTACGTGAATTCGGCCGATCGAATGTTGGCCTCTCAAAATTTTGAAAATCATAATTATGATTTGTCGTCGACTGATTTATAGGTTCCGAATAACAATTATCTGTTATATTATTACTTCCTGTGTTTACAGTTTGACGTAATTCAAAATTTGGATTTTCATAATGATCCGGAATTTGTGAATGTGTATCGTTCATATCGTCTGGATTGTGTAAAGATGAACGGGTACTATTCGCATCATATTGTTGACGATGGAATTGATTATCGACTATATTTGGATTTGTTTCCGGATTATTCTGATGTAAATTATTCAAGGCAAAATTATCATCGTATATTGGTTTACCCGTTCGTAATGTATACGTATGTAAATTTGTATTCGCATTACATACAGCCGGATAATCATTTTCAAAATGTTCCTGTGATGATGATGAGGTGCACGGGAATAATGCAAAACCGGATACATTATGCGTATCAATATCTTTCTCGCGATGTTGTAACACCTTTGAAGCTCCTGTTTTTAATCCAGTCACCCACGATAATAATGTTATAATTGCGATTTCGATTAAACGCAATGAAAATTGATAGCCCCATTGTAACCAATCAATATCAGAATTTAGAGACGATATTAATGGACGAATTGTTGATATTGATATTGCGCCATAAATTTGTAGAGACGCAAGCAAAACAAACAGAAGAGCGGTCGCAATTGTTATATGGATCGCGTACGATAAATTTTGATAACCGTGTATATAATTCTGTGACTTATTTCGAAGTACACGTTTTAATATACGATACAAATATAAATAAAGTAGGCCTAAGCTTAAACACATAAATATGTATATGATCTGGCAGATTAACGATAGGATCCGTGGCGGATGTATATTCACCAAATTATTATTATATTTTTTACTGTATATTAATTGATTTTGCTTATTTTCGACATAATGTAGTGTAATACATAGACCAATGTGTACACTACAACCGATTATTATTGTAAGTGGTCGCATTACAGCTGAATATCGATTATTTTTATTATTCAAACTTTTTATTAATAGAAATAAAATTAAAATTGAAAATGTCACGGTAAGTAGTGTCGACGGAACATTTAATAAAATTTCCGATAAAAACGTATTAAACGATAAATGAATATTGTAGGCATCGTAGCATAAGTAAAATATTCGTGATAAGCAGATTAAAATAAGTATTAAATGAATACAGATGAAATACGATTGATTAAAGAGATGCGTTAATTTATCATAAAATATCATTTTAAATATTGAGTAGACGGCCAGCACGGTGAATAGTATGGCTGACAGATAAACATGAATATTCCAAGCTACAGTCCATGTTCCTATTTTCGAATTATTATTATTATTATTATTCATATTATTTAAATTAGTGTTGCCTCCGATACTGCTACTACTTATAGTTGAATGATGTAGAGAACCGGCTCCACCATTATCCAATCCTCCTCCTCCATTCATGTTATTACCATTATAATTCATTTCGAGAAACGATTGTGTTGTCGTATAATAATTAACACGATCCCCAAGATTTTGTATTACCTGGGTTGAATATATAACAACATTATCATTTGGATTCCGATCTGACGGGTTTTCTGTATTTGATTTGATTTTAGGTTGCGGTTTTGGTTCCTCATCGATTTGATCATCCCCATTGTTATCATCGATACTATCATTATCGGGGTCACCGTTATAATTATAGAGCGGCGTTTGAATCGCTAATATTACTGATGATGGTAATACACTCGGCCGAACCGTAACCGTACGTAATAAAACTTCGGGTATATCTTCTTTTCGACCATTTGAACCAGATAATATACGCGAAATACTTGGAATATGAAGCCCGCCACTATTTGGCAATACATCACTTGTATTATCAAATTTTAGAAGCATTTCATCTTTATTATGATGAGAAGGTGTATTAAGTACTTTTTTACGTTGATTATTATTATTAATCGGATTGGTTGATCCTCCGTCTAATGTAATGCTCGGCTGATCTGGCGGTTGATCCGGTTTATTAATTACACCTCCTCCCAAATTAATATTAATACTGTCATCGTTATTATTATTTAGCGGGGACGTTGATGTTTTACTATTAACTAAATCGGGTGGCCGATACGGAATTCGTTCATGGCCGGGCATTAAACTTGGTGGTGGTATTGGTCGACGATTTGTTGATGTATTTATATTACTACTATCACTATTTGTACCTCGTAATGTTGGTTTATCTGCAAATGGATTTTGATATTCTGGTGGTAACCGTGGCGTAAATGATGAACGAGATGGTGGTGAATATGATGGCATATCGCCTGGAAACATTGGTAATGTTGGTAATTTTTTCAAATTATGACCTATTCAAAAAAAAATAAATTAAAACTTATCGAATTGGTGAATATTAAATGAAGGAAAAATAACAAAATTAGGTAACCAAAACAACATAATTGAATTTAGGCACTGAAGTTTGAATTGGCCACAAAATAGACGAACTGAAGGAAACTATGAACGAAATATGAAATAACTAATTATTGTCAAAACCACCTCGTAGCTCAATTTTTGATTCTTATTATTTTCGAGACTCGTGAAACAATCTCACAACAATCCCCAATTTTCTAATAATCCTCATTTTATTTTAAATTCTATTTTGGAATTGATTTTAACCTAATTCATGTTTAAATTCACGCTGCTAACAGGTTCCGCATCTTTGCTTAATGCGTGGAATTAAAGGTAAACAGTTTCAGATTTAAAAAATTAAAAAAAAATTGATTTAAATCACGATTCGTAGATTTAAATATAAGGGATTTGTTATAATCACACAATTGTCCACCCTGCTAAATGCTGCCTTTCTGGCTGGATCTATCGAAAGAAATCTCATCAGACTATCAGAGCAACAATAATGTTCTTCATATAAAAAACTCCTCATCCATCACAGAACATTCTCGGCCACCTTTCGCTGAATCGCACTTGTTTTATTGTGAAATAACCCAGTTCGATACGGCCGTATAATAATCACTTCGATTATATGTATAATCCGCGAGAGCGGATCAATCCCGGATCGAAAACGGCATATAAAAAAATTGGAAACAATTGGTGTAAATCAAAGTATCCTGCAAACGCAATAGTTTTATTGCGTTTCTATAACATTTTTTTTTTGACGAATTGTAAGAATATTCAAAGGAATTTTAATGAGACAATGATGAATTGTTTCGCTCCCGCAGATTCTATAATCGACCTGATTATATGTATTCTAAAAAAACTATAAAGCCGGGGCATCCATCTAAAGATGGCATCCAGCTAAAAACGCTCACAAGCATTTGTACAAAATGATTTTTTGGTGGAAAGCCGGCTTAACAGCATACATCGTATTCTAACGAATTTACTCAAGAAACCTACAATATTTTCAGTCCATGTTTTCCCATTATTAGTAAGGGACCTAATTGTTTTCATTATCTTTGAACAAGGGTACTGAAAAGTCCGCCACGTTGACGGGCTGTGTGCACCGAACGTTCATAACCGCGCCAGCTACCTTGTCGAGCGCGGATTAGTATAACTTTTCTACCAAAAAAATATAAGATTTAATATTTAAAAAAAACTAAATTAAAATCTGAATTTTTCATTTATGCTAAAAAACGTGCGGTTTTTGGCTTAATTCTCCAACGTAAAAGGTAAAAGCGCGTTAATTATTGTGTTAAAATTGCGTTTCATTTTTGTTCGAATATTGAAATTTAAAAAAATGTATCATAAATGTCTAATAACTTCCGATTTATACATTGTCTGTAGAGAGATAATAAAAAATTACCTATTGTAGAAATCAATTTGTAATGGTTTACCATTTACCTAAGTTTTGCCTAAGTTACAGATAAGGATAGATAATGTCTTCACCAATGTGGTCTTTCAGTTGCAACAAAAAACAGACACAGAGTAGAAAATTACCACAATTTATGACAAAAAAAGACGTATTAATTTTACTCTAGTTTTCTGCTCGAAGCCTGAGTTTTGTTACAAATGAAAAACCACACGCGGAAAATATGTCACAAAAACTCCGTCCCAAGGTACTAAAATTTCACTGTACTAATTTCATTTTCTAACAGTCTAACCAATTAAATAAATTTTATCAAATCATATTATACCTGATGGAACTGGTGTTGAATTCTGTTGCAAATGACGATGTCGTTCCCGTTCATGATTATGATGACGATTGGGATTTGGATACGTTGGATTATTATTTGATTTTAAAATATCCGCATTTGGTGCCGATGTCGGTAGTACATGATCTCGTTCCAGATCAATTTCATAATTACGATTATTATACGATTGACCATTGTTACTTAATGCATGATTATCTTGATTATCCTTATCACGATCACGATATCTGTAAATATTAAAATTATATAGCTAAATATAGTGGTTAAGATATGAAGACACTTACCGAAAAGTTGTTAACAACGGTGTTGGTACTGTTGTTAAACTTGGCACATAAATATTATCAGGTATACTACGTTTTGTTGTTGTCGAACCGTACGCAACTTTATTGAATACAGCCGCTATACTTTTTTCTAAATTATTTATCTTGTCTAAGTATATAGCACCACCGCCACTGCTACCACTCGATCCACTTCCTATTGGTCCCGAGGAACCAATGCCCGAGTCTAACAGTAAACAATTTGTATTATAAATAAATTGTATTAAAAATATTAATTTAAGAAAAGTTTGTTTTATCGCCAAATTAATACACAACATTTTGGTTGTGTATTATGAATTTATATCGTGTATCCAGCCCTGTGTGATTTAGTTGCACTTTGCTATTGTGCAATTGACGTCCAATGGTTTATTTTTATTTTAGAAGCATGGATAGGTATACAAAAATTGACGATATATTGATATATACATAGGTATATTTTAAACGTATTTATATGTAATCTTCACATAAAAGATCTGAAAACAGAATATAAATTAATATAATTGAGAATTTAATAAATTGAACTGTATTACACACAAAAATAATAGTTAAGCCGGCCATTTTGGATTTACACACAACTTTCGCTTTAATTATCCTATGAAGGTGATAATCTCCACAAATGAAAACCAACCATGATAACCCTAAAACTATACAATTTTTAATATGAATTCAAGATTTACCTGAATTTAATTTAATGTAATTATGAAATACATTTAATGCAATTAAAATAATTTGTCGAATATTCTCCATTTCATATTTAAGCAAAACCCAAACTTAAATCTCTCCATGTTTGAACATGTTTTTGACGAATCAAAATTGTTATATTATTATACACAATATTGTGCAGATTCGTAATTATAATACAAACATATTATTATACACAATAATCATGCAAAACTACGATTAATTTTTCGAATTCCCAATAATTAAAACTTTTAAAAAATTAAAAAAACTGAAAATCTTTCACACAGAACAAAGGGAACTTTTTTTTCTTGGAGCCACCAAAATTATTTTACAACAACAACTTTATTTTTTGTAAAATTCTTTTAATTTGTTTCAATAGTCCACTTATCTATTTTATAACACAATAATCAAATAGTTCATTTATTATATTATTTCGATACACTTTTTTTTTATTAATTATTATTTATAAAACAGAAACACTAAATTTTTTTTACTATGGATGAGTTCCCTTAAAAATTAATAACACAACGACCATTTTGGGTATTTTTTTTTTTTTTATGTGCAATGAACAAGACAACACAAAAAAAACAAAAATGAGAGAAATGAAAGAGATAGATACATAATAGGCAATTTCGTAAATACATCTTGGGTAATTTCATGCCGAGTTATGTACATCCCCAGCAAACCTGTCTGAGGAAATATGCGAGCGACCAATGAGCAAAATAACGAAATCTCATGACAGAAAACCAATTTCCTTTTTCTTGTTCTTTGTTGTTTAAATATTTTTGTGATCTTTATGGAAATGGAATTGGTAATACTGTCATGAGATCATACACTATACATTTTTTTAATTTTGTTATGTTGCACATGTACCGTTCACCTATTTCCGTGATACTGGCCAAAACGCCAAGAATTATTATTTTTTTTTACTTTCAACAGTTGGCACCAAGCTCTAAAATATGTATAATTTATTTGCCGTCTTAAACGGTAGATAGACACAAAGTTAATCGCGATTTTCATTTATCCCGATTGTCAAAAATCGCGTTGTGAAAACGAAATAATTCATTTTTCTGTGAAAATTGTGTAATGACAGTCATCTGTCATTACACGATTTTCACCTAAACTGGATTATTTTGTTTCCACAACGCGATTTTTGACAAAAATGACAACTGAAAATCGCGATTAACTCTGAGTCTGTCTACGGTATTATAAGGTAGACAGACACAAAGTTAATCGCGATTTTCATTTATCCCGATTGTCAAAAATCGCGTTGTGAAAACGAAATAATTAATTTTTTTGTGAAAATTGTGTAATGACAGTCATCTGTCATTACACGATTTTCACCTAAACTGGATTATTTTGTTTCCACAACGCGATTTTTGACAAAAATGACAACTGAAAATCGCGATTAACTCTGAGTCTGTTTACGGTATTACTTTGGTAAAAGTTATTCCTATCCGGATAGGAATGAAATTTTGCCCAAAGAGCAATTCTTCTTCAGAATAATTTTTTTTTTTACGTTGAACAGTTGGTACCAAGCTTTAAAATATAATTTATTATTTGGAATTTTAACAAACATTAAATAGTGATAACAAATTATTGAATAAAGTATAATTAATTCCAAATGATAATTAACAAAATTTAAAATTCTGATTTATCGAAAAAATGATAATTGTTATTTAATACCAACTTTTAAAACTAAATATATTAAATATATTTACTCTAGTGGTAAACACTGCAACTAGGTGAACAAGAGAATTTTTCTATTCCTTCTTCTCAGCGGAATGAAATTATTCATTCCGGAATGAAAATACACGGTATTGTTGTTGTAAAATTGTTACGGTAGACAGACACAAAGTTAATCGCGATTTTCATTTATCCCGATTATCAAAAATCGCGTTGTTCAAACAAAATAATCCAGTTTTTTGTGAAGATTGTGTAATGACAGTCGTCTGTCATTACACGATTTTCACCTAAACCGGATTATTTTGTTTCAACAACGCGATTTTTGACAAAAATGACAGCTGAAAATCGCGATTAACTCTGTGTCTGTCTTCGGTATAAGACTACAACAGTTAATCGCGATTTTCAGCTGTCATTTTAGTCAAGAATCGCATTATTGAAACAAAATAATCCGGTTTAGGTGAAAATCGTGTAATGACAGACGACTGTCATTACACAATTTTCACAAAAAACTGGATTATTTTGTTTCAACAACGCGATTTTTGATAATCGGGATAAATGAAAATCGCGATTAACTTTGTGTCTGTCTACCGTATTGTTGACGATTGTAAAAGTAGAGAAAGCGCCTCTCGAGGAAAAAAATTAAAATGATTCACCTGATAAAATGACATTTGTCACAAATGCGACGAAAAAAATGTAACAATGAGGTAATTAAAAATTGTTTTTATAGTCTAAAAATGGAATTATTTACAATTATTAGCAATCCGGTGTGTTTACAGTTCAAAATTGGAATTGTTTACAATAATTTCGAACGTCAAATTATCAGGTAGCTCAGTTTAAAAAATTTCCACAAGGTGGAATCCGTGATGCTCCAATCGTCAATGGTAAATTTGTGTTGTTGCTTTTATTATTTTGACATTTTTAATCTTTATGACCGGTTTTATGTGACCAAAAATTAGCGTTATATCGAATTAAATAAAAAAAAATATGTTTTAAATGACGCACGATTTGTTATCCCTGAAAATGCTTGTTCGAATTTATTCGATATTGAATTTTATATATTTTAACTTTTTGTATGGGCAAGGTAATTTTATGTCAAGTTGGGGGAAAAAACACTCTGAGGGTAACAAATTGTACTCGAAGGGTAAAAATTTGACATTACAAATTCTTTGGGAGAAAATAAAGCACTCTTTTTTTTGCTTTACTCCGGATTTTTTGGTAGATTTACTTTGCTCTTTACAAATACATACAAATCTGAAATGTCAAATTGAATTGTAAACAATAACAAAACTCCAGTTTGATATTTCATTTGTGGTTTATGTGAATATTAATGCGCTAAAATTTATGAAAGATTTATTAAATTTAAAAAAAACCTTGTTTTAGTTATTTAATCGTATATTATTAGTTTTTTATGTAAATATTTAAAACATAAGCTTAAAACAGTGAAACATAACCTCACTTTTTTTGCTTTTTTACACCAACACAACTACAAAAATATTTCATATTCTTTGGGACATAAAAAAGTTACTTTATTTCGAGTAACCCGAAAAAATTTGACGTTAGTAAATTTTTTACCAACATAACAAAAAAAAAATTTACTATAAATTTACTATGGTCTTTTTTCGAATGTGCACACCATTTAAAATGTTTTTATTTGTTTAATTCGAAATAAAGTTAATTTTTGGTCACATAAATCCGGGCATACAGATTAAAAATGTCAAAATAATAAAAACAACAACATAAAAATTTACTATAAATTTACCACCAATGTTCGGAAAAAGATTGACAAATCTTATACGGTAGACAGACACAGAGTTAATCGCGATTTTCATTTATCCCGATTGTCAAAAATCGCGTTGGGAAAATGAAATAATCCGGTTTTTGTGTAAATCGTGTAATGACAGACCGGCAAAAATCGTTTAATAATCTAGAATTCGCGATTATTCGGTTTCAGTCTGTCTACGATATCAGATCGCGATTTCAATTTCGTTTTCTAAAATAAAATAATTCTGTTTCACTTACACTTTCTGTCTCTCTTTTGTATTTCATGTTAATCGAGTTTGTACAATTAGATTGCAATAATCAAATTATGAGCCGTGGAAATTCCGAAAGCATTATAATCGTGTTGTAACAGACTCAAAAAAATAACTACATAATCTCGAATTCGCGATTATCTAATTTGTGTCTGCCAGGGGTATTAAACAAAGATCATTACGAGTTGTCTGTTGTACTTAAAAAGTGTTACGAGTAAACCAACAACAACAAGTCCGAGAACTCGTAACGTCTTACACATATTGGCATTTGGTCGCAATTTCTAAAAACTACACAGCATTCACAATAAATAACTTTTTACTTTTGCTTTCCAGGTTTGTATGAATTTCCAACTTGACAAATAAAAATTTTTGCTCGTTATGTTGGAAATTCATACAAACCTGTAAATCAAAAGTAAAAAGTTTTGCATTGTGAATGCTGTGTTACTCGTAATGCTTACATAATCGCACCCCTGTTATGAGATCATAAATTTTAAATTTTTTAACTTTGTTATGTTGCACAAGAGTCGCTCATCTAATTTCATGAAACAGGCTTCAAAATCACCATTTTTGTGTTCGAGTATGTACATATGTAGTTATTTATTTTGGTGTTTTGCTTGTAATAATTTTCCATAGACTGACATTTCTAATTTTATACGCAAATGTCGTAAATTTTTTTTTGTTTTGTATATTGTTGTTTTATTGTTTTTAAATAATTTAAGTTACTGTAGTTTATATTTATCCTATAGTTTATAATATATAATCGCAATATATTTATATAAAAATAATTTAAAAACAGGAGAATGAATGAAAATTAACTTCAAGCCATAGCACAATTTGTGGAAAATAATTAGTTTTAAGTTTAATATATTTATGTTTTATTGTGATAAAAAAGTAAAAAATTAATACATAAAAGTTTGTATATATATATCTATATATATATATATATATATATAGATATATATATACATATATATATATGTATATATATATATGTATATATATATATATGTATATATATATATATACATATATACAAAAATATATAATGGGGAACTGTTTAAAGAGATCCTCGGCCGATGACATTTCATTGTTACGTGGCAATGAGATTGGAGGACGTGACTCATCTGATCAATTAAACGGAATTCCGTACTCTGTATGTTATCATTAAATAAAAAACCTTAATTAAATTTTGTTTACAGGGTATTCTTAATTGAAATAAAACCGTTACAAATTCATATTTAAAACGGTTTCATTTGAAATAGAGTACCTATTTAAATTTATATAATAATTTGAAGATAATAATCGTTGTTTTGTTCTTTAGGAAATGTTAAATCAACCAGAATTGTATACATCATCATCAACAATTAGCAATCAACCGCAATTAACAATCACAGCAACATTAACTGGGGGTGTTTTAATAACATCATCCCAAACAAACTTACCTGCGTTACCGTCAAATCTTCAGCAACACCCGAATGTAACGCTGCAAAATCAACCGTCACATACTCAGGTTTTAACCGATGAAGAACAAATACGAATTGCAAAGCGTATAGGTCTTATACGACATCTACCAATGGGTAAATATGATGGCTGTAAAAAATCGCGAGAATGTGTTATATGCATGATGGAATTCATATTAGGTGAAACGTTACGTTATCTGCCATGTATGCACACATACCACGTACAATGTATAGATGATTGGCTTATGAGAAGTTTAACATGTCCCAGCTGTATGGAACCGGTCGATGCAGCTCTATTAACTAGCTACGAAACAACATGAGATATATATATATAGCTGGAAATTATTTTAATTTTCTATTTTTTTTTTTAATATTTACTAATTAACTGTCTGTATATTTTTGTGGGAAATTTATTATTATTATATTGGTTTTTATATTTGTGATAATCATAGTTTATTGCCATACTCATGATCCGCGAACACTGTATCCTTCATACATTATGTATTATCCTATCCATAGTGCTCTAACCTAGCTTATCTATTCTATGTAGTCTTCATAAAATCCTTTATTATCCCTCTACTAAATTTTCATGAATGGCAATTGACAAGTTTTTGTTAAAATATTTTTTTATATAGGTATACATAATATTTAATCCTAAAAAACAACAAAAAAAAATGTAAATCAAGCAACTATTTTTCATATTAAAAAATTTATTTATACATGTCTATATAGATATATACATTTTGTTCTGTTGAACGGTAAGCAAAAGCTTGCTTGAGAAACCGCCACTTTGGTAACATTCAATCAAATCACTAGTTTTACGATCGCGGAATTTTTTTAAATACAATGAAGCAAAACCAAATAAGGAGATACTGGCTGAAATCGAAAAAGCACTGAAATTAATGAGCCAATTTGTTGTTTGGGAACAAACGAACCAGATAGAACTGCCCGCGACATACTTATCATTCTTATATGGGCCATTAGCAATTAAATCTCACATTTCAATGTTTTCAAGTGTCATGCTTTCCGAAGTATCTATATATAATAAACATATTTTTGAATCATATTTCTGTTTTTTTAAATTTGGGCCTGAGCAGATTTGCGTTTTTTTTAAATTAAATTTTTGAGCTATTTTCAATTATTAAAAAAATGCTTGGGGACTAAAAAATGTGAGATTTAAATGCAAATGACCCATATATATATATATATATATATATTACGGTGAAGTGAAACAAAAAATTAGGGGGGGGGGGGGGACCCAACATTTACCTTTTATTGCCTAACCAAAGATTATATTATAAAGATGGTTCGTTCTGACGGTGAAATTGTTATATGAAAAAATAACGGGATTACTGAAAAATACCCACAAATATTACACTTACAAGTTTGGCGCGCCCGTCATTTATTTTTTTTATTTTGTACTGAATGAATCATCTTTAATATAGAAAGATCTTTGGTCTAAAATATATAGCCACCTGGATATTTACCGTTGGTATTTTCCATTTAAAGTATGTCCATTCTATTTAAAGACAGACAGTTAAACACCACTTCGAAACATAATTTTTCGGACTCAGGGGACCGCAAAACAGGTAAATGATCAATAATCTCAAAATCCAACATTTTCATGATTACTATACCTACTTGAAGACGTTGAGATTGACAGCAAAAAACAAATTTCCCCAGCCTATTGTTTTACGATTTTGAATTTATCGAAATAATATCCTTAACATTTTCTTAACCTAGATTGTTATTTAACTAGAACTATGTTTCTTTTGAATCTTGCCGAATTTTGTTTTTAATTTAATGAATCAGTCGGTCATCGTTAAAGGTTGCTTTAAAAATCATGCTGATTAGATTTTCCTTATTTAATTAAAAAAATTGACATTACATATTTGAATTTAAATTCGAAAATTTGCCATCGCGAATTAAAGCAGACACGAATAATAAAATACGCCTATAATTTCACTGGAAAAGGAAATAAAATTAAAAATAAATTAAACATTAATTTATTTGTTTTTATTTTAATTAAGAAAATTTGTATTAAATGAAATAAGTCGCAAAGAGATTTGTCGAAGATTAATTTTGGGCGTACATCTTTATTTTACTATTGTATTATTATAATTTAAACAGTGCCTTATTCAATTTTTATTTTTTCAATTTTATTTTAGTTTTTCGTTTCGGCTGTTTTTTACTACATAGGTATGTTATTATGAAATATAAATTTGTAAAATTAACTATAATAATTAAATAAAATTAGAAACAAATCAATTATTTATGAATACTATTTATATTACAAGTGTACATGAACAGTATAGGTGGTCCTACTTATGTGGAGTTCTATGGCACAAAAAAATTGCACGGAAAAAAATAAACTGGCCCTCAGCTAAAAAAACGAGCTTTTAATTCAAGAAAATGTACTTTCCCTGATTTAAAAGCTAATTTTCTTATTTCTTTCGATTTTTTCTTCATTTCTGGAAACACAATTCTCACATGAGAGAAAAACTCGATAGAAATAAGAAAATCAGCTTTTAAATCAAGGAAAAGTACATTTTCTTGAATTAAAAATTCGTGTTTTTAGTCGAGGACCAGTTTATTCTTTTTCGTACATTAATTTCCTGATCAAAATTAAAACTGTCTGTTTATTTGTCTTATTTTTAAATTATTCACATATTTCAATATGCCAGCAGTAATTAATTCAATATTTCCGAACATCAATTAAATCACCTAAAACAATGTAAGTCCCCCTTCCTTAATCGATTGTGCAATACTAAACTTGAAAACTTTTTTTTGTTTTACTTTTATTTAAAAACGAAACCTTAAATTCTCTCCAAGAGAGTACATATATTTGAATGTTTGTCAGTTTGGGTGAAAGTATATCGCGCCACTACAATGTCATTTTTTATCGATGCTTCTTCTGAATTATGTGCTCCTGTTAAAATTACAAAAACAAATATATTGTAAAAGAATATTGTTGTGTGCCAGACAGAGAAAAGCGATCAACTTAGTTAGATATCTCTATCGGCCCAGAGGTAAAACGATGTCCAGCTCAAGGAAAATTTATTTACTAAAAATAAAATACATAAAAGGCCATTTTCTTCTAAAAAATTCTAAATATCTATAACCTTTCAGTTTAAATTTTATTATAAAATTAGAAAAATTCAAATATTATCAAAAAAAGGAGCTTTTAATTCAAGAAAATGTACTTTCCTTGATTTAAAAGCTAGTTTTCTTATTTCTTTCGATGTTTTCTTCATTTCAGGAAACACAATTTTTACATGAGAGAAAAACTCGATAGAAATAAAAAAATCAGCTTTTAAATCAAGGAAAAGTACATTTTCTTGAATTAGAAGTCCGTTTTCTTAGTTGAGGACCAGTTGATTTTTTTCCGTGCATATTAAATTTCCTGAATAAAAATCGAATCTAAAAAATGTCTGTTTAATTGTCTTGTTTTATCAGGATTAATTAATCCAATATTTCCGAACTCTTATCAATCAAATTATCTAAAAAAATAATGTACATAAGGTCATCCCTCCTCTCCTCTTTGTGCAATACTAAACATTGTCTTGTTTTTTAAATTATTCACGCATTTGAAAATACCAGGAGTAATTAATTCAATATTTCCGAACTCTTTTTATCAATCAAATCAATCATCTAAAATAATGTAAGCTTCTACCTCCTCTTTGTGTAATATTAAAGTTGATTTTTTTATTTTTTTTTTAAAAACGAAACCTTAAATTCTCTCCAAGAGAGTACTATATTATTTGAAATTTTGACAGTTTGTGTAAAAGTATATCCCACACTACAATGTTATTTTTTATCGATGTTTCTTCACTGCTTGCTGCATTATGTGCTCCTGTTAAAATTACAAAAACAAATATATTGTAAAAAAATATTGTTGTGTACCAGACAGAGAAAAGCGGTCAACTTAGTTAGATATCTCTATCGGCCCAGAGTAAAAAGATGTCCAGCTAAAGGAAAATTAATTTACTAAAAATAAAATACATAAAAGGCCATTTTCTTCTAAAAAATTCTAAATATCTACAACCTTTCAGTTTAAATTTTATTATAAAATTAGAAAGATTCAAATATTATCAAAGAAGCGAGCTTTTAATTCAAGAAAATGTACTTTCCTTGATTTAAAAGCTAGGTTTCTTATTTATTTCGATTTTTCTTCATTTCAGCAAACACAATTCTTACATGAGAGAAAAACTCGATAGAAATAAAAAAATCAGCTTTTAAATCAAGGAAAAGTTCGTTTTCTTAGCTGAGGACCACATAACGTCATCCCTCCTCTCCTCTTTGTGCAATACTAACCATTGTCTTGTTTTTTAAATTATTCACGCATATCAAAATACCAGGAGTAATTAATTCAATATTTCCGAACTCTTCTTATCAATCAAATCAATCATCTAAAATAATGTAAGCTTCTCCCTCCTCTTTGTGTAATATTAAAGTTGATTTTTGGTTTTTTGTTTAAAAATAAAACCTTAAATTCTCTCCAAGAGAGTAGGTATATTTGAAAGTTTGACAGTTTGTGTCAAAGTATATCGCACAATACAATGTTATTTTTTTATCGATGTTTCTTCACTGCTTGCTGCATTATGTGCTCCTGTTAAAATTACAAAAACAAATATATTGTAAAAGAATATTGTTGTGTGCCAGACAGAGAAAAGCGGTCAACTTAGTTAGATATCTCTATCTGGCCAGAGTAGAAAGATGTCCAGCTAAAGGAAAATTTATTTACTAAAAATAAAATACATAAAGGCTATTTTCTTCTAAAAAATTCTAAATATCTACAACCTTTCAGTTTAAATTTTATTATAAAATTAGAAAAATTCAAATATTATCAAAAAAAGGAGCTTTTAATTCAAGAAAATGTACTTTCCTTGATTTAAAAGCTAATTTTCTTATTTCTTTCGATTTTTTCTTCATTTCAGGAAACACAATTCTTACATGAGAGAAAAACTCGATAGAAATAAGAAAATCAGCTTTTAAATCAAGGAAAAGTACATTTTCTTGAATTAAAAGTTCGGGTTTTTAGTCGAGAACCAGTTTATTCTTTTCCGTACATTAAATTTCCTGATCAAAATTAAAAATGTCTGTTTATTTGTTTTGTTTTTAAATTATTCACATATTTCAATATACCAGCAGTAATTAATTCAATATTTTCGAACATCAATTAAATCATCTAAAACAATGTAAGTCCCCCTTCCTTAATCGATTGTGCAATACTAAACTTGAAAACTTTCTTTTGTTTTATTTAAAAACGAAACCTTAAATTCTCTCCAAGAGAGTACTATATTATTTGAAATTTTGACAGTTTGTGTAAAAGTATATCCCACACTACAATGTTATTTTTTATCGATGTTTCTTCACTGCTTGCTGCATTATGTGCTCCTGTTAAAATTACAAAAACAAATATATTGTAAAAAAATATTGTTGTGTACCAGACAGAGAAAAGCGGTCAACTTAGTTAGATATCTCTATCGGTCCAGAGTTAAAAGATGTCCAGCTCAAGTGTAACGGGACGTAATAAGGCGAACCCACACCTTGAGAGAGTCTCCATGGCCAGGCACTATACCAAAAATGAATCAAAGTTTCAAAATTTCAAATTCTAAACTAACATGAAACCTCAACAGGATCAATTCTTAGGATTCTTGAGGTTTTAGAATAATTAAAGCAAGATTATCGAATGTCCTTAGCGTGATATATCCCGAGGATTTTTCCATTATCAGAGGCTACTTCATAGGCTACGTTCCCAATTTTCCGTACTATGACTGCTTTAATAAACTTTGACGCTAGTTTAGCTGAATAATATTTGCTCGCATCGCTTTGGGTAAAGTTTCGAATGAACACAATTTGGCCAGGCTCAAATGTTCTCGAGTGGGCGCGCAGATTATATCGCGATGCATTATTCAAATTCGCAGCTTGTAAATGCCTTAATACCAGTTGTTGAGGTACAGTACTATTTTCCCAGTCAACGTGAACGCCAGATTCGCCTAAACAATTTAACTTCCGTAACAACTCGTACGAAGAGCCGTGAGCCACCTTATGACGGTTAAAAACTAAATAATGTGGCGAGAAACCAGTAGATGAATGTACCACATTTCTTAGTGCACTAGAAATCTCCTCGAGATGCTCATCCCATGTACGGTGATAATCGAGGACATATGACCTAAGAGCCGCAAGGATCGACCGATTTAATCTCTCCGACGTATTTGCTTGAGGGCTGTATTTGGGTATGAAATGATGATTTACGCCGAACCGCTTAAGGAACTGATCTAATTGGACCGATTCAAATTGTTTCCCATTATCTGATAAGATGGTTTCGGGCACACCAAATGAACTACGCCCCAAAAAATCTATATATAGATACTGCCAAGGTTGTTGAACTGCCATAAAATCACCCATTCGTGGTCTGGTCGAGAAATTTACAGGCTTCGAAGCTTTACAAGTATCACAATCAGCAACAAAATTTTTGACTTGGGTTGCCATACCAGGCCAATAAAAATATCTCTTCAGAACTTCCAAAGTTCGCGTAACCCCTTGGTGAGCAGATATTGGTGGATTGTGACTTTTCTCTATCAAATAATTGGTCATCGAAGTAGGGTTCACAAGTTTCCAATTATTACCGTTCGTATTCTCCCCAATGCTTATAAACATTTTTGAACCATCAACCTTGAAATTAGTAAGTTTGTTGAGGATTGTCCTGCAAGGCTCGAATTCGGCTGCTATATTCCTCATCTTGAAATGCTGATGAATCTAAATCGATCGCAAGTGGTGAGTAAGCCGAGTTGGAGTGATCAATCGTTTCAATTCGCGAAAGACTGTCAGGTACAATATTTTGAGTTCCCTTCCGGTATTCTATGTTGAAATCATACGCCTGGAGCTTTAAACTCCATCAAGCCAGACGACCCGCCAGGTCCTTCTGGTTCATAAGCCACTGGAGGCTAGCGTGATCGATGATCACCGTGAACGAATATCCCTCTACGTAAGGTCGAAATTTTTTTATACACATAACGGCCGCCAGACACTCCAACTCCGTAACGCTATAATTTTTTTGAGCTCGGTTTAATTTATGAGATATAAACGCTATCGGGTGTTCTACATCGTCGTCGGATTTTTGGAATAAAACTCCACCTACGCCCGTGGAACTCGCGTCGCACTGTATAAAAAATCGTTTGTTGAAGTTTGGATGCGCTAATATCGGGGCAGTGATCAAGGAATCTTTCAACTGATCGAACGATGATTGATTGAGCTTTATCATTCCAGCCATCCCCAGAAAACGACGAATTTGTTTCACAGTTCGAGGAACAGGATATTCGGCTATGGCTCGAACTTTCTCTGAATCCACCCTAAGGCCTCCCTCACCAAATCACAAATCCCAAGTACTTAGTCTCTCTCAACATAAATTTGCTGTTTTCCACATTTATAGTTAGATTAGCTACTCTCAGCAATCCAGCTACTTCAGATAGCAATGATAAGTGTTCCTCGAAGGTCGCCGAAACAAAAAAGAGGTCGTCGAGGTAGACGAAGACTCGGTCATGCAACCGATGAGGGATAACCTTATGCATCAGTCTACAGAGGGTTTGTGGTGCATTGCACAACCCGAATGGCATCACGGTAAAGTGGTAAAGCGGCCTCCCCGGCACCGTAAAGGCCGTCTTATCCTTTGACCCCGAATCCAGGGGTATTTGCCAAAAGGCTTCCTTCAAATCTATCGTACTGATGTACCGCGTTTTGTCTAATCTACTTAAAAGACACTCGATTAGAGGTAAAGGATAAGCGTCCCTCCCGGTGACCGAGTTGACACGCCGAGCGTCGAGACACAACCAAATCATTCCATTTGCTTTAGTGACTATGCTTACTGGGGATGACCAAGAACACTCGCTCTCCTCGATCACGCCTAACGCAATCATTCTATCAAGTTCTTTATAGAGAATATCTTGCCTCGTCGGTGAAATTGAGTAAAATCGTTGCTTGATGGATTGCGCAGTGCCTACATCGATTCGGTGTGAGAGTATATGAGTTCGTCCCAACCCTAGTTTTTCACTCGAGGGGAATTGGTTCACGACTTCCGATAAGTTTATCTGCTGTCTGACGGACAAATCATGTAAATTTGATGAAACTTTCGGCTCTGGTATTTTTGGTTCAATAGTGGTGTTATCCAGTTCGTTGATAATGGCAGGTGCTAGCCCAAAAAGATTCCAAAAATCTATACCGAGGTAGAGTTGTTGGTTTAGCTGCGGTGCTATATAAAATTTCATATTACGAGTTTTTCTAGCGTACGATGTTTTTACAGAAATATATCCCAAGATGCGCACCTGCTCACCGCTTGCTGTAGAAAGTACTGAGAGAAGGTGATACAATTTAACTCTTATCTGGTTCAACAATTCGTCCGCTCCATCTCCCAGCACACTGATGTTCGCCCCACTGTCCAATAGTCCATTGAGAGGTACTCCATTTAACAATATATCAATATAAGGACGCCTGTCGTGCTGCGTATTAAGGACTGTTTCGGAAATAAATTTGGTTAAAAGCTTACGCATGCGAAAGTACTTTAAAGATCGTTCAAGCCGAGATTTGTTGAATGATGGTTGTGTTGTTTGAGTTGCTTGCGAAATCCCTACATGACCCCCGCCATTAATTGGCTGTATATTTACTAATCGTTTCGGTTCTAACGCTGACGAGCATAAAGTTCGGGGTCTGTATTGGTAGCGACCTCCGTAGACTTCATCGTCATTCTGGGGTGACTCGTTGCATAATTTTGGAAGTTCAATACCCCAGGTTGTTTGACTTCCGTCCGTGAGTTTCCCTGCTTTCGATTCCTGTTACAGTTAATGCAATTAACTTGTAGACTATTTGGGGTTCCACATCCGTAACAAAAGATCCCACCAACTGCCCAGGGACAGAATTTAAAACCATGAACTATCCTCGGTTACGACGGAATTAGATAATCGTTTTGGCATTTCTGTACTAGTTCTGTCCTTGTTTTGACCGATCTTCGTGGAGTGATCCCGGTTTCCCCCTGCTCTTGCCTTATTAGGGAAATCCATAGCAGCAACGGTATTGTGTGAATGGTAGCTGTCACCATTGGATTCATTTTGTATCGGCCCTTCGTCCTGATTACCGCCTATTACTCCAAACTCACACACTTGACGTCTATTAAGGAATTGTTCTGGGGCTCATCCAATTCGGTTCCATGTATCTTCGGTAGCGACGCATTTATTAACCAAATGCGAAACGTCATGAAATACTTGGCCCGCCAGGTTAGCTTGCAAACCTGCTCGCATGTTCCGCAACAGCAGATTAAGCAAATTCATTTCGGATATGGGATTCTTCAAGGCTAATGCAACTTTCTGGCCGTCGTGATAAAAATTCATGAAAGATTCCTTATATTTCTGTTTTCGGGTTTCCAAGATTTGCCGAATTTCTCCATCAGTGCGTCGATCTTGAAATCGTGTAATCATGCCAGCTTTAATATCCATCCAATCAATCAAACGGTAATCCTCTCTTAACACCCAATACCAATCCAGCGCTCTATCTCTTGTCGCACGTTGTTAGATTTGGCCATACTTTCTATGCGATAAAAGAATCGCTCTACTGACATCCCGTTTGGATCACCATTAAATGATATATTCCAACGATGAATATCCAATGCTTTTGAATTCCCTTCATGTGCTGTGGGGTTAGAATTCGAAGAGAAACCTGGAGGGGGAACTGATGGGTTGAAATTAATTTGAGATGGATGTTGAGAAAAATGGGATGGCCCAGAGAAATGGGGAATAGGATTTTCGCCAATCTCGCGAATTGTTTGGTTTCTAGAAGTTCTCTCGAGGTTTGCGTTGCGAATTGCTTGTGGCAAATGGAAGCCCTGGCTCGTCCGATTTAATAGCGAGGCTCGTTCAGAAATATTAGTTGGATCATCCAAATTTTGTGAAACTCTTAAGCCAAGCGAACGGCTAACCCTGTCCACTAACTGCTCCACAATCTCATCATTCACTCTATTCAGATTGTCATGGCTAGAACTTCGAGATTGAGCATGATCGCTACCTCCATGGACACCAAGATCTAGTAAATTGCAGTTGGACATATTATGTTCGGGAAGTTCAGATATGTCAGGTCGTTCGTCGTCTTCATCTAAATCTTCTACGACTTGAAGATTGGCAACGGCCTCCCGTGCTGAGGTCTCTAAATCTTCTATTGGTACCTGCTTTGAACGTGTGTCAGCGAAACATTTCAAAAGCTTTTCACAGGACTCCATCAGCTTGAAAACGTCTGCTTCGGCGTTCCTTTTACCTGTAATGCGTTTTAAACGTCCTAAAACATGGAATACCCTCGTCGACAGTTCTTTCAGTTATTCGCCACTTATACCTTCGGAATACTGCAATGCAGCATCAAATGTGAATTGCACCCCTTGAAGTTTCGACCTACAAAGTTTGATCTCTCGTTTGAGGAATTTCAAAGCCGTTGAATGAGCACGATGTGGGGCTTCTAGTTCACCGCTATTCTCCTGCTCCAATGCTGCAGCCAGTAATCTCATATTCGTTGGAACATTGCCTATGATTTCTCTTATCTGACATTCGATAATTAATTCGTCGCAATCTAGATATTGGACATTCATTTGCTCCATGATAATAAAATTCAAGGTTACGAAAAATTTATTTCAAAAAAAAAAAAAAAATACTAACGGTTAATTATAAATAGTAAATAAGATAATCGATCTTAGATCAACAAATAAATCAATAAATTAATAAGAGATGATTTTAAATATTCAAATTCAAAAACACAATGACAAATTTTAATTTTTATTGCGTAGGTCTGGTGATGGGCATAAAATTTACTCAATTCCAAAATTTATAAAAATGCATGCCTTGGGCGTAATTCTTACTAGTATGTAGTCACAGGTGGTTTTCCACCAACATCAAATGACGGATAAACATACCCTGAATTCTAACCCCAAAACATTACACTTCTAAATTTAACTAAGTTCGAATTCTATGTAGCAGTCAAAACTCAATAAGGGAAAACTACACATTCAAACTAACAATTTAAATATAAACTAATTTAACCAAGTGATACTGATTACGGTATTAATATCAACGGTTGTACGACAGTAAACCACACACTTTAGATATATAAAAGCGGAAAATAATACTATAACAATATCAAATAATAACAACTGTACATTAACTAATCATGACGAACACCTCATGTTATCATTTAATGTCAAATACCAGATGGTAGTAATAAACGATGCGGTTTCGTCATGAGTACCCTACTAAAATGAAGTTGAAGCATAATGGTCTGAAACATTACTAAGCCGTATGTATGGGCGCCACTGTAACGGGACGTAATAAGGCGAACTTGGAACAAGGCATATGTTACACAAGGAAAATTTATTTACTAAAAATAAAATACATAAAAGGCCATTTTCTTCTAAAAAATTCTAAATATCTACCTACAACCTTTCAGTTTAAATTTTATTACAAAATTAGAAAAATTCAAATATTATCAAAAAAATGAGCTTTTAATTCAAGAAAATGTACTTTCCTTGATTTAAAAGCTAATTTTCTTATTTCTTTCGATTTTTTCTTCATTTCAGGAAACACAATTCTTACATGAGAGAAAAACTCGATAGAAATAAGAAAATCAGCTTTTAAATCAAGGAAAAGTACATTTCCTTGAATTAAAAGTTCGTTTTCTTAGCTGAGGACCACATAACGTCATCCCTCGTCTCCTCTTTGTGCAATACTAAACATTGTCTTGTTTTTTAAATTATTCATGCATTTGAATATACCAAGAGTAATTAATTCAATATTTCCGAACTCTTCTTATCAATCAAATCAATCATCTAAAATAATGTAAGCTTCTCCCTCCTCTTTGTGTAATATTAAAGTTGATTTTTGGTTTTTTTTTAAAAACCAAACCTTAAATTCTCTCCAAGAGAGTATATTATTATTATTTGAAATTTTGTCAGTTTGTGTAAAAGTATATCGCACACAACAATGTTATTTTTTATCGATGTTTCTTCACTGCTTGCTGCATTATGTGCTCCTGTTAAAATTACAAAAACAAATAATTATGAGTATTACGCGAATTAAAAAAAAAAATTATTTTAATTCTTTTTTCACTTTATTACACATTTAAGTGTTACACGTTTTTAATGTAACTTATAACTAACTCAATTCTGATTTTAATTCTTAACATTTTAATTAATGCTACGTTAACACAATGTATTTATCTCTAATTTCCTAACCGCAGGCACGATGTTAATCATCAGCATTTTGTATGCGTTGATTTAGATCTTTCAACTTATGATTTTTAGATGACGTTTGCATTTATAACGTGGGAACGTCATATTGGAATGTGTCTTATCTATCTTGCTAATATAACTAAACATATTGTAAAAAAATATTGTTGTGTGCCAGACAGAGAAAAGCGGTCAACTTAGTTAGATATCTCTATCTTGCCAGAGTAGAAAGATGTCCAGCTAAAGGAAAATTTATTTACAGAATATAAAATACATAAAAGGCCATTTTCTTCTAAAAAATTCTAAATATCTACAACCTTTTAGTTTAAATTTTATTATAAAATTAGAAAAATTCAAATATTATCAAAAACAGGAGGTTTTAATTCAAGAAAATGTACTTTCCTTGATTTAAAAGCTAATTTTCTTATTTCTTTCGATTTTTTCTTCATTTCAAGAAACACAATTCTTACATGAGAGAAAAACTCGATAGAAATAAGAAAATCAGCTTTTAAATCAAGGAAAAGTACATTTTCTTGAATTAAAAGTTCGGGTTTTAGTCGAGAACCAGTTTATTCTTTTCCGTACATTAAATTTCCTGATCAAAAATAAAAATGTCTGTTTATTTGTATTATTTTTAAATTATTCACATATTTCAATATGCCAGCAGTAATTAATTCAATATTTCCGAACATCAATTAAATCACCTAAAACGATATAAGTCCCCCTTCCTTAATCGATTGTGCAATACTAAACTTGAAAACTTTTTTTTGTTTCATTTAAAAACGAAACCTTAAATTCTCTCCAAGAGAGTACATATATTTGAATGTTTGTCAGTTTGGGTGAAAGTATATCGCGCCACTACAATGTCATTTTTTATCGATGCTTCTTCTGAATTATGTGCTCCTGTTAAAATTACAAAAACAAATATATTGTAAAAGAATATTGTTGTGTGCCAGACAGAGAAAAGCGGTCAACTTAGTTAGATATCTCTATCTGGCCAGAGTAGAAAGATGTCCAGCTAAAGGAAAATTTATTTACTAAAAATAAAATTCATAAAAGGCCATTTTCTTCTAAAAAATTCTAAATATCTACAACCTTTCAGTTTAAATTTTATTATAAAATTAGAAAAATTCAAATATTATCAAAAAAAGGAGCTTTTAATTCAAGAAAATGTACTTTCCTTGACTTAAAAGCTAATTTTCTTATTTCTTTCGATTTTTTCTTCATTTCAGGAAACACAATTCTTACATGAGAGAAAAACTCGTTAGAAATAAGAAAATCAGCTTTTAAATCAAGGAAAAGTACATTTCCTTGAATTAAAAGTTCGTTTTCTTAGCTGAGGACCACATAACGTCATCCCTCCTCTCCTCTTTGTGCAATACTAACCATTGTCTTGTTTTTTAAATTATTCACGCATATCAAAATACCAGGAGTAATTAATTCAATATTTCCGAACTCTTCTTATCAATCAAATCAATCATCTAAAATAATGTAAGCTTCTCCCTCCTCTTTGTGTAATATTAAAGTTGATTTTTGGTTTTTTGTTTAAAAATAAAACCTTAAATTCTCTCCAAGAGAGTAGGTATATTTGAAAGTTTGACAGTTTGTGTCAAAGTATATCGCACACTACAATGTTATTTTTTATCGATGTTTCTTCACTGCTTGCTGCATTATGTGCTCCTGTTAAAATTACAAAAACAAATATATTGTAAAGAATATTGTTGTGTGCCAGACAGAGAAAAGCGATCAACTTAGTTAGATATCTCTATCTGGCCAGAGTAGAAAGATGTCCAGCTAAAGGAAAATTTATTTACTAAAAATAAAATACATAAAGGCTATTTTCTTCTAAAAAATTCTAAATATCTACAACCTTTCAGTTTAAATTTTATTATAAAATTAGAAAAATTCAAATATTATCAAAAAAAGGAGCTTTTAATTCAAGAAAATGTACTTTCCTTGATTTAAAAGCTAATTTTCTTATTTCTTTCGATTTTTTCTTCATTTCAGGAAACACAATTCTTACATGAGAGAAAAACTCGTTAGAAATAAGAAAATCAGCTTTTAAATCAAGGAAAAGTACATTTCCTTGAATTAAAAGTTCGTTTTCTTAGCTGAGAACCACATAACGTCATCCCTCCTCTCCTCTTTGTGCAATACTAACCATTGTCTTGTTTTTTAAATTATTCACGCATATCAAAATACCAGGAGTAATTAATTCAATATTTCCGAACTCTTCTTATCAATCAAATCAATCATCTAAAATAATGTAAGCTTCTCCCTCCTCTTTGTGTAATATTAAAGTTGATTTTTGGTTTTTTGTTTAAAAATAAAACCTTAAATTCTCTCCAAGAGATTAGGTATATTTGAAAGTTTGACAGTTTGTGTCAAAGTATATCGCACACTACAATGTTATTTTTTATCGATGTTTCTTCACTGCTTGCTGCATTATGTGCTCCTGTTAAAATTACAAAAACAAATATATTGTAAAGAATATTGTTGTGTGCCAGACAGAGAAAAGCGATCAACTTAGTTAGATATCTCTATCTGGCCAGAGTAGAAAGATGTCCAGCTAAAGGAAAATTTATTTACTAAAAATAAAATACATAAAGGCTATTTTCTTCTAAAAAATTCTAAATATCTTCAACCTTTAAGTTTAAATTTTATTATAAAATTAGAAAAATTCAAATATTATCAAAAAAAGGAGCTTTTAATTCAAGAAAATGTACTTTCCTTGATTTAAAAGCTAATTTTCTTATTTCTTTCGATTTTTTCTTCATTTCAGGAAACACAATTCTTACATGAGAGAAAAACTCGTTAGAAATAAGAAAATCAGCTTTTAAATCAAGGAAAAGTACATTTCCTTGAATTAATTGTTCGTTTTCTTAGCTGTTGACCACTTAACGTCATCCCTCCTCTCCTCTTTGTGCAATACTAACCATTGTCTTGTTTTTTAAATTATTCACGCATATCAAAATACCAGGAGTAATTAATTCAATATTTCCGAACTCTTCTTATCAATCAAATCAATCATCTAAAATAATGTAATCTTCTCCCTCCTCTTTGTGTAATATTAAAGTTGATTTTTGGTTTTTTGTTTAAAAATAAAACCTTAAATTCTCTCCAAGAGAGTAGGTATATTTGAAAGTTTGACAGTTTGTGTCAAAGTATATCGCACACTACAATGTTATTTTTTATCGATGTTTCTTCACTGCTTGCTGCATTATGTGCTCCTGTTAAAATTACAAAAACAAATATATTGTAAAGAATATTGTTGTGTGCCAGACAGAGAAAAGCGATCAACTTAGTTAGATATCTCTATCTGGCCAGAGTAGAAAGATGTCCAGCTAAAGGAAAATTTATTTACTAAAAATAAAATACATAAAGGCTATTTTCTTCTAAAAAATTCTAAATATCTTCAACCTTTAAGTTTAAATTTTATTATAAAATTAGAAAAATTCAAATATTATCAAAAAAAGGAGCTTTTAATTCAAGAAAATGTACTTTCCTTGATTTAAAAGCTAATTTTCTTATTTCTTTCGATTTTTTCTTCATTTCAGGAAACACAATTCTTACATGAGAGAAAAACTCGATAGAAATAAGAAAATCAGCTTTTAAATCAAGAAAAAGTACATTTCCTTGAATTAAAAGTTCGTTTTCTTAGCTGTGGACCACATAACGTCATCCCTCCTCTCCTCTTTGTGCAATACTAACCATTGTCTTGTTTTTTAAATTATTCACGCATTTGAAAATACCAGGAGTAATTAATTCAATATTTCCGAACTCTTCTTATCAATCAAATCAATCATCTAAAATAATGTAAGCTTCTCCCTCCTCTTTGTGTAATATTAAAGTTGATTTTTTTATTTTTTTTTTTAAAAACCAAACCTTAAATTCTCTCCAAGAGAGTACTATATTATTTGAAATTTTGACAGTTTGTGTAAAAGTATATCGCACACTACAATGTTATTTTTTATCGATGTTTCTTCACTGCTTGCTGCATTATGTGCTCCTGTTAAAATTACAAAAACAAATATATTGTAAAGAATATTGTTGTATGCCAGACAGAGAAAAGCGATCAACTTAGTTAGATATCTCTATCTGGCCAGAGTAGAAAGATGTCCAGCTAAAGGAAAATTTATTTACTAAAAATAAAATACATAAAGGCTATTTTCTTCTAAAAATTCTAAATATCTACAACCTTTCAGTTTAAATTTTATTATAAAATTAGAAAAATTCAAATATTATCAAAAAAAGGAGCTTTTAATTCAAGAAAATGTACTTTCCTTGATTTAAAAGCTAATTTTCTTATTTCTTTCGATTTTTTCTTCATTTCAGGAAACACAATTCTTACATGAGAGAAAAACTCGATAGAAATAAGAAAATCAGCTTTTAAATCAAGGAAAAGTACATTTCCTTGAATTAAAAGTTCGTTTTCTTAGCTGAGGACCACATAACGTCATCCCTCCTCTCCTCTTTGTGCAATACTAACCATTGTCTTGTTTTTTAAATTATTCACGCATATCAAAATACCAGGAGTAATTAATTCAATATTTCCAAACTCTTCTTATCAATCAAATCAATCATCTAAAATAATGTAAGCTTCTCCCTCCTCTTTGTGTAATATTAAAGTTGATTTTTGGTTTTTTGTTTAAAAATAAAACCTTAAATTCTCTCCAAGAGAGTAGGTATATTTGAAAGTTTGACAGTTTGTGTCAAAGTATATCGCACACTACAATGTTATTTTTTATCGATGTTTCTTCACTGCTTGCTGCATTATGTGCTCCTGTTAAAATTACAAAAACAAATATATTGTAAAGAATATTGTTGTGTGCCAGACAGAGAAAAGCGATCAACTTAGTTAGATATCTCTATCTGGCCAGAGTAGAAAGATGTCCAGCTAAAGGAAAATTTATTTACTAAAAATAAAATACATAAAGGCTATTTTCTTCTAAAAAATTCTAAATATCTACAACCTTTCAGTTTAAATTTTATTATAAAATTAGAAAAATTCAAATATTATCAAAAAAAGGAGCTTTTAATTCAAGAAAATGTACTTTCCTTGATTTAAAAGCTAATTTTCTTATTTCTTTCGAATTTTTCTTCATTTCAGGAAACACAATTCTTACATGAGAGAAAAACTCGATAGAAATAAGAAAATCAGCTTTTAAATCAAGGAAAAGTACATTTCCTTGAATTAAAAGTTCGTTTTCTTAGCTGAGGACCACATAACGTCATCCCTCCTCTCCTCTTTGTGCAATACTAACCATTGTCTTGTTTTTTAAATTATTCACGCATATCAAAATACCAGGAGTAATTAATTCAATATTTCCGAACTCTTCTTATCAATCAAATCAATCATCTAAAATAATGTAAGCTTCTCCCTCCTCTTTGTGTAATATTAAAGTTGATTTTTGGTTTTTTGTTTAAAAATAAAACCTTAAATTCTCTCCAAGAGAGTAGGTATATTTGAAAGTTTGACAGTTTGTGTCAAAGTATATCGCACACTACAATGTTATTTTTTATCGATGTTTCTTCACTGCTTGCTGCATTATGTGCTCCTGTTAAAATTACAAAAACAAATATATTGTAAAGAATATTGTTGTGTGCCAGACAGAGAAAAGCGATCAACTTAGTTAGATATCTCTATCTGGCCAGAGTAGAAAGATGTCCAGCTAAAGGAAAATTTATTTACTAAAAATAAAATACATAAAGGCTATTTTCTTCTAAAAAATTCTAAATATCTTCAACCTTTAAGTTTAAATTTTATTATAAAATTAGAAAAATTCAAATATTATCAAAAAAAGGAGCTTTTAATTCAAGAAAATGTACTTTCCTTGATTTAAAAGCTAATTTTCTTATTTCTTTCGATTTTTTCTTCATTTCAGGAAACACAATTCTTACATGAGAGAAAAACTCGTTAGAAATAAGAAAATCAGCTTTTAAATCAAGGAAAAGTACATTTCCTTGAATTAATTGTTCGTTTTCTTAGCTGTTGACCACTTAACGTCATCCCTCCTCTCCTCTTTGTGCAATACTAACCATTGTCTTGTTTTTTAAATTATTCACGCATATCAAAATACCAGGAGTAATTAATTCAATATTTCCGAACTCTTCTTATCAATCAAATCAATCATCTAAAATAATGTAATCTTCTCCCTCCTCTTTGTGTAATATTAAAGTTGATTTTTGGTTTTTTGTTTAAAAATAAAACCTTAAATTCTCTCCAAGAGAGTAGGTATATTTGAAAGTTTGACAGTTTGTGTCAAAGTATATCGCACACTACAATGTTATTTTTTATCGATGTTTCTTCACTGCTTGCTGCATTATGTGCTCCTGTTAAAATTACAAAAACAAATATATTGTAAAGAATATTGTTGTGTGCCAGACAGAGAAAAGCGATCAACTTAGTTAGATATCTCTATCTGGCCAGAGTAGAAAGATGTCCAGCTAAAGGAAAATTTATTTACTAAAAATAAAATACATAAAGGCTATTTTCTTCTAAAAAATTCTAAATATCTTCAACCTTTAAGTTTAAATTTTATTATAAAATTAGAAAAATTCAAATATTATCAAAAAAAGGAGCTTTTAATTCAAGAAAATGTACTTTCCTTGATTTAAAAGCTAATTTTCTTATTTCTTTCGATTTTTTCTTCATTTCAGGAAACACAATTCTTACATGAGAGAAAAACTCGATAGAAATAAGAAAATCAGCTTTTAAATCAAGAAAAAGTACATTTCCTTGAATTAAAAGTTCGTTTTCTTAGCTGTGGACCACATAACGTCATCCCTCCTCTCCTCTTTGTGCAATACTAACCATTGTCTTGTTTTTTAAATTATTCACGCATTTGAAAATACCAGGAGTAATTAATTCAATATTTCCGAACTCTTCTTATCAATCAAATCAATCATCTAAAATAATGTAAGCTTCTCCCTCCTCTTTGTGTAATATTAAAGTTGATTTTTTTATTTTTTTTTTTAAAAACCAAACCTTAAATTCTCTCCAAGAGAGTACTATATTATTTGAAATTTTGACAGTTTGTGTAAAAGTATATCGCACACTACAATGTTATTTTTTATCGATGTTTCTTCACTGCTTGCTGCATTATGTGCTCCTGTTAAAATTACAAAAACAAATATATTGTAAAGAATATTGTTGTATGCCAGACAGAGAAAAGCGATCAACTTAGTTAGATATCTCTATCTGGCCAGAGTAGAAAGATGTCCAGCTAAAGGAAAATTTATTTACTAAAAATAAAATACATAAAGGCTATTTTCTTCTAAAAATTCTAAATATCTACAACCTTTCAGTTTAAATTTTATTATAAAATTAGAAAAATTCAAATATTATCAAAAAAAGGAGCTTTTAATTCAAGAAAATGTACTTTCCTTGATTTAAAAGCTAATTTTCTTATTTCTTTCGATTTTTTCTTCATTTCAGGAAACACAATTCTTACATGAGAGAAAAACTCGATAGAAATAAGAAAATCAGCTTTTAAATCAAGGAAAAGTACATTTCCTTGAATTAAAAGTTCGTTTTCTTAGCTGAGGACCACATAACGTCATCCCTCCTCTCCTCTTTGTGCAATACTAACCATTGTCTTGTTTTTTAAATTATTCACGCATATCAAAATACCAGGAGTAATTAATTCAATATTTCCGAACTCTTCTTATCAATCAAATCAATCATCTAAAATAATGTAAGCTTCTCCCTCCTCTTTGTGTAATATTAAAGTTGATTTTTGGTTTTTTGTTTAAAAATAAAACCTTAAATTCTCTCCAAGAGAGTAGGTATATTTGAAAGTTTGACAGTTTGTGTAAAAGTATATCGCACAATACAATGTTATTTTTTATCGATGTTTCTTCACTGCTTGCTGCATTATGTGCTCCTGTTAAAATTACAAAAACAAATATATTGTAAAGAATATTGTTGTGTGCCAGACAGAGAAAAGCGATCAACTTAGTTAGATATCTCTATCTGGCCAGAGTAGAAAGATGTCCAGCTAAAGGAAAATTTATTTACTAAAAATAAAATACATAAAGGCTATTTTCTTCTAAAAAATTCTAAATATCTTCAACCTTTAAGTTTAAATTTTATTATAAAATTAGAAAAATTCAAATATTATCAAAAAAAGGAGCTTTTAATTCAAGAAAATGTACTTTCCTTGATTTAAAAGCTAATTTTCTTATTTCTTTCGATTTTTTCTTCATTTCAGGAAACACAATTCTTACATGAGAGAAAAACTCGATAGAAATAAGAAAATCAGCTTTTAAATCAAGGAAAAGTACATTTCCTTGAATTAAAAGTTCGTTTTCTTAGCTGTGGACCACATAACGTCATCCCTCCTCTCCTCTTTGTGCAATACTAAACATTGTCTTGTTTTTAAATTATTCACGCATATCAAAATACCAGGAGTAATTAATTCAATATTTCCGAACTCTTCTTATCAATCAAATCAATCATCTAAAATAATGTAAGCTTCTCCCTCCTCTTTGTGTAATATTAAAGTTGATTTTTGGTTTTTTGTTTAAAAATAAAACCTTAAATTCTCTCCAAGAGAGTAGGTATATTTGAAAGTTTGACAGTTTGTGTCAAAGTATATCGCACACTACAATGTTATTTTTTATCGATGTTTCTTCACTGCTTGCTGCATTATGTGCTCCTGTTAAAATTACAAAAACAAATATATTGTAAAGAATATTGTTGTGTGCCAGACAGAGAAAAGCGATCAACTTAGTTAGATATCTCTATCTGGCCAGAGTAGAAAGATGTCCAGCTAAAGGAAAATTTATTTACTAAAAATAAAATACATAAAGGCTATTTTCTTCTAAAAAATTCTAAATATCTTCAACCTTTAAGTTTAAATTTTATTATAAAATTAGAAAAATTCAAATATTATCAAAAAAAGGAGCTTTTAATTCAAGAAAATGTACTTTCCTTGATTTAAAAGCTAATTTTCTTATTTCTTTCGATTTTTTCTTCATTTCAGGAAACACAATTCTTACATGAGAGAAAAACTCGATAGAAATAAGAAAATCAGCTTTTAAATCAAGGAAAAGTACATTTCCTTGAATTAAAAGTTCGTTTTCTTAGCTGAGGACCACATAACGTCATCCCTCCTCTCCTCTTTGTGCAATACTAACCATTGTCTTGTTTTTTAAATTATTCACGCATATCAAAATACCAGGAGTAATTAATTCAATATTTCCGAACTCTTCTTATCAATCAAATCAATCATCTAAAATAATGTAAGCTTCTCCCTCCTCTTTGTGTAATATTAAAGTTGATTTTTGGTTTTTTGTTTAAAAATAAAACCTTAAATTCTCTCCAAGAGAGTAGGTATATTTGAAAGTTTGACAGTTTGTGTCAAAGTATATCGCACACTACAATGTTATTTTTTATCGATGTTTCTTCACTGCTTGCTGCATTATGTGCTCCTGTTAAAATTACAAAAACAAATATATTGTAAAGAATATTGTTGTGTGCCAGACAGAGAAAAGCGATCAACTTAGTTAGATATCTCTATCTGGCCAGAGTAGAAAGATGTCCAGCTAAAGGAAAATTTATTTACTAAAAATAAAATACATAAAGGCTATTTTCTTCTAAAAAATTCTAAATATCTTCAACCTTTAAGTTTAAATTTTATTATAAAATTAGAAAAATTCAAATATTATCAAAAAAAGGAGCTTTTAATTCAAGAAAATGTACTTTCCTTGATTTAAAAGCTAATTTTCTTATTTCTTTCGATTTTTTCTTCATTTCAGGAAACACAATTCTTACATGAGAGAAAAACTCGTTAGAAATAAGAAAATCAGCTTTTAAATCAAGGAAAAGTACATTTCCTTGAATTAAAAGTTCGTTTTCTTAGCTGAGAACCACATAACGTCATCCCTCCTCTCCTCTTTGTGCAATACTAACCATTGTCTTGTTTTTTAAATTATTCACGCATATCAAAATACCAGGAGTAATTAATTCAATATTTCCGAACTCTTCTTATCAATCAAATCAATCATCTAAAATAATGTAAGCTTCTCCCTCCTCTTTGTGTAATATTAAAGTTGATTTTTGGTTTTTTGTTTAAAAATAAAACCTTAAATTCTCTCCAAGAGATTAGGTATATTTGAAAGTTTGACAGTTTGTGTCAAAGTATATCGCACACTACAATGTTATTTTTTATCGATGTTTCTTCACTGCTTGCTGCATTATGTGCTCCTGTTAAAATTACAAAAACAAATATATTGTAAAGAATATTGTTGTGTGCCAGACAGAGAAAAGCGATCAACTTAGTTAGATATCTCTATCTGGCCAGAGTAGAAAGATGTCCAGCTAAAGGAAAATTTATTTACTAAAAATAAAATACATAAAGGCTATTTTCTTCTAAAAAATTCTAAATATCTTCAACCTTTAAGTTTAAATTTTATTATAAAATTAGAAAAATTCAAATATTATCAAAAAAAGGAGCTTTTAATTCAAGAAAATGTACTTTCCTTGATTTAAAAGCTAATTTTCTTATTTCTTTCGATTTTTTCTTCATTTCAGGAAACACAATTCTTACATGAGAGAAAAACTCGTTAGAAATAAGAAAATCAGCTTTTAAATCAAGGAAAAGTACATTTCCTTGAATTAATTGTTCGTTTTCTTAGCTGTTGACCACTTAACGTCATCCCTCCTCTCCTCTTTGTGCAATACTAACCATTGTCTTGTTTTTTAAATTATTCACGCATATCAAAATACCAGGAGTAATTAATTCAATATTTCCGAACTCTTCTTATCAATCAAATCAATCATCTAAAATAATGTAATCTTCTCCCTCCTCTTTGTGTAATATTAAAGTTGATTTTTGGTTTTTTGTTTAAAAATAAAACCTTAAATTCTCTCCAAGAGAGTAGGTATATTTGAAAGTTTGACAGTTTGTGTCAAAGTATATCGCACACTACAATGTTATTTTTTATCGATGTTTCTTCACTGCTTGCTGCATTATGTGCTCCTGTTAAAATTACAAAAACAAATATATTGTAAAGAATATTGTTGTGTGCCAGACAGAGAAAAGCGATCAACTTAGTTAGATATCTCTATCTGGCCAGAGTAGAAAGATGTCCAGCTAAAGGAAAATTTATTTACTAAAAATAAAATACATAAAGGCTATTTTCTTCTAAAAAATTCTAAATATCTACAACCTTTCAGTTTAAATTTTATTATAAAATTAGAAAAATTCAAATATTATCAAAAAAAGGAGCTTTTAATTCAAGAAAATGTACTTTCCTTGATTTAAAAGCTAATTTTCTTATTTCTTTCGATTTTTTCTTCATTTCAGGAAACACAATTCTTACATGAGAGAAAAACTCGATGGAAATAAGAAAATCAGCTTTTAAATCAAGGAAAAGTACATTTCCTTGAATTAAAAGTTCGTTTTCTTAGCTGTGGACCACATAACGTCATCCCTCCTCTCCTCTTTGTGCAATACTAAACATTGTCTTGTTTTTAAATTATTCACGCATATCAAAATACCAGGAGTAATTAATTCAATATTTCCGAACTCTTCTTATCAATCAAATCAATCATCTAAAATAATGTAATCTTCTCCCTCCTCTTTGTGTAATATTAAAGTTGATTTTTGGTTTTTTGTTTAAAAATAAAACCTTAAATTCTCTCCAAGAGAGTAGGTATATTTGAAAGTTTGACAGTTTGTGTAAAAGTATATCGCACACTACAATGTTATTTTTTATCGATGTTTCTTCACTGCTTGCTGCATTATGTGCTCCTGTTAAAATTACAAAAACAAATATATTGTAAAGAATATTGTTGTGTGCCAGACAGAGAAAAGCGATCAACTTAGTTAGATATCTCTATCTGGCCAGAGTAGAAAGATGTCCAGCTAAAGGAAAATTTATTTACTAAAAATAAAATACATAAAGGCTATTTTCTTCTAAAAAATTCTAAATATCTACAACCTTTCAGTTTAAATTTTATTATAAAATTAGAAAAATTCAAATATTATCAAAAAAAGGAGCTTTTAATTCAAGAAAATGTACTTTCCTTGATTTAAAAGCTAATTTTCTTATTTCTTTCGATTTTTTCTTCATTTCAGGAAACACAATTCTTACATGAGAGAAAAACTCGATAGAAATAAGAAAATCAGCTTTTAAATCAAGGAAAAGTACATTTCCTTGAATTAAAAGTTCGTTTTCTTAGCTGTGGACCACATAACGTCATCCCTCCTCTCCTCTTTGTGCAATACTAACCATTGTCTTGTTTTTTAAATTATTCACGCATTTGAAAATACCAGGAGTAATTAATTCAATATTTCCGAACTCTTCTTATCAATCAAATCAATCATCTAAAATAATGTAAGCTTCTCCCTCCTCTTTGTGTAATATTAAAGTTGATTTTTTTATTTTTTTTTTTTAAAACCAAACCTTAAATTCTCTCCAAGAGAGTACTATATTATTTGAAATTTTAACAGTTTGTGTAAAAGTATATCGCACACTACAATGTTATTTTTTATCGATGTTTCTTCACTGCTTGCTGCATTATGTGCTCCTGTTAAAATTACAAAAACAAATATATTGTAAAGAATATTGTTGTGTGCCAGACAGAGAAAAGCGATCAACTTAGTTAGATATCTCTATCTGGCCAGAGTAGAAAGATGTCCAGCTAAAGGAAAATTTATTTACTAAAAATAAAATACATAAAGGCTATTTTCTTCTAAAAAATTCTAAATATCTACAACCTTTCAGTTTAAATTTTATTATAAAATTAGAAAAATTCAAATATTATCAAAAAAAGGAGCTTTTAATTCAAGAAAATGTACTTTCCTTGATTTAAAAGCTAATTTTCTTATTTCTTTCGATTTTTTCTTCATTTCAGGAAACACAATTCTTACATGAGAGAAAAACTCGATAGAAATAAGAAAATCAGCTTTTAAATCAAGGAAAAGTACATTTCCTTGAATTAAAAGTTCGTTTTCTTAGCTGTGGACCACATAACGTCATCCCTCCTCTCCTCTTTGTGCAATACTAACCATTGTCTTGTTTTTTAAATTATTCACGCATATCAAAATACCAGGAGTAATTAATTCAATATTTCCGAACTCTTCTTATCAATCAAATCAATCATCTAAAATAATGTAAGCTTCTCCCTCCTCTTTGTGTAATATTAAAGTTGATTTTTGGTTTTTTGTTTAAAAATAAAACCTTAAATTCTCTCCAAGAGAGTAGGTATATTTGAAAGTTTGACAGTTTGTGTCAAAGTATATCGCACACTACAATGTTATTTTTTATCGATGTTTCTTCACTGCTTGCTGCATTATGTGCTCCTGTTAAAATTACAAAAACAAATATATTGTAAAGAATATTGTTGTGTGCCAGACAGAGAAAAGCGATCAACTTAGTTAGATATCTCTATCTGGCCAGAGTAGAAAGATGTCCAGCTAAAGGAAAATTTATTTACTAAAAATAAAATACATAAAGGCTATTTTCTTCTAAAAAATTCTAAATATCTTCAACCTTTAAGTTTAAATTTTATTATAAAATTAGAAAAATTCAAATATTATCAAAAAAAGGAGCTTTTAATTCAAGAAAATGTACTTTCCTTGATTTAAAAGCTAATTTTCTTATTTCTTTCGATTTTTTCTTCATTTCAGGAAACACAATTCTTACATGAGAGAAAAACTCGATAGAAATAAGAAAATCAGCTTTTAAATCAAGGAAAAGTACATTTCCTTGAATTAAAAGTTCGTTTTCTTAGCTGAGGACCACATAACGTCATCCCTCCTCTCCTCTTTGTGCAATACTAACCATTGTCTTGTTTTTTAAATTATTCACGCATATCAAAATACCAGGAGTAATTAATTCAATATTTCCGAACTCTTCTTATCAATCAAATCAATCATCTAAAATAATGTAAGCTTCTCCCTCCTCTTTGTGTAATATTAAAGTTGATTTTTGGTTTTTTGTTTAAAAATAAAACCTTAAATTCTCTCCAAGAGAGTAGGTATATTTGAAAGTTTGACAGTTTGTGTCAAAGTATATCGCACACTACAATGTTATTTTTTATCGATGTTTCTTCACTGCTTGCTGCATTATGTGCTCCTGTTAAAATTACAAAAACAAATATATTGTAAAGAATATTGTTGTGTGCCAGACAGAGAAAAGCGATCAACTTAGTTAGATATCTCTATCTGGCCAGAGTAGAAAGATGTCCAGCTAAAGGAAAATTTATTTACTAAAAATAAAATACATAAAGGCTATTTTCTTCTAAAAAATTCTAAATATCTACAACCTTTCAGTTTAAATTTTATTATAAAATTAGAAAAATTCAAATATTATCAAAAAAAGGAGCTTTTAATTCAAGAAAATGTACTTTCCTTGATTTAAAAGCTAATTTTCTTATTTCTTTCGATTTTTTCTTCATTTCAGGAAACACAATTCTTACATGAGAGAAAAACTCGTTAGAAATAAGAAAATCAGCTTTTAAATCAAGGAAAAGTACATTTCCTTGAATTAAAAGTTCGTTTTCTTAGCTGAGAACCACATAACGTCATCCCTCCTCTCCTCTTTGTGCAATACTAACCATTGTCTTGTTTTTTAAATTATTCACGCATATCAAAATACCAGGAGTAATTAATTCAATATTTCCGAACTCTTCTTATCAATCAAATCAATCATCTAAAATAATGTAAGCTTCTCCCTCCTCTTTGTGTAATATTAAAGTTGATTTTTGGTTTTTTGTTTAAAAATAAAACCTTAAATTCTCTCCAAGAGATTAGGTATATTTGAAAGTTTGACAGTTTGTGTCAAAGTATATCGCACACTACAATGTTATTTTTTATCGATGTTTCTTCACTGCTTGCTGCATTATGTGCTCCTGTTAAAATTACAAAAACAAATATATTGTAAAGAATATTGTTGTGTGCCAGACAGAGAAAAGCGATCAACTTAGTTAGATATCTCTATCTGGCCAGAGTAGAAAGATGTCCAGCTAAAGGAAAATTTATTTACTAAAAATAAAATACATAAAGGCTATTTTCTTCTAAAAAATTCTAAATATCTTCAACCTTTAAGTTTAAATTTTATTATAAAATTAGAAAAATTCAAATATTATCAAAAAAAGGAGCTTTTAATTCAAGAAAATGTACTTTCCTTGATTTAAAAGCTAATTTTCTTATTTCTTTCGATTTTTTCTTCATTTCAGGAAACACAATTCTTACATGAGAGAAAAACTCGTTAGAAATAAGAAAATCAGCTTTTAAATCAAGGAAAAGTACATTTCCTTGAATTAATTGTTCGTTTTCTTAGCTGTTGACCACTTAACGTCATCCCTCCTCTCCTCTTTGTGCAATACTAACCATTGTCTTGTTTTTTAAATTATTCACGCATATCAAAATACCAGGAGTAATTAATTCAATATTTCCGAACTCTTCTTATCAATCAAATCAATCATCTAAAATAATGTAATCTTCTCCCTCCTCTTTGTGTAATATTAAAGTTGATTTTTGGTTTTTTGTTTAAAAATAAAACCTTAAATTCTCTCCAAGAGAGTAGGTATATTTGAAAGTTTGACAGTTTGTGTCAAAGTATATCGCACACTACAATGTTATTTTTTATCGATGTTTCTTCACTGCTTGCTGCATTATGTGCTCCTGTTAAAATTACAAAAACAAATATATTGTAAAGAATATTGTTGTGTGCCAGACAGAGAAAAGCGATCAACTTAGTTAGATATCTCTATCTGGCCAGAGTAGAAAGATGTCCAGCTAAAGGAAAATTTATTTACTAAAAATAAAATACATAAAGGCTATTTTCTTCTAAAAAATTCTAAATATCTACAACCTTTCAGTTTAAATTTTATTATAAAATTAGAAAAATTCAAATATTATCAAAAAAAGGAGCTTTTAATTCAAGAAAATGTACTTTCCTTGATTTAAAAGCTAATTTTCTTATTTCTTTCGATTTTTTCTTCATTTCAGGAAACACAATTCTTACATGAGAGAAAAACTCGATAGAAATAAGAAAATCAGCTTTTAAATCAAGGAAAAGTACATTTCCTTGAATTAAAAGTTCGTTTTCTTAGCTGTGGACCACATAACGTCATCCCTCCTCTCCTCTTTGTGCAATACTAACCATTGTCTTGTTTTTTAAATTATTCACGCATTTGAAAATACCAGGAGTAATTAATTCAATATTTCCGAACTCTTCTTATCAATCAAATCAATCATCTAAAATAATGTAAGCTTCTCCCTCCTCTTTGTGTAATATTAAAGTTGATTTTTTTATTTTTTTTTTTTAAAACCAAACCTTAAATTCTCTCCAAGAGAGTACTATATTATTTGAAATTTTAACAGTTTGTGTAAAAGTATATCGCACACTACAATGTTATTTTTTATCGATGTTTCTTCACTGCTTGCTGCATTATGTGCTCCTGTTAAAATTACAAAAACAAATATATTGTAAAGAATATTGTTGTGTGCCAGACAGAGAAAAGCGATCAACTTAGTTAGATATCTCTATCTGGCCAGAGTAGAAAGATGTCCAGCTAAAGGAAAATTTATTTACTAAAAATAAAATACATAAAGGCTATTTTCTTCTAAAAAATTCTAAATATCTACAACCTTTCAGTTTAAATTTTATTATAAAATTAGAAAAATTCAAATATTATCAAAAAAAGGAGCTTTTAATTCAAGAAAATGTACTTTCCTTGATTTAAAAGCTAATTTTCTTATTTCTTTCGATTTTTTCTTCATTTCAGGAAACACAATTCTTACATGAGAGAAAAACTCGATAGAAATAAGAAAATCAGCTTTTAAATCAAGGAAAAGTACATTTCCTTGAATTAAAAGTTCGTTTTCTTAGCTGTGGACCACATAACGTCATCCCTCCTCTCCTCTTTGTGCAATACTAACCATTGTCTTGTTTTTTAAATTATTCACGCATTTGAAAATACCAGGAGTAATTAATTCAATATTTCCGAACTCTTCTTATCAATCAAATCAATCATCTAAAATAATGTAAGCTTCTCCCTCCTCTTTGTGTAATATTAAAGTTGATTTTTTTATTTTTTTTTTTTAAAACCAAACCTTAAATTCTCTCCAAGAGAGTACTATATTATTTGAAATTTTGACAGTTTGTGTAAAAGTATATCGCACACTACAATGTTATTTTTTATCGATGTTTCTTCACTGCTTGCTGCATTATGTGCTCCTGTTAAAATTACAAAAACAAATATATTGTAAAGAATATTGTTGTGTGCCAGACAGAGAAAAGCGATCAACTTAGTTAGATATCTCTATCTGGCCAGAGTAGAAAGATGTCCAGCTAAAGGAAAATTTATTTACTAAAAATAAAATACATAAAGGCTATTTTCTTCTAAAAAATTCTAAATATCTACAACCTTTCAGTTTAAATTTTATTATAAAATTAGAAAAATTCAAATATTATCAAAAAAAGGAGCTTTTAATTCAAGAAAATGTACTTTCCTTGATTTAAAAGCTAATTTTCTTATTTCTTTCGATTTTTTCTTCATTTCAGGAAACACAATTCTTACATGAGAGAAAAACTCGTTAGAAATAAGAAAATCAGCTTTTAAATCAAGGAAAAGTACATTTCCTTGAATTAAAAGTTCGTTTTCTTAGCTGTGGACCACATAACGTCATCCCTCCTCTCCTCTTTGTGCAATACTAACCATTGTCTTGTTTTTTAAATTATTCACGCATATCAAAATACCAGGAGTAATTAATTCAATATTTCCGAACTCTTCTTATCAATCAAATCAATCATCTAAAATAATGTAAGCTTCTCCCTCCTCTTTGTGTAATATTAAAGTTGATTTTTGGTTTTTTGTTTAAAAATAAAACCTTAAATTCTCTCCAAGAGAGTAGGTATATTTGAAAGTTTGACAGTTTGTGTCAAAGTATATCGCACACTACAATGTTATTTTTTATCGATGTTTCTTCACTGCTTGCTGCATTATGTGCTCCTGTTAAAATTACAAAAACAAATATATTGTAAAGAATATTGTTGTGTGCCAGACAGAGAAAAGCGATCAACTTAGTTAGATATCTCTATCTGGCCAGAGTAGAAAGATGTCCAGCTAAAGGAAAATTTATTTACTAAAAATAAAATACATAAAGGCTATTTTCTTCTAAAAAATTCTAAATATCTACAACCTTTCAGTTTAAATTTTATTATAAAATTAGAAAAATTCAAATATTATCAAAAAAAGGAGCTTTTAATTCAAGAAAATGTACTTTCCTTGATTTAAAAAATTAATGATTATTGATTTTAACGTTATCCCTCCTCTCCTCTTTCTGCAATACTAAACATTGTCTTGTTTTTTAAATTATTCACGCATATCAAAATACCAGGAGTAATTAATTCAATATTTCCGAACTCTTCTTATCAATCAAATCAATCATCTAAAATAATGTAAGCTTCTCCCTCCTCTTTGTGTAATATTAAAGTTGATTTTTGGTTTTTTGTTTAAAAATAAAACCTTAAATTCTCTCCAAGAGATTAGGTATATTTGAAAGTTTGACAGTTTGTGTCAAAGTATATCGCACACTACAATGTTATTTTTTATCGATGTTTCTTCACTGCTTGCTGCATTATGTGCTCCTGTTAAAATTACAAAAACAAATATATTGTAAAGAATATTGTTGTGTGCCAGACAGAGAAAAGCGATCAACTTAGTTAGATATCTCTATCTGGCCAGAGTAGAAAGATGTCCAGCTAAAGGAAAATTTATTTACTAAAAATAAAATACATAAAGGCTATTTTCTTCTAAAAAATTCTAAATATCTTCAACCTTTAAGTTTAAATTTTATTATAAAATTAGAAAAATTCAAATATTATCAAAAAAAGGAGCTTTTAATTCAAGAAAATGTACTTTCCTTGATTTAAAAGCTAATTTTCTTATTTCTTTCGATTTTTTCTTCATTTCAGGAAACACAATTCTTACATGAGAGAAAAACTCGTTAGAAATAAGAAAATCAGCTTTTAAATCAAGGAAAAGTACATTTCCTTGAATTAATTGTTCGTTTTCTTAGCTGTTGACCACTTAACGTCATCCCTCCTCTCCTCTTTGTGCAATACTAACCATTGTCTTGTTTTTTAAATTATTCACGCATATCAAAATACCAGGAGTAATTAATTCAATATTTCCGAACTCTTCTTATCAATCAAATCAATCATCTAAAATAATGTAATCTTCTCCCTCCTCTTTGTGTAATATTAAAGTTGATTTTTGGTTTTTTGTTTAAAAATAAAACCTTAAATTCTCTCCAAGAGAGTAGGTATATTTGAAAGTTTGACAGTTTGTGTCAAAGTATATCGCACACTACAATGTTATTTTTTATCGATGTTTCTTCACTGCTTGCTGCATTATGTGCTCCTGTTAAAATTACAAAAACAAATATATTGTAAAGAATATTGTTGTGTGCCAGACAGAGAAAAGCGATCAACTTAGTTAGATATCTCTATCTGGCCAGAGTAGAAAGATGTCCAGCTAAAGGAAAATTTATTTACTAAAAATAAAATACATAAAGGCTATTTTCTTCTAAAAAATTCTAAATATCTACAACCTTTCAGTTTAAATTTTATTATAAAATTAGAAAAATTCAAATATTATCAAAAAAAGGAGCTTTTAATTCAAGAAAATGTACTTTCCTTGATTTAAAAGCTAATTTTCTTATTTCTTTCGATTTTTTCTTCATTTCAGGAAACACAATTCTTACATGAGAGAAAAACTCGATGGAAATAAGAAAATCAGCTTTTAAATCAAGGAAAAGTACATTTCCTTGAATTAAAAGTTCGTTTTCTTAGCTGTGGACCACATAACGTCATCCCTCCTCTCCTCTTTGTGCAATACTAAACATTGTCTTGTTTTTAAATTATTCACGCATATCAAAATACCAGGAGTAATTAATTCAATATTTCCGAACTCTTCTTATCAATCAAATCAATCATCTAAAATAATGTAATCTTCTCCCTCCTCTTTGTGTAATATTAAAGTTGATTTTTGGTTTTTTGTTTAAAAATAAAACCTTAAATTCTCTCCAAGAGAGTAGGTATATTTGAAAGTTTGACAGTTTGTGTAAAAGTATATCGCACACTACAATGTTATTTTTTATCGATGTTTCTTCACTGCTTGCTGCATTATGTGCTCCTGTTAAAATTACAAAAACAAATATATTGTAAAGAATATTGTTGTGTGCCAGACAGAGAAAAGCGATCAACTTAGTTAGATATCTCTATCTGGCCAGAGTAGAAAGATGTCCAGCTAAAGGAAAATTTATTTACTAAAAATAAAATACATAAAGGCTATTTTCTTCTAAAAAATTCTAAATATCTACAACCTTTCAGTTTAAATTTTATTATAAAATTAGAAAAATTCAAATATTATCAAAAAAAAGAGCTTTTAATTCAAGAAAATGTACTTTCCTTGATTTAAAAGCTAATTTTCTTATTTCTTTCGATTTTTTCTTCATTTCAGGAAACACAATTCTTACATGAGAGAAAAACTCGATAGAAATAAGAAAATCAGCTTTTAAATCAAGGAAAAGTACATTTCCTTGAATTAAAAGTTCGTTTTCTTAGCTGTGGACCACATAACGTCATCCCTCCTCTCCTCTTTGTGCAATACTAACCATTGTCTTGTTTTTTAAATTATTCACGCATTTGAAAATACCAGGAGTAATTAATTCAATATTTCCGAACTCTTCTTATCAATCAAATCAATCATCTAAAATAATGTAAGCTTCTCCCTCCTCTTTGTGTAATATTAAAGTTGATTTTTTTATTTTTTTTTTTTAAAACCAAACCTTAAATTCTCTCCAAGAGAGTACTATATTATTTGAAATTTTAACAGTTTGTGTAAAAGTATATCGCACACTACAATGTTATTTTTTATCGATGTTTCTTCACTGCTTGCTGCATTATGTGCTCCTGTTAAAATTACAAAAACAAATATATTGTAAAGAATATTGTTGTGTGCCAGACAGAGAAAAGCGATCAACTTAGTTAGATATCTCTATCTGGCCAGAGTAGAAAGATGTCCAGCTAAAGGAAAATTTATTTACTAAAAATAAAATACATAAAGGCTATTTTCTTCTAAAAAATTCTAAATATCTACAACCTTTCAGTTTAAATTTTATTATAAAATTAGAAAAATTCAAATATTATCAAAAAAAGGAGCTTTTAATTCAAGAAAATGTACTTTCCTTGATTTAAAAGCTAATTTTCTTATTTCTTTCGATTTTTTCTTCATTTCAGGAAACACAATTCTTACATGAGAGAAAAGCTCAATAGAAATAAGAAAATCAGCTTTTAAATCAAGGAAAAGTACATTTCCTTGAATTAAAAGTTCGTTTTCTTAGCTGTGGACCACATAACGTCATCCCTCCTCTCCTCTTTGTGCAATACTAACCATTGTCTTGTTTTTTAAATTATTCACGCATTTGAAAATACCAGGAGTAATTAATTCAATATTTCCGAACTCTTCTTATCAATCAAATCAATCATCTAAAATAATGTAAGCTTCTCCCTCCTCTTTGTGTAATATTAAAGTTGATTTTTTTATTTTTTTTTTTTAAAACCAAACCTTAAATTCTCTCCAAGAGAGTACTATATTATTTGAAATTTTGACAGTTTGTGTAAAAGTATATCGCACACTACAATGTTATTTTTTATCGATGTTTCTTCACTGCTTGCTGCATTATGTGCTCCTGTTAAAATTACAAAAACAAATATATTGTAAAGAATATTGTTGTGTGCCAGACAGAGAAAAGCGATCAACTTAGTTAGATATCTCTATCTGGCCAGAGTAGAAAGATGTCCAGCTAAAGGAAAATTTATTTACTAAAAATAAAATACATAAAGGCTATTTTCTTCTAAAAAATTCTAAATATCTACAACCTTTCAGTTTAAATTTTATTATAAAATTAGAAAAATTCAAATATTATCAAAAAAAGGAGCTTTTAATTCAAGAAAATGTACTTTCCTTGATTTAAAAGCTAATTTTCTTATTTCTTTCGATTTTTTCTTCATTTCAGGAAACACAATTCTTACATGAGAGAAAAACTCGTTAGAAATAAGAAAATCAGCTTTTAAATCAAGGAAAAGTACATTTCCTTGAATTAAAAGTTCGTTTTCTTAGCTGTGGACCACATAACGTCATCCCTCCTCTCCTCTTTGTGCAATACTAACCATTGTCTTGTTTTTTAAATTATTCACGCATATCAAAATACCAGGAGTAATTAATTCAATATTTCCGAACTCTTCTTATCAATCAAATCAATCATCTAAAATAATGTAAGCTTCTCCCTCCTCTTTGTGTAATATTAAAGTTGATTTTTGGTTTTTTGTTTAAAAATAAAACCTTAAATTCTCTCCAAGAGAGTAGGTATATTTGAAAGTTTGACAGTTTGTGTAAAAGTATATCGCACACTACAATGTTATTTTTTATCGATGTTTCTTCACTGCTTGCTGCATTATGTGCTCCTGTTAAAATTACAAAAACAAATATATTGTAAAGAATATTGTTGTGTGCCAGACAGAGAAAAGCGATCAACTTAGTTAGATATCTCTATCTGGCCAGAGTAGAAAGATGTCCAGCTAAAGGAAAATTTATTTACTAAAAATAAAATACATAAAGGCTATTTTCTTCTAAAAAATTCTAAATATCTACAACCTTTCAGTTTAAATTTTATTATAAAATTAGAAAAATTCAAATATTATCAAAAAAAGGAGCTTTTAATTCAAGAAAATGTACTTTCCTTGATTTAAAAAATTAATGATTATTGATTTTAACGTTATCCCTCCTCTCCTCTTTCTGCAATACTAAACATTGTCTTGTTTTTTAAATTATTCACGCATATCAAAATACCAGGAGTAATTAATTCAATATTTCCGAACTCTTCTTATCAATCAAATCAATCATCTAAAATAATGTAAGCTTCTCCCTCCTCTTTGTGTAAGTATATCGCTGGTATCTATTTGGTTTTTTGTTTAAAAATAAAACCTTAAATTCTCTCCAAGAGAGTAGGTATATTTGAAAGTTTGACAGTTTGTGTCAAAGTATATCGCACACTACAATGTTATTTTTTATCGATGTTTCTTCACTGCTTGCTGCATTATGTGCTCCTGTTAAAATTACAAAAACAAATATATTGTAAAGAATATTGTTGTGTGCCAGACAGAGAAAAGCGATCAACTTAGTTAGATATCTCTATCTGGCCAGAGTAGAAAGATGTCCAGCTAAAGGAAAATTTATTTACTAAAAATAAAATACATAAAGGCTATTTTCTTCTAAAAAATTCTAAATATCTACAACCTTTCAGTTTAAATTTTATTATAAAATTAGAAAAATTCAAATATTATCAAAAAAAGGAGCTTTTAATTCAAGAAAATGTACTTTCCTTGATTTAAAAGCTAATTTTCTTATTTCTTTCGATTTTTTCTTCATTTCAGGAAACACAATTCTTACATGAGAGAAAAACTCGATAGAAATAAGAAAATCAGCTTTTAAATCAAGGAAAAGTACATTTCCTTGAATTAAAAGTTCGTTTTCTTAGCTGAGGACCACATAACGTCATCCCTCCTCTCCTCTTTGTGCAATACTAAACATTGTCTTGTTTTTTAAATTATTCACGCATATCAAAATACCAGGAGTAATTAATTCAATATTTCCGAACTCTTCTTATCAATCAAATCAATCATCTAAAATAATGTAAGCTTCTCCCTCCTCTTTGTGTAATATTAAAGTTGATTTTTGGTTTTTTGTTTAAAAATAAAACCTTAAATTCTCTCCAAGAGAGTAGGTATATTTGAAAGTTTGACAGTTTGTGTCAAAGTATATCGCACACTACAATGTTATTTTTTATCGATGTTTCTTCACTGCTTGCTGCATTATGTGCTCCTGTTAAAATTACAAAAACAAATATATTGTAAAGAATATTGTTGTGTGCCAGACAGAGAAAAGCGATCAACTTAGTTAGATATCTCTATCTGGCCAGAGTAGAAAGATGTCCAGCTAAAGGAAAATTTATTTACTAAAAATAAAATACATAAAGGCTATTTTCTTCTAAAAAATTCTAAATATCTACAACCTTTCAGTTTAAATTTTATTATAAAATTAGAAAAATTCAAATATTATCAAAAAAAGGAGCTTTTAATTCAAGAAAATGTACTTTCCTTGATTTAAAAGCTAATTTTCTTATTTCTTTCGATTTTTTCTTCATTTCAGGAAACACAATTCTTACATGAGAGAAAAACTCGATAGAAATAAGAAAATCAGCTTTTAAATCAAGGAAAAGTACATTTCCTTGAATTAAAAGTTCGTTTTCTTAGCTGAGGACCACATAACGTCATCCCTCCTCTCCTCTTTGTGCAATACTAAACATTGTCTTGTTTTTTAAATTATTCACGCATTTGAAAATACCAGGAGTAATTAATTCAATATTTCCGAACTCTTCTTATCAATCAAATCAATCATCTAAAATAATGTAAGCTTCTCCCTCCTCTTTGTGTAATATTAAAGTTGATTTTTTTATTTTTTTTTTTAAAAACCAAACCTTAAATTCTCTCCAAGAGAGTACTATATTATTTGAAATTTTGACAGTTTGTGTAAAAGTATATCGCACACTACAATGTTATTTTTTATCGATGTTTCTTCACTGCTTGCTGCATTATGTGCTCCTGTTAAAATTACAAAAACAAATATATTGTAAAGAATATTGTTGTGTGCCAGACAGAGAAAAGCGATCAACTTAGTTAGATATCTCTATCTGGCCAGAGTAGAAAGATGTCCAGCTAAAGGAAAATTTATTTACTAAAAATAAAATACATAAAGGCTATTTTCTTCTAAAAAATTCTAAATATCTTCAACCTTTAAGTTTAAATTTTATTATAAAATTAGAAAAATTCAAATATTATCAAAAAAAGGAGCTTTTAATTCAAGAAAATGTACTTTCCTTGATTTAAAAGCTAATTTTCTTATTTCTTTCGATTTTTTCTTCATTTCAGGAAACACAATTCTTACATGAGAGAAAAACTCGATAGAAATAAGAAAATCAGCTTTTAAATCAAGGAAAAGTACATTTCCTTGAATTAAAAGTTCGTTTTCTTAGCTGTGGACCACATAACGTCATCCCTCCTCTCCTCTTTGTGCAATACTAACCATTGTCTTGTTTTTTAAATTATTCACGCATTTGAAAATACCAGGAGTAATTAATTCAATATTTCCGAACTCTTCTTATCAATCAAATCAATCATCTAAAATAATGTAAGCTTCTCCCTCCTCTTTGTGTAATATTAAAGTTGATTTTTTTATTTTTTTTTTTAAAAACCAAACCTTAAATTCTCTCCAAGAGAGTACTATATTATTTGAAATTTTGACAGTTTGTGTAAAAGTATATCGCACACTACAATGTTATTTTTTATCGATGTTTCTTCACTGCTTGCTGCATTATGTGCTCCTGTTAAAATTACAAAAACAAATATATTGTAAAGAATATTGTTGTGTGCCAGACAGAGAAAAGCGATCAACTTAGTTAGATATCTCTATCTGGCCAGAGTAGAAAGATGTCCAGCTAAAGGAAAATTTATTTACTAAAAATAAAATACATAAAGGCTATTTTCTTCTAAAAAATTCTAAATATCTACAACCTTTCAGTTTAAATTTTATTATAAAATTAGAAAAATTCAAATATTATCAAAAAAAGGAGCTTTTAATTCAAGAAAATGTACTTTCCTTGATTTAAAAGCTAATTTTCTTATTTCTTTCGATTTTTTCTTCATTTCAGGAAACACAATTCTTACATGAGAGAAAAACTCGATAGAAATAAGAAAATCAGCTTTTAAATCAAGGAAAAGTACATTTCCTTGAATTAAAAGTTCGTTTTCTTAGCTGAGGACCACATAACGTCATCCCTCCTCTCCTCTTTGTGCAATACTAAACATTGTCTTGTTTTTTAAATTATTCACGCATTTGAAAATACCAGGAGTAATTAATTCAATATTTCCGAACTCTTCTTATCAATCAAATCAATCATCTAAAATAATGTAAGCTTCTCCCTCCTCTTTGTGTAATATTAAAGTTGATTTTTTTATTTTTTTTTTTAAAAACCAAACCTTAAATTCTCTCCAAGAGAGTACTATATTATTTGAAATTTTGACAGTTTGTGTAAAAGTATATCGCACACTACAATGTTATTTTTTATCGATGTTTCTTCACTGCTTGCTGCATTATGTGCTCCTGTTAAAATTACAAAAACAAATATATTGTAAAGAATATTGTTGTGTGCCAGACAGAGAAAAGCGATCAACTTAGTTAGATATCTCTATCTGGCCAGAGTAGAAAGATGTCCAGCTAAAGGAAAATTTATTTACTAAAAATAAAATACATAAAGGCTATTTTCTTCTAAAAAATTCTAAATATCTTCAACCTTTAAGTTTAAATTTTATTATAAAATTAGAAAAATTCAAATATTATCAAAAAAAGGAGCTTTTAATTCAAGAAAATGTACTTTCCTTGATTTAAAAGCTAATTTTCTTATTTCTTTCGATTTTTCTTCATTTCAGGAAACACAATTCTTACATGAGAGAAAAACTCGATAGAAATAAGAAAATCAGCTTTTAAATCAAGGAAAAGTACATTTCCTTGAATTAAAAGTTCGTTTTCTTAGCTGTGGACCACATAACGTCATCCCTCCTCTCCTCTTTGTGCAATACTAACCATTGTCTTGTTTTTTAAATTATTCACGCATTTGAAAATACCAGGAGTAATTAATTCAATATTTCCGAACTCTTCTTATCAATCAAATCAATCATCTAAAATAATGTAAGCTTCTCCCTCCTCTTTGTGTAATATTAAAGTTGATTTTTGGTTTTTGGTTTAAAAATAAAACCTTAAATTCTCTCCAAGAGAGTAGGTATATTTGAAAGTTTGACAGTTTGTGTCAAAGTATATCGCACACTACAATGTTATTTTTTATCGATGTTTCTTCACTGCTTGCTGCATTATGTGCTCCTGTTAAAATTACAAAAACAAATATATTGTAAAGAATATTGTTGTGTGCCAGACAGAGAAAAGCGATCAACTTAGTTAGATATCTCTATCTGGCCAGAATAGAAAGATGTCCAGCTAAAGGAAAATTTATTTACTAAAAATAAAATACATAAAGGCTATTTTCTTCTAAAAAATTCTAAATATCTTCAACCTTTAAGTTTAAATTTTATTATAAAATTAGAAAAATTCAAATATTATCAAAAAAAGGAGCTTTTAATTCAAGAAAATGTACTTTCCTTGATTTAAAAGCTAATTTTCTTATTTCTTTCGATTTTTTCTTCATTTCAGGAAACACAATTCTTACATGAGAGAAAAACTCGATAGAAATAAGAAAATCAGCTTTTAAATCAAGGAAAAGTACATTTCCTTGAATTAAAAGTTCGTTTTCTTAGCTGAGGACCACATAACGTCATCCCTCCTCTCCTCTTTGTGCAATACTAAACATTGTCTTGTTTTTTAAATTATTCACGCATTTGAAAATACCAGGAGTAATTAATTCAATATTTCCGAACTCTTCTTATCAATCAAATCAATCATCTAAAATAATGTAAGCTTCTCCCTCCTCTTTGTGTAATATTAAAGTTGATTTTTTTATTTTTTTTTTTAAAAACCAAACCTTAAATTCTCTCCAAGAGAGTACTATATTATTTGAAATTTTGACAGTTTGTGTAAAAGTATATCGCACACTACAATGTTATTTTTTATCGATGTTTCTTCACTGCTTGCTGCATTATGTGCTCCTGTTAAAATTACAAAAACAAATATATTGTAAAGAATATTGTTGTGTGCCAGACAGAGAAAAGCGATCAACTTAGTTAGATATCTCTATCTGGCCAGAGTAGAAAGATGTCCAGCTAAAGGAAAATTTATTTACTAAAAATAAAATACATAAAGGCTATTTTCTTCTAAAAAATTCTAAATATCTTCAACCTTTAAGTTTAAATTTTATTATAAAATTAGAAAAATTCAAATATTATCAAAAAAAGGAGCTTTTAATTCAAGAAAATGTACTTTCCTTGATTTCATTTCAGGAAACACAATTCTTACATGAGAGAAAAACTCGATAGAAATAAGAAAATCAGCTTTTAAATCAAGGAAAAGTACATTTCCTTGAATTAAAAGTTCGTTTTCTTAGCTGTGGACCACATAACGTCATCCCTCCTCTCCTCTTTGTGCAATACTAAACATTGTCTTGTTTTTTAAATTATTCACGCATTTGAAAATACCAGGAGTAATTAATTCAATATTTCCGAACTCTTCTTATCAATCAAATCAATCATCTAAAATAATGTAAGCTTCTCCCTCCTCTTTGTGTAATATTAAAGTTGATTTTTGGTTTTTTGTTTAAAAATAAAACCTTAAATTCTCTCCAAGAGAGTAGGTATATTTGAAAGTTTGACAGTTTGTGTAAAAGTATATCGCACACTACAATGTTATTTTTTATCGATGTTTCTTCACTGCTTGCTGCATTATGTGCTCCTGTTAAAATTACAAAAACAAATATATTGTAAAGAATATTGTTGTGTGCCAGACAGAGAAAAGCGATCAACTTAGTTAGATATCTCTATCTGGCCAGAGTAGAAAGATGTCCAGCTAAAGGAAAATTTATTTACTAAAAATAAAATACATAAAGGCAATTTTCTTCTAAAAAATTCTAAATATCTTCAACCTTTAAGTTTAAATTTTATTATAAAATTAGAAAAATTCAAATATTATCAAAAAAAGGAGCTTTTAATTCAAGAAAATGTACTTTCCTTGATTTAAAAGCTAATTTTCTTATTTCTTTCGATTTTTTCTTCATTTCAGGAAACACAATTCTTACATGAGAGAAAAACTCGATAGAAATAAGAAAATCAGCTTTTAAATCAAGGAAAAGTACATTTCCTTGAATTAAAAGTTCGTTTTCTTAGCTGTGGACCACATAACGTCATCCCTCCTCTCCTCTTTGTGCAATACTAAACATTGTCTTGTTTTTTAAATTATTCACGCATTTGAAAATACCAGGAGTAATTAATTCAATATTTCCGAACTCTTCTTATCAATCAAATCAATCATCTAAAATAATGTAAGCTTCTCCCTCCTCTTTGTGTAATATTAAAGTTGATTTTTTTATTTTTTTTTTAAAAACCAAACCTTAAATTCTCTCCAAGAGAGTACTATATTATTTGAAATTTTGACAGTTTGTGTAAAAGTATATCGCACACTACAATGTTATTTTTTATCGATGTTTCTTCACTGCTTGCTGCATTATGTGCTCCTGTTAAAATTACAAAAACAAATATATTGTAAAGAATATTGTTGTGTGCCAGACAGAGAAAAGCGATCAACTTAGTTAGATATCTCTATCTGGCCAGAGTAGAAAGATGTCCAGCTAAAGGAAAATTTATTTACTAAAAATAAAATACATAAAGGCTATTTTCTTCTAAAAAATTCTAAATATCTTCAACCTTTAAGTTTAAATTTTATTATAAAATTAGAAAAATTCAAATATTATCAAAAAAAGGAGCTTTTAATTCAAGAAAATGTACTTTCCTTGATTTAAAAGCTAATTTTCTTATTTCTTTCGATTTTTTCTTCATTTCAGGAAACACAATTCTTACATGAGAGAAAAACTCGATAGAAATAAGAAAATCAGCTTTTAAATCAAGGAAAAGTACATTTCCTTGAATTAAAAGTTCGTTTTCTTAGCTGTGGACCACATAACGTCATCCCTCCTCTCCTCTTTGTGCAATACTAAACATTGTCTTGTTTTTTAAATTATTCACGCATTTGAAAATACCAGGAGTAATTAATTCAATATTTCCGAACTCTTCTTATCAATCAAATCAATCATCTAAAATAATGTAAGCTTCTCCCTCCTCTTTGTGTAATATTAAAGTTGATTTTTTTATTTTTTTTTTTAAAAACCAAACCTTAAATTCTCTCCAAGAGAGTACTATATTATTTGAAATTTTGACAGTTTGTGTTAAAGTATATCGCACACTACAATGTTATTTTTTATCGATGTTTCTTCACTGCTTGCTGCATTATGTGCTCCTGTTAAAATTACAAAAACAAATATATTGTAAAGAATATTGTTGTGTGCCAGACAGAGAAAAGCGATCAACTTAGTTAGATATCTCTATCTGGCCAGAGTAGAAAGATGTCCAGCTAAAGGAAAATTTATTTACTAAAAATAAAATACATAAAGGCAATTTTCTTCTAAAAAATTCTAAATATCTTCAACCTTTAAGTTTAAATTTTATTATAAAATTAGAAAAATTCAAATATTATCAAAAAAAGGAGCTTTTAATTCAAGAAAATGTACTTTCCTTGATTTAAAAGCTAATTTTCTTATTTCTTTCGATTTTTTCTTCATTTCAGGAAACACAATTCTTACATGAGAGAAAAACTCGATAGAAATAAGAAAATCAGCTTTTAAATCAAGGAAAAGTACATTTCCTTGAATTAAAAATTCGTTTTCTTAGCTGTGGACCACATAACGTCATCCCTCCTCTCCTCTTTGTGCAATACTAAACATTGTCTTGTTTTTTAAATTATTCACGCATTTGAAAATACCAGGAGTAATTAATTCAATATTTCCGAACTCTTCTTATCAATCAAATCAATCATCTAAAATAATGTAAGCTTCTCCCTCCTCTTTGTGTAATATTAAAGTTGATTTTTTTATTTTTTTTTTTAAAAACCAAACCTTAAATTCTCTCCAAGAGAGTACTATATTATTTGAAATTTTGACAGTTTGTGTAAAAGTATATCGCACACTACAATGTTATTTTTTATCGATGTTTCTTCACTGCTTGCTGCATTATGTGCTCCTGTTAAAATTACAAAAACAAATATATTGTAAAGAATATTGTTGTGTGCCAGACAGAGAAAAGCGATCAACTTAGTTAGATATCTCTATCTGGCCAGAGTAGAAAGATGTCCAGCTAAAGGAAAATTTATTTACTAAAAATAAAATACATAAAGGCAATTTTCTTCTAAAAAATTCTAAATATCTTCAACCTTTAAGTTTAAATTTTATTATAAAATTAGAAAAATTCAAATATTATCAAAAAAAGGAGCTTTTAATTCAAGAAAATGTACTTTCCTTGATTTAAAAGCTAATTTTCTTATTTCTTTCGATTTTTTCTTCATTTCAGGAAACACAATTCTTACATGAGAGAAAAACTCGATAGAAATAAGAAAATCAGCTTTTAAATCAAGGAAAAGTACATTTCCTTGAATTAAAAGTTCGTTTTCTTAGCTGTGGACCACATAACGTCATCCCTCCTCTCCTCTTTGTGCAATACTAAACATTGTCTTGTTTTTTAAATTATTCACGCATTTGAAAATACCAGGAGTAATTAATTCAATATTTCCGAACTCTTCTTATCAATCAAATCAATCATCTAAAATAATGTAAGCTTCTCCCTCCTCTTTGTGTAATATTAAAGTTGATTTTTTTATTTTTTTTTTTAAAAACCAAACCTTAAATTCTCTCCAAGAGAGTACTATATTATTTGAAATTTTGACAGTTTGTGTTAAAGTATATCGCACACTACAATGTTATTTTTTATCGATGTTTCTTCACTGCTTGCTGCATTATGTGCTCCTGTTAAAATTACAAAAACAAATATATTGTAAAGAATATTGTTGTGTGCCAGACAGAGAAAAGCGATCAACTTAGTTAGATATCTCTATCTGGCCAGAGTAGAAAGATGTCCAGCTAAAGGAAAATTTATTTACTAAAAATAAAATACATAAAGGCAATTTTCTTCTAAAAAATTCTAAATATCTTCAACCTTTAAGTTTAAATTTTATTATAAAATTAGAAAAATTCAAATATTATCAAAAAAAGGAGCTTTTAATTCAAGAAAATGTACTTTCCTTGATTTAAAAGCTAATTTTCTTATTTCTTTCGATTTTTTCTTCATTTCAGGAAACACAATTCTTACATGAGAGAAAAACTCGATAGAAATAAGAAAATCAGCTTTTAAATCAAGGAAAAGTACATTTCCTTGAATTAAAAGTTCGTTTTCTTAGCTGAGGACCACATAACGTCATCCCTCCTCTCCTCTTTGTGCAATACTAACCATTGTCTTGTTTTTTAAATTATTCACGCATATCAAAATACCAGGAGTAATTAATTCAATATTTCCGAACTCTTCTTATCAATCAAATCAATCATCTAAAATAATGTAAGCTTCTCCCTCCTCTTTGTGTAATATTAAAGTTGATTTTTGGTTTTTTGTTTAAAAATAAAACCTTAAATTCTCTCCAAGAGAGTAGGTATATTTGAAAGTTTGACAGTTTGTGTAAAAGTATATCGCACAATACAATGTTATTTTTTATCGATGTTTCTTCACTGCTTGCTGCATTATGTGCTCCTGTTAAAATTACAAAAACAAATATATTGTAAAGAATATTGTTGTGTGCCAGACAGAGAAAAGCGATCAACTTAGTTAGATATCTCTATCTGGCCAGAGTAGAAAGATGTCCAGCTAAAGGAAAATTTATTTACTAAAAATAAAATACATAAAGGCTATTTTCTTCTAAAAAATTCTAAATATCTTCAACCTTTAAGTTTAAATTTTATTATAAAATTAGAAAAATTCAAATATTATCAAAAAAAGGAGCTTTTAATTCAAGAAAATGTACTTTCCTTGATTTAAAAGCTAATTTTCTTATTTCTTTCGATTTTTTCTTCATTTCAGGAAACACAATTCTTACATGAGAGAAAAACTCGATAGAAATAAGAAAATCAGCTTTTAAATCAAGGAAAAGTACATTTCCTTGAATTAAAAGTTCGTTTTCTTAGCTGAGGACCACATAACGTCATCCCTCCTCTCCTCTTTGTGCAATACTAAACATTGTCTTGTTTTTTAAATTATTCACGCATTTGAAAATACCAGGAGTAATTAATTCAATATTTCCGAACTCTTCTTATCAATCAAATCAATCATCTAAAATAATGTAAGCTTCTCCCTCCTCTTTGTGTAATATTAAAGTTGATTTTTGGTTTTTGGTTTAAAAATAAAACCTTAAATTCTCTCCAAGAGAGTAGGTATATTTGAAAGTTTGACAGTTTGTGTCAAAGTATATCGCACACTACAATGTTATTTTTTATCGATGTTTCTTCACTGCTTGCTGCATTATGTGCTCCTGTTAAAATTACAAAAACAAATATATTGTAAAGAATATTGTTGTGTGCCAGACAGAGAAAAGCGATCAACTTAGTTAGATATCTCTATCTGGCCAGAGTAGAAAGATGTCCAGCTAAAGGAAAATTTATTTACTAAAAATAAAATACATAAAGGCTATTTTCTTCTAAAAAATTCTAAATATCTTCAACCTTTAAGTTTAAATTTTATTATAAAATTAGAAAAATTCAAATATTATCAAAAAAAGGAGCTTTTAATTCAAGAAAATGTACTTTCCTTGATTTAAAAGCTAATTTTCTTATTTCTTTCGATTTTTTCTTCATTTCAGGAAACACAATTCTTACATGAGAGAAAAACTCGATAGAAATAAGAAAATCAGCTTTTAAATCAAGGAAAAGTACATTTCCTTGAATTAAAAGTTCGTTTTCTTAGCTGAGGACCACATAACGTCATCCCTCCTCTCCTCTTTGTGCAATACTAACCATTGTCTTGTTTTTTAAATTATTCACGCATATCAAAATACCAGGAGTAATTAATTCAATATTTCCGAACTCTTCTTATCAATCAAATCAATCATCTAAAATAATGTAAGCTTCTCCCTCCTCTTTGTGTAATATTAAAGTTGATTTTTGGTTTTTTGTTTAAAAATAAAACCTTAAATTCTCTCCAAGAGAGTAGGTATATTTGAAAGTTTGACAGTTTGTGTAAAAGTATATCGCACAATACAATGTTATTTTTTATCGATGTTTCTTCACTGCTTGCTGCATTATGTGCTCCTGTTAAAATTACAAAAACAAATATATTGTAAAGAATATTGTTGTGTGCCAGACAGAGAAAAGCGATCAACTTAGTTAGATATCTCTATCTGGCCAGAGTAGAAAGATGTCCAGCTAAAGGAAAATTTATTTACTAAAAATAAAATACATAAAGGCTATTTTCTTCTAAAAAATTCTAAATATCTTCAACCTTTAAGTTTAAATTTTATTATAAAATTAGAAAAATTCAAATATTATCAAAAAAAGGAGCTTTTAATTCAAGAAAATGTACTTTCCTTGATTTAAAAGCTAATTTTCTTATTTCTTTCGATTTTTTCTTCATTTCAGGAAACACAATTCTTACATGAGAGAAAAACTCGATAGAAATAAGAAAATCAGCTTTTAAATCAAGGAAAAGTACATTTCCTTGAATTAAAAGTTCGTTTTCTTAGCTGAGGACCACATAACGTCATCCCTCCTCTCCTCTTTGTGCAATACTAAACATTGTCTTGTTTTTTAAATTATTCACGCATATCAAAATACCAGGAGTAATTAATTCAATATTTCCGAACTCTTCTTATCAATCAAATCAATCATCTAAAATAATGTAAGCTTCTCCCTCCTCTTTGTGTAATATTAAAGTTGATTTTTTTATTTTTTTTTTTAAAAACCAAACCTTAAATTCTCTCCAAGAGAGTACTATATTATTTGAAATTTTGACAGTTTGTGTAAAAGTATATCGCACACTACAATGTTATTTTTTATCGATGTTTCTTCACTGCTTGCTGCATTATGTGCTCCTGTTAAAATTACAAAAACAAATATATTGTAAAGAATATTGTTGTGTGCCAGACAGAGAAAAGCGATCAACTTAGTTAGATATCTCTATCTGGCCAGAGTAGAAAGATGTCCAGCTAAAGGAAAATTTATTTACTAAAAATAAAATACATAAAGGCTATTTTCTTCTAAAAAATTCTAAATATCTTCAACCTTTAAGTTTAAATTTTATTATAAAATTAGAAAAATTCAAATATTATCAAAAAAAGGAGCTTTTAATTCAAGAAAATGTACTTTCCTTGATTTAAAAGCTAATTTTCTTATTTCTTTCGATTTTTTCTTCATTTCAGGAAACACAATTCTTACATGAGAGAAAAACTCGATAGAAATAAGAAAATCAGCTTTTAAATCAAGGAAAAGTACATTTCCTTGAATTAAAAGTTCGTTTTCTTAGCTGAGGACCACATAACGTCATCCCTCCTCTCCTCTTTGTGCAATACTAAACATTGTCTTGTTTTTTAAATTATTCACGCATTTGAAAATACCAGGAGTAATTAATTCAATATTTCCGAACTCTTCTTATCAATCAAATCAATCATCTAAAATAATGTAAGCTTCTCCCTCCTCTTTGTGTAATATTAAAGTTGATTTTTTTATTTTTTTTTTTAAAAACCAAACCTTAAATTCTCTCCAAGAGAGTACTATATTATTTGAAATTTTGACAGTTTGTGTAAAAGTATATCGCACACTACAATGTTATTTTTTATCGATGTTTCTTCACTGCTTGCTGCATTATGTGCTCCTGTTAAAATTACAAAAACAAATATATTGTAAAGAATATTGTTGTGTGCCAGACAGAGAAAAGCGATCAACTTAGTTAGATATCTCTATCTGGCCAGAGTAGAAAGATGTCCAGCTAAAGGAAAATTTATTTACTAAAAATAAAATACATAAAGGCTATTTTCTTCTAAAAAATTCTAAATATCTACAACCTTTCAGTTTAAATTTTATTATAAAATTAGAAAAATTCAAATATTATCAAAAAAAGGAGCTTTTAATTCAAGAAAATGTACTTTCCTTGATTTAAAAGCTAATTTTCTTATTTCTTTCGATTTTTTCTTCATTTCAGGAAACACAATTCTTACATGAGAGAAAAACTCGATAGAAATAAGAAAATCAGCTTTTAAATCAAGGAAAAGTACATTTCCTTGAATTAAAAGTTCGTTTTCTTAGCTGTTGACCACATAACGTCATCCCTCCTCTCCTCTTTGTGCAATACTAACCATTGTCTTGTTTTTTAAATTATTCACGCATATCAAAATACCAGGAGTAATTAATTCAATATTTCCGAACTCTTCTTATCAATCAAATCAATCATCTAAAATAATGTAAGCTTCTCCCTCCTCTTTGTGTAATATTAAAGTTGATTTTTGGTTTTTGGTTTAAAAATAAAACCTTAAATTCTCTCCAAGAGAGTAGGTATATTTGAAAGTTTGACAGTTTGTGTCAAAGTATATCGCACACTACAATGTTATTTTTTATCGATGTTTCTTCACTGCTTGCTGCATTATGTGCTCCTGTTAAAATTACAAAAACAAATATATTGTAAAGAATATTGTTGTGTGCCAGACAGAGAAAAGCGATCAACTTAGTTAGATATCTCTATCTGGCCAGAGTAGAAAGATGTCCAGCTAAAGGAAAATTTATTTACTAAAAATAAAATACATAAAGGCTATTTTCTTCTAAAAAATTCTAAATATCTACAACCTTTCAGTTTAAATTTTATTATAAAATTAGAAAAATTCAAATATTATCAAAAAAAGGAGCTTTTAATTCAAGAAAATGTACTTTCCTTGATTTAAAAGCTAATTTTCTTATTTCTTTCGATTTTTTCTTCATTTCAGGAAACACAATTCTTACATGAGAGAAAAACTCGATAGAAATAAGAAAATCAGCTTTTAAATCAAGGAAAAGTACATTTCCTTGAATTAAAAGTTCGTTTTCTTAGCTGTTGACCACATAACGTCATCCCTCCTCTCCTCTTTGTGCAATACTAACCATTGTCTTGTTTTTTAAATTATTCACGCATATCAAAATACCAGGAGTAATTAATTCAATATTTCCGAACTCTTCTTATCAATCAAATCAATCATCTAAAATAATGTAAGCTTCTCCCTCCTCTTTGTGTAATATTAAAGTTGATTTTTGGTTTTTGGTTTAAAAATAAAACCTTAAATTCTCTCCAAGAGAGTAGGTATATTTGAAAGTTTGACAGTTTGTGTCAAAGTATATCGCACACTACAATGTTATTTTTTATCGATGTTTCTTCACTGCTTGCTGCATTATGTGCTCCTGTTAAAATTACAAAAACAAATATATTGTAAAGAATATTGTTGTGTGCCAGACAGAGAAAAGCGATCAACTTAGTTAGATATCTCTATCTGGCCAGAGTAGAAAGATGTCCAGCTAAAGGAAAATTTATTTACTAAAAATAAAATACATAAAGGCTATTTTCTTCTAAAAAATTCTAAATATCTTCAACCTTTAAGTTTAAATTTTATTATAAAATTAGAAAAATTCAAATATTATCAAAAAAAGGAGCTTTTAATTCAAGAAAATGTACTTTCCTTGATTTAAAAGCTAATTTTCTTATTTCTTTCGATTTTTTCTTCATTTCAGGAAACACAATTCTTACATGAGAGAAAAACTCGATAGAAATAAGAAAATCAGCTTTTAAATCAAGGAAAAGTACATTTCCTTGAATTAAAAGTTCGTTTTCTTAGCTGAGGACCACATAACGTCATCCCTCCTCTCCTCTTTGTGCAATACTAACCATTGTCTTGTTTTTTAAATTATTCACGCATATCAAAATACCAGGAGTAATTAATTCAATATTTCCGAACTCTTCTTATCAATCAAATCAATCATCTAAAATAATGTAAGCTTCTCCCTCCTCTTTGTGTAATATTAAAGTTGATTTTTGGTTTTTTGTTTAAAAATAAAACCTTAAATTCTCTCCAAGAGAGTAGGTATATTTGAAAGTTTGACAGTTTGTGTAAAAGTATATCGCACAATACAATGTTATTTTTTATCGATGTTTCTTCACTGCTTGCTGCATTATGTGCTCCTGTTAAAATTACAAAAACAAATATATTGTAAAGAATATTGTTGTGTGCCAGACAGAGAAAAGCGATCAACTTAGTTAGATATCTCTATCTGGCCAGAGTAGAAAGATGTCCAGCTAAAGGAAAATTTATTTACTAAAAATAAAATACATAAAGGCTATTTTCTTCTAAAAAATTCTAAATATCTTCAACCTTTAAGTTTAAATTTTATTATAAAATTAGAAAAATTCAAATATTATCAAAAAAAGGAGCTTTTAATTCAAGAAAATGTACTTTCCTTGATTTAAAAGCTAATTTTCTTATTTCTTTCGATTTTTTCTTCATTTCAGGAAACACAATTCTTACATGAGAGAAAAACTCGATAGAAATAAGAAAATCAGCTTTTAAATCAAGGAAAAGTACATTTCCTTGAATTAAAAGTTCGTTTTCTTAGCTGAGGACCACATAACGTCATCCCTCCTCTCCTCTTTGTGCAATACTAAACATTGTCTTGTTTTTTAAATTATTCACGCATTTGAAAATACCAGGAGTAATTAATTCAATATTTCCGAACTCTTCTTATCAATCAAATCAATCATCTAAAATAATGTAAGCTTCTCCCTCCTCTTTGTGTAATATTAAAGTTGATTTTTTTATTTTTTTTTTTAAAAACCAAACCTTAAATTCTCTCCAAGAGAGTACTATATTATTTGAAATTTTGACAGTTTGTGTAAAAGTATATCGCACACTACAATGTTATTTTTTATCGATGTTTCTTCACTGCTTGCTGCATTATGTGCTCCTGTTAAAATTACAAAAACAAATATATTGTAAAGAATATTGTTGTGTGCCAGACAGAGAAAAGCGATCAACTTAGTTAGATATCTCTATCTGGCCAGAGTAGAAAGATGTCCAGCTAAAGGAAAATTTATTTACTAAAAATAAAATACATAAAGGCTATTTTCTTCTAAAAAATTCTAAATATCTACAACCTTTCAGTTTAAATTTTATTATAAAATTAGAAAAATTCAAATATTATCAAAAAAAGGAGCTTTTAATTCAAGAAAATGTACTTTCCTTGATTTAAAAGCTAATTTTCTTATTTCTTTCGATTTTTTCTTCATTTCAGGAAACACAATTCTTACATGAGAGAAAAACTCGATAGAAATAAGAAAATCAGCTTTTAAATCAAGGAAAAGTACATTTCCTTGAATTAAAAGTTCGTTTTCTTAGCTGTTGACCACATAACGTCATCCCTCCTCTCCTCTTTGTGCAATACTAACCATTGTCTTGTTTTTTAAATTATTCACGCATATCAAAATACCAGGAGTAATTAATTCAATATTTCCGAACTCTTCTTATCAATCAAATCAATCATCTAAAATAATGTAAGCTTCTCCCTCCTCTTTGTGTAATATTAAAGTTGATTTTTGGTTTTTTGTTTAAAAATAAAACCTTAAATTCTCTCCAAGAGAGTAGGTATATTTGAAAGTTTGACAGTTTGTGTCAAAGTATATCGCACACTACAATGTTATTTTTTATCGATGTTTCTTCACTGCTTGCTGCATTATGTGCTCCTGTTAAAATTACAAAAACAAATATATTGTAAAGAATATTGTTGTGTGCCAGACAGAGAAAAGCGATCAACTTAGTTAGATATCTCTATCTGGCCAGAGTAGAAAGATGTCCAGCTAAAGGAAAATTTATTTACTAAAAATAAAATACATAAAGGCTATTTTCTTCTAAAAAATTCTAAATATCTACAACCTTTCAGTTTAAATTTTATTATAAAATTAGAAAAATTCAAATATTATCAAAAAAAGGAGCTTTTAATTCAAGAAAATGTACTTTCCTTGATTTAAAAGCTAATTTTCTTATTTCTTTCGATTTTTTCTTCATTTCAGGAAACACAATTCTTACATGAGAGAAAAACTCGATAGAAATAAGAAAATCAGCTTTTAAATCAAGGAAAAGTACATTTCCTTGAATTAAAAGTTCGTTTTCTTAGCGAGGACCACATAACGTCATCCCTCCTCTCCTCTTTGTGCAATACTAAACATTGTCTTGTTTTTTAAATTATTCACGCATTTGAAAATATCAGGAGTAATTAATTCAATATTTCCGAACTCTTCTTATCAATCAAATCAATCATCTAAAATAATGTAAGCTTCTCCCTCCTCTTTGTGTGATATTAAAGTTGATTTTTTTATTTTTTTTTTTAAAAACCAAACCTTAAATTCTCTAAGAGAGTACTATATTATTTGAAATTTTGACAGTTTGTGTAAAAGTATATCGCACACTACAATGTTATTTTTTATCGATGTTTCTTCACTGCTTGCTGCATTATGTGCTCCTGTTAAAATTACAAAAACAAATATATTGTAAAGAATATTGTTGTGTGCCAGACAGAGAAAAGCGATCAACTTAGTTAGATATCTCTATCTGGCCAGAGTAGAAAGATGTCCAGCTAAAGGAAAATTTATTTACTAAAAATAAAATACATAAAGGCTATTTTCTTCTAAAAAATTCTAAATATCTACAACCTTTCAGTTTAAATTTTATTATAAAATTAGAAAAATTCAAATATTATCAAAAAAAGGAGCTTTTAATTCAAGAAAATGTACTTTCCTTGATTTAAAAGCTAATTTTCTTATTTCTTTCGATTTTTTCTTCATTTCAGGAAACACAATTCTTACATGAGAGAAAAACTCGATAGAAATAAGAAAATCAGCTTTTAAATCAAGGAAAAGTACATTTCCTTGAATTAAAAGTTCGTTTTCTTAGCTGTTGACCACATAACGTCATCCCTCCTCTCCTCTTTGTGCAATACTAACCATTGTCTTGTTTTTTAAATTATTCACGCATATCAAAATACCAGGAGTAATTAATTCAATATTTCCGAACTCTTCTTATCAATCAAATCAATCATCTAAAATAATGTAAGCTTCTCCCTCCTCTTTGTGTAATATTAAAGTTGATTTTTGGTTTTTTGTTTAAAAATAAAACCTTAAATTCTCTCCAAGAGAGTAGGTATATTTGAAAGTTTGACAGTTTGTGTCAAAGTATATCGCACACTACAATGTTATTTTTTATCGATGTTTCTTCACTGCTTGCTGCATTATGTGCTCCTGTTAAAATTACAAAAACAAATATATTGTAAAGAATATTGTTGTGTGCCAGACAGAGAAAAGCGATCAACTTAGTTAGATATCTCTATCTGGCCAGAGTAGAAAGATGTCCAGCTAAAGGAAAATTTATTTACTAAAAATAAAATACATAAAGGCTATTTTCTTCTAAAAAATTCTAAATATCTACAACCTTTCAGTTTAAATTTTATTATAAAATTAGAAAAATTCAAATATTATCAAAAAAAGGAGCTTTTAATTCAAGAAAATGTACTTTCCTTGATTTAAAAGCTAATTTTCTTATTTCTTTCGATTTTTTCTTCATTTCAGGAAACACAATTCTTACATGAGAGAAAAACTCGATAGAAATAAGAAAATCAGCTTTTAAATCAAGGAAAAGTACATTTCCTTGAATTAAAAGTTCGTTTTCTTAGCGAGGACCACATAACGTCATCCCTCCTCTCCTCTTTGTGCAATACTAAACATTGTCTTGTTTTTTAAATTATTCACGCATTTGAAAATATCAGGAGTAATTAATTCAATATTTCCGAACTCTTCTTATCAATCAAATCAATCATCTAAAATAATGTAAGCTTCTCCCTCCTCTTTGTGTAATATTAAAGTTGATTTTTGGTTTTTTGTTTAAAAATAAAACCTTAAATTCTCTAAGAGAGTACTATATTATTTGAAATTTTGACAGTTTGTGTAAAAGTATATCGCACACTACAATGTTATTTTTTATCGATGTTTCTTCACTGCTTGCTGCATTATGTGCTCCTGTTAAAATTACAAAAACAAATATATTGTAAAAAAATATTGTTTTGTGCCAGATAGAGAAAAGCGGTCAACTTAGTTAGATATCTCTTCGGCCCAGAGTAAAAAGATGTCCAGCTCAAGGAAAATTAATTTACTAAAAATTTGTGGGAATCATTGGAATTCGTGGCAGCAAAACATTTTCGGCTCGGAATTTGCCATTCAAAATGGTGGCATCGATAATGTTTTTCATCAATTTTTTAATGATCAATCGCGTGCCATTGCACAGCCGTGGTATCGATTCAAATTCCGAAGTAAAATAACCGGAGATCCAACTTTCAGTCGTAGAAGGTGTGGTGGCATGCCTGGCAAATCCAGTGAGTTCAAAAACTCTGTTGGATAATTTACAGCTTCGTTGGCATCGCAAACTGTATCGATCGATTTGTATGATACCAAGTCGCCTAGCAACGACTGCTGTATCTTTTTCAGCAACTTTTCCATCGCCGATATCTAACAATTGGTTCGAGAATGTGTCAGCGGATGGATCTTGTAACATTTTGACGCGCATGTTTATTTGTATAGCTGAACTTTTTCAACATTACGCCACAGTGGCGATGATTTCAAGGAAGCGTTGATCTCATCAGCGTACGTTGAACGTGGAAGGGCGGGAAGTGTTTGTCTGAAATCACCTGAAAGGAATAACAGAGTGCCGCCGAATAGTTTGTCGTTGTGCTTTATATCTTTGAGTGTTCTGTTCAACGCCTCCAGAGAATGTTTGTGTGCCATAGTGCATTCATCCCAGATGATAATTTTGCATTGTTTCAGCACTGTGGCCTTGGAGGATTGTTTTTTTATGTTGGTTATTTTGAATATTCAGTGGAAGCTTAAATGCTGAATGAGCTGTTCTGCCTCCATCCAATAAAGTTGCCGCAATGCCAGATGATGCAACGGCCAATGCGATGCCATTATTTGATCGTATTTCGGCGAGAATTAGCGAAATGAGAAATGTTTTGCCAGTTCCACCGGGTGCATCCAAAAAAAAGAATCCACCTTGTCCCGCCGAAACAGCCAGCATAATGCGATCGTAAATGATTTTTTGTTCATAAGTCAGTAGTGGGACATTGCGAGTAACAATCGCTGCCATTTCTGCAGTATCGTACTGTAGTTCACGATTCATTTCCGTGTACATTAAATTAGATGCACTTCGATTTGGCGAAGTCATACCGAGCAAATAACTGAGTGGTAAATTGGCAATGAAAACGCAAAGATTCTCGATAGCAATCAATGCTTCATTGTAGATAGCGTCGCTGAATGTAATCGTTAAATCGTTGCACCGTATAAGAATTCGATGCAATATATCGTCAGTCATTGAACATTTGTGCTTATCCCACAACGTATCTGCTCGTCCCGGGAAACATGTAGTCAACATTATAGCGAATAGTAGACGAATTTGTGTTGGCAGTAAGCATATCGTCGCAGTGATTGTCGTCTTCGAGCAAGCCGAGTGCAAGGCATGCATCTTTATATGTTGGATACTGTTGTCCATTCACTTTGCGTATATCTTGAAATGACAATGGGCCGGTGACATTAACAAACAACAGTCGCAGATGGAAGCACTCAATCTGTCTTGGAGTGACCGTATATACTCGGCCCAAAGTTTTTGATTTGAATAGGCCGGGGCACTCACCAATTGGTGTGCCTTGCTTGCGCGGCATCCATTTTTTTGTTTGATTCCATGTGAAATAGCGTGGTACTTCGGAATAGAGTAGTGTTCGTGCAAAGGCACCGAAAGTATCCGCACGATTACACAATTCGAAAAATTCCGTGAGTGTAGTTTTTGGTGGATTTATGGCACGCTCAATTGCTGTCTCGTTTGTGAAAAATACGCGCTGGCCGTTTTCAAGATGTACGGCTAAATGTATTATAACTGCTGGGTCCCGTTCATGAATTTGAAAACCAAAGATACGCCAGACAGCTTCATTGGAGCTGATGTATCGGCCAATTTGGTAGCGCATTATTTCGTCGTTGTCATTCAATCGAGAAGCATTCACATCGGTATTTTGAATTTGAAACACAGCCATATCACTGCCTATATTCACATACTTGCAATTGTATTTGATGCTCTTCACTGAACTGCAGATCTCAACATTAATATGAGCATTGAATGTTTTGCTTAGCAGAGGCGAATATGGTACCACCCAACGATTGTCAATGTCAATGTCTGCGTTGTTGATATTTGGCGTAAATGACTGTCCGTCATTATCAGTATTTCTTCGAAGATATATTGGATATCCGTCGACATTTGTGATTGTGTCGTTGGTGAAATCTTTAGGAAAACGCTTTGTACATTTTCCATCTGCCATGCAAGGCGATAAACGATTCAGATCACCGCATGGGCCATGAATCATGTTTGTGGTAACAATATCGAACAGTAGTTGATCAGTAGATGGATCTGGAATTTCCGCGGAAATTACACTATCGATTTCCTCAGGGCGTATTTTGTCGACTAACCAAATCAAAAAGTGTGCATGAGGTAAGCCTCGCTTTTGCCATTTAACCGAGTACATCCAGCAACGCGTGGGACCGAATACGTGTAATTTGGTAATGAAGCTCATTAAAGGCTTCAATTTTTGTTTGAATACACGTGCTGTAATGTCATGACGATGTATTGCATTTTGGCCTGGCAATAGTAAAGATGTAATCTCCTGCCACTTTGGATTACATGTAAACGTGGTAAATAAACACGGTCGTCCGTACTCGCGCACGAAAGTCATAGCATCCTGTATGTATTCTTGCATATGACGTGGACTGCCTACGTACGATGATGGTAGAATGATAGAGTTACCAATTTCGGCGATGTCGGTGTCACTCATGATAGCGTCTCGCAAGTGAATGTATTCTTCCGCACGCAGCTTCTGTTGATTATGAATTGTTGGCACAGCTCATGACATCGCAGAATGACGTTGTCCTGACCGCGTCGAATCATCATACGATACGCGTAAAAATCCATCGAGCTCACTTTCTTGTTTGTTTCGGCTCCTGTAACAACATATTCATAAATATTAATTCCAAATGAGTAATGATATTCCTAATGAATGAATTACCTGTGGCGGGATCTCGTTGTTTAATGTTTATGCAATATCCGTCTTGTCCCTTCCAGAAAATTAGCGGATATTGGAGAGCGTCGTATGAACGGTGTGTGTCGGCGATGAACTCCAGATTATTGGTTCTTCTTCGAATCACGATTTCTCGTGTCGATGTGCAGTCGCCAATCATGATTCCAGCAACGTCGTCAACAACAGGCGCATTGAATCTACGCACGTGCTCTCCAGCTGGTGTTTTATCAGGATTTATGACAATAGCGTTATTGTCACTTTGCAATTCGTGCATGTGTGATTTGAACATTTTCAATAGTTCATTGTGCTCATTCAATAGGGCGTCCAGTTCGCCGACGATGCGCCTGGCATTAGGCGAATTAAGGTTATTGTAGCCGCAACGTGCATCCACACGATTGATGTCCTCACCGCCCATGAAGTAGATTTGTAAAAATTTATGTGGTTCGTTTGGCATTGGCAGCAATGAGCCTACTTTGTGGTACACTTGGCCTTTGATTTTGAACGTTGAATTGAATTTTTGACCATTTGCCGCAGCATTATGAACTATTTCTGTTGCTCCGAACGAAGTCATTTGAAAGCAGGAATTGAATGTGCGAATGGACTTAAGGAACAGGTTTGAATCTGGATCCGTGCCGATGAGCAAGCCGTTCAATGGTTCTGGTGGTGTCTTAATTTTTGGTTGTTGCACTTTTCTTGATGCGCAACACATCCCGGCTGACTCATGTTTGAATTTGAGCGCATGACAATGGAGACATTCTTTGTCCATAGCACCAATCAGCACTTTCGGATGAGTGGAATATTGAATATCTGGCTCGTACTCAAATTCGAGACGAAGGAATGAAGCGGATGTAAATGCTCGATGTACTTGTTGGCGTTGTCGGTCATTTGCTCTGCGTGTGTTAACTACGAACCGGCGCGCTTGTCTCCGTTCCAATTGTCGTTGTTGGATTTGTTCGTTTGTTCTTTCTGCTCTATTATTTCGCATGTTTGTTACTTTATTCGTTCGACGACCCAAATGGGCCCATTTGCGTCTTGCTGGCATTGTTAAATATAATACACACACACAAATAGACAAAATTGTTGTACTTACTGATGAAAAACGGTTGTGGCAAGTGCCAGCTATGGTTTTAAATTTCTCCTTACTCAAACTTGGTTGTGTTTGTTTTTAATTGATTTTATTTGTAATGATACGAAAATAATTCCAAATATAAAATGATCAGCAAAAAAATGTATTTTAATCAGTTTAGCTTAAGTATGTATAAATGAAATTAGGTAATTGCATATTTATTTGAATATCGTATTGATTGTATATAACCAGAATTTATGTATGTATATAAAATAGATAAATAACAATAAATAAATTTATATAAATGTAATGGAAATGTAACTTATGTATATAGTATGATGGGAGGGGGATAAATTAGCGAAAATAAAAAAATTTGCATTATTTGGGAGATGAAAAAAAAAAAGGTCAGTTCAGTGATAGATAGGCGATAAAAAAAAAAAAAAGACAAGAAATTGTATCAACAAAATTGTGGTTGATAAAAATCAATTTTTAATAAGATTAATTATAAAACATAAATATAATAATATTTGTTAAAGACAAAAAAAAAAATATAATCAAATTAAAATAATAATTGGAGAATTTAATAAATTAAAAATTCCAATAATAAACCGCAACTAATAATATCGCAACAAAAAGCTATACAACAAACATATCGGAATACCGTATAAATCGTGAGAACATAATATTCACGAATAATAAGATGAAATCTGACAAAGCGTCGTAAGATGGCCGTATGCAGCTTTGAAAATTAAAATTTTGGATTTTGGAATCATCGCTTCGTAAATCGGATCCGCAACATTAATTAAGGTTCTTTTATATTTAATAATTTAAGTTTAGTTCTAAGTTCTTGGTAAATGGGTTTTAGATTTATTAAAATTTAATTTAAGCTCTTTAAAACTTTTGTATTTTTTCTATGACCAGGAATTTTGTGTTTGAATTTTTTTGTTAATAAATCTTGGTTCATAATTTAAGAAATTAAATCGAAGTGTTCAATTATTTTTATTTTTTTTGGAATTATTTTCTTGTGGTGCATTTTTTTTTGTTCTTTCGATAATCTATTGAAAAACATGAGTGAATAGTTTATCTTAATATTTCATTGGTGATGATGTGCAGTGTATGAGCAAGCAGTGATTCAAATATGTTTTTTCTTCTAATCTTTAATTGAACAGCAATATCTAGCTCTCTCGTAGTCCCAGAGAAGAACCCCCCCAACACGACTGTAAATTAGCCGGCTGAAAAATGCTGTCTGGGGTAGCTGCGAGGGAGTCTGCAGCAGGCTTCTGGTGTATTATTTTAATGTATTCAGAAGACTGTTACACGGTATACCGATAATGTAATTTATTGTTTTAGTATTTACCTTTCTGCAATCATAAAACACGTTATATTTCTTATAAATTAAAATAAATCGAACAAAATTTTGCACGCACTGCGTTGTGATACATAACAAATGCAGAATGAAAAGTCAAAACGATGCAACGCTTTTCGTGAATGACTTGGCATATGAGTCGCTCAGAAGCCAATGCGGTTAAGTCCATTTTTTGAAATTTTCTGATTATTGTAAATTTTAATTGAATAAATAATATTCTTCTTAGTTATTAAAGGATTTACTGGTTGATCGTGTTTTCTAGGTCAGACAGCCCTTTTTTTATAGCTTCTGAATATGTGGTATAATAATTTCAAATTATTATAGTTTCAAAACATTAATATTCTCAATTTTTGTTTTCTGGACTTAACCGCATTGGCTTCTGACCGACTCATATGTGGATGAAAAAGTTCGATGAGGCTGACGCAGCGCCTACTGCCATACAACAACATAAATTATTTCGTTATGTTTGAAATACGAACTACAGTTAAATTATTTGGATATTGTTCAGACAAAAATAATAAAATCGCGATTAAAAAATGGGAGAGTGGGGTAGGAGGGTGAAAATTTGGGGTTATAGGTATTTTTTGATGCCAAATCAAAAAAAAAAATACGAAAAAAATTTTTGTTAGATATATAAAAAAAAATTGGGGATAAGGGGGACACCCTAATCACCTAGCGGTATGAAATATACTTTACGACTTATTCTCATACCTACCAAATATACATAAAAAATTTCATAAAAATCGGTCGAGCCGTTTCGGAGTAGTGCGACCACAAACACCGTGACACGAGATTTTTATATATTAGATTAGAAAAATTCAAATATTATCAAAAAAAGGAGCTTTTAATTCAAGAAAATGTACTTTCCTTGATTTAAAAGCTAATTTTCTCATTTCTTTCGATTTTTTCTTCATTTCAGGAAACACAATTCTTACATGAGAGAAAAACTCGATAGAAATAAGAAAATCAGCTTTTAAATCAAGGAAAAGTACATTTCCTTGAATTAAAAGTTCGTTTTCTTAGCTGAGGACCACATAACGTCATCCCTCGTCTCCTCTTTGTGCAATACTAAACATTGTCTTGTTTTTTAAATTATTCACGCATTTGAAAATACCAGGAGTAATTAATTCAATATTTCCGAACTCTTCTTATCAATCAAATCAATCATCTAAAATAATGTAAGCTTCTCCCTCCTCTTTGTGTAATATTAAAGTTGATTTTTTTATTTTTTTTTTTAAAACCAAACCTTAAATTCTCTCCAAGAGAGTACTATATTATTTGAAATTTTGACAGTTTGTGTAAAAGTATATCGCACACTACAATGTTATTTTTTATCGATGTTTCTTCACTGCTTGCTGCATTATGTGCTCCTGTTCAAAATACAAAAACAAATATATTGTAAAAAAATATTGTTGTGTGCCAGACAGAGAAAAGCGGTCAACTTAGTTAGATATCTCTATCTGGCCAGAGTAGAAAGATGTCCAGCTCAAGGAAAATTTATTTACTAAAAATAAAATACATAAAAGGCCATTTTCTTCTAAAAAATTCTAAATATCTATGTTACTTTCTTTCTATTGTATTTAATTATTGTATTAAATAATTATTGTATTTAAATAATTATTGTATTTTTAATTATTGTATTTACTTTCTTTCTTTGTTTTAATAAGTTAAACACGGATTCGTAAGCTTCACTTTCTTTATTTTTCAATTTCAGTGAGTGGTGCTACAAATTATCGTATTTTTCCTTCTTCCAATTCAATTTCAAAACAAATCTCAATTATATACACCACGTTCGTTTCACGTTGTTTTTTCACCCCGAATCCTTTGTTCATTTTCCTTTTTTCTCCATATTGTTGTTTGGGTAATAATGAACACGCCATCTATTATTCATCTCCACAACATCGTCCCCCTCTGTATGATGAAGCAATTCGTCATACATCCTTTTCGTTCTTATTCAGGTCCAAAACTGCGATCTTGGTAACCGGTCTAGTATACGTTACCCCTCCGACTTTCACGCTCGCCTGATGAACCTGTCCGTCCCTTGCTACAATCACCTCTTCGACTATACCCATCGGCCAGGAGTTTCTTGGATTATTTTCGTCCGCAATCAGAACAACGCTACCGATTTTAATTGGATCCACCTTCTCGTACCATTTTGTGCGTCTTGTGGGTGCATATTGCCGTACCCACCGCTTCCAAAAATGATCTGCTACTTGCTGGAAAATTTTCCACTGTTTACGAAGCAGCATTACTCGATCGTCAAATTTGCCAGCGGGCTTGACCCCACTCGATGAACCAAGTAAAAAATGGTTTGGTGTTATAGCTTCTGGCGACTCTGGATCAATGGGTATATAGGTGAGTGGTCGCGAGTTTACGATGTTTGCAACTTCCAGCAAACAGGTGCGTAGTAGTTCATCGGAGGGTGTTCTCGTAGGGAAAACACATAGTAGGTTTGTTTTTACGGACCTTATTAGTCGTTCCCATGCTCCGCCCATATGTGGAGCGCTTGGCGGGTTGAAACACCATTTAATGTCCATAAACTTGTCCTTAATTTTGTCATCACTGATTTCAGATAAAGCCTTGCTTAATTCATTTTTGATCCATGGAAATTAGTCCCATTGTCGGCGTGCACCTCTCTTGGCGTTCCTCTTATCGATAGGAAATTCCTAAACACCATTATGAATGAGTCGGTTGTTAAACTGTGTGCAACCTCAACATGCATAGCGCGTGTCGTCATACAAGTAAACAGTGCACCATATCTTTTCTCCTGGCGTCGTCCAATGGCCACCGTCATTGGACCGAAAAAATCTACACCCACAAAGGTGAACGGGCGAGTAAACGTTTCTAGTCGAGATGGTGGTAACCCCGCCATCTCTGGCGGATTTGGTTTGGCAGCCTCATTTCTACACTTCTGGCAGGAGCTGCGTATTGTTTTTAAAAACTCTCGTAAACGAGGAATGAAAAACTTTTGACGTACTTCGTTGATCACTATTTCATGATTTTTATGGAGATACTTCTGATGATAATGTTCGACTAGTCGATGCGCAATTGAGTTTTTCTTTCCGAGTATAATTGGTCGTTTTTGGTATTCAGTCACATTTGGTAATGCATCGATTCTGCCTCGGATTCTCAATACCTTATCTTCATCCAGATACGGAGACAGCTGATGAAGTTTGCTGTTAGATGTCACATTCCCTCGTGGGTTTGTAAATAAGTATATAATCTCGTTCTTATAATCGTCCCACTGTGCTTTACGTATAATTTCGATTTCTGATTTTTTAATTTCATTGCACAATAGTGTACCACCGACTTTTTCGGTCTTCCTGATGCATGCTGTCAATTATTCCTTTCTCTATGTACATATGCATTTACTCGGTATCAATTTATTCCAATTGGAATACTTGTTGATTGATACTATTACATGCGGCTTCAGATTCTCGATATTTACGATCATAGTATGTATTCTTAGTTCTTCAATAGTTGGGGTTCGATTGTTGAACGATTTGCCTGACCATTCAGTTTCATCTTTATATAGAAAGGTTGGTCCTTGAAACCAAGGCGCCTCACTTGACATATCCGGCAGATTTGACCATTTTGTCGCCTTATCTGCGATATTTAGATGTGTTGGTATCCACCTCCACTGTTTGACGGACGATTCTTCTAAAATCATGCCAATGCGTGCCGAGACAAACGGCTTATAGTTAAGAGGGTCGCTGTTTATCCACTTTAGAACAGTGGCCGAATCGCTCCAGTAGTTGGGTTCTCCGAACTTAAATCTATGCCCTTCCTTGATATGTTTGGCGAAATTCAGGCCCAGTACTGCAGCTAGTAGCTCCAAACGAGGAATGCTGATAGGATGAAGTGGGGCGACCTTTGTCTTCTATTCTAATATATGCTACGGTAGAGTACGCTCTTTCACTGGCATCGCAAAATAAGTGTAATTGTATTAATGGAACCTCATCGTTTGACAGTTTTAGAGAGTAGCAGCGGTTGATTCGTAGGTGCTGCAGCTTCTCCAACTGACTTACCCATCGCATCCATTTTTCGTACGGTCTGTTACCAATTTGTTCGTCCCAATCGGTTCCTGCCCTCCAGATTTCTTGGAGTAAAATTTTTAAGTATATTAGAAAGAACGAGAGTAGTCCATGTGGATTGTACACACTCATTAAAATAGCCAGAACTTCTCTCTTAGCTGGTCTCTTCGAACCGTTGAAAAGATCCACACTGAATCTACTTAGATTTACCCGATATTGGAATGAATCCGAGTTAGGGTTCCACCAAATACCCAAAACTTTCTCCAACCTTCCTGTATCATCAATGTCCATGTTGACTCCCGTTGAAAGAACAGTCTCACCTAGTTCACGCATCACAAACTGCGAATTGGATGTCCAGGCACGTATTTCAAATCCAGCCTGTTCGTGCACTAATTTCACTTGCTTGCTAACATTCGCGGCCTCCTCACTATTGGTAAAACTGTCCAGGAAATCATCGACATAATGATTATCGATGATACCTCTGACGGCGCGTGGATAGTTCTCCTCAAACATACGTGCATTTGTATTCTTAACAAATTGTGCCATTACTGGTGAGCATGCGGCGCCGAACGTCATGACATTCATCATATATTGGTGAGGATTATCCCTGTCCTTATCATTTGGCCATAGGAATCTTTGCGCATTTCTATCTTCGGGTCTTATCGTCACCTGATGAAACATTTCTTTAATATCAGCACAAACTGCCACACAGCCCTCCCGAAACTGGTATTGAATGGCAAGAAGTGATGTCAGCATATCAGGTCCTTTCAACAAAAAAACAACGAGCGAGTTCACTCTCAACTCGCAAAATATTTATGTGAAAACTTTTTTGTATAAATATCTATTAAATCATTTCAAGCCATTTCGATAAGGCTCAGAAACCCCTCTATAAAGACGGATGTGTTCGCTCAGTATTTAAACTATAAGTTACATTTTTGGTTTAAAAAGTCAAGTTACTCTACTATTTTGAATTTGGAGGACGAACCTTACTAACATCAATTGAGATTGAGCAAATTACAGTTCTGTTAAGTTAATCAACTAAACCTGCCATGTTTGCTTTCAAATATTCCATTATTCATACACAGCAATCTTGTCCAAGATTCCATAATAATAAATAATGGGTACGACAAACTCGCTGAACAAAGATACATCGCATCGCTTTATCACTGATCAGTTTAAAATAAATTAAATACAGCGGATCTATTTGGGCGTACTGTTGGTCGTAAAATTATTGCAATTGGAAAAACAGTAGCGCGAAGCCCCCCATAACCAAACTCACGAACAGCATGAGCTTTACTAAGAAGAAACATACCGAACCAATTAAACAATTTTAAAATTATTATTTTATTATGTATCAATGAATATGTACAATTTTCACAGCTAGCTATTTCCATTTAATTATTTTACACTACACAAGCATAATTTGTGGTCTTTTTGCTCGTATGTAATTTTCATTTTCAAAAACACTTGCTGCTGCGGCCATATATAGCAGATATTTTCACAACAAAATTAATTAAAGTAGGCGATTTTTTTTTGTATTCGGCTCACGATGTTTTTGAAATGCCGGATGATGTTGTATATTGCGTGTGTATGCGTAGATTTTGCATTGATTTTGCGTTTTATTTATTTTTTGTTCTTGTCGATATTCACACATACCTGCAATATTTTTTGTTCGGCACTTTTATTTCCGTAACCCGAGTTCTATACAATTTTTTACTTACTCCTGCCGCTAAAGATGTTTTCACATCAAAAATCATTTAGTGAGACCCCGCTAACTTTTGCAGCGGCATCCCACACCAAGCGTAACTTGTCTGGTTTGTTATGGTTACTTACAGCGAACACCGGCGAAAACCACGTCCGTGAGGTAGGACGTAGTTCAGTTCCCTCCAGCTTTCGCGCGTAACCCATGTGAACATAATGCCTTGAATTCCTTGAAACCATCATCCTTGCTCATTTTCTTCTCTAAACCTCGAAGCCGTTGCACTGCCATGTCGTAGGTATTCGGAAATTCGAACTCGCTATTCTTCCATAGCATGTCTAGTTCGTACCTGTTGCCTTTCTTGAAAATAGTACTTTCCATAATTTCGATAGCTCTTTTTTCTTCTCTTGACAACGATTTACATGGTAGACTTGTTCCCAAATTTTCAAGCGCAAAATACCGTTTAACTTCCTGATGGAGGTAATCATCTTTATCTTCGTAATGGTGTACACTTGTTCTTATAATCTCCTTTTCGCCATACAAAGGTCCACAAACGACCCATCCTAGTTTTGTTAGTGCCGCAACGGGTTGGTTATAGTCTCCTGCAATTAATTTATGGGTTGCAATCAAGTACGATTGGTCAAGACCAATAAGAATCTTTGGTTTTACTTCGACGTAGTTATTAAATGGTACGGTTTTAAGATACGGATATCTTACAGATATTTGCTCTTTTACTAATGTTTGCGATGGCAAATTCTGCTCTTTCACCGTACGTACTCCGCACATTTTATATTTTTGCTTGTCTGCCCCAGAGATTGAAATATTTAGGTATTTCGAATTCTCTTCAATTCTCGAATTATTTGCAGTCCACTTTATGTGCAGATCACTAGTTGGGCCCTCAAGCCCCAACTCATCTGCTATATCGTCGTCAAGTAGTGTCCCGGATGAGCCGTCATCCAGGAAAGCATAAGTATCGATTGACTTGCCTCCGTTGTGTAGTGTTATTGGTACAATCCTAAAGTATATTTCTTTTCGTACTCTGTGTGCCAGGTTTGTAAGTTTGGAAGGCGAGGAATGGCTCTGTTGCCCCTCATTGTTTAGCATATCCTTCTTCTTATGCAATAGTTTGTGATGCCACCTTTCACATCCATCTGTCCCACATTTCTTTGGTGTAGGACACTTCCATCCCTGGTGAGCTTTTAAACAAATGCGACATAGTTTATGTTCCTCTATGACATCCCATCGTTTCTTAATTGACCATTCATTGAAACGCTTGCAATGGTCAACTTCATGATAGCTATCATCGCATAACATGCATCGTTTTGGGATTTCGTTTTCGTGTTTTACTGCTGGCTTCTGAGCATTTATAACGTCATTGGTATGTACCAACAATGTCGACTGATCACGGTAATTTGGACCTGAGCTGTTATTTGGCTTAGCTCGGAATTTTTTATCTGTCACCTTAAATCCCGATACCACGGCCAGTTCGGCTGCATCATCAGCCAAATATGATAGGAAGTCTTTCAGCGCTGCTAAGTTGGATTCTTCATTATGACGTCGTCTGTATCGCGTCCATTCCAATTGTAATGCGGGTGACATTTTCCGCAACACCTCGTGAAACATTACGGGGTTATTAATGTGGTCATTGGAATCCGATGCCTCAATTTTGATAATAAGGCTTCTTACGGCCGAAGAATATTTAATTATGGATAGCATATCTGAAATATCAGGCGATCGTAGCACTCTTAGACGTTCTAAAGCTGCATGGATGATCACATCGGGACGCCCGTATACTTGTTTTAACGTGCGCATAACGATAGGAATGGATTCCGGAAATATCAATTCTTCCCCTACTAACTCCAAAGCTTCTCCCTTAAGCGCCTCTCGAAGCCGCACAAGGTTTTGCGAGTCGGACAATTTCAACTCTTCCGTTGATGTCTGGAACGCGTGATAAAACACAGGCCAATCCTTTACATCCCCATTAAAGAACGGTAATCTCCTAGGCACAGCATTTCGTGACATAATGTGATCTGCGGATTGTTCTGCTATTCTCTTAATTTGATTTTTACCCCTCATTTCTACATCTTGTTCGGGTTTTTAGTCGAGAACCAGTTTATTCTTTTCCGTACATTAAATTTCCTGATCAAAAATAAAAATGTCTGTTTATTTGTCTTATTTTTAAATTATTCACATATTTCAATATAACAGCAGTAATTAATTCAATATTTCCGAACATTAATTAAATCACCTAAAACAATGTAAGTCCCCCTTCCTTAATCGATTGTGCAATACTAAACTTGAAAACTTTTTTTTGTTTTATTTAAAAACGAAACCTTAAATTCTCTCCAAGAGAGTACATATATTTGAATGTTTGTCAGTTTGTGTGAAAGTATTTCGCGCCACTACAATGTCATTTTTTATCGATGCTTCTTCTGAATTATGTGCTCCTGTTAAAATTACAAAAACAAATATATTGTAAAAGAATATTGTTGTGTGCCAGACAGAGAAAAGCGGTCAACTTAGTTAGATATCTCTTCGGCCCAGAGTAAAAAGATGTCCAGCTCAAGGAAAATTTATTTTCTAAAAATAAAATACATAAAAGGCCATTTTCTTCTAAAAAATTCTAAATATCTACAACCTTTCAGTTTAAATTTTATTATAAAATTAGAAAAATTCAAATATTATCTAGAAAACGATCTTTTAATTCAAGAAAATGTACTTTCCTTGATTTAAAAGCTAATTTTCTTATTTATTTCGATTTTTTCTTCATTTCAGGAAACACAATTCATACATGAGAGAAAAACTCGATAGAAATAAGAAAATCAGCTTTTAAATCAAGGAAAAGTACATTTTCTTAAATTAAAAGTACGTTTTCTTAGCTGAGGGCCAGTTGATTTTTTTCCGTGCATATTAAATTTCCAGATCAAAAATCGAATCTAAAAAATGTCTGTTTAATTGTCTTGTTTTACCAGGAGTAATTAATCCAATATTTCCGAACTCTTATCAATCAAATTATCTAAAAAAATAATGTACATAAGCTCATCCCTCCTCTCCTCTTTGTGCAATACTAAACATTGTCTTGTTTTTTAAATTATTCACGCATATCAAAATACCAGGAGTAATTAATTCAATATTTCCGAACTCTTCTTGTCAATCAAATCAATCATCTAAAATAATGTAAGCTTCTCCCTCCTCTTTGTGCAATATTAAAGTTGATTTTTTTTTTTTTTTGGTTTAAAAACAAAACCTTAAATTCTCTCCAGAGAGTATATTTGAAAGTTTGTCAGCTTGTGTAAAAGTTATTTCGCATACTACAATGTTATTTTATTATCGATGTTTCTTCACTGCTTGCTGCATTATATGCTCCTGATAAAAATACAAAAACAAATATTGTAAAAAAATATTGTTGTGTGCCAGACACAAGCGCGGATCCAGCCTTTTCTGTTAGGGGGGCCATTTTTTAAATTTGTGGTAGAAATCAATAGTCGAAAAGCAAATGTATTTAATATTGAAGGTTTAATAAGAAATAGTATATTATTCTAGCATATAATGATAGCTCTTATTCATATTGAAGATGAAGTTTACCGACATAGGCGAGTGTCGTAAATCATCTGAGTGAATAACAGCCATTGTATACGAGTAGAATACGGTACTTTGTCCACGACCGACAAATAACATTGTGTCATTGTATTTTATAATCAAATCCTTTAAATATTGCTAAAATATTTTTCTTCGACATTTTGACGTCACAGTTTAATAATAATAAAATTTAACTTAAAAAAGATATTCAGTCTCTTGTTTAAAAATAGCAGTTATAAATTGCTTAAACTTATCTAATAATAAAATCTAATCTTCTCGGCCCTTGGCCGAATTTATTAATCACATTGTCAATATTTACTTCCAACTCTATGTATTTATTTTATATTTAATAAAGCTAAACCTACCAATCGGTCTTGACTAATTGAATTCCGCAAATATGTTTTTAATCTTTTAAGAGTTGAAAAACTTCTTTCTGCAGATGCGATGCTTATAGGCAATGACACATACATACTAACTAGCTCGTTCAACCGCGGATAAATATCTTCATTCAAATTAAATAAAACATCCTCTAAACTAAACTGGAAAACATATTTGATGAATGTTTTGTAGATTCTTTTAATTGACATATCTCTGAATATAATTGGTACTGAAAATTAGATGAATCTGTAATAATGTTTTTCAAACTTTGTGACACATTTTCAATTTTCCTTTTTATTTCAAAATTTTCTAATTCTAATAGATTTTTTAGAACACAACACATAAATATATGCGAAAATGGAAAAACAGCAAAGTATTATTTATCATAAAAGGTAATTTATTAAATTTGGAAGAGAGGACCATGGCCCTATGGCCCCCCCTCTGGATCCGCCCTTGCCGGTTACTTGATATCCGTATTTTATCCTCTTCTACCGAATTGATGAATCTCATTAAGTTCTTCTTTCATCCAGTCTACGTAATCATGTCCACATAAAGCCGATGATGGAACAACCCCAAATTTTAAATCTTCAGGTAATCGTAAATTATCTCCAAATATGATTTTAGCTGGTGTCATTCCGATCGTGTCATGTATTGCTGATCGATAGGCCATCAGGAACATTAGTATATGTTGATCCCAGTTGCGTTGGTTCTTCTCTACGACCTTTGCCATATATATCTCCAATGTGCCATTGAATCTTTCCACCATACCGTCGGACTGTGGGTGCAAAGGCGTTATCCTAGTTTTATTAATACCGAGCATCTGGAATATTTCTTGAAATACCACTGATTCAAAATTCCTTCCTTGATCGGTATAAATCTCCATCGGTACTCCAAATCTACTAATACAGTTGTTGACCACGGCATCAGCTATTGTTGTTGTCACTTGATTGGGTATTGGGTACACCGTACACCTCCGGCCATTTACTGAAATAATCCATTACCACTCGAGCGGTTCGAGCGAAAACAATAACACAGAAAGATGAGGCTTGTTGGATTATCCATTTTAGCACTACAATTTCATTTTTGAAAAGAGTGTGTGTGGGTCTAGGGCCGATGTTAATTAAGACATTGATATATAAAAAATTAGTCACAGTTGTTTTGGGCACATTCGTATGGCAGGTACCCGATTTTTTTGATGAACATGTTCCAAGAGCCTTTCAATTCACAGCCTTGACCATAGAATCAGATTGAAGAAAAAACATTCTAAATCGAATAAGCCTTTCTGGAGATACCATATTTAGAGACATCCAAATAGGATTATCTTTGTTGCTTTTTCGGATTCAAGGACTTTCAAAACGACGAGAATAATGATTTTGGACAAACACAGTTTTTGGTTATTTTTGGCAGGATTTAAATAACTTTAGTCTTTGCGGACGGTTTACAAGAACATTTTGCGATTTCCCATTTATCTGTACCGCTAAATATTTACATACATATGTTGAATAAAGAAAGTTCAACACTCGCACACGATCTGTGAAGAACCTACGAGGGATCTAACAAAAGTTCGGTAAGTTGGTTGGGAGAAAAAACAAAAACTTTTTAAACTGAATATCTTTAATCTTCAACATTTTCTAATTTTTAAGATAATTACCTACAAGGCGTGCCACAACCTATAAACAAGCAGCTTGTAACGGCTTCAAAATTTTAAAAATCCTCCTGCTAGTTTTCTTCTAGGAACCAAAAACATAATTGTAAACTTGACAACATTGTAATTTAACCATTCCCGACAGAAATACCAAAAGTATTTATCTTCTCATTAAACGTCACTATTTGGCGAGTTAGTGCATTGTAATTTAAAAAATTTATGTTTTATGTAGAGACAGAGAAAAGCGGTCAACTAAGTTAGATATCTCTATCGGTCCAGAGTAAAAAAATGTCCAGCTCAAGGAAAATTTATTTACTAAAAATAAAATACATAAAAGCCCATTTTCTTCTAAACAATTCTAAATATCTACAACCTTCCAGTTTAAATTTTATTATAAAATTAGAAAAATTCAAATATTATCAAAAAAAGGAGTTTTAATTCAAGAAAATGTACTTTCCTTGATTTAAAAGCTATAGTTTTCTTATTTCTTTCGATTTTTTCTTCATTTCAGGAAACACAATTCTTACATGAGAGAAAAACTCGATAGAAATAAAAAAATCAGCTTTTAAATCAAGGAAATGTACATTTTCTTGAATTAAAAGTCCGTTTTCTTAGCTGAGGACCAGTTGATTTTTTTCCGTGCATATTAAATTTCCTGATTAAAAATCGAATCTAAAAAATGTCTGTTTAATTGTCTTGTTTTATCAGGATTAATTAATCCAATATTTCCGAACTCTTATCAATCAAATTATCTAAAAAAATAATGTACATAAGCTCATCCCTCCTCTCCTCTTTGTGCAATACTAAACATTGTCTTGTTTTTTAAATTATTCACGCATTTGAAAATACCAGGAGTAATTAATTCAATATTTCCGAACTCTTCTTGTCAATCAAATCAATCATCTAAAATAATGTAAGCTTCTCCCTCCTCTTTGTGTAATATTAAAGTTGATTTTTGGTTTTTTGTTTAAAAATAAAACCTTAAATTCTCTCCAAGAGAGTATATTTGAAAGTTTGTCAGTTTGTGTAAAAGTTATTTCGCGCCACTACAATGTTATTTTTTATCGATGTTTCTTCACTGCTTGCTGCATTACATATGTGCTCCTGTTAAAAATACAAAAACAAATATATTGTAAAAAAATATTGTTGTGTGCCAGACAGAGGAAAACGGTCAACTTAGATCGGTCCAGAGTAGAAAGATGTCCAGCTCAAGGAAAATTTATTTACTAAAAATAAAATAAATAAAACCCAATTTTCTTCTAAAAAATTCTAAATATCTACAACCTTTCAGTTTAAATTTTATTATAAAATTAGAAAAATTCAAATATTATTCAGAAAATTTACTTCGTCGTTCTCAACCATAAAACATGTAAGGACATAATTGTTTATACGACTATTTATTTTTATAGATCAAGATTAGAACTTCACTACATTGAACTTAAAACCACACATAGTTAGTAGGTAGAGCGGTGATTAGAGAGTACATACAATAGCACGAAATGTTAGAGGTCTTAAGTTTGATCGAACCGTTTACACCTTGCCTAACCCATTTTGGGTAACAATCGTTTACACCAAGTGACCTATCCAGTTTAGGTCGAATATAGTGTATAGTCCGGGACTAAATATGGCGGTGTAAACTACCTCATTGTTTTAAGAAAAAAAATTTCCTCTGTCATTTTTCAACTCGGATTCGACTATTATCACAGAATAATAAATATGGCATATATGGTTTATTAAATATCGTCTTGCAGAAATGACTGAGCACACGATGTTGATGTTTCGAAATGTACTCGTAAACAGTATCAAAGGGAGTGATTAGCAGTTGGATGAAATGGGGCAAAATGCAAAGCATGTGTTATTAGTTAAAGAGATTGTTCTAATTATTCAATCATAAAATGTATAATTTTTAGAAAAATTGTTAAAAAGAATTTAACAACTAGTAACTTACAAACATGGTATCAACCAGCCTTAAGAAAGGACTGTACGAAGATTAATATCAATGAGCAAATCACTCTACTTGTTGTGATGTATATTGCGTTGAAGAAAATAATTCATCATTTTTTCCAAATTTTAACTGAAGAAATAGAATTTTTGAATTCGTGCACAATTTTTAAAATGTTCAGTTAATTTAATTTAATTATTTAATAAGAGATAGCCTTCGCGCGATTTTCCATATAAATATTTGTTATATTGACATTCTTGCCGTAAACTAACAACAGAGACATCTACTTAAAAATATTGGTTTGTATTTTACCTACAGGCCATTAAAAAAAAAAAAAAAAAATTTTTTATTATTTAACAGTGTACATTATTTTCCAACGATTTCGTATTCAAATTCAAATCGAATTCTTCGAGTTCGAAACCGAAACAATTGAATTGCCATCATTTAAGTTTATTTGAATATAATTCTAATCAATTTGTAAGTGATTTTCGTCCTCTTAAATTTATATAATAATAAATACGGTGTTTGCCTAACAACATATTTGAACAGAGTAATAAAAAGTGGTTGTGACTAAAACTTTAAATCCATTTTGTATTATATAATACATATTGTAGTAAATCATGTAAGTCTTATATATTATTATATACATATGTACATAATTTATGTTTATGTACGCACAAAATAAAATTTTTAAAATGATGCTTCAACTAAGTACGTCCCATCCATTGCTGTTCCGGTTTGATTACTTTGCACAGTTGATGTAGCTGATATGTATTTACCGCAGGCCTGCTAAAATAGGTGTGCTTACGAAATTTATTTCTTTCATATATAGCATTAGATATTTTTTGTTTTTGTTTGGAAAAGTTTTACAATTTTCATGCGATATACATGCACATGCACATGCATAATATTATATCTATACATTTTATTTATTAATTTTCCCCGTTTTCCTTCATATAAATATAATAATTTTTTAAATGATTTGTCTTTTGTATTAGTTTAATTCAATCTTCTTGTTCTGGAAATTTACTTTATAATTTTGAATTTTTTGATATGTATGTATACATCATGGATACGATACTTTGAAGAATTCAGGAAAAAATGGAAGCTCTGAAAATGTTTACTTTTTGTACAAACGTTTCGAAAAGAAATCAAGCTTTATCACAGTGTATAACAGTATTAGAAAAAAACTACTGTAAATGGATTTTTGATCAAATACTTGGAAGGTTTATACTTTGTATTATCTATACTCTATACTATATAGACTATCGTCAATTTTATGATTTTCGACTTAAGCTAAGTATTCTGCTCGAGCTAAGATACATTTTTCATATAAATTTAAAAATAATAAGGTAAATTTGGCTTACGATATCGCCGATCAGTTCATTGCTCCATGCGAAAAACCTTAAAATCTCAAATAGTTTTAAAATATCTGTGATTTTGTAGATAGTTGTGGATACCAACCAAGTTAAAAATGTAGCTCGTTCGAGCAGCATACCGAGCTTTAAGCAGTAAAATTGAATGTGATATATGGAAGCTGATATATAATTGCGTGATCCAAGCGGAAGATTCTCTATCTAAATTATGATTGATCTGGAATTGGTTTTCTAGCTAGATTATGATTATGAAATTGATCAACATTTTTTGTGGTGGCTCGTGAATTTTTGATCAATAGTTGTAGTAATATTATTTCAATTTTTGTATATTTTGCTGAAAAACTACCGTAAAGTATTTATATACTGTTAAAGGTAGATGAAAGTGAAAAAACGATAAAGCAGCTTGTGTTATCCCAACCGAAAGTAAAAACAATCGGTAATGAAGACCTTTGTCAATATTCTTATATGGCAAAACCTGGCTCCAGCCCCTCTTGGAAAATTGTGAAAATTAAATTTCGCAAAATCCTAAAAAATATTTTAAAGAGGAATAAAATCAGCCTCTAGAGTATTATGTTTGGAAATGGATTGCACTGATGTGATTTATCAATAGTTATTGCAGGAAAAAAATTCAGTTCAAGTTGCTAGTGGCAAATCTCGGAAAATTCGATTTTTCAAAAATCATTAGAAAATTTGTCAGACTTGCCAATAGCTATTCACTATTCAGAGTTCATAATTTAATGTGTTTACACCAAAAATGATGCGTAATAGTAATTTCCAACAAAATTCTAAAGTTTCCTACAAAATGAGTTACATTACTAAATGGCTTACTAACTAGCTCCTCCTCACTATGTCCTTCGAAAGTGGCGCGGCACCTCCACTTAAAACATCCTAAATCACCTGATCTAAATTCCTTAGACACAGAAAGTGCACACAAAATCGTTGATTTTATTTAACAGAATATAACACTCAGATAAGGTACTGTCGGTGATCAAATTATTAGAACCTCTTTGAATATTGATCATATTTATTTAATTTTCTAAATTATATTTACAATTGTTGTCTTAAGAAAAAATTAGCTATATACTAATAATAAAACTTAGCTTACCAATGCGTATTATCAAAAATGTTGACTATTGTTGATAATTTCAAATGTGTTAGATACCAACCAACTTAACCCTATTAAAACCAGATATCTAGATATAGAATTTTGAAGTATTGTCTTCTGAAATATCGACCCAAATTGTAACACATTATGTGTTCTCGTACTGCTTACATAATCGCGCTTCCTTGCAATTGCAATACTGAAACTTGGAATGTGAGAGACACATAATTGCCAAGCAGAGGCAAGAAATTTGTTTGACGTTCAATGTATGACGGTTTTTCGCTCAGAATTTTGACGGACAAAACCGATTGACGTGAAATTTGGACAGTAAGTAGAGAATGGCTCAAGGAACAAAAGTTATATAGTGCCGATGTGTGCTTCTACACCCAAAATGGGGGTGGATCTCCTTTTCGAGCTTGAAAATTAGTACACTCAAAATAACCATTGAAATCGATAAAGGGATAAAGAGAAGGTTCAAGGAAGTTCCACTTTAGCGACTTTGTAACACTTGAAATTAACTGCAAAATGGTTTTTGAAGCGATTACATATCTTAAAAATTTAAAAATTAAGTAAGTTATCGTTAAAAAGCCAAACACGTTTTTCGGTGAAATTTTCGGATTGTTCTCGAATATGCATGTTTTAGATGAAAAATCATCATTTTCTATCGCGAATAACTCCCGATACGAATATTTTTTGCTTAGAATTAATTCCTCTATTGATTTCTGCGGTTATTTTGAGTGTACTAATTTCGGCCGCCGATAAGGGGTGGCATCCATCTCCAGAGTAAAAACTCACATCGGCACTATATACATTATGTTCCGTGAGGTCCAAATATCACGTCAAACACTGCAATATATAATTGAAGCGCAGTAGGCTGAATTTTTTGCTTGCAGATCCTAACTGGAAAGATCAAATTAGCCGGTTAACTCTATTCTCCTTTAAAACGTTACTGGTAGAGTACTACCAGTAACTTCTCCAAATGTGGTGGAGAATAATTTAAAAGCCCTGACCTTACCCAATCGAGAAGACTTATGGGCAGAAATTCAGCAAGGTTTAAAAAAAACGTTCCAGGAGTTTAGACGAGCTGATAAATCTGGAAAAAATTACAGTGTCGTATTATCGTACATTAGTAGCCTGTCTTCCGAAATGCCGTGGTCATTCTGAAAAAAATAGTGGCTACTCCATTATACATCACAAAATTGCCGAGCCCTCAAAATTCACGGGCACTAGGCACGTGCTTAGTCTGCCTATGCCGTTATACACCCCTGCATCTAGGACACTGGGTTTTGGCAAATTGAAAAGGCACACGAAATATTTGAGTCCGTAGGGTGGGATGTTAGTGATGTATCCGCCTGAAAGATGAACTGGAGCAAGATCTTACAAATCCCTAACACATATAATCGTATTACATATACGTTTAAAAGAGGAAGAACAGGGAGAAAAATTTTATTTGTATACGCGTACTTGTATACGCAAATAAAGGACGAGCTATCACTAAATTGTATACTCGTTCAGTAAAAGGCCACTTCCGTAATTATTTTCGATACTAAGCCGAAATTGTGAAAACCAAACATGAATCGTAATACAAATATTTTTTGTAATGTAGACATTTTTCTAGTAAACAATATTTTTCTATTTAAATATTGTTTTATAATTACAAAGATACATTGTCAAAACCATTAATATTTTCCGTTTAAAAAAACACTTTTAAAAATCCAAAACTAGTTAAATTATATTTTTAAGTTTATAGTTAAATATGGCAGAACAAACAAATACGAATGCACAAATTTAAAATTCACTATATCTTGACATGCATTTCCGGAAAAATCTTTAGATTTTCAGATATATTAGGTTCTTAATAGGTGAACATTTTTCAGAATCGAAATCTGAAGATGTCATCAAAATCATCCCTGTAGCATGTTAAAGGTATTACAGGGACCAGACGAATACTAAGGCGACTTTCCCCCCATCATTTTAAAGTAGAATATAGAGAGAATAAGTCTAAAAAATTAGCTATATACTAATAATAAAACTTAGCTTACCAATGCGTATTATCAAAAATGTTGACTATTGTTGATAATTTCAAATGTGTTAGATACCAACCAACTTAACCCTATTAAAACCAGATATCTAGATATAGAATTTTGAAGTATTGTCTTCTGAAATATCGACCCAAATTGTAACACATTATGTGTTCTCGTACTGCTTACATAATCGCGCTTCCTTGCAATTGCAATACTGAAACTTGGAATGTGAGAGACACATAATTGCCAAGCAGAGGCAAGAAATTTGTTTGACGTTCAATGTATGACGGTTTTTCGCTCAGAATTTTGACGGACAAAACCGATTGACGTGAAATTTGGACAGTAAGTAGAGAATGGCTCAAGGAACAAAAGTTATATAGTGCCGATGTGTGCTTCTACACCCAAAATGGGGGTGGATCTCCTTTTCGAGCTTGAAAATTAGTACACTCAAAATAACCATTGAAATCGATAAAGGGATAAAGAGAAGGTTCAAGGAAGTTCCACTTTAGCGACTTTGTAACACTTGAAATTAACTGCAAAATGGTTTTTGAAGCGATTACATATCTTAAAAATTTAAAAATTAAGTAAGTTATCGTTAAAAAGCCAAACACGTTTTTCGGTGAAATTTTCGGATTGTTCTCGAATATGCATGTTTTAGATGAAAAATCATCATTTTCTATCGCGAATAACTCCCGATACGAATATTTTTTGCTTAGAATTAATTCCTCTATTGATTTCTGCGGTTATTTTGAGTGTACTAATTTCGGCCGCCGATAAGGGGTGGCATCCATCTCCAGAGTAAAAACTCACATCGGCACTATATACATTATGTTCCGTGAGGTCCAAATATCACGTCAAACACTGCAATATATAATTGAAGCGCAGTAGGCTGAATTTTTTGCTTGCAGATCCTAACTGGAAAGATCAAATTAGCCGGTTAACTCTATTCTCCTTTAAAACGTTACTGGTAGAGTACTACCAGTAACTTCTCCAAATGTGGTGGAGAATAATTTAAAAGCCCTGACCTTACCCAATCGAGAAGACTTATGGGCAGAAATTCAGCAAGGTTTAAAAAAAACGTTCCAGGAGTTTAGACGAGCTGATAAATCTGGAAAAAATTACAGTGTCGTATTATCGTACATTAGTAGCCTGTCTTCCGAAATGCCGTGGTCATTCTGAAAAAAATAGTGGCTACTCCATTATACATCACAAAATTGCCGAGCCCTCAAAATTCACGGGCACTAGGCACGTGCTTAGTCTGCCTATGCCGTTATACACCCCTGCATCTAGGACACTGGGTTTTGGCAAATTGAAAAGGCACACGAAATATTTGAGTCCGTAGGGTGGGATGTTAGTGATGTATCCGCCTGAAAGATGAACTGGAGCAAGATCTTACAAATCCCTAACACATATAATCGTATTACATATACGTTTAAAAGAGGAAGAACAGGGAGAAAAATTTTATTTGTATACGCGTACTTGTATACGCAAATAAAGGACGAGCTATCACTAAATTGTATACTCGTTCAGTAAAAGGCCACTTCCGTAATTATTTTCGATACTAAGCCGAAATTGTGAAAACCAAACATGAATCGTAATACAAATATTTTTTGTAATGTAGACATTTTTCTAGTAAACAATATTTTTCTATTTAAATATTGTTTTATAATTACAAAGATACATTGTCAAAACCATTAATATTTTCCGTTTAAAAAAACACTTTTAAAAATCCAAAACTAGTTAAATTATATTTTTAAGTTTATAGTTAAATATGGCAGAACAAACAAATACGAATGCACAAATTTAAAATTCACTATATCTTGACATGCATTTCCGGAAAAATCTTTAGATTTTCAGATATATTAGGTTCTTAATAGGTGAACATTTTTCAGAATCGAAATCTGAAGATGTCATCAAAATCATCCCTGTAGCATGTTAAAGGTATTACAGGGACCAGACGAATACTAAGGCGACTTTCCCCCCATCATTTTAAAGTAGAATATAGAGAGAATAAGTCATTTACTGAACTGTAATCACTAATTATTCACCCATTATTTCTCATAATTTACTTTTTATTCTTTGATGAATGATACAAGATGAATTCCCACATGTGTGAATAGGGGCGCACAATTAGTGAATAATGCAAGAATAACGTGCAAATAACGTACATAAAGAATGAATAATGAATAAATAATGAGTTCTTAATTGGTGAATAATTGGTGAACAATCGGTGAATAATGAATAAATTTGTAGTGATCAGTCATTATAACAAGACAATTAAAAATGTCTGTTTAATTGTCTTGTTTTACCAGGAGTAATTAATCCAATATTTCCGAACTCTTATCAATCAAATCATCTAAAAAAATAATGTACATAAGCTCATTCCTCCTCTCCTCTTTGTGCAATACTAAACATTGTCTTGTTTTTTAAATTATTCACGCATTTGAAAATACCAGGAGTAATTAATTCAATATTTCCGAACTCTTCTTATCAATCAAATCAATCATCTAAAATAATGTAAGCTTCTCCCTCCTCTTTGTGTAATATATTAATAATGGATACGGAAGAATACAATTTTAAAATTAATGAATTCATCATTAATAACAATGTCCAGGAATTAAATGAAGATCCAACAGAAACGTACAATTCAAACATGAAATCCATTATTAATAAATCAACACATTTACTAAGTAATAGGGACATCAGGCAGCAGAAAATGATGAAACCAACGATCCCGTTAATTAGAGGAATGCCCAAAATTCATAAAGCAAACATGCCGATAAGACCAGTAGTTAATTTTACGTCAGCGCCTTCATACAAAATCGCAAAATTTGTAAATCAATGGCTTTGTAATAATCTTTGTTTAGAAAGGGACCACTCCATCAAAAACAACTTAGAGTTGGTAAACAAGATTGAGGCTATTAACATACCAACAAGTGCAAAGTTAGCGTCATTTGATGTCACCAACATGTACTCTAACATACCGGTAGATGAAACTTTAATAATTGCCAAGGATTTGTTATTAAGTCAGCGAATAGACATACATGTCATAAACGAGATTGTTGCTTTGTTAAAAGAAATCACCAGGCAAAATTACTTCGAACATGAAAACAAATACTACATACAAAACGATGGTTTACCTATGGGTAGCCCACTTTCCGGAACTTTGGCAAATATATTCCTAAATTACATCGAGAATACATATATTTTGAACAGCCGAAATAAATTCTATAACAAAATTAAATACTGGCACAGGTATGTAGATGACATAATTGTACTTTTTACGGGAACCAGTAGGCAACTGGACCAGTTTCACAATTATTTAAATGAAATTCATTCAAAATTAAAATTCACTTTGGAAATCGAAAATAACAAAACTATAAATTTTTTGGATTTAACTATAAAAAATATAAACCAGAAACATGTTTTCCAAATTTTCCGTAAACCAACTCAAACATTTCAAACCATTCATCAGCAATCATGGCATCCATTCCAGCACAAACTATCGGCATACCGCCATATGATCCATAGGCTAAATAGTATAACAATGGCAGAGGAGAGTTACAAAATTGAACTTGACATCATCAAGTTTGTAGCATATCACAATGGATATGATACGAAAATGATCGATACATTGAATAACAGTTATAAAAGAAAATTAGAGTATAGATCGAATACAACATTGTCTTTCGACGATAATAATAATAATCGAAAATACCTAAGTTTGGAATGGAGCCAGGTTAGCCAAAAAATTCAAAATATTTTCATAAATTTCGGATATAGCATTGCTCACAAAACTCAACATAAATTAGAAAGTTTTGTTAAAACCAAAATTAATTCCACTTTAGACACGGGTGTTTATAAATTAACATGTTCAGATTGCCCCGCTTTTTACATAGGCCAAACGGGACGTTCATTTAGAGAGAGATTTAGAGAACATGTCAGAGGAATCGGGAGAATGAATACAGAATCCAAATTCGCGCAACATATAAACCACACGCTGCATAACTACGTGAATTTTGAAACAAATTTAGAGGTGCTGTATAGGATGAAAAAAGGAGATATGATGGATCGTGTAGAGGAATTAGAAATATTCAAGAACAAGGAAAATCAATTTATGTTGAACAGCAAAATAAACACTGCTACAAATAAAATGTACGAGCTGATTTCCAACGGTTAATCAACGTAAGCGAAGGTTTCTGTAAATTTGGAAAATATTCAACGCAACCACTGGAAAAATTTTGGGTATAAAAAGCGAGGAAAAAAACGTTTCAATTCAATAAGTATTGCTTCAACTGAAGATGATGTTTGTTGGCATCGAAATCGATTTTGAATCGAAAATTAAAAATAAAATTTCACTATAAGGAATATACTTATTTTAAAAAAAATATATAAATTAAAAATAATATAAAAGTTGCCTTTTAATTATATTTATATATGTAATACATAATATATTAAAGTTGATTTTTGTTTTTTTTTTTTGGTTTAAAAACGAAACCTAAAATTCTCTCCAGAGAGTATATTTGAAAGTTTGTCAGTTTGTGTAAAAGTTATTTCGCACACTACAATGTTATTTTTTATCGATGTTTCTTCACTGCTTGCTGCATTATGTGCTCCTGTTAAAAATACAAAAACAAATATATTGTAAAAAAATATTGTTGTGTGCCAGACAGAGAAAAGCGGTCAACTTAGATCATCGGTCCAGAGTAGAAAGATGTCCAGCTCAAGGGAAATTTATTTACTAAAAATAAAATACATAAAAGCCCCTTTTCTTCTAAAAAATTCTTAATATCTACAACCTTTCAGTTTAAATTTTATTATAAAATTAGAAAAATTCAAATATTATTCAGAACATTTACTTCGTCGTTCTTAACATAAAACATGTAAGGACATAATTTTTTATACAACTATTTATTTCTATAGATCAAGATAAGAACTTCACTATATTGAACTTAAAACCAAACATAGTTAGGTAGAGCGGTGATTAGAGAGAACATACAATAGCACGAAATGTTGGAGGTCTTAAGTTTGATGATTCCCACATACGAAAAACATTTTTGATGTGAAAACATCTTTAGCGGCAGGAGTAAGTAAAAAATTGTATAGAGCTCGGGTTACGGAAATAAAAGAACCGAACAAAAATTATTGCAGGTATGTGTGTATATCGACAAAAACAAAAAATAAATAAAACCTAAAATCAATGCAAAATCTACGCATACACATGCAATATACAACATCATCCGGCATTTCAAAAACATCGTGAACCGAATACAAAAAAAAAATCGCCTACTTTAATTAATTTTGTTGTGAAAATATCTGCTATGTATATACATATGCCCGCAGCAGCAAGTGTTTTTGAAAATGGAAATTAATACGACCACAAGGGCCACAAATTATGCTTAAAAAATTAAATGGAAATAGCTAGCTGTGAAAATTGTACTTATACATTGATATTGATACATAATAAAATAATAATTTTAAAATTGTTTAATCGGTTCGGTATGCTTATGCTGAAAACACATGAACAGAATTTCTGCTAGCAGCACTGCCGGCAGAAATTTGGGTGAATTACATGAGCGTCTTGTTTGACAAGCAGAATTTTAATTTGTGGTATTTATTTGATACATATATAATTTTATTGTACAATTTTTTTAAATGAATGATGCCTTATTTGGTCACAAATTATTTAATTTTTATCCTCCAATTTAGCACTTGCCACACAAAACTTATTTTCTGTCAACAAATTAAAAAGATTCATTGAAAAAAATAAAAAGTATATAAATTGTACTAGATTTTTTAACTTTTACGTAATGTAGCCTACTGATTCACAGCAAAATTAGAAATAGAGACACAAAGCAGAATTCTGCTCGGAAAGCAGAATTCATGTATTTCATGCCGTATAAACGAGTGTATCCTAATTTTTCTGCTTGCAGAAATCTACTCATGTGTTTCCAGCATTATTAGTATTGCTCATGCTGTTCGTGAGTTTGGTTATGGGGGTTTCGCGCTACTGTCTTGCCAATTGCAATGATTTTACGACCAACAATAGTTTGTCGTGACCATTTATTACTGTGAAATCTTGAACAAGATTGCAGTGTATGAGCAATGGTATATTTTAAAGCGTACATGGCAGGTTTAGGTGATTAACTTAACAGAACTGTACTTTGCTCAAGCTCAATCAATGTTAGTAAGGTTCGTCCTCCAAATTCAAAATAGTAGAATAACTTGACTTTTTCAACCAAAAATGTAACTTAGTTTAAATACGGAGCGAACACATACGTCTTTATGGAGGGGTTTCGGAGCCTTATCGAAATGGTTAGAAATCATTTACATTTAATAGATATTTATACAAAACAGCTTGCACATAAATATTTTGCGAGTTGAGGGTGAACTCGATCGTTGTTTTTTTTTTCAATAAAGAACTTAATAAATTTTATTAAGATTGTGGTTCCTTTCCAGTTATCTGTGCATGTTATAATAAAAATGTGTCACACGGAAAAAATAAACTGGTTCTCAGCTAAAAAACGAGCTTTTAACTCAAGTAGATGTTCTTTTCCTTGATTTAAAAGCTAATTTTCTTATTTCTTTCCATTACATGTTGAATTTCATCAAAATCAGATAAAAAATAGCCTGGTTCCTTCCTATTTATTGATATTCCTTCCTATTGAATTTCATCAAAATCGGATAAGAAATAGAATCCCAAGGAAACGTTTGTAAAAAAAAATTGAGGGACAACTTTTTTGGTCCCATCGATGTTCATTGTAGTGAGTTTTCTCTGTAAAACAAAATGTACACATATAATCGATTTATCCAAGAATTAGCCAGCAGCCAAAAGACATCTTAAGATCTGCATCATTTTTTAAACGGCGCATTATTGGATTAAATGGATTTGATTTGAGTTAATTTAATTATAATCATTCAACTAATTGAAATTGGATAATATCAAATTAATAAACCGATAAATATGATTGACTTAAATTTAAATTCACATCAAGCAAGATGGCGTTAAACTTTAAAGCGTGCAGTATTTTTTTTTTTAAATGTGTCTTCACTAAATACTGATGATGAAACATAGAAAATTAATTTTTTCTTATGCACAGCGCTGTATGCGCGTAACACCAAAACTAAAAAAAAAAAAAATTTAACTGACATTTTCGATTCGTTTGTTTCATTGTTTGATTTTATTTCATCGTGATTAGGTGAAAATAATGGATAGCATTTTGATTTTTTTTATTAAATGTAATTCATATGTTTAAAGTGTAAATAAGTGTGTAAATATATAAAGAAATTAAGCAGTAAGCCATGTATAAGTGAAAATTAGTTTAAAAATCTATATTAAATCGTAAGTACAAGAATAAGATTATTCGCATCATATTGATTCATCGTTTTATCATTTTCATTTACATTTAATCAAATGACCCAAAGTGTTTCAGAATGCATTACGATTGATTCCTACATTTTGTGATTATTGGTTTGCCTTTGAAATTGGATTTCAATGGGAAAATTTAGCATAAATTCAATTATCAATAATTCGATAATTTTTTTCAAATTTATGGATTTATCAAGCTAGCGAAGTTAGACCTAAATTGAAACTAAACCAACAAAAACAATATAAGTATTAGAAAATAAACAAATTTAATGATATTTAGCCGACAATTTTATAATTCAAATAATTGTATAAAACTTTTGTTTTTAATGAAAATTCATTAAATGTTTATTGTGTATCAAATTATCTTATATCAGCCAAAATTTTAAAGATATACCATAATTTTTTATACCTTGTTTTTTGGAGAAAAAAATTTAATTTAAGATTTTGGAAATTAATCTTAAATCTCACTAAGATTTTTTGATAAGTCTGTGCTAATACCACTGATTGTGCTAATACTACAAATCAGTGCTAATACTACAAATATGCCAAACCATTTAAAAATCTAATGCCTTAAATATGGCCAAATTATCATATTTGAAAACTTACAGTGTAGGATTTTTTTAAGAAAGTTCGTACTTTGAGATTTTCCACATTTATCACCAACGCCAATAAGATTTTTTTCAGCTGCTCTTGGGCCGGAGCTTTGAATTCTTTTGATGGTAACGGTTGACTTTTAGGTGAGCAAGGTTTATCGATATCAATTGTCGTTGATTTAGATGAAAAGCTGCTCATTAGTTTTAGTTAAATTCGGTTTTGTGGATGATTTAGACCGCATAATTGCATTAAATTGCCCTCCCTTTTCAAACACACCGCTTCATAGTTTTTGATTAATTCAGAAACTTTTGTAGACAAATCATCCTCGTGTTTTATTTTGTTCCATATAGTATTTACTTCTTTTTGGGATTGCTGTTTGGATTTATCAGGATACGCTCTCAAAAACTTATCGTACAACGACTGATATAGTAATGACCTATTCATAATTAGGATCTAAATATATGAATTATAATGAACACAAATCTTTTAACTTCTTTGTTTTAATGTATAAATACCACAATAATAATGTAGAATGCTGAAATTTATCACCCAAGTTTACAAAACTTTAAACACTGAAAAATTACTATAGATTTTATAACGATTAAAATGTCTTACGTCAGTAATTTTAATTTGACTTTATAGCAATAGTTTTAATCACATTACACAAATTTTAAACACATTACACAAATATATTTTAACATGTTCATGTAAATTTTTGTTGATGTCTCTCAATACCACATTACTTTTGGTTGTATTTGTAACTAGCGAAATTTTTTTGCTGTAAGTCAAAGCTGTTTGAATGCCACTTGGTAATAAGTTAATAAGTGATATTCAACTGCAAGCCAGATTCCACTAGTTACATCGAATAATATCTTACTCGTTTAATTGAGTACCGGCGGCATGATTCCTGCAGCTCAGTCAGGTAGAATGAATGGTGTGGGTAATGATACTCACAAGTAAGATCTAGTTAGCCGCATGGATTAGGGTTTGTGAGTTAATTGCTCGAAGTTAGTTTGAACTGATCTGGATTAAGTTGGGGCTAAAGCTCCCCAAATCGTGAGCTGCCCATTTGCACACTATTTGCGAGTTTGGTCGTTAGCTAAAATCTTTAAAATAAATTCAGAGAAAAAGTAAATCAATGCTATAACATTCGAATCCTTCATATGTATTACGAGTAAATCTTTAGTTATTTCAATAAAAACCGCCAATTAGAAATTATTTTGATTATACTTAAGTAATTAATGCTTTTATTAAATTATTATTTATAATAATTTATCTGTCAGTTTGACTAGTAATGGATTCATATGAAAGCAAAATAGAAAGGCTTCATAAACTATTCGAAGAAGTGATGATAGCGATAATGAACATTTAGGATCCGAGAACTGTGAATCAGAACTTGATCTTTTCTCTAATGATGGAGAATTCGCCGGTGATTTAGGTTATGTACTAATATTAATTCTTCGGAACAAGGTAGTGACGTGGAACGCGAGGCTAATTAAAACACGAATGAGTGTATTTTTATTATTGAAGAATGCGAATACCGGGCATATTGGTATGAATATACAAACCATATACCCGATTTTCCAGTTGAAAGCGGAAATGTAGGGATCAGACTAAACATTGACCAAGATTTAAGTCCTAGCGATGCCTTTGATAACTTATTTAGTAAAGAAATAATTGAAAATGTTGTTTTTGCGTACTTAAAGTAGAAGTTATCTCGAGGACAGTAAAGTTTATTTAATCACTAGACCTAGAGCGTACTGTGGAAAGTAAATTCAGTTATAGTTAATTATTATGATGCTTGATTGAATGGATCTCTTTAGGTTAATTTATCAAATTAATGAAAATTTAATACTCAGAAAAAATATGTAATTTTTTGATAAAAAATCGTAACAAAATTTTCAATCCCCCCCCCCCCCTTTCCTCTAAGGCGGTTACGTAATTTGTGATATAAGATTTACAATGGATGAAGTTGCAGTGACATCTGTTGGTATAAACAAATCTACTTAATTTGATAGCGACATCTGTGGTTACTAATTTTGATTATACTTGCTATAGTTACCCTATGGGTCACAAGGCTACTTAGCGCTGCAGATGTTAGAGACAGTTAAAAGCCATTGCTGGCGGTCCATTATACATATTATATGGTCTAAGGGTCTAAGTACTGAACTAAAACTATTTGCTAATTTTTTGGCTTGTAACTTTGGTTTCTAGTTTTAGAATTTCGATGTTTGGTTGAAAAACATGCCCTTTCAGCTATGCTTAAAACCTGTTTTTATTATAGATATTATTCTAATATTTTTATTGTATGTGTAACACCTCGTCACTACGTGTGAAACTAAATTCAGTTTCTACCCACCCAACACACGATGACGTTGTGAACACAGAAGTCCCCATAACATCTGGACCGGATTGACGGCAGTTTGTGCCAGCTACAGCTCAGTTTGGGGAGGTTCTTTCCGGTATGTTATGGGTCTAATGTCTTTTAAATGATAGACACCGATAAGTTTGTTGTTACTGTCTTTCAGTTCATACGCCACATGACCAACTTTTCGATGTAGCCATGCTTCAAGGTATTTTGGAGCTAATTTTGAAGAGTAGTACTGTGCAGCATTACTTAACGTAAAATTTCGAACGTAAACCTTCTGCTCAATCGCAAGATTTCTGGCGCAACTTCTTAAATTGTACTGCCTCTCATTGCGATCAAATGATTTCCGCAAATTTTCTAAGACAAACTTTTGAGCATCGGTAAGCTGATTTACTTTGGTTTGAATTGCTACTTCGAAATCACTAAAATACCCTAAATTCCGTAGCAAATTATAATCTCCACCATTTGTTATCATGTGGTGTCCGAAAAGAAGAAAATGGGGCGTAAATTTGGTGGACTCATGAAACGAGTTGCGTAAGGCGAGGCTGATTTCAGCCAGGTGTAAATCCCAATTTTTATGATCCCGATTTAAATACGCGCGTATAGCCGAAATTAATGTTCTATTTACTCGCTCGGAAGTATTGCCTTGCGGTGAATACTTAGCGGTCTGAACATGCTTAACCCCATATTTAGATAATAAATCTTTAAGTAATTTAGAATTAAATTGAGTAGCATTATCGGTTAAAATGGATTCTGGGACAGAAAATACACTAAAAACGTCATTCTCTAAATAATTACACACTTGCGTCGCGGTAGCTTGCCTCATAGCTCGAATGAAGAGAAATCGAGTGTACATATATCCAAAATGATTAGGATATAACAGTTGCCCGATCGCGTTCTAGGATACGGTCCAAGAAAATCCATGAACAAGTGCTGCATTGGTCTAAACGATTCTCGAAATTTCCCCATTGGAGGTTGTAACCTAACGTTTGGTGGTTTGATTTCTTTACACGTTTGACAGTTATTTACATAGTTTTTGACTTCCATAGCTAATTTTGGCCAATAAAAATACCGTTGTATTTTCAGGGACGTATAATTTTAGAGCCGAAGAAACACCAGGATTACAATTCCAACTGAACTGTGGGTTTAAGTAGATCAGACTATCTTTAACTATGAAATTTGTTGCCTTGTTAAGAGTGTTAATTTCTTTAATTTTTCTTAGATATTCCTCATCTTTGAAAGCCGCGGAATTTAAATCGATGTATGGTAGTATACAATCGATATTATTACTATTGGATTCCGGTGTAGTAATTTCTTCCATGTTGGTTCGCGATAAGGCATCTGCTACTAAATTTTCTGAACCTTTGCAATGCACGATCGAAAAGTTAAAGCCTTGAAGCTTTAAACTCCATCGCGCCAATCGACCAGATAAATCTTTCTGATTCATAAGCCATTGAAGACTAGCATGGTCAGTAATTATCACGAACCGGTAACAATCGATGTACGCCCGGAACTTTTTTACGGCGAGAACGGCAGCGTAACATTCCAGTTCTGTCACAGAGTAGTTTTTTTGTGCTCGATTCAGCTTCATGGACATAAATGCAATAGGATGTTCTTCGCTCTCGGATGATTGTTGAAATAACATACTACCAATTCCCGATGAACTTGCATCACAACGAATATAGAAAGTGGTGTCAAAATTTGGATTAACAAGAACTGGTGCGTTAACTAGAGCCTGTTTTAATTTATCAAATGCTTGTTGAGCGTTTTGATTCCAAGCAAATTTTTGATTTTTCTTAATAAGATCCGTCAACGGTGCAGCTAATATGGAAAACGAGTCAATAAAACGTCTAAACCAGCCAGCCATGCCTAAAAATCGCCTAATTTGTATGGATGATTTTGGAACCGGAAATTCGTTAATTGCTTGTACTTTGGATGGGTTAACTTTAAGGCACCCTTCACCTACTATGTATCCTAAATATTCGATTTGTTTGAGGACGAATTTACTTTTTTGAATGTTGATAGTCAAGTTAGCCTCAGTCAATAAACTAGCTACTAAGGCGAGTAACTTGATATGTTCTTCAAACGAAGCTGTGGTGATGAGCAAATCATCCAAATAAACAAATACCTGAGAGTGTAGTTGATGAGGAATAACTCGATGCATAAGCCTACACATTGTTTGTGGCGCATTGCATAGACCAAATGGCATAACCGTAAACTGGTAAAGTGGCTGACCGGGGACGGTAAACGCCGTTTTATCTCTGGATTCCTTGGACAATGGAATTTGCCAAAAGGCATCTTTAAGATCCAAGCTGGAAATATATCTAGTAGTGTCCAATCGTTCAAGTAATCCATCAATCAAAGGCAACGGATAGGCATCCTTGATCGGCACTTCGTTTATTCTGCGGGCATCAAGACACGCAGTCTTGCTTTGCCATTTGCCTTCTTGACTAGGGTAACCGGTGAACTATATGCACTTTGTGACTCCTCCACTACCCCCAAAGAAACTGCATAATATCTCTGCTTGATTGGAGTCTGATTTCCAATATTGATATTATGTTCAAGTAATGTAATTTTGCCAAGGCCTACCTTCTCGCTTGATGGCAATATACTTATTGTTTTATCTAACTCCAACTGTTGTTTTTCTGTTAAGTCATGTTCAATTGTAGAGAATTCCGATATAGATAAATTAATTTTAAAGAGATTCCAAAAGTCTATGCCTAAATACAATTTCTGCTTCAAGCTTGGTATTATGAATAATTTCATATTCTTGACAACGCCATTAAATTTGATGGTTGCCCATATGTAACCAAACACTCGTTGCTTTTGACCTAATGCTGTTTGAATATTGGTTGGTAAGTGATAAAACCGAAAGTTGTTATTGTCACTAAAATTTTCACTTCCTAAACCTAATGCGCTTATTGAAGCTCCGCTGTCTAATAAACCCGGTATAAGGTAATTCATTCACCAAAATATCCATATATGGTCTATTATCATCTGAATAATCAATACAAGCTTCCAAAATGCAAGCTTTAATGGATTTTCGATTATTAAAATATCTTACGGTTCTAGCTCGAATTGGTCGAACCGGGTTAATTTTAGAATTATTTGAAGATTTAGATACAGTTGGGTTAAATTTAGAAATATTATTTTGTTGAAAATTAGATGTAGAACTAGTCTGAAAACTTACGGTTCGTTCTTGCTGAGCCTGTTTGTCATTGCGTTGGGGTGGTTCATCCGTAGGGTGGCCGTAATTCCCAACACTTTGGTTCCCCGCTTGGAGTTTTCTGCACATGTCTGACAATTTGGTTTAAGCATGTTGGGTTTCCACATCCAAAGCAAAACATTTTTGTTATAGGCACGTTACAATTTTTAAACACGTGACCTATGTCGCGGCAGTTCCAACAGATATTCAAATTACTGGAATCGTTAGACGCACTCTTCCTGGGAACCTCATACTTATTCACATTCGTACGAAACTGGTTAGGAGTTGAATTATAAGCTTCTATATGATCAAAACTGTTATGTAACGCATGTTGAGAGGCATCGACTAGGTAATGCGGAGTTGCTGGGTAATCAGAGTTTTCTTTAGAACCATCAATTTCCATTTCATTGATGCTTTTTCTTACGTTAAACGTCAAGTCTGGATTGTATTTCAGTCGTTTCCACGTATCTTCTAATGAAACACATACCTTGACTAGGTCTGGAATACTGTGAAAAGTTCTACCCGCCAAGGTAATTTGTAACCCAGGACGCATATTACTTTGGATAATATGTAAAATCTCGGAATCTGGAAACATCTCACCAGATTGCAATGTCATGGACATGATTTTGTTGTAAAAATCGAGAAAAGGTTCAGCACCTTGCTTACAGACCGACGATCTTGAAATCTATTAACAAAGTCGTACCAAAATTGTGCCCACGCGATAAAAGGATTCAGCTCTAAGTGCGACCAATACCATTTTTGCGCCGTTCCCTTCAAAACATAATACAATTCATTAACTAACGACGATTCTGGGATGTTTAAAGTTTTGGCCAAATGTTCGACCCGAAATAGAAAACGTTCAACAGGTAACCCACTTGCACTACCATCAAATAAAATTTTGCATTTACTTAAAGTTTTATTATCATTGGATCTAAAAGGAATTTGCTGATTACCAGGAGGGCTCGAAAAATTATGTAAGTTAGGATTTTGATAAGAGAATTGATTGGAAGTTTGCGGAACGTTCGGAAAATTTGTAACATGAGGATGATTATAATTTGTATGGCCTACTGTATTGTACAACATTATATTTGGTTGCTGATTAACTTGATTTGGAAGACGTGTGTTTTCCATTGTATTTGGTGGCCTATGTGACGACTCGACATTTAATCTATCACATTGAATATGTGTACTTGATGGAATATTTTGTGGATCCATACTTTCTTGAATATCAGACGTTGGGTTAGGGCATACCGTACTACCTTCATCTTCTGAATCTGATAGGTCCCGAAATTCAACTGATTCTAAATCTTTCAATTTTTCCAAAGAATCATTCTTATCGGGACTATTGTTAAATAATGATTTAATGATTTGATAAAATTGTTCTAATAGAATTAATGTTTCTTCAGCACCAGTTTTATATCGGCACGATCTTTTAAGGCGATTTAATCGACCAATCACGTGAATTACTCTGGATTCAATTACCAAAAAATCCTGGTCACTTATATTTGCTCCATTAAAATTTTCTAAAGCAAGTTTTAATTCAAAATACTTATTTTTACATTTTTGTAACTCCCTATTAGGGTTTTTCCTAGCTGCACTATGCATTCGAAAAGGGACCACTGAAGGATTACTTTGCTCAAATTCAAGTGCCTTTTCAAGTAACACAAAAACTTCCTGTGGAACACCAACAAATTTTCTGATTAGGCACTCGATTTCCAATTTATCAGGTTCCAATAGATTGTTTAATCAAAGATGTCTATTAGCTATTATTATGCTTATAGAAGTTATCGATTAAATTCAATTAAATTATATAACTTTCTTTTTATATGTGCCGTATATTTGAACAAAAATTATTTTGCATTGATTTTAATCGTTTTTTATAAAAGAAAATCGAAATTTTCTTTAGAATAGAATTTGTATATGTGTACGTATTGTACTGTTTTAACGGAATGGGCTACGTATACTTACACAATACATCTAAATAAAGGTAATTCTGATTCCTAAAAATATTATTACAAATGCTTGGCTTAGGCTACCTAACTTTGGAGTAATTAAGAAATATATCAGTGAAGGTACCCCAACCCCTGTATCTCAGTAAATATTAAAAATGGTCCCCCCTTCAGGAACGATTTTTTGCTTGAAATTAATCAAGGAATCATCCCTGAAAATATTTACACTCAAGCACAAAACACCCTGTATTATTTTATAGATTTAATAAAAGCACATAAACATAAATTCTGCTAGTTTATTCATAATTTAGATTAACATTATCTCACTTCTGACATTTTGAAATATTTTTATTCTACCGCACTTGTGAAATTATTTTCAATTTTTATTCTAATTCAATACGCACTTTGTAATCTTATTTATTTCAGATTTTATTAAAAATTTACAATATTAAAATATTACAAATTAATTAAAAAAATATATGAATATAATTTATTTTTTTCTGTCATTAATTTAGGTTAAACTCTAAAATCTTAGCCTTTTTGTCCAGTCTTTTTCTGTAATTATATAAAATGAATGAAAATTAAATTAGTTTGATATTTAATTAAAAAATATTTCTAAATATGTATGGATAACTTACTGCCGTTAACACTTTCTTTGATTGTACTTCACACGATTCAACTGGATATAAACCGTCTCTCAATTGGCAAACACATTCGCTTTGTATATCAAATCGTGTTAATTGATCAGCAATCGAACCGGACGTAACACTAATGAAATTTTTCCTTGCTTGTGGTTTTAATTCATTAAACGCTGTTAAACTGAATACAAATCCACCCGATTCTGTAACCAATTCAGTGCCCAAAGTTTGATCATACTTCAAGTGTTTACGAATATCGGTTGATCCATAATTTGTACGTTTCTTAAATTCATTAATTTGGAGTGCTATTTTATTGTTAAAACCGATTATATCCTTTGATTTTTTGGCATCTTTTGAATTTGTCACACCTTTAATTGGTGCCACTAAATGTAGTGATATTCCACTATCGGTTACTTCACTTTGTGTGAATACAGCCGAAAGTATTTTGAAAATGTTAAGCGATTTTAATTCATCGTTCCGTACGGCGATTATAGATTTCATTGCGGATGCTCGGAATGGATATTTATAGGCTAATTGGAAGGCTCGCGTATCAGCCGATAGACCTAATTCTTCGAGTAATTCTAAATCAGAATAATAAATTTGATTCAGGAGTTCATTTAATTTATCATCTTTCGTGTGAATTGGTTGTGGTAAGGTTGGTCCATTTAATTTATAATTTTGTAGTTTACCATTAAAGTCTAATTTACCTTTATCGGTAAATAGGTTAACATGTTCTTTATGCTTGTTATAACCGATTACCGTTATTTTTAAGTCCGTTGTTTCACGTGCTTTAAAGTCTTTTCGTAGCTCTTGAATGAATGGTTGAATAAAATCAGATATTGTTGTACCATTTTCTGTGTCGACAACAAGTACAATATCGGCTTGTTTCTGCGAAACTTTAACACTGAAATGATCTCCAACATCGACATTGTTACTACACTTGGCACACTGTGATGGTAAAGTAATCGGGATTTTGTCTTCAACGCAAATTGTTCCATATGCCAGTGCAATATTACAGGCAGCGTCCACCTTATTTGCACTTGTAGCAATAGCATGTTGACACGCTTCATAATAATTTGATTTATCAATGAAATAATTACAGAATCTTAGTGGTGAGTCGACGCCAAAGAATTCGTCACAAATATTGCCCGCTTCTAGATGTCCAACATGAGCCGAATGGTCTACAAAGCTTACACTTTCACAACTAGCTTTCAGCTTGTATGAATTACCAAAGTCAGCATAATTTGTTGATATTTTGTTATTTGGTAATTTAAAATCATCATATGGTTCGCCATTTCCATTTCCTAGTATACCGCGTACTTTGCCCAAATAGAAACCAGACACCGTCACATGGCACACTCGTAAATCTGTTGAACACGTTATTTCAGCGCCATATTTAGTATTCACCGTTGTTGAATAATAATCTCTTAGGGCTGATATATCATTAGTGAATACAGGTAAATCAGCTTTATTACCATTTAGTAGAATCACACCTGATTCTTGAAGTTCAATTTGATCATTCTTATCAATCAATGTGATTGATTTTAATGCGCCCTTATTATATGTGGCCACTATACTGAAATTATTGTTGGCAAAATCTTGTGCCAAAATGTATTGACATTTACCGGGGAAAGTTAAATGCTGTCCATCAAATGTGAAAATATGCTGGCCATCGGCTAATAAACCATACATATCGTACGGTGGTAGGATATCACCTGATTTTAAACCTCTTGGTCGGACTACATTCAAAATATCCCGAACTGATAATAGTTGTTCATCATTTTTGATGTAGTTGTAAAGCGATGATCGAATTCCTCCACTGAAGACTGGTAAATTCTTGAAGTAATCGTATGAGACGGGTAGTGGTTGATAAATACCTCCGTACTTATTATCAAGTACACCAAAGTCATTTACGTAGCTGGTCGTTTTACTGGTAATAATTGTTACAAATGCACGAATTGTGTGCAACAAATCAGTGTACAATGATTTTATAAGTTCATTCTCATTTGGTAATTGATGTCCGTTCGCATTGATTTTGGCCTCGACGTATGATTTAAGATTTTCAAGGAATTTCTTCGCCTCACTTGTTGGTACAGTTTCGATTAGTACACTGAATACCGTATCACTAATTGTAATCGCATATTCTTTCACTTTGTACTCTTCAACTAATTCAAGGAATGATTGAACCAATCCCTCAATATTTGGATATGATTGAATATGTTTGAATACTAATTCGTATAATGCGGTTAACTCTTTGCGTATAATATCCGTGTATTGGGCTATGGCTTGGGCTATATTACGATAGAAATCTATTCCAATCTTTCCAAATTTATTTAGATCAGTTTCGTAAGTTTTGAGTAATTTAAATGCTTCCTTAACATATTCTCGGAACAAATTTGCTGATTCCTTGTAAACTGCGAATACAACTTTAGCCAATTGGCCTACATATGCTTCGATTGCCGGTTGAATTTGTTTGCTATATACTTCAATAATACTGCCAATTGATTTAAGGATTTGTTCGGATACGGTTTCATAGTATTGGACAAAGATTTTAACCAATTCTTCGATTAATCCAGCATACAGCTCAATGACTTTCATTATACGTTGATACAGTTCGTTGAGTACTTTGTCCGAAAGGATTTCTTTCTTAATCAATTCAATCTCATTATTAAAATTTTCGTTTACCCGGCCGTACGATTTTACAGCATTTTCAATTTTGGTGTAATACTTTTGTGTTGCAAGATTTGCAATGCGTGAAATCAAATCAACAAATGTTTTGCGAATTTTTTGTGATGCTGGGCCTTCAAGTTCGATATAACGTTTTTCTAGTGCAGTAATGCCTTCTTCATTGTAATTATAGGTTGATGTTAAGAAATTCTTGTTGCCAAGTGAAACTTTAACAGTAATTAATTCGGTTTGTTTATTGTCCATGAGATCATAAAATTGGAAGCTGGCCTCCTTATTTACCTGCCACAGTAATTTGTAGCTAAATAGGCCGGTGTTCATTAATTCCAGTTCAATCGATTGTGGTCCATTTACTTTAAGATTGCTAATGTATTTGAATGGATACCCTTGATATTCAAGATTTGTGTTTGCGGTCAAAGTTAATTTAGCTGCATCGTATTTCGCGTTTATCGTGAATTTCTCAAAATTCAAATAATTGTGGTACACTTCCAGTGTTCTGTCATTTGCATTAATATATCCTGTCACTAGGATATCATCGACGGATGATTGAAGATCATATGATATGTGGAATGTTTTACGTTCGAAATCAACTGCAATAGCATCATTGTAACGATAGTCTAATTCTAGGCCTTTACTGTATGCACTAAAAACTGTTGTAATATTGAATCCGGTTGCAATATGATTATTACGGATATTAGCCGTAACGATAACCTTATTCGCATCATTCTGGAATATATCGAAGTCACCGCTATAATCGTAATTATGCTTTGTGAAATCAATGTCGTACGTTTCACGAATGACAACCGGTTTCAGCGTTGGATATAGAATGCGTAATTCATCTTTGCCTGTGATTTGATAGGTATTTTGTCCGCCTTGAATTGTTCCCTCATAGCCCAAGTAATATTTGTGATTTGGATTATTCTTTTTGTCAGTGTACGCGGAAATACTAATATCGTATTTACCAAATATCGACTCGTCGGGATAATTGTAATTTGATTCGATCGATACAACGCGTGTCGGGATTGTTAAAATAAGGCCGCTCTTCTTTGGATGCGCGTACATATTATATTGATATTCAAAATTAGCTGTAGTTAACGTAACATCGGTTGTATGATCAAGATTAGAACCAGCAGTCTTTGTTTCCGATTTCACTTGGATCGCTTGATTTAAACCAAACGCTTTCAAATCAATGAATGCGGTTAAATCGTGACGTAAATTATTTAAATCTTTTCGGTCGATATGAGACGCAAGATCAAATACAAGGCATTCATTGTTTGCATTGCAATATTTATCCTTAATGATAAGCTCCTTATCGGTTAATTTAAAGTGGCTGGTAACACCATTTTTACTGTTACGGTCACCAATAATGGTTGTGAATTGAACCGAAAATCCTTGTTCGCCATCTCGTTGAATATCATAGAATTTTCGAACAAAATCAAATTTAATTTGACTTTGACGATCGTATAGCTTTACGGTGCCCGTACCTTCCACCACCATTTTGAATTTATCGTCTTTTAGCACAAAATCAGCTGCCCCATTGATCACATTTTCACCCTGCGATGTTATCTTGAATATAATACCTTTGCCGGTGCTGCCTGGTTTTGTGTATGTCTCAAAAGCGATTTCTTTCAATTTCAATTGGGCAGAATTTGCATTTGCTTTAATATAGAATTCATCGAGGGATGAGTAATTAATTTCAAAATCACCATCGAAATTGAATTCCATCACATTAACAATTTTTGCTTCGCTGCGATATTTACGTTCAGCTAATTGCTTGTATCCATAGTATATGCGATAGTTGTCATTAGGCGTGGTCACATCCAAATCAAATTTCGAATTTGATGGATTATAATTTTGATCAAGTTTGAATACATATGGTTTGCCGTTGTTAATTTTAAATGTTGTAAGGAACAAATATTTTTCATTGTCCGCATTCTTTATTGACCCATCAAATTGAATATTTGAAATTTGAGAAAATGGTGTATCAACATGTCCTGTTATTGTGATATCTTCGAGGTTAGTTGATCGGCTAACACTGAAATCACCTTTTAATGTTTTACCATTTTCGTATTTGATGAAAAATTCAGAAAAACATTTTGATTTATCGGCATTCTCATTCCGTGTGTATTTATATGAACCACTTACTGGTTGAAGTTCTGGTACACTAAAATCAAATGTGATGACACCAGAATTTGGTGCTAGCTGCAAATTAGTTTTGAAATTAATCTTGTTTTTATCAAGTTTTGAGTTAGCTTCGAAATTGATGACATACGGTTGAGAATTGGTTGCTGGAACTAATATGGATCCTTTAGAGTTTAAGGTTGATGATTTTATGGTGCCAGATGGTATATTCAAATATGAATCAAATTCATAGGTTAGTGGAACGGCACGGTCTCCGATATGGTAGCTGCCTTGAATACCGGCTGTCACTGATTTACCATATGCAACTGATACTAATCCAGCAGCACCAGTTTTATCCACTTCACTTAGATCGATCGTGAATGCAACGGTTTCTGGTACCAAACTGCCTTTTACGACCAATGTCGATTTGAATGCATATGCTTCCTTATTCTGGCTTGGTGATTTTCTTATCGAATTTTCAACAATAATGGTTTTGCTTTCTAAATTATTGTAGATAATTGAATGGGTTACATCCAATAGTCCTTTGTTTAAATTACCCTCGTTCACTTTGCCATTGAATTTAAGTGTTCGAGTTTTTTTATTTGGATATTTTTCTTCCAATTTTGCATCAATGGTCCCCGTAACTTGTTCACGTTTTACAAAATTGACGACACGATTAAATTCACCGTTGAATGTATGCAAATCGGGCAAAATTATTGTAAATTTGCCACCCAAGGTACCATCATCTAATTCACCTTTTTGTGTAAAATCGAAATTCAAAACATACTTTCCTAGGCCACATTCCAGCGTATTCTTGCTATCGACCCAATGACGATTTAATTTATTTTTTGTTGTGTATGTTAATTTCTTGGTATTATCTTTTTCAAAATCATAATAAAAATCGACAACGGCATCGACCACCGGTAGAGCAATAGTAAATTTAATGTCTGATTTTAGTTTTCGCTGAGCCCTCACTAAATTTACCAAAACAAAACCATCACCTTTACCATTGACCGATTTGAATTCCGATTTTCCGGTTAGCACTTCACGAACAAAGAAATCAAATTTCAGCACATCCTGATTCGGTAGCTTATTAAATTTATAGTCGTATGTGGCAAAATCAGTTTTACCAACTGTGAATTTTCCATTGGATACGGTGGCTTTTGGTTGGCCAGCATAGCTTAAAAATACACGATACTGATCTTGTTTTGGATCAAAAACTAAAATTCCTTCCACATCAAAATCTAATTCGTTATCGCTGATTACCGGTTTGAATGATAAATTGAATTCGGTTGATAAGCCTGTCGATAATGTGAGTTTATTTTCGAATTTATTTCGGCTTCCCACATCATATTTCGAATTAAGTTTAGCCGTATACTCATTATAAGTACCGGATGCGCCTAAATTGTATGAATAGGGTTTATTTGGATACACTTCTAAATCAAATATTCCGCTAACTTTTGTGTTCCCATAGCCGGCGCCTGCTTCTCCAATAAAATGATGTGGTGATGGTATTTCATATTTATAATGTGCTTGGGCCGGTAAAAATCCTACATATAACGTGACTTCGCTAAATTCGGGCCTAGAATTGGCTGGATTAATTTTTACCAATTGTTTGTAAGAAACACGATTAGTTTGTGAATTAAAATCTTTTCCATAGATCACTTCGAAATCAAATCTTTGTTCAGTATTGTCCGAGAGTGCATTGAAAATGACTTTTCCATTTAGTAAATCATCGAAATTTGTGGTTAGAGCCACGTCGAATTTTAATAATGCTGGATTTGGTGAGAATTCAAGATGGCTTACAACATTGCCTGATTTTGAATCACGTGAAAATTTTAAATCGCTATTTACAATATTTCCCAACCACTCGACATACCCATCCATTTTTAATGGATGCTGGTCGCCTCCGATCACTTGAATCCGATCGAATGTGAATTTCATACCTTGGCTAGTCTCGATAATTACTTTTCCATCAACTTTGTACCCAAATATGTTGTCATATTCTCCGTTACGAGTTTTTATGTAAACATTTGGTCGAAGTTCTTGTCTCGAACCATCACCGCTTATAATAAATCCAATTTTGGCAATTTGCTCGTCACGCGAATCACTGCTTTTTACATATAACGAGAATTCATTGTCCGCATGTAACAAACCAGCTTCAACAATATTTTTACCATATGGTGGGAAATCTAAACCGGCTCGTACAAAATATGCATCTCCATAGCTTAATTCTAACGAGAATTCAACTTTATTTGGTTTCGGTGCATTTGGCCGTTCATACGAGAATATCACTTTCTCGAGTTTATCTTCCGGTTTGTATAAGGCAGCGAAATTATATTCGTCATCCACTTGAAGTGCAACAACAAATTTGTTTTCGCCATTCAATGGGAATGGGGCAGCGCCTACCACTCCTGGTATTGTTGCGCTAAGATCAGTGCACAAAACAAACCCGGTGAATGGTTGAAGTTGATCGAAACATCCGCTTAGCTCTTTCCTGTAATTTTTAAAGAAATAAAATTCAAAATTAACAAAAATAAAAATAAAAAAATTCTTGTTATCCTTACTTTTGTGACGAGAATTTCAAAGATGTTTCCTTTGTTTCTTGACCCTTGTTTTGTTGGATGAACACGACTTTATGATCAACCGAAATGATTTCTTGTTTACTGAATGGGAATTTCACATTTAAGTTTAATCCATTGCCTGCATTCGTTGTTGAAAATTCCAAATCAATACCAGTCGATGAATGTACTGATCCACTAACTTGTAGTCCAGCATTTACAATAAATGCATCCAAACTTAGTGATCCAGTTGCATATATATTTGCGCTAGGTACAGCCTTAATTGAAAATTTGGCATTTTTAGGATTTTTCGCAATCGCTTCATAATCAACTTTCGATCCTAATTCAATGCGAATAACACTACTGCCTTGTGCCACCAATTTCAATGGGAAACCAATTGATGTGGGATATGTTAGATCACCGTCCAGGAAGAGGGCATGATTTTCAAATACCTGATTATAATCTTGGGCCTGATGTATACACTTTCCAAATGCTGTGATAAATTCCTCGACAAATTGTTGTGGTGTATTAAGTGTGTGCTTGCCAAGTGACAAGAATATCATTTCAGTACCAAATAATTTAAATGATAGATCAAGATCAATTCCACGCAATAGATCCCGTCCCAAATCTACATTTCTACCAAAATTTTGCACATCTTCCTTGATACCTCGTCTATGACGGCCAGCGCCGCTACTCTTTTCGAATACGGCCGATATTTTGTCATAAATTTCCTGTGATGATTGCGTATTAAAGTATCCCTTTGGGCCAAAATAATTTTCCACAATTTGTTCTAAATTTTCTTGACGTGCGGCTATCTCGAAAACATTGAACGATTGTCCGAATACGTCACCAGTGAAATTAAATGAACCGGAACGTGGTAAATATGATTTTTGTGAGTAGATTACGTTTGAATCGAAAATAGCTCCAACCCCTAATGAGTCGATGGCATAAGAAAATTCACTGTTGAACGAGTACTTACGAGGATCATGGGGATATTTTTTTTCCAATTTAATATTCTGGAATAATTTACGGAGATTAGCTTTTGATGGATCAATTGATGATCTCGATGATTGAATATGTGTGACTAAAAATGAGCCAACTTGATAAACAGGTTCATCAACCAATAAGGCTGCTATTTGCTGTGCAAAATTTTCAGTTGGATGGGCGGCTAATGCTAAATATGCTTCGATACGGATTTCACTGTCTTCATCGCGGTCGTTTAAGAATGCTAGTAAAGTTTGCTCAACAGCTGGATTATTATTAGCAGCTGCTAATGCTTGAATAGCAGCTACACGCACTCTAGATGATGATTTTTCACCGGTACAAGCTGTGACACGGTCAACGCCAACGCCGACCAAATTATTTGTATTCCGTAATCCTTTTAGTATTGCTACCAATGTATCAGCTTGATTCCTATTATCCTCTTTACAGTTTCCAATTTTGCTAACGAATTTATCGATGATCGATTTAATTTCAGCTGCGCCGCATGAATATCGATTGCAATATTTTGATACTAAATTTCCCACTGTCAAGTATGCCTCTTTTGGTGGATTACCATCGAGTAATTTATTTATCGATGTCAATGCTTCTTTGGTCATCTTGGTAACCAAGTTCAACGATAAATACACTAATTTTAATTCCTGTTCGCTTAATTCGCGTGATTTAACGAATTGGGCCAGTACTTCGACAGATTCTCCGGTTCCAGTTCGAAATAGAGCATCGAAAAATATTTGACGGGTTAATACTTTTCGGTCGCTTACTGCACCAGATTTAACTTGCTGATAGAGTGCTAACAAATCATTACGATTTGTAACACGGAAAATGCGAATAAGATCAGTTAACTGTTTGGCTGCATTCGGACCAACTCTATTTTCGTAGGCGGACAAAACATTTTTAAGTGCTGTGCGAGCATTATTTAAATTTGAGAATGATGTTTGGGCTGGATTCTCAAAATAAATCGATTGTTCTGTTGGATTTGCAATTTGTGGTGATTGACCTGCTCCAGATTGCGTTAATTTAATTGTTGTGACTACCTTAGCACGTGCTCCAGCTTCTCCAGCGGTTAGTGGTACAAATATATACTCTTCATTTACAATAGCACTCTCTAAAATACCATCTTTAATACGTTGTTCGCTGCTGAAGTCACCATTTAGTAAGGGAGTTGATGTTACTCCTGAATGTTCATTTACAATACCAGTAATGAAACCACTTGCAAGTGTTTCACGATTCGAGCATAAATTCAAATTACGTACTTTACTAACGATTGTTGTACCAGCAACGGTATTTGTATTGAATGTTGTTGGGCATGTTCCAAATACATCAGTTTCTTGACCACGTTCTTCAGCCGATTGAATAATCGAAATGATTGCACGCTTTACATTTAACGAATATTCATTATCATTATTTTCGGCACAAATTTGGGGCGATAGTTCATCATTCGACAATGTAAATCGAACTGGTTTGGTGAACTCAGGTCCTAAATTATTTTTGGTACCATCTGGGCTTACAACTTGAAGCCGCTGTACACGTAAAACGTAACCGCAATTTTGTTCAACGAATAATTGTAGTAGACCTTGAATTTTAAGGCTTGTTTCTTGGGCATCATTTCCAGTTAAATGAAATGATACGCTACTGTCAATACTATAACTGTATATACTACCTGGTACATAATTATATTTGCCTACTTTTGATGATATGCAACCTGACTGACATGGTCCTGAAATTAAGAAACAAAAAAAAAAACGGTTAGTTCTTAAATAGCTCTTTACTAATATATTGCAGGAACTTTTTCTACATCTTTTCAGACCTGACGTTCAAGGGTTGAGATAATGCGAGAAAAAATTGTCCTGGGTCACTTTAATACTTAAAAGAATTACATCAAACCGCAACAAGGCCACTGAGCTGTCGATGTTTAATTTATTTTCAGTTTTAAAATCTTGAGAGTATAGCACTTTGCTTAGCACTAATAAGATTGTGCTAGCTTTCGATTGTGAAAGTTGTAAACTGAAGTCAGAATTTGCGACATGGGGTTCATTAAAATCTAACAATACAAGATGGGCTGATGAACAGTAATTTAGAGGGCTAACCTATTACCGGTTTCAAAGAACTTCCGCTTTAGCAGGGAAAATTTATCAGTTTCCAGGTTATCCGGAAATTATTTCGATTTTCTTATTTTAAATACAGCATCCTGTAGAATTGTAGATCGTTTTTTTACAAGTTCATTGAAAATGAGTTGACATACCTTTAAATTGGATAGCTACAGAGTCCAGAGATATTTATTAAAATAAAAATCTTATAGAAACCGTTTATTTTCCTCTTATAAAGGATAGAGGTAATTATATTCTTTACCCTTTATAAAAGGAAAATAAATGGTGATAATAAGATTTTAATTTTAATACATATTTCTGTCCTCTATAGCTACAGAAAGTTTTCTAGATAAAAATAAAATTGAGCATCTCTCTGATTTTCAAACTTAAAGGTATCCAAAACTACTCTATTAATGAACTCATGAAAGAACGATGTATATTATCCTACTATCTAAAACGGAAAGGTGTGTAAACTGGTTATACTTAACGGGTATTTTTGAAATAAAAATCATGACAACGACATGATTAAAAATCATTTGGAATAAAAAGTTAAACATGTATAGTCGTGTTTGAAAGAGTTTTAAAGATAAAAAAATAGTGAAAGATACAATTGTGATGTTAAAAGTGATTATCAAATTCTTATTTTTTAAATAATTTAATTCAAAATGTCAGGTCTATGGCTAATTTTATTTTAAACTTTGAGATTTCGAATTTGGCGAAATACATTGAGCAAATTATAACGAAGCACAAAATTAATTATCAAAAAATTTAAACAGTTCAACTGGCGTGTACAAGTCGAGTGTGTGTGTATCGGTCCAAGTAAAACACAATTTTACGGCCAATTAATGTAGAAGAAACATTCATTCAGTTTTCAATCCAAATTCACTCATTAAAAAGCATGGCATATTAAGTTAAATGAGGATTAATTGAAATAGTAGAAGATACGTAAATTAGTTTATGTTTAATTCAACATAAAACCACTCGAGAGCTGAGGTTCAAATTAATAATGACTAAATAGTTAAAGTGTCGATGGAGCAAAGCAAATGGGAGCTGACTTAACAGGTATTTTTGATATAAAAATCATGACAACGACATGACTAAAAATCATTTGAAATAAAAAGTTAAACATGTATAGTCGTGTTTGAAAGAGTTTTAAAGATAAAAAAATAGTGAAAGATACAATTGTGAATGTTAAAAGTGATTATCAAATTCTTATTTTTTAAATAATTTAATTCAAAATGTCAGGTCTATGGCTAATTTTATTTTAAACTTTGAGATTTCGAATTTGAGCGAAATACATTGAGCAAATTATAAAGAAGCACAAAATTAATTATCAAAAAATTTAAACAGTTTAACTGGCGTGTGGCGTGTACAAGTCGAGTGTGTGTATCGATCCAAGTAAAACGCAATTTTACGGCCAATTAATGTAGAGAAGAAACATTCAGTTTTCAATCCCAATTCACCCCTTAAAAAGCATGGCATATTAAGTTAAATGAGGATTAATTTGAAATAGTAGAAGATACGTAAATTAGTTTATGTTTAATTCAACATAAAACCACTCGAGAGCTGAGGTTCAAATTAATAATGACTAAATAGTTAAAGTGTCGATGGAGCGAAGCAAATGGGAGCTGTACTTGAAATATATTTGAAGCATACAGGTAATAATTTTTCTGTATAAAGTAGGTAAACACTACATAAATCAATATTTTACATAAATTTCAGATTTCATGTACTATTTCAATTTATCTTGATAGTGTTGTGACTATTATTTCCAAAATATCATCTTAGTTGAAAAATGGCCAAAGGTAAAGACGATATTTTTTCAACGTTGTAATTCGGGTAAGTTTTGTAAAAACAGTTCTGTGAGTTTCAAAGAAATTCAAATTTACTTATGGAAAGAATGCAATTGACTTTTAATTTGTTTTAATTCTACTTGACGCTTGATATAATAATTTAATTTCAAACAGGGAGTGCAGGAAGTTTTAATAATATTTTGGTAATATTTTTAGTCAATCATACCTATGTATCGATGGGATCCTCTTACATATAGTTTTATTTATTTTGAAGTTTTGTAAAGAAACTAAAAATCATGTAATGTCTATGAGACTCTATAAAAATGCTTCGTTAAAATGTTGAAATGTTATGAAATAAGTTGATCCTTGATCGTAAACACAATAACGATAAACACAAAATATTGAATTTTTGTGAAGTGAACCCAAACTTTCTGGCGGCAGTATATATATACATAAGTGTGTATATATTTATGTAATTCTGTATACTAAGTTATTCGGTTTAGATACTCAAACTCAACCTTTCTGAACTTGAACTTGAGGTTACACATGTTTGAAAACATGATTAACGTTATCTCATTTAATTATGAAATTTATATTTTACATATCAACATACGTGACAGTATATACTTATATACATATTAGATCATGAACTTGACGCGTCTTTTAAAAATCTAAACTTTGAAACATTCGTGCACACTTCACTATTTTGCTCGAATTATAGAAACTTACAAGTAATATACATAATTTCAACTAACGGTTGATCAATTTTTTTAATTTTTTTTTTTTTTGAAAAGGAAAAGTCAATTTTCATCAAAATTTTATGTATATGGACTATTTTAAAAAGAGATACGTTCTAAACTCGTTATACGATCTCTTCGATATATTATATCGCCGGGTCATTTCCATTTAGAATCCATTTTAATTTAAAAAATTTCATTTCCCACGAAAATTCAAAAACAAAACCAACAAATCACATTACTAACGGAAATAGTTTATTAAATAAGTCTCTTTTATTTTTTTTTTTTTGTTTTGTTTTAATTTTTTTTATTAATAATTTTCTTTTTTGTTTATTTTATAAACTGTTTGGCATTTTTTTTTTAATATTACCTGCACTTGTGGTACTAATTACTGCTAACACATAACATAACAAAAATATCAGAGACCCTCGGATCTCCATATTTCTTTTTTATAACAAATTTTACACAATCACACTTATTAATTTTAATCCAATTCACTTAAATATACACTAAAAACTTCACCAAAAAATTACGAATTTCCTTTTTATAAAGTGTATACTTGTGAACACTTGGACATGAATTGAGATAAAAAAATAAAAAAAAATTATGTGATGAGCACCAATGCTGGTGTGATGTGATGGATTTAAAAAGGAGAACTCAACTGTAATATGATCTATTACGGTCTTATATAGGCTTAGCTTTCAAATTATTATCAGATCGAAAGAAACAAAAAAAGAAAAAGAAAGAAACAAAATAATGATGACAATTTGAATCTGAGCAGTTTGAGAAGGTAAAGCAGATGAATTGTATATTTTCTGTAAACAATTATATTTTAGAGTGGGGGATTTCGATTATATTAAGTTTTGTGTATGTACATTTTATTTACTTTAAACGTACTTATATATTAATATGTATAAGTACTCAAAAGGATGGATGATGTATTATCAATAGACTAATTATATAAACATATGATAAATGCATATTCTCTGAAATTTGCATCCAAAACGTGGCAGAATTATGAATGGCTTACTCTGCATTTATCAGTGTAATTTGTGCTACTTATTGTTTCTGGGTGGCTCGCTATAGTTAATTAAACTTTGATTAAAAAGTTATCGAACCGGGAAGCACTTATATTTAAACAAATCTTGAAAATAATTCAGATCATTTACGCGGTACCGGACTGAGCTAACATCCGGCCGTCGATGCATTTGACGTTTGAAAATGATAAGATGAAATGACCTTTTTTTCGTGGTAAACTCTGTTTTTTATGTTTTCATAAATTTCTTTCTGATCTAAAAAACTTGGTGGCTGATAAGTATTTGATTGAATTGAGTGATATATTGTTTTTTGATGACAAATTGAGAATATTAGTGAAACACTAGACTATTGGGCGCAACTCCCAAAGCACACGTAGATTTTACATTTTTTTCTACTGAGATGGCGGATGATTTACATTTTAATTTAATGCTATGCCTTTACCGTATCTAAATGACCCTCTTTAAAAGAAATGCAAAGAAACTACACAACTCTGAGTAAAGTTAGGCGTTTGTTTTTGTAACGCCATGTTCTCAGAAACTACTGAACCGAATTTATTAACTGAGGTATCTATTAAGGTGACTTAAAATTTATTATAAATTAAGAAAGTAACAGTGCTGGTGACCAATGACGTTCACCCAGAAACGGGAGGTAATTTTGTTTGCTTATTTTCTATCACTTGTTGGAAAGGAGGTTTAACCATATTATGTATTAAATGAGACACTATTTATTTGTTATAAATACATATACATATTTATTACGTTTTATTTATTATAATAATGATGTGTAGATATACTGATGTGCTGCTTGTTTCCCGAATTCAATATGACTCCTCTTCAGTATATGTGTATGTGTGTATAAGCATTTTAGATAGCAAAGTATTGCCCGATCTAAGATACAGTATGAGACTGGTAATGCAATACATAATAGTCTTCCCGGCGAGAAGAACTGAATACCTTATAAATTCATCCTATTTTGTGCTCGACGAACTCGGCCAGAACGTCGAACTGTAGAACCCTCTGGTCCATCCATTCGTATATGCCCCGCTGTCATTTCAGTTCCGTCCCCTTTTATTATACTCTCTCCGGGTTGCCCTGAGATAGCCGTTGATGATGTACCTCCTATTTGTTGCGACTCCGTTGATTTAGGATCAATCACTTCATCTGTTGATTCGATATTCTCCGTTCTAGTTATATTACCATCATCTTCATTCTTCGATGGGCATACTTCTGTATTTGGATACCTTTTTACCGAGTCCGAGTAACCTTCTCTGTTTCCTTCAACCCCTGTGGCTCGAATCTGGTCAATATGTCTACGTTGCAATTTTCCCTCGACCTCAATCACATAGTATAGCAAACCCTCTTTGTGAATAACCTTGCCGAATTTCCATTTGATCGCTTTGTTTTGATACCAACGGATCTGCACTGTATCGCCTATACATAGCTCCCGTCTATACCTTAATGGGTTACTATTTGTGTAATCATTTATTCTATCTGTTGGTTTAATCAGGTCGATCGTTGATCGTAAGTTAAATCTTAGCATTTGTTCTGCTGGGCTTCTCCCTGTTGTCGAATTTATTACTTTCTTGTATTGAAGTAAGAATCGCTGTAATTTCAGGTGTAAATCTCCTGGATCATTCATAGCGGGCCGCAATGCACATTTTAACGTCTGGACACTTCTTTCTGCCTGTCCATTGGTGGATGGGTGTGCTGGAGCAGTTCGCTTGTGTTTGATACCGTTACTTTGCAAAAAATCTTGGAATTCTTTGGACGTGAAATTTGTCCCATTATCTGTTACCACTATTTGTGGCAGATCAAATCGTGCAAACAGTTCGCGTAATGATCTGATGGTGTATAAACTGGTGATAGTTTTCATGGATACCACCTCTAACCATCTTGTTCTGGCATCCACTACCACCAAAAAATAATGTTCCATAAAAGGCCCAGCGAAATCCATGTGTATTCGCTGCCATGGCATGGTCGGCAGTTCCCACGTGTGCACTGGAGCCTTCGACGGTTTTTTTGCGACCCGCGCACATTCTCAACAACTTTTCACCATTGTCTCGATATCGCAGTCTATACCGCTCCAATAACAATAGCTTCGTGCTAGAGCTTTCATTTTGACGATGCCGATATGTGCCATATGTAATTTCTTAAGGATTTGTTTTTGTAATATGCTTGGAATTAAGATCCGGATTCCTTTAAAAATACATCCGTTTTGTAACGTTAATTCAGCTTCTTGCCCCTTAAATGGTATCCTTTCTAAACTGCTTCCCCTCTGTAGACGATTGTACAGATCACATAGTACGTTATCACTTTTCATTGCCTTCGAAATTGTTCCACTCGTAATTGGTAGAACATCTTCCACCAATTGATACACTGTAAGTTCTTCTTTATCTTCTGGTTGATCGATTTCCGCCACCGGGTGCCGAGATAGGAAATCGACATTCATATGGTTAAATCCGGATAAGAATTGCGCATAACTTAGTAATCGTTGTGATGTTTTTATCTGGGTTTAAAATCATTGCCAAAGGTTTATTGTCCGTTATTAAAGTGAAATCACGTCCGTAACAATAATTGAAAAATTTTAGAAGCGCCCAGTAAATGGATGTCGCTTCTTTATGAAGTTGGCTGTAATTCGACTCACTTTTTGATAACGCTCGAGACGCATACGCTATATGTCGTTCCCCAGTTGGTGTTTTATGTGACAATATTGCAGAAATTCCCGCGGGTGATGCATCTGTCGCCAGAATCAATGGGAGTTTTTCTTCGTATGGCATCAATACCGAATCGCTTTGTAATTCCACTTTAATATCAATTTAATTTAATTTAATTTTAAGGGGATTTTGAATGGTTGCCATATCCGGAATAAAATTGTTGTAATATGTTACCATTCCAATGAATTGACGTAGCTCCAACACGTCCCTCGGTCGAGTGATTTCAGCGATTGCTTAAGTTTTATCCTTATTCTTCCGAATACCGGCTTCACTTATGGTGTACCCTAAGTATGTAATCGCCTCTCTGAATAATTTACACTTGCTCTTATTTAGGTGTATATTATATCGACGTAATTTCTCTAACAAGAAGCATTGTGTCCCGCTGAGATTATTGGTGATATTTTCATCCATAAAGCGTTGCCAGATATTGGGTGCCGTTTTTACTCCAAACATTAGCTTTCTAACCTTGTAAAGGCCTTTATGTGTGCTAATTGTTTGCATTAGTGCACTCTCCTCATTCATAGCCATATGTAAATAAGCTTTATGCACATCAAACACGCAATAATATTTACCATTGGCCAACTTGTGCATTATATGCTCAATTTTCGGGATTGGGTATTTGTCATCCATTATTACCTTGTTAAGTGTAACCTTATAATCTGCGCACAGTCTTATTTAATTTTCCGCATTAATTATTGGCACCACTGGTGTTCCCCAGTTTAATGTAAATTGGTGAAACCCCTTCGCGCAGTTTTAATTTACCTTTAATATCTGGAATTTGCCGATTGTATTCTTGAATAGATCCTCATTGCTTTCAAAAATGTGTTTTTCCAGTTTAGTGACATCTCCATTCACGGGTGTGATAGTTTTGACATCCTTTGGCGGTAATAATTGTAAATATAGTGTCGAATTTGTCATCGACGATATTATAGATTTCCTCTTATAGATTTATTGTCATGAGTGACCGATACCTTTGCTACCCCCAATGCTGGAAAAATACTACCATTGTATGCCTTTAACTTTGTATTGGTTTGATTTATTTTAACTTCCGGCAGTCTACTATGTAATAACTTTTCACTGATTGTTGATATGGCGGATCCCGTATCAAATTCCATTTCGAATGGTTTGTCTTCAATTGAAACGCGTATTAGGAATTTACTACGTTCATCCGATTCTGTATAAAGTCGTAGCGTATTTATTTATTTCCACTCATCCTTATCAATGGTTTCAATTGCATTCGCCGAATGTGTGTTGGCGTCTTTTTTATATTTCTTCATGCATACATTAGCAATGTGACCTGTTGCTTTGCACTGGTAGCAGTACAATTTGTTCTTAGTTCTGCACTCGCTCGCTTTGTGTCCTGGTTTCCCACATCGATAACAAGTTAGATCCTTATTTTTGCTATCGCTCTTGCCTGCGCCACCGTCATTAAAAATCTTCGACGTATTTTCCTTTCGTTTCATCCACTTTTCATTTTGATACATTTCCGCACTGTCCTTTACTTGGTGCACTTCTTGCATTGACCGACTTTGTATTTTTTACGCTTCCATTGCTAATGCCGTTTCCAAAATTTTTTTCATATTCGGTTGGATTTCTTCTAGCAACCGCTGGCGAATTTCAGCGTCACTAATGCCCCGTATAAACTGAGATCGTAAATGAGTTTCGGCAGTCGACTTTTTGCAGGATGTACATGTAAAATTGCAGAAAACACTTAAGCGTTTCAACTGTGCCACGTATGTTGCCACGGATTCATCTTCGTGTTGTGTTCTAAGCAGAAACTTGTGCTGCTCATTTGGTTTCGGGCACAAATGATCCTCTAACATTACAATTAACTCCTCGTATGTTTTTGTGTTTGGAATGTTGGGAGCAGTTAAACTACTAAGCAATTGATAATGCTTAGTACCGATACAATTAATTAATATTTGTACTTTGCGTTCATCCGTAGTAACTTCAATAACGCCGCCATATCGATTTTATTTTCATCCGCCAAACAAACCAAGTTGCTAAATTTTGGCCATCATCATATTACACCAGCGTTTATCGGAAATTTTGTAACCCGCACGCTCCTCGAAGAACTAGCCTGACGTAATTTATTAATTCATAATTATTCATTCAATCCACTTAATGAGCCGATAGGGTGTCAACGAATACCGATGTATGCTTATTTTATCTTTTGGTACACAATTATTGCCTAATACCGTAGACAGACATAGAGTTAATCGCGATTTTCAGTTGTTATTTTTGTCAAAAATCGCGTTGTGGAAATAAAATAATCCGGTTTAGGTGAAAATCGTGTAATGACAGACGACTGTCATTACACAATCTTCACAAAAAACTGGATAATTTCGTTTTTACAACGCGATTTTTGACAGTCGGGATAAATGAAAATCGCGATTAACTTTGTGTCTGTCTACCGTATAATGCATAAAACATTTTAGTACAACTTACTCTGAGTTCTAACACAATATATTGTCTTACGTTATTACGTCAAATACTACAAAAACCACATACATCACATTCGTCCTCCCTCAAAGCTATTACATTACAAAAAAAAAAAACAATATTTACTCTCTATATCTAGAAGGTTTTAAAATTAGATCACGAGGTCATAATACATGAACATGACCTTTCTCGTGACTCAACTGGAATGCATCTTCAATATCTGATGAATTATCCACATTTGAAAATGCATACCCTTCCATGAACTACCACTTCTGTTAAGTTCTTCACTCTCAGAAACTGGCCTATCTCTATTTTTCTTTTTTAACTTAATCAAAAAAGTGTAGTTCCTATTTTCATTATCATCCAAAACGGGTCTTTCGTTCCCCACTTGATTCTTAATCTCTTCGTTCTCTCCGTCGATCGCTTTCGTGGAAATCGGATGTTTGTTTACCACACGCAAATGCATCTGATTAACATGACGCTTAACTATCCTACCATGCCCTTCTAACGAACATAAATAAGTGCGTGGACCTTAAAACTTCTCTCCTTATACCTTCGTTTCGACATTCCTTTCGACGTACCCCATGATTTCGACTCAGATGTATCACGAACTATATTACCAGATTCATTCGGTTTACGGACTTTCACATGCCTAAATAAATCTAACCTTATTTTTGGAGTGTAACCTAGTAACGCCTTGGCGGGAGGAATACCCATTGTACAGTAAGGTATAGCCCGATAATGCACAAGGAAACGACTTACAATATTTTCAACATTTGCCTCACTTTTATCAAACTTAGCCCGTTTGATAGCGTTCTTTATAGTTTTGACTGCGTTCACTGCAGCGCCATTCGTAGCAGGATAGCCAGGGGGTGTAAAAGTATGTTCAATAATCAATGCCCTTTCCTTCCTAAACTCTGAAAAAATGTCGGCCGTAAACTGGGTTCCGTTGTCAGAAACAATCGTATCCTTAACATCGGACTTTTCGTAAAGAAAACCTCAATCCATTTGGTTTTAACATCTACGATTATTAACAGATACTTGTCGAACATTGGCCCAGCATAATCTATATAAATCCTACTCCATGGCCTTTCCGGAATTTCCCACGGTATATTTATTGCCTTGGGCGGATTTGTTCTGTTCGATAAAAATGCTTCGCAACTTTTTATTAAATTTTCAACGTCTCCGTCAATATTAGGCCACCATACATAGGATCGTAATAAAGACTTGGTTTTAACCATTCCCATGTGTGATTGGTGCACATCCTTTAAAATTGACATTCGTAACGACTCCGGTGGTATGACCCTATATCCTCTCATGAGAATATTATCCTCAACTGATAGTTCGTCACGCTTCGTTATATATGGACCAAACTTAACTTTATCCAATTTATTAAAATTCCCTGAGTAAACTGCCTCTTTCAATTCCATTAATAGCTCGTCTTTTTGTAATTCGTTCTGGATCGCCGTCCTATTTAACGGAATATCAATACTTTTATTAACCAAATTTACATAAATATGTAGCAGAATTTTCTTCCTTACTACCTGAATCGTCATCGGTCATGATTGGAAGTCGTAAAAGCATATCAGAACTATTATTATGCGACATAACATATTTTGTGGTGTAATTAATTGCTGATAAATGGACTGCCCATCGTTGCAAATGGCTTGCCGACATTTGTGGAATTTCCTTATTTTCACCGAAAATCCCTAAAAGCGATTTATGGTCGGTGATAAATGTAAAATGTCGCCCTATCAAATACTGAAAGAATTTTTTAGTCCCGAAAATTATAGCCAATGCTTCTTTTTGATTTGTGGAATAATTCTTTTCGGCATTTCGTAAAGTCTGGATGCATACTCGATCGAGCGTTCTGTGCCATCCGGCAAAATATGTGATATTAGTGCACCTATTCCTACCGCAGAAGCATCACACGTAAGGTTAAGAGGCAAATCATCATCATAATGCATTAAGACTCGCATTCATTGGACCAATAAAACGTTTTATCTTTTTGCAGCAAATAATAAATAGATTGTAACTTCGTGGCTAAATTTCCTATAAATTTACCATAGTAATTAATTAGCCCACAAAATGATCTAACTTCCGATACATTTTGCGGAATCGGTGCGTTCAATATAGACTCATTCTTATTTAAATTAATCAACCCTTTTTCCGATATTATATGCCCTAAATACTCAACCTGGGTTTTCGCAAAGATACATTTATGTCTGTTCAATTTCAACCGTGCCTTTCTCAACCCTTCGAAAACTGCAGAAATTCGATCAAAATGTTCACTTTCGTCTTTCGTGCCTACAAGAATATCGTCTAAGAAAACTGCTACGCCCCGAATATTTGCTACAATTTTCTCTATCCCTCTTTGAAATATGCCCGTAGCAGGCTTAACCCCAAAAGGTAACCAGTTCATCGTAGTACTCCACGTGACCAACTGTTTCGATCTTCCGTCTAACTCTAGCTGATTATACGCCGAGGCCAAATCTATCTTAGAAAACAGTCTACAACCTTTTAATTTGACAAAAATGTCCGAAATTCGGGGAATCGTGTAATTCGTATCCTTTAAATGCTTATTAATTGTGACCTTATAATGTGCATATATTCGTTTGTTACCATCACTTTTAAGTACTGGCACAAGGGGCGTACCTCACTGAGTAGACTCAGTTTTCGTAATAATTCCCCTTCTTTCTAAATCGCGTAATTGTCTCTCTATAGACTCACGGAATGCAAAAGGAACTGATCCGATTTCATCACTGAAAAGATCCCGGAAACTTCCCATAACGTCTTCCAATTTCGTCTTTTCTTTACATACGTTGTTTACAAAAATATGCTTAATATTAAAATCTTTAAAAAAATCGCGCCATACTATCGGCACCTGAGCTTTATCAATGATCAAAAATCTAAATGGACGTATAATACCATTGTGAGGGACCATAGGTGTGACACTACCAACAACTTTCAAAATCTCACCACCATAACCTCTCACAACCGTATCATCTGGCCTTAACAAATGTTTATCAAAATATTTAAAATACAAATCAGCAGGCATAGCAGACACGCCCGCCCCTGAATCTGCTTGAAAGCTCACATTTTTACCCAACATTTTTAACTTAATATCAAATAACTTATTTATGCTAAAACAATCAACTGTATAAATCTCCTCCTCTTTATTCACAGTTTTTGACACTTAACATCTGCAATTTCGCTTACCACGTTACAAATTTGTTTATTCGATATTCTGCATACAGATTCCATGTGTCCTGCCTTCTTACACCTCTTGCACACTACATTCTTATACCGACATTGGAATTCCTGGTGATTGGTAAATCCACAATGTTTGCAGGAGGTAGTCTATTACCGTTCGCCATAGGATAAGCCTTATTTGGTGGTCTATAATTTGAATTCCCTCGATTACCCTAACGTCTTGCCTGATCTGTATTATCCGGCTTGTGCTGCACAGCATTAATGGGTATCGCCATTTCCTTGTCGTTTATTACACCGCGAACCTCGTATTTCATTGCAATCGAAGCTGCTTTCTCCATAGTAAAATCGTCTTACCCGACATACTCGTAACGAATTTGTCCACTATCGTTTCATTTAATCTGTTGCCAAAATTGGAAGTTGACGCCGCACTCTTTATTCGTATACTAAAATCCTTGATACTTTCACTATCTTTACGTTTAATTTCATAAAATTTTTTTCTTTCGCAGTAAACAATTATCGACGTTGAATAATATGATCCCAAAATTTTAATTATTTCGTCATATGATTTCTTTATTGGTTCATCGGGAGCACATGAATTGTATAAAATTTCGAATGCCTTTGCACCGACAAAATCCAATAAATTTGTTATCTTCGTTCTCGGTAATCTTTATCCGTCTAAAAAACTTTCAATCCGACTTTTGTAAATTTTCCATTGTTCATTGTTTGGATTAAATGGTGGCATCGTAATCATTACGTGCACATATCGTCACCCGTCATTTTATGTAACTTCGTGTTAATTTTTTATTATATTTGATAAGAAATCTGTTATTGTTATTTGATATTTGTGATATGTCTCACATAAATCTCCATTTACGGTCCGTAAATCATTAAAACTTGTAGATCTCTCGTATGTATTTAGTAGCATTCTAAGTTCCTCAAATGGAATTCTATCAAGACAACATTGGTTCTATAGTGTTCGATTGTTGATATTTGCTTCTGAATTGTATTCACAGTCGTGTATGTGTAGTGTACGAGGTTATTTTCGGAAATATATACAGTAATATATAATATAGTGAAGCCTATTATATATGTATATAATATAGAGAAGGCATGTACCAAAACACACTATGTACACATCGATACTTTCCCTGCTGCGCACGTGAAGGATTATATGAAAAGTTTGTTTTCTCTATGTGCGTTGGTGGTTTTAGTTTTTGTACTGTAATACGATTTTATTATTTTTACTTGGCGTTGTTGTATTCTTTGTGTTTATAGTGCTCTTTATATACAATGAACTACACAACGCAAAATTTTCATGTATTCAATTCAAATAAGATTCTTATACTACGTATAATCGAGTAATTTTGAGTTGAATTGGAAATTTAATTAGAATTAAAAGTTTCTTGTGTTCGATTCTAATGGGATTTGTTTACTTTGTATTATCGAGTAAATTTGAGTTGAACCAGAAACTATCGTATGTAATACAGTGAGGTCTCGTTATAGTGAATACTGATTTAAGGAAATTGTAATTTCGCAAGGAAATTTTATTCGCCAAAGTGATAAGTGTTTATGTGAAAATATATGGTTAATAAGGAAATAAAATAATAAAACTTTGCATATGTAAATACACAACTAAATTAAATTATTAAATAATTAAATACATTTCTCCGGTTCCTTTGGCTGCGCTGTTTCGAGATTTCACTGTTCATATAAAAATTTTTTGTTTATTTAAGCATGATTATTTTTAATACGGGGTAGTTAATTTTACTGAACTGCACGGAATTCCTAAACTGAATTCATACTTTAGAAACTAATTAGTTCTTATAACTTTAATTTTGGGTACTGGTGATATTAATTGTAATTCATTCCAGAAAAGTCATCACAGATGAAACTTCTATACTTTAAGTGGCAGGTTCACGAAAATGGTTCATTTATAATAGTAGTTTTGAGTTAAACTGTAGTTTTTTGGATCGGATTGGTGAAATTGGGATTCCGGGAAGGACTGGCACCCTATTGATTTTGTTTATCAGTTATTTTTGTTAATATGTGAATAGTATCTAAAGGAGTTCCTTTTTTAGTTCACTGATTAATAAGTTAATTTTCAGAATATAACTCAGTTCCAGAATTAATCATTATTAGAGGGATTAAAATTAATCCTTTCTAATAAAGAAGCTAATTTCAAGTATAGATTATAGTTTCAGAATTAGTAATTATTAGGGATTAAATTAATCCCGTGTTTCAGAATTAAATTCCAGCTTAAATCAACCTTCCAGGATCAACAAGGAGTGAAGAAGCTGAAATTAAAAATTGTGTTAATTTTGTAAGCTGATGAAATTAATTAATTGTTAAAATTTGTAGGGGTGCCAACTAGAGGATTTTTTAAATTATTTATTGAATTTTATAAGTGGCCTAGGCTAGGATTGATGCGGATGTAATTTTAAGTATGTATACTTAAATTAATAAAATCTTAGGTGTTTAGAGGGGTTTATTTTAAGTATACTGATGAATAATTTAATTTGTTTCAGAATTTAAGATTGCTCCAGAATTAATCATTCTTAAAGGGATTAAATTTAATCCTAATTTTCAGTAACAAAGGTATAGCCGGACTCAACGCTCCAGGAACAACAAGCAGTTAACAATCATGTAGTTTAGAAATTGTGTTGTCTTGTGTTGTCTTATTTACTAACTATCAACCGTCATGGTGTCTGGAACCGGGTTGAGTCTCTGTTACTAACATACCTTTCCTTTCCCTCGATTTTGTTATTCGTAAGAGGGTGTACGGTGGACCCGGCGTATCCGGGAAACTTGCCTTAGGCTTGGTCGTACACACTAAATCAATTCTAAGTTCCTCAAATGGACTGTATAAACGCGACCAAGTGCGTGTCCTTCTAAAATTGAGCCTTGTTTGTGACGATTGAAGACCTTCTTCGATTTGTCCCATGTAAAATATTGCGGCACTTCAAAATATAGTAATGTCTTTGCAAAGTCGTCTCTGTTGCCCAGTTCAAAGAATTCTGTTAAAGTAGTTTTTGGAGGATTTGCTAGGCGGTCTTCTAGATCGTTTTCATTAAAGTAAACCCTCTGGCCATTCTCCAAATGTACATCAAGATGCATCACAGTTGGGTAGCGTTCGTGAATTGGAAATCCAAAAGTACGCCACACAGCTTCATTACTACTTATATACCGGCCTGCTTGATATTCAACAATTTCATCCACAACATTGTCACGGGATTGAGCGGCAAATACACCTTGATCAGAGCCCTTGTGTACATATTTGAGAATGTACTTGATCGATTTCAAAAGTAATCCCTGGCCTTATATTTAACGTATGCTGTAAATCCACCATCTTCAGGCTTACGGCGACGGTAGAGCGAATAACCATCAGTCGCTGTTTGCGTTTTGCTTTTCAGTGGTCGCGGAAACATCTTTGTTCACTTTCCATCCTTCACGCATGGTGACTTTGGATTCAACGATATCGTGTAGGTTTTTATCGGTTAATGGGTTGGGGATTTCAGCTGAGATAAACTGATCGATTTGATTTGGATTTAATTCTTTTCTTAACCATATTAAAATATGAGCCTATGGCAGACCTCTCTTTTGCCATTTAATTGAGTAAAGCCAGTACTTGACGGTTCCGAAGACTTCACCTTTAATAAGTGTATCTACAAATTTAATTACCTTTTGTCGGAAAATTCTTGCAACCAAATCGTGATTCGTGACGATCCGTTCTTAATTGGCCGTTAATTAAATTTTCCTGTATTTCCTGGCAATTCGGATTGAGCTTACCTCCATGTCGAACGTATGTAATTGTGTCTTGGGCATATTCGTACATATTTCGTGGTCCTCCAGTGTATGTTGAAGGAAGTATCACCAGCTTTCCGTAATTTGTAGCAACTACATCATGTGCTACTGCAGCCTTTAAGTGAATATACTCATTGACACGAAGTTTCTTTTGGTTGAGGCGAATGTAGAGCAACCGTTCATGTTCCATTTTCGCATACATATCCACAAGATACTGATGAAGTAGTTGCCGGAAGAGTAGAAGATGATTTATTTGATTTTGCCTCACCATTAAACGGTAAGAGTAGTAAGACATGGCTGATACAGTTTTTCTGACAGTATTATTTGTTCCGGGAATCACTTGGCTAATGTTTATTGCATAACCGTCTCCTCCTCTTGGAAACATGAGCCGATATTGCAGTGCATCATAAGATATGTGCGTTTCGCTGATTCTCTTAAGCTCATTGCTTCTCATCTTCAAGACAATAGCTCTGTTTTCGAAGTCATTTCCAGCAATGATAATGGCAAATTCATTAACTGTTGGTTCATGGAAAACTCTGGTGTGGTTTTTTATCAGCTTCGATCACTATTTTTATGTCGTCTTGTAGATTTTCGTCTAATGCAGTTTTGAATGTCATCACGTAGTGATTGTGTTCATGTAACATCTTCTGAAGTGATATGATTAATTTCGGGTATTTCTCCTTTAAATTTGATTTAAATTTGAGTGCTCCACAAAAATTACACTTATGTCCGTAAGTTTGAATGATGATTAATCCACAACCGAGGATTTAACCACTGTTTGATCGTAGTAATCGGTGGATAAATCCTCGGTTTTTGATTATTATTCGTTCAAACTTATGGGCCTTATTGTCCATCTTACTTTCTTCTTTCAGGTAGAGCCAGTTGTTAGCTCTCAATTTTCTTTGTCGCTCCCTTGGTATTTGTAGGCGGACATGAGTTACATCAGGTGTTTCGATTTGCCGTGAATTGATGTTCCTTTGTCTATTTGCTTCAAGACGGTCGGATTTTTCTTCAATAATTTCGTTTTGACATGAGGTTTTCTTTCAAGCATTTTTGTGTGATACTTTTTTCTTTTTCGTATCAATAAGGGTTGGATTAAACACGGCACGTCGCTTTCTGGGCATTTTTCGTTTTTTCTTATTTTATTTTTAATGACTTGTCTGTTTACTGCTTCACTAAAATGTGACTTGCATTTGAAAATTCATGTCAAACAAAAACAGACACTTCCGTTCACCGTGTCATAGTAACCTCTTAGAAAATTCAAATGTCTGTAATTCCTAAAGGAGTCAACTTGAAGAGCTGGAAATAGTTGCGTTGACCTAGAAATCAGGAGACCTTTCCAAAATGGCCAAGACCACCTTCTTAGCACGCTCCGTCTAGGAGGAGCTTAAGGGACGGAAATCTGGACAAACTATAAGAATTATAGTATAGATTGTACATTTTCCAACAAGAATTTCTTAGAAAAATGTTTTTTTTTGTGCAATAGGTCAATGAAAAAGTTCATGGCGTTTTTCCACCAAAATTCCAACACACTTTTCTTATATAGCAAATGAATATTAAACCAAATATATGCCGTTTTGATTACCAACCATTTGCCATTTTTCTAGTAAAACCATTATGCCATTACTGCAGAACTTCTGGGATTTCTGGGCAAAAAACTGAACCAAGTGATTTTAACACGCCCCTTTTGAAATGGTGGTCGGACGGGGAAAGCTTCGGGCTATAAGGTGCTTGCATCAAAACTTCCCAGCCAAGCTTCCTCAAATTTTGCCGAGTTATTAAAGATATGGTGGCCTAGCATTGACGATCTAATCGCATTAGTTTGTTTACAGGAGAGAGTGGAATCAATCGTCTGGCTAAGTTGGAGCAGCTCATAATGTACGATTCCCTACTAATCCCCTTTGCCACCGTTTCTGCAGCTTCATCCTGCTTGAACCTCGTATTTTTTGGCACATTATTGTCGTATGTAACAAACTTTTCACCGTTCATTATCCATCTCTTCAAAAATGGCTCAATATCTCTTCGTTTCAGCAGCAATTTGCAGGTTAAAATTCGGTCTATTAAATTTTTCACTGTTAATTCATATGGTACACAAATATCGAGCTTCTTTTCATATCCAGATTTATGCAAATGGTTCAAAACTGTTTTTTGGTCAATGTTTAGCTCCGCAGCAATGTCATAAGTTAAAATATGCCGGTCTACCTCAATTTTTGGAGAATTTCATCGATTTTTTTTAACGATTGGTTGACTAAGCCCGGCGCGTCTTTAACATCGCAATTTCCAGAATGGAAACGAACAAACCGTTTGTGTGCTACTGATTTTGATAAAGCATCTTCACCATAAAACCACACAAGCCTGCGAAGCGGTATTGCCTTGGTCGAAGTGATATTGTAAAGTGAAGCGATTTTTTCCAGAATATTGGCTCATGGACTGCCACTTTCAAACGTTCTATAGTATGAGCTGATAGGACTAGTATTACCAAAGTCATGCGACTCTAAAGCCATCTATTGGAAAAAAAACGACACAAACTTTTTCCTTAACCCAATATAAGAGAAATAATAAAGAAAACTTTACAGAATTGTTTCCAAAATAATTCCCGGGTTGATAGATCGATATTTTTTAAGACGAAAATTTGCAGATAATCATCTCTTGACGCTTCTTTAGGTCTTCTTTTATGTTTGAATATTATGATACATTTTACAATCCTGCAGTTCACACTTAGTCAAAAATGTATATTATCCAAACAGCATCACATCGTACATAATAAATAAAACCGTCGGTTAGTAATAAATCAAATTAACGACAGAAGATTAGAAGAGCAGTAAAGTAAATAACATTTAATTCTTATTATTATGCTTTGCCGTCTTATCACATCGAGACAAAAAAATATGTTAAATCACAAAAATAAAAAAAAATAAAAACCAATAATCAATATTCAAATATTTTGTTAAACTAAACTATAGCATTTACTATTATTTATGTCATAATAAAATTGTATTTCTTATCTCCAGTGTCAATGACATGTTTCTTAAAAAAATCTCAAAGAATGGGATATACAATTATAAATATGGATTGGTCTCAAACTATACGATTTTCTTTGACATTGACACTTTTTGTAGTGATAAAGGAAATAAAATGTGTTTCAATGCTGGGCTAACAAAAGGTTATCATTCTTTTTTTCTTTTTTTTTTTTTTTAATATGTACTTAACTTGTACATGACTATGTATATATGTAAATAAACGTATTGATATGCTGGTAATTTAATTTGCAAAATGACAAAAATAGAAATACTTCTGATGATAGTCAAAACGATACTTTGAACTTTGACATATAGAGCTTTGTCTGATGATGATTACGACTGTGGTCATTAAAAATATGGAAATAATAATTATGCACAACTAGCGACTGTTGCAATTTGTTGTCCAGTTCAATTGATATATAAATCAGTTTCGTGACCTTTGGTTATTTATTCAGTGTCTCTCACTAACTATATATTTGTGACGTACAATCGGTAATTAAGAATAATTACAAATACAATACAAAAATCGTCTTTATCTAGAAATTTCCAATAGAAACCTTGTCTAATCAAACGAATAGTTGATTGTTATCCAAGATGACCAGCAAATCAAAAAAAATGTTTTATTTCATTTGGTTCTACTCGCTCGTCTCTTGGCCAATCATTCATTTTATATGTTATTAATGTTTTATGTATAGTATGATTCTTTATCATAATCTTCTATTAAGAAGGTATAGCCACATTGCTGTCATAGGAACGAACTGATGTATTTCTATTTGATCTACAATGTTGTCGACGAAAGATTCGGTTGGGCCGCAGCAATATTTAAAGGCACCGTTTAAAATCGGGACTTCACTTATAAAGCCACATATTATGTTTTCGAGAATATTTCATCACTTAACTGAACGTACAATATTATTTTAATTGAACAACTTGTACTGAGCGATAACCTACAATTCGAATTAAATAATGAAACAATCAACGCTGTGTGTTGAAAAGGTTATCAAAGTTAAAATTGTGTACGATTAGATGAATAATTGCATAAAAACTGTGTGGTTTATTATCAATAGCACGCGAAATATATTATTCGATCATCTTGTAATGTCATAATCTTGTAATGTGATTCAACTTGAAATAATAAAACAAATAAAAATATGACAGATACGTTTCTAATCATATTTAAGATCAATATTTCATAATATGGGCCAATATTTTTCTGACCCCATCTATGCATGATAAGCGTGCTTTATACAATGTAATATATGTATGTTTTGTTTACAGCTATACAGGGTTCAGTGCTCTATTTACAAATAATTAAAAAAAACATATTGCGGCAATCCCATAACACAGTTTTTCATAAAAAAAAATTTCCGATCCATTTGGTATAGGAATCTAATAATCGCCCAAAAGATTGTTAGCACTTCTCTGATGTAGTCACGAGTCACGGTGTGCTGGAAATCAGTTTTAATATAAAATTCTGTCACTAAAAAAAAATTATAGTGAACCTTGTTGAATGGAGTGTCCTGAGCTCGGAAAACTTTAAATTAAAATCATTGGAAGTGCCGTTTTTTTGGCGGCAATTTTAAAATTTAACCCTTGTCTGAAGTGAATGTGTTGAACCAGGTGTTGAACATGTTTATGAGAAGTCGTTTTATTCTCGTGTTGACACAAAGGTTAAATAAATTTCATAATATGAATGCTTATTTTATACGTTGTTTTTAATTTAAAAATTTTAGATTTGTCTGTATTATCAAATAATATGTTTTTGTCGCATTTTATAGACAAAATATATTATTTTTAATACCATTTCCATTATTACGACTTATTAAGGGTTATACGATGTATTATACCCTTTCAAAAAATGAGAACTTTCCTTAAGCTCCTGGTAGTTTGGTTTCGTACTTACAAAAAGTTGGTCTACTCATCAGGAAGCTACAAACAAATTACAAAATCTTAATTCCCACCTTTTACATATGAAAGTAAGAACGTAATGATTTAGCGAATTGTATTTACCAAATCTAAAAACTCAAGGAAAACCCTCATTATGAGTGGGTTAAGCGCACACTAATATGATTTAAGGCGGGACCAAACGATGTGGAAATCGACCAATGTCTGTCAACCAGGTTTAGTTGGGAAAACCTTTTACTTCCAGACTATACTTAATCTCCTGCCTTTACTATTTGTAAGAGGATCATACTGAGCTGGCGTTGTATTCTTCCAAACCTCCTGAATTTGAACCCATAAATATTCACTGTTTGTCGGTTTCCTTAGTATCATTTCTCATTTAACATTTCCCCAAAGATTCTCGGTTCTTTTTTTTTTTTTGGTTCTTTACCGTTTTAAGTACGCCGTCCATACTTTTAGATTATATTTGGGATGCTGATAACGCCATCGTCTAAATTCTGATCGAAAATTTCGATATATTTAAGGACATCCATAATTCCATCAATTTTGACGACAGGTAGACCAAAAATAAGACCAAATAGTGTTAAAACGCCCAATAACCTGTAAGAGATACGCTAATTTTGATGAAATTTTGAGAGAGCATGGTCAAAAACACCAGAACCAATGGTAACCAATATATATTACCAGATGGGTAGTTCTTGTTAATTATGGCCGATAATTGATAATTAAAGAACTTGGTGATGGTACAAATAAAAATACAATGCGCCATAAACTAATAAGTGCTTAAGACTAAACTTGACGTTTTATTCAAAAGTACTAGATGTTGTACAAACTAATTGCTTAAACTAACACCCCTTCTCAATATGTAGTAGCGTTAAATTAAACCAATTGCTCTCATGTATTTAGCCAATTTTGGTCCATCTAGTGGTTTCGTCAGCATATCTGCAATCATATTATCGGTGGGACAATAAATGGCTGTTATCTTGTTTGAAGTTATAAAGCTGTGTACGAATTTGTATTTTATGTCGATATGTTTTACACGCTGATAACAAATTCGATTGTTGAGCAATTTTATACATCCTTGATTGTCCCCGAATATTTTGATTGGAGTTCCGATTGTCTCGTCTAAGTCGTTGAATATGCGCTCTATCCAGATTAGATCGAGTACAGCTTTGGCAAATGCGATAAATTCAGCTTCTGTCGAAGACAAAGAGACAGATGTTTGTTTTCGACTGACCCACGAGATCAACGCTCCGTTGAAGATAAAACAATAACCGGTGCTTGATTTCCTGTCTATATGGTCTCCTGCCCAGTCAGCGTTAACGTAGCATTTGAAACTTAGGTCGTTTTCGTCGTTTCCCAATTTAAGTTTAAGAGATTTGGTGGCTTTCGAGTATCTGAAAACTCTCTTTACCTCATTCCAGTCGCATTGCTTTGGGTCACTCACCCGTCTTACTAATATTGACGTCGTATTGGTAGCTCTACGATACACTTCATGTGACTCGAACTGTTCCTGGTTCATTGTCTGGCTTAGATACCCGACATTTATTGGTGTGGACGAGTTATTTGCATCCTCCAGGTTAAATTCACGTAGCTTGTTCAAAATATATTTCTCTTGATTCAGGTAAAACGTGCCATTCTCATCTCTGTTGAATTGGATACCAAGATAGAATTGTAGGTTTCCAAGATTTTTGATGATAAAATTGTTGTTCATTAATATTTCGAAATCATCAATTAGTTTGATATTTGTTGAGGCTACAACAATATCATCAACATGGTTGGATATGTATTATATAACGTGTTGGTCGACTTTCTTTATGTATAAACATAGGTCATTATCGCTTTTCTCGTACCTGTTCTTATTCATGACAGTGTCAAATTTCTTATTCCATTCTTTTGCACCCTGTTTGAGACCATACAAATGTTTTATAAGTTTACGTACCTGCGTACGGTCAACCGTCGTAAAGCCTCACGGTATGTGATAGATCTCCATTTAGGTATGCAGTTTGAATGTAGAAATGTTTAACTTCCATCTTCCTTTTCCAGCTACTGCCAAAAGAATCTTCAACGTTGTCGGATTCGCTACTGATGCAAAAACATCGTCGTTCATCTTGATCGGTTTTTGTCTTATACGTCTTATGGAGCGAATCCATCTCTTCTTTCATAGCCGTTATCCAATTTTCAGAATTTGGACCATTTATCGCTTCTTCATATGTAGCAAGATCTGGATTTACTTCGTTTGTTGCCTTATTTATTTCCATTATTAATCGTTGTGGTGGTACTCCCTTATTTGGTCTTGTAGAACGTCGCGCTAGTTGTTCTTCTTCCCCTTCTAAATCTGGATCATTTTCGTTTTGCGGTACTGTTTCAATGAGTTGATGTTGATCGCCGTCTGCTGTTTCCGCTTGATTATCGTTGTCAGCTGATTCCGTTCAGTGATCGCTTGAGATACCAATGGTTGATTGGTTTTTTATTTCGGATTCAATAAAGTTGACATCACGGTAGATCTTTATTTTCTGTGTGTTAACATCCAGAAGTCTATAACCTTTTGTACCAAGTTCGTATCCCACGAAGAATAATTTTTCGCCTGTGTCGCCCAACTTTTTACGCTGGTCTTTCGGTACGTGGGCATATACAAGTGCTCCGAATATATGTAAGTAACTTAAGTCCGGTGATTTATCGCTCCAGAGCTCATACGGAGTGCTTTTTACATCCTTAGTTGGTTGACGATTGATTATATGATTTGCTCTGCTTCGCCCCAATATTGTTTATGTAAACCTGAGCTTGCTAACATGCACCGTGTCATTTCGATTAGGGTCCGATTTTTGCGTTCGGCAACTCCGTTTTCTTGTGGCGTGTTCGGTACTGTAGACTGGGTTTTAATTCCGTTTTGTTTTAAATAGTTCTGCAGCACATTGTTCATATATTCACCACCCCTGTCTGATCTGATTACTTTAGGTGTCACGCCGTATTGCGTTTTCATCATTTCGACAAATTTCATAATGTTTCCGCAAACGTCTGATTTTTGTTTCAACAAATGCGAATATTTTGTATGATCATCAATAACGTTAAGAATATATCTATTACCCCTTGGTGTTTCTATTTGTATCGGTCCGCATACGTCGGTGTGTATTAGATCCAATTTACCCGTTGTCTTTCTATACGATTGTTCTGGAAATCGATCTCTGGTTTTCTTACATTGGAGACAGATTTCACAAATATCATTATGATCGCACTTTGCTATCTTCATATTGGTATTTGAATTTTCTATGAAATTGGTCGAACTAATCAAGCCAACAAAACGCCTTTTATATCAACTGTTAAATGATTCAAGACCTATTTTTAGACGTAAGAATCATTTAAGTCGGAGCACTATAACATGCATAAAATGCAGATTTTTAATGTGGTCAGGACACCCCATTCAACAAGCTTCATTTTGATTTTTTTTACTGACAGAATTTTTCATTAAAACTTATTTCTAGCACACCGTCCGTGACTAAGCTTTTATGATGTGTGTGATTTTTTTCACAAAATTTTCGACTTTTCATTTCAAGCCTACATTACATTATTCACCACCAGGTGGTTAACGAAAAGTCTCTTCGCGAGGTTACTTTTCAGTTTGGTTGTCATTTGATTGATTTGGTTTATTTTTTGGGATTATATTTGTTTGTGAAATCGAGAATAATCCAAACCATATAGCTTTAAGCCAAAACTTATATTAGGTTATACATATTTTCTCGACTAGATTTTCGTGTTACCCGATATGCAATCACGATATTACAGTCTCCCACTCTAATAAAGAACATGGTTGTTTAAATATGATGGTGGACGACGAGTCCGTTGTGGTCGTCTCTGTAACGGAGAATCTTGTTCTCCACTGAAATTGGCTTGCCTCTGAGGAAGAAAATCAGTCGATGTTCTCTCTATTTGAATTTCTTCCAACATAGGTTCTTTTATCACTGTCTCCTTCTTCGTATTGTTCGCAAATGTTACTGTCTTCTTTGGTAATTGAGAAACGTCCGATCGATATAATTGGTTGATGTGACGTTTTAACACGTAGCCATTGTCAAGTTTGACTTTATAATGTAAATGACCATATTTTGTTTGAATTATTTCAAACCGCCATGTAGGTTTATTTCCTGTATACCATCTTACTTGCACCCTATCTCCCACGCTAAGACAACGATCATGAAGATTTTCTCGTGTTGATTCCTGTTGATTACCTTTCCTTTTTATAGGGCGCAGTGCATCTAATTTGATTCTTAACTCCCGACCTAAATACAACTGTGCTGGACTTTTACCACTTGATAGTGGAGTGGCTCTATATCGATATAAGATTTCTTGTACCTTGATGTGTAGAGGTAAATTTGCATCATTCATTGCGTTCAATTTTGCTTTTAATGTTTGGATATGTCGTTCTGCTATCCCGTTAGTTGCTGGGTGACCTGGTGCTCTTAAACTCTTGACTTTGAAAAATTGTGGCGTTATCTGAGACCATTATTTGTGGTAAACCATGTGTGGCGAAAATCTGCTATATAGTAAAGAAATTGTTTTTTCTGACGTTGGAGCTTCTTTTAATATTTTGACTTCAGGCCATTTTGACTTTGCATCAACAAGCACTAAAAAATGATGATTTTGAAAAGGACCTGCATAATCTATATGTATTCTTGCAAAATTTTCTGTTGGCTCCTCTAAATGATGTGATACTTTTGGTGGATTTTTCTTTATCAAAGCGCAATTGTTACATGAGCGAACAACTTTCTCGATATCAGAATCGATAACTTTCCAATAGCAATATTTTCTTGCTAGTTGTTTCATTTTAACAACACCCACATGAGTGTGATGTAGCTCTTTTAAAATATCATTACGTAATTTCTTTGGAATTAAAACTCGATGTCCTTTAAAAATGACTCCATCTTGAATTGAATATTCCGTATCGATATTATATCCTTTAATTAATTCTTCTTTCAGTTTTGATAGTTCTTGATCTTTCCCGGTTTCACTGGCAATAGATATCGCTGTAATATTATGTGTAGAAATTTGGTTAATTGTTTGTTCTTGAATAATCCTAACTTCTTCATCTATAAAATGTTCAAATTTGTAGTTTGACTACTTGATCGTTGCTCGTGATAAACAGTCGACATGCACATGTTCTTCTGCCTTTCGATGTTGTATTTTGTAGTTAAACCCTTGAAGAAAAGATGCATATCGCAACAGTCTTGCTGACGTCATAGCTGGTGTCTTTGAATTTTCATGAAATATTCTTGTTAAGGGTCGATTATCAGTAATTAAGGTAAATTGCCTTCCATACAAATACATAACAAATTTGTCGACGGCAAATATTATCGCTAACGCTTCTCTGTTTAATTGACTATAATTTCGTTATGCTTTTGTTAGAGCCCTTGATATAAATGCAATGGAAATTTTTCCCCACCACTAACGTGTGATAGAATTGCAGCTATACCTGTTGGACTTGCATCATATGCTAAAGTGACTGGTAGTTGTGGATTGTAAGGGGTCAATACCCTATCTGTTGAAATTTCTTCTTTTAATTTGATAAATGCTGCTTCACATGACGCTGTCCATAAGCATCGAAGTGGATAAGTTAATGTTGATGTATTTGGAATAAATCTAGAATAGTAAGTTATCATCACCAAAAATCTTCGGACGTCTTCGGAATTTTCTGGATGCGGAATATTCTTTATTGCTTCGATCTTGTGTGGACATTTAGATATTTGATTATGACTTATTACGTAGCCTAGATATTGAATATGATTTTTGAAATATTCACTTTTTTGTTTATTTACATGTAAATTATATGTTTGTAATCTATTAAGGCAATTTATTAGACGTTGTTTACATTCCTCTAATATTGATCCATGTATGATAATATCGTCGAAATATGATGATGTACCTTCAATACCACGCAGTATTTGATCTAATATCCGATTAAATTCACTTGGTGCTGTTTAAATTCCAAATGATAGTCTGTTCATTCGATAAGTGCCTCTGTGTGTTGAAATAGTTTGTATTATTTTACTTTCTTCATCTACTTGAGCACGTAAATATGCTTTATATAAATCTAATCGACAAAAATATGATGAATTTCGTAGATTATTGAGTATTTCGTCGATTCGTTTAATTGGATAATGTGCTGCTTCCAGTTGTGAATTCACTGCTATTTTGTAATTAACACATAATCGCACATTCCCATCTGGTTTTGGAATCACAACTAGTGGCGATCCCCAGTTACTTGTATTAACTTTTGTTATTATTCCATCTCTTTTCAATTCATCGAGTTCGTGGTCTACCTTTTTACGAAGGGCAAAAGGAACTTCCCTTTCTTTTAAAAATACCGGTCTCGCTTTTGATTGCAGCTTAAGTGAACACTTTAAATTAGGAATACAACCTACTCTTGGTTGAAATATATCCGAGTATTTGTTGATAATTTCTTCGATTTATTCACCTTTATTTATCTGATGAACACTATTTACATTTCCACCTTCTGTATCAAGATCTTGTAGATTTATATTTAGATGACGAATCCATACACGACCCAATAATGGAGAATGTTTCGATGACATTATGTACATTTCCTCTTGAGATTTTCTGCCTTTGTACTCTACTTTAACATTTACGATACCTAATGATTTAAAAATATCTCCTGTGTATGATCGAAAAGCGATGTTTGTTTTCTTTAAAAGAGCATTCAAATTTAATCGTTTAAAATCTGTTTCAGGTAATAATGTGTACCCTGCTCCTGAGTCAAAAATTCAAAAATTTGATTTTTATGTTCAATACATAACTCTATATAGAATTTCCTTACGTCTGTTGATGGAATTTCGGTTTTGTTGTAGATATCGATAATTTTATTAACACCATAAGACATACTCGTTTGATGTGACCTGTTCGATTACATGATTGACATTTAAGGTTATTTCGATGAATTCTGCATTCTTTAGATAGATGATTATTTCGCCCACAATGCAAGCATAGCCCATCTATTCCTAACCGGTGAAAATTTACTCTTGATTTTGATCTTGACTGTGACCTTTTATTATTACGACTACAACTATTTCTTCGTTGATTGTTGTTTGCTGGATGTCTTATCTGATGGATATCTACATTTGTTGACGATGAATTTGACATTTCTTTGCTGTTGAGTTTTGATGCTTCTAATGTTAATGCTTTCTCTATGATTTCGTCGAATTTCATTTCACTATTTTGTAAAAGTTGTTCTCGAATTGAATTATCACGCATGCCTCTAATAAACTGTGGTCGAAGAAAAATATTAGCAACAGATTTACTGCATGTACATTTAAAATTACAATCAACAGACTGTTTTTGCAGCTTAGCAACAAAATCAGCGATTGAATCTTTCTCTTTTTGAAATTCAGATAAAAAACGGTGTTGTTCAACTACATAATTGGTTCTTTTTTGGACAAAAATGTTGTTCGAGGAGCTTAATTATGTCTTCATACGTTAATTCTTTCACGTTTTTTGGTGCAGCTAAAGATGCAATTAGGTGGAAGTAGGTGCGAGAAGTTTAACGCAAACGATGCATAACACTCAAATAATACTATTTGTTGATGGTTTGGCCGGGTGGAAGGAATTCTGAATGGACAATACCACGACGATCGATGAAAACTTTTAACATGACCTTCAACACTTTCACGACCTTCTTTGAACTATTTATCCCACTTGTAAACATTCCTTTCCGACAAAGCATGGTCCCCGAAGGCTTTCTGCAACATTCTCAACGGTTTTGCACCCCAAACTTCATTCCGCAAACAAAATGTAATGCAACTTTTCTTTTCTCAATATATGTAATTAGAAATTGTAAAAATCGCCGAACGCGCTTTTAGCGTAATTGCATATAGCAAATATACGAAAAAGTAAAAACACAACAATATTTTACTTTTTAAATATTAGTTTAGTATTTAAAGAACACATGTCCTGGACATGAGCCCTTTCTAGAATAAATGATTTTTTTTTGCAAGGTAGGTGCCGTCCCATTAACCATACGGTAATGTCGTCTTGTCATAAAACGTATGTACGTGTCTGTGATACAAAACCGTCATAATACTAATTTTGACAAAAAGTGGACATGAGCCCTTTCTAGAATAAACGATTCAATTATATAGGACAAGCAAATTATTTACAAACATACGATTTGTGTACTTATGTATGATTGTTTTATGTAATATACATACTTCCGCAACAATTAGTCATAAAAGCGTTACCTTACTAATACTACACCCTTGAATAATATTTACTTATATAGATTTAGATAATTATCTTCAGGTCAAGGTTCTATAAGGTCACACATAATGGAGTGGAATGTAAACAAATCACGCGTTGACATAAAAGTCGTTATTTCTGGAATGTACAACCAATAGCAGAGTGTAAAGAGTAGTATATGAAAATCAAACAGCAATAAAGAAAAATATATCCATAAATGATGTTGTTAAATGTTGACCATTCCTGATGGTCAATTTATATACAAAATATGTTGCCCAGGATACTGAAGAACATAAACATTATATCTTCCAAGTATATTGTATTTTCTTTTTTCAGTTTTTATCTATTTTCCGCGAAATTTTGATGACGGCAATAAATTTATTATGTGAATCAAATCAGGTGACGATTCGAAATAAATCGAATAATCAAAAGTGATTTTATAGTGGTTAAGTGCGGGTTGTATTCCGTGTTTGTTTATTTTGGTGATATTACCGTTATGATTCGATAAAATGCTTGAAACATATTTATACGTTTAGAAATTTGGTTTCCAATTTTTTTTTTTTTTTTTGTGTTGTGTTGTTAATTTCAAACGAAATAATGGCAAACAATGAAAATGTTCGAGTGGTAGTACGCTGCCGACCCATGAATTCGAAAGAAAATGCAATGAAATGCAAATCAATTCTCGATATTCATGATTGCACTGTTAATATAACAAATCCTAACGATGTGACAGCGCCAGCTAAATCTTTTGTTTTTGATAATGTTTATAGTGAACAAGCACCCACCGAAGCAATTTACAATGATATTTGTTATTCACTTGTTGAGGTAAGCAGAACAGGGTCGGAATTCAGTAAATTCGTTTAATTTAATTTACAAAAAATATTTCCAGAGTGTTCTTGAAGGTTACAATGCTACAATATTTGCCTATGGCCAAACCGGGTGCGGTAAATCACATACAATGCAAGGACCAAATGAGTTACTTGGATCAAAGAATAGAAGTGAACACATTTTAGTACAACGTGGTATCATATCACGTTCATTTGAGCATATTTTCGAAGCAATTTTTGTAACGTCCGACACGAGATACTTGGCGTTTGTTAGTTTTCTTGAAATTTATAATGAAAGTATACGCGATCTCCTATGTCCGGAAAATTCGAATCTACAATTGAAAGAAGTACCGGGCGAGGGAGTTACCGTAAAAAATTTGTCATCGCACACGGTACACAATAGCGCAGAGTGTGAAAATTTATTACTGCATGGCGCAAAAAATCGTATTGTCGGGTCAACCGATATGAATGCTGGAAGTTCTCGATCACATTCGATTTTCACAATAAATCTGGAACAAATTTCAACCGACCAAAATGCGGTTAATTTAATAAAAAAGGGCAAATTAAATTTGGTTGATTTGGCTGGTTCGGAACGACAAAATAAAACTGGAGCAACGGGCGATCGATTAAAAGAGGCAACTAAAATAAATTTATCTCTATCGGCATTGGGTAATGTTATTTCGGCGCTAGTCGATGGAAAAACTAAACATATACCGTATCGTGATGCAAAGTTGACAAGACTTCTGCAAGACTCACTAGGAGGAAATACAAAAACTTTGATGGTGTCATGTGTTTCACCCGCCGATTATAACTACGATGAAACGCTATCGACTCTTCGGTACGCGAGTCGGGCGAAAAGTATTCATAATAAACCTAAAGTTAATGAAGATCCAAAAGACACAATCATTCGAGAGTATCAGCAGGAAATTACAAAGCTAAAAAATTTGCTAGAGAAGGCACAATTATTAGACAATTTGGATACTAATATAATTAAACCAGATGAGCGCCTGGAAATAAGAAGGACGGCCGACTTACTGGTAGATACAAATAAAATAAACGAAATTCTAATACCTATTTCGCAACAAACCGACCAAGAAGTTTGTATTCGGATACCGAAACGACCAAACGATAATATGGAACATAGTAAAACGATTGTAACCGATAAATCTCTGATTACTTCATCAAAACTTTTGACTTCGGATAGCGTGAACGATAATTCCAGTCTAATAACACGATTACAAACTATCAAGAACTCAATGATTGGCGGTGAAAAATCAAATGATTTACAACTAAAAGAAAAAAGGAACAAGAAAAAAATTGAGGCACAGAAGAGGATAAGGTACATTAATTAAAATGACCCCCCCAATTTTCATTATTGTTGTAAGTAGGGTTTATATCAGGTTTATTACAATTCAATAAGAGCGAGTTTCTTTCTAATTTAGTACATAGCTTACGTTATAATGTGATATAAGCTACTCTCAAATCTGTGCTTTTTTTATTTTATAACTCTTAAGGTTAGTTGATTATTATATGGGATTTATTATTACAGTTAGGAACTTGATAGAAGCTTAAGATTGGGTAAATAACTTAACGAATTAAGAGTCCTCAAACTTCCAATTTTCATTTTCAATGCCGTTATTAACCGAGATCTCATTTAAATTTATTATTCCATAGTGAATTAGCAAATGCTCTAAACCGAATTGAACAAAACGAAGATCGCGACATTCTGCAAGGTCACTATACAAATATCCAACAGGAATTGCAATTTAAAACGGCCACATTAAAAAAACAGAGACAACAAGTGCGTGCCCTTGAACGTGAAGTAATTGATTTACAATCCGAATTTCAACTAGATCGTGCTGATTATCTCGAAACAATACGGAGATTGGAAAAAAATATAAAATTTTACCAGCAACTAATGGAGTGTGCTCTTCCAATGCTAAGGAAAAATGGACGATTGTGGTATGATATAAGCCTTATATTGTAATTAAAATAAATATTTATTGAACAATTATATGCAGGGATATTGACGTCATTAAATCCGAATCAGAATGGAACGATGATTTGCAGAAATGGAAAATTCCCGAAGAAATTTTAATACGTAAAAAACTTCCACCAGCTGCTAATTTATTAAATGAAAAATACTATAATGCGAATAGTGCCGAAAGTAGTGGAAGAAAAAGTACATCAGTTACAGCACCGGGTCGGCTTGAAAATTCATTACATTTTACTACAGGTGATGAGTATAATTTAAATCATCGGTTTCATTTGAGTGGCGCTATGAATTCAAATGAAAGCTTAAATACAAATAAAAGTTACTACGGCGATGATTTAGAAAATAATAGTGATAGTGGCAATAGTATAGATAGCGGACACGATAATGATTTTCTTATGAAGAAAATCGATAATCTTGACAATATTTCAATAGTTGAATCATATTTTCGTCCAAGACGCGCAAATCAGCTGCTTCAACAAAATCGGAATAACAGCATTGCGTATTCAAGCAAATGTTAGTGTGTACAAAAACAAATTATTGAAAACTATCATACGTAATATGATTTTACTATTATTTTACAGTATATTCACATGTACCAAATTATTTAAATGATGCCAACAATTTTTACCAATTCAGATCTGCTAGTAACTTAAACAATTGCCAAGGTAAGACTTCACGAGCAATAATGCCTATACATTTTTATATATAATTTTACTTTATATTAAATTTGATAAAGCAGCTTTAAATAAAACATGGAATGGGGCTGATAATAGCCGAAATAGCGATTAAATCATATACACTTTCATAAAAGTGATCATTTGTTACTTACATTTTATAATCCCGCACCAACGTATTAAGAGTGAGTGTTTTACTCAATGTATTGTATGTGTACTACAAACATATTTGTATTTTGTTATGTAAAACGAGAAAAATTAAGTATTCCATAATTGTGGATTTGAATATGTGTACTACATATATAAATATTTTTTGAAAATAAAATTTTGTTTTAGTGTTGAAACTTCATTATTTTATTTGTGATAACATGTTAATTAACATAACGCTGGGCGCCAAACGCCCCAACCACACGGCTACTACGCAGCTTTTAATATGTCCAAAGAGGAACATTTGTTGATGTATACGGTGAAGATTAGGCAAGCTAAAGGTTAACCTGCTTGTTAATTTATACCAGACTCTTCTTCATAACATTTAGTTTCAAACTATGATGAATGTAACAACTAACTATGCTAACTATTCAAAAATTAAGAGAAATGGTGTAAATTTTTCACTTAAATAAGAATAGGATGATTTTATATTTAGTTTATATTTTGTTTAGAATGTGTGTATATGTTTGTTCTATTAACAAGAGAGTCTAATCTGATTCAAGGCATACCGGTATCTGATGTAGCAAGAGGTTCAATAAGTCTAATTTTGAAAATGAAACCTTATAATTTAAGGCTACATCCCGCCCGTTAATTGCTTCGGAAGGTTTGCAAGTTCGGAGATGATCGTGAATGGAAATCCTTCAATACCCGTTCGAAAATGCTTTACCCTAAGAACAGCAGCAACCATTGTGCACACACAACCACCCGGCATTGTGCGTCGTTCAAATTTTTTGAATAGTATGAGATTAGATGCTCTACATTATCAGATCTCTGGAAAAGAAGATTTTCCACTCTAACATAGGAAGCATCAACCTAGAGGAAGAGTGTAACTGGAATGTGAACTCAATTAAATATTAAACGAAATAAAAAAATAAAATCTCGGTTGAAAGGTAGGGAACAATTTTATGTACACCTAACATACAATTTTTTTGACTTTTTTATCCATTTTCATCGTTCAACGGTTAGTGGCGCCATCTCTACTCAAGAAAAAAGTACTAGCATTTTAACGCACCCACCAAGCAGATGTTTACTTCAAGCTTTACTATGAGAATTATTACCAATTTCCCTTGGAACTGTGAATTAACGTATAATCTGACGTTAAATGACTTTCAGGCGACATCTTCGTTCTAACGGTGAACCAACGTAGGTGCAAAAATTCAGACAGAGTTTCTAACGATAAACCATTTTGTATCAGAGATGATATTTTGAAAAAATATCAGATACGTTAATTCACAGTTAGGACACAGAAATGACAACGCGGTTTTTATATGGAGAAACGTGGACTCATTTTTTTTTACCTTGGTTCGGCGAAGGTAAGATTTTCAGTGTTAAGTTGTCGTTAAGTGGCTGAAAACTCAAATTTAACATGTAAAATATATGGTAAGAGCAAAAATTTCTTAGTCCATATAATGTCCGTTCTGGTTGTTTATTATTCTGTGGTTAAGACGGCGATATTCCACTTGTGATAGATTTTCTTAATCGACATTTATCTATTAAAATTATCAAATGTTTGAATTTTTTTATAAAAATTGCTTACAATTTTGCTTAACATACGATTATCTATGAATACATATAAGCAAATCAACGCATATTTAAATTTGCTGCCGACGCGCTGCTCTTGGTGTCTTTTAATTAAAGCCTAGTAATACCCTGTTCAAGTGAAATTAAATTTTCACTGGTCTTCAAAAATGGGAAGATCTGACGTGAAAATTTTGTTTAAAAACAAAATTAAAATTGAATGGAATTAGGCGATTGAAAAACAAGAAACTCAAATGATGAAACGTCAAAATTAGCTTCACATTTATCGTCTGGGAAGATAAAAATGAAGTAAAAAATGTGTAGAGATAAAATTTCGCTAGCTAAACTGCGTACCGCAAAGTGAAATTCAACGGTGAAATTTTTATTTTCGTTTTCGCTTGTCATTTTTATATGCGATTGCAAAATTTGCCAAATACTTGCCATCTAATGAAAAGAAGACTCTGTGTTGCCTTTTCGTTCGTATCGATTGTCGATCGACTCGTCTATCATAATAGAGCTGCATATAGGAGACGGTTGTGGTTCGGATGGAATCCCATCACACTAACATCAGGCATTTTCCTATTAAATGGAAAGCCTCTAGGATAACGCCAATCTTTAAATCAGAGAAAAGGAATGATATCTCATGTATCCCGCGTGTTCTTTCTAACTATCAACTGAAGCGCAGTTATTTTATTCAAGAAACTGAAAGAAAAACTATTTTTTCTTGTGGGCTATTTTTGTATACCTTTTATCCATAAAAATGTTTGTATTTCTGAGTAGTCGATATAAAAAAAACATATTACGTATTGTATTACACAGTAGTAACCGATAAAATTCCAACTAATTTACTATTTACACTGTTTGTTTTATTTTTTGTTTGATGTTCTAAAATTTGGTGTATATTATTACTCGGTGTATCAGTCTCTCGAGAGGGATTCATCGCATTTATTTTTTTATTATGATTTTTATAAACCGTCGTCGAATCTTTGATATGTTCAATATTTTCGCCAATCGGTGGATGCTGTTGATTTCCTAAATTAATTAAATTATTTTCGTTTAATCTGTAACGCCGTTCCCGTGATTTCTCAAAATGTTTTTTCCGTTCTTCCTTCGTCCAGTAACGACCTATTTTTACTTCCGATATTGTATCATCTTCTGTTGTGATTTCATTACGTTCCTCATTTATTTTAATAGCTCGATCTTTCAGAAGACGTTTATGGATTGGACGCCGAACTATATATCGTGTACCATCTTGACGTTTTTTTACTTTCCATTTCATTTTCTCATTTTCCAATTGTTGGGTTCGTTGCTGATACATTGTATTGTCATTTTGGCCTAACAACTAAAATAAAGTAAAAAAAAAATTGGAAAATATAGGATTGAAATCTGAAATAGAAGCTGTTGTCTTGCGACGCAGATTACATAATTCTTACCTGTTTACTTCCAATGAAATGATATTGGCTTAAATTTGGTGCAGCAAATTGTTTACTAGGTGGTTGACTGGTTTGAATATAATTCGAATATTTTAGTGCTTGACGAAATAATCTCTGTTGCAATAACATGGTTTGTTGTAAATTTTCCATATTTGTATACATGGTATGGGCGTGAATAGTTGCTGTATCTAAATTACTTTTTATATCGGATGGTGTTGTCGGTATATTGGCCGAATTTTGCATCCGCTTATTATTTATAGTATTTGCATCTTTCGAAATATTACTGCATTTCCAATTACTTGATGGCGATTTACCAAATGACAATGTGAGCGATCTCGAATTATTTATTGTTTCGTCTATATTTAATTCAAATTGAACATTTCCATCCCAGTCTCGATCATTTTTTAGCGGGTCTATTTTAATATTTTTATTATCATTTTGACATGGATAACAATATATAGGTTCAGAATCAATGTCTTCCGGTATTGTTTCGTATATATGTTCTGTTTCCGAATCGACTAGTAATCTTGATTTGATTTGACTTAAATGATTTGGTATTTTTTTATCACTAGGTGATTTGGGCGATGCCAGCTTTTGTGGCGACGAATTCTTTTGGATCGTCACTGGATTTTTATTTATTGGTTTATTGTCAATTGGTTGTCTATATTCAGCTGCCGCGTCTATGGAATGATTAGGCCTCAACAAATTTTCCATACGATAATCTAACATTAAAATTTCATTATTAACAGTTTCAATGTGATCTCGGATATTTTTATTGTCAAACATTAATAGATCAAATGAATTTTTTAATAAATTTACTTTTTTCGATGAAGATGATGTGGACGGGGATAAGGCTTTTGTTGTTTGAAAATTGTTAAATTCATTAAAATCATTCGTTGCAGTTTCCGTCGCAATATAGCAATCGTCGTGTTCTATTTCAGTTTCACTATAAAAACATCGGCTTACTAATAATGTAACTCCTTTTCGATTTTCGGCAAAAAGATTTTCTGTTTCTTCTTTATTCGAAACATCGCGTCCATTCACTTGAAGTATTTGATCACCTTGTCGCAATCGGCCATCTCTTGCGGCAACACTATCGGGTATTATATCACTTATGTATACTTCAGTAAATGTATCAGCTTCATCCGATCCCGAACTATAACTAACGGTTAGTCCTAATCTTTCATTACTCTCAGACTTTTGCAAAATAATTTCCTAGAATTTAAATTAAATTAATTGTAATCCGCAAAAAAAAAAAAAAAAAAAAATTCTTTATTTTACCTCAATATCAATTTCTGGGGCTATTGAATCATCAAATATGTTACCATCTTGAGGATCACTGCTTGGTGATTCATCACATAAGAAATAATTGCTTCGCTCATTATAATTATCGGTTTGGGATGTCTGGGACAGTGACCGAGCTCTTGGAAATTCTATATCTGGGTTGGAAAACTTTATTGATGAACAATTTCCGATCATTTTTCGCTCGAGTTCGACAAGAATAGGTTCATCACATGCCAATAGAATGCTAACTATTTCATCATGTTGTACGGTACCCACATCTAGACCATTTATCTGAAAAGTAGAAAAGTTTTGATAATTATTTTGTACTATAAACCGCCCACCTTCACCACAGGTAGAAAGGATAGCTTTATCATGTGTATAGGTAGCAATATATAACATAATCGCGTTGGATTCTGCAAACAAATACCTATTTATCTCCTTTTTGTAAATCATCCATTAAAAAATTCCAATTATTATAAAATTGTAACCTTTCTCTCAGCAGTCCCTGCTTAAACCAGATGAAACGTTTCTATCGGTGATAAATCTATTTAATTTTATGGTTCCTTCAATTCCGCGCCTATTGTGTTTTGGATGCCGTTAAACCCTAAACGGAAACCTCTCTTAATAGAAGTAGGTATATTTATGTATGTGTATTTGTTCCAATTAAATAAATAAAATTAAAATAAATTTTCATTCCTAATGCGGGGGAGTCCGGAATAGTATCCCTTAAAAAACCAGGAGAATTTTATGATATCGAGAATAATTCTATCGTCTTTCCATTTCCGATATCCATTAGCTGCTCTAATTTATTATATGCCCCTAACGAATTTTTCGACATTTGGCGTTTTTTAATTTTTTTCTTAGCATGGCAGAGTAGTTATATTGAGGTAGGCTTAAATGATGTTTTAAAGACGAATAAGAATGAACGAGTGGTTTGGAAGCTGCTAATGACCGGTATTACGAATAAGATAAAACTACTTTGGAGGTATCCAACATACTTTATGCATTAAGTGTAAGCAACACAAACCAACATGAAAATAAATTTTCTTCGCTAATATGTAATGTTTTTCTGCAATTATTTTCTATAATTAAATGAAACAATTGTTTTTGTATTGAATTATTGTAGCCTAAATAAACTGGAGGCGCGAGACACGCGTAAATAAACAGACTTGATGCCAGAATATGTACAATAAGCACATCACAGAGTTTCATTAATTTTACTTTTATTAAATTTATTCAGGCATTTAAACGGGCTAACGCACGTCCACTTTGCTTAATGTATTTTATGATGAAATAGAAGAATTACAAAACAAATTGTTTATAACAATGAGGAATATAAAACTAAACATCTTATTTCGAGTAAAACATAAACAAAGTTTTATTTTCTAAATAAATTTTAAGATTCTTTATTTATAATTTGTTTGAATAAGATTATAAAATTGATTTACTTCTGTCATCAAAAAAGAAATATAACAATAATAAGGAAAAAATATACCTTTATTATATTAAATGCAATACATCCCGAAGCCATTTTCTTATTTCCACTATGTAAATACTTCAAGTTGTAATCAGAGTAAATAGTATTTTCATTGAACTACAGTATTATACATTAAATCTATAACACTTCACTTAAATTCACCGATAAATTTAAATATTTATAATATAACGAGTCCAAGAACACAAGAAAATATAAAAATGTTGTACTTTTATGTTATAAATTTATGCATCATAAACATTTTTGTTTTATATTCCAGCAAACTTAGATTTCCATTTAATCCCATGATACATAACAAAACAATATACACAGTCAAACTTGATTATTTTTGATTATTTCTTGTGTCGTAAAAAAATATTTATTATTTTTGAAGTAAATAATAAAAAAGTACTAACAATAAACTAACAATAAAAAGTACTAACAAAACTACATATGTACATACATATGTGTCTACCATGCTAAAAGGGTATAAATCAAATTTTTGAACTTTTTTTTTTGTCATTTCAATGTTTGGTAACTTGGGCAAATTTAGGTAATTATGGTAACACTTTTTTTGACATGGCAATTTATTCGATAAACAAAACAAGAGCGACCTCGTTATTTTAATATTTTCATAACTGTATCTGTAGTAGTAGTAGTAGTCAATTGGTGAATTTGGTGCATAGAGCATAACGTTTATCGTATATCGTATTGTAGTTTCGGGATTGAAATAGTGTAATATAAAATAAGTGCATAAATCAATTATTCTAAACAAAAAAATTGAAGTTTGCGTATTTTCAATGACAATTTATTGAATTATACATTATCTGTGAGTGTGCCTAACAAATATTTACAGTTTATTTACTGTTGTGGTTAATTTCGTTTATGAAATAGCAATGCTATAGTCAAATTCAGTTTTGATATCATATTGAAGTTACATGCATTGATTTTATTTATTGTTGAAGAAAATAATTATTTTAGTGATTGTTAAAAAACTAAATCTTGCATAAAACATAATAATGTATTGTTTTAGACAAGCATGACTGAATTTTGAAATTGATAAGAAAAATTTCAGTGATGGACTATAAATAAAATAGTAAACGGAGTTGTTATTGGAATAGTAATAAATTATAGTTTAGTGGTGATAAATCTAACGTAATATAGTTGTTTATGTGTAAGAAATTTCATAATTTTAAATGCAAAAAATGGAAGACACCGCTGAAAATTGCAAAGAAAAACCGCAAAGTATCTTAACCGGATCATCGTCGACCAATGTTCTATCGGGAACACGTTCAAATTCGAATGCGGTATCGGATGCGCCAGTTACAGACCCAGGTTCCGGAATTAAGGTAAATTCTTTTTTTTTTTTCTATTGTACAATGAATAAAGTTTTCTAGGGATTAATCGCGTCTCTAGATAGAATACTTTGCCGATGAATAGCAATTACAGTTATTTTGTTTTTGTTTAATATTTTACCCAAAAATGTTTATATAACATAAATCATTAAAATTATATTTTGTTTTTATCAGGTTACGTTTCCAAAAACAAATTTGGGTTTCATTTTAATGCAAAATTAATTTTTTTTTAGAGTTCAGAATCATCAAAAATTGGAGACCGTGCCCGATCGGTAATTAACCGTTTTTTTAGCGTACTCATTTAGAACAATTGTACATACATATTATTATTACATTGTCTGTCTTGACCATGGCCAAAATCTAAACCTTAATGTGTATACATAATTTGCAATAATTTTGTTTCTAAGTGATATAAAGATACAAAAAAGCACGCTGTTTTATTTATAATTTCTTCTAATTTTTCTTGTGTTAATAAATTGAAGTAAATTAATTTTAATTATGTATCTGTTCATTCTTATATCTTAAATCATTAGAACCTTATAATGTTTTATTTACTGTATATTTAAGTTTGTGTTTATTATGTGTATGTATGCCTTGCATTGTTTTTATTGGATTTTATTAATGAATGAATATGTGATTTGGTTAACCCCTTGATGTACAAGTCACTTATACATTAGACACAGCATGCTTTTATTTTTATAACATTGTTATTAACTATACGATACCAAATATTATGATGCTTATTTATTAATTAATTGTTTAAATTGCGCTATTGACGCCACAATTCTTACATTTTATATCCGTTGCTCATTAATAATTTAGTCACGTTATTTGGTCGGTATAAATATTAAACTGTGATAGAGAATTGCTTAGGCCTTGGACAATTTGAACTAATATATCAGTTTATTTGTTTGTTTCTATCTTTGCAATCATTTCTGGGGCTCAAGTCACTCCCTCGCTTTTCACAGTTAGCTTAATTTCTTATCTTACGCAGTAGCCAAATCGAGGACTGTATACCAGTTTCTACGTAATATTGACATCTTCTTTTCAGTGTTTTAATCAAATAAATTAATGTCGTATTCGATTGATTTTTTACCCCCCTTTGAAAGTGCAACCTCGATTTCAAGCTTGTCTCATGAAAATAAGTGGGCGACCCATGTACAACTTAACAAAGTTAAAAAAGTTAAAAATGTTTGATTTTATGACAGTAATTCCAATTCTACTTCCATAAAGAACAAATAAATATTTAAAGCAATAACAGACAACAAAAAGCAAAAGGAATTGATTTTCTGTGAAGAGATCACACATTTTTAACTTTTTTTAACTTTGTTAGGTTGTATATGGGTCGCCCATTTTTTCATGAGACAAGCCTCAGGCTAGTCTCATGAAAATTGGTGGGCGACCCATGTACAACCTAACAAAGTTTTTTTCCTTTCTCGATTTGTTATGGTCAACCGTTCCGAGTCATATGACCTACTTTCCTCGTTTCCTCATCTAGTGCTTCCAGAAACTTCTCACGGAAAGTGCTGTAGCAATGAGGTGTTAAAATTTATTGCAATATGTGCCCATTTTATTACTAAAATGAACCAATTGATGTTATAATTTTATGTTATCTTTAATTAGTTATTATTGGAAAGTTTATGAATCGAATTATATGATATTTACTTTAAATTTTGTTGTTTTGTACTAATACAGTCTAATACTTAAATTTGTGGTTTTCATTTATTTTATATAACTATTAAATATAAAATTGTTTTAATTATATTCCTATATCTATTCTTAACCCTTATATAAATCAATATTCTTATAAATTAAATGTTAATTTCTAACTTGATCTTTAACTTATTCTCTTAGAATCCATTTAATAAAATTTTAATGTTTATCTATTATATCTCGATTCTTATTTATGTATAATTACATAATTCTGTATTTATCTTAGCAAAATTAATCTCCTAAATTTTCGTTACTTCCTATATATAACATAATTTAAATAATGATCTTCCGCCATCCTTACTTAGTAGCCTTATAGGCTGACATCTTTAATTTATAATTTGATGTTTTCCTTCCTTAATAATAATAATAAGTAATAACACTAACCACCACCTGTATATATTTAACATTAGTTCCTGATCTAATTGAAAAGTAAATCACAACTTATAATTTACTTTTCTTACATTTTTTATTAAATTATCAATTATATATAATCGCCCAGAGTATAATCATATTCTAAATTCTGATTGTGGCATTTTAAAAAAAAAAATTTTTTTTTACGGATGAATAGCCAACTCTACCATCAAGCAAATCTCAGTCCAGAATCACTCACAACGCGTATTCGATGTCCTTTAGGAAATCGATTATTTCTTTGAGATGACTATCATCTTTGTTACTGATCAAGTGAAACAAGGAGAACTCATTCAAACAATTGTATTTATCTCTTATATTATCAAATTTAGTACAGTTTTTAATTATGTGTAATGCATCTTCAGTCACACAACAAAAGTCGCAAAGTGAATTATCCTCCAAGCCTAAGGTTCAAAGCTGTATTTTTTTTAATATTTGCTCAACATATCCGGGGGAGGACTTTTCACTTAGATTTATTAATTATTATTTGTAGAAAATCAATAAAAGTTCTCTTTTAATTATTTTTAATTGAACTGTTTTAATACTTAATTAAAATGGCATTTTGGACACTACATGGACCTAGTAAACATTTTTCGTGTCTAATATGGACCAGTTACGTCCCTATTATGGAACGTGTTAGTGTCAACAACACGATAGATTTCAATTAATAACGCATTTGTTTGCTTACTTTATAATTAAGTAATTAACATTTATTAAATAAAAATAAATTAATCCATACATATAAAAACTAATAAAAATAAATCTGGCCTCTTTGATACCAAACCATACTTATGTATCTACGTTTGTAGTTATCACAAATTAAAAATTGCACTTTTGAGTAGTATTTCAAATTAAGCCTAAATTTCAGTTCCGAAATTATTATAATCACGATATTCGTTATAAGTAATTATTTATTATTTTTAAGTTCAGATATTTCCTTGATGGCATAAACTCCTCTGGCGTTTATGAGCTCTGGCTCTGCAATTATGGAAATTACATCTTGCAATGGATAAACAAATTTGTCTTCTTTCTCAGGCCATTTCCAATTTGAACCACTCATTACCATTACTTTTACTAAAATGCCATTTGGTTCTTGCGCAAGTACAATACCTGGAAAATATTCTCCCTCGTAATTCACTATGCCATACTGACCGTCCTTTATTTCAGGTTTGTTCGCATCTTCTATGCCGCTCGTAACCGTAGATGTTTTTTCTATTATTTTCTGATTTTTGGGGTAAATGTTTTTTTTTAATTTTTTCGGCTTCTCGCTTTTGTTTTCGACCCAATCTTTCTTTTAAAACTCTTATCTTTTTCACGTTCTTTTTTATCATAATATGAAATGTAAGCATCAGATGAAATTATCATGAGTTCCCGCTTGATCCATAAAATCATCTGTAGCTGTTGTAATTAACTCTTCCATGCTAACCTCCAATACCTGCCCAACTCCCTCAATGTCAGTCAAAGTAGCTCTACTGTGATGGGCTAATGCACCACTCAGGTCTATGTTATTGTCCAGTGTGGTATCACTAAACTCCATATTTAAACATTTTGCCTGATTAACATCCAGATTTTGATTAATGGGTTCATATCCGCAAGCCGAAGTGTCCAAATTAATTGCAACATTCGAAGCAGATGGCATGTTTGCGTTCTCTATTTTTTCTTTCGCACTTTTCCACAAATAAAATAAATTTTGGTCTTCTAGTAGTCCAGTCCATTTTGATTCAGAGCTAGTAAATTTATCAATGGTGGTTTTTGGCAAAAATGATTCTAAATCTTTATGAAATTGATTATAATCAACCAGATGTGTTTGTCTTTTAGAAATCAGCGTAGATGATTGGAGTGAACATTCTTGTTTCTGAATTAACTTGTCGTAGTTTACTGCTTCCGAATCAAACGGAAACAAACCAGTTGTTCTAAAGCCACTTTGAATTGTAGTTGGATTGGCAGCAGTGTATAAGACACTGGACAACAAGGGACCAAAGTTTTCCTTTTTCAATTTTTGTGGATAATTATTTATTCTCCAATTGTGAACAGCATTTTTCCATGCTTGTTTTAATGGCCGAAACACCGCAACGTCAAGTGGCTGAATTAGGTGAGTTGAATTAGGGAGAAGAGCAATCAAAATAATTTCATTCTCCTTGCAAAACTCGCTAAGGCTAAGCGTCAAATGCGAACAATGGCCATCAACGAACAAAACAACTGGGAAAGTTACATTGTTCTGTTTTAGCCACGGTAGGAAAACATTTGCCACGTATTCAAAAAATACTTCGCCAGTCATCCATCCTGATTCCGATTTTCCAATTCCCCACTCCCTGGGTATGGTCCGTACTAAGTTTAATGGTATTCTTTTGTAATTAAACACAATCATTGGTGGTGGAAGAGTGCCATCAGCACAAGCCATTATAAGAGTCGTCAAACATTCCTTTTCGTCGTTGTTTATGTAGTTATACACCGCCTTTTCACCTTTTTTCGCAAGAACGCAGTTTTCCTTTGGAGCTAAAAAGAATGCACTTTCATCACAATTAAAAATACGACTGGCATCGGTGATAACGTTAGTAAGGTTGTTGTCGTTAAAATAACTTTTGACGTTTTGAAACCAAGACCGTAATTTCTCAACTGTAACACTGGCGCGGCTATTTGTTAGGTGCTGAGCTACTCTTTCTGAAATATCAGGATGTCGTTTAAGAAAGCCCTCATACTAACGCCTTCCTGGACGTACATTCTTAAAATTATTTGGACGATTTAGCTTTAAAATCAGCAGTTGTACGCTGTCTAGCAACTGGTCTTTAGTTGCAGGAAATCCAGCTTCAGCTATGCGTATTATCCAATTTTTTATTGTTCCTTCTTCATGTGGTGTTAGTACGGTTGGATGGCCGATGTGCGAGTCTACCGAATAAGTACCATTCCGTTTCCTCATTAAGGTTGTTTTTGGAATTTTGTATTTTCGACTAGATTTATATACGCTCATTCCCATGTCTATATCCTTCAGGGCCGCTGTAACGTCCGATTTAGTGTATTGAATTCTATGTTTCCCCATTGTAAAATTCAATATGAACTCCTGTGCAAAACGGAGATTTAGTTAAGAAAACTTAATAAAAAGTAAAGGTCCACAATTAAGGTTTAATATCATAATTATGTTTTTTAACTAATTTTGTGATCAATTTATTATTTTCTACGCTAAAAAGATAAACAAAATATATGATTATGTTAATCCCAACCTAACTCTAATAAGGACATAAAATGCACAAATGTATTGTATTATGGACCTGTTCAAGGATTTATGTAATATGGACCCATACATAATTTTCAATTTATAGACAAAAGTAAAATTAAAAATGTAGGTCCGAATTCGGTTAAAATAATCTTTAATTTAAATATTATTAAAAACAATATTCAAAAATTTTATAATAATGCAGTACAATTGTTAATTTCACATCACACATTTTCGTGTAATTATCCTTATATGAACCGTATGTCCATAATAGACCCCTTTGTTAAATATATATGTTTCTAATTCGGACGATCCTTTAATGAACGTTTTGAGTAATTATTTTGATTGAAAACATTAAAATTACAGCAAAACCTCCTACTTTGGACACACCTCTATTTTGGACACTTTCATTCAGTCCCTTGAAAAAATGCTCCTTTTCCTATACATATATATTGGGCAACCTTTATATATTGAAAATTGGACAACAGAAGTAATCAGACAGCGAAAATGTTGAATTAACTATGGAATTAATCTGAATTCAAAATAAAAATGTTGATTTGCACGCCATTCATTTTTTATTAAAAAAAGAAGAAATTTTCCTTATATTGGACACCTCCATAAATTGGACAGTCCCTTCGCTGTCCAATATATAGAGGTTTCACTGTATTTTAAAATATTGAAGGTAACACTTAAAAATGAATCTTAAACAAAAACCATATTTGATTACAAAAAAAGTTAAAAACAAAAGCGTATTTTAAAATTATTAAAATCCTTAGCTTACTTGACATTAAATTTGTCCAAATTTTCCTTTGTTTATAGGTACATGCACTCTGACCGATGTTCCGAAAGACAATGAAAACATATAAATAAAATATTACCGAATTGCATATAGCCGCCTAGATCCATATTATAGCCTATTTGAATTTTTTTGTCGAATGAATGCCCTGTTCTTATCCTGGTTATTAAGGCGATTTCTGAAGCTTCCAACTTTGATGATTTCCACCATACTTCGTTCTGGGGGAGTATTTACTATATTCTTATAAAAATTTCCTTTATTTTCCATTAATAATCTGTATTATGTATCCCAGTCATTTTTTATTGAGTTTTTTATACGTAAATGTCCCAATTGCGGATCGCTATTTAAAACTTAAGGGTTTGATTATTTTTATATTAATTGTAGAATGTATTTATAAACAAACCTTTTTGCTTGTATCTAGTTTAAGTAATTTTTTCTTAATTTAATTAATAAAAAAGTCTAATTTTTACTTGTATGACCCATTTTTGATAAAAAATGATTTAATCACAATGTCCTTATTGTGGATCGCTTTAAAAATTCGATTCCCTAAAGCGGATTGTTTGCTGTCCCTAATGTTGATCTCATCAAAGATTCATGTTTGGTTACAAAAAATTAATATTTTTATTAGAAACAACTTGATTTCTATAAATAGCGTTACAATTTGAATGATACAAAAAAAAAAAAAATGCGAAATAAAAAAATAATTAAGCTAGCTTCATAAATGCATAACTTAGTTGCAACTTGCCAGTTTGCCAACGGAATTTCTGCTTGTTTTGTCGCATGATTCATCCCGAACGATGTCGTCACAAAGAGACATAAAAAGACAGCTCCGGGTTATTATTATTACTGAATGGCCAAGTGGGCGTTCAAGCCACGTCGCACTGCGACCTAAAAGATCTTTTGTGCTTGGACCCTGCTCAATTAGCCGGCCAGTACATGATACATACTGTTTGGGCTCATTGTTCTCCTTCCTAGATGTTGCATCTTTGGCGGAAAATGACTAGGCATTGGCGCAGGACATGTTTCGCTGATTCCGCTTGCAGGTCGCAGAAGCGGCATCCGTCTGTCGTACTTAGGCCATTTTGTTAAGATGATACCTCAAGGGGACGTAACCTGTGAGGAAGCCAGCTAGCTCAACTCAGGGTTCCTAAGTTAAAGACACTCCTTTACCCTGACTGACGAAGGTGATATAAATCTCTTCGCCTGTCGCAAACCTGGAAGCTCCGGGTTAATAAATGCTGCTCTTCTTTGACCTTGGATCCAAATATCTACCGGAGTGGATTTATATAGATCTATTTTCGATATGAACGCCATTCGAAGTCTGCTTAAAAGCGATCGACCAATGGTAAATCATCATTCTTCGTGGTTACGCCACATCATACGCTGTTCTGCCTTCTCCATAGAGCAAAAATCTCAATGAAAAAAATGGGCTCATTTGAAACCAACGGAACTAAAATTAAACTGTTGTTCCACGTGCCTAGTGTAGCAACTGAGAACTTTTCCGTACTACTCACCAAAATTCACTTAATGAGACTGGTAATTAAATTTCACAACACTATTACAGTCGTATCCTGATACCTTTTTTAAGGATCATTTTGCAGACTTCTCGATTGTAAATTTGCTTTAGCTACCATTTACTGTGATTCCTTTCAAGGGCCGCAGGCAAAGGGAAACTCCAAGCATTCGAACTTTCTTCAATATTATCGAAGGTAAGCATTCAAGCATGTTCATCAGTAATTATTGTTCCAAACTTGAAACCGAATGTTATCTTTGCTTATTCGAAAATGCTTCATCAGTGTCAAGTGACATACATGAAATTGAGGTTCCATCCAACGGAGGTCTTACGGAGTTTGGAAAGGAATCATTAATTTATTGAAACTGAATTAGACAAGTAGAAAGTCGGCAGTACGTTTATAAGTTTCGGGTTTAATTTTTATAGTTTGAACAATTTTACCTAATCTGGGCCCAGAGTTTGCACAAAAAGCAATTTTTTTTCTCTAAAAATAAATGTTAACGATAAGAATAAGATCTGTTTCTCTCGTTTGATGGCTACTTAGTAAGAATAAAATGATTTTAACAACCAAGGTACATTGTGGATATGGGTAAGGGGGGGGGGGGGGAATAGAGAGAGAGTTCATACTTAATGTAACTGGCTTAGATCGCCATAGACATCAAATGAGTGAAACAGCGTAAAAATGTATTCTTGGAAAAAGACTTAAACTCGCTGCTTCTTGCTTTTGCAAAATCTACCACTCCGCCACTGTTGACGCGTATGATAGATTTTGACAATTTTGTAAAATGTATTCTAATTAAAAATACCCACAGAAGTAAGTTACCCTAAATTTGATCTACACTTTTTACTTGATTTAATCCATATTTTACCAATTAATTTGTCCGTTTATGACTAAAATTATTATGTATTTGATGAAGTTCATTTTCAAAAAACAAGAAAATTATTTAAAAAGACCTAGATCCGAATTAGCTCATCTTAAAATAACGTGTGTCGTTTTTAATTTGCAATTAAATTTGGTCCTTTTAATAAAATAATTAATATGATCTTAAAATGTTGTCTTTGTGAACATAAAATGGATCGCACGATCCGTAATTGGACAAGGTTGAAAATATAATGTACTTAATGTGGATCTCCTTAAATTAGGATAAACTGTAACAACATTAAACATTAAAAAATCACTGGGAAATAAATTGTAACAGTTTAAAACCTTATTTTAGTAATATACTTCCCTTAAGAATATTTTAACGAAAAGTCAGTTACGCACTTGATATTCTTAAAATTGAGAAGCAGTGAACAATTGAACGATAAAATTAGTATTTACACTTCAGTTATCCCGCCAAAAAACTAATACAAGCAACATAACGTATAGTTTTAAATTTCTAGATACTCAATACATTTATAAATCAAATATTTTTCTTATTTTAACCAAAATTCAGTTAGACGATCCACAATTGGTACAACGATCCACATTATGGTCGTTTACTATGTAAGATATCATTTGTTGTAGGGTTATTATTATAAATATGAGAGTGATTTAATATAGCTTTTTTGGCTAATTCGTCTGCTTTTTCGTTACCCTCTACATTTATATGACCAGGTATCCATTTAATTGTTATATGTTTGTTCTTGTTATGACCTATAAAGTCAAGAATGTGGTTTTCGTAGTTTTTCTCTGTGTTGTTATTTTTCGCGTTTATAATAGATTTACAGGCACTAAATGAGTCGGTAATAATTAGAATGTTGTTACTTTTACACAGTTAGTTGTGCTAATATTACAGCAATCATATGATACCAATGGTTTCTGTGTTTTTTATATCTGTACAATTTTAAAGAAAATGCCTATTCCAGCCACCTTATCTTTGATGGATCCATCTGTAAAAATCTTCTCCCAGTTTGAATATTCTTCCAAGGAAGCTTTGGTTAGATCCTTCATTACATCTTTGTTAAACGTATTGATATTATTTAACCCTTTAATTTTTGTTATGATTTCTAAATTATTTTGAATCGTGTTTTTGTAATGTACTGGCTTTATGCTCTTAAGGTAGAGATTGTCCTTGTACAAATTGTTAAGTTTTTCTAGTGATTTCCCATTTTTAATGTTAGTTCCAATTAAACTATTTTTAAAAAGATGATTGGCGATATATTTCAGTGTTTTAAATTTGTTGTTTAACAGACTATTTTTTTCTGTGGCTTCCGCTAGTATAACTGGTATGGGTGTAGTCTTGGCAAGACCAAGACACGTTCTGAGACAAGGACTATTTATACTTTGGACAGATTTTGTTGATTCTGTTGTTGTTTAAGTCCGTGATGATGAATCCAAATTCCAACTTGGGTTTTAGCAGCGATTTATATAACCTCAATAAAATATCAGGGTGTGTACCCTCTTCTTTATGTTTTAATGATTTTATCATGTTTATGGTAAAGTGAGCCTCGTTTTTTAAATTCAAGTAATGTTTATGTAAATTCAGATTATTTGCCATATTTATACCAAGAATTTTTGTTGTAGTTTTTTCCTCAATCGTTTTGCTACCTATTTTTACTATTATTTTATTGTTGTTATTTATATTGGTAAATAGTCTCATATACGAAACGCGAACTGAAATACCCTTATAAAGGAATCACTTAAACTATGAATGTCGTGAGAGTATATATTGAACAGTGTAGAACTTAGGCAGCTGCTCTGTGGTATACCCTCATTCGTATAATGATCTTCTTCCAGAGTAGAATTAGTAAAAATATTCCGGTTTGTTAGAAATGAGTATGTCCAATTAATGATAAATTTTGGGAAACTTAACTTTTCCATTATTTCTATAAGAACTTCCTTATTGACGTTGTCGAATGCTTGGCTGATATCCATATTAATTAGTACCATTTTGAAACCATTTGCTTTGTTTATTTTAATATGATTAAAAAGCTCTACCAGGTAGTCGTTGATATTCTTGTTTTTTCTGAAACCATAATTATTATAATTTATTAGATTTCTAGAGTCTACTGAAAATTTTAGAAATGGCTGGTAATAAGCATATGGGTTTGTAGTTTAAATGATCCCTATCATTTGTCCCTTTCTTCTTGATGGCTATTGCCTTTGCTCTTCTCCATTTTTCTGGTATTGTTTGATTAACCCATATTTTGTTCAAGTGCCTTGTGATACATTCCAGAAAATTAACGCTTGCCTTAGCAATAGATTTTAATAGTTTATAACTAATCTGACCCATTCCTGGCGCTGAATTTTTGAGATTCTTTATAATTTCTTTGACTTCTACTACTTGAAATAGTTCTATTATGTTCTTATTAGACTCTTTTGTAAATGGTAATGCGTTTTGTTCTATAGAAATTGGAAAGTTACTTAATAAATTTTTTTTCGCAGTGATACTATCATCTAGGATCGCAAATTTACTCGAATTTTTATTCTTTATTTTGTTTATTTTGCTCCAAAAATCTGCATAGTTCGTATTTCTATTGATGTTGTTTAAATAAATTAACCAGCTTTTCTTTTTTTCGACTTTGATCCTTTGTTTTAATTTTTGAGTGGCAACTAATAATTCCTTCGCTGTGTATAGGTTTTTTTTTCCTGTTGTAAATTAGTTGTTTTGCTTTTTTAATATCTCATAATGATTTTAGTTCCTTGTTCCACCATGCTTTAGGAGAATAACTTATTTTTGATTTGACTATGGAAGAATTATTGTTGATTAGCAGTTTCAAATTTTCTTCAAGGTTTACAATCTCGTCCAAATCTTGTCCGTTGAAATCTTCTACTACTTTCCCCCAGTTCGTGTTCTTTTTATTAATAATTTTCCTAAGATTATAGGTCATTATAATTGGAAAGTGGTCACTTCCAATTGTGTCCTGTGAAATATTCCAAGATAAGTCTTCCGATAATTCCCTGATGCACAGTGATACATCTGGCGCTGACTATACCATCATTTAATATCCTGTAATTACCGTTTGTAATAGTATTTGCAATTAAATTACCCAGCTTGTTTGTTTTAGGGTTATCTTCCCATAAATTATTATGGGCATTGATATCCCCTGCAATTACATTGTTTTTTCCTAAATTACAATTGATAAGCTTTACAAAATCGTTTGATATCTCCAACGGGATCGCACTACTATTATTGTAAAAAGATGTTATGTTAATATTCATGTTTTTATATACCTATATGTACAGTTGATTTTTAATTGTTCAATTCTGTTGAACTGGGTTGTGACATTTACAATTTTACATGAAATTTTCCTATCTACTAAAAACCCTACACCCCCGTAACCATCTAATCTATTTTTTGCTATGTAATCCATATTTTTAAATTTTATTATTTCATCGTCCCTAGACCAAGTTTCACATAATATAACTATGTGAATGTTGTATTTATTGTTAAATTCCTCCAGTAGTATTTTATTGCTGGATAGACTTCTAATGTTTATTTGAAGCATATTAATTACTTCTGTCATGAATTATGCATTCTCAATAAATTTTAAAATATCCAATATGAGTGCTGTCCGCACTCATCGTCCCATCACCTTCGGAGCTAACTGTTGCTATTTTATTACTAATATTATTTAATATCTCCTCCTTCTTTTTGAGTTGTAATTTAATTTCAATTAAAATATTGTTTAGTACTTTTATTTTTTCTTCCGATTGTTTGGAAGCTAAATAAAGTTTTTCTTTTTCCTCTTTATCCCTGTCCATCAGGCTCTTATATTCCCACATATTTGGTGCTTGTTTTTGTTTCCTTATCCCAAAAACTTTCTCTTTCGCCTCTTTGTATAAGCTCTTGTTGATGGTTATATATTCGACCAATTCCCTTTGCCTTTTTTTCTCCAGGCAACTAGAATGGTTTGTCCCATGGCCATCACCACAAAACTTACATTTTGGTTTCAAGTCGCACAAATGTGATTCATCCATAACTCTAGTACAGGTCCCGCATTTGCTTCCCTCTTTAGTTCTACATCTCTTGACTGTATGGCCATAACTACGGCAGTTTTTACAGTACATTGGGTTAAGGAAATAGTAATTTACCCTAATCAATATATTTTCATATACCACCACATTATTTGGGATACTATTAGCTCTGAATGTAACTTTGACCAGTTCTAACGGTGTTTTCAGTTTGTTTGCTTCATCCCATTTATACATTCTTTCAAGGCTCATAATTTCGAACTTCCCTTTAATATTTTGTTTTAATTCCTCCATGGAAATGTCTGTGGGAATCTCCCTTATTACTCCTATAGTTTTATTAAAATTGTTAGGAATAAAACAGTCAAATTGGTCAAAATCCTTAACCAATTTATTACGAATGCACTTGTTAGCTTCGCTGTAGCTATTGAATGTTACCATAGCCATATCCTTACTTAACTGATCTATGCCCAAGATATTTGTGATATTATTAATTTTTAATATTTTCCCTTTCGTGTTCTCAGCACTTCGTTCGGGGTGAGTAGTTTTTGATTTCTAAGAAATAAAGGGATATTAACTGACACGCCATTACTCTCTAAGAGGTCATTTATATCAAACCCCAGAACTGCTAAAATGATGTCTCCTTCACTAGGAAGATCGATGATTCCGCTTTGTTGGAATATGGCACGATCACTCAGTGAACCGCAGAATACATCGGAACAGAAAGTTACATTTTCTTTCTCATCTATCCCAATCCAATATTTTAATGTAGTTGTATTCTTGTGTTGCGAGAACAAGCTTTGTTTCAGTTCGAAATTTTGCAGGCTCGGTTGCAATTTCGAAGCAATCTAATATTACCGTGTAGGCATTTGGATGTTTATATCGTAGAGATCAGCAGTTAACTGTTTTAAATGTAGTATTCATAATATGCGTCCAGTGAATAAATATTTTCAGGGTAATAATTAAATAATTAAAGACAACCCGCACATATCACCGATTATGGAGAAAATTGTGTAGTCTGTATCTCATGTGACACATTATTAGTTTGTACCTTTTTCATAAATATTTATCAAGAGGATACAATTCAGTAAGCCAGAAACGAATATACAATTTCGAATCTGCCGGGGGTCAGCCCGGTATATCGCTTAAATTGCTGCTCCTACAAACGATCAAAATATAGCACTATTGCCACTAATTGGGAGCTCTGGGTAGATTGAGTTCGATTGACCCTATATTATCAATTTCTGATAAAGCATCTTTTTCCAGCGGCGTCTAATTGTATACATTGATATCATTTACAATACGAAGGGTCCTGGGACCATATTCTTGAAATTCACCCGAAAAAGTGTCCGATAAAAAATTGTTCTATACCAAAGTCACCGGTGACTTTTCAGTGAATTTCAAGAATACGGGCCCTGGGCCTAATATATCTCGAAGCTTGCGTTTCATGACTGGTTTTTGACAAGTTTTGGCTGAGAATCATATTAGATTTTAAATAACGTTTTGTACTACCTAAAATTACAAATAAACCTGTTAAACTTTAAATAATTTATAAATTCTTAAAAATAACCAAGCTTACTAAATTCATCGGCAAACTTTGACATGCTTGCTTGGTTTTTTGTCACTTTTAAGTACCCGTAACCATCTCGTTACCATTCGCTTATTAGCTGCGCAACTTTTGCATCCGCAACTTTTTTCGATTTACATTGCGGAACAACACAACACTGCGTCATTTTTATGTATTAAAATGGATTTAAATAATTTAAGTTCATATGTACCTATTTAAACTTGTTTGATAGTTAACTTTATTTGTGTGCACAATGTCAATGTTTTTAAATTAAATTTACGGTTTAATTTATGATGAAATTAGTAAAAGATTGATAACAAAAAATAATTTGTCATTAATTTTTTTTGTCAATCCGCCCCTTAGATTTAAATATGTACCAATATACAATCTCAAATTTAAAATAAAAATCTTACATATCGCAAAATTTTTGAGGGTAATGTTTCTTCGAATTGGTAAAGGGTCTGGAATAGAGTTCGAAACGAAAAGCTAGCATTTAAACATTCGTACCCTTAAGGCAAATTATATTTAATTGTCAAAATTTTGTGTTAGTTTTAGCTTTTCCTCCTCCAAATTAGTTGCCCGAATTAGTCCAAAATAAGACAATATGAAAATGAATTTCACCGTGGACCTAGGATCTTAATGTGATTAATTGTTTGTTCATTAAACAGAAAAGTAGAAAACGTGAACACCGAATAGTTGTCTGATTATTATTGTATTATTGATGGTACTATATAAAAGGTGCCACGCATTAACCAACCTGACTGATGCTTGTGAAAGGCAGTTGAAAGCGTCTTTTGTCTCTTTATATTTGTTTTTATTCCAAGCACGTACACGAGTATTTCATCTGTTTTGTACATCATGTATTTATTGTTAGTTTGTAGTAATTATTGCATATTTATCAAGTTTATTGTGACAAACAAATTTAAACTTTTGAGATAAATAAATTTGTAAATTAGTGAAACGTGGTGAAAAACGCCTGTTAAACAAAACACAAGAAAAATTATGTTTCATCAGAGTTCCATGGTCTTTGTACATTTCAAAATCGTCGCTCACGTGCAAAATTGTTTCTTTTGATCTGACTCTTTTCTCTAGTTGAGCGAACACACGATCTGAAGGAATATAAGAATGATCAGGCACGGGATAAATCAGTTCACTTTCTTGTGTATGTTGAGGAGCTTGATTGTGAAGCCAATAGGAAGTCATTCCCATCATAGCTTGATTTTTATTTTGACCCCCGCATTCATCGCATACAAATCGAATTTTGCTTACATTGCTCTTAAAAATTGTATTAACCAATATATGATGCACTGCTGAAGCTATCTCGTTAGTTGTTGAAGGAATACATTATCCTGCTTTAGTGGGTACCGAGAAAATCTTTGAACAATAGCGAAATTAAAAAGGTACAGCTGCCGACTATAATAAGCGGCTTGGGTAGCAGCATGTTCTTCTGGCAGTCGAATGAAAATGTAACAATATTTGGAGATTCCTCGCGGGCTAATTCAAAGATCGCTTTAGCTCGCAATTTATGCACTCGTGACTGAACCAAAAGGTTGTTTTTTTTGGATTGGATTTTCTCTAATTTTATCTGGTCCTTCAGCATTATGCAAGTAAAACACTAGTCGCTTGATGGCATTTTAAGCCCAATATTAAAATTGTTATTGAATACATTTCGAAAATAGCTGAGCTTGACGTGTAATTCCGTAGATGAGGATTTTATGTAGTCTCTGTACATTCGAGTGACACAATTCGCCAGGTAAATAATGCCGCGCAGATGACTTCGACCGGCAATAGTGAATGTCTACGGCTTTGGTACTTGCTTATGTATGTAATAACGCTTTCCTTCTTCATGAGAAATTTGGCAGTAATTCTATCTCCCCCTTGGTTCTCTTTTGGAGCATTTCCGGAATGAAAATGCCGTGCGCTGACCCCTTTAACTCGTTTATTAGATACTCGTAAAACATTTAAAAATGTTGCTTTGCAGACCCTAATTAGCTTCCGTTACTTCTTCGTACGTAATGCTTCGCCCGAAACGTTTTTGGTGGAACTCCCTTTCGCCGGTCGGTTCGTTTTGGGACGTGAATTATTGTGTTCACCAGAATGAATGCGTCCTGTGATGCTTTACTATTTGAAACGTAAAAGCTTTTCCAAAATTTGTACAAATCGGTCCCGCGTAGATCTTTACACTTAAATGTAGTACTTTTATGTTGACAATTTGGGTGTTTGGGAAACCTTTAGGCGCTTCAGTCTGGACTAAATTAATAAGCAGCCAATCCGATGAGACGTGTTTAAATTTTTCAAAAAGTTTCTTACCTGGCCTGTTTTTGGATATTGAAAATGTTACGTACATTAGTACATATGTATGTAATATGTTTTAAAAAATTACTCGTACTTTAATTTAATTTAATTTCAAATGGCAGCTTGTCAAATTTGGCTTCAAAAATTTCAGTTTGGTTAAATTGTACATCAGGTTAGTGCTGAGAACTCCAAATCGAAAATTTCAGGATTCTAATGACGAGTTTTTTGTAGCAAATCCAATACCAATTTTCGGTAAAACGGTTGATTACAGAAATGTTGGTAAATTTTTAGAATACTTACCTAAAATTTATGTAACTATCTTCAGACAAAATGCCTATAAAACACAAATTATTAATAAATTTTGTATATTTGTCGAAACCTTTACACACAAAAATGTCATATTTGTCATTGGTACCTATCATTGTATTTTTAGACAAATCTTTTGATTGATTTGCAAATATACCCAAACCTATACCACATTTAATTAATCCGAACAGTTTATCATAAAAGTTGGCAATTAAGGCAAAAGCAGGCATCAGGTTTGAGTAATAAAACCCTTTACTATTCAACGCAACAGACTTGCATATCAATACTTTTTAAATATAAACCTAACTTTCATGGAATCGAAAGTGTTTTTTCGGCTGTGGGGCAGTTCTGCACAAAGCTGTACTAACCATTGATAAGTTTTGTTTGAGATCCTATGGTCGTTATATGAAAAATGTAAATTAAATGTTTATTGTTTGTTCTAGCGGATGAAGATATTAATAAAGAAAGGGGTCGGTCAGAACCAAAGTTTGTGCATCAAATCACTAATACAAATAATTACGATTTGCGAAAATTCGGTTTTCGGTTTTTTTTTTGTATTTGAAATAATGTAAAAATTCTGACAATTTTTTAGTAAATTAAGGATATGACAATTAAAAAATTACCGAAAACTGGTAATTTAAAAATTCGATAATTTTTAGAAGATACTCGTCATAAATAAAATTTCAAATTTTGGATTTAAAATTGCTAACTCTGAATTTTGTACAGAATATTTAATTTTTTCGTATTTTGATAATGCAGAAGAATTAAATCCAAATTTGGTCTTAAATATCTAAATAAAAACCATTTGACGGTAAAATTAAAAACGAAGTAAAAATGTTTATCTTTAACCGTGGTTAGTCATTTCGTTATTTGTTCTGCTCCACTGATATGTCTTGTTAAAATATTTAGTACCGGAGTTTTTACAGATGCATCTAATTTTTAATAGTTCCCTATGCCGAATCTTTTCAAGTTTTTCAAAATGTTTAATAATTTTTTGGAATTTTACAATTTTTCCGTAAAATAATTTTTTTATCCTACAAATTAAATATTTTGGGTTGGTAGAATTTTTTTTTAATTATGAATTATGAATGGATGGATATGAATTACAATTGATAGTGTCCCAGCTGCGCGGGACATCTGAGATCCCTGAACAAGAATGCCCAAAATGTTTAGCTGTAAATTTGTTTTTATTGAATAAAATTTTTGGGGGCCCTGGATTTTATTTCTTTGATTCCGGGGGCCGCAGTATGAACAAGTTGAGAAGCACTGCCTTAGAGCACACAAGTGCTATGTCCATTTTTACAATTTGTGGTACATACAAATTTAGGCTTTCAGAAAAGCATTCTTTATCATTTATGGTTCTATTATTTGGTACTATAATCATTTATAGCACTATTTTCAAGGCATTGAATGAAAATTCCAAATATTTTCGAATTTAGAGACATTCTTGTGGACATTCAAAATATGGACAAATCACTTGTGTGCTAAAATTGAGAATCAATAAATGAAAATATTTGGGATTTAATACTTTTTATTTTAACTATAAATTGTTTACCGATAAAAGATTATACTTTTATATACTAACTAACTAGCCTCACAATTAAAACTAAGTATTTTACATACATTTTTATATTTTACAAACCTAAATTTATCGTCACAATAGTATATGTATTTATTTCGACCGAACACGTCGTCAAGTATTGGTAAATTTTGTTCATGTTTATAGAATTATTGTTTTATTTTTATTAATTAGTTTTGAAAATTAATATTTACACAATAAAAAATTTAAAAATCCTAAAAAAAAAATAATTGGCATATTTAACTCTTTAATCATAAAAAAAGACCAATCAAATTTTAAATATTTATAATATTAAAAATAATAATGGGCTCTACTCATACCGTGATGCATGTCTATATCATCGCTTTAAAAACTATTCCAAAACGAAATAATTTCGAAAAACACCAATTTCATGATCGTAATAATACTCGGTATATGTCTAAATTTATAGTATGTAGGTTCTATACTAGTTTGATGTGGATCAAATTTTTATGCGCTAAAAATTGTATGTGTGTTTTATGTTAGTTTGATCTAGATCAAATTTGTTTGTTGCATTGACGCAAAACAATTTTCTTTTTCTAGATAAATTTGCAGAATTTGAATTTGTTACTACAAAAAATGATCAATTTTTTGTGCTTTTTCCAAAAAAACACTAAATCAATAGCACACGGCATAAATTGTAAATGTATAAAAAAATCAATTATGCACACAACTTATGTGTATGCACAGGAGTTTTATTTTACATGGAAACAAAGAGAAATTTAATCGTTGTCAGTGGTGGTGCCTTTGTATTGAACCATTGGAAGCACTTCCATTTTAACAAAATTCTTGTTATTTAGAAATTAACAGAGCATTCACAATGAAAAAACTTTTTACTTTTGACATACTGGTTTGTTAACAAAAATTTTGGTTCGTTGAATTGGAAATTTATACAACCTGTAGTAAAAAGTAAAAAGTGTTTTCATTGTGAATGCTCTGTAAAAAGAATTAATTACAAAATTGTTTATTTTCTCTGTGGTAAAACAGAATACTACAATAACATTTTTTGTTTATTTAATATCAACCTAGCGAACTAATTTGGGTGTTGCTAACTCGCCACCAAAATCGTTGATATTTTCTATCATGATATCAATGTATGTACGTATGTATGTATATTATTACTATATATTAGAAATTTAATTGTTTTTGTTTATCTTTGGTTTTATGTTTACACAGACATAACTAGTTCTTTCAAGTGATTAGATTTAAAAAAATTGGCTCTTAAGAAAATAGCAGAAGGATTAAAAATGTAACAATTGAAGAAATTAAATTATAAAAAAAAAGAAGAATTTTACTCAGTCTAAATAAATTTCGATCACTTTGGAACTGGAATGAGCCCATGCGCAAAACAGAATGTGCCAGAAGTTTGTATTTAAATTAATAATAATAAATCAAAGCAGATGTATTTTCTAAAACCAAATTAATTTAAACAAATCTAAATTAATTGGAGATATTCTTCAATGTAGGTATACGTATGAAAAGGTTTCAATTTCAATTTTAAACCGATTACCTACTTTTTTCGTTTGCTTGCAAATTACTGCTTGCGGTAGAGGTTTAATAGATTTTACAAGCTGCATAAATGCAACCTTATTACGTGGGCTGAAAAATTTGCTAAATTGATAATAAAACGCAACTTTTTTGGCAATATTTTTATATAATATTCCTCATCCAACGGGATATGCCAAAATGCATCCTTCCAGTCGAGACTTGAGATCCACTTTGTTTCCTCCAATCGGCTGATGAGTCCGTCGACTATAGGCAACGGATACGCGTCCTGTTTCGTCACTTCGTTCACTCGTCTTGCGTCCAGACAAAGACGGACCTTACCATTTGATCTTCGAACTAATGTCACAGGTGAACTCCATGAACTGGTAGATTCCTCAATTACTCCCAAGGACACCATCCGATCAATCTCTGAATTTAGAATTGCTTGTATTGCTGGGGATACTGAATAGTATCTCTGTTTGATGGGGTTATCACCTTGAACATCTATGTATATGATGGGACATGATAGAAGTTTTACCTAGACCATGTTTGTTAAATGAACGAAATTGTTTAACAATATCTTCTAGGCGAGAATTTTGGTCGGGAGTGAGAATATGAAAATCAGAAACGTCTCTATCCAATTCTGCGATGCATTTTGGAATTATATTAAATAATTTCCAAAAATCTATGCCTAAGTATAGAAGTTGTTTCAGACTCGGAATCAAATATATCTGCATTGATTTCTGTTTTCCATTATATACCACAGATGCGGTGATGCACCCGTTGCGAATGGCCACCTGCGGTTTTCACTTCTGAAGTTACATTATGTACTTTAATTTGAGGATTGTTAAGATATTTTTCATATCCACACCCAAGAGCAGTTATCGATGCGCCACTATCCCACTCACAATGACGTATGGTCGGTCATCATTCACTTCATCAGAGAAAAATGTTTCAGCAATGGAGTGAATTAACTCCTTTCGTTTGGCCCAATAACGTCGAACACGGAGTTTAGCGGCATCCGAATGTTTATTTGTCATTTTCTGTGAGACTAGTTGGGTATTTTCAACGTTGAAGTTTGAATTGTTATTTAAAGAATTGAAGGGAATTGAAATAATTTTAGGAGACAATTTTAATTTGGATTCGGTGGGAAATTGTTTCTGAGATACGTGTTCGGATACGTTTGCTGTGGCTGTCGTAAAATCCGAGGATTGCCCCTGGCAGCTGTTTGAGTCCTCGAATTTCCATTTCCCGACGAACAACACTTCGTACAATTCATTTTGTAAACCCCATCTTTACCGCATCCATGACAAAACAACCTATGGAGCTTTAAGCATTTGACGAAACTGTGCCCAATATCAAAACAATTCCAACAAATATAACTATCCTGGTTATTCATATTTGGTGGGTTTGGATTAACATTAGAATTTGGTTGCAACGCGTCAATTTGAAAGGAAGAATTTGTATTCTGAAATGGGTTTAAAATTGGTTGACACGAATAATCATAATTTTGATATTCCAGATTAGGAACCGAAATGTTGCTATTATTGTCCGGAACAAAATTTTGTTTTATAGTAGCATTACCAGGAATCATGTTGCCATATTCGACCCCAGGGCCTGATATTTCGTTTACAAATTGTTGAGGTCTACACCATTTGTCAGGAACTTAGTTAAGACGTTTCCAGGTATCCTCTAGTGCTACGCATCTTCTAACTAAGGTACTAACTGAATCGATATCTTGATCTGCAAGATGGTTCTGAAGCCCTACGTTCATGTTATACCGTAGAATTATTAAAACTTCGGAATCAGGAATAGAGGCTCGAAATCTCAACGTTAATGCCAGGATGACATTGTAAAATTCCATGAATGATTCCCCTGCGTGTTGTTTTCTCGAGTCGATTAACCGACGTATATAGCCAACTAATTACGCTCAAGGTAACACCAGTACCAATTGGAAGCAGTTCCCTTTAGAAGAGCCCCAAATTGATCCCTCAAATTATTTTCTGATACTTGGTGAGTCCGAGCCAAATGTTCCACTCTAAAGATAAATCTCTCTACCGGTACCCCATCAGTTGCGCCATCGAATTCAAGTTTCCAGTTTAATAATTGCGGTTTTCTATCGTAAGAGGAAAAATTGTGCTGAGGTTGTGCTGTTAGTAGCGGAATCGTTTGTGGCTGTCCGAATGTTTGACATTGGTTATTTGAAATTTGAAACGAAAGTGGCCGTATATTATAAGTTATAACCAAACGGTGGGATTGAATTATACTGCGGAATCTGATTTTGATTCAAATCTTGCATACCAGAGCTCAAGTCATTTATTTGGTTATTATTTACCTGTCCAGACATTGGATTATTTGTAACTGAATTGACTAAGTGCTCAGTACTAATGCTTGAACTATTATTACGTCGAACTGTAGTAATTGATTTCTGTGGGGTAAACGTGACTGTTTGTTTAGATGATTCCGATCAGTCTCCGAGCTTTCGTCTTCTGAAGACGACACGCCCACTGTAATCACTTTCGTGTTTTCTTCCACAAATGTAATGGAGTCATTTAGTGCCTCTTTATTACCAATGGAATTATTAATATGGATTTGTAGTAATTGGGCTTGCCGAAGCGCATTCAAGCACTTGGATCGATAACGCTTCGTAGTAACCGATAACCGTTCTAATCTTCGAATTACAATAAATATTCCTGACATAGTCGGAAAGAAATTTTGCTTATCTAATTCTTCATTCTTTTGGCTCAGGAACCATTCCCGATGTTCTTGAATTTTTACTAGGCATTTGCGAATTTCCCGGTCAGGTAATGTTGAGGGACAATTGGAGCTTCATACCCGGAGCTCAGTTCGTGGCATGGGTCGTGAGAATTGCCCTGTCCTCAGCATTAGTTTAGGGATTTGGTCCTGTCCATGACCCTGCAACAAACCGCCATTCAGCGCGCGGGAGCAGTAGCCGTTACAGAAACTATCATTACTACTGAAGTCTCACTGAATGATTAATAACCCTTTGAAATTATAATAACCCTTTCCTAAATTTATAAATTAATTAGTTGATTGATATGCTTACATAAAATTGATTGATTGATTGAGAGTGCACTACAAGTCTAAGGCAAATTTCCCGGAATACGCCAAAACCAAAGGAAAAAAGTATGTTAGTAAATGTTTTGTTAGTAATATATTAAGTAAATTAGTTAACACAAGACAAGATAATTTCTAAATACAAGATCATTTACTGCTTAGAAATCTAAATATAAGTTAATAAATTTGTTAGGAAAGCCTGGAGATACTTCTAAAAATAAAAGAATAAAATAATTAATTAACCGTTCATACTGCTTAATAAAATTGCTGTAAAGTTAGATTTAACCTTGAGCCAAATTCTTCAATCTTAATTAGTCACTAGATACCTAATTGCACACCGTTTGTATAATTCCAATCACAGATTGGAAATGCTTATTTTTAATAATTAGTTAGGTTACCACGGGTGAGGCCAAGCTAATTATAATGAGAAACAATAAAACAATAATGTTGAATATTTAATTTTGTGAATTTACTATCAATAAACACACACATTTTTTACACTAACAACAATTATATTCAATAATAAATTTTTCGTCGTATGGAAAAATAAAGACTATTGACTGGCATTTCATTAATTTATTGTTTACGCTGAGGTAGCAATATTGTTGTGCATAGTTGTTGCAGGAAGTTGGATGTTATATATGGTTGTTGACAATATAGCTCGTTGAACTGTTGAGCTTGCCTTTAACATATTCCCGGGCAGCTTTTAGTCTTCAATAGCTATGGTTGTTGTTATGGTGATTGTACATTACACAGGACTCACTTTCAGCCTCGTTAGTGGTTATTGATGGTTGGAAAAGATTCTTCTGCGTATGCGACTTATAGTCCAGATTATTCCAGTTATCAATATACCCCAGAATAGTATATGAATGATTATGTAGTGATGAATATGGTGGAAGTTCTGATCTGGTAGAACGTCCTCACACTGGTTTCCAGGTCGCCTGGTGCTGGTGTAGTGATTAGCTCTGGCAAATTGTTCCTTATGTATAAGCTGAAGTCCTTTAGGTAACTACCACCAAGTAACACCCCATGTGAGGTATGAAATGTTTTTGTCATATTGCTGCCGTTTTACCTGGTAGCTGTAATTACTGACTCAGCGTTTTTCAATATACATCCGGAGTCAATACTTATTAGTCCAGAGTTCTTGAAGGTTAGATTACATGATTGTAGATGACATCAACCGTACTTTTGTGCGGTACTACATATATCCATTGATTAGGTGCATGGAGCTTAATCCAAAGGTTGGTTGCGTCCATCGTCTTACTCTGGCACATGGTGTGGAAATTTTTGTTACGTTGTAGCATAGACTAGATTTCTCATTTCATTATAACTAAAGGAAAAAAACAAAACTTCTGATAATTCCAATGTTATCGTTGTGTTGTGTACTTTATAAGGCAATTATTTTAGAATGCGTTGCAAATATAATACGTATATGCAATACACCGATAACATTTGAATGGATTTTTTTTGTTTTTTTTTTGTTTTTAGTCAAATGAGAAATCTATGATTGTCTATGGTTGTAATATGGATAACTCGCATAGCTCTTGGTTGTATAGTGTGCTCGCAATTGGTGAAATATCGCATAGGAATTGGGTTGGTTTAAAATTTTGACAACGGTTCACATAATCTCTTGTCATTGTTGCGAAATGTTCCTTGTGGTCATCCATGGCGAGATATTCGGTTGAGGTGATAATTTGTGACTGGGTAGTATCGTGTTGTATATCTGGTACGGGAACTACTGACAACAATGTATAGTCCCACGTGAATAACAGTGGCAGAGTAATTTTAGTGATTACACCCTGTTGTGTCACCCTACTGCGAATTTTCATGGGTTGGTAAATGTACACGAGATCATGAATATCGTGGCCTGGAATGGTGATGGAGGTCATGAGTTGACGAATCAATGATAACTGCTCTTGTAACTAATATAGTGTAATATCCCATGATGCGCATCGTAGACCACGTCAAGTAAGCCCTGTTGTGGATACTACGACAAGAAATGATCCAGCTACTCCTGGAGCTGGGTCATTTCTTGTCGTAGTTGATTTTGCTTTTTTATTAAGTTGTTTATTGATGTGACAGTGATGTTTGTATTACGTTTCACCATCTTGAACGTGTTGTTATTATTAACAATATTTCGTGCTCGTTGTTATTGAGCTTCTCAAACTGAGCCTCATATTCACTGGCTTCACGTTGAGTGAGAATTCCGAACATGTCTCCCAGAACGTAGCCCGCTGAATCTTTAAAACCCCGTTTCACGCATTGTTTTTCCTTGTTGCTGCTTAGTAGAAATTCATTATCAGAGATCAGGTTGCTGAATTTCCATTGCACTTGTTTTATAATGTTACAGTTTAATCCAGACTGCTTGTAGTTCATTGTGAGCTACCTTGTAGTTTTTGATTTCTTCCCAATAGCTCCATTTCATAGCGAAAATTTCTAACTTGCCTAGCTTCTCGAAGTATATACCAGTAGACTGGTTGAAAGGTTTGATTTCGACGTTGGCATTAAAGAATCCGAATAGGCAGCACACTGAGAGAACGGCTATCGCTAGGCGGTTCATCCTTCCTATAGTTTTGGCTCGGCGGTGCGGTTGTTGTCTAGTCGATGGCTTGTTGTTCTCAGTAGGAGTTGTATTGGCATCCTTGGTTGCTACGTCCTGCATCAGTGAGATTGGTTCCATAGGTAGTGTCTCCTTTGTCGCGGCTTTGCATTTAACTGTCGCAATTTGCACCAAGCAATCCTTTCCGGCATGAGTGTCAAGAACCATCACAATTTCCAACCTGATACCGGTAGTTGATCGTCTTTTAACAATAACAGATCATTTACCGCTAAATTTGGTTGTACGGTTCTCCATTTGGTCCGTTGCTAAAGTTGGTGAAGATATTCTGCCGACCAGCGTTTCCAGAAATCTTTTGCCATCTTTTCGACCATGTGCCATCTTGTTTTCAATCCCATGTTGCTGGTAGTTGCCTCTGGCATCGCGTTGAGGAAGTCGCCAATCAGAAAGTGTCCTGGTGTTAGCGCTGTTGAATCCGAGGCGTCGTTGGTTAGTGGAATTAGTGGCCAAGAATTGAAAACTATTTCGATTTGAGTCGTAAGAGTATATAACCCTTTGAATGTAAGAGTTGATTCTCCTATTACTCTCTTGAGGTGGAATTTTACGGACTTTATTCCTGCTTCCCATATTCCACCAAAGTGTGGAGTGTGAGGAGGTATAAAGTACCAGTTTGTTCCATCAATGACCAGCATGGCTGCTATGTCGTCGGGTAATGTTGTCAAGGCTGCTATGTCGTCGGGTAATGTTGTCAAGGCTGCACGGTACGTCCTTTTCATTACGATATTTGCTCCAACAAAATAGGTTCCATTGTCAGAGAATACATACGTGCACAGTCCTCGCCTGGAGATGAATCTTGTGTAGGCCGGCTATGAATGCTTCTGTTGTTAGGCTGCTCACTATCTCGATGTATATGGCCCTTGTAGCCATGCATATAAATAGGGCGATGTATCCCTTGTAGGATTTGTTGCCTCAACCCTTGGTAGTTCTTAGTTGGGTGGGCTCTGCATAGTCGATTCCCGCTTTAGCGAACGAAAGCATGTTATGCATCTTTGTATAACTTGTCATACGGCTCGCCTGCCATCAATAGTCCAATATTTTTGTCTCAGGATTGCCAGTATCAGTTGTATGTTACCATGTAGTGTGTTTTTATGTGTGTCCTCGATTATCCGTTGCGTAATTACGTTGGTTTTGCTTAGGATTATAGGTTGTTTAGTGAAGTTAGCTTACTGTCCTTATCTAGCCTTCGATCCTTCGCTATGCATGCGATTTCCCTTCCGAAGTCCTGTTCTTGAGTTCATTTTATGATTGTTTTTTCTGCAATCTGAAGTTCATTGCCGGTTGGCCAGCCCTTGCTAACACTTTTTTGTCTGCTATTGTTGATAAATCGTAGACAGAATTCGACTGTGCGCTTAATTCTGTTGTATGCAGAGACCTTGTTGAATAGCTCTGAGAATATATGCGCTCCCGTTATAACCGTCATCAGCACTATCTTTTCTTCTAGCTCCGTTTGTAAGTTTAATGGTGAGACTGGAGTAGCTTCCTCAGTATTCAGGAAGGATGGTTCAAACCACCATAAGTTGTTGTAGATGAGTTCACTTGGTTTTATGCCATGCGAGGCATTGTCTGCTGGATTTTCCTGAGATTTCACATGATGCCACCACCTGGTTGTAGGTAATAATTTCTTGATCGTCGAAATTTTAATTGCCACAAATGTTTTAAAGCGGCTTGGGTCATCTTTGATCCAACATAGTGTTATGGTAGAGTCTGACCAAGCGTACGTGATAATATCTCCAAATTTCATGGTAGGGGTATGTGCTTCATCAATTTGGCCAACATTAAAGTTGCATTTAATTCGAGGCGAGGAATGGATATCCTTGCTTTTGTTGGTGCAACTCGTGTTTTGGACATTAGTAGCTGGGTTGTAATTTCACCGGTATCATTCACTGTCCTACAATATACCACTGCAGCATACGCATATTCTGATGCATCAGCGAATCCATGCAGTTTCATTTTGCATCTTGATGTTTTGTTGACCCATCTCTGAATTTTTATATTTGATAATTTATCATTTGGTGTTTATTTTTTCTAGTAGGTGTTCATCCCAGTTTATTGCCGTTATCCATACGTCCTGCATCATAATCTTAGCCATGATAGTTATTGGTGATAACAGCTCACTCAGATAGGAGCGAGCGTTTGGTGGGCTGGTAGTTAGGTGTACTCCGGTTATGTCGAATTCAAACAAATCTTCTGTCGGGTTGTATTTGTATAGTATTCCCAATGTTTTTATGCATTCATTTAGCTTTATTTGGATGTATCCGTTAGCTTGTTGTTCGCCAGAAATATTTTGTAATATCTTGGGAGAGTTGGATGCCCATTTTCTTAGATAAAATCTACCCTGTGCTGTGAGCTCTTGTAGTACTTGTAGCACCAATTAGAGCCTTCTCAGTGTTGTCCGCGCCTGTGAGTAGGTCATCCACATAGAAGTCTGTCCATCCTTGGCTAGCTGAATTAACGTTCTTACAGCTAGGTAGTTGGCGGCGGTAGTTCCATAGGTTATAGTCTTTAGTCTATATGCCTTCATGGGCTCGGCCTCGGATGGCTGCTTTCTCCACAGTATACGGTTCCCTGTAGCTTTTTTCCTCAGGAATGTTGTCAATCTCCACAAATAACTTCAGTTGGTCCTCGATTGATTTAGTTGTCACCATTGTTCTTGCTTGGTTGTCCGTCTTACTCAGGCTGCCGATTATGATCCATCCGAATTCTGTGTTTTGTGCCATTGGTTCTTGATGGTTGCCCTTGATAATGCTTTTAGCTATTAGCAATGGATAGTAATCTGCTCCAAGTATGAGGTCAATCGGTTGATATTGATTATAGTATGGGTCCGCTAATTTTATGTTGTTAAGGTGGGGTCCATGCTCTAGTGTCAATGTCACTTTCAGGTAGTTGTTGAGTTAGCCTATTGAATATTAAAGCTTCGATGTCTAAGCTAAATTCTCCATCGAATCTTTATGTTGATTGTGTGTCTACAGATTCCTGCTTCATTTCCATCTATGCCTGAAATGTTTATATGTATTTTTTTCTTCATGATGTTTAGTATATTGGCAGCTTTCGAGGATATTAGTGATACCTGTGACCCTAAATCAATTAGTCTCCTCATTGTGATGAGTTGTCCAGTACCTGTAGCCACACTGACTACTGCTGTTGGTACTAGAACGAACGCAATATCAACACTCGCCTGGAAACCCAATGTTAACACTCAGGTATCCACAATGCCTTTCTTTATAAACCACTCCAGTCTCACTAAACTAACTGAAAGTATGTGAAAGGCTTATTTGATTGATAAGTTAGGATGTACGTCCAAGCCTATGCAAGTAATCCCAGAAATAAAGAATCGACCCGAACTCAGGCCCCTAAGTAGTCGGTAGTTAGTCAATTTTTGCTAATATGTAGTATATATGATGAATTAGCCAACACAAGACGACACAATTTCTAAACTAAATATTTGTTGGATGCTTAAAGCTTTTGTACAGCTGAGCCAGGTTACGCAGGCATTTCTGAAAATTGAGATAAGCTATTTATACATAATAAAATAAATACAAATATATTTTGAGAACGATATTTTATTCTAGTTTAATTTATATATAAACACCGATAAGAAATTAAAATTCATGCATTATTTAAACAAAAGCAGACAATTGAGGAAAATTTGTTTTCTCCTTGATAAAAAAATCTAGCAAATGTTTATATTCCTCAAATTAAACGTTGATAATTTACATTTTAAACTTTTAAAACATTTCAAACAAAACAATTTAAAATAACTAAGCACAACACAACACATAATCATCCAGAACTCAATAAATTATTTTTATTTAGTTTGAGCCAATTCTTAATATTTAAACAAATTATTTTATTGGTATAGGGCTCTTTATTTTGACTTATTTAATCTTGAGATTCTTAATCAAAATGAAAAATTGGTTTGGAACAAACTGAACTGAATTTTTGAAATAACGACATGTGTTTCTTTCCCTTTTGTTCCAATATATTATAAATTAGGGAGTACAGCCCGTCCTAGGACGGATATAGTTTTTAATGTTTTTATATATAATTACCTGTTAAGGACCGCCAAAAGTGCATCCAAATTTTTTTACTTAAGGGTACTCAGTTATAAAATTTGAGCATATAATTTTGAAATATAAGAAAAGCGTTCCCGAGTCAATCAGGGAGTCAGTCAGTGATAATCGTAAATATATGTATGGAATGAAAGAAAAATATTTGACAAAAAAAATTGCGACTCTTGATCACGACAAAACACATACAATTGGCCATGTGAAAATACTGCTGTCTCCAAATTAATGCCAACGTGATCAAATGACTGGCTTTGAGCCTTGTTTATTGTAATAGCGTACGCAGGAATTATCGGAAATTAGCGGCATTTTAATATGAAAGGTAATGCTGTGTCGGTTTCGGTTCAGTTGGAGTAAGATCAATTCTGGGAATGAGAACTATATCTTTGTGATTACATGTTGAGGTAACTCTTGCTTTTATTAAATTTCGTCCTTGCTCTTCCACAATCAATCGAGTACCGTTGCGTAGTCCTTTTTTAGGGTTCAAGTTTCTCAGTAACATGATGATAACACCTTTCTTTAGAAATTCAACAGGAAAATTGAGAGAGTCATTTGGATCTTCACTGACAACAGAATCGGCGCTATAATAGATTTGAGAGTCACCATCGATCAAATCAATTCTTTTTCTATTCATATCCAATGTCGGCGCATTTGTTGGCCCGACAATAATTCGATTTGAAAGTTCTTGCATTGACATTTGCTGTAAATCGCCAAAAAATGTCTCAATCAAGTTTCCAGTTAATATCATTTTTGTGGGCTTTTAACAATATCTTCTTCATATTTTCCTGCTACCAGAGGCAATTCTGCTGATCCTATTTTAAGAAGCCAATCATTGTGCTCATTTTGACCCTTACTCCGGATGTTTGTTGAAAGAGTTAGCTGTTTAAAATAATTCCAAAGCGGACTTGATTTAATGCAGCATTCAATGATATATGTACGTGTGCCCCTGGGAACGACTGGAAGCGTCTGACAAAAATCGCCACCAACAACCATTGTTACTCCAAAACTGGTGATTTCATCAACTAAAGTGTAAGAAGCGTTTCGTAAAATTATATGCTTCAGGTGAATTAAGTCGCATAGATGAGACTGAAGTATTATCAAGTAGTGGAACTGGAAGTTTAAAACCGCTGTGAACTGTCCTTCCACCCTTGAGTAATGTTGATGCAATTCCCGTTGTGGCAAATGCAAATGCAATTTCTCCTCGACCTCGATTGAATGCTAAAATTGTTTCGTAGAGATAAGTTTTTCCAGAGCCACCAGGACCGTCAAGATAAAAACATCTAGTTCTTAAATTTGAATCTTCAATTGCTCTGATGATTCGATTAAATGCGTCAAATTGGTTCACATTGAGTTTTGCTAATCTTTCATCAGCATCGAGGCCCTTTATTAAAATGTCAATGGTCAGTCATTCAGGGAGTCAGTCAGTGACGAGCGTAAATATATATGTATAATGTATATATAAATACTAACCAACGATAGCCGTCGTTAATTATCGTCTAAAGTAAAAGTAAGGCCCCAGATTTCAGCAGTGGTTCAATTTTCATTTTTATGGTGTTTACTGACTCAAGAAACTAAACGTTATTTGAGGCTAGTATGAAAATCAAAAAGATTCTCATTGTGTCTTCATATAGCTTGTCTGAAATATATTAAATTGTATTCCAAACTTTAAGCGGTTCATAGGATACAGTCGATATCTCCCAAGAAATTCAGTAATTGTTTATACTCATTGAAATTTTGTTTGGCTAAAATTTCCTTTAGTTTATATAAAACGAACTTTTAATTCAAGAAAATATACTTTTTCTTGATTTAAAAGCTAATTTTCTTATTTCTTTCGATTTTTCCTTCATTTCAAGCAGCACAATAAAGTATTTTCAAAAATTAAATTTTGTGCGAGAACTATGTTAGCAGATCCTGCATCTAATTTAAATTTGGTAGAAATAATTGAACGCAAGTATTTTACATCTACAGATTGTTACAATTATGTATTATTTGTTAACATAACCCACTTCTAGTGTATTTATCGAATTTCATCATAATTGGTTGAGAAATAGGCAAATTCCATCATACTTGGCCATATTCCAGAATTTATCTAAAAATCATTTTTGAAACCCATTTCCAACACAAATGTCAAATTTCACTAAAATCCGTTAAGAAATAGCCAACTGCTATCATAATTGGCCATACATATAATTTGCTAGAGGTTCAATTTGAAGTGTAAATCCTGTATCCCTTTAAACTCCCACATAAGCATTTATTTAGATCACGTCCAACAATTCGTACTAAAATGACGCCGCAATAATGTGTGTGATACCCACGCAATTCAGCATTTTTTGGGGTTTTCCTGTTGTTCTCTTTCTCTTCATAAACCAAGAAACAGTTTTATTGTGCGTTATTCAGTTGTGCATTGTCCATGTCACGCGAATCCATCCCCGCACATTGGCAACTGCATTAAAAAATATAAAAAAAAAAAAATTCGATCTTTAAGGGTTAAATTAATATCATGATCATTCATGGTATACATAATTGTTTTAACAATTCAAAAATTTACCGTATGAAATGAAAAATAAAAATACAAAACCGGATTTTTTTTGAGTCGGGTTGATTTCAGTAGCACGTAATACATCATTAGTTGTAAATGTGTGTTAAAGTGAACAGATAACTTTTCAATTTAGTTGAAAAGTTTAAAATCTTAAATGTAAAGCTTTTTAATTTCAAGCTTGGCATTAAAAAAACGCTAGTTTTTATAGTTTGTAGTGTTTTTGTGCCTGTTTATTAATTAGCAGATACTTAGTGTTAGTGTAGTAATAGTGTTTGTGCTGTTTTAATAATCAATGATATTTGTGTAGACTAAAGAAAAATTGAAAGTGGCCATTTTTCAGACATTATGTGAACTTAGGTGACGAAAATTAAAGGTAATGAATTCTTTATTTATTAATAATTAATTAATGAGGTTAAATGCCCTTCTTAGGGAAAAAGCTAAGGTCTTTACGTATTTTGAAAATATTTGAATGTAGGATTTTGTGTATCTTTAGTTTTTAGGAGGGCAGAGCCAATTTTCCCCGGAAAATTACCGCATTTTCCGGGAAAATTTTCACTTTTTTAATTTTTTAATTAATAAACCTTGCAGACACAGATCAAAGAGCCTTTTTTCGCCCTTATCGCTTCTTCTGTTAGTACCACAAATTTTCGTCGATTCAGTATTATCTTATCGAAAGTCCAAAAGTATAACTTTACAGAAATTAAGTTTAAAGTTTGGAAGCTTATTTAGGTAATTTATTAACGAAAAGTGTTTAGTTTAAAAATGTAATTTGAAAGCTTTTTTTAAATATATTCTCTAAAACTTCTTAAACCTTAGATAATTTCACTAGTTTCCCAGAAAAATTACAAAGCATTTTCCGATTTGTCGTATGTTTTTCGAATTTGCGCAAAATCATGGACATACGACAAAATGTTCGAAAATACGGCAAACTACTTCGCAGCAAATCTACGGACTTATGATAAAATATTATATAAATTTTGGAAAAGTTAGAGGTGAGGTTATGGTTTATAAATAAATTTCTAAGTGGTAATTGTTTGCAAATGAAACATCCGCATATACTTCGTTTGCACTTTCCGTTATTTCAAAAAAATTAAATATGTGATTCAGAATTCAGATACATATAGTATAATAGCTTGTCTTATTTAGCAATAACACATTCGTATATATTGCTCGCATTTTCTTTTTATTTAAAAAATATAACTTAAGTAATTCAAGATAAAATAAATTATTAAAAAAAAATTATTTCGAAAATAAATAATGTAGTAACACAGTTTCGATCAATTATTCTTTTAAATAAGACTTGTAGAAAGTTTTGGATGTATTCCGCATCGGTAAATTTTTGGTAAGCTTGAATTATTTGAGCTACTAGGTATGTTTCGGCGTCTGTTCCTTTCATATAATCCGTGAGTTTTATACATCTCATCCGTATGATGGATTTTATACTGTATAATGGTTAGATTTAATTTCGAACAACTACATTCGGATAACTACAAGGCTTTAGTTGACGCATTAGAGAAACTGGACTGTATATATCAATGTATTTTATGTGTTTATCAATTACGCTGTGTACTGCGTCCAGTTTGGGAATATTGTAACGGGCTTGTGTGGAGATGTTTAAAAGTTTAATAACTAAAACATGTCCACCCCAGCTCATTAATCAGAAAGAAAATTTTTAAAACGTTAACAACCTTATGTGATTGGGAGGCAGGGCAACTGAGCCGGCTAGTCTCAGTGAGGAAAATGGTCGTGGGAATCCCAATCGAGAATGTTAACATATCTGCCTATGGTTTCATATTTTTCCTGGAGTACTTACCGACGGCAAGATTCCCCCAACATGTTATGGTTCCAATTTAACTCATGTTGACACACTTAACACACACAACAAAAATAAAACACAACACTCCAATTGTATTTCACCAATTTCATTTTTATTCCTTTTTTTTATTTTAACTTCACAATTTGCATACACAAAAAATCACCCACTAATTACCTTTGGATTGTTTTTTTTTTCTTGCGGGAGCTTTGCTCAACCGTCTTCTTTCCAATTTTAAAACAAACTTATTTTAAGTTTAAAAATATAACCACTGATTTTAATTTTAATTTCACTGTTGCCTTTTTGAACCTAACTTATTATTATTCTACCGAACCTAACTATTTCCTAATGCCTTAGAGATTGGTACCTTACTGTCAAGAATGATTATTGGTTTGAGTCAACCTCATTCCCGTTGAATTTTTCAAACAGAAATATTCTTAATCGAATTTATCATTTGATCGTTACTTTTTACATTTTTTTCTCTAATTTCTAAACATTTGAATTTCTGCGGTGGGATCTTCGTGGTTGCTGAATGATGATGAGGCTGGCATCTCTGTCGTGGTTAAGATTGTATCGCAATTGTTGCTACCTCTACCAAACAACGAGTAACAGAACGACTGGGGTGATGATCATGCCGGATAACACGTATTGGTTTGGATGTCATGGATAGTTAAACAGGTCCATGACTCCTCTCGGTGTAGTATTTTGACTACTCCGTCCTCTTCGAGTACCTCTGGTGTGTTGCAATGTTTTTTTTTTCTTTTAACAGATGATATACATGACCCTTTTTCTTTGGCAATGCTGTAGCTTGCTCATCGTCATCTGATCATACCGTATTCGTTTGAAATATACAAGTATTATATCTGAAGTGGACAAGATGGTTTCTATAAATCTGGTGGTTTTCTGTCCCGAACTTGAAAATTATGTAATTGTTTACTATTATTGTTTACCATTTATTGTCCAAAATCTGGTACTTATACGTGCTCATAACTTTTTGTACTCCAGCTGGTTTTAAAGCTGCTTTGATGTTAATAGCTTCGTGTCTTTATGTCTGTGCATATCTACCTTTAAATAGATGATCGCCTCCTACATCTCTTAGAATATTATGATATATGTAGGGGGTTAGTAATCTTAACATTGTTTGAACTTGACGATAATGGTCTGGAATCTGCTTTCTTTGCTTTCGAACTAAGTTGGTGGTTACCGAACTGCTTGTCTCTGGTCTAGTATTCCATCATGAGGTCACAATCTGTCAGTAGCCCTTCAGGTTAAGTGTTTATGATACTGATGTTCTTGGTCGTTCCTTTGAGGTTACAGGCCGTGCTTATTTGCTTTACGATGAACATCGAAACCTCCCATTCGGGTCATTAATCAGCCAGGTCGTAGAACAGCACAATCTTTCACTCGTTGCGGGTGAGGGATAAATGCTCGACTTCTTCGTGGATGATATCTAACTTCTCAAGTTTTGCTTCCTCTGGGGATACCCTGTCTATCAAACAGCATCACAAAGATATTATCCTTACCGCATCTTACTTTCAGAAGAGCAAAACAAAGACATAGGTCCAATCCTAGCTATAAAAATAGTCTAACTTAATATCTAGGTTAGTATCCCTGCTATATTTTCTACTTTATGTTATTTTTATCTACTCCCTATCTAACTTCTAAACCTAACAAATTCTTAACTCTAAATACTGGTGTTTCTTGGTTTATGGCGATAACCCAGAAACAAACCAGCCTTCACTTTACTTTTACACCACCTGTTTACAAAGTCATAGGTGTTGTAAAGGTAAAGTGGTAACTGTGGAAAAATTATATTTTTTCTGAAACCAGTCGCCAATTACACCTGGCCAACACCTCATATTCCCACCGTAAATCCAAAACACGACTTGGATACTAAAGCTCTCATAACTGAAACATTCTTGAATAAAGTAACATAAAGAATTCAAACATTCAAGATTTGTAACACAACGTCTTGGTTGTAGATACATTTTACGTTACGTACGTATATCTTTCCCGTGGAACATCCCTAATACTATATCGCCACTCCTGTCCATTAGCTCGTAAGCAACATTTTCCACGCGGCGTTTTACTTTGGCGGGAAGAAATTTCTTCCCCAATTTTGCTGTATACTTTTCAACCGCATTGCTTTGTTTGAAATTTCGGACGAGCACTTCTTGCCCGATTTCAAATTCTCGGTTACGGCTTCTTAAATTGTAACAGTGGGCATTACGACTATGTGCTTGCTTTAAATAATATAGTACCTGTTCTTGCACCGTAGATAATCGATTTGATTTGGGTTCGACGCTTTTGTTAAAACCTTCGGATCCTAATAACCGATATAATTCATATTCCGATCCATGTTGAATCATTTGTTGCCCGAATACTAAAAAGGCTGGAGCAAATGAAGTAGATGTGTGAATGGTATTGCGCAATAACAATTTACACGTTCGGACGCGTTCGATTGTGGAGAGTAGTACGGTGTCAGAATATTATTTATTCCGTATTTCTGAAGAAGATTTTCAAAATTTCTTGATATAAATTGTTTACCATTGTCATTGTGTATAGTTCCTGGAGTGGAATATACCGGAAATATTTGATTTTCTAGATAATCTATTACATGAGCAGAGGAAGCATCTCTCAGTGGCTGTAGCAACATGAACTTGGAGAAGCCATCTAAAACAATTAAAATATGAGTGTTACCTTTCTTTGATCGAGGATACGGACCTAGAAAATCTATGTACAATTTCTGCCAAGCTCTTATGCACCCCTGTGATGTTCCCATTAGCAGCTGAGTTGGAAAATTTACTGGTTTGGTTTCCTTACAGGTTTGGCAGTTATTAATGAATGCTTTAACAACTTTAACTATGGTGGGCCAAAAAAATTGTCGTCTCCGTCGTTCCAACGTCTTTGAGATTCCCATATGAGCTGACAAAGGAGGTTGATGGGCTTGTTCCAATACAGAGGATATTAATGAATCGGGTACCCACAATTTCCATTCCGGTTCCAAATATTTGGAGGGTGTATTTTTGTTTAATTTGATTTGTAATTTAACATCAGCTACTCTGATCGAATTTTTTAAGTCTGATTTCGCTGATATCATACGGATATTTTCTAAATATGCTGGATCTTGAAAAGCCGGTGAATTCAGATTCATTGTCAATGCCGGTGGTTCAATTTTATCCTTAGCCGTTTCCCTAATTATTTCTTCCGCAAAACGCATCTGGTACTAAATTCTGGCTTCCTTTCCGATGTTCAATTCTGAAATTAAATCCCTGTAATTTTAGACTCCAAAGAGCTAATCTTCCAGCTAAATCGGTCTGGTTCATTAGCCATTGGAGGCTGGCGTGATCTGTAATAATGACGAAGGAGTATCCTTTTACATAAGCACTAAATCTTTTCATACTTAGCACTGCTGCTAAGCCAAAATGGTATCGCTTTTGAAAATACTCCTCTTAGAACCGAAGGTACAACCATTTATGTAGAAGTCAAAAATTAGAATTTGAAAACTCAACAAATAACGGGCCAACAAAACGACAACAAAAAAAAAGGAAAAGAAACGGTCTCCTTATTTTTAATAAGGAACCCGATTACAACAAAAAAATTGAAATCGGAAAGGTCAAGGTTGGGCTCCATTTGAAATAACGTGGAATGATACATGTACATAAATACTTTTACTAGCACAATTTCGATTAAATAAAAAGTAGTTGCTTGAAATTTTACTGAGAAAAGTATTTACTTATTTTTATACATACCAGCCAATGTAAAATTTAAAGAAAAAAAAATTTCATACAAAAGTCTTGTATGTATGTCTCTATTGTGTTGTGTGTTATGTTTTAGTATAATTTATTATTATTTGCAATGGTATCATGCTGCATATCGTGCTTATTAAATTATTTTTACATGTTAATATACATATTTGATACATTTTGTGAAATCATTCAACTAATTTAATTACTCATCTATTTAGTTTTGTGTATCATTTTTGATAGTATTCTGTTATTAAAATTATTGAGACAAAAAAACTCAATATTTTTATAAATTGTAATTCCAAATTGAAGTATAAATTATTTTTTGGTGTCTTTTTTCTTATTGTTGTAAATTTTGTTTAACTGTAAATAATAATCAAATTCATAATTTTTAATATCTGTTTTTTTTATTGATTCAGGAGAATAAGACATCTGATGCCTTAAAAAAAACTATACGATATCGCAGTAGAAGCTTATCAGCGTCTTCAACGGATTCCTATAGCTCAGGTAAGTGTTTTGCTTTACAAATAAATCACATACGGCATATACATATCTATATCTTATCATTCTAAATATAGTTTAATTACCGTTATCTTATACTACGCAAAGACACAATTTTGTTGATTTTTTGATTAAAGTTTATTAACTTCAAATTATTAATATTTCATTTTTTATTAATTACCTCTTTTAATAATTAATAGTTTTGCATAGGCTTTCGTTATTAGGATTAATTTTATTATTGCTTTTGTTTTGTTGGTTTTCAGCCTCATATACCGGAAGTAGTTCAGAAGAGGATGATGGAATCTCGCCAAGAGAAAAAATTCAAAAAAATACGAAGGGATCTTCCGATTTTTGTGTTCGAAATGTAAATCAGCATTTATTTGGCCGCCGCGAAATCGAGATTGCTGAACAAGGTAGGAGGTTATTTTAAATAATATTTGTTGTACATTATATCATTCTAAGAGAGGGGGATTTCAATGAATATACCAATCGACAATATCAATTATTCTGAACCTGTTACTTGTTTAAACGTCGGACTGCTTTTGGTAACTACATTTCGTGACCGTGGCAAGTGATAGGTGAAAATTTAACAAACCGACAAATAAACGTTTCACAATAAACATTTTTCATTTGTCAAATTGTCTCAAAAAAATTGGCATCAGCATTGTTGCAGTGAGACGTTTAAAGTCATTGATATATGTTTGATTTTAGGTAATCTGTTAAAGATTCATTTGACAAGTACTACATAAAGACTGCATTTTACCTATCGAGAATGCATTGTCAGATTTATGAAATAAAGCTCGTATCGACTTGTAAACGATTTCGAAATAGAGCTCCGGTTGAAGAGACAATGCATCTCTACTGTTATTTTTACTTGCCATCCTATCCTGGCTGGCTATCATCAATCAACAAAACATAACATTGTGACACGTACATCTACTACAAAAACTGCTGAAAAAATTACGTCTTTATGATTTTTTTTTTTCGTAAATTTACAAATCACATTTCAAATGAATTACAATCGCAACAACAAAAAGAGACAAAGCTATATCAGAGGACATTTATGACAGGAAAGCGACAAAAATGTTTCAAAAATATTCACATTTATATTAATATTTACGTTTGTATTTCATATACTAAAATGAAAAGCACCCCAAAGCCGCTTAGCATTTGTCCTCTCTTAGCAAGGTTAACATGAATTATGTAGCATACTTTTGTTTTCAAATTGCAGTTAAAAAAAATTTAATGGGGAATTTTTGGGTTTTTTTTTATCGAAAATAGGTTGATATCCCCATCTCGTGTGTGAAAGCACCTCAATTTTTCAACAATAAAAATAAAAAAATCGCGAAAAACGCAAATTTTTGAAAAATGTTCCAATTCCTATTAATGTTAAAAATCGTTGAAGGTGGGGGTTTGGGGCAGAAGCCCCTATTTTCTAACGTATAAAACGAAATTAATAAATCTTTGATATAATTTTAAAAATAGTAAATACTTTTATTAAAAACTATTCAAAAAACGAATGACTTTAAATATAGACACGCTATCATGACTCCTCGAAACGCCTCCTTATCTTATCTTTAAAAACAAAATGTCACAACAAAAATATTGAAGTGCTTTTATCGCAGTAGGTTATTCCTTAAAGCATCGTTCATTTATGGAGATATATTTTAATTTCAACTATCAGCACTTCGTGCTTAGGCCACAATTCTCGATCTAATGAAAACCGACCACTAGATAGTTTTCTGATTTAAAAGCTAAATCAGCTATGTTTACACTTAGTTGACACATAATCCTACTGCCTCGGTAGGTCAGCTTGCCTTGATATGTTAAGTTAATAATTTTTATTGCTCAATTTTTACCCTATTTAAGTGTAATTATAATTAAAAATTTAACCCCTTTTTTTTGATTCCCTCGTTTTGTTTGCAGTATATGATTGATTCTTCCACATGTGTTACAAACACCAGCGTTACTTGCACTGATCTTTGGTTTGATCGTATTAATAATAATAACACAGGCACACAAAAAAAAAGAATAAGTCCTGATACAGAAAGGTGAAGTACCTTCTGGTACGTCTTATGGTGTGCTAAAAACGAATCTCAGGTCAGAACTGACCCATCACCCTGTTATGCGCGTACGATATTGGAGCGCCCACTTTCCCATTCGAATAAAACACTCAACAATTTATTAGATTTATTTGAGGAAAATATTGGCAACAATCACAACAATTTTACAATACACCATAATAGTTTTTAGAATTTGAAACAATTGATTTATTGAATTTATTCAAATATACATATATAAATATATATATATAATTTAAATTATTTTTTACAATATCAAGTGCCATTTTGGCAAATTATTATTACACACTATATTGTAATAAAAATATTTATTACCAAAATTATGCTGACCTTACCCATGATACAAAGAATTAATAAGGTATGCTCGATAGATGTAATTACGCCATCCGGTGACAGAAATTTGTTTTTTATTTTTTGTTATTTCTCTATTTTATTTTGTTTTTAGCACGTCATTCGGTAGTATCGTGGTGCAGCATCGAATGACGTGCTAAAAAACAAAACAAAATAGAGAAATTTATACAAAAAATAAAAAATAAAAAACAAATTTCTGTCACCGGATGGCGTAATTACATCTATTGAGCATACCTTATTAATTCTTTGTATCATGGACCTTACCCGTCGAAAGATGAATCCAAAAAGAAAGAAGAAATGACAATTTAGCCACAATTATTTAATCTTTGTTAGGAGTAGGTTTTATCGCAGAATATAATCAAATTTATAACACGATCAATGCTATGACCCCTTCGTACGAGTGGTCACGTAGCAACCCTTAGATTTTACCCCAGCACACCCTAGCACCCGCCCCTCCCCCCCCCCCCCAAATGGTCAAATTTTCACATCATATAAAAATTCAAAATTAATATTTCATTCTACGTTTTTCGGTGTGCTAAGAACGATTCTGAGGTCATGATTTACCCATTGAATAAAACTATGTTTTGTTTTATTCTATTTATTTTATTTTTAATATTTCAGTATAAATTTTAAATAATTTTTGTTTAAAATTACAAAGAATTCTGAGAAAAAAATATATTTTTTCTAGATATATAAAAATGGTTACAATTGCTTTGGTGATTGATTATGTATAAGTAAAAAATATAAATTTCTGGGCTATGCACCACACTAAAATTCAAGTTTATTACAGTGCGTGAACATACCCGTGCCCTTGAAGTAACTTATTCAAAATGTAGGATATAGTACATTATTTACTTTTCTTCCTTTACTTAAATTTAAAGATTATTTATTCATTCAATACATTAATCAATACATACTTAATCTTCTTGTTCTAGTGGTAAAATACTGATCTTAGTAACCACACGAATTCGTTTGTCAGGACCGGAATGTATGTCTATTATTCTGCTTAACAACCAATTGATTGGGGGTGTATTGTCTTCATGTAAAATTACTAACGACCCAAATTTATAAATATCATTTGACGATTTTTGCCATTTATAGCGTTTTTGAAGGTCACTTAAATATTCATTATTCCATCGCTTCCAAAAATATTGTAGCATAACTTGATTCATTTTATATCGAGACAGCTTATTAATATTCAGATCGAGTAATGAAGGTTCAGGAAGGGCCAAAAGTGGACTCAGTTTGGCAAAGCGTTGGGTGCTCGAAGACGTCCTGCGATGTGATGTGATGCGCTGTGGATGTAGGCTGCAACGCGCTCATATTTTGTTTAAGGATTTTGATAAATTCCTGCTGATTGGTTGATGAGCTTTCCGCGAAAATTTCTCCGGGCAATCGAAGATTTGTTCCGTATAACATTTCAACTGGAGTGACACCGATATCCTCTTTGTGTATTGTGAGCAGACCAAGGAGAACGATGGGCAGTTGAGATATCCAGTCTTGATTTCGCCGGCATGTTATAGTTGTTTTTATCGTCCGATGAAATCGCTCTATGATCCCGTTTGATTGAGGATGTCTTGGTGTAGACCGCAAATGCTTCGTGCCGCAGAGTCGGTTTAATTCTGTAAAGATTTGCGACTCGAACTGGTGTCCTTGGTCTGATGTTATGCGTAAAGGCGTCCCAAAGCGAGCAATCCATCCGGAAATCAGCGTACTGGCGACGCGCTCAGCAGTGATGTCTTCCATCGGGATGGCTTCGGGCCACCGAGAAAATCTGTCGATTATTGTCAATAGATATCGATATCCCTGCGATGGAGGCAATGGTCCAACAATATCGATATTGATATGGTCGAAACGTTGAGTCGGCGGTGTTGTTGTCGAAAACGGAGATTTCGTATGAATGCTCACCTTTGCTTGTTGACACGCCTGACAATGTTTGACAAATCTTACATAATTCTTCCGAAGTCCTGGTCAGACAAATCTCTCAGCTATTAATTTGGTCGTTGCTCGCACGCCTGGGTGCGCAATGGAATGGGAATGACTCATCACTGCACTTCTGTATTTTTGTGTGACAAACGGGCGGATGGAATCGCAGATAAGTGGTCCCGAGACACCCGGAAAATGCATTGACTTTAACTGGAGAGACGTCGTGTTGCAGCTAAGCAATGTCAGTATCTCTGGATCGGTAGTTTGATCAATCGAAATATCGTCGTAACTCCATTCCTGTGCGATTGTTTCAATCCTCGATAACAAGTCTGCTGTGTGATTATCTCTTCCTCTTATGTGCCGTATGTCCGTGGTGAACTGGTTAATGTAGTCCAGATGGCGAATTCTACGCGGAGTAGCCTTGTCCGATTTCTGCATGAAAGCATACATCAACGGCTTGTCATCAGTGTATATGATGACATTGCGACCTTCGAGCATATATTTGAAGTGGCGACCGCCCTGATATATGGCCAGTAATTCCCGGTCATAGACGGCATAACGCTTTTCGGTGTCGGTCAATTTCTTTGAATAATATCCCAATGGTTGAGCTTGTCCATCGATGGTCTGATGTAGCACCGCGCCGATCGCATAGTCGGAGGTATCAACGTTTAGTGACAATTGAGCGTTAGGCATGGGATATGCGAGCAGGTTGCTTTTGCTAAATCTTCTTTACATTTGACAAATGCTTCTTCCGCTCCCGCTGTCCATTCAAGTTTACTCTGGTCGTTCTTCACGTTGCCCTTGATCAGGTTTTGGAAACTCTTTTACGATTTCGACTTTGCTTGGTAGTGGTTTCAGACCTTTGGGTGTGACCACATGACCCAAAAAATCTATCTCATCTTTGAAAAATTCGCATTTCGCGATGTTTATTCGAAGTCCGAAATCCCGAAGTCATTGAAAAAACGTTCGAAGATGTTCACGATGTTGTTGCTCGTTTTCCGAAGCGATGAGAAAATCGTCGATGTAACCAAACACGTATTGTAGATCTCTTGTAGCATGATCAACAAACCGGCGGCGTTGCACAAGCCCAAGCAAGTGGGCTTGCGTAATGGCTTTTTCAGGGTCTGCATATGCCGTGCTTTAACAGGAACTCGAACTCGTCTTTTGCAGCTTGGAACTTGTCTGGTGATAGACGACGTGTCTTAGCTTAGACTGCGTTACCCTTGGTGACGATGTGGTGTGTTGGTTGGGAAACATCCTTAAATTCTTCGATCAGATCGGCGATTGGATCGTTTATACTGAACGTTTTGAGCTGTAGTGAAGCACTTATTAACCGGCATCCTGTCGACTTGAGTGACGTAAGCTTATCAATGAGAGCGGTATTCTTTACGTCGACAAGGAGATCGTAATGGGTCAGGAAATCGGATCCGACTATTGGTTGACTCACATCGGCTATCACGAACGTCCAATGAAAATCTCTCCGCAGGCCAAGGCTTACTTTTAACGTGCATTCGCCGTAGGTATCAATCGGAGTACCATTGGCTGCAAAAAGTTTGACGGGTTTTGGGTTTAGTTTTGACTTCAACTGCTGCGCTGGCAGCAAGACTGAAACTTTTGGTGCACAGACCAAAAGAATTGAAAGCATACAAAAAAGTTTTTGATATTTCTATTAAACAAGCTGTATGGGATTATAACTATCATAAAACACGACAAATAATAAACAAGGTGCAAACAACTTGAATACCTAGAAAACAGACGTCTTCTTCTGGATGCTGCTTTTATCGAAAACGTCCTACTTTTTCACATCGATTCAATTTATGTATTGGAAAACATCTCTATAAATGTTTCATAGAAGACATTGCATAATCTTTGGATGTTGTGATTCTATCTCATGTTTTTTTAATTTTTTTATTTTATACATTTTTTGTAATTGGGTGCAGAGCAGACTTATTAACGGTCCTAGCTCCTTGTAACTGTCAGAGCTTCTGTACCCAATGTGTGATTCTGCAAGTAAAGATTAATAGCTACCTTAAATTTATTCATTCAGGGACTCCGGCATTTGGGGAGTGCGTCGATGATGATCTTCCGTTAAGCACGAAGGCGATTTCAAAGGCCTCTCCGTGGTATTCTAGAGCGAGATTCCATTTGTTCGTGACATACGTCAGGAGATCGGTCGTTGATCGGCTTTCACGAAAGCCGTATTGTCTATTCGAAATTAGTTTATTAATTTCAAGATATTTAACTATATGCTGATTGGTGATAAATGTTGGTTGTTATGTGTGGTTGCGAAACCCTTTTCTATCCTTTTATACCTCGGTACTGACTTCAAATTATGTACAGCTGCGGAAATTTCGAATATACTCTATTGTAACAATAAAATAAACGGAAAAATAGAAGTCTCCCTAATAATTTTTTAACTCAAACAAATTGTTTCAAAACTCTGAAACTATAGCTTAAAAATACCCAAGGGAAAATATCCGGTATAATGTTAAATTGTTTCTGAGATTAGCGTGAATCGACAGACAGAAAGACGGTTACCTTACTTTATATATCTAGATAATTGTAACTTTTTTTCAGAAATGCCTGGTCTAATGGCATTGCGTAAAAGGGCTAGCGACGATAAACCCTTAAAAAATGCAAGAATCGTTGGTTGTACGCATATAAATGCGCAAACTGCAGTATTAATTGAAACTTTAATTGAATTAGGCGCATCAATAAGATGGGCCGCCTGTAATATTTATTCTACACAGGTACGTATATTTAAAAATTGTGAAAATTGGTCTAATTAAATGTTTTTTTTTTTGTTTGTAGAATGAAGTTGCGGCCGCCTTAGCTGAATCAGGTTATTCTGTATTTGCATGGCGAGGTGAAACTGAAGAAGATTTTTGGTGGTGTATAGATAAGTGTGTTAATGCAGAAAATTGGCAACCGAATATGATTTTAGACGATGGAGGTGATGCAACACATTTAATGTTAAAAAAATATCAAGCAATGTTTAAAATAGTAAAAGGTAATATTATTTGGTTTAAAGTTTTCCCCCCAAAAATAAAAAATAAAAACCTAAAAAGAAAACCTCTTTTAATATGTATGTTATTTTTTGTTTTTCATCAAATCTAATATCCCCTAATACATAAATAAATAAAAATATTTCTAAAGGTATTGTTGAAGAAAGTGTTACTGGAGTTCACCGTTTATATCAATTATCCAAAACTGGAAAATTAACTGTACCAGCAATGAATGTTAATGACTCTGTTACTAAAACTAAATTTGATAATTTATATAGTTGCAAGGAATCCATAATCGATAGGTAATATTTCTTCTCTATTTATCCTTCTGTTAATTTAGAACCCTGTCCTTTATTTCCCGTACCCTAAACGAGAATATTATTTGGTATATATTTATATATGGCCCAAGCTTGGTCATAGATAAAAAACATTAAGATGTCTAAAGAGCTATGTAACGTCTCTTCTTACAACATTGTTTGTATTATCATTGAGGTTCGATGTTGTTGTGTAATTTTTTGTTTACCTATACATTAATAATGAACGGTAATGCAAATCAAAACTTGCTCATTTCATTAAAATTTGACATTTAATCATTTACGAACTAATAAGAAAAAAAAACACATTTCACTCGATGATAATTAAAAAAGCAAAACAATAGAAGAAGCGTCACACGCTACATATGTCTTTAGACGTCTTTATGTTTATTTATCGATGGTTTGGTTTTGATAATTTTTAAGCTTACATTTTGTATTTTTTCAGTTTAAAACGATCCACTGATGTTATGTTTGGTGGTAAACAGGTTGTTATTTGTGGATATGGTGAAGTTGGTAAAGGTTGTTCACAAGCACTAAAAGGTTTAGGATGTATTGTATATATTACTGAAATTGATCCAATTTGTGCATTACAAGCTAGGTTCGTCGATATAAGCAGCACATCTCTACGAGTATTGTAAATCCGGTGATTTTTTTGTTTACTTTCAGTATGGATGGATTTAGGGTTGTAAAATTAAACGAAGTAATACGCACGGTGGATATTGTTGTGACTGCCACTGGAAATAAAAATGTGGTGACGCGTGAGCACATGGATAAAATGAAAAGTGGTTGTATTGTATGTAATATGGGACATTCAAATACCGAAATCGATATTGTAAGTTGCATCTCTATTTAAATAAGACACAGAATTTTAACGAAATCATATTAAACAGAATAGTTTACGTACGCTTGATTTGCAATGGGAAAAAGTTCGATCACAAGTCGATCATATAATATGGCCGGATGGTAAACGTATTATTTTACTAGCGGAAGGAAGGTTGGTTAATTTATCGTGTTCCAGTGTACCATCATTTGTTGTTTCAATCACATCGGCTACCCAAGCATTAGCATTAATTGAATTGTTTAATGCGCCACAGGGACGATACAAATCTGATGTGTATTTGCTACCAAAGAAAATGGGTATGTGATGTATCTTGTGTCGTTTATGTGTAATTTAATTGTTTTTGGTATTTATTATATTATTTTCTAGATGAGTACGTTGCTAGTTTACATCTTCCAACATTTGATGCACATCTAACTGAGCTAAGTGATGAACAAGCAAAGTATATGGGATTGAATAAGGCTGGGCCTTTCAAACCTAACTATTACAGGTACTAGATATTTTTCTTAATTTAAGCTGAGTTACTGTTTATTAAAAATAATACATTAAATATTTATATATGTATATTTATACAAATATGTATTTATATACATCGTGTTCTAATAACGTACACTTGCAGTTCAGATTTTCATAGAGTATAGAATTCTAAACAAAAAAATGATTACACATAGAATCAAACAGCTTCCGAGTTTTTAAAGGAATACTACCTCCTCCCTAATAAGCTGCAAATTTTTCAAAAGAAAATAACAAATAAATTCTTCCGAGATTTATTTGTGTTCCTGTTGTGGATTAACACAATTTTGAAAATTGGTTTTACCTTATTTCAAAAATTTACTTTTTAATTTATTAGTACGTATTATTGCTATTTTGTTCCAATTTTTTCTTTATGTCTCGCATTACATTCCATTTTGCATGACCATTTTGACATTTGGATATTCTAAGGGTTTAAACTTCAATTGATTTTAATTGACAGCCGAAGGCGCGGGGCAAGCGTCATGTTGATATTTACACCAATATTTTTGTTTAATTTTTATTTTCACAAAAAGAAAATAGTTTTAAATTTTATAAAAAACATTTGTTTAAAAATCTGTTAACGTTAAAATTGTATATCAAAAATACTGATTTCGTCATACTAGAGTATTGTTAATTTAAACTTTTTGCAATTATCTACAACAATGCATATCAGTTTCTCAAGTATTACTACATGTAAGAGAGATGTCGTGTCGTTATCTTTCTTCCCACTCTATATTTCAATATTTTATTGCAAAATGCGGGACATTCCGCTCTTAGCCTGTTAATTATTTGTATGTATATGCTTCCTTTTCCACTTTATATTTTTTGAGCCAAAGAAGGCTTAGCATCATTGATTAACTTATTAAAAAATCTTTTACATCTGGTTTTTCTCTCGTATTCTTCTTTCCATTTTTTAAATATTCTTTCTAATCTTTATTTTTTGTGTTATGGTTTTCCAGTTGCAAGAAAGAAAAACCGAGTGAAAAACAAGCGAAACTATGACGGACACACACAGCATTCACAATGCAAAAACTTTTTACTTTTGACTTACAGGTTTGTATGAATTTCCAACATAACGAGCAAAAATTTTTATTCGTCAAGTTGGAAATTCATACAAACCTGTAAATAAAAAGTAAAAAGAAAAACTTTTTACTTTTGCCTTCCAGGTTTGTATGATTTTCCAATTTGACGAATAAAAATGTTTGATCGTTATGTTGGAAATTCATACAAACCTGTAAATCAAAAGTAAAAAGTTTTTGCATTGTGAATGCTGTGTATGACGGAATCACTTGTGTTTTTTGTGTTATGGTTTTCCAGTTGCAAGAAAGAAAAACCGAGTGAAAAACAAGCGAAACTATGACGGACACACACAGCATTCACAATGCAAAAACTTTTTACTTTTGACTTACAGGTTTGTATGAATTTCCAACATAACGAGCAAAAATTTTTATTCGTCAAGTTGGAAATTCATACAAACCTGTAAATAAAAAGTAAAAAGAAAAACTTTTTACTTTTGCCTTCCAGGTTTGTATGATTTTCCAATTTGACGAATAAAAATGTTTGATCGTTATGTTGGAAATTCATACAAACCTGTAAATCAAAAGTAAAAAGTTTTTGCATTGTGAATGCTGTGTATGACGGAATCACTTGTGTTTTTTGTGTTATGGTTTTCCAGTTGCAAGAAAGAAAAACCGAGTGAAAAACAAGCGAAACTATGACGGACACACACAGCATTCACAATGCAAAAACTTTTTACTTTTGACTTACAGGTTTGTATGAATTTCCAACATAACGAGCAAAAATTTTTATTCGTCAAGTTGGAAATTCATACAAACCTGTAAATAAAAAGTAAAAAGAAAAACTTTTTACTTTTGCCTTCCAGGTTTGTATGATTTTCCAATTTGACGAATAAAAATGTTTGATCGTTATGTTGGAAATTCATACAAACCTGTAAATCAAAAGTAAAAAGTTTTTGCATTGTGAATGCTGTGTATGACGGAATCACTTGTGTTTTTTGTGTTATGGTTTTCCAGTTGCAAGAAAGAAAAACCGAGTGAAAAACAAGCGAAACTATGACGGACACACACAGCATTCACAATGCAAAAACTTTTTACTTTTGACTTACAGGTTTGTATGAATTTCCAACATAACGAGCAAAAATTTTTATTCGTCAAGTTGGAAATTCATACAAACCTGTAAATAAAACGTAAAAAGAAAAACTTTTTACTTTTGCCTTCCAGGTTTATATGATTTTCCAATTTGACGAATAAAAATGTTTGATCGTTATGTTGGAAATTCATACAAACCTGTAAATCAAAAGTAAAAAGTTTTTGCATTGTGAATGCTGTGTATGACGGAATCACTTGTGTTTTTTTTACTAATTTTTACTAAATCTTCTATCAGTATTTTATTATCTAGGTAATTATTTGGTTTTATTTTAGGGTATTTTAAGTTTATTGGCCAGTCTAATAATTTAATTCTCATAGAATTTATTGTTATTTTTCTCTTTTATGTAGTTAGATCATGGTTCTCTCATCTCGTGGAGGAATAGTAGAGGCAGTAGTTTTCTTTCTCTTTTTTTTTTTTTCAGAATCTTGTGGTTTCTGGGCGAGGAGCTTATTGGAACATAGGAATTACACCCGCAAAGGGATTGTGCCAGTTCAGTACGATATTTCGGTAATGTTTTGGGAGTTTCTCCTTTGAGTTTGCAAACTTTGCGATATACAATCCCACTGTTTACAACCGCGATATCAATCGAATGGAAAAAAATTCTTCTTCATGGTAATTTTTTGGCGCCCAATAAAAGAATCCATTAAATCAACGCCTCCCATATGTTTATTGTCTTCTTTTATTATATTAGGGCAATTAATTGTGACACGACGTTTCTTCTTTTTGTCGAAACGTGTTGTTGTTTGGATTGGATTAATTCCTGAGAAACTCGATGCAAGTGTTACAACTTTATTATCTTTCCAAGAAATTATACAGATGGGTGTATCTTCTACATAAGCGCTTCTCTCTTCACAAGACCCACGATTCATCTTTTCCTTGTTTGGAAGTTTATTGTTGGGGATGCGATTCTTCCGTATTATCCCAATACATTTCATTCCTATTTATGTAGCTCAACTAGAAAGGGGAATTGATGTGTAGTAATTATCAAAATATATTTTAAGTTTTTTTCCAATGAAAGTCGCATTTTATTTTCCAAACCGGTGTAAACTTCAAAGTTGTACATAAACCCGGATATTCCAGAAAGCACAAACATTTTATAGCCCCACTTTTTAGGTTTTGCTGGATTGTATTGCCGCAAGCTATGTTTGGTTTTAGTGACACAAATTTGTTCAGTCAACGGATAAATACTGTTCACACGGTATTTTTTTTAAATTGTTTTATTAAGTTATCTAAAAGTGGACGAATTTTGTAAAGCTTATCAGCATTTGTCGAATCATTTTGTGGAGCTTTATCGTTTTGATTGAAATGCAAAATTCGTTTTATGTTCTCAAATTTTCTCACACTCATCGTATTGATTGTTCTACTATTTGATCAACAATGGTTTCCGTGAAAAAATATTTAAACATTTGTAAGGGTGAATTCAATCTAAGAACTGTAGCTGGGAAATTTTGATCACCAATATACTGATTTTTCGACTGGGTCGAATGTTTGTTAAGGTGATTCAAGTATTATTTTCAAAAACAACATCTACGGGAAGATTTTCTAAATCAAAAATATCATCTTCATCATCTGAAGCCGCTGGTATAAGCTCACCATCCAAAATCTGTTCCATTGCAGCATCTTCTATAATTTCTTCGTCATCCCCTTCACTGATATTATTTTCTGAATCAGACCAGCCCTCAATAATTTCACGTAGCTCCCTTTCGGTCAGGATTTCAGTCTTACGACTCAAGCTACAAATAAATTTAAATTGGTATTAGATAATTGATAATAATATTAAATACAATTTTAGCATAATTTAAATGAATTAAGCTAAAAATAACCTTAAATAAACGAAAAACACTCAAAATTTAAATTCGAAAATGGAAAAGTATGGAATCCCATACACATTTTAAAAACTGTGTAAATGCACATTGTATGGAATTCCATACACTTCTATATTCTGCTCGACCTAGACAATATTTCACAAACTGGTTACATTTAAACCTTTTTAACCATTTAACATATACATACATATGTATGTACCGTATTTAATTTATTCATGCGATTAAAAACTTTTCACTTGAACAACTCAAACAAGAATAATGTTGATGGCCGCTCGTTTTGTGTTTTTTTTTTTGTCTTAGTTTGTTGTGGTCAGCTGTTTCCAACCATATGACCTATGTTTCCTTTTAATTTTTCCAATGCTTCTGTTTATTTATTTAGCCAGTATACCAGCTCCGGTTTCAACTCCCATCTCTTACCTATAGCGTTCCTACACGAGTATAAGGCTACATTAGCCTTATTCACCCTTTCCAAAGTGTTAGGCTTCCAGCTGAGCTTACTATCAGAGATTATGCCCAGAAATCTCACTCGGTCAGCAAAAACTAGTCCACTGCCGTTTATGATAGGAGCGCTAACTACCGGAATTTTATATTTCCTAGTAAATAGTACCAGCTCTGTCTTGGAAGAGTTGATCCCCAGTCCACACTTGCTGGCCCATTTCGTAATGATTAGGAATGCATTCTGCCTGACATCCCTAATCGTATCTAGATATTTGCCTGAGACAGCTATCGCTACACCGTCAGCATATGCTACAACCCCTATCCTCTCTCTCTCTAGTTCCAGCAGCAATCCATTAATCACTGCACTCCAGAGAATGGGGGACATTACACCTCCTTGTGGGGTTCCTCTAACCACCCGTCTTCTAATCTTTGACTCTCCCAGCTCCGAGGTAATAGTCCTGCTTACCAGCATCTGATTTATTAACCTACTTATAGAGCAGTCCACCTTCAAAAAAGACAATCCTTCCATGATCGCCTCCGTTTTTACATTATTAAAAGCACCCTCAATACCCAAGTATCACTACTTCAAATAAATGATTCATTTTTATGGAACTGAGTACAAGTTTGAGTTCCATTATATTATAAGATTTCCTATGAAAAGTGAAACAAAAATACTAAACCGATGGAACTTGATATATGTGGGTTACGTAAGTTCCATCGATAATTTTGATAGATGGAAAAAAACTTGGAACTTATGAATGAGTTCAATTTTTGTTATACTTGGGTATCGAGAAATGCTACCATGCAAAACTCTTGCGAGTAAATTGATTTCTCAATCGTGCGTACTAGATCGTGCAGAGCTGTGTCCACCGACTTTCCCGTACAGTACGCATGCTGCGACATTGCCCAATTCCTGGGATCAATTCTTGATCGAATAAATACATCTATCAACCTTTCCAGGGTTTTCAGCAGAAAGGATGATAGAGTTATAGGCCTCAGGTCCTTTGGATGAGCATGTTAGCTCTTTCCCGATGTCGCCATGAAAGTAAAATGTGACAATCATAATAGAAGATATATGTATATTGCTGTGAAATTTATTGTTCAGAATTTTGTCCTCTATCGGAATCTGAAGTAAGAGCATGCGTTATTACGAAACACCCTGAATATTATATTTTTTTAAAGAAAAATTATTTTGTGCCTAATTTTGAACAAACATTTATGCTGTAGTTTATATTTAGAAATTACGCGATTATCCTTAGTTTTAAATTTATAAATATATATATATACGTACGTGGAAAAGGGTAACTAAGAAAAATGTTTGTGTAAAATAAGTCATACTATTTTTCTCATACATTTTTCCATATGATTACTAGCAAATATGAATACATCTCGTGCCGATTCAGATATTTGTGTAGTAGGGTGGGTGTGTGTGTAAAACGGCTATCGCAGAACTTTTTTGGTTAACTCTTATTCTACATTTAAAAGGCCGCGTGCGGTTTACTTATTCCAATTTTCTCTAATTACTAATTATGTTATGTTGTGTACCCTAACTTAACCTATAATACTTTGTTAAATGTATATCGTCCTGCTTTCCATCCTTTGGCTAAACAATATGCTTATACTCTGTAATTTTTAAAGGTAAACTATGATGATTTTCTTTCTTAGAAGACGAATTTAGTAAGAAAGCAGTATGGTTAGTCTTGTTTTTGTATGCGAATATGTACACAGTTCGCACTGCGTATAGAGTTCAGGCTGCCAAAATTTTTTAACGTTCCAGTTTTCTTCACGAAATGTATTTTCTCATGTACAATTTGTATGCCATAGAAAAAAAAACAGCTTGAGGGCCGCTCTAAGCAAATTATAATTTAATTTACTGTTAAACACCGTGTGTAATATACAGGGTGAGGAAAAAGCAAAATTAAACACAATTTCTTGTGAGAATTTAAAAAAAAAAAAATCAGTAATAAAATTTTACGCACATGACAAAAGATAAGAGAATCTTCTTCTAAGAATTAATTTGTATAATTTATTGAAAACGACTGCATAAGCTAGAATAACGCAATAGAACAATGAAATTCTTGGAAAAAGATATATTAACTCGCCTGCCATCATTATACGCACCAAATCTTACTACCTCGAACAATTTGTAGATAATGGTTTTTATGACATAAAATATATCCAAATTCAATTTGCTTAGTGTATGGAATACTTTTTCGTACGGACAGTGATTATTCGTAAGTAATAGTAATATAGTAATATTTTAATTCTTGAATTGTATTGCGCTATATATATAAATTTGCTGGTAATCATATTGAAAAATGTATGAGAAAAATAGTATGACTTATTTTACACATACATTTTTCTTAATTACCCTTTTCCACGTACGTATATCAATTAAAGTTTTTAATTAAAAGGAGACATCAATGTATGAAGTAATTAAATTGTAATTATTGAATATGACAAAATTATTTAAAGTAGAAATACCTAGTATATTATTTAGTTTCTTGTTGGAAAAATACTTATGTTTGTTATTAAAATTTAAGGAAACAAATAAAAAACCGCGATTTTTAAAATTAAAAATTATTGTTTTTATGTTTATTAAAAAAGCGAATTAAAACTTTTTTTTGTAGTTTTATTATAGGATGAGAATTTAATACCACATCGAAAATAAAATGGTAGGTACAATTGAGGTAAAAATATATTTCGAAAATCGACATAATTGTAAATATGCAACAAAAAATTTATCTGCATTTTGTTTAACGTTTATTGAGTGGTATAATTTCTAAAATGTTAAAATATTCATAATAATAAGAAAAATATTAGAAATTTGCATATTTTGAGTTATGTCGTTCATTGGTTTTATAATTTGACTGCTTAACACAAAGAAAGAGTCTAACTAACATAACATGTGATGCCCGAAGTAGTACCATGAATTACTATAGAATGCCAGATACCGAGTTCGATCCTAAGTACTGTATGCAGTAAAAGTTGTAATTTTTAATATTTATAAAATTCCAATTAAAAAAAAATCTGAAACTGGATCAATTTCTCACAAATATCGAGAAAAAAAAATAATAATTTTTGAAAATTTTAATAAATAAAAAAAATGCGCGCTAGTTCTTAAACTCGAACCAATCTGTACTAAATATAGTACGTATGTCCCAACAGAGATGTCGCTATATCCATATATTTGAGACAATTTTGCTGAATGATGCATAATACAAACAAATCGGTGTATCATTGTATATGATGAGTTAAGCTTGAGGCACATAGGTTTCGTTTCGTTTCATTTCGTTTCGTTTTCCATCCGGCACCCTGGCACATAAGTTTCGTTTCGTTTCGTTTTTTTTTATTATTATTTGACACTTTAATTATATTAAAAATACTTTAATTAATTATATTATTTATTATATATATATTTAATAAGAATTTAATTTGTTGTTAACTTTATTTTTATTTGGTTCACTCACAGTCACAACAAATTTCGTTTACTACAAACGTCAAAATTAATACATTGAGGTTACGGTTTAAGTTTTTATTGAAATTTCATCAACCTTTTCGTTTCGTTTCGTTTTTGAACTTAACATTGTGACAAGGTTTTCGGTTTTCCATACGTTTTGACACATTCTACTTAAAAGGCGGAACGAAACGAAACGAAACGAAACCTATGTGCCTCAAGCTTTAGCCGATGCAGTAAGGTGATGGACTGGAGAATCGAAGGTAGCGAGTTCGATTCCAAGCAAATACCAAAATTTGTTTTTAGATAAAAAATATATGAATAGGGGATTGGCCGAGAAAATCGGCGGATCTGGAGATCCGCCAGAAAAAAAATCAAAATTTGGCCAAATTGAAAAAAAAAACAGAAATTTCAGATTTTTGGAAAAAAAAATGAGAATTTGGTAGAATCGAACCCGGGACCTTTGGCACATCAAGCCATCATTTTACAACTTTTAAAATCGGACTTGGCGAAAAAATAACTTTAATCTAAAATATTTTCAAGTTGGACATTGAGACCGATTTTCAAAGGTAGATATATTAGCATGTTTCATAATTTTTTACTTAAAGAATTTTACTCATCAGATAATTTTTTTACTCAACACTTAACATTTTTTTTTAAATCTACAATTCAACATTTTTTTTTTTCTCAAACAATTTATGGTTAAAAAATAATCGTACCTGCGGTGAGATTCGAACTTGGGAAAATCTGTTCTCTAGTCTACAGCGCTAACACCTAGACTATCACCTACATGAAATAACGTACTAACTTTATTTGTTTTGACTTTAAATTCAACATTTAGGGGACTATAATCATTTAGGGGATTATGACGTCAAACAGAAAATATTTAGACTATAAATTAACTACTTATTAAATAGAAGTGAATGGTTGCGTGGTAAGATGAAGGACTGGAGTGCCTAAGGTCTCCAGTTCGATCCTACAACCTCCAATATTTTTTTTTTTTTTAAAGCAAAAATTGTTTTTTTTTTTAGAATTTCGCGATTTTTTTTCTCGCGATCGCGATTTTCGCGGATTATCCCCACATTCCATGATTATCTAAAAATCAATATTTACGTTGGCTACTACCTCAGCTATCACATCATATAAGAACAATCATATATTTGTTTGGTTTAGTAATCATGTAGAGCAACAAAAATTTTTTTTTTACCCAAAAATCGCAAATAAATTTTGTCATTTTAACAGGCGAGCAGAAATGATATTTGCCATCCACGTGATATTATTTGTAGCAAAGCGTGCCATTCCAAGTTATGTGACACGCTTTGCTACAAATAATGTCACGTGGATGACCAAAATCGTTTCTGCTCGCCTGTTAAAATGACAAAAAAAAATTCCGATTTTTGGGCGAAAAAAATTTTTTTTTTTCGATTTTTGGGAAAAAAAAATTTTTTTTTTGCCCAAAAATCGGAAAAAAATTTTGTCATTTTAACAGGCGAGCAGAAACGATTTTGGTCATCCACGTGACATTATTTGTAGCAAAGCGTGTCACATAACTTGGAATGGCACGCTTTGCTACAAATAATGTCACGTGGATGACCAAAATCGTTTCTGCTCGCCTGTTAAAATGACAAAATTTTTTTCCGATTTTTGGGCGAAAAAAAAAATTTTTTTTTCCCAAAAATCGAAAACAAAATTTTTTTTTTTTAACAGGCGAGCAGAAACGATTTTGGTCATCCACGTGACATTATTTGTAGCAAAGCGTGTCACATAATTTGGAATGGCACGCTTTGCTACAAATAATGTCACGTGGATGGCAAAAATCGTTTCTGCTCGCCTGTTAAAATGAAAAAAAATTTTTCCAATTTTTGGGCGAAAAAAAAAATTTTTTTTCCCAAAAATCGAAAAAAAAATTTTGTCATTTTAACAGGCGAGCAGAAGCGATTTTTATCATCCCACGTGACATTATTTGTAATGCGTGTCACATAACGTAAAATGAAGGACTGGTGTTCGAAAAAAATTTGATATTTTTTTTATTTACAAAAATTTATTCAAATTTGGCCATTTTTTTTGTGGTGTCGTCCGCAGCCCGATTTCTTCGCGGATTATTGCCAATTCATTATTTTTTATCTAAAAACAAATATTTAACATTATTTTTTATCTAAAAACAAATATTTAACATTATTTTTTATCTAAAAACAAATATTTAACATTATTTTTTATCTAAAAACAAATATTTAAAAAAAATGGGTTTTGCCGAGCATCGAACTCTGGACCTTCATCACTCCGATCCATGACCTTACTACCACGGCTATCTCATCATATAAAAATTTAAGTATATTTCTTTGTTTTATGCAATCTTTTAGAGCAAAAAAATGTGTTTCTAATATGGTTATAGTGACATCTCTGTTGGAGCATACGTATTATATTTAGTGTTTTTTTTAAAAGATGGTGGTTGTAGTTTTGGGCAGTGTCTAAGGTTCGATTTTACAAACTAGCGAGGTTTTTTTTTAATTATTGCAATAAAATTTCCCAAAATTATTTTTTTTTCTCGATATTTGTGAATTTTTTCCGGCTTTTATAATTTGTGTCTTATAAATATCAAAAATTACATTTTGGCGTCAATTTTAAATTTTCACAGAATCATTACCTAGGATCGATCTCGCTACCTTCCATTCTAGAGAAATTCGTGCTGCTACTTCTGCCATCACATGTTTTGTTTGATGTACTAAATTTCTTCGTTTTACGCAATCAAAATACAAAAAATGACAATTTGTACTTACCCATATCACCATTTCTCAAAATTCTCAAATAAATTAAATATAAACACGAAGTAAAGAAATTATTATCTTGTATTAACCACCTTTTATTTAACAACAGAATTATCTAAGATATTAAGAGTAGACAATTTTCTGTTTTGCAAAAAAAATTCAATTACCTCAATTTTGAATGTTACTTCAAAACTCATTTTTTTTTTTCTTTCAGCAAGTCTACTTACCACCAAATCCCAAAAATTAAAGACAACAATTTTAAAAAATATATTTACAATTTCATATTCCACACAATATATAATTTTTTACATAAGTTAATCACAGATATATTTAGTATCCCACGACAGGTTCAGGTGTTTACTCGGATTCAATTCTTAAGAGATTATTCACACCAAGCGCGACTAACCAATTTTTATAAAATTATGATATAGAAAAACACTTATGTATATGTATATACAAAAATTTTGTATGTGATAGAAAAATGTTTTCAAACAGATTAAATTTAATTAAGCCCAAAAATTATTTCAAAAATAAAGAAAAATTAAATTCGCATTATGACATTTTGCAAATGAATTTTGTTTATCATTTTGCAAAAAAAAACAAAAAAAAAATGGGGTTAATTCAATTTAATTGAGATCATCATACTACGTAGTATTATAAAATAAAAATTTAATATGTATAATTTTATAAACATTGTTTACTCGAACGTTTGTTGCGAATAGCCAGCCCCTTATACATACAATTTTTATGGTTAACAACCATTTTTTGTGTTACTATCATTTTCGTGTAATTTATCAAATTTCCATCCCCCTTGTCCATCAAACACTAGTTTATGTGTGTGAAATTTCCTACAAAAAAAATAAAAAAATTAATGCGTTATACTTGTTCGGATCAATAAAAAACTGAAACTTAAACTTACCATAGTGACGGTCGATGAGTTATCGTTAGTAAAGTGATACCCATTTCCTTGACAGTTTGATAAATTAAATTTTCAACATCCATTGAGACAGCGCTGGTACATTCGTCGAGTAGGGCGTATAACGGTCTATGATAAAATAATCGTGCCATAGCCATACGTTGCTTTTCACCACCCGATAATATATCCTTCCAATCCTTGATTTCATCAAAACTGTTACGCATTACGATATGCTCGAGCGATACCATTTTTAAAATCGTATTCAGCTGTTTTTCAGTAATATTTTTCCGTTTCATGTCAGCTCTTGTATCCGGATATATAATCTGATCGCGTAGGCTACCAATAGACATGTAAGGCCGTTGTGGTATATAAAACATCGCGGGTCGGTTATCGGTCGGTTTCGGTAAATAAAGTGTACCATTATAAATAGGCCATAAACCGCTTATAATACGAAACAAACTCGATTTTCCACAACCATTTGGCCCCGTTATTAATAAATGCATCCCAGATTTAACAGTCAATGTTAAATTTGGCACAACAACATCACAATTTGGTGTCACAATCGGTACACAATCCAAGTGTATGAACATTTTGGCAGGATCATGAATATAAATTATTTTACCAATTGCCACCGGTTGGCCATTTTTATACTCAAGCATACCTGCATCATTCGCCTTATTTTTTGTGTCCGATGATTCGATCGCTACCTTAACATAGTTCCCATCAGCCACATCGGTGAAAACTTTAAACATTTCCGCGACCCGATTTGTATATCCAGCTAGGGCAACAATCTCTTTATACGACGACATTAAACGTTCAACAGCGTCTGCTCCCGAAATTAATAAATTCCGTGCTGTCGTCAAATATTCAGTTCGATTACTAACCCGATCATTACTCGATAATGTTGCCAGTTCATTATTTGTTGTTAAAATTGGTAATGATATCATAATCATACCCATACCAGACCAAACGTATTTCATAAAAAATTGTTCCAACATGATGAACCATAATTTTTGCTTAAAAATAATTTTCATCTGGTGTACAAATCGCTCGTAAGATTGTCGCAATTGCATATATTCCACTTTGTGGCCACCATAAAATGCAATTTCTTCCGCATTTGTTATGATACGGGAATGTATATGACGTAAATAGCCATAACGATTTGCTTCTTCAGACACAAGTTGACCAAATTTTGGCGAAACAATTCGTAATATATAACCTGTTGTTATGATTACAATGATGGCGAGTGATGGACCAAAAAATATATTTGCATTCATTTTTTGTGATGATCGAGCCATTGCCAAACCAATTAGCATTAAATCGAAGCATGGTTTCGTTATGTGACTGTATAAATGGGCTAGTGTTGTAGAAAATACTGAAATGTCATCGGTCAAGCTAAAGGGAATAACATTTTTATTCGTGGATTAGTAATATAATTTAAGCATATTATGTATTAAAAAATATAGTTACCGGTGTTCAGCATTCTCAATTCGGCTGTCTAAGTTTGATACACGGTAATATGTTTGGTTTTTGAAGTAAAGTGAATAAGAATATTCCACCAGTCGCGTTCTGTAATAAATTCGAAATGTTACTTGTTGAATTTTAAAATTATATATTAGCTCTCAAAAACAAAGATACACAACTGTAAAATTCGCATTTTTTAGGAAATCGTTTTTAAAACATTATAGAAAGAGTTATCAGTACATTTCATACAGTCTCTGATGATGCTACTTGTGTCGTCACTGGCATACCGCCTATTGAGCTGTTATCCATAGAGGAAAAGACTCCGCTATACGCCCAGAGAAATATGCTGAACAGTAGTTCACTACAACAAGAGCAGAGATAATGGCTCGGAGGCAGACACAGTGGGACGAATCATCGAAAGGCCGTTGATCGCATCGGCCATAGAGAAAAATATAATGCTATGAAACTACGTTGAACAAATCTCTCTAATGATGCCAGCGCACGTAGTTTTTTTACATTGAACCTTATTCAAGATCTTTTTTCGGTCGTTGAATTTTGTTGTTATTCATTTCTATCTCTCTCATTCCTATTTATTTATGTACTCAGTCTGCTGCAGTGTAGATGTGGTATGGTGTATATTTTGTTTTGTTAAAAAAACTATCTTGATACTAAGCTCTATATGAACTTCTTGATACTAAGATCTATAAATTTGCGGAATTTTAAATTTTACACTTAATATTTATCATAATCTTTCGACATTGCTTATTATTGAAGTGATACTTCTTTATGCGCGATGAGAGTAAAATCGACTCATGAAGAAAATAAACGAGGGATCACAACGAGCCATTGCTGGCCTAAGTATGCGATAGCAGCCACTCAAACCTAACCTAACCTACTACGCTCTTTCGTAATGGATACGACGGGTTTCACTTTTATAAAAAAAAGTACAACACTTCTATAATGGCTTACTGTCAGTAACAAGGCAGCAAAGGCTGTTTTCATGCTCTCCAGGCAAACGTAAACGGAATTTTTTGCCCAGATCCTTAAAAAAAATGAAAAATTACACACACCCAGACAGTCACAAACACACAGTACAATGTACAAACTATCCGAAAAGAGGTATTTCAAAGAATGATTTATTCTTCGGAAAGCCACCATTGATATTCACAGTTACATCAATATTATTCAACATTATTTCGACACCTACACATCATGAACTTTAATTGGAAATATTATGCCCCATGCCTATGTAGTCGAGAATTACAGCAATGCATTCAGCTAAAACCTGATTTGTGTAACATTTCCTTCCCCCCATCTACAATACTCTCTCAAACTGGTCTTAATATTAAGTGCCCTTACAATGAAACTATTACTCGAAACATCAGAAACAGGATAAAACATATGTACATAAATCTAATTCTCTCATTCAATTCAAGCTGTCAAGTCGAAAAACAAAAAATTTAATTAAAATTAAAGTTAGTAAAGAGTTAAATTATTTTATTCATTTCATTTGTTTAATCGAACTTTGTAAATTTTTATCTAGTATACGCATTTCCACTTGACCGTGAGATAACAAATTGATTTGTTAGGGTGCAATAAATTTATTAGAAATTTATAAGTACTTACCGAAATGCTAATGCTAATGTATTCTCTAAATATCGTATCATGGAATTGATAAATGTTGCCGGTATTGCAATTCCAAACCATTTTATTAGAATGAACGAAAATTCGCGAAATTTTTTTTGTACAATAAACCGGACAATAGCACCTTCCATTGTGGCCACATAAATACTTAAAAATGTTCGAGAAATAAGGCATAATGTATGAATCAAGAGCAAACCAACTTCGAATGATACTAATTTCGGTATCATTATATTAATAAGGAACTTAAGCTGATACAAAAATTCAATATTTAATCCGGGAATTTTTTCGAGGCTTGTCTTTAAGATTTGCTTAATTTTATTGTCATCGTCGTTGCTAGGGGATACTATGCACTCTCCATGTTTTTTTAAACTATTTAATTGTAAATCTTTGGCTACGACATTACTCTGATTATTTCTAAATTTATACGCTAAATGTGGATAGATTAATTTGCCGACATAAACTAACGCTGCTACGCTTACAATCGATTTTGACAGAGCACCTCTCGGATATTTGACAGTTTTCAATTTTTCGTTTAGAAATTTTGAAACCACGGACCTGAAAATTAAAAAAAAAAATAATAATAATAATCACATTTTCTGAATTGTATAACGATTTTGTATAAATTTGATTAGATGGTTTAATAAGCGAATGGCTACAAGACTGTTGAATCGCACATAAGGCTAATGAAATCGATTAACTTAAAACCAACAAATTACATTCCACACATATTGAACAACAGCAATCAATAATTCTTCTAAATACAATTTGTTGCTACTTAAAAAGAATCATTAAAGATTTAAAAATGAAATTCTCAATGTTACAACAGATGTAGTCATTGTCGATGAGAATACTAAAAGTAAACCTCTAGCATTTAGAAGATTGTTTCTTGTGACAGTTGTAAATTTATTACGTATTTTCATTTTATTTTTAATAACAAATCAACACTCTCCAAATAACCAAAAGAGAACCTGCTGAAAATAACTGGCAAAACGAAACCCAACAATCCCCGAAAGCCCACAAATTGTAAGCGATACAGCAATCAAGGAAACAACAAAACAAGGTTCAACAAGCCAAGGAAAGGACTCAGAACTAGTACTATTAAAAAGAATTTTGTTCAAATAAAAGGAGAATTGCATAAACCCAAGAATACAGCGGAACTACAAGACAGAAAACAATAGTTCAGTTGATTTTCAAAAAAATTTAATTCTCCACAAAATGTGCAGAAATATTGGACCAATCCAAATGGCCGTTTGTATGACAATTACAGGTCTCAACGCCAATTGATAGAGCAGAGGTATCAATCATCAAAATCGGAGCACATTTGCAGATTTTCGTGGCTCTGAATTTGTGGGCTATAGTTCAGTTGATTTTCAAAAAAATTGAATTCTCCACGAAACGTGCAGAAATATTCGACCGATCCAAATGGCCGTGATTACCCATGCAGTGGGAGTTGTATAAGGACTTTCAACAGAATTTGACATGCAAAACACGTAACAAAAAACGTTTCAGCAGAGAAGGAGATTGTACAAATTGAAAGAATAAAAACATGGGATAGAGACAACAAAATTTTAAAGGATACATATTTAGTAAAAATTGAATTTAGAGCGAGCTCACAACCGGATAATAATGTGTTTCGTCGGCAATTGACCGGCCGGAAAATTCGGAATATTTATGTAAAATTATCCCAAAAAATCCTTTAAAGTGGGAGTCTAACTGTAAAACTTTGCAAGTTATTTGCAAGTTATGAACATTTACAAGCAACTACTGTAGTAATAGAAGATTGGCTAGGTCCTATAGCCATTTCGGCCATATACTGCCCACAAAAACATGCAATAAAAATGGAACAATTTGATCATTTTTATAATGCTTTGGGTCATCGCTTCATAGCAGGGGGTGATTATAATGCAAAACATCAACAATGGGGATCAAGATTGGTGACAACGAGAGGACGAGAATTATTAAAATCAATTCAAAAAAGTAATCTTCATCATGTATCAACCAGTGATCCTACCTATTGGCCAAGTGATAGGAGAAAGATCCCAGATGTAATAGATTTCTGCGTCACCAAAGGAATATCACATAATTATATTAAAGCGATGCCATGCTTGGACCTGTCATCGGATCATTCGCCTGTCTTAATCACTTTAGAAACTAAGATAGTGAATACACAGAAACAACCAATGTTAAGCAACAATAAAACCGACTGGAACTGCTTCAGATATAAAGTAACAGAGAATTTAAACACAAATATCAAGTTAAAGACGGAAACTGATATAGATGAAGCAGTGGAACATCTTAACAAATGTATCCAGTCGGCAGCTTGGAAGTCCACACCACTGCAAAATGAGAAAGGAAAAAAAGGAGAATGTTCGAATGTTGTCAAGAAAATGATTAAGGAGAAAAGAAAGTTAAGACAGCGGGATATCGACTAGCGGGAGATAAACGTAAACTAAACAAAGCCGTCAAAAAGTTAAAAGAACTGCTTCTCAATGAAAAAAACCAGTCAATTCAAGAATATTTATCACTACTCTCACCAAAAGAAAACACAGATTATTCACTGTGGAAGGCGACTAAGAAGCTCAAACAACCACAACAGCATATTCCGCCGATACGTAAAAGTGACGGCCACTGGACGAGCAATTATGAAGAAAAGGCAGAAGTATTTGCAGACCATTTTGAAAGGGTATTTCAACCATATCCATCAGAAAGTAAGGAAAAACAGAACAACAATATTCAAAACTACTTGGAAGCACCATTGCAAATGAATCATACTATCGCGAGGTTTTCTATATTAGAAGTAAGATCTGTAATACAGAGAGAGAGTTAAATCGTAAAAAGGCGCCAGGATATGATCTTATCACAGGAAACATTCTGCAACAGTTGCCAGATAAGGGTTCGATTTATAACCTATTTATTCAATGCTATACTTAGGACAGGATATTTCCCAATACAATGAAAAGTTTCACAAGTAATATTAATACCAAAACCAGGCAAGCCTCCAGAAGAAGTTACGTCGTACAGACCTATAAGCTTGCTACCAATTATGTCTAAATTATTTGAAAAATTACTACTTAAACGTTTAAAGCCTATATTGTTGGAGAAGAAACTGATTCCGGATCATCAGTTTGGGTTTAGGCCAGAACACTCAACAATAGAACAAGTGCACAGAATAGTTGAAGTGATTGAAGAAGCCCTCGAGGAAAAACGATATTGTTCTGCTTTATTCATGAACGTAGCACAAGCTTTTGACAAGGTGTGGCATGTGGGATTACAATACAAAATTAAGCTATGGTTGCCACATGATTTCTACAGAATATTATCATCATATCTACTAGACAGATATTTTATAATAAAACATCATGATGCGTATACAAATATCCACCCAATTAAATCTGGTGTACCACAGGGCAGCGTGCTTGGGCCGATATTATATCTGCTATATACGGCAGCTATACCTACAAGCAATCAAGTAACTGTCGCAACATTTGCAGACGACACGGCAGTACTCTCATCACATGAAGACCCCAGTAAAGCTACAGAAGTTTTGCAGGAAAATATTAACATTATTCAAGCATGGATGAACAAATGGCGAATTAAAATTAATGATGCCAAGTATAATCATGTAACCTTTACTATGCGAAGAGGTACATGTCCACCAATACAAATGAATAACCAGAATATAACACTAACTGATGAAGCAAACATAGCCCACAATGTGCTCAGATTTCGATGATTGATACCTCTATCAATAGGCGTTGAGACCTGTAATTGTCATACAAACGCCCATTTGGATCGGTCGAATATTTCTACACGTTTCGTGGAAAATTCAATTTTTTTGAAAATCAACTGTACTATAGCCCACAAATTCAGAGCCACAAAAATCGAAAATCTGCAAATGTGCTCAAATTTCGATGATTGATCCCTCTATCAATAGGCGTTGAGACATGTAATTGTCATACAAACGCCCATTTGGATCGGTCGAATATTTCTACACGTTTCGTGGAAAATTAAATTTTTTTGAAAATCAACTGAACTATAGCCCACAAATTCAGAGCCACAAAAATCAAAAATCTGCAAATGTGCTCTGATTTCGATGATTGATACCTCTATCAATAGGCGTTGAGACCTGTAATTGTCATACAAACGGCCATTTGGATCGGTTGAATATTTCTACACGTTTCGTGGAAAATTCAATTTTATTGAAAATCAACTGAACTATAGCCCACAAATTCAGAACCACAAAAATCAAAAATCTGCAAATGTGCTCAAATTTCGATGATTGATCCCTCTATCAATAGGCGTTGAGACATGTAATTGTCATACAAACGGCCATTTGGATCGGTTGAATATTTCTACACATTTCGTGGAAAATTAAATTTTGTTGAAAATTAACTGAACTATAGCCCACAAATTCAGAGCCATAAAAATCAAAAATCTGCAAATGTGCTCAGATTTCGATGATTGATACCTCTATCAATAGGCGTTGAGACCTGTAATTGTCATACAAACGGCCATTTGGATCGGTCGAATATTTCTACACGTTTCGTGGAAAATTCAATTTTATTGAAAATCAACTGAACTATAGCCCACAAATTCAGAGCCACAAAAATCGAAAATCTGCAAATCAGCTCCGATTTTGATGATTGATACCTTTATCAATAGGCGTTGAGACCTGTAATTGTCAGGAAAAGGGCCATTTGGATCGGTTGAATATTTCTACACGTTTCGTGGAAAATTAAATTTTTTTGAAAATCAACTGAACTATAGCGCACTAATTCAGAGCCACAAAAATCGAAAATCTGCAAATGTGCTCCAATTTCGATGATTGATACCTCTATCAATAGGCGTTGAGACCTGTAATTATCACGAAAAGGGCCATTTGGATCGGTTGAATATTTATAAACGTTTCGTGGAAAATTCAATTTTATTGAAAATCAACTGAACTATAGCCCACAAATTCAGAGCCACAAAAATCGAAAATCTGCAAATGTGCTCCGATTTCGATGATTGATACCTCTATCAATAGGCGTTGAGACCTGTAATTGTCAGGAAAAGGGTCAATTGGATCGGTCGAATATTTATCCACGTTTCATGGAAAATTCAATTTTATTGAAAATCAACTGAACTATAGCCCACAAATTCAGAGCCACAAAAATCGAAAATCTGCAAATGTGCTCAAATTTCGATGATTGATCCCTCTATCAATAGGCGTTGAGACCTGTAATTGTCATACAAACGGCCATTTGGATCGGTTGAATATTTCTACACGTTTCGTGGAAAATTAAATTTTGTTGAAAATTAACTGAACTATAGCCCACAAATTCAGAGCCATAAAAATCAAAAATCTGCAAATGTGCTCAGATTTCGATGATTGATACCTCTATCAATAGGCGTTTAGACTTGTATTTGTAACGAAAACGGGCATTTGGATCGGTCGAATATTTATACACGTTTCGTGGAAAATTCAATTTTATTGAAAATCAACTGAACTATAGCCCACTAATTCAGAGCCACAAAAATCGAAAATACATTGGAATGGTCTACACTCTACGAAAGCATTTCCACTCATTCCTGATGGACAACTGCACATTGGTACATGATTGAATACATCACATATGGCATTTTGTCCACATGTTCCGGGACATGGGTCAAGCAGCAATCAGCAATCATTTAAAACTTAATGAAAAGTCAATGTGTGGAATAAAGTCCACAACTGAAATAAATAATTCTATTGAGCAAGTCACTTCTATTATACTAGAAGCTCAAAGGCATGCTATTCCCAATCTGACTATAAAAAAAATGATGATATTGAATTAGATGATGAAACCATAAGGCTAATCCAAATTCGTAATATAATCCGAAGGCAATTCCAACGCACTCATTATTCATATCTCAAAACTACCGTCAAAATGTTGAACTATGAAATTCAAAATAAAATTAATGAAATTAGAAACCTTCAATGGTCTAATTACTTAATGACTTTAAATAAAACTGGCAGTTCTCCATTCTGGAAAGCTACGAAAATACTAAAAACAAGATTCACTAAACCCCAAATTCAAACACTTAAAGTGGATGGTAAATTGATGATCACTAGCCAAGAAAGGTTGAATCATTAGCAAAGTCATTCTTTAAAGCACATTCTATTACTGAGGGCTACCTGAATGCCTCATCTGAGGCTGCAGTTGAAAGAAGCCTAGATATAATAAATTCAGTAGAAACTGGTAACCTAAGCATGACTGAGAAGACCAAGCCATCGGAAATCAAATCGATAATTAAATCCCTCAAAACAAATAAAGCTCCAGGGCCAGATCAAATCCTAAATAGAGCACTAAAAAAAAGTCCTAGAAAAATGTTTATAGCCCTGACATATATGTATATTTAACGGATGTTTAAATATTGGATACTATCCTAATGCTTGGAAGAAAGCTAATGTTATAGCTATACCTAAACCATCTAAAGACAAGTCAAATCCAGATAATTATCGACCTATTTCACTATTGTCCTTAATAAGCAAAATATTTGAGCGCATTATCTAAGGAGACTCGAGCAACATACTCATAATAATAAGGTCATACCAAATGAACAATTCGGCTTTCGAAGAGGACTGTCCACAACACATCAACTACATAGAGTAGTCAATAATATCAATATCTATCTAAAAGATCATTTTCAGTAATGAATGGTAATACAAAGTCTGCTGAATACTCTATTCCAGCTGGTGTACCACAGGGGGCTGTTTTGGCCCGACGCTTTTCAACATTTTCATTTCTGAGCTACCCTGTCCTAATACATGTAGACTATTCATGTTTGCAGCTGACATGGCCCTATTAACTACATCATTAAATCCAAAATGTATAATAGAAAATCTTGAATCAGCAATTAGGCTAATAAATGAATATTTGTGCAGTTGGAAAATAAAACTGAATATTTCTAAAACCCAAAATATATTCTTCACTCGGAAACACAGTACAAACAACTTGCCTCAACAAGATTTAAATATTAACAACATCATGATTCCTTGGTCCAACACTGTGAAGTATTTAGGTCTAACATTTGAGCCCAAAATAACCTTTTCTTATCACATACAAAGTTCAATTGATAAATGTGACAAACTAATTAAAATCCTCTATCCTATGATCAATCGAAACTCAAAATTATCTGTTCACAATAAGATATTAATTTAAAAAACTTTTATTAATACAAAAAAACTTTTTACTTTTGATTTACAGGTTTGTATGAATTTCCAACATAACGAGCAAACATTTTTATTCGTCAAATTGGAAAATCATACAAACCTGGAAGGCAAAAGTAAAAAGTTTTTCTTTTTACTTTTTATTTACAGGTTTGTATGAATTTCCAACTTGACGAATAAAAAATTTTGCTCGTTATGTTGGAAATTCATACAAACCTGTAAGTCAAAAGTAAAAAGTTTTTGCATTGTGAATGCTGTGTGTGTCCGTCATAGTTTCGCTTGTTTTTTACTCTAAGTTTATTTTTTGTTGCAACTGGAAAACCACATTAGCTTTACAAATTTCATTCAAAACCGGTTTTGTTTATATTTCGGCGCGCATGCGCAACAAATTAGTTTTTTTTGTATATAAATTATATCAATTCAAGAAAAATTGATTATACATAGATATGTTTCATTTTCTTTTAATTATATCTTATCTCTATATAGACAGGTACAACGCGCACCTATTTTCAGGTGTTACTTACACCAATACACACCTAAAAGTGCCGTAGATAGACCCCATGTACTGCTAATGTTTTGTTTGGGTATAATGTATATGGAGATTACTAGGGAGTCACCTCTGACAATTGATTCAATATTATTGACTAAGTACGCAGTTATCGAGAATTGCAATGCTACACGCAAAATTGTCTATATAAATACGAGTGGTAATTTACTTATTACGGTAATACATACAAATATGTAAAGACACGTCTTAAAAATAATAAAAATTCATATCTCTTAAGTATGCCAAATAAATACCGTTCCGTTTATTATGACATGCCTGAATCCGTAAAATATTCTCCACATTCAGGTGGTGAAATAATTCATGTTTTTGGAGCCCATGCCAAAGACACTATATTCTTTTGAAAGCACATAATCTAACCTACAAAAGCCTATAACCTTTTTTGTGTTTTTAATATTTGTTAAATTAGTGTGTTTTTAATATTTGTTAAACTTTTGAGTTTGGCAACTTCTGGGCCATGTAATAGACACTTCAAGAAGTAACCCAGAATTTTTTTGAAAACGAAGAAAACTTTGAAAACCCGACTTTTCCCTAGAAGACCCAGTGCGTACACACACACTGTGTCTCGAAAAATATAGTGTACACACGCAGAGTTAATAAAGATGGCCAGATCAGTATACAGAAAACAAATTTCCATAGCTAGTTTTTCCCGTGAGAAAGCTCTGTAAGCGAAAATTGGAAAAATCAGGTCATATGGATGAAAGTCTGACGTGTTAATGCATCGCTCCAAAAAATTTGGTGTGACACCGACAAGTGACAGCTTCTGTCATTTGTTTTTCACTCGGTTTTTCTTTCTTGCAACTGGAAAACCATAACACAAAAAACACAAGTGATTCCGTCATACACAGCATTCACAAAACCACAATGCAAAAACTTTTTACTTTTGATTTACAGGTTTGTATGAATTTCCAACATAACGAGCAAACATTTTTATTCGTCAAATTGGAAAATCATACAAACTTGGAAGGCAAAAGTAAAACGTTTTTCTTTTTACTTTTTATTTACAGGTTTGTATGAATTTCCAACTTGACGAATAAAAATTTTTGCTCGTTATGTTGGAAATTCATACAAACCTGTAAGTCAAAAGTAAAAAGTTTTTGCATTGTGAATGCTGTGTGTGTCCGTCATAGTTTCGCTTGTTTTTCACTCTAAGTTTATTTTTGGTTGCAACTGGAAAACCATAACACAAAAAACACAAGTGATTCCGTCATACACAGCATTCACAATGCAAAAACTTTTTACTTTTGATTTACAGGTTTGTATGAATTTCCAACATAACGAGCAAACATTTTTATTCGTCAAATTGGAAAATCATACAAACCTGGAAGGCAAAAGTAAAAAGTTTTTCTTTTTACTTTTTATTTACAGGTTTGTATGAATTTCCAACTTGACGAATAAAAATTTTTGCTCGTTATGTTGGAAATTCATACAAACCTGTAAGTCAAAAGTAAAAAGTTTTTGCATTGTGAATGCTGTGTGTGTCCGTCATAGTTTCGCTTGTTTTTTACTCTAAGTTTATTTTTGGTTGCAACTGGAAAACCATAACACAAAAAACACAAGTGATTCCGTCATACACAGCATTCACAATGCAAAAACTTTTTACTTTTGATTTACAGGTTTGTATGAATTTCCAACATAACGAGCAAACATTTTTATTCGTCAAATTGGAAAATCATACAAACCTGGAAGGCAAAAGTAAAAAGTTTTTCTTTTTACTTTTTATTTACAGGTTTGTATGAATTTCCAACTTGACGAATAAAAATTTTTGCTCGTTATGTTGGAAATTCATACAAACCTGTAAGTCAAAAGTAAAAAGTTTTTGCATTGTGAATGCTGTGTGTGTCCGTCATAGTTTCGCTTGTTTTTTACTCTAAGTTTATTTTTTGTTGCAACTGGAAAACCACATTAGCTTTACAAATTTCATTCAAAACCGGTTTTGTTTATATTTCGGCGCGCATGCGCAACAAATTAGTTTTTTTTGTATATAAATTATATCAATTCAAGAAAAATTGATTATACATAGATATGTTTCATTTTCTTTTAATTATATCTTATCTCTATATAGACAGGTACAACGCGCACCTATTTTCAGGTGTTACTTACACCAATACACACCTAAAAGTGCCGTAGATAGACCCCATGTACTGCTAATGTTTTGTTTGGGTATAATGTATATGGAGATTACTAGGGAGTCACCTCTGACAATTGATTCAATATTATTGACTAAGTACGCAGTTATCGAGAATTGCAATGCTACACGCAAAATTGTCTATATAAATACGAGTGGTAATATACTTATTACGGTAATACATACAAATATGTAAAGACACGTCTTAAAAATAATAAAAATTCATATCTCTTAAGTATGCCAAATAAATACCGTTCCGTTTATTATGACATGCCTGAATCCGTCAAATATTCTCCACATTCAGGTGGTGAAATAATTCATGTTTTTGGAGCCCATGCCAAAGACACTATATTCTTTTGAAAGCACATAATCTAACCTACAAAAGCCTATAACCTTTTTTGTGTTTTTAATATTTGTTAAACTTTTGAGTTTGGCAACTTCTGGGCCATGTAATAGACACTTCAAGAAGTAACCCAGAATTTTTTTGAAAACGAAGAAAACTTTGAAAACCCGACTTTTCCCTAAAAGACCCAGTGCGTACACACACACCGTGTCTCGAAAAATATAGTGTACACACGCAGAGTTAATAAAGATGGCCAAATCAGTATACAGAAAACAAATTTCCATAGCTAGTTTTTCCCGTGAGAAAGCTCTGTAAGCGAAAATTGGAAAAATCAGGTCATATGGATGAAAGTCTGACGTGTTAATGCATCGCTCCAAAAAATTTGGCGTGACACCGACAAGTGACAGCTTCTGTCATTTGTTTTTCACTCGGTTTTTCTTTCTTGCAACTGGAAAACCATAACACAAAAAACACAAGTGATTCCGTCATACACAGCATTCACAATGCAAAAACTTTTTACTTTTGATTTACAGGTTTGTATGAATTTCCAACATAACGAGCAAACATTTTTATTCGTCAAATTGGAAAATCATACAAACCTGGAAGGCAAAAGTAAAAAGTTTTTCTTTTTACTTTTTATTTACAGGTTTGTATGAATTTCCAACTTGACGAATAAAAATTTTTGCTCGTTATGTTGGAAATTCATACAAACCTGCAAGTCAAAAGTAAAAAGTTTTTGCATTGTGAATGCTGTGTGTGTCCGTCATAGTTTCGCTTGTTTTTTACTCTAAGTTTATTTTTGGTTGCAACTGGAAAACCATAACACAAAAAACACAAGTGATTCCGTCATACACAGCATTCACAGTGCAAAAACTTTTTACTTTTGATTTACAGGTTTGTATGAATTTCCAACATAACGAGCAAACATTTTTATTCGTCAAATTGTAAAATCATACAAACCTGGAAGGCAAAAGTAAAAAGTTTTTCTTTTTACTTTTTATTTACAGGTTTGTATGAATTTCCAACTTGACGAATAAAAATTTTTGCTCGTTATGTTGGAAATTCATACAAACCTGTAAGTCAAAAGTAAAAAGTTTTCGCATTGTGAATGCTATGTGTGTCCGTCATAGTTTCGCTTGTTTTTTACTCTAAGTTTATTTTTTGTTGCAAATGGAAAACCATAACACAAAAAACACAAGTGATTCCGTCATACACAGCATTCACAATGCAAAAACTTTTTACTTTTGATTTACAGGTTTGTATGAATTTCCAACATAACGAGCAAACATTTTTATTCGTCAAATTGGAAAATCATACAAACCTGGAAGGCAAAAGTAAAAAGTTTTTCTTTTTACTTTTTATTTACAGGTTTGTATGAATTTCCAACTTGACGAATAAAAATTTTTGCTCGTTATGTTGGAAATTCATACAAACCTGTAAGTCAAAAGTAAAAAGTTTTTGCATTGTGAATGCTGTGTGTGTCCGTCATAGTTTCGCTTGTTTTTTACTCTAAGTTTATTTTTTGTTGCAAATGGAAAACCATAACACAAAAAACACAAGTGATTCCGTCATACACAGCAATCACAATGCAAAAACTTTTTACTTTTGATTTACAGGTTTGTATGAATTTCCAACATAACGAGCAAACATTTTTATTCGTCAAATTGGAAAATCATACAAACCTGGAAGGCAAAAGTAAAAAGTTTTTCTTTTTACTTTTTATTTACAGGTTTGTATGAATTTCCAACTTGACGAATAAAAATTGTTGCTCGTTATGTTGGAAATTCATACAAACCTGTAAGTCAAAAGTAAAAAGTTTTTGCATTGTGAATGCTGTGTGTGTCCGTCATAGTTTCGCTTGTTTTTTACTCTAAGTTTATTTTTTGTTACAACTGGAAAACCACATTAGCTTTACAAATTTCATTCAAAACCGGTTTTGTTTATATTTCGGCGCGCATGCGCAACAAATTAGTTTTTTTTGTATATAAATTATATCAATTCAAGAAAAATTGATTATACATAAATATGTTTCATTTTCTTTTAATTATATCTTATCTCTATATAGACAGGTACAACGCGCACCTATTTTCAGGTGTTACTTACACCAATACAAGTGCTTTTACAAGTAAAGTGCCGTAGATAGACCCCATGTACTGCTAATGTTTTGTTTGGGTATAATGTATATGGAGATTACTAGGGAGTCACCTCTGACAATTGATTCAATATTATTGACTAAGTACGCAGTTATCGAGAATTGCAATAAACTTAGATAGTGTGAACTATGAAACCTCTTTTTATTTTCTCCGTTTAATTTAAGTGTACAAAATTAAAATCAATATTACATGTAATAAGATTGTTACGTAAATGAATTTTCAATTTTAAATAAGAAATTGTAAAGAAGTGATACTTATAATATTTTATGTAAAGTTGCGTTATAACCAGCAATGGTTCGAGCAACTGAATTCCAGAAGTACTAAGTATAGCTAATCGTATAATAATAACACAAAATGTACATTAAATCGAATTAAATTGATCAGATTAGTATATATAAGTACATATATAGAGTTAATAATAAATTGTTACTGAAATTTGTTTAATAAATTTGAATAAATAAAAAAATAAAAAAAAAAAAAACACGCATTTCGTTTCAGGAACATGAAAACATTACATGGTAGACAACCATCAATGGATTTGAAGGACTGGGCAATATATTAAATTAAGATATAACGAATATAACGACGGCTACAAAGCACTATCGTGTAACGTTTTTTATATTTTTATCGGATTTACAGTGAAGATACTCTACAATGAACTAACAAAATGTTAACCTTTGAATATTTTGTAATTTTATTCTAGTATGTACTTACTCTATTCGATGTAATTTAGAGAACGTAAACTAATTTTCACTTATATACAGCTTACTACTTAATTTCACTATATGTTTACATACTTACTTACACTTTACACATCTAAACTAGATTTAATCAAATAAAATCAAAGTGCCAACCATTTATTTTAACTTATTCACGATACAACAAGATCAAAATATGAAACAAAAGAATCGAAAATGTCATAAAGTTAAGTTTTTGTGTCACACGCATAAAGCGCTATGCATAACAAAAAATTAATTTTGTATGTTCATTAGCCGTATTTAGCGAAGATACATTTTAAAAATGTATTTCTTGTTTTGGAATTTTTAATTGTGAATTTAAATTTTAGTTAATCATTTTTATCGGTTTGTTAATTTGACATTGTCCAATTTTAATTATGTTGTATTATTTTTTATGTTTGGTAAAACATTTAGGGTCCTAGTTTTGGGTTCATGTTACACGCTGCGTTAGAATGTTATGTTAAATGTTGCATTAAAATGTTACGTGTCATGTAAAATGTTATATTAAATAAAAATATGTTGTCTATTTTTATTTATCACATTAAAATAGAAACAAAAAAGACAAAAAACATAGCGAGTGTACTTTCAGTGTTCACGTTGCATCATGTATGCTGTGTTAAAAATGTCATGACGACATCTTTGAGGCTAAATATTTCTGTGCGTCCGACTTTTTTTTTGTAAAGTTAAATCGTGTCTAGGATAATTTGAAGTAAACCCTAGACATCTTGGAATTTTACTTATGTTATATACGCTGCATTTGGAAAAACTTGCAATTGGAAAATTTTGAACATAATTAGTTGCCTAGGCCAAGGCAGAGTTCCGATTTATCCTTGCGGGGGCTTAAATGAAAGCGGAAGATATTCTCAATCTAGCAAGACCAAAAATTTACAAAAGGATGCTAATAAAAACCGTGTGGGATAAGATTCGATGCGATTTTAGGAACAAATTTTTGGGCCGCTTCCGAGGCGGGATAGAGACGTAATAAAAATGTTCCAATGGTCCACAAATTATAAGTGACTTAATCACTATTTAATTAGTCAAAAATAATTTTAAATTTAATTGATTTACTAATTATTTTTAAATTTTTCTTCAAATCACAAATACTTATGCATCAAAAATATGAATCACAAATACTTTTGCATCAAGTTTAATTGAATTTATTTGAATTACAGTTATGAATTTTTTTATGAAATTTATATCAAATGAAACGTTATTTATAATTCTATAAAATAAGAGAAAAAAAAATTCCCAAAAGGTAATTTTCATTGATTTTACATGGCAACAAACGTAAACGTTACCTTAAATTTTCCTCATCACAATTACTAATGCATCGGATAGTATGTCCCATAAGATTTTTCGTTTAGAAAAATCTTCATATGAAGGGAAGGTATGTTGTGAAACACTCCTTATTCATTAAATTTAATTTATAATATGTCAAGTTAATTTATAATTAGTAAATCGCGTTTACGTAATATTAAATTAGAAACAATAAGCGCATAATTATAAATATTTGTCAATGCCATCGAAAAACAAACATATTTCTCAACACAAAATTTTTCCGTACTTTTCGCGATTCTTTAAAATTGTATTTCCGCGTTAAAAATATTATGTTCCACGATGATATGTTTCCTCTTAGCTTGTAAGTTTTTCCAGATATATAATGGAAATTCTTACAGGTAAGTGATATACATAGATAGTTTTTTTAAGTTAATGGTTTAGCGTATAGTGTTCGAATAAACTTAGTGAGATTAAGTTTAGTTTAAGTTAAAAGTATGTAATAAGCAGTGGCGGATTAAGGTCGGTTGGGGCCTGGGCGCAGAAGAAAAAATTAGGCCCCTTAAAAAAATCGAGAGAGGCAGGAAAATAAAAATACAGGTTCACGTATTTAAGCATCCTGGGTGTTGATTCTCTAAAAAATAAGGTCGCACGTGACAAAGAATAGTGACACAACTCAAAATTTCAAATTTTTCAGGAGAGCAAAAGAAAAAATGCCAATTTCGATTTTACCTACTATCATAGGATATTGCCCATGGGCGTCAAAAAAAAGGAGATCAGAAAATCAAGCCGTCGCTCGCTTTGTAAAATAAATATGAAAACGCCACTATGTCAGGTTATGAAATCGATCATTGCGCATCTTTCTGACGAATTATCTCAAAAACTCATTTTTTGAGTTGTGTCACTTTTCTAAGTCATGTGCGATGTGTAAACGTGAAAACTTGTAAAAGGCAAAGCTCACTTTTAAGAGTTTGAAATTTTTCGAGAGGATTGACGACTGGTAAAGTTGAAAAAGCGCCTTAAGCGGACGATATTGAACTAAGTAAATCATGTAAACAAAAATGTGCTATATGAAGTTATATGGAAATAGAGTCTCTTTAATTTTAATTTGTATTTATTAAAATTGTCATGATTGGAAAATCTAATGAATCCATTATGTTGTTTAACGTGTGATTTTTATATATTTGATTAATTTGGACAGTTTAATCATTTTAAATAACAGAAATTTATTCTTGAAAATTGGAGAAATTTCATACTAATCTAATATTACTAAAAACATAAATATTTTAAAAATATTGAATTTAACCATGCATTTATCATTCAAAACGTGGTAAATGTGGTATAACATAATTTCAAAAATATTTAATGACAAACATATATTTATAGTGAAATTAACATTAATTTTCTGTAATTTTCTGTACAGTTTTCTGGCATTTTTATTGATAAAACTGTTCCAAATTAATCAAATATATAAAAATCACTTGTTAAACAACATAATGGATTCATTAGATTTTCCAATCATGACAATTTTAATAAATAAAAATTAAAATGAAATAGAATTTATTTCCATATAACTTCATATAGTTCAATATCGTCCGCCAAAGCACACCATACCAGTCGTCAATTACCATTAAAATAATATCGAAAAATTGCAACTCATAAAAGAAAGCTTTGCTTTTTACGAGTTTTCACATTTACACTTTATCTTTAGAGAATCAGGGCACAGTTAGGAAATTCCTGATTTTGTGTAACGAGTGGGATATTTGCGAAACGAGTGAAGCGACGCGCCCCCGTACAGCTAGTTTTATTATAAACAGTGAATTTTGAGAAAGTCTTTGGTCTTTGGATGGTTAAATTCCAAATGAATTTTAAAATTTTTTGGAAATGAAGTAGGCACAAACTGGTATTGAAATGAATATTTCCTCACTAGCTAGCTATGAAATATTCCCCATTTCCTAACTAGTTATGAAAAATATGCCGTTTCACTTTCACAACCTACTACGATTTTGAAAAGTCATATTTTTGTAACAAAACTGAAAAATACTACTTAATTATTAAATTTTTGTTGTTGTTTTCAATGTAAACTTTGATCTGATCCGGATCACTAATGCGTCAAGAAATGCGGCTAATAATAGCAATTAAGTGCTTTTCATACCGGCTGCGTTGACTTCGGACTTCAAAAATTTACGTTTTATTTTTAATAATTATCACTTAAAAATAATTTATTTTATAACAGTTTGAAAACATTTCTATAAAAAGTGATACTGTTAATCAAATAAAACAAAATTACAAAACTTTAAAGTTACAAAACGAAAACGACTTTACATTTTTAAAGTCCAAAGTCAACGCAGCCGGTATGAAAAGCACTTTATATTTGCATGCGGAGTGAAGCGTAGCCGAGCAAGTGCAAACAATGCGAGTCAAAAAACAAAGCCGCTTTTAATTTATTTCTATTTGTTTACTTATTTAATTATTATAAGTTTAACAACAATTAATAACACAATAGATGCCTTGTGGATAATAATCCAGTAGCAGGCATTGCTTCTTTTAACAACATTTAAAGCAAAAAAAAAATAAAAATTAATAAAAAATACAAATATACAATCCAACGCCAAATACCAATCAGTTATCTAACAGAAAAAACAGAATGTTATTAATACAGGTTAATTAATTTAAATCGTAGCTCTGAAGAATAATTGAATTAACATAATAGAATAAAAAAATAAAAAATCAAATAATGACGCAAAATAAATGAGAGACGTCTGGTGTATCGAGTAGCCAAATTTTAACGTTAGGTAAAAATTGTTTAGAATAAACATGACGTCTAATGTCTTCGGGTAATGCATTAAAAAACGTCGGAGCAGAAACAACAATATAGCGGCGGAAGTGCTCATTATTGAATTTGGGAACAATATAAAGAAGACGATGATTAGCGCGAAAGTTGTATCGAGCATCACTTCTTATTACCAGAAGAGCTGACCACTACGCATAAAAAATACTCTTAAAACCTTATAAATATACAAATGTTCTAATGGTCGATTAGAATAAAGGCCAAGATGATTCCAACCTAATTTTCCTCAAAATTGTTCGCAAAATCACTTTCTGTTGTATGTACAATGGTTTTAAAGTAGTTGGATAACAGCCACCCCAGCAATCCAAATAACGCACGTACTATTTTTTCTCCACCGAAGAAAATAAATTGCGTACCCTAATTATAAGTACAAATTACACGCATTTAGAATTTCTAGATTGAAAATTTGATGAAACATCTAGCTAAGAAGGAGGTCTTAACTTTTTTTCAATTTTGTGTCAAATACTTTTAATATTGAAAATAGTATTAAAGAACATACACCTTTAAACAAATATGTATATTAAATTATTAACCCATTTTTACGAAAATTACTTTAGATACTTAGCCATTTGAAAAACTGGAAAGTTGGAGTTTTGCGGGCCCCCCAGAAGTCGGGTCCCCGGGCGCGCGCCCGGTGCGCCCGCCGTTAAATCCGCCACTGGTAATAAGATGTCTTAATAATTAAGATGCGTTGGGTGAAAAGTGTTAAAAATAAATAAAATAATAAATAAATTTGGTTAGAGCTCTCTATCTACATTAAATAATAATACAATAATATAATGAAAATACTTTGTCGAAATTGTAACATGAATGAACATGAATGGCGTCATTATTAAATTTGAATCACCAAATTTTTTTTATTGTTTATTCCTGTTAGTTATTTCTCACCATAATTATTGTAAAGAAAAAACTCAATATTTCTTTTTATTAATATTATTCAATAATATTTGAACCAATTACCACTAATTTTAATTGTTAAATTTGCCTACTCACATAATTCACGCGATACTGATGCACACACAATCACTACTAAAATGACATTTTAATGAAACAAAAACGATTCAATATTGAAAAAAAGCCGGTTTTACGCAACACCAATATTTTATACCAGAGGATATTTCATGTAAAAGATGTGTATTTTTTATTGGTTTGTGTATCGGGTGATTAAACAAAAATCAATTTTCAAATATGGTAATTTGGCCATATGTAAGGCATTAGATTTTTAAATGGTTTGGCATAACATATTTGTAGTATTAGCACTGAGTAGCTATATAGCTACTCAGTGGTATTAGCACAGACTTATCAAAAAATCTTAGTGAGATTTAAGATTAATTTTCAAAATCTTAAATTAAATTTTTGTCTCCAAAAAACAAGGTATAAACAATTATATATATCTTTAAAATTTTACACATAAAACATTTAATGAATTTTCATTAAAAACAAAAGTTTTATACAATTTAAATATTTATTTATAATTTAAATAACTGGGGTAAGTGCTAGTATAATTTCATAATACATAAAATTCGGGGCGAGGAGTCGCCAAAAACAGAAGTATGTGGGGAAACCCACGTGCTTCATAACAAAAAACAAACGTCCATAAAAATCATGAGGAATCAGACTCAGATTTTTCAATAGACTCAGACAATTTAATATCACCCATAAATAACATTTTAATCAATAATACGGGAAAAAACAAAAGACACAAAACAGATAATAATACCAAAACTGAAAGAAACAGACCACGAACGAGAAATTCAGCTGAATCACCTGACTCAAAAAAAGTGTATAGAGACAGATCAAGAAGTTTAGTTAAAGAAATGGCAGAAAACGTTAATAATTTACTGGTAAACGCGGAAAGTGAAAACAGTGTAGTAAAAATTAGTGTTGCGGAAGTTAAAAATTTGTATAGCATCCAAGATTACGGGCCTTTCAAGGTTATGATAGAGAAAAAGCCTCTAAATTTAATACAACTGGGAATTTCAATCAATTAAAATAGACTGGAAAATGTACAAAAGGTAGAGCAAATTAGCAAATACTTAGCTAGGATAACTTTCAAAAACTACAAAGACGCAAATATATACATCAACTCAATAACATTAAATAAAGCAGACGGATACAAAGCATTTATTCCGGAAAGTTTTAACAAAACAGTAGGGGTCATAAGAGACATTCCGTTACAGCTAACAGAAGAAGAAATTAAAATAAACATGAAAGCCTCAGTAGACATATTAAAAATCGAGAGGATGATGAAATGGGAGCCGATTAGCAGAACCAGAATTAATATGGAATTGGTAAAAGTAACCTTTGCTACAAACACACTGCCACTCAACGTTGTAATGTATGATAACATACTAATAAAGGTTAACTATTATATACCGAATCCTATGTTTTGCACCAAATGCTTAAACTATGGGCACACCTTATCAAGATGCAGAACGGAGACCGGTTTTAAATGCACAATCTGCGCTAAAAATAAAGAAACAAATCATAACTGCGAAGGTATAAATACGTGCAAATATTGCGGAGAGGGCCACAGCACCAACAACAACAGCTGCAGAGAAAAACAAAGACAAAAAAAACAACGGGCGAGTTCACGCTCAACTCGCAAAAGAATTATGTGAAAACCTTTAACTATTGAATCATTTCAAGTGCTTCGATAGGCCTGAGAAACCAATGCAGATAGACGGTTGCTGATCGCTCAGTATTTAAATTACGGTACAATTTTGGTTAAAAAGTCAATCAGTTACTCTATTTTGGATTTGGAGGACGAACCTTACCGACATTAATTATTTATTTGAAAATTGAAATGTATAACCGACTATACAGTTCTGTTAAGTTAATAATCAAAACCTGCTCTGAATGCTTTAAAATTCACCATTACTCAAACACGGCAATTGTTAAAGATTCCATATTTAGACTTTTGGGAATGGTTTCGGCAAACTAGTTTTGTTCACACCAAAACTGCATCGCTGATGTGATTGATTTGAACTAAATGAAATAGGGCGGTTCTATTAGACAAACAAAAAGTCAAGTAAAATCATAGCAACTTGAGAGACGGTAATATGTCTCCCTGCGGCTTCTTCCTTGCGCGTATCTTTAGAAAATGGCATTCGAATCTGTTTACCACTATTTTCCTATATGCCCCGCATAACCAAACTCAGCAACAGCATGAGCAATACCAAAAACTTTGCATAACGATTAAACAATTTCAAAATTATTATTTTATATCAACGTATAAGTGCCATTTTCACAGCTCGCTAAGATGTAAACTATTTAATATTTAAAGTATGGGTGCATTTGTCTTTGTTTAACGTACTTCCATTTCAGTTTTTTGAACCACTTACACTACACATGCATACTTTTTGTGTCTTTTCATTTTAATCTAGCGGAAATTGTAATTCGAATTATATCGTATGCAAGTTCGGTGCATTTTTTGTTCGTTTTTCTCGCATAATTTGCAATTTTGATCGTACCGGATTTTCCGTTCCTTTTTTTACATGAAATTTTTGACTTACCCCCGCTAAAGATGTTTTCACATCAAAAATATAACAGAAGTAATGACAATTCATAAGATATCGTACAAGGAAGCCAAAGAAAAACTATTTGGGGTTAACCAGAAAGTGCCTAAGTGGGGAGATTTCAATGAAATAGTCAACAAGAACGAACAAGAAGAAAGAAGAAGGATGAACGAGAGCATCATGGAAACGGAAAGAAGAATGAAAGTACTGAATAATCTAATAGTAAATCTCAAAAATCAAATCAAAGAGAGAGACAACCTCTTAAAGAAAATCTCAGGAAATCTCAACAATCAAAGTACAAGCAAAAATAGTAATCCTGCGGATATCGATCTATTAATCATAGATATCGATAACGTAATCAAAAATGATAGCCAATGAATAGTAATCTAGATTACTTAAACATTATTCAATTAAATATAAGAAGTTTACATAGCAATAAGTCATTACTAGAACTCTATCTACACAAACATAACATACACATAGCAATACTATCAGAAACTTGGTCAAATCCAAATCAAATCAACAATTTTAGTAACTACAGTTATATTTCAAAAGACAGAATCAACGGTTACGGGGGAGTGGGTTTCGTAATAAGTAAAAAAATTTCTTGGAAAATAATAAATCAAATTAATACATATAATAGGATCAAGATATTAAAAATAAATATTAAATATAAACAAATTAATTGGAACCTTATTTCATTTTATAATAATAATAATAATAATCCCGAACAAGCTGCGGAGGAATTTCACTCATTAATAGAGGAAAATAAGGACCAACTCACAATCATTGCTGGGGATATAAACGCACACAGTAATCTGTGGGAAGATAACTGCAGACCAGATAGGCTGGGAAACTTAATCACAGAAATTATCACAGAAAGCAACTTCAAATTAATGAATGACGGAAATAAGACTAGACAGGATTTAAGGTATTACACAAAATCAACACCAGACATTAGCCTATGTAGCAGTAAATTTGGAGACAATCTTTTTTGGTTGGTATCAGAAGAGAATATCGGGAGCGACCATTTCATCATCAACATTAGATTTAAATTGGGAACTGCGAAAACATTCAAAGTTATAAATTGGGACCAAATAATAAAAGAATTCCAAAACATAAATACTGATAAAGTTACTATAAAGATGGTAGATTTCCATTTTTAATCTATTTCGATTCTGTGGCGTATATCACGGATTTAATTAAATATAAAAACATATACGTGAATTTAAATAAATTGTTAAACAATTCGTTTTATTATTAACACGATATATAGATAAAATTAAATAAATATGTGAATTAAACCTTGTAAAAGCTTTCTTTTTGAGATATAAGTTTATTTTAAAAATTATTATTTTAAATTAGACCGGTTTCGGACCTTCGTCCTTCTTCAGTTCTTTTTCTACTGGTTGAATTTTTCTCCTTGCTGTTTATTGTGGCTTTTATATGGCGTTGTAAAATGTTTCAAATGAAAAAAAGCCACAATAAACAGCAAGGAGAAAAATTCAACCAGTAGAAAAAGAACTGAAGAAGGACGAAGGTCCGAAACCGGTCTAATTTAAAATAATAATTTTTAAAATAAACTTATATCACAAAAAGAAAGCTTTTACAAGGTTTAATTCACATATTTATTTAATTTTATCTAAATATCGTGTTAATAATAAAACGAATTGTTTAACAATTTATTTAAATTCACGTATGTGTTTTTATATTTAATTAACTGATAAAGTGTTTAATCTACAAAAAGACATCGAAAACCTAATAATACGAAATTCCAAAACAATTACAGCCAAAACAAAGTGGATCCCCAAAACATGGTGGAACAATAACTTAAGAAGATTATGGGAAGTTAAAAGAAAAAAACAAGAAATTTACAATAGGGAAAAAAATCTATTCACGGCTGAAGAATTAAAAAAAGCAACACAAACACGTAAACAAAAAATCAAGAAGGAAAAAAAAGAATGCTGGAACAAATTTTTAAGTAATATAAATCAGGAAACAAACAACACCGAGTTATGGAGGAAGATCAACAAAATCAAAAACAAACAAGACTCATTATATAACATACAAGAAGACAAAGTACAAGCAGAAAAATTTCTCAATATAAATTTTCTGCAATCTATTGAAATAATAAGCCTGCCACATATATTCCCAGTGGAACAATACGAAGAATCAGAATTCAACGAAAAAAAAAAATAGAGTTAATAATAAAAAACGCAAAAAACACATCACCAGGATATGATTCAATAAGTTACAAGATCATTAAAAAACTAAAAAAATCCAATCCACATTTTATTAGACTAGGTAGTAACAAAACATCTAAACAAAATATGGTATCAGCAACAATATCCAGAAAATTGGAAAATAATAAATACAGTAGCCATAAAAAAAAGGGGAAAAATGAAAGGATAGCGGAAAATTATAGGCCAATATGTCTCCTACCAGTTTTTTCAAAAATATTAGACAAGTTAATCTTAAGCAGAATCAACACACACATAGAACATAAAGGAATCCTGAATAACTTCAATTTCGGTTTTAGGAAACTCAAAGGAACAACAGACTACATGATAGAAATGATCAGCCTTATAGAGAAATTAAAAGACAGGAAATACAAAATGGTTCTAATAAACACAGACATTAAAAAGGCCTTTGATAATGTACAAAAAAAATACATTGATAAGTATTATGAAAAATATGGATTTTCCCCTCAACATCATAAACTGGGTATATCTAATATTAACAAACAGGAAAATAAAACTTAAAAACTCAACGACCAACCAGATAAATATTACAAATATCGGCATACCCCAAGGAAGTTGTCTGAGCCCAACATTATATAACATCTATACAAACAACGATATTTGTATATTAGCCTGGGGTAAGAATACAGAAGAACTGGAACATATAGCAAACAAAACTTTATCAGAACTTAACACCATATTAAAATCTTTAAATTTAAGTATAAATACAGAAAAAACTCATTTTATGAGACTATACACAAACGCTAATAATAAAAATAAAGTTACACTTAAACTCGATAACTTAAAAATACTAGGTATTAATTTTTCTAATAGATTATCACTAAATTTACATTACAAAATCATGAAAACGGAAACTCAAAAATCATAAATGTAATCAAAGTACTGTCACACAAGGAAGGAGGAGGACACCCGGAAACATTGATAAGAATTTTTAATGCAATAACAACAGCAAAGCTAAAATATTCATATATCTTCACTGAACATGAAAACAAATACATATATAAATAACATATTGCAAACAATTAAAAATGCAGGCATAAGATATTGCTTAGGATTCATTAAAACAACACCCATATCAGCCATACTAGCAGAAGCAGCAGAACCTTACACGGAATTCGACAATAAACAAAAAACATTAACATACATTACTAATCAACTTTTTAAAAACACAAAGATTGGCACAGATATAAAGAGCGGAAACTCACTAAGCAGACTAAATAACATATACAGAAATTATAATTTCCTTAAAGACATAAAACACACATATACGAAAACCTCACAGCCTAAGAATCTAAAAATCGAAACGACAATTCCTGGAATAACAAAGAAATATAACACAAATAACAATATTCTATACAAAGCCACTAATGAGGAACTAAGTAGATACAAAGACTATGACCAGATATACACGGATGGAGCCCTAAAAAAAGGAAAATGTGGAATAGGAATTTATCTTAAAGAACCAAATAAAAAAATAGCAACAAAACTACAAAATCTTACAGACATCAAAACCATAGAAACCATAGCTATTAAAATTGCAATAACTCTATCAAGGATTAGTGCCAAAAAAAGTAATTATTATAACTGATTCACTAAGCTCCTGTTTAGCTATAAGAACAGCCTATACATTTACAACAAATAAACATTATGAAAATCAGATAATAGATACAGCTGGAAAATATAGTGACATAGAAATTATCATCAAATGGATCCCTAGCCATATAGGTATTAAAGGGAACGAAATAGCAGACACACTGGCGAAAAAAGCTGTTATAGAACCCTCTCATACCTTATCAAACGAACCAACTAAAGCGGATATGGAAAACATAATTAGAAATAAAATTTGGGAGGAATTGACCATAGCTTTAACAAACAAAATAAATGAAAAAGACAATTTCTACTCTCAAATATTTAATAATATAACAAAAACGAGATGGTTTGAAAAATCAAAACTTAAAATCCCGGAGATCAAATTAATAAATAGACTTAGAACAGGTCATGCATACAATAAGAAATACAAGTACATGATAGGAATAGAAGACTCTCCCAACTGTGACCACGGAAGACAACACTCATATAATTATAAACAATAAATAATCTGAAAATAAGTGTTTCTGGAATTGGGAGTTTCTGTGTAATTAGTTTCCATTTCCAAGAACATTTATGGGCGATTAACGAAAATGTTTAAAAATATGTAGGTTAGGCCACTATGGTTCTGAACCCCTCAAATTACAGTTAATTTCTGTAAACTTTTTGTTTTAAAAATTTTTTTGACTTGAAAGGTGTTACGTCATTCAAACCGAATTATAAAATAAAAAGCAAATTAGCAGTAATTTGATTAAAAAACATTATTTTAACATAACTATAAACAATGACTGAGGTGTGTAAAAATTGTGAAGGTCGGTTTAAGAAAACCGATTGTTTCTACACGGGTAAAGGTGGTTGTGGTGGTGTTTATCACCCAAAATGTTGTGGTCTAAATACTGTGTATGATGAAAACTTAGTAAACGAAAATGCATGTTTAGTTATAATGTGTGTTGAATGCCAAGATAATAAAAATCAATTCATCAGTGGAATAAACAATATTAGTGCTCTAATTAATGAGATTAAAGAATCTTTTTGTGCACAGATAAAATCAGTAGAAAATTTAGTAGAAGGTGTAAAGAACTTTGAAAGGAATGACAATAAAATAGTGAATGAAATAAAAAAAGTTTGTGCTGATAACAGCAAACAAGGTCAATCGTTTGCTGATGTAGTGAAAAAAGTGCCAAGTGTTATATTCAAACCAATTAATAGTCAAGATGGTTTAAATGTAGAAAAAATGATAAGAGATAGAATTGATCCCGTTAGTGTCAAGGTTGACAAAAAGTAGAGATGGTTCCGTCATAATTTCATGTGATGACGTTGATTCAGCTGAAAAATTGAGGAATGTTGGTATATATCATAACATTTTAATCAAGATTATGAGATTGATATATCAAAAGAAAGGAGATTGAGGGTAACAATTATAAATATATCTGAAAAATTAAGTGATCAAGAATTGATTAATAGTTTACTTTAAAGCAACAAAACGATCTATTAAAAAATAGTGAAATTAATGTTAAAGTGATGTATAAAACCAATAGAAGATATAAACCTTTTAATGCAGTTATAGAAGTGGATGTATATAATGTATTAATTTTTACTGGAAAAGTTAATTTAGGATGGGATAAATGTGCTGTATTTGATGGAATTTTTATTAGAAGATATTACAAATGCTTAGGTTTTGAGCATAAAAGTGCGGTGTGTAACGGAAATAATATTTGTGCTGAGTGTGCTGAAGTTAGAGAAGGCCAACATTTATGCTCGAATGATAATAAAAAATGTGTTAATTGTATTAAAATGAATAATGAGACAAATTTGAATTTGAATATGGATCACAGTGCTCTGGATATTCTTAAGTGCAATGTTTACCAGAGGAAAATTCAAGCAGAAAGAAGAAAGCTTTTCTAGCAATCAGAAACAAGTAATAACACCATATTAAATGAAGTGTAATGTATTTATTTGAATATTCGAGGTGTAACCAACAACTTTAGTGAACTTGAAGTGATTTTGAATATGGAAAAACCGGATTTTGTATGTTTGACAGAGACTCATTTAGTTGAAGAAGACGAGGATGATATTGTTATGATGGATAATTACAAAATCGTAAGATCTGATTCTTCATCAAGACATATGGGTGGTGTTATGATATTTATTAAGAATAAATGGAAGTATGAGATTATCAAAAAAGTGACGTTAAGCTTTGAACTATGGTATTTAGCATTAAAGCTTAAATTGGACTATATTACACTCTACTTAGCAGTGTTATACAGGGCTAATGGCTATTGGAATATGAGTGCAAATTTTTTTGAAGATTTTAAGGATATTATTAATGAATTATGTGAGTTTAGCGAAAAAGCAATTCTGGTTGGTGACTTTAACATTAATTGGTATAATAATAATTTTGCTAAATTAAAAACTGAGAATATAATTTGTGATAGTGGATTTAGACAAATAGTAAATCAATATACTAGAATTGATGGCGAATCAAAATCTTTAATCTGGTTGATGATGATACAAAAATAAGTGATCATGAATCAATAAGAATAAGAATTAATGAACATATTACTCCGGATAGTGAACAAAAGGTAATAAAATATTTGGATTATAATAAAGATAAATTCAGAGAGAAAGTAATTCATAGTGATATGATGAACTTTTACTACTTGGACTGTGACTTTAATAATGAAATATTTTTTGATAACTTAAAAATAATAATGAATGATTTTATCTTGATGAAGAGCGTAAATATTAATAATAATCAATGGTTTTCTGATGAATTAAAATATCTTAAAAATAGAAAAGTTATTCAGTATAAAGTGGCAGTTTTTTCTAATAATGAACATGAGTGGAATGAATATAAAAGGTTAAGGAATTATTATAAAAATGAACTAAATAGAGTGAAAAATAGATTCATTATGGATAAAATTGATATTTCGGCAGATCAAAGGTACATGTGGAGAACAATAAAGACTCTAGTACTGAAGAAAAAGCATAAAGAAATTGGTGATATCGTGTTCAACAATGTATTCTATGACCAAGATAATGTAATTGCCAAGAAATTTAATGAATACTTTGTGTCAAGTATAAACGAAATTAATATTAGTATACAGTACAAAGTCTATGAGAATTTAATACCTGATGTAATTACTAAATTTCGGTTTAGGGAGATTGGATTTGAGGATTTGAAATTGGTTATTAAATCACTAAACAATAAAAGAGATTTTAATTTAATGAATTCCGCAATTATTAATGATATTTTGGACTTAATTGGTGAAAATTTGATTAAATTGATAAATCAGTCCTTAAAATGCGGTATATTTCCAAATATTTTAAAAAAATCATTAATTAGACCCATTGAAAAGGTAAAAAATACTATTAAGTCTAGTGAATTCCGCCCCGTGAATATGATAACTACGGAGGCAAACATTTATGAGAAAATAGTTTTGCATCAGGTGGAGGAATATTTTGAATCAAATAATATGATATCGGAACAACAATCGGGGTTCAGAAATAAACATAGCTGTGAAAGTCTAATTAACTTGGTGATTATTAATTGGAAATTAGCTATTCACAACAATAAGATTATAGTTGCAGTTTTCTTGGATTTACGCAGGGCGTTTGAAACGATAGATAGGAACATTTTGTTACTAAAGCTAAGTAAATGTGGCATTGCGAGTATCGAATTAAAATGGTTTGAATCATATTGAGTAATAGAACACAGCAAACAAAAGTAAATGAAGTAATTTCTTCTGAAATTACCACTTCTATGGGCGTTCCGCACGGAACTGTTTTGTGAGTATATTTATTTTTAATTTATGTTAATGATATTGGACGAGTGGTAACTAATGGCAAACTTCTTATGTTTGCCGATGATGCACTATTATATGTGAAGAGTGATGAACTTCAAGTAGCTATTAATAAAATTAACGACGACTTACTTACAACATTTAAGTAATTGGTTTAAAATGAATAAGATGAAATTAAATATTGATAAAACTAAATATGTACATGATTTTAAATAGTAAGGTAGGTAATTGTAATATGTATTATAATTGATGATACTTGTATAGATCAAAATAATGAAATAAAATATTTAGGGGTAATGATCGATAATAAATTAAATTTTAAGTCACATCTGGATTACATTAAGTAAAAAGATCGCGAAGAAGTTGTATTTTTTTAGAAGTATTAGAAATAAATTATCCGTAAATACCTCTATTAAAATATTTAATTCCATTATTAGGCCACATTTTGAGTTTTGTTCTACTATTCGCCTTTAAAGTGCCGCAAGAGGCGCTACGATTTGCACGAGCCAATGGTGGTAACCGGTTATTTATGAACCGCATTTATATTTAAATTCAAATATTATTGATAAATTAATTACCTATATAAATTAATTTAATTTTTTAATTGCAAAAAAACAATTATTTTGAAATAAATTCACTAAGAAGCTGGTCTAATTATGCATTTATTTACCGGTTGACCACCATTGGCTAAGTTGTAAAACCGTTCACCAGATGTCAGCCCCTTTGCGTTAAAAGGCGAATTATGTTAATGTTTAATAATGAAATGGTTAATAGATTGCAGGTATTACAAAATAGGGGAATGCGTATTATTTTAAGAAAGAAAAAATTAGTTTCTAAATCTATTTTATTAAATTCTTTAAACTGGCTGAATGTCGATCAAAGAATTAAATTTAATGTTTTAATATTTGTGTTTAAAATTATTAATGGATATCTTCCGAAATATTTAATGGAAAAGTTAAACTATGTGGGCGATTTAACTCAATATAATCTAAGAAACAAATTTAAAATTCTAGAACTCAGAATTTACTTATTTATAAGGGATTAAAATTATATAATGAACTTCCTATAGAATTAAAAAATGAAACAAATTTAATAAAATTCAAACAAAAATTAGATTCTTATTGTTAGAATGAAATTTAATTGATTAACGTGCTTATTTTTACTTTATTTTTATATGTAAATTATAAATCTTGTGCAAATAGTAAATATTACTAAATAAAATAAATAAATAAATATTTGAGGAGGAAACTTTGTACAAGTAATTATTGGACAAAATATCAAACAAATAATTTTGAAATTACTAATTTCAAAATATTATAGCGTAGGCATTTGCTATTGCGAATTTTAAATTATTAATCGTATTGGAATTCAAAATTTCAAATTACTAAATGAACATTTACAGCTGATTAATTATTGCACAATTGGCAACCTTCAAAAAATATTAATTTTTTAACTTTGCACAACACAATTCAGAAATCATCAATATTAAACTTAAACGATCAATGTAGCTGTGAAATAGTAATCAATAATATTGATGATGTAAGGAGCCGATTACAACAACATAATAAGCTATTTATCGGTATCGTCAAGGTTCTCTAAGCATAAAAGAGGTTCATCGAGTAGGTGAATTCTTACTAAATTCAACTATTTCTTGAGATCATGTTGATGGATATCTCCCCTAACCTTCAATTACGAATCTGGATTAAGATTTAAAATTAACCCTTGCAAAACTAAAAAGATACAAACTCAAAACTCAGGCACTGATGCGGTTATCTAAGATTTCAAACCATCTAATTTCTTGGGTTAAGAGATCTCGGTCAGTTGAGAGAACGCCATCTATGCATCCACAAATAATCTCTTGAAAGTAGTTGAGAAAAAAATGATGGCTTGTGTGATCAAAATTCTACGCAGATAATGAGATGAAATTATTAATACGAGTCTCTCGAAGATGGAATGAAAATAAATAGTTTATGAACCCGCTATCTAGAAATGAAAACTTCAACAGAAAAATTTTTCTGTTGAAAATGTTTTAAGGATCTAGAATCCTTTTAAAATTATAGTTTAATAAGCAAGAACCCGCATAGTATATTCTGCGATCGTTACTAGTAACTACTAAAACGTCCCCGCGCACCGTACTTTGTGTAACACTGACCATTTTCTTCGATTTCAAAAAAACAGATAAATATTATGGTGTACATACACTAAATATTAATTCAAGCAGTTTATATTTACAAAGAAAGGGTGTCCGTTTTACTAACAGAGATAAAGCGAATATTTCATATCAAGCAAGCATATAACTTGAAATTATACACTTTGGACCTCAATAAACTATTTATTCGTAAAAATAACAGATCTAACTTATGATTATCTTGCTTTATTATAATACTAGCTACACCTATTAATGCCAGTGTACTTTTGTACCAACAATGAAATATATAACCTTCCACTAAAATATCGTGTCCGTACACCCCTCCACCTCTGTCATACTCCAAACTACTAGGCAATCTTCTTGATGTTGATATAATGTTGAGAAAATTGTATGGAATATGCTATACAAAGTACAACACAAATATGGCATTTTGCAATATTACATATTTGAAAACAGATTTACACACATCGAGTGCATGTACAATTAAAATAACTTAACATTTTTAAAACTTACATATTTCTTTTGTTTTTATTATCTTAAGACGTTTTAAATCACAATTATAATAATACGAATTGTATCTTGCTCTCCAATAATCGTAGCACACAAGTAATATATAAACAAAGCATACACTAAAACATTAACTACTGAATGAACACCTTATTAGGCAAATACTACAGATTGACTGAATAATAGTGAACAGCTTATAAAAATATAATTACTTCATCCATAAATAATTATGTACATGAATCAACATGATTCATCTAGTACAATTTTTGGTTGATGTTCGGTACACATGTTTCGAACGAAGAAAACAAAATGTACTAGAGCAAACACTATTTATCACAAAAACAAAAGCATAAAATTTATAAAACTTACATATTTCTTTTGTTTATATTGTCTTAAGACGTTTTAAATCACAATTATAATACGAATTGAATCTCGCTCTCCAATAATCGTAGCACACAAGTAATATATAAACGAAGCATACACTAAAACATTAATTACTGAATGAACACATTATTAGGCAAATACTACAGATTGACTGAACACTGAATAGCTTATAAAAATATAATTACTTTATCCATAAATAATTATGTACATGAATCAACTTGATATTCATCAAGTATGTACATACAATTTTTGGTTAATGTTCGGTGTTTCGAACGAACAAAACAAAATGTACTAGAGCAAACACTATTTATCACAAAAACAAAAGCATAACTATATTTAAATAATAATAATATTCACCACTTAAATATTAGATCATATATTAAAAAAATGCACTTTATTTAATTAATTATTAATTGAAAAACAACAAATCTTCTTTTAATGAACGGAACGCAATGATTACACTCTGTCACATTCGCCATTTTCGTTGTCTACACAGACACACAATCGACAAAAATTTTATAGGGTTTTCCAATTGCGGTTAATGAATTGCCCAGCGAACATTTAAGAAATATTTGTTAATGTGGTTTTCCAGTTGATACAATAAAAAAATACACGGATTATATTTTATATGTCATTCATATTTAAAATTCAAGGAAAAATAAATTTATAAAATAATTAATAAATAATTTTATTGTTTTAAGAAAAATGTCTGCTATGGGAAAACAGAAATGTCAAAAAACTGTAATTTTTCAATTAGGATTCGACTCTGATTTTTCTTTTTTGTGTCTCCGAAAACACAAGCAACTTTCACATAATGCCACTAGGTGTCACGAAATATTTGCTGTTAAAAATTGTATGACATTTTTATGTATGCATTTTGTATATATGTATGTATAAAGAAAAATATTTTCGTGTCATAAAAGTGACTACATAGTATTAGCACAGAATAATAAACAACCAGAACGGACATTACGTGGACCAAGAAATTTTTGCTCTTACCTTATGTTTTACATGTTAATTTTGAATTTTCAGCCACAAAGCCTCTTTCGGAAAATGATCTGTACTTCAACAATCGTGCTGCCTAAAATCGCAAAGTTTCTGTGACAGTATTTTGTACGAATAACAAAATGTCACGAAAAATTGCCATTTCATCAGAATGCTCATACTTATTTATGTCAGAAAATGTGACCTAAAAGAAACGATTTTATAGGACCAAATAATCCATAAACACTAATTAATTGAGGTATACTTACATTGAAATAGCCAACTTGATTTCCTGAGCGGTTAATTTTTCTTACACCGCGGAATCTATTTTTTTTAAGGTTACATTTTAAATTTTTTGAGAAGTCTGCACATTTTAATAATTAAACGCATTTACCTCCTCCAATTTGATTCCATCGTTTGATATTATTTTATTGGCAAACTATAACGGTTATTATTATTATTATTATTTTTTTAGTTAACTACCGTCACTTCAAAGTATGTTGGTAAGTAAAATTGTGTTTATAGTTCAAAATTGGATTTGTTTACAATAATTTCGAACGTCAAATTATCAGGTAGCTCAGTTTAAAAATTGTCCACTAGGTGGAATCCATGATTCTGCTATTATCTTATTGACGATTGGAGCATCACGGATTCCACCTAGTGGACATTTTTTAAACTGAGCTACCTGATAATTTGACGTTCGAAATTATATTTACTGCTAATAATTGTAAATAATTCCAATTTTAGACTATAAAAACAATTTTTAATTACGCATTGCTAAATTTTTTTTCGTCGCATTTATGATAAATGTCATTTTATCAGATGCATCATTTTAATTTTTTCCCTCGAGAGGCGCTTTCTTTACTTTTACAATCGTCAATAGTAGTATGGAAGTAAATTAGTCTGTTGATGATATTCAGCGGGATCCAGGAATACGAATGGTTTTATAGGAATAAATTTGAATAAATAAAATGGTACATTTTATTTATCATTATTTTTGTTATAATTATAATTAAAATATTTGTTTCTTTTAATTTTCTATTACATATATAAGTTTATAGTACATATACATAATATGCCATTCTTTGTCAACAGACGCCCCATTCTCCCCAAAAATTGGGTAAACTTAAAAAAAATTTTTTAGGCTTCAATTAAAGCCTGACATGTCTACTTTTATTTGCTACATGGCCTTTTTGGAAATTCAAGATGGCGGTTTAGATACGTCAGTTAGAATACATAGACATTTAAAAAAATGACTTTAATCGTCATAAAAAAATTCTTGATGACTTTTAAAAAATCTGAAATAATTCTTGTATATTCCCATGATGATGATGATGATTAAAGACATTTTTTTAATGTCCTTGTATCTAATTGTCGTATTTCGGCCGCCATCTTGAATTTTCAAAAAGGCCATGGAGCAGATAAAAGTAGACATATCAAGCTTTAATTGAACCCTAAACAGATTTTTTTAAATTTACCCAACTTTTGGGGGAGAGTGGGGTGTCCAGTTGACAGAGAATGACCCATGTATATGTACTATATATACAGGGTGATTTTTTTAACCTGAAACTTTCATATATCTAAAAATAAGCACTCTAAGGGAAAAACGTTCATAATCAAAATTTAGTTATTCCGCAGGGGAAATACGTTAGTGCTAAAATTAATCCCCTTCCCCCTCTTTGTAGGTGGGGTAGGGTAAATTTGAAATCTTAAATAGGGACCTCTATATATATAATATTCGGACATATATTTCCCACTCTTATCGAATCCGTGTCAAAAATAGGGATCCCTATTTCAAATTTACTTTTGCCCCACCTTCAAGGAGCTGGAAAGAAGAGTAATTTTAGCACTAACGTATTTCCCCTGCGGAATGATTACATTTTGATTAGGGGCGTTTTTTCGTGCTTGTTTTTCGAGATATTTGAAAGTTCAGATTAAAAAAATCACCCGGTTGTATATATATATATATATATTATATATATACAGCTTTATTGATTTATATAATTAATTTTATCTTTGTTTTTTTTTAAAATACAATTTTAACTTTAGCCTTAAAACTATGATTTAAATTTGTTTCCTTGTTTTTTTTTTTTTCTTAATGGAAATATGTAAAGAAATATTTCGTTTCATACACTTATATAAATAAATTATAATAAAAAAATTTTGAAAAACTCGTTTATACATTTTTTTTTCTTGGGTATTTAATAAATCAATCGTTTAATTTCTGCAAAACTTTTTAGTTTCAATCTCCGATTTAGAAGTAATTTCTATTATTTCTTGGCTTCGCAGAGAAATAGTCTTTGGTTGAGGTTTTTTTTTTTTAGAGATAATATTAAGTTATTAATAAACCATCTACAGTGTACATGGTCGTTTTGGTAACATTTAAAAATTTTTTCATGAAATTTTCAGTCAAAATTAGGTTGTTTAAAATATGGTACAAAGCCTCAGTTTGTAATTGCTTCTGCGTGTGTGTTTGGTTCTGTATATGTATGTGTGTGAATCATGTGAGTTTTTGACTAGTTTTATATTTTTAAAAAAATGGGCAATTTGGGCAGTGATAAAGGATTATGGTCTGAACTATATATGGGTGTGTTTGTTTGTGTATCTGCCTTACGAGTAATAATCTCAAGTAATTTGTGTATTTTGTCGATAGATTCATATTATCGATAATTTTTCAATTTTATGTTTTTTTATAAATCATAATAAATAATTTAATTTTTATCTCTTTGGTATTATTAATTATAATTTGTTTCACCTTTTCCTGAATTCTATAAATATAACTCGACTTCTACCACTATGTTTTAATGACATAAATATATATATACATATATATTTATGTATGTACCAACACTTAAGGTTTTGCTAAATATCGTACCCAAATTTCTTAGACAAAAAAGTTTTTGCTTGTATGTACATACTCATAACATAAAATCCCATAAATTGTTATTAGTTTAAGCGACGAATAAAATTATTTATTCGTTATTCTTTAGAATAAGGCTGAATATTTCGTAGCAAATTTAATTTTTTCAAAGATACCATGGCAAAGAACGAATAGTTCTATATCTAGCTAGAAATACCAAATTGATTTGAAAGCTTGGACAAAACCAAATTATAATTATAGAGGTTTGGAAGTATCATAAAAAGATAACACCTCCGGAACCGGAAAGCGTTATAAGCAAGTTAAAATGAATTGAAATTCTACGTATACAAAATGTTACGATTGCATCACGAATATGATTAGAAAATGGCAAAAATAAGCCAAATTCATCAACACGGCAGAATGTAGCTGATTATATGACCCTGGAACGGTTATACCTATCGCATAAACTAAAATTTAGATGTCGAAAGAACACATTTAAATCTAGTTTAAATAAATTTATCGACGCAATTTAGAATTTGTAACCGTGGATCTCAAGTACTATAATTTAAAATCGTTCGTTACACGAATTATTTAACTCCAATAGTGTGAACAAAAGAAGCACGGCTTCACTTCAACAGATCGGTCATCACAAAAATTTACTTATGATGATAGTATTTTGTATAGATCTCCAATAACATAATGTCGACCATTATAACTCGTACAATAACATGCAATGAGCAACTTAGAATCGAATACGTATATTAACTTGATGTTGCGATCACAGATTCTGAAGGGAAAAAATAACGTAAACGTTTACATCCTGTGAGTTATCCGTTAATTTGACTTAACAATTTTGTCCACGAGATTTAAGAGATTTAGTGATCATCTAACTTTGGCGATTTACATTATGGCCCGATTTTATGAACGCCGATAGAAGATTAATCGAATACTGCAAATTATTTAATAATTTAATTTAATAATATTCAAAATTTATGTACAAACCAGCCAAATAAATTAAAATAAGTATGAAAAGAAATCTTAATTTTCTGAAATTATTATTAATGGATTTAAAAAGACAATGAATGCAGACGAAAAAGATTATTTGTTTAATATTGTCGAAAAATATAAAACAATAGTGGTCGTGTTTCCTCGGGTTTTTATTTTTTTTCATTTTGGTCGTTTCCTCGGATTTGACATAATATTTAATGGAATGAAGTTAGGGTCATAAGTCATAAGTAATTGGCGTATAGTATCATGGTATTTTTTATCTCGTTTGCCCGAGGAAACACTAGGAGTTATGTACTGAAAAAAACAAACGAGAAAATAAGGAAATAAATTTTGAGTAGATAAAAACGTAAGAAACAAACAAAATTGTTGCCACTCATACAAAAAACTGCTATAAATATCGCAGTTAGAATCCTCGATTGAAGATCAATCCGTAGCCGTACTCTCGGATTTTGATTTATTTATCGTTGTTCATAAAATCGGGCCATCAATGTTGCGATCTAACTGTTTTGTTTTTGAATTTATGTATTTTGTTTTAAACAAAAATTGGCATCTAGAATTTGGGCACAATATTCCTGGAATACCCTGTGTGTCAATACAATTTCATCTAGGTTCAGTATAGTTTTTACAACTCGTTTTGCGTGTGGTTATTATGATGCTACCGCACTTTATCTTATGATTGGGTGTGTATACAAAAATTTTATTTCTTAAAAATAACAATATACATGCTACATATTTAATTTTATAGAACTATGTAAAATTAATCTTACAAATAAAAGTACGTACAAATAATTAGGTTTATTTTTTTAATCAATTTTACTTATATTTAATCGATTATGATGTAATTCATGTATTTATAAATAATTCTTTATGTATGTGGGTCATATGTGAGCAAATCATCATCCGCATAATACTCGTATATGTATACGAAAAAGTATAATTTTCCAAATCAATTTGTTTTTTAATTATGACCACAATTTTTTTTTTTTTATTGAATATTATAACATTAAAAATAATAAAACTAAATAAATAAAAAATATAAAAATAAAAAATATTAAATAAATAAAAACTATTATATATTTATATATACCTAAACGTTGTAAGCAACAATAATTTTTTTTTTTTTAGTTTTTTTTTTGTTTCCAGTTCAATGAAACTTCTTATAATATATACTTTAAGAAGTTTAACCAGCGCGCTCGATGCAGGTGTGTATGTAAAATTGTGGTTAAAATTTAGTGTTATGTTTTTTTTTTTAGTTTTTTATTCTCCACGGTTTTTGCTTGAAATAATAAAACTACAACTATACGTGATTTAGTTACCGATTTATTTACGTTTATATTGAAAAAAAAAAACACTATTGTCTTGTTTTTCGTATAAAATGCATAACAAATCTGTATATAGCTGAGAAAAGAAAGGGAAATGAATTTATCAAATTCAAATCATAATATAAATAAGTCGTGTGCGATTTTCATTTTTCTGAAAATTCTGAAAAATTATATCGATCCGGTTGGTTGTAACATTGCTATAAACAATAAAAATTAACACTTGTGGCTTTGAGCTATTTTGTTGATCGAATGTCATAATCTTAATTTTCCAAGATCTTACCATATAAATACATAACATAAAATTAAATATTATACACTACTTTTGATTTTTTGAAGATTTTTTTTTTTTTTCGTGATCTTTGTTCTTTTTGCACAATATTAATAAAAAATTAAAAATAAAAAACATTTAAACTAAACTAAAAATATATCAGATGATTCTGATTTGGTGCACGCGCTACCAGTCGGCGATGCCGCACTAGCTAATGAATTAGCTCTGGTCGCCGCTAATGGTGAACGAACGTCTTGATTTAATAAAGCTGCTTGATTTTGTTGCTGCAAACTCTCATTGCTATAATAATACGATGAATCTGTAAAAAAAAAATTGCGCAATAAAATTTTGTGACATCATAAATTGGTCTAAAGAATGATCAAACTAAAAAGTTTTAATGAATATAGTTTTAGTGTTTACCTGGAAAATAATCAATTTAGGCTTTGTAACTATATACTCGTACATATTCAGAAAGCTGAATAAATTACTAAATTTTTGATTATGATTAACTTCATCGATTTTAAAGACTACTAGCTCTATAGCCCTATAATTCTGTATTATGTATTTTCTTTCACTAAACTCATTATCTCATTTTAATAAACTTCGTTGACTAATTCCGTCTAGTCACTCAACATGATTTAAAACGCAATAAGCTAATCATGAACTTTTAAGTGTGATTCTAAACTAAATCATAACGCAAGCGCTCCTTAACCATTGGGCTAAAAAAGCTTTGGTACTAATAGATCGAATAGCTCAAACCCTTTTTAACCTATCATTAGAGTATGGCATTCGTCAGCTTAATAAGGCACAGCGCAGCTACATGCATTAAAAATCAGCCCAGATATTAGCACACGCTGACGATATTTGTATTCTGGATTGCAATATCATCTCCCTGAAACAGGCCCTCTTTGGCCTTCACATCAACGGAGCGAAGATTAAATACATGGGCACCGCGAGTAGCCAGACACGTGGAGACTCATTGCAGTAGATACATAATATAACAAGGTGAATGAGATCAAATGTTTAGAACCATTGATAACTGAGCAAAACTTCGTTTCTGCGGACATTTCATCGAGGACCACAGCATTTTACGCCAACGTACACCAACGATGCTCTGGAACCCCATTTAAACTACTAATATTTATGTATATTAATAGTTCTAAAATTAAAACCGGATGCATCAGGCATTTCCAAGTAACACCTAATAAGCCAGCCCAAAAATGTATTTAATCATTTAAAATTAAAGTAATTAATAAATAAAATATAATAATAATAATAGTAATATAATAATATATAATATGTAACATAATATAATACAATTCAAGCCATTCTACTCCATTTCACACTTTCCTCATGCATTCGCATTGAAAACCAAAATACAACAACAAATTAATTTTTTATTGTTGTTTTACTCTATTTTAATCAAAAGGCTAAAAAAAATTGTTGTGTTGTGTTTGTTTCGCTCATCATGGTATTGACGATTGTAAAACTAGAGAAAGCGCCTCTCGAGGAAAAAAGTTAAAATGGTTCACCTGATAAAATGACATTTGTCACCAATGTGACGAAAGAAAATTTAGCAATGGGGTAATTAAAATTTGTTTTTATAGCCTAAAATTGAAGTTATTTACAATTATTAGCAATTCGGTAAGTAAAAATTGTGTTTACAGTTCAAAATTGGAATTGTTTACAATAAATTCGAACGTCAAATTATCAGGTAGCTCAGTTTAAAAATTTTCCACTAGGTGGAATCCGTGATGCTCCAATCGTCAATAAAGATCACGCTAAATTACGTACATATGTACATATAGGGTCTGTTTGATAATTCGCACGGTGCGCTGTAGCAATGCCGTCTTGAATATACAGGCCTATGACTACAAACAGTGACGATACACTAAGTCTCCGCCGCTATGTGGCAGTGTAGTAAAGTCTTTACTTTACAGGGCGATATGTCGAAAGAAGGTGCTGCTAAGCATTTCAGCATTCCCAGAACTACGTTGCTATTCCGGCTAAGCAATAAATTTACAAAAGTGAGGCCGGGTCCTCCAACTGTTTTAACCTCAGAGGAAGAATACGTTATTGAGGACTGGATAATCACATCTCAAAGGAAATGATTCCCTAACAGAAAAGAGGGTGTGCTACATGCAGTTAAGAAGTTTTTAGATATGGAACAAAGAGATCATCCATTTGGATCTGACAATATACCCGGAGATGGATGGTTCCGATTATTTTTAAAACGACATCCTAATATTTGTTTACGAACACCAGACCCCGTTTCGTCGGCGAGTTCAACCGTAGATGCATTAGATATACGAGCGTGGTTTATGTCAATCGAACGATATTTAAAAGAAAATAATTTATTTGAAATTTTGAGTGACCACGTTAGAATATTTAACGGCGATGAAACTATTTCCTACTCTGCCCCAAAACAAAAACAGTATTGGCAGCGAAAGGAGCTAAAAACATTTATGAACTTGACCGTGGCCTGGCCAAAGCGAACTATGGTGCCGCCAATGGTATTTTATCCTTATAAACCGATCCACGATGATATCAGAAAATTACTACCAAATGGCTGGGGTTTGAGTATTAGTGATAATGATAACTGTTGGATGACAAAAGAGGTGTTCTACGAATATATGTCCAAAGTATTTCATCCTTATCTTGTGAGCCTTGGAACCACATTTCCCGTAATTCTTTTTGTCGACGGTCACACAACACACCAAATTTTACAGCTAAGCAAGTTATGCGTTCAATTGGGAATAATCTTGATAGCATTATATCCAAACGCAACTCGTATTATGCAGCCAGCTAACGTTAGTGCTTTTAAACCGCTTAAAACCGGGTGGAACAAAAAAGTCGGTGAGTGGCGGCGACAAAACCCCGGAGAATTTCTCCCCAAATCAAAATTCGCTCCTATTCTGAATACAGTGATTCAATCTTGTATTGGACCTGAAACATTAAGAAACGGCTTTCGCGCATCTGGTCTCTTTCCATGGGACCAAAACGCAATTGACTTTTCTAAGTGTTTAGGAAAATCGTCTGACCAGCATCGACTAGCTACAGATGCTTTAAAAGTTCCCGATAAACAACTTTCATACGAACGATGTATTCAACTAGTAGGAGATCACAAGACTACTCAATTTAAGAACGCTTTCAATGGTGTATGTAGCACTGCGTTGTGGTTCGACGATTTAATGTTACTATACAAAATGTTTCTGATTGAAACAACACAATTTAACAACACGATTGTTGATGTCTCGCTGGTAAATCCCAGTGATGGATTTTTATATGTAAATGAGGAGATTGAAGTGGAAGAAATTGCAGAAAGTATGCTGAATACCGATTTGAAAACACCATCGAAGGTTCCGCAAGTGATAGACGATTATTTGGATTGGCCTGTTACACCTGAAAGGCAAGGTACTAAGCCCATCAAACCCATCAATCAAATCATCGTTATAACTGACCCATTGTGGATTAAAACTGAAGAAAATAAAAAAAAAATTAAAGGAACAGCAAATCAAAGATAAACAGGAAAGGAAAAACAAACGGTTGGAAAACTTAAAAAAAAAAAAATTCTCAATAAAAATGAACGAGCCAAATCAAAAATAAGTAAGGCAAAATCAACTCCAAAAATACGGCAACAAGAGCCTTCTGATTTGGATACATTGCCTTCCAGGTTAGCCTCTACATCCACAAACATATCAAGTAAGTTTTAAGAAGCTAATAACTATGTATAATTTTGTTTAAGCTAACTCCTTTTGTTTTGTAGTATTGATGCCAATTGAGAATGTTCTTTCAACTGAACTAGATAAATCACGTTTTGATTCGTCCAATAATTTAGCTAGAAGCGCTGGAATCTTAGAACGTGCACCGAGTCCCCAACCTCGTCTAATATTATATACCTTTTGATCCTATAATCTTTAATAATGGCTTAAATTATTTTATTTGCAGTTCTTCAAATAACCAATTTTTGTGATAAAACAAAAAATGAACCTGGGAAAACCAAGTCAAACCGAACCAACAAAACCCCTTCTTAACGATGAAAATTTAGAAGACATTGGTGCTACAAATGCACTTTTTCAATCAAACCAAAACTAGGAGTTAGATGCAATCAATGCACTAGAGAATTTCACATTGCGTGCATAAAAATAATGGATATGGAATATTCGTATGCAACAATTGTAAGGGAGTACAATGTCCTAAATGAAACTGCAAATAATTCAACGGTAAGACTGCATTTTCAAGTTTGAATTGATTTTATTTTTTATAATTATATTTATTTACTTTATTACTTTATTTGTGATTCTGAAACTTTTGTGAATTTGTGATAATGAATTAACTAGCTAGCCAGCTCTAGCTATTTGTTTAACTGAAATAAAATGTTCCTAATTAAACTAATTTACATAAAACCAACTGTTGGCAACATGTTGAGTAAAATCACGGCCAACGCTATGAAATTTAAGAACTTTATTAGTAATTCCAATCAAATTAGCAATGATTTCACTAAACATGATGCCAACAGTTTGCGGATCTGAAAGCGCCCAATGACTTCACTACTACACTGATTAAGTGATTACCAAACCAGTGCAAAATTTATGTCAATAATTAAACTACAATAGAATGTCAATAGTTATATCCGGGTGTCAATAATTGTACTTTTTGTTCATCGTTTAGAAAATCAGTTATATTTTGAAATTTAATAACTAAATAGTTATTTTCAGACTGCAAAACTGAATAAAACAGACTAAAATATATAGAAAGGCTATTATTTCTACGAAGTTAAACAATTTAAGGTAATTCCAACAGTTTGAATTCAAAATTTTCTTACGAGTGTCAATAACTGGTAGATTACGCTATTCATTTGAATTTTATATACAATTACACAAACACTAAAGCCAAAATCATGCAATTAATTTAGAAACCAAGAAATTTGATTTCTTCATTATACATAACTACATAAGTATAAAACATTGCCTGATAAATGTATCCCGATGGATTACATTTTCCAAATTCAAATTTAATTAAATCACTGTCACTTATTTATTATGCACCAAAATACAAAAAATGGATAATAAAACTAAAAATTAATTTTACAACACTACACTAAACTAAAAAATTAATTAATAAATTTAAATTAATCAAAAAAAAAAAACTTTTATTTACGGAGCAGAAAAAAACCCGTCTGTCTCCTTGAACGTTCATCGTCCACCGGCTCATCGAAACAACAACAATGAAATTCAATTTTTTTTTTTTTTTTGATAAATATGAGGTACTTTGAGCTGATACAATTTTGTCTTCGGACTAATAAATTCAATACCGAGAAGATTGGCCCCAATTATTGAAAATGATGGGCCAACATTTTACAACTGTATACTTTTATTTGTATACAAATGTCATTTTGACGTATTGCAACATTTTTATTTTACCGAACAAATGGCTCAATGGTTAAAGCTGTGGCGTTTGGATCGGGAGGTACCGGGTTCGAATCTCGATAGGGGCGGGGGATGCAAAAGGGATTTTTCATCATCTGATTACGATCGGTGATGACGATGAACACAACTTTGACTCCCTGTTTGAGAGTGCACAATCCATGGGCCTACGGGTACCTTTCATGTCAGCACTATGGGTTTATACACGGGTCTATAGCCGTACGTCCTCGATTTGGCAACTACTGCGTAAAGTAAGACGATAAAAGTTAGCTGCGAAAGAGTTGAGAGTGAATAAAAAACATTTTTATTTTCGTAAGCTTTGTATCAAATATTTACCAATATTAAGGTCGCAGGAATTAAGGAATCTCGTAAGCAACTGGAATTAAAATAAAACTTGCAAAATTTATAAGGAGTTCCGACTTGGCCGGTAAACTAGGCCAAGTGGAATTTAAATCAAAAATATTCTTAAAAAAAGTGAAATGAATTTAAATTCCATAAATTGTTCCGAGTTTCGTTCTAATTATTTTTTCGCAAATATGTACATAAAAGATTCCGTGATCTTAGGTCGAACGAATTAAACTCGTAAAAAATGAAATTAACTTCGCAAAATTTTATATGAAACTCCCGACTTTAATTCTCTGAATAAATGGAATTAAACAAGGAAACATAATAATGTTCTGGTGACTTATAGTCACGTTATCACGCTGTGGAATTTTCGACTGTGGAATAAATCATGGAATCACAGAATTCGAATTTCCGAGTTTAATTCCATTTTTTATGATAATAACTCCTGCAACCTTATTTTCTTGTCTCTGTCTGTACCGGGACAACGAAATAAGATAGCAGGAATTAATATCGGAAAAAATGGAATCAGGCTTGGGAAAAATTGGAATTAAACTCGGAACAATTTGCTAGTTTAATTTCAAAAAAAGTCTATTGAGGGTTTAAAATATTTTATACCTCCTGTATATTTCCAATATTATTGAACCATAAAAAAATTAAAGCCACCCCCAGATAGATCAACCTGGATCGTTTAAATAGGCCTAAAATACATGTTAAAAAAATTCAAACGGTATACTTCATTTTGAACTGTCTATGTTTTATACAATTTTAAATTATCTTGGGACGGCTCTGGCCGTGAGTTGCCAAACAAAATTGTAGATACCATTCTTAGGGCCAAAAAACTACCTTTTAACAAATTTTGAACTGGTATAAAACATTCACCAGTTCTTTTGACGAAAGGTTAAAAAATTCAAGTCATTAATGTCAAATCATTAATGTCTTCTTTTAGTATTTCAAAAGACGCCACTAATTTCATGGGCAAAGCTACATTAATTGATTTAGCGTTTGCTAATTACCCCGCCAATTTTGGTACGTTCACAAAATCTCTGTCACCAGAATTGTTACTACTCACGATATGATATGGGAGTGGCCACTTCCGGTTGACCAATTTGTAGTAAAATTCACTTGGACCTCCCAATTTACCAAAAAAGCTTAAATCTGAAGTTTCAGTTCGATTGGCAAAGTCCGCTGGGCTGTAGAGAGGACACAGACTGACATCATTTCGAAAACCTCTTTTTCGGACTCAGGAGACCTCAAAACAGATAAATCTTTAATAATCTCAAGGTCGAAAATTTTCATGATTACTATACTTTGTAATATACCTTTATCAAAAATATAATAATTCTCGCCCAGTGAGACATTTATCTGATTTGTCCAAAATTTTAATTAAATGAATCAAACAAGAGTACGTTGATCTATAAAAAAATAGAAAATGCAATTCGACTCCATTTTAATAGCGTGAATCGTATCAACCCTTACGGTGCACTTTAGAGGTAAGAACCGTTTACGTGTTCAAACTTCAAACTTTTAAATGTTTGGAGATGTGGAACCAATTTTGTACTCTCTCTCTCCAGCCCTTTATAATACAATGGAGTTAGTTAGTCCCACTTTACAGCCAACATAGATACGTAGATTTTTTTTTTGTTTGCTAAAACTGAGTTATGTTTAATGAAATCGATAAATGGTACCTTTCCTGATTTTTCACTATTAAAATGTTTCCATTGTATTAAACAGTTTCTCTGGAAAATGAGAAAATCATGTGAGTATTGAGATACAGCATAAAATAATGGAGATACGTCAATGTAGAAAAATCAAATCCATTCAAAATATACGAAGAAAACTTTAGAGATACAATAAAAGGAGTCCGGATTTTCAAAACTCAATTTTGGGTATTGATGGGGCAATTTTAAAATTTTATGCTTGGAAACAATTTAACGCATGTGCGAAAACTTAATTAAGCTTGAAGCTACTATGGCAGTGTTATGTGCGTTTCGATTCTTGATTTGAGCCAAGGTTAACTGCCCATATAAATTAAATTTACTGTTGAGGCGAAGGGTTTAAAAATTAGCCATAACTGTGTTTCTAGTGTCAAGATCACCAACAACACTTTCAACCAAAACATGGACCAAAACAGCATCATTTGGTTCTGAAAAAACTGTGATGGTAAGTTTTCACTTGGTTTATTTTCGACACCTACAAAAATTTTAATTTATTATAACTATCCAATTTATAAACATTACATTCTTGCTATAATGTTATAATATTTTATAATGACGTTGTCTCTTAAAAGTTTTATTATTATTCGGCTAATTTTGGACGAAATTCGAGTCGGAACAGGTTATAGAATACAATCCCTTCAACAAGTAATCAAGAAACTGAGGTTAAGAAACATAAATTTTCTGCTAGTGACAGATGGCTTATAGGATTTTTAATAAGGCATTAAAAAGAGTTATCCAGAAACACTATCAAAATTAATACAAGATGGTGGCTACGTTCCTGACCAAATATTTAACGCCGATGAAACCGGTCTTTTCTGGAAAAAGATGCCGGCCAGAACATTTATTGCTAAATCGCAAAAAACCGCAAGTGGTTTTAAAGCAGCTAAAGATCGGGTGACGTTTTTAATGTGTAGCAACGCTTCTGGCGATCGAATTTTAAAACCACTAGTAATTAACGCGATGAAGGGTAAAAATATGCAACAGTTGTCAGTCCATTGGATGGCAAATAAAAAGGCTTGGATGACCGCCGATTTATTTACCAAGTAGTTTAATGAGTGCTTCGTTCCCGAAGTGCGTAAATATTTGGAGCAAAAAGGGCTTGAATTCAAAGTCCTTTTACTGGTCGACAATGCGCTTGGTAACCCTGCTGTGGAATATCCAAATGTTAAACTCGAATTTTTGCCACCGAATACAACTAGGTATTATTACAGCTTTTAAGATTTATTATATAAAACTGCCATTTCAACATATTTTGGATTAAGTTGAAGACAAAAACCTTTCGATCGTTGATGCATGGAAAAAATATACGATTATGGATTGGGTTAAAAACGCTTCTGAGTGATGGCTAAACTCAGTTGCGAGAATCAACATTAAATGCTTGCTGGAAAGCCATTTGACCTTTTTGGCAAAAAAATATGGGCTGTTCAGATATTTTAACATTGGCACAAGCAATTGGTGGCGGGCTTGAAGATATGCAAACTGAAGACATCGAAGAGTTGTTGATTGAGTAATTGAAATTTTATCAGTTAGTACTGTAGCAATAACCCAAAACAACATAACTCGAGTTGTGTAGTTTTTCAAGTTTATTAAAATTCTAATTCGTTGTATTTAAACAAATATTTTAATATAGTCGATATAATTTTACCGTATTTTTTAGTGTACAAATCGTAAAAGTCAAAAACTACACGTAAGTAAATTGTGTTGTTTTTTCTAATCCAATGTCAGCAAAATTATTATTTAAGTCTACTTATTTAATTATGTCGCGTTTTGATTAAAAAATTAGTTTGTAAAGCAAAAACTTAAGTTTTGTTATAGTGTTTTTTCTAATTTGATTACTTTTAATATTGTATTTAATTCGAATTAAGTTGTTTTTGCCAGAGTAAAATTTATGTCAGTTCTGAAATATCGGCTTTTAGTGTGATTTTGTTGATTGTAATTTAAACGGTTTTTTATAAAACAAATTATTTTGAGTTGCATTTTAAATTGTAGAATTAACATGAATAACGATATGAGTAGATCCGCACGGATGGTGGCATTAGCTTCTAAAGAAGCTAAGAAAATACAGTATGAAAATGCACATAAGTATAAATAACCAAGAGCCCACCGTTGCTGAATATTTAGATACTGTTATTCAAAATGAACAGTTTGGTTTGCATGTTCGGTCGTCGGATTTTCCGCTACCTGAAATTGCTCAGAATCTTGAATCAAATTTAAATGACGGCGAACTTAGAAGTTATTTGCGAAGATGACCCATTCGAAAATAATGATGATTCTGATGCTGACCCAAATTACATACCATTACCTAATCAATCGGACGATGATGAAGAAATGGAATTTCTTGCCGAACAAATTGAACGCAATTTAGAAGGAAGTAGTAATCAAGAAAATGTTACTGCTGAGGTTACTCATGCCAACGAAACCAATCAAAAGGCATCTTCAAGCAAGATGTACATATTTAAAAAAAATTAAATTGAAGCACAATTCCGGTCAGTCAATTTACGAGAATGCAAACCATTAGACAAATGTCGAAAGGATTGCCAAACAAAGTTATCGTACGATCAACAAAAAACTATTTTCGATCAATATTGGAATTTAAAATCCTACAATTTACGAAGCGCTTTCTTGTCGGGTTTGATTGAAATCCAGAATAAAAAATTTGAAACATTACAAAAAAAATCAATGAAAGTACTCTCTACTACTCGTGTTATTACTTTATTAAAGTTAGCACTGATAAGATTTCAGTGTGCAAGAATTGTTTCAAAAAAACTTTTGGAGAAACTGACGGTATTATACGAACTGTCGCAAACAAAAAATTTTATTCTCCGGAATCATCTATCCCATCCGACAGACGTGGTGCGAGAATCCCTTTAAATTTAACATCCAATGAAAAAATTAATGAAATAAAAGCTCATGTGAGCTCATTTCCATCCTTTGAGAGTCACTATACAAGAAGAGATACTTCTAAAAGGTAACATATTTCTCCATAAATTGTTTACTGTTATAACATAAAAGTTTCTAATTACATTATATTTTTTTTAGATATTTCCATAGTGATTTAACCATCACAAAAATGTTTCAGCTGTATATTGAAAAAGTCGAAAGACCAGTGTCACTTACGAAATTTTCGGAAGTATTTCATACAATGGGAATCAAATTTAAATCCCCCAAAACCGGCACGTGCCATAAATGTGATACGTTTGCAGCAAAGATAACTGTAGCAGAAAACGAAGATCAAAAGCAAATGATTTTTGAAGAACAACGCAAACACCATGCGTTAGCAAATGAGGCCTACAAATCAAAGAGTGACTCGACTGAAACTGAAATATTTGCTTTTGATTTGCAGCAATGCCTACCTACCCCTAATGTGATGACATCAGTATCATTTTATAAACGGCTATTATGGACGTATAATTTAACAGTCCATGACTGTTATTAAAGTGCATCAAACTGTTATATGTGGAGTGAGGTAACAGGCCAACGGGGTGGCAATGAAATTACATCATGCCTGCTCGCTCACTTAAATGCTCTGCCAAATACTGCAAACCATATCATATTTTATAGTGACTGTTGCACTGGCCAAAACAGAAATTCCTTCGTAGGAACAATGTTTTACAAATACATGCAAGGTAATTCACAAAGTCATCTCCAATTCATAGACCATAAATATCTAGTACCGGGCCACACCCATATGGAGTGCGATAGCGACCATGCCGCAATCGAGCGCAAAAAGAAACGGACTACCGTAAAAATCCATGAGCCAAGAGATTGGTTCCAATTTGTACGTTCCGTCACAACTCGGTTCCTCGTACATGAAATGGCGCAAGATCACATTTATGATTTCGCTGCATCAGCTAAGTCCAAGTTCATGTGGCGTAAGGTAAATACAAATGGAGAAAAATTTGTATGGAGCGATATAAAATGGATTCGCTACACAAAAGATCACGGGCAAATTTAATATAAAACTACATACAATGAAGACGAACCATTTAAGATTCTCAATATAAATCGCCGCGGATTTAACAATCTTACCCGATACGACCTCGTGCAATGCTACAAAAGCCAGTGTAAGATATCGGATGCTAAAAAACGGGATTTATTAGATCTTTTGCCACTTTTAGATCCTTCGGTTTATGATTACTATTTGAATTTAAACACGGAACCACAGCTAAACACGCATCCAGATTTAACAGAAGAAGATGATTGTTAAATTGTTTTATTTTGATTATGTTGGTATACCTAAGTATTAACAATTTTGAATTGAATTAATTGATTTTGATTTTATTTACGATTTTTTAATAAACTCTAATAAAACGCATTAAATATAATAATTTTTTATTTTTAACTCGAAAAATCCAAATAACTCGAGTTAAGTAAAAATTGTATAGGGAACATGTTTTGTTAAAACGACATAAGTATAGTTATGAGGGATTCATTCAAAATATGAATTATCCAAAACAGCATAATTAGGAAAAATTATGAAAATGCCATATTTTGGGAATATTTTTGGGAAAATTTAAACGCAAACTTTTTTAAGTACCAGTTCAACAAATGACAGCTAGAGTATTTCGTAAAGGATCTAAATCTAGCTAAAAACAATTTGGGCCCATCACGCAGTAAAAATGCACGCTTATTATCCAGTAGCGACGATTAGGTATAGATATTTTAGTTTAAGTTTAAATAATTTTTTTTTTTAGGATTTGAATTGAATTCCTGATTTAGCAATATTTTTTGTGTTACTAGTTTTAGTTATTAGTTCTTTTATTATTTAATTTTAAATAAATGTACGCACATACAGAACTGAAAAAATTGAGTTTTTTTTCGATTATTTACCTATGTACGTACTTTTTTGATTACACTATTTTCCGTGGAACGTATCTACCGTGTAAAAAGAGAGTTGGGTATTTTATTTTATTTTTTTGACACATTTTTAGATCATTTCACTCTCAACTCTTTCGCAGTTCGCTTATAACGCTCTACCTTACGCAGGATTTAGCCAAATTGAGGACGTACTGCTATAGACCCATTTTTGCGTAAACCACCTGCACATTGCATTGCTTCATGTCAGCCTATTATTATTATTATTGGAGGGCCATGGGTGCCAGCCTATAGTACTGACATGAAAGGTGGGTCGGCCCATGGATTTCGTACTCTCAACAGGGGGTCATAGATGTGTTCATCGTCATCCCCTATAGGGATTCGAACCCGGTACCTCCCGATCCAACCGCCGCAGCTTTAACCACTGCGCCGTTTGCTCGGTCTTTTTTTAATCCATATAACCGAAAAAAATTCATGCAATTTTTCGTTTTATCAACAGGTAAGAAAAATCGTGAAATTGTAGATACAATAAAAGTATATACAAATAATAGGAATAGGAAGTATAAATATCAGACTAATTTCGTCTCGGCACAAGCAATTCATAGAGCCCTACGTAGGTACGTAGTTCGGTACCTAGTTTGGTACCTAGTTCGAATCACAACAGAGGGGTCGATCTATCTTTCATGTTGAAACTACGAGTATTTATAGAGGTTGCCATATTTGGCTTTGCAAAATTTGGTTTGTGCCAGACAAATTTGCCAGTAACTGATTTTGATCCATTTTGATTTTTTCTAGCTTAGCACCAATCTAATTGAAGTGATATTTGCCGAAAAACTGTTATAAAAACATGAATAAAACGGAAAAATAGTAGTTAAATCCCGATAAAGTGTCAAAGATATTATAGTTTATACATATTTTTGAAGAATTTTGAAAAATGTTGTATTAAATTTACAGTAAGTAGTGTAACTTTATACAATACTTACTGTTTACTTACTAAGTAGACCATTTGCCGCTGCAGCTGCTGTATACCCATAAGAACTATATGCACTTCCATATTGTGAATAGGCGGGACTGTATGGATAATCAGATGTGGGCACAACCGATCCACCACCTTAAAATAAATAAGAAGTTGAAAATAAAATTACTTATACATGTATATAACAATAATTAATTAATTTTTTTATGAGTGTGCCTAAAAATTACTAGATCCTGATTTTGAATCAAAAATGTTACGTTTTCCTAAAATTTACCTGCTGTATAATGATTAAAACTAGGAAGCATAGATGAATATCCTGTGCCACTTGGTTGTAATACAATTAATGACGACTGATCATGTGATTCGGTGTTATGATTATTATTATATTTTTGAGTATTATTATTGTTATTATTATTATTATTATTATTATTATGACTGTTCGATGTGTTATTAGTATTATTACTGTTTGTACGTGTCCGGCCAATTACGATATTACCATGTCCATTAGAATGAGTTCCACCCCCATTCTGATTACTATCGGATATAAGTGTTACCGGTAGATCAGGTGATTCAGAATCACCAACTGGACTAACAACAGTACTTATATTTGCAATATATGTACCGCTTTCTATAAAATAATTATGGTTTTAGATTAGAGAAATTAATTTTGTCTATAAATTTTGTTTTCCCAATCACCGTGCCATAAATAAACTATACATTGTGGAACAAATATATAAAAGTCTCCTTCACCAAATTTATCTAACTAAGCTTATATAATTTATAATTCTATAAGTGTGTGCTCAGAAAATTTTTGTAGTGTTCAGATATCTATATTGTATATAAATCACCTGTGTGGTATGGAGAAATTGTTTGATCTAATAAATGACCCGGTCCCATTTTCATTTCTTGCATACTAATGGGGGCCAACGGCGTTAATGAACTTGCTCCTAAATTTATTGATTCTAAATAATCATAAAAACAAAAATTAAATGAAAAAAATAAAAAAAAAAGTATTTTCTTGTTGGAAAAGTTATGTAGTAAAATATTATACTAACCGATTGTCGATGCAATTGGAGGTGTGTATAATGAACTTTGAGCGGGTGATATCGTTGTAATGCTTTCGTATAAAATAGAATCAGTTCCACTAGATACCGGGAAACCATTATTTGTATCATAATAATCACTCGGAATACCAGTTATATTTCCACCGCCAACCCCACTTTGTTGACCATTTGCTGTGTTTAGTTCGGACAGTAGTTTATGTTCATCCTTGATACACCATTTTCCCGACCATAGCTGCATTATTTTTTACGAATATTATCATTCAAAAAATCCTATTTACTTAATCTGTATTTATTTTTTTTTTTACTTACATTTGAGTACAATTGATCACCATTGTAATGTATCCGCTGCCGTTTAATCTCATCATCAGAATGAATATTTATATCACGATTTTCATCTGCGAAGAAAATAAAAAAACATGGAAAATGTTTAACAAACATTATAAAACGTAACTAATCTTGTTAGTTTAAATCAATTAATTTGTATTGTATTAATATTTGTGACTGATAAATAAATCAAAATCTAATCAAATACGAATCAATCAACCATAGTAATACTCAAACAACAAAGTTACGCTTTCATTTTAACGGGGGAAAAAAAATTAGTTTGTTTATTTTATTGACAACATAATATTATATAGAAAATGTGTGTATAAATACGCGCATTCAGTTTTTCCCGATAAAACCATATTGGATTAAGGCAAAATGTTGCTTTTGTACATATATTATAATTTTCGGTTTTTCTAATAAATTAATTTTATATTTAAATAATTTGTTGAAGAGATAGCAAACATAATGTGTGTTTAAGTACGTAACATTTTGTAAAACCATAAATGAATATGAAATACCACCCCTCCCCTTAAAATTTTTCTCCTCCCACTTTCATTTTATTTTATGTTAGCTGAAGTGATCTGTCTTAGTGTTTTATAATATAAAAACATTGATTCGATCAGCCAACCTGGCGTAAAAGTAAGTCAAAGACTACAACTAACAATCTTTTGATAATCCTTTTAATCATAATAATCACAACTTAACTACAATATAATTTAAATTAAATCTGTCAGATCTAGCAAGGTTTCATACTAAGTTTGTATGGAAGGCTTGAAAATTGTATAAAAAGAAATTTGTTGTTAATGGGAAGGTCACTAGATATCAGACCATCAACCACGACTTACACTTTACGGTTTGCTAACAAATTCTTAATTGATTTTTTCGTCGAAGCCCTTGTTGTCGATCCATAACCATGAAATTTACAGCAGGGATGCAATCTTGACTGGAATTTAAATTTAATATTTTCATTCAATATCATAGAAGCATCAAGGATCGTAAAAAACATTTTGGATCAATGATGAAGAGAAAGTTTTAAATCAATTTGGATTTAATATTACTAGGTTATATCAGTTTGTGTGATTACGAGATGGTGGAAAATGAGCTTTGTTGGTTGCTGTTGGATCCGCATCAGGTCGATATCGAACAGGTGATCTCACTCTGTCGATTTAAATCACAAGCAATTTAAGTCATAAGTTGAGAGAAATGAAAGCTAAGATAAGCCAGGCAAAGAAGCTTTGATAAAATAGATCGAGAGTATTTTACGCATTGTAAACAGCTGAGTCACAATTAATTCATTTCAATTTTTCCTCAATATTTCACTACAGGCTCTGATCGACACTTAGATGAAGAGAATATAGGTTCATGCTTCATTCTCAAAACGCATACAAATAATAATCTCTCCCAATTTCCATTCTTGCTATAAGATGCGTGTGAATTTAATGAAGATATTATTATGTACTATGCCCATGGAATATAATTTTGTGTTTAAAGTTAACTGCTCTAAAGACAACAATATCACTAAAAGGAAGTTCCTACAAAGAATAACATAAACAATTTAAATAAATAAAAAATTGAATAAAAGCAAAAATGATATCATTTCCGGCCTTATGATTACTAAAACTTCCGGTCAAACAAATTTGATATATATATATATATATATATATATATATATATATATATATACATATATATATAAATATAATATAAATATTTCTGGATAGAAGAAGGGTATAATAAGAAATCCATTATTGTAGCATTTTCCACTCCTCTTTTTTTGTATAATGCGGATGTAAAAAAAAAAAAATATTTTATTTTATTTTTTTTTTTGAATTTTCTATCTGTATTTAAAGAAAATTATGTTTAACACCAACCAGCAAAGATGTTATAATTTCAAACGAAAATATACATTTTCACAAACACAGAAAGAGGGAGGTTACCAAATACCATGTACAAAAATACAACAAAAATTGGGGGCTTCTTAAGTAATATGAAGATTTTCTACGCAGACTACCGAGAATGACGATAGGTTAGTTGATTAACTTATAAGAATTGTGTACTTGATATGGGGTTGCATAAAAAAATTCATATCAAATTAGGGAAAACCGAATTTTCTTATTTTTATATTTGATAGTAGAATATTTGGAGTTATATACATACCATGATCGTCGATTCGTTTTCGTTTAATGCTATTTCCATTTGGGTCGGTTGTATGTTGTATTCCTAATATACCATTTATACTATAACCGCCAGATCTTTGTTCACCGCCAACAACATTACCGTGTAGCTGATTTTGATGTTGTTGTGTTTGATGCTGGTGCTGCTGTGAGTGCGCTGTAACAGCAGGCGTATGAGTTATAACAGATACATTTCCTGTACTCCCGACTACATTATTACTATTGCTATTATTATTATTGTTATTATTATTTCCACTTCCATTATTATTATTGCTACCATTTCCACCACCATTTTGATTTTGATGACCACTACCTGAATTTTGATTTTGTTGTTGATGATGTACATGCTTTGCTTTTTCTGCTGCTTTATTTCTAACAATTCTGGAAATATACACAAAATAAAAATTATTGCAAATATGAGTTACGATATTTTCCTCCCTAAATTTTCTTGTATATATATATATACATATAACCCTTTTTAAATAGCGGAACGCCACAAAAATACCGAATAATTATACACGGACGTATACTACTCTGAGATCATATACCGCCGATAACAGCACGCACCATACATAATATTGTCTGCATATTCAACACAATTTTTGGTGCGTTTATGGCATTGAGGTAAATATGTATACATATAGAGACAGACACTCAATGTGAACCCACTCTAATTTACTTTTTTTAATTTTTTTTTTTATTTTTATAATTATATTACATATATAAGTGAAAATGTCACGGTTGGTGATTTTAAGTTTTGTATACAAAAATATAAAATAACAGCCGAACGATGAATCAAAGTTATTACAAAATCTGATATTTTTAGGATAATCATATACAATATATATACGTAAAAATATGTATACATGTATGTATATACAATACAACATATATTACATATAAACATATATTAAAACTAATAGAGACTTATTATCAAAAAATTCCTCTACATACATACTTATATAGGGAGTAATGCTCCAGTGACGATAAGAATATCTCTGTAAATGATTGAGGCATATTTTGCATTTTATATATAAACACAACCAAGAAGGTCAAAGTTTATAGATCCCGACGTTTTTTTTTTTTTTTGGGTTATCGTAAACATTGTACCTATAAAGCAAAACGCACAACAAATAATTGGAATTTTGATAATCCAGAATCTAGAGTCATAATGTTTAATTTCGCGGTAGCTAACCCTTTGAGGCTTTGACACACAGCTAAGTCCCAATAATTTGATTCGGAAAACAGTGATTTTTAAATGGTGTCTGTCTGTCTTTTACGTTTCATCTACCCAAACGAATAAATGAATGAAAACAATTGAGTAATGGCATTTACGTTAGTAAAATTCTGTTTGAGTTTCCGCAGTATTGAACAAAAAGTGAGTATTGTAAAAAATTGGGTGAATTGGTTGAAAATTATTATGCAATTCCTTACGCAACGATTTTCTGCGCTGGATAATTGTCTCTTTGATTGCACACTTTTTAAAATGCTATATATTATAGAACAAAAACTAAATACGCAAAACTACTCGTTTTTTTAAAGAAAGACGTTTAGCTAGAACAAATGGGCTTCAATAATTTTCCAGAACTGAACTAGGGCAGAGTAGGCTCTGACTTTCCAGTTAAGATGATGAATTTTATTTTAATTTCTGTATAAATTCTAAATTATTAATTCATAAATTGTAAATCAATTATAGATACATATTTGTAACTTTTGTTCTAATTCTAAAAAGTTATTCGAACAAGTTATGCAACATGAGTCAACAGGTGTTGTGTTCTTGGCTGAATAAATGAGCTACCTCTTTTGGTTTATTCTATTAATAATGAGTCCTAGCTCAAAATAGAGTGTCAAAGGATTATGTAAATGTACTATTTGTATAAACGTACTGGAGATCAATTCTCGTTCCATGGAAAGTATTATGAAAAGTATTGTCAGTGAGAAATACACCTTTTCGATTCATGTTCTTTGAGAAGGCAAAAATGACGTCAAAATCTTTTCATATGAACAAAACTTTCTCACCGACCATTCCATAAGAACATCATATATTCCTATACTATATACGGCGTTTGGTGGTTTGGTGTCTATTGGAGGGAAGGGGGGGGGGGCAAAGTTGGTACTAATCTACCAGCTCCGTAACCTTCCAGAAGGCGCAAGTGTACGTGCTGCCTCCTCGTTAGGCAGAATGTGGCCTTTTGTGACAAGCTAAAGTACGGCACTAAAGGAGAAAACCTTGACAAAAAATCCTAATCTAAGGTGGAACAGCATATGCCGAAGGATGAATGGCTGATAGGTTAATCAGTCCATATATCGTCGTGGTGACAGCAAATTGTTGTATGTCATTTTATTTAAACTTTACAGTATGAACAAAAAACTAAATATATGCAAAAATATTATTAAAATTTCTAACATTTTAATTAAAACCATTATTATAAATAGACTCAATTTATACCAAATAAATCAACAAGTGCCGTACGATGCAGTAAGTGATATTTTGGTTACAACGATACAATAAAAAGGAAATTGAATATTTGGTGACATAAGACTTTTTGCAGCCACCACGACGATATGCGGACTCTGGATACCAGGCACCCTCCAGTTTTATTTAGCCTTCCTGTAGTAAAGCTGGGTAACCGACAGGCGACTTTTTATTCCCAGCAACTTGCAAAAGTAAAATCAAAACGGTAGGCGAGGCACGGAAATAGCAGAAAGAAGCAGAAGTAGATGTTATTACATCTAGGAGGGAGAGCAATGAGCCCAGATAGTATGTATCATACCGGTCGGCAGTATTATCAGGTTCATTAAGAGCCTGAATATTGGCTGGACGGATAATTAAGTAGGGCTTGACGCACAAAAGATCTTTTAGGTCGCAGTGCGAGGTGGCTTGAACACCCACATGGCCCTCAAGTAATAATAATAATCTAATGCCTTATCGAACATATTCTGTCATAGGTATATAAATTCTGAAATAAATATCGAATACAGATACGATATATCGAATTTTGACATCAATATCGAATTTTAATATGTTTTATCGAATACTGGTATGACTATCTAATGCCGTCATGATATTTCGAACTTTGACATCCATACTGAAGCTCTTACATGAATTATTCAATTCTGACATCCCAAAGTCAAAAGCTGAAAAAATTGGTAGAATTTTGATATGAGATATGGAATTCTTTGATATATCATCTCAAGACTTCAGAATTCGATATACCATTCCAAAATTCGAGATGTTATGTCAGAATATTACATGATATATCCAATTCTGATATGACATCTCAAATTTTGAGATGATGTATCGAATTTTGATAAGACCTTTCGAATTCTGACAAAACATGTCGAATTTTGACCGAATATGTCTAATACGGAATTAAAATATCGACGTGACATATACAATTTGATTTGTGATATCGAATTCTAAAACCAAAAATTGAAATTCTGATATAACCTGTCGAATTCTGAGATAACATATCGAATTTTGAGATGATTTACGGAATTCTGAAGGCTTCATGACAGATTTATCAAATTGTGACAACCTTTCAAATTCTGAATGACATAACTAATTCAGATGTGTTGAATTTGGATATAAGCCACTCAAATTCTGGCTTGACATATCGAATTCTGGCATCATTTATCTAATTTTGACATAATACCTTAGACAAACACAAAATTGATCGCGATTGTCAAAAATCGCGTTCTGAAAACGAAATAATCCTGTTTTTGAGAAAATCGTGTAATGACAGACATACAAAAATCCTGTAATAATCTAGAATTCGCGATTATTCGTTTTGTGTCTGCCTACGATATAAGATATACAATTCTGATACATATTATAAATACATATTCTGACATGTCATATCGAATTTCAACGTAATATGTAGAATTCTGATATACAGAACTCTGACACGAAAAATTCAAATTCTGATTTCAGAAATATCGAATTTAGCCAGCATTAACTCTAATTTTAACAGGACAAATCGAATTCTGGCTTGATATATCGAATTCTGACATAACATACATAAATACAAATTCTGATATGACATATCGAATTCTAAAATTATTTATTAAGTTTTCCCTTGGTATGACAAATTCTGACATTATATACCGAACTACATACTACATCAGAACATTACAAATTCAATTCTGATATGATTTACCAAATTTTAGCATGATATATCGAACTCTGACATCATAAATTCAAATCTCGCCTTGGCATATAGAACTATGACATGATTGACACATTTAAACACATAAATTCCGACAACAAAAATGTAAATTCTGACACGACATATCGAATTCTGGCTTGATACATGATATATCGCATTTTGACATCTGATATTTAATTTATGACATGACGTATCAAACTCTGACATGAAATAACGAATTGTACAATTTATCGGATTTTGGCATAATATCTCGAATATTTGACATGTCGATTTCTGGCATGATATATCGAATTTTGGCATAGTACATATAATTCTGACAACATGAATACAAATTCTGATATTGCATATCTAATTCTGACATAAAGTATAGAATTATTCATGATAACTCGAATTCTGGCATCAAAAATTTAAATTCTGATACGAGATATCGTTTATCTGGACGGACGTTGTCATCTATGGGAGAAGTCTCACAGATTATAATAACAAGCTTAGTGAAATTTTATCTACCCTGCGGAAATTTAATTTAAAACTTATGTTACTTTTACAAAAACAATAAAGGAAGTTCGTTCGTTCCTGGGTTTAGTGGGATATTATCGTAAGGTCTGTCCACATTTCTCTGATATTTCGAAACCATTAACTAACATAACAAAAAAACATGCCAAATTTGTATGGGAAGCAAAATGTGATGAAGCATTTTCAAAATTAAAAGAATTCTTGATGAAACCTCCATTGTTGCAGTTCCCAGATTATGAAAAAGATTTTTATGTAACTTGTGATGCTAGTGATGTCGCTATAAGCGCGATACTTTCACAAGTAATTAATGGACATGATCTTCCTGTAGCGTATGGAAGTCGAATTCTTAATAAATCGGAGGAAAATTACTCTACGACACAGAAAGAACTTCTCGCAATTGTATGGGGAATTAACCATTATAGGCCATATTTATACGGTCGAACTTTCTACATAATTACGGACCATCGTCCTTTAACATATTTAAATAGTTCAACTAATCAAAGCTCCCAATTGATAAGGTGGAAGTTACAATTAGCTGAATATGATTTTAAACTAAAATATAAACCCGGTCGGATCAATAGCAACGCTGACGCTCTGAGTCGCATTGCAATCAATAAACCTCATCAACAAGTCGATGTTATTACACGGAGTCAGTCTATTGAAAATTACAAACAGTTTAGTTTATTCTTAATATTGTTGATAGAAGATGTTTGGAAACCTATGTATGTTGCCGTTTGTTGAATGTGTTGGCGTAATCCTAAAAAAGGATAACTCTTAGTTTGGTTTTAGAATTCCTTCACAAGAACTCCAGCTGGCTAAGAAGTTGAAGCCATCAATTTGTAGAAAGCAGTAACTGAAATTCTTATTTTAAATGAAGAGTAATCCAATTTAAAATTATCTCTTACTTTTGGGGCAAAACGATGTGTTGGAGATTGAGTGCACGTACAACAAGCTAAACTAAAATAAAATTTAATTCATCTCAAATTGCATAATAATTATCCTATGCACTATTGTACGCTTATAATTACATTTGGTCCAATTAAATTCAAATTATACTTGCTAGATTAAGCCTTATATTAATGATTTAATATTAATTATTTTATAAATTTAAGTAAACAAATTACAATGTTTTGACAGACAAAAAATTTACAAATTTTGACAACATTGTTTTGATCGTAATTTTGTTAATGAAAATACTATACATACTATAAAATATTCAACAGGCTTATTAAAAATACTGGTTTGAGTATTGAATAAGCTTTTATAAATGTAAAAGAATTTATTTCTCCATTTTCCATGTCGGTAGTTGGACAATTTAAACAACCATCAACCAATCATTAATTATTTAATTAAATGGAGAAACTTTGCGATTGTCAAAAGTTTCTTGTAAAATGGGAAAAATTTCTTGTTAGTAAAAACAGAATAATATAGGTAGTCTAAGTAAAAAGAGCAAACAATTCGGTGACCAATTATTTAAATGTACTGTGAATAAAAATTATATTTTGTAAACTAAATATACGAATTTAATTTAAACATGAAACAATTGAGTTTATTAATAAGTGGAACCGTTGTGAGTAAAGAAAAGTTTCTAGTGTTAAGGAATCCATTGAACACGACTAAAACCAGTCTGCTCATTAAATTATTCAATTTTATTCATGAGGTCCTTCGAGCCGGATCCTAAACACAAGAAACTGAAACGTGGTTAATTGTTTTAATAATTAGTGATTATAAAGTATGATATAAACTATCAACTAGTAACTCAATAAAGACGAATTTTGTGATAATCCACCATTTTGTGATACCAATAATATTTGATGTTTAAAAATTATAGTGTGAACAGTGTAGTGTGTATTTTTGGTTTTACCAACATTCTCTAGTTTCAAGAAAGAAACGTGATTCAGAAATTACCTTAATAATGTCACCTAAAGTTGATAAAGCGGTATTGATTAGTAATCGGAAATGCGCACTCATGATTTTAGACAATTTTGCCACGTGTGCTAAAGAAATGGATGACACAACCAGCTTCGATTATGTTCAGAGCAAATTAGAAGAGCTTGAAGACAATTGGATCAATTTCAACGAAGCATACGAACCTCAACTAGATTGCGAACTCATACTGTAACTACGGATGTTCAATTAAAGTCCAGCAAGTGCGGTGATAACCATAAGCTATTTAAATGTTCATTATTCCAAGCAATGGATATACAGCCTAGGCGGGAATTTGTAGCAGAGAAGTCACTATGCTTCAATTGTCTGAATCTGGGACATTCATCCAATAAGTGTTTTTCACCGCAAAGATGCCATAAATGTTCGCTAAAGCACCATACACTCCTGCACATTAATGCGTTCACGCAAAAACAAACGAATGATCCGCATCAACTAGGGTCATATTGTACAAATTGTAATAATCCAACTCCATCATGTTCTACACAATTACCAACCAAGCATGTTAACCAACCGTAATCAACCACAAATCCAACCAGTGTTTCACCGAATTATTCATCATTCGATACTGCCCTCGAGTCATCTACCAACATGAAAGTCAGTCAGTCAAACAATCCAGTCCAAACAAGCCAAGCCAACCAAGGTTCAAGTTCTCTGGTGACTCAGCCAATCAATCCGTCCAGAAACTTAGACAACAATCAAGCATCATTATTGCCCACAGAAATAATTTTAGTTCAAAACAAGACTCCGATTCTCAAGTTATTTTAATAACAGAGACCTTAGCTCAGAAACTCCAAATACCAAGGAAGCATGCCAGAATACAGCTGCAAATTTCATCTAGACTTTCGAATCATAAACCACTAGAATGTCAAGCATTAGTTTTAAATACTTTAACCGGACATACACCAGAATACGTAGCTAACGAAGATGTTTATCAACATATCAGAAATCTTCCATTAGCTGATGCTGAATTTAGTAAATCGTTACAAGTCGACATAATATTGGGCGCAGGTCGGTTTTTTGAAGTACTCTTGTCACAAACAGTCAAGCGAGATGACAAAGTGATTGCCCAAAATACGATATTCGGCACAGATACTCACGGATAACGAGAAGCTTATGGAAAATCAATTCATCATCACACATTCCCGTACCACTAATGGAACATATTATGTAATAAGTCTACCATTTAAACCAGACTCCGAACCACTTCGAAATTCATTGTCTTCTGCAATATCTCGATTGAAGGCAATGGAGCGAAAGTTTGAAAACAACCTGTGCTCAAACACGAATATTGTCAATTTATGGACGAATACCTTCTACTAAAGCACATGAAGATAGTACGCCGAAGTTCCAAAAAATCACAACAATTTGTGTTATCTTCCTATGCTGTAGTGAAGAAATCACACGGGAAAATCAAGCTGAAGGTTGTATTTGACGTTTCAGCCAAGACAACTTCAGGAGTGGCATTAAATGACAATCTATTGGTAGGAGCGACTTTGCAAAATACGCTATTTTTGAACGTGGTCAAATTCCGGATGAATACAATTGCTTTTGCGTCGGATATAGAGAAGATGTTCCGATAAATTCTTGTGACGCCCGAAGATCAAGACTACCAAAGGATAGTATGGCGAAGATCAGTGAATGAACCAATCGACTATTACAAATTACAAACCGTAACGTATGGTTTTTTTCCCACATGGCCCTCAAGTAATAATAATAATAATAACGTATGGTTTAGCATCATCACCGTATCAAGCTATCCGATGCCTAAAGCAATTAGCCAACACTCATAGGGAACAATACCCTCTAGCAGCGGCAATAGTGGATAGTGATTTCTACGTAGACAATGTAACGTCAGGAGCTGATGAATTATCGCATGCGATTGAATGTCGAGATCAGTTAATCAATCTACTGTAACAGGGTGGCTTAAAGTGGAAGTCTAATTCAAGCGAGTTCTTACAAGGAATACCCCTCAACGATCAAGAAATAAGTCCGTTAACCCTTGATGAACAAAGAAGTTTAAAGGTGTTGGGCCTACAATGGGACCCTGTTCAGGATTGCTTATGTTACAAGATAGATTTACCGGAAAATGTCACAGCAACTAAACGAGAACTACTATCAGAGTCATCAAGATTATTCGATCCTCTTGGATTATTGGCACCTTGCTTAATCATCGCCAAAGTGTTATTCCAAAGTCTATGGCTGTTAAAACTTAATTGGGATGATCAATTGTTAACACACATCACATCTCAGTGGACGAATTTTAGAAGCGACCTTAATCATCTGACCACCATCAGAATACCACGGCTAGTTAAACTTTATAACTTCATGGGTTTAGTGACGCCTCCGAGAAAGCTTACGCCGCCGCTGTGTATTTCAGGTCGAAAGGAAATACTGGAGCTTACGAGACACGCTTAATTGCAGCGAAAATTAAAGTTGCTCCCATCAAGCAATTTTCTGTGCCGCGGTTAGAATTGTGTGGAGCATTACTCGTGGCTAAATTATTGAAAGCTGTTACAGAAGCAATGTGTAGTAGAAGCTGATATTTTTGCATGGACCAATTCAACTGTCGTTTTACAGTAGTTAACAACATCCCCAAGAAAATGGAAAACATTTGTAAGCAACCGAACCACCTCGGAAATACATACAATTCTGCCACAATGCCATTGGAAACATATTAAATCTAAGGAGAACCCAGCGGATCACGCATCACGAGGTGTTCATCCGTCTAAATTGACGACAGAATTCTAAATTCGAGGACAGAATTTGTCTATCACTGTTATCGAGCTGCATGCTGCTACTATTGAGTTGTGCCGGCACGCACAAAACCATTCATTTCATGATGAGGTAAAACGATTAATGGCTGGTCAAGAAGTCTCGTCCAACAGTAAGCTAGCATCGATGAATCCATATATAGACGACAAAAATATTTTACTGGGCGGAAGATTGCAGAATGCAAATATTACACACAATCAAAAGCACCCCATTATATTGCCCGGCAATCATCATATCACCGCATTAATTATTTCTGACGTGCACCGATACACAATACATGGCGGGATTGCCATTATGCTGTTTCACCTCCGTCAACAGTATTGGATATTGGGTTGCCGAAATCCCGTTAAGAAGTTCATTCACAAGTGTGTTGTCTGCTTCAAGTCAAAGGTAAAGGTATCCAAACAATTAATGGGCAACTTACCATCTGCACGGGTTTTGAATCCAAAGCGAGCGTTTGAAAATGGCGGAGTTGATTACGCGGGGCCAATAATGCTTAAGACGTCAACGATAAGGAACGCAAAAATTCAAAAGGCGTACATCTCATTATTCGCGTGCATGGCAAGCAAGGCTGTGCACTTGGAGCTAGTCAACGACATAACGACAGAAGCCTTTATTGCAGCGCTCCGCCGATTTACTGCAAGAAGAGGCTACCCAAGCACTATACATATATAGTGACAATGGCAGCAATTTTGTTGGAGCTGATAGAGAACTCCAAAGATTATTAAAGTTATTCCAATCAGAAGAACACAACCATAAAGTAACTAATCACTTGCTACCAAACTACACTCAGTGGAAGTTCACGTGCCCAACTGCAAGTCACATATGGGCGGTTTATACGAAGCAGGAATTAAATCTACGAAAATGCGTTGGATCATCCATACTTACCTATGAGCAGCAACATTGTTGTGTCAGGTGGAAGCAGTTTTGATCTCCAGACCACTATGCAGCGAATCAGATGATATCAATGATCTAAATTATTTAACACCAGGCCATTTTTTAATTGGGGAACCACTGCTGTCCATACCAGAACCAAACTTAGAATCTATCAACACTAATCGACTAAGCAAATGGCAAATAATTCAACAAACTACACAAAGATTTTGGAAAACCTTTTCAACCGACTATCTTAACACTCTACAGCAACGTCGCAAATGGCAGACAGTCGAAGTGAATTTGAAACCTAGAAATTTTTTTTGTATGTACATATATAAAATATATTTCTACTTTTAATTACATAATAAATTATGTAGTACAAAGCAAAAGTTTGTATTTGAATGCACATAACACATAATATTTTCGTATGGCTACGCTTTATAAATGCTTAGTTAAATACATAAGTAGTACACATCCCATAATAAAATTGATGTGTCCTTAATAATATGGCAACCCACTGTATGTATATGTATGTATACAATACATACAAATTTGTATATTTTTTTAATTATCTCGTCAGAAAAACAGTGAAAATGAAATTTTTTTTCTGCGATTTTTCTTTGTTACGCTTTTTTACATTGTTATCAGGAAACGGATTTACCACCACGCTACAATAAAAATTAAGAAAAATTATAACAAGAAAAACGGAAACACATTATTTTCAAGACACAGATGCTGAGCGCATACACCTGCTCCTTATTCATAGTTCAGAATAATAAATAATAGACATATTTTCGTATAGGATTATAATATACAGTGGAATTCACTTAACACGAAAACGGATAACACGAAATATCGGATAACAAGAAATTTTTTTTGGTCCCCAGTTTTTTCATATTACTTTAGTATGAAATTGTTCGCTTAAGACGAAACTATTAACACGAATTTTCGTTTAACGCGAACAAATTTTTTAGTCCGTTTATATAAAATTAGTACAAAAATATTCGCTTAACACGAAATTTATTATTGAACATTTGCGTTTTCGTAAAACAAGAAATACATAAATATGTTATATTTTTTTATGATTAGTCAAAACCGCAACACAAATATCTATGGTATACGTATAGACTATGTATAGACATTTGTGTTAGTTTTGGATTAGTGTTTTTGTATCCTTAATCCTTTTGCAGCCAAAATAAAACGACTCAACATTAAAATAAACAAAACGAAGCATTGGATCCGAAACCAAGCCTAATGAACTACAAGCCTGATTAGTGTTACTTATAGCACGTTAGTGTTGGTTTTGGTTGGATTTTAAATTTGTTTTAATTTCTCCACAAATGACAGTCTGGTTGATTTATGGATGGTTAACATAAACATATCATAGAATGTTTGCCATTCTGGATATCACCCTTGAATTTTAGTATTCTGACTTTCGGCAATTTTACCTCTATATCACCAGCAGCAGAGTAGAATTATACTGGCCAACTGTTTGTCCTTCTTGGAAGGTAAGTTTAATGGGAGCTTCAATAGTATTGAACTCCGACATTAATTGTTCCACACGAGTTAATTTTGCCTGCAAACTTTCTGGAGATGTATTTATATCTACCTTTTCTCTCAAATACTGGTTGATAGCAATTAATTTGTTCTTGTTGTTTGATCGTTGTTTGATCACAGATTTAAGTTCAGCTTCAGCGATTCTGTAGCACGTTTTGATCTGTTAATAAATTTGTAACTTCACCGTTTAATATTGCATAGGTTCATGTTTATAAATAAAATAAATTGTTAAAACCGATATCGCTATTCACAAAAGGCTGAAGTGTTTTACATTGTCTATTGTTAACTGTTAATTTAAATTTCGCTTCGTTCATTTCTGTGCATTGCGGGAGTACATGTTTTGCATTGCGGTGATTTTTTCTGTGCGGATCGACAGTGGCTGAGTTAAATTTTGCTTATGGTTTATGGATTTTTGGATAGTATCATGAATTTAAAAGTATGAAAATAAATACATACCTACATATTTGTTCATAATTACTTCTTTTTATTAACTTTAATGTATGTATGTAAGTATGTATTTAGCTTTAATTTTATTCGATTGATATTATTGCTTAAGACGAAATTCTGATAACACGAAATATTTTGTTGTTCCCTTCGATTTCGTGTTATCCGATTTCTACTGTATGTACTCGTATATATGTATATGCATGTACGCGATTAAGTTTTTCTAAAATACAATTTTGAGAAATTCTAAGTAATGTTTTATATTAAAAATATTATTCAGTTTGTTTTACCAAGTGCCGACGGCAGTATTTGTTAAAAAAATTCTTATCCTAATCTGCCCTCGTTTTGTTAAATTTTTTCAGAAAAGAAATAATCCGTTCTGTAGTTCTTTCTATGAAATTTAGATAATAGTAAACGGCGATTCTGAACATTTAAATTCTATATAAATGCTATACCATAGCTAATCCTAAATTCCAAACTCCAACTTAATTTCCTTCCAAACAGCTGATCTCACTCTTGTTGGAGTGATTACGGAGCACTGTCTCATAGGCAGACATACGAGTAGACTTGGTTTCTTCTCACATGACTACTGTCGTAGTTGCGAGGATGAAGAGTAGGAAGAGAGAGTACTTCATCTTCTTTGCACCTGTCCTCGTCTGGCACGAAACAGACTAAAGTTTCTAGGGGTACCCCTCTTCAACGACCTGTCGGAACTCAGCAGGATGGACGTCAGGAGTATCCAGCGCTTCGTAGCAAGCTCAAAGTGGTTTCAATGAGTTGGAGAAAAAATTTTTAAGTTGTCCTAGTGGACCGCCACCTAAACCTAAATCTATACCGAAACCTAATCCTTAATTCAAGACTTTTTGATATTGTAAAATACTCCTATTTTGAAGAACACGAAATTGAGTCTGATTACATCCTGATTGCATGCAATACACTTGCCACAGTATAACCACACGTAGCTTTTAACTTTGGAATTTGCAGCTACAGATGATGGAACGAAACACTTCTTTAAATTAATTTTTAATTTATAAATTTTGATAGAAGAGTTATCTTCTAATGTCATATATACGTATAGATAAGTAAATATTGCAAACAGTTTTACATAAGAATCTGACAATAGAACTCAATGCCAAATAATAAAAACACTTATAGCTTTTACTTTTGCTTGATGAAAACGCAAAAATACTGTTTGCTCTAGTTTTAATTTATTATTACTGCTTCATGGACAATTAGATTATATATATATATATATATATATATATATATATATATATATATATATATGGGTTTAACATAATACCATAAACAATTTTTACTATGCATATATTCCAGAAATTTCAATAAAACTAAATAAAATATAGCTTTACACCTTTTAAGACCCTGATAATACAAATTAAGTCTTTGTATTCTTGAAAATTAATTTTTAATTTTCACAAATCAATAACCCAGTTAAAAAAAAAAATTCTATACTTTTAATTAAAAACCACACATACAATAATAATAAAAAAAATTAAAATTTAATTTTCATGGCTATTATTAATACACTACATAACTATATAGATAGATATATAATAGTAAAACAATCATGGTCGCTTAATTATGGTTCGACCAACTCAATGAACTTATTTTCCAAAACTAATTCAATATTACTCACAATACTTGTGCGTTAACATTTAGTGCCAAAAACATTACAAAACAATCAAAAAGAGTTTAGCGTCATTTTCATTCACTTTTCCTTTATATCTAGGCCATTCGATCTATAGACATTTTCTGTGTGTATTCTGAATTAAGTACGCAACAAAAAATTCAAACCTAACTAATGGAATTATAATAGGCGTTCGATTTTTCCAGGTGGAAGAAAATTATTTCAAAATTGCGTGATTCTAAGAAAAAATGCCGAAAAATATTGCCTTGCGTTCTTGATTACCGTAAGTTGAACGAAAAGACGGTAGACGACAAGTATCCAATTCCGCAAATAGAGGAAATCTTAGACAACTTGCGAAAATCAGTATACTGCACAACATTGGATTTGAAATCTGCATTTCATCAAATTCCAATGGACGAAAAGTCTCAAGAAAAAACCGCATTCTCAACAGGAAAAGGTCATTTCGAATTCAACGGAATGCCTTTCGGCCTGAATAATGGTCCTGCCACGTTCCAACGTGCGATGAATCCTCGATGAGTCCTACAAAATCTAATTGGGGATTTATGTCACGTATACTTAGATGATATAATTGTGGTAGGACATAACTTGGTTAACCACATACAGAATCTTAATAAAGTACTCACGAGATTGTCACATTTCAATCTGAAAATCCAACTAGATAAATGCGAATTTCTAAAACGGGAAACAGAATTTCTCGGACACATAATAACACAGGACGGCGTTAAACCAAATAAATACAAGATACAAAAAATTTTGGACTGGCCATTACCAAAAAATCCCAAAGAAATCAAACAACTCTTGGGACTCTCAGGCTATTATAGAAGATTTATTAAGGATTATTCTAAAATAACAAAACCAATGTCCAAATACCTAAAAAATGACACGATTATCAATATTAAGGACATCGAATATATTAAAGCTTTTGAGACACTGAAAAAAATTCTGGCTACGGATCAGATATTAGCATACCCAGACTTCACCAAACAGTTCATTTTGACAACGGATGCATCAGCTTTTGCTCTAGGTGCAATCCTACCTCATATCGCGTTTGCTTCACGCACCTTAAACTCTACAGAAATAAACTACGGGACTAATAAAAAGGAAGCATTAGTCATAATATGGGCTGTAAAAAAATTTACGCTGGCAACGAATCATAAGCCGTTAACCTTCATCAAATCATCTGAAAAAAATTCCAAGATTCTAAGATGGCGATTGGAGTTAGAAAATTATGACTACGATGTCATTTATTGGGAAGGTAAGTCGAATGTAGTTGTAGACGCGTTGAGTAGATTCCCGATAACTAGAGTCACAACAAAACAAAACCCAGATAACGAACAGCAAATTACGGACACGGAGTCAAGCAACGGTGAAACAGTGCACTCCGCAGATACATCAGATGACTATTTCATTCACATTTCGGAACGCCCAATTAATTATTTCAAAAATCAAATCATTTTTAAAATTTCCCATCTAGACACAATAATTACTGAGGACATTTATCCAAATTTTTAAATACAAACTATCGACTACTTAGGTGTCTGTATAAAACAGGATACAGAAGAAATGTTCTTGCAGAACAGTTGGGTGTTAAGTATACCAATAAAAACTGTTGGATCTTCTGAACTTGAGAAATCTTCTTTAATATCCGGAAGCTAAATTAGAAATTACCGTGTTATGGAAAATGAGGGATGAATCATAAAAATTAGACTATATTACAAGTAAGGAAAATACTATTTTGGAAATTATAAGTCGAGTATAGAAGTAAAAGCCGGCTTTTGCTCTAACAGCTTTCGAAAAATTGTGGTTGACATCTTGTCATGACTATGTGATAACAATTATAATATTCAGCCAGATTACAATTAAAATAAGCTTCTTAACAACCGACCAAGGCATTGCGTTGACCATCTCTTCACCAAACTGGGTTAAGGGTAACATTATTTTAATTTTAAGTAATTCGCTGCGTATACCAATAATTTTCCAATTTAAAAGATAATTTTCAAGGATAACACTTTTTAAATTAGCTTCAATTCTTAAAGCAACAACAACAAATTTCCTGTTTTTGATTTATTAAGTCATATACTGAAAATATAACGAAGGAGCATGATTTCAACTTTATAAAATGCTTGACTCTATTAAAAGAGGGTTACAAACATAATATACATATTAAGAAAATTCTTCTTTAATATACAGCAACTTTCAAAGTACAGAGACGTGGTCACGTGTTTTGTATCAAAAAAAAAAATTCAATTTTTCTAAACACTCAATTTTAGCAAATGATGAAAATATTTATATTTTCTTGTCGTAACATTCACATTGTCGACTCGTCGACACAGAAACGTGTCACGTGTGTGTGCGTTCCATATAAAATTGACATTGTATCATTGCAAAACACGTGCCCCTTTCAATACACTTAATGCAATAATTTTTTTTTTAATTTAAATTTTTTTTTTTTGATATAACAACAAAAAAATTAAAAGCAAAACCACGCAACTTCCGTTAAGTGTGTGGTTTTAGTATTAACAAACATCAAGGCACACAATTTTGTGCTGTTCATTTTCACAATTCATCATCGCAGCAGCAGCAGCAACAACAACAACAGCAACAAATAAATAAAATTCTGAATGATTCCCATAAATCGAATCAAACTGAGACAGAAAACAATAAATAATCAAAATATAATACGAAAAAATTATGTTCAGTTAAAAAATATAAGGGAAGGAAAATATACGAGTAAAATACATTTTTTTTTAGGGGTGAACAAATTTGATAAGATTCATGCACACAAACTCTGCGTGAATAAAAAATAAAAATTCTCTCGTTGTCGGCGTTAATCCAACATCAATTTTGTGTTAAATTAGAATATTTTCGCTGTGTTTAGCTAGGATTACCTATATTTGGTTGGTTTAATATTATAGGGGATTGTTTGTTGATCCCATTAATGTGATCTAATTAGAGTATGGGCTTAGCACATGATGACATAATAAACATGATAATCAGTCATTGTAAAATAATGGAACGCTAATATCGATTCAGTTTCTCCAAACAGTTTGAGCTTAGAAAGCTTACAAGACTCCCATGTTGGTCCTTGGATCTGTATAATTTGTATCAACGATATTACTGAAGTAATACAACATTCTAAGAGTCTAACCTTCTCACCCTCAAAATTAGCAAGTGTAAGAGTATACCGTTACATCGAAAAGGTAGTCCTGTTATAAAGCAATATCAAATAAATAACCTACTTTTACAAAAAGTATTCGAGATTAAAGACCTACTTGGCGCGACCTCAATTGAGGAATCCAGCACCCCAATCGAGCAATCAAAATAATCCAAAAATTCTATCAATTCTTCTAATATTGTTCCCATAAAATCATCCACCAAAAATATCAAGTCGGTTTGTTTTAGATTTCGGTTCAAGAGATACTTTAAGGAGCGTAAGCTTATGTTTGCTAAATATTCAGAAACCGTCATAACCAACTTGTCTGAATCTTGTGCAAACAAACGCCCTTATGCGTCAGTTGAAATTGAAGGTACTAAAATCCAAGGATTATTAGACAGTGGAGCGACCATTAGTGCATTGGGTAGTGGAGCGGAAAATTTTGTTTCAAAATATCATCTCGTATACTGTATCCAATATCTACTTTTGTGCAAACCGCTTGTGGGTCATCTCAACCAGTACTTGGTTATGTTAAAGTTAAGGTGTCTTTCAATGACAAACAAGTACCGTTCCTTCACTACAACAACCTTTATATTTAGGTTGTGATTTTTGGGAAACTTTTGGTATTGTACCCCGGATAATTTCGGAATTAAACACAAACTCTGCTACTCAAACCGTAGATTCCAAGTTGTCAAAACAGCATAAACTAACCGAAGATCAGCAGAGGCTACTCCAAAGTATAATTGAGCGTTTACCAAACTTCGAAAAAATGGGATTAGGGCGAATTCCTTTGCTTAATCATCATATTGACGTAGGGGAGGCTTCTCCTGTAAAGCAAAGATTTTACTCTGTGTCGCCGGCTGTCCAAAAACTAATATATGCCGAGCTTGACCGAATGCTTCAGTTAGATGTTATTAAGGAAAGCTACAGCGCCAGGAGCTCCCCGATGGTCATAGTGAAAAAGGCAAATGGAAACGTTCGATTATGCTTGGATTTTGGATCTCAAGGATGCCTTTTAGCAAATTCCTTTGGATCCAAGCTCACGTGAGAAGACGGCGTTTACTATCCCGGGACGCCCATTGTATCAATTTAAGGTAATGCCGGTCGGGCTCTGCAATGCGCCCCAAACACTGTCGAGGTTCATGGACCGCTTCATTCATCATCAGCTTCAAGATCGGGTATTCGTTTATCTCGATGATCTATTGATAACCACAGCTACACTGGATGAACATTTTGCAATTCTTTCAGAAGTTTCAGAAAGGCTCTCCAAAGCGGGACTTACCATAAATGTGTGTGTGTGTAAAAAAAAGGCGAAAGTTCCTCTGGAATGAAGAAGCCCAACACTCGTTTGAAAAGTTGAAATCAGCGTTAGTCTCAACCCCTGTATTAGTAACGCCAGATTTCAACAAACGGTTCTTCATCCAATGTGATGCTCAACGGGTGTTGGAGCTGTTTTATTTCAAAAAGATGAAGACTCGGAAGATAGACCATTTGCTTTTATGTCCCATAAATTATCACGTGCCCAACGGAATTACAGTGTAACTATGGCTATCGAAAAATTTAGAGCATATGTCGAGGGGCTTCCGTTCACTGTAATTACCGACCACACAAGCTTAACTTGGCTAATGTCAACTAAGGACTTAACCGGACGCTTAGCTCGGTGGAGCTTAAAGCTCCAAAGCTTTAACTTCAATATTGAGTATCGTAAGGGCTCGCAAAACAGTGTTCCGGATGCTTTGTCGCGAGTGCACATGGATGCACTGGCACTTTCAGATCGACCGTTGAACATCGATTAAGCTCATCCTCTCATTAGAAAATATCACTGTGAATAATGTAAAATCTATAGATGGGAGGGTTTTTATTAATCTTAAGCCTCAATCAATGATTCAACCCGATACTGACGTTCCATGCTGGAAGTTAATTGTGCCAGAGGAACTTCGACAAGCTTTAATTGATTCTGCACACTTACCTCCAACCTCTGCTCATTTAGGCATACGAAAAACAATAGATATTCTAAAGTGATACGTTTATTGGCCAGCTTTGTCTCTGGATGTCAAAAATTATATAAATTCATGCAAATAAGGCATTAAATTATTGCAATCGACGTCCTCTCGGAACACTGCCTACTACATCCAGACCCGGGCAACGAATTTATGTAGATTTCTTGAGACCTTATCCCAGAACACGAAATGGCAATACGTATTCTTATTGTCGTCGACGTCAGGCAAATCAATACGAGAGGCAGACAAAACAAGACAATGGGCAACCATTTGGCCGCCAACTAAGAACTGAAGGTGTTACATATGCCAAATCAACGAGAGGCGTAGTCAATAAACTCCAGCAAACATCGATAGATGTAGACATCAGTCAAACATTACAAAATATTCTCATGAAATTAATGAAATTTGATGAGAGGCTACAAAAATTGGAAGATAGAGCATTAGGAGCTAAAACCAAATCCACACAGAAATGAACAGCACAATAAAAATCATGTCATGGAATGCTAAAGGTTTGGTAAACTGGCCCAGAAAAAAATATCTGACCTGATCGATTATTTTATAACCAAAAATATTTCTAATAATTTTATGAAAGTTGAGGAAAGCCAAGATATGAGCTCAAATCATTCTCCAATAGTCCTAACTCTATAAGTGAGTATATCATCCAAAAAGGGAATAATCCAGTATTAACCATCAAATATACGGACTGGGAAAGTTTCAAAGTAGACCTTGAACAAAGAATACTTTAGAAAGTTCCTTTAAAAACTATGGATCAACTGGACATAGAAGTAGAAAAGTTCATTACGGATATTCAACAATCAGCATGGGAAAGTATTCCAGAAATCAAATCAAGGCTAAAAGGAAATAACTATCCAATAGAAATTAGAAATCTCTCTTAGGGAGAAACGCAATTTCAGAAAAAGTGGCACCTATTTTCTTTGTCTTCACCTATCTTACTCAACAATTAACAAGAGAAATTCAGAAATTAAAACATGAGTCAGTTAATTTCTACTTAAGTAAGTTGGACGAATGACAGTAATACGGATTATTCACTCTGAAAAGGCCAATAATGCCGATTCATTCAAAAAGCTGAAGTATTTGCTAATCATCTTGAAAATATTGGATGAAAACATAATACAAGTTATCGAAGATGTCACACTTACATCGCTACTGAAGTAGCAAACGAAATTAAAAACAATTTAAACTTAAAGAAAGCACCAATATTGAAGCTTGGTTTGTCAGAAATAGCAACATCCACAAAGACCTGAGCATAGAACCGATCAAAAACGAAATTATGAAATTTGCTAGAAGTCATGAACAACGGCTACTTCACCATGTTAACATAGAGGCCATCTAGCTACTGGATAATACGGGTTTCGTTAGAAGGCTCAAAAGAGTAAAGCCTTTTGAGTTACTGTAAAATCAGTTAAAATAAATCTTTATCTAGTGCACAATAAAAGCGCGATCAAATAATTCAAAACAAAGGAGTACATCGATCCTTCCCAGGGTGAATCCTGAAACATTTTTTTTTCGATTCATGATAGATGGCGCTGTAATTGACGATATTCACGAAGTAACATGAAGTTAGTCTTAAACAATTGATTCATTTTGCAAATTTCGAATAACTGGGAAAAGGGTGCTTGATTTATATGAGTCCCCTCGCCTCATCATCTTTCAATTAAATTAAATGCTCAAAATGATGGCCTTCGACTTCAATGCACTTTTTGATCCGCATTTCAAACGACTGTACACAACTGAGAAATGTGTCTGCTTGAATTTCAGCACAACCATTTCTGATTCGCTCAATCGTATTCTCACGTGTTGTTGGTTTTTATTTGTAAACTTGGTCTTTGAGCCAGCCGTGATTTTTTCATCACCCGCCGGGAATCGAACCCGGGACCACCGCGGCGGCACAGTTGTTAGCATTCTTGCATGAACTAGAATTCTCGGAGCAGGATTATTTAGTGTAATTGTTGTGACATTTGGGGTTGCGACCTCTAGTTTAGGTACCACTGCGGTATAGATAAGATTAATGTGTATTTTTTGCAAACACTGTTTTGTAATACGATTCAGTACAAAGCATTGTAATTCGATAAATGTTCACTGATATTTCATGATATATAATTTAAATATAATTAAGTTTAATAGGCAGTCCATTAGAGTTTAATGATAGTAGGACATTTAGGTGTAATATTTACCTAAATAACCCTTTCTAGTTTGGTTAACTGATTTGACAGGTAGATTTATAATATGTCGAGGGTATTCATAAATATTAAGAAACAATTACAATAAACACGCGTCAATTCATGTAATTGGTTAGCATATAATTCATAATCCATTTAAAAGTCCCCTTTTTATGTTATATACCATGCCATAGTATATAGATGTTTGTCAAAACAGGAGTTAAATTTTTATATGTTTGTTTATTAATTTATTTATTTACTCGAAAAAAAAAAATTCCATATGAAAACCAAATAGCTTCTCTCTATATATTAAGGTATGCTCAATATAATATGTTCATATTGTAGGGTGTTTTGTTTGTCAAATCAGCATATTTCCCTTTTTATGGGATTACTTAGGAAAACCACTTTATGCTTTATTCCATAATTTAATTAAATTCTAAATTTTTATCTTCAAAAGAAGTTTCAGAATATAGAAGATAATGTATACTTATGTATATACGAATATAATAAAATCTACAATGAAAATGATTTTCACTGGTTTTGAGGTTGTTTTATATATGTTAAAATTAAAACCATAATTTTAAGGCAATAAAAATTGAAACCGAAACTTTATAACCGCTTTTTATAATTAACTTAACTTTTTTTCCATTAAAAATCAAGTACGGTATACCCGAATCATATAGGGCTGCTATAAACAAAGAGATAAAAGCAGTCTCTATATACCATACCGATACCAATCTCACACCAAATTTAATTTTGTATTTGCTTTGAAGAATCATCCATGGTAGACGCATAGGTAAAGGCGTTGTTGCTTTTTGGTATGTAAGTATGATTCAGTGGGACACAATGCAAATACAATACGTATACCGGCGCCAAATTTTCATTATTAAGTTCATCAAAGAAAATGGCGGAGAAACCTTCAAATCTTTGAGCCTTCAAATCTCAATTTGTTATTAGCGGAAATAGTGGCAAAATGTCCGCTCAATCCATGTAATATTTAAACGAATTTATTTGAAAATCGCTATACATGCAAGTCAATGCCATTTATCTAAAGTGGTAAAATATGACGGTGCGACAGAAATCAAGCTTTACACAAGTCTAAAAATCGGCCATCTATTTTTAGACGTGAATCTGTCCACAGTTTAATTTCTGCCAGTTTTAAGTTCCATTTGAAGTTTTACAGTAGAGAAAAGAGTCAATCGTTCGACATCATCACCATAAACGGTACACAATTTTTTAGCAGCCTGTATTGCCTTCTTCTATTTTTTGAAATAGAATTTTAAAATGGATCTAATTTCTTGTTTTTTTGATATCGTAATTTATAATAATCAAATCGGTTGCAGAATTGGCTAAGAAGTGGGCAATAGGACCCTTTACTATATAAGATAAATTTCCCGGCCCGTTGTAATATTGTGGCCGAAAGAATTTTTTTAATTTTTTTGTTATATTTCGATAAGTCAGTTATACATTTATTTATGAATGTAGTGGAAATTTTGGGATCCCTCCGTTATCCATCTTTACAAACTACATTTTGTTAAAATTCGTTTTTTTTTATAAAAATCCACTTTTGTTGGCGCTCAGAGCGCGTTGTGCATGGGTTTAAAATTCTCCTTCATCAGAATTTACCTCACAACTTGTTCTGAGAGTTTCTCAGAAAAAGTCAAAAGTGGAGTATATCCTAAAAGATGGATTCTGGTAAAATGGATCGTGACGTAATTTATTTCGTGGGTTACCCGGAAATTCTAACTAGCAAACCGAAACAAAAAAATGTTTCCCTTGTTGAAGTTAAACTTCTTTGCACTCGTTGTACACATTGGGATGGGATGTTGATCGAGAAACCGCGTCACGCTGTTTCGACTAAGAATAAGAAAAATCGACGATTATACGTTTTTGTATACTTAGCAGTAGGCTGGTTCGTTGATGTGCGTGTGTTTGTTTTCTTATTCTTTTTTAGAAATCGCCAATAATGGATGAACGATACTCGAACTTGTTGACAACGGAATCGACATCGGAATCTGATACTGAAATACGGGTACCACATGAGGTTCATAGATTTTAGAAAACAAGTCTGACATGAATACGAGGAACGCTGCAACTCACCTTTCAGAAAAAAATGCAAATAATGATACAGATTCCGAGTTCGAGAACAATGACCGTGATGAAGAAACTCCTCAAATAGTCATTGATGAAAAAACTCTGGAGAGGAAAAGGAAGAAAGCAGAGTACAAACAGAAAGTATTTGGGCGAAAAAAATGTTGTTGGCCAAAAATTCGAAAGTTGCAGAACAGAAAAGAAACAATCAAAGAAAAAGAAAAACGTGGAGCAAGACAAACTACCGGGATAGAAATACTGTACGGAAAATTAATCAAATTGCAGACAACGATTCGCAAGCACCTGAATTTGCAAGTAAAGATGTACCACGACCCAAAAAAAATATTCATTGCCCGCTAGGAAAATTTTTGAAACTATATAACGTGGAGTTTAAGTGTTAATCTTTTAAACAATACGGAAATGACTAGCCAGGAAGCTGCTTGGTACCTGATGAGAGAGCCGATGTCTAAAGCTTCTACTCAAATAGTTTATATACCAACCGTGTGGCCCGTTGAACGCCAAAGGATTAAAAAAACAATGAAAGAGTTCTCTGCATTAGAAGGCGAATCAACGGATATATGGAAGGAGAACTGGTTCGACAAGTATGAACGCAGACCGAATGAATTAGATGACATTTTATTGGCTCAGTTCGTTTCCCAATATTACAAAAATAATAAAGGCGAATTTTTTAAGAGGGGGTCGGATTTCAATGAATATAGAAGGGAAATGGTGACATTACATGTACCATTTAGAAATGAAGAACAAGATATATTAGCGGCGGATATGAAATATTTCCCAAGATTCCCGGAAGCTAATCCATTTGAACATTTATATAACGATCCGAATGTTGACGGTAATGCTGATTTACGACTAGCTGCCTTGAACAAATTAGGTGCCATAGCTAAAAGAAGAGAAAATGACTTACCGCATGCACAGTTCTGTAAATCCATGCCTATGGCGAATGAAAAACAGCTAAATCTTATTTTGCAAGTGATTCATCATTTATTGTCTAGTGAAGATAATCCTCTCCAGATATTTTTTACGGGTCCAGCTGGATGTGGTAAAACATTTGTAACAAAATTAATCATGGAAATATACAGGGTGTTTGGTGCATCGTTTGCCAAATTGAATTGGCCCAAAGGAGGGGTCATTTGCTATCTCGTAAGCCCCAATAGCCCATTTCTGGTCCCAATAACGATCACTTTTAGGTTTTTTTATTGCAATGGAAAGTTGCGTTTTAAATTTTTTTTTTACCTTCTTCAAACATTTTACGATTTAATAAAAAAAATCCGTAGGGCCAGAAATGAGTTATTGGGACTTAGGAGATAGCAAATGACCCTCCCTTAATGTATGTATGCAATGTAGGCCGCTGTGTCCTGATATACAAAGTATTTGAAATGGTTTTTATGGCATATTGCCTAGTGTTGGAAAGGGGATAGACTAGAGAACTTAATAAAAAAGTGCGAAGATCACGATCACTCTTAGTTTTTTTTTTTATTGCAATGTTAAGTTGAGTTTTAAGTTTTTACTATAGATTGCAAATATTTTAAGAGTTAATGAAAAGAAATCCGTAGGGCCAAAAATGATTTATAGGGGTTTAAGAGATAGCAAATGACTCCTCCTTTGGGCCAATTCAATTTGGCAAACGATGCACCAAACACCCTGTATATATCTTTCTCTGTTCATAGTAATATTCCGTCGGGAAATAATGAAGAACAATCAGACCTCCGTGATTCAACATTGACTTTGAAGTACGACGACATTACAAAACATAAAAAGGCTCATGAAAATTTCGACCGAAAATTCCGGAAAAATCCATTTGGTTATTCATGTACATTCTGCAATAGATTGTGGTTCGAATTGTAAAGTTGCTCTTGACAAACAAAATATTCCAATATTGTCAACGTACAATGGATTTAAATATCCAAAAATTCCTGCACATTTACCGAAATTTGACTTAGTTTCGGAAAGATTAATTTCTCCTCGTCTCCCATTTATGCAGATACGAAGACTACGGCATGTTCATGGGCAATTTGGTATATACGGTCAGATTATCAATGTGCCAATATCTGTAGATACAACGGTGAATCAAATTCCAAGAGATATCAGCGATGATCATTGCATCTACCTTCATATCAAAAGGAAACGAATTCACAAATCGAGCTATTTACAAGGATTAATTAATAAAAAAAATATTAAGACATGGTTACAATATTTGGTAAACACGCCTCTTTATACTCACTACAATATATCACAATTAATCGTGGATTTCTCAGTGATGATGATAAAGAAACTCAACAAATAGGTAACATAGATGAAGTCAGTGAAGATATTCCCATCGAGGAGAGTCTTACAACAGCTCAGCAACATACTCTTCTGTGGAACGACGAAAAATATTTAAGAATCGCACCTGGAAAATACAATATTCATCGTACTTTATTATTTGATGAACACGCGGAAGAATTGCCATTTCCAACTATTTATTTGGGACAATTTAGAACATTTAAAGAAGACATTAGAGCTACACCATTCAAGATAGCTTCCAGTGAATTGCGTCGTACTGACTGTCGAGCAATTACTCCGTACTGGTTTGACTGTGGCATTTAAGCATATTGGCCCTAATACCAACATAACAAGAGAACAAATTCAATCAGAAGACTACATCAGTCGCTACAGAGTTGCACATATATTACTGTGGCTTGAAAATGCTCCAGATAATATGATTGATGAAAATAACAGTGAAGTAATCCATTTAATCGACAGTTTAGTATCAGTTTCAGCATCTCAAGCATCAGGAAATATCAAATTACAAACTCATAAACACACATTCTTCTTCTTCTTCTTCCGCTGTTGCTACATCCCATGAAGGGATTTGGCCGCCTCAACGATGCTCCTCCAAATAATCCAATCCGCCACAAGAGAATGCCAGACACGATGACCGAGTGTGTATAGGTCCCTCTCAACGTCGTCCATCCATCGGGTAGGTGGTCTCCCACGAGCTCCTACTTTCGCTGGTGCCGACTTCAAGGCCTGTGTAGTGGTCCGATTTTGTGAACGTAGTACGTGCCCAAGCCATCTCAGCCTTGACGATTTTATGAATCCTATGATGTCGACTTTATCGAGATCATTTCTGATCTCGTGATTCATTCGCATTCTGTACGTGGCTCCCTCTTTAATGGGACCGAGAATTCTTCTTATTATCTTACGCTCAGTTACAGCGATTTTCTGGATGTTTTGCGCTGTTAGTGTCCAAGACTCGCAACCGAAGGTGACAACTGGTCTTATCAGCGCCTTGTAGATGTCCAATTTAATTTTGCGCGATATATGAGGAGACTTGAAAATTTTGATATTGGCGTAAAATGCTCGGTAGCATGCTGCGATCCTCGATGAAATGTCTACAGAAACGGAGTTTTGCTCAGTGATCAGTGATCCTAGGTATTTAAACTCATTCACCTTTTCATATTGAGTATCTCCTGAAATGATGATGAGACTGAACCAATTAAAGCACAAGAAGATGAATCAATGAAAGAAATAAGTTCAGCGAAGAAACAAAAACGACAATCATCAGTTACTGAAAAATCACCTTTTAAGACACCAATAAGTTCATTCATTCAGGGCAATAATCACGAAAAGGCAGAAACCGGTTCAGCTAAGAAACATAACTCCTCTGAAACCCTAACTCCTCGTCATTTATTCATTGAAACAGATAATCAGGAAGAGGTTGATGTTAGTCAAAATGTATTCACGACATTAACAAATTCAGCAAAAAACAAAAAAAAGCAGTTATCTATTACGAATTCATTTATACGGTTCGCGAGTGGATCATTAACTGAAACTGATAATCAAGATTTGCCAGGGACTGAAATAAATTCAGTGAAGCAAAAACAGTCTGCGGATAGATCATTCGTCGAGACTGATATCCTCCAGGAAGAGATAGCACAAGGTAGTCAAGATTTATCAAGGACTGAAAAAAATTCAGCAAAGAAGCAAAAACGTCAATCATCGATTGTTGAAACAGTATTGCCTTTGAGCTCGCCAGCAGGGGTTGGTGAATCCGAGGTACTAAAAACTAAAGTTGAAACAGATTACATTTTTGTAACAAAACGTAAAGGTAAATTGCCTTTTGCACAAGCAGCAAGCGATTGTATTGTTGATGATCAATCAGTGGGCGCGTCAAATATTTCGACCGGCGATTTTATCGAGGATAACGAAAATGATTCACTTAATCAAAATCCAAATAAGTTGAACAGCAGCTAGATCAAAAAGTCGAAAGAAAAAACTCCAAAAAAGTTGAAAAAGTTAAAGAGAAGCGGGAAATTTCGTTACACGAAATACAAGCGAGATGTAACGAAATATTACAAGAACGGATGTTGGCTAGACAGAAGGAACGAGATCAGTTTGGTAAAAAAAAAAGATAAGAAAAAACAGAAAAATAAAGAGGACACTAACGAAGATACGGATTATGTACATACACCTAAACCGGAAGTTATATCTAACCCTTTAGAAATACATTCACCAAAACCAAAAAAGTCGGAAAATTTAGAAAAGGACACAAGTGTTGGCAGTAATAATTCAGGATAATTAAAATTTAAAAAGTTGAATAAGCCAAGTTCATCAGAAACACTAGAGCACTTCCAAACCTCATCGTCCGAACTTAAACACACATTCACATGATATAAAAAGATTGTTGCTAATAAACCACAAAAATTCATATTTGAAGCACCTTTTATGCCATGTCGCAAAACATTGAATCTTACACCGATGCAAAAAACAGACGAACATTTTCAACGATATGCTAAGAGATATACTGAAATCAGATCCAATTTAGAAAGTATAGATTACAGTAATATTGATGACTTTTACGCAAAAAATAATATTCAATCGGACGATGAATACCGCAACATACTTCGTGTTGGAATTACGAGACATAATCCATTCAACCCCTTTGTTTTCAATATGCTGATGTCGAACATGGATTTCCAAATTAACACTGAGGAGTATTCCTGTGCTGCCTACATTGTTGAGTATGTAAACAAAACTAATCGAGGTGTTAGTAATTTACAATGGAAAATTATAGAAGTAATGAATGAACATCCAGAGTTCGATATAGTGGATATTACGAGAAAAATGAGTGTAGAGATGTTGAATAGTGAAGAGATGAGTAGTCAGGAGGCCGCTTGGTATCTGGTCAGAGAGCCAATGTCAAAGAGCTCAGTTGTTGTCATTTATATAAATACCGTGTGGCCAATTGAACGACAAAGGATTCGAAAGACCCAAAAAGAATTGAGTGAACTTGATGAAAATTCCACAGATATTTGGAAGGAAAATTGGTTTTGATAAATATGAAAAACGACCCGATGAATTGAGTAACATTACTCTAGCACAATTCGTTTCTAAATATTATCAGAGTATTAAGATGCTGAAATTTTAGCTGAAATGAAATTTAACAATATCTACGATGAAAATGAAGCACAATTTTTGGAAAGAAGAAAAGAATTTGAATCAAATTTATAGACATCGAGAAAACGATTGAAATCTGTCGGTAATTGTGCCGTGAAGACGGGAATCCAGACGATGATGAAACTGAAATTCAAGATGTTGCGAATCACTTTCCAGTGCCCAATCCTTTCCAACAATTGTATCGTAATCCAAATGCAGACGTTAATATGGATCTTCACTTAGCAACATTGAGTAAGTTAGGTGTTATTGCAAAGAAGAAAGAAAATATTATGGAACTAGATAAATTATGTCAACTAATGAGATCTGCAAATAAATAACAAAAAGACCACAACAAGTATCCTTTACTGAACCTGCTGGATGTGGAAAGACTTTCACCATAAAACTTGTAATGGAAATATACAATAGATATTCAGATAATGATAGATATTGCAATGCATACATCACATATGCATCTACTGGCAAGGCTGCAGTTGCTATCGACGGTTCGACTGTACACACTGCGTTGAAAATATCGCTATCAAAACTTCTTCCATTATCAACTGAGACGGCAAATCAATATCGTACACTGTTCAGATATGTAAAAGCCTCGATCATACATGAAGTGAGCATGATTGGTGCAGAATTATTAGCTCAAATTGATGCTAGAGTAAAACAAATAACAGGGAATTTTGAAACGAATTTCGGTGGATTAGACATGATTTTCATTGGTGATTTACGGCAACTGCCGTCTGTTCGCGCCACACCGATATTGACAGAAGTCATGCGACAAAGTAATGCAATATTTTCATCATTACTCACGAAAATCGGTAATGGCACGATATTAACAGATGACGAATTAGCAATAATTGAATTGCGATTCTTTACAAAGGAACAGGCTGATCAATCATGTCCACATGGAATTCGTCTCTTTCTTACTAATAATTCCGTCAATGAATACAATAATACGATACTGCAACGTGCAGATAATAAAATAGTATCAATACTGTTAGTGTGATTTACTATATTGGCCAATTAGGAAGAAACTCGGGTATTTTTTAACCGATCATGATGAAGTTCGACAAGTACAATGGAAATGTGATTTTAAAATGATATTTGGATGAAATTCTGAAATATGGCTAGGAAATCAATTAATAAATGATGAAAAATTGTTATTTTAAATTATTTCAGGAGCGAATGTCGAAAATTTACGGAATGGTTTGTTCGGCATATTTTGGGCTTTCGTTTAAAATGTATGCTGCCTCCAAACCCTCAATTGTCTGTGCCTTTAAAATTAAAACTCTTTATATAACCAGAGCGAGAAGCTAAATAAAGTTGCTTTGAATTATTTTTTTTGGTTTTTTATTTTCTGGCAAGTGTAGTAAAAAATTGCTGATCACTGCTTTCAAAATTAACCATCTGATTTAGCACTCTAATATATTAGTACGTATAAGTAGCGACACGATTCAAATTCAGGCATACAAATAAAACTAAGTATAAAAATATAGTCGCATCGCAGTCAAATCGCATTAAATTCAACCAATCAACCAATAAAAATAAACCGGTGTTATATGTATGGTTGGGGCTTGGGGGATGGTTTTTCTCTTTATATAATACGAGCCACCACGGAAAAAGATTCCCTCAATATTTTAAACCAAATATCTACATATCTATATAGTACATTATATACGTATATATTTGTGCCTTGGAAAGCAAAACAAAACAAAAAAAAAAAAAACGAAAGAAAACTGCAAAAAGAAAACTACGTGGAACATAACAATACCAACAAAATAAAAATTAAAACATTTACTTGAGGGTTGAATGGAAAACCAGCAAAAACATCGTTATATGAACACAATTTAAAAAAAAAACAAAATACACATTCGATGATGACATTTTCCAGTTTTCTTATTATTATTATACGATATAAGAAAATCCAAAAAAAAATACTCAAGGGAATATTTTGTTCATTGTTTAACTGTAATATTTCGTAAAGTTTTGTTTTCTTAACAATACCACTGGGACACATTTTTCTTCAAAATGGAAAATTTACTTTATATTTTCTTAATTTAAAATCTTATATCTAGATAAGTACTATATATAAGTATATATATATATATATATATATATATATATATATATATATATATATATATAGATATATATAATTTAAATTAAAGAAAAAGGTTTTTACATGTTGGTGTTCAAAAAAAAAATTGTAAGCGTAAAATTTTTGCAACAAGTTGGGTTACGCTCAATCTATCCGATCAAACACGTTGTTCTTGATTGCAGCACATATTTTCATTTATAAAATCGAGTCAAGTTTACATTAATGGTTACATTACCCTAGTTTATATTTCAGAATTAGTTCTGGAATAAACATAAACAAATAAATTTGCAAGACACCTCACAAATCAGCCCAGATTTATGTTTTACAAGAATAGGGTTAGTAATTGAAATCAATAGGATAATTTCCAATTCAATAACTAACTATTGAATTCGATCGCCTGTGTTAAGTTTTTAATGAACAAATTTTTTCGGAGACTCAAGTAATTATGAGTTTTATGCTGTAGGCTTAGAATATTTTCGATTAAACCATTTTCTTTCTAAATTGTTAATTAATTCTTTGCGGTGATGTATGCCATATTACCACAGGCCAATAAATCGAATGTTACCGAATCTATAGTGGCTATATATATTTTTTGATCTGTTTATTGGATTAGCTTGTGTGTGCATGAGCTTCGACATAACGGATATAATTTTAGTTTGAGGGTAAACATTTTCAAAAGCAGCTTTGTAAAATTCATAAATCGCATAAATTGCTAGATTTCCTGGTTCAGAATAAAAAAATTTAAGAATAAAGTAAATTTTGATGAATTTTCAATGTTGTGTTTGTTATTGTATTTCCCTTTGACAATTTCTTATCTATAAAATCGATTTTTACTTGAAATATTTGGGGAAGCTCTCTTTTTTTAATTCCCGCAATATCTCTGATTCAGAGTTGGAATTTTATTAGATTAAATCGAAGAATGTGGGCAACGGTTTTTCTATTCTTGCCGTTAATTTTATAAAGATAGGCTATTGTTGTATTCTTATTATTTCCAAAATAAATTTGGATTGACTTACGAATACCAATAAACATGCTCTACATACAATAAAACAATTAGCTAATCGATTGGTAATCAATCTCTCATGATCTCATCTCTCATTTTTACTGTTGAAGCTAATTGAAAATCTCAACTCAACAACAACGATTAAAGCATTTCAAGAAGGTTTACGTGAACCAATTAAATTAATCGTGAAAGCATGCAAATTTGACAAGCTTCAAGATGCAATTTCCAAAGCATCCGAAGAAGAGATATCCACTAGAAATAACAAACCAGCTGTACAGTCACCAATGCAACAAACTAATTTATCACCAAAATGTTTAAATTGTAGAAATTTAGGTCATATTATGCGAAATTGTCGTTTCCCTGTAAAACCAAATTATGGAAATTCACTTTCGAATTTATTTATGTCTAAATATTGGTAATTCAAATCTACAAAAAATTCTTGTTGGATACTGGGGCAGATATTAGTGTCATTAAAGAATCATCATTGCAGTTTAATGTGGCGGTAACCAATAATATTGTGAATATTCAAGGAATAACCAATCAAGAATTAAAAACTCTAGGACGCTGCGATGCTCAAATTACATTTACCGATTAATCTGTTCTTCGGAAGTTAAACCTGGAGTGTTTATTAGAAATTCAATTGGCAAACCAAATAACCAACAATCAATTTACCTACCGATCGTGAATACAAATGAATATTCAGTTGTGATCAACAACCCAGATTTAATCGTTGAAAATTTATCGGATTAAGATTTATTTCACTTAAAATCTTGGGATAACAATATTGATGATCGATTAAAATTACTTTTCTCACAATTAAATTTATCTGACGTAAATGAACAAGAATCATCATCGACTGTTCCGTTATGTAGAAAATTTAATGACATATTTGACCTAAAAGAAGATATTTTACCTGTTCGGTAAAACCATATCGTATTCCTGAAACGATAAAGACAGAAATTCACAAGCAAGTTCAAGAAATGCTACAGAATGACATCATTGAAGAAAGTGATAGTCCGTGGAACTTTCCATTATTGGCCGTACCAAAAAAATCCCAGGACGGAACGAAAAGATGGCGAGTTGTGGACGTCTAAATGATTTGACACTTGATCGCGTGTTTCCTTTACCTAATATAAGTGATATTTTGGATCAGCTTGGTGGTGTTGTTTATTTTAGTACCCTCGATTTATCAAATGGTTTCCACCAATTGATTCTCGATGAAAATGACAAAGATAAAACAGCGTTCAGCGTTCACCAGCGACGTTCCAGCATATGATGAATAAAGTTTTAAGCGGATTAAACGGATTGAAGTGTTTCGTCTATATGGACGATATTGTTATTTATGGCAAAACACTCTTGGATCACAATCAGAAATTAGAAGAAGTGTTCAATTGCCTCCGAAAAAAACTCTTTAAAATTAAATTCCCAAAAATGTCAATTCTTAAAAAAGGAAATTGTATACTAAGGACATATTGTTAACCAGAACGGAGTTTCTCCTGATCCTGCGAAATTACAAGCTATAGATGAATATCCTACACCCTTTAGGTACCGTGTTATTACAAGAGTACGACGGAATGGATCATCCTGTGTCATTTGCAAGCCGGACATTATCGAAAGCTGAAGAAAATTACCAAACCGTGGACAAGGAACTACTTGCAATCTTTTGGGCTATTCAAAATTTTCGTCCTTACGTTTATGATCGAAAATTCATAGTCATAACAGACCATAAACCATTAACTTCGTTAAAAATAAACAACGATACGTCATCTCGAGTATTACAATGGAAACTTAAGCTAGATGAGTATGACTTTGAAATTAAATATAAACCGGGAGCTTTAAATACAAATGCAGATGCTTTAAGCAGACTAAAAAAAAATAAGGATAATGACAAGAATATATCAGATTCAAATTATATGTTTGATAATTTGTTCTTTGAAAAGAACTTTTTTAATTGTTCTGATAACATAAAAATGAATTTTCTGATATCAATGTTTTAAGACACAAAAATTTAATTAACAGACAATTCTTTGAAAAGAATCCGTCAAATTGTGCTTTCGAGCCTCTTGAATATAATAATTCTGATCTTGATTTAAAATATCATGATTCAATCAATGTATTAACGCGATCTTAAACTAAGTCAGCTTTAAATCCAAAACCTTTTTCTCATACCTTAGAAAATCCAGATGAGAATATTAATAATGAATCTGATGAAACAGCCAATAACTTAATTGAAATAAATAATCCCGAAATTGAAATTAATCTAATAAAAGAATTCCATAATTCACCATTAGGTGGCCATCAAGGAATTAGTCGAACCTTTAATCGAATGAAACAATATTATTATTTCCCGAAAATGTATTTCCTGAAATAGTCCATCAACAAAAATTCCCATGAAAATCACCACGAGTTCTAATGAACCATTTGAAAAAGTTTTCATGGATATCGTGGGACCATTATTGCCAAGTTTCAATAATAATAAATATATATTAACTATTCAGGACGATTTATCGAAATATTCCCTGGCAATTCCAATTCAAAATCAAGAAGCTGAAACTGTCGCTAGCGATTTCATCAAAAACTTTGTATGCATTTATGGAACACCTAAAATTATTTTAACTGATCAAGGATCAAATTTTCTCAGTAAATTTTTCGCTGAATGTTGTAAATTACTAAAAATCAAAAAAAATAATTCAACTGCTTTCCATTCACAAACTAATAGAGGTCTTGAAAGGACTCACCGTACTTTAGCTGAGTATATAAGACATTTTGTAAGTACTGATTCATTAGATTGGGATAGGTGGCTACCGTATTGCATGTTTTGTTTTAATACTACTCCCCACACATCTATTCCATCATTTTTTTTAAATGAGCCTAATCTTGTTTCCTATTATGATGATCTTCTTTCAGATTTAACACATAAAATGCAGACGTCATACAAAATAGCACGAGAAAATAATATACAAGCCAAGGAAAAATCAAAAATTTATTACGATCGAAATGTTTCTGATGTGCAGTTCCACCCAGGCAATAAAGTATGGTTAAAAAAGGAAAAACGAGACGGAAAATTCGGCGCAGCTTGGTTAGGACCATTTGAAGTCATCGAAGCGTTATCAACTGAAAACACAGCCATTAAAGTGGGAAAACAAATAAGGATTGTTCACAATAATCGTAACAGTAACATTTATACAGTGTAAAATTGGATGATAACTATGAAAACAATCTATGAAATCTATAAAATCTTGCATAATTTCTATATGTATGTAAAAAATAATATTCAATCCCAAACAAGTCTCGAATGCACTGATAATCTTCGAAAACTGTAATTCGGCAACATATTGCAATTCAACGTCAAAATCCGAGAAACTCGAATAATCTGGAGTAATCTCTATTAATACGTTTCCGATGTATAAAATTAAACTTTACTTTTAAAAAAATATATAAAACCGGGACATCTGATGGCCGATTTTGTACGCTTAATATGAGAGAAAATGCTACAATGCCCAATTATGTTACATATTTCGAGTTCTTGTAATGTTTAATCATCGCGATTTCTTATTATTGCGACTCTGTTGACTACGTGTTTTCGACACTCGTAATTGGAAATATGAGAGATTACCTAGCTTGCTTGTTGAAGAATACTTTTCCCAAACAATTTTTTTATGGAATATCGTGTTCACGTGGAGCGTAGTGAAGTTGCGAGTATTTAAAAAACCACCACGTGATTACTGTACTGTAATGTATTTTGGACTAATATATGACCACGTTCGTACCGTAGTGTAGTTTTTTTTGACGGACACATTTTTGCATTTTGTGGAATATGTAAAAATAAATAGGAAGTCAAATGTAAAAATAAAAATTGAAAGATAAATGGGGTTGTAAATTCTCCCCAACAGATATGATACGGTTGATTTATGAGTACAATACTACGCATTACATTCACGGTCGGATTATTTTTACAAATTCATCACGATGCTACACTGAACCACGTGAAAAAAATAAAAATTTAAAAACGGTACCTTAATTAATATGTGACTGATTAAATAAAACACTAAAACACCTTTATCACAAATCACAATTTTTATAACACTGTGTAAGTATCCTAATCGAAAACAAAAGCAAAACTGAATTTTTAAATTCGTAATTGCTAAATATTGATGGGGACGGGAGTAAAAGAGAAAACTAGATCTAAGATAACGGTAAATCTTATACCTTTTTACTTTTGTTATTTACCGTAATAATTTCAATATGCAAATATGTGGTTTAATAAATTGTGCCCAGTTACAATAGAGAGTGGCGCGAAAGAGAAAAAAAAGAAAAAGAGTTGTTTGCTACTCAGTCAATTTCAATAGAGTAGCTTTAGAGGAGGATGGTGTGCAACTGGAAAACGTCATTCGTTTCAAAAAAGAGAAAACGCAACAGTTCAGCTTGTTATAAACCAAATTTTTTACCCTCTATTTGAAACTTTACATTATTCTGGATAATAGAGCCAGATAAATATTTTTACGAAGAAGTGAGCTCTTAATAATTTCTCCTTCTTTGTAATAATAATTGCTTTATAGATATTATAATGTAATTATATTCTTATTGATCAAGTTACAACGTTAAGAAATTATACCAGATTTGAAAATGTAAAATGGAACTTCAGAAAATCGAAAAAGAAACCCAAACCGATAAATTAAAATTTCCACACGTGTCCCTAAAAGGCTATTCTTAATTAATAAGAACAACCCAATATTTGAATTAGTTCAAATAATGACCAAACTGCTGATCTATTTTTGTTTTTTGAAGGATAATTTCCCTTCGGTTCCAAAAAAAGCCGTTGTCGTCTGATTTGAAATGGTGGGTGTTCGAAACGAACGTGACGTGACAATGGCATAGATAAAACTCAGGACAGGGTTTAACATTTCATTTAGAACTTATTCCTGGCTGATCATTAAAACTTAATGAAGCTCATCGAACAATTTTACAAATGTACAGAATTAATTTCTAGTCACTTGGGCTGCTTCTAATCAGCGAATCCGACACAAGCTCCCCAGTAATTTAAATTTTCTGAGATCAGTTCAAAGCATTATTGGTATTGATGAGTCAGTTAGTTTAAATAAACCTGTCATGATAATTCAGAAGAGAAGACATTTTTACGTTAGCGGAATTGATCCAATTGTCGGCATCCATGCTGAATTACATTTGCACTAATTGATAGCTCAATTACCTTCATATATTTTAAAATTGGCTGGAAATATATTACCATATATTTCGATAAAATTAATTATCCCAAAATGTGGCCCATCGCATCCTCTATTTTGAAGCCCTGGACCTGGTGTATAACGCCTTCCAAAACCTCTGGCCATCACTTTGATCGGAGATCATTTTTGTCCTCGTATGTGTACCCTTCCTTGCCTTCATCTGTCAGCGTTGCATCCAAGGATTATATTTAAAGCTAAAGCTTTGTGTATTATGATGGTAGCGTGGCAGAATAGGGTCGATTATGAACCTTAAAAATATAGGAATTATAAAATGTTTACGAATAATGTGAATTATAACTCTTTCGAGACATTCTACGCAAGAAGTAAAAATATCTTAACGATTTTTATGCTTCATCACACCAGACTCTGGACAACAGTCTGAGCAGTGGATGAAACTTGGTTAAAGCTGACCAAAGCGATCAAAAACACAACCATCAGCTGGAACGGTTATGGTCACTATTTTTTGGAATACACATGTCAACAATAATGATGGCAAAATTGCATCAACTACACTTCGAATTGCTTCCATCGTATTCTCCAGATTTGGCACCTTATGTACCGACTATTTTTGTTTCCAAAATTATAAAAATGGCTGCAGAGAAAGAGGGATGCATCGAATAATGAAATCACAGCCGAAATAAACGAATGAATGGGCTGAAAAGTTGTATTTTATTATCAATATACAGGCAACTTTTCAGCCCATGTAGTACGAATTACAAATTCTTTTTGGGTGGTCACTGAAACATTTAATACTCTCTAGTAAATTGGTGAATATTGAACCCATTTTCATTCGTGGGACTGCATTGTTACACATGAGCTGCGCGATTGAAGCTTCAAAATGATGTTACCGTCTCGTAACAGAAACTAGGCCAAAAACGAACCAGTTTAAATTAGTTTCGGCTGCCTGCAGCAAAGTTTGCTTGGTCTTCAATTTCAATTTAAGGATTTCTTATGCCAATTTTATTTATAAAAATATTTTTAGTTTTTAGATTCCTTCAAATTCTATGAAAAGCATAATTTTTATAAATTTTATATATTCTCTAAGTTGTATAAATCGCAAAAATTTTGTATAAATTCTAAATTTTAAGTTTTCTAAATTCTATAAATTACACAAATTTTAAAAATTCTACTATTTAATTCTGTGAATTTTGTAATTTCTACTGAGTCTATAAACCCAGTAAATTTATAAATTTTATGAATTTTATAAATTCTACTAATTCTCTAATTTCTTTAAATTTTCTATATTCTTTCTATGGAAGAGTTCGAGCTCCTATAAATGGTTTTAATTCTGTAAGTTCTATCAATTCTATAAACACAAATTTGACTTATTTGAAAATTCCATGATTCCTTTAAATTCTATAAACTCTATAAATTCTACAAATTACATAAATGCCACAAATTCCCTATAAATTCTATTACAAATCCTTTATAGCCCTATAATTTCTATAAACGTTATAAATTTCAATTCTATCAATTCTATAAATCCTATAAATTCTACAAATTCTAAATAAATTTTATAAATTCTTTAATTTTTGTAGATTCTATGAGTTCTATAAATTGTTTCAACTCAGTCGGTGGGCATAAAACACACAGAAATGAAAGTTTTCTTTGAGTTTTTTGATTTAGTGAATTTATAATTCGCTAAGTCAGTACGTTCTTGCCTCATATTTAATGTATGAAGTTGGAATTGTATTTTTGTAGTTCGGTCGTAGCTACCTGATGAGTAGAACGAACTATTTGTTTTGTAACAAATAGCTTATCTGCACGAAACCAAACTACCACATAGAAAACTCAAGGAAAGTTTTCAACAACAAATACACCAGATGGAAGAGAAAGTTAACTTGATTCCAACAACAAAAAATCGTATTGCCATCTATGTTACAGTCTACGGGTATTTCACGATCCGAAAATATTAACAGAATGGATGAAATAAATTTTCATCATCAGAATAGCCTAAATAATAGTGTACATGAGTCATCTGAACCAGTGAGCCGAAACATTAGAGTACAGCGATTGGGAAATATTCCAAACTTTTGTGAATAAGGTACGTCTAATCATGGATATTTATGAACCAAATGAGGATGAATTCAAGATCGAGGTAATAGACAAACTAGTCGGTAGAGCAGCTGAGTGGTTTCATTCCCGATCTGAGTATATCACCTACAGTTTAGAAGATCGTTTTGGAAAGCATGTGTCAGATGTATGATATCAGACCTAGTAAGATTGAGCAGAGACGAAAATTTGAAAATCGAAAATGGAAAGTACAGGAGGAGTTATTGATATATTATCAGGATAAAGTGATTTTGGCGAATTATTTGGAAATATCTGATAGATTATATCATCGAGGGGATTAAAAATGTTCGATTGTAGTCCCAAGATAGAATGCAAAAATTCGCAACGAAGGAGGATTTGTTAGAGGCGTTACGAAATATAACTACTGATGAACGTGTAGTTTATCAACAAAACAAATTTAAAAGTATGGCACCAGTATCCAAATTAGGGGAATAATCGAATTCGACAAGTTTTGTGCTATAATTGTGGAAAGGTTGGGCATATGTCAAATAAATGTAGCCAATCCAAACGACCAGTTTTGTGACACCGATAGGGCAATTCGAATATATAAAGATGCCCTTTGGATTGAAAAATGGTCCCGCTGTTTTTCAAAAATACATTAGCTCAATCTTCCGTGACTTGATTGAAACAACTCAAATAGTTGTTTATATTGACGATTTGCTGATTGCAACAAAGACAGTAGAGGAACATTTAGGTATTTTAACGAGAGTTTTGTCAGTTGATGCAACGGAAAATTGAATTCTTGGGATATAGTATGGACGAAAAGAGTATTAGACCAAATCAAAGAAATATACAGGCAATCTCAAATTATCCATTCCCAAAGAATATAAAAGAGGTTCAACGATTTTTAGGAATGTGCTCCTATTTTAGGAAATTTGTTAAACAGTTCTGTCATCATGCTAAGCCATTACAGGATTTAGTTAAGAAATAGTATAATTTTGAAATTAGTAGAAGAACCTGTGTTAGCAATATTTTCGTCAAACGATGAAACGCAATTGCATTGTAATGCCAGCTCAAATGGATTCGGAGCAATATTGATACAAAAAAAGAAGATCAGAGGTTTCATCCTATTTGTTATTTTTCAAAGAGAACAACACCTTCTGAATCAAAATGTCACTCATACGAGCTCGAATGCCTAGCAATAATCTATGAGACTGTAATGCGTTAACACTCAAGAATTTGATTACACCGTAGAACATCGCGTTGGTGCACGAATGCAGCATATAGATGCTCTTAGTAGAGCTGAAGCGATTTTAGTTTTAGACGAGAACAGCTTTGAGCAAACTCTCGCTATTCTGCAATATAAAGATCCAAAATTGGAACAGTTGCGTAAAGAACTAGAACAAAGTGAAAGTCCTTTATATGAACTCAGAGATGGGCTGATTTATTGAAAATTATTGAAATCAAGGATTCGTTTTTGGGTGCCCGAAGTGTTGGAAACACAGATTCTTCGAAATTCTCATGATTATTTAGGGCATATAGGTGTTGATAAAGTTGTTGAACATATTTCTCGAAACTATTGGTTTCCTAATGTTCGGGATAAAGTAAAAAATTATATTAAAAATTGTTTAAAGTGTATAATCTTTAGTGTATCTAGTGGTAGAAAACAGGAATTTCTGCATTCCCTACCAAAAAAGGACAGACCTTTTGAGGATATTTACATAGATTTTTTCGGACCACTGGAAGTAATTCGTTTCAAGCATAAATTTATTCTAACAATAATTGACGCATTTGGAGCATTGCCCAATGGTGGAGCGTGTTCACCGAACTCTAAAACCTATGTTAGCAAAGTTAGTATAGATCAACACAAAAATGTTCAATGGGGCGACGTTCTGGAGCCTGTGGAATTTGCTTTTAATAACACGGTCAATCGATCTACTGGTGATATGCCTAGCCTGCTATTATATGGTGTTAATCAGAAAGGAAAAGTATCTGACAATTTAGCTGATTTTTTAGAAAAATTTACATTGAATTGGATTCTAACCTTATATCGCTAGATGAACGTCGGAAAGAAGCAGCGGAATTAATACAAAAAAATCAACGTTATAATGAGAGCTATTACAATAAAAAGCGCAAATGGTGATTTCGGCAAAAATGATGTCATTTCGGTATAAGTTCCAGATTTAGTTCAGGAAACTGATTGGCAACTGTTATGAGAACTACATGAATTATGAAGTTAAAAATTCTAGGCGAAAGTGGGCCCTTGATTAATCCCCTTGTTTACATCACCTAGGCTGTGCAGACATGGAACCATTTGATAGCGCTGTGCTCCTAGAGGCATGTCTTGATAATGCGTTTATATGGTGGAAAGATTAGCCAGAGAGGCAGCTTGATAAAATGATGGTAAAGCTAAATGCTCATCAAGCTTGTCGAACTTTCACCGGCTACAGTTTATATTTGGGTGATCCCACAAATATTTAATAATATTTTTCCGGGTAACACCGGGTTTACCAACTAGTAAATTTATAATATTGAAAATAGGGAAATTTACATTTGGATTCCCCCTTCAATTTCGTTTGAAAAATTTATGAATTTGGCAATGTTTCAATTGATGCTTAAAATTTGTAAAATTTAACAAATCGTAAACTTTAATACAGTTTAAATTTTCAAAGCAACACCTATATAAATATGATGTCGAAAATGCGGATTCGTGGATATTGTTGAACTACAAAATTAACCAGAGTCCTCAACAAATAAATTAAACGAAAGCCAATTTTATTGGGCGAAACGTACAGTTAAATTATTAAATACTTTTGAGAAACAGACCTATAACAGAAACCTAACGACCAATATCTTTAAATGGTTACGTGCAAATAAAATTGATTACTCGCAACCCTGTTAAATTTAAAACTTAAATTGGCTATTCAATGCAATTTTATTATGTAATCACATACATATGTACATACAAATGCGTTTAAACATATGGATGTACAAGTTGAGAGAAACTAAATTTCAAACACCCTTTTTTAATCACAAGTAAAACCTATGTACTATACCAAACGATATATACATAAAACTAAAACATATTTCTCTAAATTGTATTTAAATTACTTATACTTGGTTAAACTCCCAAATGGGAGTTTTAGATGGAAGAAGTTTTTTTTTGTATTCTCGATTTAGATTTTGTTTTTTAGTTAAAATAATTTTTATCATTCTGCTGTATCTGAACGTATTACAATATGAATCTTTTAACACATGTTATGCCACTTTCAATTTTATTAGGTTGGAAAGAGACCCAATGTACATTTAGGTTTCGGAAAATAGTGAATTTTTAATTTAAATTAACCGTAAATTAATGAGGTAAAATTTGTGTACGAGATGAGGGTTTGATGTTGTTGTTATGAATGTGGCTACTAAAAACAATTTTTTTTTTTTAAATTTATTTTATAAAGTGGTCAAAAGTGATGGTGTTACTATTTAATTTGCAATGTAATTTAATGAATTTAATTAATCATTCTATTAGAAGTAAATCAAAATCGTATTTTAATGAAGAACTGATTTTAATTATTTTATGTTCAAATGGGTGCAAAAACTCATTACAAATCCAATCAAAATAGTGTCAAAATTCTTTCAAGAAAAATCCAACTATAGTACATTCGCTAGTATACAGAATTATTAAACTAGCCGTAATCAGACCGTATAGGGAGAATTCATCCAATATATAAAATAAAGTACCTCTTGCATAGACGCATAATTGTTGAAGAACCAAATAAATGTTCCGGACCAATTCAGTGTTTAAACTGCCAAGATGTACATCAGTTCTCATATCGACTTGACATCTACACTGGAGACGGCAAACGATATAAATATGGCAATGGAAAATTGTAATCTGTTAAAACAGCAAACATACAATGCATACCATAATATCCGCTGAAATAGAAAAATTACTAACAGAGAAACGCCGTTTAAGATCGCCTGATTAAAATTGAACATTTAAATTTATTAATAAATTATTATGGCGGATAAAGATGCTGATCCTTTAACCATAAGTGGTAACTTTAAGAACATCGCTACTTTAAATAATTCCGCGGCATCATATTTAATGCAATTTGATTCCACAAACATTGATTTAGTTAATTCCAGCAATTTGCTAATAGTACCTGATATCCCTTCAGCTGTGAGTGACGATGCTGTTGTAGAAATAGATATGGATTTTAAAAATGTTGCGGAGTCGTTCGGTATTACATCTATTGATACATTGCAACTGTTAGTGGCAAACAAAATAACTCTTCAAGTTCTGGAAATTATTACCAAAGAGGATATAGATGAATTGTTTGATGGATTCCCAAAAGGAGAGAAATTCCTCTTTAAAGCCGGCCTAAATGAATGGAGAACTTAACTGGAAGGTTTTCGTGATATTAACATTAAAATTAAATTGTAATTTTGTATAATAATTGTTGTAAATATTTTATATTTTGCAGGGAAAGCCAATTGCAAGAACAGCCGACACTAAATCAGTTAACACCGATGTCATAAAATGGGTGAAAAAACAACAGAATATAGTTCCACCCCTATCCAGCCCAAATATAAAATTTTTGAAAACTTTGAAAAATGTACATTGCAATTTTTACTTGATCTACACAGCAAAAACAGTTTTCCAACGAAAACAGTACTTACAATTCAAACTTTTGAACCCTATAGCTGTGCAACTTTCTCATTTCTCTAATGAAATCAAGGAGGAATCAAAAATTAATTTTAATAATCTTGTAAAAATATTACAAAATTCTTTTGAAAATTTCAATTCAGAATATACATTCCTAAAATATTTAGAAAAACACAAACTGTTTTCCAAGCCAAAAGGTTTTTTGATTAACAATGACATCACCGAAGTTTTTGTGAACGGTTTACCAGTACCTAAATTTTGTTCGCAAACCGAGAATTGAGAGTAGAATAACCGCAAATTTTTAGTAGTGGTAGATTGTGTGTGTATTAGTGGCCACATGAGTGTTGTTTATTTTTTTATGAAATTGACGTCATTTAATTTTCTTCTGTCTATCAAAAGTGCTTGTATGTTAAAAACCATTAAACAACCGAAAATATTTTATTTAAATGTTTTTTTTAATAACAAACACGAAAAATAATTTATCCTTTAACTCAAAAAAAAAAAAGGTTACTCCTTAATCAAAAACAACAACAAATCAAGTCTCTCAAAAATTATTTTATTTGTAGAATGGCAAATCTCAACTCAAAAGCAAGAGAGAAGTATAAATAACGAGAAGAGAAACGAACATAAGCACCAAAAAATTCAACCGATTCGCCCGATTTAGTTATTTTTGATGCTTCCTGTCCTAAAAAACACACAAATACAACAAACAAAAATCATACAACACAACCATAAAAATGTATACTATACATCGTGTACGAATACAAAATTCTCAATTCTCGTGTCTCGGTTTGCGAACAAAATTTACGTACAGCATTAGACAATAGTCAAGTAGAGGGATGTTTAATGGATATACGATTTCAAATTAGTTTCAAATCGTCGGTTTTAGAGTCTAAAACTATGTTAATAGTTCAATATGGAAGAAGAATAAACTGAAGTATAGCAATCGTACAATTATCCCTTATCAAATTTATTTCGATGATTTTGAAGTAAATGATGCTCTCGGAGCACATTCAGGAAAACAAAGTGTATGTGGAATTTATTATACATTCCCCAACATACCAATACATCAGTCATCGAAATTGAAAAATATCTTTGTATAGCTGGATTCATTAAATCTCACGATTTGAAGAAATTTGGAAATAATCGTTCCCTGAGGCCAATAATAGAAATAATTAAATCTTTAGAAAACTATCCATCAAGTTATACTTTATACTTGGTCAAATTCTAGGGGTTAATTTAGGCCTAAACAGTGTTTTAGGCTATGTTACATCATTTAATTCAATTTCTTTCTGTCGATTATGTAAAAGGACAAAATCCCAAACTCAAACTGATACAAGAAAATTTAATTCTTTTCTTCGAAATAAATTAAATTATACCGCTGATTTAGAATTAGCTGATGTAACATTGACTGGAATCAAACAAAAAAAATATATTTACCGAAGTAAATGGAATTTCATGTGATATAATGCATGACTTATTCCTTGGAGTATGCAAATATAACCTCAAATCATTTGAATTATGATAAAAAAATTATGTCTTTAGATGATTTCAACTATCGAAAGCAAATGTTTTGTTATGGTGAAATTGACATTGCCTATATAAGTGAACCAATAGACAAAAATCTTATAAGGAACAAAAATTTTAAGATGAAGATCTTCCTTTTATGATTGGAAATATAGTGCCTGAAAATAATAAAATTGATAAATTTCTACTTCTATTTATTTCTGTAATAGACATGCTGTTATTATCTCGATTCAATGAGATTTTATTGTCCAAATTGGAAAAATCGATTCAACGACATAATATATTATATCTTGAGTTATTTAAAGATACACTGAAGCCCAAACACTATTTTATGGTACATTATTCGCAAATGCGGCCCTCTAAAATATTTATGGTTATTCTGGCTCAAAGCAGAACATCAAACTCACAAGCAATATGCAAGAAGCATTAATTCACGAATCAACATTCCTCTTACATTGTCTATAAAGGCAGGACTAAAATTTTCTAATCATTTACTATATCAAATGATTTTGTTGAACCTGAAGTTATAATGTTAAATAAGGCTATTTACGACAACTTTCGATTAGAACGATACTCTAAATATTTCTCTAATCATCAATTTGGTTTTAGAGCAGAACATGGAACCATTGAGCAGGTGCACCGAGTAGCTTCAGAAATAAGATCAGCATTCGAGGAAAGGAAGTAATTTTAAATTAATTTTAAATTTCCAGAAATCTACCAACTTATGAAGTCATATTTGTCTAATCACAGATTTTATGTTAAACACAATACCTCTAAATCGGGCGAAAAAAACGTCCTGGCAGGAGTGCCACAAGGCAGCGTTCTACCAATATCTATCTTCGAAAATTATGACGTCTACTTTCGCTGATGACACAGCAATCGTATGTACTGTCCACAACCCTGCAACAACATATAGATGACATCGTAATCTGGCTAGAAAAATGGAGGATAAAGGTCAATGAAGAGAAATCGACTCACGTAACATTCACTTTAAATAAGCTTACGTATCCACCGGTCACAATGAACGGAATACAAATTCCTCAGGCCAACGAAGCAAAATACCTAGGCGTCCATCTAGACCGACGATTAACCAGGCGAAAACATATTGAAATGAAACGAGGCCATATCAAATTAAAAATGGATAAAATGCACTGGTTGATGAGAAATATTCAACCCTTGATTTAGAATATAAGCTTCTTCTGTATAATACAATGATTAAACCAATCTGGTTGTATGGCTGTTAATTGTGGCAATCAACTTCAAATTCAAATATTGACATTGTTCAAACAATACAGTCAAAAATTCTCAGAATGATTACTGAAAAAACAAAAATATTCATAAGGACCTTAGCATCCTAACTGTCAAAGACGAATTACTAAAAATGCGAATTAACTATGCAGGGAAACTATCATCTCATCCGAATATGCTGGCGAGAAATTTAAAAGATTTTCCTTTTCGTCACGATTAAAAAAGAAAACGATGGCTGTGTCATCACAAAGTATTAATTAATTAATTATTGATAACACGTAAATTCTGATCCAACCATCAGAACAATTGATAACAAATAATCAACAAAATAAACATCACAAATCACAACCGTTAAGGAATTCTGAAGAATTCAACTTCCAACCAACACAAAATTATTTGTACGAAAACCAAGTAAGTCACAGTAACAAGGATTATTCATATCTCAGCCCAGCTGAACTAGAGTTACTGCGCTATGACAAATATGAATAATGCTTGCAACGACTTGCTCCATTGGAACTGCAATGGTTTCTTTTGCAGGGACAATGAGCTAAATTTGATTGTAACCAAATATGTATAACCCATGGGTTTTAGCACTAAATGAAACCAAATTTAAACCGACACATAAACCCAAGCTGAAAGGTTATAACATAGTAACAAATTCTCCACTGGACCCTTCTGGTTCAGGAGGAGCAGCTTTACTAATTAGAGATTGTCTGTCATTTATTCCTTCCCAGATCACCACAAATTTACAAATTGCCGCTTATAAAGTAGATTTGGCCGGTTCTTCAATAACCATCTGCTCCATCACCATCAATCTTCAGGCCCTTATGCAGTTAGTTTCTGCACTTCCAAGGCCCATTATCCTGGTAGGAGATTTCTATGCTCATAGCCCTCTGTGGGGATCTCTCTCGGAAAATAGTAGAGGTAAAATTGTTCATGAGTTCATTAGTCGTACCTCTCTAGTATGCATCAACGACAGATCTCCAACTTATGTCCACGGAAATGGTTCCCAAACACATATAGATTTGGCCTTATGTTCTCCCGAGATTGCATATAAGTGGAAATTTAGCGTGGTAGACGACTTGTACAGTTTGACTAGTAATACTTTCTCACCACAAAATTCGAGAAGGCAAAGATGGAAGAAACATGAAGCAGACTGGTATTTATATTCGAATCTGGCTACTATTAGAAATATTTCACTAGACCAACCCATTGACGACATTGTTATGCAATGCTCAACCATTCTAACAAAAGCTGCTAGATCCAGTATACCTCTATCTTCTGTACGACTATTAAAGAAAGTAGGTCCATGGTGGTCGGCCGAAATTAGAACAGCTATTTTTGATAGGAAACAAAGGCTTAAAATTTTCCAAAGAAACCCTTCCTCTGATAATCTAATATCATTTAAAAGAGCTCGGTCACGAGCGAAAAGACTCGTAAGACAGGCTAAATAATCATCTTGGTATCAATTCTGAGCTCAAATCGGCCCGAGGATAACTAGTGAAGAACTGTGGGGAAAAATTAAAGCGCTGAACGGTAAAGGAACCCCTAACCGTCAGACATATTCTACCAATAAAATTCATCTTTTCAAAATTTTTAACTCCATATGGTCCAGACGAACTTTTCCTTATCAATGGAAAAGAGCTGTTATAATTCCGATCCCCAAAAAGGCAAATGCAAGAACACCTACAGAATTTTGCCCAATCTCGCTTATTAACAATGACGCTAAGGTGATGGAACGTATGGTAAACGAAAGATTAATTTGGTATCTAGAAAACAATAAATTTTTGACACTAGAACAATTTGGATTTAGAGCGAACAGAAGCTGCATGGATGCAATACAAATATTGAAAGAGGCTGTAGTTGAGGTATTCGAAGACTCCTCATATTTGACCTGTATTTTTTTCGAGCTCGAGAAAGCTTATGAGAGGGTATGGAGGTTAAGAATAGTACAGCAACTGGAAAAATGGAAGGTAGACGGAAATATCTTACATTTTATCTGGAATTATTTAAATGATCGTACTTTCTAAGTAATGATAGAAAATCTCAGGTCCAGAGTATTGAGTATTCCCACAGGAAAACGGTGTGACAACCGGTTCTAGTAACACTGATGATGGATAATCGGTTGATTTGGAAAGCTCATATTAACAATATCAAGAATGCTTGCAAAAAGTCTCTGAACACGCTAAAATGCTTGAAAGAAATTAATTTCAGAAGCAATAGAGCAACTCTATTGAGGGTTTTCAAAAGCTTGGTATTAACTAAACTGGATTATGGATGCTAATTTTACGATGGAGCCTCTACTTAACGAAGGTGTTAGAATTGCTACGGGAGCATTCAGAACTTCTCCCTCAATTTCTATTATTGCCGAAGCGATAAAATGGGATTCTTCAAATCTCTCGGCTAGGCGTGACAGTACCATCATCTGCCGTTTGAGAATAGCGGCCGCTGGAGAAATACATTTATATAAACTGTTTCCGTCCTAGGACGGGCTGTACCCCCTAGTATATACATACCAAGCTAAATGCAATACGGGTTGTTGAGGATATTAGATTACTACCTATTACAATTAACAGAATACGAATTCTTTCAAAATTTATGATCAATTACATGCATCGATTACAAATTATTTAAGTTGTGATTACAGTATACAGGAACGTTCCAGTTAAAAATAATTATTACGTTACCATTATATAAAAAATCACTTCAAATATATTTTATTCACACCTAAATTTATCAATCATTAATAATCGGAATCACAAACATATAAAAGGATAAAAAGAAACCATGTTATTTTATATTTCTGTGATATTTAAACTCGTATATAAAAATAAACAGAGAGATGGGTATTACACAATATAATGTCCTTTTGAAAATCACTCAATTTACATTTAATATTAACAAAACAAACAACAATAGGAATGTTTTTTTTTTAAACCTCTAGAGAAGTGTCCTTAGAGGCACTTTGATATTTTTATGTTATTGAACAGTATATTATATTGGGGAGGATATTACTTGTAACATTTAATTTAATTGTTTTTCTTGTTTTACAAACTAAACAATTGAATTTGATAAAGGATATAGGATATATAAAAATCGATAGAAAATCTACATTTAATGAGTGTATAAGGAATAAATATATCCCTCTTTATTTATATTTTTTTGAAATAATAACAAACAACAAAAAAAAAAAAAACATTTCACTCTCAATTCCCAAAACACTAGTTCATTATCTAGGACAATAATCTGCATTGATGGGTTTTAAAAGCAAAATGATATAACTTAGGGTTAAATTTTTTTGATTTTTGATTGGATTGACTTACCTATTTATTGAGGAGACACTCGGTACATTGTCTTGTGAACAAATACCTTCGGCTAAAAGTCTATCACGTATTTCCCATGCGAACATTGTAGGATTTTCTCGTTTATAATTTGCAATTGCATCTACCACTGGTGGTGTTGCAACTTTTGGCTTTGAACCACCTATCACACCTGCCTTAAAGCTTCCAGTCTCATAGTACCTGCGCTCGCGTGTACATTTAAAATAAACAAAAAAAAAAAAAAAACTAATTATTTTATCTCACTCAATTAATAGTACTAATTCAACTTAAATTTTCAACAACATGCAAAAATTGGAAACCGCATTACCATATACACATGTATACATACATATATTCACACATATGTACATATCTATATAAACCAAAATTAATTTTGTTCTTTTATAAAATATATTGAAATGAAAATATATTGTGTTGCGTTTAAAGGATATTTTCCAAGCGGAAATTAAAAATAATTTATTAGATTTCAACATTTTATTTAGATAATATTATACTAAAAATAAAAACAAAATTTACTGTCGTTGTGATACAAAAAATAAAACGAAAGAACCATAATACCAATTAATTTTCATGTTATTTGTATATCACTTCTACTATTATACAATTTTATATACATACATACATATATGTTTATTTTATGTATAAAATTTATGCTCACCTAGATAAAATTTTTGATACGCAACCATGACTAACTCTTAGTTGCCTAGATATATCACACGGCCTTACACCGTTATGTGCTAATTCTACAATTCTTTGGCGTACAACATCCGGTAACGGCCGGCCATTCACAAAAACACCACCTAATTGATTTACCCCGCCATGACCTGAAAAAAAAAAAAAAATTAAAAATTAAAATTTTAATAATCATGTTTTTCAAACTAACTTTCAAATATTGAAAAAAGGAGGCGAACATAAATGAAACAAGGCCAAAAATAAGGGCGACTTTATAATAAAATAATCTATAGAAATTTACAGCTCAGTACAGGAGCGGCAAATATTTCAAGGGTTCATATTCATTCCAAAATTTCTTAAAACCTATACGCTTTACTAAAAAATTTGTTTGGGCCAAAGGAGAAATAGGGTCTTGAGGTTATTTCATTATCCTATTGACGATTGTAAAAGTAAGAAAAGCACCTCTTACGGAAAATAGAAAAAGTGGACCAGATACATACAAATTGCGACGCAACCATAGTAAATGTGTTATCAGCGCTTCGGCGGAAAATAGAAAAAATGAAGTAGATACATAAAAATCGAGACCCTCCAATCGTCAATATTATAGCTGTATTTTTTTATAAGTCTCGATAGATCTATTCAGATATTTGCAAAAAAAAAAATAGGAAATTGTAGCTACTTCTATTATCCACTTAAAAATACTGGCACTCGCAGCACTAAGAATTGTGTTTATTTTGACAACGCTACGTCATTGTTGTTTTCATTATATTTTGTTATTCCAAAATTATAAATACCTGAGGAAAAGTGCGAATACATTTTATCCATATATAAAAATCAGATGGACACATTAAAACTTTTTTGACGTACGACTACTCTTTGTTTTCATTATATATGGGGGGTAAACCAAAATTTCAATATGATGACGCGCGTCACGGAATTGACGTAATTACGAAATTTATTTGATTAAAACAATGTCTCTCTGGATAAATATAAATGTAATGTTTTAAAAACTGTAAAAATCAAACCAAGTTAAATAAAAATTTGTGAATTGAAACAAATTAAAACAACAAATGTATTTTAATTAAATAATGATGAACGTGATTAAACATGCCGAACGCCATATTGATTTAAAGGTATAAAATAAAAATAAAAAAGTTCAAATTTTTTTTTTTTTGCTGTACAACCCTATGCAATCCTAGAAAAATAAATAGTCGCAAAGATCAGGCCGAAAAATGTTTAGATTTTCGAGTTATGGGACTTCAAAGTTTCCAAGTGACTGGAAACTAATTTGATTTAATACGTTTCAAATGACGTGTTACGTCAGGAATACGTTAGGAAATATCATTTTTTGTAACTTGTGTGATTTTGCGTAACTCTCTTCACTCGTTTCGCAAATATCTCTCGTTACATAAAATGAGGCATTTCCTAACTGTGCCCTAGGCGCTGATTCGCAAGATAATATCTAAATATGAAAACATGTATAAAGCAAAGCCTACTTTTATAAGTTTCCATTTTTCTTTATTATTTGAGTAGCAGTCAAATCGAAAAATTGCGAACTCATTAAAATAAGCTTTGGTTTTTAAAAGTTTTCATGTTTACACATTATCTTATTTTTTAAAGAATGGAGAATCAGGGTACAGGAGAATCGGGGTGCAGGTTGCCTATATAGCTATTATTTATTTTAAAATATTGTTAACATGTATTTTTTTATACCTGCCTCTCTCTATTTTTAAAGGGGCCTATTTTTTTCTTCTGCGCCCGAGGCCTCAACCGACCTTAATCCGCCACTGCGCAGGAGTAATAATATTTGTATATACTCACATACTGTTCTGAATCATGCATACAAATTGATTACGTTGAATCTTTTAAATATTTAAGAGTGACGTTGGACATTAATTTACATTTCAAAGATCATCTCAATGTTTTGCAAAACCACTTATTACATACCAATCGTATTTTTTTAGAATAAAGCTACTTTGCACACAGTTCACAGTTGATGCTTAGAATTAATATTATTCATTAGTTCAATTTTCACTTAGCTTTTCACAAATTGCTGTCATCTTGTGATGATAGCTGTAGACTTGAATGTAAAAAAAAAAAAATCATGTGGATGAACAAGGCATTTTTGAATAATACTGGCAAAAGACAGCGTGATTTCGTTGTTGGAAATATGACGGTAGTTAAACCGAAATACCGCTATTTAAGGAAAAAAGCGATCATCGTCCCAATATCGCATATTATTTTGATCGCAGTGGTACCAAAATATGAGTACCTTTGTAATCAATTTTCCACTGCCAATTTAGAAGCACAGGCGTTTGGCAATATTTTGAACAGATTCAACCAGCGTACGAGGCAGATTCAAACAAAATTGAACACATTATTTTTAATTCCTTAATTGTGCCGATCAGAATAAAAATAAAAGTGTAATTGCAATATACAGAAATACTATTTTAAAATTTTATTCGATAAATTCTATTAATCTTAAATTTTTCATCACTTGCCTCAGTCAAAATGACGGGCAATGCCCACTCTGTAAAAGAACGTTATATAAATAAGGCCAGAAAATCGAGTCCTATTTATGTTTTAGATCAATATGTGATCCAATTTACCACGTTATTGAAAATATTTTATTTACTAATTACAATAACAAAAATACAATTAAATTTGGCCGTTACTTAGCTGGTGAACCTTCTTAAGTGCTGAACGAAAAATGTACCACTGAAACGTTTTATATGTTACTTTACTATAAAGGCCAAATAATCATCGCGTAACATTTCCCCAAAATTTAGTATGCGGGAATTGATTAGAACCAGTAAGTGCCTTCTGTAAGTTATTGCATTAACACCTTGTTAGTGCAGTAGACTTGAAGAACTGAGAGACTTGCGTTTATTTCTATTTGGTTTAACGAATTCCTATTCAAAATTTACAACAAATATTTTGGTAATCGTCATTTATCGTTTGCTAATTCGCTTGCTATATAGCATCATTAAAATCGACGAAATAAAATGCACTTTAGCATTTGTTATCTCGATTTTGTTCTTGAGCAAGCCTAAAATTTTGAAAAACCGAAAATATTTCATCCATTAGGCTTCCACGCTTAAATTATTAAATCCTAAAGCCCTTTCAATTTATCACAATCTACTAAAATATGTGAAATCCCATACTCAACACTCTCCGTACAAATCCGAAACTACTAAACCTATTTCAATATGACGTTGCAATGTCTATTGCAGTACACTGCTATTCTTCCCTATTTTTTGAAGACGCTCGTTGCATTTCGTCAGAATTTTAATCGGTTTGTTGTTGAACTATCGTAAATTTACCAAACTTTCATTTCATATTTGTCAAGTTTAGATGGAAATGTAATGCTGGAAAGAAATATTTCTCGAAATTGTTACAATTGAAATAAATTCAGTTTTGAAAGTATTCGGAATCTAATTCTGAAGTTGATTTGGGGTTTGGTAGATGATACGTAGTAAAAGTATAATATGGGCAATTTCAATAGTCATCATTGTCTGTGGAGTTACAACCAAGATGATTTGAATGGAGAATTTATACTTGATTGGGCAAACAGAAACCGTTTACATTTATTATTTGATGCTAAAGATAAACCAATACTTCATTCTGGTAGATAGAACAGAGGATATAACCCGGATCTATGTTTTGTTTCAACAGATGATTCGTTCGAACTGTAAGTAATAAATTTCCAAGAAGTCAACATCGATGTGTTTTTCTAGAAGTGAGAATAAAAATTCCAATAATAAAATCATTGCCGAAACCGAGATGGAACTTTAAAAAAGGTAATTGGACAAAATTTACCAAAGCGAAAGATTCGAACATCAGATGGATTCCTCCGGTTGTTGAAAATTATAACAAATTTGTGGGACTTCTAATAGCGACGGCCAAACGATTTATTCCAAGAGGGTTTCGAAGAACATACATTCCAAATTGGTTCGATGAATGTGAAAGATTATGGATGTTGTATCAAGAGTACGAATCTAAAGAATGTGCAGATGAATTAAATCAGGAGCGTACTACGAAATGGATAAATTTAGTTGAAACAAAAGATCTTTCACGTTCAAGCAGAAAATATTAAAGAATACGGATTCTCCATTGGCTTCGTCAGTATCTGTAGATGAAATTAATAGGGTACTAACATATCTAAAACCAAGAAAAGCTAGTGGAGTGGATAAGGTGATTCCCGAATTTTTTATTAATTTATCGAAAAACGCCCGTAATTGGTTGGCGAAATTTTATTCTGACTGTTATAATCGTGGCAAAATTCCTCCGATTCGGAATTTATCAAAAGTTCGTGCCATTTTAAAACCTGGAAAGAACAAACATCTACCTGAAAATTATAGACCGATATCTTTGCTGTGCATTAGTTATAAAATTTCCGAAAAAATTATTTATAACAGAATTTTTCCAACACTTGAAGAAAATATTCCAAATTATCAAGAAACTGTTGTGATCAAGTTTTGTCTTTGGTAACACATATTGAAGCAGGATTCCAAGACAAATTACAAACGGCTGTTGCGTTCGTGGATCTAAGTGCAGCATATGATATGATATGGAAGAATGGATTGATGTTGAAATAGAGTAAGAGTTTAAAATGTTCAAAAACTTTAAACATGATCTCTGCTCTGTTATCGAATCGAAAATTTGTTGTACATTTGAGAAATCAGAAAAGTAGAATTCGATGTGTGAATAATGGATTGCCTCAAGGTTTAGTTCTTGCTCCTGCTTTGTTCAATGTATATACATCTGATTTGGCAATAGCTTATCAATTTCATTACAATGACAGAGCGGTGGGTGATGCTGGGCGTACTTTGACATTGCATCTGGATTTACTAAATGATTAGTACAAGAATTGGCGTCTGAAGGCGAATCCCAGCAAAACCCCGATGTATTTGGTAGTTACTTTGGATCGAGCTTTAACTTTTAGAAGTTATTGTTTAAAACTTGGACAAAAGATTAAATCAAGGGTGAACATGTCACTGGTGTATTCAACGGCTGAATATTGCTCACCTGTCTGGGAACATAGGGTCCATACAAATCATGTAAATACAAAACTCAATAGTTGCATGCAAATTATTTCGGGTACAATTAAAACAACACCATTACCATGGCTGCCGATATTGTCCAATATTGAACCACCTCACCTTAGATGACAGTTAGCATTATACAAAGAACATTTAAAAATTACAAGAAATTTAAACCTTCCTATACATTTTGACATCGATGGAAGAATAGAAAACCGTTTGAAGTCTAGAAAACCTTTTTGGACAAAAATTGCTGAGTTGGGAGACTTAACTAATTATGACATCAATAACAACTCGAAGGCACTTTTCAATGAATCAGAGTTTGTCAACAAGCATCTAATCGAAGATCCAACATTAGCTGTCCCTGGATTTACAAATTTAAGATATCGTTGGACCTTAGTCAATAATTTTCAGGATTTTTGTTGCTGTTTTTTTCATTCGACTCTAACTATGAACTCACACTATATTGCCAGATTTTTCACATACATACATATGTATAACAGATATGTGGTTACTAAAAATCACCTTATTCAAAATTTGATTTACTAATTTGAAATGTACATATTAAAATAATATTTTGCTTTACTATCTTTTGCTTAAATAGTAATCCAATATTATGACTGTGCTTTTTAAGTTTACTGCAAAGATTATTTTTGTTCCTAATTTTAGAAAACCTAGTTTTTAGGTCGCTTAAGTTCCTGTAAGCACTGAGATACACATATCAATCAATAAAGAGAAGACTTCAAGCAATCATAATCTCGATCTTTAGAATATGAAAAATTTCCCAAGATTTATGACATTTATAAAATGTGAAAGGAATTATGCATAACCTCTGGTGATTATGAATAATTTTCGAAATAATCTCATTGACCCTATCATAATAGAAACTATAATAAAAACATGTTAACAGGATTTTCTTTCATCAAAAATTTGTAAAGCAAAAATATTTTTTACAATGTAGAAGCTGTTTAGTTCCTTAAAAATTATTTTTAAACTTCGCAGGAAAGCTAAATTCGTAAAACTATAATCGACCTCTGATTTGCTCGGTCCTTACACATGTTCCACCCTTTAACAATCCGATATTCTACAATCGGACATACGATCCTTTTCATTATAGTAGAATTCGGGTCAGCGGCAGTATACATTTTGGGTTGCCTGTGGCATAAACCATTAGACTTTGGACATACTCAAACTTAATTTAAATCTTAACGATTGGATAACATGGTTTTCAATATGCATTAGCTGCTCTCCTTGATGTTTGATCTGATCCGGATAAATCATAATTTTAGTGATTTTAAACTATTTATAATAAATATAAGGATTTGATTTTCATTTTCTTACTGCGAGTTCACCGCCATTAAACGTTGTGACGTTAGAACACTTTTTAAAAATCGACAAAAAATGTCAGGATTTTTTTTTTTTTTAATAGAGAATACATTTTTCGTATAACACCGCGACGGATAATTATTTGTATACTCTTTTCGAAACAACACAGAGAAAACAATTTGTCAAGAATACTTTTTTGCCGAAGGGCGTCCTAACACGAAAAAATACTTTCTACCACATCATGGAGTGATAAAGACATCCAGTACTACAACGAAGCTTAGGGTGCTATTCGATGCATCTACCAAATCTAATACTGGCGTGTCTTTAAATGTTGTTTTAATGGTTGGTGCAGTGGTACAGTCTCCCTTAATAAACATCTTATTACGATTCAGGCAGCACGAGTTTGTGGTGACAGGAGACATTGAAAAAATGTGAACCATAGCGGGCCTATCAGCTCAATACAGTAACATTCTTAGCAACAAGGGCAATAGTACAAATAGGAGAAGATATACAAAGCCAACATCCCAAAGCAGCCAATGCCATAAAGAAAGATGTTTACGTCGACGATTTAATGACCGGAGCTAGCAACAGAGAACAACTACAAACCACAATGTGTCATATTTTGAATTCTCTGAAGCAAGCAGGTTTTAATTTGAGGAAACTATACGCATAGACAGATACAGTTAACATAATATCGAAAGATGATGGTATTATTAATGTTTTGGGTCTTACGTGGAACTCAGAAAAGGATGAATTCATTTTTAGTACGAATATTTCTACTACAAAAAGGGCATTGCTGTCGACGGCAAGTAAAATCTTTGATCCACTAGGGTGGTTATCACCACTAACGGTCAAGGTAAAAATCATATTTCAAAGTTTGTGGGCGGAAAAGATCGACTGGGATGATTCGCTACCAGCACCCATTCAGCAGAGTTGATCTGATGTAGAAAGTGAACTTCGAAATATAGGCATCATCAAAATACCAAGATGGATTCACTCGAGAACAAAAATTACTCTGCACAGTTTCAGCGATGCAAGCGAGAAGGCATATGCAGCACGCGTGTCTTCAATAAAGCAGCTGAGTATACCGAAGTTGGAGCTGATGGGTGCATTATTGCTCAGCCAGTTGGTTGATCTGATTAAAGAATCGCTCAAGAATTCTCCAATCGGTTTTCAAATGCATATACGGCGATCAAGGTATTTGCAATGGTGTCACGATATGTGAGAACTGATTTCTGCAGAAAATAGATTATTTCAAGGTCTTCAAGAACAATACTTTAAAGATGAACTCACTGCTTTAAGAAAAAATCAAGCATTGCCAAATCGGAGCAAATTGATTTCATTAAATCCATTTATTGATGATAACAGTCTGATAAGAGTAGGCGGCAGAAATCAAAGGTCAATTGCGCCCTTTAGCATCAAGCATCCCATTATTCTTCCAAACGCAGCATTGGCCAAATTAATCATTTTAGATGTGCATCAGTTCCACCACCACACAGGAATTAGTTTACTATTGAGCTTCTAGCTAAGGATCTAGCAAAAGCAATAATCCATAAGTGTACCAAATGTTTCCGTCAAAATCCAAAGCGGGAGAGCCAAATAATGGGTAACTTACCTGAAGCTCGAGTTATATTTATTCATCCGTTCAATCAAGTTGGTGCAAGTTATTGCAAAACATCTTCTCACATACGCTTTAGCATTTCCTCGATCTCCCAAAATCGGTGGAGACTACGATCAATATCAAAAAATACATTGAAATTCTGAGTGATTTCTTTATTTGACATTGGGCATCCAGCCACCACCCAACCAAAACTTGTATTTAGAACGACAAGCTTGTTGGATAATGGAATTTTTCCATTTTGAATTATCTTCACGAAAACATCGACCCCGAGCAAAACATCTATTGTTCCAGACTTGTTAAATTTAGGATCCGCTAATTCCAACTTCATCAACAATTCATAATCTGTCTGGGATAATTCACAATCTGCGTACTGATATCCAATATGAGGCATAATGAATGCTTTCGTTGCTATTTCTACGTCTTTGTCGGCAGCTGATTCGATAGATAACGATAAACACCCACGAGCGTGACCAACCGTAGCCTGACCCAATCCCTTAACTAATATTCGACCGTTTTCTCGAGAAAGCTTTAAGATCTGCGCACAACTTTCAGAAACGAATGATGCTTGTGTTATGGAATGCACCATAAGCATCCATTATTTTAATTTCCGCAGTGGATAATACGGCTGAAGCTGCGTTCGCTGAAACCTTTAGACAAATTGATGATTCCGTTACAACATTGGTAGCTTTTGCATGTAACATCTTCGGCGGTTCATTGGCAACTTGTTCTGTTTTCTCTGGACCAGTACAACTCATTTCATGAAGGAGAGTGTGATGCTTTCGAAAACATTTTTGGCATCTGGCGCGAACTCTGCAATCGTAGACTCTGAATGAACACGGCATTTCTTTGAACTGATCACATTCATAGATTCCATGCGGACCTTTGTTACAAATGGATCACTTTTCCTTAATAGTGGTGGTAGTAAGCACTTGCGCCTGATTTAGTTTTGATTGTGCTCCTTTGGTACTTGCTTTAATGGACTCTAATGCATCCACTCTTTCCCAAGGAATTTAATGAAGCCTTCGAATGAAGGATAATCCTGTTCAATGGCTTCTTAATCTGACGGAAATTGTGCATTTTGTATTCATTTTCCTCGTATACTCATATAATTTGCAATTTCGGTCGTACCGGATTTTCCATTCCTTTTTGTACATGAAATCTTTGACTTATCCCCGCTAAAGATGTTTTCACATCAAAAAATTACGATTATTCTGAATTGATAAGGGTAAAGCCTTGAGAAAAAAGTTGTTTTAATTTCAAAAAATTGCTTAGTAACTTAGACATTAATAAATTCTTAAAATTAACTTTCATTAGTATTTTTGGCACAGAGAAGACTTTTCGGATTTATTTCATTAAAATAAATTAAGAAATTTACTATTTTTGATGAAAAATCATTTGCTTGACTTGCGATGCGAGAATTCTAAAATCAGGAGTAATCAATGTTACTACAGAAATGCTAAATACTGTAAGGTTTAATTCTTATTTCTGTTAAAGCATATTTAAATTCAAAATTTAATAACAAATTTCCAAATTCTAATAAAGCAATTTGCGTTTAGCAATTTTTTGAAACTAATAACGATCATTTTAGGATGTGAATGAAGTAAGTATATTTAGGTTAAACCGGTAATCGTGAAGTTACCCAGTCACAAACCGCACTTATGGAATTAAATGTTACGGCGAATTGGAGTACTGAGCCAGATTTATCACTGGATTTTAGTGAAATTTTTTGGCGGACAAATGGACAGATGTTCTTTAAATTCCAATAAATTTAGTTTCTTAAATCTGACAATATTTGTATGTGTTATTCAAGTTCTTTCAATTAAAACGTGTACGCTACATTCTACACATCTTACATATGTAGACACATGTATTACACATTCATATTTAATTTTTTTTTTTTTTGTATAATTTATATTTTTGTACATCTTACATGTCAATGAAAAAATACAAAGGTTTGTTTTGTTTTGATAAATTAGATCACACGAAAATCTGCAATATTTTCAGACAAAATTTAATTTTATATGTATGCATGTGTGTGTGTGACATTAGTGCCAAAAATAAAGTAATATTTTTATTTTTGTGAGGAAATCTGTTTTTGGGAAATTTTCTAATCAAATTTGTATAAAAAAATATGACAATATGTTCAAATTTTCATCACATAGAATAATCATATGTTCACATTTTATTTTGTTATCGCAGGGGAATAGTTCATTGAAGTGATTTCTAGTATAGAATTATTGCACCCCATTTTCCCTTTCTATAAAAAATATTTTTTTTTTTTTTTATAGATTCATTTTCAATTAAGCTTAATCTATATTATTAAGTGATCACCATAATTATATCATTATTAAATAAAATTTGGACCCTCTTATACATATACAGTTTTGCTCACTTTTTACAGTGTTATTGTGTGTGAAGTATTTGGCTCGTGATTGAAATGAAATGCGCAACAATAATTCTGTCGATTTCTACAAATTATAAATTAGAAACAATCAACAACTTTTGATTCCAATCTAACTACTCATAATCACCTACATATTTAATCTGGTTAACAACATTTTATATTAACTAATATAATTGTTATCTAGATACGATCACACCCTAACATTAAAAAAGTAAAAATAAAATTCTAATAACGCACTCTCACCCAAATTCACACATAAAAAAATAAGAAATACATTATTTTGATTATCTTGATCTTCAAAATGGTTAAACAACAAACATATAAATTTATAGTTTCACCCTAAACATAATTTTTTTTTTTATAGTTCTAATTTTCTTATCAGAAAGACACAGAAATAATTGTTTGACTAAATTGCTAGTCCGGAGATTAAGCTTGTGATAATAATCAATTATATAGATAAAATTTATTTTCGTCTCTGCTGCTACATATGGTGAAATAATTATCGGTTAGGCAAATCGCGTAATATAATCTTTCCAGTTTTGATACACAAACACACCAAATCGGATATTTGTTATGTAAATTAAATATCAACTGGTAGTGCATTACATTATACCATCGATGATTATAATCTCATGGATTATAATACATGGGATTACCTTTCGAATGATCTAGGTGGATTGTGCAGATTGAACAAAATTGAGAAATATTATTAGCGAATATTCACAACTACTATCAACGTGAACAACTGCAAGTAGCTAGTCCCACCTCTAAACATAAGGAAATGCCTATGTTAGATGGCACAATTAGTTAATAGGGGATTTAGGGGTGATAAGGCGCACCATATTTCTTGGCTTCAGGAATAATTTTAATTTGTGGGCTTTAAATTGACTAAGTTATCCACCCCAACTAAAATTTAGAAATGGTTTAGTCCAAAATCGACCGCCGTTTGATAATCGATTTTATTTATTCGTGAATCATCCCTTTTATTGCTTATACATACATAAAAAGATGGTAAGTTGCGCCGCTTATATAATATGGTTTGTACTCTTTTAAAATTTCTAGCCACACTGACCAATCATCATGATACTGGTAATTACAGATACATCACACAAATTTCTGTTCGCTGGAAAAATGCTTGGAAAATTATGATGAGATATACAAATAAAGCAGCAAATAAAAATAAAATTGTTTTTCTCATTTTCTTTATTAGTGTATTTTGTTGGTTTGGTCAATTTTAAGTGCATGCGCGCGCCTTGTGTTGGGATTTCGTTGTCAAAATATATATACATATATATATATACATACAAATGCGGATGTTTGTTATACTTATTTTTGTGATCTGAATATTTTACCCGCCTTTAATTTTATTTCTGGGATTTTTAATACCCAATATAAATTATGTGACGATATGGTGGTTGGAATAATCATTTTGAGAATTCTAAAATATAGTATTCAGTTCCATGTACCGCATGAATCAAATGAGCTTGCAACCTTTAAGAGCTGCTAATATTTTGCCTTTTTTTTATAACAATGACAGGGAATATACTGGAGGAGTGGCTAGTTCAATTAAAAAATGGTATTGGTGCGCATGTGAAATCCAAAAAAAAAAAAATAAAAATTTACTACCATCAGTTGTGATAAAATCAAGTTATCCATATAACATACATACATATATTACCAAGGACATATCATATAATTGTTACTCTAATTGGCCGTACTTATGGTGGAATTCGGTTTAAAGTTTTTATTTCAGAATTTGATAATTTTTACATATTGAACATATTGAAATTTCAGAATTTGGTAAAAGTTAAGAATTCGTATTGACGAAGTTCGATTTAGCTGCAGCTTTAGGTGAGGCTTAGAACGGATTGCTTGCAAAGATAATTTGAATTGCATTTTAGTTTTTATTTTACTGATGTCCCCTTATAGAGGGAAATTATATTTATTACGATTACATGTAATCATCTACAATCTACATAGTTAATGAGATAATAAGAATACAGCTTCGTTCCCATCTTATACAGTCCCTGACCAATTTATTAGATGCACTGTCGATTGTTTTTGACTTATAACCTTGTAGAAAGTAATTTTTAGTTAGGAAACTTATTACGCAGCTCCAGTTGTCGGACAGAATGTCGGACAGAATTGAAGCTATCATTGCGGCAGAAGGTGGCTCTACAAAATATTATAATTTTATGTCATAATTTTCAACATTGTCTAAATAGAAGTAAATAGATTTTTTTCAATAAATATAATGTTTACAGATTAAATTAATTGTAATTAAATAACGTTAACCAAATTAAAAGAGGTGTTACCAAAAATTTTCCATAGCACCTATAATGCGTCTAATAATTTGGCCAGGAACTGTATATATATGGGGCATTCTCTGTCAAATCGGCCACCCTCTTGCACATTTCATTTTTTGAGATAAACAAATTTTTTTGGGCTTAAAATTTTGCTTAGAATGTCTACTTTTTAATGCCGTATTGTGTTTTTATATGCGTGTAAAGTTTTCCCAAAAATCCCATTTTTTATATGTGTTAGTTTCACACTGTTAAATTGAATTCAAATTGGAAAAAATCTGGATTCCTATTGAAAAATTTAGTACTCAAAATGTAAATCGAAAAGATCATTCGAATAAAAATTGTTTCTGGAAGGGAATATTATTTAGGGTCGGCGTGCAAAAAATTTAGTCAGATAATTTATTTACTAAATTAATGATCCTTTAGTATTAATTCCAAAATTGTGATTAGAAAATTCAAATTTGAAAGAAATTTATTTCGGGGGATAGCGAAACCGCAATTTGAATTTTAAAATTTGAAGCAAATTTATTTCTTTGGTTAGGGAATAACTTCTTAGCTCTATGGATGGGGAATTAATTCAGCTATTATGTGAACTATCACAACTTGAGTCCAAATCTCTGGCAATGGCCGTTAATGGCCCTTAATCAAATTCCTGCATAACCGCAATTTGAAGTTAAAAATTCGAAGCACATTTGTTTCTGGGATATGGGTAACCTTATCAGCTTGATTGGAATACACTATAACTTTCACGTTACGATTAGAGTCAAGATCATTAACAAATGCCGTGATTTCCTGTTTTTCTTGTATTTACGTAGAAATTTTTTTCTGATAATAAATTTTATTTTCTTATTAGATTTAAAATCGTATCACATACAAAAACCTCATAAGGGCCATTATTGGCCATTGCCGGAGATTTGGACTCAAGTTGTGATACTTCACGAAATAGCTGATTAAACTCCCCATCCTTAGAGCTAAGAAGTTATTCCCTAACCAGAGAAATAAATGTGCTACGAATTTTAAACTTCAAATTGCGGTTATGCAGGAATTTGATTAAGGGCCATTATCGGCCAATGCCAGAGATTTGGACTGAAGTTGTAATAGTTCACGAAATAGCTGATTAAATTCCCCATCCTTAGAGCTAAGAAGTTATTCCCTAACCAGAGAAATAAATGGCTACGAATTTTAAACTTCAAATTGCGGTTTAGCAGGAATTTGATTTAGAGCCATTAACGGAAATTGCCAGAGATTTGGACTCAAGTTGTGATAGTTCACGAAATAGCTGATTAAACTCCCCATCCTTAGAGCTAAGAAGGTATTCCCTATCCAGAGAAATAAATGTGCTACAAATTTTAAGCTTCAAATTGCGGTTTTGCAGGAATTTGATTAAGGGCTAATAACGGCCATTGCCAGAGACTTGGACTCAAGTTGTGATAGTTCACGAAATAGCTGATTAAATTCCCCATCATTAGAGCTAGAAAGGTATCTCCTAACCAGAGAAATAAATGTGCTACGAATTTTAAACTTCAAATTGCGGTTTAGCAGGAATTTGATTAAGGGCCATTAACGGCCAATGCCAGAGATTTGGACTCAAGTTGTGATAGTTCACGAAATAGCTGATTAAACTCCCCATCCTTAGAAAGTTATTCCCTAACCAGAGAAATAAATGTGCTACGAATATTAAACTTCAAATTGCGGTTATGCAGGAATTTGATTAAGGGCCATTATCGGCCAATGCCAGAGATTTGGACTCAAGTTGTGATAGTTCACGAAATAGCTGATTAAATTCCCCATCCATAGAGCTGAGAAGGTATTCCCTAACCAGAGAAATAAATGTGCTACGAGATAGATTACACATTTATTATTTTTATTTTTACAATTCCAAAAACGTTCATAAAGATTGTTAAGAAGATTGTAAAGAAACATGTCCTAGAAGATTTTCGGGGTCGCTGATCACGAATTTGAGGTTAGAATTTTAATATTCAAGATGGCGGATACAAGATGGTGGTCGAATGTGGCCGAAAGATGGCTAATTTTTCGACGTTTATAGAAATCAATAAAAACTCGATCTAGGGTTTTTCAAAGTCGGTGATCATTAATTTAGGATCAGAATTTCAAAATTCAAGATGGTAGGCCCAAGATGGCCGCCATAAATGTCAATTTTTCAACGTTTATGAAAATCGATAAATGCATGATCTAGGTATTCGGGGTCGCTGATTACGAATTTTAGGTCAAAAATTAAAAATTCTCTCAAAAAAATACCAGATTCTCAATAAAAAGTGTTATTTTTAAACATTTTTTGAAAAAATATCTAAAAATACCACATTTTATCAAAAATCTGGTACTTTTTTGAGAGAATTTTTAAATTCTGACCTCAAATTCGTGATCAGCGACCCCGAAAACCTTCTAGGACATGCTTCTAACAATCTTTATGAACGTCGAAAAATTTGTCAATTTTGGCGGCCATCTTGCATCCTCCATCTTGGAATTATAAAAATAAAAATAATAAATGTGTAATCTATGACATCAAAAACACTTTTGAGTAAATTAACAGAGTTAAAATTACGTTTTTATATCAATTTTATTAAAAATTAAAGACTTACTCAGAAGATACGGTCGGCCATTTTGAAAATTCAAGGACGCCATAAAAACGCCATACGGCATTAAAAATTAGACATTCCACCAAGCAAAATTGTAAGCCCAAAAAAGTTTACTTATCTCAAAAAATGAAATGTGCAGGGGTGGCCGATTTGACAGAGAATGCCCCATATGAGCGCATACATTCCATTACGTTCATCGATTTAGCTGCAATTTTTTACAGGAATAGTAGTCGATGAAAAACTTTGTTTTCCAAAATGCTACCTCTTCCTGGCCTGCCCCAGTTATGATTTTAAAAATTAAGAAATTGAATAATTTTAGGCTCTTTTCGATAAGTAACCGTTCTATTTAGGTTGCTTTGTTTTGAATGTTATGGGCCTCATTATCTTTACGTGGGGACTGAGCCCACAAATGTTAGTTTGGCTCTACCGGGCCGTCATAAAACCTGTGGTCTCTTACGCGGCGTTTGTGTGGTGGCCAAAGACGGAGCAGACTGGTGCACGGAGAATACTGGACAATATCCAGAGGTTAATTTGTATGCATACCACTGGATAACACCCACTGTGCTTCAATGTCTCAAAAAAAAAATAAGAAGACCGAGATCTATATAATCTCGGACAGCCAGGCAACTCTGGTAGCCTTAGGAGCTTTAGTGTTATTTTGTGGTATCCTGGCCACTCTACCATTAAGGGAAATGAGGCAGCAGACCGTTGTGCAAAAATGGGAGCAAGCCGAGATTTCCTGGGTCTCAGTCCTAATAACGTGATATAAGGGACTGGGAGCAGAACTATAGTAAATTACTCTGGGAGTCCTCCATTGGGATGAGACAGGCCAAGAAATTACTCAGTTATAATATTATACTGCACTATTATATTGCACATCCTTGCTTATCGAATAACTATGTCTAACTGTCTAACACACAACCACCGTAAAAAAAAAAATATTGCGCTTAGAAGGCTATGATTTTTTCCTTGAATGTATTTTGAAAAGGAAATTTTTTTCTTTTTGTATATTCATTTCCTTGTAAGTATGTAGGTTTATTAAATAAAATTGTTTGAATGTAATACAATTTTATTGCAATACAGAACATAAAAAATGTCAATTCCTACATTTTTCAATTTTCCGTGTAGTACCTAAACAGAGTTGGAAAATTTGTGTTTTGTTACATTTTTTGGGTCGGTTTTCTTGTTTTCAACGTTAAAAAATTAAGTAATTATAACTAGGGCTTGCCCATTCCCCGACCATTCCCGGGATTCGGAACACGACTATGCCTCAATGCAGTTTATTGAGTAGTCTTGAAATTGAATTTTGCATTCCCGAGAAATATTCATAACATTCCCGGGAAACGGGAATACTTTTAATTTCTTAAATACCCGGGAATTGCAGGGACGCAAACCCTATTTATAATTATTGTTTCTCCTTATATTTCGACTTGTTAGTCATATTCATAGTAAACAAAACAACTTACAAACTAGAAAATGAAAACTTAATTAAAATACTTTTTACACTTTCTGCGGTAGGCACTTGGCGAAACACACTTAATACACACATTTTTAAATTTTTTTAGAAACACTTGTTAAATATTTCGCAAAATAATTATTTAATTTTGCGAAATATTTAACAAGTGTTTTTAAAAAAATTTAAAAATGTGTGACTTAATTAAAACTAACTTTAAAAACAATTAAAATTTAATTAAACGATTTAATACCTGCTAAAACTTGTTCAATATATACTCTTTTCATTTCTTTAATTTTAGTCTTTTTGCAACTTTTAAAATTTTTTGAAAATTTCTCTGTAAATTATTAGATCAATTTTATGTGATCGTGTCTGATTTTTTTGAAAAAACAATAATTTATTTCTTGAAATGAAAATGCACTAATATTATGGTTATGATTTAAATGCAAAAATTGTATATGGAAGATTATGTACATTGATCTCTTTTTATACGTATATATAAAAAAACGATCGAAAAGGAAACATGAAAGAACAGACAAAAAATAGACATCAAAAACTTGTATGCAACCAAAGACAATTGAAATAAGTAGTGAAAAAGAGAAAGGAAAATGAAACAACCAATGCAATGCCATATGATCTCACACAGTCACACTACAGAGTTTGTTCCCTCATACAATATTAATTTTTCGCATTCAGACAGTTGTTTCCTTTTCCTTTCTCTTTTTCACTTCTTATTTCAATTGTATTTGGTTGCATACAAGTGTTTGATGTCTATTTTTTGTCTCTTCTTTCATGTTTCCTTTTCGATCGTTTTTTTATATACATATACAAAAGTATGAAGTCGATAAAAAAGAGATCAATGTACATAATCTGCCATATACAATTTTGACATTTAAATCATAACACAGAATGCAATTTTTAATATGTAAGTGGAAAAAATATCTATGCCCACTTTAATCAATTAGGTTGTACAATTTATTGTTAGCAGTATTAATCTTTTATTTAATGAAGATGATTTTATAATCCAAGATTATTCTCTATAATTACTCATCCATCAATGAATAATGAGTAGTTAGTGAGTAAATTATGAATGAATTAACAATGTATAATAACTAGGTAATCAACGAATAGCCAGTAAATATGAATTCATAAATTGCCAGTGAATAAAGAGTGAATAGTCAGTATATAATGAAGTTAGAAAAATATTGCTGAATTTTGAGTAAAAAGAATACTGATTAGTAAGTGTGAACTTATCATTCATCAGTGACTAAAAAATGAATAATGGTTGAAAAACCGTCACTCTTTTTGGGAGAAATCTATCCAACCCAAACGAATCAAAGTTTGCTAATATTTTTGCTATTCAAATTTTATAAATTTTAACACAATAGTTCAAATCAGTTTTGGTCAAAAGAAATAACCAACCAGTTCTTGTGGTTTATTTTTAAAAGATGGTAGTCTTAGACATTTATTAGTTGTTTTAGTAAATAACCCGTAGTGACATACACAGTAACTACAAAATGAAATTGGAATTGCAATACCATCAACTCATAAGGAATTCGACCAATTCTTCAAATTTGAATTCATTATATAGCATTGTTATTGTAAATAACAGATCAATCTTACAGTCTTTCTTTTGGTCTCTGGTGGGGAATCCGAGCCCGCATGGTTCACATTGTGTGCGAACCTGCAGTTATTCTTATCAAAACAAATGGGCAAGACATAATATAACCTTTACGAATACCAAATATTTTCGAGAAATACGGAAAGCTTGAAAGAAAACTGCTAGGTGATAAAATATACGGTTTGATAAAAAAATCGAAAATTTTTGGATCTTCACGGGCTGCATATCCAGTTGGTACAAGTTTTTTTGTTGTATACTTGTCCCTGACGTATCAAAATATTTGTAGCTATATTGTCTACTTAGTTTATTGTTGGCTGTCGAAAAGGTTCTCGGCAATTTATACTAGCTTTTGGAACAGGAACCATCACAAATATTACGAGTTTAGCGATATTTTATTCTTTGGCTTAAATAGTTTTAGTTCTGAGTTTATTTCGTACAACAAATTAAGAAGAACTTGGCGTTTGGATTAGTTACAAGAAACCGATAGCCAATGAAAGTTGTCACTAGGGTGATCAATTTTTTAAAATTTTTTGAAAAAATAGAACATTTCGACTTAAAAACCCAAGACGTTTTTAAGTCTCGAAATTTGTTGTGTTTATGATAAAAAAAATCTTTATAAAATTGGTTTGGTGATGACGCCCATTGGTTAGAAAACAGGTTTGTAGTGACATTTCTTTTAAGAAAATTTTTAAACCCGCCACCTCGATTCATCATTTGAGTATGACGCAACTCATTCATTTATCATAAAATATGTTGGTTAAGTCAGATACCAAATTTTAATGGAATTGGTGCATAATCGTAGAAGTTCCGTTTGGAGCATGGACACTGCTAATTATATTTTGGTACATAAACTTAAACCTATTCAAATTTAAATTAAAAAAAATAGATTTGACAAAAAGAAATTTGTTGTTTAAACCAATCCAGGCCTTTTTTACAGTTCCAGCGCCAAATGGAACACGGACGTTTGTTAACAGAGTTTAGTTAAATTTCATATTTAGGCTATAAAGTCGATTCAGTTAGTAGTTCCTAATATAAAATTGAATTATTCACGCTCTGAAGAATTCCTTATGTCATATCATTTGAATTCGGCTTTTTAAATAAAATAAGAGCCAAATTAAAAAAATATTGCGGAACACTACTAAAGATATTATGGTTGGTACCATTAATCGAAAAATTGGTTCACCAAATTTTTGTTTTAACAGGAACAATCCAAGCAGTTTACTACGTCTCTAGCTCAAAATGGAACTACAAAATGTAGAACTTTTATGGATGGATTTTAATAAAAATTTACTTCTGAGATTTGAAATGTAAAATCAATTCTTTAAGTAGTTCCTAATAGAAAAATAATGAATTGTGGCTCTGAAGAATTACTTATTTAAACCATGGCCAATTCAGACTCCAGCATCAAATGTAACAAGCATATTTTTTGACGGATTTTAGTGAAATTTTATATCTGAAGTATGTTGTAGTTAATATTATACATAAATAGTTCATAATATAAAATCTATTATTTCATGGCCTGAACAACTTTTCCGGCCTTAAGGTTGAGCTGGGACCAAATTTTGTATAGTGAAACATGGCACAACGGTATGATAGTATTTTGGAACACTACTCAAACTAATGGTATTATGGTCGATATCATAAATGAAAAATTAGTTTTGACAATTTTGGTTTTTCATACACCAATCGAATCAATTTTTTCTTCCTCCAGCACCAAATGGAACACACACATTTGTCGATGTATTTTTATTTGAATGACTGTGAGGTTTTTAAAGAGCTAATCAAAATAGCAGAGAAATGCGATTAGCAGTAAGGGTTATTCACGTACTGGAAGTTCAAATGAAAATCTAAAATTCAGAATCGTTACATGTACTTCATCTATTGCAACCTACTCAGCCATTTATTTTACGATGCCAATTATAATTATTGTATAACAGAATTAGGCGCGCTAGTTGACAATAGCTGAACTAACAGATTTTCCTTCGACAAATCGTTGTGAGTTTATATTTTTACAGATTTTACCTTGGTGTCATGAAATGCAGCTATTATAAAAATAATTAGGATCCCAACGGCCAAAGAGAATTATCTGGGGTTAAGATATTGGACCCGACTCCGAGATTTTTATCTTAAGTTATTTTATTCGCTCTCTTTCTATAAAAATTTGCGTTGGAAAATAAAAATAAAAATCTGGCGTATTATGGCCCGATTCAGACTGATCTTTTATGTTAAACATTGTAACAATTGTAACTTGTATTTTAGTTAATCCACTTGAAAGTAATTGTAATCTGTATTTGAATTACTGAGTTTCTTGTAATTCCTAAAAGTATTTTAATTACTCAGTGTAATATAATTTGCCCTTAGTTCAGCACCTTTGTCCAAAATTATAATTTATAGCCATAATCTTAGATAAATTGGTTAATTTCCAAAGATTTTTTTTTTTTATTCAAATAAGTGCATTGACATTTTGTTATGCATTCTCAAAAATAAAAATGCCCAACAAAAATTCTGGAAAACTCAAAATAACGTGCGCATACTGGAAGACCCTATTAATTTTTTATTAACCAAGTAACTAAGATATAAAAACCCAAGGGTGCTACATAATTTTTTGTCATCCTTACGCACACAGGGGATCGATGCTAAGCGGCTTTGATAAGTTTTCTATTTTAGTAAGTGAATAAATATTAAAAAATAAAATTTTTGAAAATACTTCTAAGAATTTTGCAATTTCTATAAATCACCAAAGCAGGAACGATAAAATTCCGTTGATCTGTGTCTGAAAGGTTGACAAAGCATTTGCTGATTTAACCCAAATTTGTAATCCGCTTCAATACATTCGTCGATTCTAAACTAATCCAATGAATTAAGCTAACCAATACACAACTTGAGAGATTTGTGGTACGAATATTAGGATCGTTAATATTAGCCCGAGCCTACTAAATTTAAATATCATAACAAATTTTTAAATTCATAGAACTTTACATTCGATAAAAATAAACTAATTCTGTCGTCATATAGAATTTCGGACTAAATCCAGACCTAATCAAAATTATAAAAGACTCGTAATTTAAAAGATTCACCAAGTTCGATTTGAATTATTTATATATTTTTACAAGTTTTAGCTAAAAATTCGGAAATAGTGGGAACTTAGAATCTAGTAAATCAACAAATTGTTGAATCCGAATAAATTATTTTAAGTGACTACTTGTTAAATTCTCTAATTTCCAAAACATTTTAATTCAATTTTATCAATAAACTACAAATTAATAAAATTAATTAGAATCTAGTAAAACTAGTTCAAGGTCAAAATTTCATATAAAAAATAAAATTCAAAAATTTATCGAGCGCTTCGTCATCGCGGTATTTTATTTTACTAACACTATTTTAGGTTCGATAAAGCACAATAATTATTTTACGCGCCAAGACGGGGACCGATACAATTTTCTTACATGTATAATATTCCATCATATTCTGATTGTATCGATATGCTGTAGAAAGATCCATGGCTAGAATAGTTTTTTGTCTGTTGAATTTTTATTTACTGTGGTTTCTGGTGGACAAAAAAAACTATTCTATACACTTTCACTAACTATATAACTAAAACACATTTCTAAGCACAAAATCACACTTTATCATTTAGATTTCACTTTGATTTTTATTTGATTATTTTATTTTTATTTTTTTTTTTTTTTCATTAATTACACGGAAAACACAAACACAATTTTTCACAATTTTCCATTTTTATAACTCTAATAGTTTTTTTTTCTCTTGTATTATAAATAAATAAGGAAACTAATTAGAGATAGGTTTAGAAATAAAACTTAATCCACAACACGTTCCGATTGAATAAGAAAAGTGACTGTTGCACTGTACATTTCAAAAAAAAAAAAAAACAAAAAAAAAACGAAAAATTATAGAAAAATTAAAAACACAATTCGATAGGTACAGAGAAAAATTATTATTAAAATAATAATTACAGTAAAACTAATAAAAATAAAAAATAAATAAAAACAAGATACTTTTCTAATATACATTTATATATATATATATATATATATATATATATATATATATATATATATATATATATATATATATATATATATATATATATATATATACATATATGTATATATATATGGATTATATATATGTATAACTGAGAAAACGGAGATCAGAACCCAGCCAACCGACTAACAAACGAAACTAAGCCAACCAAAATTGTTAAAAAAACAAAAAGTAAATACTATATATATATATAGTACCGTGTTGCTATGAAGTATATAAAGTACTGTGTAGAATAAGATAAAACAATATTTTTTCATTGACAACCCAATCCTACATTATAGTCTTTCAGAATTATGATAAAAGACAATTGAAAAGAAAACACAAACCAAATATCCCGATTTGACTTTTCTTGCACTGGGGTAGTTACAATACGCAATCCGTAATACATATTTCGTGCATTCCTGCAATATGTACATACAGTAGTAAAACAGGCTGGTAATTTGTAACTCTATGCTACGTATGTAGATCGGATGATCTACTTAAAAAAATAAAAAAAAAAAAAAATGATTTCGATGAGATGATGTAGTAGTAAAGACAATTTGGGTTACAACAAAAAAATGAAAAACAATGAAAAACCCAATTTACTACATTTAAACTCCCTAAACATACGAAATTTGTTTGTTATCATCGTCGCGCGACGCCCTTACAAAATTCCGATTGGTTAAAATTGGAATCAACACAAAATTTTTGTAGGAAAATTTTCCTCTCTCTCTCGGTTCTTTATCGGGTAAATAATATTGGGTGAATGTGATGTGAAAAATGACTTTAAGGCGGATCCAAAATTGAGAAAAATTTTCTTCTATATTCGTATTTTATATATACAAATTTGTGTATGTTTGTGTGTTCATGATGGAAATGTGATGTTTTCCCTTTTTTGCCTTTTTATTTTTTGTTAGGAGTGAAAATTTGTGGTTAACAAATTTTCTTTTTGCTTTAATGTTTTGATATTATTATATGTTTTTCTCTGGGAACAGATTATAAAACAAAACACCAAGAAGTTTTAGAGTATAGTAGATACTTTCATAATTTTCACACGAAGATTTATTTTCACAGGTATATAATATACATATATATATATATACATATATATAAATCGTTTTGCGTAAACGATCAATACAGATTTAAAATAAAACAACAAAAAATATAAACTACATAAGACAAAAATTGTATAAAGAATTATGAAAACCACCAACTTTTTCCGTTCGGTGCCTCTTTACAAAACAACAAAAACTCTATTTGGTTTGTATATAGAGTACAATATATACGGCCTGAGAAAATATATTTTGATAAATTCTCGCCGAGATGGGATTTTTACATTGCTATGTATATAGGAAATTTTATAATTGAAGTGGTAAATTGTGGTAACCTTGTTACCGCGATATCTATTAATTCTTGTGTATTTCCGAGATGAGATAAAATGTAAATTGAAGCAGCCAATTTTTTATTTGTTTTTTTTTTTTTTTTTTTTTTGTGTAAGAACACTGCTCATGGTATGCGATATAATATAATTTTTCTTAATTTTATTTTTCGTGCGCATTACAAACGCACAGTAAACGCTAACTTGGCATAGTTACATTGTGAGTGCTAACTTGGCATAGTTACATTGCCACTTGAGAATTAGATATTTAATATTTTCATTTCCCTGTAGATTCGAAAATTATTCTGAGACAAACTGTCATGCTGGTGGAATTTGTGTAGCAGTTTAATTTTAATATGTAAACAAATCGATTTCAGTAATAATATTGTCAGTGAATGGCTGGCTAAACATAAAGGTTAACTTTGTTTTTTATGTAATAGCCTGTAGAAAAAAAAACAACGAGCGAGTTCACCCTCAACTCGTAAAATATTTATGTGAAAACTTTTTTATATAAATATCTATTAAATCATTTCAAGCCATTTCGATAAGGCTCAAAAACCCCTCCATAAAGACGGATGTGTTCGCTCCGTATTTAAACTAAGTTACATTTTTAGTTGAAAAAGTCAAGTCAAGCAATGTACAGTTCTGTTAAGTTAATCACCTAAACTTGCCATGTACGCTTTAAAATATACCGTTACTCATACACAGCAAATGGGCACGTTCAACTCGCTGAACAACGAAAAATCGCATCGCTTTATCACTGATCAGTTTAAAATAAATGAGCAATACTAATGTACAGCATGAGCAATACTAATTAAGAAAAAAAAAATTGGGTCTATCTGGTACGTACACTATTCCCATCAACCGTCCCGCTAGAGATCATCAAATCAACCATTTATATTTTAAAAATATTTTCTGTTATTTTGGGCAGGCATTTTTTTAAATTTGGTGCCCTCTTCCTCAATATCACAATTGGTCACGACAATATAAATCTTCTACTCTCAAATTACAGACTCACAAATAATCTTAGATTCATCTTCGACCTTTAATAATTAGATCCAGTTATATATCTCTAGTATTTGTGTTTTCAGAAAATAGCGTATTCAAGCAGTTTGATAGGCGTCCCGACGCAAATTCGACTACACTATTTAATTCCACCAGCCTGTGCAGGTACTTTACATTACAATTTTTAAATGAAGAGGGCCTTGGCCAACTGTTGAATAAGAATCTTAGCACCTTGTTCTGCATCATATGTAGAGCAATCTTCTGATCTTTGGTGGTCAGTTGATATACAGTTTGTATACCAGTTAATGATCGGGTATAGTGTAGTATGTTAAAAGCAGAGTTAACTTTCCTTCGTAGGTTTTTCATGTGGATATTGAAGTTAAGATATTTTGAGAAAGTGATGCCCAAGTATTCAGCCGAGTCAACCACCTCAAGAGTGCTACTATCAACATTGATTGGGTAAAGATAAGATAGGGGTAAAAGTATATTTGTTTGGTTTTCGATGTATTTAGGTTGACACCCCATTTCTTGAAAAATGTGCACAAAACTTTCATGTATGTCTGAGTATCATCGGCGAATATTTGGGAATTTGTTGTTTTCGAAGCCATTATGGAAATATCATGCATGAATAAGATATACAGTAAAGGTTCCAAAACTGAGCCCCGAGGAACTCAATTTACAATACTTCTTGACATTAATGAGTTTGTGTAGTAAGCCAACATGCCATACTGTGTCGAAAGTTTTGCGTATGTCCAAAGAAAGTTTCACCAGAAACCATATGTCTCTGTTTAGCTAGTTTTAGGTGATTCAGCAATCTCATCGGTGCCTCCGTTGTGAATCAATCTTTTATAGACGAAGCCAAATTGTGCCACAGGTTGTATTGCGTAGCCTGCGACATATAACTCTTTCCGCTATCTTGCTCAATCCACTGAGAAGACTAATAGGTCTTATGTTTTCGGGAGAGCACGGTTTAACTTTTTTCAGTATGGCTATTACTTTGGACAGAAAGTATGCGAATTTTTTGCATAGTATTAATTAACATTGCCAAATACACAAACCCAGATGCTGGACTAGACTAGGCACAGACCTATCAAATGCAACGATCATAGTATTAGTGCGCCAAGAAACTCTATCGTCAATATCACCACATGACTCAATTGGATGCTCAGTATATTTATCTATTTTATAGTGTACCTAGTATCTTAAGCCAAAAGCCATTTAGCGTTTTTGTAGGCACGAACTGAAACCTCGTCAATGTTTTGGAATTCATTGAATTTAGTAGCAATATTGAACAGAACCGGCCACTGATCAGAACCAAAGTCATTTTGGAGCTAGGAACATATCTACAATGACTATATCCTTAGCGATTATTAGGTCCAAGACTACCTCACCACGGGTGCCTATTCCCGAAAAGCCTGTATGAACATTATTTGACTAGTAAAAGTCAAAAAGTTTGGCCCCATTTGTACAGCCCCCCATTGGAAGTTTGGAATTAAAATCCCCTGCAGACTTTATTCTATCTTGAGTGCCTATGACTAGGTGCAGGTCGCTTTTCTCCACCTGCCAGAAATATATGGAATTCCCAGTGAAAGAATTAATCTCCTTAATCCCCCCAGAAGTGCCTAGCCGTGCCTCCCGATTTCTTGAATTTTGAGTCTGTTCTGTGCAGTAACCTTTGACACATAGACTATGAGAGTTTGAAAGGTGAGTGTCAATGTGGCAGACAATTTCAGGTAAGTGATTCTGTGTTAGAAGGGACAATTCATGATATCTTTGAAGATTAATTAAGCTGTGGCAATTTAGACTGGTTACTTTCATTTAAAGTACTGACAAACAAAAAACACGAATGTTAATTAACGTTGCCATAAATATAGCTACATTATTGATTAGGGCATTGAAGCTCAATTTCCCATCACGTTATACTACCAGAAGTAGACTCCTCAGCCTCGGGCATGCGGTGAAAGTTAGACAACCGAACTTGCGATTTAGGGTTTCTACTCAAACGATCAGCAAAGGAGATTCCCTTATTTATATACTCAGAGTTAAATTTATTTCGAGTATTACGACGGTTACTAATAATTATTGGTTTGTTTAATTTACTCAGAAAATTTTGACGTACTAGGGTTCCCAACTGATGAGAAGGACAATAATTAGAAAGCTACATAGTAGAGATATTAAGCAAATTTTTTATGGTTAGACATGTTGAGCTATTCTCATGTGTCGAGCATATCTCAACATATCTAACCATACAAAAATATTGCTTAATATCTCTACTATGTAGCTTTTTAATAATTGTCCTTCCCATTAGTTGGGAACCCTATACGTACTGGCGTGATATTATTTTAAAGGCGTCCCATAATAATTTGCTATTAAGGTTTATGTATATACGACCTTATACCAAGAGAATTTGAATTGCCAATTCAAACTTTGCCGGTGTCTGAAATATATTTCAACTATTACCTGATAGATTAAGTATGACCTTCGCTCGTTATTGTATTATCCACAAAAAGACTGTGTAAGGGTAATTACAGTTAATTTTCACTTCCTGTACATTTAGAGGAATCGAAACGCTTCACATGAAAATGTTTCCAAACGGCCAAAACAATGTAAATATTCCTGATAGCCGGGAGCTTAAATAAGATCAAAAAAAGCCAAGTGGAAGCTGTTGATCAATTAAATCACATGGTAATGGGCTTTGTTTATTTTCTGTAAGAGAATCCAATCCATTCCACAGGGTTTTTCAATAAGAGGCTTGATTTTGAATAGCCTGCTATTTGGGCAGCTGTCAATTTTGAAGCTGTCATCTTTTGACATTTGGCAAGTAAAAACTACGCCATTACTAAAAATGGTACGATACACACTTCAACAACGCAATGAAATTATTAAAATTCAGGGCTACGTTAATAAGCAGAATTGTCGCATTTGGGGCTCAGAAAATCCAAGAATGATTGTTGAAAAGCCTCTCCATCGTCAACGTGTCACTGTTTGGGGCGGTTTTTTGGGCTGGCGGTGTGATTGGATCTTACTTTTTCGAAAATGAGTCTGATGCAACTGTTTCTGCCGGAATTGGAAGATATTGATGTGGACGACGTTTATTTTCAGCAAGACGGCGCTACCTGCCACCCAAGCAACACGAAACAATCGCAATTTTGCAAGAAAAGTTTCCTGACCGTGTTATTTCTCGGAGAGGTGATCACAATTGGCCACCGAGATCTTGTGATTTAATACCTTTAGACTTTTTGCTTTGTGGCCACGTGAAAGATAAGGTCTATGCCAATTGCCAATAATGCTGCACAATCGAATCAAGATCTTAAAGATGGATTTCATGAATTTATCGAGGACATACAGCCGCAAATGTGCGAAAAAGTCCTGTCGAGTCGAAGTCATACGAGACATTCATAGGCACTCAATATTCTTGAGAGCCATTAATTATCAGAAATAGTCATTTTCGGCTATATACATCTTAATAACCTTGACCGCTTTTAAAATTTTTGGAGTTTGACAACTTTAAAGTTAAAGCTGGCAATTAAAGATTGGATGGGCTTAAAATTGGATAAGCATTCCAATACACCCAATGAACATCGAAATTTCAAATTTGGCAAATCAAATTCAAAACGGCATACACCTAAAATTCGGAAGTATATTCCCTTTTCATATGAACTGAAATCTTTTATATCGATAATTTAAGTAAGACGTTAAGCAAAATTAATAATTTAATCCAGCAATAATTTTATTTCCCTATTTTTATTTTTGTTTAATACCTCCTGAAGTATAGTACATATATCCTTTATAGAGAAGAGATAAATTTTCAAGTTCATAATATTATTATTATAGGAATTATATAAAGATAACAAGAGAATTGTCACATTTAATAGAAATTATCTTCCCTTAAATATAAAAAAAAGCGACAATAACAATAATAGCCAATATGAACATATAAAAATATGCTTATACATACACACTAGTCCTAGAGAAGGTTTATTGTTTGTGGCGTCAAATATAACAATAGATACTCAACCATCCATTCAATATATTTAAACATATTATATTTTCATACTCAATGAACAGTAATAGATAGATGATTTTATGTAAATACATACATCTCTACATAACTACATACAATATATGCATAAAGGTAAAATAAAAAAAAAATACAAAAGATGACTATTCTTTGTGCAAAAAACGACCCTCTGCAACATTTATATACAACTGCATATGGAATGGACCTTTCCTCTGGTGTACAATTGCTATAAAATAACAAACACCAAAATGACAGATGTATTTTTATTTATATTTGTTATTATTTTTGATTTTTATTAAAGACTTATGACTTTTTTTGTAAAAATAATATAGGAATTTTCAGCATTTTCTAGCATTACCACATTTCAACTTTCTTATTTCTTTAACCATTTATTTTGCTGCAGATTTAATAGGATTTGAATTTATCCCCTTTTATGCTAAAAAAATACTGAATTGTTCTTGTTAAAAATAATATATGATGGGGAAAAAATCATGTGTACCGTAGTGTTTCAAAGTAGTGAATTTGTCCCGTCTTAAAATATTAAAACTTGAAATATAACAAAAATACTAGCAATTAATAATAATTATTGAAATAGCATCAATAAATGGTTTCGAAGAAAATTTAGTCGATATATTAGTGCGGAAACAATCAAGGACGAGCAGTAGACAAAATGTAACCACTCTAAGTTCAGACACAACAGAGTTAAATGCTGAGTTAATATGAGTTTGTCTTCTCAAACAATAATACAATTCAAAACAATTTATACAACTTGAAAGATGAAATACCAACACTTCAAAAATCCGGTATTTATCAAAGAAGCTGTGGTGATTATGACGTAATATAATATTGGCCAAACTAAATGGTCAATACCTGAAGCCGGAACCAATTAAACTCATTATCCGAAATCTCCGGAAATTAACTAAATTTCTGGAAATCAATAAAATATACGGAAAACCTTTTCTAGTAAAATGATTCTATATCGTTGTGTTGGAAAAATTCACCCGGGTGTGTTCTTTTCCCAACGAGTTATGGCGGACAGGAGTTTTTATAGGATATCTAGCGAGCGGCGAATTTCTAGGAAAAAAAAGAAACAGTTTAGATTTAAATTACGTGTAAAACGAGAGTTACCAAAGATAATGTTTAGTTTTGGTTACGTAAAGAAAAACGAGAGCTAACCAAGGAAAAAAAACAGAAGGGGTGATTGATTTTTGGTTACGTGAAAGAAACGAGTTGAGAAAAGAAAACAAAAAAAAACTGGAATAGTGGTAGCACCCCGGGCTAAGCAGTGAGGTACCCGTGGAGCGAGAAACGTCGTCTCGACCCAGAAGGGGCTACTCCAGGCAAACAGAACCCCACCAGATCCCCGTTGGATTGGGTGGATTGCGCGCGGGAGTACCGATCGTGGAAGAGGAGGTGGTTGAAAGGGGTGTCCCATCCTTCAACTCTTTTTACCATTAGCGTACCCAGTAATTTTTTTATGTTGGGGGTTTCCCATTTATATTCCTTTTTTTTTGTGATTTGTTAATATTAGCTATATATCTCAGTGTGACTTCTTTTTTTTTATAACCCCAACCACCCTCTTTAATATAGTATCGTCCCGCAACCACCAGCCTTGTAACCGGAGGCCTCGAGGGGTTATTCCCCGGCCATAATAGTTCATTTTGATTGTCTGTTAAATAAATATATGTATACACCAACCGGTGTTATGAACTCACACTAAGGAGCTCTTTTATTTATTTACTGTGGGATGAGCAGATTAAGGGGTATGAGCGGCTAAAGATAAGTATGTAGGGAGCGTGTCAGAGGTGGGAGAATAGGACATTTCGCCGTATGGCGTTCTACTGGATGTGTGATTTCCCGGGAAATTTGTAGCAGGAATTCCCGGGAACAATCCTCTAATTAGAATAGCCCCACTTGCTACTCAAAAGTATAGATTCAAGGGTGTTTATCATTTAAATAATTTTAGTTCTGACTCTATCTAATTTTAATTTAAAAATCAATTATCAAAAACCCTTTTAAATAAATGAAAAATTATTGAAACTCGAGATTCTAATTGTACTAAAAGATTTGTATATGTTCTAGATGTAAATGAGATAAACCATAAACAGTAAGGCCAACCAAAAGTCGCTGTTGAAAATTCAGAGAACTTCCATCTTGTGTATTAGTGGTGCACTCAGGAGCACACCGACTCAGGCATTGGAGATTCTGTATTCTGAACATTCAAATGGCAGCGAGCACAAATATAAGGCTCAAATCCATTTCCATGTGGACTTGTAATAATACAGGACACTCATCCATTCTGTATAACAGAAACATCCCTGATACTAAGTGATTCCATCACCACAATTTTCGAATTTGAATGTTCTCGATTTCAGAGTTCCGGATTTTTTTTTTTTTTTAAATATTCTTTAGTTAAAAATTAAAAATCAAAATTTTACAGTAAGCAACAAATTCATTGTCATTTAGGCTAAAATTTTGGTGGCAGTAATTCCTGCTATTTAATACTTGCTTTAAGACTCGATGCTGATTGATGGTAAGTGCACAAAACAGGGACAAAAAAAATTATGCCAATAATATTATCTATCAATCGACTACAAATATTTCGGAAAAACTTTCGTTTAAAAATCCCGAGCACTGTGTACTTTGTTATAAAGACAGATATAAAGAAACACCTGGTTCTAAAATGTAATGACTAGCGAGACATATTATCATTGTGAGCTTACGAATTTAAAAAAACGCATGACGTCATTGTGCAATTGGGCATACAAATCGCAGACGTATCTTGTAGCTCAAGGGATTTATCTGTTAGTCTGCATCTCAATATTATTTGCGCGGGTCGAGTCTCTAATACTAATATTCCTTTCCTATCCTTCGGACTTGTTGTATATAAAAGAGTGTATGGTAGACCTAGCGTATTCCGGGAATCTTACTTAGGCTTGGTCGTACATCTCAACCAATCAATCAATTTTAACATTACAACAAACGAGAAAATTTTGAATTGCAATGTTATAACAACACCCTTCATTACCATATACCATCTTATTCATGACATAAATTTAAATATGTACTCTATGTACATGGACGATAAAAAGTGTATGATACATTTTTGATAAATCATTTATATGAATCTTAATCATAAGTATAAGGAAAAATGCACAAGTCCGTGAAATATGACTCCTTGCGAAACTTATTATATTTCTTGTGTATATATATAGGTATATAAACATATATAATTATTTCTGTATATATTTATATTGTATCTTATGAATACATATTTCCATGTGATATGTAATATCTTTGTAAAATTCGTAATATCATATCGAATTTTCACATGCTGCTATTTGTATACTTAATACATATGTGAATAATATTCTTCAAATAATTTCTTATTCAATTTTACGTAATGCAAGTACATTTTATGAACTTAAACTAGGGTTTCTAACCTTTGTCGGACTAGGTTTTGCTTCACGCCCAGGTTTAATTATTTAAATATGAAACCTTATAAATTAAAAATATATTTGGAAGGGAAGTAAAATAAGGCTGGCAATAAACCGGCTCTAGATTTTTTTTTTTTTGTTATTAAAAATTATTTCTTGCACTTTGTTTGTTCCAAAAAATTATATTTGTTGCCAGAATAGTTAATATGGTATTCGAAAATATTTGTTTGTATCCTCATAAGTTTGTTCCAAAATCTTTTTTGTGTAGCCAATTTATTATTTTTAACGCTAATGTTTGTCGCCATAAAATTTTTCTTGTATGCTCGTTTAAATAGTCCCGAAAAATGATAGGTTCATTCTTATGTAAACTACTAAATTCATAAAAGGTAAACTTACTCCTAAACTTATACCTTCTAGTGTTAAAATTGTTAGTCAACAGTAACAGTGTAGTTTCGATTGAAACAAATTAGAATTAAGAAGCTTGATGTTAAACTTGATACGTGCTGCCACCACGTGGCAACTGCCGGTAACTGATGTCTACTGGTACTTTTGGACTATTTGGCTCAGGCTAACGTACGGCGCTAAAGGAGAAATCTTGAACAAAAAACCCTAATATAAGGTGGAACAACATATGCCGATGGATGAATGGCTGATAGGTTAATCAGTCCCAAATATGCGGACTCTAGATACCAGGCGCCCACCGGTTTTATTTAGCCTTCCTGTGGTAGATGATGGTGACGCTCCTAAAGCATCACTGACCAGCGAAAATTCTATAGTACTTTTTTCCGCTGTGGAATCTTCGATGGGTGGGCCATCGGATGGGGAGCTTCCTACGGTGTTTGAGAACTTAGTTCTCAATTCAGATATTGAGACTTCAGGAGATGAGGGTTTGACTCCCGTCGGGGAGAACCGGAAGTGTCAGGTCAACACCATTCACAAACCTATCACGGCTCCTGACGTGAAAATGTGTGGAGCCGCGAAAAAGCAGTATAAGAAGCTCCTCGCTGAGGGCAAAGCGCCCGGAAGTGAAACAGACCTATAAACGCACCGGGGAATGGGACGAGTATAGGACGGCCTTAACGGAATATAATCTCGAATTAAGAAGATCCAAAAGGGCTAGCTGGAGAAACTTCTGTGAGCGAATCAATGAATTACCCTCTGCAGCTCTTCTCCAGAAAGTCTTTTCCAGGGATCAATCAAATGGTTTAGGGCTTATTCAGAAGCAAAACGGGAGGTTCACTGAAAACCGGAAGGAAACATTGGAGCCACTATTAAGTACCCACATTCCGGATTCAATAGTGGTAGGTGCCCAAGAGGACCCGCATGACCCTTCAAGTGAGGTAGCTTATGCATCTTACGGTAGGATCTGAAGCCTCAAATTTCATGTTGGATAAACATGATGATACATTCAAATAATGCATTTATTGGTAGAATTCCACGAGCTACATTGCTATACAAATCAGATGTTGGATAAATCGACGGAAGCCTCCCTCGTTAAACGGTACTATTGTTGCTTTTTCCAAAGAGGTTAAATATCTAGGGGTCATCCTAGATCAAAAACTGAACTGGAAACAATATTTACTAAAAGTTCAAAATAGAGCCACTAAGGCTTTTTGGGCCTGTCAGAGATTCTACGGACGTACTTGGGGGCTACAACCAAAAATGATATACTGGTCTAACAATCATTACTACATTGTGGTGGCCTGAAACAGAATAAATAACAGCGCCGCAACTTTTATTGAATAAGGTTCAGCGTATAGCCTGCATTGGGATTACGGGCTCTATGAAATCGTGTCCAACGGCAGCAATGGAGCCACTCCTAGGACTAACTCCATTGCATCTGCATGTTAAAAAGGATGCTGCTACCGTATGCTATGGCCCTTAAGATGCAGGCGAAGGGTAATATCAAACCAGGTAATATATGATGGATTATCTGGAAATCCTCAAGGAGTTTTAGACAGACCCTACTATAGGAATGCCTTACGACTGTATGCTAGCTAAACTGGATTTCCACAAACCATTCAATCATCAAGATCCTGAAACTACAAAATCACACATTATCGATTATATGGGCCTTTACGCTAAAGGATGTGATCAGATTTAAACCGGCGTATATATGTGGTCGTAGGGCACAAAATCGGATAACACTATACATACTGAAAAAACAAAAAAACGTCGTTTTATACTTTGCAGTAGGCTGCTGTTTTTCGGCTTGATTTTTGTTTCTCGAATAAAAAAACATTACGGTCACGAACTCAAATGTTTAGTAAATAATTGTTGCTATTAAAGTATCAAAATAAACATAAATAAATCTGTGTTTTCGTGAGTGAGAAATAAACAGTTAAGCCAGTGTTTTGGGATATACATACATATATCTAATATATGTGAAGTCACGGATTGAAACGGAGTTTGGGGCACACGATACGTGTGACAAAAGTATTGGGGTACTTACGCGTTTAGATTACTCATAGTATCGCACACACTAATATATACCCGATAAGTACACAAACACACAATTTTTAACTGAGCCCATATTGGCAACACTTTGTTCCAAACGAATAATTTATTAATTTAATTTTAGTTTCATAATGTTTGTTAGTTAAAATTCATAAATTAAAATGTATACCTTGAACATTTTTGGAGGACAGCCTTACCGAAACGTTGGATAAATTTTTAAACAATATTCTGAAATTATACAAAACCAAATAAGTCTTTTAATATTTTTTTTGTTTTTTTGTCGATATAATTAACTTAAGGAAAGGACGAGATTTTATAAAGGCACAATATATCAAAACAATTTGTTTAAGTTTTATTAAGAGCGAAGCGCTTACAGGTTTTCTGAAACTATATAGGTACGTGTGAAGTTATCCCAAAAATTATCATCGGATTAGTTGGATATTAAATTGTTGTGGTAAGCTACATGTTCTTATGTATGTATGTATGTATTTATATGACCTAAACAATAAATTTACTGAGTGTGAAGTTTATGCTTAGCGACATGGGCGAGACATTGTGGACATCTCTGTGATCGGAGATACAATAATTTATAAAACCATCAATATTATTAAAAATTCGAAATTCTGTGAAGTATAGTAAAGTTCGTCACAATTGGATCAGGTTGGCCACGTATATGTTATCCGAAAATATGGGCGAGACATTGTGGGCATCTCTGTGATCGGAGATACAATAATTTATAAAACCATCCAAATTATTAAAAATTCGAAATTCTGTGAAGTATAGTAAAGTTCGTCATAATTGGATCAGATTGGCCACGTATATGTTATCCGAAAATATGGGCGAGACATTGTGAACATCTCTGTGATCGGAGATACAAAAATTTATAAAACCATCAAAATTATTAAAAATTCTAAATTCTGTGAAGAAAAGTAAAGTTCGTCACAATTGTATCAGGTTGGCCACGTATATTTGCACATGGCCAAGTTATCCGAAAATATGGGCGAGATATTGTGGACATCTCTGTGATCGGAGATACAAAAATTTATAAAACCATCAAAATTATTAAAAATTCTAAATTCTGTGAAGTATAGTAAAGTTCGTCACAACTGGCATATGACCAAGTTTTCCGAAAATAAGAGCTATTCGAGAATGAGAGGAAACCTCGTGGACATTTGTATTGTTGGCGATATAACAACTTTTAAAATCATTCAAAATTATTAAAAATTCCACATTCTGTGTAATATATAGTATGTTCATCACAATTGGATCAGCTAGGTGACATATACAGCTATATGGCCTAGTTATTCTAGAAAATGTGCGGGACCTTCGGGACATCTCCAGGATTGGCGCTAAACAATTATTTAATCATCAAAAATCAGTCAACTTTTAAACTATCTAAAATGGGATCACTACATTTGCCTGAAAAAAAAAATCCGGAAATTTTAAAATCCCGAATAGTTGAAAAGTAAAAATCCAGAAAAATAAAATCCCGAAAAAAAAAATCTAGAAATTACCGGAAAAGCAATCCAGAAAAAAATCCAGAAAAAATATTGGGATCACTACATTTGCCGGAAAAAAAAATCCGGAAAATTTAAAATCCCAAACAGTTGAAAAGTAAAAATTCAGAAAAATAAAATCCCGAAAAAAAAAATCTAGAAATTACCGGAAAAGCAATCCAGAAAAAAATCCAGAAAAAATATTTTGTTTAAAATCAATTAAAAAAAATCAATTTTATTGGCATTTTTAGACTTATGTCCTCACTTGAAACTTTTGTGGTACATCTATCAGTAGAAGCGATACGAGCGATACAATTCCTTTGATCTGTGTCTGTAAGGTTGACGAAGCATTTACGAAGCATTAAATCCATAAGTCGCTCTAATACATCCGTCGATACCATACTAACCCAACGAATTAAGCTAACCACAAAATAACTTGAAACATTTGTGGTAGAACTATCAGTAGAAGCGATATGAGCGATACGATTCCTTTGATCTGTGTCTGAAAGGTTGACGAAGCAATTTCCATTATCATAAATATTAAGAACTTTACGTAAAACCTCAAATTTGATAGACATTTTATAAATTTTAATTATAATTTGGTCCGCACTTTGATAATTATGTTTCTGGATTTTAGTTTTCTGGATTTTTATTTTTCTGAATTTTTTTGTTTCTGAATTTTTTTTTTCTGGATTTTTTTTTCGGGATTTTCAGTTTCTGTATTATTTTTTTCTAGATAAGGTAGCCAACCCATCTAAAATACAGTAAGGTGCAACCAAATTGAATGCTTTTGGCCAACCAGATAAACAGATGGTCCAGCTATCTGAAAATGATGAAAATAACCTGTTGCAGGGTTTGATAGTACGAAAAATCCAAAATTACAAAAAATTTAAATTTTCATATAATCTAAATTCCAATTGGAAACATAACTAATTTAACAGTGTAATTTTTTGTTAGCATAAACTTCACACTCATTAAATTTATTAATTTTTAATGGATGGCATTCAGGAATAATGAGTCCTTGGAAACGTTTCTTATAATGAGGGCAAAACGCTAATTACCACAGTCAGTACAAACATGAATTTTAAATAATAATATATATTCCCACATACTTATTGCTAGAGTGTCATACCATTACTGAAAAATTAAAATCCTTAAATGAAGCCTTTGGGCCTACATATTCTGGCATAAACACATTAACGAAAGCTCTGAGATTCTGTTTAATGTAAATAAAGCTGTACACTAAAAAGCCTCTCAAATTAAATGATCAAGTAACTAAGCTTCTCGTTTAATCCTGGACAAAGACAGAACTTATCGAATTGCCCGAAGACATTTCAAATATAGAAATATTTTAGAAAATCAAAAGTACAGCGTTTAATATGGAAAGTATCGGTTTCTAATCCAAATAGGGGTTGGATACAAAAAAAGGATTTATCAAAACTTCAAATGGAGTACAGGGTTTCCTTGAGTTTCGTCGTTTCGGGTTACGTTGTTTTTGAGTAAGTTCCACAAGAAAGTATCTCAATTTATTTTTTTCTGTTTAACCTCCACCACAATGTAGCAGGTAAAATTATTCGCTTCACTCTATCTTTGAGCATTTATATTTATAAAAAGCGTTTTGAGTGCCAAATTCCTAAAGGACCGAAAACGAGTGCGATGCCGGTAGCAAAACACACCAAAACATCTGTGTGCAATTTGTGAAAAAAAGAGAGACTGTGAAAATTGTGGATGACTTAGCTGGAAGAGGTTTACTTACTCATACATCGTTTTGACTTGCGTTGCGTTTTCATGAACGTACCAACGACGTAATTCAAGGATGACCTGTATAAATAATTTAAATGAAATTCGAATCGTGCATAAATATAATTACTACCCTATATAAATAAATGAATCACCCTTTATTTTAATACATCTACATTATATTTCGTTTATGTGGTGTTTTACTTTATTTTTGAGTTGATTACTAAAAATAATAAAAAAACTAAAAAGACGGGAATAAGAAATAAGCCAGAGAATTATAATCGAGTCAATCGATTTAACATCAATCAATTGTGTGTGCTCTACTTACAAAACAAAAAAATAAAAATTAAAATTGCTTCCGGTGAATGATTTTATTTTATTTTTACTTCTTTGTTCATTTTTTTATTTTTTTTTTTTTTGGATTGGATTGGAATCAATAGAAAGGACCGTGTTTGTGTTTATTTTAAGTTAATTTTGGTTACGGATTCCTCATCATAATATTATATTGAATATATACACACATATATCATTTCCTACTGTGCTTAAAGCGGATTTCTGATTAAATTTTTAATTTTTATTAAGCCGTGCAACTAAATTGTCTCTATATTGTCGCTTTAAAACTGTGTATATGTATATGGCTTTAAATTTACGATCGCGTTAACTCTGATCACACACTAGTCATATTTATATTTTGCTAAACTCTATCTGATTAACAAAATTTTGTAAATTTGATCTAATGTTATTCTCGATCAATATAATTTTGTTTGTAAATTCGATTTGATCGCATTCGTCGACAAATTGTCTGAGATCGTGAGATCAAAACATAAGTAGTACTAACTGGCAAATACTTTGGATATTAGTGATTTATCATTGGACATGGCAACAATGCTTCTAGGTTCCTGTTATTTGGCTCCAGAAATCCCTTAATCAAAATTCAATGAATTACTTTCTTTTAGACGCGATATAGGCAAATACTGGCATTTTTGACAATTATGTAATACGGGCATCAATTTTTCTTATCCAAGGCATCTTTGGATAAAGAAAATTAATGCCCGTATTACATAATTGTGAAGCATTACACAGCATAACAATATCAAACTTTTTTTTATTGCATAAAATATTTTAATGGTTACTAATTCGAGGTCACTTATTATCTAACCCTAGTTTTATTATATCAGCTCAAGTTTATTAGATACAGCTAGTTCCTTCGTTTTTACCTTCATCTCATTCACCTCATTTCGACTCATCAAAACGCAGTTTGAAGTGTGTACTATTGCATAACGAAAATAAACTATGCTCCATACAATAATACCCTACAATAGGGTAACAACATCATTAATAAATAATGAGAACAGAAGTGGTCCAATGTGACTACCTTGCGGTACTCCAGAAGTTACACGAAATAAATGCGAAGCAGAATCATTAATCTTAACGTATTGTGACCGGCCAAACAGATAAGATTCCAACCATTTGATAGGGATGAACTCACAATTTAGTTTCTCTAGCTTATCCACAGAATGCAGTCAAATTGGTAATTGTAGATCTTCCCAGATAAAACCCATGTTGTGCAGACAAAATGAGAGATTTCACATGAAAAACAAAAATGTCTGCTCCATGGCTTCGAAAAGTTTGGGAATAGCAGAAAGAAATAGCAATTCCTCGATAGTTGCTAATTTCACATCTTTTGCCAGATTTAAAAAATGGACGAATGAAGGATATTTTCCAGGGATCAGGAAAAATCCCAGTCCGAAGGCTTTCATTAAAGATGTGAGTAAGCGGAAGAGCTAAACCATCTGGACAATTTTTAATAAGGAGGGGTGAAATGCCATCATGACCAGCCCCCTTATTTACATCAAGAACAGACAAGCAGTCATAAACCAACAAGCTAATGGAGACGTGTTATGTGATGGAAATAATATCGCGGATGGTTCGTACACGGACTCAAAATATTTGCGAATAGATTGCAGATATCAGGGGGTTGACTCGCCAATGAATTCTAATAAATCATAGGTAAAGGAAACCCAACTGCTTTCCTTTTACCATTGAGGAAATTCCAGAATTTTCTTGGATTGGACGTTAAATCAACTTCAATCTGTAAAATATAGTTATTATATAGGAACCAATTAAAAATTTTAAATTCTTTTCGAGCTGCATCGAATCTAGAATAAAACTCAGCACCATGTAACCTATATAATGAATGAAATTTGTTAGGCCGTTTTTCCAAACGCAGTAGTTTCCTATTGTACCATGGTTCACGAAACCGAGGTTGATTTTTAATTAAAGGGACATACCTTTCAACACCAGTCTTGAGTAATTCATTGAACAAAGAAACGGCTTCGTTCAAGTTTTTCCCACGCCTTGTAGCGGTTGCAACATTGCAAAATACTTGGCGACTGCACGACAATAATTAGCGCGCACAAAGTTTTGTATATAATACTTTTATTTATTCATTATATATCATACAATACTTAGTATGTATAAAATAGAACTAAACAGAAATTTTGTCTATCGAACGGATGGAGCAACAATTATAAAAAAAAAAAAAGGAATAAATCCGATAGCGAGTGCGGCTAGTAATCGGATACGAATAAATCGCCGCTTATTTCTAAACGACGCGCAAAATAAACTCCAGTTTCTCGTAGATACCGGTGCTGACATTTCGGTCCTTCCCGTTAAATATTTTCCAATAAATGCGTCAAAAATAGACCCTGACCTGGTCCTCTCAGCAGCGAATGGTTCAGTAATTCAGACTTACGGGACAAAATTATTGAATGTTAACATTGGTTTACGGCGACAATTTCCACACATTTTTACGGTAGCGTCAGTGGACAGACCGATTATCGGTGCTGACTTCTTGACAAAATATGGTCTCCTCGTCGACCTCAGTGGAAGACGCCTCTTGGATCCCACGACCAATCTTGCTGTGAATGCAATGACAGGGTCAAAACACCTACGCCAATCCATCCATCTGCTACAAATGGATATAATTCACTACTGAAGATGTTTCCTTCTTTGGTTGAAACACCGAACGTGGTTCACTATATATGTATATATACTGAAGGTCGACTTCCTTGTTCAAGACCACGCAGGCTGGATCCAGTTAAACATAAAACTGCGCTTACCGAGTTCCAGCATATGGTCCAATTGGGTGTATGCCGCCCGTCATCTTCTGCGGTGGCATCCCCTCTCCATATGGTAAAGAAGAAGGACAGCGCTGATTGGCGCCCACTTAGAGATTACCGCCGTCTTAATGCCGTAACCACGCCGGATCGTGACCCGGTCCCCCATATTCAAAACTACAATGCACCTAAATGGATGCAGTATTTTCTCAAAAATAGATTTAGTTAGGGCATATCATCATAATCCAATTGCGCCTGAAGACGTGCCTAAAACGGCAATAACGACCTCCTTTGGGTTGTTCGAGTTTACAAGGATGCCCTTTGCTCTTCGGAACGCTGCGCAAACCTTTCAGCGCTTCATGAATGAAGTGGTCAAAGGACTAGATTTTGTATTCGTCTACATTGACGATATACTTGTGGCAAGTAAAAATGAGGAAGAGCACAAGTGTCATCTCAAACAATTGTTTGAGCGCCTCGTAGAATTTGGAGTGAATATTCAAATACCAAAATGCGTTTTCGGTGTTCCTGCTCTCGAATTCCTCAGCCACCAAATTACTCTAGAAGGCATAATACCCTCGCCACGGCGAATTCAACAAATTCAGCGATTCGTCGGAATGGTCAATTACTAGCATCGATTCATTACAAGGTTAGCCGAATCGCTTTCTCCAATTTACGCTCATTTGGCAATTTTAAATAAAACAACCAAGAACAAAAAAAAAATTTCTTGGCCCGACGAGTGCAACGAGTCATTCGCCAAAATTAAACGAGCACTTGCTAACTCAACTCTGTTAGATAGCGACACACGCTATAGCATTTCCACTGATGCATCTGGTAGTGTTGTAGGAGCAGTTCTACAGTAATGGAATTTTAATTATTGGCAACCTTTGGGGTTTTTCTCAAGGAAACTTTCAACAACAGAGGTAAAATACTCTGCCTTTGACAGGGAACTTTTCGCCATTTATTTAGCCATTAAACACTTCCGCTATTTCCTGGAAGGTAGACAGTTTACTGTCTATACAGATCATAAGCCTTTGATTAAAGCTATGGTCTCCCTGAGCGAAAAGAGTCAACGGCAGACTCGACATTTTGACTACATCGCTCAGTTCACAATGGACATTCAACACATAGAAGGTAAGCAAAACGTAGCCCAAAACGTAGCCGCTGACACGTTGTCACGGACTAGTGATCACGTTTCTACAGTAGACTCCGTCAAACTAGATCTTAAAAATCTAGCTCAGACACAACAGTCTGATGATGAATTACTTCAATTATTGAATAATTCATCGCGCCCTGAGAATTCCAAATTTAAATTGGAACTCACAATCCTTCCCGAGTTTAAAATTTATTGTGAAACATCAACAGGAGTGAATCGCCCATTTGTTCCTACATCTTATAGACGTGTAGTTTTCGATGTTCTACATAATCTATCTCATCCAAGTATTCGAGCATCACGGAAATTAATTTCAAGTAGGTATTTTTGGCCGAAGATGAACGCGGACATTACACACTGGGTGAAATCCTGTATCGGCTGCCAGAAGAGCAAAGTGTACCAACACACAAAGTGCGAACCCGGTAAGTTTAATCTCCCTTCTCAACTATTCGAGCACGTACACATGGATATAGTGGGACTTTTGGCACCATCCGACGGTTTTGTATATCTGCTTACCATTGTCGATCGTTTCATCGTTGGCCTGAGGCATACCCTATTCAAGATAGCACCGCTGCCACATTTACAGAGCAATACGTTTCAAGATTTGGGATACCGCTTGAAATCACGACAGATCAAGGCAGTTCATTTGAGTCCAAGCTCTTTTCCGAACTTACGCGTTTACTAGGCGCTCATAGGATTCGTACCACTGCCTATCATCCACAGGCAAATGGTATGGTCGAACGATTTCACCGACAACTTAAAGCTTCGCTCAAAGCTCGAGGGAATACAATAAAATGGAGTACTGAGCTTTCTATCGTCTTGCTGGGATTACGAACAACAATAAAGGATGAATTAAAATGCTCTCCAGCTGAACAAGTTTATGGTCAAGCCCTCAGATTACCAGGAGAATTTTTCGAGACCACCTCTAAGGATAGTTCCGATCTACATGACTATGTAGAAAGGCTTCGCGCTGCTATGCGTAACATAATTCCTGTTGACACTCGCAAGTCAAATAATCCGCCTATTTTTTTTCCCAAGTCCCTAAACAGTTGCGAGTATGTATTCGTATAGACAGAGTTCGAACGGGCCTAACAGCTCCGTATGAAGGACCTTATAAGGTAATTCGTCAAAGGCAAGAATGTAAATATTTCTATCGACAAACTAAAGCACTGTCTCAAACCAAAACCTGGCGGATTTTGAGAAAGGATTTGGGTTTGCATCCGTATAAAATTGTTCTCACTCAAGAACTGAAGCCATTGGACCACCGTAAACGTCGTGAATTTGCTGATTTTTCCTTGGAACAACTTGAAAACGATAAAGATTTTTTTAAGAAAATCATCTTCTCCGATGAGGCTCACTTTCATCTGAGTGGTGCGGTAAATAAACAAAACTGTCGATTCTGGTGCGAAGAAAATCCACAAATTATTCATAAAAAACCATTACATTCACCTAAATTGACAGTTTGGTGTGGTTTTTGGTCTGGTGGAATCATCGGTCCGTATTTTTTTCGAAATGAACCTGGTAACACCGTTACTGTCAATGGAGATCGGTATAGATCGATGATAACCAACTTTTTATGGCTGAAATTGGAAGAAGTTGATCTTGACAACATTTGGTTCCAACAAGACGGGGCTACGTGCCACACAGCACGTGCAACAATTGAATTATTGCGAGAAAAGTTTGGAGATTCGATTATTTCAAGAAATTGTGATATTGAATGGCCTCCAAGAAGTTGTGATTTAACACCATTAGACAATTTCTTGTGGGGTTATTTGAAGTCATTGGTCTTTAGCAGAAAAAAATGGCCATCTCGTGAAACACTAGTTCCAGGTTTCCGTAATGTGTTATAAACGTACCTCTTGTGATATGAAATCGTATCATATAGCCACCTCTGCATATCAAAATCAGTCTGATGAAACAATATGTAAAAGCACTAAATAAAGAGAAAAATTTTTTAAGTATATTTCAAGGAAATTTCCGAATCTGAGTTCAGAAAAGTTCAACGCAGGCATATTTGACGGCCCACAAATTCGTAAATTTGTGAACGACACTAATTTTCAGAGTTCAATGTCAGAAATGGAAAAGAATACATGTGATTTGATTATTTGTGCTATTCAAAATTTCTTAGGTAATAGAAAAGGTGATGATTATGTTGAGCGCGTAAAATATTGTCTCACTTCCAGCAACTTGGATGTAATAGGAGCATTAATGTACACTATATACCTTCACAGCCATTTAGAGCATTTTCCGGAAAATCTCGGTGACATAAGTGAAGAACATGATAAATGATTCCACCAAGATATTCGGAATATGGAGGATCGATTCCAGGGTCGCTGGAATGCGCATATGGTGGCCGATTGGCGATTATTACTGAAGTATTCAGAGTAGCACTTCGTCATTCAAAAACAGTAGAAAATCATATAAAAGAAAATTCAAGAGTTTGTAGTTTTTTTTAATAAAATATTCCAGGCGGTGTTATCGGTGCATTTTAGGGACGCCCTGTATATATATATAGTACAGATAGTGTAATATACATTTAGTTTAGGATTGTTTTTATATATATTGTATTTATACAGAGAAATATTTTTCTAAATCATGAAAGCGTTACTCAAATTATCTGTTGAATGAAAAAAAAAAAAAAAAGCATGACAGTGAAATTTTCTTTGCCTTATGTTTATAAGAAACAACAAATTCCGTATTTATTTTTATTATGGTACTTTGGTTTTTCGTTTTTATTTTTATTAATTTTTTTGTTGTTGTAAAACATTGAAAGATTTATATTCTTGCAGCAGGTGGATGATATCTATTCAGTTCACTTCGACAAACCTAAATAATAAGAATTACATATCCAAACATAGTTTTCTTTTCTTTAATCCGTATATAATCCGCGTATAAAAAATGTACAAGATATACATTTTTTTGTTATTATTTAAGAAACACAAAATAAGTAATTTCACGACTTATATGTTAAAATTCAATAATTATTTTTATGTCATCATCAGATTATGCTATAAAGCAATATTCTCTCTTATTGAATCGGGATCTTCGATTTTTCTTTTTTCGTTTTTCTTTTCTTTCTTTCTTTCTTTTTTTTTTTTTTTTTTTTTTTTTTTGTAAGATGATGAAGTAATAAATTTGCAAACACAAAATAATGTGGGTGGTTAGTTTGATTATATTTTTATGACGATCGTGAATGATTTGAATATTCGTGGAGATGAAATTCTTTCCTTAATTGTCTTTTAGTATTTATATATGTATATATAATAGTTTTGATGAATCGATTAGATAATTTAAAAGCAAAAATTTCTTTTATTTTTCTTATGGGTTGTCTAAAAAGTCGTGAATCATTTCATAGAGTTTTCATTGTCTATATAATTAAAGATGATCAACAAACAATAAATTCACTGAGTTTTATTTTATTTTGATCAAGATCATGAGAAAATCAACAATAAATCATGTAATGATTTCCCATATTTATGTAATACTTGCGCGCGATACTTTTATATGTAATTAATATTTGTTCCCTCTCTCAAAAAAAATCTCAAATCACCCTTTTCGTCATGTGTGTGCCCAATTATAATGCCATCAAAATCAAATTCGTTTTTCGTTTTTTTTTTTACTTATAAAGGTGTGTGTAAATAAATACATAAAATGTGTGATCTCTGGGAACGGCCTTGACAAATGGGAACTTTTCCCACCATTTATTTATCTTGAATAACAAAAAGATAAAATAAATATGTTTTCATTTTCATTCATCCCACACTTCACTTTTTAACTATTGTTCGGGCAAATCAGACAAAATATAGGTATAGGTATATAGACAAAGTTTTCGAGGTTAAAATTACTTTGTTTATATACATAAATTATGTTTTAATGTTGTAGACGAAAATGATATTATGTCTATATATGCCGCGGAGTATCTGTGGTCATTTTGTGTCAACATTAATACCAATAAACTTCCGGATTTTAAAATTTAATTTCTTAATGACACCAAATCAAATATACAACCGACTGCAAATAGGTTTTAAGTAGAATTATTTTTGATTTGTCAAGCTTGCTGCGAGAAGGTCAACACGAATAGAGCCGAAAAGCAAAGAAGATGAAAAATTAAGGATTTTTTTTTTATTTCGACTAATCCGGCTTTCAAAAATTTCACGACCCATCCCTCCCAGTAAATTGAAAGACTTTACGAAGATAATTTTAAACAAATTTCGAATATTCACGAGAGACGACCATCAACGATGACGCAACTTTCTCATTCTTCAATTCAATCTAACAATTTTTTTGGAATCTTAACTTGACGCCCAGTTCTTGTGACCACTGGGTCATGATGACTTTTAGGTAAAGTATCAAACGTGACTTTAATTTTAGATGGAGCGGTAGAAACATTTAAATTAGATTTGGCCGAAGCTAATTTATCGACATTGTTGTCATCCAGAGTATCCGGTTGTATCAAAGGAATTGGATCACTGTTATATTGGAAACTACGATGTTTTTGCCATTACTAACTATGGTAAACAATTTCTTATTTCGATTTACTACAAAATATGGACCAGAATATGGTGCTTGAAGTGCCTTCTTTAACGCGAACAGGTTTCTAAATTTTTACTAATAAAAATGTTTATATTAGCATGATTGGATGCTGGAATCGGTCCAAGTTCATTAAATTGTTTTTTTAAATTTTGAGCAAATTCAGACTGAGGACTTTTAATATCTAAAGACGAGTCTATCAGTTGTACTGGTACGCGCAAAGGACTTCCGAAAACGATTTCCGCAGGAATGTTGTGTATTACCTGTATATCCCAGAAATTTGATTTCGTGTGAGGCGAATACACTTTTACTAGGATTGATAATTAAACCATTATCTGATAGTTTTCCAAGTACCATTTCTAGATGTTCCTTATAAGATTTAGACGCAATTAGAATATCGTCTAAGTAAACGAAAGCAAAATTTAGTCCCAATAAAACGGAATGCATTAATCTCTGGAAAGTTTGGGCCGCGTTCCTGAGACCGAAGGTCATTTTAGTAAATTCGAATAAACCAAAGGGAGTTGAAATGGCGGTTTTAGGGATATCAGTGGTATCATCAAAAATTTAGCAAAGCGGCCAAAAGATGTTACCAACCATGCAACTGGTGTAAACCTGCAACGGCAGCCAGCATGGAGATGGATAATTCAAAAAACGAATAAGCCAACGGGTCCCGACTATCACGTCATACACTCGCCTGCACATACACGACCAAATTAACATATTTAATCAACACTGGCGCTGACCTTTCGGTTATTCCAGTTGCAAATTTCAAAAATTTATATTCTTTTAATAAACGAAACCCCGATCTAGTCTTATCGGCGGCCAATGGTACACTAATCCACACGTACGGCACAAATTTGCTACAAGTGGATCTCGGACTCAAACGAACCTTCACGCATGCTTTTATCATAGCTGCTGTGAATCGTCCGATCATTGGCGCCGATTTTCTATCCAAATTCGAACTTCTTGTCGACCTTAGAAACAAACGGCTGGTTGATTCAGCGACAAAGCTGTCAATCAATGCCACTATGATTCGTGTTAACACACCGACACCAATCCATTTCACGGTCGACAATGATTACGGCACTCTGCTCAGACAATTCCCCTCTTTAACAGCAGAGCCGAACTATAACTTGCCAGTCCAACACAACGTGGTCCACCACATTGTCACCGCAGGCCATCTGCCCGTATCAAGACCACATATGCTAGATCCAATCCGTCACAAAACTGCATTCACTGAATTTCAGCACCTGGTGGAATTAGGGATTTGCTGGCCATCGGCATGCGGGAATTATCGGCGATTAAACTGGGTCACAACACCGGATCGCTACCCGATGCCTCACATCCAAAATGTTTCCATGAACTTACATGGATGCAAAATTTTCTCTAATATTGATCTAATCGGAGCGTACCATTTAATTCCCGTAGCGCCTAAAGATGTACACAAAACGGCAATAACGACCCCATTTGGCCTCTTCGAATTCACTCGAATGCCATTCGGTCTACGAAACGCCGCACAAACATTTCAGCGCTTCATGAACGAAGTTGTTCGTGACTTTATTGCTTCGCACACGGAGGAACAGCACAAACTCCAGTTAGAAAAAGTTTAGAAAAAGCTTTCGGATGCCGAAAAGAAATATTCTGCATTCGACCGGGAATTACTCGCAATTTATCTAGCAGTAAAACACTTTAGATACTTTGTTGAAGGTCGAGATTTTACAATCTACACAGACCACAAACCTCTGACACGAGCGATTCAGTCAAAAACTGAACGTAATCCAAGGCAATCACGCCACTTGGATTATATCACTCAATTTACTTCGGACATATAACATGTTTCCGGACATGACAACGTTGTCGCGGACACATTATCCCGCACTGCCGACAACGAACCAAATTTCGACTTTATTAAAATCGCAAACACTCAAACAGTTGACCTAGAACTTCAGAATTTATTTTCTGATTCCGAATGTCACAATAGTTCATCACTGAAACTAGAACTTTTTAAACTGCCTCGCCTTGAAATCGTGTGCGAAACATCCAATGGGTACAATCGCGTCGAACTATTTTCGACACACTGCACAATATCTCGCATCCTGGTGTCCGAGCAACACGTAAATTAATCTCTGCTCGTTACTTTTGGCCCAGCAAACAAAGACGTAGGCAATTGGACTCAGTCTTGTTAATCTAGCCAACGTGCAAAAGTACAATGCCATACAAAATCACCCCATGGCAAATTCGAAATTCCACCTGGTCGATTTGAACATATCCGTCTAGATATAGTAGGTCCACCTCCTCCATCTAATGGATATACATATTCACTTACCTGTGTCGATCGCTTCACTCGTTGACCCGAAGCGAACTGCATGACTAATATGTCTGCAGCAACCATTGCCACCACATTCGTCAACAATTACGTATCTCGATTCGACGTACCCCTAAACATCACTACTGATCAGAGAACGCAATTTGAGTTCAAGCTTTTTACCGAGTTAACGAAACTCCTTGGCTCAAACCGAATACGTACAACGGCTTACCACCCACAAGCCAATGGCATGGTCGAACGTTTCCACCGTACCGGCAACTCAAAGCCGCGCTAATGGCCAGAAGCAATACAACTCATTGGAGCTCGGAAATACCAATCATTTTACTTGGCATCCGAGCAACAGTGAAAGAAGATCTAAAGTGCTCACCGGCAGAATTAGTCTATGGGCAAACCATTAAACTTTGTCGAAAATCCTCTTTCACCAATTCCAACTACCGATACAGTCATCGACCAATTACGCGAAACAATGCAAAACCTCGTACCAAAATCCACTCGTCCGTCCAAACAAGACGACGGTTTTATTCCAAAGTCGCTCAATAATTGCGATTTTGTGTTCGTAAGAACAGGCAAGGTTCGCACCGGATTATCTGCTCCATACGAAGGTTCATATAAAGTCATTCGACGCCTTCGCAAACAATTCACCGTGTTGATTAATGGTAAAAACCAAACCATTTCAATCGACCGGCTCAAACCGGCTTACGGCATACAAAACTGTCCGTATTTCAGCCAAATAATTTCTTTATGGAGGGATTTCATTTGAGGGTCATTTTTTTGAACAAATGTTTTCAATTTTTGGATATATTTCTAATAATTTTACTAGATCATTTTATCGGACTGACATAATTTTATTCTTCTGATAATATTTTTTCTGAGGCTAAGATTAAATTTACTTCGGACTATAAAACAAAATTATTAATTTTATCTCTAATCGAACAATTTTACATCAATTTGAAGAAATAATTTCAATAAATCAATAGAAATTTCTATAGAATTTAACTCCTTTTTATAGCTAAGTTTTTATTATTTTAAAATTTTTCAAACAGATCATTCTTATAAATTAAACTACGTATATCGTAATGCCATGTGAACATTCAAAATATGTTCATTGTTAGAAGTTTAAACCATTAAGATCAAATGTGTAACAATCTACATTTTGCGGATTCACGAATTTTACTTCATTAGAACCCGTCCATTTTCCCCAAAATCCTAATTTACCTTTTATAACCTTTTTCAAATGCAGTATGTATGTATAAAGTTATTTATATCTAGATAATAGTTGAGCTATGAGTTCAGCTATATCTATGCAAAAAGTTAGGAAGTTCTATTGGACTTCGCTACCCTTAGTATTAAAAACTAAAAATCTCAATTTACTACAAAGGCCGAAATATAAAATTAAATGTTTAATAAAAAAAAATTTACTGGTCCAAAACCACATGATGGCTATCGGTTGAGCTATGAATTCAGCTATATCTGTGCAAAAAGTTAGGAAGTTCTATTGGACTTCGCTACCCTTAGTATTTAAAACTAAAAATCTGAATTTACTTATTGTACAACGAAATACACTCAACTGTGTTTTTTTTCTGAATTATCAAAATATAATTTTCAAGTTTTTTTTTTTAATAATTCCATTTATTGATGAAATACCCCTGAATGTATGTGTTTGAGTAGGAAATAAATTTGAATTTAGTAAAAATTAGTAAATACTTCATTCGCGTTAATTCTCAGAACAAACCAAAAATTATATTAATCACGATATACATTTTGCCGGTCGCATCTGATCGACCATAATGTACATACAAAAAGATGATTTTGAACTGGTATTTATGTTTTGTAATATCATATATTGTTGAATATAAAAAGTGAAACTTACCGTCACCGGAGAGACTGCTGCCTTGGCCATTATTTTCTTCTGTTAAATAAAACAACAAAATTAAAACACGAAATATGTATAAAGCCCTCTCAAATAATTGTTTTCACTTACTTTTTGCTTTTTCTTCAGCTGATATTTGATGTTGGTGCATTAAATTTTGATGTGATTGTAATTGTGACAGTCCATGATTTAAGTGCTGTATATGCACAGTTGTCTGCAATTCCATACTGAGCATATCATTAATATCTAGAAAAGATAGAATTTTTAGATAAATTGGTTATAATTTGATTTTGAGTATTGGACTTTCAATATACTGGGTTGCCTTCAACTTTCGCGTCAGTCGGACGTTTTCTTTGTTTTATACTTCATAAGTATATTGTCATACAGCAAGCCTAACCAGCATATGGAATTCAAATTTTATTAATTTTGAAAAAAATGTATTTAAAAGTCAGTATAGAACGTACAAATTCGTACGATTAGGCGAACGAAGAAAACAATTTGCGAAACATCGGCATCCTTTAGATGTCCTCCAGATGTAAATTGGAAAGGATCAAATGAAACCAATATTAAAATATAAAGGGCTGAAACCTCACGAGGTGATCAGAACTGGTCTTTGGTATCTTCAATGGGAATAGCATTCACCTATGTCATAAAATTTGTGTGACAGTTTTGATTTCTATTTTAACCAACATATATTTACTTATACTACAACAGCTAAACAGGTCAAAAGCTTCAGTAACGTGGGCACTGGCATCCAATTTAACACGAAAAATCGTAATCTAGAACTTTATACCGAAAGTAGTATACAAAATTATACATACTGATATTTCTAACCGTGTAACTGACCATATTCTAGAACTTTACCAAAAATCATTTTAGAATCCCATTTCCAACACACATAGCAAATTTCATAATAATTAAATAACAAAATTAGAATAACAAAAATGATGAAATCATGTCATCTCAGATAGCATAATTGTGATGTCTCCGAGCCATTCGTTTTAAGGCTAACATTTTTTCAGAAGTCGAAATTTCATCAAACAAATAGAATTCGATAAAATTGGAAAAACTTCAGAATTGAGACAAAAATTGTAAATAGAAATTGTTAGCAGATTCGAAAGTGGGAATATTTTTAAATTTGACAAACATTTCAATATCTGACAATTTTTAATTTTTAAAAAATTTGAAAATTTTTCAAATTTTCAAGAAAAAGAAAACGCTCTAGAAAGGAAGCAGATGGAAGAGTGGATGGAAAATTATTTGCAATTAAGAGCCCGAATAAATTTCGGGATCCAAATCAAACGAAATTACAGTTAATTTCGATGCTTTTCTTTAATTTCTAAGAATTTGGATAAAGCTTCAAACTGAATTTTCAGAATTTTTGGTAAGAAAATATTAAAATTTCCTTAGAAGTCGAAATTTTAAAAACTTGATAAAACTTTAGAATCTTATAAAAATTGTACAAAATTTATAAATCTAAACAATTTTTTATTTTCAATTTCTTAATATTTCGACGTAGACCTTTAGCAAAAAATTTCTGAATTCATTTATAAACTTTTCAGAATTCAATACAATTTTCAAAATTTAGCAAAACTTTAGAATTTATTCAAGTAAAGGATTCATAAAATTTAGGTCGACATTTTAGAATTTTATCTAAGCAATTTTTATTTTGATTTTTGATTTTCAAAGAAAAGAGAATGATTTAGCTGTAGAAAACAGAGAATTTATTAAAAATGGTAACAAAATACCTAAAATGTCGAATCCGACTCAATGTCAGAATTCGATTAAAAATTCAACCCTATTCTGAATTTACAGCATGTATCGCAATTATCTTAGTACGTAGTCCAGTCGCCATAGTTGTCTATTATAGACTAACCTTTCACTTAATTTGGCCGCATATTCCGGAGTAAAGTCGTTCCTCTAGGATTTGTCTTCAATTATCGAATTCTCACATCATAAAGTCGAACGCTGAAGAGATTTATCGAATTCTGACATGAGATATTAAATTCTTTGATATATCATCTCAAGACTTCAGAATTCGATATATTATCCCAAAATGCGAGATATTATGTTAGAATTCGATATAAAGCATCAAAATTCTAAAAACTGTATTGAATTCTGGGATGATGTATCCAATTCTGATATAACATCGCGAATTTTGAGTTATTATATCGAATTCTAAAGTCATGAGATGATATATCAAATTCTGAGACCGTTCGAATTCTGACAAGACATGTCGAATTTTGACCACATTCGAATTCTGACACGATATATCAAACTCTACATCATAAATTCAAATAACAAAACATGACTTGACTTATTGAACTATCCCATGATTGACACATATGATTCATGTATTCAGCATAAATTCAAATTCTGTCACGATGCATCGAATTCTGACTTGATATCATGATATATCGAATTTTGACATTGATATTCAAATTCTGACATGACGCATGTAATTTTCACAAGAAGTAACGAATTATGACATAATTTATCACATTCTGGCATAATATTTTGAATATGTGACCTGTCGATTTCTGGCATAATATATAGAATTCTGACATCATAAATACAATTTCTGATATTACATATCTAATTCTAACAAAAAGTATGTAATTCTTACATGATAACTCGAATTCTAGCCTCAAAAATTCAAATTCTGACATGATATGTCGAATTTCCATATAACACATCGAATTGTAACATAATTTTTTTTATTCTGATTGACATGTTTTATTGAATTCTGATAAGATACGTCAAATTCAGACATGATATATCGAATTTTGACATAATAATTTCAAATTCTGATATTTCATATCGAATTCTGACACGATACATTGAATTCTGACATAATGTATCGAATTCTAACATCAAGAACTCAAATTCGGACATTAGATATCGAATTCTGACATCACAAATTCAAATTCTGACATGACTTGTCGAAATGTGAAACGATAATGCATAGATTTTTGGCATCACAAATTCAAATTCTAATTCTCAAATCAAATTCTGACATGACTGGGGTTCTGGCATAATATTTAAAATATTTGACATGACAAATTCTGGTGTGACATATCGAATTCTGACATAAAATATAGAATTCTGACATCACAAATGCAAATTCTGATATTGCATATCTAATTCTGAGATATCCATTTGACATTAAAAGATTCAAATTCTGACATGGCATATCGAATTCTGATATGATGTAAAATGTTCTGGTATAAAAATTCAAATTCTGACGTGACATATCGAATTTTGACATAATACTTCGAATTCTGATATAATTTATCGATTTCTGATATGTATAATTTATTGAATGGCGGTATTCGGTTACGAAAGCGTTTGTTGACCAACCTCTCTAAAATTTCTGAGGGTTCTGCACTATCGTCTTTCCAATTGCTATGATTTTCCTGTCAATATTGCGCCCTAATATAATCGCTCTATTTAATTTATTTCAAACTGGTCAATGACAAAACTATGCGCTTTTGCTTTGTTCAGCGATTTTACCGTGACCATTCATCACTACAGTCTAAATATGGAATCTAGAACAAGATTGCCGTGTACGAGTAATGGTATATTTTAAAGCGTACATGGCAGGTTTAGGTGATTAATTTAACAGAACTGTACTTTGCTCGTGCTCAATTAATGTCAGTAAGGTCCGTCCTCCAAATCCAAAATAGAATAACTTATTGACTTTCGAACCAAAAATGTAAAATAATTTAAATTCTGAGCGAACAACAGCCGTCTTTCTGCAGGGGTTTCTCAGCCTCATCGAAATGGCTTAAACTGATTCTACAGATATTTATACATAAATGTTTTCACATAAATCTTTTGCGAGTTGAGCGTGAACTCGCTTGTTGTTTTTTGTTTTGCTTGTCGTAGGTTTATTGTATCGTGTATTTTGCTATCCGATTCAATTGCATTTTCGATCGTTTGGGTTGGGTAACAAAGAACACCACTTCAAAACCTCTTTTATATACGGAACTCATTTTAATATTGTTGTTTACCACTTAAATGCTTCAACTGAACAGAAGAAAGAAGTTAACACAAAAAAGTAAATAGAGGGTAGATATTAAGTTTACCTGTTACATTGTGGTGGATATAAGTTTGATAAAATTTCAATTTGGTAGAATTTCAAAAATTGTTTAGAATTTCGTTAGAAATCATATTTTCCTAAAACATGTTAGCTTATAAATAATGGTTTTAATTTTTTTCTAATGTATATATGCCAAACGACTTTGAGAGGTTTTTAGTGAGATTTACGTATTTCGTAACCCAGCAATAAAACTCTAATTCGATACGGAACTACTATATATATATATATATGTATGCTATAATACAAATTTACGATGTCATTTTCTCCCGGAACCAGAAGATAATTCAAAGGTTTTCTATCCAAATATATTCTGATTTTTGGAGTAAACAATAAATGCTATTATAGTGCAGATCGAATTGATGTCGTGTCTTTGTATTTTATATTGGTGGCTAATTGCAAATTTATAAGTTTATATTTCTTAGTTTTTATGTATATTGAAGAAATTTGTCACAGTAGCGGAAGGTTTAATTCTTTTACTTATATATTATGTATTTTAAAAAAATATAAGACTACGAAAGCAACACATATAAAATTTTTGTTGTACTAGATGTATATTGCTACAGATACAATTATATTTGTTTAATTATTGTTTTCAAGTTTATCTTAAATTATGTATCACGCCTACATAAATTGGAATGTACATACTCGTAATATACAAGAAAAGTGAAAATTATATTATCTTATCACGATGTATGCATCTGCTTACCATATTGATTATTATGCAACAACTATCGCGTACAGGAATGCACCCAGGATTATTTCAGCAGATTTCAAATTTATGTAATCTAAATATACTGTATCAACTGTATATACACCTGAGGAAGTATAATCGATATTGAAATAGTTAAAAATTCAACAGAAACTAAACTACAAAACTAGTTTCCAATTTATCTATGCACAGTACTCACTATTCAATAATGTTTAATACTTTTCTTTTTCGTATAAATAACTTTATTAACCGATTTGCACATTATATACGTTAAACAAAAATATATTTTTTTAGCCGAACAAAAAAAATTTCTCATTCATCTAATAGTCTTATAAAACGATAAAATATTTAAGAAATAGAGTAAGTAATAGTAAGATTTTGTTTGTATTAAAATTTTACGTGTTTTTTGTTCGATTTTTTATTTGTTTTTTGTTTGGTTTTTATAAAGAAATATTTACCGCTGTTGACGTTAAAAATGAGGAAGTTAAGTTTAATATTACAATAAGTACAGCGCCGGATTTAATGTTAAATGGACATTTGGAGAGGTGTTATAAGATGACACTTTGAATTCCATTAAATTTTATTTTACTCCAACCATTAATAAACGCTCGGACAATCATCAATATATTTTCTTAATTTCAATCAATCATTTTCATCATTTAATCAATCTTCCCATAAGGCTATTAACTTCAATATTTTCGAGCCACTGAGCAGTGCTAAATTCTCAAAATTTGACTAACAGATCTGAAACTTATTTAGATATCTGAACGGTACTAAATAACATATAATTCATTAAATATTTTAAATCTTATCAAATAAACTTTAGAACCTTAGAAAATCCTCTGATTAGTTCTGATTTTGATTTATTGTAGACATGTGTGAGAATTTTTTCCTAAACATTTCCTAAAAAGCAAAAACAAATAGTTAGGAAACGATTAGTAAATAATTCACGACCTTATTTTAAAACGTGAAATTTTTACTAAATCTAATAATGTAGACCATGGTCCATTCTTGACGTATGTAAATATTGGAAAGATTCTCTTGGAGCTAAGGGGGTTAGATATGATAAAAATCACCCCAAGTTTAAATTGAATGGCTAACCTTCAACATTTGAATTTACTAAACCATCTTCGATACCTTGTCCGAAAATAGAACTAAGCACAAAATGTAGACCATGCTTCATTCTTGACGTATGCAAATATTGGAAAGATTCTCTTAGAGCTAAGGGGGTTTGATATGACGAAAATCACCCAAAGTTTAAATTGAACGACTAACCTTCAACATTTGAATTTACTAAACCATCTTTGATACCTTGTCCGGAAATAAAATTAAGCTCAAAATGTAGACCATGGTCCATTCTTGACCAACCAAGGAATTGTCTCCAATATTTGCATACGCAATTTTGAATGAAGCTTTTTCAGAATTAGTAAACCGTTGAGTGATAATTAGGAATATTTATAAACCTTTGAGTGACAATTGGGAATAAGTTTATACATATATGTAATTTTCAATTTGAATTTTAGAATTTGAGATTGAGTACAATTTCTAAAGAAATATTAACTAAATATAAATGATTTTGGCATCAATAATTTTCGTTTTGAGTAGCTGGCAACAAAATAAAATGCGAGTGAGTTTTCGTAGAGTTAAATTTAAATTTGAATAGATTTGAAGGCAATAATTTGATATGTTCAAACTCAGTCAAATTAATTTTTGAGTAAAAGTAGACTAGAATTCGATTTGAGTGGATGAAATGAGTGAAATTGCATAATTTTGAAGAATTAGTTTTTATATGAGTGTTTTTTCTATAAATTTGAGTAACACCACATTTTGAAATGAAATTTAATAAAATTCGAGTTATATACAATAAATTTGGCTATCTGAGTGACATTTCAATACTTGCAGCTCTATAGATATTGGTGAATAGTTGCGTTGACATTGAGTGAATATTAAGAACTTAAGCTAAATAAAATTTAGAAGATATTGAATTGTGATAAATTTTGAAATTAATTTATGCAAAAAAATTTTGAGTTGAATTCTGAACTCAAAATTGAGTGAAAATAAAAATGAGTGGTTAGGTATAGCAGTTATAATTTCACTAAAATTTGAACCATATTACGATGTTGTGGATTTGGTTGTACTGCAGTTGGCTCAAATTGAGTAACATGAGACTTAAACTATCAAATGAAGATAACGATGTTGAATTGAAATTGAGTGAATTTTAAAATAAAGTTAAGTACGATTTCAAAGTTCGCAAAAATCTTAAAAATTTTAAATCAATTTGAAAAGTATTACGCAAATTAAGTTCAGTATAAGGATTTGAGTTTAATTTCAATCAAGAACAAAAATGGAAATGTTGAATAAAACGAAAAATTTCGAACGAAGGAAGGTTGAATTGAAAGCAAAATCTTTCAAGATATTTTTTTAAGTGTCTGATATCATTAACTAATTTATTTTATTTATTTATTTATTTATTTAGCTTTTGAAGCTATTTAGTTTTCAATATTTGCTTTACATAATTATAATAAATTTAACAATTAATATTTAACTAAGAAAATTTAATCTACATTTTCTTTTATAAATTTGACTAACAACCTCTTAAATACATTTATACAAATTAACAAAACTTAAGACACAACCAGTTGGCTCAAACCTGTTTAATAACCAACATTTCAAATTGAGTGGATTTTAAAATTTTAGATGTTCGTTTTTCAGTAGAATTTCATTAACTTTTGGTTAGATTTTAAATGAGTCTAATTAATTGCAAATTGAGTGGAAATCAATCACCACTCTAAACTCAAGTAAAATTCATTCATTTTAACAATTTGAATTTTAGAACTTTCAGCTTATTTGAATGGAAATTCGATTAAGAAACATAAAAACAAAATTCTTAAATATGAACCGTGGTTGAGAAGGATTGTGTGATTGTTTTGGATTTTAGATCAAAAATAAAACCAATTTATTGGGTAATCGTTGCAATATTAAAACAAAATACATAGAAGTATGTAAAATTTACCATATTATGAGTAACATTTCAATAGATGTCGCAACTAATTTAATGCTTAAACGGAATTTTAAAGTTTAAAATTTTTATTGAGTGTTTCTTTTGGATTTTCATTCCATTTCTTACTTAATTGTATTTCAGGGGAAGTTTAACAATAAATGAGCTCAAACCAATACATTTGGGTTAAGTTATTAACAAAATTAAATGATATTTTGAGTTAAATTTCAATGCTTTTATGTAGCTAAAATTTGAGGAAAACTTACAATTAAGTAGTATTTCAAAATTTAAAGTTGCAGGTGAATTTAAACAAATAAATTATTAAACTAAGTTGAGCTGAGCTTCAGTCTGTAATGTTGGGCAAGAACCAACATTTATCGTTAGTAATAGGCAGGAGGTTCTAGATGTTGATTATCCACACCAATATACATATAACCTCAACATTCACCCGGTTACCCAGAATCCCTTCAGGAATCCTAGAAGGACAAACTGGGAGAAATATGGGGAGGTGTTGGAGGAATTATTGCCGTTAGAGGTCCCGGGACATTTTGCAAAGGGTAAATAAGGCTAATGTAGCCTTATACTTGTGTAGGAACGCCATAGGTAAGAGATGGGGTTTGAAACCGGAGCTGGTACACTGGCTCTATACCGCCGTGGTAAGACCTGTGCTAATATAAGGGGTGGGCGTTTGGTGGGCAACTCTGAATAAGGTAACATATAGAGGTATGATGGAGAGGGTGCAAAGGGTTAGAGGTTATGTTCCACCTTATTCCAATCGACCATCATGGTCTCGATGGAGACTCTCGGCTGTCTCTCAGTGGCAAATCTGGATAATATTATACCCACGTTGTGCTTCGATAGAGGGTTCCGGACCATCTGTCCTTCAAGGGAATCGTTGAGAAACGGATCAATACTGGAAAACGAGGCAATGCAATTTTTCACGGACGGCTATCACATACGGGAAATAACATGTATTTTATATCTCTAGGGAATTCCATCGGTTAAATCAATAAATAGGGATATAACCAATATTTGAAAAATCTTACTTCCGAAAATGATGTGTTCAGGTAACATCAAAGCGGAATTTTCATGATTCTATTTTAATTACAAAATAATTTCGTGTAACACAACTATACTGCCCAGCTCGCATTGGTGTTTCAAACGTTTCTTGGTTAATTTACAAAATTCTGCCCATACCAAAATAATTGTAACTCGAAGCTTAAATGAACTAAATTCTTAATTAACGTAAAATTTGATGAAACAATTAAACTAACCTAAAGCCTGTTTAAATATAACATTTCAGATCAATAAATCGTATATAGCCTTATGACAAATTTGGATATTGACCTCTATTACGTTTGATCTTATACATAAGATATAAGTATCGTTTCAAGATCAAAATCGTTTTATCGTTTCGAAACGATCGATCTTAATTACATATTAATAAATAAAGCGTGCGATGAAATTTCAAAAAGGATCAAATTTCGTGTAGCACAAGCCCAAAGCCATTTACAATGTAACAGGTGACACAAATCCTAAAAGATTTAATATATTCTATCACCAAGACTTTATATACAATATTATGTAATAAAATTAAACAGTATATTTTATAAGAGAGAGGACAAATTGATCGTTAACTGTAAACTCGCGATCTTTTTCTTTACGATTATTTTAATTTATAATTTTTTTTTGTTTTTTTATTCTTGATCGTCATATGGTAAAAAACGTTAAGTCATTAAATTTGATGGTTGTATATTCTTATATAAATATAATAAATGTATAATGCTTAAAGGAAACCGAGGGTTGTATTTTTGTTTTATACCCTAAGACTTCTGTTGTGTCTATAGATAAGACAAAAAAAAAAAATTTAACACGTGCTACACACAAATATCAACTGTTTTTTTTTTTTTTAGTTTTTAGGGATGAAATGGTCAACAACTTATTAAGAATAAGAAGAAGAATACAATGAAAACTATAGCTTCCTGTGTATTTCATTTTTTTAATATAATTATTTAAGAAAGTAAAGGGGTTCCCGCAACAAATTCACCTGTATACAATAATTTATATATTTCGAATTTCCGCACTTCATAGATCTGAGTATAATCTGAATATAGACCAACGGTTTTCTTTTCTTTTTTTTTGACGATTAACAAAATTAAATGAAGTAGCATACAATAAGCATGTTTCATTGACGTTAGCAAAACTACTCACAAGTACTTGTATCTACTCGCAACTACTCATGCTCAAATGATGGTAAGCAAATTGTTTCCAATGGAACACAGTGATTGTAACGCGATTTCAAATTTGACCCCGAGATTCGAATAGTTTTGTGGATTAATAATGGCGAAATTGTTTGATCAATCGTTTTGACACCATTATACCTACGAAAACTTTAAATTCGAATATAAAGCGATCGCTTTATCTAAATTGTTGTATTATTCTTATAAACTACTATATATTCTTATACTCTTATTAACTACGGTTAGAAGGCTGAATGAAATTCACAAATTTTATGAACTATATTGCAATTTAGAACATAAACCGTAGCGCTATATCTCGTAATATTTTCTCATGAAAATATATTTTAAATAATAAAAATAAAAAACACGAAATAGAAATCAATTAAACATTATCATGGAAAGCGTGAAAGACGGATGTTTTCTTTTTTTTTTGGAATTCGTAAAAAATTGATTAAAAGAAAAGAATTGAAACTAAAGTTACAACACAAAAAAAATTTATTTCAATGTCAATTAAGTTGTTTAAAATAGTGGTGGTCGTTTTGTTATTAGTTTATTTCAAATCGATTCTTAATATCGCCTTGCCATGCACAATTTGTTGTTAGTGTTGTTTCACTTTAAGAAGTGAAAATGTATAACTTACGAGTAACAATCATATTCATATTTGTGTATGTAAGTGTATATTGTTTACATAGAAACAGCAAACCACCTACACACTAGAAACACATAAAATGTGATATGCTCTCTGTATAATAAAAGTGTACCTAACGAAATTTCTTATTTCCTTATATGTTTATATTATTTTATTTTTTGGGGTCAAAGATCTCCTTATAACGATCGCGGCTAAGCAACTTGCGAAATAAACAAATTAAATTGCGCTAATTCATGCTATTAAAAATTGTGTAATACATATAAATTCATAATTGTATAAATATTATTGATCGCGCACAACTAAGTAACTTATATGATCACTTGATCATGCGAGACCAAATTGGGTAATTTCAAATTATAGTGATACCTCGCTTAACGAGCAAAACAAATTGTAAAAAATAATTCACTTAACAAGCGACATTTCGCAAAAACGAGTGATGAGAAGAGGGAGGAGACTTAAAAGAAAAATAACGAGAAAGATCCTGAAACGAATTATGCTCGTTAAGCGAACATTAGCCATTAGAAGAAATAAAGATGTTGCCTCGTTAATAAAATTCGTCCACAATTGATAATTGGGGACATAAGAAATTATGGATGATGCCTTTGAAATGGGCTCATCTCCGAAATGGCCTATTTATGGTAGGATCATTGAAAGCAAACAAAGAGCTGAACGTGTATAGTCTATCTACAGAATTAAACCAAATTATCTTATCGCACTGTGTATGTAGAAGCCACGAATTTTTAATTTCGAAAATTGAGCTACTGATTTAATACCCCATTACAAATTGGTGTTCAGATCAGTCAAAAAGATAATAAAAGCTCAATATATCACAATCAAAATTTTTGAGAATAATACAAATTTGAAAGCCCAGATTATGCCTTATAGGAATATTACTTTTGAGCAAAATTAATTAAACTAAAGTTTAAATAGTTATTTAGTTTAACAATGTATGTAGTTTAGATGTAACTACCGCATCTTGGTTATTGTTATCGTGTTATATTATTATTATTTTGATTAATGCGGATGTCAAAAATTTTTAAATTGAGCCACACCCACGAAGTTCTAAGGCGACCTTTGGCTTAGCAAAACCTGTTGTGTTATTCTTAAATGGGGTTAAAAATAGCATTTTGTTTGGTGTGGAAGATATCAAAATATAAAACTGAGCAACATTTTTATAAAATGAGCAACTTGTGAAAAATGCATTACTAAGTTACTTGCTCTAAATTATCGGCAATTTAGAACAAATCCACTTTAATTTAGAGTGATATAAATAGACAATTGACAGTTTGGTGATAAGTACTTGGAACATTGCATATTTTCGTTTAAAATAAGAATTGAGCAATATATTCTGCATGCGGCCTCCTTCATTATTTTGAGTAGCATTATGAATTTGTATACTATTCAATAAAATGAGTTATTTCCATTGATTGCGCCATGGTTTAATTTCAATACATAACCTAAAAATTGTTCAACAAAATTAATTTTGTGTTCAACTTTGATTTAAGCAAAACTAATTAAGCCAAAGATTGCATACTTTTTTTTAGCTATTTTGGAAACGAAGCAATTAATTTTAAAATTAGTGTGCTAAATAATAGACAAAATAATTGAGCAACCCCCTAAAGTAAATTTCTGATAATAAGTATAGCTTGTTTTACTTTTCTTGATTTAACTTAGTATAATTAAAAGTAAAAAAAAAATGAGCTACTTTGATTTAATAATTCCTTACGATTCAGAACGAGTTTACCACTAACTACTCTGCTTAAGCGTTGAGGAAAACTAATTAGGTTACAACAGTTTAAACTGTGGACTTTTGGTAAATGAGTATTCCACACTTTTCAGTCTATTAAAATAATTGAGCAACTATTTTCAAGATTAATAAAAGTGAGCAATTAGATATATAATTGCCTTTGTTGCTCATTATATAGCATAATTTAAATATCAAAACTCTATTAATTTAGTCTCAAGACCTATTTTTTAAGGTCTCCAGAATTTCAATTATGGCTCCATCACAAATGAGAATAAGAAAGGACTCGATTTTTAGATCGGCTATTCGATGACGCAGACATCCACCGAAAATGAGAGAAATGTTCCATTAGCGGATGGATTCCTAACGAAAATTAAATCGTCGTTGGGCGCATTCAGCTAAGCAAACTGTTGGCTATAGGTTGTGTAAAATCAACGCTGTTATTTTAAATTAAATTTTTTCCTCCGGTAGATTTCACATGCGGTGAGAGAACGAAATCAGTATATCACGTTTTTTTCTACTATTTTAAATCTTACTTAATTTTTACTACTTTTTGATTACAGTGTTATATCAAAAAACAATAAACTTCGACAAGAATCGAAATATAAAATTTTAAAAAATAAATTCAGATTTGTTTTGGCCAAATTCAAAAGTAAATATCGATCGCGAATTGGTTCAAATTTACCAAGATTGTACCCTTAATTGGCAGTTTAACACGAAAACCACATAACAAACGTGGTAAGTTGATCTGTAACTTTTGGCCCATTCTGTATTAGTTGATTTTTAGACACACATTTTTTGTGTACCCCATCACGTAAGCGTTTTAATTCGGTACAGGTGACGCTTTTATAGCTTAATTTATTTCATACACAATAAAACGACGAAAAATCGTTTGTTTTTATTTGACTTTTCATTGTTTGTTGAGCGGAAATGGACAAGGTTTTTCATTATATAGTATTTATATTTTTTTTATATACATAATATAATTTTTTTGTGCATACCACTATATGTATATATGCAAAACATCTCTCAATGAAGATATATTATTACTACATGGGCTGAAAAGTTTCCTGTATTGACACATAAATGAAAGAATTAAAAGAATTTAGTAAATTTCGAATTCGTGGTGTAATTCAGTATCCTTATTTGAAAGGCATGCCTGTAAAATACGAAAAAGATTAAAGCAAGATGGGTGTCGTGTTCGCACACTATCGGTAAAAAGGCGAATGAGTATCCACTTTACAGCATTGCTTGAAAAAAAAAATGTTGGAAAATTGTTGGATGAAACCTATTGAGTTAAAAGGAGATTATATAAATAATAATTGGAATTTCTATATAAAAAGCTAACGAAACAGCAAACATTTGAATCAACAGACGTTGTTGACGTTTGCTTCCGTTTAAGCAAAATGTTCATCCTTAATCATAGACGATTCCCCCCACACACAAAAAATTTTTTTTTTTTGTCATTATAAAGAGTAGACCGGAATTTACCAACCAAACTAAATGACGGGATTCTATGACTAGGCAACGCTTTACAGGGTGTTATGTGCTTTGTTGTAAGTATTGTAAGGGATTATTTCCTGGTTAATTTTGAGCGAAAAATTGTTCCTCAGGCGGCACAGGGAGAGGGATGGATAGGAAAAATATTTTCAATACCTATACAGAGAGGTACAGTGCGTCAAAGAAAAGTTGTTCGAGGTATTACATAGTGAATAATCTTCGTAGATTCGGAAACCGGCTCTTGTCAATCGATTGAAAAAAATGTAACATTAACTCAAGTTATGTTAGCAACCGCTGTTGTGTGAGTAGAATCTTCAACCGGTAATAGAACCCAGTGTAGAGTTTTGCTAGATAGTGGTTCGCAGTCGAATTATATTACTGAAAATTTATGTCAATTGTTAAATCCAATTAAAAAGTCAATTTATATGAAAGTTTCTGGAATCAACGAAAAATTCATTGAAGTTAAATTGAAAGTTTACTTAAAGATTCGAATAACAGGTGAGATTCCATCGTGCTCTTTGCCATTTGATTCATCGAAAATTCCAAAAAATGTTATGCTAGCAGATCCTAAATTTTTTGTAAATAATAAAATTGATATGCTCATCGGTGCTGAAAAATATAATGAAAACGTCAGCAGTGTAACAATCAAAATTGTTCCTGAACTTCCGCCTTTTCAGAACACAAAACTAGGTTATGTCGTACTAGGAAAAACAAATTATTCCAATGGGGTTGAATCTTCGATGAATATTTCCACGTCATTTTTATCTACCAACGATGAGTTGAATCATAATATTAATAAATTTTGGGAATTAGAGCAGACACATACCTACACCTAATAATTTTCCAATTGAGGAAAAAATGTGTGAAGAACATTATGTTCAAAATACAGTACGTCTTCCCAATGGTAGATATAGTGTACCGTTACCAGTAAAATCAAACGAATCCGATCTTGGTGATAATAAATGCAACTCCTGCCATGATATGGCCAAACATATATGTTACCACATAATGCGTCAAGCAAAACTTATTCGAATATTTCTCTAAATGATTGTCTTATGACTGGCCCAACAATACAACAGAACTTATTTTCTATTATAATTCGTTTTCGTAAATACCTAGTTGCTCTATCCGCTGACATCACCAAGATCTATCGTCAGATTCGTATAAATAATAATGATCAAGACGAATATATTGGCGAGATTCACCAAATGATCAACTTCAGTGCTATCGGCTTTGTACTGTAACGTATGGAACTTCGACTGCTCTGTTTCAAGCCATAAGAACTCTAAAGCAATTATCAATTGATGAACGAAATAATTTTCCAAGAGCTTCGAAAATTTTAGAGAGATTTTTACATCGATGACGTATTGACAGGTGCAAACTCAGCACAGGAAGCACAACAATTGAAACTAGAATTACAAGAACTACTCGCAAGAGGAGGTTTTGAGTTGCGTAAGTGGAACTCAAATTGTAACATTCTAGCAGATGATAATTCTAAGTCAGACTTAACGTCTGAAAATATAATTTTATGATATTATTAGGTCTTAAATGGAAGGAATTCTAGTTCTGATGGGTTCCAAATAAACTTACGAGAAATGGTAATTCGTGATAATTTTACTAAACGGTCCATATTGTCAGAGATAGCTCAGCTTTTCGATCCGTTAGGGTTATGTGCACCAGTAATAGTTACAGCCAAGTTGGTAATGCAATCATTATGGACTACACCGAATTTATTATGGGATGATGAAGTGCCGCCCGCTATCGATATCCTAAACTTGGTCTAAGTTTAGACAACAATTGGCATCAATTCGTGAACTTGATATCCCTCGATGTAATATGGTCAATAATACAAAATCCATTGAACTGCATGGCTTCGGAGACGCTTCGGAAAAGGCCTACGGATGTGTAGTGTATATATAGTTGTGACTGATACGTCTAATATCAAACATGTTGCAAAATCAAGGATAGCTCCTTTAAAAAGACAGAGCATACTTCGATTAGAATTATGTGCTGCTGTGTTGCTGGCACAATTAGTTAATAAAATCACTCGAGTCATGGAAATTGATTTTAAAAGAATTTGTTTATGGTCGTTCGTAGCAAATAGAATTTCCATCATACATACAGGACTTATCGTCAATTGAAAATTGGATTTATGTTTCTATGGCCGTTAATCCGCTTGATTTAATATCCAGGGGTATGATGCCTGATGATATTGTATCTTCTGGGTTATGGTGGAAAGGACCATCGTTTTTGGAATCTGATGCGAATGCATGGCCAAAATCGTCAAATATCAAAATTAATCCAGAACTCCTCGAATTGAAAAAGTTAAGGTAGGATTGCATGTGAGTAAAATCGAATTCGATATAATTGAGAGTTATTCAGACATTAACAAATTATTAAGAATAGTCGCTATGTGTTGTCGGTTTTGTTACAATCTTAAAACGGAAAAGTCTCTTCGTAAATTTGGAGAATTGACCTCCGTTGAGAGTTAAACGCATTCTAAAACATATTCAATATAATGAATACAACGAAGATATTTTATACCTCCGTTCAGTCTACAAGTAAATTAAAATCATTTTGTCCATTTCTGGATGAGGATGGATTATTACGCGTCGGTACAAGACTAGAAAATGCTACCATTTCTTTTGATAATAAGCATCAAATAATTTTGCCGTCTTCGAATACATTTACTAAAATGTTAGTTCGAAATGAACATTATCATCAACTTCACGCAGGTCCGCAAGCATTGCTATACAATTCAAGACTCCAATATTGGATAGTAGGGGGTCGCAATCTTTGTCGCAAGGTAGTCCATGAATGCATACAGTATTTTCGCACACGTCCTACATCTATAACACAATTAATGGGGCAATTACCATCACCGCGTGTTACACCGGCCAGAGCATTTCTTAATGTAGGGATTGATTTTTGTGGCCCATTTGATTTAACTCACAAATTGAGAAGAAAGGTACTTACTAAAGCTTATGTAGCAATTTTTATTTGCTTTTGTATAAAGGCCATTCACATGGAGATTGTGGAAGATTTGTCTATACAACTTTGTAGGTGCTAAGATTGAACTAAAGGATTTGCATGAATTATTTTCGTCGGAGATTAAAAACAATAAGGTCTTGCATTATTTTGCTAAAGAACAGATACAGTTACATACTATACCACCCAAGTCACCGCATTTCGGAGGACTGTGGGAGGCGGCCGTTAAAAGTGCTAAATATCAATTAAAACGGGTAGTAGGAAATATGTCTTGTAAATTTGAAGAGTTTCATACGTTAATAATTCAGATTGAAGCCTGTTTAAACTGGCGTCCTCTTACCCCTATGTCTAGTGATCCATTTGATTTACACAATTCGCCAGTCGACCCTTTTTCGTTATTTAATAATGACAAAGTTGTAGTAATACTGCTAAAGTGCACAAACATGTATGGTTGCAGGTTCATTGGATTATTATTGGATTATTGGAATATCAGACATTCTAGAATTTTGCGACACTCTATTTGGTAACAGTTTATTCATAGCTGACATGTCATGTGATCGATTCGAACTTCTCTGCCGTTTTATTCGGTTTGATTATAAAACAACCCGTTCAGCTCGAAGACTCCGTGATAAATTTGTCACTTTTCGGGAAATTTGGGCTAGAATAAATACTAATTTATTAAAGAAATATTTCCCATGAGAGAATCTCATCATCGATGAGCAGCTGGTGCATTTTCTCGGTATAGTTTCATTCAGGCAATATATGCCATCAAATAACATAATCAATCTTCCGAATTCAGTTAACGGCAATTAAGTAATGATATTAAAAAATTAGAAATTACCTGCACATGCCGTAAAAACCTTCCTCTCATAAAATGGAATCCACCAACTTTCCTGGCTAAACCAACAGATCCTATAGTGAGTTAACTAACTCATTTCCTTTGCAACGCAGAAATTCTTTAGCGAGTTCAAAGCGGAATATTCAGTCCAATTTTACATAGATTTTATTTCGATAAACGATTCTTTATGAAAAATGTATTGCAACATGAGATTGCAGAGTACAGGCGATAGAACACTAGCATTAACTACATATTTTATTATCAGATATTTTAACCTCTTGAAACAAAGAACAAATTAAAACGTTTTTTAACTGTACCACCGAGGGCGACAAATTTGATCTGTAACTACACCGATAGTCACCGAAAATGTCCTCCAATTGAAGAGAATTAATTCTTCTCAACGAAAAATCGAACAAGAAATTAGCGAATACTAAATTTGTTATTCGAGAGCAAGACGACGCTTATCACCAAATCAATAACTTTTTGGTTTGTTCTTCACTACACCTAGAGTTCGAAGTATCCATAGCTTTCCAGCAGAATTTATACTTCATCAAACTGGTAATCATACTCTAAAATGCTATTACACATACAGACAGATCCTCACAGTGAAAGCGCTGAAGTGAATTAACACCCGTAGAATCACCGCCCGCGAGCCTGATTTTCTTATTTTTTCGATTCTAAATGATATTAAAGTGCAAGATTTTATAGCAGAGGGTTAAAACCGAAATTTGATATATCCGAAGAATTTTTAAAAAGATTGTTATAACCGGAGGTTTGTTGTGGCCTCCACGTTCACCAGACCTAAATCCGTCAATTTGTTTTATTGGGGTTGCCTAAAAGAAGAGGTCTACTCAAAAATTAAGCTCAAAGCCGCTTCAAAAATTACTCAACGGCGTTATGCGCGACTTCTCAAAAGTGCTTTCATTTGGAAATGTCGGGCGTTTATCAGAGTCGATGGCGAACAGTTTGAGCATTTACTTTAAATGTACATAAGTCAAATTAAGTTTTTTTAATGTGTTACGTTGCTTTTTATGAAGTCCTTATCATCAGGTACAGTTTAAGACAAGAAATGATTTTTTTTTAAATTTTGTTATTTAGCCGAATTTACTCCTTCTGCATATTAAATAGCAATAACCCCTCGTATTTATATTAGATAAAAGGATGTATTATACAATTTTGAAATCTGTATTAAATACACATTTTTTAAATAATTGGCCGTTTAGGCTCTCATACCTCACACAAGCTCAATAGGGTTTAGGTCGGGGCTGTAGGGTGTCCACTCCAAAATTCAATTCCGGGATGATCAGCGAACTAATTCATTGTATATGCAGACGTATGCACTGGCGTGTTATCCTGCATCAATTCGAAGTTGCGCTCGGTAACATCACATCATCGAGAATTGTTGTGTATTATATGCTATTCAATCGGCCAATTATTTGACATAATTCGCCAATAGCTCATCTACTAATCCACTCCTATACCCTATAACTGATTTAACCACTTTTTGAACTGTTTGCACAAATCGGTTCGGTATAATGGAGCTATTGGTCAAAGTCCGAACTGAATTACTTTTCGTCTGAGAATAAAACGTTGCTGAAATCTTTATGGGTCTCCGCAATCGCTAACCTCAGTAACCTGTGCTATCAGTTTTACTTTCACTGCCAGTCTGTGATGAGATATACAGTCAACCCAATGTCAATGGCATTAAGACATCCCAATCGAACAGCGTGCAGATGAACTTGCGCAATAGATATACTTTTTAAGTCATTTACGTTGTTGGAATATTGTCTTAATACTCTCGTAACAGTTAAAATATTTATGATACAACTATCAGTAGCTGCAGTATAAGTGATACAATTCCTTTTATTTGTATCTGAAAGGTTGACGAAGGCATTTATCAATTTAACTCAAACTCGCTGAACTTTTATTGTGACGAGAAATTTAGTAAAAGTTTTACCTTTAGAATGTTTTAAAAAAAATGAAAATTCGGCACAATTTATTTACATTTATTAAATAGAATTTAATAAAATTAATTTGGCCTGCGCTTAAAAAATGTATAAAAATAAGAAACCATTAACCATTGATTAACAGATCTTATCAGATTATTCAAATTATTGTTTAGAATAAGTATTTATTGTAGATCAGGTTAATTCCAGCGGAATTGCTCCCAAACGCGTCTTGTACATACTAAATCTCTTATTCGCGTACACAAACAGCTTGTCTAGAGTTATTTTGACTTAACTTTTGTAAGGGTTTTTAGCAACAGCAACTAGGGCATCCAATTCCGGAATTCAGAATTCCAGTATTAAATTTTGGTTTCAATTGTTCCGGAATTAATGAATTTCTTTTTTCACACTAATTTAAATAATTTCGACGTAATTTTATGTAATTATTGCCTTTCTTGAACTAAAAAAATACTATATTCAGGGAAACATCTCTAAAGTCACAATTTAAGGGACCCAGAAATGTTGGTTAGTCTATAGAGGTGCTTAGTTTAAGGAATAAAACAATCTAATAATTTGAAAATTCAGAGTCAGGCTAAAAAGAAAAATTTTCTTCAAATGTAACGAATATACGTAATATTTCATAGGCTAACAAAAATTGATCAATTTAGAGAGCTGGTCAAAATAGGGAAGTGACTACTTTTGGAAGTTTTAGAGTATTTCTTTTTTTTTATACAGTCCTGTATATAGTCTGGTTTCGCACTCAAACAAACAAATTCAGAAATTTTCTCATATAATTGATCAATTACATAATCTTGTCCCTTGGCCCAGAATGTTCAATGTGGGAACGTTGTTTCAACAAAAAATATATAATTTTATCAGTTCTTTAAAAACAGAAAGATTTTTGCGTTCACGTGACGATGCAAAATTGTATCTACAAAATTTTAGTTTACAAAAAAACATTTTTGCATCGTCACCTGCGGTACGTTAGATTCAAATCTCTGCGTTTCGAAAAGGACTTTAATTTTTGAACGATGGAAGGGCCCTTCGAGGCTAAAATAACCGCGGAAAATATCGCCACCAAAATTCTAGCCTAAACGAGGTTTAATGAGAAAAATAGGAAACCCTTGATTTCAATAATGTATGGCCAATTATTTTGTGTAAAATTGTGAAATTTACAGAGTTTCAAGAATTTGAAAGAATAGAATTTAAAAAATTTATCGATTTTATAAAATTTGCAAAATTCAAAGAATTTACTATATATAAAAATTTATAGAACTTAGAATCTACAAAATTTAAAGAATTTAAAAAATTCGTAAAATTTATTGAATCTATAAAGTTTTATAACAGCGCATAAACTGGAAAGGTTTTACTGACAGCCTCACTTGTAATGATGCAAAACAATTCTGACCAAACATAGACTTGGGACATAATACCAGAACATTGAGCTCTTGTGAATTAAGAACGATTGTAGGAATACTTATGCCACACTGCCTTTTTTGAAGAGAACGCAGGAAGGCTGGGGTTAGAGGCAAATGACTTCTGTAGAAGCTGTTTGGACGAGGAGCAGGAAGGAACTATGGTTCACTTCTTCTGGTCATATCCGGCATTAGTACGCAGATGTTCTAACTAGCAGCATAAATACTTAGGTAAGCTCAAGATAGACAACCTGGCGGTTCTCGAAAACAGTAAGAATTCATAGAAATAATAAAATTTATAAGATTTACAAAATTTATTCAATTTATAGAATTCAATTTGTGAAATTTATAAAAATTAAAGAATTTTTAGAAAAATACAAATTTATGGAAAGAGTTTGTAGAATTTATAGAACCCATTGAATCTATAAATATAAAGAATATTTAAAATTTATAGAATTGGTCGAAATTTTGTAATTTATAAAATTGATGGAATTATTTATTGTTTAAAAAATTTATAAGTTTTATAAACATAATAAAATTTATATAATTACAGTTTTTGAAGAAATTAAAAAATTTATAGAATTTATCGCATTTACAATTTTTAAGAACTAAAGAATTTACGAGATTTACAGAACTTACTGAATTTTAAAACTTTATTCATAGAATTTATAGAATTATTCGTAGAATTTATTAAATTTATAAAATTTATAGAAATTAATTATTGAATTGTGAAATTTAGAGAATTTATAAAACTTAGAGAATTTATTGAATTTTTAAGATTTATACAATTTATCAAATTTACGGAATTATTAAGAACTAAAGAATTTATGAGATTTGGAGATTTAAAGCACTTACGGATGTTTTAAATTTTATTCATATAATTTATAGAATGTATAAGTTCGAGGATTTACAGAACTTAATGAATTGAAGTAAAATTTGAGTTTGTAGAATTTATACACTTGATATGATTAATAGAACTCAAAGAATCTACAAAATTTAAAGAATTTATAAATTTGATAGAATTTATAGAATTTATAAAATTATTAGTACCTATTTATAAAATTCATAAAATTTAAGAATTTATAGAATTTGTTGGATTTATCAAATTTACAAAATTTTTTAGAATTTATAGAATTTACGGTAGGATTAATATAATTTATAGCGTTTAGATAATTTATTTAATTATTATAAATTCTAAAAATTGTGTATAGTAAATAAATACAATTTAGTATTGTTCATGCATATGAGCATTAATAAAAAAATTGTTGTTTTTTGTAAAATTTTAAATTTTAATTTTGAATTAGAGATTATTTAAAAAAAAATCAATTCCGGAATTACTTTTTGGCCATAATAGCAACAATTATGTTTTCTAAAATTCTCAAATTCTATTATTTTTGCAAATTTCTATATGTGGGATCAGTGGCTAGCAAAAAAAAAATTGTTGAGAATCAGTTTCCAGTAAGATCGGTAAGACTGGAACAACGAACGTTTTATTTTTTTATTGGAATTAAAATATAAAGAATTCTCGATTTTAGTTACGGCTTGGGATGAAGTAAAAATTAGATAATTTTACACAAATGTTTGTCTATCTAGATTTTTCAGAGCCGCAGAGCTATACAAATACTTAGTGGAAAATACTCAAAAGTGGTGTAATTTAAAGATACAAAATAATATCCAATTGCGATGATACACAGAGTATAAGGGCTTCGAATCAACATCGCCGTCTAAACCGAATGACTTACACTGCTGCGTGAACTATGCATATGTTTGTTATTGTATTGACTGACCAACTATACCGATTGAAGATGTGCATTGGCAAGCATAGAAGTAAGAAACAAAGTATTTAATATTATATTTATGTTTGTTGAGCCAATATTTAAGTAATTGAACAAATTTTGGCTGTATGAAGGAAACAATTTTTGGAAAAAATATAAAATTCAGATTGCTTTTGAGAATAATTCAGAATAGAATTCGCAAGCTAAAATCTAGAAAATAATTTTTAAATAAGCAATTAAATTTTTTAAATCAACCTGACCATCGCAAAACTGCAATGAAACGTATGTTGTTTAGTTACGATGGACTGATTTCGGTATTACAGGTTAAAAGAGATAATGCTGTCCATAAATATATTATGTGCTATAATAATAGAGGCAGGTTAAGGAAAATCCGGGCCCTATAGGCAAGGTTTGGCAAGTAGTTTTTTTTTATCGTGTTGACTACTTGGTCGAACGCCTTTTCAATTGAAAACAAACAAAAGCGACCATTTTTTTTCGCTATAAACCTTTTTCTTACAAAAATTTTGACAGATTTTGACATTTTAAAAACCTTTCAAAAACTAAACTTACTATAATAATTATTTTTTTGCCTAAAACACAGAAAATAAGATATCAATATTTATGTTTGGTCTACATCTTCAGTTGTCAAATCAGCTCAGCTTTAATAATTCCAATGGTCATATATATTAGCAGAGTTGTCGTAAAATTGACACCTGTATTTAAAAAAGTTTGCTTATTTCCGTTTGCAAGTATTTTAACACTATAACACTAAAATGATGGATCTGTCATTAAATTGACCGACAAACTATAAATATCCAGAAGATTTTATTTGATCAATACTAAACAAGTGAATATTTTGAGCCATTAATGACTCAAATATAGTTTTGGTACGAAAAATTCCCTTTTCAAAAATTTAGAAAAAATAATCCTTAGAAATGAACTTCATTCTTGGGAATGCCCCTCATTCCTGGAAATGCCAAGTCCGGTTACCGTAGCTCTGAAATACCTCAAAAATTGTTTCCGATAGAATCTCGAAATCTTAGGTGTGCCACTAGGCTTCAGATTTAGGTATTGAGGGAATTCAGCGAAATCAAGCTTCTAGTTTCAAAACTGACAACGGATTCGTCTTTCGAAAATGCCTTACAGACAGTAATTGTTTTTTTCTTCCACTTAGCAAATAGCATTTAGAACAAACCAATATTCAAATGTTTAATGCGGATATATCAAAACAATTAAAAAAATTAAAAATCATGAGTGTCAGAAATATATAAATTGAAGCTAGGCTGCTGACTACACCTATAGAATATATTCGAAATACTCTTATACAGGTAAACAAATATTTATTTCGGTACACAAAAACCACCAACACAATATTCAAATTCTGCGATAACTGGCGCAGTATATACACAAAAATTCTCACATAACCTTGATGATAGTATAATATTATAAACTATATACAACAAATGTTATTTAATGTCTGAAGGTCTTGAACATAAACTTAAAATTTCGCATTTTTAATTTATTTTTTGATAAAGAATTATAAAAAAAAAAAAAATTCTCATGTTTTAAAAATATAGTTTCGAGTTAGATATATATACATGTGTGGCCAAATAGTTTTCACAACATGATCAATTATACAAAATCGGGTTCGTCGCTCATGTATATTCCTTTAAATATAGTCATATTGAAATCTTTTATATTTTGTTTACATATAGGAAATGAACAGACCTGAAAATTTAAATAGACCTTTTCGATTGTGTCTAAATCGTTTTTATTAAAAACACACATACACTTATTATTGTTATAGTTTTAAGTTATTATAAATAATCCTTTTCCGGGGCTTATTGGTTTAAAAAAAACATTTAAAATTATTACATTTAATATCACATGAGTTCACAACTAGCTTTTTAAACTTTGGTATTTTGTAAAACTATTTTTATTTTTATTCATTAATATATAAATATCGTTTATATATTTATAGAATTTAATTTTTTTTGTTTATCTGTATAATAAATACAAAAACAATTAATAATTAGATAAAAACTATTTAAAAACTCGCGGTTACACTTTTGTAATTAATTAATCAATCAACCAATTATATATATATATATATATATATATATATATATATATATATATATATATATATATATAAAATAAAAGCTCCAAGTTTAACAGTCTGAATACTTTGAAATCTCGAGTAAAACTATTTCAATTAAAATTGAGAATTTGAAAATACGGCGATACGGTCGGACGGGCGGCTCCAAGTAACGTGAAAAGTATATATAAAAGCTATATAAAACAAAAAAAAAAAAAACACAAAAAATTATAAAAACTATAAAATTGATTATCATTATTGTTTATTTTCTTTTGTTGTAAATTTTTTTAATAACAAATTTTATTATATTCAGTAGGAAATAGTTCTTCGAAATACGCAATCTATCGTAATTTTATTTTAGTTTTACTCCTCCCCCTATATACGCCGCAGTATATATATATAGTTTAAAACTATATAATAAACCACAAAACTAAAAACAAAAACTAAAACTAAAAAAATTCTTATGCTCTATACGATCTAATCAATCATGTACATCCATATACCGAAATTATTATTTTTTATTTTTTTTTTGTTAAGATTGTCTCCAAAAAAAAAATTGTTAGGTTATTTTTTTGTTAATTCCCCACCTTTATACTTCAATCTTCGTAAAGTACCGCAGCTATTGGGTAAAACTTAAAGCAACGCCTATTTTTAATCATGATCATTCGATTGTAGTTTTTAAAAATAAAAAATAAAAATCATTATTTTAAAGTTTTTTGTTGTTTATTTTTGTAGTTATCTCACTCGCATTCTCTTTTCTCTAGGTAGTTTTCAAAATCATATGGTTTTGATATTTATAACATATCCAGACACCTGTTCGCAAGTGTGATGATCGTTTTTTTTTTTTTAATTGAATTCAGTTTTCATATGATCAGTTGACTTTTCCTGTATACGTTTATAGATAAACAGGCTTCCTTCAGCTTACGCAAGAGCGCCGTAATAATTAATTTCGTATCAACTTTGACGGTGATATAGATACAGCTGATATAATAATTGTTAGCCAAATTGTACTGGGAATCTTCAAACGACCCCGATGGGATGCACTTTTATTATTCAAAAACTGTAAAGCTTTTCAACCCCTTAGCTAAACTTGTTCATTTGATCTTGTGTGACTAGGGTTTGTTTTGAAAATTAAGACCAGTCTTTTTTGGCACAAATACTCTTCTTAATTTTCATTGTGGATCAATAAACTTTCCCCCCGTTATTGTTCACGAAGTCAATACCGTATTTGCCAATGAGGTATTTCCATGGTCGCAGTTCTCATTTTTGTTTTAAAGTCGTCCTAAGCAAAAAGGTGATATACGAATTTTGTAGATGATCTAATAAATATTACTGATAAAATATTAATACGTTATATTAGGTGTGCAAGTAGAAACTTGGCTTTTTTTGGTCAAATTCAACTTTATTGAAAATATACTTGGTAGTTGATGGATGCCCTCGCGATAAAACTTGGTTGTTTGGAGGTAAAATATTTATCGAGCCATTTTCGGCCATCTTCAATTTTCGAGAACCGCTGGTCAGTTAAATAAACATCGATCTCAACAAATAGTATAGTTGGAAGGGGACAAGTAGTTGGAAGGGGACAGGCGTTGTCGTGGAGCAACATGACAGATCGCGTTCCTTGGCCCGTGAATGATCGTTTTCCCCAGAGGATCACTTAATTTGATAAATTGGGCCTGGTAACGTTCAGCTGTAACAGTTTGATCAGGTTCCAGAAGCTCGTAGTAAATGACTACTATCCAATCCCACCAGACACAAAGTAACACTTTCTTGGCATAACTAATCATTTTTGCAACTGATAATTAATATCTACCCTAGATCAACCCATACTTTTCTGCGTTTAGGATTATCGTACAAAATCCACTTTTCATCACCCGTTATGTGATTTTGTGCAAAAAATTCTTTCTTCTGCACCGAGAAAGCAAATTCAAAGAAATGTCGACTCTGCATTAGGTTATGACGAGGAGCCCATTTTCCTTCCTTATGGATCTTTCTCATTGAATGCAATCGAAGACTTCGTCTTCAAATTGTTTTAATGCACCTGGACGTGGATCGTCCTCAAGACTAAAATTGCCGCCACGAAATCTTGCAACCACTTTTTTACTGTTGAATGACTCACAGAATGTTCACTTAAAATTCGTATTAATCAATTCCATAGCTTGAGCAGCATTTTCTTTTTGCTATCGACACTCATCTCTTAAAATTGATGCTCACGGAACGACAGCTTGTAAATGACTCAAACTTTTGTTTTTGTCTCAAAAACTGTAAACAAAAATATACTTTTTTAAAATTCTATGGTCTCAGGTACTTACAGGATTGACAATTTGTGAATATTCTATAGAGAATTATCATATATCGAGCTTTCCAGAATTTTCCTTGAGTTCCTAAACACCGGCCATTCTAAGGGAAACTTATTTTCTGTTAGAGTAGATTGTGACTTACTCAAAATAAGTTTCCCTTAGAATGGTCGGTGTTTAGGAACTCCTGGAAAATTCCGGGAAACTCGATATACGATAATTCGCTATATAATATTCAAAAATCGTCAATCCTAAGTGCCTGGGACCACAGAATTTTTTAAAATTGATTTATTTTCTGTGTAATAGACGTTTTGAATGTGCATTTTTCATGACCTTATCTCACTAAAGCCCTATAGACAGACTATAGTTTAATTAATCCGATTTAGCGAATTTTCGAGATTAGATTAGTTTTCATTAAAACGATATGATGCGAGTGTTTTAGTTTGACAGATATTATGAAAAGAGATAAAGCTAAATCGGATTTAATAAATCGCAGTCTGTCAAGGGTTTAAGGCTAAACATTTTTAGGTGATATTTGGAAAATTAATTTGTTTAATGTTTTATTTCAGTTGGGAGGTGATTGGTCAACCGCAACTGGTTAATAAAAAGTGCCGTGATTTAAACCAAAATGTCTTCCCGATCCAAGCTAAAGCAAATCGAGCTTGTCCTGAAAGAGCTACCAATTAAGTACGCAAGCATATAGAATGGCAACACGACCAAGTCTCATTTTATGATAAATATCAGTTACAGGTATTTAATTTTGGTTACACCGTACCTGTCATTGTTTTGGAAAAACTCCAGAATTGTGTTACTTTTATCAGTTTGTTATATTATTAAAAAGCGAAATACAAACAAACACGAATATTATTTTCTTGTAGTGATAATTATTTTTAAAATCTCTTAAAGACTATAGTTTCGAGCTCCTGGCTCATTGTCAACTCTTACAAATATTCTGAAGTTTAAACAATTTTCTCTTTTTGCTTTCTTCAATTTGGACTACTTATATACATTTCGTAAATGCCGTTATAAGGTACTTTGTCATTGAATAATAAGGGGTTATTCGTAAAAATTAACTGGAAGCTGAGTTTGATAAAGCTGCTGCTCAGCTAACAGCATAGTTATTTCAGGATTGCCGACCACTCGTGCTTTTTCACAAGGGGGTTGAACAAAAATTCAATGATGTGATTTCCATCAAACGTAAAGTGTATAACATTAAAGCAAAAAGTTTTCGAATTATGTGCTAGTTTTTAATCTCTCAACTAATGTTAGTAAAACTGAAGCATTGAAAGCATTTACGCAAATAAAACATTGATGTTAAGTTATCTGGAATTATTAACAATTGAACCGACTCCGAACAAAGCAAACGGATCTTGTTTATGAATAATTTTATCAAACTTCAGGCCAAATTATATGGAAAACGAAATATGTCAAAAATTTACAAAATTAATGTTTGGAAATTTGTTGAAAAGTTTAGTGCAGCCAATTTTTCACCCAGTTTTACTATCAATGATCCAGCTGCTGCAACTTACAAACTTTTAGAACTATGGAATTTAGTTTATAGATAGTCTGGAAAAAAAGAACGGTGTCCTATTAAGCCATGGAGAGAGTGTGAAAGATAATGATCGCTTCCAACAGTATGTTGTTGGTTATATTAATAAAGTAAAAAAACAAATTGAAATTGCACAGAAGCTATTATGTAAAAAAATTGGAAAATTGTTGTAATGATGATAAGGCTATGTGGCATACTATTAATGATGTACTAAGTAATAATTCTAATAGCTAGAAAACTGCGTACTGTCAAAATACAAGTACGACAACAGTCAGATGAGTCAGGGAAACTGCTTTATTTGAATTCCTAAATTCTGTTAATTTGCCATTGAATGAATATGATTCCTGCGGTGGGCTGTTCTTTGATATTAAAAATGCTTTTGACATGGTGGGTCATAACCTCTTATTGCATAAGCTATACAAAATAGAATTCAGAGGAAGCATCAACAATTGGTTTAAGTCATATCTGGTTAATCGTAAACATTTAGTGATGGTCAATGGTACTAAGAGTAAACCTTATATTTTAAATATCGGTGTTCCTCAAGGGTTTGTTTTGGGACCTGTTTTATTTTTAATATATGTAAACTCAATTTTTAGGGCCAATTTGTTAGGCCGTGTTGTAGCTTTTGCAGATGATATAACTGTAAGCCACCAGATCAGTACTGACCTAGCTATTCTTATAGTAAGTGGTTTGATTACCATTTGACGGTATGATGGTGTAATGGTATGATGGTATGTCGGTAAGACGGGCTAATTATTTGATGGCCGATGATCTAACTGTATTATGATATTGTGTTGGGGTATAATGGCATGATGATAATATAGTGTGGTTGTATGATAGTATGATGTTATAATTATATGATTATTAATTGTATCATTCGCAAAATCTGTCTTTGGAGACATGTCAAGCATATTTCAATGACAACACACGAGTTCATCTGTAAATCTACGCCTCATCGAGGAATACACCAACTTCTTCGATTAAGTAAAGCAAGAAGTTGAGGGAATTTTTTTTTAAGCATAGAACTCAATTACCTGAATCATGAGGGTCTTATGGTATGGGAGTTCTGTCTCACATGCTCACATTCAATATTTACTTCCCAGAGACGCAACCTCCTACAAATAATTAGATATTAACAGTGACAACATGACATTGTAGGCAGATCTATAGCCAACAGATTGAAAGAACTCGATCCTTCTCATTGGATACGGTGAACGCACCTTCATTCCGAGAGTGGGACCTTCGAAAAATTTGTGTTTAAATCTGAGAGCAAATTCAAACAATGTGGATTACAAGCAAGCATTGCAGTGAACCCGACAAATTATTTTTGTCTTGATTTTATTCAATTCACTTGAGAAATTGTATTCAAATACGCCTTGCTGTATTTTCGATTATATTTCAAATAAAAACCCCTGTTGAAGTACACCAATTGAATTTTAACCCTGTTTTTAATCTGCTGAATTTAAGCATCTCGCATTACTCATATGACAAAGTTTTCTATCTTATGGGTACCGGATGACAATGCACGATGAGTTGCAGATTAGTTGTGACTTAAAATCATTACAAATCTTAAGTGCTCCTTTTTGCTTCGTTGTTGTTATGATTGGTGCATCTTTAAATTCCAACTTTTAAGCTGAATTCACCAGATTTGTCCATTGAGCTCGTCAAGAAAATGACAACTTGACGGAGTTAAAAACTGAGTTAAAAATATGTTATCTCGCTTTTTTTTTTAGAAATTTCAGAATTAGCAAAACCTAAAATAAGAATGGCAAAAGAAAAAACAATGTTGGTATGCCTGAAATTTTGTGTCCAGCGAGATAACATATTTTTAACTCGGTTTTTAACTCCGTCAAGTTATCATTTTCTTGACGAGCTCAATGGACAAATCTGGTGAATTCAGCTTTACGGCAAAGTATTTGACGAGACTTTAAATATGTAAAGCAAATTTTATTAATAGTACATTATTGCAATAGGGGAGGGATATACAAATTATTTGTCTGTCTATTCTAATAAAAATGAAAATACTCTTCACACATTTTCATGCTATTCATCACACCAGATTAAAATTTTGTGTGGTGGTTTCACAGGAAAATTAGCAGATTTTCGTAGTATTTTCGAAAGGGTCTAGCCCTTAGTCTAGGTGCCTCCAATAATTTTTCTAAAATTTCAATTAAAAAAAAAATACAGGACTGAGTTTAGATAAATGGTTAAATGAAATTAATCGTATACTCTTATTCGAGGGGGCGGTTTCCTTGATTGATGCGGTTAAAATATGTTTTACCTCCTTTTGAAGAGTACATTGGAAAAACGATATAAGTTAATTTAAAAAAAAAAGAGATTTTGGTGCTCTCTGCTAAAATAAAAATATTTTATTTACCCCGGGCAACGCCGGGTACCTCAGCTAGTTGGAATATAAACATCAAATTAATCTTTTTGGGAGACGCTCTTTTAACACATTGACTCGTACTGTACACAATTGCGTACATGCACTTTAAACCTAGTTTTTTGAATTCAATGCACCAATAATGGATTTTTTAAGTGATATTATGTTGGCTCTTAGTCTTAAGCTACCAAAAAAAGATATTTAGTGCAAAAAATATTAAAAAATTTCAGAATTACTCAGATAGTTAAGCAAAATAACAGGCGTTTTAAAATAAATGACGAGTCAAAGGGTTAAATCCAACACTCGCTAAGCTAAGGATGTTTTCTCATCAAAAACATTCAAACAAAACTATTCCAGCCAAAAAACTTATGACTGAAATGTCTTTCAAGAAGTTTGTTCAGTCCAAATACACAAAGGGCATTTCAGTCCAAATCTCTTAATCTTAGCTTACCTTTTTATGTAATTTAGCAATTGCCATATCTTGCTGTAAATGAATTTCCATAGTCTTCCACCGTATTGGATAGGGATACAAAATTGTTAAAGCACTTAGAAACAACCTAAAACATTTATTACATTAATTTAAGGATTAAATAAAACTAAACATCACTATTTACCAAACCAGAGTTCTGGAGAAGAATATTAACTTAGCCGCATACTTAATTGAATGGTACTCATAGAACGGAATAAAGCTTTTCATTCCTGTTTTAAGTTTTAGATTCCAATTATATTGTCCTCTGTAATGCTACCAAATAACAGAGCCTGCTGAGATTGATCATAATCTGCAAAAAATGAAATAAAAACTATGAAATTTTATATAGGTTTTCAGTCATTCAATATATTCAATCATTTGTATTTTAGGCATTTTGGGAAATTTGTTTATGATTCTAAAGCTACTGTTCATGATCTAAATGATTTGTGGCACTTCCAAGTTCAGAGCTTTAATCTAAGGATACTAAAATTTTAAATAATATTTTAATGTTTAAATAATAATAGATAGTTTACATAGATGAATAAAGTCACATATCGATTCAAATTTTCTTATTCAAATACCTCCCTTTAAATATTTTGATCAGGTTTTCATTTCAAAGGAGAACATGTAAATCATGGTTCACCTGTATTCACCACATCGTTCAATGATCGTTAAAAAACAAATTAACTCGTATACGAATAACAACACTATTTAAGGGGGAAAGTGTTTTAATTTAAATCGGTCGCGAGGAATGGTATATAAAGGTGCCTTATATAGATAATTTACATTTAAGATAACGATATTTTTCGACCCCAACTAAACTTTAATTTCAATAATAATTACGTATAGTTATGTATGTGTATTTATACAAATTCGTCTGTATACAGGAAATTTCAACCAATTCAAATTTCATTCTCTTGATCTTTTGAGAATAATTTATTTTATTTTATTTAAGTTTAAAATTGTCATACACAAGTTTATTGTGAACGATTTTCTTTTTTTACAAATGCGAAATTTATGGTATAGATTTGAAAATAAAATATAACAAATAACCAACCGGTTAAAGAGACGTCAAAGAAGCAATAACATTTCAGTTTCAGCTTCTATACTCACTGATAGATTCTTTGCACTTCCGGATGTGATTGACCTTAAGAACAGGAAGTAATCGGTCTTTAACTTTTGTTCCATTTTAGTAAAATTTGATCAAAAAAATCAATTTTATTCAATCAATAATCTTTGTCGTTCAGTCAGACTGCATCCGAAATCTTTAAAATTTTAAGGTGAATTCAAATTAATATAAAATTTCAAAGCATTTTGATTATTTTAGTGATCCGGAAAAATTGTTTGTGTAGGTATACAAAAAATTCAAAACATCGTAATTGTCCAACCAGCCTGTTGAAAATGAGGAACTTATGTTCAACATCGATCTAAGAAGACCCGATCGTGCAAATAAGGATAAATAGAAATCAGCAAAATTTTATGAAGAAATTTGTCCTGTTAAACAAGAATCAATGGAAGAAGAAATGAATTCCCTACATGAAAATAAAACGTAGGAACTAATTAATTCACCCCTTAATAGAAAATCCATCGGTTGTAAGTTGGTATATAAAATTTATAAAACCGAGAAACGTGAAATAACGCGATTTAAGGCCAGGTTAGTCGCTCAAGGTTTTACCCAGAAGTATGGTTTCGATTATGATGAAGTTTTTGCTCCGTGCCACTGCACGACAAACGAAATTTAGGAATTTATTAACAGTTGCCGCAAAACGAGGTATGCAAGTTTAGCACTGTGATGCAAAAACTGCATTTCTACATGGTGATTTAAGTGAAGAAATATACATGAAGCAATCCCCTGGTTTCATTACTGAAGGAAAAAACAGGCAGTACACAAATTATTATAAACAAATTGAAGGCGATGGTATTTGTTATGCCATTATTTATGTCAATGATATGCTAGTCACGAGTAAAAATATTAATTTGATTAAGAAATTTGAAAAGGCATTCAACTCAATATTGAATTTACAAAATTTAGGATAAGTCAAATCATATCTTAGCATACAAGTGATTAGTAACGAAGAGCCGGAATGTTTTCCGCAAACAAAGTAAAAACATTACTGAACTGGGTAGTTGCAGGAAAATCCAATGAATCAAACTGGAAACAATCAATCGCAGTCAACATTATTTTCCAGACAATCAGCTAGACAACTTTTTGAGAAAATTTTAGGAAATCGAAGAGATCCAAACCAAACTTCAACATCTTACCAAAGAAGAAGAATTGTGCGAGAAACATTTCAACCAAACCAAAAAAGTAGACAGTACCGTCCGATTTGAAGTTCGTTTGCCGTTCAAGCTTTCTTCGGACATTTTGGGAAACTCCTTTCGAACTGCAGTTCAACGAATGTACTCCATGGAAAAAAGGTTCGTACGAGATGAAGAATTTGCAACGGAATACAAACAGTTCATGGCAGAGTACCTTCAGCTGGGCCATATGAAATAAATCAAAGTAAATCACAATGAATTCAACGGTTATTATCTACCCCATCACGGTATCATCAAGAAGTCTAGCACCACAACGAAATTAAGAGTAGTTTTTGATGGCTCCGCCAAAACCACTACAGGCAAATCTCTGAACGATTGTCTCGCAGTCGGACCTATAGTTCAATCCAGTTTATTTGAAATATTATCCCGGTTCAAATTGTACAAGGTAGCATTTACCGCCGACATTGAAAAAATGTACCGACAAGTTCGCGTTGCAGCAGATGATACAAAGTACCAACGAATTATATGGCGAGATTCACCAAACAAACCATTTGCGACCTACGAACTTCAAACCGTCACCTATGGGACAGCTAGTGCAACATATCACAGCAGCAAATCACATCAAAGGCAGCATATACGTAGATGACCTAAATCTGATATTGTCAAGTTCAGGTTTCCAGTTAAGAAAATGGTTGGCTAATGAAGACACAGTATTAATCAGTAACCCCATGAATAAAGATGAAATTTTAGAAATAGAAGAATCAAATTCTGTCAAGGTATTAGGATTACATTGGAACCCAATAACAGATTATTTCCAATTCAAGGTGCAGTTGAATGAAGAACCAACCATCATCAAAACGTCAAGAATGCGCCGCGAATCATAATTGCTGAGGTGACATTCTTGACGAACTGGACCGTTTCTTTCGTGTAAACAACCGACTGGCTCAAAGCTATCAATTAATGAGATATGTAGAGGCACAAGAAACTGCGCGCGCTGATGAATCAGGTGAACTAATTCCGATTGTGAGTATGGCATTTAGACGCGATAGACATTCTGATCAACGCCGATATAATGCTCCGACCTCAAATGAAGTGGCTATGATATTTGTTAACGAAGACGGCGAGCCTCCTTTCCATCCATGTTTATCCGAGAAATCCAGAAGATCCAAAATCTTAGCATTCTGAGTCTCAATTTGGACCATATGACTTACAGACTCGCCTTTCCTTATGGTGAACCCGACTGGCAATCGAATTGGCAATGTGAAAGTTATGCAGGAGCTGTATTTAATCGAGTGCGAAACAACATCACCATGCTTCAATTTAAAACTGCACTAACAGCTATTCGAGACTCCTTCAATCTAATTATGAGTTCAGGCAAGCTGACACAACAATGGTTAGTTGACTCATCTCTACAAGTTGAAGCCAACAATTTCAATTAAATCCACCAAAATCAGCAACCTTTGAGAGCTGAGCAATATAAAGGACTCGCTGATCACATGGACAATTTGGCCGCCGGTGTTATGGTTATTCTGCCATCAAGTTTTGAAGTGTAGTGATGCCTAAACAATTACGTGAAATGTTCATATACATATGCATATTTTGTCAACCTGCTCAGCCTCTCAAACTTTGGCAAGGTCATTTAGACAATTTGGCACTTGACTATATGCATTCATACGATAAAGCTACATCAATCAACAAGCCGCTTCATGACATAAATTTGGTTCTCAATCAACATCGAATGTCGTGTTCAACTGTTGGATTGCCAGTGCCGCAAGGAACTCCTCTTGAGGAAGAAGTCTATGATCAAGCTGAAGAAGCTCGGCAAGCAAATGAATACATCATGAAGCTCAATGAGGCTCAAACCAATGCATTTACCAAGATAACAGTAGCAGTAGAAAACATGCATGAAAAGCATAAGCTGTTTTATCTTGACGGTCCCGGTGGCTCAGGAAAGACGTTTCTTTACACAACACTGATGGTCTACTTCAGAGGCAAAGGAAAAATCATTTTGCCATTCGCAACAACGGGAATTGCTGCCACATTACTTAAAGGAGGACGTACTGTAAATAGTGTCCAATGCGCATGAACTCACCAGAAGCAAAGGTTTTACGAGAAACTGCTTTGATTGTAATTGACGAAATTACAATGCTGCCTAAACATGACCTTCGTTGCATCGAAGTGATTGAATCTGACATCCCGTGTGGCGAAAAAGTTTTAGTTGTCGGTGGCGACTTTCGTCAGACATTGCCAGTAGTGCCAAGAGGAACGCGCATAGAAATCATTGAGTGTTGTATTAAACCTAGCCCATTGTGGAGACTCTTTGATCAATTGACTTTAACCGTCAATATGCGTAGCGAAGGACAGGCTGAGCAGAACCAATGGCTATTGGATGTGGGATCTGGAAGTTTGTCTCAAATACCAGGAATTTTTGACGAAGGCGTCATTCAAATTCCAAGTGGAATGATCACAACTAAAGATTTAATAACTAGCATTTTTGGCAAAATATTCAGCAAATATCCGTTGCGGATTTATCAAAAAGAGTCAGCGTTGCACCTGAATTTCTGAACGATCAAACTCCATCTGGTATGACACCTCAATGTGTTTCATCTGAAAAAGGTGTAATTATAATGCTTCTGAGAAACCTCAACCCGAAGAAGGGACTGTGTAATGGTATCCGATTAATCATCGAAGAGCCCGCCCGGAATTTCATTAAGGCCAAAATAATTTCGGAGTGCAATAAAGGAGTAAGTGTACTGATCCCTCAAATTGATCTGGCACCATCGAAAACTACTCTTCCATTTATTTTGCGTCGTCGGCAATTTCCTAAATTTCGAAAATCTTAAATTATTGTATTTAGTATTAAATGTCTAAATTAACTAATTCCTAGTACAAATTCTAAATTTGAAAAATGTTGTAAAAACTCTCTAAATGTCAGGATTCTTAAATTTGACGAATTTCTAAGTTTATACAAACTTTAATAATTTAGATATTTAAATTTCCATTTTCAATTCTTACCTTCCCAAATTCGCAATAATTTTATTAAATTCTAATATAAATTTTTAAATTTTCTAATTTCTTTTCTTTCATAAACTACGTTACAAAATTCGTTAATTTCTAAAATCAATAATTCCAAGTTTCAAATAAATGATGAATTTGAATATAAAGATTTTATAAAATTTGCAAAATTCTAAATTAATTTTTTCACTATTAAAATTCCCAAACTCCAGAATTCTTAAATTTGATAAAATTCTTATTTAAGCTTTCGCTTTCTAAATTCCCGACACAGGCTGAATTTTAGAGTGAAGTTCAGGATTAGTTTTAGAGAGGGTTTTCCAGTGAATTTTAAGGTGATTTCTAGGGTAGATTGAATTAAAGGCAAGGGTGCTTCCCTAAGGTTCGCGCCAACCCTTTGATGTGAATGCTATGGTTCGGGCGAACTGGCTATTAACCTATCTTGTCCCGCTGTACCAATTTTGGCACAGAATTTTAAATCGCTTCCATGCCATTGAGAAATATTTTGAAGTAATACGACTGTAAACGTTTTTCTGTAGATAGGGCATGCAAAAGTATATTGAGGGATTTCCAATATTCATTATTTGGTCAGTGTCAAAATAGCGAATCTTTAAGGAAAAATATGAATAAACATTTCACATCAAGAGCACACATACTAGTTGTTGAACATACCAAAACCCTTGAAAAGCAAACTTTTATGACATGTATCGATCAGATGAACGAGAAATTTATTAATTCTACTGCAAAAGTTTTCAACACTGTTTACAGCCTAGCAAAAAGAAACCGTCCGTTTTCAGGCATAGAAAGTGAAATTGAGCTTCAAGTAAAGAACGGTTTGGACATGGGAATTGGACTTCATTCTCGACATAGTGCAACTAAAGAAGCTAAGAAACTAAAAAAGAATTGTTCAGTTCAATTATTGAGAAGAATTAAAATTTGTACTATTATTGATGAAGCTTCCAACATTTCCAATAAATCAACGCTTATAGTTTTTATTAAAGTGGAATCTTTTACAGTAGAATTTTCTGAAATATCCCCAATAATATTCGTAGATATTGTGGAACTTAAAGCACAAGATGCGAAAACTATTTTCCAAAGTTTATTATAAGCTGCTTTGTATAAGTTCTTTTCTTCTAACTCCAACCAGAAGTTGCCTGGAATGGCAAAACGATTACAAAACAAATATTTCCTAGTTGATTTAGCTCTAATGATTGACATCGTCCAAGAGTGCCCTCTACTATCCAATGCCCTTCAAGCTAAAAATATAAATATTTGCAGAGGAAATCAACTGATTAAAAGAACAATTAGTGCTTTTCAAATTCTCAAAGAAAAAAGTAGATGAAGTTATAAATTCCGAATCATTTAAAAATATTATCTTCGTCGAAAACAGAATTTATGGAAACCTTCCCAGAGATTCTCTTTTTGACAGCATCATAAATAATATGAAATTAATATTGATGGATTTCTCTCAAGTAAGAATCAAATAACAACAGAAACAATATTGATAACAGCAAAATTTATGAGCTAGCAAATTTGTTAGCACCGAACACTTGGATATATTGAAGATATTGTCGTACCGTGGTTAGAGGCCGAAGAGAATTTTGATGAATTCCGAAAAGTTTTTAATTTTGATATCAATAAGAATGATTTCCGTAATTATTTAGATTTGAGAAAATATAATAAGTAATCATCAGGAAATTAGTAAAATTTCGGAAAACATTCAAAAGGCGAAAAATATCATTAATACGATTGCTGTTAGCAGTGCTGAAGCAGAACGAGGATTTTCATTGATGAATATCATAATTACTGATATAAGAGCCAGATTAAAAGTACTGAACGTATCAAATTTGATAACTTTAAACTTAATTGGTCGCCCATTGAAAACTTGGAACGCAGTTCCCTATGTTAGAAATTGGTTGAGGAAGGGTGAAAAAATCCAAACCGAAAGGTTATAGTGAAAATCAATTAGCTTGTTGGTTTGTTAAGTTTTTGTTTATGTAAATAATTTTTTGTTTTTTGAAACTAATAAAGAAAAATAAAAGTATAGTTTTCTAACAGTCGTCGAATTATTTTTTTATTCTGTCCTATCGTATTTTTATTGCAAAGAATATTAGCGATAAATTGTTTTTTTTCTCTGATAGTTTAAAATTCATGAGCTAGTGTGCTACTCTGCCAAATAATAATATTTCAATGGGAATATTAATATTTGAAAAATAAACAAAAATGTTAGAACCCCCTAATAAATTTTGGGAAAGCATCGTTGATTAAAGGGTATATTTTAGAGTTAATTTTAGAGCAACTTGTAGGTTAAATTTAAGAGTAAATTTTAGAATTAATTTGTCGTAACTTTAGGAATAATTTTAAAGTAAATTTGGAATAAATGTTTGATGAATTTGTTGGATTGATTTCGGGGTGAATTTTAGGATAAAATTTAAGGTTGGGTTGTACGGTGAAGTTTAAGCTGTGTTTCAAGGTGACTTTTTAGTTAAGAACACATTGTATGGTACATTTTGGAATGAATTTTAAATTGAATTCAGATCAATTTGGTGAGTTTTACGATGACATCTAAGGTGAAGTTTATAATAATTATAACTTCAAAAATATCAAACATTTTTACAAAGATCACTACTAGTTAAATATTTTATTTCTCTTAATTTTTACTATAAAAAAAATAAAACAAAGAAATTTTTTTGGTACAACATTTGTTGGCTCAATTTGTTGCATTTTAACCTTACCATACGTCCTCTAAGGAATACGTCGAGTTACCAGTAACCCTATATATAAGTATATATATATATATATATATATATATATATATATATATATATATATATATATATATATATATATATCTCGAATCTCTACGGTTGATGTGATTTTGGCATGCTTATATAACAAAAAATTGTAAAGCAACAGTTAAAGAAAAAAAAAGAAAGAAGAAAATTATTTATAATAGCAACAATAACTTAGAAGAAATCATAAAATAAAAATAATAAGTTTGTTTTTATACGGTTAGATGAGTCGCGTGCCAGTTTGGATGGAATGAATATATTTATTTAATTTATATTACTTTTTTAGATTTATGATTTTTATCAACATCATCATCATCATCAGCAGCGAGCATAGTACACAGTACACAAATACATACTCATTTCTATTGTAGTGATATCATAATTAATTAAAATGGTTTTCTTTTTCTTTCTTTTTTTCTTTTTAATTACACTTATATGTACAATATGGGAATAAGAGAAGAGACAAAACTACGTTTACGATTTTTGTTTTAACTTATAAAGTGAAATTGTATAATACGGATAGTTTTTTTTATCCAGCTAATTCGAAATCAAATTATATCGTGAAAGTTTTGATTTATTCCTTATTTGAAAATCGAGTAGTCAATAGTTTTAACCTGCACCCTCAAAAGAATTAATTAGCAATTTTATGCAACGTTTATAGTTACCCTTTGCCCACGTCAAATAATGCGTGAAACGAGCTTACTTTTACATATGTATGTTATTATTTGCATTTGAGTGCGCTTTTAATTTGCAGAACACCTGAAGTTAAATGTTACCAAGTTAATGTAGGAAGTACAGCAAATAAAAACTTAATTTGATGTAAAACAGAGACTAAGTTGAACCTTTACCTTAAAAATACTTTGCTAAAGTTTTTTATGAGTTGGCAACTGCACCAACTTTAAATTCTGAGAATTTTGTTTCTAGGAGTAATTCTGAAAGTAGTGTCTATACTCTAAATTCTCTAAGTTCCCTTAATTCCGTAAATATGCTATAAATGTTGTATGGCATATTGACGCAGGAAATTGACGCATGAACTAGAAGAGATTTTAATGGGTTATATGTTGCTTGCAATGTCATCCTGTTATCCCAATGAATATCACCCCCTATACTAATCTCTGATAACTACACCCCCCTTGATTCTTGCCATCAAGGCAGGCCGATTGATAGATACATTAATTAGATAAAATAACAAGATTAATTTAACATTGTGCTCGTTAGAATAACCTGACTAGTATCTTGCTGTGTATCAGCATACATGGGAGCAAACAAGACCTCACTTTGCTTAACTTACAAATTTTTCAACTGAAGCGCTTGATCCTAGCAAATATGTTATTCCGCCATAAAAAAAGTGCTTTGTCATAAAATATGTACTGTTATTTGTACAGAAACTATGATTTATTAAGTAAACAACGCGCAGTATTTAATATCTGAGTTTTTTAATTTTTGAACAGAAACTTTATACATCTAGGTGTTCTCTATCCTTAAAACATTACACGTAGTTTACGTAGTCATGTGATATTTTAATTATAAAATTATATCAGACAATATTAAATGAATAAATTAAGGGTGTATTTTAATTTAAAATAATCAATATATTATTAAAAAGACTTAACAGCTGTTTCATCAAACCAATGTACAGTTTGAATCTAACACTAAAAGCAGAGAGACAATGATAAATCCGTTATCTCTGCTAAAAGTCAAACGTGTAGTCCATCTTAAATTACAGTTTAAATCTAAACACACTAACCCCACTAAATTAAAATACGCTTTACGCATCACAATATTTACACACATTTTTTACAAAAGACAAACACTATTTTCTTGCATTTAACCACATAGATCACTATTCCACTTCATTACAACTAATTTTTATGTAATTTTCATTGTCACTTTTATTAGACACGATTAAACATGATTTTAGTCAGCGCAACTTAATGATTTCACATTTTAAACTAACTGGTTTTCATGAAAAAAGTTTCTTCCGAGTCTCTTGTTCGTTCTGTTCATCGTTTTATATTTATTGTTTTTGTTTGATTGCAACAACAATGGCGGAGATTGTGACTGAAATGTGTATGAACTATTTAAACAATGATACATTGTTAATTATTTTGAATTAAAGTCAGTAGAATTTTTCACACAATTTTAATTATATTCACTCAACACTCAAAATTATTACGCAAAACTAACAAACACGATTTGTTTGGTCACAATGTCCGCCATATTAAAATATTATTATTATTATGTGTACTGTGGTGTATTGTCATCTCGTTCCATGCAATTATTGCCTTTCATTTATATCGGGTGCCTCGGAAATATACAACATTGGCCAGAACTTTACAAAAGCTATATTGCAACATAGATGAAATGAAAATTTGACTTTAAGAGAACACACTTAACCCCCTTGAGTACTTTTGGTAAAGTTTCCATTATTTTACAAATTAAAATAAAACAAAGCCGAAACTAAAAAAGTCGATAATGCAGATTGTGTTATCCCATAGCTATGAATATCATTGAACACTTTTGTCATTAGGCATACGTGTCAAAATATAGTTCTATTTTCTGGTGGAAATCTGTGGATTACAAAAAATATTCAAAATGAGTATAAAATCTACTTCTGCAGAGTTATGTCCGAGGATGGGGTGCATATAGCTAGAACTGGAACAATATTCAGTTCAAGTTTCGCGTGAGATTTCTGGGAAAATTCGTTTTTCCAGATATTATTAGAAATTTTGTATAAAATCAGCGGTGGATAAATTGCATTGCTGTGATTTGTAAATAGGTATCGCTGAAACAAAAATTAACTTGACTTGTCAATGGTTAGCGCTGGAAAGAAGTACAAGTTCAAAAAAAATTGAAAAAAAAGCAAAATCAACTCCACCTTCAGTGCCGTGTAATAGAGTAACTGAAGGTCAAAAAGCATAAAAAAATACTTCTCTGATTTCTTTATTGTAAGCAACAAGATAAGACCTAAAAACTTGAAATCGATGAACACGATCGATTGAAACCCAACCTTTTTTTAATGGAATTCGTCATCATCGTACATATAAGTACATCAAAACATAAGAAGCTTAAGTAAAAATTTCAATTTATTTTTAGCAAATTTAGCTACCTTGAACCGATGCCGAATATAATTTTTCTGTCGCAGGCCTGGATTAATCGACGAAGATAAAAAAAAAATATAAAATATGATAAAATTTTTGTGTGATAAAGATTATCAAAGCAAGTTTGCCAAATTAATCGTAAAATGGGAAAATTTGGTGAAATTTTTGAAATTAACGAGGATTTCATATGCTTTGAAGAAACATTTGGGTTATGGTTGTCGGAGAACGACATTGAAGAAGAAGAGAAAAAAGTGTCGCATTTATTAACATCGTTAAGTATTGAAGTGTATAAATTACTTCGGAATTTATGTTCCCCCGCTGCTCCAAAAACCAAAAGTTATAAAGAAATCACTGAAATGTTGACGAAACAATTTGTTGGGCAAACAATTATTTTTAAAGAAGCGTGCCAAATGAGTGATGAAAAAGTTTTAGAATTCTATAATAGCATTAGCGGTTAACTGTCATTAGCTAGCATTAGCGGTTAACATTAGGTAGCATTAGGTTAACATTAGCATTAGGTAGCATTTATTAGCATTAGGTAGCATTAGCATAAGGTAGCATATAGATAGCATTAGGTAGATAGCATTAGGTGAGCATTAGGTTAGCATTAGATCAGCATTAGGATAGCATTAGGTTAGCATTAGATGAGCATTAGATAGCATTAGGATAGCATTAGGATAGCATTAGATAGCATTAGGTTAATAGCATTAGGATATCATTAGGACAGCATTAGGTTAGCATTAGGTGAGCATTAGGTTAGCATTAGGATAGCATTAGGATAGCATTAGGTTAGCATTAGGTGAGCATTAGGTGAGCATTAGGATAGCATTAGGTTAGCATTAGGTGAGCATTAGATAGCATTAGGATAGCATTAGGATAGCATTAGATAGCATTAGGTTAATAGCATTAGGATAGCATTAGGTTAGCATTAGGTGAGCATTACGTGAGCATTAGGTTAGCATTAGGATAGCATTAGGTTAGCATTAGGTGAGCATTAGGTGAGCATTAGGATAGCATTAGGTTAGCATTAGGTGAGCATTAGATGAGCATTAGGATAGCATTAGATGAGCATTAGGATAGCATTAGATCAGCATTAGGATAGCATTAGGATAGCATTAGGTTAGCATTAAGTGAACATTAGGTGAGCATTAGGTGAGGATTAGATAGCATTAGGATAGCATTAGATAGCATTAGGTTAATAGCATTAGGATAGCATTAGGATAGCATTAGGTTAGCATTAGGTGAGCATTAGGATAGCATTAGATTAGCATTAGATGAGCATTAGGATAGCATTAGATGAGCATTATTATTATTATTATTACTTTCTTTATTTCAATAAAATAAATACAAAATTAAAAGCCAGTTGAAGCAACATAATAAAATATGAAATAAAGCATAGCTCCTATAGACATTATGTCTGTAGTGGAGCAATTTGAAACAAATTTTAATTAAAATTTATATAATATTCTTTGGTTACATAATTAACAATAATCTTCAACAAAATACAAGCTCAGTTTTATTAAAATAGATATATTTAACTACACGACGGCACTTTAGAACATAATGTAATTTAACATTTATACTAAAAATATTGCTCGATATCATCGATGTGAAGTAACCAAGTCCAAATTTCCCTGTTAAATTTATGTTTCTGCGCAGATGAAAGCATTTTCACATGTTTAGGTAAAAGATGGAACCAATAAGTGCGGGTCTTCATAATATAATACGAATTTGTGCGCAAACAAACAAGTATTCTATGTCAATAATTGTCATTAATACAATTTTAGTGTCGCCTCATAGATCTGATATATCTATCCTAATTTTTCATAATGACGGACCAGCTAAAGTCTCAAATAAAAACCAGGCTACAATCCAGTAATTCTCAGCCACCTACTCTTGAGAACATTAATGATAAACTTGATAACATTTTTTCAACACTCAGCTCACAAATTCTTGATATCAAAACTGGAATATCTTCGGAAATTAAAAAAGTTGCTAGAGACCTCAATGATAAAATAGATGTTGTTGAAAATAAGTTATGTGCAACGGATAATAGATTGTCGGCAGATATTGAAGCTATTCGTAGAGAAAATGAGCTAATCATAAATGGAATACCACTAATTGATGGGGAGAATTTAAATGATATTTTTTCGTGTTTATCCAGCATCTTAGGATATGTTACCGGTGTGAATGTGGCGAGTGTTGACAATCTGTTACCTCTACCTGCTGTTGAACTTCATCGGATTAAATCTAGTCCTGGCGTTGTTGGTCCATCACCGATATTAGTTAGATTTGAATCTGTTTTTAAAAAAAATACATTTCTTCAGCGTTACTTTAAAGGATTCAAGAATCTAACACTTAAGAATATTCCGGGATTCACGGGTGATCAACGTATTTATATCCAGCAGAACTTAACTAAAGAAATGTATAAAGTTCATAAATGGGCTATGTCACTTAAACGCAAAAACAAAATTCATCAGCTGAAAATAATTAACGGTCGTATTGCGGTTAAAATTGGAAAAGATGATGCCTTTCAACTGTTTTATTCTACTGATGATCTGGAGACTGCGGTTAACCAACAATCCTAATACTATTATATGTGTTTTTACATTTTTTTTTTTTTTTTTGAGAGTCGTTAATTGCGTATATTCAAATTATATTTGTAGAATTCTTTTTTTTTGTTGTCGTTTATTACTTCGGTCTAAAAAGACCAAAGTATTGAAATCCTGTCAAAAATGACGAAAAATTTGGTTGGTCCAAAACCACTTTTCTCGACGTTTTGAAAGTCCCTGAGTCTGAAAATGCAAAAAAAAAAAAAAATGTCCGTCCGTCTGTCTGTGTGTCTGTGTGTCTGTGTGTCTGTGTGTCTGTGTGTCTGTGTGTCTGGACCCATGGTATCTCGAGAACGGCTTGTCCGATTTAGATTTTTTTTACGCCAATCTGTTTCTATGGTCAAGGCGGAGATTTGAAAAGCTTTTGGAGACTGTACGTCAAAGGGGTGGGGTACCTGCCATACGAATTGACCCAAAATACCTGCTTTTATAAATATTTACGATTTTTTTATACATGCTTATTTGATTATTGAATTGGGCATTGAATTGGGAATTGATTTGAAGGTTAAATTAGGGGTCAATATGCGCGTTGAGTTGAAGTTGAGTTGGAGTTGAGTTGGGGTTGGATTTGGATGTAGTGAATAGTTAACAAACTATTTATATGATGGAACTTGCCTATTTATCAACCGATTATTATGAAATTCAATGTGTATGTTACAAATGGGATTCCAAAATGAGTTTTGGATGAAGTTCTGGAATATGGCCAAGTAGGATGGAACTTGCCCATTTCTCAACCGATTACGATGAAATTCGACATTTGTATTTGAAATGGGATTCTAAAATGTTTTTTGGATGAAGTTCTGGAATTTTAAAACGATTTCTGGATGAAGTTCTGGAATATGGCCAAGTATGATGGAACTTGTCTATTTCTCAACCGATTATTATGAAATTTAATTTGTATGTTAGAAATGGGATTCTAAAATGAGTTTTGGATGAAGTTCTGGAATATGGCCAAGTAGGATGGAACTTGGCTATTTCTCAACCGATTATGATGAAATTCGACATGTGTAATGGAAATGGGATTCTAAAATTAGTTTTGTATCAGGTTCTGGAATATGGCTAAATATGATGGAACTTGCCCATTTCTCAACCGATTATGATAAAATTCGACATGTGTATTCAAATTGGGAATCTGAAATGAGTTTTGGACGAAGTTCAGGAATATGGCCAAGTATGATGGAACTTTGCTATTTCTTAACCGATTATGATGAAATTTGATATGTCTGTTGGAAATGGGATTATAAAATGATTTTTAGATAAAGCTTTGGAATATGGCTTTGTAGGATGGAACTTAGTTATTACTTACCCGTTTGTTATGAAATTTGACATGCAATTTGTAAATGGGATTCTAAAATGAATTTTTGGATAAGTTCCTGGAATATAGTCAGTTAAACGGTTAGAACTATCAGTATAGTTTGTTATACTATTTTCGGTATAAAGTTCTAGAATACGATTTTTCGTTTTAAATTGGATGCCTGTACCCATGTTATTGAAGCTTTTGACCTGTTTGTCTGTTGTTGTATAAGTAAATATAATTTGGTTAAAATAGAAATCAATAATGTCAAAACTGTCACACCAACTTTATGACATTATTGAAGATACCAAAGACCGAAGTTCTGATCACCTCGTGAGGTTTCAGCCCTTTATATTTTGCTTATTATTTTTCAATTAATTTTTTTTTTCTCTCTTTATTATCTTTATTATAGATCGTCGTCCATATCAAGATGTCTGTTTTAGACCTGAGAAACATTGTGTTAAAATCATCATTTGGGTCAATGCTGATACTCCTAATTATTTGAAGTTTGCACATATCAATCCTGGAAGCCTGGTGCCGAATTTCTCGGAGTTCTGTAACATTGTTAAGGGTGTTCCTTTGCATATCATAGCCATCTCGGAAACTTGGCTTAAAGCCAAACATAAAGATTCATCATTTAGTTTGAGTGGATATAGCCTATTACGGAAAGACCGGATTGATAATGAAAATAGACGGGCGGGCGGTGTGGCTTTATATATTCTGAAGTCTGTTAATTATAAGCTTGTTAAGAAGAGTTCGCTAGGTTCAACTTTTGATACATTATTTATTGAAGTGTGTAATGCTAATGGGGATAAATTACTTGTTGGTGTAGTATATAGTCCGCCCAAAGTAAAATTTATTTTATTGAAACTCATTTTTTTAAAAAAATACTTTTCAATTGCTGTGGCTATTTCACTTTTATTATGTATTACATATATAAATATAATTAAAAGGCAACTTTTATATTATTTTTAATTTATATATTTTTTAAAATAAGTATATTCCTTATAGTGAAATTTTATTTTTAATTTTCGATTCAAAATCGATTTCGATGCCAACAAACATCATCTTCAGTTGAAGCAATACTTATTGAATTGAAACGTTTTTTTCCTCGCTTTTTATACCCAAAATTTTTCCAATGGTTGCGTTGAATATTTTCCAAATTTACAGAAACCTTCGCTTACGTTGATTAACCGTTGGAAATCAGCTCGTACATTTTATTTGTAGCAGTGTTTATTTTGCTGTTCAACATAAATTGATTTTCCTTGTTCTTGAATATTTCTAATTCCTCAATTTATTAGGAATATTCGTCGTTTTTTGATTGATAGTGCAGGTAAATACAAAGATGTTATAATACTTGGGGATTTTAACTTAAATGTTAATTCTTCATCTCGATATGTTTGCAACTTTAAGGATCTCTTAGACTCCATCAATTTCAGTGTCGCCTCGTATTATGACACAAATTTCACAGAAGCGAGTAGTTCTTGCTTGGATTTGCTTTTGACTAATAATCCCCAGAAATTGGTGTTTTTTACCCAAATCTCTGTGCCTGGCCTGTTCACCACCCATGATATGATTTATGGCTCATATCGGTTTAGTATTGATACTCAATCTTCTGATAGCACTTATTATAGTCGTGCTTTGGATAGAATTGATCCGGCTGGACTTATGTCGGATGCAATTCGACTTCCCTGGCATGATTCATTTTGGATGCCTGATATTAATCATAAATTAAACTGGTTTAATTCCTTAGCACTTAGTCTTCTTAATAAACATGCACCTTTACGTAAAATCAAATTGAAATCCTCTGCTGAAGGGCTTCAATTTAGTCAATCGATTTTAAAGTGTCGAAATATAAGAGACTATTTACATCATATTTGGAGAAATAATAGAAGCAATGCTAATTGGAATAATTTTAGATCATATCGTAATAAAGTTAATGGTATGATTAAGAATGCCAAATTTCAATATTTTAAAAGTAAAGTGTTTAATGTCGATCTGCCCAATGACGTCTTATGGAAAAACTTCAAAAAATTTGGTCTTTGTAAGGGTGCTGATAAGTGCAGGGTGGATTTTACCCCGAGTGAATTTTCAGATCACTTTGCAGTGCGGCCTGTTTCTGGCGTTTATAATCCATTGCCTCATTCTGACGTATTTATACCTAACACTTCTAAGTTTTACTTTCATAACATTTCTGAGAGTGATGTTCTTTTAGCTATGCAAGATGTTCAGTCTAACTCTATCGGTCCTGATGGTATTCCTATCTCGTTTATTCGTATGTTATGTCCTGTCATTATTGGAACCCTAACTGACATCATAAATTCAGCATTAACGAATTCTGTATTTCCTGATGCTTGGAAAACGGCTTATGTTACACCAATCGGGAAAAAATCTATGCCGGATACTTTGAATGATTTTAGACCTATAAGTGTTCTTCCTAGTCTCTCTAAATTGCTCGAAAAAGTAATGAAATTACAGATTATTACACATATTTCATCACATAATTTACTGAACACTTTTCAATCAGGATTCCGTGAAAAACACAGCACCACTGCGACTCTGATTAAGGTTGTTGATGATCTAAGTAAGGCGACTTCGGAAGGGAAAATTTCACTTTTAGTTCTATTGGATTTTGCTAAAGCTTTTGATTCAGTCAACCATGATGCCATGCTCCACAAATTGAAATCCCAGTTTTGGTTTGGCGACTCTGCGGTACAGTTTATAAGGTCCTATTTAACTGGAAGATCCCAAATTGTCAACCTTAATAATAAGTTATCGTCTCCTAATAATATAGTTTGTGGAGTGCCACAGGGGTCCATTTTAGGACCCGTACTATTTTCAATTTTCATTAATGATATTGTGGATTCCTGTGCGATCAAATATCACTTGTTCGCCGATGATCTGCAAATATATGATTCTGCTAGTTTTAACGATGCTGCATTATGTGTACGAAAGGTTAACTCTTCTTTGGATCAAATATTCGCATGGAGTAGGCAAAACCACATTAAGATAAACCCCAGCAAATCCAAAGCAATGTTTATAACCTCTAGTAAATCTCGGCTGACTAGTTTGAATGCTTTTGATATTGTTATTGATAACCATAAAATTGAGTTAGTGGGTAAAACTAGGAACCTTGGAATAATTATTAATAGCCAACTTTCATGGGATGACCATATTAATTATGTTTGCTCGAAAATTTATGCAACACTCAGTAATTTATATTTACATGCGAGCTATACACCTCGTGCTGCTAAATTTAAATTGGTACAAGCCCTAATAATCCCACACTTAACATATGGCGCTCCCGTGTTTTCTGGTTGCTCATCGAAATCGTTTCATAAGTTGAACGTAGCTTTTAATTCTTGTGCTCGTTTTGTTTACAATAAAAGAAAGTATGACTCGATATCAGGGTATTCTCGTAAAATCTTAAATTGTGATCTGGGCAATTACTTAAAGTATAATTCTGTTCTATTTTTATATAATCAAAAATCTCCTAACGGCTGGATATATTATATTTTATGCTACCTTCGGGTTTACAGCCTTGAAAATAAAACTCTTTCTTTTACGACGACGTTTCGATATATATTATATCTTCTTCAGGTCTGTATACATACATATATAAAACAACCACAAAAATATTTTTTAATAAGACAATTTATAGAAAATTTCATGCAATGCTTAATTTTGAACCTACCGTTAAATGATAATTTTCCCCCCAAATATTCCAAAAAGCAAAATGTCACACAAACACTTCAGATTGTATTACTTTATATAAAGTATGTATATAGTTATATAAAAATAAATCCGTAAATGTTTGTGTATATCTTCCAAAATATTTTCGTAGAATCAAAACATTCAAATAATTTTTGTCCGAAACTTTTTTTAGGCTAACTACATTCGAAATATTATTTTGGTTAGTGGATTATAGAATTTAGAGTTATGGATTTTCACATACTAATTTGGAAATTGTATTAATAATACCAGAATAAACTTTGCTGAGGTCATCCGTGTCAGTTTTCTTGTTCACCAAAGTTTCCTGCTTGCCGACAATATGAGCCATTTCCAAAAACAAACGGTTTTTATAAAATTTTTCATATTCAAGAATTTTCGCTTGATTCAAATTAAATTTGTGCCCCGTAATATGGGAATGTTGGCACAGTGTGGTGGCTAGAGGATTCCTTATTGGTACCTTACAGTCAGATTTATGTTGACTTAGTCGATTCTTCAACAGTTGTTTCGTAGTTCCCACATACTTAAGACCACAGGCGCCACACGGAACCAAATACACTACGTTAGATCGGAGTAACTCCGGTGTGCTATCTTTCAATTGACTGAAAATCTTTTTCCTCAGTGGATTAGCTGCCGAAAGAGTGATTTTGCAATTTATGTTTTCATTACGCAACACTTTAGCAATATGCTCACTAAGGCCTTGCACGTAAACGATTGGTATGTACGATACAATTTGGTTAGTAGCGGCGTCGCGATTCATTATATTACTGTTATTATTATTACGGTTAATTTGGTTAAACCGATTAATCAATTTACTAATCAAATAATTTGGGTATTTATTTTTAGACAAATAATTTTTGATAATTTCATCGGTGTCAACAGTTGCATCCGTGGTTAATTTTTTCACTCGGTTAACAAACCCAAATGCAGTATTAACAATTTGGTTCAACGGGTGGAAACTATTAAAATTTAGAATACGGCCGGAAGATAAATTTTTTGCGTACCAGACAGTATCAATTTGGCCATTATCTTTACGGATCAACAACGTGTCCAAAAAAGGTAATTTGCTCTCTGTTTCCATCTCCAAAGTAAATTTGAGGCCAAAATAATTACAGTTAAATTTTGACAGTACTTCATTAATTTTATCTTCCGGGACACACAACAACAGATCATCAACATATTTCTTAACAAACAGAATATTAACATTAATGGAGCTGAGTACTGTGTCGAGCAACACTTCCATTATTATATCGGCTACAATCGGCGATAGCGGAGAACCCATCGCAACACCGTTAATTTGTTTGTAAAAATTATTCGATGCCGTAAAGTATCCCGACTTTAAACAAAATTCCACAAGATCCAAAAATTCTGTTCTGGGAATGTTGGTGTAGGGCTCTATAGTTAACCATTTACCCGAAATCGTATCTAAAGCTAATCCGAGGTTGATGTTTGTAAAGAGTGATACCACGTCTAAGCTAATCAACATATGTCGCTGTGGGACAATCTGCTCTTTAACAAACTCAACTAAATCATACGAATTTTTACAGTTGTATCTCCGATCATCCGTTGCTACTTTCAAGAGATCGGCCAAATACTTCGATGTCTTGTATGTGGGGCTGTTGATAAACGAAACGATGGGTCTCAACGGGTGATTGTCCTTGTGTACTTTCGGAAGCCCATAAAACTTCGGAGCCACTGATGTATAGGTAGTTAGTTTCTGTTTCGTTTCCTTGTCTATAAAGTTACTTGAGTATAATTTTTGAATCTTTTTATTATTTATGTTTTGATATGACGTTGTCGGATCCCTATGTAACCTTTGGTATGTATCTTGGTCTTGCAGTAGCTCCACAACCTTTGTATCATACTCAGACCTCAACATAACCACCGACATACCCCCTTTATCAGCACTTAACACAATAATGTTCTGATTATTCCTCAAGAAACTCTTAGCTTCCAGAGTTAGTTCCCGCAAATGTTTCTCTTTCATGTTTAGACAGAGATTTCTTGATAAAAAATTCTGGAAAACATGACAAATACTAAATCGTACGATGTCACGTTGGTGTTCGTTGTCAATGTTTTGAATTATTGATTCCGTTTGGGCTAACATTTTGAAATTTGGAATATCTGCCTTGTTGAAATAAGGCAAATTAAACTTTGGTCCCAAACTAATAACTTGCATAACCTTATTTGGTATGTCGACATTGCTGATATTGCGACACGCGTTGTTATTTGCAATATCAAACGTAGGTCGTTGTTGGTTAAGCAATGCATTAAATTTTCTATTTACAGTGATCAATTGAAATTCAAGGGAATTCTTAAAAAACAAAGCTTGCGTTTCAAAAAAGTTGTTTAAAAATCGTATGTCAATGCCAAAATTTTCCAGTTTGTTTTTGTAATTGGAAATGTACCGATCAAATTCCTTAATACGCCAGAAAGTCATCTCAATTTCAACATTTAAAACTTTTCGTTTAAAGTTTTCCATCAAATTTTGAATTTTGTTGGTAAATGGCATGTGTGGTTCAACATTTACAAATAAACATTTAATATTTTGAATAATGTGGTTGGGAAAGACGCCATACCTTCTGCATCTTGTCAAAAATACTTTCCTTGCAGTGAAACTGGCGAGTTTCCCATTCGTCTTCATATAATCCTTTATTATAACACAAACAGCGTTGTTATAATATTGCCGGATATAGTTAAAGAAACCTTCATGTGGATGTTCCATATCGTTTGTATAATTCATTTCAACCCAAGTATATGTTATCAAAAATCTCCTAACGGCTGGATATATTATATTTTATGCTACCTTCGGGTTTACAGCCTTGAAAATAAAACTCTTTCTTTTACGACGACGTTTCGATATATATTATATCTTCTTCAGGTCTGTATACATACATATATAAAACAACCACAAAAATATTTTTTAATAAGACAATTTATAGAAAATTTCATGCAATGCTTAATTTTGAACCTACCGTTAAATGATAATTTTCCCCCCAAATATTCCAAAAAGCAAAATGTCACACAAACACTTCAGATTGTATTACTTTATATAAAGTATGTATATAGTTATATAAAAATAAATCCGTAAATGTTTGTGTATATCTTCCAAAATATTTTCGTAGAATCAAAACATTCAAATAATTTTTGTCCGAAACTTTTTTTAGGCTAACTACATTCGAAATATTATTTTGGTTAGTGGATTATAGAATTTAGAGTTATGGATTTTCACATACTAATTTGGAAATTGTATTAATAATACCAGAATAAACTTTGCTGAGGTCATCCGTGTCAGTTTTCTTGTTCACCAAAGTTTCCTGCTTGCCGACAATATGAGCCATTTCCAAAAACAAACGGTTTTTATAAAATTTTTCATATTCAAGAATTTTCGCTTGATTCAAATTAAATTTGTGCCCCGTAATATGGGAATGTTGGCACAGTGTGGTGGCTAGAGGATTCCTTATTGGTACCTTACAGTCAGATTTATGTTGACTTAGTCGATTCTTCAACAGTTGTTTCGTAGTTCCCACATACTTAAGACCACAGGCGCCACACGGAACCAAATACACTACGTTAGATCGGAGTAACTCCGGTGTGCTATCTTTCAATTGACTGAAAATCTTTTTCCTCAGTGGATTAGCTGCCGAAAGAGTGATTTTGCAATTTATGTTTTCATTACGCAACACTTTAGCAATATGCTCACTAAGGCCTTGCACGTAAACGATTGGTTTGTACGATACAATTTGGTTAGTAGCGGCGTCGCGATTCATTATTGTCCCACAGCGACATATGTTGATTAGCTTAGACGTGGTATCACTCTTTACAAACATCAACCTCGGATTAGCTTTAGATACGATTTCGGGTAAATGGTTAACTATAGAGCCCTACACCAACATTCCCAGAACAGAATTTTTGGATCTTGTGGAATTTTGTTTAAAGTCGGGATACTTTACGGCATCGAATAATTTTTACAAACAAATTAACGGTGTTGCGATGGGTTCTCCGCTATCGCCGATTGTAGCCGATATAATAATGGAAGTGTTGCTCGACACAGTACTCAGCTCCATTAATGTTAATATTCTGTTTGTTAAGAAATATGTTGATGATCTGTTGTTGTGTGTCCCGGAAGATAAAATTAATGAAGTACTGTCAAAATTTAACTGTAATTATTTTGGCCTCAAATTTACTTTGGAGATGGAAACAGAGAGCAAATTACCTTTTTTGGACACGTTGTTGATCCGTAAAGATAATGGCCAAATTGATACTGTCTGGTACGCAAAAAATTTATCTTCCGGCCGTATTCTAAATTTTAATAGTTTCCACCCGTTGAACCAAATTGTTAATACTGCATTTGGGTTTGTTAACCGAGTGAAAAAATTAACCACGGATGCAACTGTTGACACCGATGAAATTATCAAAAATTATTTGTCTAAAAATAAATACCCAAATTATTTGATTAGTAAATTGATTAATCGGTTTAACCAAATTAACCGTAATAATAATAACAGTAATATAATGAATCGCGACGCCGCTACTAACCAAATTGTATCGTACAAACCAATCGTTTACGTGCAAGGCCTTAGTGAGCATATTGCTAAAGTGTTGCGTAATGAAAACATAAATTGCAAAATCACTCTTTCGGCAGCTAATCCACTGAGGAAAAAGATTTTCAGTCAATTGAAAGATAGCACACCGGAGTTACTCCGATCTAACGTAGTGTATTTGGTTCCGTGTGGCGCCTGTGGTCTTAAGTATGTGGGAACTACGAAACAACTGTTGAAGAATCGACTAAGTCAACATAAATCTGACTGTAAGGTACCAATAAGGAATCCTCTAGCCACCACACTGTGCCAACATTCCCATATTACGGGGCACAAATTTAATTTGAATCAAGCGAAAATTCTTGAATATGAAAAATTTTATAAAAACCGTTTGTTTTTGGAAATGGCTCATATTGTCGGCAAGCAGGAAACTTTGGTGAACAAGAAAACTGACACGGATGACCTCAGCAAAGTTTATTCTGGTATTATTAATACAATTTCCAAATTAGTATGTGAAAATCCATAACTCTAAATTCTATAATCCACTAACCAAAATAATATTTCGAATGTAGTTAGCCTAAAAAAAGTTTCGGACAAAAATTATTTGAATGTTTTGATTCTACGAAAATATTTTGGAAGATATACACAAACATTTACGGATTTATTTTTATATAACTATATACATACTTTATATAAAGTAATACAATCTGAAGTGTTTGTGTGACATTTTGCTTTTTGGAATATTTGGGGGGAAAATTATCATTTAACGGTAGGTTCAAAATTAAGCATTGCATGAAATTTTCTATAAATTGTCTTATTAAAAAATATTTTTGTGGTTGTTTTATATATGTATGTATACAGACCTGAAGAAGATATAATATATATCGAAACGTCGTCGTAAAAGAAAGAGTTTTATTTTCAAGGCTGTAAACCCGAAGGTAGCATAAAATATTTTTATATAAGATAATTTTATATAAAAGCCCTCAATATCTTTTTGACATGATACACTTTGTACGGTCGCCACGCACATTTGGAATTAATCTACCGGCTAATTGTGCTTCAAAGCAACGTCAAGCATCATTTTTCGTACGTGCTGTAAAGCTTTGGAACACCCTTGACCCTGCTTCCCAGTCTTTGACTAGCCTTAGAGCTTTTAAAATCTCATGTTTCTCTCATTTTTCGTCTGGTCAAATAAATGCATTTTGATTGTACGATTATTTATTTATTTATTTGTTTATGTCTTGTATTATATTATGAAAGCAAATTACAATTTATTCCATTTTGTAAAAAAAAATATTATAATTATTAGGGCTGTGATTTTTAGGTAAAAACCTTTTCGTGCTGGAGCCAGGTTTACGTGTTTTGGTTACATAGAAACTTGATTCATAAAATTTCCTTTCATATGGCATCGGTTTGTTAGCACCTTTTTTCACTTTTTCCGTGGTTTGGAACCTTTTTCACCTAAATAGATATTTTTGAACCTTTTTGTCGCCTAAATTGTATAATATTCAAAATCATTTCCAAAATAATCATGAAATGTCCGGATTTTACATCAAATTGGTATCGTATATTTTTGGTCTACGGAAATAAATTTTAAGACAAGGGACAAATGTGAACGCGACAAAAAAAATTTTCTCAGTTAAAAAATAAGAATACGAAAACAGATTTGTTCAGTATTTTTATTTCTAAAAAGTGAAGTTTTTACATTAGTTCCAAAACTACTTTAAATATATTTTTTGTTTTCTTTTGTTAGCATTCATGAGGAAAAATTGCGCATAAATAGGTTTTTTTCAGTCGGTTTCATCGATAGACAAGTGTTATTTTGTCAAATTTGTAATGTGACAATCGTTGCAATCAAAAAATCACAAAAAGATCAACATATAAGTTCCCAAAAACACAAAAAAGGGCCACAAAAAACCACAGTACTACAAATCAGACGTTTATATCTGAGGTGAGGAATGGAAACGTTACGCACCCGGCGTTTTTGGTTAAACAATAAGCCTATAAACGATGAAACTATTTTACAAGTAAAAAGTGCGATAAAATACGAATATATACGGGTGACTATAGACAAAACAACCGACACAACCGGAAGATATGTGGCTAATGTTGAGCAAGGTGTTCTAAATAGGGATGAAGATGAAAGCCGGAAAAAGTTTTTATTGAATACTTCTATATTAGACAAAGCCAATAGTTTCACCGTAGCTAGACTTTTCGACGATTCCGTAAACATTTTAGGCGAAGATTTTAACCTAGACAAAATTTTAATGTTTTTATCAGATGCTGAGTCTTTATGGTGTAGACGGCTGCTGCAATTAAAATTGTCTACCCGAAAATTTTATCAATTAACAATTTTTTTAATTTTAATTCATGTAATTTCTAATATGCAACCGATCCTAAGACCATTTTAATGTGTTTTACAAATAACACGTAGAAGTATATTAGTATTTACGAACAAGTATTTATCACCCCAAAGATAGACAGGTTTCAATATTTTAATGATTTTTAATTTATTTGAATTTACTATTTCTGAAAAATTGTAAGCGAACCTACTTAATCCAGTTTCGAACTAATGAGCTTATGATTATGAAAAAATCAATCCTTCTCATCAGGCCGCGGCGACTGGACTGATTATACCACAATTTACATTCTATATATACAGAATGTACTGTGCAAGTTGTATTAGCGAATTATACTAATACAGGTAAACTCTCTAACAAATTTTTCTTCGTCACATTCACACAACTCTATAACTGTGTAAGCAAATTTTATCAATTAACAATTTTTTTAATTTTAATTCATGTAATTTCTAATATGCAACCGATCCTAAGACCATTTTAATGTGTTTTACAAATAACACGTAGAAGTATATTAGTATTTACGAACAAGTATTTATCACCCCAAAGATAGACAGGTTTCAATATTTTAATGATTTTTAATTTATTTGAATTTACTATTTCTGAAAAATTGTAAGCGAACCTACTTAATCCAGTTTCGAACTAATGAGCTTATGATTATGAAAAAATCAATCCTTCTCATCAGGCCGCGGCGACTGGACTGATTATACCACAATTTACATTCTATATATACAGAATGTACTGTGCAAGTTGTATTAGCGAATTATACTAATACAGGTAAACTCTCTTACAAATTTTTCTTCGTCACATTCACACAACTCTATAACTGTGTAAGCAAATTTTATCAATTAACAATTTTTTCAATCAATAGAATGTAAATTGTGGTATAATCAGTCCAGTCGCCGCGGCCTGATGAGAAGGATTGATTTTTTCATAATCATAAGCTCATTAGTTCGAAACTGGATTAAGTAGGTTCGCTTACAATTTTTCAGAAATAGTAAATTCAAATAAATTAAAAATCATTAAAATATTGAAACCTGTCTATCTTTGGGGTGATAAATACTTGTTCGTAAATACTAATATACTTCTACGTGTTATTTGTAAAACACATTAAAATGGTCTTAGGATCGGTTGCATATTAGAAATTACATGAATTAAAATTAAAAAAATTGTTAATTGATAAAATTTGCTTACACAGTTATAGAGTTGTGTGAATGTGACGAAGAAAAATTTGTACGAAAATTTTACACGTTACTTGTTTGGCACACGGGATTACATCGAGTGGCCGAAACTATAAGATCAATAAATCCCGATGTAGAGAGATGATTGCTTACGTCAAAAATATTTTTAAGAGAGCCTCGAGAGTTCAAATTTTTAGTGAATTTAAACCGGGTTTGGAGGTTCCACCAAAGCAAATAGTCATACATTTTATTTATGAATTTTACTGTGATGAAATAAACAACAAATTTAAGTTAATAAATTAATTAAAAGCAGCTTTTTTACTCAAATAATTTTAATTTTTGGAACCTTTTTACCACCTTTTTTTAATTTTATAGAGCATATTTTAGGTACCTAAAATGCATTTTTTAGCACCTAAAATTCACAGCCCTAATAATTATCAATGTTTAACTTTTTTGCAATGTATACATAATAAAAATTTTCTTTTTAAAAGAAAATTTTAAAAAGGCTTATAGCCTTATTTGTATAATATTTTTGTTAATAAAAAAAAATAAAAAAAATAAAAAAAAAAAAAAAAAAAATAAGGTGCCATATAAAAATAAAATCTTCTAAACCTTTCACTATTACAACGAAGACCGACAAAATTGTTTGGATTTCTCATATTATACACGTGGTATATTCGACTATGATAACTATTGCTACGAACAACCCCAACTAGTTATACCATACATTAAGATAGATTCAACAAGAGCATGATATAACCTTCTTAAAATAAAAGAAGGGCACGAAGGTCGAAGATTATAAAATTTATGCACTGCAGTAATAACAATTTTCCTGATATTAGTTAGGTGGGAGGTCCAATTTAGCTGTGAGTCAATTGTTACACCTAAGTATTTAAACTAATTTATGTAGGGCAAATCAAAACATTGCCCAAAACATGGATTCTTATCGCACGGGTATACGTGATACTTGAAAAAGTTTTGATCAACTGTTATGTCGGGCCATCTAAAATGCATAATTCTAGATTTTTCACTAGCAACAAGTCGGTGATAAATAAACCATTTACTTAGAGTGCATAAATCAATATTGATAAACCGTTGAATATCAAAGTAATCATTAGACGCATATGTCAAAGCCAAATCATCTGCAAACGCTGTAGCACACCCTCTAAGATTAATTTCAAAGATTGAATTGAAATAAATTAAAAACAATAAGGGCCCCAAAACTGAGCCCTGAGGAACACCACATTTTAGAAGACCTGGAGGACTATTCACGTTATTAATTTTTACAATTTGACTACGCTTACGAAGGTAACTTATAAACCAATCTAATAATTTGCCTCTAACACCAATACTTGACAATTTCATTATTAGTATGTCATGGTTAACAGTATCAAATGCCTTTGAAATATCCAAAAATACTGCTGAGCATTTCTCTATTAATTGCTAAATAAATATTGCTCAGAAAATTTAATAGAGCTTCTTCCGTAGATTTTCCTTCTATAAATCCAAATTGGTGATCACTAAAAAATTTTATTTTACCAAGGTAAGAGACTAATCGTCGTTTAACTAATTTCTCAAATAATTTGGAAAAAGTACTCAATAGTGAGATCGGTCGGTAATTGTTTAATTGCAGAGCATCACCCTTTTTAAAAACTGGAATAACAACAGCTATTTTTAAGGCGTCTGGAAAAATTCCACTCTTTAGACTTAAATTAAATAAAAATTTTAATACATCAACCAAATACCAGGCACAATTTTTAACAATGATATTATCTACTCCATCAAATCCTTTAGAATGTTTGTTTTTTAACTTCTGAATTTCAGAAATAATCTCCAAAGAATTAATTTCATCGAAATAACAAGAAGTACAGTAACTATCTCGGTTTTCAAAAATAAATTGTTTTTGCTCTCCACTGTTAGTACTATTAGGAAAAGTATTGGAAGTTACATCGGATGAAACATTTATAAAAAATGTATTAAATTCATTACATATATTCTGATCATCAGTAAGAAGAACATTTGATTGATATTCATAAATTTGTGTTATTTGGTTTTTGTTTTGGGACGTATTTCTACCCAAAATATCATCAATATTTATTTAAAATATCATCATCATTATTTTAAGCAGGATCAAGAAGTTCAAATGATGGCCCCTTAACAAATTAAATTTGGAGTATGAAGAAAAATCCAAGCAGAAAAGAAAAAAACATGCAACATTATCCATTTTAGATGTAATCTTGGCTGAGCAATTTGTTTTTAGATAAAACATGTCACCCATCGCTTTAATTCATACACTATTGTGAATGAGCTACTACGCTCAAAATAGTGTGTTTATGGTGAAGTGGATGTGACTTGCGACACGTCAAAATTATTGTTACTAAATAAATAAATAAACAATTTCCTTCCACATAAGCTTAGGATTATTCCCTATTAAACCAAATTTATCTTTGTAATATACTCTTTTAACCTGTTTAACATTCATATTTACATGCTTTGAGAGTTTTCTTACATAATTTTCTAACCGAGTGTTATTTGGATACTTTCTTAATTTTTTAGAAAATTTTTTAAGTTTATTTATTTTACACAAAAAATAATAGTTCATCCAGGGCTTTAACTTCTTGCTACTGCGATAAGTAATTGTTTCTTTGGAAAGTTCAATATGGGAAATTAATTTATTTAAGAAAATATCGAATGCTGTATTACAATTTTTTTCATGGTAAACAAGATCCCAGTTTTCAACTAGGAGACGATCTCTAAGTTTGTCATAATTAACTTTAGAACTCTTTCCACTGTAACATATCACAGGTCTATTCGATTCTGCCCAAATATTGAGAGTAATTAAATTATGATCGGAAAAATGTATTGGTAAATTATCAATACTAAAAGTATATGTACTACTGGATTTAACAAAAACATGGTCTAAACATGATAGATTCCTAGTTGGATTGTTAGATACACTGAGGAATCCATATGATGCAAGCATTGCTTGGTAGTTAAAACAGCTTATGTTTTTCAATAGATTTATATTAATATCACCTAAGATCACTATGTTATTATTGTTAATTGTTCCCAGCAAATTATCTAAATCATTGCAAAAATCATTAGGATCACTATTACAAAAACGGTAAAAACACAGAAAAATCCAAACATTTCTACCTAGTTGAATGTCCAATCTAAGAATATCAGCTGAAATCCAATTACAAGTACAGCATGATATAACTGTTAGATTATTATGTATAAAGACACCAACTCCACCGGCGCGGTAATTATCGTTACAGCAAGCTTTAAAGCTGTAATTAGGCAAATTGAATTCTGTTGTTTCGTTCGAATAAATCCAAATTTCAGAAACAAAAATCAAATTAGGTTGAGTATTCAGACTGGCTACAAACGTACTAAACATATCAAAATTTGCTCTTAAACTTCGAATATTTTGGTGCAGTATACTATATTTACTACTCATAAAAAATGCAAATCAAAAATAACTTACAAACAATGATAATAATAAATTGAGCAAAAATATAAGATAGAGCAATAATCATAAAATATCGTGTTAAATTTAAAATACGCTTAATGATAAGAAAAAATATGTTTACGTAAAAATTAAAAATATTAGAAAAAACAAAAAACGAGTAAAACGCCAAAAAATAACTTATATCGTGCTTTACATTCATAGCATTAATATTCAATAGTGCCAACGTAAAAGAAATTAAACATAAAAAAATTTGAATAATTAAATCTGTTAAGGAAATGTAAATAGACAAAACAATTGATAGTGGCGATGAAATCGACATAAAATAAAATAAAAACACAAGAAAAAATAAAAACTGAGCTAATACAGGTAAATAAATCACAATACTTAACAATCTATATATTTCCAGGTTCCCAGAGAGATCAATGTAGATACGTTGGACTGGATGGTTTACTGGTAGAAATACATCCAAATCTTGAGTAGACAGTGATTTGTGTTTTCGCATTTGCATTAAAATATTGTTTTTAAGTTTAGGATTTAGCATTAGCATTTTTTAAGTTTAGGATTTAGGATAGCATTAGATCAGCATTAGGATAGCATTAGGATAGCATTAGGATAGCATTAGGTTAGCATTAGGTGAGCATTAGGTGAGCATTAGGTTAGCATTAGGTTAGCATTAGGATAGCATTAGGTGAGCATTAGGTGAGCATTAGGTAAGCATTAGGTGAGCATTAAGTGAGTATTAGATGAGCATTAGGATAGCATTAGGTGAGCATTAGGATAGCATTAGGTTAGCATTAGATGAGCATTAGGTGAGTATTAGGTGAGCATTAGGTTAGCATTAGGATAGCATTAGGCTACTGCCGTATTTTTTCTGCCGTGGTTTTCCTAATCTTCTCATACGCTTCCATTATTTGGTGGCCTGTTCAAATTAAAGAATTCTTTAATAAAACTTACTCCTCTATACGCCACTACAGAAGGGTATGCCTTCTACTAAACTTCCTGCTATGAAGTCTATTCTGTGTCTGCCTCAGTTGAACACTTTAGTTCTAGTCACTGGCTTGCTCTGCGACATTTCATATAAGGTGTATTGCCGTTGGAATATTTATGGTGTAGTGAGCCATAGACAAATTATTAGTATAATTACATGTTATTGATTCCAAAAATCAGTATGGATAATGATAAATTATTGCCTGAGTTCAACTTCAACAATTTATTCTTGGTGGTTTATCAATTTCTTAAAAATGGAACGGAATCTAAAATATTTTTTCAGATGACCCATGCTGTGAACTTAGTGCTGGATTTAGAACTTACTACTCCTCTACGACATTAATCAGCCCCAAGCCAGAGGCGCCCTTATCTTTTAATAATTGTACGAAGGCTGTAAAAAAAATTTGAACTGAAGTGGCTTGGTACGTGTGGTTGTCGTAAGGCGAAGCACTTTGTTGTCTTTAAAAAATGACCAGCTATGAATTCCGGCCGAAATATTTACTAGTTAAGGCCGTTTTAAAGACCATCTCCATCGCTTGGGTCTAGATCACTTTTAAAAATTGCTAGAATGTCATATGTTGCGTCGTGTACGGTTCGGTAGATTCTTATAAGGGCTTGACAGTATATTTACATTTTATGAGAATTGTTGGCCTGCCACTAAAGTAAGCCTTTTATGGTATTTTGAATATGGCAATCAGTTTAATTTTGCCTTTTAAAAATTGAACATTTCAATTCATTGCAAATAAACCAACTAGTAAATAGTTAATATTGAAATAGTTTGAAACAATTCCCTTTTGTAAAGGAAATAATATATTAAACGGAAAATTTTAAACCGGCTATTCGGATATATAGTGTTTAGGGGTTGGGGTTGCGCCATATTCAATAATAGAATAGGCACTTTATTTTTCCCGTGCGGCATAATCTTATGACACCTGACAGCGCAGAAAAACGTTGGAAGCAATTTTTTTATTTATTAAGATTTCTTTCTTTCATATGTATTTGTTATAGGTATATGTACATATAAATATGTTTATATATTTTAAATAGAATATCCATAATATACTACATTAACCTTGTTCATATGTATGTGCATATACAAAATTACAAACGAGTATATGAATATATATAATTTTAACATCATTAAAACTATAATAAAAACACAAATATTTCACGAAAATTACGGAGAAATGTTTTATTAAAAATGAAAAAAAAATGTATTTAAAACACAGCTCTTCCGGATGTGGTTGACGAAGCGTTACATTGTGGATTGTTTTATACAATAAGTTAACAACATAAAACTAAGGTAAGTCATACTATTTTGTTTATATTCGAAATATATAAATTATGTATATACTCATTTATATAAATATGAAATTGCGCCTAATCGCAACTCGACTTCCCCAAAGTTTTAAAGATTGGATTGAGATTCCCCTTTGTACCCATATCACGTTTTCGCTTATAATTTTTTTATTTTATTTGACCTTCTTCTTAAACTAGGAAAGATAATCGACTACTCGAGTAATTTCCAGAGTAGTTTGTTACTCGACCATTTTTAATCGAGCATTCTAGTCTTCCAAAATGTTTTGAAGATAGAATATGATTCTAAATTCTCTTTAAAGATAGAATATGGTTCTAAATTATCTTGGTTGGAGAATATCGTAGTGAAGTACAACCACTTGGAAATCTACTGGCTGCTGATATAGTACTCAATTTTGTCTTTGGAAAACTAAGTGGCATTAACTTAACTCTTTCTAAAGATGTTAAAACAACCTCAATGAATCGGATCAATGCTCGCTGATATAAAGATAACTTGCGATGATGTATGTTTGTTCTACAAATTGGGATATACCCAATGTCGAATGAAAACCTGAGTTATGCCACCAAAACCACCCGTTGCAAAAAGCTCTATCAAAGATTATTTTACAAAGATACAAACAGTAGCTCAGGTGGCTGGAAATTTCAAGTAAAACAAAAAGAAAATACGAACACAATTTGGTGTGAGATTAATTCTTACAACTTTAAATTATTATGAGTGAGAAGCATGTGAAGTTATCCCAGTTTTTCATCCCAGAAAATTTAAAATGTTCATCAGTTTTTTTCTGATGTACTAAGAAGTTTAATTATAATATATTTCTGTTTATAATGATTCCTTTTATTCTAATTAGACTATACTAATAAATAAAACTAATTATTATCCCAGCACCAGGCGTACATTGCAATTTGCACAATCGACCAGCTTCCAAATAGATCCATATAAATTTATCATAATTTTAAATATTTTTGAGCCTATTTCGTTTCGTGAACTTTTTCCTATTTTGAACCTATAACCAAAGTTTAAGGTCTGCACCAATTTTTTTCGAGTTAAATTAAAGTTTCCTGTTCTATAGGTGAACTCTACTATTCTCACTCCCTATCCCTACTAATTATTCTATTGTTAGCAAATGAACATTACAATGCAATTTTTAACCACAGAATAGTGATAATTACGAGTAAAAACAGAAAATTTAAAATTTTACGAGATATAAAGAATTTTTTTTGTCGCATCTGTTTCATTTACTATTCAGACTTTGTGCTGTACGTTTCGATTTGATCAAATTGATAAAATACAGCAAATTTTGATCAGAAATATTGCCGATTTGGACAATATAGATTTGTACCAATTGCTCAATCAAAGATTGTTTGCCATTTTATGTCGAGAGATTGACAGTTTGTACAATAATGACGCTTATCGAAAAAAACTGCAAAAAGCTTTGTAGTGGAAGCATTTTATAGAAGTTTTGTATAGTATGTATAGAAAACGATCTGAAACCGATAAAGCTACTATGGACAAGCTACCGGTTGATTGCGATAACAAGTTTAACGATGGTATATTTGAGCATGAGAAAGCTCCCTCAGAAACATTGCTAATTTTAAGTGAAGATGACGTTTTCAAAACAGTTGCCCGCAAAAAAATACAACAGCAACAACTGATTAAAACGTACAATATTTATACCGTGGCGATTGGAAAATTGGAAATTTCCGGTGATCATTGGAATGCTGATGATACACCCAAACAGCATAAGTTAGCCAAAAAAACTATGTCCAAGCGTTGTAGCTAACATTTTGACCAAAAAACCTGGTTGTGTGATCAACATAAAATCAATTGACTATGGCAAAAATTGCTTGAGTATTCGAGCTTATTGTGGCCACAAGACAATTAAACAGACATTTCTTAGATTCGATTTTTGATCAGGAAATTTAATATGCACGGAAAAAAATCAACTGGTCCTCAGCTAAGAAAACGGACTTTTAATTCAAGAAAATGTACTTTTCCTTAATTTAAATGCTGATTTTCTTATTTCTATCGAGTTTCTCTCTCATGTAAGAATTGTGTTTCCTGAAATGAAGAAAAAATCGAAATAAATAAGAAACCTAGCTTTTAAATCAAGGAAAGTAAATTTTCTTGAATTAAAAGCTCCTTTTTTTGATAATATCTGAATTTTTCTAATTTTATAATAAAATTTAAACTGAAAGGTTGAAGATATTTAGAATTTTTTAGAAGAAAATGGGCTTTTATGTATTTTATTTTTAGTAAATATATTTTCCTTGAGCTGGAAATCTTTTTACTCTGGACAGATAGAGATATCTAACTAAGTTGACCGATTTTCTTTTAACAGGAGCACATAATGCAGCAAGCAGTGAAGAAACATCGATAAAAAATAACATTGTAGTGTGCGAAATAACTTTTACACAAACTGCAAAACTTTCAAATATACTCTCTGAACAAGAATGATATATTACAAGATTATTCAACTCTAAAAACGTTACTCTCTTTTTTCAAATTTAATAAAGCGTAGAGACAAGTCTCTATATCTTTCTTTTTTTTCGTATTGTAATATAATTTTATTTCCCTCATAGCTGGTTCATCTATATCATTTCGTTTATTTTAATCGGGTTGATTGAATGAATGAATGAGACACAAAATCAATAATGCACGATAAATACAAATGCACGTGCTATTGTATATATCTTTCTTTTACTTTCCATAGTATTAAACATTTGTAGCACTACTCACACAGAATGATTATGAAATGTATTTTAGTTTTGTTTGTTCTACAGTCAAAATCAAAATAAACGTTCTGCTCATAGTGTGATGAAAGCAAATCGATGCGTTTCAGTGCAATATTTAATATCACTGCTGTGTAGTATATAAAAGCAAATGAAAAAATTAAAATCCAAAGAGAAAATATAGCGTAGGGCTAAGTAGTGACCAGCATGTTTGCTCTCCATGAAAGTTGGACAATCTTGTAATATATCATTCTTGGGTTTTGTTTTTAAATAAAACAAAAAAAAAATTCAATTTTAGTATATTGCACAAAGAGGAGGGAGATGCTTACATTGTTTTAGGTGATTTGATTGATGTTCGGAAATATTGATTTAAAAGATGATTTTCTTATTTCTATCGAGTTTTTCTCTCATGTAAAAATTGTGTTTCCTGAAATGAAGAAAAAATCGAAAGAAATAAGAAAATTTAAAAATTTAAATGCTGATTTTCTTATTTCTATCGAGTTTCTCTCTCATGTAAGAATTGTGTTTCCTGAAATGAAGAAAAAATCGAAATAAATAAGAAACCTAGCTTTTAAATCAAGGAAAGTAAATTTTCTTGAATTAAAAGCTCCTTTTTTTGATAATATCTGAATTTTTCTAATTTTATAATAAAATTTAAACTGAAAGGTTGAAGATATTTAGAATTTTTTAGAAGAAAATGGGCTTTTATGTATTTTATTTTTAGTAAATATATTTTCCTTGAGCTGGAAATCTTTTTACTCTGGACAGATAGAGATATCTAACTAAGTTGACCGATTTTCTTTTAACAGGAGCACATAATGCAGCAAGCAGTGAAGAAACATCGATAAAAAATAACATTGTAGTGTGCGAAATAACTTTTACACAAACTGCAAAACTTTCAAATATACTCTCTGAACAAGAATGATATATTACAAGATTATTCAACTCTAAAAACGTTACTCTCTTTTTTCAAATTTAATAAAGCGTAGAGACAAGTCTCTATATCTTTCTTTTTTTTCGTATTGTAATATAATTTTATTTCCCTCATAGCTGGTTCATCTATATCATTTCGTTTATTTTAATCGGGTTGATTGAATGAATGAATGAGACACAAAATCAATAATGCACGATAAATACAAATGCACGTGCTATTGTATATATCTTTCTTTTACTTTCCATAGTATTAAACATTTGTAGCACTACTCACACAGAATGATTATGAAATGTATTTTAGTTTTGTTTGTTCTACAGTCAAAATCAAAATAAACGTTCTGCTCATAGTGTGATGAAAGCAAATCGATGCGTTTCAGTGCAATATTTAATATCACTGCTGTGTAGTATATAAAAGCAAATGAAAAAATTAAAATCCAAAGAGAAAATATAGCGTAGGGCTAAGTAGTGACCAGCATGTTTGCTCTCCATGAAAGTTGGACAATCTTGTAATATATCATTCTTGGGTTTTGTTTTTAAATAAAACAAAAAAAAAATTCAATTTTAGTATATTGCACAAAGAGGAGGGAGATGCTTACATTGTTTTAGGTGATTTGATTGATGTTCGGAAATATTGATTTAAAAGATGATTTTCTTATTTCTATCGAGTTTTTCTCTCATGTAAAAATTGTGTTTCCTGAAATGAAGAAAAAATCGAAAGAAATAAGAAAATTAGCTTTTAAATCAAGGAAAGTACATTTTCTTGAATTAAAAGCTCGTTTTTTTGATAATATTTGAATTTTTCTAATTTTATAATAAAATATAAACTGAAAGGTTGTAGATATTTAGAATTTTTTAGAAGAAAATGGCCTTTTATGTATTTTATTTTTAGTAAATAAATTTTCCGTGAGCTGGAAATCTTTTTACTCTGGACAGATGGAGATATCTAACTAAGTTGACTGCTTTTCTTTTAACAGGAGCACATAATGCAGCAAGCAGTGAAGAAACATCGATAAAAAATAACATTGTAGTGTGCGATATACTTTGACACAAACTGACAAACTTTCAAATACACTCTCTGAAGAGAATTATAGGTTTTGTTTTTAACCCTCGTCAGACGGCATAATTTTACAACATTAACAGTCCTCACTGGATACATTCCTTTCTATAAGCATTCATCCCTATATGCGTTGCTTTATGATTTAGACTAAACATGTAGAAATCCTACGAAAGTTCCATCCTCTATGGTTTCTACAAGAAAAGTTAGTGCAATTTAAAAAACGTGAAAAGGTACAATTGTACCTATGCCGCCTGACGAGGGTTAAATAATTAAAATCTAAACGTTCTCTGCGTTTAACAAAAAAATTATACTCATAAATTCCAAAACTTGTTATGCAATGTGCTCAAACAGTCTGCTCTAGACACGAATATTAAAACATGCCTCTTTTCGCGATTTAATTCCGAAAGTATTGCAGTATATAACTAAAATCAAAATTGAAGTGTTTAATTTTAACATAAAGTCGAAAAACAATTAATGGCAAGAATAAAAAAAAAATCATTTGTTTTCCATTTATTTAAAAAATTAATAAAAATATCACGAAACTCCATATAAATATCAGCAATTTTGTCTTCACGTGACGTCAAATTGTGAAAAAAGGATAGCAACAGCATGCACTATTTTCTGTATATCTTGTAATATAATAATACAAGATAAAGTAAACACGAGAGAGCCAAAACACGCTGGTGTGCCAATATTTTCTTGTTTTCTCTGTATCTCTATTTTTGTTTATTGCTTTGCTTCATTTTTTATGTTTTTATACGATTACTAGAGCCGATCAGCCGATGCGCGACCGACAATCATTACAATAATGAAGAATGAAGATCAAACAGGAGGTGTTTTTTTATGGATAGATATTTTTTTATATACAAAATATTATAAAATAATATGATATTAATGAATACGTAATTCATAAATTTTGGATTTATAAAATTTTACAACCCAACTAATCAAAACTCGCTCAATTACTCTAAGAAAACAAAAATTGGTTTAGCAAAAATCGAGGTACTTAACTCAAAAAATTTACTAAATCGGTTTTATTAAACCGCAATCTGTCTAGGGTATTAGTCGATTTTTAAAATATTCGATCATGCATTTTTGAAAACAAAAATAACACAATATATATTTTTAAAAAATGTATAGAAATGATGTACACTTCCTCTTCCTTTGGATTGCAAAAGCAATCTGACTCTGACATTGAAATGTTTCTAATTTTTGCTTTATTTCAGAACTTTTTCTATTATGAAAAAAATGTTGGCGCACCAGAAAAAAAGTACTTTTAATTTATCTTGTATTATTATCATGATATTTGTTTTATTAATTTTAACAGGAGCACATAATGCAGCAAGCAGTGAAGAAACATCGATAAAAAATAACATTGTAGTGTGCGAAATACTTTTACACAAACTGAAAAACTTTCAAATATACTCTCTGAAGAGAATTTAAGGTTTTGCTTTTAAATAAAACAAAAAAAAATTTCAACTTTAGTACATTGCACATAGAGGAGGGAGATGCTTACATTGTTTTAGGTGATTTGATTGATGTTCGAAAATATTGAATTAATTACTCCTGTGGTGACATGTTCTACCATCACTTTCGATTCGTTTTCGATTGTGTTTTGTCTCTTGTAACAAGAACAAAATTGTACACTATTTTCTTCTTTCATTACAATTTTTCTAATGCGAACTCAGCCTTCTGTATACTTTTCCTTTACTTCACATCGAAAAATATCGCAATCAAATTTTTTTGTGATAAAGAGTGATGAATGAAAGTAGAAATAGAATGTTGTTTTATTTGAGCAAGCTGAGAAAGCTTTAGAAATAGCATAATTGAAAATGCGAAATAGATTGCAATATTGTTCTTGTTACAAGAGACAAAACACTATCGAAAACGAATCGAAAGTGATGGTAGAACATGTCACCCCAGGTTTAATGAAATACGTGAATAATTTAAAAACAAGATAATTAAACAGACATTTTTTAGATTCGATTTTTGATCAGGAAATTTAATATACGGAAAAAAATCAACTGGTCCTCAGCTAAGAAAACGGACTTTTAATTCAAGAAAATGTACTTTCCTTAATTTAAAAGCTAATTTTCTTATTTCTATCGAGTTTTTCTCTCATGTAAGAATTGTGTTTCCTGAAATGAAGAAAACATCGAAAGAAATAAGGAAACTAGCTTCTAAATCAAGGAGAGTACATTTTCTTGAATTAAAAGCTCATTTTTTGATAATATTTGAATTTTTCTAATTTTATAATAAAATTTAAACTGAAAGGTTGTAGAAGAATTTTTTAGAAGAAAAGGGGCTTTTATGTATTTTATTTTTAGTAAATAAATTTTCCTTGAGCTGGAAATCTTTTTAATCTGGACAGATAGAGATATCTAACTAAGTTGACCGCTTTTCTTTTAACAGGAGCACATAATGCAGCAAGCAGTGAAGAAACATCGATAAAAAATAACATTGTAGTGTGCGATATACTTTTACACAAACTTTCAAATATACTCTCTGAAGAGAATTTAAGGTTTTGTTCAAGAATGATATATTACAAGATTATTCAACTCTAAAAACGTTACTCTCTTTTTTTCGAATTTAATAAAGCGTAGGGACCAGTCTTTATATCTTTCATTTTTTTCGTATCGTAATATAATTCTATTTCACTAATAGCTGGTTCATCTATCATTTCTTTTATTTTAATCGGCTTGATTGAATGAATGAATGAGATACAAAATCAATACGAACAATACAAATGCACGTGATATAGCATTTCCCGATCCATCTCATATTTTTCTATTTCTAAATTATACTTTTCTTGTTAAAAATTATATTTTTCAAATTGTAATTCATACTTTTCAATTTTGACTTAACATTTTTCGATTTTAGAACCATACATTTTAATTTTCGGATTATACTCTTCAAATTTTAATTCATATTTATCAATTTAAAGGCTTATATTTTTTTCAATTTATGCAATTATTTATTTCAATTTACATTTTATAAATTTCAAATTTCAGTTTATAATTTTCAAAATTATTAAATATCCTAACTTTTTAAGATTACACACAATAAAAATTTATAAAACAACGTTTTTATTGAAATTGGTTCATATTCATCGCCAATGAACAATTCCTGCGCATTAAATTAAAATATCCATTTAAATCTTCACAAGTAATGGATTGAACAGCCGAGTCAATTATTTCTGGTAGAGGACGTTCTAGTTCTCCAGGTAACATGGACCTAACAGCAGTCTTTACTTTTGAAAAGGCAAACTCAACTGGGCTGAGCATGTAATTATAAGGTGACAAGAAATACGCTTTATTCACTAAAGTGTTAAACGAATTAGTAGTTGCGATTGAGCGGTGAGGCGTTGCATTGTCCATGATAATCCAACAATTTGAAATTCCGTGTTGCCCTGTTAATTTTTCATCTAACTCTTTAAGGAATGTTATCATCCTGTCAGAGTTACAACCTCCTATGAATACAGCGTGGTGTATAATGTTTGAATTATTTATGGCTAAGATAAGGGTTACGTTTCTGCCTCTAACAGCCAGAACAATCACGCTAACCCTAGAACCGCTCTTTGATCTTCCATAATTCCGCCGCATGTGTAAATTAAATCCAGATTCGTCTACAAAAATATTATTTCTGTCTTCCTGAGATCCGTTGATCATAAAGTTGTTCGCATATTCTTTCCGCAAATTCAGTCTCTGTTCGTCATTTACTCGATCATTTATTAAAGAGCTTCTTTTAAGTGTGATTTTAATGGTAGACAATGATTTCCGAATTGTCTCTATTGATACTTGTGAATTGTGGATTTCGAAAATTTTATCTTTAATTCCATTTAATGTTAAATGGTTGGATTGTTCAATGATCGATTCTATTGTCTGTTCAATTTCTGGTGTTATCAACTTCGGTTTACCAGTCATATTCGCCTTTTTATTCACTCGGTTTTCTTTGTGGTACACGTTAATTATTGCTACGGCTGTCTGATAATTTATTTCCAAATCAGCCGCGGCCGATTTAACACTCATACACTCGTTAGTCACTTTTTTTATTAATAATTCCCGTATGTTATTGGGAACTTTGTTATATTTTCTTGCCTCTGACATGACAATATTATATTGTAATGTATTTATTGTAAATATGTATATGGAATTTTTATCAATTACCGAAATTTTTAAATGAACTATTAGATTGAACGCCAAAGAGTGATTAAAATTTTTGAAATTATATTATAGGACTATAAAAAAGTTTGGTGTAGAAAACGGTATTAGGTAAAACCAGTTAAACGAATTTTATTATTTAGTTTTTAATTTATTATTGTGAATTCTAAACTGAAATTTGAAATATATAAAGTGCAATTTGAAATATATAATTTTCAACAAGAAAAGTATAATTTAGAAATAGAAAAATATAAAATGGATCGGGAAATGCTATATTATATATATATATATATATATATATATATGTATATATATATATATATATATATATATATATATATATATATCAGGGTTGCCACCTTTTCAAAATGCCTCGCGAGGACACTACTTAAATATTGATTATGTACTGTACAAAATACACATAAATTTCAAGTGAAATATATTTTTAAAGCTGGAAGTAAAGAAACACGTTAAGTCGGGCAGTGTTTGATTAGCTCCCTAAACTCGAGATTACAATAATTCTGAAAAAATTAGCTTTTCCCGTCCTTTTGCTGATTTTGTAAAACATTTAAAACATTTTTGAAAAAAATTATCGAAAACAAAGGATAGCATATTTAAACAACGTTTCAAAGAATTATGGATGACATTGCTATAACAATTCGGTTTTAAGACATACGGATTCAACGATTTCAAGTTGTGATAGATAATTATTTTTCCGAAATTAGAATTTGTATTGCTCGCGCTGAAAGCTGAAATTTTCGCTAGAGAAAAACCTAAGGAATTGAACGATTCATTTATTGCTGCACTAAACATACCACCTGCGGATTCATCAGCGTGTTCAAACAAATCTTCGAGTTAATTTTCAATTCCGTTCCCGGACGAGTAATATTGTAATACTATCGCAAAACATTTTCTATTTTTGTGAATCGAAGCACCTACTTTCAATAACAAATTTTGTTAGAAATTATTTTATTTATAACGTATACCATTTCTTGAGGAGCCAATACGCCTCTCACAATCGCCTCAGCTTTGGTTCGGCCACAATTCACTTTATTTCCAATTTTGGTGTCGAAATGTTTTGCTTTAATTAATTTTAGGCAGCAATATTTGATACAATGCACGGACAAGTTCTTCAACTGTAGTTCTTCATCAATTGTATCTTTCATATTAAAGAATGTAGGACCTATTCCCTTAGTCGTATCGTTTATCACGCCTAGTAACAGTCAAAATTTATTATTACTTCTATAAAACTATAGGTTTTTTTTACTACAATTGTCATTTTAAAAGGCTTTTTTGTCGGGAACCGTTCATAATGCCGCGTTTTAAAATGTCGCGTTTTAAAATACCGCGTTTCAAAATGCCGCGTGGTACAAAATGTCGCGTTTTAAAATGTCGCGTTTCAAAATGCCGCGAAGTACAAAATGTCGCGTGGTACAAAATGTCGCGTTTTAAAATGTCGCGTTTCAAAATGCAGCGAGGTAAAAAATGTCGCGTGGTACAAAATGTCGCGTTTTAAAATGTCGCGTTTCAAAATGCCGCGTGGTACATAATGTCGCGTGGTACAAAATGTCGCGTTTCATAAAACCGCGTGGTTCAAAAGACCGCGTGGTACAAAATGACGCGTTTTAAAATGATGCATTTTAAAATGACGCGTTTTGAAAAATCCCTTATAAATCAACACAATATGATGTGAAATAATAAATAATTTAATAAAAATTATTTGAAACAAGCAAATTGTGTTTAAACATATAGTAAAATTTTCCTTCACTGAATGGAAATTATTTATAAATGTAATTTTATGTAATTATAAAGTGGGTCTAAGAAAAAGAACGCAAATGTTGAAATTTATTAGAATATTCCTTCACTAAAATGTTAAAGTTAAGTCCTTATATATCGGAAGTTGATATCAGATACACAATTTAATCCAAATTGAACATTTTGTACGTCGCGGCATTGTGAAACGCGACATTTTAAAACGCGTCTTTTTGTACCACGCGAAATTTTGTACCTCGTGGCATTTTGAAACGCGACATTTTAAGACGCGACATTTTGTACCACGCGACATTTTGTACCTCGCGGCATTTTGAAACGCGACATTTTAAGACGCGACATTTTGTACCACGCGAAATTTTGTACCTCGCGGCATTTTGAAACGCGACATTTTAAGACGCGACATTTTGTACCACGCGACATTTTGTACCTCGCGGCATTTTGAAACGCGACATTTTAAGACGCGATATTTTAAAACGCGACATTTTAAAACGCGGCATTTTGACCCGGACCCTTTTTTGTCATGATATATTTTCAAGTGATCAGGAGATGTGCTGGTAGTCACCTGAAATGACCATTGTCGTGAAAATCAGTGTAATGCTATGTTTTGCATAGAAGCCGTTTATAGTGTTTATAGAAGTGGTATTGGAACTTGACTGTTGCTTGGCATGGTAAACGATGCAACTAAGGGAATCGGCATTCTAGTAATTACAGCACTGCAACAGGCATCTGTTAATTTTGTCTGGTGACTTTTTGTTCATTCGTGGTCTTCTAGGGCCCGAAAACCCTTATTAGAAACTAATATTTCCAAATTACAGCACCCTTCATCACTTGAAAATTTTTTTAAACCAACTTTTCAATTGCAACCAAAAATCACTAAAGTTCATTGCTTGCTTTATTTTATTTTTTTCAGGTTCATTTGAATTTGATGAACATCATCATTTGATGACAGTTCCTAAAAAAATAATAAATTTATAAAATTTTTCTAAAAATCAAATATTTTTAATATTACTTATGAACAGCTTTGAACTTCAATAAAAATTAGAATCTTTAAACTGATCTCTTTAAAAACACAACATAATAAAATAAGTAGTTATGCCCCTTCTTATATAAAAAAGAAGTTACTTTCACGTTTAAATAAGGTTATTATTGCTTAGTCCAGTCAAAGACAAATTTCATATATTCTGTGAATTTACAATCGCTACCATTAGAAAATTCATGTCAAATTTAAAGTCGTCATAGTGTTTATAAAAATAATAATTAATCAGGAAATTTTATTTCGAACATTTTTTTGCACAGATAGGCAAACAAAAATAGTTAAGAGTAATTTATAGAAAAATGCATTGATAATTGGCGCCGTTTAAAGTCATTTTGGTTTTTGTAAACGATGAGAACCATTTTTTTAAATAGCGAGGATTTTTCAGTATCTACGAGGACGCGAGGACAAAATAGTCAAACGAGGACAATCCTCGCCAAACGAGGACGGGTGGCAACCCTGATATATATATGATATATATATATATATATATATATATATATATATATATATATATATATATATATATATATATATATATATATATATATATATATATATCTTTCTTTTACTTTCCATAGTATTAAACATTTGTAGCACTACTCACACAGAATTATTATGAAATTTATTTTAGTTTTGTTTGTTCTACAGTCAAAATCAAAATAATCTATCTGCTCATAGTGTGATGAAAGCAAATCGATGCGTTTCAGTGCAATATTTAATATCACTGCTGTGTAGTATATAAAAGCAAATGAAAAAATAAAAATCCAAAGAGAAAATATAGCGTAGGGCTAAGTAGTGACCAGCATGTTTACTCTCCATAAGAGTTGAACAATCTTGTAATATATCATTCTTGGGTTTTGTTTTTAAATAAAACAAAAAAAAAATTTCATCTTTAGTATATTGCACAAAGAGGAGGGAGATGCTTACATTGTTTTAGGTGATTTGATTGATGTTCGGAAATATTGAATTAATTACTCCTGGTAAAACAAGACAATTAAACAGACATTTTTAAGATTCGATTTTTTATCAGGAAATTTAATATGCACGGGAAAAATCAACTGGTCCTCAGCTAAGAAAACGGACTTTTAATTCAAGAAAATGTACTTTCCTTGATTTAAAAGCTGATTTTCTTATTTCTATCGAGTTTTTTTCTCATGTAAGATATGTGTTTCCTGAAATGAAGAAAAAATCGAAAGAAATTAGGAAACTAGCTTTTAAATCAAGGAAAATATATTTTCTTGAATTAAAAGCTCGTTTTTTTTATAATATTTGAATTTTCCTAATTTTATAATAAAATTTAAACTGAAAGGTTGTAGATATCAAGAATTTTTTAGAAGAAAATAAAAGCCCATTTTGCCCATGTATTTTATGTTTAGTAAATAAATTTTCCTTGAGCTGGAAATCTTTTTACTCTGGACAGATAGAGATATCTAACTAAGTTGACCGCTTTTCTTTTAACAGGAGCACATAATGCAGCAAGCAGTGAAGAAACATCGATAAAAAATAACATTGTAGTGTGCAAAATACTTTTACACAAACTGACAAACTTTCAAATATACTCTCTGAAGAGAATTATAGGTTTTGTTTTTAAATAAAACCAAGAAATAAAACAAATAAAAATTTCAACTTTAGTATATTGCATAAAGAGGAGGGAGATGCTTACATTGTTTTAGGTGATTTGATTAATGTTCGGACATATTGAATTAATTACTCCTGGTATTTTGTAATGCGTGAATAATTTAAAAACAAGACAATTAAACAGACATTTTTTAAATTCGATTTTTTATCAGGAAATTTAATATGCACGGAAAAAAATCAACTGGTCCTCAGCTAAGAAAACGGACTTTTAATTCAAGAAAATGTACTTTTCCTTAATTTAAATGCTGATTTTCTTATTTCTATCGAGTTTTTCTCTCATGTAAGAATTGTGTTTCCTGAAATGTAGAAAAAATCGAAAGAAATAAGGAAACTAGCTTTTAAATCAAGGAAAGTACATTTTCTTGAATTAAAAGCTCGTTTTTTTGATAATATTTGAATTTTTCTAATTTTATAATAAAATTTAAACTGAAAGGTTGTAGATATTTAGAATTTTTAGAAGAAAAGGGGCTTTCATGTATTTTATTTTTAGTAAATAAATTTTCCTTGAGCTGGAAATCTTTTTACTCTGGACCGATAGAGATATCTAACTAACAAGGGATGATCCCGAACCCGAAAATTCAAAAAATTATAAAACTTTGGGAACATGTACATCTCATATAGGTATGTACTACGCAATTTTTTTTTTCTGCGGAAAAACACTCTGACTGGGTGAAATGGATTTTTGAAAATTGGAAATTTTCCATTCTGCTTCTGCGCATAACTCGTTAACGGTAAGAGGTGAAGAAATAGTGTTTGCTTGCTTAAGACAGCTGGACGGTGGGCATGAAAGTAATTAAGGTTTTAGAAATGTCAGTTTTTTATCTTCCACACAAAAAATATTTGTTTGGATGAGTTTTATTAATAGTCCAGTCATTGACGGTTTTTCGCTCAGAATTCTTACAGACAAGACCGATTGACGTGAAATTTGAGAGAATGGATCAAGGAACAAAAGTTATATAGTATCGATGCGTGCTTTTACGCCGGGGATGGACACCACCCCTTATTAGGTGTGGAAATTAGTGCCCTTAAAATAACCACAGAAATTGATATAGGGGTTAATTCTAAGCAAAAAATGTTTTATGAAGCTTTTCGATAAATAAATATTTTTCGAGTTATTCCCGATTGAAAATGTTGATTTTTCATCAAACTAATACAATCGATTTTTTACGAATAACTCGAAAACATTACGTTTTATCAAAAAAATTATTAAAATCCCAACTAAAGCTTATAACATATCAAATCGATCATCTAATTTTTATTTCTATAGGTGCAATACGAACCGAGTTGTGGCTCATTGAAGGTGACTGATTGTTCGCCGACAACTAAATTCCCTTTCAACGTTAAATAAGGGAAAAACGACGAATCTTTGGAGGACAACTTGTTAGGTTTTCTTCAATTATTCGAAAAGACCTTCAAAATGAGCTTTAGTAAAAGTCGTTAGCATAAAAACTTACGGAGTTATGATAAAAATAATTCGTTGTATCGTTTTTTCGGAGAAAAAACCAGTAATGGAACAAATGGCTTAACCGCAAGAATTGAAATTAAACATACTTCAGTTATAATGTAATGTACTTTATTTAGGTACTAACAATAGGTGCTAGAAGCTTGAACGATTTAGAATGCCTAGATTTCAGAAAAACTTTGATTCAATTTTTAATTGATTTTTGAAATTTTTGGAATTCCACAATAACTCAAAAACTAAAGGAGATACGTACAAAATGCAAAAGTAAAAAAATTAAGGTTTTCTTGCAGATTTCTCTGGGATAAAAACTAATTGAGATATCACCGTTTTACATTCGAATTTGAATGCTAGGACCACCTTCACCGAGCCCTTTAAACACAAAAAACTCAAAAACGAAGCGTTCAAGGAAGGTTCCTTATAAGCCTTATAGTCCTTGAAATTCCCTGCAAATTGGTTTTTGGAGCGATTAGAAATCTTAAAAATTAAGGAAGTTATCGTTAAAAAACCAATCGCGTTTTTCGGTGAAATTTTCGGATTGCTCTCAAACGCATTTTTTAGATGAAAAATCAACATTTCCAATCGCGAATAACTCGAAAAATATTGATTTATCAAAAAACTTCATAAAACAATTTTTGCTTAGAAATCAATTTCTGTGGTTATTTTGAGTGTACTAATTTCCACCCCCAAGAAGGAGTGGCATTCGCTCCAGGGTAAAACCACACATCGGCACTATATAACTTTTGTTCCTTGATCCATTCTCTACTTATTGTCTAAATTTCACGTCAATCGGTCTTGTCTGTAAGAATTCTAAACGAAAAACCGTCAATGACTGGACTATTAATAAAACTCATACAAACAAATATTTTTTGTGTTGAAGATAAAAAACTGACATTTCTAAAACCGTAATTACTTTCATGCCCACCGTCCTGCTGTCTTAAGCAAGCAAACACTTTTTCTCTACCTCTTACCGTTAACGAGTTAAACGAGTTATGCCCAGAGACAGAATGGAAAATTTCCAATTTTCAAAAATCCATTTCACCCAGTCAGAGTGTTTTTCCGCAGAAAAAAAAAATTGCGTAGTACATACCTATATGAGATGTACATGTTCCCAAAGTTTCATAATTTTTTGAATTTTCCGGTTCGGGATCATCCCTTGTAAGTTGACCGCTTTTCTTTTAACAGGAGCACATAATGCAGCAAGCAGTGAAGAAACATCGATAGAAAATAACATTGTAGTGTGCGATATACTTTTACACAAACTGATAAACTTTCAAATATTATACTCTCTGGAGAGAATTTAAGGTTTTGTTTTTAAATAAAACAAAAAAAATCTTTCAACTTTAGTATATTGCACAATGAGGAGGGAGATGCTTACATTATTTTAGATGATTGATTTGATTGATAAGAAGAGTTCGGAAATATTGGATTAATTACTCCTGGTAAAACAAGACAATTAAACAGACATTTTCTAGATTCGATTTTTGATCGGGAAATTTAATATGCACGGAAAAAAATAAACTGGTCCTCAGCTAAGAAAACGGACTTTTAATTCAAGAAAATGTACTTTTCCTTAATTTAAAAGATGATTTTCTAATTTCTATCGAGTTTTTCTCTCATGTAAGAATTGTGTTTCCTGAAATGAAGAAAAAATCGAAAGAAATAAGGAAACTAGCTTTTAAATCAAGGAAAGTACATTTTCTTGAATTAAAAGCTCGTTTTATTGATAATATTTGAATTTTTCTAATTTTATGATAAAATTTAAACTAAAAGGTTGTAGATATTTAGAATTTTTTAGAAGAAAATGGGGTTTTATGTATTTTATTTTTAGTAAATAAATTTTCCTTGAGCTTTTCTTTTAACAGGAGCACATAATGCAGCAAGCAGTGAAGAAACATCGACAAAAAATAACATTGTAGTGTGCGAAACACTTTTACACAAACTGACAAACTTTCAAATATACTCTCCGAACAAGAATGATACTATTACAAGATTATTCAACTCTAAAAACGTTACTCTCTTTTTTCAAATTTAATAAAGCGTAGAGACCAGTCTCTATATCTTTCTTTTTTTTCGTATTGTAAAACAATTTTATTTCACTAATAGCTGGTTCATCTATCATTTCGTTTATTTTAATCAGCTTGATTGAATGAATGAATGAGATACAAAATCAATAACGTACGATAAATACAAATGCACGTGCTATTGTATATATCTTTCTTTTACTTTCCATAGTATTAAATATTTGTAGCACTCACACAGAATGATTATGAAATATATTTTTCTTTTGTTTGTTCTACAGTCAAAATCAAAATAAACGTTCTGCTCATAGTGTGATGAAAGCAAATCGATGCGTTTCAGTGCAATATTTAATATCACTGCTGTGTAGTATAAAAAAGCAAATGAAAAAATAAAAATCCAAAGAGAAAATACAGCGTAGGGCTAAGTAGTGACCAGCATGTTTACTCTCCACAAGAGTTGGACAATCTTGTAATATATCATTCTGGGGTTTTGTTTTTAAATAAAACAAAAAAAAATTTCAACTTTAGTATATTGCACAAAGAGGAGGGAGATGCTTACATTGTTTTAGGTGATTTGATTGATGTTCGGAAATATTGAATTAATTACTCCTGGTTTAATGAAATACGTGATAATTTAAAAACAAGACAATTAAACAGACATTTTCTAGATTCGATTTTTGATCAGGAAATTTAATATGCACGGAAAAAAATAAACTGGTCCTCAGCTAAGAAAACGGACTTTTAATTCAAGAAAATGTACTTTTCCTTAATTTAAAAGCTGATTTTCTTATTTCTAGGTAGTAACAATAGGTTCTAGAAGTTTGAACGATTTAGAATGCCTAGATTTGAGAAAAACTTTGATTCAATGTTTAATTAATTTTTTAAATTTTTGAAATTCCACAATAACTCAAAAACTAAAGGAGATACGTACAAAATGCAAAAGTAAAAAAATTAAGATTTTCTTGCAGATTTCTCTGGGATAAAAATTAATTGAGATATCACCATTAAACACAAAAAACTCAAAAACGAAGGGTTCAAGGAAGGTTCTTTATAAGCCTTATAGTCCTTGAAATTCCCTGCAAATTGGTTTCTGGAGCGATTAGAAATCTTAAAAATTAAGGAAGTTATCGTTAAAAAACCAATCGCGTTTTTCGGTGAAATTTTCGGATTGCTCTCAAACGCATTTTTTAGATGAAAAATCAACATTTTCAATCACGAATAACTCGAAAAATATTGATTTATCAAAAAAACTTCATAAAACATTTCTTGCTTAGAAATCGATTTCTGTGGTTATTTTGAGTGTACTAATTTCCACCCCCAAGAAGGAGTGGCATTCGCTCCAGGGTAAAACCACACATCGGCACTATATAACTTTTGTTCCTTGATCCATTCTCTACTTATTGTCTAAATTTCACGTCAATCGGTCTTGTCTGTAAGAATTCTAAGCGAAAAACCGTCAATGACTGGACTATTAATAAAACTCATACAAACAAATATTTTTTGTGTTGAAGATAAAAAACTGACATTTCTAAAACCATAATTACTTTCATGCCCACCGTCCTGCTGTCATAAGCAAGCAAACACTTTTTCTCTACCTCTTACCGTTAACGAGTTAAACGAGTTATGCGCAGAGGCAGAATGGAAAATTTCCAATTTTCAAAAATCCATTTCACCCAGTCAGAGTGTTTTTCCGCAGAAAAAAAAAATTGCGTAGTATATACCTATATGAGATGTACATGTTCCCAAAGTTTCATAATTTTTTGAATTTTCCGGTTCGGGATCATCCCTTGTAAGTTGACCGCTTTTCTTTTAACAGGAGCACATAATGCAGCAAGCAGTGAAGAAACATCGATAGAAAATAACATTGTAGTGTGCGATATACTTTTACACAAACTGATAAACTTTCAAATATTATACTCTCTGGAGAGAATTTAAGGTTTTGTTTTTAAATAAAACAAAAAAAATCTTTCAACTTTAGTATATTGCACAATGAGGAGGGAGATGCTTACATTATTTTAGATGATTGATTTAATTGATAAGAAGAGTTCGGAAATATTGGATTAATTACTCCTGGTAAAACAAGACAATTAAACAGACATTGTCTAGATTCGATTTTTGATCGGGAAATTTAATATGCACGGAAAAAAATAAACTGGTCCTCAGCTAAGAAAACGGACTTTTAATTCAAGAAAATGTACTTTTCCTTAATTTAAAAGATGATTTTCTAATTTCTATCGAGTTTTTCTCTCATGTAAGAATTGTGTTTCCTGAAATGAAGAAAAAATCGAAAGAAATAAGGAAACTAGCTTTTAAATCAAGGAAAGTACATTTTCTTGAATTAAAAGCTCGTTTTATTGATAATATTTGAATTTTTCTAATTTTATGATAAAATTTAAACTAAAAGGTTGTAGATATTTAGAATTTTTTAGAAGAAAATGGGGTTTTATGTATTTTATTTTTAGTAAATAAATTTTCCTTGAGCTTTTCTTTTAACAGGAGCACATAATGCAGCAAGCAGTGAAGAAACATCGACAAAAAATAACATTGTAGTGTGCGAAACACTTTTACACAAACTGACAAACTTTCAAATATACTCTCCGAACAAGAATGATACTATTACAAGATTATTCAACTCTAAAAACGTTACTCTCTTTTTTCAAATTTAATAAAGCGTAGAGACCAGTCTCTATATCTTTCTTTTTTTTCGTATTGTAAAACAATTTTATTTCACTAATAGCTGGTTCATCTATCATTTCGTTTATTTTAATCAGCTTGATTGAATGAATGAATGAGATACAAAATCAATAACGTACGATAAATACAAATGCACGTGCTATTGTATATATCTTTCTTTTACTTTCCATAGTATTAAATATTTGTAGCACTCACACAGAATGATTATGAAATATATTTTTCTTTTGTTTGTTCTACAGTCAAAATCAAAATAAACGTTCTGCTCATAGTGTGATGAAAGCAAATCGATGCGTTTCAGTGCAATATTTAATATCACTGCTGTGTAGTATAAAAAAGCAAATGAAAAAATAAAAATCCAAAGAGAAAATACAGCGTAGGGCTAAGTAGTGACCAGCATGTTTACTCTCCACAAGAGTTGGACAATCTTGTAATATATCATTCTGGGGTTTTGTTTTTAAATAAAACAAAAAAAAATTTCAACTTTAGTATATTGCACAAAGAGGAGGGAGATGCTTACATTGTTTTAGGTGATTTGATTGATGTTCGGAAATATTGAATTAATTACTCCTGGTTTAATGAAATACGTGATAATTTAAAAACAAGACAATTAAACAGACATTTTCTAGATTCGATTTTTGATCAGGAAATTTAATATGCACGGAAAAAAATAAACTGGTCCTCAGCTAAGAAAACGGACTTTTAATTCAAGAAAATGTACTTTTCCTTAATTTAAAAGCTGATTTTCTTATTTCTAGGTAGTAACAATAGGTTCTAGAAGTTTGAACGATTTAGAATGCCTAGATTTGAGAAAAACTTTGATTCAATGTTTAATTAATTTTTTAAATTTTTGAAATTCCACAATAACTCAAAAACTAAAGGAGATACGTACAAAATGCAAAAGTAAAAAAATTAAGATTTTCTTGCAGATTTCTCTGGGATAAAAATTAATTGAGATATCACCATTAAACACAAAAAACTCAAAAACGAAGGGTTCAAGGAAGGTTCTTTATAAGCCTTATAGTCCTTGAAATTCCCTGCAAATTGGTTTCTGGAGCGATTAGAAATCTTAAAAATTAAGGAAGTTATCGTTAAAAAACCAATCGCGTTTTTCGGTGAAATTTTCGGATTGCTCTCAAACGCATTTTTTAGATGAAAAATCAACATTTTCAATCACGAATAACTCGAAAAATATTGATTTATCAAAAAAACTTCATAAAACATTTCTTGCTTAGAAATCGATTTCTGTGGTTATTTTGAGTGTACTAATTTCCACCCCCAAGAAGGAGTGGCATTCGCTCCAGGGTAAAACCACACATCGGCACTATATAACTTTTGTTCCTTGATCCATTCTCTACTTATTGTCTAAATTTCACGTCAATCGGTCTTGTCTGTAAGAATTCTAAGCGAAAAACCGTCAATGACTGGACTATTAATAAAACTCATACAAACAAATATTTTTTGTGTTGAAGATAAAAAACTGACATTTCTAAAACCATAATTACTTTCATGCCCACCGTCCTGCTGTCATAAGCAAGCAAACACTTTTTCTCTACCTCTTACCGTTAACGAGTTAAACGAGTTATGCGCAGAGGCAGAATGGAAAATTTCCAATTTTCAAAAATCCATTTCACCCAGTCAGAGTGTTTTTCCGCAGAAAAAAAAAATTGCGTAGTATATACCTATATGAGATGTACATGTTCCCAAAGTTTCATAATTTTTTGAATTTTCCGGTTCGGGATCATCCCTTGTAAGTTGACCGCTTTTCTTTTAACAGGAGCACATAATGCAGCAAGCAGTGAAGAAACATCGATAGAAAATAACATTGTAGTGTGCGATATACTTTTACACAAACTGATAAACTTTCAAATATTATACTCTCTGGAGAGAATTTAAGGTTTTGTTTTTAAATAAAACAAAAAAAATCTTTCAACTTTAGTATATTGCACAATGAGGAGGGAGATGCTTACATTATTTTAGATGATTGATTTAATTGATAAGAAGAGTTCGGAAATATTGGATTAATTACTCCTGGTAAAACAAGACAATTAAACAGACATTGTCTAGATTCGATTTTTGATCAGGAAATTTAATATGCACGGAAAAAAATAAACTGGTCCTCAGCTAAGAAACGGACTTTTAATTCAAGAAAATGTACTTTTCCTTAATTTAAAAGATGATTTTCTAATTTCTATCGAGTTTTTCTCTCATGTAAGAATTGTGTTTCCTGAAATGAAGAAAAAATCGAAAGAAATAAGGAAACTAGCTTTTAAATCAAGGAAAGTATATTTTCTTGAATTAAAAGCTCGTTTTATTGATAATATTTGAATTTTTCTAATTTTATGATAAAATTTAAACTAAAAGGTTGTAGATATTTAGAATTTTTTAGAAGAAAATGGGGTTTTATGTATTTTATTTTTAGTAAATAAATTTTCCTTGAGCTTTTCTTTTAACAGGAGCACATAATGCAGCAAGCAGTGAAGAAACATCGATAAAAAATAACATTGTAGTGTGCGAAATACTTTTACACAAACTGACAAACTTTCAAATATATTCTCCGAACAAGAATGATACTATTACAAGATTATTCAACTCTAAAAACGTTACTCTCTTTTTTCAAATTTAATAAAGCGTAGAGACCAGTCTCTATATCTTTCTTTTTTTTCGTATTGTAAAACAATTTTATTTCACTAATAGCTGGTTCATCTATCATTTCGTTAATTTTAATCGGCTTGATTGAATGAATGAATGAGATACAAAATCAATAACGTACGATAAATACAAATGCACGTGCTATTGTATATATCTTTCTTTTACTTTCCATAGTATTAAATATTTGTAGCACTCACACAGAATGATTATGAAATATATTTTTCTTTTGTTTGTTCTACAGTCAAAATCAAAATAAACGTTCTGCTCATAGTGTGATGAAAGCAAATCGATGCGTTTCAGTGCAATATTTAATATCACTGCTGTGTAGTATAAAAAAGCAAATGAAAAAATAAAAATCCAAAGAGAAAATACAGCGTAGGGCTAAGTAGTGACCAGCATGTTTACTCTCCACAAGAGTTGGACAATCTTGTAATATATCATTCTGGGGTTTTGTTTTTAAATAAAACAAAAAAAAATTTCAACTTTAGTATATTGCACAAAGAGGAGAGAGATGCTTACATTGTTTTAGGTGATTTGATTGATGTTCGGAAATATTGAATTAATTACTCCTGGTTTAATGAAATACGTGAATAATTTAAAAACAAGACAATTAAACAGACATTTTCTAGATTCGATTTTTGATCAGGAAATTTAATATGCACGGAAAAAAATAAACTGGTCCTCAGCTAAGAAAACGGACTTTTAATTCAAGAAAATGTACTTTTCCTTAATTTAAAAGCTGATTTTCTTATTTCTATCGAGTTTTTCTCTCATGTAAAAATTGTGTTTCCTGAAATGAAGAAAAAATCGAAAGAAATAAGAAAACTAGCTTCCAAATCAAGGAAAGTCATTTTCTTGAATTAAAAGCTCGTTTTTTTGATAATATTTGAATTTTTCTAATTTTATAATAAAATATAAACTGGAAGGTTGTAGATATTTAGAATTTTTTAGAAGAAAATGGGGTTTTATGTACTTTATTTTTAGTAAATAAATTTTCCGTGAGCTGGAAATCTTTTTACTCTGGACAGATAGAGATATCTAACTAAGTTGACCGCTTTTCTTTTAACAGGAGCACATAATGCAGCAAGCAGTGAAGAAACATCGATAAAAAATACCATTGTAGTGTGCGATATACTTTGACACAAACTGACAAACTTTCAAATACACTCTCTGAAGAGAATTATAGGTTTTTTTTTTAACCCTCGTCAGACGGCATAATTTTACAACATTAACAGTCCTCACTGGATACATTCCTTTCTATAAGCATTCCTCCCTATATGCGTTGCTTTATGATTTAGACTAAAAATGTAGAAATCCTACGAAAGTTGCATCCTCTATGGTTTCTACAAGAAAAGTTAGTGAAATTTAAAAAACGTGAAAAGGTACAATTGTACCTATGCCGCCTGACGAGGGTTAAATAAAACAAACAAAAAATTTCAACTTTAGCATGATATAATAAAGATATACAGAAAAAAGAGGTAGTATATTCCCGTGTCTCATTTTCGTCTTTCTTTGCGCATGACGTCACGTGTAGACAAAAAATCAGATATTTATATGAAGTTTGGCGGTTTTTTGATTATTTTTTTTAATAGATCAAGAATAATCGTTATTTTTTTTAACAAACTGTGTGTCTAAGATAAATGGATAAAAGGGTAAACAAAATTATGAATATACATAACATAAACCAATTAAATTATTAAATGTTTTTGGTCATTTACGTACCAATTATTAAAACTTTTATTTTTTTACGTTATGTACTCAAATTTTTGCCATCTATTTTCGTTTGGCTTCAGTAAATAAAATTTAAATTTAAATGAAAAAATATATTAAATAATAATTCAGTTCACAAAAAAAGGAAATTAAATAAAACTATAAATTAAAATTAAATCTCTGGCTTATTTCATTTATTGTCTTATGGTTTTCGCTACAAATAAATCAAAACACCCATTCACTGTTTAGTGTTCTATATGTGTTCTTATTAGAAGTACAATTGATAGTTTTGTTGCAATAGGAATTATTCAAATTTAGTATATGTATTTAAATCATTCTCTGCATTTAACAAAAAAATTATACTCATAAATTCCAAAACTTGTTATGCAATGTGCTCAAACAGTCTGCTCTAGACACGAATATTAAAACATGCCTCTTTTCGCGATTTAATTCCGAAAGTATTGCAGTATAGAACTAAAATCAAAATTAAAATGTTTAATTTTAACATAAAGTCGAAAAACAATTAATGGCAAGAATAAAAAAAAAAATCATTTATTTTCCATTTATTTAAAAAATTAATAAAAATATCACGAAACTCCATATAAATATCGCAATTTTGTCTTCACGTGACGTCAAATTGTGAAAAAAGGATAGCAACAGCATGCACTATTTTCTGTATATCTTGAGATATAATAATACAAGATAAAGTAAACACGAGAGAGCCAAAACACGCTGGTGTGCCAATATTTTTTTTGTTTTCTCTGTATCTCAATTTTTGTTTATTGCTTTGCTTCATTTTTTATGTTTTTATACGATTACTAGAGCCGATCAGCCGATGCGCGACCGACAATCATTACAATAATGAAGAATGAAGATCAAACAAGAGGTGTTTTTTTATGGATAGATATTTTTGTATATACAAAATATTATAAAATAATATGATATTAATGAATAAGTAATTCCTAAATTTTGGATTTATAAAATTGTACAACCCAACTAATCTAAACTCGCTCAGTTACTCTAAGAAAACAAAAATTGGTTTAGCAAAAATCGAGGTACTAAACTCAAAAAATTTACTAAATCGGTTTTATTAAACCGCAATCTGTCTAGGGTATTAGTCGATTTTTAAAATATTCGATCATGCATTTTTGAAAACAAAAATAACACAATATATATTTTTAAAAAATGTATAGAAATGATGTACACTTCCTCTTCCTTTGGATTGCAAAAGCAATCTGACGATTGAAATATGTTTCTCACTTTGGTTTATTTCAGTATTTTTTCTATTATGAAAAAAATGTTGGCGCACCAGAAAAATACTACTTTTACTTACGTTGTATTATTGTATCATGCATTGTAGTGTGTGAAATACTTTTACACAAACTGACAAACTTTCAAATATACTCTCTGAAGAGAATTTAAGGTTTTGTTTTTAAACCAAAAAAAAAACAAAAATCAACTTTAATATTGCACAATGAAGAGAGAGAAGCTTACATTATTTTAGATGATTGATTTAATTGATAAGAGGAGTTCGGAAATATTGAATTAATTACTCCTGGTAAAACAAGACAATTAAACAGACATTTTCTAGATTCGATTTTTGATCAGGAAATTTAATATGCACTGAAAAAAATAAACTTGTCCTCAGCTAAGAAAACGGACTTTTAATTCACGAAAATGTACTTTTCGTTGATTTAAAAGCTGATTTTCTTATTTCTATCGAGTTTTTTTCTCATGTAAGAATTGTGTTTCCTGAAATGAAGAAAAAATCGAAAGAAATAAGGAAACTAGCTTTTAAATCAAGGAAAAGGAAATTTTCTTGAATTAAAAGCTCGTTTTTTTTAGCTGAGGACCAGTTTATTTTTTTTCGTGTGATACTTTTTTATGATAACATGCACAGATAACTGGAAAGGAACCACAATCGATCGAATAGTTCTTTATTGCAAAATGTTTTTCGTTCGATGTGGGGATCAAATTTATTTTTTTTTTTTTTGTCTCTACTACTTTCCACTGTAAAGCTGCACTCAAGATGGTGCAACGTTAGTCACCCGAAACCATTACCTAGCAACACGGAAAGTAGATCTGAACAATTAACTAATGATTTAGAGAATTTTAATAAAGGTAAAGAATTTCTAATTTTACCAATTATAATAATTAAAATATTAATCATTATTTAAAATTTAGATTTCCAAACAAAAAAAATTTGGTTAAAGTATAATCTAAAGCCGTGGGATACAGTAACGAATTTTTGGAGAAAAACTTCAAAATTACGGATTCAACAATTAAAAGATTATAATACAATGACGTTAATATTAGAAGAATGGCCACTCTACAACCATCATGATGGTCATCTGCTGGTAAGTTGGTTTGTAGGTTTAGAGGATGATATAGACATTTATACATTTATAATATCGGGTTATCTTAAACGATATATATTGCAGTTACTATAACAAATATATAATTTCTAATTATAGATCGATATTGATTTCGAAACGAGTTATCCGGAAAAGCACTTAAACTTGCTAAGTGCTTTCGACGAGTTTGTTTCAACTATTTTAAGATATTACCACGAAGAGCTGAAAAATAAGCGTTCAATTGAGTATCTTGAAGCAATTAAAGCTAACAAATTTTCAAAAGGTATCTATTCAAATTAAGTTATGATATAATTTCCGTTATAAATTTAACACTAAAACCAAAATTTTTTACAGAATCACGAGACTATTGTATTATACTAATGCTGCACGCAGTACTTCATCCGATAAGGCTAAATCGAAACCATAAGCCAACAATCTTAGATGCCCAGGAAGATTTCGTAATTCATATTAAAACTATTAACAACTTAATGTCAACTATCATGTCATTGACCGGTAATGTGCAACCAAAGATTATCGCTCTTGGTCCAGATTTACAAAACCTGAATGAATTTTATATATATTGTGACGGGGTGAGATATAAAAGTACACGTTTTATTCAGATAAAAGCAAATTAGCATGCGGGTATTCATCGAGCAATATTTCTTCAAGTTAAAATCAGAAGAATTTTCAGTCGTAACTAATTTAATTAATAAACTTAATCAAAAAATAAATTAAAATGTCGATGCTAATTTGCAAAGTTCAATCTTCATCTACAATAATACAACACCTTAAAACAGTTCATGGAATTCCTAATATTTATCGTTTCAAATGTAAGCAGTTAAACTTCAGACAAAAATTCCAGGATATCCATTCCTATAAAAAACATGAACTAGAATATACCAATTTTATAGATAATACAATTGAAAATTTCGAAAATCATTCACAACGTTTATCAATTCATTCCGGCAATCAGTCGAAAACAATTTTTAATAGTGAGCCCTTCACACAAGAAACAGACGAAAATCAAAACTTTACTTCTGACTTTAAGAGATCAATTATTAAATTTATTTTAAAATTACATGAACACCCAGAATTTTCACGTAAAACAGTTATCGAAATTGAAGATTTAGTGTTAGAATACATTATGAAACCTATCCATAGTTTTATAGACAAGTCATTACCTGAAATTCAATTTACCGAAACTATTTCAAAACTTATTCTAAATCCGTTTTCTAATATACAATCTGAATATAAAATGTTTAAATATTTGGAAGAATCTGAGGTTTACCAACCCCCAAAAAGTTTCGTTATCAACTACGAATTGTCGGAAGTAATCTTTAAATATACTCCTACTTTGGAAGCTTGCAAAACTGAAGGCTGTCTTACTGATGTAAAATTTCAAATAAAAAACTATTTTTAGGCCCCATTTGTGTTTGAGGAGACAATGAAAAATTATTGCCAGAAATATTACGTCTATAGATTGAATATACCTCTTATACGTTAGCTATTAAAGCCTCTCTCAAATTTTCAAGCCAACTAGTATCAAACAATTTTTTTTCAAAAAGAATTTCAATTTAACTGTCCTTTTGAAGAGCTTGATTTTGAAAATAGCTTTTATTTTGATAAACTACAAAACAAATTGAATTCGAACAATTCACCAAAACTAAGATTAAAATCTGTTGTTTTCAGAGGGACTACCTGTAAAATTGGGGATATATTTACTATCACAAATGAAGTTAACTTTACAGAAATTTTGGAAATAAAAGATATAATTTTAATAGAAAATAAAATGCCTATAGCTGTTTGCAATAAATGGGAAAATAAAGAATTTTCCGAGCATTTCCAAGCAGTAGTAGTAGGAAATGTTACGGATGAATTTAAGTTAGTTAGTTTTTTCAATTTTGATCCCATACATTTTAATTTATTAAATAATGGATTAAGAGTAATTCGATTAAAATTATATTGGTAGAATAATTTAATAATTTGAATATTAAATAAAATGAATTTTTTATACTTGTATTGCAAATTTTTTATATCTCACCAATAATATTCACCAAACCAAGAAGGCAATCCATTTCAAACCAAGAAGGTATTTTAATCGAGTTCATATGATCCCGTTTTGATTTTAATAACTTCTATCTGTTAGAAGTATAGAGAAATCCTTTCGTTTTAAAACGATTCCCGATAAAATATTTAAGAAGAAATCTTTTTAGTTTTATAATTATTACAATTAAAAGAAAGAAGATACACTTCGTAAGGTGAACTAGACACCAATAGAAATTAATGTAAAACAAGTTCCGTATGTCAATACAGCCAAATATTTAGGTTAAGACGCTAAATTGAACTTGTTGAAGTTGAAACTACACAAAATGTAAAAGGAAGAATTAAATATTTGAAAACAATTATCGAATTATTGATAATTGAATTTATGCTAAATTTTCCCATTGAAATCCAATTTCAAAGGCAAACCAATAATCACAAAATGATAGGAATCAATCGTAATGCATTCTGAAACACTTTGGGTCATTTGAATAAATGTAAATGAAAATGATAAAATGGTGAATCAATATTATGCGAATAATCTTATTCTTGTACTTACGATTTAATACAGATTTGTAAACTAATTTTCACTTATATGTACATGGCTTACTGCTTAATTTCTTTATATATTAATACACTTATGTACACGTTAAACATATATATTACATTTAATAAAATAAAAGCTATCCATTATTATAACCTAATTACGATGAACTAAAATCAAACAATGAAACAAACGAATCGAAAATGTCAGTTAAATTTTTTTTTTTAGTTTTGGTGTTACGCGCATACAGCGCTGTGCATAAGAAAAAATTAATTTTCTATGTTTCATCATCAGTATTTAGTGAAGAAACATTTAAAAAAAATACTACATGTTTTAAAGTTTTTATGTGTTTATATGTATTAAAAGCTCGTTTTTTTGATAATATTTGAATTTTTCTAATTTTATGATAAAATTTAAACCAAAAGGTTGTAGATATTTAGAATTTTTTAGAAGAAAATGGGCTTTTATGTATTTTATTTTTAGTAAATAAATTTTCCTTGAGCTGGACATCGTTTTACCTCTGGGCCGATAGAGATATCTAACTAAGTTGATCGCTTTTCTCTGTCTGGCACACAACAATATTCTTTTACAATATATTTGTTTTTGTAATTTTAACAGGAGCACATAATTCAGAAGAAGCATCGATAAAAAATAACATTGTAGTGGCTCGAAATACTTTCACCCAAACTGACAAACATTCAAATATATGTGCTCTCTTGGAGAGAATTTAAGGTTTCGTTTTTAAATAAAACAAAAAAAAGTTTTCAAGTTTAGTATTGCACAAACGATTAAGGAAGGGGGACGTACATTGTTTTAGGTGATTTAATTGATGTTCGGAAATATTGAATAAATTACTGCTGGTATATTGAAATATGTGAATAATTTAAAAACAAGACAAATAAACAGACATTTTTATTTTTGATCAGGAAATTTAATGTACGGAAAAAAATCAACTGGTTCTCGACTAAAAACCCGAACTTTTAATTCAAGGAAATGTACTTTCCTTGATTTAAAAGCTGATTTTCTTATTTCTATCGAGTTTTTCTCTCATGTAAGAATTGTGTTTCCTGAAATGAAGAAAAAATCGAAAGAAATAAGAAAATTAGCTTTTAAATCAAGGAAAGTACATTTTCTTGAATTAAAAGCTCCTTTTTTGATATTATTTGAATTTTTCTAATTTTATAATAAAATTTAAACTGAAAGGTTGTAGATATTTAGAATTTTTTAGAAGGAAATGGCCTTTTATGTATTTTATTTTTAGTAAATAAATTTTCCTTGAGCTGGATATCTTTCTACTCTGGCCAGATAGAGATATCTAACTAAGTTGACCGCTTTTCTCTGTCTGGCACACAACAATATTCTTTTACAATATATTTGTTTTTGTAATTTTAACAGGAGCACATAATGCAGCAAGCAGTGAAGAAACATCGATAAAAAATAACATTGTAGTGTGCGATATACTTTGACACAAACTGTCAAACTTTCAAATATACCTACTCTCTTGGAGAGAATTTAAGGTTTTATTTTTAAACAAAAAAACAAAAATCAACTTTAATATTACACAAAGAGGAGGGAGAAGCTTACATTATTTTAGATGATTGATTTGATTGATAAGAAGAGTTCGGAAATATTGAATTAATTACTCCTGGTATTTTGATATGCGTGAATAATTTAAAAAACAAGACAATGGTTAGTATTGCACAAAGAGGAGAGGAGGGATGACGTTATGTGGTCCTCAGCTAAGAAAACGAACATTTAATTCAAGGAAATGTACTTTTTCTTGATTTAAAAGCTGATTTTCTTATTTCTATCGAGTTTTTCTCTCATGTAAGAATTGTGTTTCCTGAAATGAAGAAAAAATCGAAAGAAATAAGAAAATTAGCTTTTAAATCAAGGAAAGTACATTTTCTTGAATTAAAAGCTCCTTTTTTGATATTATTTGAATTTTTCTAATTTTATAATAAAATTTAAACTGAAAGGTTGTAGATATTTAGAATTTTTTAGAAGAAAATGGCCTTTTATGTATTTTATTTTTAGTAAATAAATTTTCCTTTAGCTGGACATCTTTCTACTCTGGCCAGATAGAGATATCTAACTAAGTTGACCGCTTTTCTCTGTCTGGCACACAACAATATTCTTTTACAATATATTTGTTTTTGTAATTTTAACAGGAGCACATAATTCAGAAGAAGCATCGATAAAAAATAACATTGTAGTGTGCGATATACTTTGACACAAACTGTCAAACTTTCAAATATACCTACTCTCTTGGAGAGAATTTAAGGTTTTATTTTTAAACAAAAAAACAAAAATCAACTTTAATATTACACAAAGAGGAGGGAGAAGCTTACATTATTTTAGATGATTGATTTGATTGATAAGAAGAGTTCGGAAATATTGAATTAATTACTCCTGGTATTTTGATATGCGTGAATAATTTAAAAAACAAGACAATGGTTAGTATTGCACAAAGAGGAGAGGAGGGATGACGTTATGTGGTCCTCAGCTAAGAAAACGAACATTTAATTCAAGGAAATGTACTTTTCCTTGATTTAAAAGCTGATTTTCTTATTTCTATCGAGTTTTTCTCTCATGTAAGAATTGTGTTTCCTGAAATGAAGAAAAAATCGAAAGAAATAAGAAAATTAGCTTTTAAATCAAGGAAAGTACATTTTCTTGAATTAAAAGCTCCTTTTTTGATATTATTTGAATTTTTCTAATTTTATAATAAAATTTAAACTGAAAGGTTGTAGATATTTAGAATTTTTTAGAAGAAAATGGCCTTTTATGTATTTTATTTTTAGTAAATAAATTTTCCTTGAGCTGGACATCTTTTTACTCTGGGCCGAAGAGATATCTAACTAAGTTGACCGCTTTTCTCTGTCTGGCACACAACAATATTCTTTTACAATATATTTGTTTTTGTAATTTTAACAGGAGCACATAATTCAGAAGAAGCATCGATAAAAAATAACATTGTAGTGTGCGATATACTTTGACACAAACTGTCAAACTTTCAAATATACCTACTCTCTTGTAGAGAATTTAAGGTTTTATTTTTAAACAAAAAAACAAAAATCAACTTTAATATTACACAAAGAGGAGGGAGAAGCTTACATTATTTTAGATGATTGATTTGATTGATAAGAAGAGTTCGGAAATATTGAATTAATTACTCCTGGTATTTTGATATGCGTGAATAATTTAAAAAACAAGACAATGTTTAGTATTGCACAAAGAGGAGAGGAGGGATGACGTTATGTGGTGATCAGCTAAGAAAACGAACATTTAATTCAAGGAAATGTACTTTTCCTTGATCAAAAAGCTGATTTTCTTATTTCTATCCAGTTTTTCTCTCATGTAAGAATTGTGTTTCCTGAAATGAAGAACAAATCGAAAGAAATAAGAAAATTAGCTTTTAAATCAAGGAAAGTACATTTTCTTGAATTAGAAGCTCCTTTTTTGATATTATTTGAATTTTTCTAATTTTATAATAAAATTTAAACTGAAAGGTTGTAGATATTTAGAATTTATGAGAAGAAAAGGGGCTTTTATGTATTTTATTTTTAGTAAATAAATTTTCCTTGAGCTGGACATCGTTTTACCCCTGGGCCGATAGAGATATCTAACTAAGTTGATCGCTTTTCTCTGTCTGGCACACAACAATATTCTTTTACAATATATTTGTTTTTGTAATTTTAACAGGAGCACAAAATTCAGAAGAAGCATCGATAAAAAATGACATTGTAGTGGCTCGAAATACTTTCACCCAAACTGACAAACATTCAAATATATGTACTCTCTTGGAGAGTATTTAAGGTTTCGTTTTTAAATAAAACAAAAAAAAGTTTTCAAGTTTAGTGTTGCACAAACGATTAAGGAAGGGGGACTTACATTGTTTTAGGTGATTTAATTGATGTTCGGAAATATTGAATAAATTACTCCTGGTATATTGAAATAAGTGAATAATTTAAAAATAAGACAAATAAACAGACATTTTCATTTTTGATCAGGAAATTTAATGTACGGAAAAAAATCAACTGGTTCTCGACTAAAAACCCGAACTTTTAATTCAAGAAAATGTACTTTCCTTGATTTAAAAGCTGATTTTCTTATTTCTATCGAGTTTTTCTCTCATGTAAGAATTGTGTTTCCTGAAATGAAGAAAAAATCGAAAGAAATAAGAAAATTAGCTTTTAAATCAAGGAAAGTACATTTTCTTGAATTAAAAGCTCCTTATTTTGATAATATTTGAATTTTTCTAATTTTATAATAAAATTTAAACTAAAAGGTTGTAGATATTTAGAATTTATGAGAAGAAAAGGGGCTTTTATGTATTTTATTTTTAGTAAATAAATTTTCCTTGAGCTGGACATCGTTTTACATCTGGGCCGATAGAGATATCTAACTAAGTTGATCGCTTTTCTCTGTCTGGCACACAACAATATTCTTTTACAATATATTTGTTTTTGTAATTTTAACAGGAGCACATAATTCAGAAGAAGCATCGATAAAAAATAACATTGTAGTGTGCGATATACTTTGACACAAACTGTCAAACTTTCAAATATACCTACTCTCTTGGAGAGAATTTAAGGTTTTATTTTTAAACAAAAAAACAAAAATCAACTTTAATATTACACAAAGAGGAGGGAGAAGCTTACATTATTTTAGATGATTGATTTGATTGATAAGAAGAGTTCGGAAATATTGAATTAATTACTCCTGGTATTTTGATATGCGTGAATAATTTAAAAAACAAGACAATGTTTAGTATTGCACAAAGAGGAGAGTAGGGATGACGTTATGTGGTCCTCAGCTAAGAAAACGAACATTTAATTCAAGGAAATGTACTTTTCCTTGATTTAAAAGCTGATTTTCTTATTTCTATCGAGTTTTTCTCTCATGTAAGAATTGTGTTTCCTGAAATGAAGAAAAAAATCGAAAGAAATAAGAAAATTAGCTTTTAAATCAAGGAAAGTACATTTTCTTGAATTAAAAGCTCCTTATTTTGATAATATTTGAATTTTTCTAATTTTATACTAAAATTTAAACTAAAAGGTTGTAGATATTTAGAATTTATGAGAAGAAAATGGGCTTTTATGTATTTTATTTTTAGTAAATAAATTTTCCTTGAGCTGGACATCGTTTTACCCCTGAGCCGATAGAGATATCTAACTAAGTTGATCGCTTTTCTCTGTCTGGCACACAACAATATTCTTTTACAATATATTTGTTTTTGTAATTTTAACAGGAGCACAAAATTCAGAAGAAGCATCGATAAAAAATGACATTGTAGTGGCTCGAAATACTTTCACCCAAACTGACAAACATTCAAATATATGTACTCTCGTGGAGAGTATTTAAGGTTTCGTTTTTAAATAAAACAAAAAAAAGTTTTCAAGTTTAGTGTTGCACAAACGATTAAGGAAGGGGGACTTACATTGTTTTAGGTGATTTAATTGATGTTCGGAAATATTGAATAAATTACTCCTGGTATATTGAAATAAGTGAATAATTTAAAAACAAGACAAATAAACAGACATTTTCATTTTTGATCAGGAAATTTAATGTACGGAAAAAAATCAACTGGTTCTCGACTAAAAACCCGAACTTTTAATTCAATAAAATGTACTTTCCTTGATTTAAAAGCTGATTTTCTTATTTCTATCGAGTTTTTCTCTCATGTAAGAATTGTGTTTCCTGAAATGAAGAAAAAAATCGAAAGAAATAAGAAAATTAGCTTTTAAATCAAGGAAAGTACATTTTCTTGAATTAAAAGCTCCTTATTTTGATAATATTTGAATTTTTCTAATTTTATAATAAAATTTAAACTAAAAGGTTTTAGATATTTAGAATTTATGAGAAGAAAAGGGGCTTTTATGTATTTTATTTTTAGTAAATAAATTTTCCTTGAGCTGGACATCGTTTTACCTCTGGGCCGATAGAGATATCTAACTAAGTTGATCGCTTTTCTCTGTCTGGCACACAACAATATTCTTTTACAATATATTTGTTTTTGTAATTTTAACAGGAGCACAAAATTCAGAAGAAGCATCGATAAAAAATGACATTGTAGTGGCTCGAAATACTTTCACCCAAACTGACAAACATTCAAATATATGTACTCTCTTGGAGAGAATTTAAGGTTTCGTTTTTAAATAAAACAAAAAAAAGTTTTCAAGTTTAGTGTTGCACAAACGATTAAGGAAGGGGGACTTACATTGTTTTAGGTGATTTAATTGATGTTCGGAAATATTGAATAAATTACTCCTGGTATATTGAAATAAGTGAATAATTTAAAAACAAGACAAATAAACAGACATTTTCATTTTTGATCAGGAAATTTAATGTACGGAAAAAAATCAACTGGTTCTCGACTAAAAACCCGAACTTTTAATTCAAGAAAATGTACTTTCCTTGATTTAAAAGCTGATTTTCTTATTTCTATCGAGTTTTTCTCTCATGTAAGAATTGTGTTTCCTGAAATGAAGAACAAATCGAAAGAAATAAGAAAATTAGCTTTTAAATCAAGGAAAGTACATTTTCTTGAATTAAAAGCTCCTTATTTTGATAATATTTGAATTTTTCTAATTTTATAATAAAATTTAAACTAAAAGGTTGTAGATATTTAGAATTTATTAGAAGAAAAGGGGCTTTTAAATATTTTATTTTTAGTAAATAAATTTTCCTTGAGCTGGACATCGTTTTACATCTGGGCCGATAGAGATATCTAACTAAGTTGATCGCTTTTCTCTGTCTGGCACACAACAATATTCTTTTACAATATATTTGTTTTTGTAATTTTAACAGGAGCACAAAATTCAGAAGAAGCATCGATAAAAAATGACATTGTAGTGGCTCGAAATACTTTCACCCAAACTGACAAACATTCAAATATATGTACTCTCGTGGAGAGTATTTAAGGTTTCGTTTTTAAATAAAACAAAAAAAAGTTTTCAAGTTTAGTGTTGCACAAACGATTAAGGAAGGGGGACTTACATTGTTTTAGGTGATTTAATTGATGTTCGGAAATATTGAATAAATTACTCCTGGTATATTGAAATAAGTGAATAATTTAAAAACAAGACAAATAAACAGACATTTTCATTTTTGATCAGGAAATTTAATGTACGGAAAAAAATCAACTGGTTCTCGACTAAAAACCCGAACTTTTAATTCAAGAAAATGTACTTTCCTTGATTTAAGAGCTGATTTTCTTATTTCTATCGAGTTTTTCTCTCATGTAAGAATTGTGTTTCCTGAAATGAAGAAAAAAATCGAAAGAAATAAGAAAATTAGCTTTTAAATCAAGGAAAGTACATTTTCTTGAATTAAAAGCTCCTTATTTTGATAATATTTGAATTTTTCTAATTTTATAATAAAATTTAAACTAAAAGGTTGTAGATATTTAGAATTTATTAGAAGAAAAGGGGCTTTTAAATATTTTATTTTTAGTAAATAAATTTTCCTTGAGCTGGACATCGTTTTACATCTGGGCCGATAGAGATATCTAACTAAGTTGATCGCTTTTCTCTGTCTGGCACACAACAATATTCTTTTACAATATATTTGTTTTTGTAATTTTAACAGGAGCACAAAATTCAGAAGAAGCATCGATAAAAAATGACATTGTAGTGGCTCGAAATACTTTCACCCAAACTGACAAACATTCAAATATATGTACTCTCGTGGAGAGTATTTAAGGTTTCGTTTTTAAATAAAACAAAAAAAAGTTTTCAAGTTTAGTGTTGCACAAACGATTAAGGAAGGGGGACTTACATTGTTTTAGGTGATTTAATTGATGTTCGGAAATATTGAATAAATTACTCCTGGTATATTGAAATAAGTGAATAATTTAAAAACAAGACAAATAAACAGACATTTTCATTTTTGATCAGGAAATTTAATGTACGGAAAAAAATCAACTGGTTCTCGACTAAAAACCCGAACTTTTAATTCAATAAAATGTACTTTCCTTGATTTAAAAGCTGATTTTCTTATTTCTATCGAGTTTTTCTCTCATGTAAGAATTGTGTTTCCTGAAATGAAGAAAAAAATCGAAAGAAATAAGAAAATTAGCTTTTAAATCAAGGAAAGTACATTTTCTTGAATTAAAAGCTCCTTATTTTGATAATATTTGAATTTTTCTAATTTTATAATAAAATTTAAACTAAAAGGTTTTAGATATTTAGAATTTATGAGAAGAAAAGGGGCTTTTATGTATTTTATTTTTAGTAAATAAATTTTCCTTGAGCTGGACATCGTTTTACATCTGGGCCGATAGAGATATCTAACTAAGTTGATCGCTTTTCTCTGTCTGGCACACAACAATATTCTTTTACAATATATTTGTTTTTGTAATTTTAACAGGAGCACATAATGCAGCAAGCAGTGAAGAAACATCGATAAAAAATAACATTGTAGTGTGCGATATACTTTGACACAAACTGTCAAACTTTCAAATATACCTACTCTCTTGGAGAGAATTTAAGGTTTTATTTTTAAACAAAAAACAAAAATCAACTTTAATATTACACAAAGAGGAGGGAGAAGCTTACATTATTTTAGATGATTGATTTGATTGATAAGAAGAGTTCGGAAATATTGAATTAATTACTCCTGGTATTTTGATATGCGTGAATAATTTAAAAAACAAGACAATGTTTAGTATTGCACAAAGAGGAGAGGAGGGATGACGTTATGTGGTCCTCAGCTAAGAAAACGAACTTTTAATGCAAGGAAATGTACTTTTCCTTGATTTAAAAGCTGATTATTTTATTTCTATCGAGTTTTTCTCTCATGTAAGACTTGTGTTTCCTGAAATGAAGAAAAAATCGAAAGAAATAAGAAAATTAGCTTTTAAATCAAGGAAAGTACATTTTCTTGAATTAAAAGCTCCTTTTTTTGATATTATTTGAATTTTTCTAATTTTATAATAAAATTTAAACTGAAAGGTTGTAGATATTTAGAATTTTTTAGAAGAAAATGGCCTTTTATGTATTTTATTTTTAGTAAATAAATTTTCCTTTAGCTGGACATCTTTCTACTCTGGCCAGATAGAGATATCTAACTAAGTTGACCGCTTTTCTCTGTCTGGCACACAACAATATTCTTTTACAATATATTTGTTTTTGTAATTTTAACAGGAGCACATAATTCAGAAGAAGCATCGATAAAAATTAACATTGTAGTGTGCGATATACTTTGACACAAACTGTCAAACTTTCAAATATACCTACTCTCTTGGAGAGAATTTAAGGTTTTATTTTTAAACAAAAAACAAAAATCAACTTTAATATTACACAAAGAGGAGGGAGAAGCTTACATTATTTTAGATGATTGATTTGATTGATAAGAAGAGTTCGGAAATATTGAATTAATTACTCCTGGTATTTTGATATGCGTGAATAATTTAAAAAACAAGACAATGTTTAGTATTGCACAAAGAGGAGAGGAGGGATGACGTTATGTGGTCCTCAGCTAAGAAAACGAACTTTTAATGCAAGGAAATGTACTTTTCCTTGATTTAAAAGCTGATTATTTTATTTCTATCGAGTTTTTCTCTCATGTAAGACTTGTGTTTCCTGAAATGAAGAAAAAAATCGAAAGAAATAAGAAAATTAGCTTTTAAATCAAGGAAAGTACATTTTCTTGAATTAAAAGCTCCTTATTTTGATAATATTTGAATTTTTCTAATTTTATAATAAAATTTAAACTAAAAGGTTGTAGATATTTAGAATTTATTAGAAGAAAAGGGGCTTTTAAATATTTTATTTTTAGTAAATAAATTTTCCTTGAGCTGGACATCGTTTTACATCTGGGCCGATAGAGATATCTAACTAAGTTGATCGCTTTTCTCTGTCTGGCACACAACAATATTCTTTTACAATATATTTGTTTTTGTAATTTTAACAGGAGCACATAATGCAGCAAGCAGTGAAGAAACATCGATAAAAAATAACATTGTAGTGTGCGATATACTTTGACACAAACTGTCAAACTTTCAAATATACCTACTCTCTTGGAGAGAATTTAAGGTTTTATTTTTAAACAAAAAACAAAAATCAACTTTAATATTACACAAAGAGGAGGGAGAAGCTTACATTATTTTAGATGATTGATTTGATTGATAAGAAGAGTTCGGAAATATTGAATTAATTACTCCTGGTATTTTGATATGCGTGAATAATTTAAAAAACAAGACAATGTTTAGTATTGCACAAAGAGGAGAGGAGGGATGACGTTATGTGGTCCTCAGCTAAGAAAACGAACTTTTAATGCAAGGAAATGTACTTTTCCTTGATTTAAAAGCTGATTATTTTATTTCTATCGAGTTTTTCTCTCATGTAAGAATTGTGTTTCCTGAAATGAAGAAAAAATCGAAAGAAATAAGAAAATTAGCTTTTAAATCAAGGAAAGTACATTTCCTTGAATTAAAAGCTCCTTATTTTGATAATATTTGAATTTTTCTAATTTTATAATAAAATTTAAACTAAAAGGTTGTAGATATTTAGAATTTATTAGAAGAAAAGGGGCTTTTATGTATTTTATTTTTAGTAAATAAATTTTCCTTGAGCTGGACATCGTTTTACATCTGGGCCGATAGAGATATCTAACTAAGTTGATCGCTTTTCTCTGTCTGGCACACATATTCTTTTACAATATATTTGTTTTTGTAATTTTAACAGGAGCACATAATGCAGCAAGCAGTGAAGAAACATCGATAAAAAATAACATTGTAGTGTGCGATATACTTTGACACAAACTGTCAAACTTTCAAATATACCTACTCTCTTGGAGAGAATTTAAGGTTTTATTTTTAAACAAAAAAACAAAAATCAACTTTAATATTACATAAAGAGGAGGGAGAAGCTTACATTATTTTAGATGATTGATTTGATTGATAAGAAGAGTTCGGAAATATTGAATTAATTACTCCTGGTATTTTGATATGCGTGAATAATTTAAAAAACAAGACAATGGTTAGTATTGCACAAAGAGGAGAGGAGGGATGACGTTATGTGGTCCTCAGCTAAGAAAACGAACATTTAATTCAAGGAAATGTACTTTTCCTTGATCAAAAAGCTGATTTTCTTATTTCTATCGAGTTTTTCTCTCATGTAAGAATTGTGTTTCCTGAAATGAAGAAAAAATCGAAAGAAATAAGAAAATTAGCTTTTAAATCAAGGAAAGTACATTTTCTTGAATTAAAAGCTCCTTTTTTGATATTATTTGAATTTTTCTAATTTTATAATAAAATTTAAACTGAAAGGTTGTAGATATTTAGAATTTTTTAGAAGAAAATGGCCTTTTATGTATTTTATTTTTAGTAAATAAATTTTCCTTTAGCTGGACATCTTTCTACTCTGGCCAGATAGATATATCTAACTAAGTTGACCGCTTTTCTCTGTCTGGCACACAACAATATTCTTTTACAATATATTTGTTTTTGTAATTTCAACAGGAGCACAAAATTCAGAAGAAGCATCGATAAAAAATGACATTGTAGTGGCTCGAAATACTTTCACCCAAACTGACAAACATTCAAATATATGTACTCTCTTGGAGAGAATTTAAGGTTTCGTTTTTAAATAAAACAAAAAAAAGTTTTCAAGTTTAGTGTTGCACAAACGATTAAGGAAGGGGGACTTACATTGTTTTAGGTGATTTAATTGATGTTCGGAAATATTGAATAAATTACTCCTGGTATATTGAAATAAATGAATAATTTAAAAACAAGACAAATAAACAGACATTTTCATTTTTGATCAGGAAATTTAATGTACGGAAAAAAATCAACTGGTTCTCGACTAAAAACCCGAACTTTTAATTCAAGAAAATGTACTTTCCTTGATTTAAAAGCTGATTTTCTTATTTCTATCGAGTTTTTCTCTCATGTAAGAATTGTGTTTCCTGAAATGAAGAAAAAAATCGAAAGAAATAAGAAAATTAGCTTTTAAATCAAGGAAAGTACATTTTCTTGAATTAAAAGCTCCTTATTTTGATAATATTTGAATTTTTCTAATTTTATAATAAAATTTAAACTAAAAGGTTGTAGATATTTAGAATTTTTTAGAAGAAAATGGGCTTTTATGTATTTTATTTTTGGTAAATAAATTTTCCTTGAGCTGGACATCGTTTTACATCTGGGCCGATAGAGATATCTAACTAAGTTGATCGCTTTTCTCTGTCTGGCACACAACAATATTCTTTTACAATATATTTGTTTTTGTAATTTCAACAGGAACACAAAATTCAGAAGAAGCATCGATAAAAAATGACATTGTAGTGGCTCGAAATACTTTCACCCAAACTGACAAACATTCAAATATATGTACTCTCTTGGAGAGAATTTAAGGTTTCGTTTTTAAATAAAACAAAAAAAAGTTTTCAAGTTTAGTGTTGCACAAACGATTAAGGAAGGGGGACTTACATTGTTTTAGGTGATTTAATTGATGTTCGGAAACATTGAATAAATTACTCCTGGTATATTGAAATATGTGAATAATTTAAAAACAAAACAATTAAACAGACATTTTTATTTTTGATCAGGAAATTTAATGTACGGAAAAGAATAAACTGGTTCTCGACTAAAAACACGAACTTTTAATTCAAGAAAATGTACTTTTCCTTGATTTAAAAGCTGATTTTCTTATTTCTATCGAGTTTTTCTCTCATTTAAGAATTGTGTTTCCTGAAATGAAGAAAAAATCGAAAGAAATAAGAAAATCAGCTTTTAAATCGTATCAAAAAGCGTAGCGTATTTCCAGTTATTTCAGGCACGATAGTTGAAAAAATACAGAGCGTTTTCCAAAAGAGGCAGCACGGTCAAAAAAGAAGTACAAATAGCGTTTGCCACTAGATGTCACTACACAATCAAAAAAATATTACTGACGTTTTTCAAAAAGGGACAGCCAATATCAATTTATTTATCACGTACTAATAATAGTCACTTTTATGACACGAAAATAATTTTGTTTATATTGACAAAATGCATTCATAAAAATGTCATACAATTTTTGACAGCAAATATTTAGTGACACCTAGTGGCATTATGTGAAAGTTGCTTGTGTTTTCGGAGTTTTCCGAAAGATGGTGGCTCTTGCGGTTGTTGAAAATTTGACATTTAAACATGATCTATACCTTCTTCTCAGCGGAATGAAACTGTTCATTCCGGAATGAAAATACACGGCATTGTTGTTGTAAAATTGCCAAAGTAAGAATACATTAGATTGAATGCTACACAACTTCATTGTGATTTTTTGTGAACAAATTAAACGTCAAAATATTGTTCATAAATTTTGTATGAAGTGGTACAGATCCAATTTTATTTCTATTATTACAGACATATATTAAATATTTTTTAATTAAAAATTAATTGAATGTATTCATTTTATGTGATTTGAAGCTAAGCAAGTATTTTTTTTTTTTTGTGAAAAGCGAGTGGAAAATTAAAACATAAAAAGAAGGTAAATTCGTGTTGTTTAGTTTTGTTCTTGTGCCGATTGAGTTTTTTCTGTGGTTATTTTTATTAAAATTTGTATTTTAGTTCCAACTATGGCATTAAATACGGATCCCTTAAAAATGAATGAAAACAACGAAACCAATCAAGAAACAACTAGAAATCCTTTAAATTTTGCCCAATTGGAAAATACATTTAAAACCAATTATTCGCAAGGCAAAACTAAGAAAGAATTTTCCCGCAATCGTATATGCCTAAGATTTTTAATTGGAGCATGTTTCAAAAATAATTGTCGTGTAAGTTATAATTTTAAAAACTCGCTACTAAAACAGGCGATTATAAATAATGTTTTGTTTTCTCTAATTTTACCGAGCCAGTATCCTCATATTTCGAAATTGAAATCAATTGTGTTTTGTCATGATTATCAAAATTCGGAGTGCCATCGAGATAAATGTAAATTTTTACATTATTCCATACAGGAAGAGGAGTATTTCAGAAAACATGGGAAATTCGCTGATTTCTGTGATTATGAAGGTGATTTTCGTTGTAATGACTTCGTAATATTTGGACATTGCAAGTAAGTCATTTATTGTATTATATTCAAGTTGGTTGAGTTATTTTTTGTTTTTGTTTCATTGTAGACATAGCAAATTGAAACGAGATCGGCATGATTTCGACCCGAAATGGAATGATAGAATGACTCCGGTGGCGGCGACATCATCGTTACAAACACAAAACAATCTCCCAAGCGCTTCATATCCTTCAAATTTTACATATAGATCAAATTATTTTAATGAACGCATGGTTATACCAGAATGGCCGTGGCATAATTCTGTACGAAATCAGGCACCAGATCGTTTCGATGAATATCGAGATTTTTCTATTGATCACGATTGTAGTAAAGCGACAAAATTAGACCCGAATCGTACTAATTATGAAAATTCTCGTTATAATCAGGATCTAGATATAATCGCAATGATACGTAGATTTCAAGAGGACCAGACCTTGTTACGACAACGTGTCGAAGCGAATGAAATGAAAATTGCTGAATTGCGTGCGTGCAATGAACATTTATTGGGTCAGTTGGCTCAGTACCGGATGGGCAGTGTGCAATGTTCACGTGTTGTAAATCCAGTAACTGTTACGAATACATCAACACAACCCCAGGGAGTAATAAATGCTGTATCTATGGCACCGGTACAAGTACAAGCGACACCAATCGTTAGTATTGCAGCGCCACAAACTCAAATAATTGCAAGTAATGGAACCCCATTAGCTATTACGAATACGTCACAGGGGCAACAATTGACATTGGCACAACAAAGTTTAAGTACTCTAAGCACTTCAACCGAATTACTTGGTCCACCGCAACAAATTTTATCGACATCACAAATAACGCTTGCACCGGCCTTGGCACCAGGTAGTGATGATATTTTGAAATTTTCAATTTGGTGTAATTTTTGTTTTTTTATTTTTACAGCTCCGTCAATGGGTTTAACTATAAATACATCGCAAGCGTTGGCCATGTCGAATGCAACTCAACCCATCATTTCATACCCGATAATGACCCATAGTATATTACCACATTAACAGCGTAATAAAATCGTGGATCATTATAAATTATATCGTATAATCAAATTATTATCTTAATAATGTTTTGAAACAAAAATGTTAAAATGTGGTATTTGGAATTGAATCTATTTGATTAGTGGACGCCAGGCGTTAACAGAAAAGTTTGAAATTTAATGTGGTGTTGCTTAGCCTTACGAAAAGGCTTGAATGAATTATTTAAAATAAATAAAGGCGACCAAAACCTGAAGCAGAAAATACGTATATTGTTTTGTTTTTAATATTTTTTTTAATTTATGCGTATATTTTCAAATAAATTATAATAACCTATAGATCATGTTTTCCGAAAGAGGCAGCACTGTCAGAAAAGAAGTACCGAGCATTTGACACTAGATGTCACTACACAATCAAAAAAATATTACTGACGTTTTTCAAAAAGGGACAACCAATATCAATTTTTTTATCACGTACTAATAATAGTCACTTTTATGACACGAAAATATTTTTGTTTATATTTACAAAATTAATACATACAAATGTCATACAATTTTGGACAGAAAATATTTAGTGACACCTAGTGGCATTATGTGAAAGTTCAAGGCACCACGATTGTTGAAAAAGTACAGAGAATTTTCCGAAAGAGACAACACGGTCAAAAAAGAAGTACAGATTGTTTGCCACTAGATGTCACTGCACAATGAAAAAATATTTCTGACGTTTCTCAACTGGAGATAGTCAAAATCGATTTAATTATCACGTATTAATAATAATCAAATATTACACGAAAATATTTTTGTTTATGTTTACAAAATTTACACATAAAAATTTCATACAATTTTTGACAGCAAATATTTAGTGACACCTAGTGGCATTATGTGAAAGTTGCTTGGATTTTCGGAATTTTCCGAAAGATGGTAGCTCTTGCGGTTGTAAAAAATGTTTTATCCTCCCGTATTTTTTGATATGATGGAGTTAGCCACACAACGTTTTTTTTCTTCAATTTTCAAAATATTTTTAACAGACGGGGCGTGCTTGGCATTTTCCATTACAGGTTTTTTATAGTGAAATGAACCAGTGATAATTCAGTCTTACCATTTTCACCCTGCGTATATTGTTTCGATTGGCAACCTGGTTGTGATGTAATTTCTACCTCATGATGGTTGGTTATTTTACAGTTTGTCGAAAACAAAGCGAATTAAAACAATAAGAATTAATTAAAATAGTAATTATTACCAAATATACAATACACATTAATAATTTATAAAATACATAACAGTCAAACAGACAAAACAGTCGCTTGTACTACATTAAACCATTGGTTGATAATTATTAATCAGTTCCTGTACTTGTTGCTGTTGTTCCTGAGCTGGCAATTGGAATTTTTTGCGATATTGTGAAAATGCGACCTGTACATAAATTGTCTGCTACAGTACTGGCATTTGTGTAGCGGTTGGCCAGTACTTTTCGCCATGTTGACAAATCTTTTTGAAGATGAAGATGATGGTCTAATGAAGATGATGATGTCGACCGACTAGTAGTGTAAGCTCACAATAGTGCTGATGTAGATGATTTTGTCGGATCCAGTAGAAAACAAAAATTGTTCGCGAAACTGGTTAACGACACAGGTGACAGCAGCTCAGAACCGCACTTGGATAAGGTGATAAAAACCCAAAAGGCGTCAAGTTGAAAGCGACTACGATAATAGAATTCCAGAATTTATGACTCTGGTATGCGACCAATGTGAAAAACATTAGATTTACGACACATTCAAACAGCTAAGAGATCATTTTAAACGTGTCCACAAAATTCGCGGCTTTATAACGTGCTGTGACAAAAAAAAACTTTATGTGAAAACCATTAACTATTGGATCATTTCAAGTCTCTTCGATGGGCCTGAGACACCAATGCAGAGACGACTGCTGTTCGCTCAGTTATTCTATTTTGGATTTGAAGAACGAACCTTGCCGTTTACCGACATTAATTGTTTAATTGAAAATTGAAATTTATAACCGACTATATTTCAGTATAGCCAAGCCTTGGTGAGCTTGAGCTAGTTAAATACAGTTCTGTTAATCATCTAAACCTGTCCTGAATGCTTTAAAATTCACCATGACTCATACACGGCAATTGTTGAAGATTCCATATTTAGATTTTTGTGAATGGTCACGGCAAACCATTTGAATTAAATAAAATATGGCGGTTCTATTATACAAAGGCGCTATTTTGACCGTTAAATCATACAGCTGGAAAGGCGGTAGCATGTCTCCTTTAGAAAATGGCATTCGATGTATAATATTTAATATTTATAGTATGGGTGCACAATTTTTGTGCCTTTTCATTTTAGTCTGACGGAAATTGTAATTCGAATAATATAGTTACTTGTTTTGCATGCAATTTTTGACTTACCCCCGCTAAAGATGTTTTCACATCAAAAATCTATCACAGACATCCTGGCGAGTCACATCACTGAAACATAAAAAAACGTTTTTTTCTGTCAAAATGTGTTTTCCAATTTAATTTTTAGGGAAAAACGTAAAATTTTCATTTTCCTGATATTTATTTTGTTCTATAAAATTTCTATTTTAGTACAAGATATGTATGTCAAACGTAGCAAACACTCAAACCGTTTTTCCCATTATTTCCGCTATATGCATTTTGGCGCTACCGTCGTTTCGTTGACGATTTTAAAAATAGAGAGAGCGCCTTGGTAAGTAAAAATTGTGTTTACAGTTCAAAATTGGAATTGTTAGACTATTGATAAATATTAATATTGTGCAATTTTATAATTGAATTTCGATAATTTATCTTTACTATGGCGGATCGAGACACACGTGCATTAAAACGTACCCTAAAACGTATGAATGACGTAAAAAACGTGGTTCAGAAATTCAACAGAGAAACCACACTCAGTGTCGTTCGCACGAATTTTCAGTTATTGAATGATGAATGAAACGATTACAAGATTCAAGGAGGAAAATCTGACACATCGAGATGCAATTGAGGATCTATATTTCAGTTTAAAACGTGTTCTCGTCCAAGCTCAAAATGACCACGAGATTTCCGAAACAAACGTTTCGTTCAATGGCACAATGGAAGAGTTTGTAGCGAACCAACAATCTTTCTTGAAGGATATGTCCACGATTAGTAGCGTGCGTTTTCTGGAAAATATTCAGAATTTCCGTCCTTTCGCGATTTATTTGAAGCTTCAATTGATAAAAATGAAAAAATTCCAAAGTGCACAAGCTTCAATATTTAAAGGGATTCTTACGCGACGAGGCAGCTGCCTTAGTACGCCACATACCAATAACGGAAGCAAATTACGTAGAAGCATGGGCAAAAATTAAGGAACGCTACGATAAAAAGAAACAAGTGATAAGCCAATTGATTAAGCAATTTATGGATCAACCTTGTATTAATCAACCAACAGCAAGAACTCTTCATCATATGTGTGATGTATCAGATGAAATAATTCGTGGATTAAAGGTAATAGGCAGTGAGGCAGAGCAACGTGATATTAAACAAGCTTGACCAAGTTACGAAGAGGGCTTGGACCCATTATTCAGACCGCAACCGAAAATTATTCAATCTATATAACCATGCTTATGTTAATTCAATATCGTGCCCCAAGTGTACAAATAATCACTCGTTATCCAAATGTAACGAATTTTTAGAAATGAACAATAGCGATAGAAGAGCTTTAACAGCGAACAAAAGGCTCTGTTTTAATTGCTTATCGGCGACTCACCAGGCAGGAGTGTGCACATCAAAATTCCGTTGTAGTACTTGCAACCGAAAACACCACTCGCTGCTGCATGTGGAAATGAATACTGTGTCATCAACAGATACTGCCGATAGTAGTAATTCATTATCTGATGCATCAAGACAAGTTTATGTACAGAAATTCAGACAAATACAACAATCTCTGCTAAATACCAATCTCTCCTCCAATTAACAAGTGTGCAAGATTGTGAATTATTCAATAACCTACAACTGGCAGATCCTGAATACCTTCATCCAAGAGGAATCGACATACTTATCGGTGCCGATAAGTTCTTCAGCGTTTTGGAAGATGGACGAGTAGCTCACCCAAATGAAACAATGATTGCACAAAATACCGTATTCGGTTGGATTGTTAATGGGGATTCACAAGCGAAAAATAGTGGAATAGAGTCAGACTCTGGCATGGTAGGATGCACCCTACATATGCATCTCAACATAGATCAAATACTTTGAAAATTTTGGGAAATCGAAGTAGCAACTTGTGAATCATACTCTACAGAAGAAAAGGAATGTGAGTAAATCTTTAAGTCTAAACATAAGCGGCTTGAACATGGAAAATTTTTAGTAAGGATTCCTTTTCAAAGAAATTCTCCAAATCTAGGAAATTCAGTATGTACAACGATAAAACGATTTTACAGTCTGAAAGAAAACTGCAGTCAAACGAAGCATTAAAAAAGGAATACATGATTACATAGCACAAGGTCACATCTCACATGGAGTGCATTCCAGAAGAAGATATTAATGCAAAAGAACAAACCACTTACTATTTGCCGCACCACGCAGTTATAAAGGAAGGAAGTTCCACAACGAAAGTTCGTGTACTTTTTGACGGATCTTGCAAATCTTCAATCGGAATTTCGCTTAATCAAAAAATGATGATAGGTCCAAACACTATCGTCAATACTTACAAGGTTTGTATCGCCAAGTGTTAGTTGATAAAACGGATACTGATTTTTATGGCGTAAATCTCCTAGTGACAAATTGGTTGATTATCGACTCACCACAGTAACTTTCGGCTTAGCGTGTTCCCCATTTTTAGCGATACGTGCTCTGCAATAAACAGCAGTAGATCTTCAACGATTTTTATGTTGATGATTTAGTCAGTGGTGCAGATACAACAACGTATTGAAATCAGGTGGCTTTCATTTTCAAAAATGGGAATCCAACCATTCCATTTTATCTGATAATTGCGAAGTTAGGTCAAAAAATGTTAATTTTGAAGATGAAACCGCAACTATAAAAATACTCGGGTTGGGATGGAATCCAGCGAAAGATTCGTTTACTTTTAGTGTGAAATTAGATGCCGATACCACAATAACAAAACGGCGAATTTTTGGCAGAAATTTCACGAATTTTTGATCCACTTGGACTGGTATCGCCTTCTATCATACAATTTAAGATTTTGATACAAAAGTTGTGGATGTTAAAGGTAGATTGGGATGAAGATTTACCTCATGAACTTTTAGCATTCTACAATAAAATTAAATTGGAATTAAAGCAACTGGAAAAAATTCAGATTCTAAGATATATTCAATTTGAACAAGCCGAATACCATGGATTTTGCGACGCGAGCGAACGAGCGTATGCCGCTGTTATATATTGCAGATCTGTTGGAGAAAATGGAGAAATCAAAGTGAATCTGATTACATTTAAAACAAAGGTAGCCCCAATCAAACAGGTTTCAATTCCAAGGCTAGAATTATGTGGGGCTTATTTGTTGGCGAAGTTATGGAACACCACGAAGATAGTGTACCGCCAGCTAGAATTGGAATATTAAGGGTTGGAGGACGTCTTCACAATATGAACAGTCAATTCGAGAAAAAACACCCAATCATTCTGCCAAATTCCAGTCCCTTAAGTAGATTGATAATAAACTTCTTCCACCAAAAATATTTACATCCCGGTCCTTCCTTAACATCCCATCTAATAAAACAAAGATTTTGGATTGTAGGTAGTCGCAATCACATCAGACAACAACTGCGAAAATGTGTGAAGTGCACGAGACAATCTACCAAAGATACGAATTTCACCAGCTAGGCCATTCAGCAGATGCGGTGTCGACTATGCGGGTCCCATCCAAATAGCTTCCAAAAGAGGGCGAGGGGCAAAAATAATAAAGGGGTACATCGCAATTTTCGTATGTATGGTTACGAAAGCCGTACATATCGAAACCGTCAGTGATTTAACGTCTGAGGCCGTCATAGCAGTAATGAAACGATTTAGATCCAGAAGAGGTGTACCTACAGATGTATACAGCGACAATGGTACTGCTTTCGTGTAGGTGCTCATCGAAAACTTAAAGACATCTACAATATAATAAATTCTCCGGACCGGAACAAGATGATTATGGAATTTACGAGCGAAAATAGGATAAATTGGCATTTTATCCCATCAGCGGCACCTCATTTTGGCGGTTTATGGGAGGCGGCTGTAAAATCGGTCAAATCACTCCTAATTAAAGCAACCAAAGGAATTAATTTAACATTCGAAGAGATGAATACCTTATTATGTCAAATCGAATCGATATTAAATTCAAGACCACTAAGCGCAATATCAAATGAAGACTCATCCATCACATTCATTTCTTAATTGGGTCAGCAGCAGGTGCAATTCCAGAAGAAAATCTTATTAATACTCCTGAACCAAGATTAAAAATATGGTAACAGGTGCAGCAACGGACGCAACATTTTTGGACAAGGTTTTCCAACGAATATCTCAATACCTTGCAGCAACGCAACAAATGGAAATCTAGCAACGAAAACATCAAGCCTGGCGATTTAGTAATACTAAAGGAAGATAACCTACCACCGTGCAAATGGGCACTTGCAAGAGTTACAACAATCCATCCAGATGAAAACAAAGTTGTCCGCGTAGTCACCTTGAGAACAGCTACAGGAGTTTTGGGACTTTCATTTATAATTGAGATTTCTGTTCGTGATTTTGAAACTCAGAAAATATTTGAAATTCACTCCACTACCCCATCACTAACTTTGTTGTATCGATCGTTAGTTTTTATTTAGATACGAAAAATACTTGCCTTTAAAGTTAAAAAATATTATTATTATTATGAAGATATGCAACTATGATTGATTATAACCCAGATACATTTTTCGTTGCTTTTGCAACTACGTCGATTTTCGAAATATATTTTTACCTCAAATGTTTTGATTCAAACACCAACTGTTGCCATGTATGTACCTACCATTTTCTTTTCGATATCATATTAAATTCTCATCGATTGGAGCCTCACGGATCCCACCTAGTGGAAAATTTCTAAACTGTTAACCGTTTACAACAAATTCGAACGTCAAATTATCAGCTAGCTCAGTTTAAAAATGTTTCACTTGGTGGAACCCGTGATGCTCAATCATCAATAAAATACAAAAAAAAAATTAAAAATCAAAATTAAAGAAATAAAACATAACAATTAGCTATATTTTGTATTTATTTTAATACGTTGCATTTTTTTTTTTTGATAAGATACATAATTGCTTTAAAAAAAAATTTTTAATTAAAAACCATTTAACCGTAAAAGTTTTATACGAACGAAAACTTTCGCAAGCAACTTTGCACCTTATTAGTTCACAAAAAAAATTTGAATAGATAAACAATTAATTTTGATTTAAAAATTGTTATTTATTAGAATTGCAGTATGCATTTCGGCATATGCCATCGCAAGAAAGACTGCAGCTGACGATGGAATATACGTAATTATGCCGAAATGCATACTGCAAATTTAATAAATAACAACTTAACTTTGGTAAAGTTGCTTGTGAAAGTTTTCGTTCTTGTATAATTGCTTTAGTTTGCAAAATAAATTACACTCGTCAAAATGATTTAAAATTACTTGTGCTACTTTCAATCTATTTATTGCCATAAATTCATCTCATCTAAGCGTGCGTTAGACGTATATCGTAATGGCATTGAAAAGGCTTTTTATGGATGAAGTGGTGTTTCTTGAAGGACGTTGGAAAACCCTTGGTTGTAAAGCCTGTATCCTTTAATACGTGGCTACATCGCCGCTGCATTGAGTCGACTAGCTTTTGACACCTCTCCAATTCCCATAAATGCTCTTCTGGGTTGAGGTCGGAAGACTGCTGCCCATACCATCAACTCAATATTTTTAGATTGAAACTTCTTTAGCACGACGACTTTGTATGTTCAGGTCATTTTCTTGTTGAAAGACCCATTTGAACAGCATTTCATTTTCAGCAAAAGGCAGGATTAGTTTTCTAGTATGTCGACGTAGATATGTTAGGCCATTACCCGATTTATCAAATGAATAGGATCTACATCGTAATCTAAAAAACATTCCCAAACCATAATGATTGAGCCATCGTGCTTGTTTTTTTTTTTGTTTACTGCGGGTAGTTTTCCAAGCTGGTAAGACGCCTGACATATTATCATGAGCCAGTATTGCCGAAAATAACTATTTTGTTCACATCCGTCCATAATATGTTACGCCAATTTTCTATTGGCCAGTCGAAATGTTTTTGAACAAATTTTATGCGAGCAGCAGGATGTTTCAACACCAACTCATCATCAGGAACACAACAGTAGAACAAATGAAAAGCAATAAAGAAAAATGCATACAAATAACAAAGCAACAAAAACAACAAAAAACGATTAATGCCATCAAGACTAAAATAAACCAAGGAAAAGCAGTCATTTCAAAAGCAGATAAAGGGAATAATATAGACGAAATGCAGAATGATCGAACGTCAACTTATCAAAAAGAACTCGACACCGCAAAAAATGAAACCAAAAGGGTAATTAAACAGAACCAGAAATTCCAACTAAAAATAATAAAGCCCACAATACCTAATTTCAAAGCACTAATTAAAGTTCACAAAAATAACAATATAAGACCGTTAGTAAACTCTACAACCGCTCCATCATACAAATTGGCGAAATATGTAAACGATTGGATTACGAAACGCATAAAACTTAGAGAGAACTACTCTGTAAAAAATCACTTAATCAAGAAAGTAAAATTTGCTAGTTTCGATATCGTTAACATGACGTGTTCTAATATGCCAGTTATGAAGCCATTAGAATCACAGCACAAACACTAATTAATAGTGACGTGGACAAAGAAGAGGTTGACGAAATCATCGAAATTACAGTAAAAATCCTGAAAGACGGAACTTTATTACTACGGAATCCCATTTTGGACTTTATCAAAAATAATCCTTCCAAAACTCATACTAATTTGAGCCTCTACATACTACGGAAAACCCCTAAACCAGGACGGAATGATGCCTCTCCATGTAATATTTATTATTAGAACTCCTAAGAAACGAAAAATGGAAATTTAGCAAACTTCACTTCAGACTAAAAAAAATAAAATTTGTTCATACAATATGGAAATAACTAAATGCAATCTAAAACAAAAAGTAAATCTAACTTTGAAACAAAAATACGATGTGATCCAGTTGAAAATTTGCGGGAAAAATATAAAGGAAATCTGCGATAAATATAAATGCCGAAAAACTCCGATTTATTGCATCCTACAAAACAAAGATAATATCATCAGTAAATATTTGGAATCCAACGAAAGCCATCGTATGTGTTAACAAAAATTCGTGACAGCAAATATGGCAAAGTAAACAAAGCTGTTTTTGAGTGGTTCTCAATCGCACGAACTAAAAATATTCCAATATCGGGACCAATTTTACAGTCTCAAGCATTATTAATTGCTAGAAGTTTGAAGCTGGACGAATTTAAAGCGTCTAATGGTTGGCTGCGACAGTTTTTAATAAATGTTGCGGTGAATCTAACGAGGTTGACCAAGACGTGGTGTGTGACTGGAAATCTAAGTTGGCGGATATTATCGAAGGCTATTCCTCAGAGAATATTGCCAATTGCGACAAATCGGCGTTATTCTATAAAGCGTTACCAAATAAAACACAGTTAAAACAGTCTTACTTTACTAACAGGACAAATTTTTGAGCGTTGCTTAGTAGAGTTTAACATGGCGATGGAACAGCAAGATCGACATATACTGTTATTTCTGGATAACGCAAATATAGTACTTAAGTACTGACCGGCTAACACCACATCCATTTTGCAGCCCCTGGATAATGGCATTATTCAAAATTTTAAATTAAATTACCGGAAAGCGATGCTTCAAACTATTTTGTTTGAAATGGAGGACTGTGAGAAGGCATCGGAGCTGACTAGAAAAATATCAATTTTAGATGCCATTATGATGACCAAAGTTGCAGCCAATAGCATTAAACAGGATTTTGTAATCAAATGTTTCTAGAATTGTGGATTCCCAATCAATGTCGATTTACCACATGTAAATATAAACGAGGAAGTTAACGCGGTTCAGATGCTGATAGACTCAGCCTTTCCAAATGTCGATATCTCGGCATTTGAATTCATAAACCTTGATAAAGAAGCGGCTACTGAAACCGACGAATTAGGTTTGCCTGATATAATTGCTAACGTACATGATAGTTCAGAAGAGGATTGTCAAACCTTGGAAGACGAAGAAAGTGAGGATGGCCAACTTAAAACAATTTGCTGTATGCCAAGGTGATGAAGCGTTCCATAATATGGTTCATAGACTGTTTGGGCATGTAATAAACATGTACCCTAAACCAGTTGCAACAAAACAATCGAAAATTTCTGATTTCTTTCGAAATATGTAAAAGCAACTAGATTCTTCTACGATACATGATGTGATACTTTTATGCAATGAATTAATGAGGCTGATACATACATATCAAACAACAGTCATATAATTTATTTTAAATTTTGGTTATACATATACATAACTTCAAGTTCTCGTTTATTTATGTACATACATAGAAGGAAGGTACAAATGTCAGAAATAAATGAATTCATAACCATAAATAATGTTTGCATTACCGGGGAAATTTACCCCCGTTTTTAATAATATTCCGTGACAACTCCTTAAAGCCGAATAAAACCCCTAAAACCGGAAAAATCCCCAAAAACAGAATTTTTGTTTGGTCCCTTGAGTTTCCGTCTTTGAGGATTTTTACTGTATAACTAACCAGAATTACTTCCAATATTATGGGAAAATATTTGGTGGTTTGGCGTCTATTGGAGGGGGCTCCGTAACCTTCCAGTAGGGGCAAGTGTACGTAGTACCTCCTCGCGGAACCACTGGTAACTGTAACCATAATGTGGCCTTTTGTAAGAGACTATCCTTAACAGCATATCCCGATGAATGAATGGCTGATAGGTTAATCAGTCTATATATGCGAACTCTGGATACCAGGCACCCTCCACTTTTATTTAGCCTTCCTGTAGTAAACCTGGGTGACCTACAGGCGACTTTTTATTCCCAGCAACTCGCAAGAGTTAAATCAAAACGGTAGACGAGGCACGGGAAGGAATACACGGGAGTGGATCTGCCCTCTCGAAGTCCTTAAGTCCCAATGCTACCGCTTTTCTAGCAGAAGTAAATGTTATTACATCTAGGAGGGAGAGCAATGAGCCCAGATAGTTATCACGTACCGGTCGGCAGTATTATCAGATTCATTAAGAGCCTGAATATTGGCTGGACGGAAGTAATAATAATAATAATAATAATGGGAAAATATACCATCAAAAATATGGTTTAGCTATGGGGAATCCCCTATCAGGAACACTTGCCGATATATTTATCAATTACAATGAACGTAAATATATTTCCAACTCCAATAAACACCGAGACAAGATAATATATTGGGATAGGAGGTACGTAGATGTATATTAATACTATTTAATGGCACACAGCGACAATTGGCCCAGTTACATAATTACATCTATTTATTTATTTATTGTTAACATTAATCAAAAAAATTAACAACCAGATTATCCAGTGGATTTAATGTCCCTTTAAGGATTACACAGCTCTACAAAAAAAAAAAAAAATCGCCGGCACCCGAGACGAGAATAGGTGTCCTATATGTTTTTGGGGTCGCTGATCACGAATCTGCACTCAGAATTGCCGGATCGCATCAAAATTTTGAAAATTGAAAATTTTGAATGTGTTTTATTCAAAATTGTTCTCCTCATAATAACTTACAGCGACCTTTTTATTTCGCGCAAGACGATACTTCATCAGGCTTTGAGCCAGTACTGTATATAACTTTGATATACGTCTCATACTCGCACCTCGCTTACTCTCTTTTAGCGATTTATTCAAAATTTTGATGCGATCCGGCAATTCTGAGTGCAGATTCGTGATCAGCGACCTCAAAAACATATAGGACACCTATTCTCGTCTCGGGTGCCGGTGATTTTTTTTTTTTGTGGAGCTGTGTTATCTGAGTTGATAACCGAAAAACTTAAAACAAAGAAATACATTTAATTAAATTGATAACTCAAGACCGAATTGGACTAAAATCAATCCGTCCAATTTGTTTAAGACTTGGAATTAGGATCTTTCACCATTTAAGGGAAACGGATAACTGAGGTCTGAGGACGAAGTGTACCGGCAGTGCTAATTAATATTTCCTTTTGTACGTTATTTTATTTGGGTCAATTATGTATACCCCCGTATGACGAATGAGCTCCGAATAGGGTATGCCAAAATTTATGTATTAATAAATAAATAAATAAAATAAACGTAATAAATATATAAAACAATAATCATAATCATACATCAACACCATAAACCAACAATTAAAATTCACATTGGAAATAGAAACCAATAAATGCATTAATTAACTGGATCTAACAATAAGAAATGTCGAAAACCTACACATACAGACCACACAATTAATTTTGAATTGAACCATACGATAAACCATAAATTCGCAGCATATTCACACATGATTAGTCGTTTAAGCCAACATCGCTATGAATAAAGACAATTACAATAAAGAGCTAAACATAATTATGTAAATTTATAGCACAAAAAATGGCTTTAACACCTGAATGTGAAACTAAAACAGAAAATGGAACGATCAATGATGGACAACACTAACTACAAACTCCAGTGGAAATTATAAAATACATATCTACAAATTACAACCAAACACTGAGCAAAATAATGCAAAAAATTTGTAATTTCGAAAAGGGCACATCTCTGAAATATTAAATAAAATGCATTAAATTTAAAAAGGGCATATTTCCAAGAAATGTGATCTTTTCAATAATAATACAAAAGATGAGCCTATTTCAAACCAAATAGGTGTGGGGATATATTTCCATCATATTTACGTGAAAAAACGATGTTGTCAAAATATACGAAATGTGCCCAGAAAACTGTATTTTATGGTGGTACAATAGACCGATAATTTAACAGCTAAAATATGTCAGATTCAGTGGTTAAATCTGCGACGTTTGGCTCGAGAGGTACCGGGTTCGAATCCCTATAGAGGCGGGATGCAAAAAAGATTTTTCATCATCTGATTACAATCGGTGATGAAGATGAACACAACTATGACCGAACCAAATTGCTCCGATCTGATGAGGCATTCTCTCGAAGTGCCCTCAATCTCTGTAAATCGCTATTTTGTAGTTTAAATTTATGTGGAGATTAATTAATTAAATTTAAAATAAATTAACCATCATCGGTCGAAATCAGAGGTTCGTGGCGCGAGTTCCTTTGCCGCCTGATGACGTTATTACGATAATATTATGCGTTAGGCATAAAGCCGAAGGACCAACCTAACCCATCATATCGTTAAATTAAAGATAATCCTTATATAGTTGATGAGTAATTGCTCACGACCCCCCGAGCATCGCTCTCCAGCGACCATTTGAACCCAATACTATCACCTATCCAAACGCCACAATTTTAACCACTTTGTAGTTTGGTTGGTTTTAAAATAATTAAAGTGATAATATCTCAACTCTATATTTTGCTTGGTGGAGAATATTTTTTCGCTATTAATCCTCTGGTGCGCACCGTCAATGTAGACTTTCAGCATTTAAAAAAATCAAGACTCCGTATTCGTCCAAAACTCGACTTCCATAATAATAATTTTAATCACGTCAATTAATCTGAATGTTGAGCATTAGCGAATATGGGCCATAAGTATACTTTTTACGGTAATAAGGAGTTCTAAGATCGAGAAAAATTGCAGACCACTGCTCTATAAAAACAACAAATAATTAATACATATTTTTAAACGTACTGTGAAGATGACACCTGAAAATTTTAAATATAATATACGTTGTATGTACATAAATATATAATTTTAAATTTTTAATTTTTAAACTCAGATTAAATATATTTATTTGAATTATTATTCATTGATTACAAATAATAAAAAAAAATAAAGAAAATAATTCAACTTAAAACAAAAAATTAACATTTGTTTTTAATTAATACTGTATTATATACGAGAAATGCACTTTTCGGAAACTTACATAACTTTTTTCTTTACTTGTATAATTTTATTATTTAATTACTTCATTAATTTAATATTTAAAAAAAATTAAAATAAAAAATTGCCTTGTTGTGTTCTTTTTTTTTTAATACATATATATATAAGTATTTCTGAGGGGATAAATGAGACAATAATATATATATAATATAATAGCCTGTTTTTATTTCTCGACTCGCGTATCATGGTCGAGAAATCCCGAGTCTCGGCCGTAGGACAAAATAATGAGACATTAATAATATATAGAATTACAAAAAAAAAAAAAAAAAATTAATATATACCGCAAGAATTTGTTTTTAGGAGCATTTTGTGTATCGGTCGATGGTTTCCGGGAGAGAAAACACAGGAGAAACTCAAAACCTATATATCCCTACTATCAAAACGGAAATCATATATTATTTAATCAAAATAATTCAATTTTTATAGCTTAGTAAATTGATCGATTTCATATTTTTGTTTATATTAAATTGTAAATAAATGTATGTATAATCTTTTTTAAATAATTATTATTTTTAATTTTAAAATCACAGTTTAATAGTAAATTTTTATATTTGTTTTTTTTTTTTTTAGTTAAGTTATCTAAATTAATTTTAAATAAGGAACAAATTTATTTACTCTCTAATTATTTTGTTTCCTGTTTTGTTTAAGGTTAAATACTACAATTAAAAATTATAATAAATAAACAACAAAATGAGTTAAAAAAAAAAAAAATTAATTAAATTAAAAACAGGAACATTTTATTTGTTTAGTTTTTAAACTAAACTCAGGTCTAATTTGTACTCAATAAAATTAATTAAAAAAAAATTATATAATTTACATTATATCACAAACATTTTGGGTTCTTTACAAAAAAAAAAAACAAAATATTTTTTTTTTGTAAAAAATTCAAGAGAATTTGATTTGAGATTTTTTAAAAAAAATAAAAATTCTATAATTATTTTTTAGTTTGTCGCGTGTACACATACATTCATTTTTAATTAAATATGTATTATATTTTATTATACAAATTTTATCTCTTTTGCTACTAAGAAAAGATTTTTTTTTTTTTTTAATTAATATTTCAATAATGATTTAAAGTATTTTTGTGTTTTTTATATTCGTTATATAACCTAAATATCAAAAAATTACTTATAAAAATTATTTTGTAGTTAAAGATAACAGTCATTTGATTTAATTTTTTTTTTTTTTTAATTTTTATTAATTGCAAAATTAAAAATAACATGCTATGTAATTAAAAAGTACGATGATCACTAGCCTTTTTTATTATATTTAAACATAAGAAAAAAGGATAATTTCCATTTATTTTAATTTTATTAATTTCGGGGGGGTGGGGGAGGAAAATTTATATATACGTTTACAATAATAAAAAACGAATATGTACTAATAATTATGAAACAACGTTATTGCTCAAACATGTTTTAAGGCACGCAAACAATAGAATTTAATAATGGCTCACAGTTAATTATAGTCAAAACACATGCGCACACCTAATAAAAAATTTAATTCCGCGAATATTATTTCGAGAGCATGCGTCTTGTCTAATGTCATACAAAAAACAAAAGAACAGGACGGATATTAATAATTAAAAATAAATAAATGTTAGGTTTTATATTCTATATAATATATTATCTTTGGTTTCGTCGTCGTCGTGTGTGTGTGAGCAAAATCCTTAAAACAATTACAAAAAAAAAAAAAATAATACATAATTAAATGACTGTCACAAATATACCTTATCGCGGGCATTTATTATTGACACGACCCTAAGTATAATTAAATCGTGAATGATTCGCGCGCCTAAATACGTTATAAAAGTTAAATTTTTAATAATCAGGAGACTAAAAACAAAAACTAACAAACAAAAAAAAATATATGCATTTAGAAAAGATAATTTTCTTTTTTACTTTAAATTCATTATTTTTTTTATACAATTTTTTTTTTTTTGTTAAAAAATATTTCATTTAATTTTTTATAAAATATATTTTAATTTTTATCACAGATTTCATTTTTTTTTTTTTTTTTAATTAAATTTGTTTCAATTTTAAAGCTATTTTTTGTATTTATTTTGATAAATTATTATTAGTCGTTTAATAGCAGCAAAAGTAATTTTTTCTATTGTATTTTTTTTTTTTAACTTTAGGAACACGATTACATGAGATGAATATATAAATATAGAATACTTTTTTTAATTAATTAAATGCTACAATTAGAAAATATAATATTCTGGGAGGATTCCACTAACTTATATTAAAAAAATCATAAATGGAAGGTAAATTCAATTGGTGGATTTAGTGGAGAGTGAGTGAGTATGCTTTTCTTTCCGGCTTGTCTTTTTTAATTTATTTAAGTATTTTTATTTTTAAAAATATGGCAACTTAATTAAATAAATCTCGCTAAATGGCCATCTAAACACTATTTAATTTAGGCTGTTAAAAAATGAATACAAACGAATATTATTTTTTAACAGTTTTTGTCATGAAACTTTCAAATGAGATGGTGAGATTTCAATGATTTTTAATGTTTTTCAACTAAATTAATCTAAAATTGTTTATAAACAATTAATTATAATTTACAATTTTTAAGTACGACGACGATATTCGAACGTAGTATACTATACACAATTTATTCGGAGGAATGGACTCATATCCAAAATTAAAGGGATATTGCTCATATCTAGCCTGGTGACAGATATCAAGAATCTATCTATAGGTGGAATGTTCTAACTTCTATCGAAAATAGTGATGGTTAGAACATTCCACCACTAGTAGCAGATATCAAGATATCTAGCCCGATGGCAAATAAATATCAAGTGTTCACGATACAAAAGCGCAGCCCATTCAAATGTTTTTTTTTTTTTTATTATTTAAAGGCATATATATCTTATATAAATTACTTTCACAAACTGGTACGTCTGGAATGGATTTGTGTGTGTGTGTGTGTGTGAGTGTATAAGGAGACGAATGAAATGTATTTTTTATATAAATAAAAAAAAAATTATTAAAATGGATCGTGCTTAACTGGTAATCGCGTCCTAATATATTCTTATGTGTTTGTTTATATAAATATATGTGTATATATACATATATACTTAATATATTTATATATATATGTATGAATATAATATTTATCACAACTTAATTCTAAATATAGAAAAAAAAAATCATAAAATCCTATTTTAAATATTGTATTTTGCAGGCTTCCGATTACCGTAACAACAAATTCCACGATAAAACATAAAATTCGTTATTAACGATTATCACGAGCCTCAAAAATTAATAAAATAATACAAAAAAAGACTTTCGCGGGCCTTTTGAGAAAAGAAAAATTACGTTAAAAAAACATATATGCGAAACTCCCAATTTAGTGCATTTCAACATCATACAGCCATAAGTAGTTCAATTTTTTTTATACGATTAAAATACATTTCTTATTTATATTACTATTATTAATATATTTTATATATAATTTTTTTTTTTTTATCAAAAAATCACGATATTTTTTTCTTTTCATTTCATTTTATAATATTTCATTTCAACGCGAAACATAATTTAATCAATGATTAATTAAATATTATAAAATAATCACCAATTAAAATAAAACTTTTCCACGGATATCAGATATAAAAAATTGTTTTAAAAAAAATATTTAACTTTATCAATGATAATTTGATACACTACTGTTTATAATTTAAAAAAAAAAAAAAATGTAAAGACACTTAGACATCTAATAATTATAATTTGTTGAAAATTTCATTTTAAAATTAAAAATACATAATAAGCAAACGCTCGAGCAAACAAAAAAAAAATTAAAATGTAATTCAAAATTATAATTCCCAGACTCCAAATTTTTTAAATAGAAATAATTAAAAAATTATACCTATTTTGAATGTTTACGGCTGAACAGCCGTAGCAGCATTGTAATAGTATCCGGCCGGTTGTGGAATTGGTTGAAGATGAGAATATTGACCTGATAAATTAAAAAAAAAAAAGAAATTATAATTTATTTTAATCAATGGAACCAAATCCAAATTAAATTTATACCTTGATTATTCGGATAGCCACATGGTTGACCGCCTACCGCTTGCTGTCCAGTTAATGTAGGGTTTGCATAAAAGTTATTGCCTATTAATAAAATATTAATAAGACGGGAGAGATGTGTGAGTAACAATAAAGACAAATGATTTTATTTTTAAACATGTTCAGCACAAAAATAAAGATTACCTCCTACGTCAACCACGTAAGGTGGTGGTCGAGCTTGCATGGGAAAAATTTGTGGAGGTGGAGTCGCTGGATATAATCCATTGCCATTTATTCCTTCGTAAACGTTTAACGGTGATCCTCTATGCTCATTCCCTGGTGTGGAAGCAGATGATGAACCATCATCACTTCCACGTTGTTGCGGTGGCGGTTGATGATAACCATTAAACCTATTTTGATAACGGTTTTGATATGGCCGTGGATTATTACCAAAATATCCACCTTCTTGACCGCCTCGCGGTTGATATGATGGTTGCGATTGATCCATACCATTTAATTGTCCACTCTGATTATTGTAATAATTACGTTTGGGATTATAGAATTTAGTTTTTTGGTATGGATGTTGTTGTTGCACTGGGATTGATCTGACCTCGGCACCCTCATAATTATTGTAAAATACGGTTTGGTTAGAAAAACGGGCTAAAAAATTAATAATTAAAACAATAAATATTATACATAATTTATATTGCCAATACTAGCTTACCTTGATTGGCTTGATCGCCTGGTTTTTTAGGAGAATCACCTCCTTGAACGGGCATAGCATTCGAAGACCACGTAGTTATTTTATTCCCGTTATTGGGTTTGTTTTTATTATAGCTACTGTTGTTTGGATTATTAACATTGGCTGCATTTTGTCGTGGTGTAGCCCAACGATTACCTTTTGAATTTAAACTTTTAACAATCTCTGCCAACTCGGGATTGTGTGTTTGTCCAGCCTCTTTCAAAACATCAAATAATTCGCGTGCCTGACGATAATTGGCCGGTGTGAAAAATGTATAGGCGGTACCAGATTGTTCACAACGCCCCGTGCGTCCAATTCGATGAATGTAATCTTCTGATGTATTTGGATAATCAAAATTGATTACAAATCGTACGTCTTCGACATCAAGCCCTCGTGCTGCAACATCAGTTGCAACTAAAATACTGCTTTTACCGGATCGAAAATCATTTAGTACATAGTCACGTTCGGGTTGTGATTTATCTCCATGAATTGACGTTGCACTGTAACCTTCTTTTATAATGATTTTAAGGAGATCTTCAACTTTCTTTTTTGTCTCGACAAAGATTATCACTTTATTAGATTTGTCATTAACAAACTCCTTTAAAAGCGTAAATAATTTTTCTTCCTTTTCGTTTTCCTGAATGACATAAATGACCTGGCGAATATTATGATTTGCGGCCAAATTTAATGATCCAATATTAATCTGGATATAATCGGTCAAGAAATCTTCAGCCAAAGCCTGAACTTCTTTGGGCCATGTAGCTGACCACATCAAAACTTGGCGGTCTGGTCGAATTTGTTCGATAATTTTACGAATCTGGGGTTCAAATCCCATATCAAGCATACGATCGGCTTCATCAAGTACTAAATAAGTGCAGCGACTCATATTAGTGATACCTCGTTCTAGAAAATCAATTAAACGTCCTGGTGTCGCAATCACAACTTCCACACCGCGTTCCAAATCTCGAGCTTGTGGTCCTTTGGGTGAACCACCAAAAATACAAGTATTTCTAATTGCCGGCGAGGCATGTGCTCCATAATCTTGCGCAACTGATTGAATTTGTTGTGCAAGTTCGCGTGTTGGGGCCAATACGAGTACAATTGGTCCTTCGCCACGACCTAATTTATTTTGGTGACCAATGTGAACAATAGCAGGAAGCATATAAGCCAATGTTTTACCGGAACCTGTTTGAGCAATTCCAACCAAATCACGTCCACTCAAAGCAATCGGCCAACCCTGAGATTGTATAGGTGTTGGTATGGTAAATCCTTGTTTCATCATTTCACGCATAATATTTTCGGGAAAATTTGTCTCAATAAAATCTTCATTTGGATATGGGACACGATTACCTGCAACTGTAATTTTCATTTGGGCACGGAATCGATCCACCTGTTCCATTGTGCGATTCTGTAATGACGCAGTTGGTGCATAAAAATCTTTAGGGAACGCTTTTAAATTTTGTACGTCCCATATTGGTTTTTCTAAACCCAAGCCCGGATTTTTTGCTTTTAAACTCTGTTGTTTGGCACGCTCTTCTTTTGATTGAGGATCCTGATTCTGTTGATTAATTTTGGGACCAGAATAATTTGGCTTCATTGCGTTAGGGTGTTGTGGTTTATGACCACTATATTGTGGTTTTACTCCACCAAATTGATTACGCGGCTGAAATTGTTTTGGCCCACCAAAATCGCGGCGTGGTCCACCAAAATCATAACGAGGTGGTGGTGTACCATTTGGACTATAACCATACGGTACCATATTATTCGGGCTCCAAAATGCATTTCTATTCATTGCGTTATTACCACCTGCGCCCGCAAAATGATCACGATCAGGACGCGGTCTGTACCTAACGCCATTTTTAAAAATATATATACACACACACACAAATTTATTTTAGAATATAATTATGTTTCATTTGGTAAAATTATAAACTAAAAAATTAAAATTGTTGAATAATGTAATGTACTCACATTTGATTGGGATTATAGTTGTTAGGAAACTGCATTTTTATTGTCTCTGTTGGTTGAAATTCCACGTTTTTATTTTTAAGTAAGTAACAAATTATTCAAATATTTCGTTAATTAGCTACTTGTTCACATTAGTTCCTAACGAATAAAATAAAATACACGAAAATATTAATTATGACCACCAAATAATTAAATAAATAAAAAAAAAATTTAAAGATGTCTACCAATTCTTTTACAAATTAAAGAAAATTACATAGAATATTGATTTTCTACACAAACCTTATAGTTCGGCAGCAACAGAAGAACTGTAATAAACTGCACTGGACTGGATATAAATCAAGATGGTCGCAAAATACAACGCAGACGCTGATTTTTTTTTTCAGGGAATGTATTTTTTATAGATTAAAATATTTTTGTTAATTATGTACTAAAAACAATTTCGTTACAAATTGTATAATTTTATACACAAATTTAAATATTTTTTTTTTAAATAGGTATATAAAGAATTTCAGTTTTATACAAATTTTGAAACAAATTTATTAACAAAAAATTAATTTTAATTATTCTGATTTTTTAATGTGACTGTACCTTTGCCCTTCTTGCGAATGAAATTTGACAAATGATGCCGAATTTATGTGCATCTTCAGCACGTTTGCTGTAGAAAATTGCCAACTTAAAAAAATGAAATTGTTTTGATTATTATCTCATGAAATTAAAAATGTGAGATCTCACGACAGTGTTACCAATTTTTTTTTTTTTTTGCTAATTTTACATTTTTGTGTTTTGTTAATTTTTGAGATTTTTAAAACTTTTCTTGTGATGTTATTGATGTTTATATTTTCTTATAAATGTAAATATCAAAAAAAAAGTTTTAAGAAATGTCAAAAATTAGCAAAACACAAAAAGTAAAATTAGTGAAAAAAAAAAAATTGGTAACACTGTCGTGAGATCTCACATTTTTAATTTCATGAGACGGGCTTAAGCCCGTTTTAAGATAGTTTCATATAAACTGCTGTTTGTTTTCCTTAAAACTCAAAAAAATATGACATATTTTAGCTGTCAAATTATCGATCTATTGGCGTACCAATTCCCTAGAAGTAAAAATGGTTTGATGGACAAAAATTATGGTTCGGAGGGTTGAAATCGCTGGCGCTAGGTGCAAAAGGAAACGTCAAATATTTTTGTTTGGTAAATAAAAATTATTTTATTACCTTTGAGTGTGTATATTATTTATAATGAAAAACACGGAAATTTGATCAGAAATCACTGAAACGTCAAAAAGTGAACAACATCATTTCTCCTATTTTACCCATATTTTCTATATTTTATTTTGACATTCTTGCCGTAAACCAACAACAGAGATATCTACTGGTTGTGTTTCATATAGCGTATTGTGAATGCTCTGTACAAAAAACTCTTTACTTACAGGTTTGTATGAATTTCCAACTTAACGAACAAAACTTTTTGCTTGTTATGTTGGAAATTCATACAAACCTGTAAGTCAAAAGTAAAAAGTTTTTTCACTGTGCATTGTACCATGTTTCCATGAACGAGGTTGAGTTAGATTGGATTGAAATTAGGTTTTCGTTAAATTTCAAAATGGCGTCGATCGTTCCCATGAAATTGAGTTGAAAGTTTTTGACAGCCCGTTATGTTATATATATTTAGGACGTTTTTTTTATTGCATCCTTAATTTTTTGTCATTATTTTTTTGTTGTATTTAGCTATTGTAATATTTTTTTATAGTGTTAATAATAAAAATCCTTAATATTTATTTGCCGCACCATTTTGAATTTCAACTCTACTCAACTCAGGTATTTTCGTTGAGTTCAAATTAAATCAACGAAACTCCAACTCAACCCCGTTTCCATGTATTACAATGTTTCCATGAACGAGGTTGAGTTAGATTGGATTGAAATTAGGTTTTCGTTAAATTTCAAAATGGCATCGATCAGTTTTTGACAGCCCGTTATATTATATACATTTAAGACTTTTTTATTGCATCCTTAATTTTTTGTCAATATTTTTTTGTAGTATATTTAATTATTATTATTTTTTTTTATAGTGTTAATAATAAAAATTCTTAATATTTATTCGCCGCGCCATTTTGAATTTCAACTCTACTCAACTCAGGTATTTTCGTTGAGTTCAAATTAACTCAACGAAAATCCAATTCAACCCAGTTTTCATGAACTCTGATGGAACTCAGCATGGAAACATAGTATATGAATGCTGTGCAAAAAGTAAAAAGTTTTTTCCATTGTGCATGGTCTGTGTTAATTCACCATTTTGAAAAATACACCGAATTGAATTTTGACTTGTTGCGTTTATGTAAGTATGTGTGTAGTGTATTCATACAATTTTTTTTTATTATACATAATTGTTATTTATAACGAAATTCTGTGTTAATAATTAGTTGATAATTTTTGAATATTTCATAAATATTAGTAACAAACGTGAAATATAAATACGGTACTCCATTTAATAATGTTTAAATATTCATTAATAAAAGTTTGACACAAAATTAGTAAATTTTTTAGTACAAATGTGTGTGTGTGTTTAGTTGAAATGTGTGATGACGGATACAAAACGAAAGTTTTATTTGAAAATTATGTGTCAGCCATCGCCCTTATAATAAAATACCGTGCTTTTTGAGAGACTTGTATTTAAAATACCAGATAATACAAATTTTTTTATCGAATACTTGTTATAATTCTAGTTGTGTGATAATTTATTTCAATATAAATAGGGTTTGATTAATAGGCTTTTGGGTTTTTTTTTTGTTCATTTTGACGAGCATTTTTTTTTGACTGTTCTCTGATTAAATAAAATAAAAAATGGTGTTTCCTATAAACATAAAAAGTAGAAGCGCGGACTAATCAGAAAACCCGTGTGTTTTATGTATTGTTTATTTATTATAATCGGTTCTAGGCTATTAAATACAAATTTTAATTAAAAATTTAATAAAAAGAAAAAAATTAACTAAACATATTTCTATATATTAGTATTTAGAAGACTCCATTAATATAAAAACAATGCGTGAATATAAAATTGTAGTGCTCGGAAGTGGAGGTGTAGGCAAATCTGCATTAACAGTACAATTTGTTCAGGTAGGCATACTCACAAAAAAAAATAATTGACTTAAATATTAAACTAATTCAAGGAATTTTGTAAAATTCTAGGGAATTTTTGTAGAAAAATATGATCCAACAATTGAAGATAGTTATCGGAAGCAAGTAGAAGTTGATGGACAACAATGTATGCTGGAAATTCTCGATACAGCTGGAACGGTAATATATAGTTACAATATATTTTAAAATGATTTGTGTTTACGAGGGTGTGGTGATGAAAATTTTGGATAAATAATCTTAAGAACCAATAACATCCTATACAATATTTGTTTATAAAAGTTTTGTATTAAACCACGCCCAGGATGTTGATAAAATTGTACATTTAGCTTTATAACTTTAATTACTAAATAGCGTTATATAAAACATTATTTTGATAAATCCTAAAATACCGGTTCTTTTTCTGGATGCCGGGGCTCAATTTTACTAAAATTTTAGGAACAATTCACTGCTATGCGAGATTTGTATATGAAAAATGGTCAAGGATTCGTTTTGGTATACTCAATAACGGCACAATCAACTTTCAACGATTTACAAGATTTGAGGGAACAAATATTACGAGTTAAGGTAAAATAAATACGAATAAGGCGGCCTAAAAAGTTGTATCGCAATATTTGAAATTGAATTTATTTTGACAGTTATGTAGTTTAAAAATTTGTGTAAATATTTTTATAGGATACTGACGATGTTCCAATGGTGCTTGTAGGTAATAAATGTGATTTGGAAGATGAACGCGTTGTAGTTAAAGAATTGGGTAAAACTCAAGCAAATCAATTTAATTGTGCATTTATGGAAACATCAGCCAAAGCAAAAATAAATGTTAACGATATATTTTATGATTTAGTTCGTCAAATAAATAAGAAATCGCCCGAAAAGAGAACAAACAAAAAGAAACCTAAGCCATGTGTTCTACTATAAACTAATTATTATAAGTTTGATTGAAAAAAAAAAAGATTTTCATTAAAAAAATGCTTTTTTTATATCTACATATATATTTATATATAAAAGATATGTTCTTTCATAAAAAAAATTAAACATCTCATCAAGGATCCCTTTCCAATATATATTTTGCATGTGTCCATAAACATGTTACTCTATATACTATTTAAAACAAATGATACATATGCATTTAAAACAGTTTTTATTGAGAAAATTTTAATTGTTTTTCATTTTTTTTTTTTTTGAAATTATCTCAATTTTATAAAAAAAATTATTGCATGTATATTTGGTAAAAAAAAACTTGTATTAATCTTATTAATTAATTATAAATGAGACAAAGATGATAAAAAATAGAAATTATATTTTAATTTTCCTTATATAGTTATTAAGTTTTCATATATAAAAAATAAAAAAGTTTATATCATTAATTGTATGTAAAAACATAAAATCGCTTGTATGACCTCTTTAATATGTATATGTGACATTCCAAAAAAAAAAAAATAATAATAATAATTCATTTCACGCAAACCCTGAAATTCTCATACAATCGATAATAAAATTTAAAATCCTTATTCTAGGTCTTGATTCGTTTAAATTTATTTTTTGTCTTTAATCCGCTCGTTAAACAAAGGCGCTTTTAAGAATTCAGCATCTGCGCAGATATTGCAGTTTGTATCAGAAATGAAATCGCAATCGATATTTATATCAATGCAGATGGGGTATAAAAAGATTACAAAATCTGCTTTATGGTTGCATTCTCAAATTTGATTTTTGAACGAAAAATTGCGGGTATTTTACTGCAGAAATACTATTTGAACGCAATGCTGCAAAATCTGTGCAGTCGACTAAATTTTGAAATCAGCCAAATCTTATCGGTTCAAGAAATAAAATAAGAATTCAGTATAAATAAACTATCGGCCCTTTCAAAAAGTTATACTTATTTATTTAGACATACTTATTTTGCCGCCATCTTAAATAAGTATGTTGGCGAGGTAACTTAAAATAAGTATGTTGCTATCTCTTTCTTACTTTTTAATTTATTATTTTTATTTATATTTTAATAATAATCAAACAATTCTTGCACAATTTGTTTTGACGTTGCTGTCAAAATATAAAATAAGTATGTGAAATCAATTCGGATGATTTTACATACTTATTTAAGATGGCGGCAAATAAGTATGTCTAAATAAATAAGTATAACTTTCGAAAAGGGCCTAAAAACCATAATTTGATATGTGTATACAAAAGCGTATGTTTTATACTCGACGAAGCGCCCTACAACGTAAAAACTTTTTACAATACATTTACAATGCAAATAACTTTTAACTTGCAGAGCATTCACAATGAAAAACTTTACTTTTCACGATTGTATGAATTTTCAACTTAACAAACAAAAATGTTTGTTTGCTATATTGGAAATTCGTAGAATCCTGCAAATTACTTACAGGGCATATACAATGGAAACGCTTTTTACTTCTAACTTACATCAACATATATTTTTGTTCGTTATGTTGCATAAACCTAAGTAAGCCTAAAGTAAAAAGTTTTTGCATTCTGAATAGGTTTACCTTAGACAATAGCATTAGAATAGACCACTAGTTGCAAGTAATCGATACCTGCTCTGCCACAAAATTACGTTGAATTTGAATTTAACGTTTTTGCGACTTCCTAGCAAGAAAAAAATTGCGAGTGACTTTTTGAACTCGCAATAATTAAAATAAAAAGGTGCACAAGAAAAAATATTTTGAATGTAATTTATATTGTCCAATTATTAAGGAGGTATTTAAATTTAAATTTTAATAAATAAATTTTCTCCCAAATAATTATTAACAAATAATATTTCTTCTAAATATGTCATACTCACATCACAATACACAACGAAATATTTTGTTTTTTAAACATGTATTTATTTTGACAGCCAAAACAAAAAAAAAACTTTTTTGTTTTGTTTTTTATAAATGAGTGCGTTTTATGCAAAAAGGATACAAAATATGATAATTTTTATTAGGCGTGTTCGGAAATAGACGTTGAATAAATTCACAGTAAATTTAGACCATTATAGTGTAATTTAATGGTCTATTTCCGAAAACGCATATTAATTTAAACGTAATTGACAATCATTTAGTGTTAGTGTCTGCCGCAAAAATCGGTGGAGACTCTCGAGATTAGGAAACTGTAATTGGAAGTTATATGAAACTGTAATTGGCTTACCGGTCCATTCTAAATCTATTGTTTAAGATGATGTCACTTTTAACTTTCAGGATTATACGAATTTCCAACATAACGAACAACAATTCTTGCTCGGCATTTTGAAAGTTGATACAATCCGTTAAGTGAAAAGTTTTTGCATTGTGAATACGCTGTAAAATGGAATAAATTTATTTTACGTATACAAAAATGTCAAATAAATAACAAATTTTTATAAAATTATAGATGGCGTTTCAAATATGTCCCCAATATTTTATTCTATCTGTCAAAATGTGTCTTACAAATTCTTAAATTTAAATAATATATATAAATATACCATAAAATTGTATTCTTTATGTTATTTTTATGCTTAAAATATTCCGAGGAATCGATTCAATTGTTTTCATATGTATATAAGTAAAGGGCGATGCATGATTGATTACACAAAGCATAATTTGATTCTAGTTCTATGTTCAAGATTACCCTACACTTGCGATGCCATATAAATTAAATACACTTTAGTTTAGTGCTGTGTCATCGTGTACATAAACGATATAAAATAAACCAAAAAATATACACAATTTTTAAGACATTTTACGTCTGTTACGATAGTAAATGTGTTTTGCAACAACATTATTTTTAATTTCAGATAATTACATTTTATTGACAACTTTTACTACATGAGCACAAATAACTAAAGTTTTTACGAAAATAACGGACTTTTTAATATTTAAATAAATATTATAAAAACGAACTAAATATCCGAATATTTCTCAATATTCGTGTAATAGATCATGTTTTCCGAAAGAGGCAGCACGATCAAAGAAAATGTACAGAGCGTTTGCCACTAGATGTCACCACACAATTAAAAATATATTCTGACGTTTTTCAAAAGGGGACAGCCAAAATCAATTTTATTATCACGTATTAATAATAATCACTTTTATAAGATGCAAATATTTTTGTTTATGTTTACAAAATGCACACATAAAAATGTCATACAATTTTTGACAGCATATATTTATTGACACCTAGTGGCATTATGTGAAAGTTGCTTTCTGGAAGATGGTAGTTAGGTATTGTAAAGAACCGTTAGGTTGTTTTACAAAACTTGGAGTGCATTCATAAAAATCCTCCTTTTTATCTAGTTAATATGACCAGAAAAGCAAAAGATAACATTTTTTAAATGTTTCATTCTTAATCTTGTCAGAATAAAATAATAAACAACCAATCGCTAATATGAAATATAAAGGTACTATGTACATAAAAATAATTATACTATATGGGCTGAAAAGCTTCGTAATTGACACATATATGGCCCTGTAATGAGTTACCATTATTCATTTTCGAAAAAATCTTTTATTAGGCGCCACTTCCAATTCCAAGTCGATTAAAGATAAATACTCGGATTAATCGTCGTTTGCATTGGCTTATCAGCAACCGTTATCAGAAACGATAATGATATGAACCAGCCCACTTTTGGGTCGGTGAACTTAAACGTATTTTCGGGGATGAACTCAAATGAGATGACAACAGCAGAAGTTATTGAAAATATCCATGATATGTAAGTTAAATTGAGTGAGATTGTTGGCATCGTCAATATTTCAAAAGAACCTATAAAAAATATCTTGCATGAACATTTGCATATGAGAAATCTTAAAGCAGGATGGGTGGCTCTCCATCGATTAAAAATGCAACCATTTGGTAACCACTTCACAGCAATGTTTCGAGAAAATAAATGTTGAAAAATCGTTGTGTATTATTTTAGATTAAATAAAAGCATTGCCAAAATATTGCATTTGTTTATCAAAACAGGAAATTTTTCAGGCCTTGTAGTATGCAGAGTATCCCATTGGAGCGAGTACAAACGAGTAAGGCGTGAAGTTTGATGAATTTTATGAAAAAAAAGTCCATTCCCCATATGACCACAAATGAACCAATTTTACTACCTGAAAGATTGAATTCACAAAACTATCTTAAAGATCCTCATCTCTCATCGCGTCGAGGGGCGAATTTAGCAGCAGAACGGCCATGGGAAGCGTCACTAATGGGGTGTGTCTTTACTAAGACGAGACTGTCAAGGTTAAACTGTAAATTTTGTCTTTTCCCATCGACATGTCCCTTTCGTTGATTCTGCTTTCTTTCATGGATTTCTCGAGCTCTTTCGATAACTTTCCCTATTATCAGCAAGTAAGGAGTAATTTCCGGTATAAAGTTTTCATTTTGTGTCACTGTTCGATAGTCATGTTTATTGTCAAACATGTGTCTCAATTCCATTCCGAAGGTAATCTAAACGGGGGTGAAACTGATGCTTTCACAAACGGTGGTGTTCTCTACGAGAATTGACTGCTACGTTTTCATATCCCTATTCCTCCGCTCGCCAGGGTTTGTTTGCGGATGATATACTGGGGTAAAGGATTGTCGAATATCCAGTACGTATGCCAATTGTTGCATTATTCCGCCAATAAATTATGATCCATTGTCGGATATGATTCGACGGGGAATCCCATAACGGAAAAAAAATTCATTTATTAAGGTTTTACTGCAAGCCTCAGCAGTCGCTGACTTTAATGGAAAAATTTCAACCCATCTAGGTACGAATTTCCTATACCAGCTACAGGTTTGAAGAAATGTCTTCAGATGGCGAACATTTCGAGGGACAGGGAGATTGGATATAACCAATATTTTCGATAAATTTGGTTGAATCCCTTCCGGTGTCAATACATGTCCTAAAAATGTGATTGTGTCCCGAAGAAACGAACACTTCTTACGATTAGCGCGCAAACCAAATTTGTTTAATTGATTGAAGACGATTTCCAAATCTTTCAGATGATCCTCGAACGAATCTGAAATAATGATCAAATCATCCAGATTTGTTGTCTCTATCGCGCTTCTCAAATCTATACTTGACATGAACAAAGTTCGCTTGGCAAGATGGAGTAAATCATCAATTCTTGGCATGGGGTACTTATTAGATACAGTCACCGAGTTCAGTTTGCGATAATCCACACAAAAGCGATAAGAGCCATCTGTTTTTTGAATTAACATTACGGGAGCTGCCCAAGGTGATTCACACTCTTCAATGATATCGTCTTTCAACATTTGATCCAATTCGGAACCTGATTCCCTTTTTTGTTAGAATTTCAAATAATGACCCACTCGCTAATGATAATTTCGCAGCGGTGTCAATCAATGCCGTTCCATTTGCACCGCAGATGGAAATGGGAAATATTGGAAGAACTTGAAACTTACTCAATTCTGGGTTAATTGACAAAAATTCAACAAGATGCGATAAATCACAAACATCAATATCAACTGAGGCTTGATTTATTGGAAAAGAAGGTTTTTTCTTGCAATCCGGGCAATTAGAACGAATAAACCCCTTTTCCCACATCCGTAGCATTCGAATTCCTTTTTGGAAGTAATGACGTGAGACTGTACATTAGGGTTTCCTACTTGAGACCTTTCACTATTACCAGCTGTTTTGTATTGTTTGTCATCAAAGTAACCTTTCTTTTTCAACTTGCTACAACTCGAAACGTTGTGTTCGCAGATTGCGAAATCCACATTGGTCTGATGAAAGAGGAGCAGGAGAAGACACTGCACAAAGGACTGGCACTCCTGAAAAGAATCCAGGTGGAGGCAAAGATGCAGCCAACTATAAAAAGGACTGTGACGAATGGCCTAATAGAAATGGAGGAGTTGTTGGATGCGATAGTCTCATGTCGCACCAACTGGAAGAAGGGAGAGGCGCAGCTCCAAGAGTCAGGTCGGGGAGCGAGACCCAACCATAACCAAGAGAGGTTGAAGGTTCAGCCGATTAAATTGAGTAGAAGGAGAGGCACGGCCTCTAGCTCGGAGGAGCCTGATCGAGGTACCAGATCACGAAGAGGGACCGAGGGAGAAATGATGATACCTCGGCTAAAAATTGAAGTCCTTGACTTGGATAGCCTTACCACCGAACAAGAAGTGATGACGGCAGTTAAGCGTGATTCTGGTCATTGAACTAGATGATCTAGCCGCTAAAAGCTGCTTGCTCGAGGGCGTATTAAGATTGGCTGGGTCTTTGGACGCATTAGAATGAGAGCCGAGGTACAGAAATGAACGATAGTACAGAACGATACGATCACGGAGTTTCAATCCAAATTGAATGAACTAGAGGACTCTGCTCGTGATGTATCAGGAGAATTGGTGCTAGCCGGAGATTTCAATGCTCGTGCATTAGAATGGGGCATGCCACACCAAGATACCAGAGGGAGGCATATACTGGAGATGGCCTCAAGACTGGATCTATGCGTGTTAAATGAGGGATCTACGCCAACATACCGAACGCCAGGTTTCGGCAACTCCATACCGGACATAACGTTGGTATCCGCACGGCTAGCATCAATGGCGAAAGACTGAAGAGTGATGGAGGATTATACCGCTAGCGACCATAATTACATCAGCTTCAAATTGCACGACGGCGAGCGAGAAGTACAGCGAGCAATGTATCGAAACCCATTGAGTTGGAACACTACCAAGTCAGACGGCGGAAAGCTCGTTGCATTTGTTGAGGCTAGCCTTGTGAGCAGTCCATTGGCTTTGCAGAATATTGCGAATGGAGTCGAGATTGAGGCGGCTGTTGACAGCATTACACGGCTAGTTCAACAAGCTTACGATTCTTCGTTGCCACGAAGAGAACAGTGAAACGGTAGGAAGCAGGCTTATTGGTGGACGAATGAGATCGCAGAGTTGGGAAGGAAAGCTCTGCAGCTTAGGCGAAGGGCGCAACGAGCACAAGGTAGAGAAGAAGCAATTGCCAAGTCAGCCCAGCACAAAGCGCCAAAGAAAGAGCTAGGCATGGCTATCCGTGCGAGCAAGGCGCAATGCTGGAGAGATATGTGCAACGAGGTGGATAGCGATCCATCGGGCAGAGGATATAAGCTTGCTACTCGAAAGCTGGGTTTATTGAGCACGCACGTCACGTTGGATGCAGAAACAATGTCAAACATTGTTGATGCCCTCTACCCAACACACTCATTGAGAGTAGAAGACGATAGTGAGAATGAAGTCGGAGAAATTCCCACATTTACCGAGGGGGAGCTGGCATATGCAGTGACCAGCCTGAAAAATTATAAGGCAGTGGTTGCTGGTAGATATCCGCAATTACTACTCAGCATTTCCTTCACGATGGAAGATGGCCTGGCTGGTGCTGATAAACAAAGGAAAAGGTGGTGATCCCGACTCCCCATCATGATACAGACCTCTCTGTATGGTGGATACAATGGGAAAGTTGCTGGAAAAACTATTAAAGCCTAGGCTAGAAGATGCCATATCGGTTGCCGGTGGCAATATGGTTTTCGGAAGGGACGATCAACTGTAAACGCAATAGAGGAAGTAATTAACGCAGTTAAAAGAACCGAAAGTGCTTGCCGCGCAGCGAGGCCTTTGGTGCTTCTAGCGACATTGGATGTGCGAAATGCTTTCAACTCGGCGAGATGGGAAGATATAATCGAGGCGCTACACCGATCTTTCGCTATCCCGAATTATCTTCTGCTAATGATTCGGGACTATTTTAGGAATCGAAGGCTGGTATATGAGACATCTGACGGCAAAAAAGTGAAGGAAATTACTGCGGGAGTGGCTCAGGGCTCGATTCTTGGTCCCGACCTATGGAACGCTATGTACGACAGCCTGTTGCGACTACAGATGCCTAACGAAGTATTCCTGGTTGGGTATGCAGACGATGTGGCTATTGTGATAACGTCTAGAAGCGCAGTTTTGGCTCAGTACAGATTAAATCAAGTGATGAGGAGGATAAACGATTGGGGGATAAGCACGGGCTACAGTTGGCCACCTCAAAAACCGAGATCGTCATGCTCACTAGGCGGAGAATTCCAACCATTATCCCTATGAAAGTTGGAGCAGAGGAGGTAATGTCGAAAGGAATGACGAAATATCTGAGGATTACTTTAGACAATCGTCTAACTTACTGGGAGCATATCCGAAGAACTTGTGACCGAGCGTCAAAAGTGACTGTATCGCTTAGCAGATTGATAGCGAACATAGGGGGGGGGGGCCCGCCCTAGCAAACGAAGACTTATAATGTCAACGGTGCAGTCAATCCTGTTGTATGAAGCTGAGATTTTGGCCGGTGCGATGGAGGTCAAAAAATACCATACGAGGATGATATCGATTCAAAGGCGCGGGGCACTAAGAATCGCATGCGCTTATCGCACAGTGTCCGAAGTTGCAGCCTTAGTTGTCGCCGGGGTCATCCCGATAGATCTGCTGGCGCTGGAGCGTCGGGAAATATATCGGTTGAGCGCTGAATTTGGAAGAAAGGATTCTGCGGTGAGAGCCCGCAGCATTACGCTTGCGGCATGGCAGGATCGATGGGATGGGTTGAATATACCTTGGTCCCTGGATTAATCGTGGCCACGGAGAGCTCGATTTTTTCACATGCCAGTTTTTTACTGGACATGGCTATTTTGGGGCCTATCTGCATAAGATGGGAAAGCTGATGTCACCTCAATGTCGATTTTGCCCAGAAGAGTGCGATGACGTTTGTCATACATTCTTTCGGTGCGGTAGGTTCATTGAAGAGAGAAGACGGCTCGCTTTAGTATTGGACGGGGTCACACCTGACGCCATTCAGCAACCTATAGGGATACCAGGCTCTTCGGAGCCTTAGAAGGACAGTATGGAGCCGTGATACAGTAATGGTGCACAAGAACAAAACAACAACAACAGCAAAACTGAGGTTCGTGCAGATTAATCTGCATCGATCGAAGACGGCGACAAACAACCGAAATCGTCTTTTCATGATCAATAACTGGGACATAGCGCTCATACAGGCGCCTTGGACCAACAACGGGAAGATAAAAGGTTTTGTGGCCAATACAGGTAAGCTAGTCTACGACACGGCTGCAGATAGGCCCAGGACAGCAATTCTCTGTCGCTCAAGGCACAATATCTTTTCTATTAACCAATTTATTTCTAGGGATATCACGGCTGTTTCAATTGAAATGCCCTTACCTAAGAGGTGAGCAACTTTTTGAATTCTGTCTTAGTAACAACTTAGCAGTAAATAATAAAGGGAGTGATGCGACCTTTGTGAATGCAGTTAGGAGGGAGGTACTGGATCTTACCCTGTCTGACATGAGTACATACAGTGCAATTCTCGACTGGCATGTGTCCAAGGAAGCTTCCCTCTCAGATCATATGTACATCAGGTTTGATATCAATATCCCTTCGAGACAAGAGTTGGTGGTAAGGATACCCAAACGCACCAACTGGTCAGTCTATAACGATATCATCAAGCTACCCACGGCGTGTCGACTACAGAAGGCACTCTCTTTGGAGCACAGGAATCCCTTGAGGTCTGTAAGGAAACCAGATGGAGGGAACAACCATAACCAGGGAAGAGACTCTGGAATGTCTAGTGAAAGGTCACTTTCCAGAATGTATTATTCTGAGGGATCAGGAGGAATCCTACGCAAGTAATGTATATCCGTATCGGGTTCCAAGGGGGCTCAGAAGTTTTCGAGGCAGTTGTTTACGCCGGAAAGGATAAGCTGGGCAGTCAAATCCTTTGGACCTTTCAAATCACCGGGAGGGGACTGCATATATCCCGCATTTCTACAGTAGGGCCTGCAGATTTTGCTGCCTTATCTTACTTTACTCTTCAGAGCCAGTCATAGCTTGGAATATGTTCCAAAACGCTGAAGAGAAGTTCGGGTGATTTTTATCCCTAAAGTGGGAAATAGACCCTCAGAGGAAATTAGGTCTGAAAACCATGGAAAAAAATCTGGGACTTTGTATTAGATCCAATACCCTCCAAAGTCACTCTCTGGACTCTAGGCAGCACGCCTACCCAGCAGGGAAATCTACAGAAACAGTTCTTCACGAACTGACATCGGAAATCGAGGACACGCTCAGAAATAGGGAATTATTACTATGCTCCTTCATTGATATCCAGGGAGCTTTTGATAATACTAGTTTCGAGGTGATTCAAGAACAATCATTAGCAAGGGGCATACACCCCTCCACCGTAAGGTGGATAATAAACAAGCTAAAAACCAGGAGGATTACGGCCTCCTTTGGAGACAAAACCATTACTATAGCGGCCACCATGGGCTGTCCCCAGGGAGGAGTCCTCTCTCCCCTGTTATGGCTGATTGTGATGGATCAATTACTCACAAGACTGAGAAATCTAGACTTGATGGTTAAGGACAGATTCGCAGATACAGTAGGGGAAAGAATGAAACAAGCCCTAGAGGTAGTAACTGATTGGTGCACGGAGGTGGGCCTTACGGTAAATCCTAATAAGGTCAGCTGCACTCTCTTTACTAACCGGAGAAAAACTGCACTCCCGTCGATAGCTTTGGGGGGTTACAATAAGGCCTACTTTACCTACCAAAGAATGTTTGGCAAAACGTGGGGACTGAGCCCAAAAATGTTGGTTTGGCCCTATCGGGCCGTTATAAGATCTAAGGTCTCTTATGCGGCGTTTGTTTATTCATTACATGTTAAATAAATTCTTTGAAAATCTAGTCCTACGCGCCAACTCACCGGATTAATCAGAATTGAACCTCTCGTCTTTTTTTATTTTTATATTACATGGTTGAATTGTCATTACACATAATAACTGGAAATCTTAGTGTGCTAACTAAATAATTGAAAATATAATTGAGTAACAAAAATACGTGATACCACAAAAGATGGCAATATCCTTATAATTGTTATTGGTTTGAAGCCTTATACTAAAATTGTTCGAGAATTCGCATAAATAGGATACTCTCCATCATAATGGTAATTAATTTTTTTAAGTACACTTCCGGCTGTAAATATAAGCCATTAAAACTTCATATAGCGGGCACACAATAAACCAAAAAAACTCATTACCACTAAGTAGTAATTAAATTTGTTAAAACTACCTAAATCTAGTTTACAACAATACAAAATAATTTCTTCTTGAGTAGTTTTCTCACTTTTACTATTATGTTTTGTGTTGATCGCGATTCATAAATCGTGACCATAATTATGATCAACATCATCTTTTTTCTTTTTTTATAATAGTTTGTTGTTCTTAGCTCCATATAGCAATTAATTTTTTATGTGGAAAATAGAAAAACTATGAAAAGATGGGGGATAAAACTATTAGTTGCTTCACTTATAAACAACGATCTTTTGTATTTTTTTATTGTTATGGTGAACGTAGTAGCTATATATAAAACTTCGAACAATTTCATTTTATTATACCAGTACAAATTTAACTTTACGCCGTGAAGGAACTAAAGCAATTACTGTTTGGATTACCACTTACTAGATTACGTATTTAAACATAAAATGAAGCCGTATTTGGTAAGTAATGATCATAAGTTTCATAAATATATTTTAACTGAATGCACTTATTACATTTATAGTTGATAGCGTTTGTGACATTTGTACTAGGACGGCCGGAAGCACCAATTTCTTCCGGTGGATCATCTGGTTACTCGTACAATGGACCACAAATACCATTAGCCCCCAGTCCTAGCTACAGTTTGCCACCATCAGCGCCGAGTACATCATATAATGCACCATCAGCACCGCAACCGCCAAGTGGAAGCTATGGTGCACCTAACCCACAATATGGTGCCCCTAGTCAAGCGCCCATTATCCATAAACATGTTTATGTACATGTACCACCACCAGAACCGGAATATGTTGCACCCCGTAAACCAATCAACGTTCCACCACCTCAAAAACACTATAAAATAGTATTTATTAAGGCACCAACTGCACCATCTCCAACCGCCCCTGTTATTCCAGTTCAACCACAAAATGAGGAAAAAACATTGGTATATGTATTAGTTAAGAAACCGGATGATCAGCCAGATGTTGTAATACCAACGGCAGCACCAACGCAACCATCGAAACCGGAAGTTTATTTTATACGATACAAAACACAGAAGCAAGAGGGTTACCCAGAAAGTATTGCACCAGCACCATCAGCCGATTATGGTGCTCCAGTACCAGCTCCCGCCGGACCACTAGGTCAAGAATATGGTACACCGTTACATTAAATACAGGCACATTTTGTGATATATCTTGTTATTATTATATAATTTACCATCAATCAAAATAAAATGCGTAAAATGTTCATATACCAAGTTTTTGTGTAACAACAACACTCGGAAGATTTACACAACATTTCTATGAATTTTGTAATCATGAACGGAACCAATTCTTATACAAACAAAACAATAGGGAAAGTTAAATATTTGTTTGTTTTGGAAATCGTCATCTTATTAAGTTTTCATGGTTCAGCGAGATTATTATTTACGATACAGTTTGTTGTTTCATACTTTGGTAAGAAATTCGTCAGACGTACTAGGTAGGTATAAAATTAAAAAAAACTCTAACCGGGAATATCAAAAATTGATAAACAGATATTTGGCTTCTGCGAATTTGTCCTAGAACAGAATTTGTCAAGTGCATCGAAAAATTTGTTTGTTATAACATTTTCGAATTTGCGACCGTCCGTTGTGCTAATGTAACCAGAGCGTTGGGTGTAAATAAATTAAAGAGTAAATAAGTAACAAAATAGAAATTTGCTCTGGTGGAACAAAATTATTTACGAAGGGACCTCTCGCGGTAACTGTTAGCCGACTAAAGCTCAGGTTTGGGGTGGGGTTTGAGAGGTTTTCCCATTTGTATCTGACACAGTATAGTTTTGTTATAAATATTGTTGATGGGAAGTGTTAGCAAAATGATTGTCGAACATTTGGATTTTGATGAAATCGAGTTGGAATGCGCCGTAAGAGATATTGAAGGCGGCTCGTTTGGAAAGAAACTAGCAAATCTCAAGGAGAGATTTGAATTAGAAGTGTTGCACACATCATTAGTTCCAAATAAAGCGCATTAGCCAGCTCGTAAAAATCCAAAACTTGAATTCAATAAATTAGTTAATAAATTTCAATATTTGTATGAGTGTACCGAAAAAGCTTTATCAGCCCAAACTTTTGGCGAGTTGGAACTATTGCAAAGCAAATTGTTCCACATACATGATCGACTGTTTAGAATAAAGAATTCCGAAACAATATAGCTTGCGAGGTAACGGATCTTTTAACGAAATGTAAGAAATTATTGAGCTTACTTGAAAATATGTACCATTAAAGATCATAACTTATTGGAAGAGTCCATTGATCAACTCAAAAATTTAGAAATTGTTGCAGAATTTGACGAATTGAACGATTCAGATTCGTTCATTACACTGTCTAGAACGAGTAGCCAGTATTCTATAAACAATAATGTTGATGTTAAGCAAAATGCAGTGTGGATAATATCGGTATCTGTAGAACCAAAGACAGGTAATGAAAAGATAGACCACATAACAAATTCAATAAATGTCCTCCGTTTGCAAACCAAACTCCAATTGCGAAACAACCGAATCCAAATTTATTCTCGGATCCTAAATCACATAAAATTCTTCCTTCAAAATGGAATATTGTATTTGACGGGCTTTCTTCAGGTTTTCCCGCAAAACGTTTCATTTTTAAGGTTGAATATTTGGCAACGGCAAATTGTATTACCGAAGAACAACTTATTCGTGATTTTAATTATATTTTAAAAGGTACAGCTTCTGAATGGTATTGGACATTCATAGAACGCAACCCAAGTGGAAATTGGCTTCAGGATCGGCGAACAGACATGGATATAAGGCGAATTAATGATAATCGCAAGCAAAAATCCAATGAAAGTTTTATTGAGTTTTATAATGACATATTGTCAATATCTTTACAATTAGAACATACGATTTCAGATTCGGAATTAATGTATTTCATGCGGCAAAATATGCGTGCTGGCCTACATGACAAAATTACAAATGTAAATTTCAACACGATGGAGGAAATGGTACGTTCTTGTATAGCATACGAAGATACATGGAAAAGAACCGGGTTTTATCCCGAACTTTTCTGCCAGCAACCACGAAAATATGTTAACGAAATTGAGTCAAAATTAGCAACCCAGACAGAAAAAGACGATCAAATATCCGCTTTAACCGAAAAATGTTCTACAAAACCTTATTGTTGGAATTGTGGTAGGAATGATCACATTTTTAAAGAGTGTACCTATTCAATCACTAGGAAATTCTGTTTTGGTTGTGGGGATAATGGAGTATTGAAACCACGAGGGGGGTGAGTTCCAAGAATATCATCCCCAAAACACCAATCCTGTTGGAAGATTCAGCCAGCAATACGGACCCGGAATTATACGCACGACAAAAGAATTTCCGTTAAATAATTTTTGTACATATCCCGATAAAGTCAAATTGTTTGATCTAGTTAAGGAGACAAATTTGAAGTATAAATCATGTAGTAGAAATATTCGATATTGGAAAGCACGTAGAGAAATTAAGAAACAAATAGCTGAATCGTTAATATCTGAGGGGGGCGATGGTAGACCATATGCGGAAGTCGAGATATGTGGCAAATTGTTTTCCGGTTTACTCGACAGTGGGGCTAACATTTCCGTGTTGGGTAAGGGTTGTGAAAATTTTTTGAATCAGGCACCTCAGGTACAGTTTAGACACTTACCATATGTTGTAAAGACTGCCAATGGTAATACTGAGTCGATTTTAGGCCACATACGGGTACCCATTACATTTTCAGGAAAGACATCAATCATAACTTTACATTTGGCTCCAAATTTAAATCAACAATCTTTAGCTCAAAGTGGATTGTGTAAGTGGGATTTGGATACATTTTTGTAACAAGTCACGTAAATAAATAAATAAATAAAATAAATTAAATTATAAGAACAATATTGTATCTCGGTATTGATTTTTGGGAGAAATTTGGATTAAAAATCTCGGTTCCTAAATTGGTAGTGTCAGCGAAAAATCCAAGAGGCGATATCGTTTCAAAAGAAAACAATAATAATAGGATATCTGAATTAACGGATGGGTTATTAGATACTAATTCCAACCAACATCAATTATCCGCCGAACAGAAACGTAAACTTGAAGAGGTAATTAAAGAATTCCCTTCCTCAAGTATTTTAGGGTTAGGAAAAACGGCATATTTATCACATTCCATAGACGTCGTTGGTGCCAAACCGATTAAACGGAGACATTATATGGTGTCTCCGGCAGTACAGAAAGTCATGTACGAAGAACTAGACCGAATGTTGTCCCTAGATGTCATCGAGGAGAGTAGCAGTTCCTGGTGTTCACCGATTGCAGTGGTTACCAAAGGCAATGGCAAAACGAGGTTATGTCTGGATGCGCGGAAGCTGAACGAGGTGATGGTGAAGGATGCTTATCCCTTGCCTATCATTGGCGGATTTCTGGGGCATCTCAAAAATACCCGATTTATATCCAGTATTGATTTGAAGGACGCTTTCTGGCAAATTCCGTTAGATGAGGGGTCAAGGGATAAAACCGCCTTTACGGTCCCAGGTCGACCACTATATCAGTTCAAAGTCATGCCCTTTGGACTTTGCAACGCACCCCAAACCTTGTGTAGACTTATGCATCGTGTGATTCCTCATGAACTACATGCCCAAATCTTTGTTTGGATGACCTCTTGATAACCACTGAAACGTTGGAGGAGCACTTCGATTTATTGCACCAAGTAGCCGGATTCTTAAACTAAGCCAAACTTACCATAAATGTTGAGAAAAGCAAATTCCTTATAAAAGAAATAGCTTATTTGGGTTATATAGTGGGAGATGGATACTCAAAGTAAACCCCGATAAAGTTTTAGCAATAACTGCTTATTCTCAACCTAAAACAGTTCGTCAGATTCGCAGGTTTTTAGGAATGACCGGTTGGTACCGACGATTCATATCTCGCTATTCAGATATTGCAGAACCATTGACAGTTTTGCTTAGGAAAAATAAAAAATTTGAATGGACTGGGGCGGCTGATAAATCATTCAATGAGCTGAAAATCGCCTTATCATCAGCTCCTGTTTTATGTCATGCTGATTATACTCAGCATTTTTATATTCAGTGCGATGCGTCTAATACCGGTGTGGGGGGAGTATTATTTCAAAAATCTGCTAGCGACGACGAGCGTCTCCGGTCGCTTATTTTTCCCAAAAACTTAACTCTGCTCAACGAAATTATAGCATTACTGAGGAGTGTTTAGCAGCTGTGTTAAGCGTAAAAAAATTTAGGCAATACGTCGAAGGTCTGCCGTTTACCGTTAGCACAGATCACGCGAGTCTTAAGTGGTTAATGGGGCAAAGAGATCTGTCAGGACGTTTAGCTCGGTGGAGCCTTAAGTTACAATCGTTTAATTTTTCCATAGAGTACCGCAAAGTCAGAGATAATCTTGCTCCAGATGCGTTGTCACGAAATTACTCGGACGATAGTGCTGAAATTAATGAAATTGTAGAACCTAATCCATTTATTGTAAATTTAGAATCGAAGGCGTTTGCTGATCAAAATTATCAATTATTAATTCAAAATTTAACTAATAATCCCGAAATCAAGACTAATCTGAAAATTGTGGATAACCGACTTTTTATAAATACTTCTGGGCTAGATACATTAAATTTAAATACCGATATTTCAAGTTGGAAATTGTATGTACCAGAGCCTCCTAGAGAGGAGATTATTACACAAGCCCATTGTTCCCCTACGTCAGCACATTTAGGCATTGCCAAATGTTTAGAGAAAATTCGTCGGTATTATCATTGGCCTGGTTTATCAAAAGACATTCATATGTTCATTTATTCGTGTGACATTTGTAAAGAATGTAAGGCTACAAATAGATTAACACGACCACCAATGGGAAATTACCATGAAGTGGGTAGACCTTGGCAAAAGATATTTATTGATTTTATTGGACCTTTTCCTCGATCTCGCAATGGTAATGCATTTATTTTTATGGTTTTGGATCAAATGTCACGGTTTGTTTTTGCTGAGCCTATGAGAGAGGCTACTTCTAGGAACGTTATGAAATTTTTGGAAAATCGCGTTTTTCACGTTTTCTCTGTTCCGGAGTTTGTGGTCAGTGACAACGGTAAACAATTCACCAGTAAGATTTTTAAGGAGTTTTTAAGTAAATATGGTACCAAACATATTTTCACACCCAAATACCATCCACAATCGGAAAGAGTTAACAGATCAATTGTGGCGGCCATAAGATCGTATATCAGCGAAAATCATTCTAATTGGGACCTAAATCTAAACTCAATAGGATCTGCATTGAGAAATGTCATTCACAGTAGCACTAACCAATCACCTCATTTCCTGGTATTTGGTCAACATCATATTACTCATGGGTCAGAATACGAGTTACTTCAAATTTTGGAAAATCTAGACGACCGAGAAATACAAATGTCCAATTCGGATCGACTCACTTCCACACAAAAGGAAACATTAGAAAATTTACGAAAGGCCTATGAACTTAGGTCAAAAACTTACAATTTGCGGTCACGCATTAGAAATTTTCATATTGGTCCGAAAGTTTATGGAAGAACCTTTTACCACAGTAACGCCGCAAACAAAATTTCAGCTAAACTAATGCCGAAATTTAAGAAAGCCTATATGAAAAAATTCGTTGGGAACGTCGCCTATGAACTATCGGATAATAGGGGAAAATCCTTGGGAATTTATCATGCTAAGGACATTCGAACTTAACTATACCTCTATGAGCTAAGAGTAGGGGAGTTATTAGACAATTAAGTCCCGGCTTAGAGACATCTCAGGAGTGTAGGTCTTCCCCACGATTGAAACGATTCGAAGAATAGTTCAGGTTATTGTTCATTCGTAATACTGTGTCAGACATTGGCGTTGGGCATAGGTGGTGATTGATGATACAGATTTAACAGATGTGGATTGGTTTCGTTTTCTTAAATCATGCCTTGTGGAAGGCGCCAAACGTACCATTTCTTAAATGGAAACATCAAGTGAAAATTTTAAAAGCACTTGGTCAGCACTGGTGGACCGGTACGAGAACAAGACGCTCATGTTCCAGGCTCACATCAACGATATTATTGTGATGTCTTCTATCGGAAAGGAGTCTGCTGATGGTATTCGGGAGATGCATGATCGAATATGCCTCTTAATTCACTTGGCGGGAAAGATGAGCTAGCTGAAAATTTGCTGATTTGCTTGATGCTGTCGAAATTGGATTCAACTACCGCCATTAAGTGGAAGGAGTCGACAACCAAGGATATACCGACATGGGAAGGATTTTGTACATTTTTGGAGAAACGTGCTTCCACTTTAGAAAAAATCGAGTACAATAAAAATCAAACAAAAGTTCCCGTGCAGTCATGAGCCGCCCGTTCATCTAATCAAAATCGCCGTAACCATTCGGCATTGGTGTCTTCGAATCCGGTTAAGTTATCTCCCTGTATAAAGTGCAGCTCCCCAGATCATGCATTGGTTGCTTGTTCCAGTTTTTCCGCGCTCTCTCCCGTTGAGCGATATCAATACGTAAGCAGAAATCGTATTTGCGTGTTTTGCCTTAGAGGAAAGCATTCTGCGAAGAAATTGTCAGGGTTCCGTGTGTCAACGGTCCCGTAAACGTCACCATACAATGCTCCATTTCGAAGTAGAAAGCCCAGTTAGTTATTCCAGTGACTTCAGCGAGTTCGGGTTCATCATCTAATGCAGACATTACCAAATGCTCAAATTCGCAGAAAGCACTTGTTGCATCAGGCGGTTTCCAAAATGATTCAGCTTTACTAGCCACCGCCATCATCAACGTGCTTGATAATCAAAGTTCACTGGTCCCATGTCGTGCATTGCTAGATAGCGGAGCATCAGCGAACTTCATTTCCAAAAGGTTTGCGCCGACATTAAACGTAGAACGGCATAAAATGGTGACATCTGTAGGAATTGCAAATTCAATCGAGGAGCTTTTAGAGATTAAGAAACAAATCACGAAATTGCTGGAGGCGGGAGGCTTCTCATTACCAAATTCTGTTCCAATGAAGAGGCGATTATTCAAACAATTGACACCCAGCATCGAGAGAAGTTCCTTAAAATCGGCGACCATGATGTAGTAAAGGCGCTTGGACTAATTTGGCAACCAACAAGTGATATTTTTTGGTATTCCTACTTTCCAAAGACTAGCGAGTTTATTTGATCCCCTAGGATTGTTATGTCCAATTATAACCCGTGCAAAAATTTTCTACCAAGATCTTTGGAAGCAAAAATTGGATTGGACAAGGAGTTAAATGCAGAGCTGTCAGCTGGTTGGAACCGATTTCGCACTGAATTGGGCTCACTTGGGACTATTGCAATTCCAAGGTTTATGTGCGGCGACCCCAATGGCACCAGAATCGAAAAACCATATTGCTTTGTGCCAAATCACGGGTGGCACCCACCAAAACAATTACGATCGCCAGACTGGAGCTGTTGGCTGCCAAATTGCTGACGGATTTGGTGTGTCGGCTAAAGAGCGAGGTTTTGAATGACATAACCATTTCAGCAGAATATTATTGGACCGATTCTTTAATCTGTCTGTGCTGGTTAAACAAGGAGCCCCATAGACAGGTGAAATGAACTCTGCAGACATCGGCAGTCGTGGTGTTATGCCAAACAAGCTTTCCAATTCCAGTATTTGGTTCACCGGCCCTGAGTTCCTGTACCAATATGAGGAAAATAGGCCCCCTCTACACCAGCCAATTGAGGATGAGGAGGAGCGGCGCAGCTTGAAAATTGCTCTAATGGGGGAACCTATTCAAGATATTACCGACTCAATGAGCTTCTCCAGCAACTTCAGGGGTATCGACGTAGCTTTGTTTTCGTAATGCGTTTTATTAAAGGGTGCCGCGCTCCCAAGATCACAAAGAACGAGCGCAAATTACTTTTACAACGACATACATTGGCTCACATTTATACCAAGATACCTTCGCCAACTTGACCTATAGGAGGCTTTAATACGATATTGGTGCCTTTGGAAATTTTGCATATCGAGCAGTACGTCACGTAATTATAAACTTCCCTTCGCATACCTGGCCAATAATACAGACGTCGCAACCGTTCTAAAGTTTTGGCAATGCCACCATGGGCAGCTAATGGTTCGTCATGACATTGCCTTATCAAGTCATCCGTCATGCTTTGAGGTATCCAAACTTTCCATTCGGGAATATCGGATAGGGAGGGATCTAAGAGTGTCAGGGACGACGTTCTGCGACCCTCGTTGATGTTGAATTTCGAAATCAAAAGCTTGGAGCTTAAGACTCCAGCGAGCTAATCTACGTTCAAATCGGTTTGCGACATTAACCACTTGAGGCTAGAGTGATCCGTAATTATCGTGAAGTGATAGCCTTCTATATAAGGTCGAAATTTCTTTACCGACAGAACGGCGGCTAAACACTCTAGCTCAGTGGTTGAGTAATTTGACTGGGCTTGATTCAAAGTTTTGGAGAAGAATGCGATTCATCCTGATCTTGTTGGTACAATACACTGCCTACCCCATATTTACATGCATCACACCTAATAAAAAACGGCTTGGATTAATCCGGATTTATGAGTACGGGAGCTTTAGTCATCAGGTATTTGATTTTTTTCGAAAGCTAATTGAGCTTCCTGTGTCCATACGAATTTAACATTCTTTTTCAGAAGATTGGTTACAGGGGTCGTGATTTCTGCGTAGTTAGAGATGAATCTCTGATACCATCCAGTCAATCCTAATAAGCGTCTAGTTTGCTATCAAGATGGGTTTTAAGCCCACCATTACCCACAAAAATCTACTTTTAGCAATATTTATTGATAGACCGGCTTGCTTCAATCGTTCTCCAATGAGTTTCAGCAAGGAGAGATGTTCTGAAATGGACGATGAGGTTACGAGCAGATCGTCGAGATAAACAAAAGATCTTCGTATGTAGTTGATGCGACACCACTTTATACATTAATCGGCACTTCAAAGGAATTTGCCAAAAGGCGTCTTTGAACCGAAAATTCCATTTATTAGAGGAGGTGATATGCGTCCTTTTTCGTCACAGCATTGACCTTCCTCGAATCCGGACATAACCTCATCTTATTTGGCTTGCGAACCAACACGAATAGAGAGGACCATGAACTGGAGCTTTTTATAAAGCTCCTTATAAAGAAGATCTTGAATGGCGGGAGACATGGCGTAGTGTCGCTGTTTAATCGGAGCACAATCTTCGACATCTATGTGATGTTCTATCATGGAGGTACGTCCGAGTCCATGGCGTTTAAAAGACGGATAATTGGATAGAATGTTGTCAAATTTCAGTTCGCGCTTAGCTAATCCCTAGTATGTCAAGGGTCATGCAAACCCAAATAGCTTTATGAAAGAAATTTGTTTCGATTTTAGTTAACTACAAGGTCCTGGGCATTCCACGGCGCAAACTTGGAGCCAAGTTCGAGCACCTCTGGTGCCGCCATTTTTTTTTTTTCACTAGAGACTCTTGTCACTCCAATCGACTAAGGACTAAGGGAATACCGACACTTCGTTGTCGGTACAAACGACAAGTGGCGCGACTAAGAGCATAGGAGCCTTCATTCATATTCGATTAGGATTACCATTTGCCAAAGTAAGATCCTAACTGACAATCGTTTATATGTACATAGTTTAGTTTGTGAAATAATTGTATGTATGTATATCAAATAATGCGAAAATGTAGCACACATTTCATATTTTAACGAAACATTCAATTATCTGGCATTTCTTCATCTACATGCCCACCGGAATTTTTATGTGCTATTTTAAATGAACCTGGTTATAAAAACTGGCTTCAAAATTAAGAACACAATTTTTAAAATGGTGTATATTTCATATAAAATGCGTATAATAATATTTAACGTGTAAGGCACAAATTCTGTGTTTATATAAAAACATGATAACTGCATTTTTGTTATAAAAATAGCTTTACAATTCTCTAAAATTTCAAAAATAAGTTTCAGTTTTCCAATATGTTTAATCTAAATAAAAATGAATAATTACTTTATGAAGTTATCAAGTTTTTATAAAAAACCACAGAATTTAAAAAAAAATAGCCGCCCCCACAACAAACAGAATCTATCAGGCTCACTGATAATTAATCGGTTGGCATAACGATGGATTTGGTGGTTGATAATAAATTTTTTGTATCGCTTGAATGTTTAAATCGTCTAACTCACCCCTATTTTTGTTCTCCATTTTATTAGATCGGGCCGGATCCGGTTCGTTTGCTCCTAGCGACATGGGATTAGTTTTTTGTCGGAATTTTGTAGAATATTTATAAAAATCAGCCATCTCAAATGGTTTACTAATTTCTTTATATGGGCGAAATTTTGCCTGTTGTATAACGGTTACATTTTTGAGTGGCTCATATCGAATCGCCTCTGAATCAACGACTGTAGCGGGTGGCTGCTGTGATTGTATCGGCGATGATGTCATAATACGATTATTTTGTAAACGAGATGTTGGAGATTTAATATTTCCGTCGGGTGACGGTGACATCGGTTGATAATAATCAGGATAGGAAGGTGTCGGTAGATATAAATCGTCATAGGGCATCATATGATTTGGAGGTGCCGCAACAAAATTTCGATTTGGTAATGACATCGAATGTGATGAAAGTTTTGGTTTGGCAGACTCATTTGTCCGGTGATGAAGGATTTGAGCAGTTGTATTTGGCGGATGATTATAATGAAGTTGATTGTATAGCTGTGATGATGCTTTATAAGGCCCGCCACCATTCAATCGACTATTACTATTATTATTATTTGTCAAAGGATTACTCGTACTTTTATAAGCGATAGAAATCAAGGGCGAATCCAGAGACGTTTCCGACCAAATCTTATCTTTTGGTTTTTTATTCTCACTATTGATGGACGAAATCGATATTGAGTCGGAGCCCTCATCGTTTTTCGAAAGATTTGGTACCGATATAAATTCAAAATTACCTAAGGATGTGGATTTCGTGGGCTGCTAAAATTTTCACAAGGTAAAAACATTAGTTAGTATTTAATTAGTTCTATAAATAGTGCTTCGTACCTGAGGACTTTGTGTTTTTTGAGGAATAGTTTTTATAATTTGATTTGTTTTTCGATCGAGCGATGAGAATCGATTGTCCATCGAGCACCATATCCGTTCGTTGTTCTCCAGTGTGCACCAGTATCCCCCTAGACCTCCATTTTGATATTGTGGCTGCTTTAATTTGGGATTATGGTAGACAGCGGGACCAGTTGGGTATTGGGCAAAATCATCATCCATTGGATTTACATTTCCATAGTTGGGCGAAATTATATCACCCGACAAGTATTGAACATCATTATAAGGGGGGATACCCCCTGGTACCGGAGTCCCTGGATAATTATATTCACTATCCAAAAATGCAGATTTTTTTATCTTTGCGTCTTTACTCGAGTTATAAATCTGCTTATGATTAATTGAAATTGAAGGAATCGTATTACTGTTCGGGTAAGGATAGTGAGAAGAATTCAATTTCTCATTCTGCTGATGATATCGGGTTGACTGATTAACCGACATTGGCATTGTAATTTTGATCGAATTATGTCGAACAAGATGTTTTCCGCTATCCACAGCAGTTTGCTGCAGCTGCATTAGCAGAATATTCTTTTCAATCACTTTGAGCTTCTCCTGGGCCAAATCATGACACTGCCGATGAGTTTTCCGGATTAATTTTGTCTGACTTACATCATTTGCAAGTTTCAAAGCTGCCTCAGAAATTTGCTGTTGAATTTTCTTCTCTAACAGAAGTTGGTTTATCTCATGCTTTTGTTTCGGTGACGAGCTCGTCGGAGACGTGGCACATGGTGGTGAATTCATCAAATTCTCAGGCAATTTAAAACTGGTTCCTATAATTTTACGTCGAATCGAAGACTGCATAGTATTTGTGTTAGGCATAACCGGAGCTGAATTCGACGCAGCCAATTTTAGCAGATTGTTCTCGTCTCTTATAATCTGGGAGAGGAGCTTACACTTCTCGTTCAATTTCTTTTCCAGTTCAATTTTTTTTTGCTTTAGATTTTGAAGGTTCGCATGATCCGCACAACAAGTCATCTGTTGATACGTCGAAGTAGATGGAACATCGGTATTATTGCTAGTGCCACTGCTCTGCGCAACAGGGGCACCTTCCGAAGTCATAATGTGATATGGGGAGGAACTTGTTCTAACCTCCAGCATACACACAATGTTTTGTATAGTGTATTACTATGCGTTTATCACTAAATATATTAGAAAAACCTGACAAATCCATAAATTAAACTGCAAACAAATTACCAAAACAGTAGAGCGTCGCCATTTTGAATTACCAAATCATTATACTTTATAGATACTAAAAATTCCCAAAAAACAGCGTTTATACAAACTAAGCAGCAAAATATATTTTATACATAATAAAATCTAAAACTATTAACTTAAATTAAAAAAAAAAAATAAAATCAAAACAAACAAAAAAAAATCGAGTTATTTTAACTCTACAAGTTTATATGACACTGTTTTGTCTGCTTGTCAAATTTTACTATACATGCACCAATAGACCGTGCGTGATGCGATTTCTGGGTTAATTTATGCTGGTGTACAAATATGCTTGTTTCTAGAAATCAAATGCCGTCTTACTTTGGAAAAAGGTGTATTCGTATTCGGATAGGAATGAAATTTTGCCAAGAATAATTTTATTTTTTTATTTTCAACAGTTGACACCAAGCTCTATAATTTAATTTATTTAGCACATTCGGAAAAAGGCCAAAGTAAATTTGTAGTAAAATTCGAAGTTATAATTTGTCAATCTTTTTTCGAACATGGGTAGTAAATTGTTGTTTTTATTATTTTGACATTATTAATCTAAATGACCGGATTTATGTGACGAAAAATTAACTTTATATCGAATTAAATACAAAAAAATATGTTTTAAATGGCAAGCGATTTATTATCCATGAAAATGCATCTTCGAATTTTTTCGATATTGGATTTTAATTTTATACATTCGAAAAGAGACCATAGTAAATTTATAGTAATATTCATTTTTGTTATGTTGGTAAAAAATGTACTAAAAAGTTAAAATATGTATATAAAACTCAATATCGAAAAAATTCGAACATGCATTTGACTATAAATTTACTACCCATGTTCGAAAAAAGATTGGCAAATTTTAACATCGAATTTTACTACAAATTTACTTTGGTCTTTTTTCGACTTCGATTTTGAATTCCGTCAATTTAGCAGAAATTCGACGAATTCAAATTTCTCATTACAAAAAACCCAACAGATGTCACTTTTTTAATACTTTTTTTTTAATTGTACACTAGAGCACATGATTTCATTAAATACGTGCTCCATTCTAAATTGACGTGGTACCATTCGGTTCTCTTGACATTTGCCATTGTGCCACGAGCGAGAGAAGTTTGATTTTGTTGTGAGTTCGCTTAGGTAGTAGAAAAAAACATTACGATTTTTTATTTGATGTGTGAAACGTCAAAGTGACACGACAACAATTTTTTTTTTTGTAAAAGTTTTTTGATTTTTATTTGTAAATTAGAATAGGTAAGTAATTTGCATAAATCTTGTATATTATGTTGTATGTTATTGTAAATTGGGTTTATTTTGTGTAACAGGCTGACAAAATGGCTCCAAAACAGAGAATGCGTATTGCCAATGAGAAGGCGAGCAAATATGTTACAATGCGTGGTAACGTACCAAAGTCATCGGTAAGTCGTTTCTGTTATCATTAATTAATTAAAATTGCGCGTTCTCAAATTAATTTGGTTCGCTTATCGCGATTGACAATAAACTACGTAATAAGCTATCACTAATTGTTATTATATTTTAGAAAAACAAAGAAGAACAGTATCCAGTTGGACCTTGGCTTTTAGCGCTCTTCATTTTTGTCGTTTGTGGATCAGCGATTTTCCAAATAATTCAATCAATCAGAATTGCATAAAGTTCACCTCAATCCATACATCCATCCACCTTCCTTGCATCCCTCTTTCCAAACAAAACAAAACAAATCCAATTCTTACAACCGCACAACACAACGAGATGAACCCATTTTCAAGAAGATTTCGGCTGTTTTTTTTCTAATTGTTCGTGTGTCGTACATTATGTGAACTCCTTGGATAATTATTTTTTTATTAAATTTTTTGATTTTTTATATTGAATATGAAAAAATGGATTTACAGAAAATTGTTAAAGCAAAATCAAATACATACTGAAAATTAAGTAATAAAATATCAGAGCATGCACAATATTGCACAATGCAAACACTTTTTGCTTTTTATTTAAAGGTTTGTATGAATTTCCAACATAACAAAGAAACTTTTGTCTGTTATGTTGAAAATTCATACAAACCTGTAAGTTAAAAGTAAAAAGTTGTTGCATTGTGAATGCTCTGTATCATTCCATAGAAATTGTTTTATTGAGATATTTTTACTTTTTGCATGATTGTTTCAGCTTTACACAGGATTGTGCCTTTGGCAATGGACGGCTATTCTTGGGGGGGCTATATGTGAATTGATAAGAATTAGAATGTATAGCGTTCGCATCTGATTTTATTAACAAACAAGAATTGAATTCTTATTTGAATTAAATCAGATTCGTTGTTTTCTTATTTAAATCAAATACGAATCTTAAATTTCGCAGTCAAATACATTCGAATCGAATTCACAAATAGCCCCTCAGAATACAATACGTAAGTATACCTACATATAAGGTTCCTATTTGAATTCAATCAGTTTCATTTAAATTAAATTCGAATTCGGGAATAGCGGAGACTATTTCTGAATCGAATACCTGTACGAATCAGATTCGTTTTAAATAAGAAACCAGCGAATCTGATTCAAGTCAAATAAGAATTTTCCATAATATGTTCGGTTTGAACGTATCTTCGAAATATAAGATTCGTATTTGATTTAAATAAGAAACGAAAGAATCTAATTGAATTCAAATAAGAATCCAATTTTCCGGAAACTAATACGTTCGAATCGAATTCACAAATAGCCCCCAAGAATAGGGTCAGAACTACTGTTGGATTTGAATTATTCCAATGTTTCTTTTGCTTTGCTGCGACGTATCGAATATTTTCCATTATATTGTGCAATCATTGCGAACTCAGTTGAATAAAAGTCGTGTCGTCGTACCGTGGAATTTCACTGAAGAAAAATGGATTTGTTGGGCAGCGGTGGTTTTACCATTCACCACAAATTGAATGGCTCAAACTATAAGCTGTGGAGGCTCCAGATTGATGCCGTGATGAAGTCCAGAGCTCTTATGGACGTCATGGCCGGTAATGTTCCCCCTGCAAATGCGACCAACGAAGAACAAAATCAATACGACAGAAACGATGGCAAGGCGAATCACATTCTAGCCTATATGAGGATTATTTTTCTTTGAAGATGGCTGATGACGAATCAGTCTTGGCGTATGTGTCAAAAGTGAGCCGAATGGCACATGAAATCGAAGACCAAGGTGAAAAATTATCAGAGAAAATCAAAATGGTGCGCATCATCAGCAGTTTGACGCCAAAATATCGCAATTTTAAGACGGTCTGGTACAAAATCAAAGAGACCAGAATGTTGGACAGTTCAAATGAATAATCAAAGCAGCAGCGAACCAACAAGAAGCAGTCAACGTCGATTGATGAGCTAAAAAGGAAAACAAAATGCAACAAATGTCATGAAGTTGAACAAGTTGGTGGCTACCACCACCATCGGTTCCAGGAGTCAGCCCCGGAATTGTCGGCCAAATTGCCCACTGTGGGAAGAGTTCAAGAAAAAAAAGCTAGAGACACCGGTGCTCACGGCGACATGCCCGGGCCAAGGTCAAAGTAGTCGCCTCAAAATCTATGACAAATCCACAAACACAAGTTATCTCATCGACGCTGGGGCCGATGTATCGGTCGTGCCAGTATCCCAACAACGATCGAGCTCCCAGCACACGGATTTCTTTTTGTACGCAGCAAACGGCGCCGTAGATCTGGGTCTACGTCGACAATTCCAGTGGACGTTTATTATAGCGGAAGTCACGATGCCACGGGTCTCATCGTGGACATTCAACACGGCAGGTTAATCGACCCTATCACAACGCTCTTCTCAGTGGCGACGAGAACCACAGAAGCAGCACCAACGGTACGAGTGATAGGACACACCGTGATCGATGAGAGAATTGTAAAATTATTAACCAAATTTAGGCCGATAACAGAGAATAAGACACATCAACAACCTCTGCATCAAGTCACACACCACATAAGGTCCTCCGAGAGAGTTTCAGTATATGGTAGACCAGGGAATCTGCAGACGATTCGACAGTCCATGGGCTAGCCCGTTGCATCTCGTTCCGAAGAAGAACGGCGAGTGGAGGCGGTGCGGAGACTACAGGGCATTAAACAACGCGACAGTGCCAGACCGTTACCCCATTCCGTTTATCACGAATTTCGTCCAACAATTGGAGGGTACCCAGGTTTTCTCAACGTTAGACTTGGTAAGAGCTTATCACCAAATCCCGATCGAAGAAGGCGACATCGCGAAGACAGCAATCGCCATACCATTCGGCTTGTATAAATTCGAAGGTTTTATATTTACCAGGAATCGTAATATTGGTGGACTAACTGTGCCTTTACTTTTCGGGAGGCCGATTAACAGATCCGACCATGTTAAGCATTTAGGTGTCTTCTTGTACAATAAACTTTCCTGGAAATTTCACCTGGAGTATAAACTACAAAAATCGACTGCCATTTTTTGGCAGTGTAGACGAGCTTTTGGGAAAATCTGGGGTTTAACTCCCAAAATGCTGTCTTTCATCAATAAATCTTTGGTTCTACCAATGTTATCTTATGCCTCCATGGTATGGTGGCCAGTAGTTAAATTAAAGGCTTCAATCATTAAACTTAATGGTCTACAAATTATTGCTTGTAGGGCCATTACAGGAGCCATGGCCTCGACCTCCCTTCTTGCCATGGAAACAATTCTATTCTTTCCACAGCTACATTCTTTCATTCTTAGCACAGCATGTTCTGCTGCGTTTCGGCTAAAGAGCATAGGAATGTGGAACTCTCTTGGTTCAGTCGTGGGCCATAGAACAATCTTAAATGATTTCGTATCATTAGTACCAGAAATTGATATGGTTAATGATAGACTGATGTCTGAATTCAATTTCTCTAAATTATATTCAGTGGTGCGACCTTCGAGAGACCAGTGGAGATCACTGGATTTTCTTGAGAACTTGTATGAGTCGATAGTCTTCTTTTCTGATGGCTCTAGCTCTGATAATAGTTCGGGTTATGGAGTGTACTGCCCTACGTTTGATTTACATTTTTCAGGCTGCCTGGGCCGGTACTGCACGGTTTTTCAAGCGGAATTAATTGCTTTAACGCTCTGCGTAATTGAGGCATTGAATCTCGCTGTTACAAATAAAAATTTTGTTTTTTGTGCAGACAGCTATCTGTGCTGAATTCTTTGGATAATCCAAAGTTCGCGAATTAGAATAGAATCACTGGTATGCACCATGGGCCCATCGTGGCATTGAGTGCGGAACCTCTGATGGTTCCAACCAATTTTTAAGAATAATAATAATCTCCCGCGCAACAGAAATACAGCGCCTATGATAGGGAACTTTTTGCAATATACACAGCCGTCAAGGAATTCAAGCACCTGATAGAAGGCCGGAAGGAAAAGGCAAATTCGTATTCTTTAGGTTTAATCTTGTGCCGTTTGAGTTTTTTCTGTGATTATTTTTATTAAAATTAAGGTATTTTCAAACATTTTAAGATAGTTTCATATAAGGTAAGAGGACCCGTCGCCGCCACCCCACCAACTACCGCCACTGCGTGCAAAATAGCAAAATAATAAGAAAACCGTTTGAAATTTGTATATACACAATCGACCATATGTTTTCAAAAGTCCGTTACAAATTCTATATAACATTTCATTTCAATAGCGTTGGTTGCGACCGAAAGGACATTTTTGACAGGTCTTGCAATAATTATTAAGAACACGTTGAAAATTAATTTCTTAAGTTTAATTAGTTTTAGAGAAAATCATTGATGGTGAATGTGATAAAAGTGATAAATAGTGTTTCGTGAATCATTTATCGATTCATCGATTTTGTTTCGTGGAGAAAATCGATAATACTATCGATAGTTTTGACTATAGAGCGCTATCGATAGTTTTTTGATTTTATCGATATTTTTCGAATTTTGTTCTTCATTTGTTCATTATTCAACTGTTTCAGTTCAGTTGTGTGTGTGTCATTATTTTGTTACCGGCGTAAACAAATTTAATTATAAATGCCTAAACGCAAAATCTCAAACGTCTGGAATTTCTTTAAACCAGATAAATACAAAAAATTTGCAAAATGTGCAAAGTGCAATAGAGAGTATAAAATTAGTGGCAATAAAAGTAATCTTATGGACCACTTAAAACGTTGCCATCCGGAATGCCTTCTTACTGGAGATCAAACAGATCCTTCAGCAGATGAACCTGTACCGACTAGCTCTAGCTCTGGGGCTTCTACAACGATCATCGACTTGTTTAAACGTCAAAAGAATTAGAAATTAGACAGAGCGCTACTTAGTATGATAGCTCTCGATTTTCAAACTTTTAGTTTGATTGAAGACCAAGGATTTAGGACACTTGTCAATTTACTTGATAATAGGTATGAACTCCCCAGCAAGACAACGTTGCAAGGTATGTTCTGTCAATTTAACATGCGATTTATGGTCCTCACGAGCTACCGAAAATTTTTTAACGGTTACTTCTCATTTTATTGATAACACTTTTAACATTCGTTGTGCTGTTTTGTCAACAAATATTATGAAGAGCAATCATACAGCAGACAATATCGCAGAGGAAATCAAAGAGGTTATGGTAAACTGGCGTATAGAAGGAAAAGTGGCTAGCATTGTCACAGATAATGCTTCATTGATGATCAAAGCTTGCCAAAATCTCAAAATCCGTCACCACCCTTGTTTTGCGCATACATTGAACTTAGTTGTTCAGGATGGACTGAAATGCAAAGAAATTCAACATGTGCTCATCAAATGCAAAGAGTTAGTGACATATTTTAAATGCAGTAATCTGAGCAGGTAGATAAAAATAAGACGCCCCTCAAATTGATCCAAGAAGTTCCAACTCGTAGGAACAGTGCCTTAAACATGATCAAACGAATATTACAAATCAACGATTCGATAGCGATTGCCCTCTCCAAAATGCCAAAAGCACATGCAGGCCTTACGTTGGAGGATACTATGGTTTTGGATGACATGGTGTCGGTACTAAATATATTCGATGAAGCCACCAACAAAATTTCAGGTGATTAAATATGTGACAATGTCTCTAATTATACCTCTTGTGTTTGGAATATACAGTCATATTTCAGTTTATCAACCTAAAACGTCGGAGGGAAGCATATTACTCAAGGCTGTAACAGACGGGGTCAAATCGAGGCTTTTTCCTTACTAAGAGCGATCGTTACCTCGGCTTGCTACAATTTTAGACCCAAGTATGAAAAAAGAAGGTTTTCTATCACAAGAAAATGCTAAAGGTGCTACTCAACTGCTGCAAAATGATATGACGATGTATGTAGTAGCCGTAAACCAAACTCAAGGTACAACAGCTACACCAGAACAGAATGATAGGGGAGATCCAGAGTTAACTATAGATCATGCACAAATAGAAACCAACTTAACTTCGAAATCTTTATTCGGGTTTATGGACTGCCGCATTGCCGAGAAAAATAGGCAACGTACTGGGAATGTGGATAATATAATTATACTGCGACAGTATCTAGAACGCTCTAATGCATCGTCTGATACGGATCCGTTGTTATTTTGGAAGGTAAGAGGAACCAAAAGCGGAAATAACCTTTGGTTGTGCATCCTATACTTATTCCATTAATTAATGTTTTATTTTTTTAAGGTGAATGGTGCTGAGTTTCAATCGCTTCAAAAGTGCGCAAAAAAATTCTTAGCGCTTCAGCGACATCAGTCCCATCTGAGAGAATATTCAGTAAAGCAGGACAATTAGTATCAGACCGACGCTCAAGGATTAAAGCCAAAAATGTGGATATGCTTATTTTCATGAACCAAAATAATTGGTTAATTTCAGAATTCAGTTTATTTTGTTCCTTTATTTTATTTTGTACCTGTTTGTTTATTTGGTTGGCCGGTTTCTTAAAAAGACACCCCGAATTAGCCCTACGAGTGTCGCAAAACTTGACTGCTGCTAGATCACAATTGACAGAATGGAACATTAGGAATTGGTTTGCTGAAATTAAAACTTGAAAACAATTACTTAGAAGTAACAAATGATCCATCACGCATATTTAATTGTGACGAAACAGCATTTTTCTTTGCACCTAAAGAAAAATCGGTTTTAGTGAAAAGAGGAGTTAAACAGGTTTATTCGAGAATTGCGAATGATGAAAAAGAGTACATTACAGTATTAATTACAGTAAGAGCATGTGGTGACCTCGGACCACCAATGGTTTTATTTGCATATAAAAGAATTCCCAATGGAATCGTAAAAAAAATGCCAAAGGATTGGGGTATTGGTGTATCCGATAACGGCTGGATGACCGCTTAAATATTTTATGAATATAGAACAAATGTTTTCCATCCATGGATTACAGAAAAGAAAATTCAGTTACCTGTAATATTATATGTTGACGCACTCTATGAGTTTTGTGAGAAAAATAAAATTATTTTGATTGCTTTATTTCCAAACGCAACGCATATTTTGCAACCCTGTGACGTCGGACTGTTTCATCCAATCAAAGCTGAATGGAAGGCTGCGGTGCATAACTACAGGTGGAAAAATAATGGTGGAAAACTGATGAAAGAAAATTTTGCTCCTCTGTTGTCAACTTGCTTAGAAAATAGTGCAAAACCAGAAACCATAAGATGTGCCTTCAGAACAACGGGGCTGTTTCCATTCAATGTTGATGCGCACGCAGAGACGCACTCATTTAATGACGTTTGTCAGTGTACGCGGGATTATTTTGAGACTAGTTTTAATTTTATTTTAGATTAGATGTAAAAACTTGTCACAATCCTCAATAATAAATCAATCGGAAAATTGTCCGCCTTATTTTTGTTGGCGGAATTGTTCTCGCTATTGAATAGATGTTAAAAATCGCTATTGAAAAATTCTTTCGCGGCGGAAATCATGATAAGGCCCCTGGTTTGCCGTGACCATTCACAAAAGTTTAAATATGGAATCATCAACAATTGTCTTGTATGAGTAATGGTGAATTTTAAAGCGCTCAGTCAGGACAGGTTTATAGATGATTAACTTAACAGAACTGTACGTTGCTCAAGCTCACCAATACATCGCTTTACTGAAATATAGCCGGTTATAAATTTCAATTTTCAATTAAACAATTAGTGTCGGCAAGGTTCGACCTCCAAATCCAAAATAGAACAACTTATTGACTTTTTAACCCAAAATTGTACCGTAGAAAGTAATTCATTCGGTACTATAAGGGTTAAGCATGGGACCAACGACTTATATTTTTTCATGTTTTCTTAACATATTTTTGTGGTTGAGCTTATAAATATGTTTCACTAATACCTAATACCAAATTTGTGATGTCATGAGTTTAATGATGTGTTTGTGTTTCATTTTAGCGTTTAAGAAAAAAACATAACTTTTATATCGGTTTGTATATCTATGTGCTTTAAATACATGAATGTACAAAATGTGCTTTTTTCGAAAATGAAAGTTTAACGTAAAACGCGATATTTAGGTAACTTTTTGCAAAAATTGAAAATTAAATAACTTTTGCTTTCTGTATCTACGAACTTATAGGTTATATTTAGGTTTATAATGTTTACAATAATCATTCTGTCGGTTAATAGATACAACAATTAAAGTACTAGTGATAATTTCTTAAACTCATTGGAATTTAAGAGCGACGATGAGTTTACCTACATAGTTTAGAGTTTATTGAAAGTGAAATACCAAACAAACCGAGTTGACATTGAGGTGTGGAAGTGAAAATTGGTACATTTTGCGTAAGTACTTTCTCCATTAAAAAAAAATCATAAAAATAAATAAATAGATTGGTAAACAAAAAGATTGGAAAAGTGAATATGTATACAAAACAGAAATATTTGTATTATATGAAATAACTTTCAACTGTATCTTGGCTTGGTATAATAGATAAGATTGTGCGCTCAATTGAGGAATGAAAATCATACATTTTTTTGTGGATAATGTTTTATGTCTTTTATGTTGCTTCATTATGTGAAAGTTATACTCGAAGGCTTGAACCCATCAAAATGTTATATTATCACCTCATCGTCATCGTCTTCATTACAAAATAAACCATTAATTTTTTTGGTTTTCTTTTTCCATCCACAAGTTATTATGTATGATGTAATACACACTAGACTAGAGGATTGGGCACATAATTGTTGTTATGATTTCTCATCGCAAAAATTTTACACCACATTACATTATTAAGGTTGTACTATATTGTATTATTGTAACTTAGAGGTGAGCTACATATTTTGCATATCCGAAATAATTATAACTAATTTAATTGAGAATTGCTCGCAGAAGTATTTTAAATTTCTCAAAATAAGAAGAAAAAATAAATTTACTTTCTTTTCTTAAAATTACTTTTTATAAGTATATGTATGTATTCGTCTTTACTTTCCTGGGTCTCAATAAACATAAATACAATCATATTATACCTTTTGAATTTGATTTTTCTCATGTTCTAAATTGTAACAAAATTTCACCATTGCTAGCTAAAAATTTAATGTTATTTTGAATGTTATCAAGACATTAAAATGAATTCTTTAGATATCATACATACATATGTACACTATATCAAAAAATTCACTTTTAGGCTGCCAAAGCTTATCAACACTTATCAATATGAATTGGGATACCCGAAATTAAATTTAACGTTTTTGGTTCAGATGGGCGAGTTATAGTGTGGCGAAAACCCAACACTGAACTTGATTAAAATATGGTGGCAGAAGTATAATGATTTGGGGAGCTTTTAGCTGAAGAGGTGTTGGACATTTGACTATTTAATAAGCAATTATATTCTAACTTAAATTAATAAATTTTACTGAAATTTAAGGGTTCATCCAGCGATGTACTCCTTAGTTTTGATTTTTATTATTTGATTGCGCTTTTGTTGTGCGCTAGATAAAGATTTATTTTAACTGATTTTACACTAACTCAAAAGATTTTACTCTTTTGAGCCTTCTAACTTAATCCGGATTATCCAATAGCTGCATGGCCTCTATGTTAACATGGTGAAGTAGCCGACACAATAAAATCCATTGAAGAAAGCCACCAAGACGTTCCAAAATCAGTTAAGGTTCTTGGTCTTAATTGGAACCCCTCAACAGACCAATTTACATTTTATTCAGATCTACCAAACATCAATACAATTACAAAAAGAATTGTAGTATCTAAAGCAAGTCGCCTGTTCAATCCTCTTGGTTGGCTAGCTCCAGTCATCGTCACTATTAAAATCTTTATACAAAACCTGTGGGCTGTCAATTTGAACTGGGATGAACCTCTTCCTGACGAAACTTCCAACAAATGGCAGAAGATCCGTAACCAATTAAAATTTGTGAAGATGATCTCTATTCCTCGATTCATACAAGCTACTCCGAGCGATACTATTCATTTACATGGATTTTCGGATGCGAGTCAAAACGCTTATGGAGCTGTAGGTCTATCTTAGAGTACATACATTAGCAGGAGATGTATTGGTAAACATTATCTCAGCGAAGACAATGAAATTCTACGGCATCGAGAAAAGGCAACTTGAAGTCAAGTCAACAAAGAGGTCAATAAAACTAGCAGCCTTAAACCATTAAATCCTTTCTTGGATACAGATGGTTTTATTCGAGTTAGTGGACGCCTAACAAATTCGGAAGCATCGTTTTCTACCAAGCATCCTATAATTTTGCCTTCAAAATCACACCATAGCACCATAATTTTGACAGACATTCCTAATAATAATAAACATGCTGGTCTATCTTTAACACTAGGTAGCCATATCCAAACAAACTTATTAGATTCCAAATAGGCGAAATACAATTAGACAAGTAATCAGTTTGTGCAAGTTCAAGGCGCAGGTGAACTGTCAATTAATGGGTAACCTTCCTAGCTACCGGGTTGAATTAATGCGCCCATTATTAAAGGTTGGAGCGGATTATGCAGGCCCAATACAAATTCGTCTATGAAAAGGTCGTGGCCTAAAAACCTATAAAGCATACATATGCTTGTTTATTTGCCTAGGTACTAAGGCTATACATATGGAATTAGTCTGCGACATGACAAAACCCTTTTAGGCAACACTAAAGAGATTCCTTGCCAGAAGTGGAATTGGAATCTGCCGAGAAATACATATATAGTGACGTGTGTTCTATGGTCCCATTTAGTTTAAAAAATTAAAATCGGCCGTCGATTTGTTCTTAAGCTGTCCTAGCTATTTCTAAAAGCTTCAATAAGCATTGCCAATAGTGCCTTGCCATGTAGTGGGACCACATGATGTTATGTAATTTTTTGAAGAGAATCTCTTGAGGCTAACAGGATGTTCTATGGTCCCATTTAGTTTAAAAAATTAAAATCGGCCGTCGATTTGTTCTTAACCTGTCCTAGCTATTTCTAAAAGCTTCAATAAGCATTGCCAATAGTGCCATTGCCATGTAGTGGGACCACATGATGTTATGTAATTTTTTCAAGAGAATCTCTTGAGGCTAACAGGGTGTTCTATGGTCCCATTTAGTTTAAAAAATTAAAATCGGCCGTCGATTTGTTCTTAAGCTATCCTAACAATTTCTAAAAGCTTTAATAAGCATTGCCAATGGTGCATTGCCATGTAGTGGGACCACATGATGATATGTAATTTTTTCAAGAGAATCTATTGAGGCTAACAGGGTGTTCTATGGTCCCATTTAGTTTAAAAAATTAAAATCGGCCGTCGATTTGTTCTTAAGCTGTCCTAACTATTTCTAAAAGCTTCAATAAGCATTGCTAATAGTGCCATTGCCATGTAGTGGGACCACATGATGTTATGTAATTTTTTGAAGAGAATCTATTGAGGCTAACAGGATGTTCTATGGTCCCATTTAGTTTAAAAAATTAAAATCGGCCGTCGATTTGTTCTTAAGCTGTCCTAACTATTTCTAAAAGCTTCAATAAGCATTGCCAATAGTGCCATTGCCATGTAGTGGGACCACATGATGATATGTAATTTTTTCAAGAGAATCTCTTGAGGCTAGCAGGGTGTTCTATGGTCCCATTTAGTTTAAAAAATTAAAAAATCGGCCGTCGATTTGTTCTTAAGCTGTCCTAGCTATTTCTAGAAGCTTCAATAAGCATTGCCAATAGTGCCATTGCCATGTAGTGGGACCACATGATGTTATGTAATTTTTTCAAGAGAATCTCTTGAGGCTAACAGAGTGTTCTATGGTTACATTTAGTTTAAAAAATTAAAATCGGCCGTCGATTTGTTCTTAAGCTGTCCTAACTATTTCTAAAAGATTCAATAAGCATTACCAATGGTGCCATTGCCATGTAGTGGGACCACATGATGATATGTAATTTTTTCAAGAGAATCTATTGAGGCTAACAGGGTGTTCTATGGTTACATTTAGTTTAAAAAATTAAAATCGGCCGTCGATTTGTTCTTAAGCTGTCCTAGCTATTTCTAAAAGCTTCAATAACCATTGCTAATAGTGCCATTGCCATGTAGTGGGACCACATGATGATATGTAATTTTTTCAAGAGAATCTCTTGAGGCTAACAGGGTGTTCTATGGTCCCATTTAGTTTAAAAAATTAAAATCGGCCGTCGATTTGTTCTTAAGCTATCCTAACTATTTCTAAAAGCTTCAATAAGCATTGCCAATAGTGCCATTGCCATGTAGTGGGACCACATGATGTTATGTAATTTTTTCAAGAGAATCTATTGAGGCTAGCAGGGTGTTCTATGGTTACATTTAGTTTACAAAATTAAAAAATCGGCCGTCGATTTGTTCTTAAGCTGTCCTAGCTATTTCTAAAAGCTTCAATAACCATTGCTAATAGTGCCATTGCCATGTAGTGGGACCACATGATGATATGTAATTTTTTCAAGAGAATCTCTTGAGGCTAACAGGGTGTTCTATGGTCCCATTTAGTTTAAAAAATTAAAATCGGCCGTCGATTTGTTCTTAAGCTATCCTAACAATTTCTAAAAGCTTTAATAAGCATTGCCAATGGTGCATTGCCATGTAGTGGGACCACATGATGATATGTAATTTTTTCAAGAGAATCTATTGAGGCTAACAGGGTGTTCTATGGTCCCATTTAGTTTAAAAAATTAAAATCGGCCGTCGATTTGTTCTTAAGCTGTCCTAACTATTTCTAAAAGCTTCAATAAGCATTGCCAATAGTGCCATTGCCATGTAGTGGGACCACATGATGTTATGTAATTTTTTGAAGAGAATCTCTTGAGGCTAACAGGATGTTCTATGGTCCCATTTAGTTTAAAAAATTAAAATCGGCCGTCGATTTGTTCTTAAGCTGTCCTAGCTATTTCTAAAAGCTTCAATAAGCATTGCCAATAGTGCCATTGCCATGTAGTGGGACCACATGATGTTATGTAATTTTTTCAAGAGAATCTCTTGAGGCTAACAGGGTGTTCTATGGTCCCATTTAGTTTAAAAAATTAAAATCGGCCGTCGATTTGTTCTTAAGCTATCCTAACAATTTCTAAAAGCTTCAATAAGCATTGCCAATAGTGCCATTGCCATGTAGTGGGACCACATGATGTTATGTAATTTTTTGAAGAGAATCTCTTGAGGCTAACAGGGTGTTCTATGGTCCCATTTAGTTTAAAAAATTAAAATCGGCCGTCGATTTGTTCTTAAGCTGTCCTAGCTATTTCTAAAAGCTTCAATAACCATTGCTAATAGTGCCATTGCCATGTAGTGGGACCACATGATGATATGTAATTTTTTCAAGAGAATCTCTTGAGGCTAACAGGGTGTTCTATGGTCCCATTTAGTTTAAAAAATTAAAATCGGCCGTCGATTTGTTCTTAAGCTGTCCTAGCTATTACTAAAAGCTTCAATAAGCATTGCCAATGGTGCCATTGCCATGTAGTGGGACCACATGATGATATGTAATTTTTTCAAGAGAATCTCTTGAGGCTAACAGGGTGTTCTATGGTCCCATTTAGTTTAAAAAATTAAAATCGGCCGTCGATTTGTTCTTAAGCTATCCAAACTATTTCTAAAAGTTTCAATAAGCATTGCCAGTAGTGCCATTGCCATGCAGTGGGACCACATGATGATATGTAATTTTTTTCAAGAGAATCTATTGAGGCTAACAGGGTGTTCTATGGTTACATTTAGTTTAAAAAATTAAAATCGGCCGTCGATTTGTTCTTAAGCTGTCCTAGCTATTTCTAAACTCTTCAATAAGCATTGCCAATAGTGCCATTGCCATGTAGTGGGACCACATGATGATATGTAATTTTTTTCAAGAGAATCTCTTGAGGCTAACAGGGTGTTCTATGGTGACATTTAGTTTAAAAAATTAAAATCGGCCGTCGATTTGTTCTTAAGCTGTCCTAGCTATTTCTAAAAGCTTCAATAAGCAAGCATTGCCAATGGTGCCTCGCCATGTAGTGGGACCACATGATGATATGTAATTTTTTTCAAGAGAATCTCTTGAGGCTAACAGCACTATGCTGACATTTAGTTTAAAAAATTAAAATTAGCGCTATGTGGCCACTGGTTCAAATTCACAATAAGTAAGTTTGTAGGGGGTTTCAGTATAAAATAATTCATTTTGAAATTTCAAATGACATTTAATCCTAGAAATATTGTCCTGCCCTGAGACTGCTGGTGTTACCAGAGATTTCTCGAGAAATGAGATTGTTGAAAATCGCTTACTATAATTTCTCGAGAAATGAGAAACAAAAAAGCCTGTATCTCCAATCGAAAGTAACCGGATTAAGAATATCGTCAATTATTCAGTTCTATCAAGGTTTTATGGAGTTCTTATTTATTTTAAGTTTGTTTGCATTATTCTAAGTAAATCTATTTAAGACAACGCTTGAAACAAGCATTTTGTCAAAATTATTATCGTTCATCGAGATATAGATATTTCTATGTATGATACACGAGTATTATGGTATGGAATAAAATGGAAAGAAAGAAACTAAAAATTACAACAGAAAAAAAAAATCGCGAAGTGGGGAATTAAAACGCAAAAGTTAAAACATTTAACAGTTAAGTCAGTTTTCTTGTTACCTATTGCTTTAGTTTGCTTTTTTCTTATTTCTTTTTTTTTTTTTTTTTTCTTATTATTAACTTTTTCTTACATTTAGTGTTAAAGCAACTGTTCATAAGTTAAGTGTTTTTAAGTATTTAGCTGGTTTTAAATATTTTCGCGAGTTAAAAGAAAAAAAAAAAAAATCGATTAACGAAAAAAACTATTGAGTGACGTATATTAATTTTAATCGGGAGGAAACAAAAATGTGTCAAATGAATAAGTGAAAAGTGAAAATTATATTTTGAAAAATAAAATTTTTAATTAAATTAAGATATTTGAAGTGCATATTATATTTATAAATCCAGTGTTTTGTATAGTGTTGATTATTCCCTGTACCACACAGCTGTGAAATGACGACAAAGGATCGAAGGATACTTATATTTTTGATATTCCTATTTAGTAGGACAAAATCGCAATATTTAGGTAGGTGATTTTGGGCATATATACATACAATATATTATAAAAGTTTGTATAACGCGTATTTTTTATTTATGTTAGTGGATTAATCGTATAATAAATTAGTTTAAATTTTAAAATGTTATTCATGACCATTAATCCATTCGAGTTTAAAACATTCTTGGTTAAAAAATCATCGCGCAAAGTGAATGTTCTACTAACCTTTATCTTAAAGACTAAATGAAGAAAACATTTTACATACACATATTTAGTATAAACACGGATACGGTTAATTTTTATATTTTTTTTTTCATTCCAATATTATAATAAATATGTTTATAAATATTGGAATGAGTAAGAATTATTTATTCATTTCTTTTTTTGGTAAGATGAACTCAAGAATTCAAAATAGTATATAAACATCTTTATTATAATTATTATAAATATTTAAATCTTGGATTTGGGTTGAATTCAGTATGAGTTCGTTTTACACTAAATGCAATATTACGTATTATTTATTTATTTAGCTTTAGTTTATAAATATATTTAAATATCTCCACGATGTTTAATAGTTTCGACATACAAAAAATCTCATAATTATAAATTTTGATTTGGTAAGACGGTGGTACACAAAGGCGACAATATATCCCACGAAAATTTTCGCGTGTTCACATTGTTTTTTTTAAGATTCACAACAATAAAAATTGTTAAACAGACATTACGGATTTATAAACATAATATATTATATAATCATGAATAAGTGAAATCGACTTAACAATTTAAGTATGGTGTATAATACATTTTTTATGATTAATATGTAGAAATTTCCTGATGTTGAATCAATATATTATATATGGTACATTGATATATTTAGACAACCAAACCAAAAACCTCACAATTTTTTATTTTTTTCAAATATATTATACAAACATTTACAACAAAAAATTTTTCCTTTCACCAGATTCCAGTTTTGTTAGTTATTTTACTTGTTTCGTTTATTATAACCGCGCGCCATTACTGCAAGTATAATTAAAGTATTCTCTTAACTTTTCTTACTTAAATATACAACATTATACGTAAAAAGTCAAATATTTTTTACTTTACTCTGGAATTAGACGTTAGAAAATAAAATGTATAGCTTAATATTTGCTATGTATTTGACCTTCAAAATTATACAAAAAAAAAATGACACTTATAAGTTATAAACTTGTCGTTACTATTTTCTTGTCGAAATTTAACATATTTGAAAACTATTTTGCCCTCGAAACTTTATTGTGCCAATGGATTTATTCTTGAATATTTCTACAGAAGAATCTAACAAGCAGTAATCAAATCTTAAGCTAAAATGACTACATTTTAAGTCTTAACCAATAAGTTCATAATTTAATTAATTTAAATTATACTTATACTTATAACCCACATAACTGAATACCATATGTCCATATTGGTCCATAATCTTCTTCCCAACAGCCAATAAATTTTGGAAACGATTATTTTTGTTTGGTAAACTTCAGTATATTTTTCCTACGGTCTCCTATACAGGTGCAAAACTAAGTGAATATGACGTGAGTTAATTTATACTTTTATTCACCGTATCTTCAGTCATAGTTGTCTGGAATAATGTATCTTGTTTCCAATACTGGTTTGAAATTTGTTAATATAAATACATTTTATCGAATAGCTCCAAAACCTCATTCATTAAAGGGAGAAGCAATTCACAAGTATCGATCAACATGTCGTTGAAATTTCAATCAGTAAAATCGTTATAAAATGTCAATAAAACGTCATAGAAATGTCAATGTCATAGAAACGGGAATATCTTGCTATATTTAAAAGCTCACTAGATATAATTATTTTTATATGTTAGCAATATTATTTGCCACCACCCACCAGCAATATATTTTAGGTAAATTTAGAAATTTAAATTCCATATTACACGGTAATCTATTCATTCTATGTTATAGACACCTCTAGGGAACAATTGTTGGAATTTGCAAGGTGTATTAACTGTAGAAAAACATTTCGGCATTACCTCGGTAAACAGATAAACAAATTTATATTTCTTCTTTTTGTTAAAATTACCCCCACGAAATGCTTCAATCGACTTCAAATTTTGTGAACAAGTAGATGATGAATTGTCAAATTTATCAATAACATAACAAAAAAATTTGTTTGGCAGTTTTCTCTTCCATTGCAACCAACCCCATCTATTTCATAACAAAAAAATCTGTTTCGCCGTCTGGTTGGCCGTTTATGCTCGGTGAATTGCCCTAATACATAGAGCTTGTTTAATTCTCCTAATTCCGGCTAAGCTTAAGGTTCAGATCGAGCAGTTGGAGTCGCACTACAAACGATTTGTAGACGTTGAAGACCAAATATTGGATCATATCGAGTCTGAGGATGAAGAGGATTTTGATTCAGGATTTAGCGATTTTGAATCCAAGTATATTGATATCAAGGCCGATATAACGGCTTTAATTGACGAAAGAATTGAAAAATCGAAACCCAAAGAGATCTTGGAAACTACCATACAAAATCAATCACTACTGGTGGCCACAAAAGCCGTAAGGCTGCCAATATTGGAACCACCAAGATTCTCGGGCGCCTATAGTGATTGGCTCGATTTTAAAAATGAATTTAACTCAATGATTATCGAGGATACAGAGTTAACGGATGTTGACAGATTCCGATTTTTACGGTCTTGTTTATGAGGCTCCGCTAAGCGTACCCTTTCGAAAATGGAATCAACGCAAGCCAATTTTAAGGCAGCTTGGAAATCATTAACAACACGATATGAGAATATGTCACTCATTCTTCAGTCGCATATAAACGACATCATCAATGGTGGACATCAGAAATGGTGGATCAAGTTAGCGCCCACTTTCGCGCTTTGAAATCATTGGGATCTAACAAGGAGCTAGCTGAAAACTTCGTTATCTGCTTGATGTTGTCGAAATTGGACGCCATCACAGTTGAGAAGTGGGAAGAGACGACAACAAGAGAGATCCCGACGTGGGACGAGTTTCATTCTGTCCTCGAAAAGTGTTCTATGACATTGGAAAAACTGGAATATAATAAACAGCAATCCAGTAAGTCAAAACCAACCACAACTCGGAATCCTCCGCAACCAAGTAAAGCTCATGCTGTGTTGACAACTTCCAATTCATCCCCTTGCGCCAAATGTTTGGCACTTAATCATACGCTAGCGAAGTGTCCGAAGTTCGTTGAGCTCTCTTCATTGGAACGATACCAAGAGATTAAACGCCTGCATATCTGCGTGTTGTGCCTGGAGGCAAAACATTCTGCACGGGTTTGCAAGGCAAAGAAATGCGGTAAATGTAACAAGAAACTGCTTGTTCCATGTCGAGCCATTTTAGATAGCGGAGCAACAGCTAATTTTGCGATGGAGCGGTTTGTTCAAACTTTGAATATTCGCAAACAAAAGAACAACATGAATATTGGCGGAATTGGTGCTACTTCAACAAAATCAAAAGCAACATGTTTTATTACGATATTGTCTCGCCTTGACAATTTAAAACGTTTCGAAATTTGTGCAGCTGTTTTACAAAAAATCTCCGATTCACATCCCGCAATCCCAATTTCAACAGCGGACTTGGTGATCCCAACTAATTTGCAACAAGCTGATCCATACTTTTTCAGGCCTCAAAAAATCGATCTGTTGATCGGAGCTGAGCTCTTCTGGCATCTTATTCTTTCCGGACAAATTAAGCTCGGTGAAAATTTGCCAGTACTACAGAAGACTAGTCTTGGCTGGATTATTGGCGGTCCATGAGTATAAAAATCAATCGTAATTCAACATCACTATTTTGTGACCATAAGTAGTGACCATAAGTTACCATTTTTAAAGGATGCATCGGTTCTAGGTGAATCGATGGGAATTGCCATGAAACGTTTTTGTAATTTTGAGAAGAGGCTGTATAAACAGCCTGAAATGAAGGAATTGTATACAGATTTCATCAATGAGTATGGGCAATTGCTAACTGACGGCTCCGCATTGTTTTTTATCACACCATTGCGTGATAAAATCATCCAGCTCCAGTACAAAGTTGCGTGTGGTTTTCGATGGGTCATGCAAGACCTCAACTGGTGTGTCGACATTCAAAAAATGTACCGCCAAGTTCGTCTCGAGTACCCTGACAACAACTTCCAAATGATTTTGTGGCGCGATAAGAAAACTGATCCGATCAGGATCCTCCGACTGTGTGTGTCCTCTTTCCTTGCAATTAAAACCTTACGCCGTCTAGCAGATGATGAGCAAGAAGAATTTCCCATCGGTGCTCGGGTACTTCGTAATAATTTCAACGTGGACGATATGATGGTTGGGGCCAATTCAGTCTCTGAGCTTGGTGAAATCATGAATGGATCAATCGCGATTCTGAAGAGAGGTGGTTTCACACTTAGCAAATTTTGTTCTAACAGCGACACAATATTGTCGCTAATCGAGCCACAATATCGTGAGAAATGTTTGAAAATCGACGACCAAGACGTTATCAAGACGTTGGGATTAATTTGGCAACCTGAGCAAGGAGTTTTTCGCTACACATACCAGTTGGCACAATCAACGGCACCTATTACCAAGAGAGTTGTTTTATCAGAGATGGCAAGTCTTTTCGACCCTCTGGGTCTCGTGTGTCCGGTTATCACTTTGGCCAAAATATTTTACCAAGAACTTTGGCGGTTAAAAAAAGACTGGGACAAGCCACTAGATAAGAAGTTGGCCTCAAAATGGGTTAATTTCCGAACACAAATGATGTCACTTAAGGACATTTACATTCCTCGATTCGCCCTACTAAACGGCGATTTTTAAATTTATTGAAATTCATTATTTTTCAGACGCCACTGAAAACGCATACGGCGCTTGTGTTTATTTACGATGCCTTCATGATGACGGTTCAGCTTCCTGACATTTGGTTAGTGCAAAATCACGGGTGGCCCCAACGAAAACGACTATTGGACTGATTCTTTAATCACACTGTGTTGGATCAATGTAGAGCCTTACAACTGGAACATTTTTGTTGCATATCGCGTAACTAAGATCAGCAAGAAACACAATTGGGCGAATGGAGATATGTTCCAGGGACTTTGAATCCTGCCGATTTGATCAGTCGAGGTATGATGCCTGATAAAATTTCCAACTCAGAGTTTTGGTTTAAAGGCCCAACGTTTTTAAAACGTGATGAATCGGCTTGGCCATCGGTTCACTCGCCACCGTCATTAAGCGATGATGTTGCAGAGAAACGCGTTATTTCATTCAAGTTATTGCAAGCAGAATGCACTATCGGTTGAATTTTAGAGGAGTCCGTCGATCATTTTCTGAAAGGAAACCACGCGGTATCGAGCAGCAGCCGTTTAAAGTCGTTGGCTCCGTTTTTGGATGAGTTTGGAATAATAAGAGTTGGTGGGCGTTTAAAGAAGGCCAACATTCCATATAATTCCAAACACCAAATTCTCATTCCCAGAGATCATGAATTTACAATATCTTTAATTCGCTATTATCATTATTTTAGGACATTTCACGGCGGACCACACATTGTCCTAATGGCAATTAGGGCCAGATACTGGATAATTAATGGACTAACCCAAACTCGCAGCATCATTCGACAGTGCATAAGGAGTTTCCGGATAAGCCCAAAGTTTTTATCACAGATTATGGGCAATTTACTGCACTCCCGACTGGATTACAAAAACATTCGACCATTTCAAGTCAGCGGTGTTGATTTTGCTGGACCTCTTACAGTACGTCATCACATTCGATGCAAAGTGCTGAAGAAGGTTTATGTGTCACTCTTCGTTTGTTTTGCCACGAAGCCCGTTTATCTGGAGCTCGTGGTCGACTTATCAACTGAAGCATTCATTCGTTGGTTGAAGAGGTTCATCGCTGACCGGGGAATGGTTAAAAAAATGTATTCAGATAATGCGACTAATTTTAAGGGGACGGCCAATCAACTACTCGAAGTGAAAAGGATGTTGGAGGACAATAAGGATGCTATCTGGCAAACTTGTGCTCAGTCATCGGTTGAATGGGAGTTTATACCACCCAGGTCACCAAATTTCGGAGGTCTTTGGGAGGCATCCATCAAGATTGCCAAAAGACTTATAAAAAATATCATTGGATGCGAAGAAGTGTATCGTAGCAGAGCGTAGTTCAATGGTTTTATTCACGTAAAAAACTTAAAACCGCCGAGAAGATTTATCATAAATTAAAAGGCACTTGTATATATATTTTTTATATTTTTTATTCACCGACTGTATTTAAAATTCGACCACGATGAGACAAGATAAAATCACGACTGGTAACAAAAATATTTTAAGTATAAATTGAATATAATAGCGGTACTGTAAAACGAGTACAAAATTTGATACAGGGTGGAACTATATTTTCCTATACCGGGAAAAGCAGTCATATATATATCCAAAGTGATATATATGCCTGCATAACAACCCGGCAAGTCTTTTCAAATTCATAATTATAAAACAAATTAAATAAAGAGACGTAGCCCAATTCTCAACATACGTGAGGTTCTTTCGATCATAATTTTTTCGACTGACACGTCACACGTTCTTGTCGATTAAGCGCTCACCCGTTATGCATATAAAATGGTCGCCTTAATAAAGTTTTCGACTGATGCGGATATTTAGGAAAATTGGCCGCCTCCATCTACACGGCAGTAAACTTGATATTCTCTAAGATATTCAAAAGATACTAGCAGTTCTAACATAACTTATTTTTGTGGCCTCTTAATCACTTTCTGCCAAGTTTTGTTCGCCGAAATTGAAATATAGAATATAGAATATTGCTTTACACTGGCTATAGCAGTGATCGCAAATACATGAAATGCTGGGAAATGGGAAACCATGAAATCAATTGGGTCATATTATAACTACCTTTACGAATACCAAATATTTTCGATAAATACGGAAAGCTCGAAAGAAAACTACTAGCCCCTGATGTATCATAAGTCATGACATTTCAAGCTATAATGGATGCTAAATTTATTGTTGCCTGTCGAAAAGGTTCTCAGCAATTTAGTTTTTGGAACAGGAATAAGTCGCATGGCATGGCCGGCGAATATGGGGGCTGAGGCAGAGGCATCATAACGGGGTGGTTTTTAGCCAAAAATTTACGAACAAGCAGAGAAGTGTAACTTCAAGGTAATACTCTCCTTGAGTGTGCTGGGGCGTTCAACGCGCTCGTCATCTTCATTGTCTACGATCCACTGGTTAAAAAAAACTGATTTTTAGTGAAACTTCTTTTAGAAAAATTTCAAAAAATGCCACCTTGCAACATGATCAGAATTCAACAAATATTCCCTGACACGGCTAATTATATTTTGGCGCATACATAATCCAGGCATTTTCTGCAGTTTTAGCACCACATCGAATAGGCACGTTTGTCATTAGATTTTACTGAAATTGTATATCTAAGTTATTCAGCTGATTCTGTAAGTGGTTCCTAATATAACATTGAATTATTCACGTTATGAAGAATTTCCTTGGGTTTATATCATTAGGGGCCTGATTTTGTAAATAAAATAAAAGCCAAATCCAAGGAATGTTGCGGAACACATTAATGTTACTATGGTTGGTAGCTTTAATCAAAAAATTGCTTCACCAATGTTTTTTTCTAACATGAACAACCAATCCAAGGCGTTTACTACGTCTCCAGCTCAAAATAGAATTAGGTACCACTTCTGTGGATTGATTTTAATAAAAATTTACTTCAGAGATTAAGATGTACAATTGATTCTTTAAGAATTATTTATTGAGAATTTCTCCGGCCACATTATCTGGGGTCGGATTTTTTATTTAAATCTTTGCTGAAATTCAAGAAATATTGCGGAACACTTCCAATGATATCAAATGAAAAATTATATTTGCCAAATTTATTTTTACATACTGAGCACATACATAACTTTCTTCTCAGCCTCCACCATCATATGGGGCAAGCATATTTGTAGACAGATTTTAGTGAAGTCTGATATTTTAAATATGTAGTTCCTAATATAAAACCTAATATTTCATGGCCTGAAGAATTTTGTCGGCCTTAAGGTTGAGCTGGGAACAAATTTTTCGTATTAAAACATGTCCTCATGGTATGATGTATTTTGGAATAATTCGTACTAATGATATTATGGCCAATTTGGTTTTCCATACACCAATTCAAACAATTTTTTCCTCCTCCAACACAAAATATTTAAATTGTATGGACATTTTTATTTTTCTGGTCTCCCCTCTGAGTTTTTAAAGATCTAATCAAAATAGCAGAAAACTTAATTCACGCGAAGAGATTTGAAACTTTAATTTCGTATGAAAACCTAAAATTCAGAATCATTTCATCTACTGCAACTTGCTTATCCTTTTATTATAGGATGTCATTTATCGTATTACAGCATTTAGCGTACCAGCTGACAATACCTGAACTAACAGATTTGGCAAATGATCGACAAATCGTTGTGAGTTTCTATAAAAATAATTAGGAACCGAACGGCCAAAGAAAATTTTCTGAGGTTAATTGGACCCAACTCCGAGGTAATAAAATGTGTCTTAAGTTATTTTATTCGTCTCTTCCTGTAAAAATTTACGTTAAAAACAAAAAAAGAAAAATCTGGCGTATCATGGCTCGATTCTGACTGATTCTTAATATTACAAATAAAAAAAATTATTTTATCGAATTATCTGGGACACCAAAAAAGCAATTGTATAAAAAAATAATTTTATTGGCACGCCAATAACCAACTATTTGCGAATACTGGGCTATAGTAAGCGACTACAGCGGACTATTACGGTTTCAAATTTTAGGAATTTCGTCAATTTACATGTTAAGGGGCAAATCCGCTGAAATTTTAAACACATTTATGTATTATGATCCCATTCTATGAGAAACCGCCAATGGCTCAACGAACAAAACTTACATAGTACCGATGTGTGCTTTTACCCTGGGGTGGATCCCTTTCTTTGGGGAGGAAATTAGTGCACTCAAAATATGTACCTGCAGAAATCGATAAAAAATATTCTATTTGTAACGGTAGATTTACTAAGACAACCTAAAAAGCCGTTTTTTTAGTATTGTACTGTTTTCATATCAGTATTGAGGGTGAAAAAAAAAATTTGTTCGCAACTAATCATTAAATGGTCTTGTAGAAAATTTACTCAAATTTTTAAAGCTGCCCTAAAATTTACTGTGCAATCATTGATTGCTGAGATATCAATGATCAAAGCCAAAAGAATCTTTTTTGATTCAAAGTCAGTTATCTCAGTAAAACAATGACATAGAGAGACCAGAAAGTAATTAAATTTACGCCTAATTAACAGGCTAACCGACCAATGCATTGGTTTAACTTAAAAATAATTTCCTGAGCCCATGGATCCGCTTCTCTTTCTTATGATTGCATGATAACGGTATCTTAGAGGTATCTTAGAGATTTGAAACTTTAAAATGCTTTTCGTTTCATCTCTGTACGATTGTATTTTACAAAGATACAGCTCTTCAAAAAAAACTAAGAAAATTGAAAAAAATTTGTGTTCCTTTAATTTTTTGGATGAGTGTATTATGAAAAAAGGAAATTTGTTTTATAAAATTTCAAAAACTATTTCAAAATTGATTCAAACTTCTAGAAAATATTTTTAATACCTAAATAAAGAACATTATAAATGAATTACGTTTAATTTCAATTCTTGCGGTTAATTAAGCCATTGGTTTCATTTCTGATTTTTTCTCTGTTTTTATGCTAACGACTTTAACTAAGGTCTAACAAGTGTTGCTCTAAAAATTGGTTGTTTTCCGGTTATTTAACGTTTAACGATTCGAATTCAGTTTTCAGCAAAAATATTATAATAATGATAAAACCCAAAGTAACTTACACAGTAGCATTAAAAAGAAAAATTAATTTATATAAAACAAAACTCTTATTTAGAAAACACAAACCCCACATCTTTAGTTTCAAATAACCAATCTTTGACCACACGCAAAAATTTCTTATCATAAATCAATGTCCTAACATGAGATGGCAATCGATTAAAAAAAGTGGGCGCAGAAACTATAAAATATTTACGAAATAATTCAGACGAAAATGGCGATACAGAGTACAAATTTCGATAATTATTTCGAACTTGATATGTGGAAACAATTCGCGGCAACCGATGTCTACTTCGCAAAAAAAAAACAATCTTAAGACTTTAAAAATATATAGGTGCTGTAAAGGCAAAATTTTACTGGCTTTGAAAATAGGCGAAGAATGATCGTATCGACGCTTGAAAAACATAACCTGAAGAATATACTTTTGTAAAATTAGCAGCGGTTCAATTGTATCAAAATATACTCCACCCCAACATGGTAAACCATAACTGATGCGGGAGTCCACGCAAGCAAAATAAAAATTGAGTAAAACATTGGATGGACAAAATTTACGTATCAAATAAATTGCACGTAATGCAGAATTAACTTGATTTTTGACAGTTTGAGCATGTGATTTCCAGTTTAAATTTTCATCAACCTTCAATCCTAAATATTTAAATAAATGAACATTTTCAATTTTAATGCAAAGGCTGCTATATGAGAACATTACCTTAGTTTTTTCGCTTAAGAGCAAGGAGTGATTATCAAACCATGTGCGAAGAATTTTCAAAATAACTTAATGCAATATCATCTGCAAAACCAACAATTTTACTGTTTAAGTTTAAGTTAAAAATTGAATTTATGTAAATTAAAAACAAGATAGAACCCAGAACAGAACCCTGAGGAACACCATGCTCAATACTAAATGGAATGCTTTGCGATTTATCTATCCTAACCATAAATGTTCGATTATTGAGATAAGACTTGAGCCATTTCTGTGATACACCTCTAAAACCAATAGACTGGAGATTACGCAGAAGCAGATTATGATCCACCATATCAAAGGCTCTCTTTATATCGATGAAGACTGCACCAACACACTTCTTCTCATTAAGATTAATGTGAATTCCATTTAAGAAATTAATTAACGCAGATTCAGTACTTTTGCCAGATCTAAAGCCGTGTTGATAAGGACTAAGAAACTCAAATTTGTCAATAAACTTCTCAATATGGGATTTCATTGACTTTTTAATGATCTTCAAAATTGTGGGTTGCAATGCAATGGGCCGATAATTGTCCTTATTAACGATATCTCCCTTTTTAAACAAAGGGATAAAACCATTTACAAAACATTGGTTAACAAATTGTACTAAAACTGGTGCAATTGCTAGAGCCACCAATTTTAGCATATTCGAGCTAATACCAAGGATGTCAAGTGCATTACTTGTTTTAAGTCCTTTAATAATACTTATAATCTCTGATTACTCAACTGGATTAATAAAAAATGTTTCCAACATTTCAGTAGAGTAAGAACAATTATTAGGACTCATATTTTGGGCAGAAAAGTTAGTAGATCTCAAATCGTTAACGATTTTAGAGAAATAAATACCAAAATCGTTAGCAATTGATTCAGGATCAGACAATATATCTGAGTTAATAGACAAAATTATTTTGATATTAGTTCTACTAAAATTCCTACACAAAATATCATTAACAACCGACCAGGACGGCTATTTCTGAATACGATACGAATACGAAAGTATAACATTCTTATTTGAATTGAATTAGAATTGAATCAGATTTGCTCGTTTCTTATTTAAATCAAATACGAATCTTACACATTCGAATTCGTATCGTTTTCAGAAATAGCCCCCCTGGGTCTTTTTGCACTCTTTACCACATTCATTAAATTTCGTACTAAAATAGTTGTCTTTATCAGAAACTATAGAATCATTGATTTTGCTAGACAATTTGAGATAGAATTTATACAGTTTTTTATTCGCCTTCAATTTTTGTATTTTTCGGAACTAAAGTAGCCACTTTGCAAAAATTCGTTCCCAAGCAAGCTTTAACCATATACTTGATATATCATCTTCAGATGTACTATGGTCAAATCTTGAGATATGAAGCCAAATCTTTGGCGTCACAGTCTTGACTTCTAAATTGTGTGGTAAAGTTTTAGTTCCACAAATTTTAATATTTTTGTTACCAGTTCTTAGTTTTGTAACTGTTAAATTAGCGCTACTGCTGGTTGATTGGCCCTGTTGACTTTCAACTTCAATATTATTACAGCTTATAGTTGAGTTTTGCTGATTTCCAACAAGAAAAATTTTGCTGCGGTTTGATTCATCCGTAGGATTTTCAACCAGTACAACACTTTCAGTGGATGCCATATTAACTTTGCGCTTTATATTTCAAAACGTCACATTCACTTTGCAAAACAATCAAAGCCCTATTCAGTTTTTTATTGTCTTCTTTAATCTCCTTTGATTCCTCCTTCAAGTCTTCAAATTTTTTTAGATGAAGCTCTTGAGACGCCATAATTTCCACTAGCAAATTTCTGATGTTTGAAAATTCCTTTTCAAAATTTATATCGTTTGCTGGTAAACCGGAATTTAGTTTATTAATTAGCATATTACAGCTATTCAAGCACGTCCAATTACTATCTCATGCCATATTACTATCTCGTTTCATCATAAATAAAACAAAACAATCGATTTGTTATGTTATGTTAAGGTTTTCGAGTTATTCGTGAAAAATCGAACTAAGACAAGAAATTTTTAGATGAAAAATTAAAATTTTAAAATATTGATATATCGAAAAAACTTTATAGAACATTTTTTGCTTAGAATTCATCCCTCTATCGATTTCTGCAGTTACTTTGAGTGTACTAATTTACACCCCGAGAAGGGGTGGCCCCCAGTAAATCGGTTTTATCCGTAAGAATTCTGAGCGAAAAACGATTCAGACACAAATTCAGAGTTATGTTTTTTAGGAATTTGATAAAGGAGTAACATCTGAAACAATCGTAAATTCAATTTACAAATAAAAATTAAATATCCACAACAATAAGAAAGTGAAAAAACCAAAATAATTGTGTTTTATATTTGTATTTGTGTATTATTAGTCTAACGAATTTTAACAACCAAAATGTTAAATCATTATTACATATTGACATAATATCACCACAAAATATATTTCAATAATTAATTTGTTTTATTCCGGTTTCTTTATGCCAAAATGAATCATCGTATTGGGTTATTCAAATTTTAATAAGCGCTTTCTATTTGACGCAGATATTTAATTAATACCTATATTAGTATTCGACCTTGATGTGATAATACTGGGATCTTGATTAATATTGTATCCAAAGATGATCTCGCCCAAACGTAGCTAATTAGCAATGTGATCACTTTAATACACCTACATCCATAAATTGCAAGACAAATTGAGACTAAAGTTCCAAAAGCCAAACGCAAGTTATAGTTTGATGGTGGCCTTGTTTTTTTTTTTAGAGAAACGTGAATATTTTTATTATGATCTCACACATATACATCTAATATATATATGTATATATCTGTGCTCAAAAGGTAAATCAGCTTAAGTTGACTTAAGCTGTTTTACCTTTTTAATATTCAACGTTTCCTATCTCTCCTCTAAACTCACTAAATTTGAATTAAGTGGCATTGCCTTGTGGTCAAAGGATGTAGTCGCAAGCCATAGCAGCTTTAGTTAAAATAAATTTTGTAACTGTCTAGAAAAATTATGAAATTTGAAATAAGCTGTTTTACCTTTTGACCACAGATATATGTGCACATTCTAAATATCTCATATAATAAAGACGAAATTAGTAATAAAATAAAACATAAGCAATTTCTTGTCTTAAAGAATTCAAACTCTCCGTTATATTCTTGTTTCTTAAATAAGTAAAATAATGTTTTGTGTTACAAAAGTGTTTGAAGAAAAATGTACGTACGACTGTAAAAAATAAACGGCAAATATTTACCACTATGATTAATATTGTGGTTGTGTATGCACTCAATAATAGTTTGTAAGTAGTATACGAATATATTCATACATGTAAACCTTTAAATGGATCATTACTTCATTGATCCATTCGTGGTGACCTCATTACCCATATCAAAATCTATGTATGTATGTGTTTTATATGAAGAGATGTCCAAAATTAGAAAACGAAATGACCGCATTTTATGTCTCTATGAATAAAATTGATAAAAGTGATCACAATTAATGAAATACTAGTAAACAACATTTTTGGCATTTTTGCGAATTATCTTGATCCATTCAAAATATGTATTTGGTTGAGAAAAATATAAAGGGCTGAAACCTCACGAGGTGATCAGAACTTCGGTCTTTGGTATCTTCAATAAAGTCATAAAGTTGGTGTGACAGTTTTGACATTATTGATTTCTATTTTAACCAAATTATATTTACTTATACAACAACAGACAAACAGGTCAAAAGCTTCAATAACATGGGTACAGGCATCCAATTTAAAACGAAAAATCGTATTCTAGAACTTTATACCGAAAATAGTATAACAAACTATACTGATACTTCTAACCGTTTAACTGACTCTATTCCAGGAACTTATCCAAAAACTCATTTTAGAATCCCATTTACAAATTGCATGTCAAATTTCATAACAAACGGGTAAGGAATAACTAAGTTCCATCCTACAAAGCCATATTCCAAAGCTTTATCCAAAAATCATTTTATAATCCCATTTCCAACACACATATCAAATTTCATCATAATCGGTTAAGAAATAGCAAAGTTCCATCATACTTGGTCATATTCCTGAACTTCGTCCAAAACTCATTTCAGATTCCCAATTTGAATACACATGTCGAATTTTATCATAATCGGTCGAGAAATGGGCAAGTTCCATCATATTTAGCCATATTCCAGAACCTGATACAAAACTAATTTTAGAATCCCATTTCCATTACACATGTCGAATTTCATCATAATCGGTTGAGAAATAGCCAAGTTCCAACATACTTGGCCATATTCCAGAACTTCATCCAAAACTCATTTTAGAATCCCATTTCTAACATACAAATTAAATTTCATAATAATCGGTTGTGAAATAGACAAGTTCCATCATACTGGGCCATATTCCAGAACTTCATCCAGAAATCGTTTTAAAATTCCAGAACTTCATCCAAAAAACATTTTAGAATCCCATTTCCATTACACATGTCGAATTTCATCATAATCGGTTGAGAAATAGCCAAGTTCCATCATACTTGGCCATATTCCAGAACTTCATCCAAAACTCATTTTGGAATCCCATTTGTAATATACACATTGAATTTCATAATAATCGGTTGATAAATAGGCAAGTTCCATCATATAAATAGTTTGTTAACTATTCACTACATCCCAATCCAACCCCAACTCAACTCCAACTCAACTCCAACTTAACTTCAACTCAACGCGCAAATTGACCCCTAATTTAACCTTCAAATCAATTCCCAATTCAATGCCCAATTCAATAATCAAATAAGCATGTATAAAAAAATCGTAAATATTTATAAAAGCAGGTATTTTGGGTCAATTCGTATGGCAGGTACCCCACCCCTTTGACGTACAGTCTCCAAAAGCTTTTCAAATCTCCGCCTTGACCATAGAAACAGATTGGCGTAAAAAAAATCCAAATCGGACAAGCCGTTCTCGAGATACCATGGGTCCAGACACACAGACACACAGACACACAGACACACAGACACACAGACACACAGACAGACGGACGGACATTTTTTTTTTTTTTGCATTTTCAGACTCAGGGACTTTCAAAACGTCGAGAAAAGTGGTTTTGGACCAACCAAATTTTTCGTCATTTTTGACAGGATTTCAATACTTTGGTCTTTTTAGACCGAAGTAATTTGTTAGCATATTCATGGTAGCCAGTGCTCCATTTAATCAGTAAACCATACCAGGACACAGCACATATTGATTTGACTTAACCGCAAACTGCAATAAAACTTTGAAAGCTAAAGCCGCAACAATCAAACATAAACCGTTGACTAAACCCTTTCACTTTAAATTAAAATTAAGAGACCGCACATTGTTTGATAATTTGTACGAGGATACAAGATTGGCCGACAAATTAAACGACATTTTACCGTCAATTAATCACAACTTACACATGCCTCAGTCAAGTCAGTCATGTTGTTCATATCAACATTCTGAAAGGCAACGGTTCCCATCACGAAATCTAATTCATCAATACTAATTATTGCTGGTACCATAATCGATTTGGTAAGAAGGCACATAAATGCGGCAACCCGGAAGGCTTTAAACAAATAGGCCAATCACATTTAGCGACATGTGATCTTGGCAAACTCAAAAGTCGCTTATTTATATTTGATCCCTCCAGTGGATGCCACTTCTTGGTAGATACTGGAGTGAATGTATCGGTATTACCGGCAACAGCTGATCAGAGGTCACACCCAAGTAACAATTTTCCACTCTTTACTGCAAACAATACACCTATTCGCACGGATGGTTCATCAATACTGAACCTTCATTTTGAACTTCAACGATAGCGGACGTTTCAAGGCCCATTCTAGGCGCAAATTTCCTTAGGCAATTTGGATTGCTTGTTGATATCAAGAATGGCCGATTAATAGATCCAGTTACAACTCTGTTCGTAGTGGGTAAGATGATTGTAGGTCCATCATCTTCTCTGACAGTCGTTTCTGATGCAATCAAAAATTCTGAAGTGTCGAATCTTCAGTACTCAATCCAGTGAAACATCAAGTTACTCATCATATAGTAAAGAAAGGACCTCCCGTAAAAGCTAAAGTTCGGAGATTTTTTTTTTTTTTCGCTGCGCTACATCCCATGGAGGGATTTGGCTGCTTCATTTTGAAGTTTCGTAATCATTTTTACAACAGATAATGAGTGATTAGTTCATTGATCCTTACATTAAACCAGCCGTGATTTTTTCATCACCCGCCGGGAATCGAACCCGGGACCTCCGGAGCTTAAAGCAAGCATGCTAACAACTGTGCCACCGGGGCGGCAAAAGTTCGGAGATTGTCAGCTGAAAAAATGGGGTATTGTACCAGGACAAAAGGGCCATGGTCTAGCCCTCTCCACCTAAGAAGAAAAACGGGGTGTGGAGACCTTGCGGCGATTACAGCGCATTAAATGCAAATACTGTACCAGACGTTTACTTCATCCCACACTTACAGGATTTCACATACCAATTGGATGGATGTAAGTTCTTCACAACATTGGACTTGGTTTGGGGCGTATCACCAGATACCGGTTGAACCAGCGGATATACCAAAGACAACAATTTGTTCGTCTTTTGGGTCGTTCGAATTTAAACGTACGACTTTCGGGTTGCGGAACGCAGCCCAAACGTTCCAAAGGTTTATGCACACTGTGTTGGATGATCTAAATTTCACATTTCCATATATAGACGACGTACTTATAGTCTCAGGAAGCCTCGGGGAACACTTAGTCGATATAGAGAAAGTTTTCGCACGTTTTGCAGAGTTTGGTTTGGCGATTAACATAGAGAAATGTGTTTTCGCAAGAACCGAGGTTAAATTCCTCAGTCACCTAATTAGTTCGACAGGGATTAAACCTTCGCCTGAAAGGGTTACAGCAATCAATGAATACAAACGGCTGGAAACAGTCAGAGACCTGAGACGGTTTCTACTACTCAAATATTACTCAATGAGTTCCTTAAGGGCGCCAAGAAGAATGATAGGCGGAAAATCGAGTGGCAGGATAACTCTATCACGGCATTCAATATGGCAAAACAGCAGCTATCTGACGCGAAAATTCTAACGCATCCGTCTTGCAATGCACTACTCGCTACTCGCACTAACCGAAGTAAACAGGCCTTTCATTCCTGATAAGTTTCGCAAGCAAATTTTTCATAGTGTTCATGATTTGTCTCATCCGGGTATCAGAGATGTTAGACTGTGGGCGCAATCATGTGTATCGTGTCAGCAGTGCAAGATTAGTAGACACGTCAAATCACCGTTGGATCATTTTCCAATAGTATCAAAAAGATTTGATGAAATTCACATACATTTGATTGGACCTCTGACGGTTTCAGAAGACAAAAAGTATTGTCTGACCATTATTGACAGGTTTACGCGTTGGACAGAAGCCATTCCATTGGCCGACATTAGATCAGACACGGTGGCATTCGCTTTATTCAGTGGTTGGATCGCTTGTGACCGATCAAGGATGACAATTCGAATCCGAGTTATTCGGGGAGCTGTCGAGAATAATGGGTTTTAAGAGGAAACGTACAACGGCATAGAGAGGTGGCATCGCACCTTAAAATCTGCGATAATATGTCATGATCGACCGGACTGGATAAAAGTTTTACCGATGGTGTAGAACTTGTTTACGGCGAAAGTTTGAGATTTCCAGGGGATTGCATTAATCCAGTTACTTGAACATCATTTTGATACCATTAGACTAGAGCCTCCTTCACATAATAACAGGGATAAACCATTCATTTTTAAGGAGCTTGACAAGTGCACTCATGTTTTGAGGTCGCAGTCCACTTCAACCACCATATGAAGGACCCTTTCAAGTATTGTGTCGGGATGAAAAGTTCTTTAAAGTCAAAGTTAGAAATCGGGAAGTCAATGTCTCAATAGATCGACTTAAGCCCTGTTTCCACGAGGCAGCTGAATTGCTCGATGCTGGGGAATCAACGTCTCGGATTGTTCCTCCATCCAACCAATCGATCCCATTGTTTCCACCTGCGAAGATACCAGTGACCGAACTCAAATCAGGAGCGTATAGCCCCAAACAAATTTTCAATGTAGACGAAACGGGATTTTTTTTGGAAACGTCTACCGAAGCGCACTTTTATTCCAAGAGAAGAAAAATCAGCTCCCGAATTTAAACCGTACAAGAATTGAATTACTGTTCTTCTAGGCGGCAATCTGGGGGAAGGGGCTGCAGCAAGAACACTTTCAGATTCAGTGGAGTGCGAGCAGCAAGGATTGTTAGGACGTCAGTGTCTTCCGAAATAATGACCACTTTATTGTTGGGGCTTCCAGAAGCATTCTCAATGACCTTGAGCACAATATCAACATCCGCATCAGCTACACTCTGCTGAGACATTATATTACCTGGGACTTATTTTTGCTGTTCCCTAAAAACTTGTCCTGAGTTATACTTGCGCTCAACGTCACGACCTTCCAGGAATCTGAAGCCATGCGTACGGTGGCGGAATTTTTATGCATACATCGCCGATTTCTTTCCGTCGATTTAGTGGTCATTTGGTCGTTTTCATCGAAAACAACAAAAACTATATTTCTAACATGTTCTGGCCCTTTTTCCATCTAACTTTATGTAGAAGCATGCCCCCATCAATAATATATTGTGTGTCGTCACTTCTGACACTAACAGATTTTTCTTTAAAAAATTGATACAATTTTGATTTTTCATTTTTCCTCATTCCGTTCTTGTCAAAAATAGCCGGGGGGTAAGCTGCCAATTCGAATGTTAAATAAAATTCCATACTTTCCGGCTTATTGAGTGCGAGAATTCTGTGAAATAATATGAGAGGATCTACGTTAGAAAACTTGTGTTGACCAACTTTAACGGTACACTTCTCAGCCCCGATGCAAGTAATTTTTTTGGCCAAAGAGAGTTTCAATTCCTTGAAGTTGCTCCCTACAATTTCCCGCATAGTTTCAAGTCCTTTTTCAAAAGCTCTATAACAGGTTACTTAGGCATTATCCTCACTTATTCCATTGGCAATATTAGTTAAATTGTCTACATCTGGAAAAGGGCAGAACTGTGTAAAAAATTCCTCCGAAAAATTCTCGGATGAGCATAGAATCGCGGGAGTCTTTATGCTGATAGTTCTTATCCATCGTGATTTTCGTAAATTTTTCTAAGGCCATCAAGCAGCCTTTTCATTAGTGTCTGTTCGATGGTCTGGTCTGTAAAGATTCCGGAAAATAATTTTTTGACTCGTCGGCATGTCCAGTACCCCTGTTTGGTGAATACTTTCTACTCATCCGGAGCCTGGTATTTTAGCAAATCCGTACAATCTTGGATATAAATTTGGCCTGATTTGGCATAATTGAAGTGGCCCGTTGAGTGGAAAAAGGGAATCATTTTTTCTAAGGTACTGACATTCAAATCCCAGTTTCCACTTTTTTCGGCGAATATAAAATCTTTAACAAGAAATACCATCTGACATCCGTATTGCCCGAGAGTATTGCTTACCAACTAATATTTTCTGTATCTCCATAGATTGAACAGAGAGCTTCATGGAGTCCGGTATTTCTCATAACTACACATATGCAACCCAAGAACGATAAAAGAGTATGAAGCGTTTGAAATAAGCTTTGCCGCCGCAATATCGCGGGTTTTCCAGTATAACTGTTGATCGAAGGTTTTAATACAAGTTTTCATTTCATGTTTATCAGCTTGAGCAACACTTTTCATAAATGTCGTAAATAAGGTGCAAAAATTGGATTAATTGGAAACTTCATAATCTTCTTCGGCAGTTAACTCTTCTATAAAACCGTTCCATCCTAGGGGCATGTCTGGGTCCAAATATTTTTGTAAAATACAGAATGCTGTGATTTTTGTGGCCTCTGTAAATTTTAAATTTACATCAAGATTTTGAGGTTGTATCTTAATGTTTGTCAATCCATCAGTTGGTTTTAATGTTTCTTTGGCGGAAATATTTTGAGCTCTTGGTATCGGATTTCGAGGTAGTACACTTGATGAAGGTGTAATTATAGCAATTTCACCTGCAACATGAAAATCGCCTCCAAGTATAGTTTTGATGTTGCGATCACAATTGTCCCACACGAATTGGATGAACGTCCGGCGGACGTCTCATACTTTTTAGTTTCCTTATATGATGCAGTCAAACCACACGAATGGAGTATCTCGATGATGTTTTTAGTCCCGAATTTTCGGTGAAGAGCTACGGCTAGAGATAGCATAAGTGGAGACAAATAATATCTCGGGCATATTGCAGACATTAAAACATGAGCCGTGGATGCAATAATTTGCTCATAATTATCGCTTTTTGAGTTTTGGTGACACTTTTTCATATAAATTGTCTAGCATTGTGTCGCTTTGTGGATACTGAGTAAAATCACAATCTTGTTGACGAATTTCCTTGACAATAGCTTCAGCAGTTTTTTTTAAATGCTCTATATCGAGATGCTCTATATCGGATGAGTATACTTTCTGTAACAAAAAGTTAATACACATAAAAAAGACACAAGCAACAGAGTTTAAAATAAAAATAAAAGGCTTGAGAATCCTACACTTGTAATATCCAATTGAAAGACAAATTGATTAGAGATTAATCTCGTTCCATTGGAAAATAATGTAATGGTCTAAATAATTCCGCTCACGAAGCGGCCGAACAATTCAACGAACGAAGCCCTTAGAACTAAGGCAGCTAGATTAATGAAGGAACCAACTTGAAGATAACCAATGGGAAAACAGGTGCAGCAGGCATTCTATGCCCTCAATAAATCAACGAAAGGGTGACGGTAAAACGGGCAGCAAGAAACATCCGTCATCAAGTTTCACCTCCGACAACGTTATGAATTTTGGCGTTATGAGCACTATCCAATCAACAACATCTGCAAGCAGCACTGAAACGATGGTGAGCAAATCCATAACCAGCCAGAGCAAGGATAATATGCCACCTTTATCCAGAGAACCAAGGAAAGATGACGCAAACCCAGCTCTTCTTCATGAGCAAGACATCAACATGCGTCTTCTATACCGAAGGCTGGGGTCCATCGAACAAGCATAGGATGCCGGCAATTGTTCCCGGAACTACACCACGATGAAGACCGAACAGATCAATAAAGACTTAACGGTGATTGATCAACAACATCGGACTATTCTCATAAACATCGTGGAAGAGGATCAAACCGTGAAGTATTTCGTAGACGATACATTACTCAAATTACATCAACTGCTGAGTAACGGCCATCCAAACTCTGTGAAATCCATCAACATGCGACTTCCACGAATGGAAGTTCCCGTTTTCTATTGCGAAGGACATATTCAATAAGGTCGTATATCACAGCACACTTTCAAAAACCGAGAAGATATGGTATTTGAAATCACATGTGCAAAAGGACGCGGCAAGACATATCGGTCATTTATCCTCAATCGAAGAAAATTACGACGTGGCATGGAGCATTCTGCAGGCGAGATATAGCAACCAACATCTGCTTGCGACATCATACTTCAACACCATATTATCTTTGCATAATATACAGGTTGCGACGGCTTCAATTATCAGAACCTTACATGATACTATCATCATGCTTTAGTGCAAGTATGTCTTCAACCACATTTCGCATCGCCATTTCGGTTAAACATTGAAGCATACTTATTGCCAAAAATTACAACGGAGGTTCCAGAACGTCAAATCAAACGAGAATCAATTAACAACCAGTGGAGTAGGTTAACCTTGGCTGACCCTAGGTTCGATACCCCTGCCCCGATTGACTTTTTATTGGGAGCCGACGTTTATAGAGATTTCATCTGTAACCAAGTAAAATGGGGAAAGCCAAACGCCATTAAGACCAGCTTCGGCTGGGTGATTTCAGGGCCAACAGAAATCGCAACCCAGCTTCACGTAGTGAAGGTCCATAGCGGAGCCAAGGTGGAAGCGAATATGAATCGATTTTGGGAATTGGAGGAAACCAAGAGCAATAACATCGTGGAATCTGCTGAAGACATCATTTGCCAAACCATCTTTCAAGCGACCACCAAACGAGATCCAGATGGACGATATATGTGGTACGACTACCATTCAAGGAAAATCAATTGGATCAACTAGGGTGTTCCAAGCAACGAGCACTACAACGTTTTCTATAGCTTGAGAAGAAATTGGATTCTAACTGAGACCTAAGAGATTTATACATCAAATTTATGACAGACTACCTCAGCATGGGTCACATGAAGAAAGCACCACCACGCGCAAGCAAATATTATTTACCCCATCATGCCATAGTAAAGACAACACCAGAATCCACTAAAATCGGAGTGGTTTTTGACGCTTTTATGAAAACATCGACGGGCAAGAGCCTGAATGACACCATGTACATTGGGCCTCCATTGCAAACCGATTTATGGGCCATACCTTTTAAAGGGCAACCCCACCTTTATGGATGAACAGTCAGTCAAAACCTTGGAAATACATTATAGCCCGACAAAAGACGATTTTGTGTTTCACGTGAATTTACCACCCAACAACGGCGGACTTACAAAACGTCAATTTCTGTCCGAAATGTCAAGAATTTTTGACCCATTAGGCTGGCTGGCACCACTAATAGTCAGCTGTAAGATAATGTATCATAGACCTTATGTAGTATGAAGTTAAGTTGGGACGACACGCTTCCAATTCAGTTTGCGGACAAATGGGATCAGATGAAATTAGAACTGAAAGCTACTCAACTCATTCGTATACCTCGATATATTCATTACAACAAAGACAACCGTGTTGAACTCTATGGATTCTGTGATGCCTCAGAACAGGCATATGTGGCGGTAGTCTACCTAAATCTCGAGTCATCATGTCACGACCATTCACTCACACAGGAGTCGATTATGCGGGACCCTTCAATATACGGATGAGTAAAGGTCGGGGAAACAAGTCAGAGGGATTCGTCAGCGCCTTCCGAAGGTTTACTGCCCGGCGGGGAAATGTCGCCCATATTTACAGCGACAACGGAACCAACTTTGTAGGTGCCAGTAAACTATTAGAGCCAATAAATTGGCACTTTATCCCACCATCAGCACCACATTTCGGTGGACTTTGGGAAGCAGGCGTGAAATCCATCAAAACTCATCTGAAGAAATGTGTAGGGGATACAAACCTTATATACCAAAAGGGGCACCTTATTATACCAAATAGAAGCATGTCTAAATTCCAGGCCATTGTGTCCATTAGACGAGGATCCGGAATCGCTGCAGGTACTAACACCAGGGCATTTTTTAATTGGGAATGCGTTAGGGGCCCCACCGGAAAAAGAGTGTTTAGGACAAAACAGAAACCTCGTGTCGCGATGGAAGGTAGTACAGAACATGCGAACTCACTTCTGCCAGAAGTGGGTGTCAGAGTGAATTAAAGATTAAACACTTATTTGAAAAAAAAAAAATCGAAATGAATTTGATTGACCGACATTTGTTGCATTAAATTTGGGTAAAGCTTATTTCGAATTGTAAAGTGATGATACAATAATATCAGAGCTCAGATGTTTAGATTCTTCAATTTCCGGATTGAACTAAAATGTGTCAAAAATATGTCATTAATGGAGTTTACGTTTCATTATAATAAAAATATAAATAACATAAAGAGTGTTGGATTATCCCTGAACCGAATGCAATTCCGCAATTAAATTATAAAATTAGCCTTGTAAATCCACTTGTCATTCAATCATTATTATTATTATTACTGGAAAGCGTGGTAACATAATAGTTAAAATATATGTAATATAAACAGGTGTGCTGCTAACCAACTCACATAATATTTTTGTATTTTAAATAATATGGTAATTAGGCAGCGGCCGAAAGCCCCACTGTACATACATAATATTGTAACAATAAACCGTCTGACATTATAACACAAAACATCGATAAGATACGGCCAAGAAAAAAAAGATTCGATTTACATATTATAGATTTTGCTGTCATAATCTTAAATATATTGTATATAAAATTAAAAAGACGTAAATGTATTAGGTCGCGCGGTAAGATGAAGTAAAAACGTGAAAAATTTAACAAGTGAAAGTTACTAACAAAATGATAAAAACGAGATCAACAACAATCTACAACAAAATATTATACAGAGCCTAAAACATTTATTTTGTAGTTCAAACCATGGTCGAGATTTCAATCTCAATAACTGAAATTATATTCCATCGATCGGGTTTATATGAATGAAATAAATGATTTTGCATGCCCGATCGCACCAACATTTTTCATTCGTTAAATACGTGTGTTTATATGATCGTAAATAGACGGTTTGAATAACTTTAAAAAATTAAACACGAATTTCATCATCGCCATTGAATAATTTTTTTTTTAAACACAAAACTACTTTCACTTATTGACGTCTTATAACACTATACTATTTATATATTATCGTTTCTGAATAATTTGTTTTCAATTGATCGCATATAATATTTTGAATTCATTTTTTTGTCACAGTTTGTAAGCAAATTCAGAAAATTGATTAATTCTTGGGATTTTTTTCAACCTGTCGATTATGCATCAATCATTATGCTATAACATCTTAATTGATATGCTATTCGCTATTCGGTTTCTTTTTCTTATCGTCAAGTATTTTTCACAGTTTTATATGTAGAACACAAATGAACTATTCTAATTGAAAATCATGCCACAATGCAATATACGATGACATATTTAGGTACATAAACGGATTTGAAATGTTAAAAGGTGATGAGAAATAATTTAAATCAAATATTTACACATAAACATATCGAATCGGTATGTAAATGTTTGGGAATGTGTGTATTTTTATTTTTAGGTTGGTTAACGTGTGAAAAATCTTCAGAAGACGATGCATCGGTGGGACGAACAACTCAGCTATCATTAAGACATTATTTCACACGGAGGTGACTAACCATTTGGCTCTTAATTCTCTCCGTAGCGCCTCAATCTTAGGTTGATTTTGTCACCTGCTATCTAATCACGGCATGTTGTTCTTCGCTAAAATTTAAACGTGAAAGCTGTGAGTGGGCTAAGACATCAATTGTTATGGTTTCTTTCACCTTCCTACTGGTAACTAAAACTGCTTCGGTTTTATGATCAGCAAGTCCAAGCCCAAATGACGTCAACCTACTTATCACCATTATTTCTTCTGTGGTTTTTGCAACCACTACGAGGCAGGCACCCAGCAAAAGCTGCACTTCTTCCCCTTAAGCCTCCTAAGCTATTGCATCACGTCACAGATACTTATCTCAATCACATGTCTGGCTCCTGCAAACCGTGTATCAGCTTCCCAATATCCCCGTTCCTTTCAAACTCCAATTTGAGGAATCAACCGATGAGCTCATCGGCCTTTGCTTGATTGGCTCTGTTTTGGGGCACTTTCCGGCAATATGTCCATAGTCTAAACATTTAAGGATAGTGACGACTATCTTCTCCCGTATTGAACAGGAGACCCATCCAATTCGAATTTTTGCCTTTGGATGTAACTTTCCCCATTAGACCATTGGGAAGGCCGACCAAAGTTACTTGGGACCCACGGTGCCTGGATACACCACCAAATTATGAAAAGGCCGGACCCTGGGGTCGGCCATATAAATAACAAGCATTATTTGCATCAATAATGTTATACGATTTATTTGTTCAACAAAAATCAAAAGTCCCAAAGTCAAATAAATTTTCTCGAATGTCCGTAGTACTTGATGAAAAAATTATGAAATGGCTGGACCCTGTGGTCGGCCATATAAATAAGAAGCAATTTTTGCGTCAAATGTTGTACGATTTTCCGCCGACGAAATTTGTTCAACAAAAATCAAAAGTCCCAAAGTCAAATGATTTTTCTTGAATGTCCGTAGTATGCACTTGATGAAAAAATTATGAAATGGCTGGACCCTAGGGTCGGCTATATAAATAAGCAGTTTTTGTATCAAATGTTGTAAGATTTTCCGCCGACGAAATTTCTTCAACAAAAATCAAAAGTCCCAAAGTCAAATGATTTTTCGCGAATGTCCGTAGTATGCAGTTGATGAAAAAATTATGAAATGGCTGGACCCTGGGGTCGGCTATATAAATAACAAGCATTATTTGCATCAAATGTTATACGATTTATTTGTTCAACAAAAATCAAAAGTCCCAAAGTCAAATGATTTTTCTCGAATGTTCGTAGTATGCACTTGATGAAAAAATTATGAAATGGCTGGACCCTGGGGTCGGCCATATAAATAACAAGCAATTTTTGCATCAAATGTTGTACGATGTTCCACCGACGAAATTTGTTCAAAAAAAATGAAAAGTCCCAAAGTCAAATGATTTTTCTCGAATGTCCGTAGTATGCACTTGATGAAAAAGTTATGAAATGGCTGGACCCTGGGGTCGGCTATATAAATAAGCAGTTTTTGTATCAAATGTTGTAAGATTTTTCGCCGGCGAAATTTGTTCAACAAAAATCAAAAGTCCCAAAGTCAAATGATTTTTCTCGAATGTCCGTAGTATGCACCTGATGAAAAAATTATGAAATGGCCGGACCCTGGGGTCGGCCATATAAATAACAAGCATTATTTGCATCAAATGTTGTAAGATTTTCCGCCGACGAAATTTGTTCAACAAAAATCAAAAGTCCCAAAGTCAAATGATTTTTCGCGAATGTCCGTAGTATGCAGTTGTTGAAAAAATTATGAAATGGCTGGACCCTGGGGTGGGCTATATAAATAACAAGCAATTTTTGCGTCAAATGTTGTACGATTTTCCGCCGACGAAATTTCTTCAACAAAAATCAAAAGTCCCAAAGTCAAATGATTTTTTTTGAATGTCCGTAGTATGCACTTGATGAAAAAATTATGAAATGGCCGGACCCTGGGGTCGGCCATATAAATAATAAGCAGTATTTGCATTAAATGTTGTAAGATTTTCCGCCGACGAAATTTGTTTAAAAAAATCAAAAGTTCCAAAGTCAAATTATTTTTCTCGAATGTCCGTAGTATGCACTTGATCAAAAAATTAAGAAATGGTCGGACCCTGGGGTCGGCCATATAAATAACAAGCAATTTGTTCAACAAAAATCAAAAGTCCCAAAGTCAAATGATTTTTCTTGAATGTCCGTAGCATGCACTTGATGAAAAAATTATGAAAAGGCTGGACCCTGGGGTCCAAGTCAATAAATCGATTAATTAATTAAATTATATATTACGTTATAATTTTATTAATTAATTAATTTTAAGTAACTTAAAATTTTATCGTAGAGTGCTTTGTTTACAAGAAAAAAAAATTTACTTCTACGCTTTTTGATACGCTTTCTCTAAAAATTCAATAACTCGACGAGGAGTGGCTGCACAGAAATTTCCATTGTATCATTTTCAAGGTTTCTAAATTCTGTGATTGAATGATCGATTTGAAACAATAAAAACAAAATAAAACAAAACAAATTCCAGTATCGAAAAGAAGACAACATTTTCTTCAACTAGACACAAAAAATGATTTTTTGAAAGATGTTATTTCACCAAGGTACAAGCGTTCAAATCTGGGTATTTTTTCGAAGAAAATTTCTGATCCGTTTTATATACATACATATAGAGGACATTTTTTGATAGGATCTGTGTAAAAAGAGAAAATCACGACTTGTATAAGCATTTTTGTTGGTTTGGATCCAATGGTATCTACATTTGTGTTGGTTTTGGCTAACAAACAAATATTACACCCCGACTGAAGTTGTTTTCCTTGATTATATATATCTGATGTCATACTTACGAGTATATACATATTTAAACTCTATTTTATGTAAAATGTATGTTGTTGTCAACTTCGAAAAATAAAATAAATTTAAAAAGATTGTGGGTAAACTTGAATAGAAATATTTACAGTAGACGGCATATAATTATTGTAATCAGTCTTTATAGCACACATTATTATAAAATAATCTCGCGCGATAATTGAGGAGATCGCTAACTGTTTTACATTTTCTTATAACTGTTAATTGTTGAATTTAAGTGTTGACATTTTAGAATAAAGCCTTGAAATCGTTTGTAAGAATTTAATGTTCATCATCGTTATAAAATTTATTTTACACAATTCTATTGATTAAGAAATTTGTAATGTAATTCATTTTTTATCTGTTAATAATGAAACCGGATTTTTTTTGCAAATTACTGTTTTTCAATTTTCAATTTTATAAAATTCGCAATTTTAGTTTAATTCAGATTTTCGTAATTTTTACTGGATTAGTGTTATGCTGTCATTTGGTAACTTAGAAATTTATGATATTTGGTGTACTTATCGTGAATGATGTAACTCTTTTGTTTTCGGTGTGGTGTCAAAAACAAGATGTCCCAAATGCATGTCGGGAAACAGGCGAACGGGGAATCAACCAGCTGCGTTGACAACTGGCAAACCCTGGGAACCTATCAAGGAACACCAACTAGCCAAACCAAATTTTAAAGTAAATCTCAAGTACGATGAAAGTAGTCCCCCCAATAAGACTACTTAACTTTATAACGCGCCATAATCTATGTCCCGGTTAATGGTTCAGGTGGTGCCTCATGAGTTCCAAGATCATGTTTTTGTATATTTGGATGACCTCCTAATAGCGACCCGCACATTTGACGAGCATATAGAATTTTTATCTATGTTGGCGAATAAATTAAAAGAGGCTGGGTTAACCATAAATATCGAGAAAAATCATTTCCTACTCAAAAAAATTAATTATTTGGGATATGTAGTAGGCGAGGGTACACTCTCAACGAATCCACTCTCGACGAATCACCGGCAGGTTAGCGCGCTGGAGCTTGAAGCTACAGGCTTTTGATTTCACCATAAAATACCGCAGTGGATCACAAATGACAGTACCCGATGCATTATCACGAGTATTCATTGACTCTGTTGCATTTAAATCAAACGAGTATCTAGATTTGGTTACGAAAATTGGAAATAACACAGATGGATTTGCTAAAATGTGTGTATCGGATGGGAAAATTTTGGTTAATACGTCCAATCAGAAACTTTCGGTGACGGTAACAGACTTGCCCAGATGGAAATTATATGCTTACCTCAAACGTTAGTCATCCACATACTAAATCGCGCTCACAAGCCTCCAACCTCTGTACATTTTGGGACTAATAAAATGTTGGAACAAATTCAACGGTAATTTTACTGGCCAAAAATGGCAGCAGAAGTTAAAGAGTTCGTAAATAACTGCAAAACGTTTAAATAAGTGCAACTGGTGAATTATGTTACTCGAACGGAAATGAGTGAACAGAGGATGGTTGTGAGGGCCATGCAACGGTTATTTATAGACTTCCTCGGCCCATATCCTAGATCTAAGAAAGGGAATGCATTTCTATTTATTGTTCTGGAAACCATTTCCATCAGATAATGGAGTCCAATTTACATCTAAAATATTTCAAAATCTATTGTCCAAATATAATGTTAAGCATTCGCTACTACCACGTTACTACCCGCAGGGCAATGCCTCGGAGAGGGTCTCTCTGCCATAAGGGCATATATCACCGAGTCGCAATTAACTTGGGATCAACATATTACAGAGATAACCGCCGCATTAAGGAATGCTGTGCACGGCTCGACGAAATACTCTCCCCACTTTCTAGGGGTATGGAGTACGACCTATTGAAAATGTTAAATTTAGAGGGAGAGGCAACTATCTCTGCGGAATTGAAAACCAATAAGTTAAGTATTTGTCAACACACAGTTATGAAACATCTTAAAGAGGCACATAAGCTTTCTGCCCATAATTATAACGTCCGAAGTAAGGTACGAACTTCAGCACTCGGACAGATTTGGGTACACATAGTAACGGCAGTTTTTCAGCTGAAATACCCACAACCTGGCCATTTTAATTTTTATCATGTCAGATTACGTGTAATTACTCTGACATTCACATTCAGTAACCGAGAAGAAATTGTTGGGCCTGTCTTAAGAAAATATTTAATAGCAACAGGAACGATTTCTTCTTTCTCTAAAACTAGATCACCGCCTTTTCTTAAAAATTTCCTAGAAATATCTCGTTTTGCAAATTTCAAAGGGTGGTCTGTTGCTGAATGTTGCTGCAATCCGATTTGACCGGTTCGTCAGTATATCCCGAAGTTGCGCATATCGCATTTAAATCACCTCAACCATTCTTTAATCAAAATCCGAACGTATGGTTTGAGATTTTAGAACAGCAATTCCATGTGGCGGGCATTAATCGCGAAGCCACCAAATATTCACATGCTGTAAGCACCGTAGATTTACGTTTGCACGATCAGTTTGCTTCTCTGATCACTAGAAATAAAAGTGCAACACAAAGCTCCATAGCCTATTGCATGGACTCACTTTGGGAGACAGGAATCCCTCACAATTAAACGTTATTTTGGTTTTCACAATGGTTAGAAAAGTTTCGTTTGGATGCTGGTAGTAAATTCAACTAATAAGAATCACTAAAGGGATCTAAATTTGGCTATGTTAGCCGAACGCGTGGATAATCTAATGGAAACTATGTCCCAGTTCCAACTACATTCGGTGGCATCCAGTACGAAGTTTTTTTCAAATTCGGACAGTGCATTATTACCTGAACAGCAAAAAGAAGCCAATTCTGACGATCGATGGGTCCAGTTCGAGTCGCACATGATGCGCAAAGATTCAGCGTTAGTAGATCGAAAATTTAGAGCTCGTAGTTCATCTAGATCACAATCGCACCAAGGTCGTTATCGTTCAGATTCACGTGAACCCCAGCTTATAAAAGGCGAATGTTATGTTTGGTGATGCGGGCAGTCAGTCGAATTCGAAAAACCAATAAATCATCAACATTCGGCGACGTGTTATGATGATTTAAATACCAGTCGCCTGGTATCACCTTCTTGATTGATACTGGAGCTGATGTATCAGTTATTCCCTCAAATTTCCAAACCAGTACAACAAATCAGCAACAATTTCATTTATACACCGCCAATGGGACGCGCATTAAAGCTTTTGGCACACGCGTGCTTAAATTAAATATCGGTCCCTATATTGGGAGCAGATTTTCTAAAGCACACGGGTATCATAGTAGATCTTAAGGCACGCCGAATCATCGATCCTGCTACTTCATTATTTGTGGTAGGTTCTTTAACGTTTTCATCACAAACTTCTCTTTCCATATTAGATAAGTTAAACGTACCCTCGGACATTCGCGCACTGTTGTCCGAAGTCGACGGAATTACAACAGACGTAGCTTTTGAGACGCCTGTTAAGCACAAAGTAATGTATTTTTTGGAAACACGTGGACCACCAGTGGCTTGTAAAGTTCGACGTCTTTCACCAGATAACTTGAAAATCGCTAGAGAGTATTTTGAACAAATGATGGCATGGGGCATTTGTCGTCCAGAACGGGGAATACAGACCATGTGGTGATTATCGCGCTCTCAATAATGTAACTATTTCGGGCAGATATCCCATACCACATCTGCAGGATTTTCATTCCAACTGGCAGGGTGTAAGATTTTTACAACCCTTGATTTGGTACGTGCGTACCATCAAATCCCAGTCACACCGGATGATATACCCAAGACAGCAATATTAACGCCATTCGGTTTATTTGAATTTTGCAGAATGGCATTCGGGCTGAGAAATGCAGCTCAATCGTTCCAACGTCTTATGCACTCCGTGTGTTATTCGGATTGAACTTCTGTTTTTTAATATTTAGACGACATTCTAATCGCGTCAAATTCAAGAGAGGAACACTTGACACACCTTAAATTGGTCTTTCAGAGACTCTTACAAGCTGAATTGGTCATTAACGTAGGTAAATGCATTTTCGCACAGACCGAAGTATTATTTTTAGGCACAAGAACGAGTGAAAGTCATCGCTCAGTTCGAACGACCAGTTACTGTCCACCAATTAAAACGATTTTTAGGAATTGTAAATTTTTCTAGAAGAATTGTTCCATCAGCCGCGCGTGATCAGGCATTATTAAATAATTTTTTGAAGGGTTACCGCAAAAACAGCAAAACCCCAGTGGTTTGATCAGACGAAACGGTGGAGGCTTTGCGATGCAACAATTCTGGCCCATCCAGTAATCTCGGCACGCTTGTCAATTATGACGGATGCATCAGATACGGCATTAGGAGCAGTAGTTCAGCAGCAGATTGACCAAATATGGCAACCATTAGGTTTTTTTCGATACGGCTTACTCCAACACAACAGAAATATAGCGCCTATGACAAGGAACTATTGGCAGCCTACCTGAGTATAAAACATTTCAGATATTTGCTAGAAGGCCGAGAGTTTACACTATTTACTGACCATCGCCCATTGATCTTCGCATTTAAGCAGAATTCTGAAAAGGCGTCACCTAGACAACGCAGACTATTGGATTATATAGGGCAGTTCACTACAGATGTGCAAAAACGTGTCTGGCGCGCAAAATGCTGGCCGAGCTGGCCGAGAGTATATATTATGCAGCTATTGCCGATGTACAAGCTCAGGATAAAGAATTGTTCGAATTATTAAAAGATGACAATACAACGTTGAAGTATGAGCAAGTACCATTACAATTTAATTCGGACAAGACAAGAAAAGTTTTCGAATCCTTGCATAATATGTCCCATCCGGGAGTCAAGGCGTGTGCGACTGCTGACTAATGGCGTAGTATGGAGTTCAATGAATAAGGGCGTGAGAGCTATGGCTCAGTCTTGCATTGCTTCCCAACGGTCCAAAATAGGTAGACCCCTAGAAATCACCTACGAGTACATTTGTTTCCACGAGAGAATGTTTCGCGGAGGTGCATCTCGACCTCATAGGTTCACTGCCTATATCAGATAATAACCGTTACTGTGTAACACTGATTGACCGGTATATCCCTTTTCAACTTAGATTGCACGATTTGGCGTTCTGGCTTTCATTATCACAGATCAAGGTTCGCAGTTTGAATCGCACCTTTTCAATGAACTATCGGCTCTTTTAGGATTTGAGCATAGGCGTACAACTGGATATAACCCGAAGTGCAACGGCATGATTGAGCGTTGGCATCGGACCCTCAAAACTGCTATTATGTGCCACGATAGAGCAGATTGGTCGAAGATATTAGAACATATAGAGACATATAGAGAGGAATTAGTAGAGTTAGTCTATGGTGGGGGAATTCGAATGCCAGGTCAGTTTTAGGAAACAAACAAACAAGTGATTCCCCAGTCAGATTTCGTTAAAGACCTCAAACATCATTTCATGGAATTAGGCCCTGCTTCAGCAACACGGCATGCCGCAAACAAAATTTTTGTTAGTAAAGATTTAAACAGCTGTTCACACGTGTTTTTAAGAACCGATTCACTAGCCCACATAAAGTAATAAACCGATTCTCAAAATTTTTTGACATCGATTTAGGAAGCAATCGGAGTAGAGTTTCGATAGATAGGTTGAAGCCTTGTTTCTCAGAGATTTCCTGGGATGATGCAGTTGTACCAGATCACTCCCAGAGAGTTGCTATATCATCCGAGGTTGACACTGAGGGTGTTCCGAAAGGAGTTTTGTCAAATAGACGAGTTACTTTCGCTTCTTATCGCGTTCAGAATTCTGGTTCTATATTTACCAGGGCCGGTCGCGTTGTCAGGCTTCCGGGGCGTTTTCAGGAGGTTTCGTGTTTCTCTTCGAGACTCACTGGGAGGGGGAGTGTGTGGCGATGATAAGTGCGCGTAGGGCGATTTCCGTACGAAATAAAAAGTAAAGTATTTTTTGGGCACGAGAATTAAAGTGAGAGCACAAAAAGCCAGTACATTATTTTAACATTTATTTTTTGTATCTAGGGGCATATCGTCCATCTTATATTGTCTCAGTTTTTTATATTCATTTTTCTTCAAGCCAGAAACTTGAATACAAGTGGTCGAAAGTTAAGGTCCTCCCCTAAGGCGTTGTTCAGAAGCCACAAATTCATTTATAACCTCGTCGTAAACGTTGTGTTTTTGACGTTATGTCAGTGTGATTAACTCAAAAACCGTTCAAAATAGCAATAATATGAAAAAACTTTTTACAGGTTTGTACTTTCTATAAATTCGACACACACAATTTTTGCAATTCGAAAAAAAAAACATATAAAGTGAAATCTTTTCAAAACAAATACACAAGTTTAATGTCATTTTCAGTATAACGGAATTTCGTAACGAATTTTGATTATCTGAAATGGAAATTTTTATTATATGAAAATGAGTAGAGATGTAAAATAAGGAAATTTAAAAATTTTACAATTTTACGAAGTTCATTATGCCATAAAATCATTTAAAGGTTTGAAATTTATATTTTTTCTTGTGGAGAAATAGCCAAGGGTTTACCAAGTATCCATTTAGAAATTAGAACAGCAACAGAAGTCGCATGAAATTACTACATTCGTGGCATAACAAAAATTGGCAAAGAAAAATTGGCTAATAACCACAGGTTAGCATTTGCAAAAGCTATTCGAGACAAGAATTTCGGCAACCATTCAAAAAAGTAAAAAAACAATTACGTGAAATAAACTGTCCGACTCATTGGCGTAAAATGTACAACAAAAAGTTGATGATCAAAATATTGTCCAAACACTTTCATCGCTTGAAATATTTACTTTCTAAATCAGGTGCTCAATAAAATAATCAAGTGAACCATACCGGAATCAGATATTCTCTTAAATTTGTGAAGTAAAATGTAATTCGTGTGAAATTCTAAACGAATCGTGTTTAGCCATTTTTCGATACTAATTAACCCAAACCCTTAGGGGGTTGATAATAATATAAAAACTCGCTTCATTTACATAAAAAAAGCAGCATACAATCAAATTATAATTAATGATGAAAACAATTAAATTAAAAATACAAATTTATCTTTCCATTCAAATAGTGAAGCTTTCTCTTCTGGAATGAAATCATACTTCTCGACATTCATTTTTATTTACCTAAGTGAAATGTACAAAAGGTTTCTTTAAGAGAGTTGTTTTCTTAATAATAATTGAAATTACACACGTTCTTATGTTTACGGATGTAGTGGATTCATTTTATTAATTTTTTGTGTCAAATTTATCTGTACATAACTGAAGCACCAAGCACCTTTCAAACATAATTTTTAAGTTTTATAATATTACAAAGTTGGGCTCAAACTTACCCAATATTCACCCCAATTACCGTAGTCGTGTCACGTCACTTTAGATGACTAAAGTCACGTCGCATCAAAATTTCTATTGTCGAAGTCGTTTCTTACGCCTCAAGTCACTTGTAACGACAAATGTCACTTCAAATGACATACTGTCACATCAATTTTACAAGTGAGAAGAAGTGACTCGTATAGTTAAAAAGGAAAGTAAAAGAATTTTTTTCATAAATAATTATTTTTCATGTATAAATATTGTTATTAATTTGTAAATAATAAAATAAAAAAAAGTCGCTTGAATCGACTTGAACAATACCAAATTTGGCGCGACGTGACACGACTTTAGTCGCGTCACTTGAAATGACACGACTATGGCAATTGGGGTGTATGATTCATTTTATGAGCTAACTTGCTACTAAACCGATAAATGTGCCTAATCGTTTTATCGTGCGCTGTTATCAGTGCATCATAAACGATAAAATGCAAAATCTGGAAACAACTTGCCACTTCTCTATACATTTTACGGAATATGGCATTGCGGTTAGATAGCACCTATATTTTGCTACAGTACTGTAATAATATTGTGAATGAATCTTAAGCTCTCATGTGACATATGTAAAGTGAGCTACTGTTAAAAATGTCATTGACAATGCAGTGGAGTATCAACCTTACATTGTTATTAACGTTAAACTCGTTGTGTTGTATTATTTCTACAGCTTATTACATGGTGTCAGAAGTAGAAGAAGAATAATTAAATAAAAATAAAAGAAAGTGAATTCAAGAAGAATTTTGGGAATACGAAGAATTTCATCATCGAAACATTGGATTGCAACGTGCTTGTGAGTCATCGGTACGAAATCAAACACATGTTCATCGGGAAATATCATCAATAAAATCGAATCATCGGGCAGCAGAAAATAATCGTCGGACTAATTTGAAGCCTAAACAACACGTTTTTGAAAATTAAGGTCATGCGAGAGCTGGATTGCACAGACTTGGCGACCGACTGGAAGAATTGGAAACGTGATTTTTTGGTGTATATGATCGCGAACGATAAAAATGGTCAGGCGGAGGGAACGAAAATCGCAATTTTACTGTGGTTAATTGGAACAAAGGGTGCCAATATTTACAATACTTTGTTTCCAAATGATGGATCCGAGCAGTCACTGCTTGGAACAGTAATCACAATACAATAAATTCCAGTGACATCAACGGCAGCAACACGCACCGAAACGGTAACAACACAGCGAACATTGGCTGATGTGTTGAAGACATTTGATAATCATTGTCTGCCACAAAAAAAACATGACTATGGAGTCATTTAAATTCAACAATCTGAACCAAAAGGAACGTCAGCTATTCAGCGAATTTTTGACAGAGCTCCGTGCGCAAATTGAACGTTGTGAATTTAATTGTTCGTGCGGATTGTCGTATGAAAACCGAATGTTGTGTGATCGAATCATTACTGGGGTGTTTGACAAGAAGCTTCAGTTAAAGTTGCTCGACGGTCGTGATAAAAAATTGGATCGCGTGGTTGAAATTTGCAAGACATTCGAAGCAGCAAATGTCAACTAAGGGATTTTGGCATCAAAACAATCGATTGCAACGGTAGCATTGTCGGAAAACACAGACACCGACTCAATTAAGGCGATTAAAACAAACAACAAGAAAAACTGTGGTGGCGAATGGAACCGAGAGCACAGAAGCAAGTGCCCAGCGAAGGATAACATGTGCGAATGCGGAAGAAAGGGACATTTTCGCCAGATGTGTCGCAAGAACAAGAGCAAATCCAAAGCCAGCTTATGTAAACTGCGCATGTGTTTGCATGTAAACGTTTTCATAACTTTGTCTATGGACGTCGATTTATAGTTGAAAGTGATCATAAGCCACTCGAATCATTAAATTTGCGCGATATTGATGGTGCCACACCAAGATTGCAGCGCATGTTTATGAGGCTTTTGAAGTATCCAGGATTGGAAATTGTTTATAAACCGGGCAAACATATGTTGTTGGCTTATTGTCTCTCTCGTGCACAATTGGACACAATTGACGAAGACACAGAATTGAACACAGTCATTCACAGCGTCACACGATCCGTTTGTGTGTCGATGGATAATTATTATTATTATAGACAGATAACAACGTCGGATGAGGATCTTAAGCGCGTATGTGACTACGTAAGAATTGGTTGGCCCGACTATCGATCTTTGAATGATTTTGCCAGGGTATTTCACAAACTAAAATCCGAACTGCATTTCGAAAATGGGTTGTTATTCCGAAACCACCGACTCGTAGTCCCAATGAAATTGCAAAATAAAATGACAAAATGGCTACACGAACCACACTTGGGAATGGAGAAAACACTTGCCAGGGCCAGAATGTTGTACTTTTGGCCGGAAATGAATAAAAAAACCAAAGAAATGATTGCATCATGTAATATTTGTGAAAAGTTCAAACGAAACAATCAAAAGAAACCATTGCTTCAAGAAATAAATCCAAAGTATCCATACCACATTGTGTCAGTTGATCTATTTGAATATGCTGGTCGCGATTTCATGTCAATTTTTGACGCATATTCAAACTACTTGGTAGCAATTAAAATCAACAATAAGACCTCTTCACACATTATCGATAGATTTGGTTCAATATTCAGTAAAATTGGATATCCGTCGATAATTAAAAGTGATAATGTTCCATTCAACTCGTCTGAATTCGAAAAGTTTTCAAGAGATTTCAACGTCCAATTCAAATACTCGAGCCCGAGATATCCGCAAAGCAATGGGTTGGCCGAAAAGGGTGTAATAATCGCGAAAAATATTTTGAAGTGTTGCTACGAAGCAAATGAAGTAAACCAATTCCAATACAGAATCATGGAGTACAACACGACTCCGGTGGCAAGTATGAGTCTCACACCATCAGAGCTATTCTTTGGCAGGTTGATCAAAACAAGATTGCCAGTATCGGAACAACTTCTTATCAGAAACAACATGGAATAGGAAGAGATTCAGAAAATAATTCAAAATAAGAAATATTACTATGAACGAAACGTGGGAGGGGAAAAGAATGGTATTATGGAAAAATAATTGGTGTAGTTAATGAACGTTCATACATTATAGAAGAAGCATTTAACAATTATTTTAGACGTAACCGTAGATTTATAGCTAAAACAAAGAATGAAGATTTTAGTGCTAGTGAATTGTTATTCGAAGATAATGTTAAATCGGGGCAAATAGTTAGTTTGCCAGAAATCCAAATTGTAACACCGACACAAGAAATAGTCAATAACGATGAAAATCAGATGTTGAACACTCCCGCTGTAAATGTGAGTGCGGACGAATTAGATCTCTCAGTGAACATCAAAAATAACTCCGCATCGGAATATGATACAGCTGAAGGTGAAAATTCAGAAGCGAGTTCGGGTAGTGATAGTGAGGTAGCTCCTCAACTTGCTATTCAAGCTCCAAATAATAAAGGAGACGTCAGAACGCGCAGTGGTCGTCGTTCAAGACCGCCGAATAGGTATGGCTGGTGAAAATTGTAACAGTCATAGGGGTTTGCCTGTTTCAGATCATGAAGATTAGAGCAGGAATAAATTTGTATATTTCAATGTAAATACTTGTAAATACTATCTAACCTTACTTACTCTTACTGTAGGTCCATTTAGGCGTTCAGCCATCTCGCACTGCGACCTAAAAGATCTTGATAGTACTGCCGGCCAGTACGCGATACATACTATATGGGCTTATTGCTCTCCCTCCTAGATGTTTACTATAGCATGCACTTCCTTCCAATAGAAGCCAAACCACCTCGAAACCTTAGTCGTTATGCCATATTTCATTACGGAATAAGGCAAAACAGCATGTTTTAGTACGACCAGCATATGGTATACTGGAAACGATCCTTAGGTAAGGCTAGTGGCCACCAGAACTAAAATTGTTTAATTGCAAGAATTCCCCAGATCGGAAACAGAAATTTTTTGCTTGCCTAGATTTTTAAAAGGCGGACTATATTAGCTCTGAGGTGATGGGTGAGTTGATTTTGAAGCATTGATAAACGTGGTGTTGCCGCCTAAAGAAGAAGAGATTGAATAAGGAATAATATGGGATCTAACACAGTACAGAAGACTTTATACTCACCCAGCACTCAAGTAACTACAATTTGCGCATCCCTTATTAGAAATCTCTCTATCTCATAATAGAGAGAGTTCAATAAGGGATGCGCCAATGGTAGTTAGTTGAGTGCCAAGGATTGATTCAGCGGGTAATTCATGACCTGCACTTCTTATGCTTAAGTTTCTTATTATTTTGATCGATACTCTCCAGTCAGTACTATTGTTTATAATTAACTAATCAAAATCAATGCGAAAGTATGTACACACGATAGATAGTCAGTTTATTTTCAATGAAGAAACAAGCGAATTGGAAATTTGTCGAATATAAATATTTAATAATTTATATATTTTTGATTTACAGATAATGTGGATGTCATTAGTGCAATAAATCTTCAACCAACACCCGTTTTAGAGCCAGGAAGAGAAACTGGTAAGTAAACACAGACAAATGCTGTAAGCATTCATGATTATTAATGTAAATATTTGAAATTTGTATGATAGTTTTGTCACCAAGCAAAATTTAGGGAGGAGAAATTTTTTTTTTTTTTAGAAATTTAATAAAATTCCATCTACTCAGTATGTGTGATTTGTAGCTTTACATATAAATATAATTTTTGATTGATTTGTATATTGAAACACCATAATACCTTTCTTTTTTTTTTTTTGTATACTACGCTTACTAATCATGTGTTTTGTATATTTGCATATATTAACTTATGTTTACAGTTTGGTTTTAAAAGAAAACAGATTAGCATTTTTACGTTTTTAGAATGTTTCTTTTTTGTTTTCAATTTGTCCTCGTACAATATTTAGAATAAAGACATTTTTGCGCATATAAAGTTGGTTTCAAATAAAAATTCAATCAACCAATTTGCACGAATGTTTACCTGTTCTAGGTTCTCTCTACAGTTCTATTGCGACCTATTATTCCATCGCTAGTACAAGCGAGAGCACCTTCCCTTGTAAAAATTGTTGGTTTTGCTTAATAAACTCATTTTATAAAGAATTAGGTTGCTATATTTGTACACTGCATTATTGAGTATTTTTGGCTGATCCGAAAAATTTGTAAACACTTAAAAACCATATGAAAGACAAAATCAAATTTGAGAACCAAAATACAGAACCTTTGGTTACGCTAACAGACATGGAAATAGCGGTCTGGTGCGGTCTAGTAGCTGGCTAGAGCTTAGGTGCGGCGTGGGGATTTCCAGACATATTCCCATGCTTGAATAACGTATGAAAAAAAATCAAGGGACAAGAGAATTAAACTACCTTGCTACGACAACAGTGACTAATGTAATAATAAGCGGGTGTGTTCGACCAGGGATGACAGCTCCACCTTGTCTGCCTAAATGGCCCCTTAACGTCGGGCCGCCTACCGGGATGCCGTTTCCCGGTCGCAGCGGTTACCGATGCCAATAAGGGATGGAAGGGCGCCCTCTAGACAGATCCGATCAAGACCATCCCAAGCCGAACAACACTGAAACAAAAACTGAAAAACCATCTAGAAAATAATCGACTGAAACTAGATAAACGAAGAACGAAAAGAAAAATGTGAACCAAAGCGGGGGTGGTCAGTACTATTGTACGCCACAAGAAACCTAAAAACCGTTATATTTATATATGTATATATAAAAAAAAATATAAAATGTAGTAATAAATTTGGATTACAATAAAAAAATAAAAAAAATTCCACACGGTGTACCGGTATTCTTATTTATTTTTTACCGTACACCTTACCTGCACAGAAATAAAGTTGCAGCAGCCCCTCGCACGAATCCCAGTCCATTTAGCGGAAAACAATAAACAAACACAGTAATACTAAGGTTACTGTTTACCGTCAAGCTCAATAGAACCACTCAATAAACTTTCCTTTCTTCACTACGAACTGATTCTTGTTCGTTAACAGGAATTTCACAAAACTTTGCACAACGCACTTATTTCACTCAAATTTACACAACGACTTAACTATAATTCACTCTCACAAAATCACTGTCACAATTATTAATTTTTATTTTATTTTTTTTAAATTTTATTCCCAAACTAAATGTTCAATTTATAATAAAATCAATTTCATACTTTTTATTTTTTAACAATATCGATGCTCCCGCAAAATACTGCATTATTATTTTTTCCTATGCTTTGGAATCTTTGTATTATTTCATACTTTATAATTCTGTATATTTTCTCTTTTAATTCCTTTGCACCGATTGGTGTTTGGAGGAGAGTAAAATAAAAAAACGTTATTTTACGTTTTTAGTTTTTTCGAGCGTCATTACAAATTGACAGTTAAGAATAAAGTAGAAATAATTTGCATTTTTTATTTAAAGTAATAAAAAAAATTGCAGTCCACTTAAATTTAAAATTATTGTCGAATTTATTCACTAAGTTTTTTTAATCCACTAAAATATTTTTATTTTTAACTAATATTATTACGGCACTTAAATTAAAACACAATATAATTCCTCAAGTTTTTTTAATCCACCAATATTTTTATTTTTAACTAATATTATTATGGCACTTAAATTAAAACACAATATAATTCCTCAAGTTTTTTTAATCCACCAATATTTTTATTTTTAACTAATATTATTATGGCACTTAAATTAAAACACAATATAATTCCTCAAGTCACTACTTTTAAAAAAAAAAAACAAACAATTTTTTTTACACTTTTCGCTATCTATTATTAAAAATGAGACTTTTTCGTTTTAAATTTAAAACAACACACGTCCTTTTCATTTAATATTCAAAACCAGACTAAAAAAACCAAAAAAAAAAAATCCTGACAAGTAAACAAAAATATTTCATGATTTCGGATAAAAAAATAAAATAAAAAAACAAACCGAAATTCAGCTTCGCGTGGCGTCATATCACATACACCAACACAAAAATTGATTCGCATAATCCCAATTACGTAAAGAAATAACAACAACAAGAAAAATCAAGAAGATTCTTTTTACATATACATTCACCCAAAAACACACGAAGTTAAAATACTCAATTCAATAAACCATCCCTTTCGTTTTTTTATTTTCTCTGTTTAACTAAAATAAAATTTCCCCACCCTGGGACATAACATTATACAGGCGTCACAAAAAATTTAGAAAAACTGTGAAATGGTATTGAATGAAAATATGCAAAATATTAACGAATATTAATTTTTTTTTTGCCCAATATTATAATTACATATTACAGTTTACTTTCAACGGAAACGAAAATCATTTTTGGCCGTATTTATAAAGTTATTCAATACAAAATGCAAAATGGTCAAAAATTTTTTTTTTATTCTCATACAACTTTTTACGATTATTGAACAGAGTATAAAAAAAGGAGAAATTACATTCTTTTAACGGAAAAGAAAAAAAAACATTATGCAGCCGGTTATCCATAGGCGTCGATTATTTTAGATGATTTCAGGTTTTTTATTTTACAAGATAACGTTTTACACGAAATTTAGCCCTTGGTCGTAAGCAATTACTGATTAACTATAAGCACTATCTTTAATTTGAAGATATGATTGTTTAGATTGGTCCTTCGGCTTTATGTGTCACGCACAATATTATTGCAATGACGTCATCCGGCCGCAAAGGAACCCGCGCCGCGAACCTCTGATTTTGGGCCGATTTAAATGCTTGAACCAGTGTAGCAAGAGAACGGCTGATCCGATCGGAGATCCGATGGTGTCAATTTTTGCGTAAAAAACCAGTGGTGGTTAATTAATTTTAAATTAAATTAATTAATCTCCACATTAATTTTAATTAAAATTACAAAGTACAAAACAGCGATTTACCAACCATGAGAATCACTTATCTGACCGGAGTAATTCTGGTGTCAATTTGTGCGTAAAGGAAACTGTGGCAAATAACTTATTGTTAATTAAAATAATTAATTTCCACAGTTAAGGGAGAATGCCTAATCTGATAGGTCACATTCCACTCCATTTGCCAAATTAATTTCCCTGCCCGAAAAATTTCAAATTATCGCGATATGATATCGTATTACAACCTAAGCAAATAGCTTAGTGGTTAAAGATTATCGCGTCTGGACTAATATGTACAGATGGAATATATGAAACGCTCCAGCAGGAAAAAAGGTATTCTGCCGAGCGAAAGAAACCAAAAATATCTGAAACAAAATTGTAACAAGCATATGTTTATATATGTTTATATACTAAACATACATTATTACACTAGCATAATTTATTATTAAAACATTATTAAGAATGATTGTTTATGTGCGTGTGTGTGTGTTTTTCTTTAATACACAGGTAGGTGGAAAATCTTCCGAAGACACCGTCGACCCGTGTCGCCGGTAGTGTGAAATTTCTACTCACTAAAAACCACCTCCTTCTTCTGACCGTATTCCCCGCGGCACGACCTTAAGGTATTTCTTTGCGGGGACGGGTTATGACCACTAGGGGCTCACTCTACGTTCACGCTCCAGCCGACGGAGCTCCTTCATTACGACCGCCGCCATGTCGGATACTACATCCCATTTAACTTGGCTCTCGAGCATGTGTTGGATAATATTGTCTGGCGTTTATTAAACGTCTCCTGTAGTGTCACTCGTTCTAGCTGCTTCGAGAGTTTGTCTGCCTTCTCCCTTGCCGAGCCACTCAATGACATGCCCCCTAGCATGACCGCAAATACATCGCTATCAGACGTTTCAGCCCTCCAGTCTGTATGCCTTCGGTCCACGGCTCGGATCGCTACGCTTGTTTGGGATCGCAGGTCACAAATAATTGCCCGGTGATCACTATGTGTATAGATGTCAATCACTGACCCTACTTCACCCTTGGTGAATGTGTGCTGCGTACCAGTGTTTATTAGGAATATGTCTAGGGTAGCAAGTGCATCCATGAGAATACGTCCTTTGGTTGTTGCCCGGGTGCAGCCCCATTCCGTTGGCAATGAATTGAAATCATCGGCAATGATTACCGCATGTAGCAACTGTAGACTATTATACCACCGATGGTGGCCCTGACAAATCCTTCCCCGCTCTTTTCTTCTACAAGTGGCTTGGGTCGGGCGCCGCACACCAAGATCGCCGCTTTGCCAGATCTGTACTCTGTCCATACGCCGTGATCCTTGCTTCGATAGGGATCACTTAATAGTGCCACATCTAGTTAAAGTTACTCTGTTACTCCAGCCCTCCTCACTCTTACATGCTCGTGCTCTGTGACCTTAACTCATGCATTTGTAGCACCGCATGGGGGCCACCTTTTCACGCACTCTGCAGAAAGTAAGCCTGTCTGCAGACTAATGCTTATTGAAGCTTTTAGAAATAGTTAGGATAGCTTAAGAACAAATCGACGGCCGATTTTAATTTTTTAAACTAAATTGCACCATAGAACACCCTGTTAGCCTCAATAGATTCTCTTGAAAAAAATTACATATCATCATGTGGTCCCACTACATGGCACTGGTACTATTGGCAATGCTTATTGAAGCTTTTAGAAATAGTTAGGATAGCTTAAGAACAAATCGACGGCCGATTTTAATTTTTTAAACTAAATTGCACCATAGAACACCCTGTTAGCCTCAAGAGATTCTCTTGAAAAAAATTACATATCATCATGTGGTCCCACTACATGGCACTGGTACTATTGGCAATGCTTATTGAAGCTTTTAGAAATAGTTAGGATAGCTTAAGAACAAATCGACGGCCGATTTTAATTTTTTAAACTAAATTGCACCATAGAACACCCTGTTAGCCTCAATAGATTCTCTTGAAAAAATTACATATCATCATGTGGTACCACTACATGGCACTGGTACTATTGGCAATGCTTATTGAAGCTTTTAGAAATAGTTAGGATAGCTTAAGAACAAATCGACGGCCGATTTTAATTTTTTAAACTAAATTGCACCATAGAACACCCTGTTAGCCTCAATAGATTCTCTTGAAAAAAATTACATATCATCATGTGGTACCACTACATGGCACTGGTACTATTGGCAATGCTTATTGAATCTTTTAGAAATAGTTAGGATAGCTTAAGAACAAATCGACGGCCGATTTTAATTTTTTAAACTAAATTGCACCATAGAACACCCTGTTAGCCTCAAGAGATTCTCTTGAAAAAAATTACATATCATCATGTGGTACCACTACATGGCACTGGTACTATTGGCAATGCTTATTGAAGCTTTCAGAAATAGTTAGGATAGCTTAAGAACAAATCGACGGCCGATTTTAATTTTTTAAACTAAATTGCACCATAGAACACCCTGTTAGCCTCAAGAGATTCTCTTGAAAAAAATTACATATCATTATGTGATACCATCATGTGGTCCCACTACATGGCACTGGTACTATTGGCAATGCTTATTGAAGCTTTTAGAAATAGTTAGGATAGCTTAAGAACAAATCGACGGCCGATTTTAATTTTTTAAACTAAATTGCACCCTAGAACACCCTGTTAGCCTCAAGAGATTCTCTTGAAAAAAATTACATATCATCATGTGGTACCACTACATGGCACTGGTACTATTGGCAATGCTTATTGAAGCTTTTAGAAATAGTTAGGATAGCTTAAGAACAAATCGACGGCCGATTTTAATTTTTTAAACTAAATTGCACCATAGAACACCCTGTTAGCCTCAATAGATTCTCTTGAAAAAAATTACATATCATCATGTGGTACCACTACATGGCACTGGTACTATTGGCAATGCTTATTGAATCTTTTAGAAATAGTTAGGATAGCTTAAGAACAAATCGACGGCCGATTTTAATTTTTTAAACTAAATTGCACCATAGAACACCCTGTTAGCCTCAAGAGATTCTCTTGAAAAAAATTACATATCATCATGTGGTACCACTACATGGCACTGGTACTATTGGCAATGCTTATTGAAGCTTTCAGAAATAGTTAGGATAGCTTAAGAACAAATCGACGGCCGATTTTAATTTTTTAAACTAAATTGCACCATAGAACACCCTGTTAGCCTCAATAGATTCTCTTGAAAAAAATTACATATCATCATGTGGTCCCACTACATGGCACTGGTACTATTGGCAATGCTTATTGAAGCTTTTAGAAATAGTTAGGATAGCTTAAGAACAAATCGACGGCCGATTTTAATTTTTTAAACTAAATTGCACCATAGAACACCCTGTTAGCCTCAATAGATTCTCTTGAAAAAAATTACATATCATCATGTGGTACCACTACATGGCACTGGTACTATTGGCAATGCTTATTGAAGCTTTTAGAAATAGTTAGGATAGCTTAAGAACAAATCGACGGCCGATTTTAATTTTTTAAACTAAATTGCACCATAGAACACCCTGTTAGCCTCAATAGATTCTCTTGAAAAAAATTACATATCATCATGTGGTACCACTACATGGCACTGGTACTATTGGCAATGCTTATTGAAGCTTTTAGAAATAGTTAGGATAGCTTAAGAACAAATCGACGGCCGATTTTAATTTTTTAAACTAAATTGCACCATAGAACACCCTGTTAGCCTCAATAGATTCTCTTGAAAAAAATTACATATCATCATGTGGTACCACTACATGGCACTGGTACTATTGGCAATGCTTATTGAAGCTTTTAGAAATAGTTAGGATAGCTTAAGAACAAATCGACGGCCGATTTTAATTTTTTAAACTAAATTGCACCATAGAACACCCTGTTAGCCTCAAGAGATTCTCTTGAAAAAAATTACATATCATCATGTGGTACCACTGCATGGCACTGGTACTATTGGCAATGCTTATTGAAGCTTTTAGAAATAGTTAGGATAGCTTAAGAACAAATCGACGGCCGATTTTAATTTTTTAAACTAAATTGCACCATAGAACACCCTGTTAGCCTCAAGAGATTCTCTTGAAAAAAATTACATATCATCATGTGGTACCACTACATGGCACTGGTACTATTGGCAATGCTTATTGAAGCTTTTAGAAATAGTTAGGATAGCTTAAGAACAAATCGACGGCCGATTTTAATTTTTTAAACTAAATTGCACCATAGAACACCCTGTTAGCCTCAATAGATTCTCTTGAAAAAAATTACATATCATCATGTGGTACCACTACATGGCACTGGTACTATTGGCAATGCTTATTGAAGCTTTTAGAAATAGTTAGGATAGCTTAAGAACAAATCGACGGCCGATTTTAATTTTTTAAACTAAATTGCACCATAGAACACCCTGTTAGCCTCAATAGATTCTCTTGAAAAAAATTACATATCATCATGTTGTACCACTACATGGCACTGGTACTATTGGCAATGCTTATTGAAGCTTTTAGAAATAGTTAGGATAGCTTAAGAACAAATCGACGGCCGATTTTAATTTTTTAAACTAAATTGCACCATAGAACACCCTGTTAGCCTCAAGAGATTCTCTTGAAAAAAATTACATATCATCATGTGGTACCACTGCATGGCACTGGTACTATTGGCAATGCTTATTGAAGCTTTTAGAAATAGTTAGGATAGCTTAAGAACAAATCGACGGCCGATTTTAATTTTTTAAACTAAATTGCACCATAGAACACCCTGTTAGCCTCAATAGATTCTCTTGAAAAAAATTACATATCATCATGTGGTCCTACTACATGGCACTGGTACTATTGGCAATGCTTATTGAAGCTTTTAGAAATAGTTAGGATAGCTTAAGAACAAATCGACGGCCGAATTTAATTTTTTAAACTAAATTGCACCATAGAACACCCTGTTAGCCTCAAGAGATTCTCTTGAAAAAAATTACATATCATCATGTGGTACCACTGCATGGCACTGGTACTATTGGCAATGCTTATTGAAGCTTTTAGAAATAGTTAGGATAGCTTAAGAACAAATCGACGGCCGATTTTAATTTTTTAAACTAAATTGCACCATAGAACACCCTGTTAGCCTCAAGAGATTCTCTTGAAAAAAATTACATATCATCATGTGGTACCACTACATGGCACTGGTACTATTGGCAATGCTTATTGAAGCTTTTAGAAATAGTTAGGATAGCTTAAGAACAAATCGACGGCCGATTTTAATTTTTTAAACTAAATTGCACCATAGAACACCCTGTTAGCCTCAATAGATTCTCTTGAAAAAAATTACATATCATCATGTGGTACCACTACATGGCACTGGTACTATTGGCAATGCTTATTGAAGCTTTTAGAAATAGTTAGGATAGCTTAAGAACAAATCGACGGCCGATTTTAATTTTTTAAACTAAATTGCACCATAGAACACCCTGTTAGTCTCAATAGATTCTCTTGAAAAAAATTACATATCATCATGTGGTACCACTACATGGCACTGGTACTATTGGCAATGCTTATTGAAGCTTTTAGAAATAGTTAGGATAGCTTAAGAACAAATCGACGGCCGATTTTAATTTTTTAAACTAAATTGCACCATAGAACACCCTGTTAGCCTCAATAGATTCTCTTGAAAAAAATTACATATCATCATGTGGTACCACTACATGGCACTGGTACTATTGGCAATGCTTATTGAAGCTTTTAGAAATAGTTAGGATAGCTTAAGAACAAATCGACGGCCGATTTTAATTTTTTAAACTAAATTGCACCATAGAACACCCTGTTAGCCTCAATAGATTCTCTTGAAAAAAATTACATATCATCATGTGGTACCACTACATGGCACTGGTACTATTGGCAATGCTTATTGAAGCTTTTAGAAATAGTTAGGATAGCTTAAGAACAAATCGACGGCCGATTTTAATTTTTTAAACTAAATTGCACCATAGAACACCCTGTTAGCCTCAATAGATTCTCTTGAAAAAAATTACATATCATCATGTGGTACCACTGCATGGCACTGGTACTATTGGCAATGCTTATTGAAGCTTTTAGAAATAGTTAGGATTAGGGTTCCCAACCGTCCTTTTTTGGGAAGGACAGTCCTTCTTTTGTGAAATTTGTCCTTTCCACTTTCTGGGAGCTAAAATGTCCTTTATTTTGTGAAAATGTCCTTTTTCTGTTTAATTATATTCTGTGTTAGTTGTTTAATCTTGACATGCGAAATATGTAATAGAGTTGTACATATCACCAAAAAATATTACGAATCTTGCAATAATTTTAAACAAAGATAGCTGTGGGCATATTTTGCATATTGGATAAATTTCGGGATGATAATCAGTTAGAAAATAGATTTTATGGTTATAAAGTAAACAAAAAGTTTAAAAATCCAGGACACTTGCAAAACACTGTACCAAAAAGACTTCAATAATTTGTAATAGAAATCTCCATAAAATCTTGAAAAAAAGATTTGATTTCACTGAAAAAACTGAATATCAAAACTTTCAATTTTATCGTTATAAAATATTATCTTTCCGAAATTTCAAACTAATTTTATCAGGTCCAGACAATTCCAATTTAAATAAAAGGGGATCACTACATATGCGTAAAAAAAATACAGAAATTTTTAAATCCAGAACAGTTGAAAACACAAATGATTTTATAGGCATGATGATCGATAAGAAGTTTTTAGTTGATAGCCAACAAAAAATGTTTCCAAATTTTTCGACTAAGAGAATTGTTGTGAAACCACGTTTAATTTATGTTGTTAATGTTATTTACTTAAATTAAGCCAGGTTTCACAAAAAAGACCAAATCTCCAGTTAAATAATAGTTCCTCTCTTTCTTTTATTAAGAAATTGCGGTTTGTTTCATAATTCAAATTTAATGCAAACAAAATTTTATTTCTTTTTTAAATGAATTAACCCTCTCAAACGCCTTGTACAATATATTGTACATCAACTTTCATCGCTTCGACCAACTGTAATTTTTAATTTTTGTCTCATTTCTCTTGTGCGATCGTTCTCTTATGTATTTATGTTCACACTACAGTTTTATGAGCAATGCCATATCATAGCAGTGCATAATTGTAGTACGTATTTTATTTTTTGGAAGAAAGTCAATTTTAAATGGCGTTTGAAAGGGTTGTTAAACGGTTATAGAAAATTCGTGTTAGAATTTAATAAAATTTTTTATTTAGATATCGATAATTCGAGCCAAATGCTCATCCTCAGGTTAATAGAATAAATTAAAAAAATCCTAATTATATGCATTTCTTCTCTCAGCAAAGAAGGCAACCTTTTGAAATTTAATAAATGACAATCTCACAGAGATATTTTATAATAAATTAAATTAAGCTCTGTAAGTGAATGTCTTTAGTGTTGCTTAAAATAATAGAATCCAGAAATGCATATAATTAGGAATTTTTTAATTTATTCTATTAACCTGAGGATGAGCAATTGGCTCGAAATATCGATATATAAATAAAAAAAATTGTAAAATTCTAACACGAATTTCAATTAAAAAGATTTAAAAGGATGAATGTTTCTATAACCATTTAACAATAATTTATATAATCAGACCTTCTTATATTAATTATTTTTTAAATGAATATTGTAACGAAAGTTAAATATTTGACTGAATGACAAATATGTATGTCTATGTTAAAAAATATAATCAGCTTGCTTTGAATTTGTATTATGCAGCAAATCACAATTTCTTAAACGAAGAAACGGAGGAAATTTTATTTAACTGGAGATTAGTCTTTTTTCGAGAAACTTAGCGTTAGTATTTTAGTTAATTAGTATTTTGTTAAATGTCCTTTCTTTGGACAACGAAATGTTGGGAACCCTAGTGAGGATAGCTTAAGAACAAATCGACGGCCGATTTTAATTTTTTAAACTAAATTGCACCATAGAACACCCTGTTAGCCTCAATAGATTCTCTTGAAAAAAATTACATATCATCATGTGGTACCACTGCATGGCACTGGTACTATTGGCAATGCTTATTGAAGCTTTTAGAAATAGTTAGGATAGCTTAAGAACAAATCGACGGCCGATTTTAATTTTTTAAACTAAATTGCACCCTAGAACACCCTGTTAGCCTCAAGAGATTCTCTTGAAAAAAATTACATATCATCATGTGGTACCACTACATGGCACTGGTACTATTGGCAATGCTTATTGAAGCTTTTAGAAATAGTTAGGATAGCTTAAGAACAAATCGACGGCCGATTTTAATTTTTTAAACTAAATTGCACCATAGAACACCCTGTTAGCCTCAATAGATTCTCTTGAAAAAAATTACATATCATCATGTGGTACCACTACATGGCACTGGTACTATTGGCAATGCTTATTGAAGCTTTTAGAAATAGTTAGGATAGCTTAAGAACAAATCGACGGCCGATTTTAATTTTTTAAACTAAATTGCACCATAGAACACCCTGTTAGCCTCAATAGATTCTCTTGAAAAAAATTACATATCATCATGTGGTCCCACTACATGGCACTGGTACTATTGGCAATGCTTATTGAAGCTTTTAGAAATAGTTAGGACAGCTTAAGAACAAATCGACGGCCGATTTTAATTTTTTAAACTAAATTGCACCATAGAACACCCTGTTAGCCTCAATAGATTCTCTTGAAAAAAATTACATATCATCATGTGGTCCCACTACATGGCACTGGTACTATTGGCAATGCTTATTGAAGCTTTTAGAAATAGTTAGGATAGCTTAAGAACAAATCGACGGCCGATTTTAATTTTTTAAACTAAATTGCACCATAGAACACCCTGTTAGCCTCAAGAGATTCTCTTGAAAAAAATTACATATCATCATGTGGTACCACTACATGGCACTGGTACTATTGGCAATGCTTATTGAAGCTTTTAGAAATAGTTAGGATAGATTAAGAACAAATCGACGGCCGATTTTAATTTTATAAACTAAATTGCACCATAGAACACCCTGTTAGCCTCAAGAGATTCTCTTGAAAAAAATTACATATCATCATGTGGTACCACTACATGGCACTGGTACTATTGGCAATGCTTATTGAAGCTTTTAGAAATAGTTAGGATAGATTAAGAACAAATCGACGGCCGATTTTAATTTTATAAACTAAATTGCACCATAGAACACCCTGTTAGCCTCAATAGATTCTCTTGAAAAAAATTACATATCATCATGTGGTACCACTACATGGCACTGGTACTATTGGCAATGCTTATTGAAGCTTTTAGAAATAGTTAGGATAGCTTAAGAACAAATCGACGGCCGATTTTAATTTTTTAAACTAAATTGCACCATAGAACACCCTGTTAGCCTCAATAGATTCTCTTGAAAAAAATTACATATCATCATGTGGTACCACTACATGGCACTGGTACTATTGGCAATGCTTATTGAAGCTTTTAGAAATAGTTAGGATAGCTTAAGAACAAATCGACGGCCGATTTTAATTTTTTAAACTAAATTGCACCATAGAACACCCTGTTAGCCTCAAGAGATTCTCTTGAAAAAAATTACATATCATCATGTGGTCCCACTACATGGCACTGGTACTATTGGCAATGCTTATTGAAGCTTTTAGAAATAGTTAGGATAGCTTAAGAACAAATCGACGGCCGATTTTAATTTTTTAAACTAAATTGCACCATAGAACACCCTGTTAGCCTCAATAGATTCTCTTGAAAAAAATTACATATCATCATGTGGTACCACTACATGGCACTGGTACTATTGGCAATGCTTATTGAAGCTTTTAGAAATAGTTAGGATAGCTTAAGAACAAATCGACGGCCGATTTTAATTTTTTAAACTAAATTGCACCATAGAACACCCTGTTAGCCTCAATAGATTCTCTTGAAAAAAATTACATATCATCATGTGGTACCACTACATGGCACTGGTACTATTGGCAATGCTTATTGAAGCTTTTAGAAATAGTTAGGATAGCTTAAGAACAAATCGACGGCCGATTTTAATTTTTTAAACTAAATTGCACCATAGAACACCCTGTTAGCCTCAATAGATTCTCTTGAAAAAAATTACATATCATCATGTGGTACCACTACATGGCACTGGTACTATTGGCAATGCTTATTGAAGCTTTTAGAAATAGTTAGGATAGCTTAAGAACAAATCGACGGCCGATTTTAATTTTTTAAACTAAATTGCACCATAGAACACCCTGTTAGCCTCAATAGATTCTCTTGAAAAAAATTACATATCATCATGTGGTACCACTACATGGCACTGGTACTATTGGCAATGCTTATTGAAGCTTTTAGAAATAGTTAGGATAGCTTAAGAACAAATCGACGGCCGATTTTAATTTTTTAAACTAAATTGCACCATAGAACACCCTGTTAGCCTCAAGAGATTCTCTTGAAAAAAATTACATATCATCATGTGGTACCACTACATGGCACTGGTACTATTGGCAATGCTTATTGAAGCTTTTAGAAATAGTTAGGATAGCTTAAGAACAAATCGACGGCCGATTTTAATTTTTTAAACTAAATTGCACCATAGAACACCCTGTTAGCCTCAAGAGATTCTCTTGAAAAAAATTACATATCATCATGTGGTACCACTACATGGCACTGGTACTATTGGCAATGCTTATTGAAGCTTTTAGAAATAGTTAGGATAGCTTAAGAACAAATCGACGGCCGATTTTAATTTTTTAAACTAAATTGCACCATAGAACACCCTGTTAGCCTCAAGAGATTCTCTTGAAAAAAATTACATATCATCATGTGGTACCACTACATGGCACTGGTACTATTGGCAATGCTTATTGAAGCTTTTAGAAATAGTTAGGATAGCTTAAGAACAAATCGACGGCCGATTTTAATTTTTTAAACTAAATTGCACCATAGAACACCCTGTTAGCCTCAAGAGATTCTCTTGAAAAAATTACATATCATCATGTGGTCCCACTACATGGCAATGCACCATTGCCAATACCTCTGTGCGCAGGTCTAAGACTAGTCACGATATTCGCATCGAGGATTTTTCCGTCATCGAAGTCCATAGTTATTGTGTTAAAGACCTCTCCCTTTGTTATTACCTCGTCAATATTCCGTATCTCCTCGGGTTTGGTTTCTCCCTGCCACCTGCCACTCATTTGTTACTTGCCTCCCACGAATCTCCTCAGGCCGTTTGTTTGTGCCCAGTGTAGAAGATGCAGCCATACTTCGGCTCTCTTGGTCATCCACGGCCTTTGCAAACTGCATTTTTTTTACGTTCCTTCCCGTTCTCTGAGCGCTATCAGCTGTATCAAGAGGTGAAACACAATTTAATTGCCTCTTCAGCTTACTGGCTGGAGTACCCTGATTCAATTCTCTAGCCGTTTCGTCTTGGACAGCGTCCTCCGTTTGCACAGCGACGTCAACACCGTCCCTTGCTCTGAGAGTTGCTTGCCGGGATGCGGATTTTAAAAGACCAACGATCCTCCGTATTTCGTGGTGGACGTTTCTTGTTCCCTTTATGAATTCTGCCAGTTTCTCTATATGCCTACCCATGCGCTCCATTGGGTCAATCTTCCTTCCCAGCTGAAGAGCATCCCTCCGCCCTCCTTCATGAAACATGATGGTTTTTAATTAGGGTGTCCTTCCCCTAGCATTTTATACCTACTGCCAGGTAAAAAAAAAAAAAAAAAATTTGGGGTATGCGTATGCTTGCGCGTGTACGTGTGTCTGTGCATGGGCGTATGGGTTTGGATGTGTTTGAGTGCGTGTGCGAATGTTTATGCGTGTTTGTGTTTATGGGTGTGTGCGTATGCATGTGTATATTGTTTATATATATATAATGATGTATGATATAACGGTCGTGACAAATAACTTCGTAGGTAAAAAACGAATGTCTTGAGGTCACGACCTGCATTATAAAAATTGTATAAAAAAATAAAATTTGTAAACTAATACCAATCCAAAAAACAAATTGTATATAGATGTCGCCACCGTATTATTAGTGGATAATAATGATCGAGGATCTCATGGACGATTTTTAAATGTTAAACCATCGGTTGGTTTAATTACGTCGACCGCACGTACTTTTATCCAAGAGGGTATAACTACAGAATATGCCACCCAAGTACTTGGTACGACATTAGATAACGGACGTTTATATGCCCAATTATTATCAAAAAGTACCCGAGTTTTATACGATAACAATGACAATCGAAAATCAGTATATATGAATGAAGTGCTGCCACAACGTAATAATTGGCGACTCGACGATGAATTAGTATTGCAATCGACACGATCATTTATTAAAAATACGGATGATTATGGACAAAATAATCCCGCATTTCTTGTATATCCATCCCAAACAGTTTACAATAAAATTCCAGTGTATGAAGAGTATACCTATAACAAAGAAGTGTCCAATGTAAAGTCTGTGTATAATAACAACAACAATAATAATAATAATAATGAAAGTGATCAAACACAAACGGTTCAGGATAATAAAAATATTAAACCGAATAAAATTCAAGCAGAAAACACGTTACCAACGTTTACGGTTAAAAATGAATTTGCTCCTAGTGTATTATCATATGACGGTGGTGTGAGCAATAACGGTGTTAAGCAAGTGCCGATTGCACCACAATTGCACATTGAAAAATCATCACGAATTGGAAAAAATGTTGTTCAATCTGAAAATAATGTGATTCGTATACAGCCGCTGCCTGAAGTCAAAAGTCTCACCTCAATCACTTATTACGGATTTGCTGATTTTACCACCATTGTCGGTGATACAGTCATTATATTTTCACCATCGACAGTTAATTCATTACAAAATACTCATATTACATCGATTACCGGTGAAGCAACCCTAAACGATCATAAAAAAATAAAGGCTACAACAATTGTGAAAAGTGAGATTAAACCAACCACGGTTAAATTTTCGGACAATATTATTAATAATCGGATAAATACGGAAATACATGAGAGTTATAATGTCCAGAGTAATTTTATATTGGAAGGTGACCATGATGATAGCGATTACGATACGATTACCGTTAAAATGCCGGAGATGACAACAAATGAGCATCAACAGGAAACTGAGGCACAACCAGAAATTGCGTCGACACAAGAAGCTAAGCAGGAGGAAGAAGAAGAAGATGAAGAAGAAGGTGAGGAGGATGAGGAAGGCAATGAGCAAACAAGCACAGTTAAAGATCCTGAAAAGGAACAAATAAATGTGGTAACAGAACCGACCGAAGTAGAGGAAAAACTGATGGAAGAAGTGGCAGATCAAATTAATTCCCCTGAAATTATTATTGAACCATCAGAAACACAAACTGCGACCACACCAATGCTTTCCACACCATCGAATGAGGATATTTCCAAAATATTTGAATCATTGGCAAGTGTAAAGGCACAACAGGAGCTCGAAAATCAGCGCATGAGCCTATCAAGTCAAGAGATTGATCCACATCCACAAGAAACTCAAGTTTTGGGTGGTGTGACAACAATATTCTTCGAAGACGATCCATTTGCCCAGTTTGAGCAGCCCAGTCAAATGGAAACAAATTCTGATCGACAAGACAAACATATAGAATTTGAACCAGAAATTACAACAGAAAATTTACCGGATCAAACTACAGTTGATGAAGATACTGAAACTACAATTGGTGAAGATGAGATCACAACAACCGTTACTGAAACAAATGATCCAGAGGAAACAACTTTACAGGAAATAACTGAATCGGTAATAGAAGCAGTCACCACACCAAAACTAAAACTTTGTGATGGTCCCCTAAAACTGATCCCGTCAACAGTTTATAAAACTTTAACATTTTTAACGACTTTTTTCATACCGATTGAAGATGAAAATGGTGTTGAAAGTATTTCAACTTCGGTAAAAACAGATCGAATGGAAACTTCCGATATAGCTTATAATTTACCGACAGACTGTTATTACGAAAATATAAGTCCGACGAATATTCAATTGCTTGGAGATCAGGCCACCGCGGATGTTGCCGAAATCACAACAAAACCTGAAACGACGTCGAACATTGTTAACGTGTTGTCGATTGAAACTTCGACGTTATCATCGTCGGAAAATAAGGAAACGACAAATATTGAAGATCCTGAACTTGAGGATACTACAACGGAAATTATGCCTACGACGACCGAGAAAAATGATCCGGTTAACGAAATCGAGTTAATTTATAAAACTTTGTATACAACCTACACATATCTAACAACCTTTTTCCATGACACAACATCAAGTATATCGAGTCGCAAGGAGGTTGTCACCAATATTGTGTCATCTACACTAAATTCGTTACTATTAAAAACCGATGATGCTGTAGCAAATTTAGTATCGGGTATGTCGGGCCAGATTGATGATATTAAACCGACTGCAGCAATATATAATGGTGATGGGGCCGCTACAATTACAAATAATTTTATTATAAATGAAAATGAATTAGCCGGTATCGATAATATAATTCATGACAAGGATAAAATTGGCCGTCCCACGCCAGTGCTGAATGGTATCACCGAACAAAGTAATATCCGGACATATTATACAACATATACATACTTTACGACAATTTTTGTCGATAAAGAAACCGAAATTTCTAGCCGAACCGAAGTGTATACAAACTATGTCAATGTTGAACCGACCAAACACGAAATTGATAATAATTTGATACAGAAGTATTCCACAATGTTACGAAATTCGGCTGGTGAAAAAGATGATGCCAACGAGGAAGAAGTCATTCGCATGGTTACCGATGTTAAAAGTAGTAGTAGTAACGGTGATCGATCATATATCGAAGAAGAGCTTGACGATCAATTAAGCTCGGAATCGAATCGGGAAGAGACTGTGCCCGAACCATCACTCCTTCTATTGCAAACGAGTTACACAACATTTACATTCTTCACCACAATGTATGTCGGTTCGACGTCTAGTAATGTGCTATCACGTCTCGAAACGATTACCAATGTTGTGACCGAAAAAATTAAGCCAACCGAAACGATCGACCTATTGAATACTGCGAATAGTGATCGATTCGATCTACCAATCACATACTTTACGACATTTACATATTGGACAACTCTATTCAAAGATAATCGCACAATTACGACAAGTCGGGAGGAAACGATATCGAATGTCGTCGAACCAACAAGTGTAGTACAAGAAAATATTGTTACGACACAAGTGACCCAAATACTCGAAACAGCTAAACCCAATGTAATAATCGAAACGTCTCATGAGACACAAAATGTGGATTTAACTCAAACACTTGGTGTAAATATTGAGCCAACGACTTATTACACGACTTACACATATTTTACAACTTCCTATATCGGCGATGAGACTGTGCTAAATAGTCGATTCGAGACATTTACGAATATTATAACACCAAGTATTATAAATGGGACACAAGGTGAAAGTCGTGCCATTAAGATCGACTCAAACTTAAGTAACCAAATTCTGGACAGTGCAATCATTAAACCATCAAAACCGATTATAAATGAGACTGAAGTGATAAATAATCGATTTGATGCGAGTGACCCATCAAGTAGTGAATTGGTTTCAATTAATTATGGCAAAATTATTGATGCGGATGGTGTCAGTACCTTGTATTATACGACAAAAGCATTTGGAACTTTGATTAATAATGAATTGTCACAAATTATTGAATCGACCTCATCCCTAAATATTGACGAACAAAAAAAATCATCGCTAGCTGAGTTGGCTAATCAAAATAATGAGACAGCCTCTGTGCCGGGAAATAAAAATCATAAAACTGGACTTGTACGATCAATCGATGGTACAATAATCGCAAATCGGACCACAACACTGTATCAATCGAAAATTATTGGAACGAATATTGATGGACGTTATGCTCAAATTATTGTATCGACCACAAGTTTCTTGATCGAAAAGACTCCAAGTCCGTTACAAGGATTGAATATTAATATAAAACCAACTAAAGTCATTGATAGTAGTGATAATATTATGACAAATACTGTATTGGTTACCACACCAACGGTTCTTGAGCCATCTATCGATAATGGCGGCGACAATGGATCCGAAGAAGGTTTCGATTTTGAAAATGAAGGTGATGGTGATGGGGAAGAGGACGAGGAGGGAGATGAAGATGATGATGGTACAAATCAAAAAAAAAAATCGCGACTTACATTTCAAACACGTAAACGTACATTTACGCCAGTGATAAGACCATTTGCATCACGGAATCGGCCGACTTTTAATCCAAAACGTAAAAATGTTAATCCAACGGCAGCAACCATTTCTAGGTCCGATTTTACACCAACCATAACGGCAACACCGGCTTTAAAAAATGAAGGACAGTCACGTGGACGGTTTAGCGTAAACCGAAATAGTAACCGGAATAGTTTAAGCACAAATATTCAACCAACTGTTGATCCCGGATTAAGTGGTAATCGTCGGTTTGCTCGTCCTCGTATTAATTCGACCGGAAATAATAATAATATTTCACCCACGTCGGGATCTTATAATGGGGGTGGTGGAAGTACTCGATTACGTTCGACAATTGGGGCAAATCGTATACAACCAACGGCGACTGGAAATTTTGGCGGTAGCTCACGGCGAGGCGGATTCCGAGGTAGTTCATCAAATTTACAGAATCGTCCGGCAATTGGTGGTTCATCTCAATACACCGGTAATACTCGTTTCAATCGGATTCGACCATCGTCTGTAAATCAATTTGATCGTAGTGCTTTAAGTACCGGATTTACTTCAACAGAAAATACGTCACCAAATCCAAATGAGCAAGATGAAGATTTTCTAACCACATATGGTACCGAAGATCCGACTGATTTTACTAATGATGAGCCAACTAATTTCGATACAACCACAGCCGAAACATTGCGTCGTAATCAAAATCCATTGTTGCGATTCAGGCGACCAAAAATCGGCGGTGCCAATAGTAATAACAGCCCGAATGGACTTAGTACAACAACTACACGTCCGTTAATCACAACCCGAAAATCGGCATTACTCGGACGAAATAGAAATATTAATAAGGTCTCAACAACGACTACGTCGACTACGACATCACGGCCGCGGGTTAATAATTTATTTCAACGACCGACTAATTTGATTGGTTTACAAAATCGAAATCGACCAGCAAATAAATTGTTCCCCGCACGTACAGTGGCAAATCGTGGACAATCCGTACAAAATCCAGATGAAGATTTACAGAATGGCGATTTGCCAGAGGACGATGATAATATCGAAAACGATCAGGACAACGATGATACATACTATGATGCTAGTGAGGAAGATGTGGTGACGGAACAGGCAACAACTGACGCGACAAAAACGCGTATTAAGCGCCAAGTCGAATATGGGACTCGGTCATCTAACTTTAGTCCAAGATTTAGGCGGCCGACTACCTCACGAAATAAAGTTGTTGAAGAAGTTGAGAAAATCATAGAAGAACCACCACCAACGCCAAAACATAAGTCTCCTTCAAATCGATATTCATTATCGGGTCGGTCACGCAATCAAGGTAATACGAATCAACCCGCAGTTACACCACGTATACGACCGACTTCGGCAAGTAATTCAAATAGTCGTCCACAATTTACGTTACGTGAAAAAGATGTTAGTGTACCGACAAAAGCATCCAATTTCCGTCGGCCGACTACAAATTCTCGTCGTAAACCGACTTCAGTCACTACGACGCGACCCAAAACTAATAACAACAACAGTAATAACAATAATAATAATTCAAGGCTTCGGGGATATTCAAGTACCGAATCAGCTGCACGCACATCCAATCCAAGAGCCCGAACAACTGCCAGTTCTAGAGGTCGAGGTAATAATGGCGCTAACAATAATTTTTCGCGACAACGTACGCGACAACAAGATTTTGACGTGGCCTATGTTCAACCAAGTTTTGACGGAACAATCGTCATCACCCATCATATACCAACTGAAGTTACAATACCGGTGATAAACGGCAAAAACACTGAGTACAAAAACATAGTTACAGCTAAAATAAGTTTGGAAACTATTGGACCACAGCAATATTCGACATCGGTCCGAGAAAATGGTATTTCGGTATTAGTTCTGGCTAATGATGTGACGGGGGTTAATGCAAATGGAGCAACCGAAATTACTCAATTTATTCTTAATGAAACACCAACGACAAGCGTTATTTTTACACCCACTACAATTCGTGGCCGGAAAACATCATACTCGCATATTATTCCATCGACTATATTCGATGTTGATCGAGTTGTTACAACAATTCAGCCACAAATAGCGGCAAATGCCCCATTAGCTAACATACTACTGTCACAATTGTTATTGGGAAATTTGAATCAAAATATTAATCCGCTATTAGCACTGCAACAGCAGCAACAGCAGCAACAACAAATACCGGCAACCAAAACAACCGAACTGAAAACCAAAACAACAACTTATGTTACAACGGTGACAAATTCTATTTCAACGATATTGCCTTTAACATTCCGGGGTAAAGAAATTTTAACTACAATTGTTGATACTTCGGTCGAGGTAATTACCGCCACTGAATTTATAACTGAAACGATTGTTGTACAACCAACTTTGCAGCCACAAAATCAACAGCTTAATAGTCTTCTACTGCCGCTATTGCTACAGCAGCAGCAACAAGTACAACCTCAAGCACAACAACAAATACGTCAACAAACATCGCCACAGCAATCACTTCTCGATGTGCTGTCATTCGAAGGTAATAGCAATAAATTTGAGCAACCCGCTAAAGAGTCTGAAGATTATCTAGACCAAGACTTCAATAATAATGACCATCGACAACGTGAGACCAGCATTATCACATTATATGTATCAGGACGCCGCCCCGGTGAATTTAGCACAATACTATCAACTGTAGTCAATGATCTAACATTACGTAAACGATCGATTGAACCATCACATCAACCATCATTAAATAATTTTTATGATTACAAACGTGATGGTATCTATGATCGAAATACAGACGAAACAGATATTGAACATTTAAATTCAATGATTTTGGCATCGTCCGAATCGATCACAAATTTCGATTACAATGCTAAAAATACAGAGATCCTTGATGATCTACAAATTGAAACGACACGAAAATATTTTTTAGGCTAGATGACCTTATCATAGGTACCAAAACCGTAGATCAAGATAAAACAAATTTTATAGTTTATGATAAGGTCGTTAAGGATGGTCGTCGGCGAATTAAACGCCAAGAAAATGACTTCGTGAATAGTAATATTAATAATAATAATAATAATAGAAATAGAATAATTAAGAAAATTTATCGTAAACGTCCCAAAGTTGCAATAAGCCATAATAGTACAATATTTAGTCATAATACAATAAATCGGAATACAAGTTCCATAATCCATAATAATGATCGTGATGTAAATAATGAATTTGGTGATCACAGTGTAAATATTCTAAACGATGATCATGATGGTGAACTTGTACTTGCGACGAATTCAAATGAATCCAAATCAAGTGTTAATACAAATAATCGCAATATTAAAAATGATAATAATAGTAATAAGAATAATAATAATAGTAGTCTTAAAGTAATTAAAAGGATAAGACAAAAATTAGTAAAGACTGATGGTCAATTGACAAAACTGCCACAAACAACAACACAGGCTTCGTCGCCGCCTCAACGAAAATATAAAACAATATTAAAACGTTATCGTATCTATCAATCAACTGTTTCAACACAAACCGAATTAATGGCTAGCTTAACAACAAGAACAAATGTTCGTCCCCGGGTCTATACATATATTGTTACCCGGGTAAATGATGATCAAACAATTGTTATGTCATCAACAATAGTACGCGATCAAACAAATATTTTAACCGATTATGAAACGGTAACATCATATAATTTAATAATGATAGAGCCAACAAAATTACTAATTGATATAAGTACGCTGATGCATTAAATACTAAGCATATAATATATAAATTATCCAAGTTCCAATCAATCAATAAATGTATACGCTGTGGCTGGATCCATCATTAAAGCCCTCCTTTGTATTATAAATAAAATAAAATAGATTTTAAAATTTGAGGTGAGTTTTTATTAATTAAAAATATTTTTTAATAGCTACATAAACATTTTGACATACAACAAACCGTGCTATAATTTAAATTACCGTAAAAAATATAAAAAAACTTTAAACTGTATAAGATAGTAGAATTTCCAGCATAAAAAATGAGTTTTTCTACTCAACACCAGGGGCAGCACTAAAACAAAAGAGAACTTTTTCTAGATAGATCATATTTAAATGTTAAATTTTCAACAACCATCTTAAGCAACTTTCACATAATGCGACTAGCTGTCACTAAATATTTGCTGTCAAAAATTGTATGACAATTGTATTTTCGTGTTATAAAAGTGATTATTATTAGTACGTGATAATTAAATTGATTTTGGCTGTCCCTTTTTGAAAAACGTCAGTAATATGTTTTGATTGTGTAGTGACATCTAATGGCAAACACTCTGTACTTTTTTCTTTTGACCGTGCTGCCTCTTTCGGAAAACGCTCTGTATTTTTTCAACAATCGTGCTGCCTCTTTCGGGAAACATGATCTATTTAGCGAAACGCTCTTCAAGCAGCAAAAATCAGTTAGCCAAACTGAATTTTTCAGTTTTTTCACTGTATCGTATGGACGGCCCCCCTTGTAACCAATATGGGATCTTGATTTTTGGATGTCTGGGGTTATAACACATCCACACAAGCAATATTAAGAAAATCGATCGAGTCTAAAGAGCTACAGAATTTTTCAAATAAATTTGGCCAAACTGAATTTTTCAGTTTTTCCACTGTATCGTATGGACGGGCCCCCTTGTAACCAATATGGGATCTTGATTTTTGGATACCTGTGGTCAAAATACATCCCCACAAGCAATTTTAAGAAAATCGATCGATTCTAAAGAGCTACAGAATTTTTCAAATAAATTTGGCCAAACTGAATTTTTCAGTTTTTTCACTGTATATGGACGGGCCCCCTTGTAACCAATATGGGATCTTGATTTTTCACTACACAATCAAAACATATTACTGACTTTTTTCAAAAAGGGACAGCCAAAATCAATTTAATTATCACTTTTAGAACACGAAAATATGTTTGTTTATATTTACAAAATGCACACATAAAAATGTCATACAATTTTTGACAGCAAATATTTAGTGACAGCTAGTGGCATTATGTGAAAGTTGCTTGTGTTTTCGGAGTTTTCCAAAAGATGGTAGCTCTTGCGGTTGTTGAAAATTTGACATTTAAACATGATCTATATTCCTAATACATATTTCAGCAGAAAACCTTCTCTTTTGTTTTAGTGCTGCGTGGTGAGTAGAAAAACTCATTTTTTCTCCTGGAAATTTTCTGCTATCTTATACAGCATAAAACTTCACAGTTTCACGAAACATCCGAGCTTCCAAATCGGTTTTTTTAACTTCAATATCCGCGATTAATCTTCAACGACGTATTCTGAATAATCGTTGTCGCTTCTCGTCGTATGGCTTAGACCTTTTTGAAATTTCTTAAATTTTTTTTTATTTTATGTATTAAGCCAAATTTTCGGTGTGGTACGTGTGTCCAGTTGACTTGGACACATAAAAAAACGTAACCGAAATAAATCTAGTATTTATTTTGAACAGAACGATGTACAAATTGTATAAAATTTACTAATCGGTTCCCCTATATATATTCCGTGTTCCAATTCCCCATTTTATAACCGAATCACTTTAATTATATTTAATTCACGTTGATCTTCTGTATATACACACAAACAGTCTATCGAACACACTAACTACATTTAAATTTACCATTTAGCCTTATTCATATTATAATATAAAATTGTCTACATTTGGCAGCTGACTATAATTTCGATGATGCATTTAAATTAAATCTTGGTATTGGGGATGGTGCAGCACGACCAAATTTAGCAACGCGTATCATGTCTAATGGGGTTGAGGTGATCGTAGCAGGTGATAAAAGTAAAATGCCTGGTGTTCATGGCAATGTATTTCGAATATTATCGAATAGCGTATACAAGAATCATATGCTAGCGCCAACCACATTAAAAGACCATATGATGTTAATGATTCCATTTGGAAGCGTAAGTAATTTCACAATTTTCTATTTTTACTTAATTTTTTTTAATTTTTATGTAATTCAAGGATCAAAATTATACCAATATTGAACTGGCATCAGCATTTTTATATCCAAATCAATTTGTGACAAAAACTTGTCTTACAACATTTACGTATTTAAAAACTTATATTGTCCAAGGTGAATCTCGGGTGGAGAGTCACGAAAAAGTGATATCGAATATAGCGACCGAACAAAAAAATTATGTTAAAGTGGAACCTACTGCAATGTCACAAATAATTTTATCGAAAATACCAAATCTAGCCGTTGGTACACTTCATACAACTTACACATATTTAAATACGGTACACGATGATATACCAGTCGTAATTACATCGAAGCATACTGTGACAAATACAATAACAGCACCCGATGATTATTTATCTTTGCTGCAACCATCTGAATACGCGACCCCCATTACTGACGTCAATACATATTATAATACCATTGAACTAACAAAAACGTTAAGTGATGACCTAATTACAAAACAGATAACGACCAAAGAGACTGTAACCCAAGTGATTATAACGGAGTCATTGCCACAAATTCATTTTACACCTCTTCAGGCTACTGTTCACCAAAGTGTTGATGACCTGGATGTAACCAAGACAAACGATGTTTTTAAAACTTATTTCGTAACTTATACATATTACAATACATTTCTGGAGAATAACAATCGCACTATTATTCAAACGAATGTTTCGACAACGAGTCAAGTGAATACAGAGAAAATATATTTGTATCCATCGGCATCCCAGTATGATGTCTATAAAACTAGCTTGGGCGATCATAATTTACATCTTTATGGTACAAAAACCTATTTTACGAAATTTACATTTTTCACAACCCTAGCCAATTCCAATGATGGTATTCATGGTTCTCCTGTTGTGACGTCAAATATGCGTGTCATCGAAAATGTGATTACCGAATCGATACCAATGAATCGACTCGATGGCACAATTGTGGATGCAATTCGAAAACAATTAATGACTCGAGATGCGTTTGTAACTTCTGTGCGATTACGAGATGGTGAAAATATTAATGTGACTGCGATTAATTTAATCGCCTCATCAAAAATAAACCATATTCTCAATACGGATAAAATTTTGGAAGCGTCCCCTGAACCAATTACGGTACAAGGTCTGGATGATAATAGCGAGGATACTTATAGTATTTCGGATGAGCAGAGTGGTTCGATTGATTCGAGTGAAGATAATTTGGCAGATGGGAGTGATATTTCAGGAGTGGTTGCTGATCCCGCTTCGGAGAATGTTTCGAATTTAATAAATTCATTGCGTTTACCATCGTTGCCATCGTTTAATGCACTTGGGCCGATGATCAATGCAGTGGCTGGATTAATACAAAATAATTTTGGGCGACGAAATAGTTCGAGGAATCAGGCACCAATCGCATTACCATTGACACAACAACTAAATGAAGGCCCAGAGAACTATGGCCCAATATATATCCCGGTTAATGGAATCGTCCCATCCGAGGGAACCGTTAACGAATTATTGCATATCAATAAATTTGGTCCGATTACCGAAAAATGGGTAAACGAGGAGGATCAGAGAAAAAAAGTCGAAATTGTAATTGGCAAGCCGACCCACGAGGCATCCCTAGTGAATGGTGGAATACCAATATCTCCAGGTGATGTAATTACAGCGAATAGTGACGTAATAATAGGAAAACCAGCTGTTATTGGCCCTCGTGTACCGACAGGCCTAAACTCTTATGCTGATTCCACAATTCTCCAACCGCCACCACTACCATCACCTATCCAGCACACCTCTGCAAAAGGAATTCCATTCATACGAAATCAAATATCGTTTGTAAATCAAAATCCGATCTCGTATCCAATACGGAACGTAATTAATCCGCAATCACCATCACAATCTCGGCCATTATTCGAAGACGATAAACTTAGTATTATTGGATCAAATGGTGGATTATTTGATTCAAATAATATGAAACCGAATGAAATTTTTAATCATTTACACGACGAAATAATTGAAATCCGAAAAATTCCCGAAGTTTTTAGTACCGATTTACCAGCGATCCATATTAATAATTATCATCCAATGCAGCAGCAACCTTCTCGATATTTACATAATAATGTTGTGGCACAAGCATCTCAACACCAACCACTGTTATTCGATTTACAATCATCCCAGCAGGCTAATGATAAACATCATTCAATACACCAACATAATAAACATCAGCAACAACCGTCTCGATATTCACTAAATAATGTTATGGCTCAAGCATCTCAACCTCAACCATTGCTGATCGATTTGCAACCATCCCAGCTGGCTAATGTGCTAATACCGCATGGTAGTACAACAGGTATTATATTTAGTGGGCAAAATGAGCCTTTAACGAACGGGAAATATTTTGATGCCCCACTGCCATACGCCGATGTAGCGTTTAATACAAATAAACCGATTTTAGAGCATAATATTCCTCTGGGACCGGGCGGGAATATAGTAAATCTTCAGTCATCTCACGCAATACAAATGAAAATTCCGAAAAATTCAAATGGAATTAATGTGAATGTATCACCGCTACCAATTTTAAATCAAATAATCAATAGATCTCGCTATCCACCGAATTACTACGAAACAAATAGAATTTATTATCCGCCAACGCAATCACCGTCATCGATAAAGCACAATTACCCACAACAATCGAAACCGTTACAACCAATACAAATTTCGGTCAAAAATTTTAACGAAAATCTCGATAGTATGATGGCTGCGACGAAATTTAGTACGAACTCAATGCATTCCACCTCGACCACAGTGGAAGGAATCGATTTGGATTCAGACTATGATGCAGAGGAAGCTGCTGCTGCGCAAGAAACGATTACGTATACTCTTCGACCGGTACTAACAACAACAACAACGGCAGCACCAGAAATCACTACAATTTTACTTAATACGTTTAACAACTCTCAAATGACTATGAGGGTACCCCAATATACACATCACTTGCGGCCGCCGAGTTATAATTTGCGTCCGCCTTATCCAAAGAATCATCCCCCAAGTAATATGCGACGAACACCATTACGTCATCGTCCAGCACCTCTATTATCACCGCCACCACAATTCACTCCACCTTTTTATGACCCTGTTAAACCATTACAGCCAAATGGTCACCATCAGCACAATCAACAACATAAATTAAGTTCATTATTGCAACAAGAACAGGTGGATAGTCCCCGAAAAGAATACAATACGAGTACGACTGTCACTACCGAGCAAGTATCACATCCGGTTGGATTTTCACGGGGTAAAATTAACGATTATAAATCAAAAATGACGCTAAATATTGGTGAAATGACAACCGAAAATTATTCAAACACTACGGTAAATCAAGTGATTCCCTTCAGCAGCAACAGTCAAGTATTTACTCATACACATCACGATAATGATTTATCAGAAATATTTGATTTTAAGGAAACGATAAATCCCCACTACGGAATATCTATAAATGAGTATCATACGCCCCGGATTGAGGAACCGTCAGATGAAATGAGACCACCGCCTTTACCATCAACGATTATGATACCACCACCAAGACCAATTATACAAGATCGTATACCCGAACAAAATATAACAACGTTTATGCAAGAAACTACTCCTACAATTAAAATTGAAATTACCACCCAAAAGGATACTCGGAATAAATCATCGACACAGAAGCCAAAAGCTATTACTGATCCTAATACAACAACTACTGTCACAACAACCACTATGACCACAACTGAAAAACCAACTAAGCCACCAACAATTCCGACTACAGAAGCACCATCTGCAAATAAAAATGTAACCCAATCACAACCAATATCACCACCAACGCCAGAAAATAAATCATCCCGAAATAAAACAATCGAATTCGAAATTGTTTCGGCAACCGCAGTTATCGTAACGAAACCGTCGAATTTAAAGGATGACCAACTAATATTTAAATCCTCCTTTGATAATTCAGTTATTTCCATTTCACTTAAACATCAGCCATCGGTAGAATACTCCTCAGTTAATTATACGCCCGACATAATAACCAACTATGATATGATTGACGAGGATGACAATAAGCTAAATTTAATAATTGGCTCTGAGACGAGTATCCCCTTTTTGAATGGTATGGATGTTTCAATAACCGTTGGTACCGAAACAATTCCAACACCTATATTTATATCGGCAACAAAACTTAATCGGGACACAACCGTATTTAACAATTTATTTAATACGAAACCAACAATCGAAGAAACAATACGCCAACATTATAATAAAACAAGTATTTCAAAATTACGAACTGTACTAACACGCACCAAGACCGTTATTGATACGGTGGTAAAATTTCATACGGTCGATATAACACCAGACCAGATAATATCAACCACCTCATATGAATACACAAAATTCCCGGAATTAAAAAATTACAAAAATAGTGATCAGGCGAACGACGACGATGATGATATACTTGATTCGTATATAATTGATTATAACGAGAACTCAAGTACGATTACGTCGACTACTCAAGCAAACAATTATCCCATAAATAACGATAGTATTTATGTTGTGATGACGGATAAAGGTAAGCCCGGCATAAAATCGCAGGAACCGCCACCAATATTCAATAGCAGTATCGATTATATCGAAAATACGATCGATTACGATGAATTAATCGCGAGTCGAGACGAAGATGATAACACAAATGAAGTTAATCGTGTACTATTAGGTGGAATATTGATAGCATCACCGCCGCATCATGATCTTGTGATCGAAATTGGTAATGGCAATGAATGCAAACCTGAGTGTAAACCGTCGCGAAATGAAATATGTCAAACAGTTTTACGAGCACTACGATGTATATGTCGTCCTGGATTTGCCCGAATGTTTCCCGATCGACCATGCAAACGTAAGTACAATACAATACAATTTTTTTTTTTTTTTTATTACCCGTGGTAATAATATTTACTCAGTTCATATTATTTTGTAGCTACCTATACGTACACAATAAATTTAGCGGTCACTCGAAAATCGAATGAACGTCTTATATATTCGCCTGAGTTGGCTGATACAAATTCAGCGATTTACAAAAATTTAACCGAAATTGCGCATGAAGGTATCGATCGTATGGTGATGCAATCAGATTTTCGTGATATATATCACGGTATACATATAACGGGTTACAAAAAAATGAATGATTCTAGCGAACGGGTTATTATTGAATTTTATCTGCAACTATCCGATAATACGAATGAAAAACGTTTGATCGATATATTTAGCAAACATTTGCGTGGCAGTAATAGTAGTTTGGGCGGAACCGATTTATATGCTGATTCTGGTAATAATGATGAGCTTAAAGCATTCGATTTTGATGAGTGTATGAACATCGATTTTAATGATTGCTCCTCGAATGCACATTGCTTTAATCTTCGTGGCACGTATACATGCAGCTGTCGTGAAGGATTTGTCGATTTATCCGAAAATCCAATTTATCCAGGACGAATTTGTACCACTGTCTTGATTGGTTGCGAGAAATGTAATTATCACGGATCGTGTCTGACCAGTGGCGAAAATGATCATCAGTATTGTGAATGTTTTCATTGGTATACGGGGCAAAATTGTCACGTAAATTTGAAAATTCTACTAATCGTACTAATCACCATTGGATTAATACTGTTAACCCTGCTCATCATTTGTGTTCGGGTGACATGTATAAAAAGACGCAGCTGCCAGACGCATAACAATTTATTCTTGGTGTCCGGTAAACGTATTATGGCGAGTCAAGTTAATGCCCGCCGACGATCAAACGGTAATTCAAAGCTTGATAAGAAATCGATGATCGAGGATGATTTTAACAGTGAGACCAGCAACGAATCAAACACCTTGCCCTATGTCTCATCAACGGTAAAAAATTAATGAGATCTAAATAAACGGAATTTAATTGGGATTCTTTCGTATTTTCAGAAATCAAAAAAAGTAAAATACCAAACGGAACCGAAAGGAGAGTCAATGGTTGAAAGTGGCCATTCTCAAGTGAAAGATCAAAATGACAGTAATTTCTATCATGACGATAAAAGTGGTAAAATCATGACGATAATGATACCGCGGGCCAAATATCACTCGACCATTCAAGGGGCTTCTCTTATTAATATGGAATCATTTGACAGGGGCGGCGGTGGTGGAGGTGCATCTTCTCTTTGCAGCACAACTGAGGCTAAGCTTCTTAGCTATTTGGATAGCAGTCCAACGACAGCAAATGTTTGTATTTATCTGTTATTTACGAAAATTTTTATTGGACATTTTTTTTTTATCATTTTTAGATTACAAGTAAACGAAAATTATCGGGTTGCACAAATAAAATTCAAAATGCTCATCATGCACTTCCTTCAGGTAAGATTTATATAAATATTAAGTTGATTTAGGAGATAGTATAGAATTTAGACAGGGCATCTTAAGGTTGAAGATATTCTACTACTCGCCCTACTCAGTTTAAGACTACCTTCGTGTATTTACAACGAAACCATGGTATTTTTATTGCAGACGTATTGCAGAATCGATTGCGTAGGTTCTCAGTAGGAGAAATAAATAAAAATTGAATATTGTCAATTACAGCGCCATCTATCATGAATCGAAAAAAATGTTTCAGTCAAATTCTACGTATTTCTAGCCGTAGAATCCGAATCTGCAATAAAAAATAGGGATTCCTATCTTAGTTTCAAAGTTACCCCCGCCCCACCTACAAGGAGGGGGGAGGGGGTTCTAATTTTAACAGTAATGTATTTCCCCCGTGGAATAATTAAATTTTGATCTCTACAATTTTTTTCGTAGAGTGCTTATTTTTCGAGATATTTGAGTGTATCAGCCCAGCAAACGTGTCTTAAGTAACACATGCAAGACAAACTCAAGACTTGTTATGGTAACAAACCCAAGTCAGTCAAAAGACAACTCCATGTATTTGGGACGAAGAGTCTTCAAAGAAATGCCTTGTGGTCGTTATTGGTACGATGTATACAAGATGTCTTGGGTAACATATGTGGTCGAAAACGAAGCGGTTTTTGAAGACAACCAGAAGACTTGTTACCATTCCTTCTATTTCTCACCGATAGGAGCGCTTTAAATTACATAACGGCTTTGTCTCTAGTAACATACTGAAGACAACCGCAAGACATGTTGCCTAAGAAATTTGTCTATTTTTAACCAGTGTAATTTCATATTATTTTCTCTATCCCAGACAAGCAAAAGACTTGTTACCAAAAACAAAAAAAATGCAGGGAGGTTAAAAAAATCACCCGGTATATTATGTACTATAAAACAAATTTCTAGAACTTGCATCATTTTCCAGTAAGATTAGTCTAGTACGACATAGAGCATGGAAAATTTTCATTTAACATAATTACCTATAATACCCTAGCCTAGGTATCACTAGTAGTAAACTTTACGCTATTCTAACCGAGCGGTCACCGAAAGAATTTAATTTTAATCTGTTAAGTGTTTTTCGAGCATTCCTGTTACCTAGTTTAAATTATGTTTCTTATATAAACCCTAATTGTTTTTATTTTAGGTGCTTTAGTATCGGCCGGATTTGAAGTGTCCGCAACGGTCGGATACGAAAGTGAAATCGATCAAAAAAATATGATGATAGGTTCTCTAAACTCGCATCATGCCGAGAATGGTGATTTTAAAACTATAACGGCAACGGAACAACTAATCGCACCTTCGCACAAGTATACTGCAGAAAGTTTGAATCTCGGAATTGACAGCATTGTGGAAGATAATGAATCACAGTTTATGATGCTTAAACAAACTCAAAGGTATGTGTTTAGAGTATGTTGTACGATATATTTCATGCGAATTATATTTTTTTTTTTTTTGGTGTTTAGCACGGTGTCAGAGGCACGGTCATACGATGAAACTCTAATTAAACCACCAACAAAATCGTTGCACAGTCTTTATGATAAACGATTATCGCATTTATTAAATGACGAGGCAAATACAATGGCGGAGAGGGATCTGGGATCAACATTTTTGCTTCCTCATACGCATTTATACAAACCGGATAGGGTATGTTCATATATCGAATATAATATAGTATTATGGTTAAACATTTTTCTTTTTTTAATTTACAGGGAAGTGATATATCGGGATTTGATTCATTGTAATGTCACGTTATGTTACGTTACGTTGCGTTACTTTAATATATAGGTTATTTACGTTTAATTTATTTATTTTAATATTTAAAACTGAAAAATGTGTGTGCACTTTTCGCTATTTATATTTATTGTTGTGTGAATAGGCCCTATGTAAGTACAGAAGGCTGAGTGGCACACTGGGGCGGCATTAATTGTAATGGTTGTAATAAAATATTTTGTATTGCTCAAATTTTAAACAGGAAAAGCTACATGAAAATGTGATCTGTTTAGTATTCTATTATAAAATATTGATTGGTGAGGTCATAGTTGATTAAATATTGTAGAAATATTTGTGTATTTGTATATACATGTATACCTTGTGTTCATTTGAAAGTTTAAATCCGGATTATCTCGAAAATTAAGCGTTTCTGGTGTATGTGTGTTCCAAAATTTGTTTGGCGTTTGGCTTTAATGGAGCACTAAAATATAAAATAAGTAATATTAGTCTTCTTTCCCCTCAAAATCACACAACATTTGTATAGAACATATTTATCAAAAAACGGTTGGTTTTCGATATAATCAGGGTGGAAACTTTTCAAATGAACACACAGGAACGAAGCGTTCATATGTTGAATGGAATTAGTGCTTCCGTATAAATAACGAACTAGCTATTTATATATTGGGTGAGTTTTTTAAAAAATGCCAGGCTTTTATCTCGAGAACATTGCTAAATAGGAGAAAATTACTTATTAATTTGTTAAGGGTCGAAGGGGACATCGGATGGTGATCTTAAAAGTCATTTAAAGATCAACATTAATTTTTTAAATATTTTGTAAATAGAAATCCCTAGTTTTGACCCCAAATTCGGAAAGAGTGTAAAATTTTACGGTCATATGAAATTTAAAGTTGTTGCAACCACGACATAAGGTACGAAGTTTGTATTGTGTTAGTCTATTCTCCATTAAAATTCATTATTTGCTGATTATTTCATATAATTTAGAAATTTATCCATGAACTAACATCTGAAAGTCATTCAAACGAAGAGCCTAAAGCTCCTCCTACCTGAACGTACAATTTTACGCTCTTTCCGAATCCGGGATCAAAAATAGGGATATCTATTTCAAAAATTAAATTTGACTTTCACATGAAATTGAAGGTCAAAGTAAAGGTCGAATTGAATGTTACCATCAGATGACCCCCGCGACCCTTAAACAATTTCAATATAATTAATTTTCTCCTATCTAGCACCGTTCTCGTGATAAAAGCCTGGCATTTTGCCAGAAATTGCCCTATTCCGAAGAACAGTGGCCTTGAAGGAAACAAAATATACGGATAAAAAGAACATTTTCACCAGGTTTTGTTAAAATTAAAAGGGTTCGGCACTAACGTTGTAAAATTTCGTATGGAATCGCTGTAGCCTCGAGGTAAATATGTATATGAATATCTAAATATATTCTTTTGTATATTATATTTTTAATTTGAATGTTTTTTTTTGTTATAATTATTATCATTGATTTAATATTGTTGTTATAAATTATAAATAAATAATTGTAATCACTAAGTGCCAAAATGGTTTTATTTTTATATATTTTTTAAGCAAACTAATTATAATTATACAATATAAAAAGACAAAAAATATTTATATTTATGTTTAACTAAATTTTAACTCAAAAATAAAAATTAATATACTCGTAAATTTGTTTCTTTTATTTAATTTTTTACAGAGTGAGGCATTTAAATTAAGGCAAGCAAATAACTTGAAAACGAGCTTTAGAACTGTTGTGTTATAGTAACATGGTGTGATCCACCATAAATACCAATCTTGCTGACGGTGATGGGTGAAGGTTAAATGCCTCTTCCGCTTCTGTTGACCACTCGATTACTCTTGAATCGTTTTTCTTGCTCCCCTTCAGGTAATCACTTAGTACGGCTTGACTCCTGCTTGCGTTGCGGATGAATTCTCTATAGAAATTTATGATCCCTAAAAATCGACGTAACTGGCTTACCGTTTTAGGCAGAGTCATCTTAGCGATACGCCACTAGCACATCGTCTAGATAAACGAAACAGAAGCTCAGGTTCTGTAGGATTGAGTGCATGAAGCCGAGTGACTTTTTGAATTCGCAACACAGAAAACAAACAAAACTGTAATGGAAAACCAACGGTGACTAACTTCAACTCAATACTATGGGTATTTTACCCAATGTTGTACCTGATGTTTAATGTAAGCACCTTCAATATATAAAATAAAAAATACGAAACTATAAATCAATTTTATTAGCAAAATTCTTTTTAACAAGCGGCTCGCCTCCGACATACATTTGGAATACAAGTAAAATATTAGTTTTGTAATTAAACTCATGCAATTTATTTATACTAATATTCTTCTCCAATTTTAATTTGTTTAAACGTTGTAGCTGCTCATCGATAATGCTGGTCTTAAAGTTATCCTTAACAATTTTATTCATCAACTTCAAATAGAAATCTATTGATTTCTGCTTATCCAGATGATCACCGTCCGCAAAATTTATTCGATTTACCTCCAAAATAATTTTATTCAATTCATTTGTATCACCGTTTGTGCGAATAATCGTGAGAAATTTTCGGGTTAATTCATCTAATTCCGGGATACAACCTTTTAAATGAATGTTGATATTACCATGCGACTTAACGAAACGAATTAAATTATCAACAGTGATTGTATTATCTAGGCGAATGAATTATGAATTAAAACTTTATTATATTTGATTAAATGCTAAGCAGTTAAATACAATAATCCCCCCTATAACACGGTACTCTTATAACGCGATTTTATGTCCCTCGTATAACACGTATTTTCCCCAAATATAACGCGGGGATTTCCCACGTTATATTTCTGTACTGTGAAATTTATAATGATTTGTACAGCTCATAATCAAAATTCTCGTACAATGCGTTTTCCTATAACGCGGAATGAATCTACCGTATTATAGGGGGGATTACTGTATGTACATATAAATATTATAATATTTCAAAATGTCCATTCTCAGATTCCCAATCTAAAAAGCATGGGAAAAAATATTCCCATAAGATAAGCACCAAAAATTTGAATTGATTTCACCTGATATTTTATAATATACATGGTTTACGTATACAAAACTTCTTGTAATCTCTCATTATCACAACAGAATCGAAGTAAAGGTTTATAATTAATTACCTTTCGAAGATGAAAAATCCTGCCAATGATTCGTATGATTAGGAAACAATTTAATAGCCGGAAAATCATCTGCATGCTGTACACCATAACTCTTTACTAGCTTAGCATTATCTTTATCGCCATAATCTTTTACACCGACGAGACCACATAATAAATTATCTAAATAATTGTATTCCATACAAAATTTACAAAATTCATCGTGTTTGTCGCCGTAAGGGAAAGCAATGTCAAATTTAACAATTGAATTTTTAAATTTCTTAATAAATTTTTCAAAATTAAATTCACTTAATTCTACAGCGGCTCGACATGGCTCACAATTACTTAGCCAAGCACAGTAAATCAAACAAATTAGCCAAAAAAAATAACAAAAACATTTCACGACCATATTGGTTATAACTTATGAATAACAAAATATAATATAATACGTAGACTCATTTATAACTTATGGATAGAGTTATTGTATGTTAACTCATGCTTAGAAAACAACAACACAAGATGGTACAATGTATTTATATATTCCACTCACTTGAATTGTAATAGACCTCTTACTCTAAAAAATGTACAGTTAGAGCCGCATTGGAACAAGTTTATTTGGTTGAAAGATGAAACAAAAAACGTCATCGTCGATCAATTTTACATAAATAAATAAGAAGCAAAAATTCCTTAGCTTTATTAATTTATAATTTATTGTTTTTATTTATATTTTAATAATAATTAATTTTTTTTGTTTGGTTTTGACGTTACTGTCAAAATATAAAATAATGTCAAATTGTTTCGGGTTACTCGAAATAAATTAACTTTTTTATGTTCCAAAGAATATGAAATATTTTTGTAGTTGTGTTGGTGTAAAAAATCAAAAAAAAGTGAGGTTATATTTTACTGTTTTAAGGTTATGTTTTAAATATTTACCGAGACCGGTTTTCTGACATTAATTTAATTAAAATCACTATAAGAAAAATAGTTAAAACTCTGTTTTTTGCCAATTTGTACATTGGTTTATATTTGTATATGTAAAAAAATTTTAAATTATTGTAGAATTTATCATTAATTGTTCATTAGTTGTGTGTTGTGTTTGTCATTTTTTTTCTTGTGACTTTTTCAAAATGACGTAAGAAAAAAAAAATCACAAACACAAGTCACAACTATATATTGTCATTTTAAAGCAGTTAAATTTTTAGTACAAAGTCCCAAAAAATGGTCATTTGTCACTTGACAAGTGACAAAAATAAATATATAATATAAATATTTAGTTGTTGTATTCGTGCACAATTTTTATAATTCTCAGTTAATTCAAACTTTATTATTTATTATTTTGACATTCTAGCCGTAGAACAATAACAGAGACATCTACTTAAGTTGTGTTTCATATTGCGTATTCATTGAAAAATTTCTAAATAGGGCCCTGATTATTTTAGTGTTTCTCTTTTTCCTCACTTGACGTTTGCTTATTTCCAGAAATATTTATTGTCTTTGACAATAGTCTGTAAATCACTTTACGAATCACGACATTATTTTGTTTTATTTCAATTGCATTTGGTGGTCAAATAATTGTAAATTATTTTAGCATTTTAATTTACCCATATAAACGGATAAATAAGTATGAGCGAATTAGTTTGGTGCATTAAAAATGGAGATATCGAACAAGTTAAAGATGTGATAGATACAAATGTTTGTAGACATTTTTTTTTTGTGCGAATAGTCTATGTGACAATTGTTTTAATAATCTCAAAATGTTTTTATTAATTTAATACACAGAATTTAAATGTAAATGAGGACATTTTAGGACGTCTTCCACTTCATTATGCTGCAGATTATGGCCATGCTGATATTCTAGAATATCTAATTTCGAAAGGGGCAGCAGTAGATGTAACTATTTTAGTTGGAACACCCAATAAAATTATAATTTTATCTACCTATTTTAATTCCAGGTAAAAGATAAACATGGTATTACGCCAATATTAGCCGCAATATGGGAAGGGCATACCGAATGTGTTAAATTGTTGTTAAAAAATGGAGCATCAAAAGATAATGCGGCACCGGATGGCACAAGCTACCTCGATTGTGCAGATAAGCAGGAAATCAAAGATTTACTTAATTGAAGATAATAATAAATAATAACAGGATTTAACCTAATAAAAATACTGTATTTATTTTATTAATGGAAATGCAAAACTAAAAAAACGATTGTTTGGGGTGCTGAATATTATTTTCAACCCATTACTGACACCTGTTCATCAAAATTGTGACACATTATCAATCGACTAGTGACATCTATTAAAACATCTATTAAATAATTACAAACATTTTTAAATAAAATATTACCGCAAATTTTTTGTCGTTGGTAATAAGTCTTGCTTGGCTTGAAATTACACTGGTTAAAATGAGACAAATTTGAGACACAGACGTTATGTAATTTAAAGCGCTCCTATCGGGGGAAATAGAAGGAATGGTAACAAGTCTTTTGGTTGTCTTTCGTCCCAAATACATGGAGTTGTCTTTTAACTGACTTGGGATTGTTACCATACCATGTCTTAAGTTTGTCTTGCATGTGTTACTTAAGACACGTTTGCTGAGTAATTTCAATAATCCCAATTGTTACCAATAACGACCACCAGACATTTCTTTGAAGACTCTTCGTCCCAAATACATGGAGTTGTCTTTTGACTGAATTGGGTTTGTTACCATACCATGTCTTGAGTTTGTCTTGCATGTGTTACTTAAGACACGTTTGCTGGGTAATTACAATAATCCCAATTGTTACCAATAACGACCACCAGACATGTTACCTATGAAGACCTTGAGATATGTTACTCAAGACATCTTGTATACATGTTACCAATAACGACCACTAGACATTTCTTTGAAGACTTCGTCCCAAATACATGAAGTTGTCTTTTGACTGACTTGGGTTTGTTACCATGTCTCGAGTTTGTCTTGCATGTGTTACTTAAGACACGTTTGCTGGGTAATTTCAATAATCCCAATTGTTACCAATAACGACCACCAGACATGTTACCTATGAAGACCTTGAGATATGTTACCCAAGACATCTTGTATACATGTTACCAATAACGACCACTAGACATTTCATTGAAGACTCTTCGTCCCAAATACATGGAGTTGTCTTTTGACTGGCTTGGGTTTGTTACCATACCATGTCTTGAGTTTGTCTTGCATGTGTTACTTAAGACACGTTTGCTGGGTAATTTCAATGATCCCCACAAACTATTTATTATCCCCGCAAAAATTTTAGTTCGTTATGTTTGAAATTCATACAAACCTGTAAGTAAAAAGTATTTTTTCATTGTGAATAGGCTCTGCCTCTGTTACTTCCATATGAGTTAAATGTTTAACATTACACCGTAGACAGACACATAGTTAATCGCGATTTTCATTTATCCCGATTGTCAAAAATCGTGTTCTGAATTATTACGTCAACCGGGCCACCTCTATGCCCAAAATTTTGCCCAATAGATTATCTGTCTCAAACAACAACTTGGCATGATCCTCGATCGTCTGCCTGAGTTGTCATCCACGACTACCACATCGTCTTTGCCTTTAAGTTCTCCTGCATGGTCAACTAAAGATTCAGCTTCACGGATTATAAGAAAATAACGTCTGATAAAATCGTAAAAGGTATACCTAGTTCTGGGTTGCCTGCTGTTATACCTATTAGTCCTGCGGTCTTACAACCAGCCAGGCAAAAACCTACGGCATTTACTGGAACCTTTTCTGATGTGGTGACTTTTTCTTCAATGAGTCCCAATGTTGCCGTGCCTGCAGTTGGGAACAAGCATCTTCAACATCTGGGCACAAAAACTATCTGTGGTACCAGACAATTTTCGGAAAATTTTGGGGTAAAGGTTACTTCTGAAAATGAAATTGCGTCCATGGCTAGAACTTGTTTGGAGATTGAAGACTGTAAAGCATTCAAACTGGTTCCTAAACTACGTAGTATCGAATCTCTGGAGTTAATTTGCTTCAAATTGGGCATAAAAGCTGATGTACGTATTAAGGCCCTAGACCCTAATACTTGGCCAACCGGCGTAAACATTCGGTATAATTTGGGCAACAAGTGAGAAATAAGGGAAAAAAGTGGGCAAATTGCAGTTGGCGAAATCAGCGGTAAACTTTACAGACTAGAGGAACCTCACAAAGTTTACTCGGTCGAAAAGGAATCAAATGGCTGCATACATTATTGGCATAAGGTTCTAGGCCATAGAGATATCGAAGTTGTGAAATCATTGGCGATACGAAATATGGTTAAAGGCATCAACTTTAGCGAGTGTACAGCGGATTGCAAAATCAACTCCAAGTGCAGAGTGTGTCTCGAAGGAAAAATTACTCGAATCAAGTTTCCGGTCAAGTTGAGTAATAAAGCAGTTGCAGTCATGGATCTGATTCATTCGGATGTTTGTGGTCCGATGCAAACGACCACACCATCAGGTATTGTGACATTCATAGATGATTACTCAAAATTTACTGTCAGCTACCTAATCGCAAATAAATCATCAGTTTACAGCAAATTCAAGGAATATATTGCGATGGTAAAGGTTCGTACATCAGTAATGAATTCGTGAATTATTTAAAGTTGAACGGAATTCAAATCCAGAGAACTACTGCGTACACACCTCAACAAAACGGAATAGCGGAACGCAAAAACAGAACGCTAAACAAGGCGCAAATTCGATTCAAAGGGTGTGAAAGCAGTGCTGGTCGGTTATGATTACGAATCAAAGGCATATCGTTGTTACAATCCGGAAACCGATCGAGTCACAGTTAGTCGAGATGTTCAGTTCGTCGAAAGGGGCCATTTGTTACCTATCAAGTCCAGTGAAAATTATCAACAGGAACAAATTATCGTTAATTCAGAGTTGAACAACTTTAAAAATGCAGAAACCGATCAGGTGCAAAAGGAATTAGTCGATGAAGAAGTTCAGGAAGAGAATCCAATACAAGATCACGTTCAGAATGAAGGATGGATTGGAACGAATTGAAACGAGTATTAAAGTATCTCAAGGGTACTGACCGGTTTGCAATTATTAAGTTAATCGGATATGCAGATGCAAGTTGGGCTGATGATCGTGCAAGCAGAAAGTCACAATCTGGTTACATATTCAAATATTGTAACGGCATTGCGTTATATCATCAACAGAAGCAGAATTTATTGCGTTGTCTGAAGCATGTCAAGAAGCGAATTGGATTCGTCGTTTACTCAATGATTTCGATCAACGCATATGGAAAAACCGACAACAATTTTACCCAAGCAATGTATGTATAATAATAAAATAAATAAATAAATAAATAAATTTTTGAAGACAATCAAAGTTGTTTGAAATTCATTAAGGAGGAGAAATTATCATCATCCATGGAGGAGAAATTATCACAATCCATGATTTACCATATCAAAGATATGGTTCTTAAACCTAAATATTAGAAGTAACGTCCCCACGACTGTTGCAAATGAATATTGCACTGTAGATTTTGGGTATACCGATATATTTAGAAAGTACATTAGGCTTGGAGTAGAAAATTCGAATAAAATTAAGTTGCGTATGAAGAGAAAAAATTTTGGAATCGAATTAGCTAGGGGAAAAATTCGGTTGTTTAGGAAAAAAAAAAAAAAAAAACAAAACAAGAGTAAGAATTAAAAATTGAGAGAAAAAGGGCCCATCAAGATTGAGGAAGAAATGTATTATGTAGTGAGACGGGTCTTCCTATAGTGAAAATGAGGGTCGTTAATATTTGACAGCGATTCTTTTGGGTGTCAAATCAATGTAAACACTTCTTAACATAGTCATATTGTGTAGGTTGTTACTAAAACATAATAATTTAACCCTCAACTACTTAATAAACGTAACATTTGTGAATTGTCAATTTGCTTTAACAAGCGTGATATGGTCAATGTAGAAAATACCACGTGAACAAGAAAGATATGGGAATGCTAAGGAATAAAGTGAAGAAATGTAATGAACCTATATTGTTTCCTGGTATCTGAACTCTGGTTGTAGAGACAAACGTGTTATATAGTCTAATAGGGATAACTACCATTTTGCCAACGGTATGGTCAAAGAAACTGAATTTCAACAAAGCAATTTAGCATATAAAAATCATCGGCTAACTCTTCTACGGTGGAGGAGGCTTAATTTGAATATTATTAGGAGGGTTTTAACTTGTTAAAAATTAAATAAGCTTCTGATATATCTAATAATAATGGGGTCAGAATATTAAAATTCATAAATTTGTAAAAACCAAAAAACCGTCCTACGCCTCTGGACGAATATTTTATAAAGTAAAATTCCAAGAATACACAGTCACAAAATATATAGCATACATATGCTGTCTGCCTATATGTGCACACAAACAAACGTACGATTTTTATGTATGTTTCTTTACATTTCCATATGACAAAAACTATCATAAGAGCTTACCTAAGTTATTTTCTTAAACTCTACACACCTACTTGAAAATACATCTTTGAGAAATAAAAAAATACTTGTTTTGTATACAAAACTTATCTATAATGATCAACTAAAAATTGAGAATTGAAAAATCGTTTGCTTATGATGCAAGTGTTTTTTACGTTTTGTGGCAAATAAATGTGTGTTTTTTTATTTTAAAATATATAAATGAAAATGTTATAATTTATGGTGTGAATTTAGCGTGATTTATATGTGATATGATAAATTTTTGTGATATTTTATAAAAAAACTGTTTAGATAGTGTACATACAACAGGTGATCAACAAAATACATCTGCCAATATTATGTGTAATAAATAATTGTGCGATCACAAAAAATTAGTGTCCGGCCGATCGAGGCTGATTTGATACGTGTAAGGATTTATAATTTACGATGATATCACTTATGATGAATATTAGAAATTATAGATAAATAAATAGCCCGCTCAATTTGCACGATTTAGATGGTATTCGCCACCTTGAGCTAAACGACTTGCTGATCGATGTTTGCTTTTGTATTTTTTTTTTTTTTTTTTTTTTTGGTTTTCAGTTTTGACTAAATTTAGTCTCAAATTCTCATTTTTGATTTTATTTTATTCTACATTTCCAAAAATAAAATACAAAATTCCATTCGTGGGATTTTAATTTTATAATTATATGAGTTAATGCTGTGCGCCTCAGAAGATTTTTTTTTTTCTCTAAATTTTTCACTTTTCTAAATAGTAAGAAAGTCTTATAGATGACAATAAATTTAATAGGACATGGTGTGCCTATAAGATAACTATTTATTTTCTAACTTTCTACCCAGGCATACTGCACGAAATTTAGATTGTAATTTTTTGCTTTTTGTGAAGCAGCCTGCAACAATTGAAACAGCACGGTGTTTAAATCTATGGCTATTTGAACTTCTATACCGGGTGATTTTTTTAACCTGATACACTCAAATATCTCGGAAAATAAGCACTCTACGAAAAAAATGGTAGAGATCAAAATTTAATTATCTATCATGAATGGAAAAAATGTTTTAGTCAAATCCTACGTAGTTTTAGCCGTAGAATCCGAGTCTGCAATAAAAAATAGGGGTTCCTATCTTAGTTGCAAAGTTACCCCCCGCTCCACCTACAAGGAGCGGGGAGGGGGTTCTAATTTTAACACTAATGTATTTCCCCCGCGGAATAATTAAATTTTGTTCTGAATCATTTTTTTCGTAGAGTGCTTATTTTCCGAGATATTTAATCCGTGATAAAAATTGAATATCGTCAATTACAGCGCCATCTATCATGAATCGAAAAATATGTTTCAGCCAAATCCTACGTATTTTTAGCCGTAGAATCCGAATCTGCAATAAAAACTAGGGGTTCCTATCTAAGTTTCAAAGTTACCCCCCGCCCCACCTACAAGGAGGGGGGAGGGGGTTCTAATTTTAACACTAATGTATTTCCCCCGCCTTGCGCCAGAATCGGCCATAGAACATCCACAAATTATTAAAATCGTGGTTTTTCCAAAATGTTGTCTGGGTGATTTCCAGAAATCCCACCTTTTATTAACATTTGAATTAAAACATAGTGTAGTTAATATTTTGACCACGATTCACATTTGTGCATATTATACTTGAGCCAGGATCGGCCATAGAACATCCACAACTGCTGTTTTGACGATTTGTAGAAATTCCAACAAGGCTTATATATTTCAAGTGATTTTTCGGTATTGTCTTAATCTGATATGTTAGAATAGAACTGATGAATATATTGGAGCAAATTGTAAATTTGAATCTGGAAAAAGAAAATAGAATTTTAAAATATTCTGGAAATGGACATTTAATTTTAAAATTATAATGGAATCTTTTCCAGAATAATATTTCAAAAATAAATCTCCATTTTCCAGAATTGCCATACAGAAAAAAAAGTAGTTACCGTAACACCGAATTGGATCTTCTAGTTTTGATGATACAAAAGACATTTATGGATAACTTAATTAACACTGAATCGTACAAATGATAAATCTTTTCCGGTGTCACCACATACTAACACCATTTTAAATAAGCCATTTGGATATTTTTACGCAATCCTTTCGGATATTTATACGTTTTCGAGGAAATCCTTTAAGATAATTTGAGTTTTTGCAAATAGTCCCTTTGGATGTTATTACAAACATAAAAACTGGTGCACCATGTTTATAAAAAAGTATAACAGTAGTAAAACAATAGTAAAATTATTAGTAAATAATATAATAATAAAATAATAAATAAATTTTATATTATGTATTATTGATCAACTGATGCGCCTTGTACAAAATCTCAACTGAAACTGAATGTTTTAAAACAAAACAATTAAATATTCTCGCTAAATTAGACATGAAATTTCACGTTTAGAAAAGGTATTTTATTAAATCCACATAGAGTGTTTCCCAAATCGACCGATGTGGTGTAATTTATAAATTTTTTATTAAAAGTTGTCCGTTAGAATACTTTTAAATATTAACCCGTTGACTAGGAGTGATTTTATAAAAGAATAACCGATTGGATAAAAATAAAATAATTTTGCGATTAGTGAATTAATTTTTTTGCAATTTTCATCTATTTGACCGGATGGTAGATGAGTATTTTAAAATCATTTTGAAACACCCTGTTCTGTAATATGCACAATATTATCATAACATTTTAACAAATTTTTATTGGTTAAAATTATTTAAATATTAGCTCAATAAACATAAATATAATTATCATAACAGATTAATTTTTTATTTTAATTGCGCTATACATCAATAATAACGATGGATAAACTGAATTCATCACGAAATATTATCATTGCATTGTCACCAAGCACTCTATCTATAAATGACAAAAAGTAATCTCGCGAGGAGACATTTCGTTGACCGCCTAAAGGTCGAAAATTTAATCAAAAAAAAAAAAAAAATCGGCCTGAGGCAATATCTTAATCTGTCCAATCTGACTTATGTATTTCGAGGCGTTTCACTGTGCGCCAAATAGTGATACTGATAAGGATTATGTACTAGTATATGTAGTTAGTTTGTTATGCCCTTTCACCATATGGTGTGTAGACTATACAATGTATAGTATATTGTAAAAAAAGTAGATTTAGTTAGCCGCGAATTTTATCGCCTATCGTTGATCAAATAAAAATCAATTTTCTTTTTGTATAAATACATATATAGATAACACACATACCGTAAGGGTACCTCATCACATATGACAATATGATGCGATATGATTCGGTAATAAATTCGACAAGTGAGTACAGTACACACACACGTATAATTAATTATTAATATTTATTACAATGTACATACTATTTTTATTTGAAGGTAATTCTCATCGATCCTATCCCAGCAGCAATCAAGGACAATCGACAATACAAAAATGTACATGCTGCCCATATGGATACCATATCGATTTGGATTTTGTTCGATACTGTGATGTTCTGGCAAAATCGACCCTATCAGAATCACAGAAATTAAGAAGAGATCGTCGCCGCCATCGTAAATCAATGGAATTTATGTTAGGAATTGATCATAGTATACGCGAAATTTATGATTCAAATTTATCAATTGTAAGTGAAATATTTCGAAACCAAATTACAATTAAATGATTTCTAATAATTTTTATATTTATACATAGATTCAACAGGAGCATGAATATGATGTGCCGGAAGCGACGGAGAAAGATGTACGAATGAATGATTTTTTAAATAGTCAATTGGATGATGTATTTTGTGACTTCGAGCGAACGCTTGAACGGTCAAAAAAAAAGAAACAAGCAAAACTAAAGGCTGGTGAGTTAAATAATTTTTTTTGAAATAAGGAGTTCTCTTAATAAATTTTTCCCTGCTGGCGTAGTGATTTTTTCTTTCCGCAGGGGTGACTATTGCCTCTGATGAGGCGATGGCTGGTTTGCCGGGTTTCAGGCAAGATTTCGTACCTTGCGAGCGGTTGAGGTTTTAAATTGAACCGAACTTTGGTTCTCCGTATTACCTCCTGCGCGTCCCACGCTTGCGTTGCATCCCTGGACTGTGGCTTCCTGATGGCTCGTGGTACTTCTTCTGACTCTGGCTTCCCGATGGCTCGTAGTACTTTTACTGGCTCTGGCTTCCCGATGACTCGTAGTATCTCTCTCGACTCGTCTTCCATGAAACATGGTTTCAGTCTGTCGGTTTCACTCTTCCTTCGGCTGCTGACGTCCCCAACTCCTCTCGATATGCGGTTCTCAAACCTAGCAGTACCTAGATCGCTGTCTTCAGCGTACGATGCCACCGTTCGAGGAACCCGTTGCATTTGGGGTTGTATGCCGTGGTTCTCCTCCTCTCGAACCCCAACAACTTCGAAAACTCTGCGAACAGTTCCGATTCGAACTGTGCGCCCTGATCCGTTACGATCGCTGTGGGCACGCCAAATCGTGCTATCCAGTTGTTGAGTACTGCCGCCGCCACCGCTTCGGCACGGATATCTGTGACTGGGACTGCTTCGGTCCAGCGGGTAAATCGGTACGATGTCCAAGTGTATTTCCGTGAACCGCTTGGTTACGGGCGCGAATTTTCCCACTGGGCTCTGCGTGTGTCTAGATGCGCACGCCTTTTTTTATGCCCGCCCAGATGAACTTCTCCGGCATCGCCTTTACCGTAGCGGCTACATCGGTGTGCGACAGCCCGTGCGTTGCCTCGAAGACTGCTTTCCGGAATTCTGGTGGTACATATGGCCTGGTTCTCCCTGTCGATGTCTCACAGCATATCTTTTCATTAGAATTTAGTGTTACGGGCAAATCTTCGAATCTTAATTCGGATGCTGCCTCCCGTAACTCCTCCAATTCTTCGTCGTTACGCTGGGCGTCTGCGATCAGCTCATACTCGACGCGTGACAAGGCATCTGCCACGACATTCTCATAACCTGCGAATAACCTGCGATGTGTTGAACGTCGGTGGTAAACTGATCTATGAAGTCGAGGTATCGAAACTGCCTAGGTGATGCTTTCTCCAGGTTCTGCCTGAAGGCGAATGTCAATGGCTTGTGGTCGGTGTATAAGGTGAACACCCGACCCTCTATTAAGTGTTTGAACCGTTTCACCCAGCTCCCGATCGTAAGCGCTGTAGCGCTGCTGTGCCGGGGGCAGCTTAGAGGAGAAAAACTGCAATGGCTGCCATTCTGTGGTGTTCTCCTTCTGCTGTTGGATGACTGCTCCAATGGCGGTATCCGATGCGTCGACCATCAGGGCCAGTCTTGCTGCCGATACAGCTTGGTTCCGGCTAGCGTGTGGGACTAAATTGCGGGAAAAATTGATGATTCCCAGCTAGCGGCGCAATTGATTAATTGTTTTCGGCTGTAGGTATCTTAAGATACTTTCTCGAGGATACGTCTGATTCCGTGCTCTGACACTTCGTGACCTAGGAAATTCACTTTTTCCATAGCGAAATGGCATTTTCTTACATTGATGATTAATCCTGCATCGCTCAGCCGGGTAAAGATGGTTTCCAGGTGTTCGCCGTGTTCTTCGATCGATTTGGAGGCTATCAACACGTCGTTCAAACAGGCCACTAAGTGCAGGGGGCTCGCCCACGGGCTATCAGAACTTCTGCAAATTCCTTGCTCGACCATGAATTGAAACTCCCGCTGCGTTATGGCCAGCTTTTCGGTGCTCAGTCTCCGCGGTCTGATGATGTGGTGCGTTACCGGGTGTTTAACTTGTCGCTCTGCCTGATGATCGTGTATGATGCTTTGGAATTTTTCCAATATTTTTATGATACGGTTATCGACAGCGGAAGCGTCTATCATTCGGACAGTAGGTGCCTCTTCGTTCGTCCTGGTAGCCACGGAAAATAAAGTTGTGATTGGTTCGAGTAGCCGCCCGTGCTGAATGTCCACCAACAGACCCGATTTATTTAAGAAATCCGCACCTATGATGGGGATCGTCACTTCCGCGATCACAAAGGTCCATGGGAATTGTCTCCGGAAGCCGAGATCCAAAACTATCCGCCGTTTTCCGAACGTCTTAAGCTGCGTCCCGTTTAAAGATAGAACTCGCCTCAATCAATAGGCGTTGAGACCTGTAATTGTGATGGCAACGGCCATTTGGATCGGTCGAATATTTCTACACGGTTTTTGAAGAATTCATTTTTTTGAAAATCAACTGAACTATAGCCCACAAATTCAGAGCCAGAAAAATCGAAAATCTGCAAATATGCTCCGATTTCGATGATTGATACCTCTATCAATAGGCGTTGAGACCTGTAATTGTGATGGCAACGGCCAGCCAAGTTTACCATATGATCTGCGAGACCTTGATACTGCTCTGCTCGAAACCGCTTTTGATTCTGACGAATGTAATTCAGATTGTTGGCTTCTACTTGAAGATATGAGTCCACCAGCCATTACTGCGTAAGCTTACCGGAACTCATGATTAGCTGCTTTAAACTGAAGCATGCTAACCTTGTTGCGGACGCGATTATTATTCACACCTGCGTAAGCTTCACACTCCCAATTTGGTTGCCATCCCGGTTCACCGTAGGGAAACATCAATGAGTATGTCATAGGGTCCATGTTGGGACTTAGAATGCTCAAGTTAACGAATTGCTTGTTGCAGTCTTCCGGATTGATTGGATAGACCTGAATATCATGCTTGAAGGGTCATTTACAAACACCATTGCAATCTCATTTGATTTTGGCTTATTGTAGCGCCGTTGATCGGATCGTCGGTCGCTTCTGAAAATCATCTTGATAGTAGGTGGCTCATCCCCTGCCGCAACCGTGCGTGCGGCTTCTTGCGCTTCGACATCTCGTATAAGTTGATACGTTAGAGTTTGATTTGGTCCAGTATACCACGCTTGCAGTTCCCATTGGCAGAGTGCTCTTCGCGTACATCCGTAGCTTTTGTACTGTCGACTACATAAAGCTGAGAAAATTGGGTTGCTTGAGCATTAACTGGCTGTAGGTGTGACTTACTGGGTAAGTCGACGATCTTGGCACCCATCGAAGCAAACGATACTGAACTGTTGTACGATCAGATATTATCTCGGAAGTGCTTCTAGTTAGGATGGTTTGGGTCTGATAAAAGTTTTTTCAAAAACTCAGGATACTCCGCGACGTCTCCATTGATGTCTTGCGGCTTAGGTAGCATTACTTTCCCTTTTCAAAATGTTTCGCTTCACAGAATTGACAATTCGGAGATGTACCACCGAATTGTCCACAATCGTGTTGAAGTGTGTTGTTTACATTGAAATTGATTGCTTCCCGACGAATAGCTTCACTCTGATGCTCTTGAAGTATGTAACTGCTGAGATGCAGCGTTCGCCGCTCTGTGGACTAGCAATTGCTCGACAGACATGAGTGCAATACGCTGCTGTTTAGAGGCCGCACTGAACGCTCGATGAGTCTTTCAAATATTTTTTTGTAACACCTATTCTCTTCGAAATATTCCACCGTTCCGATACTTATTGTAAACTCTGGTATTTCTATATATCGTTGATGTCAATTCACAATTACTTATCGACATTTTAGATACGTAATTGTAAATTGACATCAACGATATGTAAGTATATGTACATAGATATTCCGTACCCATTTATTTAAACCAGACATTAACTAGAAATTCAAAATTTTTGTTTACATTTTTTTCACTATCAGGCTACAACAACAACGATGATAAAATATGCTATCAAAATTTAAATTCCAATCGCCATGACGATAACGAAATTGATAGTAGCACAATTCATAAATACAAGAATGTCAATGCATTAATTAGTAAACAACATGTTGATCAAAATAATGGAAGTGAAATGATTTCAGCCGAAACGTTACAAACGATACGCGAGCAAATGGCTTTAAGCCTAGAGCGTGCACGGAATTTAGAAGACCATGTGAAACGAATTCCTAAGCTAAAGGTTTGTAAATAAATATATGATTGATTAGATTTTTGTTAAACGGTTTATAATTTACATTTTAGTCAGAAATTACTCAATTACGTACCGAGAAATTGGAACTGGAGGAGAAATTAAAAAATGAAACAGCGGAGAGACAGAAATTATTACTTTTAAATTCTAAAGCACAGCAAAGAATAAGTCCGACGCCATTGGTCCAGTTTATCACAAGTCAACCAGTAAAAAAATTGGATATTGGTATTATGTGCCAACCACAAACCAGGGATGCGAGTAGTTCATCTTTTAATCCAATTAAACAACGAACGATTGGCATTAATTCGGATCCAACGCAAGTTTATTCAAAGGAGGAGCTCGACCACTTAATAATTGCACAAATAAATGCTTACAAAAATAGTTTGCGTACGAAACAAAGTGACAAAATATCACAATGCGAGAATAATTCAATTTCGATAGGGGTCTTAGTTAAACCAAAATTGGTAGATATCGGCACAATGACTATTAACAATGCAAAAATGATGGTATCCACTGGTATTTCAGTGAAACCACTTTCAAGAGATGCATCAACATCGTATACCGAAGTTCAAATAATCGATAATCCGATTAGTTTAAAACATTTAAATCAACCGAAAGTATATCCAACCAGCCATTCAATATCAATACAAACCGAACAAGTTGCATTATATGAGCCGTCAGCTAACACCAAGTCGACCGTAAATACATATTCCCAAACATCTCAAAGGACTCTTTTAAATAAATCAACACAGTATTTAACAGTAATGTCGTCTAATCGATTTACCGATACTAAAGATTTAATAATGCTACAGGACTCATCCGTGAATACAAATTGCTTGGCAATGAGTCAACGACAAGCGAATAAATCAACACAAAGTCATGTAAATTTAACGTTTAATCGATTAACAGATACAATTGATTTAATAACATTAACAGATATGGCTTCTAATACAAATGCAATGCTTGTCCCAGAAGCAATTGAACGCGTACAAATGTCAACAAATACTGAATTTATTGAAAAATGTGATGCGCAATGTGGTTCCGATGATATTATAAATGCACACTTAACATCACCAATATTACCCTCACGCATTCCGCGACTAAATAAAGATCGACCGAATGCAAAATTTATGCGACAGGATACGTATACGATTTTGGAACCGGAAAAGGATGAAAATTCATCGTCGACATTTGGACAAGAGGAAGACAGGTGATTATTATTTTACTTTATGTATATCACAGATTATTTCAGTTCTCTATAAAAATGTGACATTATATTAATGTCACTTTAGTCACCAATATGTCACAAAATGTAAGTTCCTTTTTGTCACAAAATAAGTTGACAATTTGGAACTTATTAATGCCGGTATTTTGTGACAAAATGAATAAAAAAAAAAAATTTAGTCACCAATTTGTCACAAAATGTAAGTTCCTTTTTGTCCCAAAATAAGTTGACAATTTGAAACTTATTTATGTGGGTATTTTGTGACAAAATGAATGTTGTTCTTACCACCACCCAAAAAAAAAATTTTAGTCACCAATTTGTCACAAAATGTAAGTTCCTTTGTTTCGTTATATTACTTTTGAGGATATGGTCGAACCAAATGGAATTTCACCGAAATACGCAGGTGCGAAGTTTTGTTGTAAATTTCAATACCCAGATTTTGTATTATTTTGAAATTTGAATCATTACTCTTGTTTTACATTCAGTGGGAGGGAGGTATTATATTAAAATTTAAGTAAATTTTTGCTAGACAGAAAACTCAAATGTCAGTTTTTAAAAGCAAACATATTTGGTACATTTCATGGGAAATTTGTAATTTTTTTTAATATTAATTGTCTAGGGTGTGATATATATATATATATATATATATATATATATATATATATATATATATATATATATATATAAATATTGTCTTTGTCATAGTTAGGAATAAATGGTAGAAAAAATTAAAATTTCAAATAAATCATATATGTATGATGATATTTTGAAAACAAGGTTAGGACCGTGAATTTCTTAATTATTATTACCACACAATTTTTTAGGTATATTAAAATATTATACTGGGTTGTCTAATATGTGATTTTTTTGATTTTTTAGATTGACTGCTCTTGACTGTGAATCCAAATTATCAATGGTTAAAAGTAATCATAGCCAGGATGGTAACATAAGTTTGGATAATTTTAAATGTGAATACAGCGAAACATTTAGTGAAGGCAACAGTTTAATTGAAGTTCAACAACGATTGGAAGAAAGTGATCATAAAAATATACTTTCAAAAGATGAGATTACGAATGATGCTCAATTTTGTAATAATAAATTTGAAAATAGTGTAGAAATTGAACAAAATTATGATATACAGCAACACGAAACATATCAACATCACACGGATCCTGACATGCTAGACGAAAAACGAAACGAGCGTCCAGCTAAAAAGTTTGTGAAGTTTTGAATTTTTTTTTTTTTTCTGAATCATCTTATAAATGGCTTTATTCTATTCTAGGTCGAAGCCCTGCAAAGAAATTTTAGCCGCATTAAAAGTAATAAATGACTCCATATCAAAGGTTTCGAAATTAAACCAATCAAATAATTTAAAAAATGCTAATCATATTGTACAAACAGAGTGGTTCAAAATATCTAGTGTTGTTACGGCAGATCCTCATATAGTTGAAGACTATCTTGATTGTTTTGAAGAATTTTCAAACTACTTACTTCGGTACATGGTAAATCTGAGTGATACAAACGTAAGTTATATGATAATTTATCAATACAGTCCCGCCCTGTATTTTACTGTATTTTATTTTCAGGGTAATAGCTGCATGCATTATGCTGTATCACATGGAAATTTTGATATTGTTTCAATTTTACTTGACTCGAAAGTATGCAATGTGAATCAAGTGAATAACGCAGGATATACATCCGTGATGTTAGTTTCACTAGCCAAATTAAAAGTATCAGCACATCGAACTGTAGTGCAACGATTATTTCAGATGTCTGATGTAAATGCCCGTGCCAAGAAACATAATCAAACAGCTCTCATGCTAGCCGTATCCCATGGTAATATTGAAATGGTCAAAATGCTATTAGAAGCTGGTGCCGATATAAATATACAGGATGATGATGGTAGTACGGCGTTAATGTGTGCTGCCGAACATGGTCGCAATGATATTGTAAAATTATTGCTTGCTCATCCCGAATGTGACTCATCGATACAGGATATGGATGGTAGTACGGCATTAAAAATATCATTAGATGCTAGCTATCAAGATATTGGGTTACTTTTGTACGCTCACGAACATATGTCTAGATCAAAATCACCGTTTACATCATTGCGAAAAAAAAATGTTACTCGTACATCAAAACGATCACCAACATCGACCCCATCATCACCGGCACCATCGATTAAATCTAATTTTGAGAGAAACTAAATAATTTTAACCTTTAATTCCTTATTTTAATTCTTATTTAAAGTATGGTCTCACATACAGTCATTTTTTATGTGCCTTTGAATTATTTTATCGATATAACACAAATTATTGAAATGTTCTAAAACAAATTTTAACACTTACACGTATAATTACATAAAAATAAAATATGTTAATGTTAATTTAATTATATATAAAAATTATATTACTTGCATTTAATGTTAGGTACTATAATATTAAAAATTTATGTTAGATTCTATAATATTGACAAAAGAAGAAGATAACTTACTTATAACCAATTTTGTTTTACTTCGAATTATTCAGATTGATAGAAAACAATTTCAGAAAAATCGGAAACAACTTGATGATACAACTATTGTGGAATTTGCCCAAGCAAATAATTGATATGTTGAATAGCCCACGGATAATATAATGAAACTTTGGATAGTAATTTCGCGTGTAGTTGTGCTGCACACAACTCCAACCTCGGAAGAGAGACTTGCTTGAACGACAGTAGTAAGCACTATGACACTATTTCATACAAACGAAACACAATTTTTTCCCATTTTTCCCAGCCACTGAGTCTATTAAATTCCTTAAGAAATCTGCGGGTACATTGTTCCACACCTTTACTATTGTATTCCACGTTTCATCTTCCGTCCATCGAACCTTACATGGTATTTCCCGTTTAATGTAAGCCCAAACGTTTTCTATGACATTTAGATCAGGACTCTGAGGTGGCCATTCTAGAATATCTTGTAAAAATTTAGAGACGAATTTTCCTTTATGTACAGGTGCATTATCGTGCTGCAGCATGAAATCTATTCCAATTAGATTGCATGGCAATTCGTGTTGGAGTTATCACATCACATTTTAATTGCTCTGACGGAGTTGAGTAATAAAACTTTCTTTCCCAAGTTCCATCTAATGAAAATATAGACTCATCCGTCCATAAAATGTTTCTCCAAAACTCCAATGGTTTGTTGATATTGGTCATGAGCAAATTTCAAACGTTTTGAATTTATTGTGTATTGGATATTTCGTTGAGTTGCAGATGGATTAACTTTCCCAGCTCTAGCAATCAGTAAATCTTCCTTAACACTTGCCTTTCGTTTACTGCCTCTTCCAATTATATTACTTACTGTACCATGAATATTTTGTTTTCTAATTTGGTATAAAATCGTATTTTTGTGACAATTATATTTTTTTGATAATTCACTGGCCGAAATTCCATTTTTGTAATCACAGCTACCATAGCTGCTCTAACTTCCACCTTGAATTCTGGTTTCTTTACCATTTTTAATTAAAACTAAACAGACTGAATCACGAATAACTGAAGACTAACTTGTTTTAGACAATAAACAAAACAATATTTAAATTTATCGTTTCAAAAATCATGAAAATTCGTGTTTTTTTTTCGTGCACATAAACAATTGTGAATCCAGATGTCATCATTATAAGTATTGAAAACAAAATGATGGTGGTATATTTAAAACTTCGGCTTTGTACCGACATCTCGAACAGGGTACGTTTAACTTACCTCCGCCAATGGTGCTACCAAATACAGATATTGTTGTACCGTAAATGCCTAAAAATTGACATGATAAAAATTTGCAGAAGAAATACCAAAATAAAATATTGTAAAATTAATAACACAATTTTAGAAACAGTAGAAAATTCTAAAAGCGCCTTTTTCAAAAGAAAAGCAATCGGAATAAAAATACCATAGTAAATGTTTTATGTTTAGCTAATCAATTTTTCTTTGTTACATGAATTGAAAAAAATAATAAAAATAATTAATTAAAATTGAACGATCTGAATTAATAAACCGATAAATATGATTAGCTAAAATTTAAATTCGCATCAAGCAAGATGACGTTAAATTTGCACATCAAAACTAAGAAATATGTATGTAATAAATTTTCAAAAATGTGTCTTCGCTAAATAACGCACATAAAATTTAATTTTTTCTTATGCACAGCGCTTTATGCGTGGAACACCAAAATTAAAAAAAAAAAAAATTTAACTGACATTTTTGATTCGTTTGTTTCAGTTTTTGATCTTGTTTCTTCGTGATTAGTTTAAAAAAAAATTAGTGGCATTTAGATTTGATTTTATTAAATGTAGTTTAAATGTGTAAAGTGTAAATAAGTGTATAAATGTATATTGAAATTAAGCGGTGAGCCGTATATAAGTGAAAATTAGTTTACAAATCAATATTAAATCGTAAGTACAAGAATAAGATTACATATTCATAACATATTTATTCACCGTTGTAATCATCTTCATTTACGGCATCGACAGATGTACAGTTGAAGATGCAGTCAATTCCTATTACTTTGTGATTATTGTTTAGCATTTGAAATTGGATTTTAATGGGAAAATTTAGCTTAAACTCAATTATTTCGGTAAAGTATTATTTATTCATTTTTAGGTTTTTCTAATGTTTCAACTGATTTAAACAAAATTTATCTTTTATATAATATTCATATTTAAACGGATATAAATGTAAAACCAATCGATTACTTCCATTTTATTCTCATCTTTTATATTGGACCGTTCACCAGATCCATTGACTTCGGTCTTTGAAGCTTTTCTTCGACGATAGTGTTATCTACCATGTAATGTTTCCATGTTCCTAAAGGCGTATTGCATATTTCAAGGCTTGCTTATTAATTTCCTCGCTGACGTGTTCCATTCTGAAGTCTCGATGAAGATCCGCATTTCTTACGAGCGAAGGTGCATCAACAATACTCTTTAGACAGTTGTTTTGGAACGTCTGAATTGTTTTCTGGATATTATACTTCTATATAGGTTTCAGAATTTGCCGATAAGGAGCAATTTATTGTGAATAGTTAACTCAGAGTTAATAAATCTTTCTGTATCTAATGTTAAGTTCTTCCTTTCAATTTTTCGGTTTAGTGACACTAAAATGACGCTCATCAATTTTAGAAACAGTAGAAAATTCTAAAAGCGCCTTTTTCAAAAGAAAAGCAATCGGAATAAAAATACCATAGTAAATGTTTTATGTTTAGCTTATCAATTTTTCTTTGTTACATGAATTGAAAAAAAAAAAAATAATTAATTAAAATTGAACGATCTGAATTAATAAACCGATAAATATGATTAGCTAAAATTTAAACGTTAAATTTGCACATCAAAACTAAGAAAGATGTAATAAATTTTCAAAAATGTGTCTTTGCTAAATAACGAACATAAAATTTAATTTTTTCTTATGCACAGCGCTTTATGCGTGGAACACCAAAATTAAAAAAAAAAAAAAATTTAACTGACATTTTTGATTCGTTTGTTTCAGTTTTTGATCTTGTTTCTTCGTGATTAGTTTAAAAAAAAATTAGTGGCATTTAGATTTGATTTTATTAAATGTAGTTTAAATGTGTAAAGTGTAAATAAGTGTATAAATGTATATTGAAATTAAGCGGTGAGCCGTATATAAGTGAAAATTAGTTTACAAATCTATATTAAATCGTAAGTACAAGAATAAGATTACATATTCATAACATATTTATTCACCGTTGTAATCATCTTCATTTACGGTATCGACAGATGTATAGTTGAAGATGCAAGCGACCCAAAGTCTTCCAGAATGCATTACGGTCAAATTCCTATTACTTTGTGATTATTGTTTTGCATTTGAAATTGGATTTTAATGGGAAAATTTAGCTTAAACTATTTATTCATCTTTAGGTTTTTCTAATGTTTCAACTGATTTAAACAAAATTTATCTTTTATATAATATTCATATTTAAACGGATATAAATGTAAAACCAATCGATTACTCCCATTTTATTCTCATCTTTTATATTGGACCGTTCACCAGATCCATTGACTTCGGTCTTTGAAGCTTTTCTACGACGATAGTGTTATCTACCATGTAATGTTTTCATGTTCCTAAAGGCGTATTGCATATTTCAAGGCTTGCTTATTAATTTCCTCGCTGATGTGTTCCATTCTGAATTCTCGATGAAGATCCGCATTTCTTACGAGCGAAGGTGCATCAACAATACTCTTTAGACGGTTGTTTTGGAACGTCTGAATTGTTTTCTGGATATTATACTTCTATATAGGTTTCAGAATTTGCCGATAAGGAGCAATTTATTGTGAATAGTTAACTCAGAGTTAATAAATCTTTCTGTATCTAATGTTAAGTTCTTCCTTCCAATTTTTCGGTTTAGTGACACTAAAATGACGCTCATCAATTTTAGAAACAGTAGAAAATTCTAAAAGCGCCTTTTTCAAAAGAAAAGCAATCGGAATAAAAATACCATAGTAAATGTCTTATGTTTAGCTAATCAATTTTTCTTTGTTACATGAATTGAAAAAAAAAAAAAAATAATTAATTAAAATTGAACGATCTGAATTAATAAACCGATAAATATGATTAGCTAAAATTTAAACGTTAAATTTGCACATCAAAACTAAGAAAGATGTAATAAATTTTCAAAAATGTGTCTTTGCTAAATAACGAACATAAAATTTAATTTTTTCTTATGCACAGCGCTTTATGCGTGGAACACCAAAATTAAAAAAAAAAAAAAATTTAACTGACATTTTTGATTCGTTTGTTTCAGTTTTTGATCTTGTTTCTTCGTGATTAGTTTAAAAAAAAATTAGTGGCATTTAGATTTGATTTTATTAAATGTAGTTTAAATGTGTAAAGTGTAAATAAGTGTATAAATGTATATTGAAATTAAGCGGTGAGCCGTATATAAGTGAAAATTAGTTTACAAATCAATATTAAATCGTAAGTACAAGAATAAGATTACATATTCATAACATATTTATTCACCGTTGTAATCATCTTCATTTACGGCATCGACAGATGTACAGTTGAAGATGCAGTCAATTCCTATTACTTTGTGATTATTGTTTTGCATTTGAAATTGGATTTTAATGGGAAAATTTAGCTTAAACTCAATTATTTCGGTAAAGTATTATTTATTCATTTTTAGATTTTTTTAATGTTTCAACTGATTTAAACAAAATTTATCTTTTATATAATATTCACATTTAAAGGGATATAAATGTAAAACCAATCGATTACTCCCATTTTATTCTCATCTTTTATATTGGACCGTTCACCAGGTCCATTGACTTCGGTCTTTGAAGCTTTTCTTCGACGATAGTGTTATCTACCATGTAATGTTTTCATGTTCCTAAAGGCGTATTGAATATTTCAAGGCTTGCTTATTAATTTCTTCGCTGACGTGTTCCATTCTGAAGTCTCGATGAAGATCCGCATTTCTTACGAGCGAAGGTGCATCAACAATACTCTTTAGACAGTTGTTTTGGAACGTCTGAATTGTTTTCTGGATATTATACTTCTATATAGGTTTCAGAATTTGCCGATAAGGAGCAATTTATTGTGAATAGTTAACTCAGAGTTAATAAATCTTTCTGTATCTAATGTTAAGTTCTTCCTTCCAATTTTTCGGTTTAGTGACACTAAAATGACGCTCATCAATTTTAGAAACTGGTTTGATATTTTCATCAGCCTGGGAAGAATTATGGATATTTTCACGAGATACTCCGCAAAAAGTTCATCCTTTTTGTCTTTAGCACTACGGGTCTATATTCCGTCAGGTTTCGTAATTAGAAATATTTCAACTTGAGGTTGATTTAGTCCCTTAACTTCTTTAATAATTGATTTTAGTTTATTACAATAGCTTTGTATTGGTTTGTATTGGCCAACTCTCTTACTTCCAGTGGATACATTTTTTTAAATTTCTCATTAGGTTGACTGATCGGTGAACTCGAATATGCTGTAAATTGTATTATTTCAGTAAGTAGTTCTAGTTCATCTTCCAATTGTTATGGGAATCTTTTATTGGTACATTTAAATTGATTTTTGAATCGGTCAACTCACGAAACAAATCTCAATTAGTTTTCTCGTTAGGTAGTTGTCTCTTTAACTGGATGACTATTTTTGTTAAGGTGAATCACTGGTAACTATTCACATTAAGCTTCATGGTTAACTTCCGGTAAGTGTTAGAGTCCGACGTGGTGATTTTGTACAAAGCAAAATTATGATTTTGCTCATTATCAACAGAATTTAGTTACGATTACAGCAATTATAATATTAATAGATTTATCAAAATATGATTAAATCTAGCTTTGATGAATAATGGTTTCTGCCTTATGTATTGGTATCGTCTCTCACTTTGCGCCCGGATCATTTCTATTTGAGTACACATTTGAAAAGCATTGTTGTGCAAATATTGTAAAAAATTCAAAATTAAAAAAAAAATTAAATAAAATATAAAAATTTAAATATAAAATATATCATATGATAAAAATATTAATAGATTTGTTATTAATTCGGTTAAACTTCAGTTGTGAAGTTCTGTTTTTCTTATATAATTCAAAGGTGCTACTATCTACAGCTCAAACGGTTCACAGAGCGACCCTAAAGACACATACCTTTCTCACTCCCCCTCGATTCAACGTTCATTCTTTTATATATATATATATATATATATATATATATATATATATATATATATATATATATATATATATATACATATATATATATATATATATATATATTCTACCTAAAAAAAAATGCACGTCGAATCAACAAGGCTCACATCTCTAATTAACTAACTTGATCATAGAGGAGAACATCTCAAAACTTGATAAATTTCTCTTTGCATAATGGCTTCGTGAAGAAGTCAGCCAAATTTTCTTCTGTGCAAACATATTCTATACTAATTATATTTTTATTGCAAAGATCTTTAGTGAAATGGTACTTAATTTCGATATGCTTTCCTCTCTTTGTATTTGAAAATGTTTTCATCAAAGGAATAGCACTCAAGTTATCTACTTTTAGCATACAACTGGTTTTATTGTTGGATACTTCCGAGTATTCACCATTGCTATAATGAGTACCTGCAGCACAAGACTTATTAAGCTCTGACAAAACACCCTTCAAATTTACTGCTTCTTGTGCTGTTGAAGCTGCAGCAATGTGCTCAGCTTCCATTGATGATAATGCCACACACCCTTGCTTCTTGGAGTGCCAGGCAATTGGATTGCTTGCATGAAGACATACGAAACCACTCACACTTTTTCTGCTCTCTCTGTCACCCGCCCAATCAGCATCTGAATACGATATAAGTTCAGGTTTAGAGTTCATGAAACTCCTTTTATACTTTAGCCCCAAACTTTTGGTGCAACTTAAGTAACGAGTCACTCTTTTTGCAGCTGTCCAACAATCTATTGTTGGCTTATCTAGGTATCTGCTTAAGAAAGACACCGAATAACTTAGGTCTGGCCTTGTTGTTACAGCCAGATACATCAGAGAACAAACCAAACGACGATACGATACCTCGATTTTTTCCCCTTCTGTGGTTTGGAAATTTACTTCCATAGGAGTGTATGTGGATCTACACTGATTCATTTCAAATTCTGCTAGCAAACGATTTATAATTTTTGTTTGAGAAATATACAATTCATTCTGTGTTCTTTTTACTTCCATACCCAGAAATCGTGATACTTCACCCAGATCTTTTATGTTAAATTCTTTCTTAAGAGCTTTCAACAGAAATTCAATTTTCTCCACTTGTCCCGTAATGATTGCAACGTCCACAAATAAAATTAAATATACTCCATCTCCTAAGTACAAACAAAAATCATAAGGAGAACGATAAAAACTTAACTTTTCCATAACTTCACTAAATCGATTATTCCAACATTTGGGTGATGATCTCAATCCATATAAAGACCTTACTAATTTTAGTGATTCCTTGGTGCAACTTAAACCTTCTGGTTTTTTAATATATATATCACTGTCCGCATATTCATTTAAAAAAGCTGTAGGCACATCGATTTGTCTCAACGGCCAATTATTCTGTAGTGCAACAGAAAATAAAAGACGTACCGTAGGTATTCTACAAACAGGAGAATACAGAAAATCATTGTCCTTTTCTGGTTCTTGAAATCCTCTCGCAACCAAAGAGCCTTCTTCTCTCCATTTTCTTTCACTTTAAAAACCCATTTCGTATCTTTAGCTTTAGCATCTTTAGGTAGGTCACACGCTTTCCACGTTTGTTGTTTTTCGAGGTAATTTAATTCTTCCATCCATCGGACTCCTGAGCTTGCTTAAAATTTTCAGGCACATTTTCATCGACAGTTAGTAAACAATAAACAGTAAACAACTCAAAATCATTTAAATAAGCTGGTTTCTTTATCACCCTTCCCGAAGACGTCGTTTGCTTTTCAGCTGTTGGCTTTTCTATAAGATCATTCTGCATTTTAGTTGACTGTTCAATAGTCTCGTCAATTTTGGTATTATGATTGTTGTTCTCAATTTCTGGTTCTTCACATACTTCATTAGGCAACGAATATTTATTCAAATCTTCTCTGCATTCCATAAATGTTTCATCAAAAGTTACATGTCTCGATTTAATTAATCTGTCGGTAGAAGGAAACCAAATTTTGTAACCTCCTCCACAATATCCTACCATCACACCTTTTTCTGACCTAGGATCGAGTTTTCCGCCTTTAGGCAAATTCATAGACCAAGTTCGACATCCAAAAATTCTCAACTTTGATAAATCATTTCTTCCATTCCAAATTATAGACGGGGTTTGCCCCTTTTCTAGAGTTGAAGTAGGTGTCCTATTTAATTCGTAAGCTGATGCTCTAATTGCTTCACCCCATAAATATTTTGGTACACCCGAATCGGCTAACTTGGTTCTAACCATATTTTGGAGTTGATCGTTCATTTTCTCTGCTTTACCATTCATAGGTGGGTTATGACTTATTGTGTACTCGATCTTTATTCCCTTTTGTCTAGCAAAATTTTGAAGTTCATACGAAGAGAATTCTCCACCCCTGTCACTATGTATCCGTTTTACCGTACTTCCGAATTGGTTTTCTACTTCAGCAACATAATCAATAAGATTTTGTTCGGCTTCATTTTTGTTTCTTAGTAGTTTTACTATGACAAAATGCGAAAAATCATCCAGAATAACTTGAAAGTAGCGTTCCACATTCAATTCAAGACATCAGTCCAAATAAGTTGTCCTATTTGGCGTGTTTTCATTTCGTTCCGTGGAAAAGATTCTCTCTTAGCTTTTCCTTCTATACAATACGTACATTTCTGACTTATCTGTGGTAGTTCGAGAGCCCGAAGAACTTCATTATGAGCATGCCCCAATCTTTTGTGCCACAAAAACTCCGAAATACTAGTCACTTGATTACACAAAACACGTTCCGCATAAATTACATATACACCATTTGTTTGTTTACACACAATACTTCCTTTTGACGTTTGTATTATAATTTTTTTATTTTCAAAAATTACTTTATTACTATTTTTACTTGTAATTTGAGAAACTGATAACAAATTCTGTTTTAGACCCGGAACCACAAGAGCTTCAATATTTACAACTATTTCTTGAACAGTAATTTTTTGGTTCCCGTTTTTATTTGCTAGCAGTTCTGTTCCGTTTGCCATCCTTATTTTGATACCAGCATTTAATACCTCCAAATTATGTATTTGAACCTCCAACTCGCCTTTTATCATATTTCTGGAGCATCCAGAATCCACAACAAATAAATTATTAGTGTCATTTTGTAGAGATAAACATGCTATAAAATTAACTTCGGCTTCATTTGCATAATTTTTATTTTGATCACCACGGCCTTGACCCCTATAGAAATTTCTATTTCCTCTTTGTGGTCTTCTAAAACTATTACCACCTCTGCCTCTATTTTTGCTCAGCTTAGGGCAATTGTACCGTAGGTGAAATTTATTTCCACACTCGTAACAACCTGACGTACTTAATGTTTTTGTGCCTGCTCCAAATGAGACATCATCTTTTTCACATTTCAATAACTTCCCATGTATTTTTATTTCTTCATCTAGCAATCGTGATGTCACAAATTCCATTTTGACATTTTCGATTGTTTCAATTGCTGTTATAACAGTATCATATTCTGAGGGTAATGTTAATAGAAGATGACAGATTTTATCAGAATCATCGAGTTTTGACCCAAGAGTGTCGAGATCACGCACCAACGTATCAAAAATAAGAAAATGATCTTCCAGGCTACTGTTTTTATCACATTTCAAATTTACGAGTTTTCTCCAATGACTTAATTTTGAAAAAGTGCTTGTTCTGGTAAACACTTGCTCTAGAGCATCTAGCATACCTTTCGCCGTTGTTGAGTCCTTAATTAAGTCCAGATGCTTGTCGGGTACATATTGAATAATCAAAGCTTTAGCTTTTGCATCTTTCAACAAATATGTTTTCTTTTCTTCCCCTATTGGCACTGGGTCAGTAAATACTTCTGCGATTTCGCTTTTCTCCATTTGAGACATAATTCTGAATTTCCAATTATTGAAATTTGCACCTGAAGATAATGGCGCGACCACCGAAAAATTTGACGAACTCATTACATTACACAGTTTGATTATTTATTTCTAAATTTTATTTAGTTACTCGACTATGGCGCTCTGGGCCCATAACCTGATAAAAATATTAATAGATTTGTTATTAATTCGATTAAACTTCAGTTTATTAATTATATTAATTATAATATTAAAAAGGTACAATAGAAGATATGCCCGTGTCGAGTAACTCTAGTTTAGTAAAAAGGAAAAACAAAGAAAAAGAAAAATGCTACTGTTTTTCTTATATAATTCAAAGGTGCTACTATCTACAGTTCAAACGGTTCACAGAGCGACCCTAAAGACACATACCTTTCTCATTATATTCCAAAAATTCCCAAAAAATTCCCAAAAATTCCCAAAAAATTACCAAAAATTCCCAAAAAAATCCCAAAACTTCCCAAAAAGTTCCAAAAATTACCAAAAATTTACTAAAATACCACAAAAGTTCCCAAAGAATTCCAAAAATGCCCAAAAAATTCCAAAAAATTATAAAAATTATCAAAAAATATCAAAAATTCCCAAAAAATTCCCAAAATGTTGCAAAAATTCCCAAAAAATACCAAAAATTCCCAAAAAATTCCAAAAAATCCAAAAAAAATTCAAAAATTCCCCAAAAATTCCCAAAAATTCGCAAAAATTCCAAAAATTCCCAAAAATTCGGAAAAAAATCCGCTAAATATATTCGATTTTTCTGGGAATATATGAAATTTTTGGGGAATTTTGGGAATTTTTGGAATTTTCTAGGAATTTATGAAATTTTTTGGGAACTTTTGGAACTTTTGGGGAATTTATGAAATTTTACGGAATTTTCTGGAAATTTATGGAATTTTTTTTGATATTTTTTGAATTTTTTGGGAATTTTTTGTGAAGTTTTGGGAATTTTTTGTGAATTTTGTGGGAATTTTTGGAATTTTCTGGGAATTTATGGAATTTTTTGAAAGGATTGAACTGAAGACCAGTAGCATGTTAATCTGCTCTTTTTCCACCTACCCACCATTCTATATACTTTACGCCTTTTAAGTTTTCATTTATATTCTTAGAAATAAATAATTCTCTGTTAAATATTTCTTTTCTCAACAGCTGTGTCCTCACAGTGGAATTCATAATTCTCATAAATTGTTTGTTACATATTTTGCATCGATGGCTCCTAATTACCTTGGGCACACCCGCGGCTGCGGGTAATGCGTTACCTAGTTACGCCACTGAATACATGCTTTAAACGTAAGAAGAAGCATCACACACTTTTGCATGGAAACAGGGATAAAGTGGAATCAACGAAAGAAAATTCCAAAGAAGCCGCTAGTTCTGAGTCTGCAAAACAAAAGCTGTCTAATCAGTAAATTTAGAATCAAATTTTTTACACTAAATGCTTTACTGCAAGAAGAGGTCTACTAAGCGCTATATTCAGTCACAACGCTACAAATTTTATCGGTTCTTTTATCGAGTTCGCATATCTAGGCATGCATAAAATAAAATGGCACACGATTCCTCCTTCTGGTCTGGCGTTAAATCGGTAAAAACCCGTCTCCGTCGAGTATTGGGTGATTCAGCACCAACACTAGAAGAAATACAGACACTATTAATTGAAATATAAACTATTGTGAATTCAAGACCCGTAACACCGATTAATAACGATCCAGAGGCTTTGGATATTCTAATACGCGGGCATTTCCTGATTGGTCCTTCAATACTCTATCTTTAGGAAGATAGGAGCTGCTACTAAATATGGCAACTGTATGTACATTACTCGACGTTGAAAGCGTTGAAAATTAAAAACAAAATTTGAAAAGGAATTTTTTTTTTGAATTTCTGTATATTACATTTGTTATAATGGAGACTAAGGCGGCACTCAATTACAATTGTTTGTAATGTGTCACTATTGTGACGTATCAATCTCAAAATATTCTAGAAAAATATTGTTTAGGGCCCTAGCCCCATTTCGGTTTTATGGTTCAAAGGTCGAAATAGGGGGAAAGTGATATCTTTAGTTTATAATAGATAGGTCACAATCTTTAAAGAACAATTTTGAAAATACGAACTAGTACTATGTTGTTTAATGAAACTATATATTTTTTCATTTATATTATTGGTGCAAATCAAACTCTATACAATTATTATAGTCCTCATTGTTAATTATATTATTTAAACATTATTAATTATTAAATTTTTAATATTATAATTTGTTTTTTTTCTTTTTTTTTTCATTAGATAATTAAAATTTATTTATTTATATTTTCTTGGTTTTGTTTGTTTGTTTTTATATAAAGTTTATAATTTTTACAAAGGTTTTTTTTTCTTTAAAATGATTTTATTTTAGTATCGCACAAAGTAATCTAAATAAATCAATTTCTGGTATAAATTAAATAATTCGATAATTTAATTAAAGTTTATCAAGAAGTGCGTCTATGTAAATAAAAGTAGGTATATGTACAATGTTGCAAACATGATTTTTTGAACATAGTTTTTTAATATCCTAACAAAAAATATTTCAGTATCTGTTTTTAAATGTTCTTCTGAGATCAGGGACGGCTATCGTTTATCTATAGATGGCAAAGAAAAAGGAAAGAATTAGAAAATATTTTCTATTTATTTTCTTTACTTTGTCTGCCTATAGAGGCGAACAATAGACGTCGAAAATTAACTTCGAAAACTATAATAGGGTCCCAGAACGCCAGAGTCTTCTCAATGATAGTAATTATACCATAATATTTTTATTCGTAAGATGTATCACATTTCTCACGCCACATATTTTAATATTCGTTTGCAACATTTTAACATAATTCATAAAAATATTAAACAAATGTCAATTATAGAGACTCTTTAAGGAGACTCATAAAAGGGCCTCAAAATAAATTAAAATAACTTAAGTAGTACGTTAAATTAAATTTGAGTATGTCATTTCTCTTCCTCTTGCCATTTAAATGCATATCCATTTCACATCTTTTCCATCTCTTTTATATATTTATATGAAAGCTATTTTTTTTTTAGTTTTTATATTAAATTTTATTTTTAATTAAATTCTAATTTCACTTTACTTTTTTTAATATATATATTTTTTTTTTTTTAATACAGTGACATTGAACTATTTTATTTAGTTTTTTTGTTAAATCTAATTTTTGCAAATTATAACTAAAATTGCTTATCTTTTTTTTTTTGTTTTGTTTTTACAAGTCATTAAAATTAAATAAATAAATAAATAGGAAAGTATTACAGTGTTTTGGTTTGTTTAAAAAAATAATAATTTTATATAAATAATACAAATTTAAAAAGTACAGCCATGTTTGCTTTAAAACTACCACTAGCGGCCATTTAAAATTAAAATTTTTGGAAATGTTTTACATACTGGTTATTCAATCTTCTGTTATTTATACTAAAAATTTAAAAATTAAAAAGAAAAAAAAATAGAAGGTTGGTGTTCTCAAGTATGCGGTAATTAAACATAATTATATTTCTTATTGTATATGGACTAGAAATTGATAGCGATTAGGTAACCATACGCTGCCTTCATGGCTTATCAAATTATATGAATACACTAAATATTCAAAATAAACAAATATGTTAAATAAATACAAGTAGATAAGAAAATGAAAAAAATTTAACAGTTTGAGATTTTTTAAAAATAATTTTAAATAATAAATTAACTATAACTATGCACTAAATTAAATTTTAAATGAATTTTATCCATTTTTTGTTTGTTCCATTTATATAAATCTTGACTAGAAAATTATGTTTAATAATATTGTTTTAAGTAATATTAATAGTAACAGTAAATTAGTAAATTGAATATATGAACATGTAAAATTGTCACTATATTTTCTCTTTTCTGCTGATTTTGCAATTTTGCATTTTTTTCATAAAATATATATATATGTTCAGACATAGCTGTACCGGGATACCCTTGGGCAAAATGTGTTGTGGCAAAAAGGCACTTGGTGCAGCGTCTGATTATTTTTCAAAGGTATTTTATTAGATTTTTGTGTTTTATTTTATTTTTAATTTAATTTAAATAAAGAATAATCACTAATAATTTATATATATATATATATTATATAGTTGTGTTTAATAAAATAGCATACTCTAAGATTTTTTTTGCAAATTCTTAAGTACCTAAAAAATGGTGCGTTCAAGAATTCAGCTGATGCTCAGTTTAAGCAGCACAAAAAAAAATCGAAAAGCAAGCAGAATGCAAAATTATACGACTGGTAGCTTGACTGCAAGTTGGTAAGATATTTGTCATTTCACTAATTTTATATCATAATTAGTGATTAAAATAATAGCAAAGTTAATTTAAAAATTTTCAATCTTATTTGTGTATGATTGAACCTAATATTATTACTCCCGTAGAACCGACTAGCTCATGGCATTTGTGAACGGTTATTTATTCCAAATTCGACAAATTTGATTTCCAAAATTTCTATTTATTTTTGCGTGTCTCATTGTCTACATTTTTTTTAAATTTTATTTTATTATAACCCGACGTATTAGTCATTTTATGGGATGGTATGAGTATGGGAATAAAACAGTGCGGGGTCGGTAATTGGTGAGAAATCCGTTTCTCACCAATTACCGACCCCGCACTGTTTTATTCCCATACTCATACCATCTCATAAAATGACTAATACGTCGGGTTATAATAAAAAAAAACAACATCTGGAATTTTGTTATTCGGCCGTTGACTAATCAATAATCAATAATCATATACCTGTGTTTAACTCACCCCCTTTTAATTTTTAATGTTTATTGCTTCCAACTATATTTAGTAGATACTCCTGATGATGGCCTAACAAGCCAAAATCGATTGAGTGACTTTTTAAATCTTTTGTAATTTTGTGAAATATTTAACAAGTGTGTTATTTTCAACAACATAACGATCAATCATACCTCAATGAGAGCAAATGACGGGTAAATTCAAAGTAATCGAATTTAGAATAAATAACCGGTTACCAATGCGAGGAGCTGGTGGGCTCTAAAGGCGTGCGGATGCCAAGAAGTGATTCGGAAATACAAAAATAAGACTGAAAATGAATTTTGAAAATAACTGTTCTATATTAGGTTGAACAGCCTATTTGTAAAATTAAAAGTTTAATTATTTTAATATTTAATTGTAAGATAATATTAATACTATGTAAATAAAAAATTGAAGATTGATTAGTAGTTTGTTAGTTAATTAAGAATTTGCAAAAAATTCATAGAATGTGCTATTTCATAAAACACCACTGTATATATATCCTATGAAACCTCACTTGAACATTCATCGACCGGACCAAAGGAGGTGTCTGTTTTAACCGAATAATATTTTTACTTGAGAAAAGTTACATTTGGAACTCGAAAATTTCATCGTTCAAGTTAAGTCCGCTTAAAAGTGTGATCATTAAATTGAATATTTATACAGGGTGAGGAAAAAGTATGGAAACCCCTAAAAATTTCACGAATTTCGGTCAAAAAAAAAGAGCAAGAGTTAATGATGATCTTGGTTGTGACCTTGACCTTCAACATCTTCAAGGTCATTTGGAGGTCAAGGCCATTTTTTTAAATTAGAACCCCTATTTTTGATGGCAGAATCGAATAGAGCGATCAATTGTACGTCTGAATATGTATTTTTCATGACCTAACAAGGTCACCTGAAGCAATAATGATTTGGTATGAAAATTAAAAAAAAATGAAAATTAAAACAATTAATTCTTCATTTTAAAATTTAACTTTTTTTGTTTTTTTTATAGTTTTCATAGCAACACAAGTATTTTATTACAATGTTCAGTATTTATGATTTTTTTAAATTTTATTTTAAATTTTCATAGCAAATTATTATTTCTTCAGGTGACCTTGGGAGTTTTGATTGCTCTTTTCCAATCCGATGTCAAATACAGGGGGTTCCCTATAAAAAATGACCTTCACCTCACAATGACCTTGAAGATGACGGCCAAGGTCACAACCAAGCTTACTTAATTCCTTCAGATGACCTTGAGAGGTCATGGAAAATACATATTCGGACTTTCAATTGATCGCTCTTTTCGATTCTGTCATCAAAAATAGGGGTTTTAATTTAATAAAATGGACTTGACCTACAAATGACCTTGAGGATGAAGGTCAAGGTCACAACCAAGGTCTTTGTTGAAAATTACCTAAGAATAACCCTTGCTCCATACCCTGTTTCCATACTTTTCCTCACCCTGTATAATCTAGCCTTAGCTAATACTCTTTACCGCGAAACCTCATTTGAACGAAGAAATTGATAAATTGATAACTCGAAAATTTTCTTAAAAAAATTAAATCCGTGAGGTCGACTTCGGAAAATGCAAAAAATATGGCATTATTAAGTATAGCTTAATATAACGGAATACACATACGAATATATGTATATCAGCGGTGGCAATTTACGTAAATTAATAAGTTTTCATCTTGAAATCTATTAAACGATGAGTAGTCTGATTCGATGGCTGCAAATTAAACTGTATTATATGTCTAGCTGGCTGTCAAAGAGTTGGTACGTTATCAAGTATATCTAGAAATACAACAGTTGATTCCTTTCCATTTCTAACTGAAAATTGTAACAATTCTAACAATTCCAAATGCCGTTATTATCATTAGAAACTGAAAATTTCATGAATTGAAAATTGCAAATTAAAATTAATATTCATAATTATGAATTAATTTAAAAATTGAAGAATTTTCTTAAATTTTAGAATAATTCTAAATTCGAGAGAAGTTTGAACGAGCCTCCAATAAGGGTATTATATGTACTAGAATTTATTTTCATTTAATTAAAGACTTAAACAAATGACACATCCTCGGTTTGGCTGGTGACGTAAAAGCCAACTACAAAAAATTTGGAAGGAGTTCCTTCCTAGAACAAAGGTTAATAATTAATAACTAAATGAAATTTGAGAAAAAGTTTCATGAAAATATTTATGTAGTTAATATTTTTTTTGGAGATTTATTGAAATTCGATAGATAAATTATGTAGTTTACTGCCTAATATTTACAGCGTAAAGAATCATGTAAAACATAACGAGTAGTCACTATTGCTAACACTGATATTATTTATATAATACATATATATATATATATATATATATATATATATATATATATATATATATATATATATATATATATATATATATATATATATATATATTCCCTATCAAATTATACATCGGTAGTCCTGACTCCTTATGATTTTGACGAAAACCGATGAAAATGTTTCGACCTTCCGCGTGCCTCTTCCCGCCGTTAAATGTTCAGAGCGCTCATTCTCCGATTCCAATTGTTAATAGCTCAAATCAAAGGTAATAAGCTAATATTTTTTATATGACTAGTAAGCAAAGTTGCAAAAAGTGTCATTCTGCTTCCATATCAAAGTCCTCCATAAAAATACAGAGATTGTAGAAATTCATTTTATGTTTGTACTGACCCTAAGTTCCAACTTTGCTTAATAGGCACCTATGAAATTACAGCTTATTACTTTTCACTGAGCTTTCAATCATAAAAATCAGTTAAATCGTTTTTGAGAATGTGCACTATAAAAATTTGAGTTCTGTTCCGAAGGACAATGGCATAGAATGAAACAAAAACATATCGTCGAGTTATTTTCAGTTTCTTTAATCTCTCTTTGCAGAAGGAAACAAAAAATATTTTTTTTTTGTTTCTTTTCCTTAGAACGAAATCCAAAAAAATTAAATATCTCTACTCTCGTATTGGTCGATCGGAGAAAGTTAAAATATCGAGGGAAAAAGTTAAAATGGCGCTACTGACAAAATGACACTTGTCACAAATGCGACGAATGAAAATTTTGCAATCCTGTAATTAAAAATTGTTTTTATAATTCAAAATTAGAATTATTTACAATTTGTTGTGCCAATCTACATTTAAATTCCTTGTTTGTTTCCAAACATTTCATAGAAAATTTGATTTTTGTGAAAATCACCTTACTATAATTCACCGAATTCTGAGCCAAAAAAATCCAGAATTCGCAATTGGGCTCCGATCGCAGTTCTTGATACCTCTAAAGATAAATTTCTGCAACTGCAATTGTTGGGCCAACGCGGATTTAGATTCCTTGGTTGTTTCAAGAAATTTCATTGAAAATTCGATTTTTGTGAAAATCACCTTACTATAATTCACTGAATTCTGAGCCAAAAAAAATCCAAAATCGCAATTGGGCTCCGATCGTAGTTCTTGATACGTCTAAAGATAAATTTCTGGAACTGCAATTGTTGGGCCAACGCACATTTAGATTCCTTGGTTGTTTCAAGAAATTTCATTGAAAATTCGATTTTTGTGAAAATCACCTTACCATAATTCACCGAATTCTGAGCTCAAAAAAATCCAGAATTCGCAATTGGGCTCCGATCGCAGTTCTTGATACCTCTAAAGATACATTTCTGGAACTGCAATTGTTCGGCCAATGCGTATTTAGATTCCTTGGTTGTTTCAAGAAATTTCATTGAAAATTCGATTTTTGTGAAAATCACCTTACTATAATTCACCGAATTCTGAGCTAAAAAAAATCCAGAATTCGCAATTGGGCTCCGATCGCAGTTCTTGATACCTCTAAAGATAGGTTTCTGGATCTATATTATTAGCATTCTGGTAAAAAAGGCTGAAATTATCAGCTAGCACTGTTTAAAAATATTCCACTAGGTGGAATCCGTATATTTTTTTTGGATTTCGTTCTCGGGGAAAGAAACAATAGAAATATTTTTCTTTGTTTCCTTCCGCAAAGATTGAGTAGAGAAGGGAACAAAAAATAGTTTAAAGTTTAAACATTGATTATTTTACATAGATGACATTTTTACTAATTTTCGTCAAAATCAAAACGAGTCAGTCATATATACATCGTTATATATATTTAAATATCTATGTATATGTAATTAAAAATGTATACAGGGTGTTTTGTACTTGAGTTTAAATATTTTCAAGGATGATTTCTTGATTAATTTGAAGCAAAAAATCGTTCCTTGAGGGGGGGCATATTTTCAATATTTACTGAGCTATAGTGTGTTGAAAGAAAATTAGTTTGGAGTGGTATCTTAACGTATATTTTTCTTCTCTCCCAAAAATATTGTTACATTTTCTTGGCTTAGTCTACCTAACTTTGGAGTAATTAAAAAAAATATGCGTGAAGGTACCATTCCAAACTAATTTTCTTTAACGCACTGTATCTCAGTAAATATTGAAAATGGGGCCCCCCTTCAGGAACGATTTTTGCTTGAAATTAATCAAGGAAATATTCCAGAAAATGGTTACACTCAAGTACAAAGCAACCTATATGTTTCAGGGTGGTCCTTAGTATAGCCTGACAAAATAAATTTGGTTTTTGCGTAAGTCTCATCCCCTATTTATTTTCCTTTTAGGTCAGTAAGTAGCTGGTAAATTTTTTAAAAATTTGATTAACCCTAATACATGCCCCAAAAGGGGTGAAAATATAACTTTTATTTATTTTGTTTTAAATTTAAATCAAACTGAGTAAGTAAAGTAAATCCTAGAATTGTGGAACTACTAAAAAACTAGTTTTTATTTCATTAAATTATAATAACAAAAGATTTAATATTTTTTGGCTTCAATAATCTTTACGACTTGCAATAGGTCTAAATTCCTGTTGAAATGACAATTTTTTATAAAAATAAAAATGTTCATAGCCTCTGGGGCACTGGGGTTGTTTTTGGATCAATTAGAAAAATCGGAGAGGGTGAGACCTTAAAAAAAAGTAGGTTGAAAAATAAGGACCACCCTAATATACATATCATACATCTATCTGTGTATATAATTATTATTATTTACTTTTTTTATATATTTCTGGTACAAGGAAAAGGGCGGATCAATACCGCAAGGCATAAAAGTTTTATTTTTTAAAATTTAACGTTTTTTTTTGGTTCTAATCTATTCAATTTGATCAGTGCCATCTGAAATACCGTCCGAATTCCATGAAATATTTGTTTGTATTTCAGATGGCACCAATTTAAGATTAGTATTATATCATTTCTATATATGTGTGTTAGTGTATATGTGTGTCTATGTATGTGTATGTGTGTGTGTGTGTAATTTAGCAATACTATAACAATAGCACAAAAGAGCAACGATTAAAGTTTTTATTTATTAAATAATTGTGTGTTTTTAAGGGTTTATTATTTAAAAATGTGTTATGCTGAACTCACAATATGAGAAGTTGGCGATCATTTATTAAATTTGAATTTGTTGATGAATTTGAATTAGGACCACTATCGCTTGTCTCTCTACTAAAATGAAGATGGTGATGTGTGCCTGTGTTATTGTTGCTATTGTGAAGATGATGATTATTGTGATGATTTATATGATGATTATATGTATTATTATCGTTATTACACATATTACTTCTGTGATTGTTACTATTGGTACTAGGGTGATGATTTGAAATCATTATTACACTATCTTCAATTTCATTGATTTCATCATCAATTTCATCGTCAATATCATCATCAATGTTATGACCAATTGCCTCATCATCCTCATCGTCATCTTCATCGTCCTCCTCATCATCTTCCTCATCGCCCATTTCATCATCTTCATCCTCCTCTTCTATTAAATAATGAGAAATACTTTGTTCACTATTATTATTACTATTACTATTATTATTATTATTATTATTATTACTATTATTGTTATTTCGATTATAATTTATATTATTACTATTAATATTACCATTACTACTATTAATAATATTATTATGTTGTTGTGATATTGTTTGATGCTGCTGTTGCTGTTGTATAATTGCTGTATGATTAATACGCATCGTGTTATGTCACAACATATCATCATTATCTGGATCATTATCTGGATCGGTATGATCAAAATCAACATCATTATCATTTACCAGATCTAATTCAACATCATCGCCATCATCTAATTCTAATGAATGCGTACCATTCGGTGATAGTTGTGAACTATTCATATTTTTACCACATTCTGAATCATCTTTCCATTTGTCCATCGATCGTCGACGTGCATTCATAAAAAAATTACCAACCGTTGTAGGCTCTAAACCTAATTGACGCGCTATTGTGACTTGCATTTCTTTTGAGGGTCGTTTTGTTTCCTAGAAATAAAAAAAAATGTTAATATGAAATTTATTCAAATAAAAATCCATTTGCTAAATCAGGCTATGTTGCATTTAAGATATTAAAAAAATTATCGTGCCTTGAGTATAATAAATCATGGTTGAAAACTGATCAAACACTTGAAGTTCCAACAGAATATTTAATTCACAATAAAAATTACTGTTTAGAAAATGATTTGTGTAAACTAAAAGCGCCAACTGAGCCTTTTTTTAAGATTTGTCAAGCTCAGATTCATTTGTTGTAAGACTATAAGAGAATATCAAGATTCTGATCCACGTCCTTATGCCAACATAATGATTGGGAATAAAGTAAAATTTGGCTTGCTTGATAGCGGGGCCAGTATTGTGAAGATTTCATTAACTCATTAAATATACCAGTACGAAAATTAAATACGTTTGTACAGACAACCGATGGTACAGCTAACAATGTGTTAGGTTTTGTTTATTTACCTGTAACTTACCTGGGCTCAACCAAAATTGTTAAATTCTGTTTAGTTCCGACTCTACATTTAGAAATTTATTTAGGCGTAAATTTTTGGAAACAATTTGATCTTGCTCCGAATATAATTAATGAAATCTCAATGGAAACCTCACCATCAAGTTCAACGGACCAATATGACTTAACCCAGGCACAAAAAGCAAAATTGAAGGACGTAATTAGTATGTTTCCGTTATCTTTAACGGGATTGGGAATAACCAGCCTAATTGAACACGTAATAGATGTCGGAGAGGCGGTACCGATCAAGCAAAGGTACTATTCCAGGTCGCCTGCTATTCTTCATATGATTTATCAGGAATTAGATAGAATGTTGTCTTTAGGGTTCATAGAGGAGAGCAAAAGTCCGTGGAGCTCCCCTATGGTTCTAGTACGAAAGGAAAACGGCAAAGTGAGGCTCTGTTTCGATTCCAGAAAAATCAACCTGATCACCAAGAAAGATGCCTATCCTCTACCGATAATAGATGGATTAATAAGTCGGCTGCATGAAACAAAAATAATAACTAGCCTAGACCTCAAAGATGCCTTCTGGCAAATTCCATTATCACGGGTCCGCTCCACCAATTCTGCGTCATGCCGTTTGGGTTGTGTAATGCGCCCCAAACCATGCGCAGACTTATGGACAGAGTGATTCCTCATAAGTTACGAGACCAAGTCTTCGTATACCTGGACGATCTACTTATAATATCCGCTAATTTTGAGGAACACTGCGAAATTTTAAAATCGGTTGCCGAACATCTAACCTCAGCAGGATTAACAATTAACTTGGCTAAAAGTAGATTCGTCCTAAAGGAAACAAAATACCTGGGATACTTAATTGGAGAACGAGGTCTTAGAACAGACCCATCAAAAGTAGAGGATATTAGAAATTTACCTACGCCAAAAACTACGAAACACGTAAGACGCCTACTAGGCCTGGCCTGATGGTACCGTCGCTCCGTACCAAATTTTTCAGAAGTTACAGCGCCTATCACTAATCTTCTTCGAAAAGGCATTAAATTTAAATGGAATGAGGAAGCAGAATTGGCATTAGAAAAACTAAAAACTTTACTTAGCAATGCTCCAGTTCTTCACAACCCCGACTTCAACAAGCCTTTCGTTATACGATGTGATGCAAGCACGCAGGGGATCGCGTAGTGTGTTGTACCAGTTAGATAATAATGGAAACGAAGCGCCAATAGCATTCATGTCACAAAAATTAAATTCTGCGTAACGCAATTATTCGGTGACAGAGCTGGAGTGTCTAACATAAAAAATCGTCAGCATAAAAAAATTTCGTGCCTACGTTGAAGGTTACCAGTTCACCCTGATTACCGACCATGCCAGCCTTCAATGGCTAATAACTCAAAAAGACCTTAGCGGTAGATTAGCTCGCTGGAGCATGAAGCTACAGGTGTATAATTTCAAAATCATACACCGAAAAGGATTGTTGCCGATACACTATCGCGGGTTTATTGTGATACAATAAAAGCATAATTCTGAAATAATACTATTTGAGATTTGCAAACAGACAAAAGCCACTAACCAGTGTCTGCGTCCTTCATTAGGGAAAAAAGTGATAACCGAGAGGCCGTGGCAAAAGATTTATATCGACCTTTTGGGACCTTATCCCAGAACATTCACCAGAAAAACCATGGCGCTTATCGTATAGGATCATCTCACGAAGTTCGTAATTCTAAAAGCTCTAAATAATGGCACGGCTTTAAAAATAGTAGACTTTCTACAAAATGAACTCCTTCCGCTGTACAGTGTACCGGAAGTGGTACACTCGGATAATGGCATTCAATTCGTGGGTAAAGAATTTTAGCAGTTAATTAAAGGATATGGTATTCGGCACGTAAAAACAGCGTATTATTCACCCCCAGGTAAACGTATCGTAGCGAGTAAATCGTTCGCTGGTTGCAGCATTGAGAGCCTACGTACAAGGGAAACACAACAGTTGGGATAAATATTTGGCGCAAATTGGTAGTGCTCTTAAAAATTCCATTCACCAATCCAGCCAGTACTCCCCGCACTTTTTAATGTATGGGTATCATAAAATCTCCCATGGAAGTGAGTATAAATTAGTAAGAGAGCTGGACATACTAACAGAGAACCAAGTTGAATGGATGAATTTATCTGATGGAATCAGCATAATCCACGATGAAGTTTGGCATAACTTAGAACGGGCTTATACAAATTATGCAAATCGATACAATTTAAGAACTAGCCAAAGGAAGCTTTCGTTGGGACAAAAAGTTTTTGTACGGCAACATCCCTTGAGCGATTCGGCAAATAAATGCACGGCTAAATTTGCTTATCAGTATCTTAATGCTTACGTGAAAGAAAAACGTGGGGATGTATACTATAAATTGGTAGATGAAAACGACAAAGAATTAGGTGTTTTCTACCTGATGGATATAAAGTCATGAATAGTTCTAATTCCCAATCTCTTTAGCTCCAAATTCCGATAGTTAACTTAAGATTAAACTTAACTTTGGTATTTGTACCTGCCCTGTAATGACTGGAAATTCTTAAACCATTCCGACCCCTAATTGTATGATCATAATTCCGCAAAAATTCCCTTATCACCGCAAATCAATAATTATCATATTTGGTGCTTACCCTTTGAGTTGTAACTCAATTTCTATATAATATAATTTCACCAAAGATTTTATTTTGGTTTAAAATGCCAAAACCAATTTTTTAAATTTAAATTCCTAATTCAAATTTCACTTTAAATTTCCGATACAAATTTCATAAATAAAGTTGGTTGGTTTGAGATCAAATCTCGTATTGAAGCGCAATTCTTACCTAATTGCAATTATAAAATTATAGTTAAATCTATAGTTTGGAGCACCAAATTTACACTCAAATTTTTACTCAAAACCATGTAGAATGTCCTAATAAATTTCTAATCTAAATTTACAAATCAATTTTTAACCCATTTAACACTGTACAACAACTTATTCCATTTGAATTCACTAAAAATGTTGTTGGCAACGTGGTTTGAATTGTAACTCAATTAAAACTGTATTAGTGTAATTTGAAACTGAAAATTTATAGATTTAACATCGGAGTTTTTTTTTAAATCCACTCAATATTTAATCAAGCTCTGGTTGGAATTTTTATTCAAAGATTGAAATTTAAACTCTATTTGTAACTAAATTTCTACTGAAAACTATGATTAGCTTTTGATTCACATTAAACATAATAATATTATTCTTTAGTGGGTACTAAAATTAGATTTAAAAATTCAATTAGAATTACAAACTAAATTTGAACAACATATTATGTTGTTCAAATTTAGTTTGTAATTCTAATTGAATTTTTAAATCTAATTTTAGTACCTATTTACTAAAGAATTTATACAATTACATTTGGGAATTTAACTTCTTCAGTTTTTTGCTCGAAATTCTGATTTTATATTCTATATGTTAAAATTCACAAACGTGGCACTCAACATTTTATTAAAATTCAAGTATGAATTCTAAGTTAATTTCATTAGTAAATTAAATTTAAAATTTTACCTAATTATTCTACTTAAAATTTCGTTTACAATCATTACGTCCAACTCAGAATTGAAGCTAATTTTTGTTACCTTTAGATTTCCGTCTAACTTTGGTCAAATCCAAAGTGTATTAATTGAAATTCGAAATCGATTTTTAATCTACTATTTTTTGGTTAAATAATGCAGTTTTCGGATTAAAAATTAATTTTCGTTCGAGCCTATTTTGAATATGAATAAGATTAAAACTATTACTTAAGTGAATAAATGGGGTAGAATTGCATTTGCTATGTTTTTATAGTTTAAGGAAATTTAATGTTTGTTTAATATGAGTATGCCACTTTATTTCCACGGTTATGGCTGGGAATCAAAAGCATGCTAAAAATCTTTAAATTTTGGTAGAAAAATATCTGAAGTGTCTTTTGGAAGAATACGGGCTTAAGTTGTTACCAAAACATCATTTTTTGTGTCATTATTCCCACGTGATTCAACTTGTAGGACCAACAATTAACTTATCAGCTTGCAGATATGAGTCAAAGCATAGGTATTTTACTAAACTTAACACTAGCATGAATAACTGTGGAACTCGTGGAATAATTGGCATAAGCGGAAATTTGAACATAACCAAAAATTTGGGAAATTGAAACCCTTAGAAGAAAGACAGTTCAAATGTATTTCTGCAGCTTTAGCTAAAGGAAAAGTATTTTTAACAGAATACGTAGAATATAATTATGGTTTTCACTATAAAGCTGGATTTAATCATTCGATCGTTGTCTGTCGTGGGGTCAACAACGATTTCTTTTTCTGTTAGTCAAAAATATTTTAATTTGATGATACATACTCGTTCAAATACAAATTTTTCTTTTTATTTGAGTTTAACCGCAAAATTTGTTCTCAAATTTTTCATGGTGATTGTGTGAACATAACTAAAACTGATTTACTGTTCATGAAAGAAAAAAAAAACAAATTTGGGATTGCCACAACTGTATCATGAAACGCCGTAATAAACAAGACGAGCCTTTAAATAGCCCTCAACATAAATCTTGTGCAGTGTTGAAAAATCAGCCGCAGTCACCATCTATTATTCTGAATGAAATTTCATCGTTGCGGCAAATATTTTATAAACCAGTTTTCTTTATTAAATGAGCGGTTTAGTTCACTGGAAGATAATTTATCAAAAAGAATGGAATGCTTAGTAAAGGAAAATGAAGAACTTCGGAGAGAGAATCGCCAATTACAAATTCGGTTATCTAATGCTGAACAGTCTCACTACACCAACAGCATTGATATCATTGGATTGCCACATATTAATGATAATGAATTGTTGGCTTCAGTAACAAATATGTTGAATGTCTGTTTGAAAGTAGATATTGCGGAAAATGAAATGGACTCCATTTATAAAGTTAAATCATCAGGTAAACCTCGAGAGATTATTCACGTTAAGTTTGTTCGTAAATATATCAAAGATAGCATAATGAGAGCCAAAAAAGGAAAAAGGGATTTGTCTACTGCCCATTTGGATCATCACCTTGATTCAGTTCCTCTAAAGAAAAAGTCCAATGTTGTCTATCAGATCTAATGTAAATGTAACGTAACGTATACTGGACAAACGAAACAGTTTATCGAAAAACGGTTGTATCAACATAAAAGTGCAGTTTATCGAGATTTCTTGATAAAGTTGCGAAAATTCTTGTAGAGGACATTCGCGAATATCAGTCGCATTGGGATTCGTATCCTGCAAGTGATTACATGTTAGAGAAAGCAAAATAATTCCAGAGAAACTTAAATTTTTCTTACAAAAGCTTTTTCTCAATCAGTATAGAAAAACACTTGAAAACCACGAGTCAGAAATTATTTCAATTGCCACGCAAAATATTGTCCCCACTCCAGGTCGCTTTCGGGGTGACTTTACATCGGAAGTTTGGTTCTAGAGGAAGTGCGTAATTATGAGATATCAGCTACTATGCAGGGATAAATTAATGTCAAAGAAAATGCTTTCGTTCAATTTGTTCACGATAACGCGGATTGGAACGTAAAGACTTTGGATGGAAAAGGGACATTTCATAGCTTAGGAGGCTATGAAATTATCACACCTGCATCCTATTTATTGCCTAAAAAAACCTCTAACCCGCCTTAAACGTGTACCTGAACAAGAAATCACTGCAGAAAGTAAAATCCCACTTACAGTTTACCCATACCTCGCAATGGATGGCATGAAATTTTTCAATTTTCCACAACCGAATGCACGCTTAAGTTTGAAACTTACAGACTCTTCAAAAATTAATTGCTTTTGGATGTTTCACAAGTATGTTAGGCCCAGTTTTGAGAGGTTGGAATGGATACATCAGTACCAAAGAATCTGAAATAAATAAATATGGAAATGCGGGATTATATGATATTCCGGGATGTTCAGAAGAAATCAAATCTGTGGGTAATACTACTTAACTACTGGATTGCATTACCATTTAAAAAATTAAGGACCAAATCGACAAACCACAAGTAATTCGCAATTGCGACTAAATTGTCTCTTTTGGTATTTTTAAACCTCAATAAAATCACAGATTAAAGTGTAGATTGAAGTTAAAGTCGTGGATATCGGCGACTACAATTGATGTTTAAAAATGAATTTATCATTTCTAATTTCGATGTAAATTTATGTATTTTAGGTCATATAATAAATAATATTAAACAAAATACCAATATTTAGCAATAAATAATCAATTAAGATTATTATATTGTAATTTTGGCCTTTAAAAAGTTGGAATTTATTTGGAAAAATCTGTTGCTTGAAAATTGTACTAGATTCCTGATTAAATTTGGTGTTTTATTCTGGTTTAAAAATACAGTATTCTAACATCAATTTCGAGAAAAGAGTGACTGCAACTAAAAGTTGTAGTTGTGTCTATCGATTCGGGCCTAACTTAACATAAATCTATTGAAAAGGGATCAATTGACCAGAGGTTCAAAATTATGAATGTGATAAAATAACAAATTGCTTTTAGAAAACAATTGATTTGGTACCTCTGTATGGGTTTGATTTCTGAACGCCTAAGTTGTTTTGGACCTCTTAACATTCCCAATATTGTAGAAGATTCATCTTCAAAAGCGGAATTAATTTCTACGATTCAGTCTATTCATCCTTTTATTAATACCCCAATTTTAGATCCACGAGAAGATCATTCTGACCATGAGTTAACTACCGTAGGAAAAAATTACAGAGAGTTAGGCGCTAAGCTCAAAGAAGCATTGAGCACGATTCGCCGTCTTAGCTTAAAATTAGACAAAAATCCCGCTTCTGCCAGAAATATTTCAAATTCTTCTCATTCCTCAATATCGCGTTCAATGAATTCATCCGATACCGATTCCTCAGAAGTAAATTCCAACAATCTGGAATAGGAAAAATAAACTGCACCTCAAGGTCGTTCAACCGCCTTAGGAAAGCATAAATTTAATTACCATAAATTGGCGAATCCGATCCATAAATGGAACGTGATTTTTAGAGGAGATGGAGGCTTATCACTTCACGATTTTTTATCTCAATACTGGTTTCGCGAGAGCCTACTATAAAGCGTCCTATCTCAAAATCTGACAAGCCACGAAAAATCTATAGTTTGGCTAATAGTAAAGAGGATAAGTCAAATAGGCCAGAGACGAAAGCTAAATCCGTAGACTCCACTTCACATCTTTCTCTAATTTCAACTCCGAAATTGGCTCAAACGGCAAAATGTTGGAATTGTCGTAAGGAGCGACATACTTACTTATCAATGTAAGATACCTAAAACAAAAATATTATGTTATGTTTGTGGAAAGGATGGATTTATATCCAGGCTTTATCCCAATTGTATTGCACCGGTAGAAAAAGACTAAAAAACAAGTAAAAGAAGTTGGAAGTAAGAGTCGACCAGCTCTTAAATTATCGAAGACTCCACATATTTTGCCTATTGAAATACCACCTGAAAGTATTCCTAAAAATTATTTTTATTTCTCCAATACATTGAATTCCATTATAAATTTTGGCAATGACGGTCGACCGTGTATTGAGGTAAACATTTTAGATATTCTATTGAATGGACTTTTGGATTCAGGTGCAAGCTGTTCTATTTTTGGTAAAAACAGTGAAAATATTATTAATTCGCTCTCATTAAAAATTTATGAGATAGAATCTCAAATATCAACAGCTGACGGAACAAAACACGAAACTAAGGGGTACGTTTTAATGTACCATTCAGTTATAATAATAAAACTTGTGTTTTACCCGTATTGGTGGTTCCATCAATTACAACACTTTTAATTCTGGGAATTGATTTTTGGAATTCATTTAATATAACCCCTGTTGTGAATACTATAGACTAACTTCATTCTAGAAGTATCTTGGATAAATTATATCCCAAGAAGGGCTACGTACGGATCCCGACAAAATAGAAGTCGTTCTCAACTATCCAGTCCCAAATTCAATAAAGGCTGTCCGTCGATTTTTGGGAATGGCGGGTTGGTATAGACGGTTTATTCGGGATTTTGCTTCTGTGACAACACCAATATTATTCTAAGAATATTCTCAAATTTTCTAGGTGTTTTAGAATTTATACCAAGTTTCAGAGACTGTTCCAGAATTTTCCGGAATTTCCAAAACTTTCTAGAATATACCAGGACGTTCCAGAATTTCTTAGGAGTTTCTATACAATTTCAGAATGTTCTAAAAGATTCCAGAATTTGTTAGAAAGTTCCAGAATATTAAAAAATGTCTAGAAAGAACCAGGTATAGTGGAACGTTTCAAATCGAAATGTTCGAGAATTTTCAAAATCATTCGCAAATTTTCTAGAATGTTGTAAAATCTTCTGAAAAATTCCTGGTATTTCAGAATTTTCTAGAAAGTTTCAGAATATAGAATTTTCTAGGATTTCCAAAATTCTCTAGAATATACAGGTCTTTCCAGAATTTTTTAGGATTTTCTAGAAAATTTCAGAATGTTTCAAAAGGTTCCAGAATTTTCTAGAAAGTGTGCTGGAAAGTTTAAGATTTTTTGGAATGTTTCAGAATGTTCCAGAATTTTTAAGAATATTCTCCAATTTTCTAGAATGTTGTGAAATTTTCTAGAAAATTGAAGATGCTTCAGAATTTAGAGAGTTGCAGGTGTATTGGAAAGTTTCAGAATTTTTTGGAATGTTTTGGAATATTTTAGAATTTTCTAGAATATACTCAAATTTTGTAGAATTTTTCAGAACTTTCTAGAAAATTTTAGGTTTTTCAGAATTTCCTAGAAAGTTTCAAAATATTTCAGTATTTTCTAGAAAATTCCAAGTTTATTGGAATGTTCCAGGATTTTTTAGAATGTTTCGGAATGTGCCAGAATTTTCCGTAATTTCCAAAATGTTCTAGAATGTTCCAGGACGTTCTAGAATTTCTTTGGATTTTCCAGAAAATTTTAGAATAATTCAGAATTTTTTAGAAAGTTTCAGAATGTTCCAGAATTTTCTAGAATTTTTCAGGTCTATTGGGATTTTTCAGAATTTTTTAGAATGTTTTAGAATTTTCAAGAATATTCTCAAAATTTCTAGAATATTCAAGAATTATCTAGCAAATTTAAGGTGTTTCAGAATTCTCTAGAACGTTTCAGAATGTTCAAGAAGTTTATAGAATTTTCTGGAATTTCCAAAATTTCCTAGAATGTTCCAGGACGTTCCAGAATTTCTTCGGATTTTCTAGAAAATTTTAGAATGTTTCAGAATTTTTTAGAGTTTTGGAATGTTCCAGAATTTTCTAGAAAATTCTAGGTGTTTTCAAATTTTTACCAAGTTTCAGAATGTTCCAAAATTTTCAGAAATTTCCAAAATTTTCTAGAATGTACCAGAACGTTCCAGAATTCATTAAGATTTTCTAGAAAATTTCAGAATGTTCTAAAAGTTTCCAGAGTTTCTTAGAAAGTTCCAGAATATTAGAAAATTGTCTATCAAATTTCAGGTGTACTGGAACGGTTCAGATTTTTTTACAATGTTTCGAAATATTCCAGAATTTCCAAGAATATTCATTTTCTAGAATGTTGCAAAACTTTTCTAGAAAATTCCAGGTGTTTTAGAATTTTCTAGAGTTTCTGAATTTTCCAGAATTTTCTAGAATTTGACGGAATTTCCAAAGCTTTCTAGAATGTACCAGGATTTTCGAGAATTTTTTTAGGATTTTCTAGAAAATCTCAGAATGTTTCAGAACGTTTCAAAAGGTTCCAGAATTTTCTAGAATGTTCCAGGTGTACTGGAACGTTTCAGATTATTTTAGAATGTTTCAAAATATTCCAGAATTTTCAAGAATATTCTGAAATTTTCGAGAATGCTGCAAAATTTTCTAGGAAATTCCAGGTGTTTCAGAATTTTCCAGAGAGTTTCAGGTGTATTGGAATGTTCCAAACATTTTTGGAATGTTTTAGAATTTTCAAGAATATTCTCAAATTTTCTAGAATGTTCCAGAATTTTCTAGAAAATTTCAGATGTTTCAGAATTCCCCAAAAAGGTTAAGAATGTTTCAGAATTTCTTAAAATTATAAAAGTTCGAGTTTTTTACCTGGATTAATTGAAAGTGAATTATTTTTGGTCCACAAAGAAATATTTCTAAGGCCAGATTAAGTCGCAAGACAATTTCATTCAATTCTGATAAGTTACCACTAATATAGAGTTGCAAATCGTCAGCATACTGATGAAACCGACAATTTAGAATTCGCCATGTTAGATCATTTATATAAATAGAAAATAGCAAAGGACCCGGAAACTACAGAAATCAATATCAGGTACAGGCAAAACCCCAGTAGAATCACAAATATTACAAATCCCAGATAAGATTTGTTCCGCAGAAAATTCAATGGCTGCATCACCTGTAGAGCTTGAAATACCTAGTTTTTTTAAATTATTCCACGTTGTCTTAGAGTTATGAGCATTCTCAAAATAAAATTTATGTTTGGCTTGATTGATGCCTTTAACAGTTTTATTTGTAAAAAAAAAAAAAAAAAATCCCCCAAATTTTGCACAAACGTCGAATGGACCAATATTTAATTTATGAACATACTCCGATTTCCGGACAAAATACGAAAAGTGGTTAAGTAAAATAAAATGTACAACAAGCACCATTCACAATGCCTTCTTGATGCCTTGGTGAAACTCTTAGAGAGTACTGGAAAGACATGAGATGCTCATTGAAAATAATGGAGGGTTACCTAAAAGGCAATAAAGATTTCGAAAAAGACAGTATCTGCACAGTAGACGCCGTAGCGGATATCATCAAGATTGCAGGGAAAATTAAGATGGAGGCCTGACAGACAAAGAGTTATTGTGCACTGGTGAAAAACGCCTTCAACATATAGAAAACCAGGCAGGTTTGTTCCAAATGTAAAGATAAGAAATAAGTAAAGATAAGACTTCGAGCGAGAAAAGGTCCCAATCGGTTGATTTGCCATTATGTTGGAGTGCAGCTGAACAGTGCCCTGATACACAACAAAATGGCAGCCAGGAAAAAGAAATCATCTGAGACATTTCAACGTTACCTCATCGAGTTAAGAGAGCTGGGTAAATCTGGGCAACTTGAGGATGCTGCGATTATACAATATTGCATCGAAGGTATTCCTGATTTAGAATCTAATAAACAGATCTTATATGGGTGTACAAGAATGGACGAATTCAAACCAAATTTAAAGCTCTACGAGGAAATTTCATCGGAAATGCCAAAGCCACCTTCGACTGGTTTAGCAGACAGTAAAGCAACCTCAAGTATTTCAAGTGCTGTGAGTTTAAGCGAGCCGAGAAAAATCGATCAACAAGCCGGGTACGATGTTTTCAGTGCCATTCTAGCAAAGACTGCCCCAAATAAAGGAAAAGGTTACAAGTGTTTTCGATGTGATGGGTTCGGACATATGTCGTCGTCATGTCTTGGTTTCAATGAAAAATCGAATGTTGGTGCAATTGTGGAAACACCACACGAGTATAAAGGTAATTATATGGGCGGCAAAAAGGTTATGGCTATGGTCGATAGCGGCAGCGATTTAAACCTAGTTTCAGAAAGCAGATACAAGGACATGTATGAAGGCGAATTAGAGGACTTTGTTGTCAATTTCAGTGGTGTTGGGTCGAAAGGAATACGAACAAAAGGAAGATTCCGCGATTGGAAGTGCATCACCGTACGCCAGTCCAATTGTGTTGGCAAGTAAAAAGGATGGTACTAAACGCCTTTGCGTGGATTATCGACGCCTCAATAAAATCATCGTGAAGGACCGGTACTCTCTACCACTAATCGAAGAGCAAGTTGATCAATTACAAGGCGCAGATGTATTCACAACGCTGGACTTAAAAAACGGATTCTTCCACGTTCCAGTGGCAGAGAAATCCATTCACTTAACTGTATTCGTGACACCATTCGGGCAGTTTGAGTTTTGCCGAGTTCCATTCGGTCTGTGTAATACCACCATCAGTTTTGCAACGATATATTAACGAAGTTTTTAAGGAATTATGTAAAGTTAAGGTAGTATGCCTGTACATGGACGATATAGTAATTCCGGCTAAACTTAGCAGCTGATAATGAATAAGGTGGTCTAAGTGTCAGTTTTTGGCGAAGAAAATTGAGTATCTGGGGTATGAGATTTCGATGGGATGTGTCAAGCCATCAAACGAGAAAACTGGTTGCAATTGAGAAGTTTCCGGAACCTCGAACAGTGAAGAAGGTTCAAAGTTTCCTTGGTCTGACCGGATATCTCCAGAAATTTGTAGAATACTACGCAATTATCGCTCGCCCGTTAACGGATCTACTCCGGAAAGATGTATCATTTACAAGTCAGCCCGTTCTACGATTATACACAATAACTGCAGATACAGAGCTGCACACGGCTGTGTGTAAACAGGGGATCGGCGCAATTTTACTGCAAAAGTCCGGCGAAGATCAGAACTTCCACCCTGTTTTTTATTTTAGCAAGAAGACATCATCGTGCTAAGAACGCTACAGCAGTTATGAGTTGGAGGTATTGGCAATCGTCAGAGTCATAAAGAAATTTAGAGTTTATCTTCTTGACCTGAAATTCGTAATTGTTACCGATTGCTCTGCATTCAAAGCCACTATAGAGAAAAAGGAGTACAACTAAGGAGGTTCTTCAAAAATTCGAGTTGCAAAAGGCAGTGTTCGGTAATCCTGCCAATATAATTACCGATCGCGGGACTTGTTTTACTTCCGCAGAATTCATTGAGTATTGCAAGAAGGAGGGGATTGGTAACATAACATAACAACAGGTATACCGTCGGGGAACGGACAGGTGGAACGACTGAACCGTATAATTATTCCTGCTTTATCAAAATTGCCACGTGACGACCCTAGGGACTGGTATAAATACGTCGATCGACTACAACGTTACCTAAATAACACGTTTCAACGTTCGATCAACATGACCCCGTTTGAATTGATGATGGGTGTAAAGATGCGATGTCCCGATGAGACAATAGATCAAGAAATTGCTGGGACTTTCTGTCAAGAGCGAGATGATGAAAGGAAACGTGCAAAAGAACAAATTGGCGAAGTTCAAGAAGAGAATCAAAGGTCCTACAACCGTAATCGGAAATGTGCAACGAAATACGATAAAGGAGATATTGGCCGAAGCTCCTACAGAAATATATGGGTCCATATCGAGGAGGATCGTTATGATATCGAGAAGATCGGGGACGATGAAGGACCGCGTATTACGTCAACTGGAGCAATGTTCATGAAGCCATATTACAAGAATGGGACGAGATCGAGGAGGAATTAGCTGGGTCAGTGGAATATAAATGTCACTATATATAATAAATTATTGCGATTATTAAATTCTTAGCACTGGCTGTGTAATGTAACCGAATTAATTCACATACAAAAAAAATTAAAAGTACAAAAAACAATTCGCGCTTGTCATCCCGGGCCCTCTAAAATTATGTATCTCTCAAGGAACAAGCATTTCTTTATATCAATAAATTGACTGTACATAAGCTCACCTTAAATATTGCTTGTAGTGTTCGTCTCTGCAAATCGGTGAAAACGAGCCGCGGTTTTTTTGGTGCGGGTAAATGTTCCTGATGCTGTACCGGTTCCTCTTTCCTTTTACAACCTACAACAAAATGTTCATCTTCTTTTAAAATATTATCATAGCTATATTCGAATAATAATATCGTGTTTAATAATTTTGGCTATAGAATGATATGTTATACTTACTGCCCCGCTGTGGTATTTGTGCCGCTGCATAATTTTTGAGTTCCACCCCAAAATCAACAGAAATGAAAAAAAAAACGTAAAAATTAAAAAAAAAAAATTAAGGTATAGCCGGGACACACACAATCACACACGAATATTTTTAATCACACATCTGGTTTGAAATTTTAATTTAAGGTATAAAATTATAATATAAAAGAGGGGTTGTTCCAATACCAGATTATGTATAACAAATGTAAACAAATAAAACTATTATCAATATATTGTGATAACAAACATAATCAAAATATTCAAATTACCTGCCAAACGTAATGCTGACATTCGTTGAAATTCTGGCTCCTGCAGCCATTTATACATGCGGCGAAATGTTTCGCGGCCCGATTTTAGTTTTGACCATGGCTTAGGATTCCGAAGTAAATCAGATAAGGTACCTTGAGAACGACATAATACTCTTTGTGCAAAAATTGCTTGCGGTATACTATAACGTTTTAATTCAGCGCTTATACGTTGCGCCAATTCTTTTGTATTTATCTCTTCAACATCGTTGCTAATTGATGCAACTGAAACTGGCGTCGTATTCGAATTTAGATTCGAATTATTAATTATACTATTATTATTATTATTATTATTATTATTATTATTATTATTATTTATATTGACACCACCATTATTACTTAAATTATTACTACTATTGTTATTATTGTTACTACTAGTGTTACTATTATTTGTTGATTGTGGTTTATTCAGCGTTGTATGTTGCACAGATGTATGATGTATTGCTAATAATGGAGGTGATGGTGATTGAACAACAGCATCACGATGAATATGTGAAATTTGTACTAAACCAGGGGGTGTATTATTATTGTTGTGGTGTGATATTGCCGTAACAACAGTCGTATGCGGTTGAATTGATGCCAAGCCGTTTAACGTTGACGAACCAAAATTTGTTATAATGCTATTATTATTGTTATTTGTATTTGTACCACCAATTCCCGGTGAATGCATTGAGACCGATTGTGGGCTTAGTGCCGGGCTATGCGAATGTAAATTTTGTCGTACTAAAATATCCCGATGATGGTACGGCGATTCATAACCAACTGGTGACATACTTTTTTGCGGTGAATGCAAACCACCGTTTTGGCTATACGAACTTTGTGGTGATAACGGTGATGGTTGCTGGGACATACCAATACCACCCATTGTATTGCTCGGTGATGAATAATTGTGCGGCGGTGACATACCAATTGTTGGTAATTTATCATAATTATATGGTGAATTTCCTCCCATACCTAAACTAATGCCCATACCATTATTTTGCATAACCGTAAACGAACCGGACACGTTACTCGCATGACCATACGCAAATTTATCAGACATTGTTGATATAGGTGGTAATGGTTGTAATGGTGTTAATGTAGCATAACTTGGACTTGGACTAAAGCCTGGTGGTGACATTCGGCTATTCACCGATGTTAAAGTTTGATACGTTGGCTCGTGCAATGAACGAAAATCAGACGTGTCAATCATTTCAGATGATGGCGTTAATTTACCGGGCGACAATAATTGTGAATCACGTGAATCATCCTGCGATTGTTGGACAATAACGGATAAGGATTCTTGTTTTGCTTGATGTTCGAGTGTCACATTTACGTCATCGGGTGATAATTCAGCTGATGGTACTATCACATCACCGCTACTTACTTGATGTTCCTGCTTAATTAATTCGAGCCCATGGCCATGAGTAATTATTCGCGATCGACAATTACTTAATAAATTACCGGTTTGCGTATTTATCGATAGCGGGCCAAGGGATACAGCTGATACAGCCGATTCAGGATGATTGTGATGGTGATTATTATTATTGTGATGATGATTGTGATGATTACTTATCATTACAACAGCATGGTGTAAACTATTATTATTATTATTATTTTGATGATGATTGTGATGATGAGTATGATGGTCTGTAGGCGAATCAACAGACGTCTCGACCACCAATGGCTCGTTTAGGGATTGGTGCTCAATTATTTCTCCTATTGAGTCCATTTTGTATTTTTTTTTCTGTTTAATTTTCTTTTTTTTTTTGCTTTTTAGTTTTTATAATTAAATTACGATTATTTTAATTTCATGACTAGAAATTATCACGATTGACTAGAATTTTTGTGTTATTTTAATATGTAATAAAGGCTAATTTTTTTTTTATATCTTTAGAAACATCTTTTATAAACTTACAAAGTTTTGCTTAAGACATTTTTTTGTTTCACAATTATTTTTTTAAAAAACTACCCTCAATCTCCCCATTTTGTTTTATTATGATTTTTTTTCTACATCACCTTTTCAACTTTTTTTTTTTTTTGTTATTTTATTTCACTCGGAGCTTTCGGATTTTCACGCATTTTTACAACATTATTTTTAACAAGTAACAATTGCTGTTTTTGAAAAACAAAAAATTATTTTTATGAAATATTTTAAAATATTATATAAAAAACACTTTAATTTTTTAATAATAATAATAATAATAAATATGGCGTCTATTTAAACAACAAAAAATATGACTTTTCATTACGGTATAGTACAAATTTTTGCGCATAATCCAGAGACATCACAAGATTTTCCATAAACCTTAAAAAAAAAAAAAAAAAAAAAAAAAAATTGTAATGAAAAAAAGTCACCCAATTTTCACGCAAGAATTTCCACTAAAACACATAATTTAACTATTTATAATTAATTAATCATTTTTAAACAACAGTCTAATTTTGAAATACTCTTATTTTACACGTTATATTTACAGTTAATTAAATTAAAGGGAAAAACCAAAATAAAATAATTTCGTTTTGAATTTTTATTTCGTTTAATTAAAATGTTTTCCGTTACAACGACATGTTTTTAATGTTTGTTATTATTTTGTTAAAAAAAAAAAAAAAAAATTGTCTATGTATATATGCTTACATATACATATGACATATGAAAAGGGATGTAAATTCCGATTTATTCCATTAGACACAATAAGGATGTCTTTGGTTTCAAGTTTAGTATGTTCCAAGCTAATTGTAATATTTAATGAATGAAACACGTGGTAGGGTGATTGTAAAATCGATTCAATTATATGTGTATGTATGCATATAAACAAGAATATTTCTATTAAATATACCGTTTTAACCCTCACCTCATGTAACTGTTCACTATAAAATTAAGCACATACAATTTCACCCTTCGTTTTCATCAACAACAAAAAACAAAAAAAAAATAAAAAATAGTACGCATACACATCCACGTGTTTCGAATGCATATACATACAGCTACGCGTGCACACACAAACATACTCGTTGAAAATAAAATATTTAAATAATAGTACCCCCTTTGTCGTTATATTACATATTTTATTCGAATCGAGAGGGGAGCTAGAGCAGCACACATTTATACAATGTATTAACCGAATCAAATTTCGCAGTTGTATGATATCTTAGCATCGCACACAACAAAAAAATAATATATTATATTAATACTAGCACTCAAACAAAATGTGGGTGTTATAAATACGACATGGAGTCATTGACTAAGCCCGCTTTATAAAATTCGGCATAATATATTTTTATTTATATTTTACAGTATTGCAATTAGGATTCCAAATATGCATTAAAAAAAAAACCACTACCAAATAATACATCTATAATGGGGTCGAGGAAGAAATCCACACTAGCATTTATATTACATATATTTATGTATATAAGAAGGGTGCGCGAACATAAAATTGTATAATCGATCGATTGTCGACGTCATTATAAATTGTCATATGGAAACTTTAACACCGGGTAGGAAATCAGCTGCTTTTCTAATTTCCACTTCCAGATGCAAATTAATATACTAAAGTTATGTTTGTTTTATATGTTTACGTACAAATGGAATGAGGACGGAGAATATACAAAATGTATACGAAAACATATTAAAATAATTTTAATTCGATTCGGATCTTTGACAATTTTCTTTTGTAAAAGCGATTCCACACTAAATGTGCCATTATACAAATTTATTATTCGGTCAGTTCCAATACCAAACAGGATGAGTTGCTTATTGTGGTTTGAGCGTGTGGTTTTTGACTAAACATTTTGAGTGCATATATCTGTGGTTTTTTGGAGAAACTAGTTAACTGCAAAAAGACCATTTTTGGGAAATTGCATTTGAAACAAAAATTATTATAATTCCAATAATTTTTCATAATTTATTTATTTTGTTTGTATTATCAAATTAACAAGATGGCAGAAATCAATTTACATAAACATATTTTGTAAAACCAGTTTTGATATGCTGTGAAATGGAAATATATCACATATCCTGTTTTGATTTATCTGAATTTAAATTCAGATAAAGTCGTTATCTGCAAATAACTAGTTTTATTAACAAACAAGAGGCACTTTGTAAATATTTAAGTAAAGATAACTAGTTTTCAAAAAAACAAAATTTTTGCATAAATTAAAAAGTTTGAATGAAAATCGAATAAACATAATTATTCTTATGTATGTTCTTATGACGTTATTTATTTATTTATTTATTTATTTATTTATTTATATACACTTACAAATTTACAAAACTTTTGGCACACTCCATTTTGAGCTTTTGCTCATTCTTAACAGAGCATACCATAAGATACTATGACATGCTTCGAATAACCTTTAATAAATTAAATCAGAGATTTTGCTGGTTGGCTTTCGGTCCTCCTCAAGTATTTAATTTCACTGGTGCCTGGCATATCTGGCGGACGTTCCCCAATCTGGAGAGGCTTCCGATGGAAAAACTAGTAAGCCCCAAACGATAAGTTATGATGAATTTTATTCCTTCTGCCAGGTTATAATAAGTAGCTCTCTCTGAATGGAGCTGTAGCTGCTGCAGTTGTTTATTATTCAAATTAATCTCACCAAATTTTAATCCATTTTGACAAACACATTCAATGAAAACAAATAACACCTTGTAATATAAATATTTCCATGCCGTCTCTATTGCTTTGTCTAGTTTTGGTCCACCCTGGGAATTTTATTTCCTCTAATTTGAAAATTTAGATTTAAAAAAAAAAAAATTGCGGAAAAAAAACATGACCGACGACGTGAAAGTCTAAGCCAACGTACTACATTTACAAGAATTACAAACGAATTTTATTAACAATATAAAACAAAATTTAAAAGTGGGGTTATGAAGAACACAATATTTTTTTAGATCACAAGAATTTTAATATAATATGTGCAACTTACGTTTTTTATTTCATAACAAGTCGGTAATTGAAGTTATTTATATTTAATAAAATGGAATAGTTTCAAAAAAACATTTTTTGTTTTATAGCAACTATATAACTTATTATAATAAGTTCATTGAAAAAAAAAATTTATGTAAATTTAACTAATATACTAATAACTTGAGTTATCTTTTTATTTAATAAAAATATTTATTTTTTTGAAGCAGTTATTCACTTTCAATAATTTTTTTTGGGGAAATTTGGAAAATTTGGCAAAGTTATCTGAAAATTTTCACAATTTTAGGATGATTTTCATTCATAACTCAAAATCGAAAAAAATGCAGTTAACTAGTTTCTAAAAAAAACCACAGATATATTTTTAACAGCATTTTTCGTTAACGTCAGAACCACGGGACCAATTAAAGAATTTCAATATCGAATAGCATACACAGACAGTACCTGCAATCTACTTGTTTCTACCTTTAATGGAAACGTTAGTACCTTAACTGTTTTAATGGCTCGTTTTTGTATTTACTCGTTTTATTTTGTTTTTGCGTTGCTTGCTTATAAATGTTTTCCGAAAAATTTGCTTGCAAAATATCAAGCAAACTCGATCTTACTTATAAGTTTTTATATAAAATTAAATTTTTCATTTTTACTTTAAGGTTTTAAGGTAACATTTAATGTTTTTCTGCATCTTACTAACAATTGAATAATGTAAACGCCAATCAAACGGCATTTTGGTTAAGGCTTTATGGTATTACTGTTATGTAATATAGCAAAAAAATGTTAAGACCTGTTTGGCCGATTTTAACTTCTAAAATTTTATGTTTTAATATTTTTTTATTTAGTTTTTTACTACAAATTCACAAAGCAAGCTGAAATGTTGTCATTCCAGAAACTGATCCAATAGCTTATAAAAAACCTTTTTTGTGTTTAACACAGAAATGTTTCTGACACCTAAGCAACATGCATTCTGTAGGTGATATATTTAGTAAACCAACGAAATCTCGGACAATTGGGCAGTTCCGATCATTTTTAAAGTTATTACAGATTAACAAATTAAACTGGATTGCAACGTACACCACTATCCGCAAAACTAACGATGTCATTTGATATAACCGGGAAGTACTTACTTATTTTCTTACTAAAATATTTAGCAGAAGATTCGCAAAATCTTCACGTTGTGGTTGTGCAACGAGAAAATTTTACTAATGAATTTACAAAACATATTTTATTGTAGATTTATTAGTGAACTACCGGTGTAAAATTAACACTATTATGTCAGGAGGTTATTCAAGAGATTTTACGTGTTGCAATACATAAAATGTCAAAACAGAAATACCTCACTTACTTTTACGGATCGTCAGTCGCTTGAATTTCGTTTGAAGCCATATCGTTCCCAACCAAACATAGTTTTAGACAAAATTCTGTGGATCTCATCCTAGAGATTGTGCTAATTGGCCACATACATCATGACGTAACTTGAAGCTATCCCAATATAAAAAAACATCTTTATTATTTTTGCGAATCGTGAGGGGCTTACAACTTCGTTTGATGTCATATCATTTCCAATCAAAATAAGATTAATGAAAAATTCTGCTGTATTAATCCTAGAGATTTTGCCAACTGGCAACATACATCATGAAGTAACTAGAAGCTATCCATTTTTTATTAATCTAATTTTAATTGGGAACGGTATGGCATAGAACAAAGTAAGCTACTGACTGTTCGGCCAATTGGTAAAATCTCTAGGATCAGATCCACAGAATGTTTTGTTTAACCAATTGTTGTTTAGAACGATATAGCACCAAATAAAATGGCAATCCCCTGAAGATGGGCGACCCATCACGAGGTGTTTTTTGATATTGGGATAGGATGGGGGAATCGAACCCGAGACCTCCGGAGCTTAAAGCAAGCATGCTAACAACTGTGCCACCGGGGCACAGTTGTTTTTACTTGAACTAAAAAAAAACTGTAAACAAGGAAACTTCTCTAAAGTCAAAAATCTCCTTTTATTAGATTCAAAGTACCCAGAAATGGTGGTCAATCTATGGAGGTAGTATTTTTAAGGAATAAAAACTCTAATAATTTGAAAATTCAAAGTAAGGCTAAAAAGAGAAAAGTTCTTCAATTTTAACAAAAAATTATACGAAACATTTCAGAGAATAATAAAAAATAATCAATTTATGGAGCTGGTCAAAATAGAGAGGTGACTACTTTTGGAGGTTTTACAGTATTTTTGTGTTGCATTCACCATGACATGCCACCTAATAAAGGAATTGAGAAACAATAAATGCTGGTCCCTGAAAGGTACCTGAAAAAGGTACTTAGTACATAATAATAACTATACACATATATCTGGTTTCGAACTGAAACAAACAAATTCAGAAACTCCTCGTCGTCCAATGCCAGTTATAAATTTGATGAGAACAATTCAAGCTCGGGCGGCGTTTATATAATTAATAAATTCAATAATCTTGTCCCTTGGCCCAGAATGCTCATTGCGGTTGTTTCAATAAAAAAACATGATTTGATCAGTTCTTCAAAAACGGAAAAACTAAACATATCGCTGGTGACGATATAAAATGGTCAAAATTCTTCTAATAGTTTTATTAATTTAATGCTTAGAAAATTACCGATTGCTAATCTTTTTAATAAATTTTGACAGCAAAACGTTTAAAATTAATGGAATGACAAATTTGCTCATTTTTCACATTTTTGCATCGTCAAAGAACGTTAGTTTTGGGAAGATGGAAATGCCCTTCGAGGCTAAAAGAGCGTATTTAGTAGCTTAGAAAATTCAAAATCCTATAAACTTTTTCATTTATTGATTCTCAATTCTTTCATTATCTCATTTCAACAAAATATGAACTTAAACCATTTTCAAAATAAACGGTACATATTAGAATTTTTAATATTTATAGACTTTGTAGAATTTTAAACAATTTATAAAATTTATAGAATTTATCGACTTTAATTTATTTATAAGGACTAAAGAATTTAAAGATTTATAGAATTTAAAGTACTTACTGTATTTTTAAACTTTATTCATAGAATTTAATCTTATAAAATTTAATAAATTTATAGAATTTTAAAGTTTATAGGATTTATCGAAATTTTTGTATTTATAAAGCAAGAAAAATTTGAGTTTCTAGAATTTATAAATTCGATACGCTTGAAACAATTAATAGAACTAAACGAATCTACAAAATTTATTGGCAAACAATTGAATTTATAGACATATTAAAACTTATAAAATTTATGGAATTTATTGGATTTAAATTTATCAAATTTACAAAATCGACTACTAAAGGCTGATCAAAGGCTTTGTTGGCCGACGAAAAATTTTGATTTACGCAGATATGACTTATCAGGTTAGCCGTTGTGTTTGCTTAGTATTTGAGATGCTAGAAATGTTGGTATGACTTTATTTGTTTCGGTGATTTTCTCTCCAAATAACTCACATGGCTTACTTCTGCTTTTTGTTTTGGCCTCAATTTTTAAGTTCGTCTTTTAATTTGTTGCTTATTTCTGAAGGGTCCATTTTAAGGGCTTTGCCGTAAAGAATTTTCTAAGTTATCTTAGTTCGAATAATTGATAATTATAAATAAACTAATTAATTTCTAAATACTAATTATAACACTGCAAAATCCTAACCGTTTACTGCTCTTTTTTTTTCTAAAACGATAAAAATATAGGCAATACACGTTTTTTTGAAAGAAACATCGATTAAGTCGGGGTTTGAGAAATTAAAAAATATTATTATGATATTTTCTTGGCTTAAGGCATTGTCAAACGCAAAACCTCTGACCAAATTTTTAATAAATTTGTTATTTCTACAACGAGAAAATTTAAAAAAAAATTGAATTTTGAAAGCCGCATCATAACTTTAAAAAGTTTGTTAAAATTACATAATTTGCTTTAAAGTAAATAACTTTTTAACATTTATCGGGCGAATTTCGATATGTAAAATTTTATAATTTAATATTTTACGAACTGGAACCTTCTGCAAAAACACGAAATGTTTTGCGTGTGGAAATGCCTTCAAACTTGACTTAAACCAACAAATTTCTGGTCAAATATCGCTTATTTGCTTAATGTTTAATGGCAATCTTTGAATTATCTTTGAAAATCGGAACATAAAATTTACCACCATTCTAGCAATAACTACTTAGGTAATACAAATCAACGGCTGAGTGGAAAAAGATTAATATTCCAAAATTTGCTAAAATGTGGTATGAGTTTCATCGTACTCAAATTTCTGTAGCGCATCTATTGAAAAAAATGATGAAGTACAAAAGAAAATGAGGAAGTTAATAATTTTTTAAACCAAAAATATTCTGATTATTTTATTTAAACACTTAATTTTAGTGATCTAAATACTGAATGTGTTTGTGCTGAGATATTAACCGTCATTTTTTTAACAATATTAGCTTAATTTTATATTACTTATTCAGATTCCAAAAATAAAGCATTAATTAAAATTGGACAATGTCAAATTAATAAGCCGATAAATATGATTAACTAATATTTAAATTCGCATCAAGCAAGATGACGTTAAATTTTCACATAAAAGCTCCAAAACAGTTAGTAAATTTTTAAAATGTGTCTTCGCTAAATACCGATGATGAGCATAACAAATTAGTTTTTTCTTATGCACAGCGCTTTATGCGTGTAGCACCAAAAGCTTAAAAAAAAATATTTAAATGACATTTTCGATTCGTTTGTTTCAGTTTTTGGTCTTGTTGCATTGTGATTAGGTTAAAAAAATGAGTGGCATTTAGATTTTATTTTATTAAATTTAGTGAATATGTGTAAAGTGTAAGAAAGTATATAAATTTATAGTGAAATTAAGCAGTAAACTGTATATAAGTGAAAATTAGTTTAAATCGTACTTGTAAGTACAAAAATTAAATTATTCAAAGCATATAAATCTAACATTTGTATCATTATATACTTGTAATTGGAATTCAGCTGATGCTCTTAGTTTGAACATTCAAATAGGTAAAAATGTTTGGCTTTTTCTATGTTTTTACCGTTTTTATAATAGTCATCGTATTAATTTTTGCAATGATTTGGATAATTTGCTGGGAACCATTAAAAATAATAACAAACTGGGACCTTGTTTATCATGAAAAAAATTGTAATACGCAGTATTCAATAGTTTCTTAAAAATTTAATTTCCCATATTGAATTTTGCAAAAATACAATTACTTATCGTAATGAATTTAAAGTCCTGGATGAATCATTATCTTTTGTGTACCCTGTTAAAGTTAGCCGAAAGTAAAAAGTCGATAATGCAGATTACCTTATTAACATTCCAGCCGAAAATAAAAAATTTTGTGGTTATTAGCCAAAAGTAAATAGGATACATGGCTTGTAATAAACAATTTTGTAAATAGTCTTACGTGGAAAACTTTGTTTTACCTAATAGCGGAAAACATTGGAAAATCAGAAGAATTCACAAAATTAGAATAAAATCAACCTTTTGAGTGTATATCTGAAGTTGAATCGTTTTTTTTTTTGAATTTGTCAAGAAAACATCGCAGGAAAAAAAATCAGTTCAAGTTTCCCGTGAGAAATCTCGGAAAATTCGATTTTCCAAAAATCGTTAGAAAATTTGTATAAAATCAGCTTCTACAGTGTTATGTCTAGAGATGTATTTTATTGATGGAGGATTACTCTTATATTCCTTCCAGAATATTAGTCTAATTGCTTTATTTTGTAAAATAATTAATTGATCTATCCGATACTGAGGTGCACAATTCCAAATATTTACAAGATAATTCAAATGTGTATAGATATGTGAGTAGTATAAAAGTAATCGAATATTAACTGGTAATAAATATCTAATACGTTTCAAAACTGCTATAAATGGAATCAAACGTGATTTAACCGAATAAATGTGCTCAGAGAATGTAATTTCCCCATCCAACACCAACCCAAGATATTTAACTTGATTCACTTCTTCAATGTTGATATTATTCATTTTTAACAAGTTATGATTGGGAATAATTTTATTAATGTGGTGAAAGAAGATAATTTTCGCCTTATTCGGGTTTACCGTTAATTTATTATTTAAAAACCAGTCAAAGATTTTTTTTTTTTTTTTTTATAAATGCTGCCAATGGCTTTATTCTTGAATCTTTCTACAAAAGAAACTAACAAGAAGTATTCAAATCTTAACCTAAAATTATTAAAATTTTAAATATTAACCAATGTTAATACCTATTATTTGTGTTCACAATTCAATTAATTTAGATTATACATATGTGTAACCTAAACATTAATAAATTTACAGGTTCATCAGTCCGAGTGGATCTGTTCTTCTTAGTCGCCTAAATCGCGGTTGTTTTAGTATATTCCTGGCCAATTCGTTGGGATGTGCTTCTAGTTTTGAGTAATATTTCGAACTAAATTCTTTAATTGTTTCTTTAATGGTTTTAATTCCAAGGTCGACGTGTATATTACTATTTCGAATGTACCATGGAGCATTGGTAATACTGCGAAGTATTTTCGCTTGGGTTCGTTGAAGGAGTTCTCTGTTTGACGCGCTGGTGGATCCCCATAACTGAATACCATATGTCCATATGGGTTTGATTATCACTTTATATAGTAAAACTTTGTTGTCTAATGACAGCTGAGATTTTCTTCCCATTAGCCAATACATTTTGGAAAACGTCATTTTTATTTGGTTGCGCTTTGCTTCAATATGTTGTTTCCATGTCAGCCGTCTATCCAGGTGCAAACCTAAGTATTTGACCTTGGTTTGTTGAGGAATATTAATATCGTTTAGTACCACTGGTGGGCAGGTGCGCTTGTTCAGCGTGAATGTGACGTGTGTTGATTTTTTTTCATTCACTTTTATTCGCCATTTCTTCAGCCAGTCCTCGATTTTTTTCAAATGACTCTGTAATTCCTTTGAAGCGGTTTCGGGAGTTTTGTTTGACGCCAGGATGGCCGTATCATCGGCAAATGTTGATATCATTACTTTGTTGGTAACAGGCAAATCGGCTGTGTACATCAAGTATAATATTGGTCCTAGGACGCTGCCTTGTGGGACACCTGCGTTTATATCGTAAAAGCAAGTAGTTGCACTATTTTGTTTAACCATGTATTGCCTTTCAAGAAGGTAGTTTTCCAGAATTGAGTGAAATTTTTTAGGTAAAAGTTCTTTAATTTTGTAAATTAGCCCATCATGCCAATCTTTATCAAATGCTTGAGCGATATCCAAGAAGACAGCAGAACAATATTTCTTTTCCTCGAAGGTTCTTTTGATTACATTTACAATTCTGTGTACTTGCTCTATGGTACTATGTTGATTTCGAAACCCAAATTGATGGTCTGGAATAATATGGCGCACTGTTAACACTGGTTTCAATTTCGTTAGTAACATTTTTTCGAATAGCTTGGAAATTGTGGGCAGCATGCTTATTGGACGATATGATGGAATTTGTGTTTCATTTTTTCCTGGCTTAAGAATCATTGTGATTACCGATACTTTCCATTTTTGAGAAATATAACCGGTTCGCATGATCGCGTTGAATATGAATGTTATTAGTTTTATGCAATTGTCTGGCAATTCCCTTATCATTTTTCCAGTAATAAGATCATGCCCTGGTGCCTTTTTAGGGTTTGTACAATTTTTAATTGTATTCTTAACTTTCTTCCAATTATACTTTATAGGTTTAAAAGACAATCCATCATCCATTTGCTCGGGTAGCACGAAAGAATTTGTTTCCTGGTGTGGGGCGAATACTGTCGTTAGATGAGCAGCAAAAGCATTGGCTTTTTCTTCATCGCTTCTCGCCCAATCCCCAGATGGAAGTCTGATTGGTGGATTCGAGTTTGTTGGCCTTTTTAAATTTTTTGTTGCCTTCCACAAAGAGTAGCCTGTCCCTTCGGTTGCCGAAAGTTCACTTAAATAATTCTGGACGTTCTGGTTTTCTTCTTCCCGCAAAGCAAATCTAAGAGTCTTAATAGATCGATTTAATTCCCTTTTTAATGACGGTGATTTTGTTTGTTGCCATTGACGACGAATTTTTCGCTTTTCCTGGATAAGTTCCTGAATACTATGTGGCAGTTTATTAACTTTTTCAAAACTACTTATGACGGGTGTAGCCTTTTCAGCTGACAACGCCAGGGTATCTTTTAAATTTTCTGCTGCCGTATCAATATCTGTTGGTGTGGTAAGAGGAATATTCAGTAGACAATTTTTTTCGACTAGTCTCCTGTGTTGATCCCAATTAGTTCGCTTGTTTGTAAGACGTTTCGGAATTTCTGTCCTTAGGACGTCGGTACTCATTGTTACTATTACCGGCGAGTGATCGGAAGACAGATCATAGCAATTGCTTGCATTCACATACGTACGTGGAATGCCTTTAGTTACACAGAAGTCAATTAGATCAGGAACTTTCTTTTGATCCGTGGGCCAGTAAGTGGGGTGACCAGCAGATAAATAATCCAGAGACTGCTCCTCTATAGCTTCGTAAAGTTGTTTGCCTTTTGGTGTCGACAATCTTGATCCCCATTGCACATGTTTAGCATTGTAATCGCCACCCGCAAGAAATTTATTGCCCAGCCTGTTAAAATAATCGATAAATTGCTGCTTTTTAATTGCATGTTTTGGAGGGCAGTAAACGGCCGATATTACACATTTTCCAGACCATTCTTCTAAGCAAATATTAGTTGCTTGGATGTGCTCTTTCTCATACTTGCTGTGTACATAATGCTTTATTCTTTTTTTTATCAAGACAGCAGTGCCACCGTGTGCTTTTCCGTCCGGGTGTTGGGTGTCGTATACTGAATATCCGTTAATTTTAAAAAACGTTTTATTCGTGAAGCGTGTTTCTGATATTAGCATGATATCTATACTGTGCTCAATGAGAAAGGCTTGTAACTCAGCTTTATGCTGTGAAAGACCATTCGCATTCCAAATAGCTATTTTTAGGACAGTCATTTTTGGTTTTTGACGATAATTTGCATTAGTGTGTTCATATTTTGCATCATCATGCTCATTTGTTTCTCCATCATCATCATGAAACTTTGGATCGTTTCAGTTAGTTTGTTTACGGTTGCATGAATTGAGACTTCTTCTTCAATAAAATTAACTTTTGCTTTCGAAGCGGCACCTTTCAGAATGTTTGCATAGGAGATCCCAGGTTGCGCAAAACTGCTGAGATTTGTCCCCAAATTCTCGGTTTGTTGCACAACTGAAGTTCTTGGCGTCAAAGTTCTTTGGTTGTAATTTGCCTTGAGCACTCTTTGCTCATATCGCAATTTTGGATTGATTTTGCGCTTTAAATCCAAGTATACTGGGCACCCTCTATAGTTTGCGGTGTGATTTTCGCCACAGTTACTGCAGCGTTTTACTGAAGGGTCGTTTTTCACCTTGTTGCACTGTTTTGAATCGTGAAGTTCACCACAAATAACACAAACATCGTGTAAGGTACAGTAAGCTTTGGTGTGGCCATATTCTTGGCACTTGATGCACTGAACTGGTCCGGTCCTCTTCTTGGGTTCCTCAACCGTGATTTTACGATAGAGTAAATATCGTAGGTTATATATGTATATCGCGTACTTTATCTTTTTCTGCATCTGGCTCTAGTTCTAGGTGAAACAGAGGTTGAGGTATCTTTTCACGGTTTAGGATATTTGTAATGGATTTTGCATGGAAACCTTTTTCCCTAAGCGCAGAGTGTATTTCGCTTATATCTACTGTAACAACCGCTTGTGGTTGTTATGATCTGTTTAATTTAAATCTGTAATTGCGGTTGAAAATCCCAACAAGGTTGCATGTTTATCCACTGCGCTGCATAAAATCTCTTCCACTACACGTCATTCTTTCTTTGGCTTAATTTGTAATAGAAAATATTTTTTTTTTTTGGTAGAGTGTACCATTTAGCATTTTATACTTCTCCGTATTTTGGTCGGTTACTCGATTCGTTTTATCATTTTTTGTTTGATGGTGTGTAATGACGTGTGGTGGTTGGTGTGTTGCTTCATCTGTTTTGTTTTGGTTAGCGCGTGGATTTTCCATGTAAATGGAATGTTCCAGTGATTAAATTAAATAGTATTGGTGTGTGCGAGTCGATTTTTGGGTGCGGTTGTATGTATATACGCCATCCGAAATCTATCGGTCGGGTAATTGGTTAATGTTTTCTTTAGTAAATAATTTTTGGGTGGGGGAATAAATTTTTATTTTTTGTACGCGTCGGTATTTTTTTTGATAGTCGAGTTTTAAACGTTTGAGAGTCTAGTTTGGAATGTTAAAGACGATAAGTCTGTTTTTGTTTTTTTTATAAAGAAAAAGTCGAGTTTTGATTTTGATTTGGACCAGTCAAGTTTGTACATGTTATTTTTTTTTCTGTAAACTCAAGTTTTGAAAAAAATGGGGTATAGTTAGAGTATTGTTCTAACTGGTTACCTTAAGTTTCATTGAATTTAAATTTAAAATTGTAGTTTAAACTATAAAAAAATAAAAAAAAAAACTTAATGTAGTGATTGCCTTGTGGCCTGAATCCATTTTTTTTTGTGTGTGATAATAAAGAATAAATTCGTGCCGTGTGCATAAACTTTTTATATTAATTTTTTTTGTGTTGTATGGCATAGAGATTATATTTATAAACTTTATAAATAGTTAGTATATCTAATAATTAATGCCGGATGAAAAACAAAAATATATAAAAATAAAAATAAATAAAAAAATATATTTTGTGGTTTAAATAAAAGAAAATATCTGGAAAATAACGGATAAAATAAACTTTGATGTGGTTTTTTTCTCGCCTTTCTTAAAATTGACTACTGGCGTGGTTTTTATAAATTGGAAAAAAAAAATTTTTACACTCATAAATACAAATTGAATTTGGTTGTTTTGTGGCAGCAGACCTTGCTGTGGGTCGAGGTTCGTGCGAGGGGGCTGCTGCGACTGATCCTGCGTCGGCGCTGTTTTTTTGTGGTCGGACGGGCCAATATTTTTTTGTGTTCAGGTAAGGTGTCCGTAAGAAAAATAAAAAATAACTTGGGGGCACCGCGTGATTTTTTTTATTTTAAATTTTGTAAACCAACTTGACTGGGTTGGCGTGTTTTATTATTATAATTTTTTTATATATATATTATTTTTTTTTTTTTTTTTTTTGCGGGATTTCAGGTTTCGGGTGGCGTCACATGCGACGCACCCCATAATCGATTCGCACCACATTTTTTTTCTGGTTTTATTTTCATTAACGGTTCATTTTTTTTTCTTTCAAATTTTTGTTTTTCTCATTTCATTATTCTCATTTCATTTTTTTCCGATTTGGGTTTTTCATCCGTAATTACAGGTTGTTTCTTTTATCATTTTCAAGTTTTTAGTGATGTGTAACTAAATAGTTCTTTGTGATCGCGTGAGGATGGGCGGCCTTATGCTGACCTAGGCCTTGAGCAGGGTCGCCGGAGTGGCACCGGCGTCCCTGTCGAACGCAAATTTTGTTTTTATGATTATCTACCACTGTGGTCGTGGCACAGTAGAATAATTTTCTTGTCCCCTTCGTTTTATCTCTATGCGGTTTTCAAGCATAGCAATATGTCTGGTAACCCCCACGCCTAGCGGCGAGCTTCAGCCAGTGCAATACCGCAACCAGACCTCTATTGCTATGTTCTGTTTAACAAAATCCCTTTTGGGGGATTTTGTTACAGTGGCGCCCAAACAATTTGGCTAATTTTTTTGATTTTCGTCTTTAATTTCACAATTTTTTTTTTCTTCAGCTTACTTGTTGTGAGTACCACGTGCAAAGTCCAACGCTTGCGTTGTTTGAGCTTGCACGGGTGCTCACATCAACGTTTTCTGCCCGATCAACATTCAAATCTGCATTGCAACCAGCGTAAGCTGTTTGATTGCATGCAGATGAGAATGTTGATCCCTATTCTCAGCTCGTCTGATGAATGGGCTTACCATTTCTGTCATGTGGCATTGATTGTGGTTAAGCTCATTCTTCTTTCGTTCTGAGTTTAGTCTTTTTAAATTTTTAAAGTCTTCGTACCCTATAATTAAATTAAATTTTTCTATTTCAGTCCGACTACCTACATGGGGAGGGATCCAAGCATGTTCTAACCTTTGGTTATTTGATCTTGCTGGATCGTTCGTCATGTTGGTTCCATGTGTCATGGGTGTTGGGATCGCGAACTTGTTGTTTCCACCAATGTGGTGTTGATTGGACAGTTCGTGATCGCAGTACTCATTGGCACATCTTTAGTCAATTTCTACTTTCAGGTAAAATTTTATTTTTCAAATTTTTTTTGTTCAATTCTAATTAAACTACTGGGACCACAGTGGTAATTTTTATTTTTTTTATTATTATAGCGTTCACGCCTAGCTCAGCATGGGGTCGTGCTCACTTCTCACGTGATCACATTTTTTGTTATTTTTTGATACAAGTAATACATTTTACTTATTTTTCCTTTTGCTTTTTCATTTTTGTGAAATTTTGTTTTTTTATTATTGGTTGTTTTTCAGTTGGTTAATGGAGCAGCTAAAATACTGTTAATAATTTTGGTTAGTTCATTTTTTATATTGTAGTAATTCTATTTCGGTATTTTGATTTTTTTTTTTGTTTTTGTTTTGGGTTTATATTTGCTTGCGAATGAATTCCGGCAATAATAATCTACCGTGGGATAGACCGGCAAGTGCGGTTGTTCATACAGTGTTTGAGTCGAGTGAAAGTAGTGCTTTACCGCGGATAAGTCCTTGGGATAACCATAGTAATTTTCCAGCTCCTCAATCCTTCCGACTTGTTGATATCTACGTGGTTATTATAGTCATAATTTAAAAGTTCATTCTAATTTCATTATTTTATTAAATTATTTACTTTAATTTTTTTTTCGGTTTTGGTTAAGTTTTTTTTTGAAATTATTAAATTACTCATTCAATATAGTTAAAAAAAAAAAAAAAATTTTATTATTCGATAATTTTTTTTGATCGGGAATCGGTTTCATTTTATTTAAATTAATTTTACCGTAATTTTAGGTGTATATATATATATATATACATATATATTATATATATATAAATTCACTCTATTTTCTTTTATAATTCTTTTTATTCATATTCATTTCATTAGTAAATTCAATAAACATAAATTTTTGTCCTTTAAATTATATTTGAAGTATTAATCAGCACTTTGGATTCCAATACATTACCTTGGGATAGACTGTCGAGTACGGATGAGAAATAAGGTTTTGAGTTGAGCGCTAGTTCAGTATTGACGCGAGTGGTCCATTGGATAGTAATTTGTTTCTCGCAGCTCCTCAAACAGCCCGGCTTGTGGATATCTACTTGGTCATAGTGAGTCTAATTTGAGATTGGTGCTTCAATGTATGTTTTCAATCAATTTCTTTAAATAATTAATTAATAATTTAAAATTTTTTTTTTCTGCTTTAAATTAATTAATTCTATTTTGTTTTTCATATATATATATATATATCCAAATATTGTTATATTTAATTTTTTGGTTGGGAAAATTTATTTTTTTTGTAATCTCTTCAATTAAATAATTTGATTTTTTTGTGGTTGAAAGTGCCAGTATCGCTGGTTTTCATTTACTATTTACGTTAAATTTTAATAACTTTTGGTTTAGGTAATTTTAATTATAACTATAATCTATTCAGTAAATATAAGTTGGAATTTTTTTTATTATTTAAATATTGTTAGTTTACATTTATTAAAAATTAATTCTCATTACTTTTAAAATCACGTTTAAATTCCATTTTTGATTAAGTCCTTTTTCTTTCTCGTTAAATTCGTTGTTGCGTGTTAAAATGGATATTTCACATCTTAAGGCTGATGAGATTGAAGTAGAATTTTTGCTTCGATCTATCCAACCCAATACTGAGGAAGCGGTGAATGAATTAAGGAAGGCGTTGGCCGCAGAGCGGGATGGTACTCAGGACAAACCGATCGAGATGCACAATCGAGCTAAAAAGAAACCCAATGAAGAAATTCTCACTTGTCAAAGCAAGGTGCAGAGTCTCCAACAAACCTTTATTGGTATTGAAAATCTAGACGTAGAAGATCAGGTTCGAACAGCTCAGCGTCTGCGGTCGCGGTTACTTCATGTACATGATCGTTTGGAAAGAGCTACTCAGTCTCCTACATATGGACAGCAGGCTCAAATTATTTTAGATATTTGTATTAAATTACACACGGCGTTAGATCAGTATTTAACTGACCCTACTTTACTGGATCAATCTGTTGAGTCCGCTAAAGGTATTGATGGAGGTCAAGCGTTGGTATTTCAGGAGGTATATCCGGTAGAATCAAAACTGACCATCCCAGAAGTAGTGAGTAAATCCCAACCTAGTCCTGCGGGTAAGATTAGCAATTCGGTACTGCATCCTTCAACCTCTAACACCATTACCACGGCAGATAATGCAGTTAACTCTAGTGACCCAGCCGAACTTTTAAAATCATTAATGCAACAAGTGCAATTTCTCACCAATCAGCTTTTAGTAAGACAGACTGCTCCAATTCCTTCGGGGGATAGCATTCCTGTAGTATCCGGGGTTAAAAGTTCTGCTGACGAATATCCTGGCGGTCGTTCTTTGCCAATGGACCCGGCTGTCGTAGCGGCGAATCAAAATATTCAAAAATCAGCCCAAGTTCATTTTCCACCAGCACATACCTCTCAGGGAGGACTCGAACAGTTAAATGATTTCCTTGGTTTAACGTCTTCGCATTTGGAACCTGTCTCTAAAGAGCGTTCATCTCCGGAGCAGGCCACCCAACGTTCCAATTTTCAGTCAGCCCCAGACGCTAGAGATCTTCATAATAGTACTTTGAATCCCGTGCCTTCAGCAATTCATAATCCATCTACTCAATATAATCCTGATTTCAATAGACGTTCTTTATCTCGATGTGGGATTTCCTACACAGGTTCACCTTCTGGCATAACTGTGGACATGTTCCTTTTTCAGCTGGACTCTGTAGTGAAATCCAACAATCTCCCACCTTCTTCTGTACTTCTGGATCTGCATCTTGTCCTGAAAGATGTGGCACTGCAGTGGTACTGGACCTACCGCAGGTATAATCCTTCAGCACCTTGGGATAGCCTCCGATTAGCCTTCCAAGAAAGATTTAAAGATAGGCGTACTCCCTACGAAATTCGTCGTATGGTTGAGTCTCGCAAACAGTTACCTAACGAATCATTCTTGGAATTTTATCATCACATGTGGAATTTGGCCCTGCAGTGTCACACCCCTTACAGCGACGATGAATTCATACAACTACTGATGAACAATATGAAGCCTGTCCTTCAGTATCAACTTACTGATCGACACTTCTCACATATCAATGAGCTCATCAAAAGTTGTACTTCATGGGAAGATTCGCTAAAACGTTTTCGTTCTCCACCTGATTACTCGATGCACCCTCGTCATAGTATCAATGAACTCGGTGTTGAGAGAATGTATGATTCAGAACCAGTCGTTTCAATTTCTAATCCATCAGTTCCATCCGCAGATACGTCAGGAACCGCATATCGCGTTCCATCTGGTGTTTTTGTTCCGACGTCCGAATCTGTGCAACATATTTCTGCGATTAGTCCAAGTCATTCTTATCGTGCTCCAATGGGAACGACTATGACAAACTCTAAGTCTTTTAAACCCTCCTCTATTTCTCCTTCAACTAATGTAACCAATACCTCTAGATCTGGCCGCAATTACATTTGCTATAATTGTTCTGATATAGGGCATGGTTTTCAAGACTGTCCTCGTCCTCACTTGGGTGCCTTTTGCTATCGTTGTGGTCTCAAAGGCACCATTTCAACAAATTGTGTTCGTTGTGCGGGAAACCAGACCAGTGGTTCATGGAGATCGGGGAACCAGGAACCACAGACCATCTCAACCCCAACAATAATTACCAAAGTAGATGCAGTCAGCAATACCGACTCAGAGTTTCGAAAGAGACTGATGCCAGATGGAAAGAATCAGTCGAACCAGTGAAAGTTCGCGTTGAGTCCTTTGACTCCGCAATCTCTTCTGGATCTGGTTCAGCTGGTTCCGACCTAATGGTATCGGACTCTTGCTTGCCTGTTTCTCCACCTGAATGTCGAGTAAATTCCTTTTCCAAATTGGAACACTCCATTCCTTCAACTTCTTCATTTAACAATAGTGCTAATTTTTCTGATTCCGTTCCATCTATCCCCAACACTTTTAGGAAACTCATCTCAGCTCAGTTACTTCGCTCAAAAAAATACTGGGAGCAACGTCGGATTTTGCGATCCTTTGTTGTTTCTTCAGTACTCGGTTCTGAGACTAGCGATAAACGGCCTTATGCTGATATTCTTGTCAATGATGTTCCATACCGAGGTCTATTAGATAGTGGAGCGAGTGTAAGTGTGTTGGGTTGTGGTTCTGAAAAGTTGTTGGCGGACAACAACCTTCATATTCATAATTTTCCTACTTCTATTCAGACTGCGAGTGGTCAATCTCAGAACGTCATTGGTTACATAAATGTTCAGGTTAGCTTTAATTCCCAATCTCATTACATGCGATTCTTTTTAGTACCTTCTCTAAAGCAATCTCTTTATTTAGGGATTGACTTTTGGAATAAATTCGGCATTACTTTGCAATTACCTGCGTTGAGTGAATTATCGGACTCCGCAGAAATATCTTGTTCTCCTAAATTCCATTCTCTCTCTCCAGATGATAACTTAAAGCTCTCTACAATAGTTAAAAAATTTCCGTCAAGTGCTAAAATGGGTCTTGGACGAACTACATTAATCTCTCATGAGATTGATGTTGGTGAATCCAAGCCTGTTAAGCAACGTTTTTACTCTGTTTCTCCTGCTAAGCAAAAACTAATGTACGATGAGCTAGATAGGATGTTATCACTGGATGTGATTGAAGAAAGCCACAGTTCATGGTGTTCTCCTGTCACTATGGTGCATAAGGCTAATGGCCAAGTACGCTTGTGTTTGGATGCCCGTGAGGTGAACAAGGTGACGGTCAGGGATGCGTATCCGCTTCCCCTTATCAACGGATTGTTGGGTCGATTGGATCAAACACGGTATATTTCTACTATTGATCTAAAAGATGCCTTTTGGCAGATCCCTCTTGACCCGCAATCCCGAGATAAGACGGCGTTTACTGTCCCTGGTCGTCCCTTGTACCACTTCAAGGTCATGCCCTTTGGGTTGTGCAACGCTCCCCAAACACTGTGTCGCCTTATGCATCGGGTGATTCCTTATCAACTGCACGACAAAGTATTCGTCTACCTTGATGATTTATTGGTTACTTCGTCCACTTTTGATGAACACTTGGAACTTTTGGAAGTTGTGGCTTCGTTGCTAGTAAAGGCTGGTTTAACCATAAATTTAGAAAAGAGTCAGTTTGTTTTGAAGGAGGTTAAATACCTGGGTTATTTAGTGGGTGATGGTTGCCTTCGCACCAACCCAGAAAAATGTAAGGCAATTAGAGAATTTCCTCGACCAAAAACAACTAAACAAATACGTAGTTTCTTGGGTTTATGTGGGTGGTATAGGCGTTTTATTAAAAACTTCGCGTCTTTAGCTGCTCCACTAACCGATCTGACAGGGAAAAAATCTAAGTCTAAATGGAATCTTCACGCTGAGGAATCCTTCCAATCTCTTAAAGTATCTTTATCGTCTGCTCCTGTTTTAGCTAATCCTGACTATGGGCGCCCTTTCTTCATCCAATGCGACGCAAGTGCTGTTGGCGTGGGTAGTGTACTTTTTCAGCTTGATCCTGATGGCGCTGAACACCCCATTGAATTCTTTTCGCACAAACTTAATGCCGCTCAGAGGAATTATTCTGTAACTGAGTTGGAGTGCTACGCAGCAGTACTTAGCGTCCAAAAATTTCGGCCCTATATCGAGGGATACCCGTTCACGATTTATACTGATCACGCTAGTCTCCGCTGGTTGATGTCCCAAAAAGATCTATCTGGTAGACTCGCCCGCTGGAGTTTAAAACTGCAAGCGTACAAATTTGATATCGGATATCGTAAAGGAACGGTGAATGTTGTACCTGATGCCCTCTCCAGAGCTTTTTATAGTGAGCCCACAGACGATGTAAGTAATGATCAACCTTTTCCTCCTGTTGAAACTACTTTGAATGATGATTCCTCCTTACCTTGTAATTCTCCTGTGATACAAGAAAATGTGTCCAGTTTAAATTCTTCAAGTGACAATTCGGTTCTACATATTGATCTTAACTCTTCAGCTTTTCAGGACGATGAATATGTTCAACAGATCAATCGAGTACAACTATTAAAAGATTGCGATCACAACTTCAAAATTCGTGATAATAAACTCTTGATCTTACCTTCCTACGCTTCTCGTTATACGTCCACTGATTTGTCTGAATGGAAGTTAGTAGTTCCGTTGTCCTTGACTGCAAACTTAATTGAACTGGCTCATTCTTCTCCTACTTCTGCTCATATGGGTATTAAAAAAACTGTGGAACGACTTCAACGGCAATTTTTCTGGTTTGGTATGACTAAACAAATCAAACTTTTCATCTCTAATTGTTTACAATGCAAGATGAATAAGCCTGTAAATTTTAGCACTCAACCTTTGATGGGTTCTCAAACTGAGTCTACCAGACCTTTTGAAAAATTGTTCGTTGATTTCCTTGGACCATATCCTCGCTCCAAACGAGGTAATACCTGTATCGCTATAGTGTTGGATCATTATTCAAAGTTTGTTCTAATCAAACCATTGCGTGAAGCTTCCGCCTCTTCTCTGTGTAACTTTTTGGAAAATGATGTGTTTTTACTTTTCTCTGTACCTGCAGTGATTACTTCTGATAATGGCAAACAATTCATATCTAACTTATTTAAAGATCTCTTGAAAAAATATAATGTTGATCATATACGTACTCCTATTTACTCTCCTCAAAGCAACGCTTCTGAGAGAGTTAATCGGACGTTACTGTCTAGTATTCGTTCTTATCTTGATGATCATGCACATAATGAATGGGATTGCCATCTTTCTGAAATCACTGCGGCATTGCGAAATGTTAAACACGACGTCACGAATTTTTCTCCTCACTATTTGGTCTTTGGTCAACACATGTCATTAAACGGTTCAGATTATGCTTTACGTAAACTTTTATCTCCTCAGGATGATAACGAAATACATGTGTTGTCCAAGTCTAATAGATTAAATCTTATTCGTGATCAAATAACTCATTACCTGAAAGTTGCACATGAGAAATCCGCTGCTCGTTATAATTTACGAAGTACCAATAGGAATTTCCTGCCTGATCAACCTGTGTTTGTCCGATCCTTCGCACAAAGTAGTGCTCCTGATAGATTTTCTGCAAAGTTAGCTGCTAAGTTTATTCCTGCTTTTATCACTGATAAAATCGGAACAGTCTCTTATAATATCAGAAATCTTGATGGAAAACCTTTGGGAGTTTATCATGCCAAGGATATACGATTGTGACAAATTATTAGTGAAATTTTTTTTCTCCTTCCCTCTTACTTTCATGCCTGGCTTTGAGATCTTTTCTCGGGTGTGAGTCGTCCCCACGCTGTAACAACCGCTTGTGGTTGTTATGATCTGTTTAATTTAAATCTGTAATTGCGGTTGAAAATCCCAACAAGGTTGCATGTTTATCCACTGCGCTGCATAAAATCTCTTCCACTACACGTCATTCTTTCTTTGGCTTAATTTGTAATAGAAAATATTTTTTTTTTTTGGTAGAGTGTACCATTTAGCATTTTATACTTCTCCGTATTTTGGTCGGTTACTCGATTCGTTTTATCATTTTTTGTTTGATGGTGTGTAATGACGTGTGGTGGTTGGTGTGTTGCTTCATCTGTTTTGTTTTGGTTAGCGCGTGGATTTTCCATGTAAATGGAATGTTCCAGTGATTAAATTAAATAGTATTGGTGTGTGCGAGTCGATTTTTGGGTGCGGTTGTATGTATATACGCCATCCGAAATCTATCGGTCGGGTAATTGGTTAATGTTTTCTTTAGTAAATAATTTTTGGGTGGGGGAATAAATTTTTATTTTTTGTACGCGTCGGTATTTTTTTTGATAGTCGAGTTTTAAACGTTTGAGAGTCTAGTTTGGAATGTTAAAGACGATAAGTCTGTTTTTGTTTTTTTTATAAAGAAAAAGTCGAGTTTTGATTTTGATTTGGACCAGTCAAGTTTGTACATGTTATTTTTTTTTCTGTAAACTCAAGTTTTGAAAAAAATGGGGTATAGTTAGAGTATTGTTCTAACTGGTTACCTTAAGTTTCATTGAATTTAAATTTAAAATTGTAGTTTAAACTATAAAAAAATAAAAAAAAAACTTAATGTAGTGATTGCCTTGTGGCCTGAATCCATTTTTTTTTGTGTGTGATAATAAAGAATAAATTCGTGCCGTGTGCATAAACTTTTTATATTAATTTTTTTTGTGTTGTATGGCATAGAGATTATATTTATAAACTTTATAAATAGTTAGTATATCTAATAATTAATGCCGGATGAAAAACAAAAATATATAAAAATAAAAATAAATAAAAAAATATATTTTGTGGTTTAAATAAAAGAAAATATCTGGAAAATAACGGATAAAATAAACTTTGATGTGGTTTTTTTCTCGCCTTTCTTAAAATTGACTACTGGCGTGGTTTTTATAAATTGGAAAAAAAAAATTTTTACACTCATAAATACAAATTGAATTTGGTTGTTTTGTGGCAGCAGACCTTGCTGTGGGTCGAGGTTCGTGCGAGGGGGCTGCTGCGACTGATCCTGCGTCGGCGCTGTTTTTTTGTGGTCGGACGGGCCAATATTTTTTTGTGTTCAGGTAAGGTGTCCGTAAGAAAAATAAAAAATAACTTGGGGGCACCGCGTGATTTTTTTTATTTTAAATTTTGTAAACCAACTTGACTGGGTTGGCGTGTTTTATTATTATAATTTTTTTATATATATATTATTTTTTTTTTTTTTTTTTTGCGGGATTTCAGGTTTCGGGTGGCGTCACATGCGACGCACCCCATAATCGATTCGCACCACATTTTTTTTCTGGTTTTATTTTCATTAACGGTTCATTTTTTTTTCTTTCAAATTTTTGTTTTTCTCATTTCATTATTCTCATTTCATTTTTTTCCGATTTGGGTTTTTCATCCGTAATTACAGGTTGTTTCTTTTATCATTTTCAAGTTTTTAGTGATGTGTAACTAAATAGTTCTTTGTGATCGCGTGAGGATGGGCGGCCTTATGCTGACCTAGGCCTTGAGCAGGGTCGCCGGAGTGGCACCGGCGTCCCTGTCGAACGCAAATTTTGTTTTTATGATTATCTACCACTGTGGTCGTGGCACAGTAGAATAATTTTCTTGTCCCCTTCGTTTTATCTCTATGCGGTTTTCAAGCATAGCAATATGTCTGGTAACCCCCACGCCTAGCGGCGAGCTTCAGCCAGTGCAATACCGCAACCAGACCTCTATTGCTATGTTCTGTTTAACAAAATCCCTTTTGGGGGATTTTGTTACACTACAGAGCTCTCAATTCCTCTTAAGATAACAGTTAGCCCCTTTTGGCTTTTTAGCTGGTATGTGTAATACCGTTTATGGGCTTGGTCGAAATAATTTACTAAGGCTCTGAACCCATTAGTTTCGAATGGCTGTATTTTCACTTCATTTATCTTACCCCTCTTGAGTGAGGTAATATAAAATTTTGAATCGGTTAATGATTTGATTTTTTCCACAAGCTCATTATTTGATGCCTCTCTTAAGTAAATTGGTGGCGGCTTCTCATTCTTAGCATTATCTGCTGTAGCTTCGGGAGCTTCTACCTCTAAACTGGAATACCTGTTGCTCAGAGGTATTTGGTCTGCAGATTGTTCCAGCCTTGTCGCTTTGCTTCTGCTAGCGAGTTGCGCGGATTTTGGACTTCGTTTTCGCTTGGCTTGAACAGTAAAATGCCTATCCAATCCCGTTTGCACTAACTGTGTTTCATTACACTGACCTATGTCACTATCATCATTTTTATTATCGGTTGACGATGAGTTCGTCGCACTGAGTTCATTATTTTTATTTTCATTTAAATTACAATTTATTAAATTTGCTGTTAACGCAATTTTTTTTCGCGGTGATTGTGTTGCATTAAACGGCGGTATAGTTAAATTTGTCAATTGTGCATTATTTTCCTTGTGCATTGTTGATTGTTTCTTTGGGCTATGTTGCACTTTGCCCATTTTAGTTTCACTGTATAGCCATGAGCTTTCTAAATTAGTCCCGTTAGAATTTTGGCTCATCACTTACACATTATTCACTTATTGTTTTTTTATGTTTGTTTATCTTTATTGAATTTAAAAAAAAAACACACACACACACAACACATAAAAGAAAAAAATAAATAATTAAAAAGAACTAACACTGCACTTTTTGATTATTTTAATTTAATTTTATTATGCGCACATCGATTTTACGTCTATTCATCACGACGGTGAAACCGATTCGAGTCAAAGATTAAGTTGAAGTCATTTTGTATATCACTTAAAATTTGTTCAAAATTAGGACATAAATAAATTATAGCGGAATCATCTGCAAATAACTGTAGATGACCTGCAAGCTTTAATTCAAAAATGTCATTTATGCAAACCAAAAAAATAAACGAACCTAAATTAGAACTTTGGGGCACACCATCATTCACCTCAATGAATTCAATGGAAGAGCCGACACATTGCTGTCTGCAGCTCAAATATGATTCAATTAGCTTACGTTGCAGGCCCCTAAATCCTAACCTTTCTAGCTTATAAATTAAAATTGACCTATTAACACAATCGAGAGCTTTAGCTACATCGATAAATAAGCCCGCAATATAATTCCTTTTGTTTAATGACTTATAGATATTAAATATTAATTGCAACACTGCTGCTTCAGTATTTGAATGATCCTGAAAACCGTATTGGTAACGATCAATAAGATTGAACTTTTTTACAAATTTAGTGACTCTAGAACATTAAACTTTTTCAGTAATTTTAGCGAAAAACGGAAGAATGGAGACGTAACTCTACAATATCAACAAGAAACTAATGTAGGAGTATGTAGCTTAACTGTAGAGTGTGTGCTTCATGTGCTGAAAGTCTCGAGTTCAAATCTTGAACAAGAAATTCTTTTTACCAGAAACTTTAACCATTCGGCGCAAGGGCCCAAAAATTTGATTTGAACCTAAAAGATGATAGTTTCAGAGTTTAAATATTTCTTTAGTTTATTTTAAATTAGTAGTTAGCGATAAGTAATTAATTTCGATTTGGATTTTCAGAAATAGCAGAAAAATCTCACTCAATTGTATTGTCTTGTGCTAACTATTTATTGGTATATTACTAACAAAAACATACTAACTATCGACTACTTATAGGTGTCTGGAACCGGGTCGATTCCTTGTTACTAACATACCTTTCCTTTCCTGCGGTTTTGTTATATGTAAAAGAGGTGTACGGTGGACCCGGCGTCTTACCGGGAACCTTGCTTAGTCTTGATCGTACATTCAAATCAATCAAGAAATTTATTTAAGAATTAGCGAAACATCGTCAAAGTTGACGCCAAGAAGTGCGAGTTATAAAGCCTTTAGCTGAAATTTCTCTAAGTAATCGATGTTTCATTAATTTTACAAGATTTTTGTGGGCTTACCAGTATAATGCTTAATTCTGTCAAAATAACTGCTTATAATACCGGTTTATTTTGAATATCTACTGATTATGGGATATACCAGTACTTCCTTAAGATGGTTGGAATGGTAAACATAGTATTACCAGGGAAATTCTTATGTAGTTTTAAATAGGAAAATTTAAAGGGCTGGAACCTTATAAAATAATCAGAAAAAGTCCTGAAAATTAACTCAACTCCTAAATTAATCCCTAACTGAACCTGTTAACTCAATCTTCAATTCAACCTCCAACTCAATTACGAATTCAAACCCCAAATCAACTTTCAATTCAACCCTTAATGTAATTACAAACCCAACACCTAACTCAATCTACGAAATAACCCACAAATAATTACCCAACTGAATCTTACATTCATCCTGAATGGAAGCTATCTCAACCCCAACTCAACTTCAATTCCACTTAGCTAGAACCAAATCTTAAGCCTTTATTCAACTCCACACTCAACGACCAACTCAATCCCAAAATCAACTCGACACGAAAGCTACACATGCGTCCAACTTAAACCGTAAATCAATACGGTACAAAAACTAGATTTATACATACATAAACTCAATTTAATCTAATCTCCACCTTAACCTCCGATTCAATCCCCAAATAAATTCCCAACATAACTTCATCGCTCAACAACCAACTCAGAACAATATTCGACAACAACTCAACCCTCAATCCAACACAAATTAACAACAACGCTCAAGTCAACAAGGCCCGAAAACTACGTGCTTACATGAACTCAACTCAGAACCAATTCAAGTTAACTTCCCACTCAGATCTAAACTGAACTCCCAAATAAACCCAAAACTGAAATGCTGAATGAACCCCCCCCCCCCCCCAACTCAATCCCAACCCCAACCATAACCCACCCTAACCCAACCATAATCCACCCCAGCTCAAACAACTCTACTTAATCTAACTTTCAGATCGATCAACAACTCTCCCGAAGTAAATCCACAACTGAACCCCTCAGTAAACCTCAACTCAACCTCAACCTCAACTCAACCTCAACCTCAACTCAACAACAAACCCAATTCCTAAACCAAGACGGTCCGAAAAGTGCATGTGGCTATGGACTTACTTAACTCCAGATCATAAGGCAGCGGTCTGACGGGGTCATAGGAGCCGGTTATGCTTCAAATGGGGGAGGGGGGGGGGGGCTCGTGGGAGGGACAAATAGTGTCTGACTTGGCCAATTCTTGAATGATGATATTATATACATGGTGTTAGTGCCAAGAAATACCTACTAAAATGATCTTTCCTAGAACTGGGAAAAACGCATCGGTTATCCCGCAAATCATATTTGATCTTTTTCAATTGACGATTGACACTCCTGAGGAAGAACACTTTGAGCACCTTATAACTTATGACTACTATCTCGTTTTTTACTAAAGTTTATAGTTCTGATTATAAACTTCTGTGCTATTAGTAAAGGTTTAATTGTGCTGACGTAAATGCCTCCCCAACAACATAGACCATACTGCAATTTAGACTGAATTAAAGAAAAATATGCTACTCGCAGAACCTGAAGGGGACATAGATATCTCAGTAAGTATATCTTTCTCAATGCAAACGTGCAGTATTTATTAAGGTTAGCAACATGGTCCTTAAAGTTTAGCCTAGAGTCCAAAACAATTCCCAAGTATTTAAAAGTTTCCACCTCTTCAATATTTATACAGTCAGCAGAACAATTAAATGTATTTGTATAGCGATTATGAACAATATTGGTGCATTTTGCAGAATGATAGATAACAAGGTTTCGTTTTAGGGCTTAAAATCATAAAGTGGTCATCAAACCATTTCCTCAATATCATTAAGTCATTATTAATAGATACGGCAAGCTGTTCATTACTAGTCGCTCCATAGACAAACGCAGTATCATCCGCAAATGCTACAGATTTCCCAATGAACGGGCAATTAAAGAGTGAATTTATATAGATGAGGAAAAGAATTGGGCCGAGAATGGATCCCTGGGGCACACCAAATTCTAACTCAGCTGTGTCACTGGGCTCTAGTAATATCAATAAAGAGCCCCGCGATACATTTGTCATCATTTATATTTAAGTGAACACTGTTTAAAAACTTCAGTAATGCTTGTTCTGTACTCTTCCCTCCTCTAAACCCAAACTGCTGATCGGAAAAAAAAATTACACCTATTTAAGAAGCTAATTAATCTATTGGTCTATAATTTTCCAACAGCTTGATGTCCTACTTTTTACGAATAGGCACAATTTTTGCCAGTTTCAATGCTTCTGGGAATTTGGCATCTTCTAGGCTTTTATTCATAAGATAGCACATAGGAGTGATAATATTCTGAACAATATTTTTTACATTAATTATGCTAATACCATCGTGGCCTACAGATGCCTTGTTTTTTAAACCATTCACTGTTGCTTGAAATTCCCGGGGATGGATCGGAAACATGAACATATTAGTTTCACCATAGTGATCTCCAAGGTGTGTGCTATTACCTTTTAGCAGATTAAAATTACATTCAGAACGAAGAGTAGGTACGATGTTTATAAAATATTTACTAAATAAGTAATGATCAAGGCAAGATGACGACTCTCCTCTAAATCTAGTAGGCATATTAATTAGCGACTTAATTCCCAATGAAGCTAACAATAATAAATATTCAGTTGTAACGGAATTTTCCTTTATAATGTCTATATTAAAATCACCGAGTAGAATTAGATTAGATCTATTAGCCCCTATTACATTCGACATCTCATCGAAAAATGTGTTCACGTCACCAAAATTAAACCTATAAAATCAAAAAACACAGAAACTATACGAACCTAAGTTCAATTCCACCTTGACCACATCGCAAGACGTCATATTAAGAGAATGTACTTGGCAATCAATATCCTCACTAATAAAAGCCACAACTCCACCAGATCTGTATCCATCATTGCAACCATCATATGCGATATACCCGGGTATATTGTAAAATTTCTAACTCATTGGATGATATCCATACCTCCCTTAGAAATATGATTTGCGGCGAATTGGTAAAATTTGCAAGGTTAGTAACAAATACATCGAAATTTGCTCGCATGCTACTAATATTCTGATGAAGTATAAGGAAATTCGGCTTTTCTACATTTGAGGAAGAATTGTTGATAGTATTGGTAACATTCATATCCGAAGGAACTTGATTAAAAATATGCATAATATTAATTAAAATTAATATTAATCAATAATAAAAATGAAAAAAAGAAAAAAAAATTTGTAGCTTATCAAGGTCCTCAATTGTTCTGATCAGCTTTCTTTCGCTACCATCAATTTACCGCATGGATATACCAGCATCAGAAATGACGTTGATGTTTATCCAAGCTATTTATTAATTGGTATTAAAGGTCAATGATCCGATTTTTTAGCTCCACATTTTCAGCTTTTAATTTTTCACCGTCACCAAATACTGACTAAATTTTATCTAACCGAATATATATCGTTTTAAAACTTTCCCACATTTCTCTGATATCCATGAAACTCATTTTTTAATTCATTAAACGGCTTAGCGACAGTTGTTTTTAGCTGTTACATTATTAGCTGTGTCAGATTGTGTTGATGTTTTGTTGACTATAACAGGTAGTTTTTGATTAGGAGATTTATCACACTCAATACACTTCCACACTTTTTTACCAGATTTCACTAAATTCACATCAGATTTTTCAATTGAGACACAGTTTTCATGGAAAATTTTTCGACAATCATTACAATGAATTTTGTTATCTTGTCGTTCCACTTTTGATGTACACAATGAACAGGTAGACATTTTGAATGGTCACTGTTATTCACACAATATTTATTACAAATAAAATTGATTTTATAGTTTGAACGATTATATTATTCACGTATCAAAGCACTATTTATATTATATTATTATATTAATTTACGACTTTTATCAATTAGAAATATGTTGATGTTCCTGATTTTTCAGATTTATCGATACAATTTGCATTAAAATTATTTGAAAATACTTCCCTTAATCGGAAACTAGCAATAGAAATTAAAATGAATTTGAAAATTTAATTGCAGTTTTCTTGACTAAGATTGAAAATTTGACAGATAGTACAGAAATCAAGAAAAGATTAAATGTTTTAAAGGATTGTTTTTTTTTTCAAATCAATTCAGAGTACAAGTTCAAAAAAGTGTTGAAAAACAAAAATTTATTTTCTGAACCATCAGAGTATACATACAATTGAGAACATCCATTCAAAGATGTCCAACGGTATTTTGCTGCCTATCAAATACAATATACAAAAATTTCTTGAAATAGATGATTGAAATTTAGAATATAATTTAGATATTTCCAATATAATTCAAGGTTCAGCATGGGAAAAAAAAAACTAAAATGTATAATAACACCTGCATTCGGTGTGTATTTAAGTTTTCCTTTACAGGAAGATTGTAAATTATCTAAATTAGAAAATATTCTTACTTGTTGTTTCACTAAGTCACCGGATTTTGAACAATATTAGTTTAATTTTATGATACAACCAACAACCACTATATCGAAAACACAAATAGTTTAAGTAAATCTATAGTCGATTGTATCATGAATTTGAACTACAGGTAAACCTCGTTTAACGCACCATCGAATAAAGAATCCTCGAATTAACGAACATCCAAAATTGTTGAAAAATCTCGCATTACGAACTTCAAACCGAATTTTTTAAATTCACCGTTTGTGTAGTAAATACATAAAACAACAAAAAAAAATTACAAATTGTTTTTTGTTGTCAAAAATCAAAATAAAATCAAAAGAATCCTCAACTAACAAACGGAGACAATACGTTCGTTAAACGATGTTTACCTGTATTTTATAAAGTTGCAAATTGGATATCTGTTTCTTACCAAAACAATATTTCCCTATAAACAAAACGTCACATCATTGGAATTTTCAATAACATCGCGACACTTGTGACCTCAATGGGTATTACGTTCATCTTAACTTAAATACAATTTCGGTTTGATTTTATAGAGCGATAGGTCCTAAATCACAAACGTTGGTGAATATTATCTGGAATAAATTAAAATCTGTCAAATGTATTATATCAAATCTATTAGATTTAATTTCATAATAATCATTAAATTAATTAAAATTGGACAATGTCAAATTAATAAGCCAAAAAATATGATTAACTAATATTTATATTCGCATCAAGCAACATGAACGTTAAATTTTCAAATTAAATCTCCAAAACTTGTATTAAATTTTTAAAATGTGTCTTCGCTAAATACCGATGATGAACATACCAAATTAGTTTTTTTTTCTTAATTAACCTGTCAACAGCTAAGCATCGTCTCATGAATATTTTATTAAATATTTCACTGGATTTTTAATAATATAAAAAAAACAGTCACAAAGGTGGAATTTATATTAATTATTTGAAGAACAACACTTATTTGACAGAAAATGTCGTCAATCGTGCATATTATCTGGAATATCACGATTAATAAATCAAAACCTGTCAAATATATTGTGTCACATCTATTACTAAAAATTATCGCCGTAATGTTGATAAATTAATAGTTTCTAATGCACAGCGCTTTATGCGTGTAACACCAAAAGCTTAAAAAAAAAAATTTTACTGACATTTTCAATTCGTTAGTTTCAGTTTTTCATATTATTGCATCGTGATTAGGTTAAAAAAATGAGTGGCATTTAGATTTTATTTTATTAAACGTAGTGAATATGTGTAAAGTGTAAAAAACTACATAAATTTATAGTGAAATTAAGCAGTAAACCGTATATAAGTGAAAATTTGTTTAAATCGTATAGTGTACATACTTGTAAGTACAAAAATAAAATTATTCAAAGCATATAAATCTAACATTTGTATCAGCATATACTTGTAATTGGAATTTAGCTGTTGTTCTTAGTTTGGACATTCAAAATTATTTATTTCGACTGTTTTATTCATTTACATTTAAAAGCACAATTACGACTAATTTTACATTAATGTTTTACTTCGGTCTAAAAAGATCAAAGTATTGAAATCCTGTCAAAAATGACAAAAAATTTGGTTGGTCCAAAACCACTTTTCTCGACGTTTTGAAAGTCCCTGAGTCTGAAAATGCAAAAAAAAAAAAAATGTCCGTCCGTCTGTCTGTGTATCTGGACCCATGGTATCTCGAGAACGGCTTGTCCGATTTGGATTTTTTTTTCGCCAATCTGTTTCTATGGTCAAGGCGGAGATTTAAAAAGCTTTTGGAGACTGTACGTCAAAGGGGTGGGGTACCTGCCATACGAATTGACCCAAAATACCTGCTTTTATAAATATTTACGATTTTTTTATACATGCTTATTTGATTATTGAATTGGGCATTGAATTGGGAATTGATTTGAAGGTTAAATTAGGCGTCAATTTGCGCGTTGAGTTGAAGTTGAGTTGGAGTTGAGTTGGGGTTGAATTTGGATGTAGTGAATAGTTAACAGACTATTTATATGATGGAACTTGCCTATTTATCAACCGATTATTATGAAATTCAATGTGTATATTACAAATGGGATTCCAAAATGAGTTTTGGATGAAGTTCTGGAATATGGCCAAGTAGGATGGAACTTGCCCATTTCTCAACCGATTACGATGAAATTCGACATTTGTATTTGAAATGGGATTCTAAAATGTTTTTTGGATGAAGTTCTGGAATTTTAAAACGATTTCTGGATGAAGTTCTGGAATATGGCCAAGTATGATGGAACTTGTCTATTTCTCAGCCGATTATTATGAAATTTAATTTGTATGTTAGAAATGGGATTCTAAAATGAGTTTTGGATGAAGTTCTGGAATATGGCCAAGTATGTTGGAACTTGGCTATTTCTCAACCGATTATGATGAAATTCGACATGTGTAATGGAAATGGGATTCTAAAATTAGTTTTGTATCAGGTTCTGGAATATGGCTAAATATGATGGAACTTGCCCATTTCTCAACCGATTATGATAAAATTCGACATGTGTATTCAAATTGGGAATCTGAAATGAGTTTTGGACAAAGTTCAGGAATATGGCCAAGTATGATGGAACTTTACTATTTCTTAACCGATTATGATGAAATTTGATATGTGTGTTGGAAATGGGATTATAAAATGATTTTTGGATAAAGCTTTGGAATATGGCTTTGTAGGATGGAACTTAGTTATTCCTTACCCGTTTGTTATGAAATTTGACATGCAATTTGTAAATGGGATTCTAAAATGAGATTTTGGATAAGTTCCTGGAATATAGTCAGTTAAACGGTTAGAAGTATCAGTATAGTTTGTTATACTATTTTCGGTATAAAGTTCTAGAATACGATTTTTCGTTTTAAATTGGATGCCTGTACCCATGTTATTGAAGCTTTTGACCTGTTTGTCTGTTGTTGTATAAGTAAATATAATTTGGTTAAAATAGAAATCAATAATGTCAAAACTGTCACACCAACTTTATGACATTATTGAAGATACCAAAGACCGAAGTTCTGATCACCTCGTGAGGTTTCAGCCCTTTATATTTTAATTGGGAAGTTCCCTGTTAAGTTTCTGTTGTCTGGTCCACAATTTGAGATAAGTGTTTCTTGTTTTGCGTTATTTATTAAGATCTTGTCCTCCATAATGAATTGGACTGTTGTTCTTTCTTCCGGGATGATATCGCAGTTGGCCCTGCTTCCCAGTATCAATGGCTTGATGCAGGTGTCTTCAAATTCTTTTATCTCTGAATATCTTTGTACGAAGTTTTTATAATCTGTGCTCGTAAATAACTTGTCTCCTGTTTTAACCAGATGTTTTGGGGCTTTTTTTTATTACTGTGTTGTTTACTGCTAATGGAGCGATCATTATTGTTGTTGCCATTTCTTTTTCCAGCTTTGGTATGTGGAGGATGTAGAGTAGGGTCTCGTTGTTTATCGCGATTTTCGGGGTTGTGTACTGGAATACTTCTTCGGGTAGTGTTATTTTAGTGAAAGGATTTCTTTTAGAGACAATATTTTTTGCAGGTTTTGGGAGTTTTCTTTGTTCGTGTTGAAAATTTCTATAATAGTTGAGTGAGTTTTCTCAACTTGTCCATTCGATTCTGAAGAGGACGCATGCTCCAATTTGACATTTAGTCTGTTTAGGTATTCTCTAAATTGGGTTGACTGAAATGTTGTCTCATGGTCTGAGATAATACTGTTTGGGATTCCGAATATGGTGAAATACTTTGTCAAGACTATTGTTGTATCTGTTAGGTTTTTTGAATCGATCGGTACCATTTGAAGGTGTTTTAAAAAGGCATCTATTATCGACAGGAAGTTAATTTTATTGATAGAGAAGATGTCGATATGTACTCTTTCTAGAGGTTTCTCGGTATTGGGTCTTGAAGATATTTTTATATTATACGGTCTCCGATCGTATTTATGCATATTGCAGATGTTACATGCATTAGTGAAGGTTTTGATTCTATTGATCATATTTGGGAAAAAGTAGGATCGTCTAATTTGACTTTCCACCTCTCTCATCCCCCTATGTGCTCTTTCGTGTTCTTTACTCATGATACTGTTTTGTCTATTTTCGTTCGCTACGTCTTCGACCATTTTGGTAGTGAAGACGAAATGTCCTTTCTGTAAGAAAATCTCCTTGAATGAATCTTGGATTTTCTGGTACACCGTATCTGGTGCTAAAATTGCTGTTTGTTTGCCATTCAAACGATGGTTTTAAAATTATTATTCTAGTGAATTTAGGAAATATTTCTTCTGATATGACTGTGTCAATTTTAGATATTTTGAAAATTATTTGATTCCTATGATAATTTATAGGTCGGTCCGAAAAGTGTATGAAGTAATCATCCGACGTATAGGCGGAATGAACTGTCTCTATGTAGCTGATATTTCCAGAAATATTTTCTGCGGTTTCTCTAGAGTCACGTGAAGTGTTATTTATATTTTCATTGACCTTAATTTCCATGTCTTTGGCTGCTACTATTGGGAATCTACTGAGGGCGTCTGATGGTTAATGGTTTGTGGTCTGTGACCAATGTAAATTTATTACCGTAAAGGTATGGCTGGTATTTCTTTACCGCCCATATAATGGCCAAGGCTTCCTTTTCATTTGTGGCGTAATTACACTCTGTTCGATTCAGTGTTCTAGAGCCGAAAGCGATTGGTCTTTCGACACTGTCGTGTATCTGTGACAGAACTGCTCCCAGCGCGAAATCTGAAGCGTCTGTTGTAAGGGTGGATCCGGATAGGCCATCCGGTTGCTTCGTGATTATTAATGATTCTTCTATTGAGAGTATTTCTTGATCTTGACGAGATGTCGATAGACATCGGTGTTTCCGTGTGCTGAATTGGTCCATTTGGTTTTTTACAATTGAATTCTTTGACATCCTTTGGTTTCGGTGTAAATTGGTTGAATTTTGGCTGGTTTGGTGCCATTTGGTTTATTTTTGGAGTGTATTGATTAGGCACGATAGGCTTTTTGAGTTATTTGAAATTGACTCATTTGTGCTAAATTTGCACAAAAATGCGTATGCTTCTTCTAGTGTTTTGGGTTTCGCTGCTTGTGCGAACCCGAAGTCAGGCTTCCTCAAGCCGGAAATGAAGGCCGCTAAAGCATCTTCTTCTATAAATGTGGAAATGGCTTGCCACGAGTTGTTATAAATGCTGTTTTGTTTAGCGAGCGTCTTTATATTTTGGACGATCTCCTTCGTTTTATTATGGTAGCTATGTACCGACATGTTTTCAATTTGTTTGTGTGCCCATAGTTGGGACTTGTAATAGAAAAGTTCCTATTTGTCGCCTAGGGCTTCAATCAAGATTTCCTTCATTTCTAAGAAAGTTTCGGGATCTCCGGCTATAAACACAATATGTCTCTTGCCTTTCCTTCCACTTTGTTTTTTACCGCCTGGAAGTGTTTTCGGTATTGTTGTGGGGGAACTAGAGGTTCAAACATTTGAAGCGTTTCCTCGGCTGTTTTTAGCCAAGAATTTACTTGCCTTCGATTTCCATTGAAAGAAGGGATTGACTTTATAGGAACGGTTTTCGTTCAAAATTACTGGTGGAGGCTGTGCTTGCGCTTCCGTTTTTTGGTTTAGGTATGTCAATACCTGATCATGCTCGTCTTGTTTTTGGCTCATCAAGGTTAACTGGCCCGCTATTGCGCCCAATTGAGCCATAACCTGTTCCATTTCTGTCATTTCGTCAATGGAATTGGTTTCTGTTAACTTTATACCCCTATTAGCGATAAAGTTATCACTTAGTTTTTTTTTTCTGTTTCGGGAAATTTTGAATCTGATTCTTCCCCCTTAAACAAAATTTTCACTATCGAAAAACTTTTACAAGATTGATTATGATTCATTTGCACCTGTTATTTCAATTGATTTGTGATTTTGAGACCTTTTGGTTTACAAAATAAATCTAGTTGAATTTAATTTTGGGATGGATAACGTGTACCAAAGAATAACCAAAAAAATTACGTCTATCTCGTAGTGCGTATTATTTGGGTAATTCTTTCCTCTCGTCTATCTGATAGTGCGTCTATCTGATGTTTACTGGAATTTTGATTATATTCCACGCTGATATATCTCGTATCTTGTCTACCATCGCCGGAATTTAATGTGGTGAACTGTTGGTATTCAATTTTGCTTCGATATATGCCGTGTTCATGCTATACATTTTATCAGGTTGGTACCCGTTCTGGCTTGCGATCAATTTGATAACCTTCAGTTCATCTTTACAATCCTGTTCGGACATCTTAATACTATTCAATCTTTGAATTAAATGGTTGAAAGCTGCAATTTTGTGAGGATATGGGTGATTGGAATTCGCTTGGATGGTATATGACTGGTCTGCGTAGGTTTTTCATAAATTTTAAATTTATGCTGATTGTAAGAATTTTCTATGTTTAAATTCAAAAAAATTATATTTTTGTTTTCCTCAATTTCCAAAGTGAATTTAATTTTTTGATGAACACTATAGAAAATTGCCTTACTTTCTGCAAGTACCCGAATATAAAACCAGAATGTCATCTACATATCTGTGCCAGCACTTAACATCTTTGTAAAATTTATTTTTATTGTTTAAAACGTAACTATTTTCGAAATCGTTCAGATAAATATTTGCCAAAGTACCTGATAGAGGGCTACCCATAGGAAGACCATCAATCTGTACGTAAAATTTATTTTGGAATTTGAAATAATTTTGACTGGTAATTTCTTCTAGTAATTTGATTAATTCTTCTATGATCCGAACATCTACATTGTTGTTTACTAATATTCTCCTAGTGATTTCCAAAGTTTCGCTAATCGGTATATTGGAGTACATATTCGTAATATCAAATGAGGCAAATTTAGCATTGGTTGGTATTTGTATTCCTTCTATTTTATTCACCAGTCCCACATTATTTTTTACCGAATGGTCGTTATCGAATTTGATATTATTAAACATCCATTTGTTTACCAACTTTGCGATTTTGTACGTTGGAGCCGATGTAAAATTCACTACTATGTAGTCTTAAAGGCATGTCTGATTTATGTATTTTTGGCATCCCTCGTATTACAGGTGCTATTGGTTTAATCATTTTAGACAAACGTATCTCTCTGCCGTTTAATAAGTGTTTTGATGATGTCTTTTATACTTTTCCTCCGAACGAAGAGATTCCTCCGAACTTCATAAATTTATATCATGTTGTGAAATCATTTACGAACCTCTTGAAAATGACGAAGATAGATTACAATTTTTAAACGTCCTCAAAGCGAAATTAAATGGACCAGCATATGATACTGTTAAATACAAAATATTTACGACGTGGTCTGAATTAAAATCAGAGTTAAAACGGCAGTTTTCAATAAAACGTAGTGTTGAACAATTGCAAATTGAGTTAATAAGTTGTAAACAGAAATCTGATGGTGTGAAAATATTTGGGAATAAAGTAGAATAATTACAAATAGTACAAGCCCATGGAATTTTCCCATTTTAGTGGTACCTAAAAAATCAATCAATAATGAACGGAATTGGCGATTAGTGATTGATTTTCGTAAATTAAACAGCATCACGGTGGGTGAGGTTTTTCCATTACCCAACATATCGGAAATTTTAGAACAACTAGGCAAATTTATCTATTTTACAACCCTTGACCTAGCATATGGATACCATCAAGTAAAATTGGACGAAGAAGATCGTGCTAAAACAGCATTCAGCACTAATTTGGGTCATTACGAGTTTCTGCGAATGCCCTTTGGCCTGAAAAATGCGCCGTCAACGTTCCAACGTATGATGAATAATGTGTTAATGGGGCTCAATTCAATACATTCATTTATTTATCTCGACGATGTGGTTGTGTACGGTGCAAGCCTAACAGACCATAACAAAAAATTAAAATCCATATTTGAACGATTTAGAAGATATAATTTGAAATTAAATCCTTCCAAATGCAAATTTTTACATAAAGAAATACTCTACTTAGGACATTTAATTACTAACGATGGAATAAAACCCGATCCAAGTAAACTAGAATCTATTTACAAATTTCCAATTCCAAAATCACAAAAAGACATTAAATCTTTTCTTGGTCTCGCGGGTTATTACCGGAAATTTATTGATAAGTTCTCACAAACTGTTGAACCATTAACTAAACTACTTAAGAAAAACGTAATATTTTCATGGGATCCAGTTTGTGATGAAGCATTTAATATTATAAAATCTAAACTTACGACTTCATCTATTCTTAAGTATCCGGATTATGTTAAACGTTTTTATACGTTACCACCGATGCGAGTGATATTGGTATTGGTGCAATTCTTTCACAAAAGTACGATAATGTTGACTTGCCAATCGCCTTCTTCATTTGGAAACATAATTCATAAATCTCTGTTGGAACATTTAAATTTTAATCGAATAATAAATAATAATCAATATTGTTTCACCAGAAATTGTAGTACAGTTTCAGCTACCGTAAACTTAATTGAAAATATATATCAGTCAATTGAAGCTAGAAATTGCACTTCATGTTTATTCCTAGATTTACGGATAGCCTTCGATTGAGTCAATCATGCAATTCTATTGAAGAAACTGATTCTTTACGGTGTCTCAGGTGCAGCAATTAAACTATTTGAAAATTATCTAATTGACAGAGAACAGACAGTTAAATTAAACCAGAATGAGTCCTCGAGCCTGAGGATACATTGTGGGGTTCCTCAAGGCTTAATTCTTGGCCCTACCTTATTTTTGATTTGCATTAATGACGTTTTCGACTTAGATTTGAAAGGATAAATTCAATTATTTTTTTTCAATTATTAGATTTATTTTTTACTTTCAGCTGGCTCGTCTTTCAAATTTTCCGAGATTTCTCACGAGAAACTTGAACTGAATTTTTTTCCTGCGATAGCTCTTGACAAGTCACATCTATAAAATACATCTCTAGACATAACACTCTAGAAGCTGATTTTATACATTTCTAATGATTTTTGGAAAATCGAATTTTCTGAGATTTCTCACGAGAAACTTGAACTGAATTTTTTTCGTGCGATAGCTTTGACAAGGCACTTCAATTTAATCCATTTCCAGACATAACACACTAGAGGCTGACATTTAATTTTTACTTTCGGCTGGAACGTCTTTCAAATTTTCCGAGATTTTCCACGAGAAATTTGAACTGAATTTTTTTCCTTCTTCTCCTCCTGTACTGCCATCTAACGAAAAGTTAAATGGAAATGTTGGATAAACGTTTTATTTGAAAAACATATGTAACTGTCATTTGGCTGGCGGTCCATTTATTATATAGTCAGATCTTGCAACAATAAGCAAATAGACTGTGTAACAAACAATTTCATCTTCACGCGAAAATTTGTCGGTAAGATAGTGGGCCACCAATATTTGTGGTTTAGGACCTATCGCTCGACAAAATCAAACCTAAATCGTCATTGAAGTCACAAGTGTCGCGATGTTATTGAAAATTCCAATGATGTGACGTTTTGTTTATAGTGAAATATTGTTTTGGTAAGAAACAGACATGCAATGTGCAACTTTATAAAATAGTTCATAATCATGATACAATCGACTAGTTTACTTAAACCTTGCCTGTGATCACATCAAAATTATAAAATTATAAAATACTAGTGAAAATGTGGCGAGTTATAAAAAAATGTTGGAATGCCATCCCTTGCGAAGTGTCGTATTACCTCGATGAGGAAATGGCTTTGGGTGAACCGATCGAAGTTTATTATCGAAAAAATTATCGTCAGGTGCCTAATGACGATAGTATTGAAGTGGACAATAAAATGCAGCAACGGGGCCAACCAATGGCCTTGAAAGATGAAAAACGTTATGAAAATAAAGTTTTAAATTCGGATACGATTACGTCATCACAGGGATTGCTGACAGCACAACGACGCCGAGAATTTGAAGTGGCTGATGTTATTACAAGTGAGCCACAACTTGAGGAACAATTGGCGGAAATCTCACTAAAAATTACTAAGCTAAATTTCTTTCGTCTATTTTTGATGTTCATGTGGGTGGTAATTTGGGAAACCATAAGAGATGAACCAGAAAAAATTACTGCTAAGCCAACTGATGATGCCCTTGAAGTTATTGAAACGTTAAAAGAAGAGCGACCTTGGGAATTTCAAGTAACTGCTGTTATCCATAGTGAGCCAGAATTGGCGGGATCCTCACAAAAACCGAAAATTTTGAAAGGGATACGAAAATCTAGTGGTTTGAATGATCGTGAACAAAAATCATTATTCGTGTCATTGGATGATGAACTGACCATAATGGAAGCTCAAAAAGAAAAAATTAAAAAGAAAATGTTAAAAGAAAAACGACGTAGAGAACTAGAAGATGCTGATGCTATTACTAGTTTGCTACAACCTGAAGAAACTAACAAAGTTTTACAATTTGAAGAAAATTTGGGAGAAGCCTCACCGAAAACTATTAACCGAAATGTTTTTAGTCGATTTATCAGATTCATTGGTTGCGCGAAGCAAGAATAATGTTTAACTTGTTTTAAAATTGCAAATTGTGTAAGAACATATTTAATAATGTAACCATATATTTAATAAAAGATTTAATAATCCGATATTCCTAACATTCATTTATACTTCATCACATTTTGTTTTTATTTTGCCAGACGTTTTTCCTCATTTAATTAAAATCTCAGTGTTAAGTTCAAGCGCAGAAGCGATGCTCTTGAAAATAAATAGCAACAACAAAAACGTTGATACATTAGAATCGGGGGAATGAACCCTCAGTGATAAACGTCGGTAACATAGGAGAATTATTGTAATAAAACCTGTCAACAGCTATGCGTTGTCTCATGAATATTTTATTAAATATTTCACTGGATTTTTAATAATATAAAAAAACAGTCACAAAGGTGGAATTTATATTAATTATTTGAAGAACAATACTTATTTGACAGAAAATATCATCAATCGTGCATATTATCTGGAATATCAGGATTAATAAATCAAAACCTGTCAAATGTATTGTATTACTAAAAATTATCGCCGTAATGTTGATAAATTAATTTTTTTTATGGACAGCGCTTTATGCGTGTAACACTAAAAGTTTAAAAAAAAAATTAAGTGACATTTTCGATTCGTTTGTTTTAGTTTTTCATCTTGTTGCATCGTGATTAGGTTAAAAAAATGAGTGGCATTTAGATTTTATTTTATTAAATGTAGTGAATATGTGTAAAGTGTAAGAAAGTATATAAATTTATAGTGAATTTAAGCAGTAAACTGTATATAAGTGAAAATTTGTTTAAATCGTATAGTGTACATACTTGTAAGTACAAAAATAGTTCTTAGTTTGAACATTCAAATAGGTAAAAATGTTTGGCTTTTTCTATGTTTTTACCGTTTTTGTAATAGTCATCGTAACGATTTTTGCAATGATTTGGATAATTTGCTGGGAACCATTAACAATTATAAAAAACTGGGACCTTGTTTATCATGAAAAAAATTGTAATACAGTATTCAATCCTCGTATAATTTTTTATTGTATATTTTTGTGTCATTAAAGAAAACATGAATGGAGATAGCGTTTACACTTGTCCATGAATAGTGAACAGCTGAGACATAAATGTGGGATAAACGTAGAATATTCCGTCGACCATCCAACACTTAGATTCTCCTAATATTTTCAAACTTGACACAGTTCCAAGAATTACAATGTATTCTCCAGCACATAGAACATAAAGATCTTCTTCCAAATATTTTAAATTTAATATTGATTTCATCTGCCAACTTTGGCTCCTTTAAAGAGGATGAGGCTCTAACTCAGGATATTTTAAATTGTTGGGCCTACTTTGATAGTGAATAGGCTCTGCAGTTTTCCTCTCGAGCGACCACTCCCTCCCTTATAATTTGGGACGGTATAGGCCTAGTATTTTATGCTAACAATTTAATATTTTGATTATTCATGTAACGTGTAATTTGTGAAGGCGATTTTGCAACACTATGCTTTCATACTTACATTTTAATCTTTTGTCGCATCTCCAGTTAAAAATATTGTCCTTATTACTTGTTTGTTTAAAATATCCAGAGCAATCTATTATTAATTTTTCTCCACCCTTGTTAGAGCTAACAACATCAATTTTCAGTTTTATGGAAGAAAATTTGATTAATTTAAGATTTTCTGAATAAAATTTATCACACCAATATTTAGTTCTTAATATTTACGATAATATAAATTGTATCGTCAACCTTTCAGACACAGATCAAAGGAATCGTATCGCTCGGCATATCGCTTCTACTGATAGTTCAACCACAAATGTTTCAAGTCATTTTGTGGTCGGCTTAATTCGTTGGGTTAGTATGGTATCGATGAATGTATTGGAGCGAATTGCGAATTTAATGCTTCGTAAATGCTTCGTCAATCTTTCAGACACTTTTTCAGACATTTCTTACCTTAGTATTTCATTTTGCTCATAAATCGCCACCTGTATAAATGGAGATATGCTCTAGCTCTAAATACCTTTGTGATTATCTGTAAATAATCTCTCTAAAGGTGAATTTTTAGCGTGTAGTAGATTTATAAATCAAGAATTCAGTCCTTGCGTGCAAAAATGTATCGCATCTGAATCCCCACATAAAGTTTTCAATTTTTACTTGTGATTGTACTTCAAAACCTCACCTAATTTATTTTTTTTTGGATTATGGGAATTTCGTAAAATCAAGAACCCATTGTCTGAAGGCCTTACAAATATCTTTGGCATATATAACGATACTCTTCTCGAAAAGCATGAGTAACACTTAACAACATGCAACTCAGCGTCAAGCACTTATCATCACGAAACATTATGCAACACAAAATATGTTCTCTAATAATTTCGACAGTTGCATAATATATGTAACGTCAAGCAAGCACCTCCACTCTAAACTTGGACTATATTGAACCATGGAAAACACAAGCAACATATACAACTAAAACCCTCACTCCCAAAAATCTCTATAAGACTCAAATAATCTGGTAACCGCGAAACGTCTTGAATATTGGCTAGCCCCAAAAATATTTGATTCTAAAAAATATTTAAAAACCGAAAAATTTCTAAAATATGAAGATAATTCGTAAAAAATCTTTTGAATAACCCCAAAATCAGAACTTCCTAGACATCAGTACGATTACCTGACACTAACCCTTAAAATCCACCTATACCGTAACGTAAAAACGTATAAAATTTGTATTACCTGTGCACTGTAAACATCTACCATTATAACTGTTATGTATTTGTTGACAAAACCACATCGAAACATTTTTGGAAGGGCGAACAATTAAGTGATTAACTTTTTCCTTAAAATTTCTAATAAAAATCGAAAATAAATAATTCCTGTAATTAATTTTCCACGATCTTACCTGTTACTTACTGTGGTGTATTCGGGATCTTATATCTAATTAATACTCTATAGTTACATTTTTCATTGTTATCAAATTCAATAATTTTTTTATCAACATTTTTTTTATTTACATTATTTCTCTCGACAACCTTTTCAATGCCGACTGGGTGGCTATTTTCTACGCGAATATGGATTTGATTAATATGCCGTTTAATTACTCTACCACTACCCTCCAATAGACATAAATACATTCGCGGACCCAACACCCTGTTCACTGTTGCATTACGCCAACCAGGATGATTAGGGTCAGTATAATCACGTACAATTACCGTATCATTTACTTTAAAACAACGCTCTGAATACGTTCGTTTCTTCGCAAGTGCCTGCTTCTTGTTACAATTTTCACCTAACTCACTAGTAATCCTCTCAGTTGGTCTATTATCCTTAACTGGCCTAAGTAGATCTAATTTAATTTTCGGCGTATAATTTAAAAAGGCCTTTGCCGGCGAAATGCCCAACGTACAATGAGGTGTTGTACGATAGTCCGAGAGAAAACGATTCAATATATCTTCTACACCAATCTCGTTATTGCCAAAACGTGCCCGCTTAATAGCATTCTTAATTGTTTTAACTGCATTTTCGGCAGCACCGTTAGTAGCCTGATAACCTGGTGGTGTAAATGTGTGATGAATTCCATTTTGTTTCGTGAACTCCTTAAATATATCTGCCGTGAATTGGGTTCCATTATCCGAAACAATTTTGTCCGGCAATCCGTATTGCGAAAATAATTGTTTTAATTTATTAATCGTAAACACTGACGTAGGACTATTTGTCACAAATGCCTCTATCCATTTCGTCTTCGCATCAACAATTATTAAAAAGAATTTACCAAACGCCGGTCCCGCATAATCTATGTGAATTCTGCTCCAAGGCCTTTCTGGTATCTCCCAAGGTATGTTAACCGCCTTGGGAGGATTTGTCCTAACCGACAGACATGCATCACAACTTTTGATCATGGTTTCTATGTCCTTATCGATCCCAGGCCACCATACATATGATCTCAATAAGGCCTTTGTTTTAATAATTCCCATGTGTGACTGATGCACTTCATGTAAAATGGAATTTCTTAATGATTCGGGGGGTATGATTCTGTATCCCCTCATCAAAATGTCGTCTTCAACAAACAACTCGGACCTTTTCATTACATATGGGCCAAATTTACATCTATCTAAGTTACTAAAATTTCCAGAATAAACTGCTTCCTTCAATTCTAGCAAAACTTCGTCCTTCTGAGATTCTATTCGAATATCCATCGTATTTAAAGGGATATCAAAATTTTTGCTAACCAGATGTAAGTATGTTGCAGCATTATCTTCTTCGTTATCAAAATCGTTTTTCGATGCAACAGGAAGTCGCGAAAGCATATCAGCACTGTTACATTCTGATCTTACGTGCTTAAGAGAATAATTAAACGCTGATAAATGGACAGCCCAACGTTGCAAACGACTAGCTGACATTTGAGGAATCCCTTTATTTTCCCCGAAAATTCCCAACAACGGTTTATGGTCCGTTACTAAGGTAAAGTGTCGCCCTATCAAATATTGGTAGAATTTTTTTGTTCCAAATATTATTGCTAATGCTTCTTTCTGGATCGTCGCATAATTCCTTTCGGAACTTTTCAATAGTCTGGATGCATATTCAATGGGACGTTCTGTTCCGTCTGGTAAGGTATGCGATATAAGCGCCCCTACTCCCACCGAAGATGCATCGCACGTCAGATTTAATGGTAATTTTTCGTTATAATGAACCAAAACATGTTCCGACGTTAATTCTTTTTTTAATAAGTCAAACGACTCTTGACACTTGTCAGTCCACTTAAATGCTTTATCTTTCTGCAAGAGTTCGTAAATAGGCTGCAATTTAGTAGCCAAATTCTTGATAAATTTGCCGTAATAATTTATCAACCCGCAAAACGCTCGGATTTCGGAAACGTTTTGAGGAATTGGTGCATTTAATATGGATTCGTTTTTATTTAAATTGACCAAACCATCTCCTGTAATTATATGTCCTAAATACTCGATATGAGGCCTGGCAAAGACACACTTGTTCCTATTTAATTTTAGTCCGGCTTCTCTTAATCTTTCAAAAACTACAACAATACGTTTGTTATGTTCAACAATATTTTCTGCCCCTACGACTATATCGTCGAGAAAAATCGCTATTCCTGGAATATTTGCCAAAATTTTCTCTAATTCCCGTTGAAAAATGCCTGTGGCAGGCTTTACCCCAAATGGTAAACGGTTCATTGTAAAATTACCTAAATGGGTGCTCCAAGTTACTAAATGCTTTGAGTTTTCGTCTAATTCTAATTGGTTATATGCTGAAGCTAAGTCAACTTTGGAAAATATTCTACATCCCCTCAATTTCATAAAAACATCCGCAATTCGCGGCAATGGGTAATTTGTTTCTTTCAAGTATTTATTAATAGTCACTTTATAGTCTGCACATATTCGTATTTTCCCATCACTCTTCAATACAGGCACCAGAGGTGTACCCCAAAGAGTATCGTCAGTTTTCGTTATTATACCTCTAACCTCTAAATCACGTAACTGCTTCTCAACAGCCTCACGGAATGCATACGGTATAGATCTTGCCTTAACAAATTTTGGAGTGGCACTTTCATCAATATCCAATTTAATTTTTACGTTTTTTAAACACCCAATTCCGTCACTGAAAAGATCATCGAATTTGTTTACAATATGGTTCAATTTCGTTTCTTCCGAACATATATTATTCACTGATATCTGTTTAATTCCAAAAACTCTAAAAAAATTACACCCTACAATTGGAATTTGTGCTTTGTCTATTATTAAAAATTTTAATTTTTGAGTGACCCCATTGTAAGATATAATAGGTGAAAACCCACCAATGACCTTCAACGCATCTCCACCATAACCTCTTACAATCGTATCATCCTCAATTAACATTTTTTTATCAAAATACTTTAAAAACATTTCCGCAGGTATTGCAGAAACTCCTGCTCCTGAATCAGCTTGAAAACTTATATTTATACCAAATACATTTAATTTAATATATAACTTATTAGTCCTATATTCAACCATGTACAATTCTTCGCTTTCAGTGGTCAATCTATTTAAATTTTCATTTGGAAATTCACTTACCGCGTTGCATGGTTTACCTATTGTTCTGAATACCGACTCCATATGCCCTCTGCGTTTGCATTTATTACAGATAACATTTTTGTACCGACATCGAAAATCCGGATGGTTATTAAACCCACAATGCTTACAACTTTGTGACGTTTGCGTTTTCCCTTGTCTAATATTTCCATTGTAATTCTGCCTCATGTGGTTACTATGCTCCGGTTTACGATGAACTACATTAATCGGCGCCTCCATTTCCTTTACTCTAAGTGTATCCTTACTTTCGTATTTAAGCGCAATTGTCATTGCTTTATCCATAGTGAGGTTATCCTCCTCACTCAACCGATCGAATACTTTCCCCGTCATACTAGTGATAAATTTATCGACAATCATATCACATAACCTATCCCGAAACTGCATGTAGATGCCTTACTTTTTACTCTTATGCCGAAATCTTTAATGCTTTCGTCTTGGTTTCGTTCCATTTTATAAAAATCTTTTCGTTCTTGGTATATTATGACCGGTGTCGAATAATATGCCTCCAAAATACTGACTAACTCGTTGTATGTTTTTTTTACTGGATCATCGGGAGCACAGGAATTAAATAAAATTTCGAAAGCCGTGGCTCCCACAAAATCTAACAAATGATTTTTTTTGTCCTCGTCGTCTTTGATTTTAATTCGACGGAAAAAACTTTCAATTCTGCATTTATAAATAATCCATTTTTCTTTGACTGGGTTAAATGGTTGCATCGTAGCCATTATTGTTAGCGCGTCGTCTGCCATTTTTTTTATTTTTTTTTTTATTTTTCTTGTACAAGAAATTCGTCGTGTATATTTTATTTATTTATTTATTTTTTTTTTTTTTTTGTGTTCGTTTACGTTTCTACGTTTTGTTTTATTTAATTATTCGTATATTAATAATGCATAAAACAATTACCGAATTTTAAATCCTCGTCGCCAATGTGGTGTATTCGGGAAAGTATATTTATTAAGAATCAAAATGAAACACTCTTCGTTCTTGGTACATATGTTATTTTCACTAGCGTCCACACACAAGTGACCAATTCCTTTTTATTATAATAGTTGTTAGGTCTTGCCTGATTTACATAAGTACATTTTTACATCCCTATGAACCAATGATTCATAATTAACATACAGCACACTTACCCTTCCCTTATACCACTTAATATGTCGTAAGCTAGCTCATCATCCCATAAGATTCAATCCTAGGGCAGTTGCTAAGTTATTGCATACATTGATGGCAACAAACCAACTTGTCCCGGCAGGACCTGCTTAACCGTTGAGCTAAAAGAAATAAGCCGCTAACTAAGCAACATTGTAATTAGCTATTGGAAATTATTAAATTACAAAATTGATTTGTTCATTGAAAAAAATTAGATTGAGGATTTTTAAAATTTCAGCGTATCTGAATTCAGAGAGTACAACGGAAGGTCGGTATTATCTGACAAATCAATCCGGCTTTTGACTTTTCCCAGTATACAGTTGCGGCTTTACGGATTTGCTTAAGTATTGCGTGCAATTACTGTAGTGGTTCATTTTTCACTCTTAAAAGAATTACCTGAGGTCGTCATCTTTAGGACAAAGTAAACTGAATTTCTTCGAAAATATTTATCATGAAGAGAGCCAATTTTTTATTAACCCAAGGAGCTCAATCAATCCAAAAAGGAAAAGGAAAAGGGCGGCGCAAGGGGGAGGAAAGGGGCTGGAAAGGCGCACTGGATAGCAGCAACACGTGTTCTCAGATACCTAAAGGGAACAGCAGATGTTAAGCTGGAGTTTAATTATGATGATTCATCGGTTGTGGCGTATGCTGATTCAGACTGGGCAGGAGACTTGGAGTATAGAAGATCGACTATTGGTTATGTGTTCAGGATGCAAGGAGGAGTAATAACGTGGAACTCCAGGAAACAACAAACTGTGGCTTTGTCTACAACGGAAGCTGAGTATTTAAGTTTGTTGTCAGCAGAAACGTACAAAACCAGTTAAGCCGTAGTACTATGTAACAATGAGGCACTCATAGTTATAGAAAAAAAAAAATCCAAAAGATAAGTAGCCATTCATTATAACAGATTTTAGGAAATTTGTTTCTTTTCCTTCGTTGCATCAACAATTTTTAATTTGCAAAATTAAATTTGCCACAGAAAATTGGTTCTGATGTAATAAGTTTGTATTTATGTCATACAACTTTAATTATAAAATAAAATTGCAATCCAAGTGCAATGTGGGAGGGTGCCTTTTTTTCCAGGGTATACCCCGAAGTATACCACTCGTAATTAAACAGCACAGGATCGCTAATCGTTCTTGCTGTGTATGGGGGGGGGGGGGGAGGGCTACACTGTATATGTATACATAGTTAGGATACACGTTTGTAGAACCTATTAAATCAACATTCAAGCCCGCAACCGAAATCATTTTCTTATGAGCGTAGACAGACCACAAATTAGAGCGAAACTAGAGGTTAAATTGTTCGGGAAATTTATTTTATGTACATATTTATTCTAGTATTTGCGTAAGAAGGGCCCCAATCCAAACTAATTGAAGACGGACCCAAAACAAAATAATTCGTTGTTTTTTATTTTTGTAATAAATATATAATTATAAATTACAATTGTAATTATTATTATTACTATTTTTCTATCATATTTTATCTTGTTATTAGTTTATTTTAAAACACTGTGTATACTACAATAAATTCTATTTATTTCCAGATCATCGGGTGTTAGCACTATCATCTTTTGGTTTGGTAAGTGTAAATTTTGTACATATATGTAACATAGGTGATCTCTTAATTATTTTATTTGTTTATAAATAAATGGTGTAATGACCCTTTAAATAAAATTTTACGCAAGCGAAAAAAGTAACGAAACAGTAATTTAAGTTTTCGCAAACGTAACACTTCGGCTTCAATACTTCAAAGAAATATAATCATTTATGTAGTTATTTTTTATTCGATTCTATACAACAATATAGAGTAAATTATGCACAATTACTAAAATACTTATATATTACATCAACAATTTGACATAATCCAAATTTGTACCCTCAATTTTTAAAATAAAAATATTGGGAATAAATTTAAAATATCTATTCAGCTAGTAACATCTATCCAAAAAAATCGAAGAAGAAGCGGCTACTAAATATTTCGACAGCAGGCATAAAAAAGTTGTCGACGTTGTCTACGAATAGTCGACGTTGTCGACGTTGTCTACGAGTTGTCGACGCATTCGTGTAAAAATTAGTAGTCGACGCGAAATCGCCCATCTCTGTTAACAATATGGTTCTTTAAATTTTTGTTTCGTACGACCAATCTCAAATCTGACTTCGTCACCCGTATGCCTAACACGAAAACGACAGATCATGCTAGTTCTCAAGCTTTTCCAGGTCATTTGTCCATCAGACTGTCGATAGTCCCAATACCATGTCAAGGCTCGGTCCCGTAATAATACAGAGAAATTGGTTATCAAACGTTCATAAGAAACCTAATTAGCTGAAGCTATATTTTCCACCCTATTGCGATAATTTTCAACAGGAACCCTAATTTTTCGATCGCCACTTCCGTGGTGCATCTTGAAACATTTCATTTGACTTGGATGGTTCAGATGAATAATTTGTGGTTGAATCTAAGGATGTAGGTCATTTAATTTTTTCCCCTGGAGTGTAATCAGCCAGATTAGTAGGTACAGTTATTCTGTTGACCGAACGAAATTAGACAAATTTGTTGAATTAATTTTATGCATAATCTTCTCAAAAATGATGTTCACAAGTTGAAAACGCCGAGGTTGTGTAATTGAATAATTTTCTCTAGCAAACATTTGGATGGAGGCATATTGTCTTCCTTAATAAGTGTGAGGTCTCCGATAGATAGATTTGGTAGTTTCGCTTGCCATTTGAGCGACCATTGTTGCCAATAACCTTGCATCCGTTGCTGGATATTTTGCCATCTTGACTATCGTGACATCGGAATATCGATTAACGAAGGTTCAGGTAGTGTAGTTGGCGCTTCTCCAATAAGGAAATGACCTGGAGTCAAGAAGTTTAAATTCTCTGGATCAGACGTCAATGGACCAATTGGTCGTAAATTGAGTAAAGTTCGATCTGGCATAGAAGAGTTGTCATTTCTTCGAATGTCATGGTGGCATCAGAGGTCACTCTTCTGAGATGATATTTAATCGATTTAATATTTGACTCCCATAATCCGCCGAAGTGGGGAGCACTCGCGGGATTGAATTTGAATTATTTGATGTTCCAAGAACTTAGTAATATTTGAGTGACTCTGTTCATTTTCAAATAATTCGGATAGTTCAGCTAATTTACGTTTTGCACCTATAAAATTTGTCCCATTATCTGATATAATTTCGTTTGGTATTTCCACGTCTGGCTATAAAACGTCTCAAGGCAGCGATGAAAGCATCAGATGTCATATCGCTGACCAATTCTATATGGATGGACTTAACGGTGAAGCATACGAAAAGTGAAATATAAGCCTTTGTTACTGGCGAACGTCCTTGCCCATGTTTTGTCCTTAGCAATACAGGACCAGCGAAATCTTTTCAAATTTCTCATTAATTGCGCTGAGAGCCGTCCCTTGAAACGAAAACAACGAATACATTTTTGAATATAATATCTTACCACATTTCGGCCGTCGGCGATCCAAAATCGCTGGCGTAAAAAACTAATCATCAGCGACGGTCCCGGATGAAGGTTTTTCAGATGAAATTCCCTAAGCACTAGCTCTGTCATGCGATGTACCTTAGGTAGGATAATGGGATGTTTGACGTTGTATTTGCATGCTAAATTTTCCAACCTTCCGCCTACGCGTAGAATTCCTTCTTCGTCTAAAAGCGGTGCTAGGGACGCAAGAGAATTCGTTTTGTCGATTGTTCGGTTTTTTTCAGGCAGAGAATTGTGGATTCAAACACCTCAAGTTGTACGCACTTTACAACTACTAGTTCAGCTTCCCGAAATACGTCGATGTAGGGCATTACTCCATTTCCATACACCCTTCTACGAAATCGTAATAATTGAGTAACAATTCGGATGATCTTTGTCAAGGAAGACCATCGATTAAGCAGGTATGTAATGAGACCATTTCTCACTGTTGTAGTCAGTGCAGTAGGTAAATGTCGGCGTTCCTCCGGGATCAGTGATATAGTAGGTGGGTTGTAAGTTCTTGGCCAGTAGCCGGATTCCTGGCTTAACCATTTCGGGCCAGTCCACCATAAATTGTGTGTTATGAGTTTTGCTGGATCGATGCCGCGCGAAACGCAGTCTGCTGGATTCTCATGTGATGGAACGTGGTACCAATGAGATCGTAAAGCAATGCGAAGAATTTGTGATGTTCGATTGGCGACGAACGTCTTCCACCTTCTTGGCTCGTCCGACAACCATGCCAGTACAATTTCGGAATCCGTCCAGCCAAATATTTGCAACTTATTCTCCTTAAATACTTCAAGTACATATTCCATAATTTTAGTTGCTAAAAGGGCTCCACACAATTCTAGTCGTGGAAGCGTAATTTGTTTAAGTGGAGCCACCTTAGTTTTTGCGATAAGCATTGAAGTTTGAATATCTCCAGCTGCGGTTATCACGCGAAGATATGCAACCGCTGAGTAAGCCATTTCCGACGCATCACAAAACACGTGCAATTTTACTTCATTGGCCATTTGAGCTAGATGAACATAACGCGAAATTTGAATTTCATTTAACATGACAAGTTTCTCCCTCAGTACCAACCATTGATTTAAAGTTTGCTGGGGAAGCTGATCATCCCAATCAATTTTTAAACTCCACATTTGCTGGAATAATATCTTCATACTAATTGTAGTTGGAGATAACCAACCGAGTGGATCAAATATCCTTGAAACTTCGTAGAGCAGCTGTCTTTTAGTTGGTGTAAATGAGCAGGAAGCTCGATTGTAAACTGAAACACGTCAAGCATTGGATTCCACTGGATACCAAGAGTTTTCGTTGTTGAAGTTTTATCGGAGAAGTGCACACTTGACAGATCTCGTCATTCGACAGGAATTCCACTTGCGTAAATGAAATCTCGCGGCGCCTAACATCATGAAAAGCTTTTTTACACGTGGAATTGCGGTCTCATCATCATCACAACCCGATAATAAGTCGTCAATATAAAAATCGCGAGTAATAACCTCTGCAATCTCTGGATCTGTGGATTTATTGTCGATAGCTATTTGGTGAAGCGTCCGTACGGCGAGAAATGGTGCACACGAAGTGCCATAAGTTACGGTCTTGAGACGGTAAGCCTTAATGTTTTCATCACTATTGTGGCGCCAAACAATCCATTGGAAGTCATCATCTGGGCTTGCGACTCGTATCTGACGATACATTTTTTCAACATCAGATGCAAATACAGTGACGTATTTACGAAATCTCAAAATAATGGTTACCAAATCATTTTGAATCGTGGGTCCAGTAAGCAATGCCTCATTCAACGACCATCCGGAGGACGTCTTGCAGGAGCCGTCGAATACCACCCTAAGCTTAGTTGTGCTGCTTCAGCCTTAAAAACCGCGTGATGTGGTAGATAAAAAGTCTCACGATCAGGCTTTGAAGGTTCGATGTCGGAAATCAACTCCATGTGATGGAGAGATAAGTACTTTTTAAGAGTCTCCTCACCGCTGCTGATTTTGAATGACCTAGTTCAATTTTTGGTGTCTTGAATGGCAACCTTACTAGATATCTTCCATTATTTTCTCGACGAACTGCTGACTTAATGACTTCTTGTTTTAGAACATCAGTGTCTGCCGACGCAAGTGTAACCACTGTTGGTAGAATATACGCGTTGATAAATAGACGGTTGTGGTGTGAAAATCGGGATAACACTTCAATGCTTACTACCCCCTTGGTGATGGTAGCTCTTTTATTTGACAGGCCACTGACTATAGATGATGAACGTGTACGGGTCAATCCAAGGCGCTGTACCAGTTGCTCAGATACGAACGAACAATGAGAACCGGAATCTAATAATGCATAAGCGATGTTGATATTACCGGAACGATCAAATATTATTGGCAATATTACTGTACGCGGGCCCGTGATTGGTGGTTCGTGTGACAATAATGGTTTGAAGGTATTTATTGCTATGCGATGTGTTGACACCTTGTGTAGTTGACTGTGATGATTGAAGTTCAGGTTCGCTCTGACTGAGTTGCGATGTCTGAGTTGATGGTTCAGACTGCGAGGTTGAGGGCTGAGGTTGTTGCAATTTCTGAGATGGTGCTGCCACTAGCTTCTTGGATGGTTGACTATGTTGATTGAATGGATTGTCTGATGTTGAGTTAAACTCATGCAGCAAAGAATGGTGCAACTGGTTACAGTATCGGCAGGTGTATGAGTTTGTACATAATGAAGCTGTATGATCTGATTTGAGGCAATTCTGACAGACTGACAACTGGGATGCAACCGTTCGGCGTGCATTTCCATTTAGCAATCTGAATTTTATACACCGATATAACAGGTGTCCCGTTCTCTTACAATAAACACAGGCTAGTGGATTTGTGGCTACATGTAAAAAATGAACTGGCGGCTTATAAGTGCGAATCTGCTGTTGCTGTTTAACTTCAGAGATGCCTTCATCTATACCATCACATCTTAAATTCAGAAAATTCGAGAATTGGGTTATTGATGGAAACTCATCCCTTGACAGATTCCTTCACCCACTCTTGCCTGGTTCCAGCATCTAATTTCCGCAGGAGGAGTTGGATTAACCACGCATCGCGATATTCAGCTTCCTTGCCCATGGTACGAATTCCAATTAAGAGTTCATCGGACTTGTCACTCAAAGATCTTATATCATTTGGGTGACCGCTCACGGCGGGTAGCTGATCCATAAATGCTGTTATCTAAGACATTACGATGTGCTTTCGTTTCTTGTATCGTGTAATTAACTTGTTCCACGCTTCGTCGTAATTTGATTCCGTTTCCAAAATATTTTTAATTAGCGCTGCAGGTCCATCCTCTAATTGTCGCTTTAGCAACTTAAATTTTGTAACGTTGGATAACGACTGGTTATTATGGATTGATGAAACATAAGCATCTTCAAAGGCGGGCCAATTCTTGTAGACATCATCAAATTTCTCGATCGTGACCTTTGGAAGTTGAATGCCATCTTTTACATCACTACTATTCGCTAAGTTGAAGGTTGCATCACCCAAACTTCCAAGAAAATTCCGTTGTTGTTGGAAAATTTCATTTAAAACAGGTTCCAAACCAGTATCTGTGTTTTTGTTGTGGGTTTACTGGGAATCTTTCTTTTTTTAATTTCATCAAATCAGCCTTCACGTCAAAGAATTCATCCTCAAATTCTACAGCTTGCGATTCAACTTAGGTTAGGTTGTCTGCGATAATTTGCGATTCAAGCGATTGAAATTCACTCCATAATGCGTCTAAACGCTGCATGCGCACATCAATGGCTTCTGGCGAGGTTAAGCTATCAGGAGTTGTAATCAAGCTTTTAATGTTTCGGAGCGAGGCAAAGATTGCCTTCCTAGTTTTTATAATTTTTTTCTTGTTTTTCATCTGTGTGGTTTGTCTCGTCGCAACATTCTTGCAGCATTTGCAAGCTCCATTTATGTTCGGTGAACAAGGACCCTCCGTCGACGCTCCTAGCAGGCAAATGTGCTGCTGTCTCCGAGAAGGTAAATGGATTTTTTTTTTTTTCTGGTTAACATGTTTAATTGTCGTTATAACCGAAGTCGTTATAAGCGAAAATCACTGTATTTAGAAGTGTTTTCCTGTTCCAGAATCGATTTTAAATTTTAACCGATAATGCTACTCAATTTAGTTCTATAGTACTTAGTGCTAAGCATGTTCAGACCGCTAAATATTCACCGCAAGGTAATACATCAGAAAGGGTGAATAGAACATTAATTTCGACCATACGCGCGTATTTAAATCGTGATCATAGAAATTGGGATTTACAATTGGCTGAAATTAGCATCGCCTTACGCAATTCGTTTCACGAGTTCACCAAATTTACATCCCATTTTGTTCTTTTCGAACACCACATGATAACAGATGGTTGAGATTATAATTTATTACGGAATTTAGGGATTTTGAATTAGAAATTCAGTCCAAAGTAAATCAGCTTACCGATGCTCAAAATGTCTTAGAAAATTTGCGGAAATCATTTGGCTTACGTTCGAAATTTTACGTTAATTAATACTGCACAGTATTAGTCTTCAATAATACCTTGAATCATGAATACATCGAAATGTTGGTGATGTGGTTTATGAATTGAAAGACAGTAACAACAAACTTATCAGTGTCTATCATTTAAAAATCATTAAAGGATGAATCCATTGAAATAGCCCGACTTTAAGACTATCTCAAGGTTGTGGGGCGTTTATTACAGGTTTATTTATTCAAACTTCATACGTTGGGCAGCACCTCAGATCCATATCATAAAGAATTGTAAGCAACACGCCAAAAATTCTTTTGCTTCTAAAAGAAACTCGATTGGGATTACAGTTGATATAATTTTTCATGAAAATATTGCAAGCTTAAGCGGCTGCTTAGGGAAGGGGCCTAAAAAAAAAAATAAAAAAACACAAAAAAATTCAATTCAAATATTTTTATTTTGAAGTTTCCTGAATTTACTATTTTTTAAATTGGTGAAATATCAATTTTCTATTTAACTTAAATAAATTTTTCATTTACAATTTTCTTGGTTTAATAATATTGAATATTTATTACGTTTAATTATTATATTATTTAATATTTTTATTATTAGTTTTAATATTAAAACAACTTTTTTCACACAATAATCAATCGTGTTTTGTAACAATTTCACGCGCTTCTGTCTGTTAGCGCAATACCTATGTGGCATAATTGCTTAATACATATTCGATAAATCTCTACATATTTTAAAGCAGTAAAATAATAAATACAAACTGCACAATTCTCTAAATAAATAGCGTTCCAGGGTGGTGGCATGTATAAATAATTCATCCGCTAGCGTGTTCCGTTGCATTTCAAGGTGCCGGTGTTATAAAGTCAATTCACCTTTATTTCTTTTTCAAAAAGGAAATAAAATCAACAAATATTTTGAAATAATGTCGCTATTTTTATTTTCAATTTACAATGAACCGTACATTATTAAATGTGTAATACAGTAATTGGAATTAAGTAGAGTCAATTCGTTTTATTAAAGCCAAATGTTATTTTCAATTTAAAGTGATCGTTTAGAATTTAAGTTTCAAATTAATTGTTGTCCTTAAACTTTAAAGAAAAGAAATTCTGAAAAATTGAGATTTAATTTTAAAATTAGAATTTTAAGTAAAGAAGAAATTTGATCGCTTCTTCTGATGGTAAAAAACAGCAAGTTTTTTAAACGTAACAATTTTTTTAATATAATTTTAATTCGTTGTACAGCTTAGATGAAGGCAGCTTCCGCCCCAAAGCCCCGCTTTTCCAAAATATTTTAAAATTATATCTTCAAATTTTCTATGCGTTTTAATGGGCCTTAAATCAATGGCAGCAATTACTTTGATACTTAAATACTGAACAATTTACTTTAGATAAGTTTAATTGGCTTTATTTCCATTTACTTTATCATGAAATCATGACTTTATTTCCATAAAAAATAAAAATAAAGTTAATTGTTTTTATTTATTTGCACTTGTTAGCGTTTAGTTACTTACAAACCATGGTAAGAAAATTGTAGTTGTTTAAATTAATTTACTGAGTTTCGAAATAATAAAATACTTTTTGGTTTATATGTATATGCTTGAAATTATGTCAAATTGGAGACATTCCCTAACAAATGAATCAAGTAATCTGAGAGGGCCAGGGATAAATTTTATTTTAAAATGGGATGAAACATGTTTCATCAAAATTATTTGATCGATATTTTGAAGGTAGTAAAACAGAATTCGAGAAACCAAATCTGGAATGAAAATAAAGATTGCGCACGCGTGTCTTCAACTCAAGTGTGTGATACCGATCCGACTTATCGCAATCGGAATGTAAAATGAATGTAATTGAAGTAAATTGATACTAAACAATTTTTATGTTGTTATGGACATCACTAAAAAATTTTAAAAAAGTCTTTGGAATTATCATAATTCGTTTAAATAAATCTGTTGAATCATCAGATAAAGGGACAGCTCTCTCTCGCTCAGATAACATATTCTAGGGACTTTATTCTGTCGCTTAAACCAGAATAAGATCCTTTGGGTAACACTAAATAAATACATATAAAATCTAGAATTAAAAAAAAAAAAAAAAAGAAAAGCCACCATTAAAATTTATAATTTATTAGAAGTACATTGATGAATTGTCGATAAACTATTCGGTTGGGAAATTCAGGTTTTTTTTTTGAACCACTCCGACGCCGACCCCATAAAATAATTTGATTGGTAAGATCTTTAAGATGTATATGTACTTTTAATTACTTCGTAAATTCGCTGGTAAACAAATATTTATGTACTATTTATATAAATTTCGAATGTATCAAATTAAATTAAAAAAACTTAAATAAAATTAAGAATAAACTTAAAAATTAATTCAATTTAAAAAAAAAATGATTTTTTTTACCTTAAGACAAATACATACTACATCTTATACACTTGTGTCATTTACTTACAAATTAATTTTTATTTTTTTGTTTTAATTTTATTTTTTTAAAAAAATAAGTTTTAATATATAAAAATTAAATAGTTTTTTTTTTGTTTCTTTTTTCTTTTTTATTTCATTAATCCATAGTTACTATTATTTTGATATAACATACTTAAATATTTGTATATATCTAAAAATAACATGTTGCCTATAAATTTTTAAGATGTTGTCTTTTTTTCTTTTTTTTTTTTTTTCTGAAGAAACAATATTTTTTTGTGTGTTTTTAGAGATGAAAAAAGAAAGAATTAAAAAAAAAAAATTAAATTAAAAAATAATTTCATTCGTTCTTCATCTTTTTTATCTCAGGCTCGTCACTATTTTCAGTCTGTTCCTCTGAGCTTTCGCAATCCAACGACCTGTGAAATATTCATTTACATTTTTTTTTAAATTTTTGTAACGTAGAAACTTTATTAAAATATAATATGCGGAACATAAAAATAAACATTACAAACTACAACACACAATTATAAATTTAAATTAGCGACCTATTATTATAAGCCTGCAGCGGACGATATTTTGTGTAATCATTTAATTGGATACCAAAATACAAAGAATCCTCAAAATTAAAAAAAATCCTAATTGATGGGAACACAGAAATTTCTTTACTGGAGCGAACCATAAATTAAATTTACAAATTTATTACACAAGTTATTTAGTGACCGAACCTAATGCATCAAATTGGGATAAAAAATTTCAAACTTTAAATTAGAAGTCCAGAAGATCTTGTGATTCATATAACATTTATTTCGTGGTGGCTAAATTATATTTACTAAAACTGAACTTTTAAGCTAAGGCACATGCGTATGAATTTCAAAGCAACATATGCATCTAGGCTTAAACTTACCCTTTGAACGGGAAAGTGCTGATAAACAAAAGCCTCTAATATACTACCGGAACTAATACTATAAAAGCAAATGAAGAGGATGGAAGGACAATAAAGTAGTGTATCTCCTGACACACATCACTCCATCAATCACATGCGTTATTACAACCCATGGCTTATAAATAAGAAAACTTACTTTTTGTATTAAAAAAAAAGTGGCAAAGAACTAATTTACTAAGCTGGGATAGAAAATAGTTTTCCAGGAAGTAAATTATCATGCACCTGTTAAATCTCGTAAATATTTTCTGAATACTAATTTTGCTATGTCCTAATTTGATAATTGTAATGTAGGATTAGAGGGAACGGATTTTGGGCATTTAAACAAAAAAAAAAAAAAAAAAGTTGTACCTTTTAGCACTACTCTGTGTGTCACTGTCATTGGTTGTTTCATCATTTGCTACAATGGGTGTTGTAGAATTTTCCAGGCTATCTTCAGATCTTGTGCTTTCATCTAGACTATCAACCACACCTGAAAAAAAAAAAAAAGAAATTAATGATATTAAAAATAATTTACTGCTGAAAATATTCAATTCTTTGAACTTACTTTTGCCGTTTGCAGCTGCTGGTTCTAAATTACTATCATCTTCTGATGGATCTAGATTGACGAGTTCGGTGGTATCATCGGAGCTTGTAGTCGTGGTAGTCGTAGTAGTTGATGCACCATTTGAAATGGGATGAATACCTTCGGGCAAATCCTCTAATAATTCTGGTAGTAATTCTGAGGCAATATAATGGGTCCATAAAGCTAATTCTACACGATGTGGAGACCACTGGTCAATAATATCTTTTTCCGAATTTAATCGTTTCACTGTTATATCAATGTGGCTAACAAAACTTAAATACGCTTTAGTTGTATAATCGATCCCCTCAATTTCAGGTATAGCCTTAAGGCATTCATCTGCCATAAATGGTGCACTTTCGGGGGCAGCTGCCGCTAATAATGCTGACGCCATTGTTATACCAACACCTTTTAAATTTGAGAGGGCGGTCAAAGCTTGTTCCAAATTTGGTAATTTTTTAAATGCTTTCTTTGTTTCTTGCATAACAGCACGTGGTGTATTTACTTTAATCAAATAGGACAATTGTGGATAAAATTTACCACGTTGCTGTTTCCATTTCATTGTTTGGACCAATTCCTCATGATTTATGTGTGCATCTTTTCCTCGCTGTTTAATTTTTTTTGGTAATTCATTTTGATACCTAAAAAAACAAATAAAAATTTAAAAATTCGTTAAAATGATCATATTTAGGGAACTGTATTATCGACGCGTCGATAATAACAGTGACGCCATTTTGTTATACTTTAGTCATTATAAATGGATTTTTTTATTTTCTAACAATAGGACGCTTAATTTATTCGTTTATTAACATAAAAAGTTAATATCTATACATTTTTATTTCACATTAAACTATTTAAAGAAAGATAAATTGGGGTAAATCTAAGAAATATTCGACACACTAAACTATGAGGGAATAGTGTCCCCAAAAAAAAAAAAAAAAAAGCACCACACATTTAATTACATAAAACTTCCGTATATACTTACCAATCATCAAGCCGAATAAGTTCTTCTGGTTTCTTTGTACGTGTCTCAGCTTTAAGCTTTAAAACTTGTGGATATAATTTCAATACAAATTCATATTGCTTCGAATTTCCATGGGCGAAAAATGATGCGGTGTCTTTGACGGAAGCCATTTTGAGATTTTGTACACAACCTAACCACACGAAAAAAATGTATAACAAAAAAAAACTGTATGAGAATTAGAAAAACGGGGATTAAAAGTTAAAAAATTAAACATAACTCACTTTATTTATTTTAATTAGAAATTATTTTATTTAAGTTATTCAATCAACTGTTCAATATTGTTGAATATATAATAAGTGACTAAACAATTTAAAACAAAAAATTCACAATGTTTTTTTTACTGTTGGTGGCGTTTACTGTACTCATATAAACACAAAATTTCTGTACAAGTTTACGAATTAACTAAAATATGTCAAATCAATATCAATCAATACTAAATACAATTTAAATAAATAAATATATATTGAATATAACAAACAAAAAATATAATTAAACAAGCTTAATTCATATATTTAACTTTTTTTTTTTTATCGGGATTCAACTTTATTAATGAATAAAATTATGACTGACCGCGACTCGTGTGTGCTGAATTATAAAAAAATGCATGTTTACCTCGTCAATGTCATATACAAAATATTTTATATATTTAGCCTACTCTAACACATTGTATTTAATAGTAGTGAAATTTTTCAGTATATAACTGTCTTTATATTTTAAAAGTGTGAGACGGTAGGATATGTAAATGTATAATAATATTATAAGGTGAGTTTATGTATATCTTCAGCACTTTTATACTGAACGATGTAGCAACATTACAAAAAAAAAAAAATATCATTGGGTTTTTTTTTTTCGAAAGCAAATAATTTAATTTTATTTAATAAGATATAATATATGCAAAAATTTCTCATAAAATTAAAAATGTGAGATCTTACGATAGTGTTCCCAATTTTTTGTTTTTTTACTAATTTTACTTTTTGTGTTTTGTTAATTTTTGACATTTTTAAAATTTTTCTTGACATGTTACCGGTGTTTATATTACGTATAAATGTAAACATCAAAAAAAAAATGTTTAAGAAATGTCAAAAATACAAAAACACATAACACATAAAGTAAAATTGTAAAAAAAAAAAAATTGGTATCGCTGTCGTGAGACATCACACATTTTTAATTTCAAGCTCGGTTCATGAGATTTGTCAATTGAGTTGAAAGCAAGATGACAACCTAATAGAGTAGATATGTGTACTAGCACAAGTATCTTCCCTACATGCGATATTAAAAAACGAACTAAAAGAGAGGTGCTCATGGTGGTTTACGGCTTGAAATGTCAATTACTTTGGCGAATCGGTTAAATTTCAATTGTTTTTAAGGGCCAAATACAAGAAAACACGTCATCGCATTTTTACCTAAGACACATTTATTAAATATTTTTACTAACGATAGATGGAGTTACATACACTAAATTATAAAAAATATGCAAAACGATTTTCGCTTTTACGGCTAGTTATTTTATTATATGTATACATAAAAAAAAACGAAAAACCCAAACAAAGTTGTAAATGCTTCGTGTTTTTGTCGAATTCACATTTGCTTATTTCTTTTCACTTTCATTAATATTCGCCTTTTAACGCAAAGTGGCTGACATCTGGTGGACGATATTGAAACTAGAGTTAAAGGTGAACAGCAATAAAAAAAATACATAATTGGACAATTTTGTTATTGATTTCGGGCCAAAACAATCATTTATTGCACATAAAAGTTATATTTATTTATTCAGCGACAAAATAATTAAAAAATAACACACATAAAAATAAAGGCTGAATTGCTGTTGACTTTTAACTAGTGGCGATCGTTGCGCCTCTTGCGGCCCTTTGTAGGCCAATACGGAAATGAAAAATCTTGAATATTATTTTTATTTGATGACTAGCAAATGATTTACCACCGCGGCTTAAAAATTATTTAAATTAAAAGTAAGGTTTTTTTAGCCCTTAGATTACGTTTTTCATTTTATAGTTCAGTTGAATTAGGGATTATAAAGGAAATAAATAAGTCAAAAGGGTTTTTCAATCGTATTTTTTGACGAAATTCAGCATGCACGAGGGACATGGGATTCTAAAATGATTTTTAGATTAAGTTCTGAAATATGGCCTAGGTATAAGAAAGGAACTTGGCGATTTTTTATAATATTTTGATGAAATTCAGCATGTATGATAGAAATGGGACTCTGAAATGATTTTTGGATGAAGTTTTGGAATATGACCAATTAACAAGGAACTTATCCCATTTTGTTCAAAATTCAAATGTGTGGAAATTATTACACTGCTCTAAAATCAACGATATACTCATTTTTATTTATGTTCAAATAAAAATTCATTTATTCATTTATACTAACAGAAATAAAATTTATATAAATTCTATATACTAAACAAATAATTTAAAATAAATAATAATAATAATTAAATGTATGTAATGCATAATATTTAATTAAAGACGTTGCTAAAATCCGTTTCTGGATTATCTGGAAAGTCTCTTAAGGGCATACTTCTTTGACGACGACCATCTATGATTTCTTTGAGTAGACAGTTAAAGTAGAAACTCAGAAGTTTCTGCAGCATATTTTGATAAAAAAAATCTGAATTCCGGGCTATTCGTAAAGAAATAAGTCCTTTTGGCGTCCAAACGATAGAATAACAGTAATCTCGATTTGAAATTTCTAGTTGCCCTTGTATTTGGTAATAATAAGGATGTTTTTCTTTAATTGTCACTTTGCCGGTATATTCATCATAGACAAGGAATTTTATTATTTTTGATTTCACAGCCTCTAGTGGATGCAAGCCTTTAGCACTAAAGGGACATTTTACTTCAATTATTCCATCATGCCCAATCAATCCATCAGGAGTCGCGGCAAGACATGGATATTTTTGATAAATGAATACACCGCATTTCGCTACTTCTATATTATTTTCTTTCGAAAATTGCTCTATCGCATTTTTTTCATTTTCCATCCCGTATATTGTTGGCTTAGAATAAATAGCAGTAGTATATATAAGATATTTGAAACCTTATTTTTCAGAAATTTGATGTTTTTATTGCGGCATGTTTCTCCAAATTTTGAAGCAGTTAAACGACTCATACGCACTTTAATCCATTTCGCTTTCTTTCATGCTCAGCAGCTTCCGTTTTCAATTTTTTCAAAAAATCATTTCTAAGTTCGGCATACTCTTCAGGTGATTTATCCAAACTTTGAAAGGTTTGATTTCCATATTCAGAGTCTTCTCCAGAAAACTTTAATTTTCTTTTTTGTCGTTTTGGTTGATTTGTGGTGGCTCTTTTATTTAGTAGTAATCGTCGTTTTTCAATTTCTGCTATTCTCGATTTTGGACTGTAATTTGATGAATACTTTGCTAGATTATAGTGTCCCCGTTGACTGTTGTGTTGTAATACAGCGAACTTTGCTCGTGATGTGTATGATTGCCCACGGGAAAAATTAATTCTTTTGCCACCAACAGATTTTGCGACAATTGCATTGAAACCTTCTACGGCATTTGAGTCGACATCGTACACAAGGCTTTTAGCGTGGTATTTTAATCGTTTAAATAATCCACTAAATGCTTTGAATAATTCATTTTTCATAAATTTTTGATATATTTCAGGTATTTCGCAATGTTGACGGTTACAGAAATATGAGGCACATTTCCTGTGGTCCATAAAAACGTGGAATGGGATATTTTCAATGTCAAGCGCAAGTTTCTCAATTTTTTCTGGAAGCGAGTTTTTGGAAAGTTTCCTTTTTTTAATTGCGCAGATTATATCTTTGGAACAACGATTAATTTGATTTCCTAATAGTTTTCGTTGAATTATAGGGTAGGTGAGATTAGTACATAGTTCCTTGGCGTGTTTCCGAAAATTACGAAGTAAATGATTACGGCATTCAATTTTTTCTATGTGAGTATTTGCGTATGGTTTAGCCTCTAAAATTTTTACGTATACGCTAGCATCGCCATCTGCAATTATTTTATTGTAGCGCATACTATAAAGTTCTTCGCTTTTTCTAAAACCTTCTACTAAAGCATCCCGTTCCATTCCAGTTGATGGACCAGCATAGTTCGAATTGCATTCATGATGTTCAGGTTTAGCATTTTGCAATTCTGCTCTGCGGCAAACAATGCAATATTTATTGCGAACGGAACTCCATATGCCCTTCTTTGTAGATTGAGCAATAATTGTTCCGACACCAGAAAGTGAAGAATAACTACTATTGTGTCCGTACACGGTTAAAAATGAAAGGATAGAAACCATGTTTACCCTAAGTATGAATTGATTTTGAATAAATTTATTTCAATTTGTAACATTAAATTCATTCTTTGCTAAAAGACAAAATTTAAATTCGCTCACTTATTCATTTTTGGTTTTATTTTGAACGAAGTTTATTATTTTAGTTACTATTAATTTTATGTCTTTCAATTATCCGAGAATACGGTATAAAACGTAAAATTATATTAATAAATTTTATACTTTTTAAAACTAATTCTATTAAATTACTCTTTAGCAAAAGAAATGATGAATATATCTAAAACAAAAATAGTTTTGTTAATCTAAAGAGAATAAAAATTATCCTCTGTTTAATACATTTTTTTTATGCAAAAGAGGGTAAAAACTTGAAAAATTAGTTTAACCTAAAAAGCATAAAATGTGAATCTTACGAGTATTTTTTATTCATTCAAGCATAAAAAAGTTATATTTGACTCACATATGTATATTTTGAGTAATTAAATTTTACCAACAAAGATTAAGTATGTGTGTATATCACAGGTAGGTCTGGCAAACATTGCACGTCGTTTTTCTCGAAAAGCATTAGAGGGACAGAGAAAATACCCATTATCAAAGATGTCAAACGGAAGAAGGAAATTGATTTGGATATATTGGATTAACAACTTTGGTAATGGTTGATAACACCCATGTCATTTAAAATTCCTCAAGAGAAACATTTAGATTATACCTACTAATAATTCAGACTATTACATTATTGTTAAATATAAATTGTTCTAATTAGATTATTGAAAATGATATTGTATTAAATATATAATTGAAAAAATAACTGAAATACAATTTAACACAATGCCATTTCTGGTACATTATATTATTATTTTCCTAAAATTTGAACTGTTAGCGTAACACATTCTATAATTCAGACTTCTAATACTCGAATTTTTTCTTAAATCATATTTATATTTTGGCAGAATTAGGCCCGACTGTATGAACGAGGATAAATGATTAATCCTCTGATTTAGCGTAGTTTGCATTGTTTCATACAAGGCAAACTACGCTAAGGCCCGATTGTATGAACGATGATAAATGATTAATTCTCTGATTTAGCGTAGTTTGCCTTGTATTAAACAATGCAAACTATGCTAAATCAGAGGATTAATCATTTATCCTCGTTCATACAATCGGGCCTTAATCAGAGAATTAATCATTTATCCTCGTTCATACAATCGGGCCTTAATATGTATTTACCATTCCTTGGCTCAATTTCTAAGTTATATCTCTTGAATTTTCTCTAAATAAAAAAAAAGGTTTGGCAAACCAGCAGCCTTGAGACATTAATTTTAAATCTGTAGTATATAGTAGTTTCAAAACATACTGCTAAAATTTTATATTTTGTATGTACGGCGAACCTACTGCGTTTAGTTTTAGTCCATTGTGGACGATCAAATCTTATTAACTTTAGTTTTCTCAATAAAATATGTAGGGGAGATTGGGGAGTTGTGAGACATGGGGAGTCGTGAGACAGCGCCATCCTCCGTCATATTTCAGAAGTTTGACGTTGTTGATTAGTGTCAAAATTGTTTCTCAATGCAACCTCACTTTGTAGCTAGAATTCATTAAGTAAACACGCATTCTGAGCGTCTCTCCATGTAATGTGTTTTAAAATTTTTCGAAAAGTTTCTTGACTAATTTTGTTTGTAATACTTTCGATCAGTTTTTCAAGCGAATTGCAAAGGTAAATACATATATGTATACAAATGAATCGTTAGTCAATGAAGTTTCGACACACTTTTATGATTGCATGAACAATGTGCTAATAACTATGAGACCATCTTGAATATATATACGATTTGGGGAATTGTGAGACAGTGCCATCCTCCGTCATATTCCAAGTTCATCGGATTGTGAAGAAGACTTCTGTGTTGAGCTGTGTTCTGAAGAAGACTTCTGTTTCAGCTATGCACTTAAAGTGTGCCAATTTACAAGCTGGATATTATACATGCGTTCACTACGAGTCGGATTGATTGTACTACATTTTCATAAGATTTTTTCATTAAAAATGTATCATTTTTCTTATTTTCCATCTTGAATAAAAAATAATTATCAAAATATGTCATTTTAATTGTTTTTAAGAAGTGTCTTACAACTCCCCAAAATTTTCGAACATTCGAAAAATGAATGTTGTTTTCGTGAAATTTAAATTTTGACAAAAATGATTATTTTCGATGAAAAGAATGAACTAATAGCTGCCATTACTGTCGAACTAGAGTTTAAAACATTCAGATATGAAGAATATTGTGATTGAGGAGTAGTTCAAGTTCAAAAACAATACCCGTCTCACAACTCCCCAATCTCCCCTAATTAATCGTTTTTCTTACGTTCCAACATTTATTAACTATCAGTACGAATTACACAATATTCAATCAATTTTGGCTTCAATTTAATACAATTTCGCTAAAGGATATATTTCGTCCGAATTTGTTTTTTAAATTGGAGGTCAACCGTATTTATTCTAACTATGATCACAGATAAGAATAGACAGATGGCGATCTTGTATGGGCTATATTTACATTCCAAAATTTCAATACCAAATTCCAATCCAATCCTTTTAGAGCAGGACGTACATTTCTGTCTCTTTTTATCTTTTTTTACGTATGGTTATTTTGATTATATCAAAGCAAACATGGCATGGCTATTTTGATTATATCAAAGCAAACATAAACCAACTTCAAACAAAATTGTATTTTATAATATATACGTCCTGCTCTAAAAGGATTAGATTAGAATTTGGTATTGAAATTTAGAATATAAATATGGCCCATACAAGATCGCCATCTGTCTATTCTTATCTGTGCTATGATCATAAAATTGTACAAACTATAACAAAATAATTTTTTGTGTTTTTTTTATTTTCATTTTCTGATCTTCAAAAAAATGTCTCAGAAAACGAACGAAAATGCAGTCGGAGTTGCTACCCAGGGTTCGTATTCTTGAAATTCACCAAAAAAGTCGCTGGTGACTTTGGTATAAAACAATTTAAATTTTCAACTGAAATGACGTATTTCACTAGAAAATTATCGGCGGCTTTTTCGGGTGAATTTCAAGAAACGGGCCCGGATTCGATTTTAAACTCGTTTATTTAAAACAAAATAATCTTTCAAGTTTATCATCGAAGGTCATTGGCTAGGTCAATTTATACATATGAAATAATTTGTTTTAACCTTTTTTTATAAAATTGAATAATCAATTTGCGTTCCATTCTTTTAAGTTAAAAAAACTGTTCGTTTTTATTCTTTTTGGCACAAAAAATAAGGAAAGGATAATTTTTATACTTTTCTGAATAAAATTGCATTGAGAAATTTACGTTTTATACTTTTAAGATGAAACAAAAAATTGTTCATTTTTATTCTATTTGGTACAAACAATCTTTACTTTTCAAAAAGGATAATTTTCATTTTTTAAAGATTAAATTTTTTTTGTATTTGTTTAATCTTCCTTCTTTCTTTTTTGTGCTATTTTAATAGAATAGTAAGAGATGTAATCCATTTTTCAAATAATTTTCGTGGTTTTGGTCGCATTTAATTTTGAAAAGTTTAGTTTATTTTTGGTAACGAGCGTGGTTAGCTTCTTATGCAATCTGCATCTAAATTTAACTCTTGTGTCAACACGAGAAAAAAACCGACATCTCACCACTCGTTCAACCACTGCTGTGTATGAATTTAATCAAGAGTTTTGCATCAAAGACGGTTAAACATTCAATATAGAAACGATATCATAATGAAAATGTCATTTAATTTTATTAGAAAAAAAAATTCATTCTGTTACAAAAAATCAAAAACACACCCGGGTATGTCGTGTTGACACAAGGGTTAATAAAAAAAATCAATAGTGATGTGTGTGATACGTGTAAAAAAATGATTTTAATATTTGTTTACTGAAATAGCTCAAAGTGGTTAAAAGTACATATTCTGGTAGATGATTTACTGAGTTATGATGACCTCGTATATGTGGTAATCTTCTTGTAAAAACCAAACCAACTGTGTACACAAAATAGAATGGTTTATCAAATTCTATGTTGTGGGTATTATCCCGCAGTTCATCAGAGTATGTACTTTACGCCAAAATATGCATTCAGATTTTGCCAATTTATATAAACGTCAAATCTGAAAATGAGTGGGTAAATATTTCAAAATTAAATATTTTGCAAATCTAAAGTTTCTTTAATAATATGATATATTTTTTAAATGATCAGGACTTTATGATTCTAAATCGCTCTCCTGTTGGCTTTATGATAGCATGAAGTGCTGTCAGAGTTTAAAACACAAATATGTAAACATGGAAAAGAGTTAAACAATCAGCCATAGCTGAACCCCGCTATCGGAGAATGTGACGAGCCTTTCGAAGTTATTAATTTTACCAAAAAAATTTTGTTTTTGAAAAGTGCCTGCATTATAAATCAAAAAGACGATATAAGGGACAAATTAGAAAGGACCAGTCAATACAGAAGGAGATTTAATAAAACTAAAACTAAATTTTGGGGATTTCGCAATAATTAAAGCGCAACCAGAATTGGTAAATAACTTTGACATTTTTCGAAATTTGAACCAAAATTATTTATTTTTTATTTTTTGTCAGATACTTGTGGATTTTGATATGTTAAACCTACTAAACAACTTCGGAACTGTTCCAAATTTAAAGGAAAACTGACATAATTGTAGTTGGGACATAGATCAGGAATTCAACTTAAAAAATGAAACTATAAAAATTAAAATACAAGGTAAATTATTAGATTATTATGTACTTATAATTTTAAAACAAATATTTATTTAATTAGTGTTTTTATTTTTTTTGTTCATTCCATCATGCTCAAGTCCACTCTTTGAATCAACGGATGTGGTTTTTATTAAAAAATATTTTAATTTTTTTAAACCAATTAAATAAATATTTCATTCATTTCAAAATATACTTAATTTTAAAAATAAAATAACCTTTTAAACTTTAATTATGCTGGTTTTTTAATTTCAGAATACAGCCAGGGCATTCATTTTGAAGCATTTAATTTTATTACCTTACCGCCTGTTAATACAGATGGACGTCGTACCAAGACGTCTACGGCAGATTCCCATCAACATTTTTTAGTTTTTTGCCCTATGAGTACACCCGAAGCTGAAATGCTGAAACACTGTAAAAGTCAGCCACAACTGATTGCTTTTGGGGGAACCGAAATGCAATATCTTATTTCGGATGGATCGAACGCGGATCAAAAAACCTTAATTTTTTCGAAAAGTGTATGGTCTGCAAAGTAACTTTTACAAAATACCAGATGACCACATCACCCATGGGATGAAGTGTTTAAAACTCTTAATTTAAATTTACTTCAAAATTATGTACTTATTATATTTCAGTTTCATTTTATTATAAATAAATAATATAAAGTGAATGAAAAATTCGTATTTTTTTACCTTTAAAGAACAAAATCTTATCCGAAAAAGAATAGTGAAAGGTCACTTCATTTTGATCTTAAAAGAACAAAATTTTATCAAAAAAGGAATAAAGGGCGTTAGTTAATAAAGTATCAATTTTTAATTTTTTAAGGATAAAATTAATTCTTTGCCACATAAATTTATTTTACCAATAAAAATAATATTTATCTTCTCTTAGGATAAATTATATTTTTTTATTAATTGTTTTTAACACTGGACCAAATCATAAAATTTATTGTAGTAATAGGTTGTTTTTATTCTTTTTTAAAAACAAAACGGCTTATGCAAAACTGGATAAAACATTAGTAATCTTCAAGAATAAAATACCTACTTAGGAGAAGTATAATTTTTGGCTTAAAAAAAGGGTGGACGTATAGTTATCCTGTTAAAGGATAGCAAAAGGATGATTTTTATTCTTTTATTTTTAACCGTGTACGTTCGCTTAGAATAACACCCATCTATTTGAACGCAAACTAACTTGTTTTGCTTCCATCGCAGCTTTAAACATTTCTTGGTCGCAACCTTTTTGAATGTCACGTTGAACTTGTTTTTGTAATTTATTGAATGTATTTGGTGCCAAATATAGTATGTCAATGACACCAAAAAATTCTTATATTTGTCGATATCCAATACCGGTTGAAATGCCAGCTAAAACATTTTGATAATTTATTGAGTCTTGATGTGGTTTCTTATCGTTGGGATCTTCAGACGAAATATTTTGAATTATATTGCACATGTTACATTTAAAATAAAATTTGGAATTTAATCCGGTTCTGCGCTCGCTTATAAACTTTAAATTCTGTAGGGAGCATCCGAAAGCCATATTGTGATTGCTAACTTTTATTAGTTCGTTGAAAAAATACTGCATATCTAATATGCGTTTGCCATTTAATATAGGTATATTTTGCTCTTGAACATTTTTTTCAGCTGTTTCAAATTCGATAATGAAATGTTCACCATTCAAATCAGTTTTTTTTTAAAGAAAAGGTTCAGATGTTGAATTTGCATCTGATAAATCATGGCATTCCTTTTTATTTTGATCAGATAAAACAAGCATATTCTGATTTTCATCTAGTTCACTGATTTGTTGCGTTTTAAATTCAATTGGTTTGTTAAAAAATACCCAGATTTGAACGCTTGTATCTGGTGAAATAACACCTTTCAAAAAAAGTTTAGTTTCTAGTTGAAGGAAATTTTGTCTTCTTTTCGATACTGCAATCCGTTTTATTTTAGTTTGTTTTATTATGAGGGCTGTTTTGAGTAAACGAGCTTGTTCGATATTTCATTCCCAATTCCAAATTGGCCATTTTGTAGAAAATTTAGAAACCTTGAAAATGATACTATGGATATTTCTGTGCGGCCACTCCTTGTCGAGTTATTGAAGTTTTAGAGAAAAGGTATCAAAAAGCGTATAAACGTTAACAAGTACATTTCACGTCATTTTATGGAATTCATCATTTTCAAGATTTCTAAATTCTCTATAAAATGGCCGATTTGGATATTTGAATGAAATTTCGAGAATGTTCGCTTACAGTTTCACACAGCAGCAAATTTTTTTTTTTTTTTTAGATACCTTTCGTTTTACTCAAAAAAGTCATAAAAAAACAAAATAAAATAAAACGGATTCCAGTATCGAAAAGAAAACAAAATTTCCTTCAACCAGAAAGAAAATTTTTTTTTTGAAAGGTGTTTTTTCACCAAGGTACTAGTGTTCAAATTTGGGTATTTTTTCGAAGAAAATTTCTGTTCCGTTTTTTAATTGGAGCATGTATTTTTGGCAAAGGAAAGTTACCATCTCTTCAAATGTAAGGTTGATATTATGTGTGGCTTTGAGTAAATGACTTTTCACCGATTTCACCGCGGCTTTCCAGAATCCACCAAAGTGGGGAGATGATGGTGGAATAAAATGCCACTCTATGCTATTTTGGCTCAGATATTCTGAAATCATATAATCATTATTAATATTCCTTATCAACTTACATGATTGCTCAAGAATGCGTCTTGTTCCAATAAAGTTAGAACCATTATCCGTGTAGATATGCTTTGGGAGCCCTCTTCTGGCAGTAAAACGTTTTAAGGCTGCTAAGAAAGCTTCACTGGTTAAATCAGTCACACCCTCAATATGAATTGCTTTCACTGATAGGCAGACAAATATACATATGTAGCCCTTTGTTAAACTTGTACGCCCTCTCCCTTTTCTCGTTGTTATGTATATTGGTCCCGCAAAGTCAATACCACAGTTCTCAAATGGCCTTGTTGGAATGACCCTTGCGGCTGGCAAATTTCCCATCATTTGCTTCGTAGTTCTCGCTGCATATCTCGTACAGATGACACATTCTTCTAGGACACTTCGAATTCTGCTTCGTTCATTAATCACCCAATATTTCTGCCTTATGTAACTTGATGTAAGCGTCGGACCAGCATGCAGCTTTGACAAATGAATATCCCATATTACTCTGAGCGTAAATATGTGCTTCGAGGGCAATATCATAGGATGCTTACTATCAAATTCACAATCCGAGTTTTGCAATCTGCCACCCACTCTCAGAATACCATCTTCGTCTAGAAAAGGAGCCAACGATAGGAGCCTCGACTTGTTATTTACCCTTTTATATCGCCGTAGGCTTTGAATGTCTTCGTCAAACTCTATTCCCTGCGCCCACATGATGCACTTCATTTTAGCTTTGGTGATTTCCGTAGCTGTCAGCTGAATCGTTGTAAACACCTTATGTTTTCTAAGAGCGTTTATATACCTCAACATGTACGCAATCACCCGGAATATTTTTTGTAGTCTAAATTCACGTTCAAAAAGTTCTTATATGCATGAATAGTCATACTGTTGATCACTTTTTTCCCGTAACACAACAGCTGGCAACGCTATCACTGCTTTACTACATTCCATATCTAGATCAATATCAGGAATCTCATCGGCCACATCATTTATTGGCCATGACGATTGTGGTTGGACTAGCCATTCAGGACCTCTCCACCATTGCGTAAGATTTATTATCTTCTCCGGTACAACACCTCTGGATCCATGGTCCGCAGGATTATCCTTGGATTTCACGTGCGCCCAATGACTGCGGGGGAAACTCTCCAAAATTTGACTGGTTCTATTGGCAACGAATGTTTTCCAATGTATAGGATACTTAGAAAGCCAGGCCAGTACTATTGCTGAATCCGTCCATGCGAAATATTGAGCTTCAATCTTAAGTGTTTCTCTCACTGATGACATTAATTTGACCAATAGCGTAATTACTTCGGTCTAAAAAGACCAAAGTATTGAAATCCTGTCAAAAATGACGAAAAATTTGGTTGGTCCAAAACCACTTTTCTCGACGTTTTGAAAGTCCCTGAGTCTGAAAATGCAAAAAAAAAAAAAATGTCCGTCCGTCTGTCTGGATGTCTGAATGTCTGGATGTCTGGATGTCTGGATGTCTGGACCCATGGTATCTCGAGAACGGCTTGTCCGATTTGGATTTTTTTTTCGTCAATCTGTTTCTATGGTCAAGGCGGAGATTTGAAAAGCTTTTGGAGACTGTACGTCAAGGGGGTGGGGTACCTGCCATACGAATTGACCCAAAATAACTGCTTTTATAAATATTTACGATTTTTTTATATATGCTTATTTGATTATTGAATTGGGCATTGAATTTGGCATTGAATTGGGAATTGATTTGAAGATTAAATTAGGGGTCAATTTGCGCGTTTAGTTGAAGTTGAGTTGGAGTTGAGTAGGGGTTGGATTTGGATGTGGTGAATAGTAAACAAATTTTTTTTATGATGGAACTTGCCTATTTATCAACCGATTACGATGAAATTCGACATTTGTATTGGAAATGGGATTCTAAAATGATTTATGGATGAAGTTCTGGGATTTTAAAACGATTTCTGGATGAAGTTCTGGAATATGGCCAATAAGTATGATGGAACTTGCCCATTTCTCAACCGATTACGATGAAATTCGACATTTGTGTTTGAAATGGGATTCTAAAATGATTTACGGATGAAGTTCTGGGATTTTAAAACGATTTCTGGATGAAGTTCTGGAATATGGCCAAGCATGATGAAACTTGTCTATTTATCAACCGATTATTATGAAATTTAATATGTGTGTTAGAAATGGGATTCTAAAATGAATTTTGGATGAAGTTCTGGAATATGGCCAAGTAGGATGGAACTTGCCCATTTCTCAACCGATTACGATGAAATTCGACATTTGTATTGGAAATGGGATTCTAAAATGATTTATGGATGAAGTTCTGGGATTTTAAAACGATTTCTGGATGAAGTTCTGGAATATGGCCAAGTATGATAGAACTTGCCTATTTATCAATCGATTATTATGAAATTTAATATGTGTGTTAGAAATGGGATTCTAAAATGAGTTTTGGATGAAGTTCTGGAATATGGCCAAGTAGGATGGAACTTGTCCATTTCTCAACCGATTACGATGAAATTCGACATTTTTATTGGAAATGGAATTCTAAAATGATTTATGGATGAAGTTCTGGGATTTTAAAACGATTTCCGGATGAAGTTCTGGAATATGACTATAAGTATGATGGAACTTGTCTATTTATCAACCGATTATTATGAAATTTGATTTGTGTGTTAGAGATGGGATTCTAAAATGAGTCTTGGATGAGGTTCTGGAATATGGCCAAGTATGATGGAACTTGCCCATTTCTCAACCGATTACGATGAAATTCGACATTTGTATTGGAAATGGGATTCTAAAATGAGTTTTGGATGAAGTTCTGGGATTTTAAAACGATTTCTGGATGAAGTTCTGGAATATAGCCAAGTATGATGGAACTTCCCTATTTATCAACCGATTATTATGAAATTTAATATGTGTGTTAGAAATGGGATTCTAAAATGAGTTTTGGATGAAGTTCTGGAATATGGCAAAGTAGAATGGAACTTGCCCATTACTCAACCGATTGCGATGAAATTCGACATTTTTATTGGAAATGGGATTCTAAAATGATTTATGGATGAAGTTCTGGGATTTTAAAACGATTTCTGGATGAAGTTCTGGAATATGGCCAAGTATGATAGAACTTGCCTATTTATCAATCGATTATTATGAAATTTAATATGTGTGTTAGAAATGGGATTCTAAAATGAGTTTTGGATGAAGTTCTGGAATATGGCCAAGTAGGATGGAACTTGTCCATTTCTCAACCGATTACGATGAAATTCGACATTTTTATTGGAAATGGGATTCTAAAATGATTTATGGATGAAGTTCTGGGATTTTAAAACGACTTCCGGATGAAGTTCTGGAATATGACTAAGTATGATGGAACTTGTCTATTTATCAACCGATTATTATGAAATTTGATTTGTGTGTTAGAGATGGGATTCTAAAATGAGTTTTGGATGAGGTTCTGGAATATGGCCAAGTAGGATGGAACTTGCCCATTTCTCAACCGATTACGATGAAATTCGACATTTGTATTAGAAATGGGATTCTAAAATGAGTTTTGGATGAAGTTCTGGGATTTTAAAACGATTTCTGGATGAAGTTCTGGAATATAGCCAAGTATGATGGAACTTTTCTATTTCTCAACCGATTATTATGAAATTTGATTTGTGTGTTAGAAATGGGATTCTAAAATGAGTTTTGGATGAGGTTCTGGAATATGGCTAAGTATGATGGAACTTGCTCATTTCTCAACCGATTATAATGAAATTCGACATGTGTATTGGAAATGGGAGTCTGAAATGAGGTTTGGGCGAAGTTCAGGAATATGGCCAAGTATGAAGGAACTTGGCTATTTCTTAACCGATTATAATGAAATTTGATATGTGCGTTGGAAATGGCAATATTTGATATTTGTGGAATATGGCCAAGTAGGATGGAACTTGACTATGCCTTAACCGCGGGTATCATTGTGTTAGACATGTGCGTTGTAAATGGGATTCTAAAATGAGCTTTCGGATAAATTTCTGGAATATGGTCAGTTAAACGGTTAGAAGTATCAGTATAATTTGTTATACTACTTTCGGTATAAAGTTCTAGAATACGATTTTTCGTTTTAAATTGGATGCCTGTACCCATGTTGAAGCTTTTGACCTGTTTGGCTGTTGTTGTATAAGTAAATATATATTGGTTAAAATAGAAATCAATAATGTCAAAACAGTCACACCAACTTTATGATATTATTGAAGATACCAAAGACCGAAGTTCTGATCACCTCGTGAGGTTTCAGCCCTTTATATTCTTTGTTTTTGAAGTCAATAGCTGGGTGGTAATGCTTCCATCTTCACAAACCGTTCTACTGTATATGACCGCACAATAGGCTACCTCGCTTGCGTCTGAAAATCCATGTATTTGTACTTGGCCTTGATGATTAGTAAATCTCGGAATATTGATACTCTCAAAATATGTAAATTGGTTTCGAATTCGCTGATACTCATCTTCAATTTCGCACGGCAACTTTTCATCCCAGTCTAACTTTAAGAGCCATAATTTCTGAAACAAAATTTTTAAGAGTATAATGGATGGGGATAGGAAGTCAAGTGGATCAAATAAGCGTGAGGATTCGGATATGATTTTTCTTTTGGTGATCGCGCCATCTCGTTCTGCTTGTATTTTAAAGGTCAAAATGTCTCTCACTGGATGCCATTGTAAACCGAGGGTTTTGATAGTAGAGTTATTATCGCTGCATATGTCACTCACGGTTATCTCTTTGGATGTTTCAGACAAAGAAGTTGCATTTAACTTCCATTTTCTCAAACAAAACCCGCCTTCCGCTAACACCTTTGTTATTCTCTCCTTTAATTTCATGGCTTCTTCTACGTTATTGCTTCCTGTTAATAGATCATCTACATAAAAATCATCAAATATGCGTCTTTTGATCTCTTCATCCTTTGAGTCTATTGCAGGTTGCTGCATCGTTCTTATAGCGAGGAACGCTGAGCAGGCCAGGCCAAATGTGGTTTTTCTCTCCATAATATAGTTTGAAAAGGTTGATGCTCTTTCGCTATTATAAGCTGGCGGTACATTTTCTCGATGTCCACAACCAATGCGAATCTATTAGTTCGTAGCCTCATTAGAATTGCCCATAGTGTTGGTTGTATGGTTGGACCTACCATTAGCTTATCATTTAATGAGATGCCACTGCTAGTTTTGCTGGATCCGTCGAAAACAACTCGAACTTTTGTCGTACTGCTATCTTCCTTTGTCACTGCATGATGAGGTAGATAGTAAATCCCGCCATCGTGGTAATTCATCGGTACTTCTATCATATGTCCCAGAGTTATATATTGTCTCATTTCCTCGATGTATTCATCTCGTAAGTTAGGATTTGCTAATAATTTTCGTTCGAGCGAGCGAAATCGTATAGTTGCTGCGTGCAATGATTCTCCTAATTTGCCGGAATCCTTTTTGAACGGTAGTTTTACTATATATCGCCCATCTTCTCTTCTTTCATACGTATATCCACATAAAAATTCTCGCATTCCCTTTCCTCGGGAGTAAGCCTTTCAGTATCAGGGATGCCCTCGATTTCCCAAAATTTTTGCAACGAATGATCCAAATTCAAATTTTCTTGTGTAATTGTGGTGAATACTTCAGTGTTCTCAGTCTCTGGTGTTCGCGGTTGTCCCGAAACTATCCATCCAAATACAGTTTTGTGCAAAATTATTGAATTGAAACGTCTTTGTTGATTTTCCTAAATCTCAAAAAATTTATCATTGAGTGGGTAATTGCTTGATTATTAGAGCCACTAAAACGGTTTTTATATTGGGTTGGTACATTGATCTCAATACAAGTGTGGATTTGCCTCTTGAAGTCAGATTCCCAGATGTCAAACCTGTGATGTTAATATTCGCCTTCTCATGCCTTAATCGTAACATTTGAGCACAATTTTCAGAAACAAATGATGATTGGGAGCCAGAATCTAGTAATGCTCTACATTTGTGCGGCTGACCAAGTTTATCTTCAACCAAAACTATCGCTGTTGGTAAAATTACTTGAAATGAATTGGTTGAATTCACTCCGTTTTTTAATGCAACATACACAGCAGAACCTGATGCTTTATTGGAATCCGACTTTTCAGGTTCGTTCTGTTTCTGAATATCACTGTTTGAATCTCCCGTTGGATCAAGGTGCAAAGTGACATGATGTTTGCGTTTGTCAATCGAGGCCTCGAAAAGATCCTTAAAAGAAGGAAACTCAGAATAGTACCCGAAAAGGATGGTATATTTACACCAGGTAATCTCACTTCACTATCCCGTTTGTTCATATTCGCCAATTCTTGTACAAATTGTGTTTGGTTCACCATTAAATCTTCTATTGTTGTATTTCCCCGTGCGTGTTCGCTTTCCCATCCTTTCTCGTAATTGTATAAAATTTGTCTTACTGCAAGGTGTACCGCTTCAATTTTATTCACTACCTCTAATTGAGCATCAGTTGCTTTCTCGCCAAGTAATTTTTCAATGTTTTGAAAATCTTTCCACTCATCACTTAAAATAGCCAAGCATGCCTTTATCTCATTAACACTTGTTTTGGCAGTGAATTTATCAGCTTTATCATTGATATATTCTAGATTCTTTAAAACACGTTTTAGCCCTCTTAAATCCGCCATTTTTGTTCTCGAAGTTTATTAACACTTGTAACTAATATTCCAGAAATCACGATCACAATTAACAGTTAAAGATATACAAATTCTCTATTCACCGGTATACACTTGATTAAGTAAATACTTTTAATTGGATATGATTAAATCACTCTTTAAATTGTTGTTTTGTGCCAATCCGGCTCGAAGGACCATGTATTTGCCAACTAAATGGGTTGAACTTGATTTTCTGTACTGATTCCGGTTCGCCGTATTTTATCATAAATCAGTACAATCGCCGTCCAAGTTCAATTGCCTAATTTAGTTTGAAGTAAAATGTATTATGTATCTCGTATGTTGTTTTCTTAGTTAAATGTATCTCGTATCCAGGTGAATTTTCCAAAAGGTCTCATAAATTTTGATAGCTGTTCTCCGTGTCCAAATTGATATGTATGTAGACCCAAAAAATCGTTGTATTATTCTCGTGTCCAATTAATTCCGGTAGATAAATAAAATATACCGCGAATTTTTTAGGTAGGGCCCACATTAAGTTTTGCGGTGGGGCCCAAAATTTATAGTTACGCTACTGCTCGCAGAATGGCCGTGTAGAATGATTTGTGTGTCACCCTATTGATACACAGAAAATTCAAATGTAGTTGTAACAAATCTGGTTTATAATTAAACCTGTACTGAAAATGTACAGTGCAGACGGATAACATACATATCTCGAGAAGGGGAGTCCCACATATATGAGTTCATTTATTGGTCGACGATCACTTCAGCAAAGAAAAACATATGTTAACCTTGATTATTTGTTGCTTACGAATTTGGTTAGAGAAATTTCTTATTGATTTATAGGAATGTATTAATATACCTCAAGGCCGTCTAGTGATAATTAGCGCATCAATTTTATGAAATTTCTTCGAATTTATTTGCCAGCGATTGTGTTTGAATTGTACAAATAAATTGATTAATAAAGAATATGCAAAACTTGCCAGCCAGGGTAACAATAAACCCGTTGAATTTGAGCACGAGAGACGAGTATTGGCATTAATAATCACAACTTCTGAGATAAAAACATAGACTATATATTATATACGTACGAATTACGCTATACTACTACTACAAATGTACTTAGTTTTGAAGATAAAATTTGCGATTGTGATAAATTTTTATTACAAATCAAATTCACATACATACATTGGCATATAACTATGGAACATGATTCTCATTAATTTTCAGTTGAGAAAAGAATTTCAAAGGAATTAGGTGTACATACATATAAAACGTATCAATATGGAAATTTTAAGTCGATTAAATATTTTTATTTTACTATTAACAATAATTAATGTGATATCTGCTAGTGAATTAATGAGTTTTAATAGTGGAAATTTTGATAATGTCGGATCTGAAATAATGCCTGATGATCCGAATAAAACAAAATCGGGTTTGGCCAATATTGGTTTTTTGCATGCATTTGTGGCATCCCTATCTGTTATACTCGTCTCAGAATTGGGTGATAAAACATTTTTTATTGCCGCTATAATGGCAATGCGACATCCTAGGCTTACAGTATTTGCTGGAGCAATTGGTGCCCTAGCCTTTATGACTGTATTATCAGCTGTGTTTGGTATGGCCGCTACTGTAATACCACGCGTATATACATACTATATATCAGCTGTTTTGTTTGCTCTGTTTGGTTTAAAAATGTTATGGGAAGGTTATCATATGACATCGACTGAAGGTCAAGAAGAGTTGGAAGAGGTTCAAATGGATATACGTAAACGTGAAGATGAGGTATGAGCAGATTTTTTATTTTTTTTATTATTATTTAATGATGGTTTGAGTGGGGAGAGGTCAATTAATTTTAATCATTGGTGTCTTTTTTGGGGGATTCTTATTTTACATACTTTGTATGAATAATGAAATTATTTTAACCTTGAGACGCCGAATGCTTAAATTAACTGATCACACAATACAAAATATAAACACTAAGCCCATTTATCTCCCTCTCTCTCTCTCTCTCTTTCCCTCTGTCTCTTTCTCTTTTGTCAAACACAAAAGCTTTTGAAAACCCTTGGTCAAGTGGATGGCGGGTCGGGTATGAATAAAAAAACGGACGATAATGTGAATGATAACCAATCAATTTCAGATACAAATCACGAGACCATAAATACAGGTGGCATCAATCAAAATGAATCTGAATTACAATCGACATCGTCACAATCAAATAATTGTGTCGTTCAACAAATTCCGTCGACTTCTTCGATGCCATCCGATACTAATCAACATCATGATAGCTCAGCTGCATCACCGAATGATGTCATAATTTCAACACTTAAAACAAGGCATGGCAGCAATACCGAAATGGATTTGAAGCAGCTGACTAAAAATGGAATGAAACGGGTGGGTTTTATGGCACGTATTTCTTATCTACGTGCTAAACACCGCGTATTAATAATTTTAATAGTCAAGATAAATATTTGTATATTTTAATTACTAAATTACTGTCTGATAATTTATATAAAGCAATGCTTATCACAACGCAGACAATGAATTTACATTATTTGTAATAATTACAAATATTTGTAATGATTTATTTGTATGATTACAAATTTTGAGTAAATTATTTTTTATACACAGGTGGATAAGGAAGTGGCGCCCACCCTATTAGTTCAGGATCCGGAAGCCGGTGAGAATACTGTACGGAAACAAAAACGTAATGTGGCTTGGTATTTAGCATCACGCGTCCTAATGCAATCGTTTACAATGACATTTTTGGCAGAATGGGGTGATCGATCACAATTAACGACAGTGATATTAAGTGCCCGAGAAAATGTGTACGGGGTAATTGTAGGCGGTATTTTAGGACATTCTCTATGTACAGGATTAGCGGTTTTAGGTGGTCGTATGATTGCACAAAAAATTTCTGTACGAACTGTTACACTAGTAGGTGGTGCGGTATTTTTAATATTTGCCATAAGTGCTTTTATAATTAGTCCGGACGATATATGACCTCACCGTCATCCCGCATTGTTATAAACTCCGTATGATATATGAAATTTTATACATAAGTATTATTTTTGATAAGTATTGTAATATTATTGGTAAATGGAAAAAATAAAAAATTTGTCACAACTGTTATAAATTTTATTTGAATAGTTTCCCGCGAAACTGTGGGCAGGGAATTTTAATCATTTAATCCATAGAAATGCATGCTTGGACACGTTACTGACACTGGTAGTGGTAGGTTACTTCATGAACTAAACCCTCTAATTCTCATATTCAGACATTCTTTAATCATCTTCATTTCATAAAATAAAATCAGTGTTCGAGATGAACAAAATTAAATTTTTTCGTAAAACCTTATAAATGATTAATTGTACATTGAATAATTTAACTTGTTTTGGTTTTACTCTATACTCGTAGTGCCATCTAGCGTCTAATAGATATTTCAATACTAATTTATACAGACATTTTGCATTGTTAAGTTGGTAGTATAAATATGTCCTGTTTAGTAATCATAATTTCAAATAGATAGCAGTGCATGCTATTGAGTAGAACAGGATATATTTTATATTTAACACTAGATGGTATAGAAAACAGTTGGGTTCAGAAAAATGATGAAAATATTAGACGTTACGATTAAAGAATTGATTTAATGTTTTAGTGACTTCAATTTGAATATTATTAAAATTTTTTTATTAGTTTTAGGCTCGATTTATTTCTTTTAGTTGCTTGTGTTTGTTTAGGAAATAGTGCGTTTACCAAAAGTGGGGGCTTAACTATATGCTGATTTCCGTTTAATTCATTATATTAACGTACTACATACTACTAAATTATGAATTTAAACGGTTGGTGGTTATGTTCATAGTCTGAACATTCTGCCCGACCGTGACCATTGGTCTCAATTTATATATCCGAAACTGTTGTTGCTGCTATTGAGCGACTTTATCGTCGTATTAAGCTGATGGTAGTTACCACAATTATAGCGGCGAGTATACATATGTATGTCGTGGCGTAATGATTGGATCCTTTTAAGGTTCTTTATTGAGGTTTTTAAATGCTTAATGTTGATATCATCGTTGATGATTGAGTGTGCAAGTAGCTGAAGTATCACAGATTCCGAAATTGTGATTGGAGTTATGATGGTAAATGTAGCCTCTGTTTGCTACAAATATCCAGTTGTTCGACGTATGAAGTTGTAACCAGACCAAACCTGGTGGTGTTGAATGAATGGTGCAGCTTTTTGGAATGGCAGGTTCATGATGTAATAGGTAATCCTATTTGTTAGATTTATAACTTCTGCAACGGTTTATTTAGATCACACATAAAATAATTTGCGGAAGGTTTGATATACATAGATATATTGTTCATTATGAAATGTTGGTTCCGATATTACATGCAGAATTTGAAATAACTCCATATCGATTAGTGGAAATTATTAGGTAATACGTGTTGGATATACTGGAGTTGTTCACTTAGCTGGTTGGGTGTAAATAATAAGGTACTGATGAGCCCGTGGTTCACATCTGAGATTACATCGATTAAAGCTTCTTTATATATCCTTATTTATTTATTTATTTTATTAAAATCAACATAATTAATATTAAACTGATCTGATCAGTACATTGCAATTACATATTAAAAATTAAGATTTACTCCAAAACAAAACCAACGTAATACAACAATAAAAAATAACAATATCACAGAATAGTTAAAACAAACCGGTAATTCTATTTTTAAATTTGCTTCTACTTATATTGAAATCTAACTCCGTATAATAATCATTAAAGTTATTAATAACCATATCCAAAGGATTATTAGCTCCGTAATTAGTCCTGTGAAATCGAGGTAGGAATAACGAACGATTTCTAATATTTAGGTTCCTTGCCTGAAAATCAAGGTTAGACAACAACTAAGCAGAGTCAATACTGCCATTCAACAAATCGAAAATAAAGCAAGCAGAACTAATGGATCGTCTACGATTTAGTGGAAGCAACTGAAATAAATTGCATCGATCACTATAAGAAATATGAACTTGATTTCTTAGAAGGAGACGACACACGCGACTCGTGAAACGACGTTGAATTTTTTCTAGACGACTTATTCTAATATCATATTGAGGGTCCCAGATAATTGGCAAATATTCAACTTGTGATCTTACTAAAGTTGTATAAACTGTTTTAAACGTAGACAAATCTTTGAAATCCTTACCGGTTATAAACATAAATCCCATCATTGCGTTGGATTTATTTATTATCTTCTCGGTGTGTTGGATAAACGACAGGCCATCGTCGAGAAAAATGCCGAGGTCCATAAGCTCAGTAACACGATCAATGACAATATTGTTCAACGTGTAGTTAAACACAATTGGATTTTTCTTTCTATGGAAGCTCATAATTCGACATTTTCCAATATTTAGTTCCAATCTATTGAGTTCGCACCAGACGAAAAATCTATCTAAATCTTGCTGTAGACGTTCGCAGTCGCGTACACTATCAATTTTAATGAATATTTTCATATCATCCGCATACAACAGAAATTTTGATGAATGAATGCAGGTAACAACATCATTGATAAACAATAAAAACAACAACGGGCCCAAATGACTGCCTTGGGAAACTCCAGACGTTTGTTTAAACTCGCTAGAAAGACAATCATTAAATTTGACAAACAGTTTATGGTCACAGAGGTAAGATTTTAACCACAACAACAAGTGTGAGTGAACACCGATTTTCTGCAATTTAGATAACAAAATCTCGTGAGAGATTCTATCAAATGCCTTTTTAAAGTCTGTGAAAACTACATCAACTTGCGAGCCACTCTCTATTGAATTTATCACGAAATGAACAAATTCAACGAGGTTAGTAGCAGTTGACCGACCTGGGAAAAAACCATGTTGTTGTGGTATAATTATTTTACCAAACTCCGAACCATACATTCAAAAACTTACAATGCTCTTTGTATCGGTCCAAATTTGAACCAGGAGTAATGTAATGAACACCGACTACAAAATTCTGTGAGAATACCTTAAATTTAACCCATATGACTTCACACTCACCAGCATAACTGATGTTAATCATACTACTACTAAAACACGATTTTATCGCCACCAGGACGCCACCACCACGAGAAAGCACGCGATCATATCTAAAAATAACATACTCGGTCCCAAATAATTCAGCGCTTAAAATATCAGAAGAAAGCCATGTTTCAGTCAAAATAATAACATCAAAATCATTTTCAATCACCGCTAAAAAAATGGTTTGGTTTTCGAGCGAAGCCCTCTAACATTTTGGTAATACATTTTTAATAAGAATTTTTGATCAATTTTGGATTGACGAATCTTAGAAATACTACTTGAAACTGATGATTTAGGTGTAGATATTGTTAAATCGACACCGCAGCTCGTACGTTTTTTGGTCGAATTTCAAATTCACGGATCAATACCCCCACTGGCCATCCATCAGGTTGAAGTAGAATGTCGAAGATTGTAGGACTAACTCCAACTTTAAATGAGATAAAGTTAAGTTTGCTAACATCTTGATTCGCAGCAACTAGTAAGCGGCAATCTATCTCCTCTTCATGTATCTGTAGTTTATTGCTCAGATATTTTCGCACTGCATCGGTGGTGGTAGATGACACAAATCTTGAAGCATAGATATATCTCCTTTCAGGAACTGATTTTAAAGAATCATCAACACACGAACCAAATATGACATTGCTTAAGTTGCTTACGTTGGTCTCTATGTTATCGGTGATTTGAGACGAGACACTTGATCTGGCTGAACTTAAACGATATAATTGCTACGTATTGTGGTATTAGTGAATTATTCATGAAACATGATTAGTTCTAGTTCATTTCGGACCACTTTATAATGATTAGTGATCAATTCTCTATTGGCTAAAAATATTAAAATTAAAATACATAAAAGCCTCTTTTCTTCTAAAAAATTCTAAATATCTTCAACCTTTCAGTTTAAATTTTATTATAAAAATATAAAGGGCTGGAACCTCTCGAGGTGATCAGAACTTCGGTCTTTGGTATCTTCAATAATGTCATAAAGTTGGTGTGACAGTTTTGACATTATTGATTTCTATTTTAACCAACATATACTTATTTACTTATACAACAACAGCCAAACAGGTCAAGAGCTTCAGTAACATGGGTACAGGCATCCAATTTAAAACGAAAAATGATATTCTAGAACTTTATAGCGAAAGTAGTATAACAAATTATACTGATACTTCTAAACGTTTAACTCACCACATTTCAGAAATGTATCCAAAAATTCATTTTAGAATCCCATTTACAACGCACATGTCAAATTTCATAACAAGCGGGTAAGGAATAACTAAGTTCCATCCTACTTAGCCATATTCCAGAGCTTTATCCAAAAATCATTTTAGAATCCCATTTCCAACACACATATCAAATTTCATTATAATCGGTTAAGAAATAGCCAAGTTCCATCATACTTGGCCATATTCCTGAACTTCATCCAAAACTCATTTTAGATTCCCATTTCCAATACACATGTCGAATTTCATCATAATTGGTTGAGAAATGGACAAGTTCCATCATACTTGGCCATATTCCTGAACCTCAACCAAAACTCATTTTAGAATCCCATTTTTAACACACAAATCAAATTTCGTAATAATCGGTTGAGAAATAGACAAGTTCCATCATACTTGGCCATATTTCAAAATTTCAACCAGAAATCATTTTAAAATCCCAGAACTTCATCCAAAAAACATTTTAGAATCCCATTTCCAATACAAATGTTGAATTTCATCGTAATTGGTTGAGAAATGGGCAAGTTCCATCATACTTGCCCACATTCCAGAACCTCATCCAAAACTCATTTTAGAATCCCATTTCTAACACACATATCAAATTTCATAATAATCGGTTGAGAAATAGACAAGTTCCATCATACTTGGCCATATTCCAGAACTTCATCCAGAAATCGTTTTAAAATCCCAGAACTTCATCGAAAAAACATTTTAGAATCCCATTTCCAATACAAATGTCTAATTTCATCGTAATTGGTTGAGAAATTGGCAAGTTCCATCCTATTTGGCCATATTCCAGAACTTCATCCAAAACTCATTTTAGAATCCCATTTCTAACACACATATCAAATTTCATAATAATCGGTTGAGAAATAGACAAGTTCCATCATACTTGGCCATATTCCAGAACTTCATCCAGAAATCGTTTTAAAATCCCAGAACTTCATCGAAAAAACATTTTAGAATCCCATTTCCAATACAAATGTCGAGTTTCATCGTAATTGGTTGAGAAATGGGCAAGTTCCATCCTATTTGGCCATATTCCAGAACTTCATCCAAAACTCATTTTAGAATCCCATTTCTAACACACATATCAAATTTCATAATAATCGGTTAATAAATAGGCAAGTTCCATCATATAAACAATTTATTATCTACTCACTACATCCTAATGCAACCCTAACTCAACTCCAACTCAACTTCAACTCAACCCGCAAATTGACCCCTAACTTAACCTTCAAATCAATTACAAATTCAATGCCCAATTCAATAATCAAACCAGCATATATAAAAAAATCGTAATTATGTATAAAAGCAGGTATTTTGGGTCAATTCGTATGGCAGGTACCCCACCCCCTTGACGTACAGTCTCCAAAAGCTTTTCAAATCTCCGCCTTGACCATAGAAACAGATTGGCGAAAAAAAAAAATTCAAATCGGACAAGCCGTTCTCGAGATACCATGGGTCCAGACACACAGACAGACGGACGGACATTTTTTTTTTTGCATTTTCAGACTCAGGGACTTTCAAAACGTCGAGAAAAGTGGTTTTGGACCAACCAAATTTTTCGTCATTTTTGACAGGATTTCAATACTTTGGTCTTTTTAGACCGAAGTAATTAGAAAAATTCAAATATTATCAAAAAAGCGAGCTTTTAATTCAAGAAAATGTACTTTCCTTGATTTAAAAGCTAGGTTTCTTATTTATTTCGATTTTTCTTCATTTCAGGAAACACAATTCTTACATGAGAGAAAAACTCGATAGAAATAAGAAAATCAGCTAGAAATAGGCAAATTCCATCATACTTGGCCATATTCCAGAACTGTATCTAAAATTCATTTTAGAATACCATTTCCATAGCCGAAGTCAAATTTTATTAAAATCCGTCAAAAAATAGCCGAGTTTCATCCTACTTGGCCATATTCCAGAATTTCATCTAAAAATCATTTAAGAATCCCATTTCCAATGGAAATGCTGAAATTTATCAAAATCGCATAAGAATTGGCCAAGTCATTCCTTATTGGCCATATTCCAGAACTTTATCTAAAAATCATTTTATAATCCCATTTCCATCGTGCATGTTCTTCACCAAAATCTGATAAGAAATGGTCAAGTTCCTTCGTAATTGGATATATACCAAAACTTCGTCTAAAAATCATTTAAGGATCCCATTTCCATTGTACATGCTCAATTTAATCAAAATCGGATAAGAAATGGCCAAGTTCATTTATAATTGGCCATATTCCTGAACTTTTTCTAAGAATCATTTTACAATCCCATTTCCATCGTGCATGCTCAATTTCACCAAAATTTGATAAGAAATAGCCAAGTTCCTTCGTAATTCGCTATATACCAGAACTTCCTCTAAAAATAATTTAAGAATCCCATTTCCAATGTACATGCTCAATTTAATCAAAATCGGATAAGTTCATTCCTAATTGGCTATATACCAGAACTTCCTCTAAAAATCATTTAAGAATCCCATTTCCATCGTATATGTTCAATTTCTTCTAAATCGGATAAGAGATGGCCAAGTTTCTTCCTAATTGGTCATATTCCAAAACTTCGTCTACAAATAATTTGAGAATCCCATTTCCATTGGAAATGCTGAATTTCATCAAAATCGGATAAGAAATAGAATCCCTCGAAAATTTTTATAAAAAGAAAATATCACAAATCCTTAGTTCAAGGAACACCTCACTTCAACGGATAACTTTTTTGGTCCTATCGATGTCCGTTGTAGAGAGGTTTCTCTGTATTGTGAATTATTCGTTTATGAATTATTCAACATGTCGTGCGAATCCATCCCTATTGACGATTGTAAAAGTAGAAAAAGCGCCTCTCGAGGACAATAGTTAAAATGATGCACCTGATAAAATGACATTTGCCACAAATGCGACGAAAGAAAATTTAGCAATGCGGTAATTAAAAATTGTTTTTATAGTCCAAAATTGGAATTATTTACAATTATTAACAATCCGGTGAGTAAAAATTGTGTTTACAAATCAAAATTGGAATTATTTAAAACAATTTCAAACGTCAAATTATCAGGTAGCTCAATTTAAAAATGTTCCAATAGATGGAATCCGTGATGCTCCAATCGTCAATACGTTGACAATTGAAAAATATCATACCCTCAAATAATTGAAATGAATTTTATTTAAAAAATTATAAATTATGGAAATGCCTTGAATTTTCATTTTAAAGTACAGTTTAAAGGTGTTGAGCATTTACCCAATTTTCTGTGGTGGCGAGTATTAAAAAAAAAAAAAAATTTCGACCATTAAGGGTTAAATAAATATCATGATCATTCATGGTATACATAATTGTTTTAACAATTTAAATTTACCGTATGAAATGAAAAATAAAAATACAAAACCGGATTTTTTTTGAGTCGAATTGATTTCAGTAGGACGTAATACATCATTAGTTGTAAATGTGTGTTAAAGTGAAGATAACTTTTCAATTCATTTTAAAATTTTAAATGTAAAGCTTTTTAATTTCAAGCTTGGAATTAAAAAAACTCTAAGTAGTTTTTATAGTTTGTACTTTTGTAGTGTTTTTTGTGCCTGTGTATACTAGGCACTAGGCAGATACTTAGGTGTTAGTGTATTAATAGTGTTTGTGTTATTTTAATAATCGAGTGATATTTGTGTAGAGTAAAAAAAATTGATCATTAGTTGTAAATTTGTGTTAAAGTGAACAGATAACTTTTTCAATTCAGTTTAAAAGTTTAAAATTTTAAATGTAAAGCTTTTTAATTTCAAGCGTCGAATTGAAAAAACTCTAGTTTTTATAGTTTGTAGTGTTTTTTGTGTCGGTTTATATTTAGTGTTAGTGTAATAATAGTGTTTATGTTGTTTAATCGAATGATATTTGTGTAGACTAAAAAAAATTGAAAGTGGCCATTTATGTTTCAGACATTATGAACTTAGGTGACGAAAATTAAAGGTAATGAATTCTTTATTTATTAATAATTAATTAATGAGGTTAAATGCCCTTCTTAGGGAAAACCTAAGGCGTTATTTTACTTACGTATACTTCAAGAAAAACAGGTATATATTTTGAAAATTACCTCATTATCCGGGAAAATTTTCAATTTTTTTAATTTTTATTTTTCAAAATTAGGTAAAATGTTAATTTTTTGATTTGGCTTCCTCCTCCTTACTCCTTATATAATTTTCTCGATGAATATGTAAAGTAAACTTTAACCAAAGCTCACTCATTAGACAGTAATTTGTATTTTTTTATTCTTGCGTTTTCATTTAAATGCTTGCAAATTATATTTTGCTGTCCATAAAAGATATTTATTAGAGCTGATTTCAATTAATCGATTAATCATTTGTTTTGCGATTTGAAAAAAATAAATAAATAAAAAATAAAAAAATTTAATTACAGTCATTATTACTTGTGTGGCAAAGGTAAAATAAAGGTAATGAATTCTTTATTTAATAATTATTAACTATTGAGGTTAAATGCCCTTCTTAGAGGAAAAAGCTAAGCGCTAAGCCAAATTCATTCATTATCCAGTGCTTACGTTTTCATTTAAATGCTCGCCATTTAAAGTTGTTAGTTGTTTAGAGTTATAAGTTATACTTAAAATGGCTCTTATTAATATCCTCTTACTGTTGGCACAGTTAAACGGTTCCCGCGCTCATCTGTTGAAAATACACGCTCGGCGTATAATCACAAATTTTAAGCAGCTCCGAATAAAACTCTGTGCGAAATATTTACTTTAGCTTGATTTGGAATTTCTGAATTCTATTTCCGATGTGTCCAGTTCACTTTGGATAAATAGCTTCAAATTATAAAATTGGTCGAAACAGACGGAGTCATTAATTTTTCCTCCTTTTGAAATTGTATACGTGCCTTGTGCATCTGTTCATTCTGGCACTTCAAAAGCAATGGAATCTATCAGATTGGTTCGTCCATGATTTTATGTAGTCGGATGCTATTATTTAAATTCTATTTTCCAAATAAATTTTAACTCTAGGTTAGGTTACGCTGACGATCTTGGGTTTCTGCATAATAGCTCTATTCGCAATATAAATATTCAAACTATGAAGACGCACTTATGCTTAGTAAAGAAATGTTGCCTAGCTATGTATTACCATAGACAATCATAATAGATCTCTCATTTGACTAAAAACAGAAAATAAAAACAAAAATTTTCCATTCAAATATTATCGGTGTATTGCATATACGTATTATATTTGCAACGCATTCTAAAATTATTGCCTTATAAAATACACAACACAACGATACATTGGAATTATCAGAAGTTTTTGTTTTTTTCCTTTAGTTACTATGAAATGAGAAATCTAGTATGAATGTCTATGGTATTACCACTGATTAGCTATATAAGATTAGTCTTTTCAGTGCAAAAAAATGTCATTCTAAATTTCAAAACGTATTATTTTGTGATGGCACCGACAAAGCGAGAGATGTATATATATGCTTCTTTTTTTCGCATTCTTCAAAAAAATACAAAACAAAAAATAACAAAATAGTAGTAAAAAAAAAATTCATGAATGAAACACAGAAAAGGTCATTAGTTTGGTAATTTTGTTTGTATATTTTTGTATATTTTCGAGTATGTATGATGCACGTGCAGACGATCAGTGATCATAATATGTATATATACCTATTGTATTAAATACATACATACACATACGTATTTTATATTTGAAATCTTCTTTAAACTAAACCAAATTTTGGAATAATATTTGGAATAATCCAGTTTGGTAATTTTGTTTGTTTGTATATTTTTGTATATTTTCGAGTATGTATGTATGATGCACGTGCAATAATATACTCCGATGTTTCATTTTCGATCTGTTGTAATTTTCTGACATGCGCAATATATTACCTTGCATAAACTGTGAGTGATCATAATCTATATACCTATTGTATTATATATATATATATATATATATATACATACAAATACATATTTTATAAATATTTGAAATCTTCTTTAAAACTAAACCAAATTTTGGAATAATATAGCTATGTACATAATATCTATTTTTTACTGAAAATGAGTTTGTTGATGAATTTTTTTTTTTTTTTAAGGTCATTCACCCTTTGATTTGGATGTAATTTACCTTGCTTTTGAAATGCTTTCTGATGCTTTTTCCTAGGTGCAAGAAAGAAATACAATAATAAAATGGATAATAAGTTTGATTAAAATTTGAATTGCTAACAATTTGACTACATAGGCATATCATTTTTAAGGACGTCCCGCAAAACATTCTTTGTTTCTTTGCTATTTGAAGAAATGAAAAGTTAGAATAATTATTTGCAGTTTTCTATTATGAATGTGTTTTTTCCGACTTGAGGAGAACATGACAATCATTTATCATAATAAACTACAATTGTTCCTGGTGAATAAGTTTAATGGGATACCATCTACGCAAGAATTAAAAGGGCGTAAATCGACTTATGCCGTAAACGGCTCTTGCTCATTTTCAATCTAATTTTCTGTTAGTACGTTTTCATTCCAATTTTTAGGTAATATAAAGAGAAGAAGATATCTTACTTTCTTCAATATTACCTTAGAAATTGGCAAATATAAAAAAAATAAATGAATTGGTAATAAAAAAAATTTTAAATCCGATTTCCTTTGGCGTAATTTTGCAATTTGGAACAATACAGGTGACGTGTTGTTTCCTAGTATCCAACTGCCGTTTTCGTTCTAAATTTTTTTAAGAAAATGAATAATACACTCAAGTTTTTTAAAAACATTTTTGAAAGATCCGGAGGATTATTTATGAATTTGATTCAAACGCATTCGAATCTTCAAAGTTCATATCTGAATTGAATCAAATTCGTTCGCTTCTTATTTAAATTAAATTCGAATTTTGTATTTCGTAACTACATTTGCCTCACCCAAAAGATCCCGCTCTTTCACCCCATTTACTACGTAATGATGGAGAGGAATTAAGTACTCATCTACAAATTATTTACAGTTACCTGAAGTAACTAGTTCGTTTTCCCTCTTCTCTCCATCATTATAGAAACGTTCGATTCTATCGGTCAAGGTATTATTATTATCATACACATACACATTCATTTTCCCCACTACTCGTCAGGGCGAGTAATACAATTTAGTTATGATATTTGGATCATACCATCATACGTACACCTGCATTAGTGCCTCGTGCAATATTTACAGTTAAATTTCCGATCTTATTTTGATATTTATTGCTTATTTAATAATTAGAGTTGTACCAAGTTAGGTTGAATATTATATCTTTAAATATTTACAATTATTTCAATGTCGAATACAGACAATAATGTTGTGTCCTACTCCTCAGTGGTTACGGCTAATGCTTTATCAAGTAAGTTTGTTTTAAAATTCTCTTTTTAAAAAAATGTATGTGAATGATGGAGAGAAGAGGAAAATCGAAGTAGCTACTTCAGGTAGCTGTAAATAATTTGTAGATGAGTACTTAATTCCTCTCCATCATTACGTGGTAAATTGGGTGTAAGAGCGGGATCTTTTGGGTGACGCAGTGCTACCAGATGATTTTTATTTTTATCTATAGATTTCCTACAAAAAATCTGTTTTTCACCATAAAAATCTGTTTTACGAAAATATTATGAAACACATTAACAACTTGAGAAAATCGATAATGAAATTAATTAAACAATGTTTTATAAAGTTTACGTTTATTTAATAAATTTCAGTCATACATAAACTCGAACTATACGTATGTCACACAAATTTCAATATCACAAAAAATTAAATAAGCTTGTCTACTTCATTATAAACCAAGGCTGCGGTCTGCGAACTGCCGACCAATAGTCGGATCATTTACACACATTTAATTTTTGCACACATTTCTGTGGACTGTGCACAATCTGGCAGCACTGAAGACAAATGTAGCTACGAAATACAAAATTCGTTTTCACAGCTCGCTAAGATGTATAATATTTAATATTTAAAGTATGGGTGCATTTGGCTTTGTTTAACGTACTTTCATTTCAGTTTTTTTGAACCACTTACACTACACATGCATACTTTTGTGCCTTATCATTTTAATCTGACGGAAATTCTTATGCGAATTAAATAGTATTCAAGTTCGGTGCATTTTGTGTTCGTTTTTCTCGTATATAATTTGCAATTTCGGTAGTACCGGATTTTCCGTTCTCTTTTTTACATGCAATTTTTGACTTACCCCCGCTAAAGATGTTTTCACATCAAAAACTTGAGTGTGCTTTAATTCACTAATATGTATTATTCATTTTCTTAAAAAAATTTAGAACGAAAACGGCCGTTGGATACTAGGAAACAACACGTCACCTGTATTGTTCTAAATTGCAAAATTACGTCAAGGAAATCGGATTTAAAATTTTTTATATTACCAAAAGACAAAGAAAAAGCGCAAAAATGGATAAGTTCTATCGGACTTTTGCCAAATGAAATTATTAATAAGAAAAATTTCGTGTGTCAAAGGCACTTTTTGAAGGAAAATGTTACATGTACAAATCGTTTAACGAAAAATGCTGTGCCAATTCTACATATAGTTCAAAGGTCTAATATTGATGAAGAACATTTCTCATCTAATAATTTGAATAACTTCGATCTGGAACAGGACATTCCATCATTGGTTCAATCACAATCGCTAGTTTTGGAAACAATCGGTACCCAAGCTGACCAAACTGACGAAGAAATACAATTTTTGAAATTTATTGATAAAATCAACTGTCTCCACTGTGAGACGCCGAAAGAAAATTCATATATTTGCCTGAAATGTGCTAAAAATGGAAGAGCAATTCAATTATATAAGAAGAAATTGAAAAAAAGTCAACGAGACTATAATTTATTGAAAGCCTCCTACAAGATTCTCAAGCTTTGCTTAAGTAGAATGAAACTTAAACATAATAAATTTAAAAAAATTGATGATCACATTGATAATTGAAAAGTAAATGAAACCACGAAAAGTGTTTGTAAACGTCTTGTAAAAGAAGATTTTTACTATAATGAGAGCGACAAAATATTTGCTCAGTCATTATTTTATAAATCGGCTTCAACGTACAAGTATTTGAGGGACCAATTGAATTTAAAATTACCATCTACCTCATCTATATATAAATGGTCTCCCATTAAATTTATTCCACCAGGAACAAATGAAGTTTTGTTAACTCAACTAGAGAAAGTATTCCAAAATATGGCAACAAAATCAAAAATTTGTGTATTATCTTTCGACGAAATGTGCATAAATAAAGACCTAACCATAAATATATTTTTAGTCCGTGTTGAAGGGTTTTGTGACGATGGCCGTGAAAGAAAAAACGAATTGGCAACGTCAGTTTTGTTTTTTATGCTGCGCGGACTGGTGGATGACTGGAAATATGTTCTCAGCTATATTTTAATTAACAAATCTGCTGATCCTTTTTATTTATCAAATTTAATAAAAGAAAATATAAAGATTTGCAACGATATGTTGAAGTTACATGTTGTTTTGGTAACCTGCGATCAAGCAGCTACTAACATCGCTACCAACAAAACACTTGGAGTGACTCCAGAAGCACCATATTTTTTTGTTAACGATACACAAATTCTGGCGCAGTTCGATCCTCCGCATCTAATTAAATCGGTTAGAAACGCCATTTTAAAAAATAAATTTCAACATTTGGATTTTGGAGTGGCCGATGTTAATGTTATTCGAAAAATATTCGAATTTGACACAAAACAAAATGTTAAACTGATGCCAAAACATACCATCCACCATTTCGAACCAAATACGTTTCAGAAAATGTATGTCAGTTTGGCAGGTTAAATATTGAGCAGTACAGTAGCCAGTGCAATTAGGACAACATTGAAAGTTAAACCGGAAACGTTTGGTGAATTTCTGAACAACGCTATACCAACCGCTCAAATGGTGCAAAGATTTAATGATCTGTTCGATTGTTTAAATTGCCGACATTTCAAATCTTCAGCTCCTTATGAACGACCACTCAAGATTGGTAATAATGCCTACACATTTCTTGAAGACAGCTTAGCATTCTTAGATAAAGTAACCATTCTTTCAAAGAACGAAAATTATTTTAAGTTTCTCAGAGGTCTTAAAATCAGCATAAAAGCTAACATTTTACTAGCTGATATTTTGAAGGAAAAGTTCGACGTGGAATACATATTAACAGGGCGAACCAACCAAGATTGTTTGGAATTTTTTTTTCAATTCTTCGTGGGAAAGGTGGATTTAATTACATGCCATCTAGTCATGAAATTGGTATGCATTTTGCCAACAACATAGTGAGAAAATTGCTTTAAATTCTCCATTTAAAAATTGCTTGTCAGACGAATCGCAAGCTATTGATTTGGACTGGAATAGCCTTAAAACTGAATTTGAAATGAGTTTAAAACTCTAAAGTCTCAAGAGTATGCCAGTACCACTAATTTACCACCTGATGATATCATTGAGAAGACAGATATCCATGTTTTAAAGCAAAATGCGTTAGTATACTATACAGGCTACTGTATTTTAAAAAAAATTAATTGCCAAAGCTGCCGGGAGAAGTTGGTGAAGAAAGACGACGAAATACAAATTTCGGAAACTTTTTTGACGGAAAATTTTTTTAAGAAGAATGAGACCAACTTTGGTTCACTGAGTGCTCCTTCTGATGAATTTACCAACATAGCTCGATCTTTGGTAGAGGTCTTTGAAAAATATTACCGTAAAAATTGTTCTTCTCCAAACGTAATTAAATTTTTAACAAATGAATGTTTGATGATGATCGCGCAGGAATACACCACTTTCCTACCAAATCCAACTGAAGATTGCTATGAACATATAAGAAAATTAGTTCATTTTTTTATTCTTGTTTTGATGAGAAAGAACTGCAAATGGTCCACAGTAAATAATGAATTTTCCAAAATTAAAACTCGTTTCGCTTCAAAACAAGCATCAAGAAAGCTTAAAATATAATTAATTGAAAAAAAAAAGAAATTGTCTTTGTTTGTTTATTTTTTTTTTTTGCTTAGGCCGGTATTACATTATCACATTTGAGGAGTGTCTGATCAAAAGTGGCTATTTACGATATTCGAAAAATATTTTGTAATGATCTGGCAGATGCCAAAATGATGCCAAAATGTTGTAATGAACAGCCAGATGGCTGTTTTAAACGCACATTTAAAGATTACTTTTTTATAGCTTGTTTTGACTGTTTCTGATTTTAGGGACATTTTTGATAGAGAAATAGCCACTTTTGGTTCATTCTGATATCGAAAAAAATTATAGAAAAAAAATAATTACATGTTGAAAAATGTAAATTGCTACTTTTGATCAGACACTCCTCATTTATATAACTATATAACTATAATTATATTTTTTTACGAAGAAAATACTGTTATATTTAGGTTCAAGAAGCTAAATATAACAGTATTTTCTCTGTAGAAAAATATAATTATTAAAATGTGATAATGTAACATCCGCATTAGGTCGACTAGCATTTATAGCTGTATATGACCTACTATTATTATTTAAATAACGGTTATTCCAGAATCTTCTCGAAAGAAGCCATGGACATCCCCGAATATAATTTTAATCTCACTGAGTCACAAATTTGTGTTACCTTCGCACTGCACGAATATTATGGGCCTTATACGATTATACATATAATAAACATTTTCAACTGTTAGTTATATCGTGAAAATTGTTTCGTCTATATAAAAATGCTCCTTTCATGCAGTTGTTCTGAATTTTAATAAATTTAAAAAACCACATACCTTGCTTAGGGTTATTGCCACAGAATTGGTAATTTCCTACTTAACATTTTTATAAAAATTATTATGTACAATGTATTATTATAATAATGTACAATGTAAAAGTTGATTCAATTTTATAAATAGATTTGCACAAATTCAAGATTATAAGGGATTGTTCACACCAAGCGCGAGTAGCGAATTACGAGTAACCATTTTTCAGAAAATTTTGACATAAAATACAGTTAAATAGAACGGATTTTTCCATTTATAATATAATTACGATTATTTAATTCAAAATAAACTAAATTAAGCCCTAAAAATGCTTTAAAATAACAAAAAATACTAAATTCGTACAAAGATGAAATATTCGCGCATTCGCTAAAAAATAAAATTAGGTTCCACTCGTGTTCTACATAATTTTTATTCGTACGAGCATTGACATTCGTACGAGTATCTTTTTATAAATCATTTCAAATACGATCAAAATGACTTTTAAAGATTAAATTAATATTATTTATATCGAATTATGTATTTTAAGCTTTGTCAAAACGAACAATATAAAAAAACAGGTTTTGGAAATAATTACCGTATTATTAAAAATATTTGATCATGTATGGTATTGATTTTGACATATAAATTCGCTCGCGTTTAGTGTAAATCAAATTTGCGAATTCGTGTTTGGAATTTATTCGCAACTCGCAGTTCGCGTTTGGTGTGAGTAGTCTCTAATAGTTCATTTTATTCAAAATGTTTATTTTGATAAATGATTTTTGTGTGAGTGATCTGATCATATTCAATATAAATGATCCGTTCTGCTCAAGTCGGAAAAAACACATTCATAACAGAAAACTGCAAATAATTATTCTAACTTTTCATTTCTTCAAATAGCAAAGAAACAAATAAAGAATGCTTTAAGGCACATAATTATGTTACTTAAAAATGATATGCCTAGGAAGTCAAATTGTTATCAATTCAAATTTTAATCAAACTTATTATCCTTTTATTATTGTATTTGTTTCTTGCACCTAGGAAAACGCATCAGAAAGCATTTCAAAAGCAAGAAAAATATGTAACATCCAAATCAAAAGGGTGAATGACCTTAACCTTCATCCGTCCCTTAAAAAAGTAACACTAAAATTCCTTTGTGCAAAAATTACCAAAATAAATTCATCAGTAAATTTACGCTAAGCAAATACAAAATTCACTTTTATTTTTAATTTTATTTATTAAAACGAAAGATAACGCAGTAATTTAATAAGATATTTCAAAAATAAAATTCGATTTAGGTCAAAATAAAGCGAGGGACGGATGAAGGTTAAAAAAAACAATCATCAACAAACTCTTTCACAAAAAAATGTATATTATTCCAAAATTTGGTTTAGTTTAAAGAAGATTTCAAATATAAAATATGTATGTTGATGTATGTATTTAATACAATAGGTATATATGTATATTATGATCACTGATCGTCTGCACGTGCATCATACATACTCGAAAATATACAAACAAAATTACCAAACTAATGACCTTTTTTGTGTTTCATTCATAAATTTTTTTTTTTATTACTACATATTTTGTTATTTTTTGTTTTGTATTTTTTTGAAGAATGCGAAAAAAAGAAGCATATATATATATCTCTCGCTTTGTCGGTGCCATCACAAAATAATACGTTTTGAAATTTAGAATGACATTTTTTTGCACTGAAAAGACTAATCTTATATACTAATCAATGGTATTACTACGGAAAAAATCCATTTTTATTTTGTGTGTTTCTATCACTTTCTTTATTTGAAACATTTTTTATTTAAATAATAAGAATACAAATATTTAAAACAAAATTTGTTTTTTCTTTCTTTTAGTGATAATAATTTTATTTTTATTTTTTATTTTTAGGACTAGCTTCGAGCACCGAGCTCTTTGTCAACTTATGAAACTAAAGGTATGTTTTTCAAATTAAATGACAATACTTTCATTGATCCTGACATTTTTTATCACGATAAACAAGTCGCTTGTATTGATACTTGTTTTAAAATAGAATTCGTTAAATTTTTCAAATATTTTTGCCTATCCGTTAATAACACGACGCTATGGACGGATTATATTGAAAAATTTTCTTAATGTATTTTAAAATGTACACCTTACAGCTGGTATGCCCTGTAGCAGTTTTAAAAAATATTTAATTTACTATTGTATAGAATTTATCCCCTTATCATAGCGCAAAAACATATAAGAGTTTTTGTTCGTTTTTTTTTTTCTTCTTTGAATTTGTTATGGTCAGCTGTTATCCAGCCATAAGACCTAGCTTTAGCTTTCCTCCTATATTTTGCATACAAATACTTCTCAAGGGATGTTCTGTAGCTATAGGAGTTTGTCCGTTTTAATTTCTTATAACTATAATGATTTTATATAATATTAATTTTCCCCGATATGTCTACTAACATTATTATGCTTTAATACTGAAGTTTGACGTTTCTATATTTTTTTTTAATATTATTACATATTACAAATTTTAATTTTATCTTTTGAATTTTATCTTATTAGTCCCTAAGTAGCCCTTCACCAAAAATGGAGTAATTCGATTTTCCTCCATTTTGTACATATCACAATTTCATTCACATTCGAATGACTTAAGGCATTGCCACAGCTATTTTTCGTGCTATGCCATTTTTTTTCTATTTTCAAATTTTACCGGAATTAAACCAAATTTGATTCTAAATGTTTGAAGAAACAATCAAATTAAATTGCATTCTATAAAACGTCTTATTAATTTTTTAGGAACTTAATAATTTTTATTGATAAATTATAAATTTTAAATTTTATCGCGCGAATATTAAAATTTCGCACGCGAATTTTGAATAATTATTATTTTTCAATAAAAATTATTATTTTCCAAAAAATTATTAAAATATGTTATAGATTGAAATTGAATTTAATAGTGTCTTCAAACATTTATAATCAAATATGTTTTAATTACAGTAAAATTTGAAAATAGAAAAAAAAAAATCGCATCGCACGAAAAATAGCTGTGGCAATGCCTTTTGTATTTATGGCTCTTGCTGTGTCTGCTTGTGTTGGTTCGTTTTGCATATGATGTGTTGGGTGGGTTAACGCTCTTTTAGCTAATTCATCCGCTGCTTCGTTTCCTGCTATACCTATATGACCTGGGATCCATTTTATTATAATTTTTGTATTTACGTTACTACACACAGTATTGATTATCTGATTCTCGAAGTGTCTTTTAGTATTATCATTTAGAGCTGTTTTCAGTGACTTGCACGCGCTCAAAGAGTCTGTTAAAATTACCACATTGCTTTTTTTACTAAGTTGAGCTAATGTTATAGCTATTTTTATTCCTATTAACTCTGTAGTTTTTATATCTGTTATATTTTTTAGTATAATAGATGCTCTGAAATTGATACTTTCGAAATAGATTCCTATTCCTGATTTGTTGAGTTGAACTGTTCTCTTCATTGATTCTTTAGTTAGTCTTTTAAGCTGTTCATTATTAAATTCTTTTTTGACTGATAGACCCTTAATATTTAATTCTAGTTTTAGATTTTTTGGATTGTTATATTTTTTATTTAGAGGTTTAATGTTATTAAATAGTGGGTATTCTCTATAAAGATTATTTAGTTTGTCCAGTGATTCCCCATTTATAATATCTCTTCCTATCTTTGTGTTATTGAATAGTTGATTCGAAATATATCTCAAAGTTTTCTTTCTGTTATCTAACTCTATCGGAAGTTCCAAAGTTTCCGCCAATATTACCGATATTGGAGTCGTTTTGATGTACCCCAAGCAGAACCTTAAGCAAGAATTTTTTATGGATTGACATACGTTTGTTGCGACTTTGTTTTCCTCTTCAGTGTAAATGAACGTGAAATCGAATTTTGTTTTTATTAATGATTTGTATAGTCTAATTAATATTTCTGGGTGGACTCCCCCTTTGCTGTGGTTTAATAGTTTGATTACGTTTATTTGCTTAAATATTCCAGCTTTTATGTTTCTGTAATGCTCATTCAGTTGCATTCTGTTTGATATTGTGACTCCAAGTATTTTCGTTTCCCTTTTTTCTTGTATAGTTACATTATCCAATTTAAGTGAGTGTTTAGCGTTTATTTATTTATTAGTAAATAGTTTTACGTAGTGTGTCTTGTCTTGTCTATATTAATTTCCAATTTAATTTCGTTTAATTTTAGTTTTATATTATTAATTGACGTATTGGCTCTTTCTTCTATCTCATTATTATTTTTTCCGCTCACTATTATGCAGATGTCGTCTGCAAATTGAAATATTTTTGTGTGGTTGTTGCTTAGCTCGTGTAGTTTGTGAGTATATATGTTAAATAGTGTTGGGCTTGTTAAATCTGGAAATTTTTCTTTATTTATTTTCCTGTTAGTGAGAAAGAGGTATATCCAATTTATTATGTTATTGGGAAATTTCATATTTATCATAATGTTTATTAAGGTTGTTTTGTCCACGTTATCGAAGGCTTTTTTGCCGTCTAAGTTAATCACCCATATTTTATTATTTTGTTGTTTTTGAATTTTTATGTAGTTAAACATCTCCATCATGTAATCATTGATATTTTTTCCCCTTCTGAAACCAAAGTTATTTTCATTTAGGATTTTTCCTTTCTCTAGGTATATGATTATTTTTTCTAGAATTAATTTGCTAAATATTTTAGAAAAAATTGGGAGAAGGCAAATGGGCCTGTAATTTTGAATGTCTCTGTCTTCCTTTCATTTTTTTTTGATAGCTATGACTTCCATCAGTTTCCATTTTTCGGGGTAGTTTAGTTCTCACCAAATTGTATTAAAGTATTTTGTCATTGCCCCAACAAAATTAGGATTTGAATTACTTAAAATCTTGATGATTTTGTAGCTTATTTTATCGTATCCCGGTGCAGTATTTTTCGTTTTTTTTTTGTTATTCTTCGTTGGATTGTGGAAAGTTGTGCTCGTAAAATTGTATGACTTTATATTTGTCATCCATTATTTTGTATTGAGCTTGTTTTTTGTTGCTTGTTTTATTTATATTACTCCAAAGCTCCTTACTGCTACTATTGGTAGATATTGCATTTAGAAATTTCAACCAACTTTTCCTTTTTTCTTTTTTAATATTTTGTTTAAGAGATTGTATTGCTTTTTTAAGCTCTATTGCCGTGAACAGTGTTTTTTTGTTATTGTATAAAATTTGTTTGTGTTGTTTAATCTCCCATAGTCTTCGAATATGATCGTTCCACCAAGGTTTCGATTTGTATGTTTTATTCCCCTTTGTCTCAATTGTGTTTTCCGTTAATTAGTTTTTCTAAATGCTGTTCCAAGTCTTCGATGTTGTTTAACGTTTGACTTTTTATTTCACTTACTACTTTACTCCATTTTATTATTTTTGTTCTTTCTACACAATCCATGTTGTATGTGATTTTAATTACCCAGTGATCACTTCCCAGATTATCCTTTGTCGCTGTCCAATTTAGTTTTTTTGAAATGTTTGGGCTGCATATGGTGATATCAGGTGTGGAACTTTGATGTCTATGTATGTCTTGTCTAGTATGATCTCCATTGTTGAGAATCCGCATATCGCTTTCTGTGATTATTTTGGCTAGGTATAGTTTCCCCCAGTTTGTCTTGTTTATGATTATCCTCCCATAGTTGATTATGGGCATTTATATCTCCTGAAATTATTAGATTATCCTCTTTGTTATTATTTATTAGTTTACAGAAGTCCTCTGCTATCTCTTCGGGAAAACGGTTATTGTTATTGTAAAATGAGATCAAATATTTTATATTAATTTTAATTATTTCAATTCTATTATATATTTGATTTGTATCAATTTTTACCCAGGATATATTCTTGTTGATTAGAAAACCAACCCCCCCCCCCCCCCCATATCCAATCATCCGTTCTATTTTCTGTAATTAAATCGTATCCTGTGAAATTTGGTATATTATTCGTATTGGTCTAGGTTTCTGATATTATTGCTATGTGTATGTTTTGACTGTTTATGTAGTGTCCTAAAAGATCTTTGTTACTAATAATACTTCTTATATTTATTTGAATTATTTTAAAATTTTTCATAATTAAATTTACTTCCTCTTCTCCCTAATCGTTTCTAGTATGTTGATTAACATAGTGTCTACATTCGCCGGGTTCCCGTTTTGTCCACAATCAGTTTTTTTTTTTTCGATTTCTTTAAGTGTCATTTCCTTTGATTTCACTTGGGTTCTCAATTCATCCACCATTTTGGTTAGGATTTTCATTTTCTTTTCTGTTTCTATCATATTTTGCTTATATTTTTTCATTTCCTCCGATTCAGAATTACTTAGAATATTGCTGAAGTCTAATTTACTCGGAATTTTTTGTTTGAAGCCAAATAATTGTTCCTTGGCTTCTCTATATGATGATTTGTTAACTGTCATGTATTCGGTTATTCTTATTTGTCTATCTTTTTCGTTGCATGACTTATGGTTGGTTGTATGTTCGTCCCCACAAAATTTGCAGCGTTCTTTTAGATCACAGGTGTGGTCACTCGTAGAGTTCCTTGCGCATATATGACAGATTGAAATGTCTTTTGATCTGCACCTTGATGAGGTAGAACATCGGATTAGGTATATAATGAGCCACTCTAATCAGAATATTGTCGTACATTACAACATTGTTGGGCAATGTATTAGATATAAATGTAACTTTGATTATCTCCATGTTTATTGCGCAGTTTTTTTCTCTATCCCATTTTGTCATTCTTTCAATTTTTTCGATTTCTCTGTTGCATTAGAGATTCGCCTTTATTTCTTCTACTGTTAGATCTATCGGAATGTTCTTAATGACCCCTATTGTTTTATTGAAATTTGTGGGTATGAATGCTTCGTAATTGTCGATTTTTTTAATTTCTCTGATAAAACACACTTATTTGCATCATTGTAGTTTCTGAATGTTATCCTCGCCATATATTTACTTATTTGTTCCACCTGTTCGATGTTTATAAATCTATTCAGTTTGATTGCCTGTCCTAACTTTAGCATGTTTAAATTTTCCTTTTTAACGATGACTCTGAAAGGTCCTAAATCCTGAATATTGTATCTATTTGTCATCCTGTCAATATTACTGACGCTCTCTGTAGCGTTTGTATTAGGTTGCGTCGTATCCATTTTATTTGATGATTTGCCCGCCATTTCTGATATCACCACGTTCTTTTTTTGATTTTTCACTCATGTTATTTGTCTCGGTATAACACTTTTATCAATTTTTTTTGATATTTTACATTTAGTTTTATGGGTTTTGTTATCTGTCGCTTATTCAAGACCTGAGTCAGATGAATCCCCACTTATAGATTCATCACTCGGTCTTTTTTGTGGAAAGTGGGTTACCCCACTTTCCTTCGTTTCACTAATTTTCTCAGGCAGACCGTGTACGCCCTCCACCAGTAATTACTCAAAAACAGCACTTACCCCAATTTAATTATATATAATATTCTTGTTGGTAATTAATAAATTTATTTATATATTCAATATTTTTTTACAAACATTTTTTTTTTCACCGTCACAAAATTGAAATTTAACACCTTCTAGTCCTTTCGGATGTTGAAATTGGATTGTAATATAAGAGTTATCCATAATGTTCCTCGTGGATTTTATAGATTTTTGAGTTCTATTAATTGTATCAAGTATATCTGTTTTATAAATTCTACAAACTCAAACTTGTTTTATAAATACAATAATTTCGTTAAATCCAATTCTACAAATCTCTTAAATTCTTTAGTTCTGAAAAATACCGTATATTTGATAAATTCTATAAATCTTAAAACCCAATAAATTCTCAAAATTTGACAAAGTCAATAAATATTATAAATTCTAATATTTTTATAACCTCTAAATTCTATAAATTTTATAAAATCCACTAATTCTATAAATTGCAGAAATTCTATAAAATCAAATCACAAATTCTATGGGCTCTATAAATTATTTTAGGTCTGTTACTTTTTGTCATGAAAGAATCTAGTTTGACCACTAAATTACGCGTTGTGTTTAACGCTTCACATGAGTCATCCTCGTGAATCTCATTGAGTGACTGTATGATGGTTGGCCCTGTGGTTCAAACTGATTTATTTTCTTTAGTGCTTCGGTTTTGTAAATACAAAGTGGCATTTTCGGTTGATATAGCCACAATGTACCGCCAAATACTATTACACGACGATCAACAAGATCTTCATTGTCTTTGGTGGCGCAATTCACAGCTTGATCCTTTACAGTGTTACAAACATCGCACTGTTACAAAAGGAACTGCAAGTGCTGCTTACCTCGGTACTAGAACGTTAAATCAATTGGCCATTGACGAAGCATCCTTTCCCCGCGCATCCAAGATATTAACAGATGATTTCTATGTCGACGACGTATTAACTGGTGCTGATAATATCAAAGACGCACTGGTCTTAAAACAGGATCTGATCGATTTATTAAAACGCGATGGATTAGAAAATTTACTTCGAATATTCCTGATCTTGCTGATGACACGTCAACTAACAATCCGTCTTTAATATTGGGGCTTTTATGGAATACTAAAACTGACAATCTGGAGATGTCCTTCGATAAATTGAATCTAAATAAACCAAGTCAGACATAAAGAAATATACTTTCTGAAATTTGTCAATTATTCATACCAGAACTCGAATGGGATAATCAACTTCCAGGCACATTTCTTAAGAAATGGTGTGAATTTAAACAGCAACTACTTCAAATTAAACAAATATCCGACCCTCGATGCACCTTATCCCCTCAACTTAATTCAATTGAGTTATACGGTTTTGGAGATGCAAGTGAAACTGGTTTTGGATGCGTATTTATCAGAACGACTGATAATAACGACTGATAAAAAGCAAACGATTCCTCGGTTGGAGCTTTGCGCAGCTTTGCTTTTAGCTCAAATTAGTCAAAAACTTCTATCAATTCTAAAAATTAATTTTGATTTCATATATTTGTGGTCTGATTCTGAAGTAACGCTGTTTCGAAAAAATCGCCGAAGATCTTCGAAAGGTGAATCAGGCTTGTATTGCAATCCTGTCATCTGAATATAATATAATTCAAAAAATTTCTTCGGCTAAAAAATTAATTAATGTAACAGCGTACATATTTCGATTTTACAATAATTGTAAAATCAAATCGTTGAACCTTCGAAATACTGAAGAATTGACTTCAAATTCAAACGAAACCGCAAATGCTCTAAAAATAATTTTGAAAATCGTACAGTATGAAAAATTTGCTGAAGATATTATATCGTTACGAAACACAAATTGTATTAGCAATAAAAGTTCTCTAAAGTCCCTTTCCCGCGTTGGAGGTCGCTTAAAAAAATGCAAATATGGTACAAGACCAAAAACATCCGATTTTAATAGCCCGTGAAGCCCATAAAACACTATTACATGCTGCACCTCAAGCACTTTTGTACAATCTCAGATTGAAGTATTGGATTATTTCTGGCCAAAACTTACGTAAAAAAGCGGTGTGCTCATATCCGACCTAACTTTATTAATCAAGTCATGGGTGATTTGACCGTTTCCGATAGTGGGCATTGAATTTTGTGGGCCGTTTATAATGAAACATTTAGTTCGATCAAACGTAAAATTTAAAATATATATTTGCGTATTCGTCTGTTTTGTTGTAAAAGCAGTGCACTTTGAAATAGTTCCGAATCTAACAACCCAAGCTCTTTTGGCGTGCTTTCGTCATTTTATATCACGACGTGGCATGTGTACAAACATTTATTCCGACAATGCCACCAACTTTGTAGGAGCACGGTCTGAGTTGAAGGAACTAAAAGACATTTTAAAATAATAGCTGTTGGGTTCCAGCAAAAGATTATACAAAATATTATAAGAAACAAATTGGCGCTTTTAGTTTTGGGCATCAACATGTATCGGGATAAATCATCTCTTCTTATCTGTGCTTAAAAGGTATATTAAAGAATTAATCCGAATATAAAGATGGTTTCTGGATTTAATAATTTGGTTTAAAATTCTTTTTCGATATTGGATTCTTCCGCTGCTACCTCTATTCAAATTTGTTTCAACATTCAATGTTTATTTCTATATCAGAAAAAATACCAAACACACATATATGTACGTAACGAGAAACAAAAGTACAACTTCTAAGTAGAAAGGAGGGGGTGGATATAAATTTATCCTCAAATACATCATCCGTATTGTAAAATTGAGGATACAAAATATATTTTCAACAAGCCTGTCAGTCACTCAATTATTGGAAAAAAATCCAGTGACAGAATAATGAAACCCTGATTATTTGTTTGATTTGCATACACATGGTACATAGAGTACATGAATACACTTTATGCGAGTCATTTGGCAAAAACAAAGAAGAAAGAAATATTGCGCGGGTTCGTAAACAGCAGAAATCCTTTTTAAAGATATTGTCCCCAGAATATCCCAACCCTTCAATTATATACGTTTCGCTATTTACAATAGATATAGGGTTGACTAATTGTGCTACAGTTGGTTGAACGATAGTCGGAAAATTAATAAACAAAACAAAAAATGAAAATGTTATTTTCCCTCTTTTTCTCCTATGCCTGTAGTGTATATACACGTGACGTGCAATGTATCGATTACCTTGTTTTGAAATTTAGAACAGAATCGATGTAAAACAATGAAATTGTGATATTCAAATTTTAATCTGATAATCAACTTAAATTTGAAACATATTTAATCATTCGAATACGAGTATTCCGTAAATTTTACTGAATATGGTCTGACATTGGTAGATAAACTTGACCGTCTGCCTGTCCTTTCCCTTTTTATTGATTCATTCAATTGAAATCGCACAATTGGGCGCATTCGTGTGAAAAAAACATTTCTTACCTACGTAAATTACATTTAAATTGGGTAAGGATTAACCAAGTTATATCCTAATTTTCTATATACCATAACTTCACTTTATTTCATTTTAGACCATTTTCATCGAAATAGCCAGTTCTTAGGTTTGAATTGCTTGGCTGGAAGTTTAATGTAAAAATTAAGTTGATATATCCATCGCGACTGCGTCCACAAAACCAACAGAAATTAACTGCCAGCTATATCAACCCAATAAGAGATTATGTATCCAAGCTACTGTTGTGTGTATAATATTTGTGATTCATTCACGTTATGTATTGTTCACTTTAGATTTTATCACAATTTACACATCGTACGATTATTAGATCAACGGTTTCATACAAAATGATTTTTGAACACATTGATTTTGTAACTTTATTAATTTATTTATATTAATTAGGTTTTTTAGGTTAATTTATGATATTTATAATAATTTTTGGCAACTTCTCAGTAAGAACTGAGAATAACAACTGATTTAAAAAACATAATTTTATTCTATAATCTTATTTCTTTACAAATTCAGCTAATTTAAGGGTGCATTCATACCAGCAAGTTTAGCTCAACCTATTTAGTATGGGATGCACACCACACCTCACCCCTTGAAAAAAGACAATCATTTACAAAATTTCAATTCCAATGATTGGCTTTTACAAATTTTAATAACTAATACTAAATTTAGAACAATTATAAATTATTATTTGAATTTCATATTATATAATGTAAAATTTTTTGTTTATTAAATTTATTTAAATACAATTTTAATTTATTTTAAGAAATATGTAATGCAATTCATAACTGTTTGTGATTTCTTAAATAACTCAGACATATTATTATAATTCAGATATAAACAACTCTAATGGAATGAAATGGAATATGGCGTTTCATTGAATTTTCGTTATCAGAAAACAATTAGTCTATTGTTGAGATAATGCTTAAGTCGATTATTATGTACCGTTTTAAAATGTTTCCCGATTTTTCTGAATTTTCATTCGAAATTATATTGGTGATTTCATAGGGTCCTAACCATAGAGGATTAGTTTTCGAAGTACTTGTTTCTTTGTGTAGTAATACTTGATCACCAGTTTTGAATGGAACAAAATAAACTTTATTATCGTAAAGTAGTTTAGATCGTTCTTTTCTCTCTATTAAAGAATTTTGTAAGCGATATTTTAATTCATTTACATAATCGGTATAGTTGTAAACTATTTCTGGTTTCCTTTATATAGAATTTGGTATGTTAGGAACTCTACCGTATAATAGCTCGTAAGGCATGAAACCTGTAGAAGTATGGGTTGTGCTGTTATACGCAAACATTGCATATGAAATCCAGTAATCCCAGTTTGGTCTGTCACCAGAAGAAAATGTTCGAATGTATTCGCCTAGGGAGCGATGAGATCTTTCCAGCGCTCCATTTGACTGTGGGTGGTAAGTAGTACAGTTGATATGTTCTATTTTTAACAATTTTATGATTTTCTTGAATAATTGGCTCATAAAATTTGAACCCTGGTCTGTGATTATGATTTCGGGAAGACCATATTGGCAAATGAAATTTTCAGTAAATGCCTTCGCTACTGTAGCTGCTTCTTGATCGACAAGTGGAATAGCAAAAGAAAATTTGGTTAAATCATCCTGCGCGGTCAGTATGTAACGATTATTCGAATGAGATTATGGAGTAATAGGACCAACTATGTCTAAAAACACTCTTTCGAATGGTACTTTGGATGTGTTTGTGATTTTTAAAGGCATCTTATGAATTCTACCGTATTTATTTCGTTGACAATAGTCACACTGTTTAATAATTCGTTTTATTCTTGACAGCATGTTTGAGAATCGGTAATATCGTTTAAGACGATCCAACGTACGATTAATTCCTTGATGAGCTCCGATTGGCGTTACATGGAAATCTTTTATAATTTGTTCAATTTCCGAGATTTCAGTTAACTCAATTATGTTTGTGGATTTTTGAGAATGTATAGGATTATTGTCATCATCAAGATTATTGCTATAATTTGGTATATTACTCAATACGTTTTGATTAGAATTGTTAGGTGGGTCGGTTAAGATGAATGAATTAGAATCATTAAGAGTATTAAGCTCATTAGAATTAGATATAGGAGAACTTGGAGAATTTGAATTATTGTCAGCATTTTTTAGCTTATTATATTTGGCACGAGTAATGGCTTTTAAATTGTAATTATCATTTGACGCATCCGGGATTGCAACTCTAGATAAGGCATCTGCATTTAGATTACTCTTTCCAGGTTTATAAGTTATTTTGAAATCATACTCTTCTAATTCTAATCGCCATCGCAGAAGGATTGATGTAGGATTAGCAGTTGAGTAGAGGAATGTTAATGGTTTGTGATCTGTTTGGATTTTAAATGGTTTGCCATATAAGTAAGGTCGAAATCGGCGAACTGACCAAATAATTGCTAGCAGTTCCTTTTTGATTGTTGGGTAATTCTTCTCCGCTGGATTCAAGATCCTACTAGCATATTCTACGGGTAAGTCATTGGAATCTTTGATTTGCGATAAAACCGCTCCTATCGCGACGTCACTAGCGTCCGTAGTCAATATGAAGGGTTGATCAAATTTGGGATATTGTAAAATTGGAGGATTACAAAGAGCATTTTTAAGTTTAGTGAAAGCTTCTTCTGTGAATGCGTTCCACTGAAATTGGTATCCTTTACGTTTCAATGCGCATAGTGGCTCTGCAATTTTTGCATAATTCTGTATAAATTGGCGATAATAGCCCGATAGGCCAAGAAAGGTTGCCACTTCTTTCGTGCTTTGAGGTTTAGAAAAATTTAAAACAGAACTCACAATATTTGGATCCGGTTTGGTCCCCTCACGAGTAATTATATGTCCTAGATATTTAATTTCTTTTCTTAAAAAATTACATTTTCGTGGTTGCAATTTAAGATTTTTTTTGCGGAAACAAGATAAGACGTTATTTAATCTGACGTTGTGATCACTTAATGTTGTGCCATAAATAACAACATCATCTAAATAAACGAAATATTTAATGCCGTTTAATCCGCTAAGAACATGATTCATAAGGCGTTGGAAGGTACTTGGTGCACCTTTAAGTCCGAATGGCATTCTAAGAAAATGGAAATGACCATATGACGTAGAGAAAGCTGTTTCCTCTTTATCTTTGGGATTCATCGGAACTTGATGATATCCATTGGGAAGGTCCAGGGTAGTGAAGTAACTGGCTTGTCCAAGTTGATCGAGGATTTCGGATATATTTGGTAATGGAAAAATATTGTTTATGGTAATTTCGTTAAGGCAACGAAAGTCTACGACTAAGCGCCATTTTTTCTCATCGTTTTTGGATTTTTTAGGAACTACTAAAATTTGTGAATTCCAAGGTGAAGTACTAGGTTCTATAATTGAGTCATCAAGCATTTTTGAAATCTATGTATTTATTTCAGTTTTCACAGCTTCTGGAAGACGATCCGGTTTCTTATTTATTGGTTGTGAATTCGGAATTACATCAATTGAATGGTGTATTGCGGTAGTTTTATCCAACTTATCTCCAGGTAAATAAAAAATATCATTGAAATTACGACATATTTCAAGTATAGAAGATTTTTCCTCGTCATTTAAATGAGAAGTATCAACTTCGGATTCTAGTAGTTGAAAACGATCTGGTAAATTATCGGACCATGAATTTAATTGGTACACTTCATACTGACTAAGAGAAATCGATTTAATTTTAAAATTCTTAACATCAACAGAACTTTGATTAGTATTTATAATGCTAAATATTGCAGATTTATTTTTAGGAGAAATAGTACAAGCTGCTAAAAATACACCTGATGAAATTTCCTGAGATGGACAGAAATAATCTACGCTATCGTCCATATCCACTGTTGGTAATCGTATAAACTTTTTAACTCTTGGCGGAATTTCGAAATTGTCTTCCGGATTGGAAATCAAAGGCAAACTATGAACAAAACTGTTATAATTTACGTCTAAAGTCTTTCTTCCGTAGTGAATAACACATTCGAATTTTTGAAGGAAATCTTTTCCTATTATTCACGTAATTGCAGGCTATCGGTTAATATAATATTTGCTTTTACAAGTGCAAGAGTGCTTATTTTTGTATGAGTAATGCCTTGGATGCAAACTTTTTGATTTGGAAATACTTCTGTGTCGTATTTTATTGCATCTTTTTTTATCAAACTGATATCAGCGGCTGTATCGATAAGAAAATAATGAATTTTATCTAAACTAAGGATATTTAAACTAAGATTAATGAATTAAAAATTATTGGTGTTGTTAGTTATAGCAGAAATTGAAACGTCTGTTTTAAAGATCCTGGATCCGTGTAGATGTGTTCTGATCTTGAGCGGATCCTGCCGAGTTTTCCGGATTATGTTGCTCTACTTGTCTAATTTTAGAGGATGAAGCAGAAGGGTCGGAGTTATAATTTCTATTATTATTGTAGCTCCGCTTATAACAATTGTTTATTAGATGACCACGATTTTTACAATAATTGCAAAATAAATCTTTATTTGAATTTGATTTATTTGAATTATTATTATTGTGTGTATTATAATTAGGTCGCGAAGAATACATTCGAGCATTTGAAACATTTCGCGATTGTGATTCTAAATGGGTGTTATGTTTTTGATTTGATTGTTCTTGTAATTTATTTAATCTGGTATAACAATCACGATATAAATGACCGTTTTTATTATAAAAAATACAATGTATTTGTTTTGTGTTATATTAAATTGAGCTTGCGGTTTATGAGAAACTTCTTCTTCATTAGCTAAGATAACTGCATCGGCTAAATTATCAAAATCATGAGCTTTTACAATAGTTCTGATTGGTTCTTTTAATCCATTTTGAAACGAGTTTAATGCCATGCCTTCGTTTAAGTCTTCAATGAGCTCAGCTGCTTCCTGTCCCTGTATCGTAATGCAAATTTCGTTTAATTCGTACAAAAGTTTTTCTATTTTATTTGCAAAGGATTGGACTGATTCTGAGCGATCTTGACATAATGAAATTAATTCAGTAGGTACCGTACCTTGGGATCGATATTTAATGAATTTAGATTGTAACGTTTTCTTTAAGTTTTCCCAACTACTGAAAGTTTTATGACACACTACTTCAAACGCATTACCTTCTAATTTTAATTTGATTAAAGTCATAAAAGTTTCTTTATCATGTTTTTCAGTTAAGGACGACCATACGAAATCACAAGCTAAACAAAATTTTTCGAAATCCGAGGCCTTACCATTAAATACGAGAACAATTTTTAACATTGTACATATTAGATTAGCATTAAACGCCATTTTTTGATTTGTATTATTTGCTTCTAGTTGGAGAATATTTATATGACTATCATCGATATCCGAGGATGACAAATGTATCGATGCAGAATCAATTGGTTTATTATCTGCTAAATCAATTAAACCATTATTAGGGTTAACGGGAAATTCAATGAAATTATTTGTTAATTCGGACAACGATTGAATGTTAGTTTTCTTAACTTGTTTGCTTTTAACATTAATAGCAGAATCTTTACATGACATAAAATATTTAAGAATAAGATTTAAGAAATACAAATTTTGAATAACAAATACCACTTTTGAAAAATTCACGAACTCACTAAATTCTTAATATTTAATTTTAAATAATTGAAAATGATAGAATATGTAATCTTAAATAATTAAAAAAAATATTTTTTGTATATACCTCGATTTAATATTTTTTTTTCGATATCAGGTGGCATAATTCGATATATCATGATATCAAACTAGAATTCGATATTTTATGTCATGATTTGAATTTATGATATCAGAATTGATATATCACGTCTGAATTTGATACGTCTATCTGAATTTACATTTTTGTTGTCGGAATTTATGTATTAAATTTGTCAATCATGGCTTAGTTCAATATGTCAAGTCGAGATTTGAATTTATGATATCAGGTACATGCTGAATTTCATCAAAATCGGATAAGAAATGGCCAAGTTCCTTAGTAATTGGCCATATTCCAGAACTTCATCCAAAAATCAGTTTAGAATCCCATTTCCATAATACACATGCTGAATTTCATCAAAATCGGATAAGAAATGGCCAAGTTCCTCACTAGTTGGCCATATTACAAAACTTTATCCAATTTTAGAATCCGATTTCTATCGTACATGAAGAATTTCATCAAAACCGGATAAGAAATGGCCAAGTTCCTAACTAATTGGCCATATTCCAGAAATTTATCCAAAAATCAGTTTAGAATCTCATTTCCATCGTACACATGCTGAATTTCATCAAAATCGGATAAGAAATGGCCAAGTTCCTTACTAATTGGCCATATTCCAAAACTTTTTTCCAATTTTAGAATCCCATTTCTATCGTACATGAAGAATTTCATCAAAATTGGATAAGAAATGGCCAAGTTCTTTCCTAATTGGCCATATTCCAGAACTTTATCTAAAAATAATTTTAGAATCACATTTCCATTACGCATACCAAATTTCTCTAAAATAGGTTTCGAAATAGCCAAGTTTACATAATAATTGGTCATATTGCAGAACTTTTTTTTTTAATTTTCTGTTGTTTCTTATGGAAGAGTATTACAAAATAATGGCGGTGCTTTCCCCTGCACCCCAAGCGATGCGTCACAGTCCTCACTCAACGTAACGAATTTTTTGATCTTGTAGCTATCGAGTGGTGTAATTAAATTTTGGATGTAGGTGATAGATATGTAGCTGCAGCATCAAACCGTATACCCATATTTTGTTATCATCAGTTTTTTGAATTGCCCCCCCCCCCCCCCATATAAAAATAAAGACGTACTCACGTTAAAAATATATAATTGTCCCACTCACTCTTTTGTCTCATATGATATTACAAGACATTTTAATTCACCCTCGTAATGTCTAAACTATGACTATCGTAGACGGTTTTCTGCGGGATTGGTTCCGTGTAAATCGGGATATGAGTGTACTCATTTCTAATTCTAATGTATGAACGTTTTTTATTGTTGATATTTATTTTCCAGATCATCGCTTTTGCGCTTAAACTTAACACTGAGATTTTAATTAAATAATAAAAAACGTCTGGCACAATAAAAACAAAATGTGATGAAGTATAAATGAATGTTTGTACTACTTATGTAATTTTACTATACTATACTTACTTGAGTTCGGATTCAAGTTCGACACCATTTATTGATCGATTACGTCAAGATATTGAGGTGTTATTCTCCCGTGGAGTTTGGATTCGGAGTTATGGAATTTTACTAAATCAATAAGAATATCAGATTATTAAATTTTTTATTAAATATATGGTTACATTATTAAATATGTTCTTAAACAATTTGCAATTTTAAAACAAGTTCAACATTATTCTTGCTTAGCGCAACCAATGAATCTGATAAATCAACGAAAAACATTTCGGTTAATAGTTTTCGGTGAGGCTTCTCCCAAATCTTCTTCAAATTGTAAAATTTTGTTAGTTTCTCCAGATTGTATCAAACTAGTAATAGCATCAGCATCTTCTAGTTCTCCATGTCGTTTTTCTTTGAATAATGATTTTCGTTCACGGTCATTCAAAACACTAGATTTGCGTATCCCTTTCAACGTTTCAATAACTTCAAGGGCATCAGTGGGCTTAGCAGTAATTTTTTCTGGTTCATCTCTTATGGTTTCTAAAATTTCCAATTTTTCTGAGATTTCCGCCGAATGTTCCACAGGTTGTGATACACTTGCAATAACATCATATTTTTGAAGTTTCCGAAGTCGTTTTCCTTTCAACATTTCCAGAACTTCACGTGGATCAATAGGCTTACTTACGATGGTTTTATCAGCAATTGACGGTAATCCAGTTGTTGCTACTGTATTCAAATTTAGCTTAGTAATTGATGTAGCACCTGATGTGGCAGATGATGAATTTGGATCGCATTGATTCATTATCTCGGCCATTGGTTGACCCCGTTGCTGCATTTCGTTTTCCACTTCAACACTATCTTCATTAGGCAACTGACGATAATTTTTCTTGAAGTAGACTTCTATCGGTTCATGCAAAGCCATTTCCTCATCGTAGTAATACGGCATTTCGCAAGCGAAGCCCTCCCAGCACTTTTTAATAAATCTGAACATTTTCACTACTTTATTTTTTTCACTCTGATGTGAGCACATCAACAGTTTAAGTAAAACTAGTCGATTGTATCATGAGTATGAGCTATTTTATAAAGTTACTAATTGCATGTCTGTTTCTTACCAAAACAATATTTTACTATAAACAAAACGTCACATCATTGGAATTTTCAATAATATCGCGACACTTGTGACTTTAATGAGTATTACGTTCATCTTAACTTAATTACAATTTAGGTTTGATTTTGTCGAGCGATAGGTCCTACACCACAAACGTTGGTGGCCCACCATCTTACCGAGAAATCTTCGTGTGAATATGGAAATTTTTGTTACATAGTCTACCGCAAGGTCTGACTATTTAATAAATGGAGCGCCAGCCAAATGACAGTTATATTTGTTTTTCAAATAAAACGTGTATCCAACATTTCCATTTAAATTTTCTTTATCAAACCAATACCTAAAACTCTATAGTCTATATAGATTGCATAGAGCCATCCCTTCACTGAATTTTTTCAATCTATCTATCGACCAGCCGTTACTACTGATTACATCAATAGAACAAGCAATAGCAACATATCAATCACTCCTCCAGTCATATCTTAAGAATACATTCTAACGGCTTTGATGGGTTTTAGAGATGAATAATGTTTTCTACTTCTGCCAGGCTAGTGTGTAGAATTTCGTCGATTAATTTTGTATTACCCAGGATTTTATACAGATTCGTTTCAAAAAGATCTATGCCGACATAGCTAAAAGGTCGACAGAATGCCCCAAGTCTTGCCTGTGGTAGCGGAACCATTTCTGTGGTTTTGATTTTGCTTTTTGCTGCTTACACACTGGGCAGTCGAATTGAATTCTTTGTAACAGATTGCTTAATCGTGAAATCTCATAGACCTGCCTCAATTCATTAACAACGGTTTCGTTGTTCTGGTGTTGGTACACTACATGGCATTCGTGAACAAGTAAATATGTGATTCGATGGTCAACAGGCAAAATTTTCTTGCATTTCGTGTTGTAGCGAATACAAATTGCTGCATCAATACGTCCGCGAACTCCTAGAAGTCCGTTTTCGTCTAGATGAGGGGATCATTTAAAAATTTGGCTTGCACGATCCACACCGGAGTTATTATTCAAATTTAGCGTCGCTATCTCTTGTTGGTATTTGTCCCATTGTGCTCGCTTGATGAGCTGCATGGTGGCATGTTGCAACTCTTTGCATGTCTTTGGCCCAGCGGTTGGTTTGGAGCGTTTGATCAGCGTCAGAGCATGACCTGCTCTATTTACGTTAACTTGGGCTCGAAGTAACTTTGCCCATGTTGAACAATGGTCTGGGTTGATAGCTATTGGCGGTTCCACGGATATGACCCGATGATAGTTATTCGAAATTCCTCGATGGGGTTGGCGTCTCCATTTGGAGCTATTGGGCATTCTATCTGGGGTTCTTTTAGAAAATCTGTACCTTGAACCCATCTCGAGCCCGTTTCATAGTTTGGTGAGTTCACAGTCCATTTGGTGGCCTCATCCACGACATTTTCTTTCCCTGCCAGTGCGTGCCACTCGTTTTCCTTCGATTTTTCCAGGCATTCGGTTATCCGAAATACTACGTGAGTCTTTGATGCAACCAGCGCAGTAGTGACTCCATTAGATGTTGTTGTTGTTCGAATGTAACCTACCGCTGCGTATGTATTCTGACTCGCATCAACAAATACGTGCAGTTGGTACGTCGCTGGTCTTGATCCCAGATCATAGCAACGAGGAATAGAGAACTGATCAACATTTACTAGGTGTCTCACCCAAGTTTTCCAACTTATCTATAATCGGCTCATCCCAATCAGTTCCGCTACGGCATACTTCTTGCAAGATCAACTTGGCATAGATGAGGAGATTTGATATTAGACCCAAAGGGTCAAAAACACTCATCAGAATTCTTAATATTTCCCTTTTACTTAACCACATCTCAAGGACTTTCTAACCAATAGTACCTTTATGACGTATTTCATGAGACTGCTCTTTCACGTCTGTTCCAATCGCTTGCAGTAAATCGGGGGAGTTGCTGATCCATCCTCTCATGTGGAATTCCGCATATTGATGAATGGTTCTTATATGTAGGTAGAACCGTCTGAATTGCCTCGTCCATGTTTCGAAAACTGTCCAACCAGTCATCGACATAATGTCGATGCTGGATGGCTTCGACTGCTCTTGGATGTTACGATTTAAACTGTTCAGCACGTGGCTCTGAAAGTCATGACCTTCATGATGTAGGTATTCGGTTTTCGTGATGTATCCAAATCTCTTCAGGAAAACCTCTGGGGGTCGGTGTCCTTTGCCGTCACAAGGATTTGATGGAATATTTCCTGGATATCACCCGTAACAGCAATTCTTTCTTCTCGGAATTTGAATAAAACATTTGGTAGTGGCGCAAGTTCATCAGTTTGGAATTTAATGAAACTCCAACGACTCTTGCTGCAGCGTCCCACACCAGTCGCACTTTATTCGGTTTATTTAGGTTTTGCACTACAAATATTGGTAAATACCAGGATCTACTTTTCATGACCGTTTCGTCTGGTTGTAGTTTTTGGATGTACCCTTTTTCCTTATAAGTATCGATAAGGTGTTTGACTTTTGAACCTAGTTCTGGATTTTTCATAAGTTTAGACTCGAATGAGTCTAGTTGTCGTAACGTCATCGATATGCTATTTGGAAGTTTTATGTCTTCGAACTTCCAGAGTAGTCCACTCTGATACCGATCACCTATGTGCTTGGTTGTTTTATCTAGTGTATAAAAACTGTTCACTAGTTCATGTAGGTTGTCGTCGTACTCAATACTTTGCTTGATTTCACGGTTGTACAGTTCCACTTTATGCTTGAATGTTTTCCGTGCACAGCCCACCCAAATTTTGTCTTAGTAGCAATTAGTGAGTGTCGGCCATTTTGTCGTACCTCAGTTGGTACGGTTAGCCATGCCTCGTCTGACCCTATCAAAATTGTTGGTTTAATCCTTAATATAGTCAGGCAATGATTCTATTGCTAGACTTTGGCATGGTAGTGCCAGTGATTTGGCTGTACGCATCGATTCTAAAATAAATTGCTCGGCTTCTCCATCTGCCCCGGATATTTTCGGTGAAACAGTCATTGAAACTTCCTCCATGGTTGTAATATCTTTTGTCCATTGAAGGCAAACGTCAACTTTTGGTCCTTGTAGGCCGAGGTATGCAGCAACCCATTCTGCCATTATTGTCCCATTGGCGCCATCGTGCAAAAAGGCAAATGTTTTTAGTTTCTTCCCATTTGATCCGTACAAATTAACAGGTACCATTCGGTACAGCAGTTCGCTATCCCCGTCTGGGGTTGTAGGCTAATTTTCATCACGGTTGAAGATACTTCATTATTAACCGTTGATATTTTTGGATGATTTACGATCGTTTCAGTTCTGTGTAAAAGATGGTGATGTGCCCGATTACATTCGTCCACTTGACAACGTTGTTTATTCAAGCAGCGTCGAAAATTATGAGGCTGAATACACTTCCCACACCAGCGATGGTTTCTAATTAATTCCCATCGCTTGGTGCAATTCAATGCTATAAATTTAGCGCACTTTACCAGTGGGTGTTCCACCTGAGATATTATTACACATATACTATTGCCATTTATTTTTAACTTGGTATGAATTGTGACAATTGTGGTTACCCCATTCCATACCTAAATGGTACGGCAATTTATCGACAAGCTCCTCGATTAATGTTGAATTATTCATATATCCCTTTAGTTGAGATGCTTCCGCGAGACCGCACAAATTGTGTACTTCTGCGGCAAAATGACACTGGGAACAGTTTCTGGTACGATTAATCGATTTCGCTACGCCCGCTGAAGGCGCATCAAATTATCTACATTGGAGTACCCACATTGTTACGTTGAGAAAACATAGCTCGATATGAACTTTGGCCATTCCAATGGGTTGCCATTAAACGATAGCAACTCTTTTGATGAGAATGCCAGCCGTGATGCGACTTGCTCTGGTATGAGTGTCGAATTCGCCCTTGATATTGTTGGTTGGATGTTCCAGCTAGACATCCTCCGGGGCACTACATCTTCTAAAGTCGGCCAACGTTCTTCTAGTGGCATTAATCTGATAAATGGTTGCTGTGGTACCAAATGACGCTCGATATTGTTGTTGAAAACTGTCTCAAACACAAGCCCATTGGCAGCTCTATCATTACTTCGTTGGATTTGTTGTACTTCTAACTCGTTAGCGTCGTTTGCGTTACACTCCGGTTGTACCTCTTGTTGTGTATTGCTGATTTGGTGGGATTATATCCACTGAACAGTTCTATTCGTGATTTTATTTGATTTGACCGAACTGGTACAATGGGATGATCTAACTTCCTCACTTCTTTCTTGAAGGTAATTAAGCATTTGGTCCCCCCCATATTTGATTTTGTACTCGTCTTGTGCATGTATTTTTATCGCTCTCACTCAAACCTGAACGGGATTGTGTTATTTTTCGTTCTTTTTCTGTATTTTGAGGTCTGAGATTACTCGTTCTTATTGGGCTGTTTAATTGAACGTTTAGACTTCTATTATCGCCGTTATCGTTATAGCCACTGTCCTTACAGGAGATTACTGTAATGACATGGCGTATTTAGTCTTTATTATTTCTATTCTTAAAATCTTAATTATTGTATGAAAAGCCCCGCACTAAAATACACAGTTATTTCAGTTTCAAAATAAAAGCTTAATTTTCATGATCTTATGATTAATTTAAGCCCATAAAAATTTATAAGTGAATTTCCAATCATAAACGAAAATTAAGTTTTCCTTTCTAAATTGTTTTCCCTGCTTGTTTTTTTTTATGCCTTCCGCAGTGGTGTTTGAACGGTGTGCCGCGAACATTGGGAAAATATTGGGAAATTCGAATAAAATTTAATTTATTATTGAATAAATTTCGAGCCTCATTTGAATAAATTTTGATCTGATACAGATAAGTCAAAGAAATACAAAATAATTTGTCTTAAATCTCAAATTTTAAATGATGTTTCGTCTTTAGAAAAAGGCTACGAAACACTGGCCTATTGTCTCACAAAGGAAAAACAACGATAAACAAAAGTTGAAAATGTGTATACGTATACACATATAGAAAACAGCTAAGAGATGCTTTATATAAAAAAGGAAAAAAAATCCGTGGAAAAAACTTCCATTCAATTCAATTTTTGTTTTGTATTTTATTTACTTTGAGTTTCAGCTTTATCCATTTTATTTATCTCGAATTCGATATTATTTTTATTGGAAAATACGAAAAAAAAAAAATTCCTTAAAGGAAATCTATATAAATATACATTTCTCCCATACACGCGAAATTAGATGAAGTACAAAACAAAAAAAAAAAGCATGGTGTTTGTTTTTTTTTTGTGTTGTTGAAAAATTTTCTAGGGAGATTTTTCCCCATTTTCTCTATACATTTTGTACACATTTTCCTTTTGTTGTTTAGTTCGAGGTTAACATACAGATTTCACGTACAAAATTGAACCAAACAAACCAAAACAATCTATAATTTATTGCTTCATAATTTCTGGTTCGGTCCGATTTTTTTGTTTTGTTGTTGACGAAAAGAGGGCGGCGGCGAAGAAGAAGGGGCCAGCGTTGATGAAATGATGCTATGATACGGGTGTATAAATTGTTCCGATTAGGAACGATTGACCACAACTGTCCTTTTATGATTTTGAACAAAACGAGAAAATTCGAATATTATAATCATCAACAAATGATCATGGGTGGGATATTATCTTGGAAAAACATAAAAATAATTTTATTTCTTTTGTGTGTGTGTATACGAAAAATAGATTTTTCACAAAGATAAAATCAAGAACATAAAATTTTGCTTTTTTTTTTTTTTTTTTTTGGACAATATGAAAGAAGCTGACAATGTAGTTTTCCTTTTATTTTTTGCTTGTTGTTGTTATTGTCTTAAAATTTTCTTTGTTCTGATTTTCTATTTTGTCCGTATATAAAGAAGATAGATTTTCTGCTAGGCCATAATATAATGAAAATCTTTGCACACATAATATATACCCAATAAACTGCACCGTTGGGATAGGCACTTTTCAGATCGGCGTTTTGATGTGGAAATTATTAGTCGTGCCTAAACTTAACGAGATATTCGACTCCCAGATAACTAAATACATGAATTTCTAAGTCTCTTAAATGCAAAAACTTTGAGCTATACCAAATATCGATCTTCAATCATAACATGATCTCTTACAAATATTATGTTCCTTTATCCGTGGAACTACATTACAAAACTCAATATATCGCATCCATCCCATTTTATTTTCCGCATATTTATATCAATTAATAGAAAACAATTTGTACAAAAAAAAAATCCAATTAAAAATTAACCAGTCCTTCTAATCCTGCTCGCCTCTCTCTATAAATAAAGTCCCGTCCGTTATATACATATTGCGTCAAAATAACACAAATCAAGAAAAATAAACAAACAAAAAAAAAACCAATTTTCCATTTTCTCAATCAAAACAAAACAATAAAAAAAAAAAACAAATTGATTTTTCACAATTTTCCTATAGTCATTCCAAATCGTCTCCTCACAATTTTTCTTGTCCATTTAATTTCCAAAAAAAAAAAAAAAAAAATTTGATAAAACATAAAAATTTTCTTGTTTTGGAAAAATAATTTTCATTATAGGTTTGTTTACGTTAAAGTTTTTTTTTTTTTTGTTTTAAGTTAAATGAGACAAACATTGGAATATACATGTACAATATCATATATATTTAAGGAGGAAGGGTATAGAGTGAGGGGAGTAGAAATTTCCACATTTTTCTGAATATTTTCTTTTTATTTGTGTTTTGATAAACAGAATACATTTATATGTATAAAAGTTAATTAAACTTGTCTAGTTATTTCATCATTTCAAGTTTGGATAGGTCAATCGGTGCAAAAATATTTGTGTTTGGGTGCGCTGAATTCTACGTGTTTAGATATTGCGAACGAAGAATTTTTTTTATATTTGGAAATTTGAAGAATTTTCTTAATTTATGGTACATTTTAATGGTGATTTGGCGCATAGTTTCATATTTTTTATTTGCAAAACAAAGTGTTTAAAGTTGACTGTGCTCCCGATATTGATAGACAAGTTTACCACATTGTTGCTTTATGATTTATTTTCGCAACTAATTCAACCATTACATCATATATGTAGTATATTTTGCATCAATAACTAAAAATTCGAGTTTTTGATGACGGTGTTGTAAACATTAATAAAACCAAAAAAATATAGAATGTTCATTCGAATTTATATGTTGGTTTAAGTAACATTAAAAATATTTTATGCTCTAAACGAAATAAAACTTATCTTCTACCTATCTATATATGTATGTATGTATAGAAAAGAAAAGTGTGTTTGTAAGTATGTGGGTACCACAAAAGCTCTTGGTTCACTCGAGCGATTAGTTAGTATTTCAGCAACACGAACTCGACCATCATTTCCCGGAAACACTTCGGTAATTTTCCCCATTTTCCATTGATTGAGTAGCGGATTTTCTTCTAAAACAAGGACGACATCATTAATTTTCAGGTTTTCCTTGGTAGTGGTCCATTTCATGCGAGCTTGCATGGAGGTTAGATACTCCAGATGCCATCATTTCCAAAATAGTTGTGTCATTCGTTGAATAGCATTCCAGTGTGACAATCTATTGTATGGTATATCTGTAATATCTTTTATTTATTTATTTATTTATATTGAGAAAAGTCTACAAATATGACTTGAATTTATAACATATTGAACATGGTAGAATAAAAATTAAATTAAACAAAAAAAAGAATAAAAATTGACATAAAAATATTTTTAGGTTGGAGCAAAATGTTGCTTCAACCTACGTTTAAAGCTGTTTTTACTTAAGTAAAAGTCGAACAGATGGTCGATTTTATTAAAACTCTTCGACATCATGTTTACCGGTTCATTGTCACCATAGTTTGTTCTGTGTTTATTTAGATGAAGGAACTCATGATCTCTTAAATTCCTACTCGGTGCCTTTATTTTAATTGATTCCAGTATGGATGGTGCATCGATTTGATCAAGTAAAATATTTCCAATAAACGAACACTTTAAAAGCTCTCGTCTATTTGCCAATGTTGTCATTTGATAGGTTTTGCATCCAGTAGCATATGATGGTAATCGCTTTAGGTTAACGTGGTGCGGTAAGTCATGGTCATAATCCCATCCGTCTTTACACGTTATATACCGTATAAACTTTTTTTGGACACTCTCGATTTTGTTGATAGGTTCGTCGTAAAAAGGACACCAGATGTTGACAGCATATTCAAGTTGAGATCTCACGTAGGCATAATACAGGATCTTGATTGTCTCTAGATCATGAATATCCCCAGTCCAACGCTTAATAAAACCAAGCATGGAATTGGCTCTAGCAACGCATTGTTCAATATGCTTAGTAAAGCACATGTTTTCAACGAAAGTAACCCCTAGGTCTTTAATCTCGAATACTTTTTGTAAAAGTACGCCATTTATTTGATATTGTTGTGTAACAGGGTTAACTTTTCGATGGAACGATAAACTCTTACACTTGTTGATGTTGAGACTGAGGAGGTTAGACTCACACCATTTCGCTAGATTGTCGATGTCTTCTTGTAGCTTATGGGTATCGCCGATGTTTTCTACTGTTTTAAAGATTTTGAGATCATCTGCAAACATTAATACCTTAGAATGTTGTATTACTTCAGTAACGTCATTGATGAAAATTATGAAGATCCAAGGACCAACATGAGAGCCTTGTGGTACTCCTGAAGTAGCTTGAATTGATTCTGATCTTCTATTACTAAGCTCAATATACTGAATGCGATTACTCAAATATGATTTAAACCACGCAACAAACTGTTTAGAAAAACCGAATCTGTATAACTGTTCCAACGTTTTACAATGACTGATGGAGTCAAAGGCTTTGGCAAAGTCAGTATACACCACATCAACTTGCTTATGCATTTCAATTTCTTTAATGGTGTTGCTGGTAAATTCAATAAAATTTGATGATGTTGATCTTTTGGGTATAAAACCATGCTGACACTGTGAGATGAATCGAGGAACCAAAGATCTGAATGAGTTGCATACAACCAGTTCAAATAATTTGGGTATTGAAGATATTGATGTAATTCCTCTGTAACAAGAGACATCATTTCTTGCTCCTGTTTTGAAAATTGATGTTACTCTTGTTACTTTCCATTTCGTTGGAAATACGGCTAGTTGTAATGATTGATTAAATAGAAGACACAGAGGAGTTACCAACGATGTGAAATCTTTCAATAATGAAGCTGGAATGCCATCAGGACCACATCCATCTCCGAATACTTCTAAAGCTCGATGAATATCCTCGGTTTCAATCCTTGGTGTTAGTATGGTTACGTTGTTTTCACCATTGTTTGGATGTTCATACTTATCAATGTCTTCCGGTTTATAAACTGATTGAAAAAACTCCGCAAACATGTTTGATATAACCTGCGGGTCACAGGATTTACGTTCTTTGAATGTCATACAAGCTGGGTAACCATTAGTTTCACGTTTTTCTTTAAAAAATCTCCAAAAATGTTTTGGATCGTTTCTTATTTTTTCCTTAATACGGCTTATATAACTATTATACTTTATCTCAAAGTATCTCTCGAAATTTTGATTACACGCAGTGAATTTATGTTTGCTTTCGTCTGAACTGATTTTGAGATTTGCTTTGTAAGCTTTGTCTTTCTTGTTCTTAAGATTGATTAGTTTATCGTCGTACCATGGTGGATATTTGTTCGATTTGGCCGCAGCAGTAGTAGGAACAAATAGTGCAATGCCCTCAGATATAATTTTGTAGAATTTCTCCACGTTAATATCTATGTTGCTACTGATTAGTTCATTTTTCCAGTTAATCTGCTCAAAATAAAGATGAAGGTTTGTTCTGTCGGCTTTTCTAAAGTTGTAATACGGCTCTCTGTTTTGATGGTTATCAATAATATTGCTACCCTTGCTTTCAAAAATTATTTCTAGGGCCTTGTGGTTAATATCATTAATAACGAATGGTAATGGTGATTCATTTACTTTAAATAGATTCCGTTCATTTGTAAAAATTAGATCTAGAATTCGGTCAAGACCATTCTGCACCTCGCAAATTTGGCTAAGATTTATATCGAAAACAGTATCGATAAACAGACACTCAATTTCAGAACTCACGTTCAATGGTAAAATTTCATCCATTTCTTCGTCATATGACCAGCTAATAGTTGGAAAATTAAAATCCCCCGTGATCAAAATTGTATCAGTTGAATTAGCAGCATTGTTTATTTCCATTATTGTGTCGCAGCAGGCGGTGTAAGATGATATCGGTGAGCCAGGCGGAACATATGCAACGTAGATAAAAATTGACTTTTTGTTGATTGCGATCTTAACACACAATTGCTCGATGGATAGGTTAGATATTTCAACTAACTCATTCGATAATGATGCATCAACCGCAATGAGTACTCCTCCGCCAGATTTTTTATCACTAGTAGATTTTTTATCAATCTGGCCGCGGAATGGTGGTAATAGGGTGGCCAATGAGAAAATACGCTGGAGTTAATGGATCACGTTCATCATCTGATAGCGCATATAATGGCCTGGAATTAAGTAGCCCTTCAATCTGGACCAACAAGGTGTTCAGCTCTTCTTGGGTTAGAGTGTTACTTCCAATTACTCTCTCTCTAAATGTGTTTTGGCCGATTTGACACCCGCTTCCCAAATTCCTCCAAAATGGGGTGCCTGTAGTGGGATGAAATGCCACGTAACCTGGTATCTCTTAAAGACAGAATTAGATATTAGGTTAATATTGGTTTTAATAAATAAATTTAATTCTTTTAATTTTTGACTTGCGCCTCGGAAATTTGTGCCATTATCCGAGAAGATATCTGTGCTGACACCTCTTCGTGCAAAAAGTCGATTCAGCGCGGCTATAAATGAGTCGGTCGTCATATCTCCTACGAGTTCTAGGTGGATAGCCTTGGTATTTAAGCATATAATTAAACTGATATAGCTTTTGATAACTCGTTGTCCTCGTCCTCGCCTCAAATATGTTTTAATAGGGCCTGCAAAATCTAAACCAATTTTCAGAAATGGGCGGATTAGTTCCACTCTTCCCTTCGGCAAGTTTCCCATTATTTGCTTTTCGGTTAGTGGTCGTTGTTTAATGCACTGCACACACTTCCGGATCGTTAATCTTATAAAATTTCTACCATGGACGATCCAGAATTTCCTACGGATGATACTTAGTAGCATCGCTGCACCACAATGTAGATTGCTTATATGGTATTTGATGACCAGCTTCGTTGTAATCGCGGATTTTGAGGGCAATATTATCGGGTGAAGAGTATCGTAAGGCGCAACAGCCCTTTCGATGCGACCTCCTACTCGTAACAATTTTCTTTCGTCCAGAAATGGATTTAATGACTTAATCGTGCTCTTCGGTGGTAGAGGATTACCCTTCTCAATGGCTTGAATTTCCTCTTTAAAATGTTGAATTTGCGTATATTTTAGTAGATCAGCCTCTGCATCTCGCCACTCATAGCTACTGGTAATTCTCGAAGATACTTTTGACTTTCTAAAGTATCTCACAATAAATTTTCGAATTATGGTTAAAATTCTGATGATCTTATCGTAACTTGAGTAATTGGATATTAATTCTTCAATTACTGATGGTGATTGTGGGATTTCGGGACAGACTGCGACCGTAACCTGCAGTTTCTCTCGACGTTCTAGATTGCTCGTTTCTGGCTTCAGGAAACCTGGCCAATGTTCGGGTTCTGCTAACAAAAATTCAGGTCCATTCCACCATAACAGATGATTTGCTAATTCATTTGGGCTTAATCCCCGTGTTGCACAATCTGCCGGGTTGAGCTTGGATATGACGTGTCTCCATTTGTCTCGTGGTAGTATTTCTAGGATTTCGCTGGTTCGGTTTGCCACTTAAGTCTTCCATTTTCGTGGGTGATCTGACAACCAATCCAGCACAATGGTAGAATCAGTCCAACAGAATAATTGCGTATCTGTAAAGTTGAATACTGACTGGATATGTTTCATTAATCTGGATAACAGCAAGGCACCTTTTAATTCGAGTCGTGGCAGTGAAATATTTTTTATGGGTGCAACTTTCGTTTTGGCTGCTATCAATGTGGTGACAGTGCGGTCGTTGTAAACGGTGCGAAGGTAAACTGACGCTGCGAATGCAAGTTCACTAGAATCGCAGACACCGTACAATTGACATTCTGCTTGATTCATGAACAGCCATCGGGGTATCTTCAAAATTGATATTTCGGAGATTTCATCTCGAAGTTTCAACCATTGGTCTCGCACTATGTTTGGTAAATCGTGATCCCATCCCAACTCCAATACCCACAACATTTGAAAAAAACTTTTAATTTTCACAACGAACGGTGTTCGACCAGTGGGTCGAAGATTCGACTAGCTTCGGATAATATCGCTCTTTTGGTGGTGGGTATTTTATCTTCCATTGTGACGCGGTACGTGAACGTATCACTTATTGGTTGCCATTGTAACCCCAATACTTTTACTTCGTGTTGATCTTCGGATAATGGTTTTGGCGTGGATGTATAGGTTTCACAGGTGTTTAGTTTGGAGAGGACTTCAGGAGAATTGGAAGACCATTTACGGAGGTTAAACCCGGATTGGGCCATTACCTGGGAAATCTGCTGAGTCAATTGAATTGCTTTAGGTTCGTCGCTTGCTCCGGTTAGCAAATCATCGATGTACATGTCCCGCAGTAAACTTTGAGAAGCATTGGGAAGTCGATTAGCATTATCGTCAGCAATTTGTTTTATTACCCTAGTTGCCAAATATGGTGCGGAGGACATACCGTACGTTAAAGTCTTCAACTCATAATGCTTGATGGTTTCTTCCGGAGTTTTGCGCCACACTATCCTTTGATATCGACAATCGTTAGGGTGTATCAAAATTTGGCGATACATCTTTTCCGCATCTGCAGTGAAAACTATTTGGTGGGTTCGGAATTTTAGCAGAATATCTCCGATCAGGTTTTGCAGCGTCGGTCCGGTTAGCAAATTATCGTTCAACGAGAACCCCGATGATGTTTTGGCGGACGCGTCAAATACTACGCGAAGTTTTGTGGTGATGGATGTCTCCTTCAAAACTGCATGGTGCGGTAGATAAACAAATTCAGACGGTTGTTGTGGTGGTTTCACTTCTACCATGTTACCAAGGTTGCAACATTCCTCCATAAATTCGACGTATTGCTTGTGTAATGTTGGATTTCTATGAAGTTTCCTCTCGACAGCGTATAATCGTTTGACTGCAATATTCAAAGACTCTTTTAACGGGCATCTTTTGGTTTTGAACGGCAACTTCACCATGAAATGGTTGTGTGCTAATTTCTTGGTGGTGGTTTGGAACAGGTCTTCACAAATCTGGTCTTCAGGTAGCAATGGTGCACTGTTAAACACCTCTTCACATTCCCAAAATTTTCTTAGGTGCTTCTCTAGAGTGCTGTTATCCACCACGGTATTGCATTGACTAGGTTCGTCGGTATGTGTAATATTCCCAGTAACAATCCATCCGAAATGAGTGTTGTGGGCGTAAATCTTCCTTGTAGAATCTCTTAATTGATCTGGCTTCAGAATTTCAAAAAATTTGTCGGCACCAATAAGCAAATCAATTTTCGTTGTCGATCTTATAGCTGTGTCAGCTAATGGCCATGGTGGAATGTCCTGGTATTTTATAAAATCGGATTCGTTAATTGGTTTAACCGTGGTAATGAAGGGTACAACATGAACAGCAATTTCGGTTGCGAATGTAGATTCAAAATGAGGTGAAACAATAATCTCAACTATTCCACGTGTGGTGATCAGCTTCTGGTTAGGGAGGCGTTGAATGGAGATTCTTCCATGTCTGCGGTTTAGACCCAACTTTTGAACGAGAGCTTCCGTTATAAACGAACTCTGTGACCCAGAGTCAAGTAAAATTCGACATAATTGATGCTGGCCGCCATTACCTTGAACACGTACTGTAGCGGTAGGTAACACTGCTGGTTGATGGATTGACTTTATGCATGATTGAGAGGTTACTAATGGAGGATAATTGCTTGCTAGGAAATTTTGGGAAGGTCCCGGATGATTGGCATTATCTGGTTGGCTTTCATTGGGCGAACAGTCGACCTTGGTATCGAGGTGCAGTATTAAATTATGCTTCCCTTTTCATATGTGACATCTTTTCTTCGAAAGACACTGATTCACTCTATGTGTCTTGCTTAGGCAGCTGAAACAACGGTTGTCGCTTTTCATAAAATCGCGTCTCTCCTCGATTGTCCATTCTTTAAATTTAGGGCACTGAAATAAAGGATGGTAATTATCTTTACAAACCGCATATGACGCAACAACATTAGTGAAAGTTTTCGGTACGGCTTTCACTTGAGGACCAGTCTTTTGAGTGTAACTTCTTGCTGCATCTAAGGCATCTGCTCGTTTCATCAGAAACTCAAGTAATGCCTGACATGTTGGAAATTCGATGTCTCCAGTTTCAGTAGCCCATTTTTCTCTGCTCTCTTCGTCCAACTTTTGCATCATAAGGTACACTAGCCATGGATCTCGAGTCTCTGCTTCTGGTCCGATAGCTTTTAATCCACGAATCACTTCATCTGCGGTATCCATTAATTTTCGAATTTGATTGGATGTTGGATTATGTATGGTTGGTATCTCGACGAAACTTTTGATGAAGCACTGTACCGTATTCCGTTTTCTATCATACCGGGTCTTCAATTTATTTAGCGCTTCAATGTAATTGGCATCTGATATCGGAAGATGCTTTAAAAGGTTTGCCGCTTCACCTCTTAAAAGCCCCTTAATGTATTGAAACTTCTGCGCTGGGTGGAGGTTAGGATTTTCATGAATTGTTGACGCGAACAAATCAAACAATGATTGCCATTCTTGATAACTGCCGGAAAAAGGAGCTATATTAATCTTTGGGAGCTTTACTTCGACGTTTGAAATCCGCGTTTGATCTGCTTGCGTGTTGTTCATGTCCACAGATATATTCCCGACAGCCAAGTTTGCTTTTCGAATCAGTTTATTTAAATCGGAAACAGCGTTATAATAATTGTCTTCAAATTCGTCTTGTTGACCTTCATCGTCTGACTTGACTTCGGAGATAGCTTGCTCAATCACATTGAACTCCAACAACAATGAATCTGTTCGTCGCAATCGAACTTTGAATTGTTCGATATCCAGTTGAGATCCCTCAATTTCTTTTTGATCGGTGGCATATCGAACTATTTTGGTCAGCAATCCCTTGATAGTAGATCGCCGTTTCAACAAAACGTCTACTTTAGGCATTATTCACAACACTGTTCACTTTTTTATCTTGTGTAACCGTTAGATAAAATGTCCGGAAAAGGTTGCACGTGGTTATTGGCTTTCAGTAACGTTAACAATATTATTTCACAATTGCGGGTAATCACAATTAAATAATCGATATTATTGAAAAAGAAAATCAATATATAACTGCATGGTAACAACGCGAACGTATAATTGGGTTGAATATTGCACTAATACGGTTTACGGTGCAATTATTCGGATTAGATTTAGATTATAGGTTTTAATAAAAATCCACTTACGTTCTTCCTTGTTGTATTCCAGGTAATACGATATGTATGTCCTTGAATGTAAATTAGCTTCCGTTAGCCAACGCTAATTGCTTCCAGAAAATTTGCAAATGTCTCCTCGTGTCGATTAATATGTATTGCGCGATCCGGCTCGAAGGACCAATGAATCAATCGAGCACAAATAAGTGGACTGTAATTCTTAATCGGCTTGGCTGCACAATAAAACTGCTTATAGATGATGAGAATAAAACAAATACGATTTAACTGCTTACAATCATAATATTGATGTCTTTTATTAGATACACCTTTTCAGAAGGAAGTTCAATCAAAAAACTAAAAAGTCATTCAAGTCAAAACATTATTAACTGAAATTCCGTTTACATTTGTGATCGAAATACCTTTTGAAAAACTGATTCAATCAAACAATTAAAAAGGAATTCCAGGCAAAATTGTTCTCCGGGAATTCGGTCAAAAACCATTCAGTCAAAAAACGAAAGGCATTTCAGTCATAAAATTTCCCATACAAATATTATGACTAAAACTTCTTTTATAAAGAAAGTTGTATCGCAAAAAAGGTATTTCGGTCAGAAAACAGTTTGACTGAATTGCCCTTGTGTATTTCGACTGAACAACCTTCTTGAAAGATGTTTTTGTCACAAATTTTTGGACTGGAATACCTTTTGTGTGGTTTATTTTATTAGTCGCATCGTAAACAATTGACCGTGTTACAATTGAACGTGAACAATTGATCGTAGACACAATTGATCGTTGATACAATTGATCGTATGGACAATTGATCGTGTGGACAATTGATCGTATGGACAATTGATCGTGGATCCATGGTCAAGTAGGATGAAACTAGCCTATTTTTTAAGCGATTTTATTGAAATCCGAGATGTGCGATACAAATTGGATTCTAAAATGATATTTAGGAGAATTTCTGGAATATTCCCAATTATCCGATTTTGGTAAAATCCGACATGAATAACGATGGAAGTGGGATTCTAAAACGATTTATTTATTTCTTAACCGATTATGATGAAATTCGATATGTGCGGTAGAAATGGTCTGTTTTGTTTGGCCATCCTGTGTAATCAATTGTCTTGCTGAACTCTTGATACAAAATCAATAATCCTAATCATACAAACTGGCCATTTCTTATTTTGCGATCCAAATAAAACAATTGAACATTTTTATAACTGCCACTACTTTTGTGTTTCTCCCGACATAAAATACACAACAAAAAATTAGGGGGAAAAAAGGGGCAAGGGGAGTGGTATGCGGTGTGTTATATGTATCTTATCTTATCTATTTCAACAGTTAAAAATAACATTTAACTTTCTTCAGTTCAGTGTTATATTTTTACGTGTACAACATTGAAAAGAGTTGCAAACAGAAATATTTTTATAAAATTATCTAATTTAAAAGGAACCAAAAAAAAAGGAAAACCCTCACACTCGTATCCAAATTTGCTTGTGAAATTTAATTCTTAAAATTAACTTAAAAGATTGTAACAGTGGAAATGAATGGTCCCTTGAGAACATTTTATTTAAGAAATCAACAATTAATCTACTTCTTGTTTTTATTTTTTGTTGCTTGTATCTTCTTATAAATATCATTTTCATCCGGTTTTTTAACATTATATTTTACTTTACACACATTATTATTTTATGTTTTGTCATCACATATATGTATGTATGTATATACATATGTATTTTTGTACATATATACAAATGTGATATAGGAATACAAAATTTTCCAACCAAAAAAAAAATAAAAATAAAAATATCAACCACTAAACATAACACGGAAAAGATCTGGAGCAAAAGGGAGCGTTACCCATCTTCCTGATAATATATTGTCACCCTTTTGTTTGAAGAAAAATGATTTTCTATGTATCGTTTCCTTCAAAATAAATATCAATTTTTGTCTAATATATTAATGATTGAATTAAGATGGTCCTTTTCTTTTGTATCTAAAAAATTAGGGACTAATTAAAATATAAAAAATATTACGTATCTCTCCACTTTTAAAAATATGTAAGACATTTCAGGAATTTTTATTACCTATGTTTGTATTCGAAAGAATTCAGAAATATGGGATGTATTATATGATAATGTCGAGTTCTATTGACAGAAAAAATCTAAACTGTTCATAGTAAAAATTGATCTCAGTTCAGTCTTTTTTAATTTGGATCAGGTTTTTGTGTCTATACAAAAAAAAAACCATAGGCTCCGATGTGATTGGGGCACATTAACTAACCGACAACCAGCTCAAGAAAAACCATAACGTTCGTCCAAAAAAAAAAAAGGAAACATAACGCCATTAGTGCCCCACCGTGTTAAGTATCATGATAAACGACCCCAATTACTCGCAGATTGGAATCACCGGGGATAGCAGCAGTTCAAAATACATCAGGAGTAAGTGACTAGGATAACAGCAGATTATATTTTTATGTATTTTTGGGCAATTATAAACAATTGGCAAGTTTCATATTAGGCATTCTTTGTCAACAGGAGACGTTTAGGGTGTGTTTGGGCACAAATTGAATCCTATCATTTCTAGTTTCTGAAGCAGTGTGGCAGTTTTTGAAAATTCATGGCGGCGGACCAATATGGCGGCTACAAGGTGATGACCACCCCTGAGTTGACAGTCTTATCAAAAAACTAAAATTATTGGTTGTTAACTGTTTGAGCAATATAACCCTTTAGTTTAGATCCTGATAAGGTTATCATTCATTTTGTATCCTTCCTTGTGTCACATTTTAGATACCTGGGCGAAATAATTCTTGTGTTAGCGTTAGGATGCAAAAATAAAGTAAATAGACGTAAAAATTTCATTTTCAATTAATAAATAAAGCGGCTACTCCGAAACAGCCACATATAGGTGATAATAAGTCTAATAATTGAAACCCTTATAAATTAATTTTTTCATGTACATATAATCATATGAAAATGAGTAAATACATGAATTTTTTTTTTGTTCTCGCATCATTGAGAAACATGGAAAACCCCTTTCCATTTTTTACGTTTTTATTATTTTCCAAATAAAATTAAACACAGAACACATAAAAAAAAGGAAATATGCCGTCGCTTATGTTTATGTTACTCATGTTGTCTATAAATTAAAATTTAAATCTAAGATAAAATTAGGACTTGTTTATTCCTATGTATATACGGAGGGATACCGTCTCCAATATGGGATGAGTTTTTTTTTTTTGTAATTGAATATAGTAACTGGCTTTATACAAAAAAAAAATCTCAATTTCATTTAGCTGCTGCTGAAAAAAAAAAACAAAAATTAAAAATTCACCCAAGTTTGTGGAAGACAAATTATATATCCACTTGGCATCAGGCAAACAAAAATAATAAAAAACTATCCTAAAATAACAAACAGCAAGTGTTTTTATGTTATTATTTTTTCATGATAAAGTGCCTAAAGCAGGTTGTATCTGCTTGTATCCAATTTTGGTGTACACAAATTTGCTAGCACATGGACTTTTGTCGTTCTGGTATAGAAAAAAAAAACCCCAAAACTAAACAAAATTATTATTATTATTGTGTTTGTTGCTACGATCGAAAAAAAAAATTTCCATAGCACCTTTACAATATTCGGTAGTGGTTGGGGGTGGAAGAATCGATAATTTTGACGTGATAACGTTTTACACCGCATGTTCAGAAAATTGGCACGAAATTTTACCCTTGGTCATGGGCAATTACTCATCAACTGTAAACATTACCTTTAATTTAAATGTATGATTTTTAAGGTTGGTCCTTAGGCTTCATGCCTCACGCATAATATTATCGCAATGACGTTATGACGTCTGATTTCGTGCGATTCAAACGCTTGTACCGCTGAAAAAACAGTGTTGATTAATTTATTTTAAATTAAAATAATTAATCTAATTAAAATTAAAATCTACAAAATAGCAATTTAGAATGCTTGAGAGCACAATAGCAAGAGAACCCCTCTTATGATCGGAGCAGTTCGGCTGCTAATTTGTGCATTAAGAAATTGTGGCAGATAGTTTATTTTAAATTAAAATTCCTAATTAATTTCCACATAAATTTTAATTAAAATTACAAACTACAAAATAACGATTTAGATAAATAATTACATACTGGAAGCATTCTTCTGTAGTGTGTATGTACGTGAGATTTCGGGTTCTTCCAAACAATTTTCGCAGCTCTTCGCTAATGGCCGTTTCAATCGCATGCTTTCTAGGTAGTTGTAGTATTACTCTTTCCTTTGTCCCAAAATATGTTTCACTTTTAACCAAGAAACTTTTTAGTGTAACCGACAGAAGGATCTTCTGTGTTATTGACCTCAATGTAATTAATTTGACTCCTTGATAGGGCATCAGCGTTAGCATTTCGTATTCTCTTTTTCTATATAATATCATAGTCAAACTCTTCTAACATTAGTCTTCATCTAACTAATTTGGAGTTAGGTTCCTTTAGCAATATTGTCCCTGTATTCACGGAGGAGGAGCTGACTGATGCGGTGGCATCCTTAAAAAACAAGAAGGCCCCAGGACCCGATGGCATTCCCGGAGAGGTATTGAAGGTTGTGAACGGGGGTTGCCCACAGCTACTGCTCAAATTATATAATATTTGCCTTGTAGCGGGAGTATTCCCTGCACGCTGGAAGGTAGCCAGGCTCGCGTTGGTCGAGAAAGGTAAAGGAGGGAATCCTGACTCTCCGTCGAATTATAGGCCTCTTTGTATGCTTGACACGATGGGGAAATTGTTGGAGAAACTGTTGAAGATAAGGCTGGACTCAGCCATAAGAGCTGCGGGTGGTCTTTCTCCAAGGCAGCATGGCTTTCGGAAAGGTCACTCATCCATCAATGCCATTATGGAGGTAACCAGCGCGGTTGCTCGGGCAGAGAGAGCGAGCCACCGGACGAGACCATTGGTGTTCCTCGTTACTCTTGACGTTAGGAACGCCTTTAACTCAGCGAGATGGGAGGATATACTAGGGGCGCTGCGGCGGTCATTTGAGGTTCCGAATTACCTATTGAGGGTGATGTATGACTACCTGAGGGACAGGAGGTTATTGTATGAGACGGCAAGTGGGGTTGAAAGAAAAGAGATTACTGCCGGGGTGGCACAGGGTTCGATTCTTGGCCCAGACCTGTGGAACGTACTGTACGACGGCTTGCTCCGGCTTGAAATGCCGGACGATGTATCCTTGGTGGGTTATGCGGACGACATCGCCGTGGTAATAACGGCTAGAGGTGCTGAGCTGGCCCAGTTTAGGATCAACCAGGTGATGAGGAGAATAAACGCCTGGATGGAAGGTCACGAGCTGAAGTTGGCAATTCCCAAGACGGAGATTGTCATGCTTACCAAGAGCAGGATACCTGTTATTATTCCCATGACGATGGGTACGGAGGTGATTCACACGAGGGGAGCAGCAAGATACCTGGGAGTCACACTGGACAGTCGTCTAAGATATGGGGAGCACATCCGAAAGGTGTGTGAGCGGGCGGCGGTAGTTACTGGGTCTTTGGGGAGACTGATGGCCAATGTGGGGGGACCACGTTCTAGTAGGCGAAAGGTCCTTATGTCAGTGGTGCAGTCGATCCTATTATATGGGGCAGAGATTTGGGCTGGCGCTATGACCCATCAGAAGTATCGGACGCGAATGCTATCAACTCAGAGGAAAGGGGCACTGAGAATGGCATGTGCCTATAGAACGATATCCGATGTTGCCGCTTTAGCTGTTGCCGGAGTAATACCGATCGACCTGCTGGCACAGGAGCGGCGGGAGATATATCTGCGGAGCGTGGACATAGGGAGGAAGGAGGCTGCAACCAGAGCTAGGGTCGAAACCATGGAGGCGTGGCAGCGTAGATGGGAGACGACGGATAAGGGCCGATGGACAGCCAGACTGATCAGGGTCCTTCGTCCATGGATTAACAGAGGGCATGGTGAGGTAAATTTTTTCTTGTGCCAGTTTTTGACGGGGCATGGGTACTTCAAGGCCTACCTCCACAGGATGGGAAAGCTGAGATCCCCTCAGTGTTTGTACTGCCCGGAGGCGCGGGACGACGTATGCCACACTTTCTTTTGGTGCGATGGATTCTTGATCGAACGGAGACTACTCACTTCACTAGTGGGGGAGGTAACGCCGGAAACAGTGGTGGATGTAATGCTTCAATCGGAAGAGGCATGGAGGGCAGTAGCCTTTTATGTAGAGACGATATTGCTACGGAAGAGGGAGGAGGGTTGTTTAGCGGATCCATAGGATGCAATAGGGGGACGAGGGATATCAGCAGTGCGGGCCAGACCGAAGTAATGCGGAAGCGGTTCCGGTTTGGGTCTTCCGTGGTATGTAGGTGATTTTTTTAGTGAGTCAAGTCTCACACTGTTGGGCGGAGTGTAGCTCCGCTCTTCGCCTTTTGAAGGTTTTTTTCATCTACAAAAAAAAAAAAAAAAAAAAGGTTCCTTTAGCAAAAATAACCATGTCAACGGCCTATGGTCTGTAATAATAACGAACTTATTCCCGAAGAGGTATCCTGTCCTAGCGTTTGTGGTGACGAGGAACGGTTTAGAAAACTCTGGTTACTGCAGCATATGTAGATTACAGAGTAATTCTTTGCAATCTTCAAAGCATTTCATGTATTTATCGTTGATTATGATAGAGGCATCTTTTCTTAGACATTCCGTCATTGGTTTCGTAATTTTTGCAAAATTATTTATGAATTTTCTATAGCACCCTAAGAGTCACAAGAAACTCTTTATTTGTTTTTCTGTTTTGGGTAACGGAAAATTTCGTATCGTTTTAATTTTATCCGGATTTGGCTTTACTCCATCCGACGTGACTCTATGTCCCAAGAAGGCTATCTCCTTATGCAAAAATTTCGATTTGTCGATTTGGAAAGACGGTGATATCGTCCATATAACACAGGCAGATTTTCCTTGTGGTTCACTCTCTGGAATGTACTTGGGTGTGGATTTACTTCGATTTGGTGGAATCCAGAGGCCAGGTCTAACGTGCTAAAATATATATGCACTTCCCTAGTTGATGTTAGGGAGTTGATATTTGTCTTCAATGGTTTTTTCATTAAGCTTCTTGTAGTTTATACCCATTCTCCATTTGGTTTGGCCTGATGCATCTTTCTTGTTTAGCACGATCCATATGATGACGACCATGGTGAAAAGTTTGGTCGAATGATCCCCTGTTCTACCATTTTACTTATTTGTGATTCAACTTATTGTTTGTGAACGTATGTATACCGGTAGCTTTTAGTGAAGACTGGCTTCTCGTCATTCAGATCAATGGTTTTATCTCGTTGATGAAGGTTAGTGGGTATTCTCTTTGAAATATTTGTTTGAATTATGAGCACAGTTTTTCTAAGCTTCTTTCCTCTTCATAATTAAGGTGACTCATCCGTAGTAATTGGGATCTCTCAAAATTCTTCGCATTAAATTGGATGTTCTATAGCGAATCGTTACTGTTGAGGCTCGTAGTTTACTACTTCTACGTAAGCGAAATTATTAATACTTGTATACTGTCCTTCTGGTATTATGAGGTTATTTATCAAAACTAGAGTTTTAAGGTAGATTTCTCCGTTGGCTACAGTTACTGGAATTTTTGCAACTAATTTACTCCTTAGTGCTATGCTGTATGTCGCTGAGATAAAATTTAATTTGTATTGTATTGGTATTTCTATGGTAGGTGTGATTATCTTAGAATTTCCTAGATCCAGAGTGACTTTTAATTTCTTCATAATCACCATTCCATTTAGGCCTTGGAAATAGTCATGGAATTTGAATAAAATAAATTGTAATGGTTCAGTTGTTTCGAATTCTTTTACGCCTTTTAGTACTGCCATTTGGTATTTGTTTGTCTGAACGTTAAGTTTATGTAAGGTAAATCATACCCTGTTTGATGTTGGTTAGTTAGTAGGCTCAAGTAGCCGTCTCCTCCAATGGGGGTTGGAGAAAATTCTCATCTTACCCATTTGGTATGAAGATGTACCTTATCAAAAGCATCTATTCCTTCCTAATTGGCAATAAACCAGAACTTTATCTATAAATCATTTAAGAATCCCATTTCCAATGGGAATACTGAAAATTATCAAAATCGGATAAGAAATGGCCAAGTTTCTTCCTAATATGCCATATTCTACAACTTTATCTACAAATCATTTTAGAATCCCATTTCCATCGTACGAGCTCAAATTCACCAAAATCGTATTAGAAATGGCCAAGACATTCCTTATTGGCCATATTCCAGAACTGTACCTGAAAATCATTTTAGAATCCCATTTTCATCGTAAAATGGCCGAGCTCCTTCCTAATTGGTCATATTCCAGGAATTTATCTAAAAATCATTTTATAATCCCATTTCCATCGTGCATGTTCAATTTCACCAAAATCTGATAAGAAATAGTCAAGTTCCCTCGTAATTAGCCATATACCAGAACTTCCTCTAAAAATCATTTAATAATCCCATTTATCATTGTACATGCTCAATTTAATCAAAATCGGATAAGTAATGGTCAAGTTCATTCCTAATTGTCCATATTCCAGAAGTTTATCTAAAAATCATCATACAATCCCATTTCCATTGTACATGCTGAATTTCACCAAAATCAGATAAGAAATGGCCAAATTCCTTTCTAATTAGCCATATACCAGAACTTCCTCTAAAATTCATTTTATAATCCCATTTCCATCGTGCTTGCTCAGTTTCGCCAAAATCTGATAAGAAATGGCCAAGTTCTACTATACTACTGGCTATATACCAAAACTTCCTCTAAAAATTATTTAAGAATCCCATTTCCAATTTACATGCTCAATTTAATCAAAATCGGATAAGTTCATTCCTAACTGGCCATATTCTAAAACTTCGTCTAAAAATAATTTGAGAATCCCATTTACATTGGAAATGCTGAATTTCATCAAAATCGGATAAGAAATGGAATCCCTCGAAAATTTGTATAAAAAAAAAATATCACAAAACCTTAGTTCAAGGAACACCTGACTTCAACGGATAACTTTTTTGGTCCTATCGATGTCCGTTGTAAAGAGGTTTCTCTGTATTGTGAATTATTTGTTTATGAATTGTTCAACATGTCCCACGAATCCATCCATACTGACAATTGAAAAATATCATACCCTCAAATAATTGAAATGAATTTTATTTAAAAAATTATAAATTATGAAAATGCCTTGAATTTTCATCATAAAATGCAGTTTAAAGGTGTTAAGCATTTACACAATTTTCTGTGGTGGCGAGATTTAAAAAAAAAAAAATTTCGACCATTAAGGGTTAAATAACTATCATGATCATTCATGGTATACATAATTGTTTTAACAATTCTAAAATTTACAGTATGAAATGAAAAATAAAAATACAAAACCGGATTTTATTGAGTCGGGTTGATTTTGGTAGCAAGTATCACATCATTAGTTGTAAATTTGTGTTAAAGTGAACAGATAACTTTTTCAATTCATTTTAAATGTAAAGCTTTTTAATTTCAAGCTTGGAATTGAAAAAACTCTAGTTTTTATAGTTTGTAGTGTTTTTTGTGCCGGTTTATATTTAGTGTTAGTGTATTAATAGTGATTGTTGTGTTGTTTTAAAAATTGAATGATATTTGTGTAGACTAAAAAAATATTGAAAGTGGCCATTTATGTTTCAGACATTATGAACTTAGGTGACGAAAATTAAGGGTAAAGAATTCTTTATTTATTAATAATTAATTAATGAGGTTAAATGCCCTTCTTAGGGACAAAGCTAAGGCTTTATTTTACTTACGTATACTTCTAGAAAAACAGGTATATATTTTGAAAATTTTTGAATGCAGGGGGGAGTCAATTTTCCCCGGAAAATTACCTCATTTTAAAGTAAACTTTAGCCAAAGCTCACTCATTAGCCAGTAATTTGTATTATTTTCTGATTCTTGCGTTTTCATTTTAAATGCTCGAAAATTATGTTTTGTTGTCCATAAAAGATGTTTATTAGAGCTGATTTCAATTAATCGATTAATCATTTGTTTTGCGATTTGAAAAAAAAAAATAAATAAATAATAAAAAAATTTTATTTTTAATTACAGACAATATTACTTGTGTGGCAACGGTAAAATAAAGGTAATGAATTTTTTATTTAATAATTGTAATTGAAAAAATCAAATTTTTGAGGATTTTTAATTTTTTTTTATTAAAAATAGCTGATTTATTAAAATTTTGTTGATCTTTAAATTTAGTATTTTAATTACATTCATTTCATTTCCATAACATTTTACACTAAAATAAATATTGCAATTTAAAAAATAATAAAATTCAAGTACTACATAATACTAAATTTCCAAAAATTATATTTCTGCCAACTCGCTATATCTGATAATATTTTTTTTTTTTGATTTTATGTTTAGAAAAAATTCCAAACAACTTTGTTTTTCCTACTATGCTAGAATTTATCTTCTTGTCATAGCGCAAAGCATAACTCTTATATTATGAATAATGTTCCTCGTGGATTTTATAGATTTTTGAAGTTCTAAATCTTATAAATCTTATAAATTCTTTAGTTCTTAAAAATCCCGTACATTTGATAAATTCTATAAATCTAGAAAATGGAATAAATTCTCAAAATTTGACAAAGTCAATAAGTATTATAAATTCTAATATTTTTATAAGCTCTAAATTCTATAAATTTTATGAATTTTATAAATTTCACTAATTCTATGATATAAATTACAGAAATTCTATAAAATCAAATCACAAATTCTATGGGTTCTATAAATTATTTTAGGTCTGTTACTTCTATAAATTCTACAAATCTAAATTTTACTTACCCTAAAAATTCCATAAGTTCTATAAATTTTACACATTTTATGAATTTAAAATTTTCAATAAATCCTCTGAACTTTAATAATTCTATAAATTCAGTAATTAATTTTGTGAATTTTATAAATTTAATAAATTCTATGAATAAAGTTTAAAACTTCTTTAAATTCTACAAATCTCATAAATTCTTTGGTTCTTAAAGATTCGTACATTTGATAAATTCTATGAATCTTAAAAATTCAATAAATTCTCTAAAATTTATATATTCTCTAAATTTGACAATTCAGTAATTAATTTCTATTCATTTTATAAATTTAATAAATCCTACGAATAATTCTATAAATTCTATGAATAAAGTTTTAAAATTCAGTAAGTTCTTTTAATTCTGCAAATCTCATAAATTCTTTAGTTCTTAAAAATTGGAAATGCGATAAATTCTATAAATTTTATAACTTCTTCAAAGACTGTAATTTTATAAATTTTATTATGTTTATAAAACCTATAAATTCTACAAACAATAAAGATTTTATTAACATTAATTCTATAAATTATAAAATCTCGACCAATTTTATAAATTTTAAATATTATTTATATTTTATAGATAGAACCCATTGATTCTATAAATTCTACAAACTCAAATTTGACTTATTTTAAAAATTCCATAATTTCTAAAAATTACTAAATTTTTATAAATTTCACAAAGACAATAAATTCTTCGAATTCCATAAATCGAATAAATTCTGTAAATGCTATAAATTTTATTATTTTTTTGAATTCTATAAAGCCTAAAAATTCAGTAGGTTAGGTTAGGTTGGTTATAATGGCACATAATTTAATCCCTTCATTCTTACCTACTGGAACCATTTAGAGCTATTTCGGTAGCGTATAATATCGCGCACTTTACTGTTTTCGAGATCCGCCAGGTCATCTTTAGCTCATCTAAGTATTTATGCGCTAGTTAAAACTTTTGCGTGCTAATGCCAGACATGAGCAGAGGAAGTGAACCATCCTCCTCCTCGTCCAAACAGCTTCTACAGAAGTCATTTCCTCCAAAAAGGCAGTGTGGCGCGAGTATTCCAACAACCGTTCTTAATTCATGAGAGCTCAATGTTCTGGAGTCTATTTTTGGCCAGACTTGTTTTGCATCATTACAAGTGAGTCTACCAGTAAAACCATTCCAGTATATGCGCTGTTGTATTATACAACTTTATAGATTCAATAAATTTTATGAACTTTTTAAATTCTTTAAATTTTGTAGATTCTGTAAATTCTATAAATTATTTTAAATGACAGAGTTTTATAAATTTTGCTAATTTAAAATGTTTTTTACTTTAAATTCTTTAATTTTCATTCGTTCAAATTCTTTAAACTCTGTAAATTCCACAATTTTACACAAGAGTTTTTTTTTCTACTCACTTCTACTGCGATTTAGTACCTTTCGTATTCCGGCCATAACTTATTGAAATCAAAGGTTTCCTGTTTTCCTCATTAATCCTAATGCATCGTTTAGGCTAGAATTTTGGTGGCGATATTTCTCGCGGCTAAATTTGCTATTTAGCTTCGAAGAGCACTACGATCGTCTCAAAATTAAAGGCCTTTTCGAAACACAGAGAAAAGCAATCTTACATACCGCAGGTGATGATGCAAAAACGTTTTTTGTAAACAACGTTCTCACAATGAACATTTTGGGCCAAGCGACAAGATTATTGAATTGAATGACGAGAAAGTTTTTAAATTTGTTTGAAGGACCATAAAAATATTTAAAATGACAAGGTTACATTTATTTTAAATCAAACAATTATTTTAAAAGTGTCACAAATTTGAATCAGTATTACAGTGAAAAGTGCGTGTTATCCTTTATTTTTACATACCTATTTAAGCGATAAGCAAGTTGGTTTAATTGATACAAAATAGCGGAGACAGCTGCATTTAAAAAACAGCACGCGACCAACAAAGCTCATATCGATTGAATACTTAAAAACTCGCCACACACGAGTTGAACAATTAAGGCAAGAGTTTACAACAATCGAACACAACATTAGGTATAAATTATATAATTATACAATGGTTTGTATAAATTCAAACCTTAAGAAATTATACAAATTTGTTATTTGACTGCTCTCATGAAACTTAACGTACATACAATTCTTATCGTAAGCAGATAGGTTGTTTTATAAATTTTTCATTTTATATAAAATATGTTTCGGCTGAAATATATCGGCTGGTAACTTTCGGTTGAGATAGCCAAGACACTGTCTTATCGATATTTTTACTTTCGGCTAGCTTCAATAGTATCTTTTCAAAAAGTAATTAACGTGTAATAGTGCAGGAGATACCTCGAATTGGAGGGCGAATCTATGTGAAACTTAATACACGCGGCGCAAAAACATTATTTTATCCTCGTCCGTAACGAGTATGAGAATAGTTCGAATAAAAACAAAAAAAAAATGGTTCACCAAAAAGTTTATTCTTGTGTTTCGTAATACACAATCTCATCCCTTCTTATATCTAAGCTATTTGAACAATAGCGCATTATTCACCGTATAAAAAATAATGATGATGCGATGACATATATGAACAATAAAATAAAATAAAAAAGTACATATTGGTCTTCAACCCACTGTCTTCCGCTAAATATAATATATACATAAAAACCTGTATCAGGTTGACATTAAATTATACCCAGCGGTCAAAAAATCGAGACGTATATAAATCGTGCGTGTCTGAGCGGAATCGGATGTACATTTTACAGATTTTTTTTTTTTTTTTGTTATTGTTTGCAACTAAGTAACAGTATATTATATACAGGAATTTTTTGGGGAAAATATCTAGCATCTATGTACATATGTACACGACTATATACGTATATGAAACTTGTCTCCTTGGTTAAAATACATCAAAATTTACTTTTTCTAATTAAAAATGAAAAAATGAAAATTTTCTAATTAAATCATCATTAATTGAATCCCATTCTTCATTTTTCTCCCGAAACAACATTTTTTTTGTGTTCATATACGAAATTTTCCCAAGTATTTTAAAAGATTAAGGATAAGACTTTTTTTTTTTCTTAAGGAAAATGAATTATAAATTCATAAGGGGGGTCATCTTGTTCTCCTTTTATTCTTACTTTTAATGTTATTCTTAACCTTTAAACTTCCAACCCCTAAATTGTATTAAGTTTTTGTCGTGAAATTCATTTCTCTTTTGTATTGTGTGTTGTTGTTAAAGAAAAGTTATGTCTTGTGAAAATTACATCTTTTAAAGATTTAAAACCATCAGTTGAATGGACAGAGATTTTTCCGCGATATTTTATTTTATCGTTTAAGAAAAGAAAAAGATTGTTTCCTTTACTTTGTCTTACGTTTATATTTATATTACTTTAATTACAGGGAATCTGACATCCGTTGATACAGAGTTTGCTTATAGAATTATTGGAAAGGCGGAGTAACGCGTCCAAGTACATAGATAAAATTTCATAAATTCGTCCAAATATCCGCCTTTTTTTTATTCCTAAAGTATGCTAATCCCTTTTATTACTTACGGCACAAAAGATAAAAAGTTTCTAAAAATAATGGAATTAGTGTTGTTGTTTGTTGATTATTCAACGTAATCTTTCTTATTAATCAAGTCATTATATGAGAATTAAGTCATAGCTGAGACATTTTTGTTATCGTTGGCCCTGAATATATTTTATTATACAAATTATGATTTTATGTACTAAGGGCATTATTCACTGGTCATCTTGATTATTTTGTTGCCCATAAACTTGTACATTTGATGTGATTTTCAATATAAGGTTACTAAAATAACAAAAAATTTCTGACGGTGTCGTGTTATTTGTTACATTTTTCAAGATGATCATTAAAAAGATTCATGAAATTATTAAAAGCCATCAACGTATTCAAGAAATTATAAACAACACCCCATTCCTCAAACATAGGCGTTGAACCAGACTTAGTTGACTGGACAGACAGGCTAATACAATCTTCGATTCTGTTCACACTGTTATTGTTCATATTGTGATTTGGTTTACTAATCTGCTCAAAAGTATACTGCACCTTTTGTTCCAATAGCGTATACACTTCCGCGGCGTATGCTCATTTACTTCAATCACATAATCCGCGTGTATGCTTATATGGTTTGAGGAAGCAATGCATCGTGGAATTTTAAATTCTGGCGATTGACACTGATTATTTCGAAGATCCATCGATGCTGCTTTTGATTCTGGCGGAAACTCTTCATCCCAATCAAATTTTTGCAGCCATGAGATTTTCCTTGCCTCAAACAATAATTTCGCTTTGTGTGCCCCTCCTTATTTTCGAAATTTACTTGGAAGACAACAGGATCCGTCCTGGCATCAAATGCTAATCCTAGCAACTTTGCAGACTCTGTCAATTCTCTATTCAATTCACAGAACTCAATTCAATTAATGCCACATTACCAGACGGTCATTAGATCATCTACGTTGATATCATATTCAATGGATCAACTTCCTTCTGGATGTGTTTCTGCCTGTATCTGTGCCAATTCCTTTAAGCATTTGGTGGCCATAAATTGTGCAGATGCCATACCATACGTTACTGTATACGTTATCTTAGAGAATTCGTTACTAGTGTTCGTTCTCTTATGACCATAAACTTCGACTTTCATCATCTAATTTTTGTTGTGGTAAGCAGATAAACCATGAGTCTCTTGTTCCAGCTTAATCGCCAAGTGCTTTCAGGCCCCTTATAACCTCATCTGAGGTGTCCAATAATTTTCTTATGTTTGAGGCGTTCGCAACTTGCACGATTGGTTGGTCTAGAAAATTACAGATAAATGCGTTAACATTTTGCCTCAATTTGTTAAGTGCTTCAATGTAATTGGATTCAGTGATTTTGAAATGTTTCACTGAGGAAAATGCATTTGAATTAAGCAATTCAATTAAGTAGTGAAACTACTGTACAGAATTGAAGTCGTTACTGTGAATACTGGAATGAAATAAACCAAAATAGTATATTGTGTAACGTGTAGGAAAAACGATATATTCCCGGACGAGTATGGAAGTTGCTGGGACGAGGCGTCAGCCGAGTTCCAGCAACCATAAGAGTCCGGGAATTATAGTTTTTCCACGAGTTGCACATACGATTTTTTCTCTAATCGGCAGTATATCAGATTATCCATTTTATTCATTATATTCTTTAAAATACGCAAAATTTTCCAATTTATATTTTCAATAGATTTCACTATCAAAGTTACCTTAGAATTATAACAATCGCGTGCGCTGTCAATTTATTTAAAGGTCTGTCAGAGCAAACGATACCCGTCGTTAATTTGTGGTTTAGTTTAAATATAATGGACAGCAATTTTGATAATTCAATCCCAGGTACTCCGCCTGGCATCTTGGAGACAGCAAGATTGACTACACTAAATTTGTTGCCGCAGAAGTCGAGGGAGAAGTACGAAAATGCATACAAGCGTTTTATGGATTATCGCATAAATAACAAGGCCAATTCATTCTCCGAAAACGTTTTAATTGCATATTTTTCGGATTTATGTCAAAAGATGAAACCGTCAACCTTATGGTCCAACTATTCCATGGTGAGGTCGACGCTTAGCATTAACAATAATGTTGATATATCCAAATATGGAAAACTACGCGCATTACTGAAACGTCAGTCAGATGGATATAAGCCTAAAAAATCCAAAATCTTAACGAAACAACAAATAGAAACATTTATGGAACTTGCTCCAGATGATACATATTTAATGGCAAAAGTATGTTAAGATGTACGCGCTCATAATTTATTTACAAAAAATTTGTTTTCTAGGTTGCCTTAATTTTTGGAATTTCTGGCGCATGTCGCCAAGATGAACTATGCCGAATAAATTTGAATGACATTCAAGATTTGGGAAATAGGATATTGATTACCATTCCTGTTAACAAGACGAACAAGCCAAGATCATTTATTGTAAATGAAGCGTATATCGAAATATATCGTAGATACATAGCATTACGTCCCACTGATTTCGATAACCCTCGATTCTTTTTCAAATTAACAAACGGTAGAGGTAACAGACAAGTAGTGGGCATACATCAGTTTGGCAAATTGCCTCAAACTGTAGCTACTTATTTGAAGTTGCCAAATGCGATAGAATATACAGGGCACTGTTTTCGCAGATCATCTGCTACAATATTGGTAGATACAGGTGCAGATTTGACTTGCCTTAAGAGACATGGTGGTTGGAAATCGGCAACGGTTGCTGAAGGGTACATTGATGATTCTCTAAATAATAAAATTGAAGTTGCAAACAGAATTTTCAATACCACCGAACAAAATCCAGGTGTGGACCGTAACATGACCGAGATAAAAATTTTCAATACTACCGAACAAAATCCAGATGTGGACCCTAACATGACCGAAATAAACGATAATAGTGCATCAGTGGCTACAACTAACCTTAATTGTAATGCATCTGCGCCAATTTTCAACACCTGTACAAATTGTACAATTCATGTAAATATAACCAATAATAAATAGTTGTTAAATATGTAATTTTACAATTATAATAATAAAAACTAAATAAATTAAAATTATATCATGTATTTCTTAAAAACAGATGATAATCAGTACTGGAAAGTATTCTCTGCCTAGGCAAGGAATACTTTCCAGTACTGTTTTTAGTAAGTTGCCTAGCAACGATGTAGTGTCGGGGAATACTTCATTTTGCTGACAGATAACAAACCAGAAAACTGACGTATTTTATCCGATTTGAGAAAAAAGCTTTTTCTGTGTAATCACCGAAAAAATCGGGGCGCTGTGCTCATAGAAGTGAGATTCATACTGGTATCTTGGATTACAACATTTACGTCGCTAATAGTATATGTCATCATAATATTATAATATACTTTCCCTGAATCGTCTATTTTAGAATCCTGTTCAATGTTAATCGCATATATTTATGCTTCACCGTCTATTTTGCCTAAAATTTTCAATAATTGAGTTACGAGGCCTAGCGATATATTGGCGCAGTTTCTTCGTCAACTTAAACGTTCTTTTTTACAAAAGTTTGTAAAAAAGAACGTTTGAGTTAACTTGTTTTGCGCACGAGAAGATTCACTCAATCACGTTTAATAAAATTCCATTATGGCTTGAATTGATTTCGAGATGGCGGATAAGGAGCATAAACAATATTTTCTCGTATATTCACAGATCACTCAGTAATTTTTTTATTTATTATCAAAAATATATTTTTACTTGTCTGTGTTTTATCCGGCTCGGGTAAAAAATCATAAATCAATCATAATCGGTTAAGGAATAGCCAAGTTCCATCCTAATTGGCCATATTCCAGAATTCTATCCAAAAATTATTTTAGAATCCCATTTTCATCACAAATGTCAAATTATACTAAAATTCGTTAAGAAATAGCCAAGTTCCGCCCTAATTGGCTATATTCCAGACCTTTATCTAAAAATTATTTTAGAATCCCATTTCCAACGCACATGTCAAATTTAATCATAATCGGTTAATTTTTAGCCAAGTTCGATTTTACTTAGCCTTATTCCAGAAATTTATCCAAAAATCATTTAAGAATAGAATTTCACTAAAACCGATTTAGGAATATTCAAGTTCCATCCTACTTGGCTATATTCCAGAACTTTATTTTCCAGAATTTTCCCAAAGCTCTTAGAATTTTAGCCCAATGTTATCTATTTAACGAGAAATGCCAAGGTATTAGCAGTCTATACCCCACGGTTCTGCAATATAGATCAAAGCAAACGAAAATTGAAGCGGAAACAGTAAACTAATCAGTTTGAATCCATTTTTAGACAAATCGGGATTAATCCGTGTGGGTGGCCATTTATCCTACTCCACTTTACCATCAACATTATTATATACAGCTGCGGCAAAAATAATAGTAGTGAATGAATGAAGATTATTCAATACAAACTGCCTGAAAACAAAGCATAGCTTTTAAAAAATATTGTTTTTCAAATTTACATTATTTATTACATAATAAGAAAATAATATCATAATTTTGTTTAAAAGTATGAAAAATTCGAATATGTTGCAATTATGATGTATCACTACTATTATTTTTGCCGCAACTGTATTTGCATGCAAGAATACTGAAAAAAGAAATCATCGCTTTATGTCCAAAATGCCATAGACTGAATCTATCAACAGCACGATAATTAATGGGCCAATTACCTGTCGCAAGGGGTATTACCTAGTAAAGCATTCCACAACGCAGGGATCGATAATGCAGGTCCCATTTACATTAGCACGAGGAAAGGTAGAGGTGGCAAGAAGCTAAAAACGTACATTTGTCTTTTTGTATGCAGGTCCACGAAAGCCATACATCTCGAAATCGTTAGTGAGATGACTACCACTGCCTTTATAGCTGCATTAAATAGAGAACTTCCAAATAGTTTATATTAGGACAATGGCTCAAATTTCATGGGACATAAGCGTAAAATGGATGAGTTACAAACCGTAATGCTTCACAATCAATAAAATGAACAAATTCTTCTTAAACTTAATAAATGGTAATTGTATTGTCATGTAATTTCCATGGCATCTCATACCACCCTCTGCTCTTGGAGGCTAGTGGGAAGCGGGTATAAAATGCACCAAAACTCAAATAAAAAAAATCATTGGAGATGCCGCATTAACTTTCGTGAAGATGGCGACTCTACTGTGCCTGATGGAAGCCATACTGAACTCAAGACATCTTGTTTCATTAAATGACAACCCAAACGATCTGGAAATTCTCACACCAGGTCATTTTTTAGTCGTATCTGCGATAACTTCTGTACCTGAAAACGCCGAAGATGATAATGCTTGTCCAAAGCATGGTAGAGGTTTATGGAAGAAATGGGAAAGAGAATACCTGATCACCTTACAACAACGGTTAAAATCGCAAAAAATATCTGATAATTTTGAAATTGACGATCTGGTTTAAATAAAAGAATCCAGTACCCTCCTTTACAATAGCCAAGGGGATGAATTGTTGCTGTACATCCAGGAGATGATGAAAAGGTAAGAATTGTACCTTGAAGACGGCAAACGGAACCTTAAAAAGGCCAACACAAAGATTTGCTGTTTGGTTGGAGTTAAACTCGAATAGATCACAGATCTTTATGGCTTTAATGTTTAGTGTGTTTAGCACCAAATGTATCTACAGAAAATATATTACAAATTAGTTTCTTAATTTAAAAATTTATTTTCTTGTACTTAAATTTTCTTGTTTTGTTTATTTTGATACTTTGACATTTCTTGTGTAACTTAATTATTACAAATAATCTGAAGTCATAAAAAATCATTTTTGTAAAATTTCGATCACTTGATCAATGGAATTCCTTCTGGAAATATATATAATAAAGAAAACCCAATGAAACCTTATAAGGTGATCAGAACTTCAGTCAATTTAACTCCCAAATCAATCCCTAACTGAACCTCTTAAGTCAAGTTTCAGCTAAACCTCCAATTCAATTTACATACAACTAAACCTTCAAGTCAATCGCAATCAGCAAATTAACCGCCAACCCAACCTTCCAACTAAATCAACAATTGTGTATGAACTCAACTCAATCTAACCTCCCACTAAACCCTAAACTCGACCCCAAATTAATCTCTAACCGAACTTCTCACTCAAACCCAACTCAATTTTAACTCAAACCCTATTCACCACCATACCATAATAGCAACGTACAATACATACCATCATACAATTCAACTGTCATACCATCATACAATCATACCAATGTAGTATAGTAACGAGGTTGTGAGTAATATGTCAATATGGCTTCTATAATGTTGTCTGTTTAGTGTTATGTGAATCATGCAGCTGTTGAGGTTTTTTAAGACAGCGTAAACGTACTATTTCAATTGCTAAACTAAACGATCAAGGTTATCTCCGTAATAAAATTTCAATTAGAAATTTTTCTTGCCAAACCTTCGCTTTAAACTTTCGGTTATGTTTTCGGTGGAAAAATATAGTGTGTAGCCGACACGCGCCGCTTGATTGAAACTATTAACGGTATTGTAAAGTTTTGAAATTAAAAATAATATTTTAAATCCTCATTGTCAATCTGGAATTTCATTATAATCGGTTAAGGAATAGTAAAGTTCAATCATACTTGGGCATAATCCAGAACTGTATCTAAAAATCATTTTAGAATCCCATTTCCATCGCACATGTAAAATGCCACTAAAATCCGTTAAGAAATAGATAAGTTCTATCCTAATTATCAATATTCCAGCATTTTATCTAAAAATAATTTTAGAATCCCATTTCTAGTGTATCTATAGAATTTCATCATAATCAGTTGAGAACTAGGCAAGTTCCCTCACACTTAGCCATATTGCAGAACTTCACCTAAAAATTATTTTAAAATCTCATTTCCAGCGCACATGTCGAATATTATAATCGGTTTAGAATTAGGCAAATTCAATTGTAAAAGTCATTTTAAAATCACTTCTTCAAAGCGCATGTCAAATTTCATCATAATCGGTTGAGACATACGTAAGTTCCCCCATATTTGGCCGTATTCCAGAACTCTATCCAAAAACCTTTTTAGAAAAGAAACAGGTAAGTTCGCTCATACTTGGCCATATTCCAGAATTTCATCCAAAAATCATATTAGGATACCATTTCTAACGCACAAGTCGAATTTCATCATAATTGGTTGAGAAATAGGCAAGTTCCATCATACTTAGCCATATTACAGAACTTTCCATTGCTCAAATACCCACTAAACTCTAATTCAACCCCCAAACCGCAAACGGCCTGCAACTCAACCCACCTGCAAATTCTTTTTCTACTCAATCGTATATATAAAAAATTGGTCAACTGCTCATTATATCTTAATCCAATCCCAACTCAACTTCAACTCAACCCGTAAAATGACCCCTATAACTTAACCTTTAACTCAACCCCAAACTCATTGACTAACTCAATATTTAAATTAGCATATAAAAGATTGGTAAATATTTCTATAACCAGGTGTTTTGGGTCAATTCGTATGGCAGGTACCCGACTCTCTTGACGTACAGGTTCCAAAAGAATTTCAATTCTCCGCCTTTACTATAGAAACAGATTAGCGAAAAAAATTCTAAATCGTATAAGCCTTAAGCCATTCTCGAGATACCATGGTTACAGATGTCCAGACAGACGGACGAACATTTTTTTTGTTGCTCTCAGGTACTTTCAAAACGTCGAGAAAAGTGGTTTTGGACCAACCAAATTTTTGGATATTTTTGACAGGATTTCAGTACTATGGTCCGAAGTTAAATAAAATACGAACCACACATTTATTAAGTGTTTTACTTGTTTCATTTAAAAAATACAAAAGTGCATCGGTTTTACTGGAAATACAGCCGCATCACGGATTAACACACAGCATGCTTTTCCAAAGTATAACCGTTTCGAAATATCGAAACAATGGGCTAATAGAAAATCATTACGATGTTGACAGCTATGATAATAGGCAAAAATTAAACGGTGAACTATGAGAGTTACCAATTCTTGTATGTACATAGACACATACATATAACAAACTAAAAATAAATAAAAGTTGAATTTGGCCTATATACATACCTATAAATAAACTACGTTTTATACGTTTGCTTTTATTAGTGTATATATGACAAAAGTTCGCCGTGCCCCCTCCGCCCTTTCTCTAAAATTTCTCACGAAAAAAATTGTTTGGACTCTGATTTTATATATCGTCTACCTAACAGTGAAATAACCAAAATACCAAGATACTAAATTGTTCATCTTGAGAAACTCAGGTTATTTCACCGTTAGGACGACAATTAACGTGGGTGCGAAAATTCGGGTGCCGTTTCTTAATACGAACATTTTAGTATTAAAGATTAGTTATCGAAAAAATGTTCATTATTAGGTCTACGATATACGAGTAAAACAGGTGATGGTTCTATTTATATTCTATAGTTATTTCTATAGTTCGTGTGGTTCTTTTATGCGTGATTAGATCTAACTATAGTTTTTCGCACATACAGACACAAACACACATATTTCACAAACAAAATTATATTTTGAAATCGAGTTTAATTATTTTTTGTTTTTTGCACTCAATCATTACTTCACATTGGGTAAAGGGATCCTCCGTACTACACAAACACATTGGGTGGTAATTTTATTGGATTTGTTTTGAAGAGTGGATTATTTTTTAAAATATACGGGTAGGAAAAATTTCCATTTTTGTGTTGTTTGGTTGTCCCATTTTCACTCGGCACGGTAGTAGGAATTTTTTATTATTTTTTTTTTAAATTTTATTTTGTGAAATTTAATGGGTTGTTGATGTTGTTATATTTGAAATATACTTGTGTTTATCTCTTTATATATACCAGTAACCCTTTTTTGGTTGGAAAACAATTATTTTTCCACACAATGAAAAACCACACTAGATGACCATTATCACTGTTTATTTGGAGATTTTCTATTTTATATTATATATATGTGTATATATATATTTATATTTACGAAGAGCGAAGAGCTAAAATAATTATCTGACTATAATCCGGAAGAACTTAATATTTCATATATTTATAATTTACAAGAGAAGTACACTTTTAATTAATAATCTTCCGCGAATAAACGATTTTGATGATTTACAAAAAAAGATGAAAAAAAAAACAAAACCAAAGTTAAATTGTGATGAATAATGAATATTCCCATCCTAGACGAGCCCCGTGCCACAAATCAAAATAATACTTATGTATTATACCAAATATATACCTCTCGTCTTTTTGTCTTTTTAACAACACTAAGTAGTAGTTGTCTGGTTTTTATGAGATTAAAATATGGGAAAAATTCCGTTTTCCCTGTAAGTACTCATAGATATGTAATTGTTGGTATCGTGTTGAGAAAGCATAAGAAACAGTTAATAAAATAAAATTGTCTGTAGTAGGTGGAAGGATTTTTTTTTTGTATAATCCTATTACCCATAACACTCGAAATTTACGGAAAAAAATTGTCTCGAGTTAATAAGAACAGATCCTTTTTTCTAGTCTGGCCTGTGTATATCGATTATGTGTGGACGTTCATCAATGTGCAGTAATTCATAGGAACACAAACCTTTTTATGCTAATATTTTGTAGTTTTAATTGTTTTCTCCTCCTTACCACACATTTTACCATACAAATGATTTTTAAATGATATTTACATAGTTATAAGTACACTGAGAGAAATTATTCTTTGAAATCAGATTGCCAGAAAAAGTCGTGCATTCCAATTAACGAAAAATAGAAATTAGAACCTAATATAACCGAAACGATAGATGTTAGTAGCAATAGCAACTTCGTTTCGATATGTTAAATTTGGTTAACATTACGTTCCTAAACATTTGTTATTCGAACCGAGTAACCTTATATATTTAAGAAAGTGTTAACCCCGTTTCTATCGCCACAATGAAAATTCGGTTATATCAAATATTTGAGACTATTGTATCAACTTATTTGCGCGGGAAATAAATCATGTGGTGGCAAGAATAATATTTGCGGTTTTTGGGGCTCGCTAGTGCTCGTGTTACCTCCACTTGGTGACCACTGGTGACTAGATTATTGATCTATTGGTTTCTAGGCCAAAACGCGGCACTAAAAGAGTCAACTTTAAACAAATCGCTGGGCTGGGAAAAGCTATTATTCATACCATGTCAATAATCGATCAGGATACCTGGTGCCCTTCGGATTAAGTAGCCTTATCTGTTTACTGCAACACAACAACAACTGTCCTACGCTCATGCGAAACTGGTCCCGCCACTGCAGCAGGACCAAAGCACGAACGAAAGTTGGTTCCACGAGATCGACTTATAATACTAGGGGAAGTTCTGAAGAGCTGTCTAAAGTTCTCTGATAAAGATAGAGCGTGGGGGATAAAAGATCACCGAACCAATATCGGAAGGCTCTTCAGTAGGCTCACAGCTGAAACGAATTAGATCGCAGAAAAATCTCTTATATCGCTAAAAAGGCGAAGCTCCACGCTACCGTTATGAGGCCTTTAAATGAGGTCCCTTAGGATAAGCTGGTCGTGGAAGTTATTGACTAGTCGCAAGAGGATGGCGGTATCACGTCCGCCAATTTGAGCAAGGTGGAAAGTGAATTAGCCACCAGCTACCTTAGAATCCTGTCGAAAAACCCCGAACCGGCTCCACTTTTCGATATGGGAGCTGGCATAGAAATCGGGTTAAACTTGCTGCCTGTGTGGATCATGGATTTTGCAAAATGCCGTTGATTTCATAATCATCTCATATAATTTCAATAGGAACCAAAAAAATCAGCAAATTATTTTTCGGATAAAATCGATCCCGATAAACAATATAACATGAACTTAATTAACGATAGGTATGTTTGTAGGAAACAGCAGAATATGATGATCACGAAAAAAACGGAGAAATACTGAACTCTCAGTTTAGAACTTATGAACAAAACATTGGATTTCTTTCATTTCTATCTGAGATGCCCTGCCGCTATAGATAATTTTTGGGTTGAGAATGAAGGAATCGAATATCACATATAATAACGCGAGATTATTATCAATCATGCTTATTATTAAAATTATAGAATTGATTTTCAAGTTTCATCTGTCTCACCTAATAGTATAGTATTTTTTGCATTTGCCCCACCCCCGCCCGTAAAAATTGTGGTAGAAAGTGTTTTAATATTCTACTCCAGTTCAATATTTTTATCGTTTTTATTTTTTTTAATAATTTTGAATGTTTGAGGGGAAAGGGTAAGGGGTGACATACGCACGATTCAAATTCAAATATAAGAAGATGAGTAAAGATTTTTGACTTTTGCTTTTTTTTTTCTTGGTAAATAAATTTTCCTCAATAGATAAACGAAAAGGCAAAATTTACAATAAACAATAACATTTAAATATAAAATTAAAATAAGAAAAAAAAATTCTTAAGGCAACTGAAAATCGAAATACGCGAAAAAGATGATTCGGAGGGGGAAATGGTGATGCTGTTCTGGGATGGATTGATTTTTATTTATTTTATTAGAAATTTTATTTTGTTTTGGAGATGTATTTCCTGTGTGACAAAAAAAAAGTTAAATTAAGGGGTGAACATTTTTTGGGAAAACAAAAACAAAACAATATATATATAAGTTTTGAAAAATAAAAAGTATGATAAATGAATTTTAAATCATTGATTTCCCAATAGAAAGTTTTTCCCATTTCTAATACACACGCATAATACATTTACCAATTTTGGTTATCATGGAATATATTCACGATTTTTTTTCGGTCTTTTGAAAAATTTGTCGGGCTAATATTTTATTGTTTAATTAAACGGTTGATTTATTTGCTTTTATATTTTCAATGTTGAATGCTAATTAGACGGTGAATTATTGGAAGAGGGAAAGCGTTGCCCTAAACACCTTTAGTCTAAATATACGCGTGTATTTATTCCATAGACATTCCCGAACTTCAGGTGAATTTAAATTTTTCTTTTAAGTAAATAATGATGGTGATTTGAGCTCCAAATAGTAGAGGAGCTCCAGAGTCTGATTAGAACCGATTATTATAAAGTCCAAATAAAATAAATTTTTGGTTGCAAATTAGCCAGTATGCCTAAATTATCTACTAATTTGGAGGGATGTATGCTATTAATTCTTTCGGTTTCATCTTTATGTGCAATAATTTTTATTATTAATATTTTTTTTGCAACTAGAGGGCTAGTTTTGAGCTGAGCTCTTCGTCAATTTTTTTTATTCTCGACAACTAAGTAGTCCTTCAAGTGTGAAAAATAATTATTACTAATTCATTAATTAATAATTAGTAAAATTTCTTTATTGTATTTAATTTTTAGTACAAAACGTGTGGTATAAGTTCAAGGCAATTAAATCAATTTTAATTTAAAAAAAAGAATTAATCTGATCCATTGAGAATTTTTTGAGTTATGCTGCACGTCAGTTTCAAAAACATGGTTTTGAGAAAAATGCGTTTAAAGTTTCCGAACAAGGAAAAAGGTTGAGGAAAGTTTATCAGGGATAATAAACGATCAGATTACCCCCTTAATGGAGTATACTGCGGGGTGTGATAGTAGCTATCATACCATAATATTATGAAATCATTTCCCTACCGGCACAGAAAAGTATTCATAAAAAGTGAACCACTTACGAACAGCTTACGAACGGTTTATTATATGCGGCACTACTACTAATGTACATACATATTTAAATAACCGTATATGTACATAGTTTTATTCACTCTATTTCTAAACAGAATGTGATATTTGATAAAGCAAAGAGTGGCCCGCCATTTCTAATATTTAGTAAATTTTTAATTTAATTTGTGTTGTTAATAAATCAAATTTAGTGAATAGTGATAGCGACAATATATACTACATATTACTTGAACTTGAAATAGAATTCAAATGTGACATATGTAATATTTTATTAAGAAGCACTAATCTTGTCACTTATGAGTATATGGAAAAATAAATGTAGTAAAATTTAATATAGGTTTAATTAATAATTAATTGATATAACTTCATATAAATAAAATCATTTATTTGCTAGAAATAAAATAAAATATGTTGTTTTCATTTATAATTTCTTCAAAATTAAATGCGGAATAATACCTAAATCGTACGTAATGTTCATTTTGGAAGGCTCATAAATGATACGCCCATGTGAGTTCATAAATGTTACGTAAAAGGTGTACACATTACGAATATTTTTTTATATACCAATACATACATAAGTCTTCGCAAATTTGTTTCACTTCTCATGTGACAAGAGTATCATTTATGTAACATTTCTATTCATTTTTGGCGTAACGTTTACGAACACTTTAGTAGAAGAGACTCTTCGTAAAATGAACGTTTGCGTTACGCGTGGCCGGCAGGGTTGTTCCAGGAAGCTGTCGGCTGATATCCATACTTCTGTAGAATTCCTTAACTAAGTTAATTAGTTTTGAAGAAGTCTCCGACCTCTTTTATGCTTGATCCGGGAAAGCTGCCGCATCCTGACTCTTTGATTAAATTCTTTGATTTTGTTGCCTGGAACTTTTCCATAATTCTGGACACTGACGAATGCTCAGGTATTAAAGAGAGCATGCACACGCGATTTGCGTACTTTTCTTATCGAATAAATGCTTGCATGTGTTGCGAAGTTCCCCTTCGTCATCAAAATCTGTGTTATTACGGGAACCGGAATGTTCAGAACAATTTCTCAAGTAAGTTTTACAATTTTCTCCAGTTGCTTATGACCATAAGCTGGTTCTGAGAGCCTGTGCTTCTTGAGAGGTGATCCACCCAATTGAACACATGATTCAGTGAAACTATCTTGATACGATATTTGAAGAAATTCTTGTGGCGGTGATATTCTTTCCGATTGACCTGGAGTATTATACGACGATGTTGAGTATTGTGAATGCAACTGGATTTGTTAAACTACAACTTCATTTAAATGGTACAACTTTGTGCTGCATTTGTTACAAATTCATAACAAATGAATTATTTCACGATTTAAAAGCTTTAAGCTTATTCAACTAATTTTGCACTAACAGCTCTAGATTTGCTTCTAGATATGTAAAATAAGATTTTTGTTTAATCACCCGATACACAAACCAGTAAAAATATACACATCTTTTACATGAAATGTCCTCTGGTATAAAATATCGGTGTTGCGTAAAACCGGCTTTTTTCAATATTGAATCGTTTTTGTTTCATTGAAACGTCATTTTAGTAGTTTATTGTGAATATGATTGTGTGTGCATGGTATCGTGTGAATTTATTTATGTAAGTACGCATATTTAATAATTAACAATAGTGGTAATTTGTTTAAATATTAAGAAAGTTTTAGTTTTTTTACAATAATTAGAATCCGTGCAAATGGTGAGAATTAACCTACATACAATAAGAACAATTTTGTGATGCAAATTTAATAATGACGCCATGTTCATTCATGTCGCAATTTCGACAGAGCTATACACCAGCGAGTCATCATCACAAAATTATTTCTGTAAGTAAAACTTTTTGTTTTTTTTTAACTGCCTAAGGCTTTATTCTTGAATCTTTCCTATATAGGAAACTCTACATGTTAGTTCTTAATACTAACTTGTACTTAGTAATTACTTTAAATTAAATAGCTAGATCTAAAGGATCTTTTTTTTAAAGACGATCTGGGCCTTTTTAAAATTTCCCTGGCTAAAGCATTGGGATGATCTTCTAATTTCAACTGGTACTTTTTACTGGACTGCTTGATTGTGTCTGCTACTGTTTCGATGTGTAGCTCCCGATGTATGTTTGTGTTACGGATATACCAGGGTGCATTTACCATTATTCTTAGTATTCTTGACTGCATTCGTTGCAGTTTTATTATGTTGGAAGCACAAGCGGACCCCACAATTCAATACCATATACGTCCAAATATGTTTAAGTACCATTTTATATGGTAAAACCAGAGACAACATATTTACCATAGATTTCTCATTTTTCTAAAAACTATGAAAAAAAGTAAACTTCTGATATTTCCCATCTTATCGTTGTATTGCATATACGTTGTTGTATAACCTTGCCTCATTTACAAAATCTAAATACGTAACACTAAAGAAAAACACATAAGACATACACATTCTGCAAATAAATACACAAAACTAACGGATTATATTACAATCCGCATTCCATATAGGAATCCCCAGCAACAACAAACAAAAAATAGTAAATATAAAGCAAAATTGACCTATTTAAAAAGAAAACTATATACATAAAGATAACGCGAAAACAAGATAATATACACGCGCGCGCTACAATAACATTTTTTTTTCTCAATTAAAAGATAAGAACAAATATAATATCGCATACATACAATGTTGCGTTCATACAGATTAATTTTTTTTAAGTAATACATTTAATTTGGACTTGATCGACATTTAAGCAAATAAATAATTTTTGGTGACATCTTTAGTTCAAAAGCAATAATAAAAAAATCTTAGCAGTAGACGTTTAGGCGAAAAAATATTCACACGCGAAAAATGTAAGCTAAGCATTTTTTTTATCAAAATTATAAAAAAATAAAATAATGAAACATGAGAGTTACACAAGCTAAATTAAAATAATGCAAAATACACAAATTACCGATTAAGCAATTTCTTAAGAAAAAAAATATTTTTTAACGGATATATCGTCTCGCTTTTCTTTGACAAAAAAAAATTTAAACTTTTGAAAATAAAAATTTAATATGAGACGATAAATAAAAAAAATAAAAATAGCGGAAACCTTTATGTATATAAACCAAGAAATTTTAAGAAAAAAACATCAGTCCATCGATCGAAGCGCGAACGTATACACGTTTTTAGTCAATTTTAATCATTAAAAGAAAAGTATCGCTGCTTAATAAAATAAAAACTTTCAAATTAAACTCAAACATAACACATAAATCCGTGCGCTACCGAAAATTAGATTTTAAAGCAAATCCATAAAAAAATAAGTATAAAAAAAAAATATTGTGAAACTGTGCTCGTGCTTAAATAATTAGAAAGAGTTTAATCTAAATATATCAATCGTTAAAGCTGGAACTCTGAGTCTTTCAATTATACCATAAAGCGAGAAATTATCAACTGTTGATCAACTCTAACCCAACCTCGATAGAACAACTTTTAACCAAATCTTATGTAAGTATTACTACGAAATCCAACATACTAATCACTACCAGTAAGGCTCTACGACATTGTAGCGCGAATCTCCGTTTAGTAACGGAGAAGGAAACCAATAAGTGTGAAGCATATGTTTTCCTAGCGACTACCTTGTCCCCTGGAGTATCCGATTAGTGACACTAACATTGTGCCCGAAACGCACTACTCTAAATTAGTTTGACTGTCTAGGCCCGACGATACAGAGATAACCCCCACCAGAGGTAAGTTATCGACAACTCATTAGTTAAAATCAAATTACTAAAATACTGAAATACAGAATTGGCCCCCACCAGCGGTAAGCCAACTACAACCCAAACTGACATAAACAACAACAACTCATACATAATATAAAATAAAAAACAATCGATACTAAAATTGCACAGTACAACCAACGTAAATTATATCGACAATCCTTAAAGAATCTTTTAATTTATCAAACTCGACAATAACAATCAATACAGCCAAAACATTTTCAACATTAGACATTATAATTAAGACGAGTCATAACCTTATTCAACTTTAATCATCAAGCATACGATATAGCTTAAAAATCTTCAGCATTAATTAAATACAACATTTAACGCTCAGTTGATGAAGTAACACAAACATTCTTTGCAACATTAATTGCACATGTAGAGGTATTAGCCTCAAATTTCTCAACATTAATGGCGCTGTAGGTAAAGTTTCCGTAGGACATCCGCGTTAGTTAATTAAGAAAAATTTTTGCTTTAACATTAATTTAAAGCACACGCTAAAATATTTAATAAATTTAGCTATTCGCAACGAGCGAACATAATAATAAGGCTGTTAAACTCATGATGAAGGTATCACAGTGAGCTTAGCATAGGGTTGCAATAAATCCCAACTTTCCAGAATACAAGAAAGTTGAAACACACAATATCAAGTTTATCGTGAACAAACGAGTACTATCCAAAATATATGAACAACAAAGATAAATCACCATTTGAGCAAAAATCGCAGAAGACACCACGTTCACCGATACAAACCAGACCAAATCCAAGATTACCATCATTAATTAGGGACGACCGCACCCGTTTCCAACGGAGTAACAGTAACAGCGACTCAGAACCACAACCGGATAACAGCGAAGCAGAAAAGGAACCAATAAAAGACACTAAACCCAAACCCAAAAGAAAAGAAACTGGAACAGAAGCCACGCAAAATTCTAACGAAGCAACACAGACAACAGGAAAACCCACAAAATTGAAAGTAGAAGGACAACAACAACCTGACAAAGAAGATAACAAACAACCCCGAAAAGTAGAAGCAGCAGTTACACCACCACAATTAGAGAAGAAAACAGAGAACGAACAAGCACAACCAGCAGAGAAACCTGCACCACAAATAGAAAACACAGTAGAAGCAGCAACATCAAACACAGTAACAACTCGACAAATCGAAGAAGTAACAAAAGCAGCAGACAAAAAAGACAAACAAGTTCAAGAACCATCAAATCAAACAGTACCACCTAAAGAAATTGATAACACGGAAGTTATACAACCCGAAAAACCATATCAACCAATAACTGAACCACAGGAAGAAAACAAAGACAAGAAAGAAAACAAGCGAAATCCAGTGTTACAAAACCAGAAAATACAACCACAAGTAGCCAAAGAAGCAGAAGAAACGCAACCCCAAAAACCACAAGAACTAGTAACAATACCCCAACGAGTCATCATACAAAACAGAAACGAAACAGTAAAAATGGTAACCACACGAGAAATACAACAAGACATAACAAGCATAGTTCCAGAATTTAGCGGCGAAGGAAGTGGTGACGTGACAGTCAACCTTAAACGATTCTTAGGGTTAGCAGACAGCGCGTACGGCACACTGACAACAGAAGAAGAGAAGAAAATATTTGGACAACTAATTAAATTCAGACTGACGGGTAATGCATACACAAGAATAGCATCCAGAGATATAAATGACTACGAAACACTAAGATCAACCCTAAATAATATGTATACGAGAGTATGGACCTTGAGCGAACTTGAAAGAAAGTTCACAGAAGTAAGGCAAACGTATGGTGAATCTGTAAGGAATTTCGGACAACGCGTAATCGAAGCACTGGAAAATTACAAAAATGGATACAGGACAAAATATAAGTTAGAAACAATAGACAAAACATACTCACAGCACTTAGAAATCACAGCAGTGCAAACATTCAAAAGGGGACTAAACAACACAATACTAAAAGAAAAAATAGCAACAATAAAAGCGGAAGATGTGGACAGTATAGTAGAACAAACAGAGGACATAGAGAGGATGCTGGAAATAACAAACGGGGAGTTTACGCTGGAAAAAAGACTACAAATGAACTACCAAAACATACCGAACAGAAATATATGGCAAAATAACCCAGTAATATGCAACTATTGTCAAAAACCGAACCACACATACGACGTGTGCAGGTCAAGAATCTGGTCACAAAATAGACCACAATTCCAAATAAACCAACAACAAAATACAAATCAATACAACCAGAGGTACAACACAAGCCCGGTACAACTAAGGAATACGTACACAGACGACAGTAGGACGCGATCAAATAACATGAGAAACAACCAAAAACAAGCAATGATGTTTGGTCAACCAACATCCCAAGAGTATAGAAGCAATCAGTCAGCAAATTATCAAGACAGAAACACAGAAATGGTACAGAGATTTAACAATTATAGACGACCTCCAGACGAGAGAAACACCGTAGATAGACCTCCAGAACATTACTCATTTGAAACGCCAAACAACTATGAACCTAAACCACAAGCAGCGAACACAGATATCGAGGAGAAATTCGCAAATATGAAAATAAACTTAATCTCAACACAACCCCAATTACACAATGAAGCACAGTATATTTATCAACCACAATCGGGAAACGAGCATGGACTCGCCGATATGGAATAGTAGGCCAAACCCGAGCGGGTCCAATAAAGCATCAAAATACAACAATAACAGAACCTACAATTACGCACACACGGAACATAGCCATGATCTCAACGAATGCAAATTATTTAGTCAGTAAGCAACCAGAAGCCGTCGCCACCCAGACGCACAATAATTCAACTCCAAAACAAACAAAAGCCGTCTCCAGCCAGACGCACGATAATTTAGTTCTTAAGCAAGCAAACGACGTCGCCAGCACGACACAAACAGAAAACCTAGATAATAAGCAAATACAAACAACCACAAGTTCGACAAATATCATGACACAAGATCATAAGCACAATCCAGCAGAGTCTATGGCTATTCCGAAAAGCATTCAAACAACAACATCCAACTTGAATTTAGCAAAACAAGGCGTAGAAGAACGAAAAACAAGCAACAAAATTCTAGCAAACGCAAACACACAAGCCGTTGCCAGTCCAACGCAAACCAAAAATATACAAGCCGTTGCCGGCCCAACGAAAATCAAAAATACACAAGCCGTTGCCAGCCCAACGCAAACCAAAAATACACAAGCCGTTGCCAGCCCAACGCAAACCAAAAACACACAAGCCGTTGCCAGCCCAACGCAAATCAAAAATATACAAGCCGTTGCCAGCCCAACGCAAAACACACAAGCCGTTGCCAGCCCAACGAAAATCAAAAATATACAAGCCGTTGCCAGCCCAACGCAAATCAAAAATACACAAGCCGTTGCCAGCCCAACGCAAATCAAAAATACACAAGCCGTTGCCAGCCCAACGCAAATCAAAAATATACAAGCCGTTGCCAGCCCAACGCAAATCAAAAATATACAAGCCGTTGCCAGCCCAACGCAAATCAAAAATATACAAGCCGTTGACAGCCCAACGCAAATCAAAAATATACAAGCCGTTGCCAGACCAACGCAAAATCAAGCCGTTGCCAGACCAACGCAAAATCAAGCCGTTGCCAGACCAACGCAAAATCAAGCCGTTGCCAGATCAACGCAAATTAAAAGTGCACAAGCCGTCGCCAGCTCGACGCACAGCATTACCCAAAACAATACAACCCAATCCAAAATCAATCCAACAATACCAGAAACAGGAATAGGGTAAATATTAGCTTCCCATAAAACACCTTTTTTCCTCATGTCATAAAATAACTAACAAACATGAGAAAACAAGTCTAATTCGGCCCACAAAAACAAATCAAAATTCTAACTAACCCCAAAAAACTAGAACATATTAAAATTACGATAAGTCAATAGAAAGCTAATAGAATATAAACAAAAACCAATAGCAAAATCAATAATCATAGAATCAGTAACAATCTTAATTTTAATACATTATAAAACAAATTCTTGAAAATGTTCTCAAAATTTAAATAAATAAGAAAATAATTTTTGAACAAGCTTAGATTTTAAGTCATTTAAATTTCTTTACGTAAAAACCAAAATAAGATAACTAAGATTTAGAGCAAAAAAACCTTTTTATAATTTTACATCATACGATATGTATACTTAAGAATAAAAATATATACTAGCACAGACTAACATAATATAACATAATAAACAAAGAATGGAGACTACTAGAGGGAAGAATTCAAAAAGAAAGAAGCAAGCAGGAGATGGAATACAGGACCTTTTCATACACTTAAAAGAAGATGACAATACCGCATAAGTATATTCGCCACCTCATGAGGGCTCACAACTACGAGAGAGATGATCAAGGCACTCCGGAAGTTGTGAATAACAACACAGTCACACCACAACTCAAAACATCAGCCAGATGGATAGCGGGCGCCAGAGCAGTAAATAATACAGAATGGAACACATAAAACGAAACTAATAAACAAATGTAATCAAAACATTAAAACTAAAACATAATAGAAACCTAAAAAGTAAAATAATAACAAGACAAAATAAAAAGAAAAAAAGTAATAAAACAACAAAAACGCAAAAACTTTTAATAACAAATTAAGACCATAAACACTATAACAGAGAAATAAACAACCACATTATAACACAACAATAGTCAAAAAAAAATTAATCAAAGAAAAATAATGAACAAAATTAACTCCAAAACTCATAAAACAAAGTGAACATCAGGTAAAAGATGCGAAAGACGCCTAAACCAAACCGAACAGCATCGAACAGAGCCAACAAAAACATACAACAACACACCAATAAAAACTTGATCTCGAGCCTAGGAGTAAACAGAGGAAAAACGACAAGCGGTCGACAATACATCAGAGCCTAATCTTAAACAAGATAGGTGAATCTCAACCAATTTGAGATGGCTAATTTTGAAAATTGAAAACAACACGTATGAACAACCAGCACCTCAACCGGAAGATCGTCTCCATTCAAATAATAATAAAGAATAATAAAAATAGAATTAGACTAGTAATAAATCATTAGAAATTAAGAAAAGCATTCACTATCATATCATACGATAAGTGAAAATTTCCTTCTGAAATTTTCACTTCCCAAGGGAGGAAGGTATGTTGTATAACCTTGCCTCATTTACAAAATCTAAATACGTAACACTAAAGAAAAACACATAAGACATACACATTCTGCAAATAAATACACAAAACTAACGGATTATATTACAATCCGCATTCCATATAGGAATCCCCAGCAACAACAAACAAAAAATAGTAAATATAAAGCAAAATTGACCTATTTAAAAAGAAAACTATATACATAAAGATAACGCGAAAACAAGATAATATACACGCGCGCGCTACAATAACATTTTTTTTCTCAATTAAAAGATAAGAACAAATATAATATCGCATACATACAATGTTGCGTTCATACAGATTAATTTTTTTTAAGTAATACATTTAATTTGGACTTGATCGACATTTAAGCAAATAAATAATTTTTGGTGACATCTTTAGTTCAAAAGCAATAATAAAAAAATCTTAGCAGTAGACGTTTAGGCGAAAAAATATTCACACGCGAAAAATGTAAGCTAAGCATTTTTTTTATCAAAATTATAAAAAAATAAAATAATGAAACATGAGAGTTACACAAGCTAAATTAAAATAATGCAAAACACACAAATTACCGATTAAGCAATTTCTTAAGAAAAAAAATATTTTTTAACGGATATATCGTCTCGCTTTTCTTTGACAAAAAAAATTTAAACTTTTGAAAATAAAAATTTAATATGAGACGATAAATAAAAAAAATAAAAATAGCGGAAACCTTTATGTATATAAACCAAGAAATTTTAAGAAAAAAACATCAGTCCATCGATCGAAGCGCGAAGCGCATACGCGTTTTTTTTTTTTTTAGTCTTTTTTTAATCGTCATCAAACTAATAGTGAAGCTCATTCAGCAATAATTAATATCCTCTGTGTATAAAATCGAAAAGAAAAGTGTACGTCAAAGTGATAAAAATCAATACAACGTTCTTACCAAATATAAATTTCACATAAAGAAATTCAAAGAAGGAAATACTTATATATAAATTGAAAACAGTCCAAAGAAAAATAAATATATCAAATCTAACTAGTTCGTATAAAGAAAGTATAATAAGTATAAAAATAAAATATTGTGAAACTGTGCTCGTGCTTAAATAATTAGAAAGAGTTTAATCAAAATATATCAATCGTTAAAGCTGGAACTCTGAGTCTTTCAATTATACCATAAAGCGAGAAATTATCAACTGTTGATCAACTCTAACCCAACCTCGATAGAACAACTTTTAACCAAATCTTATGTAAGTATTACTACGAAATCCAACATACTAATTACTACCAGTAAGGCTCTACGACATTGTAGCGCGAATCTCCGTTTAGTAACGGAGAAGGAAACCAATAAGTGTGAAGCATATGTTTTCCTAGCGACTACCTTGTCCCCTGGAGTATCCGATTAGTGACACTAACATTGTGCCCGAAACGCACTACTCTAAATTAGTTTGACTGTCTAGGCCCGACGATACAGAGATAACCCCCACCAGAGGTAAGTTATCGACAACTCATTAGTTAAAATCAAATTACTAAAATACTGAAATACAGAATTGGCCCCCACCAGCGGTAAGCCAACTACAACTTATAACTGGAATTAACATCATCGACTAAATCCATCGATACTAGGAGCCATTGTATCGTTAATAATTTAACAGTATAGTAGACAATTATTGCCTATTTAGATCTCACATCATTAGTTACACAAAAAGAAAGTAAGCGTCGTTTTTTTTACAACAACGTATTATATACGCAACGCATTTAAAAATCATTGCCATATAAAATACACCAACACAATGAAATATCAGAAGTTTATTTTTTTTCATGTTTTTAGTCAAAAGAGAGATCTATGATAAATGTGTTGTCTCTGGTAAAACCTTACAGTCTAGGCTTAGGTTGGAATGTTTCCCTATTAACCAGTTCATTTTAAATTTTTATTACACCTTAACTTGATTTGTTGACGTTTAGCTTCGATATGCTTTTTCCATGTAAGCCTTCTATCTAAATGTAGGCCGAGATATTTAACGTTTTGGTATTGTGGTAGAATGATATTGATTAGTCTCATAGGCGGACAGATAAGTTTGCGGATTGTGAATCTAATGTGCGACGATTTACACTCGTTGACCTTAATTCTCTCTTTTTCTTGATGCTATCGTGGGATTTTGAAGCGTAATGATTGCTGTATCATCTGCAAATGTTGAAAATTGAAATTTTTACGTATTTAGAGCTATATACAAAGAGCTAAACAAACACTTTGGATTCTAGATCGTAGCATTTCTCGTGCATACAATGGGGTGAGTCCACTTTGTTGGCTGTGGTGTCTCTATAGCACCCAGTTTAAGCATTCTATTTATTTCTTGGATCATTTCATTCTATATAGGTAAGGTGATAGAGGTCTCTCTTGTCTTTATTCCTGGTGCGTCGCTGGTGTTTACTCTATGCTGTATCAAGTGAGTACATTCCAATTTATTGGACTCTGTTTAAAATTTTCTAATCTCGAGATAAATATTGCAATAAAAATATGGAATACATTTTGGTTGTGTCAATAGTGAAAGTTGAACAAATTATTTGTCTGTGCACTTACTTGGAATTGAAACATTTTCTTCTTAGAAAGCAATGATCAGCATTTTCAGTATAAATTATAAGTAAAAATTATCCCGCTTAAAATAGCTCGAAAAAAAGTGGGGGTGTGGCTGTGTCGTAAATATAGCCGTGTATTTGACGTGAATACGTGTACGTTACGAGTACTATTTTCTTTGAGCGTATTGTATGTATATGCCATAATCATTTTTGAACACTAAGAAGTCCTTCAGATTTCTATGTTTTATTTGTGATGGCAACATTTTCCTTTCGTCGGGTTCAGGAAAGAAATCAAGTAAACAAATAATTACTGTATTATAACTTTATTTAAAAAGTATTGACTAAGTTCCTTCCTAATTGGCCATATTCGAGAACTTTATCCAAAAATCATTTTAGAATCCCATTTCCATCGTACATGCTGAATTTCATCAAAATCGGATAAGAAATGGCCAAATTCCTTCCTAATTTGCCATATTCAAGAACTTTATCTAAACATAATTTTATAATCACATTTCCATTCCGCATATCAAATTTCACTAAAATGGGTTAAGGAATAGCCAAGTTCCATCTTAGTTGCCCATATTCCAGAACTTTATCTAAAAATCATTTTAGAATCCCATTTCCATTGTACATGCTGAATTTCATCAAAATCGGATAAGAAATGGCTAAGTTCCTTCCTAGTTGGCCATTTTTCAGAACTTCATCCAAAAATCATTTTAGAATCCTATTTCCATCACGCATACCAAATTTCATTAAAATCGGTTAAGAAATAGCCAAGTTCCATAATAATTGGTCATATTGCAGAACATTTTTTTAAATTTTCTGTCGTTTCTTATGGACGAGTATTACAAAAAATGGCGGTGCTTCCTTCCCCTGCCTCCGCAAGCGATGCGTCACAGTCCTCATTCAACGTAACAAATTCTTTGATCCTTTATCTATCGAGTGGTGTAATTAAATTTTGGATGTAGATGATAGATATTTGGCTGCAGCATAAAATCGTATACCCATTATTTTGTTATCATCAGTTTTTTGAATTACCCCCCCCATATACTATATGAAAATAAGGACGTATTCACGTCAAAAGACTCTGAATTTACAGGTGGCTCTGATTTTATACAACATGTTAGAAATTTCACCATAAATCTCCACCATGTGCTACATATATTTATCTCTATGGGTAATACAAGTGGGCATCGTGACGCATTCAATAAGTACGGTTAAATCATCAACCACATAAACATGTATATAGACAGACAACGATGTTGTTCGGTTTTTGATTTTTGTTTAAAAGATATTTTCTTCCTGTTTCAAGTATGTATATATAGGATAGTTTAAACTTTAGAAAAAAAAAATCTGTGAAATGAAAATTAAGGCATGAGTGCTATAAAAAGAAGAAAATAATAATAAGTCATTATATGGAAATTAGGAAAACCTAAATTTTACTTTTTATTTTTCAAGTGTATAAATACATACATACATATAAGGATGGCATGAGAAAGAAAATATTTTTTAAAAAATACAAGAGAAAATGAAAAACAAACAAACCGAATGTATGATGATATTTTTATTATTGTTGGTTGATGAGTTTTCCCCGGTGTTGTTTTTGGATGCAAAGGATACAATTTTACATGAATTTCTCCTTCCAAATATTTTAATGAATCAGATAAGAAGCTGATTGTGGATATTTATAGCAAAGTAAAATCTAGATATTAAAAGATGAATTCAAAGCTATTTGGAAACCGATAGATGGCCCATGGTATCCTGAAAAAAAAAAACTAAAAAACAAATAGTCTTGAATTTATTTCCCTTACCGCATGCATTAATTGAATCGATCAATATACCAGATAAAATTGGTCAAGTATTTATTTAGGATATTTCATTTATCCTTTTTCCAACTCAATATGGGAATATTGAACGTAAAACAATACGACCGAAACTCATCGACTTTATCTTTATACATTGAGTTTATATTATACATGTTCCTGCACCATATCTAATATAATTTCTCGAAATTATTGTTATTATTTATTCCGTAAACCGATAATAAAATCAATTTCAATTTAAAAATTTTAAGTATTTGTGTTTCCAATGCGGAAAAATGTCGGTACACGAATACGCTCTATTCGAATGCTTTTCACGCGACTCAGATTTTTTAAATCTTATCTATCAAAATAATTTCAAGTATAATTTCGAGAACTTGCAAAATTTTTAGAAAAAGGTTTAAAAGTACTGCATAATATCCACGTGTAAATGTTTCCGAAAGAAAAATTATTTATGTTTTAGGTTCACAAACACTATGGGGTGTATACGAACATTTTTTAAATACTAAAAGGAGCAATTCAAATGCTCTCCTTCACTTGAAATACTTAAAAAAAAACTTTTTATGTTTCTTTAAAAAAACAAAACTTAAGAAAAGCACAACAGTGGCCTTAAAAAGACAAACTTTTCATTTTCCTTTTTTTTTTTTTTTTATTCTGTTATTTATTTTTCTTATTGAGTATTTTTTTCCCAAATAACAATAAACCGCCAATTTTTTTTATCACATCCATCTAAATGGATAAATTTATATATACATACATAACAACCGTAGATAGAGGAATAAAAAAAAAACTGGATAAATGGAAAATGAGAGAGGGTAAGGCAATCCATAGCCATACCAAATTTTATATGACCGAACTGGAAAATGAAAAATAAAAAATAATTCAATTAAAAGTGAAATGTAACTGGGTATGTTATCATTTCTAATTCTAATTTTTTTTTTGCGGATATATATCGAAATCAACCACTGTAACCACCTTAAACTCAGCAGAAGACGAGAAAATTTCCTCATTCCTCCGCCCTCCATGGCTAAAAAATAAATAAAAACTTTTTGCTTCTTTATTTTGTTAAAGAAAAGTAAATGTGGCAGAAATGTAATTTTGAAAGAATTTTAAAGATAATTTATTTTGAATTTTATTGTATTTTATGGAGTTGTGGATTGTCGAGAGTGGAAAAAAAAACAAAAAATTGGAAAATTTTATTTTTCAAAACAAAACTTTTTTTTTTACCAACAGCTCTTATTTAAGGCTTTAATTTAAGCAATAAATAAACACACATAAACAACACCATCCGTCGCTGAATACTTTGGATGGGGTGGGAATATTCCTTAAAATAGAGTTATAAGTCAACATTCGTTCCCGGCAAAGACGAAATAACTTCTGGCGCACTAGTTTAAATGTATATACGATTATTTCTAGCATTTCAGTAAAAAACGTCTGAATCTGTGAAAATATCACGCACCGTTGCATTAAACCTTACAATTTTTTGTTTTTCTTGGCCGTTCAAAATAAAGGGAACACACTGATTTGTTAATTACTTACGGTGGTAATTACGTTTGTCATCAAAACAATAGAAGTCATCCAAGGCACAAGATCTCATAATTTCGGTTTTCTTATTTCTTTTTTGGCGATACTTCCTCGTTAGCGTGGGTACTATTACTTTTAAGCAAATCTGCTTATATGTTTTAATAATTATAAACAACATCATCGTAACTATCACATTTAAGTTACAATCATTTTTTTATTTAGTTATTTATTATACATACATCAATTTCTTAAGCAGATATTGAAATCACTTATTAGAAATTAATTTATGAATTTACTATCCAATCGGTGGTATCTACCCTACTTTGAGTTCGGTGAACGGCCGGTTAAAGGTGAACAGCAATTCAGCGTTTACAATTTTCAAAAATCCATTTCACCCAGTCAGAGTGTTTTTCCGCAGAAAAAAAATGCGTAGTACATACCCTATATGTGATGTGCATGTTCGCAAAGCTTCATAATTTTTTGAATTTCCGGGTTCGGGATCCTTCCTTGTGAGTTAAGCAAATGTTTGTATCACCGGGATGAGCATGATATTTCACAGGATATTCCGAAGAATTTTTGTTATCTTTCCAAATAACATGAAGTTTGGTTTAACAATTAGAGCGAGCTGATGATGATAAAACCATTTACTTAGGTTGCTTAAGTAGTTTTCAACAGTAATTTAGTGTCGACAACGCTATTCGCACCATATCTCAAAGCCAAATCATCGGTAAAAGCTGTGGCGTATTCTAATAGATCGTTTGTGCTAACTTCAATAAAAGCATTCTATATGGTCAACAGTGTCAAATGCCTTAGCGATATCGACAAATAAATCTATGGGTTGCTCCTCAAGTTGATTTACCGGTAGTAAACCCAAATTGATTTTTAATTAAAAATTTAATCTTATCCAAATAACAATTTTAAGCCGCCCCGGTGGCACAGTTGTTAGCATGCTTGCTTCAAGCTCCGGAGGTCCCGGGTTCAATTCCCGGCGGGTGATGAAAAAATCACGGCTGGTTAATGTATGGATCAATGAACTTATCACTCATTATCCGTGGTAAAATGATTACGAAACTTCACTATGAAGCGGCCAAGTCCCTCTATGGGATGTAGCGCCAGCGAAAAAAAAAAAAAAAAAAAAATAACAAATTAGCCAACGCTTAACTAGTTTCTCAAAAATCTTGGAGAAAGTGCTTACTTGGTTGTAATTCATCACTTTTCTTAAAAATTGGGATCACATCAGCTATTTTCAAATCGTTTCGAAATTCACCGCTGTCCAAGCATAAGTATTTCAGAGCATCCACCAAATACCACGAACATTTTTTAACTATAATATTATCAATGTCGTCATAAGCTATGGACCCTTTGTTATCCAACTGGTTTTTTTCAGATAGGATATCTGAAGAAGATATAGGGTCAAAGTAACCAGATGAACTGGAGTTTCTATCAGCTCCATATATATATATACTTTCTAAATTCAATTGAAGTAATATCACTAGTAATTACATAAAATTTTACGAAATATTTACAGAATTCATCAGAGATCGATTTTGGAGACGTCAGAATATTATTAGTATCGGCTTGATACATTTGTTGTATCTGTTTATACGTCCAATTTCGTCCTAAAACTTAATCAGTTATTTTCCATGTGTGCTTTGAATTGTTACTAGCCCATTTGAGTTCAGTATATCCAAAAAATTTTTAAAAGCTATACTGCAAATACTTTCGCTATAAACAGAATCCTAAAATTCAAAATTCAGAAAATTATTTAGTTTATCGTAACAAATTTTTGAGGGATTATTGCCTGATGGATGAAGAAGCAATATTTACTTGGATCAAATTGTGGTCTGAAAAGTGCATGTAGGTTATAAATAGCAAATTTGAATAAAGTATTATTTTTAACAAAAATGTGGTCCAAACATGTCTTCAACCTTGTTGGCTCATCCACAAGATTGGCAAATCCGTAGGATGCATGCATTGTTTGGTTGGTTGTAGGATTCACTAATATTTAAAAGGTTGATATTAATATCGCCTAAGATAAAGGATGATATTAAGATCCCCTGAATTAATCGAACTATCCAAGTGATCGGACGAGTGTTTGTTTTTGTGAAATTTTTCTGTGAAAATATAATATTATAATTTAATTTTAAATTTGTGACATTTTTGCGAACATTATTTGAATCCGGTTCTGTGAAATTCTGTGCAGTTCGGTGTGTGATATTCTGTGCAGTTCTGTGAGTTGTAGTCGTATAGTGATCGTAATAACTGAACGATTGTGAGTTCAAATGGAGAAGAAATGCCATGATTGTGGTTCGACTACAAAAGAGTAACAGCTCCTATTATCGATAGTGCAAAATCACTGTCATACGTTTCTATTGTAGATCAATCGGTGGTATCGTTAACAAAAGTACCGATTAATAATAACGAAACTAACAATAATAATAATTTAATGGACAACATAAACTCTGATGAAATTCTGCCTCGGTCTATTGATCTCACGTTTCAAAAAAATGCCTGCTTTGGTAACAACAGTGGTAGCAGTTCGACTGGAAATCATCGATCTACATATTATGCAACCGTTGTTAATTAAATTAAGTTTTCAATGTTTTGACGATTATATTCTAAATGATAATATTTTAATGTTTGATTTTAGTAATGGTGATTATGACTCTCTAAATGGATATCTTGAAAATATTTCCTGGGATTTCCTTTATAATGAGAAGGATATCGAAATTATGACTAACCGGTTTTACGAAATTTTGTATGCGGGTATGGATCTATTTATTAAAAGAACTGTCAACAAACATAATTCGTATCTTGAAAAGTGGTTCAACAAAAAACTTGTTAATTACCAAGGCACACAAACGGTATAAAACGACGAACGCATATGCTGATTATACGTTGTATTCTCACCTTCGGTATGAGTTTAAGGTTTTGAATCAATTTATGTATGGTAATTACTTGTTAGAAATTGAATCTGGTATCAAGTCAAATCCATCGTGCTTTTGGCATTATATTAACTCTAAAAGGAAATCTGTTGGTTATTCAATACCCATGAGTTATAAGGATAAGGAAGCTCATGATCTAAATTCTGTTTGCGAATTATTTGCAACGTTTTTCAAATCCGTTTATTCAGTTGATAATGTTTTGACATTCTGTCTCTGACCATGACATTGTCAATAATCATATTCACGGTATTTCTTCTTTTACGGGGGAACAAATTAAAACGGCTTTAGATGGTTGCAATACTAAATTGTTTTTGGGCCCTGATGGTATTCCCTCATTACTTTTATATAATTGTTCCGAACTTTTATATAATTGTTTATTATATAATAAAATTTAATTGAGAATTATAGAGGAATAGCTATTTTATCGGTTATCCGTAAACTTTTTGAAAATTTGGTTAAAGATTGTATATTTTAATATCAAAAACTTAATTGTTCCCCAACAACAAGGGTTTATTGCTATAAAATGGATATCAACTTATTTATCGCAAAGGTCTCAACTAGTACGTATTGGTCAAAATTATTCTGGGAAGTTCACAGTCTCATCTGGTGTATTCCTCAGGGTAGTCATTTAGGTCCATTATTATTTATTCTGTTTGTTAATGATATTGTTACATGTTTCAGGTTTTGTAAGTGTTTGTTATATGCAGATGACCTAAGAATTTACGCTAATATCCGAAATGGTGCTGACGTTTTATTGGTACAACAGGACCTTAACCGGTTTAGTGATTAGACTGTCGAAAATCGTTTAGCTCTCAATATCTCAAAATGTAAAACTATGTCATTTGCTTGTAAAAATCAAGAATTTAATTATAACTCCGTACAGTTTACAAGATGTGGAAATTGATAGAGTTACTCAGTTTATTGATTTAGGTGTTTTGTTTACAGGTAACCTAAGTTTTGCTAAACATATAGAAATTATTGTAGTTAGGGCTGGTTCGATGGTTGGTTTCATAAAGAGACATGCTCGTCAATTTTCTGACCCATACACTCTCAAGACATTATATATTTCTTTTGTTAGGCCTATTTTGGAATAAGCTGTAGTTATCTTGAGTTCAAGTTATCAAATTTTTAGCGATCGTATTGAACGGATTCAAAAAAATTTCTTATTATTTACCCTCCGAAGACTTCTGAGGTCAAATGCCGGATTTAGTTTACCTCCTTACACCTTGATGTTTACCTCGATGTCTGGACGTCTGGATGTCTGTACCCATGGTATCTCAAGCCGTTCTTGTCCGATTTGGAATTTTTTTCGCCAATCTGTTTCTATGGTCAAGGCGGATATTTGAAGTTCTTTTGGAGACTGGACGTCAAGAGGGTGGGGTACCTGCCATACGAATTGACACCCGGTTATGGTATAAATATTTACGAATATTTTATATTTGCTGGTTTGATTATTGAATTGGGTATTGAATTTGGAGTTGATTTGAAGGTTAAGTTAGGGGCCAATTTGTGTGTTGAGTTGAAGATGAGTTGAAATTGAGTTGGCTGAGCTGGGGTTGGATTAGGACGTAGTGAGTAGTTATTCAATATTTTATATATGCTCGTGGAGGGTTGAGCTGAGTTCCGTTTGTTAAACTGAGTTAAACTGAGAATTTGCGATTTTTTTATTAAATTTGTATTGAGATTCTATATCTTATCCGATTTTGATGAAATTGAGTATTTCCAATGGAAATGGGATTCTGAAGTTATTTTTAGATGAAATTCTGGAATATGGCCAAGTAGGATGGAACTTGGCTATTTCTGAACCGATTATGATGAAATTTGACATGTGTGTTGAAAATGGGATGGGAATATGGCCAAGTATGATGAAACTTGCCTATTTCTCAACCGATTATGATGAACAATGTCATGTGCGTTGAAATTGGGATTCTAAAATGATTTTTGGATAAAATTCTGGAATATGGCGCAGTATGCTGAAACTTTCCTATTTTTCAACCGATTATACTAAAATTCGACATGTGCGTTGGAAATGGGAATCTAAAATAATTTTTGGATAAAATTCTGGAATATGGCCAAGTATGATGGAACTTCCCTATTTCTTAACCGATTTGGAGGAAATTCGACAAATGGGTTGGAAACTGCATTCTTAAGTGATTTTAAGATTAAATTGTGGAATATGGGCAATTATTATATACCTTAGCTATTTTTAACCAATTATGATGAATTTTGACGTTTCCAACTAATAGAAGGAAATGTGACCCAAAAATTGTTTTTGGATGTGGTTGTGAGGAATATGGCAATATGACTTTTAAGTTGTTGTCTGATGAGGTTTCTGTAGATCATGCAACTATTGAAATTTATTTGAGGCAGTGTAAACGTCTCTTTCAATTGCTTAACGAACGAGGTTATCTTCGAAATAATATTCAAGTTCGCCTACAAACTATTCTCGCCAGTCTTTCGCTTTAAACGTTGGGGTATGTTTCCTGAGTATTTACTGGCAGAGCTGTAAGTTTGGCTATGCTTAAAGAAATGAAGTGTGTGACACGCGCTGAAGAATTAAAATTATTAACGGTAGTGTAGAGTCTCGGAATTAGCAGTATCATTTTAGAATCACCTTCCCATCGCAAATCTTGAATTTCATCATAATCGATTAAGGAATAGCCAAGTCCTATCCTAACTGGCCATATTCCAGAATTTCATCCGAAAATCAGTTTAGAATCTTATTTCCAACAGACATCTCGAATTTCATCATAATCGGATGAAAAATGGGCAATTTCAATATACATACAAATATGTAAGATATTTAAACAAATCCACACGCCATGACCGATTTGAACCAAACTTTATACAAATATTGTTTTTGGAGGTTGAGCTGAAGACTGACTTAAGAAATTCAGTTGGAGGTTGATTTGGGAGTAGACTTAATTTTGAAAACCGAAATTTTGATCACCTAATGAGGTTTCAGCCTTTTATATTTAAATATTATGTTCAAAAATAAAAATAAATCCACGTATGATTACGCAAAAATTAAAAAAATTGTGAGATGAAATAGGCTCTAAAATAAAACCCGAAAACTGCTTGACTATAAATAAACACAAACCAGAATAAACTTACCAGATTTAAAAATAAGTCTAATAACAATTTTGCTTCCAAACCTCAGGAAATAAACCACTCAATCAGGGAATCGGCACATTTACTCAAAATCAATGGTGAAATACCATTAGTAAAACTATCTACACCTTCTATTACTTTGGTAGCCGTAAACTAAATCAAAACAACCACCTGATGACTCAGAGTTGAACCTCTAAAAATGTTATCGGTCACCCCAAAAGTACTTTGGAAAAGCTAGCAAGGCGTCACATAATTCCTGAGAGCCAGAAACTGAATCACGGTGTGATTACACACCGTGAAAATACCGCTGCCGGTTGACACAAATTTCATCCCCAGTTACTAAAAAGTAAAATAATCCACAGTATTTAGATTTAGCATTTATAGAGCTTTTGATTTACGATTATAGCTAAATTTTTAAATTGCGGTTGAACTACAATTCAGCTTAACTAGAACGAATAGAAATCTTCGGAACGAATAATTTAAAACCATCAAATCAAATTTTATAAAATTCCGCAATAGCATCTGAAATCTGTAAATTGTAAAACAAACTTGTTAAAGAAAATTGTTCAAAAACCAAAAATTAACTTTCCTTAAATCATGCCTAAAATCTGGATCAACTACAGAAAAATATACAAAATCTACAAAATAAAATTTAATTAAAACGAAAGTGTGGTATAATACTTGAATGCTCCGCGAAATCTGGGTAGGATTCAAAGTCATTGTAATCCAAACGATGAAAAAACAAGATCAAGAAAGTACGTCCTGTATTATTAAAAACCTCATTGAATTTTGTCGCATTCCAAAATTAACTAAAGGGGAGTTTCTAGCATTTTTTAAAATCACCTATTTCAATTTTTGATTATGAGAAGTTTTAAATAAAACTAGCAAATTTACAGAATCAGCTGGATTTCATTTTATATACAGAAAGAATCCATGCCATTTCCCTTTAAAGTTACAATAAACAACGTTGGCATTTTTACAATCCCTCATCAATATTTTTTGTGACTTTTCTAAATGTTTTATGTTTAATTTGAAGTACAATTATAATTATTAATTGTTTAAAATTTAAACAATTTTTCATGACAAATTAAACAAAAGTAACTACTATCCACAGAGAAAATTGAAAACTTTTCCGATTAAATAAAATGAATCCTTTTCCTTCTATTTTGTCGTATAAAACGTTACACAAAATTTTAGTCAATTGGTTGACCAGATGGGGAAATTTATACATTTATTTTGAAATTTTCTCTTTTTATTTAATTTCAACAGTTTAGTGACATAATGATGGGGTGTTTTGCGGGTGTCGTTATTTAGGGTGAGATGCTTGGTGGTAATATATTTTTTAAAATATAATTAGATTTTACTGTACATAAGTGTATGGGGAAATAAAATACCTTCGTCTATCAGACTGGAAAATGTTTTCTTACATTATATTATACACAATACTATTGAAAAGCGGAGGAACATTTCTGTGATGTGAAATTGAGGTTCATCTTCTTATTTATTATTTCTTATCGATTTATTTTCATACAATTTTTTTTTAACTAATTTTCCACAACAAAGAATTATAATAAATAAATAAACAAAATAAAAATAAATAAAAAAAAAAATTCCCATTTTCCAGTTTCCACACAATATACAAATATTCTTATAATAATTTTCCGCGGTGGAAAATTTCATTTTTATTTTGTTTTGTTTCTGATTATTATTTTATTGTTTTAATTTTTATTTAAAATACTATACAAAAAAAAATGAAAATGAATAAAACCGGGAAATATATATTTTTCTGTTTTTCCAGTAAAGAAAATAAATAAATAAAAAAAAAAAAATGAAAACGCAAATAGAAATTTCACGCTGATTTGTTTCAATGATTACAAATGTGAATATTATAATATGTATAAAGGTTGGAGAGGGGACGGATTTAAGAATTTGTTCGAACATACAAGATTTCTTGCATTACAGGCGCGGGTTCACTGGTCCATCGCCTATTAAAATTTACATGTGCAAAACAAGGCGGCTTTTTAATTTTTTTACTTTTTTTTTTTCACCATTGTTGTCTTTGAACCAAAACCAAACAATAGGGAATATACATAAATATTTTCATCCCGGAAAATATTGTATCATTCTCATAATAATACATAATCATAATTTTGTAAAATAGAAGGAATTTTTTGGTTTGTTCGCCTCCACATTTTTTCACCACCCTGAATGAATCGCTCTGTGCTTATTATTACAATCATCATTTTACCCTTAACGAATCTTTTCGTTTTTAGATTTTGTTTTTAAAAAGAAAACAAACACAAAAAACAAAAAAAATTAATTTTTTTTTTGTTTTCTTTAATTTTCCGTGAGTTCATAATTTAAGCGATGAATTCATATAAATATGTATGTACACATTTTTCACGGAATTGAGAAGGTGGAATATTGAAGATAGAGTGGGTGGTTTAATAAAATACCTCAATTTTCATTATAACAACAATAAGACTTAAATAAATAAAAACGCATATAAAAGTTATGTTCCTGCTATATACCAAATCTAGTAACATGTAAAGCTGTACATAAATTTACCATGATTTTCCTTGATTACGTTACAAAAGATTTTTTTTTTTTAATGATGAATAAATGATCACTTTTTTCATCTTAGCAAGTTTTGAAGTTTCGTCGGAGGAATTAGTTTACCTTGGCATGGTAAATACTTATTATTTTTTTTTTTTTAACAGAATCTTTAATAAGTTAGTCGAAACTATATAGTACATGATTTGGGCTGAGGTAATTTAATGATTCAAATTTTTAATTTTTCAACATAACGCGGATTACATAGCCGTAATGTAATTTTTTTTAATTTTATGAGCTTGGCAGTGAGGGTATACTGTTGGAGAGCCTCATTCTCAAATATGATCCTGATGAGGCTCCATAACTTATAACTTCTTCACTTTAATTTTGGGTTCACCCGAAAACAAGTATAAAAAGTCCCTGCCTTCCTCAGTTTCTTATATTGTCACTGCAACGTGTTTTTTTATTTTATTTAGGAAATTCAAATTTTATTGGCTAAACAACGTTTTTCCGTTAAGCATACAACAAACATTTTATTGTAACATTCCGAAACAATAGAAAAACGGAAATTTTTTGTTGTTTTCTCTATTTTTTTGGAAATGTATTTTCTCTGAAAATTATTTCCTTCCGGTATAAAAAACAACGTAATATTTTGCAAAAAACAAATCATTAAAGTTTTCCGTTTAACATGATTTTCTTATTTATTCTCGTGCATAGGTATATACATATGTATACAGAAGAGTATATATTCATTTTTTATTTACTGATTTTCCATATTTTCTCGAATGCAAATTTATTGAGTTTTGTGTTGTTGAATTGTGTCAATTACAAAAAAAAACCTAAATATTACTCCAAATATATCGTATCAATGGAAAACTGATTTTTTTTTTATTGGAACAATACGGTGACATACGGTTGATGTAAAATTGAATTTTTTTTGTTTTGTTTTTACAGATTTGTTGGAGTGTATGGTTAAATTGCATCCTGATTCAGTTATTTTTTATTGAACAATAAATTTAATCTCATCCCTTGATTTACGTTTATTGTGTGGGTGTGTGTGTGTGTGTGTTGATTCGCGGAAAATATTTGCTATATTTTCCCACCCTCAAATTACATGACATTTATTTAAACAAAAACAAAAATAAAAATTTGACGGAAAATTCTGTACCCAGTTTTCCCATTTAGTGAATATTATTTGTTTTTAATATGTATGTAATAACCTAGCCCTTGTTATACCATTGGCTTTAATAATTAATTAGACGGATTTTGTGTATCAGAACAAAAAGGTATCGAGTAACCCGAATAATCTTTTTTCAATACTCGTGCTGAAAGCTTTTCTGTTCAAATTAAAGATAGCTATAATTATCGTATTCATACTTCCATACTTATATTAGAAATGCGAAAGGCTGTGTGTCTGTCTGTCTGTTACATTTTCATGAATTTAAAACGGGGATAGCTTAAACCGTGGGGAAGGACATGGTTTAATTATTTTCTTAAAATGCAATCCCTAAGGGAGTGAAATGGGGTTGAGCGTTTATATGAAAGTCCTATGTTCTTGAGGTTATTAGAAAGATGAAAATTGGTATTTAGGTTAATAGTTCTATAAATAATAAAATTCCGTTTTTAGAAAACCCACCCCTAAACGTGTACAATATGGGATGAAAGCTTGTATTGGCTAATCTACGTTTTTAAACCGCTGAACCGAATTTAGAGCTAGTTTACTTTTTTAAAACAAACAACATCTAAGAGAATGAATTGGGAGTTGGAAGATTGTATAGTAATTATATAGGTTTTATCAAGTAAAAAATAAAAAAACGTCCAGACACGTGAAGGCGGACGATGTTGTCGCATGTGCCCAACCTAACAAAATTTGCGCTGCGCTACAGTTATTTAAAAGTCCTGTTAAATTAAACAGTTCTTCCATACCAGCATGTTCGAAAGTACTAGCATGTCCAAATTATTCAAATACATTCTTTGTCTATCGTGGAGTAGTTTGTTTCTGCAGAATTTAACGTTCGTGATGCATAAGCAACTGGTTGATCCAGTCAACTGATCTTTAGCTGAGAATTGCTCGTAATGCATAATTTGACGCATCCACAATTACAGGTCTCAACGCCTATTGATAGAGGTATCAATCATCGAAATCGGAGCACAATTACAGATTTTCGATTTTTGTGGCTCTGAATTTGTGGGCTATAGTTCAGTTGATTTTCAATAAAATTTAATTTTCCACGAAACGTGTATAAATATTCGACCGATCCAAATGGCCCTTTTCCAGACAATTACAGGTCTCAACGCCTATTGATAGAGGTATCAATCATCGAAATCGGAGCACATTTGCAGATTTTCGATTTTTGTGGCTCTGAATTAGTGGGCTATAGTTCAGTTGATTTTCAATAAAATTTAATTTTCCACGAAACGTGCAGAAATATTCGACCGATCCAAATGGCCGTTTTGTGACAATTACAGGTCTCAACGCATATTGATAGAGGTATCAATAATCGAAATCGGAGCACATTTGCAGATTTTCGATTTTTGTGGCTCTGAATTTGTGGGCTATAGTTCAGTCGATTTTCAATACAATTAAATTTTCAACGAAACGTGCAGAAATATTCGACCGATCCAAATAGCCGCTTTCGTGACAATTACAGGTCTCAACGCCTATTGATAGAGGTATCAATCATCGAAATCTCAGCACAATTACAGATTTTCGATTTTTGTGGCTCTGAATTAGTGGGCTATAGTTCAGTTGATTTTCAATAAAATTGAATTTTCCACGAAACGTGCAGAAATATTCGACCGATCCAAATGGCCGTTTTCGTGACAATTACAGGTCTCAACGCATATTGATAGAGGTATCAATAATCGAAATCGGAGCACATTTGCAGATTTTCGATTTTTGTGGCTCTGAATTTGTGGGCTATAGTTCAGTCGATTTTCAATACAATTAAATTTTCAACGAAACGTGCAGAAATATTCGACCGATCCAAATAGCCGCTTTCGTGACAATTACAGGTCTCAACGCCTATTGATAGAGGTATCAATCATCGAAATCGCAGCACAATTACAGATTTTCGATTTTTGTGGCTCTGAATTAGTGGGCTATAGTTCAGTTGATTTTCAATAAAATTGAATTTTCCACGAAACGTGCAGAAATATTCGACCGATCCAAATGGCCGTTTTGTGACAATTACAGGTCTCAACGCATATTGATAGAGGTATCAATCATCGAAATTGGAGCACATTTGCAGATTTTCGATTTTTGTGGCTCTGAATTAGTGGGCTATAGTTCAGTTGATTTTCAATCAAATTGAATTTTCCACGAAACGTGCAGAAATATTCGACCGATCCAAATGGCCGTTTTCGTGACAATTACAGGTCTCAACGCCTATTGATAGAGGTATCAATCATCGAAATCGCAGCACATTTGCAGATTTTCGATTTTTTTGGCTATGAATTTGTGGGCTATAGTTCAGTTGATTTTCAATAAAATTAAATTTTCAACGAAACGTGCAGAAATATTCGACCGATCCAAATGGCAGTTTTCGTGACAGTTACAGGTCTCAACGCCTATTGATAGAGGTATCAATCATCGAAATCGGAGCACATTTGTGTCTATTAGAAGCAAAACATGCTCATGTCCATTACATGCTGTTCTAAGAAAAATCAAAAATACTTCTCATTCCTTACAAAAAGAAAAATTTATGTTTTTCGCAATTTTGATTGATTAAATGCGAATAATTGTTGTGAAAAATATTTACCACCTACATTTTAAAATATTATTTTGCAAAATATGAATAATTAAAAATTGAATAAGGACGTTTCTGCTATATCAGATTGGATAAGGAACGTTTTGTTTTGAATCACCTAGGACAAGGTGTATTTTGGTTTGATGAAAAAGCTGTTTTTTATTTCAATTTATTCAATTTAAAAATAAAAACTATCAGGTATCACATTTTGATTCAGTACAAATAAAAAAATAACATAGTGACTTTCATTGCATTTTTTGAACTTTTAAAAATAAAATTTATGCTTTTCTATAACTAAACTCTTAAGTCACTTTCATCTTCAGCCATTCCAGAAATTTCTGGTTCTGGGATATCCTCAACAGTTTGATGAGCTGCATCCAGAATATATTTATAAAATTGCAGGTTTTCATTAATACGCCAGCTTGGGCCAAAGTGCTTATTAAGTAGCTGATTAACATCTTTGAGTTTCTCCGATTTCACCGAAACGCTGCTTGGGAGATCTTCAAGAGTCATATTTTGAAGTTTTTGCCCCTATTTGAGGACTGATTTGTATTCTCCTACATCCGACTTATACGCTACTTCGCCGCGCAGGTGGCTTAAATATAGCAGTTGAAGCTTTTTTAAAGTCTATAACTCGACAATCTAGACTTCCTAAATTAATAATACTACCATGGCCCGCATACATTTCCTGGTATTCCTCGGGTTTGATAATTGTTTCAATCCTCTTAACTTTTTTCTCTAGTTGCGCAAAGACGCGATCCGGAGGAACTAAATGAGTGACCTGGTACAGGGAAAATTATTTCAATTTGTTCGATTTGCTTAGGAGCTTTCATTCTCAACCAGTATGCGCACATTACCATCATTGACCTATTTTTATTTTGCGCTCCACAACCGTCGCATATAAGCCTAACTTTATGAAGTTCATTGCTAAATTCCATATTTTGCAATCGATGATAAACAGCAGATGCGAGCTCATTTGATCCCTTTGGGCGGCAATTCTCCGTCCATAGATATAGGAAAACGTTTCCTAATTTTGAATTTGCCGTACCGCGAACTATTCCTAGATTATAGAAATTGAATTGCCTACTGTAATATGCCGCTTGGTCAGCCAATTTAGGCAGGAGCATATTTTTTTGGCAATCAAACGAAAATGTTGCAATCCTTTCATTTTCTTCCCTTGCCAATGCGTAAAAAACTTTGGCTCGTAGCTTGGGAACTCTATTCATTGTTATTAAAACTGACCGCTTTTGCAAGTCCATTTCCAGTTTTATTTGTTCTTTTAGAGCCTGACACGTACTGCATACGTCACAAGATGGTGACTTGAACCCGATATTAAAATTGTTGTCAAAAATGTTTCGGAAGTAACTTAGTTTAACACCTAATTCAGGGAAATCTATGACGAACATTCTATACATTTTGTTAATAGAAAATTCCCTTGCCAAATACTGTCTTTCAGCGATACGTGATCGGCAATAGTGGATTTCAAGAACCTTAAAGAAATGCAAACCTCATAATAATTAAAATTGTATTAAAAACAAAGAAATAACTGAAAACATACCGGAATTTTTTTTACAAAATTGATTATAGCCTCTCGTTTATACACAAACTTTTAAGACACGCGATCACCTCTTCGAGCTTCGACAGGCAATGTCTTCTTTTCAAAATGCCTTTTAATAACTCCTTTAACTCGGACTTTTGATATTCCCAAAATATTGGTAAATGAATTGAAGCAAATTCGAACTAATTTAGAATTTTTTTTGCGCATCAAATACTGAACGCTAAAGTTTTTTGGTGACCCACCCTGGCCTCGGTTACGCTTAGGTGCATTTATTTTGGTATAAAGAAAGATCAGTGAATCTTGTTCGATTTTAGTCTTACAGCTGTAAAATAAGTTCGAGAAATGCAATGCGTCCACACCTTTTATAAATTTGCATCTGAAGGTTTTCCCTTTGTGCGAGCATTTTGGCATTTTAGGTGAAGCCTTACGAGAATATCTGAAAAATATTACAATGTTTTCACCGTTCGATTTATGTTTCGCAAAATCGACATTCATTGTTTAAACCTTAATTGCTCTATATGATTTGTTTTTTTTTCACTTTATTATTTATTTTATTTAACCCCTTTGCACTTTACAAAACAGATTAATCTTACTTTTTCGCTAAATTTATACGTTAAATATGTCTTAAACTAACACAAACTGATCAGATCACTATGAAACTTGTATAAGAGTGTTATTTGATGAGTTCAAACGTTAAATTAGGTGTTTTTAGTAGGTGAAAGTGGGGGATCCTGGCCCATCCCAAATGGGATGAATTTTTATATGTAAATTACAACAATACAAACGATTACATATGTTTTTTTATATGAAGATTACAGTAGAACCACGATAATTAAATCTCTATATAAAATGTAAACGTAAGTATATAATTTTATTAAAAATCCGTTGTTCAACTGTACATTAACTGTACAATATTTTTTTAAGACATTTTGTTAGATGGCAGCACAGTCATAAACTTTAAGCTTTGAACTTTTTAATATTAATTAACTTTTCGATAGATGGTGCACATTTCTTACAGTTTTATTATCAACCACGATAACTAAAACTCTATATAAATGTATCTAAAATCAGGTATTCAACTGTAAATTATTGTTATTTTCCAACTTTATCTGTAGATGTCACTTTTAAAAGCTTATTTTATGTACATGGTTTGTAACTTGGTTCAATATACAGTTTTATTATCAAGCACGATAACTAAAACTCCGTATAAAAATATTCAAAATCAGGTACTCAACTGTAAATTATTATTTTTCCAAGTTTATCTGTAGATGTCACCTTTTAAAGTTTATTTTATGTACATGGTTTGTAACTTGGTTCATCATATATTGCATAATTTAACTTTGATACAAATAGAATGGTAGTACCTACCTGCATTGTATACAGTTGTATCATCAACCATGACAACTAAAACTTTATAATATAAATTTATTCAAAAATCAGGTACTCAACTGTAATAAAATAAAAAATATTGATTATGATTAATTTCTGCCCATGTAAGAGAAAAATATTTGTATTGAAGTGTATTAACCTGATATATCACGTTTCATAAAAAATAAAATCATTTACATATACGTACATATAACAAAAATCATAGTGAATAAACTGCGAAGGTCATTAAAATCTAACACACTAATTATTATACATGACTTAATATTTTGTTGGTAGCATATCATATTCATATGTTATGAAGTATAATCAGCTATATAAAAAATTAAAGTGAATAAGGTCATAAAAATTTATAAAAAATTTGAAAAGTTCTATTATTAGTCTTATTGCGTAAATATAGAAACGTTGTGATAATTATTTTGTGAATTAATAAATTTAAATAAATAAAAATAATATCAGCATTGATATAGATTTGAGAAGCTGATTTATACGTGTTGTGATAAATTAAGAAAACTTTGATCAAATACTGTTAAGCTGATTTATACGTGTTGTGATAAATTAAGAAAACTTTGATCAAATACTGTTTTATTGTGTATCAGTTTAAATACATATATTAAATTTAAATAAATAAAAATAATTTCAGTATTAAAGAAAAAGTAAGTTTAAATATATAAAAAGTTTTTATTATATTATTAGAAATAATAATTATTATTTACTATACATATTACAGATAATTAATACTAAAATGAACAACTGCGAATTATGTTTGTCCACTTTTTCATCAAAAGAAAATCTAAAACGTCACCAGGAAAACCAGCATCCAGCAGAAAAGACGTTATGCGATATATGTGGATGTACATATATCAATAAACGAAAGCTGGATTATCACCAAAAGAGATGTAATCGTCTCTATATTCATAATTCGCAACAGCCAGGACCATCAAAAAGAAGTAAGATACATCAGGATGTCAGCAGCCTAGTTAGTCTGGATGATCATACTTTATGTAGTGTGTGTAAAGTAAGTGTAAATAGAAAGTATTTAAATAATCATTTAAGGTCTAATATTCATAAGGAAAATAATTTAAAGAAATATAATGAGGACGATGAAAATATTTATATTATAACATCTGCCTTTAAATCGAGAGTAATCAGCTACAGAGTTTTAGATATACCTATCGAGCATATTAGTTGTAATGATTTTCTGATTGCAGTAAAACAGAAAATTATTACATTAATAAAGCTTCAAATAGAAGTACTTAATGCTGTTAAGGTTAATTTCGAATTGTTTGGAATATATACTAAACCAGATCTAAAAGAAGATGAAATTATCACTTCTTTAAAATCTTTTAACACTAAAAATCGGATATTAACAAAAAGTTGCGATTTGGAGGAAGTATATTCTGAAACTCTTGATGTATTGAATACTCAGTGTGAAGAGTTTCAAGAAAAAGAATCTGGATGGGCACTACAGAAGATGTTATATATTGAAATAAATTTTAATAAATATAATCCTTTGAGAGGATCATCATATATGGCTCTTCCAGCATGTATTAGAAATAAACATGCAATAATTAATGTTCAAAATTCTGATGAAGCATGCTTTGCATGGTCAATCATGGCTTCTAAATACCCCTTTGTAAATAAATCATATAGATGTAATTCATATCCTCATTATAGTTCAGAACTAGTTTTAAATAATATTAATTTCCCAATGCCGTTAAAAGATATCCAACGATTTGAAGAGTTAAATAATATTAGTATAAATGTATATGGATTAGAAAGTAATCAAATTGTAGGTCCATTACATTATACAAGATGTAAAAAAGAACACCATGTTAATTTATTATTTTTAGAAGATGGTGTTAAAACACATTACTGTTGGATTAAAAATTTTAGTAAGTTAATTGGAAGTCAAAGGTCAAATAAAAAATGTAAAAAATGGGTTTGTGATGGCTGCTTAACATTTTATTCTAGTGAAACAAATTTAAATCATCATTTACAGTATGGGTGCAATAAAATCAAATGTATTCTCCCTACTAAAGAAAATGATATTTTAGAATTTAGAAACTATAAACATAAATTACAAGTCCCATATGTGATATATTGCGACTTCGAAGCAATATTAAAACCAATTGATTCGTGTACTCTAAATCCTATAACATCATTTACTGAAAATATTTTAAAACATGAACCCAGTAGTTTTGGATATTACATTAAATGTTCATATAATGATAGTAAATCTAAATTTGTTACATACAGAGGTAGCGATTGTGGAAAAATTTTCATTGATAAAATAAAAGTGGATTTAGAAATTATATACAATGACCTACACATAAATCGAAAAATGAAAAAACTTTCCTGCACGGAGCAATTAAATTACAATTTATCAAATCAATGTCATATTTGTAACGGTGATTTTAATGATGATGAAAACTATAAAGTTATGGACCATTGCCATTTAACAGGAAAATTTAGAGGTGCTGCGCATACTAAATGCAATTTAAATTATAAGATAGCAGATTTCGTACCAATATTTTTTCACAATTTAAGTGGCTATGATTCGCACTTTATCATAAAAGAATTAGGTTTTGATACGGAACAAATAGATTTAATTGCTCAGAATAAGGAGCGATATATTTCATTTACAAAAATGTTCAAAATTAATGAGATTAAAAAAATTAAATTGAGGTTTGTAGATTCATTTAAATTTATGGCAGCTAGTCTTGATAAACTAGCTAACAATCTTAACGATTCTCAATTCAATGAAGTTAGAAAGAGTTTTTCTAATCAAAATGAATTTAATCTTATAAAGAAAAAAGGTGTTTTCCCATACGATTATGTAGATAGTTTTAAAAAATATGATGAAACTGAATTACCATCCAGAAATCATTTTTTTAACAAATTACAAAATACTGATATATCTGATGAGCAACATAATCATGCTCTAAATGTATGGAAAACATTTAAATGTAAAAATTTAGGTGATTATTCCGACTTATATTTAAAATCAGATGTACTTATTTTAGCCGACATATTTGAAAATTTCCGGAAAGTTTGTATGCAAACATACGATCTAGACCCGGCCCATTATTTCACAGCCCCAGGTTTAAGTTGGGATGCCATGCTTAAATTCACCAAAATCAAATTAGAATTATTAAAAGACATTGATATGATAAATTTTATTAAAAAAGGTATTCGTGGCGGATTAACACAGTGCTCCAAACGATATGCTAAAGCAAATAACAAATACATGAAAAATTATAATAATGATATAGATTCTAATTTTCTTGTTTATTTAGATGCTAATAATCTATATGGCTGGGCTATGAGCCAATCACTCCCGTATGCTGATTTCAGATTTCTTGATTCAGCAGAACTTGATAAATTTAATTTCGATCATTTAACAGATAATGAATCAGATTCAGGTTATATTCTAGAAGTTGATTTAGAATATCCTGATCAATTACACCAAAAGCATAATGATTTACCATTTTGTATGGAAAATATACAGCCACCATACGAAAGTTCAAAACAAAATAAATTAATTGCTAACCTAGAACCTAAAAAAGCATACGTCATTCATCAAACAAATTTAAAGAAATGTATTAAAAATGGACTAATATTATCTAAAATACATAGAGTTTTAAAGTTTAGTCAAAAACCATGGCTCAAATCATATATAGATTTGAATACCGATCTTAGGACTAAAGCTCTAAATGCGTTTGATAAAGATTTGTATAAATTAAAAAATAATAGTGTTTTTGGTAAAACAATTGAAAATGTTGACAAGAGAACAGATGTAAGATTAGTATCACATTGGGAAAATATTGAAAACAGATTTGGAGCAAATACTTTGATCAGCAAACCTAATTTTCATTCTTCAGCAATATTTGATGAAAATTTGGTAGCTATTCAAATGAATAGATTATCGGTTACGTATAATAAACCCATTTATGTGGGTTTCTGTGTTTTAGAATTATCGAAAACTCTAATGTATGATTTTCATTATGATTATATTAAGACGAAGTATGATGATAATGCTTCACTTTTATATACTGATACGGATTCATTAATATATGATATTCAAACTATGGATTTTTATGAAGATATCAAGCCTGATTTAAATGAGAAGTTTGATACTTCTGATTATCCATCCAATAACATATATAATCTTCCATTAGTTAATAAAAAAGTTTTAGGAATGTTTAAAGATGAATGTTGTGGTAAAATTTTGACAGAATTTATTGGGATTAGAGCAAAATCATACTGTATAAGCTTAGAAGATGATAATGAAATAATTAAGAAAATAAAAGGTGTAAAAAAAAATGTAGTTTCAGATTCGATATCATTAAATGATTTTAAAAATTGTTTAAATAAAAATGATAATATAATTAGATCACAATTAAATTTTAGAAGTATTAGACACAACCTATATACTCAATTGTTAAACAAAGTAGCGTTATCAAATTTTGATGATAAAAGATTTGTAATTCCAAATTCATACAAAACTTTGGCATGGGGTAATAAAGAAATTGATAATTTTTATTTTAATTAGTTTAATAATACATTTTATATTTCTTAAATATAATATATATAATACATTTAATGTCTTTTAGTTTTAAATTAAAATATTAAACCAAAATTATATATTAAGTAGTTTTAATAATTAAGAAAATTTTAATCGGTAATAAAAAAAAAAAATATAAAGTTTAAATTAAATCTGTTTTATTTATCCACGAGTTATGTGATGATTCAAAACCTAGCCACTTAACATAAACTTGATTACCTTTCTTTTTCAAAACTTTCTCTACGAGGTAAGTGTCAGGATGATGTGTCTTTTGCAGCTCTTTTTCATAAAACCGGCCTGATATTAGCTGTCCCTTATAATCCTCAAGTAAATACGTTACAGGAAATTTGTTGTTAATACTAACAACTTTAAATATTTCAGTAGTCCAATTTGGAGTATAACCTTTTTCGAAAACGGTTTTAAATTTGCTAACTCGAACGAAATCCCCAACTTTAAATTTATTTTTTTGCATTAACTTAGGATATGTATACACTTGTTTTAAAATTTGTTTTTCATTTGCCATAGTAACTTCTACAGGTGCTAATTTAATTGTCCTATGTTTTTTATTGTTGTAATCTTTCACTAATTTTTTTAAAATATTCAGCCACTTGTAAGATCCTTGAAGACTAAATTTCCTCCACATATTTTCCTTAAGAGTTCGATTAAATCTTTCTACTATACATGCTTTTATTGGACTAAATGTTGAATAGTGGTTAATATTTTTCTGTTTCACAAGCTGTTTGAAATCTTTATTATAGAATTCAGTTCCCATATCCGTTTGTAGATTCTTTGGTACTCTTTTACTCTCATTGAAAATTTTTGTTAAAGCACCAACAATCATCTGTGATGTTTTTTTCTTTATAGGTTCAACCCAAGCAAATTTAGAAAAAGCATCGATTACAGTTAGAAGATATTTAAAACCAGCATTTTCTCTTGAATATGGAATCATTTCCACGAGATCTGCTTGCCATAAGTCATCAATACCCTTAATTTTAACATGTCTGCGTATAAAATTTTTACGTGCTGGCTTATGCAATTCATTCACTATTTGAATCCGACTCATTTTATGTAAGTGGATGAATTAATAATGAAAGCATATGAATTTTGGATTGGTATATATAAAATATTGTTTCCTCATAATGTTTAGGATTTATTTAAAACGAGGGATATCTTGGATTATGATCACTATAACATTCATCAAAATGAATGATCTTTAACATAATAAATGTTAGCTAATTTGCCCATAGTGTTGAAAACAGAGAAGTAGCGGAGTCGAAAACCATAATAAGATTGTTTTGAAATTAAATACTTTTTCTAAATAATTTTATATATAATATTGTTTTATTTATTTATTTATTTATATAAAATGAACATTATATCTATCAGTTTTTACCATAGTTAAGTGTTCTTTACACAAATGGTTTAAATTTTGTATTTCTCGATCATTAAAAACGTTGAATCGCTCCGGCATAAATATGATGGCCTCATCAGTCTCTATTAGGATTTTCACGCCATATCTCGTGTTGACTGATTTGACTTCTTGTACCACGTAGTTTCTACCCACATCCAGATCTTCAAATTTGGTTATTTTTTTCTCAGCAAACCTTGGCACATTGTTGAGTTTTTCTAAAAGTTGTTGACGAATATCCATGGTTGGTTGGTTGGTTGTTAACAATCTTATGCTTACTATCAAACTGATAATTTTCAAAGAAGCTCACTATAATTTATACTTATTATGGTTTAAGTTGACTTTTAAACACGCGCAGTTTTTTCCAATCTTATCACATCAGCATAAATATTAAGAAGTATCGATTAAATACAAACCTTTGTCATCATATCAAGTTACGTTCAATGATTTCAACATCCATATTCGTAAAATAAGGTCAATAAACATGTTTAATCATGGTTAATCAAACAAGTCAACATGTATATGTACATCACGTGGCCCCTCTGAAAACATCATTTTCAAATATACGAGAGTTTATCTAGATCTAGTATAGATTTGTACATTGTTCGAGTCACACGCGAAAAGTAAAAAACCTCATTTAAATGGATTCACCAGTACATCGAGAGGAACAAGGAGATACATGCGGTTTATACGGGTTAGAAGGTGGAATGAATAAGGTGCAGAGTCGGCTAAAATCATTCGAGAAGTTATGGAACAAATGGTTCATCGATCCATTAGAACTATCTCGAGCTGGATTTTACTACACAGGCGTGGACGACTGCATCAAGTGTTTCAGCTGCAAAGGAGTTCTCGAGGATTGGAATATCACCAATGAAATATGGACGGAACATGCATTTTGGTTTCCCGCATGCCGACACGTTAAAAACATTAGAGGTGAAGAGTTTATCGATAATATTCAAACCAAATGGATTCAAGACGGTGTAATTCATTGTAAAAATAATATTTAAGAAATAAAAAATTGATTTGAAAAAAGTATAAATTGTTTTTATTCATTAATTTCTTAGTGTACGAGTACAAAGTTCATTTATTAATTTTTCCTTACATAAAACTGGTATTTCATTAAACAATCTTGAATAATTAAAATAGTTATATCCTGTTACTGGCGGTATAAAAAAATCCTGTATTTGTAGAGAATATGCTAGCTGATCGAAACATTTTTCTTTGTATAAATAGAAATAATTAGCAACATCAGTCCGTACTGTTTCGCTCCAGATAATGATTGATTGCAAAAATGATGATAAAGATGAGCAGCGTTCCCATTCTTTGGAATTTAAAACGATTTTCTTCCCTCCACTCGTAAATATAATACGTCTCTCATTATTTCTGCTGGTTAGCTTTACATCACAATTTCCATTCGTTTTTGGTAATTCAGCAAAGGAAATGTTACCATTGAAGTGGTTGTTTATTGTTGGTAAATTATTGAAAATTGTAGTCGTCCACATTTCAGCACTTAGTGTATGAAATATTGTATTTTTGAACAAGATTATAGTAGTTTCAAAAGTGTTAATATCATAACCAACATTTAGATAACTTGTATGTTGATCATTTAAAAAATATGTATGAGACAACAATAAATTAGGTATGGTTGCCATCTTTTTTTTAATTAAATTATTAACGCTTTTTACTTTAAGCATATTGTTTGTGTTTCAAGGTAAATGTAAACTAGTTTTTCATAAAAATAACTTCCATATTTATACTCTTCAAGAGTGGTACTATCCCTTTCATACATGTTAATAAAATCATATTTTATTCTTCTTATCGATGAACTTAAATAACCTTTCTACAAAATTCCTAAAACGTGATGAATCATGTTTGTTTTTGTTCTTGTAGTTAAAACCTTAGGAAATTCTTTTTTAAAAAGTTTCTTTATTTTTACATCATTTTCAATATGGTTTTTAACATTAAATAATTTTATAAATTTTTTCATTGAGTTACGTTTACATCTATTTAACAAATATACACAACAATATTGGCCACAAACTCCGGTGAATAAACTTTGTAATTGTTTATTATTGTATGTAATGCATTTACTGTTATATTTTAGAAATCTATTAATCTCAGGATATTTCGTTGGTGATCTTCCGTAAGAATCAAAAAATTCTCCACATCCATTTGATGGAAAATAAACAGCTAGCCAATGTTGCCCTGGTTGATTTGATTTGTCCGTATTAATAACATATAAAGCAGGTTTTGATTTAACCCTCTTTGGGATTGTGTTTATTGCAAAAACACCTTGAAAATACTTCTTAGTAAATTTATGTGTTTTCAATGCTTGTTGAATATCTAAAGTAGTTGTTGTATTGGCAATCATCATGTGTATTAGTATAAACTAACTTTTTATTTAGGATATAAGAGGTATTTATATTATTAATAATTCGTTACAATATTACGATTTTTATCTATTTCTAGAGTTGTATCATATTCAAAGTACACTAAACATGTTTTAGTTGTCTTAAGAGCTTCCCCAAATCGTGCCTCGAGTCTTAAACTTCCTTGATTCATTAGAGAGTTGCATGATAAAGTACTTGACATGTCCGAAGTTAGATCAAAAGCTAACAGGAAATAGCCATTCTTGAACATTTCTTTGGTAATCAAATTTCCTTGAGGTGTGTGTAAAATTCCACTCGATGTAAATATTGTTGAATACGCTCTAGCGTAACTGGACCCATCTGCAAAATTCATTTCAATCGGTGCACTAGGAACTTGAACCCCATTTATATAAATTGCGAACGATGTTATTTTATTATTTTTAAAATTATATGGATTCTTAGATCTTTTCCCAGAATATGCATCATTATCTACCATTGTAAATATTAGATTTGTTGGGAGCTGTCCTAGAACAATGTTATCTAGTGAAATTGAGTTTCCTCCGGCAGGAATTGTAAATGATTTAATTTCGTTACGCTTATAGTGATATTTTGCTGTTGTATTTTCAAGCATTTTATGGTGTGCAATTAAAATATTTGGATTTACATGAGCATGTCTCAAGTAAAGTGTAGCTTCTGTAATTTTGACAATCGAAGTATCTGTATCAGCACCGAGTAAATAAAATTCCGGTTTATTCAATGTTAACGAAATTCGTAAATCTACATTGTTTAATAATAGCAAAGGTTGATTGAGCATGTCAGCATGCAATTTTCCATATACTTCTACAATTCCACTGTTTTTAGTTAATGCTGTTCTTAATTTTAATCCATCGTTTTCAGCAAGATTATCAAGATTTTTTGTCTCCAAACTCCATCCTGATAATTGCAAATGTGTTTTGTATGCATCATCACCATAATTTAATAATTGTTCTAAATATGCTCGATAACTGTAATTCCCATCTGTTGAATTTATATTCTTTCCGTTTAAAGAAATATTGACTTGATGAAACAGGGAATGCAGCATATTGTTAACTAAACTAGGCTGATCTTTGTCGGCCTCTACATATAATTTGCCATCATTTTTAGTTACTTGAAATTTCAGACATAAATTTATTGATGATAAATCTAAATATGAATCACCATGACTGTAACAAGCAAATTCAATAACCGACTGATTTTCTAAACTGGTTATAGGTTTGTATGCTACTTCTTCATTTTTTAAAATACTTGTTTGAATTGAAGGTGGTTGAAATAAATCTAGCTCCGATTTCATGCATTCTGTAAACGCCATTATGTAAAAATATCAATAATCCGTTTCTTGTTTGTTTTATTTTTTAATATATTTTTTCTCTTTTTCACGCTGTCACGAACAACTCTCAACTGTTTACAACGGCTTTTCAAGCAGCCTTTTATTGATTTTTTAGCTCCTGTACCAGACATTTGTTTAATTTTGTCTGCTGCTTTATCTCGTAATTTATCAACCACTTGTATTGATCTATCACGAAGTATTTCATTAATCGGCTTTTGTGTCTGAAGAATGTCTGAACCAACTTGAAGTGCTTCACTTGTTAAGCCATGAAGGGCTGATGTTAATATTGGTTTTAAGTAACGGAATATTCCGCCGAAAAATCCTCCTAATCCTCTTCCCTTTTGATATACTCTTTGAGATCGTAATAGTGGACCAAAATCTTCATTGTTATAGCCACCACCGCCGGATTGGTTAGCGTAGTACTTTGCGTAATAGTTATCCATTTGTAATTAATGAAATCCGTAAGATACCTCTTTATATACCTTTGCGAAAGTGAAGTACTAGGTAGGTCATAAAAAGTCCATCTTTAAAATTAATTTGTTCACCAGTTTCATCAGTTATTAAAATACTGATCTCTGATATATTATACTTTTCAATGGGGCAATATTGAACATTATCTATTTGATATGATCGAGATATGCTTCTATCAACGTCTGTTCCTAGGGGATGCATATACAAGCATGATACAGATGCATCCCCAATAGTTCTCGGTTTGATTATATTACAATAAAAACACATGTAAAATGGAAATGGATTGATCTTAGTCTTCACATCAATATAATTATCTTTAATATTTTTTATTTTAGCTTCATTCTCTTTGGTTGCTTTGAAATTTTTAATTTCCATTTGTAAAGATTCTATAAACTCTGGCCATCTCGTTATTTTAATCTGAGAAAATATTACATCAAAAAATTCCTCAAGTGTGTACTCTTGATGACATTTTATTAAAGGGTTAACACCTTTCAACGCTGGTAGCTGAATATATGGTTCTTCTTTGTTATAATTGATTCTAACTAATTCAGTTGATGAGTTATACCGATCAAAGAAATTAGCTTCTTCGATTGGTTGATAAAATTTAGGGGTAGTTGCATATAAAAATATTATTAATTCAACGTTTAAAGGAAGTATGTATTTTGATGGCGTTTTAATTGTAATTTTTGTTTGTTCACTTATGGAAGTATGAGCAACGTTAGTTAGACCAACATACCATTTCTCATTAGGATCCAAATTTATAGTGTTAGGAAGTTTAACCGTGAACCTCGATAATGAATTGTTTGGGTAATATTTTAAAGAACTGTTACTTAAAAGAGTTACGTGTGTGAAATTATCCATCACTGTTCTCATTAATAACTAATAAATTAATAAATAAAAACACCGATTTTATCCTTTATATAACTTTTTATTTTTATAATTTTTATTTCATTCTTGTCCAAGGATGTTTTCGTAAGCGTTCTTGTTCACTACGTTTTATTGTTTGAACTGTTAACGTACGTTCACTTTTCCTCTTAGGTGGGTCCTGAGATGATTGCATTGATCCTGGTTTTGGAGGCTGAAGATCTTTCCGGTTTTTAAAAATATATTTTTTTGTTGGAACAGAGATTGTTGCACCGTCTTTCATTTCAAATGTTCTGTACATGTTAGAGTCTGAAGAAGCTCTTTCCCGCAAAATTTCTTTTGGATCAATATACTCCTCAGAAACAATCCTATCATCATCATCACCATCATCATCATCATCACCATCATCATCATCATCATCATCACCATCAAATACACCGTCATTATTTTCAAATATTTCTTCTGTGTCTAATTGTGTAAAATCTGGTTTAGTTTTTTCATCAACATTGGTGTACACCTCTTCAACTTTAGGTATATCAGTTTGTGTACCAATATCAAAGCCTTCTGATGATGAATCTGTATTTGCTTCTTGGTCTGTATAAAAAATTCTTTTAGTTTGAACTCCCACTCCTTGAACATGACGTATTGCTGGTTGATGCCAATTAAACTTATTCTTATACGCATTTTTTCTCTTCATTGATGAATATGTCAATAAGTTCTGCCTATATAGATGCCACTTATTCAAATCAGTTAGTTTGTTGTTATGTAGAATTGATTTCATATTTTTATCTAATTCCGATAGTTTACTATCATCAATTAAATATTTTTTAATTTTTTCGAAAATTTCTGGTTGTATAACAATCATCCGTTGTAAATTACTCATGATGACTGATTAATTATTTGGCCTATCAATCCTGATAAAATAGTACCGATTAAAACGGGTAAGAATCCACCTTTTTGTACAAGAATTTTACGCTTTGAAGAGAGACCCAGTTTTGGACAAGCCAAGCTGCGAAGTTCTCTTTTATACTTTTTTAATTTTGTTTTACACTGTTTAGAAATTCTATTGTTTCCATTTAATGTGTTCAGTGATATTTCACATAAAGTTTTTATAACTTCCGGGGGACAGACCTTAAGTAGCGCTTTTCTCGTTTGTGGGTTACACTTTTTTAGCACATGTAGAATATGTTTGTTTGCCTTCAATCGTTTCATTTTTTACACACACTTTTTTATTTTCGAATAAAATAGTTGGACAATAACATGTAAAATAATCTTTTTTTAAGATATCTGTACGGAAACGAAATAAATCATTGGCTGACTGTGTTAAATCAAATAGTAAATAACCGTGAGCTCTCGAAGTAGCCTCGTTATATACCCTCATAAGTTCTGCTGTGTTTTCAGGATATATTTGTCTTGCTAGAGAACAAATCTGAGATCTATCTCTGGGATTTTTAAAAACTACCAGATATTTACAATTTAAAGAAATATCTCGACAATATTTTGCTTGGTGAAACACATTCTGAGTTACTAAAATAACAGACAAATTATTATGATGTGAACCTTTGGTAAAAAGTTCGCAAATATTTTTATTATAAGCTTCTGTCATTAGATCATCCAATATTATGATACTTCCGTCTTCACAATTTTCGAAGGTGTCTGGGATATTTTTTATAATTTCTATTTGATTTGTTTCGTAGATATCTTGTGGTATCGCTTTTGAGTTTCCATTACACCATACAATTTTATTTACTTTTCTACCATCATTCAAATGTTTTAATAAATTTATAACGAAAGTAGTTTTTCCACACCCTGATGGTCCCGCAACCATCATTGTAAACGGTCTAACAATATACATTATTCTAATGTATCATACAATAAATACGTGCCCTTTTATAACTTCTTAATAGAAAATAATTTTATTTTCGTTAAATGTATAGTTTAAAAAGATGATATACAGATAAAGTTGGTAAAATAAAAAAATTATGATCAAGATTTCAATGCTAAGGTTAAATTATAAAATATTAATACATATAACGTACTATCCAATTTCAATTATGCAATTTTTTTCTTATCTTCTTTTCTTACTTTATGCTGATTACATTTTACAGTTTTTATTTATTTATTGTACGTTGAACTAGTTTTTTCAATGCCAAGGTTAAATTATAAAATATTATTATAACTTTATAGCATCCGATTTCAATTTAAAAATAAATAGTATTCGTCTAAGTTACAAATCATGTTTACATAATATACATAAACTTTGAAATGTGACATCTATAGGTAAAGTTTTAAAAAGTAACAATATACAGTTGAATACCTGATTTTGGATAAATTCATATAGAGTTTTAGTTATCGTGGTTGATAATAAAACTGTAAGAAATGTGCACCATCTATCGAAAAGTTAATTAATATTAAAAAGTTCAAAGCTTAAAGTTTATGACTGTGCTGCCATCTAACAAAATGTCTTAAAAAAATATTGTACAGTTAATGTACAGTTGAACAACGGATTTTTAATAAAATTATATACTTACGTTTACATTTTATATAGAGATTTAATTATCGTGGTTCTACTGTAATCTTCATATAAAAAAACATATGTAATCGTTTGTATTGTTGTAATTTACATATAAAAATTCATCCCATTTGGGATGGGCCAGGATCCCCCACTTTCACCTACTGTTTTTCTTGTTAAGAAGTATGCACGAGTTTGGATTTAAATCTTAGGATTTTAAACAATTTTATCAATTGAGTGAGTTGATTGGTTAAAATGAGTAGATGGAAAATATTAGGATATAAATCCAAATTCGTGCATACCCCTTTAGACTTTAGAGTATTGATGAGAATGTGATAGATAAGGTTGTTTTTGCTCTAAAGCATCAATTTCAACTGAAATTTAGAATGGGATAACATACCTTTTGCTTGTACAATGTTTTTTATGGATAAGGTATGATTTGCATTAAACTGTCTGTTGGATAAGGTATGGTTTTGATTCTAGTAGCAGTTTCTATTAATTTTTAAAAAGGGATATGATAAGAATTGGATCAATATATTTGAATTAATTATATAGAATTCAACATTGCAAATCAAATCATATCTTTAACTCAACAATTTTTTTTTGGTGGAAGAGTATGTTTTGCTTCTAATAGACACATTTGCAGATTTTCGATTTTTGTGGCTCTGAATTTGTGGGCTATATATAGTTGATTTTCAATAAAATTGAATTTTCCACGAAACGTTTATAAATATTCGACCGATCCAAATGGCCGTTTTCCTGACAATTACAGGTCTCAACGCCTATTGATAGCGGTATCAATCATCGAAATCGGAGCACATTTGCAGATTTTCGATTTTTGCGGCTCTGAATTAGTGGGCTATAGTTCAGTTGATTTTCAATAAAATTGAATTTTCCACGAAACGTGTATAAATATTCGACCGATCCAAATGGCCGTTTTCGTGACAATTACAGGTCTCAACGCCTATTGATAGAGGTGTCAATCATCGAAATCGGAGCACATTAGTGATGGTACTCGAAAGTGGCGGGTCGTAGTAGAATTTCGGCGGCTGAACGATATTACAGTCGACAAGGTTTTCCCACTGCTAAACATTGTTTCACACTTATTTCACAACACTTGACATTATTAATGGTTATCTTATCATCAAGTAATGTTAGATGAGGAGTCCAACCTGAAAACACTTTCAGTTTAACCCCATGCCATTTGGGCTTAAAGGAGCGCCAGCTACGTTTCAATAGTTGCTGAATAAGTAGTTATCGGGATTAAATGGATTAAAGTGTCTAGTTTACTTAAACGACGTGGTCATATACGGGCAAAATCTTTTAGATCACAACCGAAAATTGGCGGAAGTTTTAAATTTTTTTCGAAACAACAACCTACAATTAAATCCGTTTAAATGTCAGTTCTTTAGGCGTAAATTGGTTTATCTCGGGCATGTAGTTGGATACGATGGTGTCAAACCAGATCCTGGAAAAATTGACGCAGTCGTGAACTACCCTGAACCAATAACTCCAAAAGATATTAGGGCTTTTCTCGGTTTGGTGGCTTATTTCAGGCGCTTTATTAAAGGATTTTCAAACATGGCGCCAGCCTTTAACTAACCTTCTAAAAAAGGATACTAATTTCGTTTGGACAGCTTTTTGCGAAGAAGTCTTTAATCAACTAAAAGCCGAGATAGTGAAATTTCCAATATTGCAGTTTCCGGATTTTGAACGCCAATTCCTAATCACAACGGATGCTAGTAATATTGCCATAGGTTCTGTATTGTTGCAACGCTATGGCTCTGGCGAGCTCCCAGTAGCGTTCGCCAGCAGAACCCTTACAAAAGCTGGGAAAAATTATTCTGCAGTCGTATGGTCCATAAAACATTTTAGGCCTTATGTATTCGGTAATAAATTTCAACTTGTGACCGATCATAAACCACTAGTTTTGTTATGTGGTATGTCTAATCCATCTTCTCACCTTGAATAATTTGATTAATTTTGATATTTGTTTTAAAAAACTTTACGCGTAAAATCTCTTGGCATCTGTGTGATTCGCATGTTTTGGATATTATGCATATTTTCGTTTTTTTAATACATTCTGGTTAGATGTACCAGTACCAGCAGGTAGTTCAATTACCGACTATACCTTTATTGTTTATTAAAAATAATGAAATTTTAAAGTATTCATAGCTACGTATTTGTACCATGTAAAAATTTATAGATTTGCGGAGTATATTAAATATGTATACTAACAAAATATTTCCATTCTGAAAATTCAGACGTTTGATGCCCAAGCAGGAATCATTTATTCAATCGTTTACTATATTTATATAAATATATAAATTAACCAATTAAGCAATTAAAATTATAAGTAAACAATAAAAAGGGTTAAATTAATTACAATAATTAAACGATACACAATGTAAGATAGGGTTAAATTATAATTTAATTCAAAATTAATTTTTCAAAAAATCCTAAAACCCAAAAATTAGGGAAGCACAACAATGCCCATTTAAACTACAAGAAAAAAAAAAAGAAATCTCCCAACCGATCCGCCCATTTAGCCCACACCACATTTCATATCAATTAACATCACACACAACATGTATTATAAAAATATCTAATTTCCCTTACGGAAAAACTTTTCCTTATATATCTAACATATATTAAATTAAAAATGAAAATCATAAAATTATATTGTCATCTTACAAGCATACATAAGAAAAATTTAAAAAAAGTACAAAAAAAAAAAAATTTTATGGTTTAAAAAACAAAGAAAATTAAGGTTTTTATTATTTTATTGCGATGAAAAATAAGATTTTCCCTACTATGCACAGACTAGGAGCTAAGACAATTTTTTCAATACGCACATATACATACATATATATAGATATATTCCCATTTCTAATTGTAGTTGTGCAAAATATCATAATCGCAATAAAAAAAGGGTTTTCATTCCTAAATCGAAAATTGTTCTAGAGGATTGGAAATTTTTTTATTTTTATTTTTCAAAAATATGTTTCTAGCAATAAGAAGAAAAACAACAACAAAAAACTATTTTATACTTCTCGGTTTCTTAAAGAAAACACATTTCACAAATAAAGGTAAAAAAGAAAAAAAAATTAATAAGGGAATTTTCCTTATTTTTCTTTCGATTGGAAAATGGTTTATTATCACATTTATATTTATGTGAAATTGAGATGAAGTTTTACTTTAGCAAATAAAATCTTTAAAAAAATTCTATCCTTATAAATACATACATACATATATAGACATATAATATGTCGAGCGTTATACGTTTAAAATTAGTATGTGGGAAAGAGGAATGGAAAATTAAGGGAAAAATAGATATGTATGATGTTATTTATGGAACATAAAAAAATAAAATAAAAACAATACGATATAATACTCGTACGTATATACATATAACAGGTATTGAGTCGGAAAATTAAAAATTTTCTTTTCTGAATTTTTTATTTTTGTTTTCTTGTTTTAGAAGAAAATGTGTTTTCTTTTGGTTTGGGAAATCTAATCAAATTTAGTTTAACCAAATTGATTTCAAACCCTTTTTTTATTTTATTAAACATAATTTTTAATGTACATATGTTTGTATAGTTGGTATAATTGGTGTAGATAAAATTTGGTATCATGACAAACATGATAATCATATCAACTATAACTTTTTTATTTTAATAATTGCGAGTATGTATTCGTTCGTATCGACAAGGTACGAACCGGCCTATCAGCTCCGTACGAAGGACCTTACAAAGTCATTCGTCGTTTCCGGAAGATTAAAGCCGGCTTACGGTATCCTAGCTGAGTCTCACTTAGGATTAAACCAAACAAATCCTAAGAAAACGGTCCAGTTCCAGATTCATCCGTCATATTTCCCTCCTAATATAAATTGTCTTACAACCATGCAGCTTATTCGAGAAGATTTACTTGCAGGGGAGTGATGTAGCGGTCGCTTTATATGATTGCATAATACTTTGCGACTACACGATATGAAATACGCGCGCAATAACATTGTGCATCAAAAATGACAAGTTCTTCGGATGCAATTGTATTTGTGTAAGCAGAAAAAAATAATTAAATTTGGAATGGAATAGACAGTAACAAAATAATAAACAAATAAATTAAAAATTATAAACAAATAAATTAAACTGTAAAAATTATTGTATAAGTTGAATTGTGCTGGACTTTTATTTCAAGTGGTTTAAAGTGTGAATTGACGTGAGTACAAAAGTAGGTACCGTCCTACAACTTTTTGGGCTTAAAATTTTCGGTAGCATGTCTTCTTTTTAATGCTGTATAGTTGCTGTATTTTCTGTTGAGTCTCTTATTTTTAATAAAATTGTTAAAAAACGTAATTTTAACCCTGTTAATTTACTCAAAAGTGTTTTTGGAGTTATATATTACATATTTTTTATTAGTTTTTTAAAATTTTAAAATGGCGGATCCAAGATGTCCGCCATAAAGGGTCCATTTTTCAACGTTTATCAAAATCGATAAAAACATGATCTAGGAGGTTTTCGGGCGGGATCGCTAATCACGAATCTGAGGATAGAGTCTGTAAATATATAGGAGCTATTTAACTACTATACAGCCCAAAATGAATTACTCCTGGTATATTGAAATATGTGAATAATTTAAAACCAAGACAATTAATTAAACAGACATTTTTTAGATTCGATTTTTGATCAGGAAATTTCATGCACGGAAAAAAATCAACTGGTCCTCGACTAAAAACACGAACTTTTAATTCAAGAAAATGTAATTTTCTTTGATTTTAAAGTTGATTTTCTTATTTCTATCGAGTTTTTCTCTCATGTAAGAATTGTGTTTCCTGAAATGAAGAAAAAATCGAAAGAAATAAGAAAATTAGCTTTTAAATCAAGAAAAGTACATTTTCTTAAATTAAAAGTCTGTTTTCTTAGCTGAGGGCCAGTTGATTTTTTTCCGTGCATATTAAATTTCCTGATTAAAAATTAAATCTAAAAATGTCTGTTTAATTTTCTTGTTTTACCAGGAGTAATTAATCCAATATTTCCGAACTCTTATCAAATTATCTAAAAAAATAATGTACATAAGGTCATCCCTCCTCTCCTCTTTGTGCAATACTAAACATTGTCTTGTTTTTAAATTATTCACGCATATCAAAATACCAGGAGTAATTAATTCAATATTTCCGAACTCTTCTTATCAATCAAATCAATCATCTAAAATAATGTAAGCTTCTCCCTCCTCTTTGTACAATATTAAAGTTGTTTTTTTGGTTTAAAAATAAAATCTTAAATTCTCTCCAAGAGAGTATATTTGAAATTTTGCCAGTTTGTGTAAAAGTATATCGCACACTACAATCTTATTTTTTATCAATGTTTCTTCACTGCTTGCTGCATTATGTGCTCCTGTTAAAAATACAAACACACATATATTGTAAAAGAATATTATTGTGTGCCAGACAGAGAAAAGCGGTCAACTTAGTTAGATATCTCTATCTGGCCAGAGTAGAAAGATGTCCAGCTCAAGGAAAATTTATTTACTAAAAATAAAATATATAAAACCTCATTTTCTTCTAAAAAATTCTAAATATCTACAACCTTTCAAATTAGAAAAAATCAAATATTATCAAAAAAAGGAGCTTTTAATACATAAAAACACATAAAAACTTTAAAGCATGTAGTATTTTTTTTTAAATGGGTCTTCACTAAATACTGATGATGAAACATAGAAATTTAATTTTTTCTTATGCAGTTAACTCTCAGTTTCGCTGAATAAGCCATTAAATTTTTCTGAATCTTATATTAAGTTCTTCCTTTTACAATTTGTGTTCTTTCAACTTCAACTTAGCGTCTTAACCTAAATATTTGGCTGTATTGACATACGGAACTAGTTTTGCATTAATTTCTATTAGTGTCTAATTCATCTTACGATTAGTGAAATTGATGTAAATGAATTTCGTTTCGCTGAGCTGTATTCGCCATCTCGCCGGTTGCCTCTTTAATATTTTCTCCAATTGCCATTATGGCTGTATCATCAGCAACTATTGGAATAATTTTCTCTTGATGTTGGTAGGTCTATTATATACAGTAGATACAAAATTAATCCCAAAACATTGCCTTGTGGTACTTCCACTGCGATTTTTTCAAGGGTTCCTCATCATACCTTATTCTAAAGTTTCTTATTAAGTCCCTCTGCACTTTGTAATCCAATCTCTTGTGCCAGATTTTATCAAATGCTTGTGCCACATCTAAAAAATACGCTGTATTTTCCAGCACGACTTTCATTTTGATTGGGATTCTGTATACTTCTTCAATAGTGGAGTTGGAAGGAGATTTCTGTTCTCTATTGACGGTTTAATTCTTTTAAGTAGCAATCTTTCAACTAGCTTAAATATCGTTGTTAGTAGAGGAATTGGCCTATAAGACCTTTTATCATTAAGCGGTTTGCCTGATTTAGCTATCAGTTTTAATTCTGCAACTTTCCATTGACGTGGAAAATATTTTAACCGGATTGCTGAATTGTGTATATATAGTAATTTTCGTATTGCTTTTTCAAGTGAGGCTTTGACGATTTACCCTGTGATCAATTTATATCCTGGTGCTTTTCTATAGGATTTAGACTAGGTTTCTTTTCTTCTTTTAATTCATGAAGCGTCACAGGCTCTAATTTAGTTCATCAATCTTAGAAAATGGTGTTATTTTCTCGAGATGCTCCGCAAAAAGACCAGCTCTATAAAATTTATAAATTCTTTAATTTTGTAGAATGTGTTCTATTATTAATTGTTTCAAGTGTGTCTGTTTTATAAATTTTATAAACTAAAATTTTACTTGTTTTATAAATACAAAAATTTCGCAAAATTCTATGAACTTGTAACAATTCTGTAAATTCAATAACTTTTATAAATTCTATGAATTAAGTTTAAAAATTCAATAAGGGTTTTAAATTCTACAAATCTCATAAATTCTTTAGTTCTTATAAATTCTGTAAATTTGATAAATTCTAAAAATTTTATAAATTCGACAAAGTCCATAATTTCTATAAATTCTACAAATTTTGAAAATTCAAAAATTTCGATAAATTCTATTAACTTTAAAAATTTTATAAGTTCTTTTAAAATTTTTAAATTCTACATAATCTCATAAATTCTTATAAATTCTGTAAATTCGTTAAATTCTATAAATTTTATAAATTCTAGTATATTTAAAAACTCTATAAATTTTATGAATTTGTTAAATTTCATGAATTCTATAAATTATATAAACTCCACAAATTTTATAAATTTTTTAAATTTTATAGATTAAATGGCTTCTTTGAATTGTTTCGAGCTTGTGCATTTTATAAATTCTACAAACTCGGATATTATCCTAAAAATTCCATAATTTCTATAAATTTTATAAATTAAAAAATTTTAATAAATCCTATGCATAAAGTTTTAAAATTCTGTGAGTTCTTTACATTCTACAAATCTTATAAATTCTTCGATTCTCATAATTTCTGTAAATTCGATAAATTTTATGAATTCTATAAAACCTAAAAATTTATTAAGTTAGGTTAGATTAGTTGGCACAAAATGTATACTCTTCACCATTACTGGAACCATTTATGTCGCAGTTTAAGCGCTGTGATAGGAATCCGCAGATAATCTAACGATACTAAATTGCCGTTACTATTAAATGCTTGTTTAACAATTTATTTTCCTACTCACTCTTTATAAAATGAATGTGAAAAAAATCAGAAACATTTTTAAACATAGATTTAATTCCTATTACGAATTAGTACCGTTCAATATTAGTACCGAATTAAATTAAATTACTGTGAAAAATAAAAATTCATTAATTGCGGATGCCCGAATTGGATGCCCTATCCACAAGGCATATGAAGTGCGTGATCTTATTGGTCAAACTACCATATTCACCAATGATGAACCCAATACTAAGTTTGACTATGTTTAAAAAAAATAATGTCGCATAGTCTCGATGTATAGTCTCGAAATTAGAAATATCATTTGAGAATCTCATTTCCACCACAAATTTCGAATTTCATCATAATCGATTGAGGAATAGCAAAGTTCCTTCCTCATTTGCCATATTCCTGAAATTTATCTAAAAATCGTTTTAGAACCCAATTTCATCGAGCATGTCGAATTCCACTGAAATCCGTTAAGAAATAGATAAATTCCATCCTAATTGGCCATTTTCCAGAATTTCATCTAAAAATAATTTTAGATTCCCACTTCTAGTGTGCGTACCGAATTTCATCATAATCGGTTGAGAAATAGGCAAGTTCCATCATACTTGGCCACATTCCAGAACTTCACCTAAAATCATTTCAGAATCCCATTTCCAACGCTCATGTCAAATTTCATCATAACCCGTTAAGGAATAACCAAGCTCTATCCTACTTGGCCCTATTCCAGAACTTTATCTAAAAATCATTTTAGAATTCTAAAATCTGTCAAATTTCACTAAAATCCGTTAAGAAATAGTCAACTGCCATCCTAATTGGCCATACACGTAATTTGGTATAGGTTTAATTTGAAATGTGAAAGGTTCAATTTGAAATGTAAAAGCTTTATCCCTTTAAATTCCCACATAAGCATTTATTTAGATCACGTCCAACAATTCGTACTAAAGGAACGCCGCAATAATGTGTGTGATACCACGCAATTCAGCATTTTTTTGGTTTTCCTGTTGTTCTCTTTCCCTTCATAAACTAAGAAACAGTTTTATTGTGTGTTTTTCAATTGTACAATACATTGTCCATGTCCCGCGAATCCATCCCTGCACATTGACAACGGCATTAAAAAATATTTAAAAAAACATTCGATCGTTAGGGTTAAATAAATATCATGGTCATTCATGGTATACATAATTGTTTTAACAATTCTAAAATGTACCGTATGAAATGCAAAATAAAAATACAAAACCGGATTTTTTTTGAGTCGGGTTGATTTTGGTAGTAAGTATCACATCATTAGTTCTTAATGTGTGTTAAAGTGAACAGATAACTTTTCCTTTTTAGTTTAAAATCTTAAATGTAAAGCTTCTTAATTTCAAGCTTGGCATTAAAAAAACTCTAGTTTTTATAGTTTGTAGTGTTTTTTGTGCCTGTTTAAACTAGGCAGATAATTAGTGTTAGTGTAAATCGAATGATATTTGTGTAGACTAAAAAAAATTTGAAAGTGGCCATTTTTCAGACATTATGAGTTTAGGTGACGAAAATTAAAGGTAATGAATTCTTTATTTATTATCATAATAATTAATTAATGAGGTTAAATGCCCTTCTTAGGGAAAAGCTAAGGTCTTTACGGATTTTGAACATATTTGAATGTAGGATTGAGTATATGTCCAATTTTTCCCGGAAAATTACCTCATTTTCCGGGAAAATTTTCACTTTTTTATTTTTTATTTTTCAAAATTAGGTAAAATAGTAATTTTTTGATTTGGCTTCTAATCCTACATTTAAAAATTTTCAAAATGTATATTCATTCCTTAGCTAGTAATTTGTATTTTTTGATTCTTGCGTTTTCATTTAAATGCTCGATTGCTCGCAAATTATATTTTGCTGTCCATAAAAGATTTTTATTAGAGCTGATTTCAATTAATCGATATCGATTAATCATTTGTTTTGCGATTTGATCAATTAATTATTAATCAAAAAAATTAAAATGATTAATCGATTTTAATTTTATTTTTGAAATTTCAAATTTTTTAAAATAATTATTATATTTAAAATCGCAGTTTTATAACCGTCTTTTTTGAAAATTATTAATTGGAACCAGCTCTAATATTTATGGTGAGTGCGTTTCATGCCTCTCGCCTGGAATGATTATCATTAGTCTTGTTCCATTGCACAACTAAGGAGGGCTTAAATTACGTAGTAAAATTATTGGTGCCCGACTTAAAATAACAGCATTTTCTTGCTCTATAGTGCTGTCTACGGACTTGTAGCTACGGTCGGGGAATTAAATTGATCTAACTTTAAATTATTGATATTAGCAACAATGCTATTTGTGGCAGTGGTAACATTTTTTAAAAAAATGCTTCTTGTACCTATTAACAAGTAAAGCTTTTAGTGGAAAACTTATTTCTTCCTATTGTCTAATCTCGCATAAATTAAAAGTATCTGATTTCGAAAGTAGATGGCATGAAACAGCTTGCAACTCAATGCTCTGATCATTTCTAAATACATATATCGATAAAACATCAGAAATTTCGGATATAATTTGAAACATTTCAAGAAGTTCGAAATCTTTAAAATGTCAAATTTTCAAATTATATTGGAAAAGAGGTCTGCAGAATTTTCATACAAAATTTTGTATTTTTCTTTAGAATTTCTCTATATTATCTCTTGCAATTTTAAAAAAGCTTGAATTCGAAAGTTTAATTGTTTAATGTAGTCATGATAGTTATATAATGGGTGAACAGACTTTGTAAATGGCAATATAGTTAATGGTTTGGCACCGAATAAAAGCTCATAAGGCATATATTTTGTTACACTATATGGAGTAATATTATAGCAAAGCATTACATATGGGATTAAATTTATCATGATTAAAGTTACTTTTTTCCAAAGCTCCATTTGTTGGAAACGTTTTCATCTTTTAAATTTTAAACAAACGAGAGACATTAGGAAATAGTTTGCTTAAAAAATTGGTACCTTGGTCTGTTAATATGGATGTCTGTGCACCATAAACACAAATAATTTGTTCGACAAACGCTCGGGGTATTGTTTCGGCTTCCTGATTAGGCAATGGAATTGCGATACTGTATTTAGTAAAATCGTCTTACGTCAAAATATATGCATTTCCATTCACTGTAAATTGGTTGATTGGTTCTACAATATCTAAAGCGATTCGATTTATCCCTTTATGGAACTGTGAAATAGCTGAGTTAAGATCTTATGATATTTGCACAATTTAGCAAATCTTCATTATCCTCATCTTGGATTTTTCTGATTGAATCATCAATATTTTTAGATTGAATATGTTTAACGATGATTCATTTTTCCGGGATTGTGATGTATATCAAAATTGTAAGATTCTAGCTTTTAATGCCAAAGTGTCAATCATGATGAAGGATATTTAATATTCCATAGCCAACTTAGTGGTTTATGGTTTGTGCACACAATAAAATGTCTTCCAAAAACATATAATAGCCAAAAGTTCTTTTTCAACTGTTGCATAGTCCTTTCCTGCTGAATTAAGCATAAACCATAAAGACATCTATACCATTATTAACTTGTGGAAAAAGGCCCCCAAAGCCAAATTACTAGCATCGGAAGTAATTTGAAACTTTTTTTATAATTTGAGTATTGTAGTATTGGTGATTGACCACAAAATGTGTTCCATTTAAATACTGAACTTTTTTTTAACAATCGTAAAATTGGTGAAGCAATATGTGAACAATTTGGAAAAAATCTCCTGTAATATTCGGCAAAACAAATAAACGCTTTAATGTCTTTAGCGGATTTAGGAACCGGAAAATCTGTCATTTGGATCAGGTCTTTTTAAGAAACTAATTTCCTTTTGCAAAAATTGACATTTATTTAAATTCAATTTCAAATTATTTAATCGCAGATACTTTGAAACCTCTGTTAATTTAATTTTATGTCATAAAGATATACTAGACACTTAATTCCATTTAAAACAGTCAACATTTTGATAATTAAACGTTGCAACGTAGCAAGCGCTCCCTATTAGATATGTGCCATGTCTATTGATGAAAAATAGACAGAATTTCCCAACTGATCCAATATGCCATTATGCTCGTAAAGCTGACATTTAAAATTTTTTGTTAAATCAACGTTGCTTTGTCCATCGATGAGTGATTTTTCCTCACAAACTTTATTAATATGCCCTTTATGTGATTTACAATCTGCTGATTTGAATATTATACGAATCTTACTATTTAAACCCTCTTTAAATGTAATTATGGCTGTCTGAATATTCAATAATTCGACAGTTTTCTTTGAGCCTTTCCCTGCTTCTATAATACATAAATCGTTTAAGTGAGACAGAATCATTCGAATTCTACTACCATATTTTTTCATCGATTCATTGGATTTTTGATAAAATGTATTTTTCGTGTACTTAATGGCAATTAGGTTTTGTTTTGGTTTAATTACGAATTATTTTTGATGAATCTTTTGTTGTTGAATGATGAACATCGAAATAATGAGCGTTGATTATAACAGAGTATTAGTTTGTAAGATCAGCTGTTGATTACAATGTTCAGTAGATTGTTGAAAGTTCTGAAATATGGCCCATTAGGATGGAATAAGGCCTAACTTCCTTAGCCGATTTTGTTAAATTTTGACAAGTGCATCCCTAAAGTTCTGGAATAAGGGAAATAAACAATTTCTTCAAACGGTTATATGATAAAATTTATTAATAATTCTCTAGAACTTTCCTTCAAAATTAAACTTCTTGTTCCAATGGAAATAAATTCTTATTGTTGATGAGATTTGTCGTCACGTGAAAATAAATTGCTATGTTATGTTAAATTTTGGTTTTTATAATCCACTAGTATTCAATCGTATATATTTAAAAGACAAAGTTTGAAAGGAAAAACTTAAAAGAAAATCAATTTATTTCCAATTTTAATTAATTTTAAAGTTTTGATTAGTTTTCTCGCCGTTTCTAACATTTGTATAAATGTATATTACAAAAATAAATGGGGGGGATGAGAATTAAAATATAATTTTCCATTTGAAATATGGTGTGCTTATTTCTAATTGAAAATTGAATTTTATCACGCTAATAAAAGGATTGATAATCAAAATAATTGACTCATGACTAATTTTTCCAATGGAAAATTATTGCTTGCGAGCGCAAAATAAATAAAAATAAGAAAATACGGTGTTTAAATTTATATAACACCTTTTATTATAAACATTATTATACTCGAATTTTTCCACAAATTTTATCGTTAAAATATGGTAATGCCGCGCAAAAACTTAGGGGATCTATATATATTATATACCCGGAAAATGTATCATTTTCCATATATAATACTCTCTCGGAAACATTACCACTATTATCATCATCATAATAATCATTATCTTGTTAACCTTCGTGTACGGCACTATTGCACGCTATATTCGTAATTTTCCTATGTGTATATGTGAGGATAGGAAAATTTGAATGGAAAATTTCCATAACGGTCTGAACATATTAATTTTTTTTTTTTTCAACTTTAAACGTAGAAATGTATATAGAGATAAATATAAAATACGCGATTTGAATTTTTCTCGTCTCGATTTCGTTTTCGGAAGAAAACAAATCCAAGGTGTATTTCTTACAAAATTTGAATAAATTATTTTCCTTTTTTTTCTCCATGAAATATTACAATCCAAAATTATTGTTAGGTTTCTCCAAAAAAACAACATCTGTGACACTTGATGTTTTCCAACTATATGACTGTAGCAGGCCTGTTTAAGCTTTATTAATTTCTGGTCTATTCTACACACATTTTATATTTTTTTCTTACCTTTAGGATTTCGTCTGAGAATTCTGCTGGCAACATCATAACATAAATAGTGGGATGTATTTAATAAAAGCAAACACAAGTTTTTTGTCATTTTAATATTTTACAATTTTATTTTAAAGTAAAGTTTTTTTTAATATTTATAAATTTTCCGGAAATGTTCCGATTTTTTTTTTTTAATTTTAGTAATTAATTTTATTTTTGAATTTTCCTCATATTATTAGATTTTTTTTTAGTTTTGATATGAAAAGTTTCTCACAGATATAGTTTTTTAATTTTTTATTTAATTATTATTTTTTTTTTTTTTGTTTATTTGGAAAATTAAATTAATTTTCAAAATTAATTTTTCGCGCGGCAGGCTTTGCCCTTTTGACACGAATTTTCTTTTTGTTAAAAAAGGGGCCCATTCAATAATTTTATTTAGAGTTATGTATGTATACGGGATTATATAATAATATATATAGAGATATTTTATATGTAAATCGCGGAAAATTTTTTTGCGCAAATTTATTTTTGGAAATGTAATAAAAAAACAAAATAAAATAAAAAGTTTATGTATCGGGAAGACGGAAGTAAATAATAAAAAAGTAAATTATTTAAGTATTTATGTTGCTAGTGTATCAGGATCAACATGATCTGTGGATATAGATAAATCTTCGGCAATAGCACCGACATTTGATTCATATTCGTCATCGTCCTCGTCGATATGGTCACCGCCGTGACGATGTGTATCATTTAAATCATCATCGTCATTATCCACATCGTGCATTGGCGGCGAACTTGTTTCGTGTTTATTGATTTTTTCCCGTTTAATAAAATTCTCGATATTGTGGTGATGATGATGAGCCGCAGCCGCGACTGCCACAGCGGCAGCATGATGATGACCATTATGTTGCGTATAGATATTACTATCATTTGCTTCCATTTTGATATGCACGTTATTGTTTAAAATTGATCTGCATATAAGTGGAAAATCTGTATGTATTTTCCTCTAAAAGGGGAATCATGTTATTATCATGTTGTTTAAACACCTACCTATGCAATTGTTGATGATTATGTGACGAGTTCGATGGACTCGCCGAATGGCATCTTGATGAAACGGATTGCAACTTATCAGCTTGTCTTAGTAGATGATTTGCTAGGTATCCACTTGTTGCATCATCCAATAGGTTGGGTGGGCACGCCCAAAAATTCTGTATATATTAAATAACAGTTTACTAGGAATTATAATGTTTGGTATAAACCATTTTTTACATATTTTAGAAGCTGCTAAATTATACTTTGTTTCTTGTTCGTTTTAAAAATGGGACAGCCGGAAGATAATCAGTACTCGAACTTGAGTCTAACTTGAGCAAAAATGATATTCAGGAACTAATATGTATTTCATTATTTTGAAAATTTATAAAAAGTTAGTTTATTTAATTTATTTTGACTGTTGCTAATTTGCTAATATTTGATAAACAATTTCTAAATTTTGCTGCACAGGTTTACCAAGGTTCTTAAGATTTTCATGAGCAGTATTCGAAAATTTTTATCTTACCTAAATCTTAGAAAATTAATAAACATTTTCACCAATCGGAAACATCTCACTATTATTTTGTGATAGACTAAATATGTGTGAGCGTTAATGCAGTGGAGCCGTTTAAAAAAATAATGGGGTATCAGCAAGCATCTCATCGTCATATTTTGCTTGGTCTTTGTTTCACACATGCCCATCCGTTTAGAAATACGTTTAATGGAGTTTATTTTTTGCCACTAAATTTAGGTAAATTAACAAAATCGAGGTGGACTCGATTATAAAACATTTGGATTTTCTTATCTCACAGGTATCGACCCCATGTTGGAAATAAAATGTATTGGGGAATGAAAATGCACGAAACAATTCAAAGCTACACATGACAACCGTTATACGTCAGGCAGGTTTTTCAAGCCACATCTTATTTAATAATAAAAACTCCCCAAAAGCTGAGAGAAAACTTTCGACCATTGGTGCGAAAATTGACAGGTTTAAAGTCTAGGCATTAGAACAAGTAAAAGCAACGCGAGATAAACTGGTCAACCTAATGTGTTCGGTGCATTTTCCATTACGCCAATGGAATAATAGTAAATCATCAACCTTGAACGAATTAGCCCAATATTTAAAAAAAATTGATCAAACATAAATTGAGCTTTCACTTTATACCAATTCGCAAAATGTAAAATTTAACATTATTCACATCTGTGAGATATCTTTTAGGCTTGTGTTTTTAAAGATTAAAGGTTATTTATTTATTTAAAATTTTATAAATTCAAACAAGACGTACTCAAATTATCAAACCCTAAACAGAAACAACATTTTGTTTAAAAGAAATATTTAAATTGAAGAAACAAACCAACATAAGTATTAAAACATTTTTTTGTAGCATTTTGTAAGACATCGATCAGTAAGTCCCGGAACTAATCAACAGATAGCGGATAGTCACCTATCAAAATTTCATAAATTCGCGTAAACAGTGCGCCAAAACTCTGAATCATCGATTAGTTGTTGGTTTTGCTCCATTTTGTGAGCAAACGTAGTACCCATTTGGAAAAATTATTTTCATGCCCAAATATTAATGGAATTCACTACTAAATGATATCTTCAGGATGTCAGCTACCTTAGACGATAAGAGCGTTCATCATCATTTTTGTCGGGTTATTTTCGATGAAGCGCAGTCCGATTAGCACAATTTAACACACGAAACTCAGCTTTTTCCATTGTTTGAAAATTAAAAATGTAGGGTTATTCTTATCCATAGCTTTTGCACAAAAAAAAATTTAGCTGAATTCTCCAGTGGGAAATATCGAAACATTTGAAACAGTTTGCACCCGAAACAACGAAATCAATGTATAAAATCAGCCTCTAGAGTGTTATGTCTGGAGATGTATTTTATTGATGTGACTTGCCAATAGTTAGATGAGGAAAAAGAACCAGTTCAAGTTTCCCGTGGGAAATCTTGGAAAATTCGATTTAAAAAAAAATCAGTAGAATATTTGTATAAAATCAGCCTCTCTCTAGAGTGTTATGTCTGGAGATGTATTTTATTGAGGTAACTTCTCAATTGTCGTATCGATTTCCGGCGGGAAGCTTTACTTGCATTTTTCAATCGAATTTTTACAGATTTCCCATGGGAAACTTCAACTGAAATTTTTTTCCTGCAATAATAGCTATTGACAAGTCATATCAATGCCACCCATTTCCAGACATAACACTCTAGAGCCTGATTTTATTTCAATTTAAATTTTTTTACGGGGTTTTGAGAATTTTCCACAATTTTCCACGAGAAATTGGAGCTAGGTTTGTCCATAAAAGAATTTTGACATAGGTCTTCAATGTTATTCATGCATCCCTCATAATTTTTAGGCTAAACACTACCGAGAGTTATATCCTAATTGGCTATGCCATAACTTCACCTTAATTCATTTTAGACCATTTTCATCGAAATACCCAGTTTTGTTCCTTATGTCATTTTGGGACGTATCATTTCAATCGTAAAATAACAGCGACGATTTTTTCGCGAGACAATTTCCTTTTCTTATTTTTTTTTTCGAATACAGCTACCGTTTATGAAAAAGTTTCACATCAATCCATCTTTTATTTTCTATCAATTTTAGAGAGGTTGGTCAACAAAAACCTTCGTATAACCGAACACCCTATAAAAAGAGAAAGGAGTTACGTTCAAATCAACAGAGTTCTTTCCCTTGGTTTGCTTGGCTGGACGTTTAATGTAAAAATTAAGTTGATATATCCATCCACGGCTGCGGCCACAAAACCAACAGAAATTAACTACATAGTAGACAGTCAACCCAATGAGATATAATGTATCCAACATGTCAGAAATCGAGATATCATATCAAAATTCGAAGTATTATGCCATGCCAGAATTAGAATCTTTGGTGTCAAAATTCGATATCTCGATTGCATACTTCATGTCATAATTAGATATACAACATCAGTATTTGTATTTATGATGTTAGAATTCTATATCTTATGTCAGAATTCGATATATCATCCTGAATTCGCCATGTCATATATTCGAGTTATTATGCCAGAATCCAAGTCATGTCAGAATTTGTATTTATGATGTCAGAACTCGATACATTATATTTGAATTTGATATGTCATGACCGAATTTGAGTTTTTCACGTTAGAATTCGGTACATCATGTCAGAATTCGATACATCACACCAGAAATATTATGTCAAAATTCAATATGTTACGTTAAAGTTAGAATTGTTGATGCCAAAATTACATACTTCATATCAAGATTCGAAAAATCATAAGCGAATTCGATATGTTTTATCAAAATTTGATATGTTTTTTCTCATTGATAATAGAAATTCTGATGAGTTTGAACTATTAATGCCAGAATTCGTGTTATCATGAAGAATTCTATACTTTATGTCTGAATTAGAAATGCAATATTAGAATTTATATTTATGATGTCAGAATTCTATATACTATGCCAGAATTCGATATATCACGCCAGAAATCGACATGCCACATATTCGAGATATTATGCCAGAATCCGATAAATTGTACCATTCGTTACTTCATGTCAGAATTTGATACGTCGTCATAAATTAAATATCAGATGTCACAATTCGATACATCATGATATCAAGCCAGAATTCGATATGTCGCGTCAGAATTTAAGTATATGATGTCAGAATTGATAAACGTGTCACGTCTGAATTTGATACATTATGTCAGAATTTACAATTTTGTTGTCGGAATTTATGTATTAAATGTGGCAAGTCGGAATTTGAAATGATGATGTCAGAGTTCGATATATTATGCCACAAAACTTGGTAAATCATATCAGAATTCGATATGTAATGTTCTGATATAGTATGTAGTTCGGTATATCATGTCAGAATTTGATATACCAAGGGAAAACTCAACGAATAATTTTAAAATTCGATATGTCGTATCAGAATTCGCATTTATGTATATTATTACTTCGGTCTAAAAAGACCAAAGTATTGAAATCCTGTCAAAAATGACGAAAAATTTGGTTGGTCCAAAACCACTTTTCTCGACGTTTTGAAAGTCCCTGAGTCTGAAAAAGCAAAAAAAAAAAAAAATGTCCGTCCGTCTGTCTGGATGTCTGGATGTCTGGATGTCTGGATGTCTGGACGTCTGGACCCATGGTATCTCGAGAACGGCTTGTCCGATTTGGATTTTTTTTTCGCCAATCTGTTTCTATGGTCAAGGCGGAGATTTGAAAAGCTTTTGGAGACTGTACGTCGAGGGGGTGGGGTACTTGCCATACGAATTGACCCAAAATAACTGCTTTTATAAATATTTACGATTTTTTTATATATGCTCATTTGATTATTGAATTGGGCATTGAATTTGGCATTGAATTGGGAATTGATTTGAAGATTAAATTAGGGGTCAATTTGCGCGTTGAGTTGAAGTTGAGTTGGAGTTGAGTTGGGGTTGGATTTGGATGTGGTGAATAGTTAACAAATTTTTTATATGATGAAACTTGCCTATTTATCAACCGATAACGATGAAATTCGACATTTGTATTGGAAATGGGATTCTAAAATGATTTATGGATGAAGTTTGGGATTTTAAAACGATTTCTGGATGAAGTTCTGGAATATGGCCAAGTATGATGGAACTTGCCCATTTCTCAACCGATTACGATGAAATTCGACATTTGTGTTGGAAATGGGATTCTAAAATGATTTACGGATGAAGTTCTGGGATTTTAAAACGATTTCTGGATGAAGTTCTGGAATATAGCCAAGTATGATGGAACTTGCCTATTTATCAATCGATTATTATGAAATTTAATACGTGTGTTAGAAATGGGATTCTAAAATGAGTTTTGGATGAAGTTCTGGAATATGGCCAAGTAGGATGGAACTTGCCCATTTCTCAACCGATTACGATGAAATTCGACATTTTTATTGGAAATGGGATTCTAAAATGATTTATGGATGAAGTTCTGGGATTTTAAAACGATTTCTGGATGAAGTTCTGGAATATGGCCAAGTATGATGGAACTTGTCTATTTATCAACCGATTATTATGAAATTTGATTTGTGTGTTAGAGATGGGATTCTAAAATGAGTTTTGGATGAGGTTCTGGAATATGGCAAAGTATGATGGAACTTGCCCATTTCTCAAGCGATTACGATGAAATTCGACATTTGTATTAGAAATGGGATTCTAAAATGAGTTTTGGATGAAGTTCTGGGATTTTTAAACGATTTCTGGATGAAGTTCTGGAATATAGCCAAGTATGATGGAACTTGTCTATTTCTCAACCGATTATTATGAAATTTGATTTGTGTGTTAGAAACGGGATTCTAAAATGAGTTTTGGATGAGGTTCTGGAATATGGCTAAGTATGATGGAACTTGCTCATTTCTCAACCGATTATAATGAAATTCGACATGTGTATTGGAAATGGGAGTCTGAAATGAGGTTTGAGCGAAGTTCATGAATATGGCCAAGTATGATGGAACTTGGCTATTTCTTAACCGATTATAATGAAATTTGATATGTGCGTTGGAAATGGCAATATTTGATATGTGTGGAATATGGCCAAGTAGGATGGAACTTGACTATGCCTTAACCGCGGGTATCATTGTGTTAGACATGTGCGTTGTAAATGGGATTCTAAAATGAGTTTTCGGATAAATTTCTGGAATATGGTAAGTTAAACGGTTAGAAGTATCAGTATAATTTGTTATACTACTTTCGGTATAAAGTTCTAGAATACGATTTTTCGTTTTAAATTGGATGCCTGTACCCATGTTGAAGCTTTTGACCTTTTTGGCTGTTGTTGTATAAGTAAATATATATTGGTTAAAATAGAAATCAATAATGTCAAAACAGTCACACCAACTTTATGATATTATTGAAGATACCAAAGACCGAAGTTCTGATCACCTCGTGAGGTTTCAGCCCTTTATATTTTCAGAATTCGAAGCCAGAATTCGATTTGTCCTGTCAAAAGTAGAGTTAGTGTTGTCTAAATTCGATATGTCTGAAATCAGAATTTGAATTATTGGTGAATTCTGTATATCAGAATTCTATACACGACGTTAAAATTCGATATGCCACGTCAAAATATGATTCGTTTTCAGAACACCATTTTTGACAATCGGGATAAGATATTAGTTCAAAATTAGATGAATGAGGACAAAATTCGATTTTTCAAGCCAGAATTTGAGTTATTTATATCAAAATTCAATACATCAGAATTCGTTATATCATTCTAGAATTTGAAAAGTTGTCACAATTTCATAAATCTGTCAAGAAGCCTTCAGAATTCCGTAAATAATTTCAAAATTCGACATGTTATCTCAGAATTCGACTAGTTATATCAGAATTTCAATTTTTGGTTTTAGAATTCGATATCATAAGTCAAATTTTATATGTCACGTCTCTATTTTAACTTTTTCCGTATTAGACATATTCAGTCAAAATTCGACATGTTTTATCAGAATTCGAAAGGTCTTATCAGAATTTGATATATCATCTCATGACTTCAGAATTCGATGAATATCTTAAAATTCGAGATGGCATATCAGAACTGGATATATCATGTCATATTCTGACATAACATCTCGAATTTTGGGATGATATATCGAATTCTGAAGTTTTGAGATGATATCTCATGCCGGTATTCGATAATCATACCAGTATTCGATAAAACATATTAGAATTCGATAAATTGTGTCAGAAATTAATTTTGTGACATCATAATTTGAGTTATTGATGTCAAAATTCGATAAATCGTGTCTGAATTCAATATGTATTCCAGAATATGTATTTTTATGACAGAATATGTTCGATAAGTCATTAGATAAATCATATCCGAATTTGATCTTATGATGTCAGAATTCGATATCTCATAATTCGACATAATATTTTCTTAGAATTGAAAATATTTCCGAATTAGAAATTTAAAAATATAGGTGCATATTACAAGAAAAATTAAAGTTTTGTTTAAATTTCTTTATTAAAATACTAATAATAATTTTTACAATATCACCATTTTATAGCTAGGTGGGGTTTTTACTCATTACTCATTAGGACATAATTAAGCATGACGCTAATTATTTTAAGGCGAGTAGCAATACAAAAAATAAAAAAGAATTATTTTGTATGTATTTCGTACGAAGTTTTCACAATTATTCAATAAAAATAATTAAATATAGTCAGTTTATTTAATTTAGGGTATAGTTTTTTACGATTTTTTAATACATAATGTATAAAATGGCCTTATGTAAATTACACGTTTCTTACGTGTAAATAACTGTGTAAATTACACAGTGTAATTTACTCGCCCAACCGTGAATCTATATTCTACTACTTTAACAAATTTTAGTCTTACAAACGTGTAAATAACTCACCTGTAAATTACTCGCTAATTCATTTCCATATATATTTGGACTATGGATTAAACTATTTTGAAAAGTCCTATAAAAAAATATTTATAGTAAAAGTTATAATTAACCAGATTAAATAATACATTTTTTACAATTATTATTATTATAATTATTTATAAAAAGTTAATTACGATTATTGTAAAAAGAGAGTAAAAATAATGAAAATATTTAATTTAAAAATAGAGAGTATTTTTATAATATTCTCAGGGTGATATTAAAAATTTTAATTAAAAGAGAGAAATAGAAAAGAGATATGTAGTTAAAATAATCATGCATACTTTATTAATAGAATATTTCATAAAATAGAAAGATCAAAATTATTTTATAATTTAAAAAAGAAAAGAAAAATTTAAATTTTAAGTAATTTAAAGAAAACCAAACTCATGCTTTAACTTATATATAAAATTTTCAACTTTTTCATGCCTATATATATTAATTGTGCAAAAAAAAAAAAAAAAAAGCAGATAATAAATACATATTTGACTAAAAAAAATTTTATTTAACATCCATAAACATTAAAAAAGAGATAAAGAAAAAGAGAAAAAAAAAATAATGGCCCTCGATTTATAATAAAATTGGGATATAAGATACTTTGATATGACTGAGAGTCTTGTTATGTGATTAGAGAGATAGAGATAGACGATATGGAGCGACTTGTATTTTAATGAAATTATGAAAATAAGATATAGATGAAGAAGAAGTGTGCTTACTGTGATGTTAGATTGTTAGAAAAGTAGTTGTTGTTGTTATGATGACTATGATGATGATTTTGTTGTGATTGTACCAACATCTGGGTTTGGTCACTTATTGGTTGTTGTGACGATAGTGTATCATGATTCGGTTGACTATCGTACGATGTACTATGCTGACTATTATTATCACGGATTTGCCTATTAGCACCATTTGTAATACCATTGATATTCCCAGGACCGCAGTTGCCACCACCATTGTTACCACCACCGGTTCCAACACCACTACCTCCTCCTCCTCCTCCTCCTCCTCCTCCTCCTCCTCCACCACCACCTCCACCACCACCACTACTATTATTATTAGTATTATTATTATTATTTTTTTTACATATATTATTTATCCCACCATCATCATTCTGACTAGAATTTGATGGTGATGAATGTGATGGTTCATACTTTCTTGGTCTGCCGCGTGATAGATGCCTCCTTTTCACGAATTCATTATCATCAACCATCCAAAATGAACCAAAGTCATCTTCATATCTCACAAAACATTTGTGCAATGATAAATTTGTACGTATTGCATTCTTAATATTAGAATTTTTTTTTTTTAAAGAAAAACAAACATTTAAAAGAATTTTTTGTTTGGTTTTTTTTTTTCTTATGAAAAAGAAAAATGAAAAATAAAATGCTTTTCTTCCAACAAATTATATAAGAAATCAATAAATATCTATATACGTTATATTGATGGGCCATTTATTTTTTAATAATAAAAGAGAGTAAAATAAAATAAAAATATTTATAAAAGAGATGAAAAATTGAGCAACGCGAGGTTTTTTTAAATTTACAAACGATTGTACTCAAGTTTTCATAAAAACGGTTTTTTAATAAATTTATTAATTAATAATTGAACGTGGTTTAGTTTTTAAATATATATATTATAAAGAAAATAATTAATAATATGTTATTCAAAAATGTATTCATACACTCACACACACAAACACACATATTTTTAAATATAATTTTACAAAAATAAATTAAATTATATAAAAAAATTAAAAAAAAACTTCACACGGATACATATAGGGTTTCCAAAATATTTGTACATTATTTTTTAACTACATACTCGTATAATAATTAATGAGGAAATGTTCGGTGCAGAGGAATTCATTCAACACAGCTAAATAATAACTACTTAATATGGTGATTTGGCTGAATATTACTGTTAAGTTTGCTCATTTAAAAAGTTCCCAACAAAAATAGGCTCCAAGCAAACGTTATGATTTAATTATTAAGACTGTGTTCAAATACCTACTAATAAGTATTTTTTTATTAGAGTTTATATCCAACTACTATATGTATAATAATTGATTGAAAATAATTTAGCCTGCTAAATTTTATAATCTAGTAAATATTGTAGTAGGTACAGTCGAACATTTTGTGACGAGAAAGTCTTGGTCCGGAAATATTGAAGCCCAGAGATTGCTTAGGTCAATATATAAATAAATCTTCAAGTCTTATACAAAAAGAAAGTTTTACATAAATGTCTGTATGGTAAAATATCAAGCTAAATGTCACCGGAAGCATTCTCCCTTCTAAGTTTACAGATTCATTTAACAAAATTCTTTTCACAAAACAAACAGTTTTTCAACTTCTGGAGACCTTGGGAGCTCAAAATTTTTCCTATTTAAAAAATTGGTTTGACCTTTAAATGACCTTGATTCTAAACCTTAACGTCAAGGTCATTAATTAATATCGCCTTCGAATCATAATTTATTTCCGAGGACATATTCAAATGGGCCACCCTATGTACTATATTGACATGTACAAAACATTTCAATTTTGGAATTTAATGTAATTTTACTATACATTTTGAAATATGGACGTGGAATAATTGTTAAGTTTTTGCTTAGAATTAAATGCTGCAAAAAACTATAGAATTAAAAAGTAAAATATAAAATTCTGTTTCCTTCTCGAAAACATATTATCGCTATCTTAAAGTTTGTGGTAAATACAAATATTTTCAAATTTAGGGAGTTTCTTGTGGTCATTCAAAATATGGACATAGCACTTTGAATGTTTTCGAGTTAATTCGTATAGAAACTTTAATTAAATACACGGTGGTATAGGATATTCGTAAATAGCTCCTCGACTAGATTATAATCTAAAGCTGGCTTTCATTTCAATTTTATTCTTCTAATTTATTGAAATTCTGTAAATTAGTTAAACTTTTAGAGTAATGTACTTCAGATCGGATGATTGATTTAAATAAAATATATTTTGGAAACCCTTGATACATACTAGTAAATAAAATTTATAAATTAATTAAAATATGAATTCAAGCAGAGAAATAAAATTGTTGGGTCCACTCTGCAGTTCCCTATTTCATAAAAAAAAAAAAAAAAAATTTGAGGAGTACTGCAAAATCGACTTAATTTTTTTATATAAAATTTAAAAAAGTGGATTAACAAAATTAGTTTTTCGTAAAAAATTATTTAATTTTTAAAAATTTTTAAGAGAGAAAGAGAGGAATTAAATATGTGTAAAATTAATTTATTTTGTAAATATTTATATATAATGAATATACTGAGAGAGAATATATATGTATTTATATATATGTAAGAGAGAGAGAGAGAGAGAAAAAGATTTTTTCGAAAAAAAAAAAAATTAACAATTGTGAGAGAAAAACGTACCCTACATTCGAAGGGGGGACTCCAGCTGCCACAGTAGATGATGATGCTGTTGTTGAATTGGTCGATGACGAAGGTGCTGAACATCTTTGCGGGCGACGCTTACAAAATTCTATTTCATCAACGGTCCAAACAGCACCTTTTACATTTTCCACTCGCATGAAACATTTGTGTAGCGATAAATTATGACGTACAGCATTCTAAGGTTCATTCATTTGAATTTTTTTTATATAATTTTCGTGTAACAAATTTTTATTTTTTTTTTGTATATATAGATTTCAAATTTTTCACCCACAACAAAAAATAAAAAATTAAAAAAAAAATAAAAAATAAAAAAAATGCATGCAATTTCCCCCCAAAACAAAAATAAATAAATAAATAAATAATAGTTTTTCCGCCATAAAAAAATTAAATTATGTGTAGTAACAAAAAAAAAAATTTAAATATTAATTACAAAAACTTATCAAAATGGCACAAAAAAAAAAAAAAAAATTGGCGGAGTAATAATCTTAATTCAGGATACTTATGGATGTGTATTTCAAGGATTTGATAACCGTAGGGGCCGCCACACAAAAACATTTTCCCTTCCGATATTGATTTATTTTATATTAAAGTACAATCTTTAGTCTACAATGTTTTGCAATATTTTATGAATGGTGTTCTCCAATTTCAAAATATTATCTGATTGGTAAATTAGGGAATTTACTATAATCTTTGGAGTACTATTCTTTAACAAGAAAACCGGGAAAATTTGTTAAACAATATACCACGACACAAGTTGGATTCTTATATATAAGGAGTAAAGATTTAACTTTAATTAGTTATGCGGCAAAGCTCTACAAGAGTTATCTGTTCATAAAAAAAAACTGGAATTAGCAGACTACAGTAATAATTTATGTAAATAAAAATTTTGGAATGTAAGGATACAGGTTTTTATAAAGGGTGTCACAAATTTAAAGGGAAATTAATTTCGGGAGGCAAACAACTGATTTCCAACCCGTTTATGGTAGAATAAACTTTCTTAGTTCGGCTTAGTTAACTTATATTAGGAAGTTGTAGTAAATTTAAAAGCTAACAAAAGATGACATTATCTTCACGCGTATTTCTCGTTTCTGTTCCGTGTTGAAATACTCGTAAGCAGCAGCAGATTCATCAATTAGTTTATTATTGTAAAACAATTGCTTTGCGTAAGTAAAATGAAAAATGTTGGATCCATTTGTTTGAAGTTTGTTTATGGTTTTTTGCTATTTTCTCGAAAATGAAAAGCAAACGACGTTTTTTTTTTTCTGTTTTTGCTTATTTTTTGATGCCCGATCACATTCCCAAGTATTTCCCTTTAAATTTGATACACTCTGTCTGTAAGGATGTTTTAGGAAAATTTGGGTTTTCAATACGCAACAATTATTATTTATATATGTATGTAAGTGAGTTAATATCATAAAATATGGAAAGATATTCCGGATCCAAGCAGCGAGTCCGCATCAACACATTTTGGAACTTTTAATAATTCTGATAAATTCGCTCTCTTTTTCGCTTAACTGAAATTTTTCGATTGGAAATTCGAATTTTAATATACATAATTTTTAAATGCCATCAAATTGTTGCAGAACAAACAAAAAAAAAAAAACTAATCTAAAATGTTGGAGATTTTATTATTTCAAAATCCAGATTGAATATTTATATATATATGTATATATATTCATTTTCTCTGTTGGGGAGCGGAAAAGAGTTTTCCTCGATTTGATCAAATTTAATTTTTTTTATTTTGGTTTTTAATTTAATTTTAAAAATGAGAGAGAGAGATAGAAACACACACACACAAATTTCAAACAAAATTTAATACCTTCCAAGTTGCTGCATTCCGTCGAAAATAGCAAAATGTATTTTGAAACCAGTTGTAAATTTCGTTAAGGGTTAGCTGCTTATCGGGTGACTCGATGATTGACTATTTGTTAAGCAAATTTAAGTATATTTAATAAATTACGCTACTAATAACCGTCGTCTTTTGTGTACTTACTTGTCTGATCAGCGATGCATACGTAAATGGTGGACGAACATCGGCATTCTTATAAAATTCCCGATTTCGTTGAATTTCTAAATTTTCCGGTTAAAGAAAAAAAAACACACAAATAAAACAAAAAGAATGGGTTTTAATTTAAAATATTTGAAAATTATGTTTTTCTATAAACTAATATTTTTTGGAAAAATCAGTCTCTTTAAACTTTTTTTCCGAAATTTTCCAAAAATTGTATACACAAAAAAAATTTAATATTATGTTTAATAACCTTGTTGCACATCTAGCCCGGCCCTTTCGAGCATGTACGGTAAACCTTTTGAAAAAATTTTTTTGAATGCAACAAAAAGAAAAAAAAAAGAAAAAGGAAAATAAAAAGTTGGAAAAGTTTTTGTGTTTTCACGTCGGTTTGGAATATATATTTCTGTATATTGTAATATTGATTGGTTTTGCGAGATGGGGTGGAAAAAAAATATTAAAATTTACTCACCACCAGCCAGCGCTAATGATTTATCGGTAATTCGTCGACGAATTGGCCCACCAACGTTTGGTGTGCTCAATAATGGTGATCGAACAGGCATGATGGAATTTTGTATTTGAAGACCGGGGGACTGGGGATGATGATGATTGTACTGATGTCGGGATGATGTTGATGATGCGGACGATGATTTTTTCGTCTCTTTTGGTGATAATGTATTTGGATTTTGTGATTGAAGAGGTGATTGAAGCCCGCCACCACCAGGTTGTTGATGTGGTATTATTGACGAAACATGGCATGTTGGTGATTGGGTGACAGAAGCAGCCGCCGCAGCCGAAGCAGCGGCCGCTGCAGCCGCAGTCATATCCAAATGATTTAGCATCGCTTGTAAAATATCCTTTTCTTTGCGCACTTGGACTTCAAGTTGGGATACAACATTTTTTTGGACACGTAAATCTGCCGCAGATTTATCATTGACACGATGATTTAGATTTAAATGCCTAAATATAGTTAAAAAAAAAATATATATATAAATTAAAAGTCTGCGCGCTAAACTGCACCCTCCTAACAACAATTTTTTTTTTGTGATCTCGCGCCCAACTCCCAAAATTCACGCAAACAAAAGAAATTATATTTTAATTTCAAATAATGAATATAAGATAAGCATGACCGGAAAGAATGGACGTCTTCATCTCTATCGTCATCTTTAACACTCTCTCGTATAATCTTCATCTCCATTGTGTACTATTTTTTATTGTCTTATTCTGTTAAATTAAAATTTCCAAGTCAGTGCACTTAAATTTCTTAATTTTCCTATTTTCCTCTTTGGTGTAGAAAATATACATAGAGAGAGAGCATTGTTATCCTTTTTTGTTCATTATTCAAGAATTTTTTTTTTGCTTTTTATTTTTATAAGAAGAACAAAAAAAAAAAGTCTTTACACTTGAATGAATAATTTTGTTTCACCTTGTCACGGTTGCAAATATACCACCCTCTTGTTTTTAAGGTAAAAATATGTGTCTATGTCAATTTATTCATGAGTGCGAGCGCGAGTTCTGAAATTTTATGCATTTAAATATAATTATTATGTATGTACGTACTTGATAAATGATGGAAAATCTTCGAAAACTTTTTCACATCCTGGCCATTGGCATAGACCACCATTACCGTAGAGTGGATAACCAAAAAATTTATTCTCACTATCGTACATTAATCGTTCGTCAACGTAACTTCCTTCGGGTGCCATTGCATTACTATTTCCTATTCCACCGTTCGTTTTATTTTCATTCATTATTGTTTGTGATTCCGATAAATTTGTATAGCTGCTGCTATTCCTATTTGCTACGCTTGGGAGGGTTAAATGATTCGGAGTACCGCTGCCGCCCACCGCATTCCCATTATTATATCCTTGATTCGAATTAGTACCACTGCGGCCGCTTAATATTATTGTATTAAGTATGCTTGCCAGTTTATCATTAAGATTATCGTTTTCACTTAAATTTTGTTCTTGGGTTCCATGTCCTTGATCATTACCGTTGAATCTACCATTTCCACCAATATTATTATTATTATTATTATTGTGATTATCAATATTATTATTAATTTCATGGCTACTAGTATTATCATCTTGCTTCCAAATGCTTGGATTTAATGTCTGATCTTTCTGGTCGCCATTCGTTGCAATACCAGCATCAGCTGTACCACCATTTAATCCTAAAGTGCAGAAGAAGAAATTACAAAAATTTGATGTAGTTCTAAAGAGAAGTATAGTCGAGTGAGTCGCTAAGTCGGTATTTTAATTCCAATCATATGAACTGTTAATGCGATTCTAATTGTTATAAAATGGATTCAGGATTTGAAATTTCCTTATAAACTTATTTTTTCATTTGGGATATCGATAGGCACGAATGAATACAATGACAAATTTCATTCAACTTTCAAGTTTATGAGTAAACTTTGAAGTGATGGGTCTCAACATAAATTAGGGAAATTTTTTAGGGAAATCCTCTTTGGTCAATTACCGTATATATTTATATAACTAATTATAAAACAAACAAATATTCTTCATCAATTCAATTCAATTCAATCAACATAATATTTTGCCACGTATATAAAGTTAAATTAAACAAAATTACGGTTTCACGTGGAGTTCTCTTGATAATACGAATCACAAAATTTCTGTATCTACCGAATTTTATTTTAAAAGAAAATTGAAATCCTCTAGTTGTCAACCCATTCTCTATATAATCTGGTTATCTCGACCCACCTCGGATGAAACCGTAATTTTTTTTTTTATTAATATTGGATTGACTAATTGAATTGGTGAAGGTTTCTAAGTAATGGTTATGTGTTTTATTACCTGCGTATATCATAATCATCTTACCAGACGTCTTACAAGATTTTATTTTTCTTCTAACACAAATTTAATTTTTTTAAGAACTCCACGCGATTATTAAAAATATTTCCAATTTAAAACAAAATAAAAAATTTTTTACAAATCTAAATGTATTGTGTTGATTGAAGAGATTTAAACGTAAGTTGATTGAAGATATTTTGTGTGTGCGAAAAGAAAATTTTATTTATAAATTCCTACCTTGATAGTGTTGCTGTTGTTGTTGCTGCTGCTGCTGTGCTAAAAGTAAAACGGGTTGGATACTTGTCATTCCTTGGTGCATTAAATACTGACGTTGGGTTATTTGTAGTTGTTGAATAAGCTCCTGTTGTTGCATGGCTAATTGTTGCTGCAATTGTTGTTGTTGTTGTGTTGATTGATGCGTTTTTGGTTTTTTTGTTATGCTAATGTCACACGGTTGTTGATGTTGTTGATGTTGCTGCTGTTGTTGTTGTTGTTGTTGCTGCTGCTGCTGTTGTTGTTGTTGTTGTTGTTGAATTAAATGTGTTTGTTGAATTAAATTCATTTGCAATTGTTCCTGAATTTGGATCATATTCTGTTCAAGTTGTTTCTTAGTTAATTCAAATGTTTGATGATTATGATGATGAGTAGGGGGATGCGTCTGATGGTGGTGTTGATTATTTGATAAGACTTGTGATTGCTGTTGCAGCTGTTGTTGTTGTTGTCTTAGCTGATTATAGTTTTCGGGTGTTGTATTTTGCTGGGCATAAAACGAATGATTTTTCATTAATTGCTGCAATTGATTTGGTGAAAAAACATGTTGTTGCAATAGTTGCTGCATTTGTATATGTTGAGCTTGATGTGGATTTGTGACTGAATGTCCTGCTACAGTTTCATTTTCACATTGTTTTTCAGTGTTATTGTCTATTAAATTATAGTTTTTATTCAAACGCGAATTATTATCACATATATTATTATAAATATCATTATCATTATCACTATCACTATGACATTTATCAATTTTATTTTTTTTCGATATTAATTTAGTTCTTTGTTTACCACGATTATCTTTATTATCTAGATCATCACTACTATCACTAATTTTGTTATCATTCAATTTATTATTATTGTCAATGCACTCTTCATCATCAACATTATCATCATCATCATCATCATCAGCACCGATAATCTCATCGTCATCTTCATCCCCATCCAAACCACAACCATCTAGTACATGATCATCTATTTGACCATTTTTTTGGTTGTGTTGACTGCTATTATTGTTCAGTTCTGCCGCATCTTCCTTTTGTGTCGTGGTTGTAATACCTCGATCTATAGGCGATATCTGTTTAATAAAATAAAATACATTATTATTCGAGTTGCGAGCCTGAAATCATTATTACTATACATATGTTGTTTGCAATTCGAATTTTTAAAAAATTATCCGAAACTACAGGATGGTCATCGTATCATACACAATTTAATCGCCTTCCATTACAACAACTTAACCGTCATTAATTAACAAAAGGCCATGAACATAATTACTGGCTACTCGTCGACATTTTTCCACTTTAATAAAACTTTTACTCAATCTAATTCAAATACCTTACCGAGATTTTAATCGATTTTATCAGATTTTGGGATTATTTTCAAAAAATTGAGATTGGTTGAAATTATTTCTGCATGGTGAACACTTTTATTTTTTATGAGATAAAGTTTTAACTAAGCACGTAAGATCGAACAATACTAACATAAAAAATTTAATCAACTTCACATATAAGTAATTTAATCAAATTTTAAACTTCGATTAAAGTGCTACTATTCTAATTCAAAAATACCACGGATCAAGAATACGAAAATTAAATTATTTGGCGAATCGCGGGTCACACCTGATTACCCACAAAGAACAAATTCACTTTATATATGTATGTGTGTATATCGAGGAACATACCGACTTGGTACATAGGTTCTACCTTCTACCGCATTCTGAAAAATGACCCTAGGTCTTGATCAAGAGTTAAGTTATCTTTTAAGCTAAGCTACATAATTTAGATCACTTCGCCCCCCTTCATATTTCAGCTAGCTTCGTAGTGCGTGTGAGCTAACCTAGTAAATTTTTGTGAAAGGAAATAGTTGTAATCGAGAACTAATATCGGTCGTTCCAATTATATTTATCTATTGAGGATAGGTGTAAAGCCAAAAGGGAATTAACGAGGAAGAAAGGGAACGCGAGCACTACCGAAAACTATGGTAAATGCTATTCCTAAAGAAGTGAAGCGTAACAAAACTAAAAAATCACAGACGTAAACGATTTAAACGTTATATTGAAGATTTTACTTATATCATACTCGTAACTGATCACTTCAGCTTAGACTTTACAAAATATATATCTAAAGTACAACAATATCCATATTATAGTGCCAATCAGACTTTCACGGATGAACGTGGAAGAATATTTCAGTTGACTACGAAGTATCACAATAAAATCAACCCTCTCCCAGGCACCCAAAAAGTCAGTAAACATTTTAAAATAAACAAATGAAGATCATTATGAAGCTTTAGAATACATACCTCCATGCCAGAAGAGAAATATGCTAAGCAAATTTCTTACAAATTTAATTTGGAACATTTTGTATTAATCGTTTTTCTGTAAATCTTATATTTTTTAAGATATCTGTAAAATAAATTTTCTAGTCCACGGAAGCTGCCACATAGCTAACATATACCATTTTGAAACACTATTTTTTAGCCTTAAGGGATCCCAAAATGGATAAATTTCCTAAATTCTTAAGGTCGAAAATGTTCATTTTCTAAATTTATTTTGTACCCGAAGAATTATTTCTTGATATCGCTCACAATTTAAATCAGTGCTATTGGCCAACACCGCTTTATAAGTATGTCAATTAAATATTTGAAACGTGTGAATCGATTGAACCTAAATTAGGAATAGTTAGCCAAATAAAAAAATAAGAATCTGATTTAACTGTACATAGGGTTGCCAGCTGGCCGCTTTTCCAGAAATTAATCGATCACCGGTCGGGCAGCTGATCGGCAGAAAAACAACCGGTTTTCAATGAAATTCACATAAATTATCATTTTAAATGTATCGAAGAAAATTCTATTTATTATTTTGTACCCGTAAAATCGAAATTTTTCGAAGTGGTCGAATAAAAATTTGCCTTAGCACTAGGATTTATGATCAGAGTCGGTTGGCATATAAATGCAATACATGAATTAATAATTAACTAAACAAACATAGTTTTTTTTAATTTTACCAACAACTTCTTGAGAACGCTAAATAAATGATAAATTACATAAATGTTTTGAAGATAACCCAAGACAACTACTACCTATATCTGTTTGTGTTGATAATATTTAAACATTACCTGCAAAAAAGCAAGAACACTGTAAGATGATCATATTATAGATCCTACTTAATACAACTCAACATAAAGCAGCAATACTGAATCCTAATTTCGGACAATTTTTAGTAATATCAAAAAATTTCCTCGACTCTGCAAAATTACAAAAAATCTCGAAGAATTATTATCACTCGTAATACAACTAAGTAGTGCTTAATTATTATCGATAATTTTTTACGAGTTAAAACCGCGCTCAAAATTCAACGAGTGCGCACCACGAGTTGAATTATCTGCGTCGGTTTTAACGAGTAAAAAATTATCGATTATTTATTACAGCACATGTTGTATTTAGTAAGAGAATACAACTTTCCGGTCAGCGATTGAACCACAATTCATCCATGTTCCATGCAATTTATTTGTTATGCAAATTTTATAAAATTTGATTTACACGCCTTTTTCATTTGGTTGTTTGGATCAAGTATTGGATAATAATAAAAAGAAATTAAAATACAATTGTTAATTTATGTAAGTATATAATATCTTAATTAAACATACATATATAATTCAATTATGGCATTGTATAATAAGAAAAAAAATATGGTTGTTTTTATATTTTTGTTGTTTTTATTAGTGTACATATTTTGTACATGAAAAGAACAATTTTGATAAATGACTTGTGGTTGAGTTGTATTTCTTGCTTCGTTAAAGTTGGATTGCAAGTTACTGTTTAACTCAGTACCAACTGCATCTGTTCCTCGCAGTGAACTAACAATTTCCGCATGCCTTTCTTGAAGATATGGCTGAATGGAATTCGAATTTGTATGGCCAGTGAGTTTCATTAGTTGCTGCTCCGGGACATTAGCATTCGCTAGATGCGTTACCGCTGTTGACCGATAACAATGGTTTGTAATTTTATTACTAAAAGTATCAATTCCAATATTTTGAGCCGTTTTTTTGGTCCATTTTCTAATATTGTTAATCCCAATTGGACAATTTTTGTACCATGCACATCCAGTAAGCTGCCAATTAGGATTTGGGGTAAGAAATAAGCGTTCGCTGGTAACGCTTTTAGGCCGTTTCTCTTTTAGTTTTTGAAAAAGGCGGACTGGGCAAATATCGGCATTTTTTGAATTTGGAATCAACCATTTGCTGTCACAACATTGCTTATTACCACCTTGGCTTGTTTTTGAAAAAATGGGATTATATTCAATTCTTCCGGTCGGTTCGCCAAAATTATCAAATTCTGATTTAAAATACCAAATATTTGCAAAAGCTCCTTCATTGCCTCTCCAAGCTAATTCTTTGGCAAAAATGTTAAATATTTTTTTTGCAAACCGTCGGGTGTGTTTTCATCCAAAATTTTTTGCATTTTGATACTTTCTTCTAAAGTAAATGCTGTTGTATTTTCCTTTCGTTTTCCAGGAACGCTTTGAAGCTCTTTACGTCTTGAATCTCTAGCCTTTCTCGCTCCACTGAACTCAATGTCGTTAAATGGGTCGAATTTAATTTGGTATTCATTGAACATTTTTTCTTGCAACATTTTTGCTATTCCATTCCATAGAGTTTTCACTACTGCTTCATTGTAATCTTCTCCATTTTTCCGTTTCATACTATATGCCCAGTCCTTCAAACAAGCAACAATTTCAGAAATTGTTGTATTTTTGTTGAAATTGTATTTTCTGCCAGCACAAAAATCTTGAAATTGGCGCCATTGAGAATTCTTGTTTAGTTTTGTGTTCTTCGGTACAATGTTTAATATTGATTTTTCAATTTGAATGGCATTTATTTTGCCCCAACGGATATTTGAATCGTCCATTTTTCATTTAAAATATTATTGCCTTTTAATTATGTAATATATTGATTTTATTTTCTTGCACTGACATAAGACTATACTTTTAATTGTTTTGTTTACTGAATGCAAATTATTCAACAAACTTTTGTTTGCATGGCTATTCCTTTGATGTGTGTATAAAAAATTCAATCATAATAAAAAAAAATTGAAATACAATTACAAATTAGAGATAATTGTTTAGGGTTTTCTTGTTGCTATGGTGAAAATTGTAAAACTATCGCGTTGTTATGGTAAAATTTGTAAAACTATCGCGTTGCTATGGTGACAATCATAAAACTACCGCTATAATAACGTGTTGTGGTACGTATTTTGCATGGCAATCTAAATACTATTGCTGTAATAATCGCTTTTTCGTAAAATTTCCCATGGCATATTTTGTGAAAGTTGTATTCTCAATATCACAAAAGAATTAACTGTAATATCATGCGAGTAACATCAACCAGCAAGTAATCTCGAAAATCTCAAAAATTTCGAATTATCTTCAAAGTTAATTTCGAAAATATCGAATAATCTCGATAAAAAGCAAGCCTAATTTAACCTAAATTACCTGTGTAAATTAATATCCTCCAAACTTAACATAACTTTTAATAATTCGATGCTAAGCCGATCATTAATTTTGTAATAAGAAGCCAATTTCAAGAAATATTCTACAAAAAAGCTCGAATAAGCTCAGAATCCTGCTATAATCTTAAAAAAACAAGAAATCACTAAGAATCTCGTATAATCTGAAAAATATTATGCAGTCATCGCACCTTAATACCGAAAATATTGAATAATGTCGATATTTTCGAATAACTTCGGAGCCATGCAGCTTCGCGCTGGGTAATTCCTAGAATCTCGAGAAAAATGAAAATATTTCAAAAGATGTAGCAAATCCTTAATAATATCTATTACATAAAACTCAGTGATAGAAACTCGATTAAACTCTAATAATCTCGAGAAGCTCGAAAATCTTGATATTCTCGAATAAAATTAGAGTTCTAGAATTAACTTGAAAAATCAACAAATCAAAAATAAAAAGAAATCTCAATCCTAAACAATTTAAAAGCACAAAAAACATCTTTTTCGGACAAATAACTGGAAGACTCACGAAAATATCGAATAAGTTCATCATAATCTCGGATTTTAAAAGACTCATCTCTAACCCAATGCTTTTCGCTTCTTAATGTAATCGAATATTCCGAAATAATCTCTAAACAAACTCGAATCATTATGATTGTTATTTATTAGGTTCAATCAACCATTTCATTAACATATTTCGCACACACTTTAGTACCAATAACAAAGGCAATTCTTATGAAATTAACTTTATTTAAAAAAGAATATGAAATCACAACCCGAAAATCGAGATTAACAGTCTTCGATTATGTAAGCAGCATAACTTCGAGATTTTTTCCGTAATTGCCGCAAAATTCGATTATGTAAAACATTTGGAGCTGTCCTAATAATGCTTACATAATCGTGTTTTCTCGTAATTGCGACTTTGAGAATTGCAGTTCATGAAATTCGTAACTCGAAATTAAGAAATTCAATTCAATATCTCCGATCTTTAGTGTTTTCGATGGTTCTATATTATTCGAGAACCATTGTTTAATATTGTTGAGCTTAGCGTTAACTTAATGTCTTCGACTTTTTGGAATTTTTGAAAGAAAAAAATGTTGGGGGTGGTGGAGGGAGGGGAGTGAGGAGGGGGGCTCTAGACTTTTGCTACAGGCTTTAAAGCTTTTTGAAATTATTCATTAACATCCAGATTTTTCAATATAATTTTTCAGATTTGTTCATTCGTATTTTGGTTGGCTTTCTCTGGGGTAATCGAGATTATTTCAGTTTGTTTTAAACATCCTCTTATTTCGACATTTTCGAGATTATTCGACATTTTCGAATTTATTCGAATTTTGTATGGCAATGTTTATCGCTAATCTTCTAAATAGTTGTGGGGTCGATATGTAAATCTGAATTATGGTAAAGTATCAAGAGAGTTTCATAAACACAGGGACCATTTTAGAAATTTGAGACGATTCTGGCAAGCGGGATGAGATTGGCTTCATCGAGCCAAAAGGTACTTTCCAGATAAAGATTAGACTATCGAATAGCGTACCTTATTTAGCATTGTTATATTAAGACGCCCCGCTGCTCCTTTTGTTGAGATGATTATGGTGTTATCAATCTGAATACCTTCTTTGGAGACATTTTTGTGCTGTACTTTACACTGAACATACCAGTATACTCCTTAAAGCAATTAAGTACTTCACTATTTTCACTTTCCAAGAAGACATGGAATGTGTAAAATTATTTAAGGCAATAAAACAAGCCGACACAGAAAACAAATTCACTTTTGAATTTGGAACAAACCAAACATTCATCACCACACAAGGAATTTTATTATTAATGACAACTCCTTAAAAATATTTTGTCCACGATCCATTTAAATCTCGTGAAATTTTGCAGCACAACAAGCATACTGCACGCGTGCTTTTCAACTTACATAGCTGGCAATAAAAACGTTTTCAACTTCTATGCCAACATCCGCCGTTTCGTGTCAATTGTGTTTGTTCAGTCCTGTTTTACACTCAGACCTCTTATATCCCAACTTTTTATAGTTGAAACATTTAAATCTGAATTGTTATTTCCCTGCTGCAAATGTTGGAGTTTTTCCGGACTACTATTCCTCTTCTCAAAATTATCCATTTATAAAAGAAAATGGCCAATGGTTTTATCTGATGTTTTTGTTTTTATTTACCTCAGGATCGTACCATTTTAGAAAGTTGGCAACCCTAACTGCACAGTAAATCTGTGTAGTTATATCCTATAGTTTTACAATTACGTGTGTAGCGATCTTAAGATCCAATGTTATTCCGTCTCACTGTGTTCAAACAATTTTTTCTTTATCAACGTCTATTACAACAAAAATCATGAGAACAGTTCGGAAAACTCATTTTATCGTTTTGTGTGTGTGTGTGTGTGTGTGTGTGTGTGTGTATTATGGGAAAATTTGTGAAAAAATAAATAATACATTTTTTGGGGTGGATAAATATTAAGACTCCTTAAAGAAACGAAAATAATATATATTTAATTTATATTTTATTAGTAGCGCAATGTTTGAAAAAAAAGCAAAAAGACAAGAAAAACAAAAAAAAAATCATTTTCCTCGTTATCTTTAATTCTTATACGTATACATAAACATATAAAAAAGCACAAAGTAAACTTGATTTTCTTATTTAGAATTTATTATTAAGAAATGTGAAAATGATGATGATGTAGAGTAGTTGATAAGGTCGATTCCCCCTGGTCGGTATGAGCGAGGGGTGGTATAGTATTAGGTAAATTATTGGGGAACCGCCGAGTATATACCATACAAAAAAACAGCAGCAGTGATCCATTGATGGGGGTAATATAATGTAATAAAGAAATCTAAATAAATAAACTCGATTATTATAAAAATAAAGGCGCGCGCGTTCAAATCACGTTTTCAATGTTTTCAAGTGTTTACATTTTTTCCCCAAACAGTAAAAACAAAAAAAAACCAAGAGAAACGAACCCTTTCAACTATACATGAGATGGTGTACGAGTATGTATATATGATCATAAAAATAAATTTATGAGTTCAATTTTATAATTTAATGATTTTATGTGAGATTTAGTGGATTTATTGACTGGAACCAGAAACATGCTTATATATTGACTTTAAAAAATAGAAATTTTATCTACCCAGTTTACAATTCTTATCCATTGCTTTATGTTTTCCTGATATTATTGCGTACAAAAACTTAATAATGTTGAAAATTGTGTTAGCTCCCTGTGTGTTGGTAATAATTTTAAAAATTTATTCTACATATAAAAATTACACCCAAACCGAGCCAAAAAAATAAATTCAACCGACTATAAAACTTCGTTGACACAAATCGAATCCCAAAGCGTCTTGCTTGTTTACTAAATTAATTATATCTGGTCTCATCTTACTAACCAAATTCGCACGAAATGACATCTGGGAATTGGAGTTTATATCCATGTGATGATTTTCTCTTGTCTCGTTGACATTTGTGTTAGTGGTAAAATTAAGACAACCTTTTCCTAGTTTTTCCTCAAACTTTAGAAAGAAATTAAAAGTAATTCTGCCATTGAAAGAGTAACTTGATCTATATTACCATTCTGCTACCATTCTACCATTAACATCGTTCTATATGCCTTTATTACTCCAAGCTACACTTCATTTAGTGGGGTTGCTAATGTTCTACGGTAGTGACAATTCCTTGTGTTGCCGTCCATTTCAAATCAAAGTTGCCTCCTATCCTAGCTACCTTTGCCTTAAAAGTCATCCCGGGCGTTCTCCTAATGCCGAATGTGTATTTCAGTTGGATTATGGCGAATGTCAATCATTTTTTTTAATGTAACGATGCATTCTATGATTACAGGTTGTCCAATTTTTACCACTCGTAGAGTTAAAATTTAAATCAATATTTAGTTCCCCATTGTGGCTCTTAGACTGTCCATAAATACAAGGAATTAGCAGAATACGATAATTTGTATGGGCGTGTGAAATTTCTGAATCTTGGTAACATAAAGCTAGGAATATTTTGAAATAAGTTTGAAGAAAGTGGTGTTTAGAGGTATAGCTCAACGAGCTTAAAGTGAACTTTGGCGTTTGGAGGAACTTAAACCACTTAAATTTGCTTAGCTGTGTAACCTATAAAGGTAGGTTTATTAGGAATAGAGCTATATAGCATTTCATCATATTTAATAGCAAATTACGACAAACTTTGACACCAATCAAATTTAGGACAGTTATAGCATAAACCCAAAAGAATTTCCCGTTGACCTTCCTTAATCTCAAGAAATATGGCCTCTAAATTGCAATGCATTGACTTAAGAATAATTTTAGTAGAAAAGTTTTGCTTATTAAAATCCTACCAATTCTGACCAAACTAAAACCTTGAAGAACAAATTGAGAACTAGTGTGATGCTCCAAAACTAGTCCAAAACTTTGGAACCTTTTCTTTTAAGGATAACTCGTTGAGCTACCCCTAAACACGAACTTTTTCAATTTTTCCTCGTAGAAAAAATCACATTTTGAAGAAATGGACCAGTCTATTGGGAGTATACCATAGACAAAGCTACTTAGCTACGGAGACTAAAAATTAAGAAAGTATCCAAATAACACTCGGTTAAAAAATTAGGGTTGGTAACGGAATGGTATCATAATTCCAAAAAAATTCCATAATTTCTATATTCCAAACAGAGAAAAGTAAATTTCCAAATCATAAAATTTCACGTTTTAAAATTTCCTATTATTTAGTTTCTAATTTTGAAATTCAAAAGTGGTGGAATTAATTACACAATTGGAATACATTTATATAGAAAAATTAGATATAAATAAACACAACTAATTTTATATGTCATTATTTATTTCATTAAAATGAACAAAATTATTGATAATTTTGATTAATTTAATTAATGTTTTACGCGATACGCTTTAAACACTCAAGTTTTGAATAATTTTGGCGGTTTCTAGTTATACTTTTGAGCTTATAAAAAATTGCTACATTTTTTTTATTCCTAGGGGCAATTCTTTCGATTTGATTTTCTCAACCGTAGTTTTGGAAATTCTTTTGATAAATTTTCAATTAGTTTATAAATTTCACAATTACCAGGCTTCGGCACTACTCTTTGTATGAGGGAAATTTCTTTTCGAAGAATTCTCCACAAGACTTCATCTGTCTATTATCTCTAGTGATTTTGTTTTTTGTGAACCTAATTATTGAGACAATAATTATTTATTTCGTTTCAATGAACCAGACCCAAGCTCTTCAATCTTCTAATTTAAATACTAATTCGTTTGTTAATTTTGTCAAAATCAGGAATTATTATTTCCGGATTTAGATCAATATGTGTTAAATTTATAATAAAAAGACAGCAATTAAAAAAAAACTCCTCATATAATTTTTTAGATTTTTGTGTCATTAAAGAAAACATGAGTGGAACGGGAACATACCATTTGAACGAAAAAAAGAATTTGAAATGTCAACTATTTTGAATAATTTTCAGTGATCGAAATAAAAATATTAAAATTAAATATTTCGTTTTAAAAATGTTGAAAAAAAATCTCGAAAAAGAATTCTCGAATTTGTTCCCGAGCTCGAAATCGAGATTTATAATTATTAAGGCAAACAGAAAATTCATTATATTATGTATACACTAAATGAAAAAATAATAATTAAGAAATTTTGTTTCAATCCAATTAATTTTTATTTATCAAATATAAAATATAAACACGCATGTTTTTCGTAATTTAGGATAGTTGAATGTTGTAAGCAACTCCTCCAACAATTTTATGAATTATATTATGTGGGCTGGCGCACCGGTATTCACCGAACGAGAATCTTGGCCAGAATATTAACTACACTTTGTTTAATTTCGATTGTTAATAAAAGATGAGATTTCTGAAAATCAGAATCAGAATTTGGGACTCTCATGTCGGAATTAATGATATTAGCTAAGTCATGTGGACTAGTTTCACGATAGGTTATTTTACCATGAAGGTTCAAAGAAAAAATCGAATTAATATAAATTAAAAATAAAATTGGACCAGATGGACGCTGTAACCGCCTTTCTACAAAGTGAGTTGAATCAAATTATACATGTTGAAACCGGATGGGTATATATCAACGGTAATCGAAAAGTTTGCACGTTAAACGAGTCAATATATGAACTAAAGCAAGCTAGTAGAGTTTGGAACGCGAAACTAGATAAAGTTTTGAGAGATGTTGGACTAAAAAAATCAGATGCTGATCCATGCGTATATTACAGAGTCGCCAATTATAGGATGCTTGTAGCCGCACATCTATGTCGGTAACTCAATGACATGCACAGATGCATTTGAAATTGTGTCTGATGAAGTTACTGAAAGTCATAGATATGGGCCAAGGTAAACATATCTTGAGCATACGAATAACACGTGGTATAGGTAGACTAGGATAGCTATGTAAATCAGGTAATGAAAAGATTCAACATGCAGGACAGCAACCCGGTATCTACACGTTTGGACCTAAATCAAAAATTGACAAAAAGTATGTCGCCACAAAACGAATGGCAGAATAATGAAATGAGGAATGAAACATATCAGGAAGCAATTGGAAGCTTGATGTTTGCAGCACAGGTAACGAGGCTCGAAATTTAGTAATGCGGGAAAGCCGCACTGGATAGCAGCAACACGTGTTCCAGATACCTAAAGGGAACAGCAGATGTTAAGCTGGAGTTTAATTATGATGATTCATCGGTTGTGGGGTATGCTGATTCAGACTGGGCAGGAGACTTGGACTATAGAAGATTGACTATTGGTTATGTTTTCAGGATGCAAGGAGGAGTAATAACGTGGAACTCCAGGAAACAACAAACTGTGGCTTTGTTTACAACGGAAGCTGAGTATTTAAGTTTGTTGTCAGCAGAAACATACAAAACCAGTTAAGCCGTAGTACTAGGTAACAATGAGGCACTCATAGTTGTAGAAAAAAAAAATCCGAAAGATAAGTAGCCATTCATTATAACAGGTTTTAGGAAATTTGTTTCTTTTCCTTCGTTGCATCAACAATTTTTAATTTGCAAAATTAAATTTGCCACAGAAAATTGGTACTGATGTAATAAGTTTGTATTTATGTCATACAATTTTAATTATAAAATAAAATTGCAATCCAAGTGCAGTGCGGGAGAGTGCCTTTTTTTCTTGGGTATACCGCGAAGTATACCACTCGTAATTCCACAGCACTGGATCGCTAATCTTTCTTGCTGTGTGGGTGGGGGGGGGGCTACTCTGTATATGTATACATAGTTAGGATACACGTTTGTAGAACCTATAGAAGCAGCATTCAAGCCCGCAACCGAATTCATTTTCTTATGAGCGTAGACAGACCACAAATTGGAGCAAAACTAGAGGTTAAATTGTTCGGGAGATTTATTTTATGTACATATTTGTTTTAGTATTTGCTTAAGAAGGGCCCCAATCCAAACTAATTGAAGACGGACCCAAAACAAAATAATTCGTTGTTTTTTATTTTTATTTAATTTCTCTGTGTTACTTTTCCATATATAATTGTAAATTACAATTGTAATTCTTATTTTTGTACCATATTTTATCTTGTTATTAGTTTATTTTAAAACACTGTGTATACTACAATAAATTCTATTTATTTCCAGATCATCGGGTGTTAGCACTATCATCTTTTGGTTTGGTAAGTGTAAATTTTGTACATATATGTAACATAGGTGATCTCTTAATTTTTTCCTTTGTTTGTAAATAAATGGTGTAATGACCCTCTAAATAAAATATTACGCAAGCGAAAAAAGTAACGAAAAAGTAGTTTAAGTTTTCTCAAACGTAACACTTTGGCTTCAATACTTCAAAGAAATATAATCATATATAAAAGCTAAAATTCTAAAGGAAAAAAATTATTTTTAACTAAAGTATTATAGAAATTTAATTCTAACTAAAAAAAATATGTAAATCATATAAAACAACGACTTCAATTTAAATTTTAATAAGCAATCCTTAATCCTTAAGAAAGCCAATTTTGATTTTTGATGCGGGTCCTTTGCGTAATTTTTTTTTTTTTTTGTTTTCCTTTATTTTACAATCTATCTCATTGTGAGAAATTCAGTAAATTTTTTGTCTTTTTACATTGTCATGATCGGAGTATTTTTATCCATTGATAAAATCTCACTTACATTACGATTAGTATAAAATAACCCATAAATTTAACTATTATTGATTCGATTCATTACACGTATAGTAGCCTCGATTCTATCATCTCCAACATGCAGCATGAATTTGTATTGAGTCCAAGAAATGTGCTCCTGAGCCCAATTTTACAGTTTTTGTTTACCTGAGTGACTCGTAACCCGAATTTTGGCTTCTGGCCTGTTTCAAGTGCTGGCAAAGAAGATTTAACTAGTCTGCTTCTCACTAAGCTTGATGAAATTCATTTGCCCGTGTTTATTCAAGATTCCCTCTTACATCCTATGACGATAGGCGTAAAAGTAAACTAATTGTTTGACCAATGTTTTTATCCAACACTTGCGGAGATGTACCACCATAGTAACAGCAAAAGACGAGCAAATAATATATTCATATTATTAAAGATAAAATTTCTATACCATTAAAATACAAAAAAAAAGTATTTAATTTATTCCATTACTGCGATGCCTTTAAGCTTTAAGCAGGTTACTTTGAATATTTTGGCATTTTTCCGATTTTCCCCCTTTTTTTTAAATGGCTCATAAATGTATTTAAAATGAAACAATAAGCCTTTCAAATGTTTTGTAATTTTAGCAGCCAAGACCCCAACTTGTAAAAAAATATGTTTGACCAATTTTTTATCTTCTCAAAAGTACTAAAACGGTTATTGGATTACAAAAGATTGAAATAACTTATTATTGTGAAAGTAGTATCAATAAATTAAATAAACAACAGTTTATTTTCATTATGAATTTAATTCACAATTAAAATTGAATTAGTTTCTCGACGGATTTGATTAGTAATTTAAAATGAATTAATTCCCCTAAAAAAATGAATTAATTTCGCGTGGATTTAATTCAGTTTTTTTAAAAATCAATGCCGCGGAATTAATTCATTATTAAAAGGAAAACTATTTCGCTATTTCGGAAATGTTAATCAAAATGTGTAGTTTAATAATCCAAAGATACATGACCAGCACCCGAATTCCGGTTCGATGACAAATTTCTCATATGGGTTTTATTCGTATAAAAAAACCTAAAGGTATAAAAACTCAGGAAATGCGATTCCGGTTTGATCACTGAGAAAATAAAACCCATAAAGAATGTCAAAAAACACAGGAAATATTTTTCTATGAGAAATGTGTTATGTAGATGATATAACATTAGTTGATGGACAATGAGTAACAAATTGTTTGTAGTTTTTAATCAGAACCCAGAAAGAAAATGTAGGAACCTAAAATTATTGTGCGTTGTTTGTCAAACTTATCAACAAAAAATTATTTGGCCCGAAAGGGACTCAATTTTTTATATGTTGTTTCCAGAACTTATCACACATAATAACAAATTTCACCAATTTGCATTATTCATACGAGTAGGTAAAAATGGGCCTAATATAAATATGGGCCGCCGTAATAATTTCTTAACTGTTGGTAGACTAAACACACACAAATATGGAACGCGGGTAGCGAAAGAAATTGCATGAATTTTGTAAACTAAAACACAAAACAATAAATAACTAGAACATAGTTTTCTTAATTTGATTATTTTTTACACCTAATTATATCAAAAAGCACAACAATATCAACATCAGTCTGAAAAAATAAACATATTTTGATAGAAAATTTTGTTCTTACAACAAAATAATGTCAAAACTTAATACCGTAAACCAAATAACGCATGCTATAATAGTTTACTATAATTGAAACTCGCCTGCAAAACGGGAATCGAAATTTTGATGAGTATGGGAATTGACTAGTCGAAAAAAAAAATTAAATCATTTCTCATTATCATTTGCCATAGAACCGGAATTCGGGTGCAGGGGTAGATTCTTTGAAATGAACACTTTTAAAACTAACTGTTAGAATTGGGTTTTAGTGAGTACAAAAAAAATGTCATTTGTCACATAACCAGAAACTAGCCCCAGGCGGGGCAATAAGACGGGCACGATAAATCATTTAAAACCCGGGTATTAAAACAAAAAGTACTGATTACCCGAGTACTTTGCAATCCGAGTAATTTGGATACGATAGAGACAACATCTTTATTTCTTCTAATGGCTAATTTTTCTTTTGGATGATTTAAAGTTCCTGCGGCCAATAATAGTTGCCTGTTCTTTCTCATTTCATATATTTTCAGATCCCTAAGTCCTATTTTTATTAAAGAACCGTTCGTCAATTCTTTACCCTCTAAATCTATAACGTGTCTCTTTTATACCGTTGTATCCTACACCGGTTGCATTCCCGGGTAATATTGAAAATATTCCCTGAAAACCAAAATACTTATAGTTTCTAAAATCCCGGGAATGCAATCCCCCCGGGAAATCTCGGGACGCAAACCCTACTCAGAAGTAATAATCTATGAATTACGAAGAATATATAATTATGAAGAGTTCGCCAATTTCGGCTCCGATCAGATCAGTATTATATGAATTGATTTTCTGTCATCTAATAAGGCTATTTAGCGACTGAATTGCTTCTTATACCAGTCGAAAAATCTGCGAATAATACTCTTAATAATTTAAATTTTGAAAACATTTGTTTATTAAATTTAACAATATCTAGATATAGGTATAGATTCCTTCCGAAGAATATTAGCTACTTTCGGATCATAGCCAGCTAATTATATTTTTATGAAGAGCGGAATTAATACAAACTGATTTTTGAAATAATAATTTTCATTTTGAGGTTCTGTGATTTATGCAATGTTTTAAAGAATGGTTGAATGGATGACCAACAAAAATAAATCTATGTACGGTCATAATAACACAAAGCCTAATTTTAATATGTACTCACTTACAAGAATTTGAAAAATGAGATTAAACGTATCAATATTAGGAGCTAATCAGGAAAAAGCGTTAACGGTCTGAGCTATCGAAACTTTTTGTATTGGGACAATCTGTAAATGAATTTCTAGGCGAAAAAAGCTTGAATATATTTTTTGACCTACACCAACATCCAATCTTAATAATTAAAATCCCATTTATCCTGAATTAAATGAAGTGCAATTTTAAAAATGATGCAAAATTCTTAGTTAATCCTTAATGTATTCCAAAATTTCTGCAGTATTAAATTTGAAAATTTCGAATTATATAGAAAAATTATTTTGAGACCGACGGCGAATTATTAAATCCGGCCTAAAACTTTAAATAAACTTAGGTTACTGTGTGCCTTATAGTAAATGATTTTTGGTGTTAATTAACAACAAGTCCTTTATTAATAAATGAACATTTAAATAGCACAAGTATTGTTTTATTTTTCGCAAATAGCTATCACAAAAAAAAAATTAAAATAATAATTGTGTAAGAGGCCCATAAAATATTGTTTCCAAAGTCGACCAAAAATAATGTTATTTGTTTAATTCACGCACAGTCATTATCTTACATATACACGTATACCCCACCATACACACAAACACACATTCACAAACAAACCCACACACGTATATACACACACACCGCACCATCGCCACTAACCAACGAAAGCTCATCATCATCATCATCATCGTACACACCGAACTTTTTATGCGTACTTGTTGAATCGAAATTAGAAAAAAAAAAATAATAAAGGGAACACTGGATTTTTATTTTTTATTAACCAAAATTCACCTTTTCATTACAACTCGAAGTATTGTTGTACTGATCACAGTTCAAATCAAATTCACTTAAAATTATCGACATTTTAATAATAAAAGAAACATTTTTCATGTCCGTTCAGCACGTATAACCACAGCCGAGAAAATGTTTTCCTCGTATTCTTTTATTTTATTTATATTTTTATTAAATTACACCATACTGCATAAACACACAATGTATATATGTTTATTATTAATTCACTTTGTTTTTATTTTTTTATAAATTTCTTGTTAACATCTTTGAAGTCAAATAAGTACTACTAGATAACAATAATGCAACAAAATATATTTTTTATTTTATTTTATTTGGTAGAGAGCTTTTTTTTTATTTTATTTTGAATACAAAACATGAATCGAAACAACAACACAGAGTAGAGGAGCACTTTTGGGTTTGCTGTAAATGGGAGCTTTTTTAAGCTTTTTTTTGTATTTAAGTTTTAGTTTTTATTTTCATTTTATTATGTCTGGATATATGTGTATACATATTTATATTATATATATATATATATATATATTATATATATATATACATATAATAATATATATATATATATATATATATATATATATATATTATAATATATATATATATATGTTGTAATAGAAAATAAACAACCACAAGAATATATGGGAATACATATATACATGAAAAGGAGTGGATCGAGACGAGCAGCAGCAAAACATTTCACAAAATAACAACAAACTTTACACAAAATAAAAATGAAAGAGAAGGGTTTGAGTTTTAGATTATGTCTTAAACTGTCTTATATATATATATATATATATATATATATATATATATATATATATATATATATATATATATATATATATATATATATATAATAAATATATATATATATATATATATATATATATATATATATATATATATAAATAAATAAACATATATATATTATATATATATATATATATATATATATATATATATATATATATATATATATATATATATATATATATATATATATATATATATATATATATATATATATGTATATTGTATTTAAAAAAATAAATATCTTCTCCAATTTTCCGAATCTTGCTTAAAAATACTAGATAGAATGCGATAGATATTGTTTTGTTATTATTTTTTTAACTGGAAGGCTGCACCTAGACGTTTTCTGTATTTTATTTACTTTCTTGTTTTATATATAAACAATATATAGTATATATACATTTTTATAATATATATATATATAACATACAACACCACCTACCACCTTCCTACGATATTGCACAAATCTTTATTTATTTCCATTTTTCCAATGTTCTTTTCCGAGCTTTTCATATCTGCGCGTCATTCCCAATACAAAGCGCATTCTCTTCTCCAAATAAATATAAGAATTTTCGTTAAAATTGTCTTTCCGCTTGTATATAAACATTTCTATACATTACTCCAAAAGCCACCCAATTTTCATATACCAATCTCATATCTAAATACAAATATATACCAAGAAATTACAAAAAATAAAAAAAATAAAAAAATGTCATTTCAGCAATTGCATCCAATCATCTCAGACGAACATACAAAAAAAAATGTTGAGCTTTTTTATTTCATTTTCTGTATGTGGTGCTTCTGCTCTGTTTTCACATATAAAATTTAAATAATATCTATAAAAATGTGTACCCTAACCTATCCTCTTGCTATATAAGGTATGAAAGGCAGTTGGAAAACTAATTTTCCTTTTTTGCATACATATAATTATACAAATATATTTGTTTATTTATATTATATACAATATTTACATATATATATATATATATATATATATATATATATATATATATATATATATATATATATATATATATATATAAAACTCCGCCTTTTTTAATTTTTATTTGTTAATATTTATTGTTGTTACAAAATACAAAACGGAAAATTTATTATTAATATTTTTTTTTATCGTTATTTTTGTGTGAAAATATATTACTTTTTCATTTATTTTCCAATAATTTTTTTCTTCTTATTTCTCGTCTTTTATAGTTAGGTGCATAATGCAACTTGCGTATTTAGATATATATATATATATATATATATATATATATATATATATATATATATATATATATATATATATATATATATATATATATATATATATATATATATATATATATGTATATACATATAGCGTAAATGGAGAGTATGCGCGCAATTTTTGTTAAAATAGTTTTTATTTGTTGTTTGACTCTGGGAGGCGGAAGGGTCAAACTTTTGTTTGGTGTGCACGATATACCTGTGGTTATCGTACTATACCATACATATATTAAAATAAAATAAAAAATTGAATGCACATTAAAATACCCTTTTACCAATTATACTAATTTAACGTCATTTGACTCTTAACATACATATTTCCAGTAATTTTCCAACCAATGAATCTATAACTCTGATTTTGTTACATTGTATGAGAAAGTAGAATGCAACGGAGGGTGTTATCGATCTTACCGTCTTAAATGTGCTGGTATTGGGATGAGCTTCATGAGCTACGTGGTTTATTAAGGCCGTGAGTGAATATGTTAAAAATATTTAGTTAAAAATTTGGTGAAAATCAAATTATCGTGGTGAAATATTTTTAACAACAAAAATAGAATTTGCTGTGTGAATTAGTTAAAATTTTGACAGTTGAAATTCATTCAAAATGTATCACATTTCATCATTAGCGTTTTATTTGTACATTACATATATGCCTATACTTTTTTTTTTCTTTCCCATACAGTTTTACAGTAAAATTCATCATATATAAAATGTTGGACTATTTTACATATCATATGCGGAATATTATTAAACCACCAGCTATTGAAGAACGAGAAGAAATCGGGGTTAGATTTTGTGTAAGGGCAAAAATTGGAATCTTTGCTAATGTTATCGGTGCTATTGACGGATGTCATATAAAAATTAAATGCCCAGTTAATAAGCACGATTAATATTTAAATTATGGTATAAAAGCTTTTACTCCATCCAGTGTCAAACCGTAGTAAATAGCCATCATTTATTGAACAACGTTCAATACTGAATGTTATTGAATGACGATTTTTTAACATTGCTTGTCAAAATTTACAGACGGTGTCGACTGCATTAAATCTTTTTTTTGGTGAATAAAAAAAAATTTTCATTTCATTTGTCAAAATTTTCATTTTTAACTAGTTTTTAACTAATTCACTCACGGCCTAAGTAATAAATGTCTCATGAATTTATATTCGGAGGACTAAAGTCGTCATTGGAAGAGAAATTAATTCTACGAATAATACGAATAATAACGATTGTTGTTATAAAATCAAAACGTGTTGTAGTTGACATGCCAATTTCACTTAAGTTTGTTTTTAGCAAAATCTTGCTTAAATTCGTTGTTCAATAAACAAATATAGAAATTTTAATACAACTCTACGCTGATATAATTAAAACTTTATGTAATCCAACTATTACTATGAACGCTACGAAGACTATAGTTTGTAAAACTGATCATTTACCAGGCAAGTTTCAAGAAAACTAAAAAAATTATTGATTAATATCGAAAATTTCAAGAAACTTAGGAAATTGTGAATAAACTGGAATAATCTTGATTACCCCAGAAAAATTCAAATTTCTTGTCCAGCTGTTAATTCTGCTTTTAGTAATTTTATGGTAAACAAATTAAAACCTTGGATATCGAACTCACTGTGCAAACTGTAAATGCTAAAAATTATTTGTACAGTAAAGTAAAGAAACAACCGGCAAATGAAAATTTAAAAACCGAAAATTTGAAATTAGAAAGGTTAGTGGCTAAACAGACAACCGAAGAAATCGTTAAATTCGTTACTAATCCTCACAAAAAATAATTCTAAGACTTCAGTGACTTCATCTGAAATTTTTGCTGTCATAAATTCGTTGAAAGGCTGAAATGCCTGTGGTGTCAACAATGTTTTAGAAAACTTAGTGAAAAGACGGATGTTGAACTTCCTCGATTCCTCGCGTTACTAAAGTTTTTCAATTCGGTTTTTGAGGGTCTTAATAAAAATAAAAAAGTGGCTGGTCTTTTTATTGATGGTACCATTATTATGTTTATGCATTAAACTGGTACTTATTCAATCGTGTTCAATGCACAAGATTCAATAATGTACTGATCAGTGAGGAACGAATTTTAGATGGAGTTCCACAGGGCTCTGTTCTTGGACCCATTCTTTTCACAATTTACATGAACTCCTTTTGCCAAATTGATTTTATTGGAAAAATGGCTTGTTTTGCCGATGATACCGCATTTACTTATGAAGGTTGTTTGTGGGTAGACACAATTAATAAAATATCTTCGGACCTTGCACTAAGAGTTATATTTTAGCTCATATTCAGTCAATTGTATCGAATTTTGTAACGAGAAATGTTTCCGAATTATCAAAACTAAGCAATATAAATATTTAGGTGTTACATGGTTGATTGGAAATTGGCATTCGAAGTTTAATCTCGAATTGGAATCGTAAAATATATGGCTAAGTAGGTTGCAGTAGATGAAGTATAACGATTCTGAATATTACGTCTTCATTCGAACTACCATTTCCAAATCTCTTCACGTAAATTAACCTTTTAGAGGAGGGACCAGAAAAATAAAAATTTCATGGAATTTAAATATTTTATTTAAGAAATTAAACTCCACAATCATACAAATAAAAATACATCGACAAATGTGTGTGTTCTATTTGGTGCTGGAGGAGGAAGAAATAGGTATTGGATTGGTGTATGGAAACCCAAAATTGGCAAATCTAGTTTTTGATTTATGATATCAACCATAATATCATTAGTATGAATAGTGTTCCAAAATACAATCATACCGTTGGGCCATGTATCAATATACAAAATAAATCTGATCTCTGCTCAACTTTAAGGCCGAAAAAATTCTTCAGGCCATAAAATAACAGATTTTATAACAGGAACTATTTATAATATCTACAATATATTTCAGATATAAAATTTCACTTAAATCCGTCAACAAATATGCTTGTTAAATTTGATGCTGGAGAGAGTCTGAATTGGCCACTATGTGATATGACCGGAGGAGTTCGTCAGAGCCGGAATTCATTATTTTTCTATTAGGAACTAATTAAGGAATCGTTTTTACATCTGAAATTTCAGAAATCATTTTTTATTCAAATCCATCCACAAAAGTACTACCTAGTTCCATTTTGAGCTATAAATGTAGTAAATTGCTTGGATTGATTGTTCATTTAAAAAAAAAAGTGAACCAATTTTTGATTAATGGTATCTAACTTAACCAACATATTTGATTATAAATGAACTAATTGCGGCATACTCAAATTATGAATCGAGGTGTCGGGTTTCGAAATTTTCCTAGAAGAAATTTCACTACAAATCTGTTGTCTAACCAATGGATCATAAACACAACAAATTTCTAGAAATGTTCCACTTTTTCAAAAAATTTCGGACTTCGTTCAGGTTAAGTTGTTTTTGACCTAATCACCCTTATGACAACTCTCATTGGCTATCGGTTTCTTGTAACTAATCTAAACGCAACGTGCTTTTTAATTTGTTTAACAAAATGAACCCAGAACTAAAACTATTTAAGCCAATAATAAAATATTCGCGAGAGGTTTGTACTTTGTCGATAAGTTATATGTGGTTTCGTGTGCTCGGCGATTTTTTACTTGTTTAGAATTACTCCATTTGATACATGTTTGTCAATGATTATGGCAACCATACTACCAAAGACAGTTTCACGTAACCTAAATTTAGGGAATCCTCAAAAATCTTTTCCTGTATCACCCTTCAATATATAAATATAGCTACTCGAAATATGAAAGAGCATATCACTTTTTAATACTTGTACAAAGAGATCATCTCAGAAGTGTCCATCAATCTTTTATTAAACGTCTTGATTAAGTCGCATCAAAGTCACAGATAGCGAAAGCAGTACCGATTTACAGAATATTGTGTAAAAAGATCCTGAATATAGCTGCTAGACCGAAAATTTATATAACATATTTTTATAAAAACGTTTAAAATAAAATATAAAAGCTTTGTGTAAAACATACCCAAAATATAAAATAGCCGCTGATAATAAATTTTTATAAGGGTTGGCCTTAATATCCAGACAAAAATGGAAAAATCTCGCTTTAAAAAGCGAGTTTGCAGATATTCCAGAATTTATTAAACAACCCAACCAAGAAATTTTTTCAAAAACAATTTTGTTATTATAAATCACCATAAAGCATTAAGTATTTAATAAAAAATAATTGAGATATTTTGAATACATTAAACTCATTCAATTTGAATGAAAACGTTCCTCACAAAATTCCCCTAATTTTGAAAAATTAAATATTAATTATTTACATTTTTTGACAAATGTGGTGTTCCTAATTTATAAACGTCTGAATCAGGCACCAAATATCTATTTGGGTAGCCTAAATCGGTCAACCGGCAAATGAAAATAGGTATTTAGGCTACAAACAGCGATGATTCCCAATTTGTAAATTGGTATACCAATATTCAAATAATAACTTAAAATTTTTAATTCGATAGGATTTGAATATCAATTATATCTAAATTTTATTAATTAAAATTAAATAAAAATTTGAAATTTTAGAGAAGCTTTACCGTATATTTAAACAAATTATCTTACATTCGAAATCTGTTTCGTATAATCTTAATATGTGGAGATATCTCGCTTTTAAAACAACTATTGTATCAACTTGATTTTGGTCGTAGAAACAAAACAAGTTAACTGCAGATATCATTTTTTTCAATATTTCATTTAAAGGTAATTTTTCAATTTTTTATAGTTTTACACAGTCTATCTGAAGACACACAAATTTACAAATTATGTTTTTCATTTTATTGAAGAAACCTGTTTTGAGCAAAATGTTCGCTAAGAAGTTATTGGTGTATTCCTTTACGGACTCTTGAAACAGCATCATTTCAACTGAAGCAATTTGAATGTCACTAAAGTGACACACGAACTTTTTTCAGTCATTGTTTTCTGAAAAATAACGTAAGAAATTGGGTGTATTTTTTTTTGCCCACCCTCAGTATATTCCCGTCTATTGTTTTGTCTTATGTTTTTTACTATTCTGTAATGTACCATTTAACACCATCTGCTATTTATCATCATCTCTGATCACTATCTTCGTCGTTAACATGTTGAAAAAAAAAAAAACGTAAAATTGAGGAAAAATAATAACAAACAGGATTTTTTTTTCAAATCTCAGCAAAAATGATTTTTCCACCTTTTTTTTTGTTTTCTGTTAATTTTTTATCCTTCAATAAAAAATATCCTTTATGTGTATTGTCCTGCGTCCTGGTGAAGGAAAATTTATTTATACATCCTTTTTTTTATACATCTGTGATTTTAATCTACCCCTTACCGCCGTGCCTCTCTCTTAATTTTTCTTACCACAGTCATCAACAGACAGCACGCCTTATACAATATCTTAAGTATCATTCCTCCGTATGAGTCGATTGTGCTTTTATTAATTTTTTAGCAGTGTTTCGTAAACTATTTCGAATTACAGTATATTCATTGTACATTTAAAGTATGCACCACCGTTTAAGAACTCCTATTTAAGAGCATATATGTGTGTGTGTATTTGACTCAGATTATGTGATAAGAAATCTGCTGAAAAGAACAAATTTGAATTTTTATTTTGGTTTGAGCATATGTATGGGGGGGGGGGGGGGGCGGGGGTCGGTAAATTGGAAATGTGTCGGTGGTTAGTTTGTCTTTTGTTTTATGCTGCCCATTTTCAATTTATCATAACCAAAGCAGTATAACATGATGGTTACGTTTTTGCCAACAAATTTATCGCCGTTAATGAAAAATAATAAAATGAAGAAAAAGAATTTTCATTTTGCTGGAATTTCAACATTTTACTGGAATAGCATCACACAAACTTTTTACAAATTGTTATAATTTTTTGCACACGAACTGCGAACTCTATAACCAACTCATCATACACCTTTTGGTATTTTGGAAGTGAATTTATTTTTCACACCATTCTACAAGACCCTCCCACAAAAACAAAAACCAATCAATTTTATTCAACTCTACTCAGTCCCTTGTCACATTGTGTAGAGTGAAATTGTTCTCGTTGCCCAATTTTATTACTTTTTTGTTTTATTCACTCTTATACGTGGGACAACAACAAAAAAATTGTCATTCAAATTCGCAAAGAAAACATAAGGAAAAAAATATCTTATCGTCTTAAAAAACTAGAATCGAACATAAAAAAAAAGTATCACCCTCTTTGATTTGTATTGTATGGAAAATCTATATAATTTTCCATATAAAATGCTAAAAAAAAACAGGAAAAAGACAATTACAAAAATAATAACATAACAAAATCTCAAAAATTGGTTCATAATTTGAAATGAACCACCAAAATACAGATCACCCGTATTTTCATTCTTTTTCCTCACACCCTTACATAAAACAGCATAATAATGAAAATCACCAATTCGATTCGAAGTTCCCCTTTCGAAAGTCATTAAATCCCTCTATCAATTTTCTTATATTGCGTTTACGTTTTTCTCATTATAATAAATACAAAAGGAAAATAAAGAGGAAAATTGACTTACCTGATATTCATTACCGAAATTCTCACTTTGACTATTATGATTACTGCAACCACCACCACCACTACTACTACTACTGCTACTACTACTACTGCTGCTGCTGCGGCTACTGTTACGCTTTGTTGTCAAATTATTTGTTGAGGATGTAGCATCACCATCGATTTTCATACGATTCTCATTTGAACTTTCATCTAACTGATGAGTTTTCATGATGGTATGTGATGTTGTAATCACCGCCGATATTTCATTCAATTTACGTGATTTTATTAAATTTATTGCTTCACTACCTGCACCTTCGCCATTATTATCAGTACCATCACCATCGCTGATATCAATGCGATTACCGATCAACCCGATTTCACCACCACTATCACCATTAATAATTGTAATGTTAATATTTTGCTTTATTTGGCTTTCCATGTTAATTCCATTTTCCTGCGAATGAGAAACAAAAAAGGAATATAAAATACACGATGGGATATATTAAAATTGGATTGATTTACAAGAAAATAAAAATAAAATGGCAAAACTCGCACACCACAGCTATATACATACTTAAGCCCCAAAATTGTAATTTTGCAAGAGATGAGGGTAGCGCTTATAACAACTACAAATAATTTGGACAATCTTCAAAAGAGCTTTGTTGTCCAGTCGGGTTCCTTAATCTCAGTCAATGCTGTACGTGTGAGCCGGATGTCTAGACTAGTGCAACTGGAAATTAGTGTTGATGGGAAAATCTGCCAAGGGTAGCGGAAATCTTACAATCACCAATTAGTTCGCATGATTGCCTTTGAATACGACCGAGTAATGCCAAGTAAGTTTTCGGGGCACCAGTTATGAAAAATTAAAATTAATTCTGTATCGTGATAGGTAGCCAAGGTATCTAGCTCTACCCATTACTCCCCTTGACGAAGTTATTTTTAAAATTTTTGAAATTATAGCTTCAGTTTAGCAGAGGTTTTAATCGTTATTTACTGTTTTACCACAAGTTTCGAACATATCCAACATTTTGCATTTTAAAGACAAGCTTGTTTCAGAAATCATAATCTGTCCACATTATGAAAATATAGGTCTACACTGAGGAACACCTCTTTTATCTAAGTAACTGGCCAAAATGACCCCAACCATTTTTGGGCACCTTCACATATTTCGAAATTTTCCTGAACTAGTCCAATTGTTTTCATTTTGGTAACAAGAAGTACTTTGGAAAGCTTGACTTGTGATAAAAATAAAAAGGTTCAATTGTTTGGGTGCCAATATCGTGCGGCTTTAAATCAAATTTCCCATGTTTCAGAAACACTTCATCTTTTACTTAGTATAAGAGATGACTTTAAAAATGTATTAGTTATAATACAGGAATTTTCCAGTAAGAAAGTTCACTATTTAATAAACCCTCAGATAATTAGCCATAATTGTATGGGTTCCATGGATTATCTGGCAACTATTACAAAACTTTTACTGTGAAACTCTAATTTATGGTCACAAATTTCAGGTTCATTCACAAAATTACTTTAGGTTCAATATCGTATTTTCGATACAATTTTTTTGTCGGTGAATTTTTTGTCAAATTCCTACATATTTTCCTCCATTCCCTCATAATTTGTGATAGCAAATTCTGTAAGAATTGAATTTTAGAGTTAAAATTCCTGTAGGTTTGAGTTCTAGACCTTATTATATTAGCAGTGCTTTTATGTCGAAATTATTTTACATACAAAATGTTACGTACCCTCTGAATAGTCGTGTCCGGACGAATACGAAACCTTGAGGTATATTTTCTTGTGGACAATAAAGGAATTTGTGCTAGTTGAAACCCAGAAGTATTCAAACAATTTTGTACAACTTAGCTATATTTTATCATGTAAATTAATAATTATGTATAATATGTAGGTATATGAGTACATTCAAATATTTCATGTCTTGTTGTGACGAAATTTTTTTTTCTCGAAAAATCGTCTTCTTAATAATTCCTATCCATTCATTTCTTAAAGAGTTTACTTAATATTATTTGTTTTGATTTTATTTATTATTTTTATTATTATTTATTTGTAAATTTCCGCCGGTTTCCATTTTTAGTTTTTTTTTTTTTTTAAATACAACAAAAATCTTTGATTTAATGGACTTCCTTTGTTGATTTTATGCAAACAATTAAATAATTTTTTCTGATTTTTTTTTTCTTGTTTACACGATGACTTAGGAGTTTAGTGTGTTTAACGGCAAAACCATAAACATAATATATAAGTATAGTTGTGCATGGTAAGAGACGTAAAATATAAAAAAAAAATAAAAATTGAACGAGATAATTGATATAAAGCATTGAAATTTCTTAGAGCTGTTGCGAGCTAATTATTAGACCAAAAACGAATTGGTCAAATTCAAATCTCTCAGAATTCAGTTAATTCTCAAAATATTGTAACAGTTCTGTTGTGTGCTATTTACATTTATCTAACAAAAATATAGTTATAGTAACATTATAGTTTTATAAATCAGGGTTGTATCCTCCGAGCACTTCGTAACAATTTTGATCCATACAAACTACGCTTAGAGTTATAATTATGCTTACCTGACATTATTCTTCGAATTTTCACCTAACTTTCTCCTTAATTTAGAGACTAAACTTTGAAAAGTTCTGTGCAAATCTCGAAAACCATTTTCGAAATTTATTAAAATTTAATAATCTCAAATTCGGATTTTGCATGGAGCTCAGGTGCATGGTATTAGAGACTTCCAATATATCCGAGTTTTGTATAATTTTTTTTTATTGAACTTATCGTTTACTTGATGATACCGATTTTCAAAAATAATTCGATAATTTCAGAACTTTTCGGAGTTTTTCAAAGTTCCCATAGGTTTTGTTTGTTAGGGATATTTTTTTTAGAAAACTATGAATTTAAGAAGCTATCATTGATTGCGACTCTATGAATAAACAGATTAATATTTTTAAACATTTTTGGTATCGGTCTTAAAGAAAATGATCTGTTCTCCTGACAAATTTTCGCAAAATCAACAGAAAACAAGTTACTGGTCAAAATTGTAATTCTTCTCCCTGAATGAGGATAGGAGAGCGTAACATGGAAAATGACGTTCTAGATATTTCAGATTTTTAATTAATACATCACATTCTACTTTTTCCTGAAGAAAAATTTACTGCGAGGTTTTCTAGAATTTTCACTATACTTTGAAACTTCGACGTTTTTGAGATTATTTCGAAATAATTCAGACTTTTCAAATCAACTTGGAATATAATTTGTTATATTTTAAAATTAACTAATGATAGCAGTACAAATTATTCTCTTGGGGGAAGCAACCAAAAGAATTAAAAGACCAATAATACAGATTCCTCCAATAAGAATAGTAGGTAAGAAATGAGCTAAGAATGAAGACAATGCTCGAGAATTTGCTAAACACCTCGAAAAAATATTCCAGCCACATGAAGACTAAACGTTGAAAGCCGAGATAATACCTGAACAAGCTGTGCCCCAAAGTAAAGTAATCTTACCGAAAACACCAAAAGAAGGTATGTGTGAGATAAAAGCTAATATGAATACGAAAATAGCTTATGGTTACGATCTTGTTAGAACAGAAAGCTCTTGTGAAGCTCACCAATGATATAAATGCAGCATTTAAAATCAAATGTGTACACAACTTGTGGAAAATTGTAGAAGTAATTATGATCTCAAAATTTGAAAAATCACCACACATGATCTCGTCTTATAGGCCAATTTCGATATTGCCAGTCATTTCCGAACTTTTTGAGAAGCATCTGGTAAATAATCAGATCGATTTTCGTAACCAACACTCAACAATTGATCAAGTACACAAAATAACCAGTATAATCGAGCAAGCACTAGATGAGAAAAAGTCTGTTTAACAAGTTAATAAATCTTCTGCCAATGCAATTTGCTAAAATACAAGATTCCAGTACTTGAAAGATAGATTCTTCCGGATTAAGCTAGATGACACCTTTTCTGAATTGAACGAAATTGTTGCGGTTTACTCATTCGTCTCTGCCACAATGTATCAACTACATACATTGGCGTCTAGCCTCACTCAATCACCACTACAATGTTTTACGCCGCTCAACGTGGCGTGGCCATCACTATTTTCTAGTGAATTGGGTTATTTCCTTTTCGTGCTCAAACATAGCACGACAAACAAACGAACGAAAAAACACAAAACAAGCTATTTCAATTTTTCAATCAGTCTCGTCTCGGATATGGTACTGAGGGAATGATCGTTCATAGGATTTTGGTGCAGGCGAGTAACATAAAATCTACGTAGAAAGGGCAGTGTATTAAGACTGGTTTTATAGCTACTGTGCACTTTGATCTTTCTGCATTAGAAAACAACACCGTAATGACTTTTACAGATGACACGGTGTACAGTGTGCAAAAAATGAATCTGCCTACACTTCAATTTTCAATCGATTTGAATAATTTTTTTTTTTAAATCACTCTGAAGGATCGGCTACAACACCCCAACGGTATTTTTTCGTTAATCTGTAACCTAACCTCAAAAATCGTAAAAAATTACTGTATGGAAATTATTAATGATAGAAAAGTAAATAATATAAAATAATATAAAAGTATTAGAGTTTTGTTCTTTAAAAAAATTTACACAATTTATAAAGTTTACAAAATTTGTAGTAATTATATAAATTCTTTAAATTTAAAAATGCTTTAAACCAGTGGTTCCCAACCGCCGGTCCGCGGACCGCTGCCGGTCCGCGAAAAAATTACAACGGTCCGTAAAATTTTTTCATAATCCTTTCGTGAAACACCAAGCCAATAAACTGACATATGAAGAAGAATTACAGCTCATTGATCTAAGTTCAGATTTAATTTCAAAATCGTTATTCGCAAAAATGAAGCTAAATAGCTCAGTTTTTGATACAAATAAAGGAAGAATACCCAGTAAATCCAAAAGGCTGCAAAATTAATATTACCAATTGCAACGACATACGTATATATGTGAATCGGCATTTTCTGCTATGTTATATTTTTTTGTATGCATCTATAAGTATATGGAATTGAAATACAAAAGTATGAAATTTTACATAAACATGTATTTAAAATATTCACGCCGCGAAATTCACCGGTCCGCGGTCATGTTTGGGTTGGGAACCACTGCTTTAAACGATCCTATTCAGTCAATTAAATCTAATAAGTTCCTTAAATTCTATGAATTATGTAAATTCTATAAATCCAATAAATTATATACATTTTTAAATTTTATGAATTTTATAAAGTCTATAAATCCTATAAATTCTATAAAATTTATGAATTCTATAAATTTTATAAATAATATGAATTCTTTAAATTTTGTATATTTTTGAGTTCTTTTAATTGTTTCAAGTCTGTTTTGTAAATTCTACAAACTAAAATTTTACTTATTTTATGAATACAAAAGTTGCAATAAATCCTTCAAACTTTAACAATTCTAAATTTTCAATAATTTCTATAAATTTTATAAATTTCATAAATGCTTCAAATTCTATAATTCCTCTAAATTTTGTAAGTTCTATAAATTCTATAAATAAAATTTAAAAATTCAATAGGTGCTTTAAAATCTATAAATCACATAAAATCTTTAGTACTTATAAATTCTGTAAATCCGATAAATTCGATAAATTTAAAAAATCCAATAAATTCTATAAATTTAATAAATTCGCTTAATTCTTCAAAGTCTATCAATATTATAAATTCTATGATAATATGTTTATAAACTCTATAAATTATATAAGCTCCACAAATTCTATAAATTTTACAAATTCTTTAAATTTTATAGATTCCATGAGTTAATTATTGAGTCCATAAATTGGATAAATTGTTAAATTCAGTAAATTCTTTAAATTCTAGTCTCATAAATTCTTTAGTTTTTATAAATTCTGTAAATTCGATAAATTCTATAAGTTCTACCAATGCTGTCATTATTATAAATTTTAATATGTTTATAAAATCTGGAACGACCTTATTAAATTCCATCAATTTTATAAATTACATATATAAACTTTACAAATTGTATAAATTTTATAAATTCTTTAAATTTTATACACCCATTGTGTTCTATAAGGGGGGTAGGTTCAGACTACTTGCTTGTTCTCCTAAAAGGCAGTGTCCCGTGAGTATTCCCACGATAGTTCTTAATTCACGAGAGCTTACTTAATGTCCAAGTCTAGTTTTGGCCTCACTTGTCTTGCTTTACTACAAGTGAGGGTATCAGACCACTTTACTAGTTTAAGCGCTGTGATAGTACTCCTAGCTAATAATTCTCAACTAAACATTTTGGCCCTGATTCAAATATTGGGATTACATACAAGAGTTTCCACCACTGGGAAAAATACCTTGCTTAAGGCTATAATTAAATAAATGAGCTAAATAGCCACATAAGGCTTCGGAACAATTTTCTAAAAGTAATGAGGAAATACCATCAGGGCCCATAGCCATTTTAGCATTGAAACCAACTGAAGCCGTTTTAATTTGTTCTCCCGTAAAAAAATAAATACCGTGAATATGATTATTGACAATGTTATGGTCAGAGAAAGATGTTAAAACACTATTCAACTAAATAAACGAATTTGAAAAACGTTGTAAATAATTCGCAAACAGAATTAAATCATGAGCTTCCTTATCCTTATAACTCATATGGGTATTGGGTAACCAACAGACTTTCTTTTAAAGCCAAAAATCTTGTTCTGTAAAATATGTTTAATCATGTGATTTGATATGATTAAATCGTGATACCTTTAAAAGCCGTTTTCATGCTTGTTTGGAACTAATAATAATTGTTTATTGAAATATTTTATTGTGTAGTTTGATTTGCTGAGCAATACCCAAACTATAAACCTACCCTAACTAGCTCTATTAGCACCTGTGGAAAACCCATAACAAATAAATAATCTTTAGCTAAACGTTGTGGCTGCAATAGTGTTACCATTCGCATCCACATCCATGGTTCTGCTCAGACTTGTGTCAAAAATCAAAAGCTGAACAGAATCCACCCATCCCCGAATATAACAAGAATTCTGAAATTAAAAAAAACTGCAAAAGCAGAGAATTCAGTAAAATAAAAGCATTGATGACAGAAATAAAACGTTCCCAGGAGTTTGTTTCATCGGAGTTTGATAAATTGAAAGCTGAATATCAGAAAGTGGTTTCAGATAATACAGAGCTTTTGGAGCTGTTGCAGAAATCAATCATTGTCAATAAACAACAGGAGAAGCACATCCATCGATTAGAGGTAAGCATCGATGACCTTCATCAAAATTAAATTGCGTCAAATTTAATTTTCGCTGGTCTTCCTAATGAAGATGTACCACCAATGGAATTGTTAGTTAAAATACTAAATGTAATGGACTCCAAAGACTCTATCAATGACATTGAAATTGTGGGGTACATGAAACAACGAATTAATCATACGAATGCCGTTCCAGCCGATAAAATGGAGAGGCAAATTTTGGTGACGTTCAAGAGCAAAGAAGCGAAGTACCAGCTGCAAGAGAAGAACAAAAGGAATTGGAAAATGATTATCTTAAGTCAGATGGGATTCAAACCAATATTTGATAGACAAATTTTCTTCAGAGAACTAAATTGAGTCATTAGGCTAAAATTACACACTGTGGCTAGGAAACTTAAAAAATTAATTAACTACAAGTTTCCCTGGATTAATAAATCTGTTATTTATTTTCGGAAAGAACAGAAAGCTTCAATTATTAGAATCAAATAATATTATTCCAGATTCACTTGTTTGAAAATCAAGAAGTTCACAAAAGTATTGCAAATTATATCATAAATTTATTTTATTAAATATCTAGTTTAATGTTAATAGAGAGTTATAGTATTTTCGGTCAACTATCCGGCAGCAATTACATTATGTAATATATAATTTGACTTCAAACTATTGTGTTCCGTAACAAGATAAATTCTTACATAAATCATGCATTTACCACTGGAATTTATCCAGATTGTAATAAAACGGCGAAAGTTATACCAATATTTAAATCACGAGATGAAACTGATTTATTGAATTATAGACCTATTATAGGCAGAGTTGGAAGGTTTCTGGAATTAAACAAATTAATTAGTGAACATCAATTTGGTTTCACATCAAATTTAAATACATACTAAAAATATTGACCCAGGGGTTTCTTGTGCACGTCTTTTCCTGGACTGGCGAAAAGCTTTTGATACAGTTAATCCGGATATATTGATGGTTAAGCTAAACAAATTGCATAATAGAATCAAAGGCCTTAGAAAAATCTAACAGAGTTAAAGAACTCAATTCCCTATTATTCATATTACGCCTAGTATCATCACATACATTCAATAATGCAGTAGAAGTGCTACGAAATTATTTAAACCCAGATTGGAAGAAACTAATTAAACTATTGCTATTTAAATACGATTGAATTTGAGTTTTAACAATAATCTCGAAAGCTTTAGAGAGAGAACTTAAACTGCTAATTGGCCGCAAATGGGATAGCTCTGAAGGATTACTGATCTTTGGGATGGGGATTATTTACTTAGCATCCAGTGATCTGGATAGGAAGAGCTCGTGAGAATAAAATTGAAGATATGAAACAAGTATTTTGAGACGAAAGAGAAAAGTCGCTTAACGAATTTAAATTGACGTTATCCAGACGAGAAGATTCCGATTTGCCAAATGGCATGCCAAATGGCAGACTGTAAACCTTCGAGCGAAATATTTGAAAACGAAAACGAATTAGAGGACGCTTTAGAGAACAAATCGACGGTACTACTGCCAGAGTTCAAACTAGAGCAAAAATAACTATTGATATCATTGGGTTTAAACATCCCACTAGTACTACTGTTGCATCTGCCTAGGCCTAAATTACGAACATTACGCCAAAAAACCGAGAACTCTTAATTTTGATCCATAAAATAGTTACGAACCAGATAAAATATAATTTTGAATTGACAAAAGTTTATGATCAACATGTTTACGACACAAGAAAAAGGTCTCATTTTGTGATTGATCATTTTAGGACGTGTTTACTCTTATAAGTATATGCTGTGTTTTCTTAAAAGCGCAAAAGCGATGATCTTGAAAATAAATAGCAACAACAAAAAACGTTGATACATTAGAATCGGGGGATGAGTGATGAGTAAACGTCGATAACATAGGAGAATTATTGTAATAAAACCTGTCAACAGCTAAGCAAATCCCATGAATATTTTATTAAATATTTCACTGGATTTTTAATAATATAAAAAAAAAAAATGGAGGTGTAGCCAACACACGACTTTCTTTTACGAACAGCGAATTTTGAAAAACTTTTATAATTCAAATTTCCCGCAAACTTAATTAAGATTGTTTTTATTATTTCATGTTTTCTGTAAATTGTATATTTTTGAAATATTTGCAAAATAAATTTTCTGTTTTACGGAATCTGGGAGCTGGGAACTGGGACCCCAAAATTTATGTAAAAAGTTTAAACATGAAGTTGCAGTTTGATTGCTTAAACCATTTGGACTACAAATTGACAGTCATATGTATATACCAACAGACACCACTTCAAAACTCAATTTTTTGAACTCATTAGTACACACGTAAAAGAAATAAAAGGTGATATTTATGAATTTAAATTTTTTCTTTTAATTTTTTGGAATTTGTATTAGTGATTTTTTGTAAATCTTATACTTTTTAAAATATGTGCAAAACACATTTTCGGGCCGAGAGTGGCCACTTCCGGTTGACCGATTTGGCAATTTAACATACATGTAGCCTAAATATTTTTATAACATACAGTACGTCACTGAAGTGTGCAAATTAATTATAATTAGCATAATTGGGCTAATACACACAATAATTAAAATGACAAATGCAAGAACTGCTGTAACTCCCTGTAAAAAGTGTGGAGGGGGGGGGGGGGGGGGGCAGGAGTTGCGAAATATTTTTGCAATTATAAAACGATATATATACTTAAGTATTACAAACCCTAATAAGTCGTTAAAAAAGTTAAGAAACATGAAAAAATGATCCACATTCAATTATGTAATATTTGCATTAAAAACCGGAAGTATGTCACTGTAGTGTGCAAATTAAATATAATTAGCATAATTAGGCTATATATACACATATATTTATGTGTTGGCAAAACAATATTTAATTTTTTTTTTATAAAATTTTTAAATTTTTTTTTTTAATTTTTAATTTTAATTTTTTTAATTTTTAATTTGTTTATTTTTATTTTTTTTTTGATTTTTGGAAACATTTTGTATTAGTAATTTTTTGTAAACCTTATACTTTTTAAGATATTTGCAAAACAAATTTTCTGACCCAAGGGAGTGGCCACTTCCGGTGGACCGATTTGAAGTAAAATTCACTGGGACCTCCCAATTTATCCAAAAAGCTTAAATCTGAAGTTTCAGTTCGATTGGTTAAGCCATCTGGGCTGTAGAGAGGACACAGACTGACAGACAGACAGACAGACAGACGGACAGACAGACGGACTGACAGACAGACATCATTTCGAAACCCACTTTTTCGGACTCAGGGGACCTCAAAACAGATAAATCTTCAATAATCTCAAGGTCGAAAATTTTCATGATTACTATACTTTATTTTACTTACGTAAAAGAAAGTAAAACCGTCACAAAGGTGGAATTTATATTATTTATTTGAAGAACAACACTTATTTGACAGAAAATATCGTCAATCGTGCATATTATCTGGAATATTACGATTAATAATTCAAAACCTGTCAAATGTATCAAATGTATTATGTCAAATCTATTACTAAAAATTATCGCCGTAAAGCTGGCAAATAAGCCGATGTTAAATAAATGGTTTTCTATTCGAGCTCTACGGAAACTGAATTTCATTGAGAACCGGTCATTTGTTCTATCAGTCAGCTGTACGATCGGTGACCGGCGTAGTGCCACAAAAGCCTGTCGGACCAGTTTAAAACCGATGACGTTAAATTTGCACATTAAAACTAAGAAATATGTAATAAATTTTCAAAAATGTGTCTTCGCTAAATAACGAACATACAAATATAATGTTTTCTTATGCACAGCGCTTTATGCGTGAAACACCAAAAGTTTAAAAAAAAAATTTAACTGTCATTTTCGATTCGTTTGTTTCAGTTTTTGATCTTATTTCATCGTGATTAGGTTAAAAAAATGAGTGGCATTTAGATTTTATTTTACTAAATGTAGTTTAAATGTATAAAGTGTAAAAAAGTATGTAAATTTATAGTGAAATGAAACAGTAAACTGTATATAAGTGAAAATTAGTTTAAATCGTATAGTATATATACATACTAGTAAGTACAAAAATAAAATTATTCAAAGCATATAAATCTAACATTTGTATCAGAATATACTGTTTGGCTTTTTCTATGTTTTTACCGTTTTTGTAATAGTCATCGTAACGTTTTTTGCAATGATTTGGATAATTTGCTGGGAACTATTAACAATAATAACAAACTTTGACCTTGTTTATCATGAAAAAAATTGTAAGACAGTATTCAATAATTTCTTAAAAATTTAATATATTGAATTTTGCAAAGATACAATTATATTGTTTATTTCAGTAAAATTAACAAAATTATTGGTAATTTTGGGTAATTTAATTAATATTTTGCGCGATACGCTTTAAATACTCAAGTTTTGAATAATTTTGGCGGCTTCTACAATATTTATTCTTTTGAGCTTATAGAAAACTGCTACATTTTTTTTATTCCTATGGGCAATTCTTTCGATTTGATTTTCTCAACCGTAGTTTTGGAAAATCTTTTGATAAATTTTCAATTAGTTTATAAATTTCACAATTACCAGGATTCGGCACTATTCTTTGTATGAGGGAAATATCTTTTCAAAGAATTATCCACAAGAGTTCTTCTGCTTATTATCTCTAGTGATGTTGGTTTTTGTGAACCAGTTTCATAATTTTGTACTTTTCAGATCATTCAAATTATTGCGTAATTCACAATAATTATTTATTTCGTTTTAATGAACCAGAGCCAAGCTCTTCAATATTCTAATTTGAATACTAATTCGTTTGTGATAGTTTTGTCAAAATCAGGAATTATTATTTCCGGATTTAGACGAATCATCTGCCAAATTTGGCTCCTTTAAAGAGGATGAGGCTCTACACTCTGCATTTTTTCTCTCGAGCGACCACTCCCTCCCTTATAATTTGGGACGGTATAAGTCCAGTATTTTGTGCTATAAATTTAATATTTTGATTATTCATAGATACTTGCAGCTGATGTGCCAATCAGTCATGTACATGATCCGTTGGTGTAACGTGTAATTTTAAATCTTAAAATTGTAAAGTTGCGTTACCTTTATAGCAAAATGAATTGTAAAATTGTATGGAACGAAATTTGGCATTAATAAATTTGGTAATTATGATTTAATTCTAAAATATAGTAAAAAAAGAACTACTAGTCCAAATCCAGCTTCAACGAAGAAGTGAAAATATTAAGAAAAATAGAGAAGTTTAATTTTTGTTAAAGCTTTTGGCAAAATAAACAAGTAAATAACCGTAAATCAAATAATTGTGATATAGGTTTTGCATTCCAAATCAACCTTTTACAAATCAGGTTCATCAATTTGCAAATGAAATTCATCTTTATCCAAAACATTATTCATTCTTTTCCAAATCAAATTCAAACTGCCAAATTCAAATTCATTATTCATGAAAATATTACATTGAAATTAAAATCATCGAATTGAAGTCCTTTGACTCACTGATAATTCGTATTTAGAATTTTTGGGATTCTTTGTTACCAATATTTTTGAGATTATTTCGAAATTATTGAAAATTTTCAAATTATTCCAATGATAATGCTCTGCGGCGTAAAAATTGTTTTTCACGATTAAATTATGAATCTAGGAAAAAACAATTGTTTAAACCGGTAGACGGTGGAAGAACTAAACTTGCCTGGCACCCTGTTTTTCCTTAACCCGCGACTAATTGAGAGAGCTCTCGCAGTTTCTCGTGAAATGAGTAGCTGTTGGTTTCTAAATTGTTTATTTTATACAACAGAACCATATGTACACATGTTGCTAAAATCAATAATTCCAAATAATACTCTATATTCTTGTACATATTTCTAAATTATTTAAATTTCCATATTCCTAAAGTTTATAATTTCCATATTTCTTAATTTTCTAAATTTCCAAAATCTTTAATTTAATTAAATGTCTAAATTAACTAATTCCTACCACAAATTCTAAATTTCAAAAATGTTGGAAAATCTCTTTAAATATCAGGATCTTAAATTTGGCGAATTTCTAAGTTTATACTAACTTTAGAGATTTACATCTTTAAATTCCTTTTTTCATTTTTACCTTCCTAAATTCGCAATAATTTTATTAAATTCTAATATCCCCACAATACAAAACTTCTAAATTTTCCTAAATTTCCTAGTTTCTTTTCTTTTCAAGCTATGTTACAAAATTCGTTAATTTATCACTAATAATTTTATAAAATTTGTAAAATCCTAAATTAATTTTTCCACTATTAAAATTTCCAAATCCCAGAATTCTTAAATTTGATAAAATTCTTATTTAAGCTTCTAAGGGTTTTCACTTTCTAAATTTTTGGCATTTAGAGTGAATTTTAGAATGAAGTTCAGGTTTAGGTTTAGATAACCTAGTGAATTTTAGGGTGATTTATGAAGGGTAGGTTGAATTAAAGGGTATATTTTAGAGTAAATTTTTAGTAAAATTGTAGGGTTCATTTTAGAGTGACTTGTAGTAATTTGTCGTAATTTTAGGAAGAATTTTAAAGTAAATTTTGAGTAAATTTATGATGAATTTGATGGAGAATTTGGATTGATTTTGTAGTGAATTTAAGATAGGTAAAAGGAAAACCAAATTTATTTCTTGAGGCCAGTTGTTTTACCATTATAATCCAACTGATCAGTAAAAAAACTTATTAATTACTGCTGCAATTGCCAGGTTTTCGGCGGTTGTCTAAACATTAGAGTAACGATAAACTAATCAATCACAGTTTTATTACGGTTTACAAATCTAAATCAATGACTATTAACTAATTCGTTAAGCTGTTGGGTTTTTGGAACAAAATGGGATATTTTTTAAAAGGAAAGTTATTGTATTATTGGAGAAGGGGTTTGAGCTACCAAAAATGTAATCATGACATTTTAAAAATAAATTTTTTTTTTTTAATTTTATGAATAAATTAAGTGATTTAACCAAGCGAAGTCATTTACTTTTCCCAGGGCTTAATTTTTTGGCCAGAAAATTACACAGATACGTAAATATATGTCCATATGGGTACGTACGATCTTTAGGCCAAATTGAGAACAATTTGAAATTTTATATATTCACAGCATCTTGCCCACGGTTAGTTATGTGAGATGGAAAGATCAAACCGTAACTGAGCTAATTATATCAGTTTTTTAATTTTATTCATAACCAAGATTATGCATTCCTATAAAAAAACTTTTAAGACAGTTCTAGACTAATAAAGAATATAACCAACGACTGTTGCTTTTCAAAAGTATTTTTTTTTAATACGACTTTTTGACAAGAACCAGAATGTATTTATTAATCACGTCTAAGGAAAGCGAATTTTGGAAATATGTAATCTATGGGGCTCTAAAATGTAGATCCAACAATTCACCAAATATAATACAATTTGATAAATTTATTACTTAATTAATGGTAGTTCTACGTTACCTGTCCCCCTATATTTCAATAGTTGAATATTGAATTATGTGTTATGTAGTGCTTTTAAAATAAATACACACTTACAAACAGACACAGTAAACACAAACTTTTCACAAATAAAAAACAAAATTGAATTTCTCATATATTCAAAGTACAAAACTAAATTCTTTGTCGTCTTCGTTATCCAACGAAAAAGGATACACACTAATCATGCCGTTCTTGTGTCCTATCTCTCGTCCTTATATTGTTATTATTGTGTTGAAAAGCTTTTTTTTTTATTTTTTATTTTGCTGCTCGAAACAAAACAAATAAAAAATAAATAAAAAAAAAACGAAAAAAAGTAAAGGATTTTTCCTCTGAACGAATTGAAAAACAACAACAATAATGAGTATATGTATATATTCGTGTATAATATAAATAATAACAAAACTGTGTATATGTTTAAGAAAAATATACAACGAATCAGCAAACGGCAAAATAAGAAAGAAAAATAAAATATAAATTTCAAGGAGTTTCCTAAAGGATGAGAGAGGATGTGGAAAGCTTTTGTGTCATAAAAATGTTCAAAACAATAGAAAAAAGCTAAAAATTATTATTTAATACATCTGTGGGTGTATTTTATATACTCAAAATTTGTTGCTACACACGTTAAAATGTTGTTACAAATGGTTCAATACAACACAATTTCTAACCCGTTTGCTTACAATGTGCACCTAAAAAATATCTATGTCATCTCGTCTACTGTATAATAATTTATGAAAATCATGTAAAAAAATTTCCACAGACGATACAATGTTTTCTATATTATATATATAAGATTTCCACACAGTTTTTCTTTATGCTCCAGAACAATGTATATATATATATATATATATATATATATATACATTTATTTATTTGTATGTAACATTTGGGGCGTGTTTTAATTTTTCATAAAAATAATAATATAAAAAAAAAGAAAAAGAAAAATTTTCTTCACATTTGTTATTATGTTGTTGTTATTTTCGTTGAACATTTTCTTTTTGTGTGTTGTTTTAAATATTAAAAATAAAAATAAAAAAAATGAAAATTCAACAAAAGAAAACCAATTAAGTTTGTTTTGTTTTTAAAAATAAAAAAAATTGGTTTTTTCAGGTTTGTGAAAATTATCGTCTGGAAAATGTATTTTGTTCGGTTTCGTTTTTATTTATTTATTTTACTTTGTTTTTGTGTTTTTCTTTTATTGAGGCGGAGCTTTTTTTTTGTATTTTGTGTACTTGAGTTTTTAGTTTTGTGAAAATGAAAATAATAATAATTTTCCATTTTTTTTTTATTTTTTTTATAAACAATCTACAATTGTTGAAGCCAGGAACGATTGTCATTGGTTGGAAAAATTTTAAATTTCATAGTTTTACGATTGCAGGTTTTTTAGAGATAGTTATTTTTTTGGTGTGTACATTTGCTTGCACAGCAGGAAATCGATGCAACATTCTAGTGCTTTGATTGGTTTTGATTTGTATTTTAATATGACCAAAATCCAATAAGCCAATACTATCTATGCAAAGCACATGTTGGTCTCTCTATAAAAGGCAAACAATTTTTTGAAACGGATTTATACAAATATAGTAAAGCTTTAAACGAATAAAAGCTTACAAAGTGGCCTCATACATCAAAGACCGACCTGCCAGAATTAGAAAAAAACAATATCATTTATGTGGACTATAGTTTAAGGACCTGTTTTACACTTATGTTCAGGCCAATTACATTTTTTTCAGCATTTTTTAATCGTTCAGACATTAACTGAAATTTTTAAATTATAATTTTTAACAAAATTAAAAACTATTTAAAAATAAAATAGAACAGGCTTTCTTTGTGTGATATTTTCATCTCTGTCGTCTCTGGCCAAAATTGCTCCTCTTTGATTTCTTTTTTTAACGTGAACTTTTATTCTACCTATAGACCAACTTGGTGACCTTCTTCCTTGGAAACCTGCTTCCGTGCAAGTGGCCCAAATTTGATTGTCTCTTTAAAGTGCAGCCATATGTTTAAACAACAATTTTCTTTACCAAGTCCAAGGTGTTGTAACGCCACTTGTACAGTACAGACAAAACAATTTTTTGAAAAATTACTTTATCAACACAGAAGTGACGTCAATAAAGATCAAAATTCAAACATTAGTGCACCAATATAAAAAGACAAAAATCACCAGACTACATCAAAACTCTCGGTAAACAAAAAAAAAACTTCATAAAAACATCGAAGTTGAAAACGCTACAAATAAAATCAAGTACAAATTCAATCAATACTGTGGAACACCATGCTTTTATCGTAACTCATATGATTTGTTCTTCCGCACTGTTTCCGTCTTATAGAGCTCCTATGGAATAGTATTAGGGTGAAAGCGCCCCAGTAAAAACATCGTTCCAAAAAACTACAAAGCTTTAAATGAAAATCACGTTTAAGTTCTTGTGATTAATTTATCGGTACTTTAATTTATTTTTCTCGATATATAGAAATATTTTCGGTTGACGTTACCTCACAAATTTTAGTATTTTGGTTTGTTTAAAGCTTTGAACAAAACGAATATTTCGATTCCAGCTGAAGAAGCAGTAACTGTTATTATTTGTTGGATTTTATGTTGATGTAAAGCAAACAACGATTTCCACCATTCAAAGGGCGTCATATTTGGTATGATTACTTCTTGCATAACTGGTCCCGCAAATGGAGGATTGTTTGCTTGAAGCTTTAGATATACTGTCATGAAACTCAGCGAAAAATTATCTTCCATATATTCCATTATTCCATAGCTATTATTTTTTCAGCTTGTGTTAATTTAAAATTTCAAAATTGCACTCACCGGTATAAGTGCAAAAGCTGCAAAATGACAAGGTCGCATTGCAAATAAATAGCGATGATTAAATAATTTCATTTGTAATAGATCAAGTTCATTTTTCAATATGGCTTCTATATCTTTCCATATTCCGACAGAATTCGTTATTTTACAAGCATTTTTTCGCTTTTTTTCCACGGCAATTAAAATCGGCTTTACAAATTTAACTAAATCCTCACTTTTTCTCCAAATCACGTTCGAGGAAATTTAATATATGGGCCGAACAGCCATACTTATTCCACTTGTTAATTATAAAATATAATATACATTCAAATAAAAGTATAAACACTTTCTTATGGTGGAATTTAAAAACTAAAACAATTTTTATGTACAAGTGGACAAATAAGTCATTTAAGTAGAAACAAGCTGATCATGATAATGGCATTTATCGAAATCGATACTTGTACATAAAAATTGTTTTAGTTTTTAAATTCCACCATAAGAAAGTTTTTATACTTTTATTTGAATGTAATTTTTTATTATTTTAATTAATTTTATAACCACATATTTATCAATTGAAACTGTATGCTGTTTCTGTAATGATTTACGGTTCAATTCATATGTTGCCGAAGAAGTAGTTGCACGTGAAAACCCCATTTCTATAGGTTTACGACAAATTCAACGTTATCAATGGATGTTGATAAACAAATTTAGCTGTGCTTTATAAGTATAAGTAAACCTTGTAATTCATGTTGGCATTTCTTACACTTAACACGTACTCCCGTTTTATTTGAAACTTTTAGTAATTCTTAATAATTTCTTAATAATTCTTCATAATTTGACCAGACCATGTTCTTTTTTCGACCAGAATGTGACATTTTTTGCAGAGGGGCAATTGCAAAACAATATAAAATTATGTTGTTTGATTGGTTATTTAAACACATTAATAAACCATACCTGCGCATTTAAAACAAACTTTAACATTTTATTATTATTTCCTTCAACTTTGGTTAGGTTTTTAAAATATGGAAAATAATAAATACAAATATTGACAATTTGACAGGTTTTATTTTACTAACTATGCGCTTCACTAAATAATATGAAATTAAGTTTTTCGTTTTATCGAAGCTTTGAGTTTTTTTAGGGTTACCATTTACGAAATTAAGTTTCTTCGTTAAGTTTTAGAGTGCGGTAAGTTTTGAATGAATTCTTATAGGTTTTACCAATGATTTTTTTTTAAATCAATTGATTTAAATCTGATTTTAATCAATGGTTTAAATCAAATATGCCCTGGTCTAGACACATGACAATTTGCCATGATCAAAGTACTATACCAAAAAAATAATCCGCAAATAAATTTACAGAACGGTTAAATAATTTAGTTTTAATATCGGAAGAGGATATAATTGCTGATGATGATGACTGAGAAACTGTTAGCAAAACAGACAAGTATCGGCAACACAAATAATGATAGGCCTATTTGATAAAGAAACCGAATTGAAATTGGTACTCCAAAGCAAAGTGGAACAATTCGTCCGAGGTTCAAAATTGTCAAATTTTCCCAAGTACGAAATCAACTGAAGAATTCTGATGTTATCAATAGTCTTTAAGAACCAATTAAAAGTAGCAGCAGAAAACCTCAATTACCAAGGAACAGCTTATGTGCAAGAGTAATCTTGCATTCTGTATTTCAGTGTCTGAATAATTATAAATTTAAGCAGTTAGAAAGTACTTAGCTTATTGAGCATGCCGGGCAACCATATTAAAATAAATTATAGACTACTCGTCATTACCAACTCAATCGAATGTTGAGAATCTTCACCGCTGAAGGATAATTTAAACATAAAGTAAATAAATAAAATTGTATCGATAAATTACCGATAAATCGATAAATTTAAAAAAAAATTATCGAAGTATCGATAATTGAATTTGAGGTAATTTTTCAATCCCTACTTGTATTGCCTTGTCTCCTCCTTGATTTGTATATAAAGGAAGAACCTTTGAAAATTGGTCAAAAAACGAAAAAATAAATTCAAATATTTGTTACAAAAACATTTGCATATTTAGCGATTCTCGATGGTTTCAAAAATTTTACGATGATAATGATACAGTTTGTTGATCAGAAATTGAATAATTCACTCTGGCACAAGTAGTACAATAGCATTTCTTTGACACAAAATTTTAACTGATTTTCCTAATTTTTTTAAAATTTGGAGCAATTATTTATTAGAAGTCTATTTTGCCAAGTGTTACTAGCAAATTTATATCGATTCTTCATTAATTTTTAATCGCGGTATTCATTAACAAATATTCAGCGATGGTTTTCAATTATTATTTCGTAATACGTGCAAAAAGCATCTCAATTCATGTTCCAGGTAGGAGGCTCCATTTTCATCGATTTTTAATCTCGAACACCATTTCACAAATTACGGGCAGAATAACGCTATTAATAGATTAGTTAATCATTTTACGTTGCGGAACATCAATTTGATTTCAACTTATCTAAATAGACAGCTACAAGAAAAAACCGAAGATTTATTTGTTAAATTTTTAAAATTTTTAATTCAAAATATAACAACTTCAAATAAACTTTGGATATCATCCATCGCTAATATATCTGTTGTTTGTCTGGCGAAAGTGATCAATAAAATTAAGCTTCCTGTACCCTTATTATCTGAAAAATTAAAAAAAATTGTAAACTTGGTAACTTGTAAATAGGAAACCTATTACTACAATAGTAAGTTTGGGTTTTTACAAATTTTCAGGATTACACATTTCCTTATTTTTTAGAAAAGCAGGATGCTGAATTATAAAATCACGTACCACACACACAGTAGCTTCCTCTAATTTAGGATTAATAGATTTTCTGAGATCAAATGTTGGGATTGAAGAAATAAAACATTCGGCCTTTCATAAATTTAGTAAAACATTATTAGTGTCATTTGAAACCATTTTATTAACTTTACTTTAAGCTAGAGCAAATAATTTTGAATATTTTCTAGTTTTGGTGATATAATTTGTGACTCTCAAATATCTGAAAACTCTAATAAACTCAAAAATTTCAATCAATAATCTTCAAAATCGATGTAAAGAAAGATTAATACATTCTTGTATAAAAGGACGCCCAAATTTAATTTTTATTTATGAGTATGTCCGCGTAATTCATCATACAATTAATTTTTGCGTAATAAAACATTTTTTATCACGGTTTAGGTCTTAACAAAAAATTAGTACACAAATTTAACGCTTTTTCTTGTAAAATAAGGTTTTTATTTAATAACCCGATACACAAACCAGTAAAATATACACATCTTTTACATGAAATGTCCTCTAGTATAAAATATTTGTGTTGCGTAAAACCGGCCTTTTTCAATATTGAATCGTTTTTGTTTCGCTGGATTGTCATATTAGTAGTGATTTTGATTGTGTGTGCAGTGCAATGGTGTCGTGTAATAATTAATAATTATTAATAATTAACAATAGTGGTAATTTGTTTGAATATTAACCCTCAGGGTACCGACTATAAAAAAGTCACGTTCAGTACTGACATGGGTTAGCCTAACCCGGCAACTTTGATTGGCTGTATCTTGGGCTGTAGTTGGCCAATTGAAACGTTTTTTTTTAAATCGATAGTCCATTTTGTCACAAATACGAGGGTGCTAATAGATTTATCGAATAATTTGTTTAAACAAAGATACATTCAAAAGTTTAAACATTTTGAAAAATTTTTTTGTGAAAAATCACTTTTTTTTTTAAATTCCATAACTTTGTGAAAAAAAAAGATAACGAAATTTTTCTTGTTGCATTTTAAAGCTAAAAAGTTGTTCTTTAAAATGGCCGAATCAGTTTTTTGATCCATTCCAAAAACTATATTTTTTTTAAACTTTGAAATAACCCGTTTTCTAGGATAGCGATAAAACGTTCCATGATTGATTTATCGTAACAAGGCACAAGTGTAATATAAATAAATAACAAAATTGATTGTTGAATGAAATTTTTATTGTTCAAAATATAAAAAAAACAAAATCAGACTGTATTTCCACATTCGCAGCATATTTTGGCTACAAGGTCTCTGCACATAGCCTTATTACATTTGAGGCACTTGTAAAATGTCTTGCGGTCGAGAGAACTCGGAGCGCTAGTCTAGCAGCTAGCGCAGGTTTAACAAGTTGCATCGCAAGTTCCATTCCATAATCAATTCTTTTCATTTGAGTGTTATTTTGATTTAAATTGTAAAGGATAAAAGAATTTAACAAACATTTGGTTATAATGAACACCATTTCTTAAAACCAAACATTTGATTATAATGAATGCCGTTCATTATAACCAAATTTTTGGTAAAAATGAACACACGTACATAAGCATAGAGCATAATTTTGAGGGTATGATACACAATAATAAATTGTTAATTAATAATAAATATTTAATTAATAATAAAAATATAAAAAATAGTAAATTGTACAAACCAAAACACTTTACTCCAGCCAAAACTCCAAAAAAAAAAAAAAAAATCTGTCTCCCGAAAATACGGATTTTGTAACGTTTAGTACTGACTGGGTGAGAAATACCCGAGTTCAACATTCTAATTCGTACCACTCGAGCACCAAGCGCAGACTGAGGCTGCCACTCACGGCTTACACAGACACTACCACAAAGATTTTTTACCCCCCACTCCGGACCCCCACCTTTCACTTCCTTTCAAATGGCGCGACTTTCAAAATCTGTCTGGGTTACAGTAACCCAGTCAGTACCCTGAGGGTTAAGAAAATTTGAGTTTTCTTACAATAACTATATTATCCTTGCAAGTGATGAGAATTAACCTATACAGATAAATGTAAATAATAAAAACAATTATGTGATGCAAATTTAAGATTAATAATGACGCCATGTTCATTCATGTTTTAATTTCGACAGAGCTACGCACCAACAAATAATCTTGACAAAATTATTTCTGTAAGTAAAATTTGAAAAATATTTATTTAACGAAATTACCGCTAGTGGGGTTTAATTAATTGGAGAATTACTAAATCTATTTTTGGTGTTTATTCTGTTTTACTAAGTAAATTCCTGCGGGTTATCACCGAATATGTTATTAATTCCACCAGCACTTTTGAATTATATTTATTGATTTATCAATGTTTTAAGTACAACTGAGAATTTTTTTCAAGCTGATCGTACTCACCATTCTAAAATGGTAGACGATCAAAAAGTGAGTAGGGTCAGATTTACCCAGAGTGTTCTTCGTGATAGAAAAAATAGGTGTGTTCTCGGAGGATGATTAATTATTTTAATTTAAAATAAATTATCCACCCAAATTAGTTCCTTTACGCAAAAATTGACATCATCAGATCTCCGATCGGATGAGCATTCTCTCGCTACAGTGGTTCAAGCATTTAAATCACTCGAAATCATAGGTTCGCGGTGAGGGTTTTCTCGTCACTAGATAACGTCATTGCGAGATCTCCGATCGGATGAGCATTCTCTCGCTACAGTGGTTCAAGCATTTAAATCACTCGAAATCATAGGTTCGCGGTGGGTTTTCTCGTCACTAGATAACGTCATCGCGATAATTCATTCGTGATGCATGAAACCTAAGGACCAGCCTAAGCAATCATATATTTAAATTAAAAGAAATGCTTATGGTTACTGGTTAGTGAGTAATTGCCCACGACCTCGAGTCACTCATTTCAAATTTGATCAAAAACGTAAATTTAATAATATTTGTTTTATAAATAAATTAAACAAATAAGTTTTTAAACTATTGTTGTTCAAAAGTGGAAACAACTTTCAAACACAAACATTTTCATGTTTCCATTCATCTCACTAAATCTCATCCTGCTTCTAAACTTAATTTAATAACTAAGTTTTGTATACTAGATTATTTAAAGGAGTTATTTTATGGCGATGAATGGGTTCATCAATTCCAATCGATCAATTTGGGTATTTAGTATTAAAGTATTCTTAACTAGAATTCTATTAGGAGAAGGTGCTCCATCTTGCTGAAATATTCTGTCGCATATCGATTGGTATATCGCCTCTTAAATCCGGTAGTTCATTTCTCAAAAATCCAGGATAATGTACAGTTCAAATCCATTACATACCAATTATTTCCAGTCCAAATTGTTTAATAACGTATTCCTTGCGCTTCATTGCTACAATGAAGTCTAGTTTCTGTTTCTCATATGTTAGTCGTAAGTGCTATTTTAGGACTTTATTCTGGCTGGATAGCGTTCAGCATATAAAGTGACTGCCAAACAGAAATTCTTCTGATATTCTATGCAAATTAGGACCTCATCTAATTGTCACACGTTGAAATTTCCGAATACGTTCGATACGGGATAAATGATCTAACAAACTTTATTTCTACTTGATGTTATTGAATGATAAAATAAACTTTCACCATCGACTATTGATAATTAAAACAATTAAGGATGTCTTAACGGATGTAATAAAATTTGACGTACAATATAACGTAACAAGCTGTTAGGACCAGGGAGTTTGCTTCGAATCCGCATGTATAAAAAAAGTTAAATATGTACTCGTACAAAAATATGTATACAATTTTGAAACAAACGGAATAAAAGAAGCTTAAATGTGTATATAAAATTAACTGATAAAATATTTGGTTTTTTGAATGTTCTCCGCTCTCAAACAATTAGTTGATGGAGAATATTTTAAAAATTATGGCTAAGTATTCCACAAGTAACTGTATCAAGCTTACTCAAACCAGATAATTATGAGCCATTGATCAATAAGCTATACTAGCTTTTAATGTGTTCTAATAATTCCTGTAATTACGTATATTTTGCTTTCCAAAATTTTTAATTCCTATATAAGATATTCGCAAACTATTTGTGCAAAATAAAAAAATACTAAGCGATCAAAAATCGTTTGATTCGTCTAATGTTTACGTTGTATTGGCATTTTTTGAAATTTTAATCTGCCAAATAAATAAATTCGAGAGTTGAGAGACGTCAAAAATGTGAATTTTTTAAATTTATTTATTTATTTATTTTATTTTTGTTCTAAAAAACAAAACGAAAAATCCGAATATATTACGAATTTTATAGGTTTTATGGTTTTATGTTGCGCATTCGCAAATAATTGAAATTTACGTGGATATTTTGAATTTTAGGTAAAATAATTACGTTGAATTATTTTTGTAGAATTTCATGAATCTAAGACAATGGATTATATCGCATATATATAATATTAACGAAGAACAGATCTCGTAACCACATCCCATATATACATATGTATACAATCAGAGTTATATCTAATTATCGCGATATTTTCACGAAATCGCGTTTTTTTTTGTTTTGTTTTACGAATAATTGTGCGCGATGATGAGGTAATTGTTTACCAAAAAAACTATTTTAGCTATTTGTATGATTTTTAAACAAACATCTCAAAATGTAAACTTTTAAAATTTCGTTCTCTTTCTTTTTCAAATTATCCGTTCGTCTCGTGTGATAAATCAACATAGACATTATTTAAACTTACCGCTTTTAGTTTTCCCGATTTTTCCTTTTTCATTCCACTATCATGATCATCATTAGTTGGTTTACGATTAATATTTTCATTGTTATGTATTGTTGTTGTTATCGGGGTTCGATTCCCAGCCGATGACCACATAGAATATTGTTGGAATGGTTTTCCTAACCAATTGTCCGTTGAATTGAAATGACCATCAGAAATGTGATTCTGAAATTAGAAAAGTCATAAAATTTTATTTAAATTAGAAATCCTAAAAAATTTGTTAAAGTTTGTAAGATTGAGAATTTGAACTTCTTGTGCCTATTTTTACCATACTCAACCAGACAACTTGGAAAATTAAATAAAATAATAATTTATTTTAAATTTTAGGCATGTAATTTATGATTGATACATTTTACGGTGTTAAATAATTTTTTAATTTCACGAGTTTGGATAATTTATAGGATTTATTGAATGATAATTTATAGGAGCTAAATGCTGAATTTGGGGGTTACGCAACATTATCGATTCAGGTGAGATAGTCGAGGTTATTTAACTTTTGTGTATCCATCTGTATTATATAACTTTTTCCGTTGGCTCAAACCGGCAGAAGTTCGATTTTCCCCCCGAAAAATATGTCTGTTAGTTTGTTAAAATGATTGAACATTTAAAGGGGTTTATTTTACTTGTATAATATTACCACCCATTACATTTATAACCCCCAACCGAACAATTTTATTCAACCGCCAAAACATTTAAATACAATTTTGCAATAATAATTAAAAGTTTTTCTTAAGTTTTCTTCAATTTTATTTATTTATTTTTTTTTTTTTTTTATATCATAAACTTATGAAAATCAACCACTAAAAATATTTTTTTATGGCATCATCCCCAAACCGCGTGAGCGAATTTTTATACTCGAAATGTTCCCGTCACACACAGAGAAATATTTTATAATACACTCACTCACTAACAATTTCTTTATCATTATTGTCTTTTTAATTTTTTTTTATAATGTTTTGCTTAATTCTTAAACATTAAAAAAAAAAAACAGAAAATGTACATAATAAGAAAAACGATTAGCTTTAGGCTGTCGTGGAATTTTTTATTCTTAGAACCAAAAATAATAAAAATCAGTGGCATTAAAAATTAAAGGGGAGATTTTCGTTTTTTTTTTTTCATCTTGCTGGAAAATTTAATTGTTGTTTTAAAAGAAAGCAAAACACAAACAACAATTCTAAAACAATAATAACACAACACAAAAACAACAAACAAATAGCGCGCAAAGATATGAAAAACTTAATTTTTAACGACTTTCTAAATTAGCGGAATGAATTCATTTTTTTTTCGTGTTCCGGGGGTTTGTGTTCAGATGTGGGAATATGAAAAAAATGGGTTATAAAACTGTTACAACATTGATAATTATATTTTGTAATTAATGTTTGGTGCGTCAGGATTTAAGGGGTGTGGGTATATAATAAATGGTTAAACCGTTATTGAGTTGATTTCGTTTAGTATTGTCAGAGTCCAAAAATATTAGGTTAACCTAATATACAATTAGCCTGTACTACACTGCAAATTTTTGTTTCGGATAGTCCAAAGTAACTATTGGAAATTCTACGGGGTTTAGTGACTTACTTAGACTCAGCTGAGAAGATTAGTAGCTGGTTAGCTGATTTTTAGTCCAATTAAAATATTTTTTACAAAATTGAATCATATAATTTACTTTTTTTTTCGACAAACCTGGTTTTTTTCCTTGGCCTTTGTACATTGAGAATGCATAATATTAGTTGCAAAACGTTCTCTCACTTAATTATTTAATTTACCGGAAGTAGAAAATTTGTTTAGTATTAGATTTTCCGGTTCCTACTGTTGTTTTTATAAAATGAAACTTTTTCATTAATTTCAAACCGCGACGTGACTATATCCTACTTTGAATCATTTTAAAAAAAAATACAATTACATATGTTATATAAGCAATTTTGAGTATTTTTCATATGGTAACATTTATCTGACCCCTGCATATTTAAGTATATAATATCATAATAGGGAAACGTGTAGACCCATTAAATAATTGTAACTTCAATAAATTTATTAAATAAAATTAATTTAAAGAAAAAAAAAAATTTATTTTCTCGGAGACTTTTGTTTTTCCGTTTACCCTTCTATGTTAAATAGACAGGCAAATTAACCTCCCGCGCGTATATTTCAAATCATTCGTCCGACCAAATCATATCCCGCACCATATAACTTCACATCATCTCACGATCATCTCACACCCTTCTCGCGCACAAAAAACTTTTGTTTTTATCGTCATTTTCCTGTCTTATCTCTTGCACAATTTCTTCTCATCATTTTCATTTCTTCGCATAACACGAAAACACCAAATACTCAAAAAAAAATCTTATTTCCGACTTTTACAGAATAAAAAGCAAAAAAAAAAAAAAATTGTTAATATAACAACAAACCCTTTTGGTGGTGTTTTTATTTTATATTAATTTTTCACGATGGAAAAATTAAAAAAAAACCGAATAAATGAAAACTTGGATTTTTTTTTTTTGTTAGAAGAAAATAACAAAACTTTAATAGTACATTGTGTCATTAGGATTAAAAGTGATACTTTGTTTGACGAGCAATTATATTTGCATGCGAGGCGAAGCGCAGCGTAGCCGAGCAAAAGCAAAGATTGCGAGTCAAACAAAGTCACTTTAAATCCGAATAACACATACTATTTTTTCTCCAACGAAGAGTTCATGTCGTGTCGGTTGTATATTACTAATTATACGAGTAAGTACAAATTATGTAATTAGAACTTCAAAATTGAAACTAATTTTGTTAAAATATTTTTTGAAACTAAGGAGACCATGACTTTTGTTTGGTTTGACTATTGTATTGTATTTGACGCGTACAATAATCAAACCAAACAAAAGTCATGATCTCCTTAGTTTCACAAAATATTTCAACAAAATTAGTTTCAATTTTTAAGTGTTAATTACATAATTTGTACTTACTCGTATAATTAGTAATATACAACCGACACGACATGAACTCTTCGTTGGAGAAAAAACAGTATATGTTATTCGGATTAAAAGTGACTTTGTTTGACTCGCAATTTTTGCTTTTGCTCGGCTACGCATACTATTTTTCTCCTAGTATTAAAAGTACGTACTTTTACACCTAGGATTAAAAGTGTAGCTTAGCAACACACACATTTTTAAAATAGTAAGAAAAAGGCCAACTTTAATACTCAAAAACAGTATTAAAACTAGAGGCTTTTAAGACGTTGGGAGAAAAAAATATGTTTTTGTTGTGAGATTCGTTTTGGGGCTAAATAACCTTGGGTGTAGAAGCGTTGTGTCCAACATAACGCGTTCAAAATTCGAGAAATCATAGTAATAAATATTTGAATATTTGTATTGTAGTAAAAGATGTAGTAGACCTGATATGGCCAAAGGGGGACGGATTCTCTGAGCTGGGTCAGATACACAACAAAATATCGGGTATATTTCCGACTGTGCTAAATACTTTAGTCTAGAGGGAATTTGAATTTTGAATCAAGTTCTTATGTCTGTCTCGGTGATCACTCTGTGGTTAAAGTAAATAATTTGCATGAATCAGGCTTCGTTACAAAAAAGCCACATTGAGAAAGAAGGATAAAAAAGGCGGCTCTTCTGAAGTGAACTATCGTACATATTAAGTAGCAAAACAACCATTGTCAAACTAGCAGGATGTACAACTTTTTACTACATTAATCGGGTACTTTATGGTGACTAAGCGGATTGGAACCTATTAAAATCTGGTAGTTAGCGTTATTGAGAAGCCACATTTAGGAGCTTGACTCCTTAAATTTGAGGAGCCCTGTGAACAGAGTCTACATTAATCTGAGTTATAATTCAAACTCCCCAATTTAAATCAAGACTCTGGCACCATTATGAAACTGTTTTTGCGGAACACTTTGCTAGCACATATAGTATATAGCTTTTGAATAAAACGTCTGTGATGCGAATGAGTTTGCCGTTGTGAGAATCTTCTTATAACCAGTTAGGGCCTTACCAAATAAAATATTTACTACAATCGTCTAGAGGGATTACCCTGAATAGATGTTTAGTAACTGAACGAAAGTGTGCATTAGTTTCGCGAGTAATACACCACCATTTGCAAGCTGCACAGTTCGAAATGAGTGTCAGATAAATGTGATTGGGCCCATCTTCCCTACAGAAATAATTTATTTTTAATCGAATGTGAGTCGACCTTTTCCCATATAGCCTTAATGTTTATAGTGAAAATTTCTAAAATTTGTAGTACAACAACGCTGTAAGTTACGGTGCTTAATTAAATCAATGGTATTCATTGTCGATCTGTTTACCTAAACTTTGAATCGAACTGTGATCTGGAATGTAGCAACGCTGCTACCAACTAAATTTTTTCTGTCGTTGAATGTTCTCGATACAAATTAAAACGAATTCACAATTGGTTGTTGTCAAAGATATTTGTAATTTCGGCAATCGGTTTTTACCCGTGAACGTAAAATGTGGTAATTTTCTTCAAACATACATAGACACACTGCTTATTTATTATACATGCTATGGTTATTAATTTCGCGATATTTTTTCGCAAATGAAAAATAATTAAATAAAACTGAAACACTAATGCTTAAATACCAATACTAATAAATAAATTTTCTGTTCAATCCGCATATCAAAAAAGATCAATAAAAATTTATTTGGTTTTTGGAAAAAAATTTCCATCTTTTCGCAATCCAATTAATTGAATTCAATTAATTTTTTTTTTGTCGAAAAGTAACGTTAGTGTTGATAAGGGTTTGATCTGGTTTTTAAGATAATAATGGTATTATAGCAAAATGAAGGGTGATTTTTTTTCATTGCTATTACTTTTTGGTCTTTTTCAGCAGATTTTATTATTCTCAAATTTTTTTTTTTTTTTTTAATTTTTATTTTGTTTATCTTCAATTTTCCTAATTGGAAAACCAAAAAAAAAAAATATGAATATTACTAAATTCTCTATTCCTTTAATGAAAAACAACATTTTTTTTAATCATAAAAATTTTTTTTTTAATTTTCCATCATAAAATTGACTTGAATATATATAAAAAGAAAATATAATTTTCTGGTTCTAATACATATTTTGTTTTTTCGTTTTTTTTTTGTGCTGATCAGACAGAATAGATAATGCAATTATGGTAAAAAGCATAAATACCATAAAAAGGATGTGTTTGTTTATGGTAAATTTATTATGAGATGAAGAAGCATAGCGCACACAGCATAAAAGATTCTATAAAAAAAAGTTGCCACGGTTTGAAAAATTTAGAAAAAATCCTTTTCATATTTTCATATTAATGTTTATGTATATATGTACATACATATATAAAGTGAAAAATAGGTTTGTGTTGAAAAGGTTGTTTGAAGTGTTCTTATGCTGTTTGGAAAAAATACAGAAAGAATAAATTATTGGGGTGTTGATAGATAATTTTTACTCAATTTAAAGTCGACAAGGAGATGAAAATGGCCTTGACGTTTTGATAAGTATCATCGTGGATAATTTCGGTAAACGAATAATTTATTAAAATTGTTAAGCATTTTTAGGCGAAATCATTAGTTCTTAATCGGTGTTCCGCAAACTGAAGACAAATTGAAGCTAGGATGCCGTTTCTTCAAGATTTCACACTTTCGAGATGACATAATAAATAATATTTGAAATATTATTTGAATTCGTTTGTGCATTTGAATCGTCCTAAAACCCCCGCTTTGACGTTTTAAATTAATTTATTTTCAAAAATTTAGGGTTTTTAATAATTTTCACAAATAAAATAGAAAACTGCACAAAGCCGCTTAACTCCTTTGTTCAAGGATGAAAGGAACACGTTACAATTTTTTCAAAAATATTAATATGAAAAAATTGTCGGCTCTTTATATACAATATATTAATTGTAATAACATACTCAGTATTTTCGATTTTGTAAATCAGTAAAATAAAGCAGTCATATTCCCTTCCCTTTTTCTTTACCCCCAGAGTCATACGAATGTATCGACTCTTAAAAATGAGAAACCTTCTTGAGATTCTTATGTTGGTAATTCGGTTTCATACTGAAAAGTAAGGTAGCTACGGCCGAACTACAAAAATACAACTCTCGCTTATTACATTTAGTATGAAACTAGAGCATATTGACCTAGTGAAATATATTTACTAAATCAAAATCAAAAAAACCCAAGGAGAAATCTCATTTGTGTGTGTATAATACCCACACGTTAAGTTGTTATATACCAAATGTACTTCAAAACATAATCACTGTAATACCCTTGACAGACTGCGATTTATTAAATCCGATTTAGTTAAACTCATTTTAAATTACGGTAAATACACTTAAACTGTTACTGTTTTCATAAGATTTGTCAAACCTGTATACAGTCCCATTACATCGTTTTAGTCACTAAACTCAAAATAAAGCATATATACCGTAAACCTAACTACGGCTAATCTCGAAAATTCTCTAAATTGGATTTATTAAACCAAAGTCTGTCTAGGGCTTTACTCAAATCAACTGTATTTACATTGGTGTTTCACATACTTAAATAGAAAACTCTTCAAACCCGTTTAGAGTTGGTGCACAAATATGATTAGAAATTATGTAACCGCCTGATCAGACAACTGGATCAACTTTTAAATTATTGTATATTAACAATATTTACTCAAAAAATAAATTTAAACTCGAATTAGAACAACAAAATACGAGACATTGACCAAAACATCACTTTAAGATATTCAGAAAACCAACACAGACACATCAAAGTTTTTGCGGCGTTTAATCATATGCTACATCGATTTAATAATCGGTCAATGGCCTTAGCAGACTGTTTAGAGGAATTAAATATTATCAAATATATCATACAAACCTACCGTCAAAGAATGAATTTGATGAAAATACTACCAACAAATATATTATTGGTTTGTACTTCAAAACCGTCATACACCACTGTAAACATAAAAATAGGATTTATAAATTGGCACGCTTAGGTTTTCCAGATTTATACATTGGGCAAAAAGGAAGATCATTTGTTAAGAGATATCGATAAAATGTATCCAGAGTCCAGGTTCGCCCTTCACATCAATAATCAGGCTTCCAATAGCTGTTCCAATAGCTGTATGATACATCATCCACCTCCTTAGTATTTGCAGTGGATTTTAGATGTTTTAGAAAACTAGCGACAAGCATATAGCAGTTTTCACATTTATATTCTCAGCAGTCCCACATCAAATTTACACAGGATACTTTTTAACAGCATATTAAATGGCGGTTATCAATAATATGCCAAATTTAAGGTAATGGTTTGCACCTGAAAATGTGCAGATTGTAGTGTGCGGATTTTTTATTTCGGCGATGCGAGGGTGTGAGCATGAGTACTTTGGCGGTTGTAATGATTGGGTTTTTGGGAAGTGAACTTGGTGGGTGGGTTTGACGGATGGGTTTGCGTGCAGGAAATTGAACAGTGTGGATAATGGTGTGTGTATTAGCTGTTGGTGTTAATAAAGTGAACTTGTTTGACGAGTACCGTGTGTGCTACCGGGTGTATATTATTGTAGGCCTTTCATTTGTTTGAGGTCAGATTGGATTGAGTGATTTATGGAGCAAAGGGGAAGTGACTGTAGATATCTCAGTCCTTGAGTTTTCTGAAATACTGGAAGTTGCTAAGTCAATCTAGATACTGATTATAATAGAGCATCGCACTTTTCAACTAAAACGAAATCAAGTTCTTGTTTCTTATAGACCATCGTAACAATTTAAGAAACAGATCTGTTTATTAGGCATACCAAGAAGAAATCGGCAGAGCCGAGCTTGCCAGAAGTTAAATGTCATCTGAAGAGTTTATAATTCCGACTAAGGAAAGCAAGCCGCAAGCAAAGCGAAACTAGAATAAATGCGGGAGTAGTAACACCTGCCTCAGTGCAAACGAGTTGGAGAAACATATCCTGTCAGCTGGATCACAGGAAAGATGCAGGAATCAGAAACCATCAGAGCGGAGATATTATACTAGTTTAATCCTCCCAAAGCAGTAAATACTGAATATTCCGTTCTCAGGCGAGATGCATAAAATACCGGAAACCTGCGGTCACTACATCAGGGATTAAACAGAACCATTGGAAGAGTGGACAAAGGGGAAGCCTGTTTATTCGAAAATTACATCCTGAGAGATTGCGGCAGATTAACCTACAATGGAAAGATTATAGGTGGCAAAACATTAGTAATTACTCCAGGATCACTCTTCTATATAATTATACTCAAATAGGAAAGGTTTGCAACTGCCTGGCAGATTAATGGATTATTGAAGCGAAAACGGTGCATATTTACTCTGGTTACCAAAGCTTTCAGATTGGTTAGTCATCCTGACATGGTGCCTTAAGAGCAAGCAGAGAAAGTGGTTTGTTACAACTCACTTCACTTTCCTCTATTAACAATAATTTCGTGAATTTAAAATCATTTTGAATATTTATGTTCGAAGCTGTGCTTTTATGCGAATTAAAATTGAATTTACGTGAATATATTAAATTAGTAATAAAATTATAGCAATCACTTGAAATTTTATATTTGGTTTTGTGTATGTCATAAGGCTTGTACTTGTGAAATTATTTTCAAGTGATTGAAATTGAATTTAAATTGGATTTTTATCAAATTAGTAACACAAAATCACTTGGAAATTTGAACACAATAAAATAGCACACATAACGGCAAAAGGAAAACATTGATTCATAACAAAATGTATAATCAAAGGTGCAATTGAGTACAATTGTACCTAGTCCTGTCACATAAAGGTTAAATTATAATATAATAGTGTCTTTCCAATCGACCACCGCAAGTATTTATAAGCACTAAATGTTTCATCTCTTTGCTATTAAATTGATCCTGTGTGTTCTCGGACGGTTAAAGGAAAATCCCTCAAGTGAAGGAAAATTCTATTAAGAGAATGAATTTCGGCATAATCGGTTAAGAAATAGCCATTTCCAAGCATCTCAAGTACAGAGAACCCGTACCTGACAAAATTTTCCAAATCATTATGGATCCACTAGATTAGTAATTAAGATCCACCAATGCTTGCATCAAATATTTCTTCATGCAAATCATTGAAGCAGCTACTCTGTATCATTGATTCCCACGAATCATTATCTCCGTTTGGATTTTGATTTCGTAAAATTGTTTCAAATTATGTTTACTACATTGCTTTAAATTATGTTTTAATATCCGATTTTGCAACAAAAGAACCAATCTCCAGTAAAATAATATTTCTTCTTTTATGAAATTGTGATTTATTTCATAATTCAATTCATTTGCCGCCCCGGTGGCACAGTGGTTAGCATACTTGCTTTACGCTCCGGAGGTCCCGGGTTCGATTCCCGGCGGGTGATGAAAAAATCACGGCTGGTTAAGTAAGGGTAGGATCAATGAATTAATCACTCATTATCCGTTAACAAAATGATTACGAAACTTCAAAAATGAAGCGGCCAAATCCCTCTAAGGGATGTAGCGCCAGCGAAAAAAAAAAAAAAAATACAAAATCATTTGGAAATTTGACCACAATAAAATAGCACAAATAACGGCAAAAGGAAAACATTGATTCATAACAAAATGTATAATTAAAGGTGCAATTGAGTACAATTCTACCTAGTCCTGTCACATAAAGGTTAAATTAAAAATAAAAGCTAGATTACGTCATATATGCGGTAAGACGAGTGATAATCCTTGAGGTTAAAAATAGGTCAACTGTTCGCTCGTATGCGATCACCACTTTAAGCGATAGGGTTTATAGCGGCTTGAGGCAAAATTTTCCAATAATACATTTACAATTATACAGACATCTTGAGTTGGATTTCTATATCCACTCATCCCGATTTCCTGCAACAACAATAACTAAAAATAAACAACGATATAAGAATTCTTATTATTTTCCAAAGAAAACGTTGTTGAATAATTAATATTTTATTAAAAACTAATTTACAACCATTAAAATCGATTTGACAAATTTTCCAGTCCAATTTTTTTATATAGATAGTGTGGTGGAAGGAAAAACCACCGCATGAGATAAAACGCTTCTTTTTTCCTCCACACCAATTCGTTTTGCTTCCTATCTGCTCCGCACAATATTGTCGAACAAATCAAAGAAAAAAAAACACAGTAAGGTGGAGAAGAATATTCCAAATGTATACATAAGAAAACCCTTTCTTACGATTTTTATTTTGTAACTCATTAGATTATATGCATGTATATGAAAAACGGGAAATTCGTTAAATTTTTCATTAATTTCATTTTGTATGTTTGAATAACAATAAACAATAGTAAATTTCGTTTTTTTTTTGTATAGTCTTGTTGTTACAAAAATATTTACATACATTCTCTCGTAGTCGGAAAATATTTTCCTTATTTTATTTTTTCCCACCCACAAATAAAATAAAAAAATATGAAAAATACACCACCCATCCCTCGCCTAGTTTTTTTTCGTGTATACTTTATATCCGACAATGTATTATAACAAAGTTTTTTTTCTTTTTTTTTTGAATTCGAAATAAATATACGAAAGAAAAGTTAGTCGTGTTTCTTAAGAAAATTTTACAAGAAAAATAAATTTTTTTTTTCTTAAGTCTTTGACTTTTTCATGTTCAAAAATTATTGAAAATGCAAATAAAATTGTATTGTTTTGTAATTGTAATCGAAACCTTGTTTTTTTGGAAAATAATAACCCTTTTTTTTTGTTTTTGGAAATTTCGAAAGACGAGAGTTTGACGAGGGTGTTGGTTTATGTTTGTGATATACATACATACATATATATACTACTCGCTTAGAGGAAAATGTGAGGATAGGGGTACACAAGTTGAAATTTATTGAATTTTTGTCGGTTTTTTATTTAATGTTATTATTATTATTGTTATTGTGGAAAAGAAGTTTTATGTCGCATTTCGTGAATGATTGATTAGGATAACACCGCACTGTTATAGTACAGAGAGACCACAATTCGTATATACATGAACGAAAAAATGTGAGAGGAAAATTAAGAAAATATATTTTTTTGTCTTAAAGTAGGTATGTGCATGTGTGCGTAAAGGAAAATACTAAAAACTTATTAATCTCGTTTACCGTATACCACAGAGTGATGTCATCGTAATAAGAATTAAATCCGATCAGACAAATTTGTAACTCTTTTTAAAATGTTGAATTTGATTTGTTTTTAAAGGTTAGTAGCATTCTGAAAATTATTACTGTGAATTACAATTTTTGTATAATGTATAATATGTGGTTTTGTTTACATCTAGCATTATTATAATAAAAATAATTTTATAAATTGATTTATTTTATCAATATTTGTCAAATATCTCGTGTTTGACAATTACACTTTGTCAAAGCAAAAACAACATAAATTATTATAAAAATAAATAATTCAGCAAAAAGTCAATATTTGGCTTGGAAACCCTTTTGCTTCAAGACTTCATCTCCTGCCAATACTATTTGTAAGAGAGGCATTTTGGGCTAGTGTTGTATTCTTTCAAACCTCCTGAATTTGGTCCAAAAATATTTTCTGTTTGTCGGCTGCCTTAGTGGGACTTCTCATTTAACATTTCCCAATAGATTTTCGGTTCTTTTTTTTTGGTTCCTTGCCAACTATTTGGATTGCTGATAACGCAAGCATAGCGGAAGACCATATAATCACCTAAGTTCTGATTAAGAGTTTCGTTATGTTTGAGGAAATCCATAATTCCATCGATTTTGACGATATGCTACAGAAGTGAAGCATCCCCAAACCATTACTGATGCATTGCGATGATTCATTATTTTTATGTTTTTATCTCATCACCTCCAACCACGTTAGATTTAGTCTCATCCTCTCGCTCTGTAGTTTACTTACAGTGCCACCACTATATATAAACTACTCAATTATTTTCGAAGATTGAAACAATTGTTCGAAGATCACAGTTTTCATGAAATATAATAGAAATTTGTACACGTATGCAATTAATTAATTAGATTGAAAGTATATTGAGTAAAATTATGGTGGTCCCATATTTGGCGCCAATTAATTTTTTTTTATATCTTGACTTAAAATGCCTAAAATTGACATGATAAAAATTTGCAGAAGAAATAACAAAATAAAATATTGTAAAATTAATAACACAATTTTAGAAACAGTAGAAACATAGCGTAATATTCACAAATAAAATGTTTCATGGTGGGCACCAATTCGTAGTTCAAATTGATTATTATCAATCAAGACGAAAAGAGTTCGCCTAAGTTGAGCCAGAAGAAAATACCAGATAAATTTAAAGCGGTCAGGCTTCGCCAAAGGAAGCGCTTTAAATCAAGGATATAACTGCCAGCCAGTAAATAAGCGGAACCGACTCTATAACTGTACTCCTAGTAGTACTGTGAAAAAAAGAAACAAAGGATCGCACTCATTACTACTGGGTAACATTTTACTGACTTTAGATTGTCCTAAGTAATATGCCGAGCTTTATTTTTGTTTAATGTGTGACATATCAAAATTTACGTTTAATTTAATTTTCGTAATTCCTAATTTTCTTTTAATTTAACAAAATTATTATTTGATTTATACAATGTAGTTGATGTTGTTAATTTACCAAAACTATTACACTTCGTTTCGATGCATATTTGTCAATTAATCAGGCTAATAAATTCTAAAAGCGCCTTTTTCAAAAGAAAAGCAATCGGAATAAAAATACCATAGTACCTAAATGTTTTATGTTTAGCTAATCAATTTTTCTTTGTTACATGAATTGAAAAAAAAAATAAAAATTAATTAATTAAAATTGAACGATCTGAATTAATAAACCGATAAATATGATTAGCTAAAATTTAAATTCGCATCAAGCAAGATGACGTTAAATTTGCACATCAAAACTAAGAATAAATTTTCAAAAATGTGTCTTCGCTAAATAACGAACATAAAAATTATTTTTTTCTTATGCGCAGCGCTTTATGCGTGTAACACCAAAATTAAAAAAAAAAAAAATTTAACTGACATTTTTGATTCGTTTGTTTCAGTTTTTCATCTTGTTGCGTCGTGATTAGTTTAAAAAAAAATTAGTGGCATTTAGATTTGATTTTATTAAATGTAGTTTAAATGTGTAAAGTGTAAATAAGTGAGCCGTATATAAGTGAAAATTAGTTTACAAATCTATATTAAATCGTAAGTACAAGAATAAGATGTAATCATATGCATTTACGGCATCGACAGATGTACAGTTGAAGATGCAGGCGACCCAAAGTCTTCCAGAATGCATTACGGTCAATTCCTATTACTTTGTGATTATTGTTTTGCATTTGAAATTGGATTTTAATGGGAAAATTTGGAATGATATCAAAGGGCCGAATGTCGAAGGGCCGAATGTCGAAGGGCCAAATGTCGAAGGGCCGAATTTCAAAGGGCCGAATGGGTCGAAGGGCCGAATGTTGAAGGGCCGAATGTCGAAGGGCCGAATGGGTCGAAGGGCCGAATGGGTCGAAGGGCCGAATGTCGAAGGGCCGAATGGGTCGAAGGGCCGAATTTTTTTGTTTATTTTTTTGTTTTGCTTTTAGAAATATAGTTTTTTAAATTTCTTGTTTTAAGGAATATTTTGTAAATGTACTTTGATATTAAGAACTATAATTTTTATTTATTTATGAAAAACAATATTAATTTTCCAGATATCAATACCAGGTTGAAATATTGTTTGTCAAAATGACTCATACCAAAATAGGTCATACATTTCAGGTTGAAACAATATTCAAAACAACACAAGAGACAACAATATACTTTAAAATAAACAGTTTTGTTTAAATTAAGTAGACATTTTGGAAATTTTGCCTTAAACTGTAATTTGTCTTTATAATTATGTAGTAAACTGTTAGGAGTAAATTCACTATATTCACATTACTAAATCACAGAGAAATTATTTTATTCGTCCAAATAGAATTTTCCTTCACCCTAACGAACAAAAAATGGTCTGATTTTTATGACATTTTATGACAAAATTCTTTTTTGGTTTTGGTGAAATACCTATTCTATTATGTAAGATTAAACATAATAAAATATGTATAAACTCAAACGAAATTAATTTATATTTGATAAAAAAATTTACCAAATATTCCTTAAAACAAGAAATTTAAAAAATTATATTTCAAAAAAAAAAAAAATAAACATAAAAATTCGGCCCTTCGACCCATTGGGCCCTTTGACCCATTCGGCCCTTCGACCCATTCGGCACTTCGCCATTCGGCCCTTCGACCCTTTCGGCCCTTCAACATTCGGCCCTTCGACATTCGGCCCTTCGACCCATTCGGCCCTTCGACCCATTCGGCCCTTCGAACGTTCGGCCCTTCGACATTCGGCCCTTCGACATTCGGCCCTTTGAAATTCGACCCTTCGTCCTCATTCCGAAAATTTAGCTTAAACTCAATTATCAATAATTCGATAATCTTTTTTTTTCAAATTTATCGATTTATCGATTGTAATTTTTCGGTAAATTATGATTTATTCATTTTTAGGTTTTTTTTAATGTTCCAACTGATTTAAACAAAATTTATCTTTTATATAATATTCACATTTAAAGGAATATAAATGTAAAACCAATCGATTAGTCCCATTTTATTCTCATCTTTTATATTGGACCGTTCACCAGTGATCGGCGGACTCGAATATGCTGTAAATTGTATTATTTCAGTAAGTAGTTCTAGTTCATCTTCCAATTGTTATGGGAATCTTTTATTGGTACATTTAAATTGATTTTTGAATCGGTCAACTCACGAAACAAATCTCAATTAGTTTTCTCGTTAGGTAGTTGTCTCTTTAACTGGACGATTATTTTTGTTAAGATGAATCACTGGTAACTATCCACATTAAGCTTGATGATTAACTTCCGGTAAGTGTTAGAGTCCGACTTGGTGATTTTGTACACGTCATTATTTAAGGCCGTGCCCTTATAATCATTCTCCGTTACCGATTTCATCAACGTGTAGATTTCAGAATGGCTTGATATGCTTACAGTATTAATTAATCAAGGCTGCTTCCCTTTGGTTTTATCTTCTTGTTGCTCTACGCTTTTAACAGATTTAGTTATCTGCTCAGAGTGCTCGAATTCCGATGAAGATTTAGCTTTCCTCTTTTTAACTCTGTCTCGTCTTTATTGTGATCAAGTAACTTTGATCTAATGATTCCGGATACATAGATCTCCGTAATAAAATCACGACTACACCGTCAAAGTATCCGGCGTTTCTGATCAAAGATGATCGAATTTCCATAAAAGTAGGTGCAAGAATAGATCCTTCTTAATCCACTATATCCCAATACAAAATGTAGGTACCTCAAAGGTAGCGGTAAATAATATCTTATTTGAGAAATGAAGTTTTTCTAAATACTTTCAGGCAACGGATCTCAATTTGTCAGTAAAGCATTCCAACAATTGTTAGATGAATTCAATATTAGACATTAGATAATTTAGTTGAGTTATCTTTATTTTAGTCCATTTTCCATTTCCATTTACTTTTGTGAACTTTTAAAACTGTATAACGTCAAGATATAATTCATGCGGGGTTGTCATATCTGGAACACATGATAAGTGTTATCAGATATAACTTCTTTGTCCAGCGCTAAAAATCACATTTGTAATTTAAATTTGACGTCATCCTAATTCTTAAATAATTAAATTCTTAAAATTATAATTTTTTTTATTATAAACTCCTAAAATCTAAGATGCAGACTTTCTAAACTACAGCCAAACATCTAAACGAAAAATATCGAGGAATTTAGTAATTCCGAAATTCAAGTAACGCACATACAATCGATTTAGACATTAAGAAATATTTCAAAAGTGAATATTTCTTGTCCTTAGTTACGTTTTCAATTGATTTTTCCTTCTGTATATGAACCGAGCTAATAATACCGATCTTTCTTTGTAATATTAAACACCATATATCAAGGAAATTGAAAAATTTTCTTTAGATTTAACGCAAAGACGCTATGAGATAAAATACTTATTCGGTACACAAAAAAAAAAAAAATTAAATCACACTCACTCCACCTTCCGTAATCATACCCATTGCTTTGTAAATAAAATGTAAAATTTATGTGCGTCTATGTAACTACAGATAATATGGTATCCACTAAATGCAATAAGTCAAAATATCAACTAATCTACCTTATATTCACCTCGAGTAGTGTGACGGTGCGGGTGTTGTGTGTGTTCCATCCCCAAATTGTCATACATCAAAATGGATTTTATTATTATTTAGATCGAGAGCGAAATCTCTAACTTCCACCGTATTCGTCTATGTTTCATTTCGTTTAGTGTGCCATGGAAAAGGAAAAAAAAATCAGTTCCACATAGACGAAAATTTTTTGTTTTCTATTTCCGTTTCACACATTTTTCCTCAAAGAAAATTACATTTTTTTTTTTGTTTCAATTTCCCATTGTCATATTTCTGTACAGTTCAGTTTCTTAAGGATATGTGTGAAATATAGGTGTACATATATAAGCACCGTGTTTGTGTATGTGTGTGTGTGTGTGTGTGTGTGTGTGTGTGTGTGTGTGTGTGTGTGTGTGTGTGTGTGTGTGTGTGTGTGTGTGTGTGTGTGTGTGTGTGTGTGTGTGTGTGTCTGTGTCTGTGTGTGTGTGTGTGTGTGTGTGTGTGTGTGTGTGTGTGTGTATGTGTGTGTGTGTGTGTGTGTGTGTGTGTGTGTGTGTGTGTGTGTGTGTGTGTGTGTGTGTGTGTGTGTGTGTGTGTGTGTGTGTGTGTGTGTGTGTGTGTGTGTGTGTGTGTGTGTGTGTGTGTATGTGTGCGGGTCTATGTGTGCGTGTGCATGTGTTTACACTCCCGCACATATTTGTTGCGAAGAGTGAAAAATAGAAATTTAGTTCTGGGAAAAAGCAAATCATAACTTAAAGAAAAATTTGAATGTGAAATCTTTGTTTTCATCTTGTTTGTTTTAACATATATGTTATCTTAATCATCATCACTATTCCATATATGTTATAAAATATGCTTAATTTTTCTAGGGGCATTTCATAAAACAACAAGGCAAAGGTGGAAATTATTTAGTTATCTTAAGTTAATTTATTTAGTAAACTTTAAAAGTTAATTTATAATCATATACATATATTCAGAGTGATTTCTTTCTCCAATACACATTTAAAAGTTTTGACCAATCTCTCGTAACTTGAACAGTAAAATCTACCCGCAAATACATTTAAAAAAAACAAACAACATGGAAATGGGAAAAATCTTAGATTATCTTAAAATTAATGTTAAAAGTACATGAAATATATTTTCCTTTTTGTATTTTCCTAATGAATATATTTCAATTCATTTATCACATATGCTTCGTTATTTTTATTTATTTTTTCTTGTAAGGGTATTTTGGTGATACTTTATAAGAATATTAAGAGAAAAATATGAGAAAGATACATATTTAAAATGGGCCTCGAGGAGGAATTGGGATGTTGCTTTTGTATTGGTGGTAGTGAGAGAGGGGCGGGGTGGGTGTCGTTTCGACTATATTAAGTTATATATGGAAGTCTACATTTTTAAATAACAACCAGAAAAAGGTTTTGAATTTTAATATCCAGTATATAGAGTTATCTACGTACACTCATATACATTTGGGTCAAATGTGGTGATAGAATTTTAATATGGAATTTTCAACTTTATATGTAGAAGAAAGAGGAATATTGTGATATGTAGATATAAGATTTTATAATTTATTCGGCGACTAATCATGTAGGAATAGATATAAAATTATAAATATGTATATTAGTCTTTATTAGTAATTATGTAAGTTAGCTAATAGATAAGTTATTTAATTTAACTCTAAATCAAATTTGTCCTCTGTGGCATATTTAGTAACTAAAATTGAATTTTATTAAATCTTTAATTAGACTAGATCTTACTAGATTTTAATTCCACATTCAATAAACTTGCTTAAAGAAAAGCGACCATCGTAAGTATATCGAAACACGATCTGTTAATTCAAAACGAAAATGAATCAATGAATATAACATACATATTTTCTGAATGAAACACCGAAAGGCTATCAACATAAACTATAATAGGAAAAATTCCTAAATCATGGCCGTATTCGTAGGACAACCATATTGAAATATTTTGCAAATATTTAATACCACCTACACTAACGTAAGGGCATTGACTCCGTTAAAGTTAACTAGAAGTTTCCAGCCGAAAGTAAAAAGGTAATAAGGCAGATTACGTTATTAAAATTCCAGCCGAAAATAAAAAAATTAGTGGTTATAAGCCGAAAGTAAATAGGATACATGTGTCATCTTTTAGATCAAATCATCTTTAGAGTGTTATATCTGTGTTATATCAATAGCTGTTGCAGGCAAAAAAATTCCGTTCAAGTTTCCCGTGGAAAATCTTAGAAAGTTTGATTTTCCAAAAATTATTAGAAAATTGCTATAAAATCAGCCTCTAGACTCTAGAGTATTAGATATGGTGATGGATTGCAATGCTATGACTTGTCAAAAGTTGTCGCAGGAAAAAAATTCAGTTCAAGATTCCAGTGGGAAATCTTGGAAAATTTGATAATATTTCAAGCCGAAATTAAAAAATGAATGTATAAAATCAGCCTCTAGAGTGTTATGTCTGGCGATGTAGTGTATTGATCTGATTTGCCAATTACTATCGCCGGATAAAAATTTAGTTCAATTTTCCCGTGGGAAATGTAGGAAAATTTGATTTTGTAAAAATCATTAGAAATTTTGAGATCTCCCACGGGGAAACATGAACTAAATTTTTTTCCTGCGACAGCTATTGACCATTCAAATCATGTTAATCCTTTCAAGACATATGTAACATTCTAGAGGCTGATTTTATACCAATTTTCTAATGATTTTTGGAAAATCGAATTTTCCGAAATTTTCACGGGAAACTTGAACTGAATTTTTTTTCCTGCGACAGCTATTGACTAGTCACATCATTTCAATCATCATTTAATACGTCAGATGTAAATTGTATACAAATTTTCCAATGATATTTTGAAAATCGAATTTTCCGAAATTTCCCCGGGAAACTTGAACTGAGTTTTATTTCCTGCGATAGCAGACTGACAAGTCACATCAATGCAATCCATTTCCAGACGTAACATTCTAGAAGCTGTTTTTTTACATTCATTTGTTTACTTTCGGCTAAAAACTTTATAAAACTTCCCAGATTTTCCACGGGAAACTTGAAATGATTTCTTTCCTGCGATAGCTATTGATAAGTCGCATCAAAGCAATCTATTTCAAGACATAACAATTTAGAGCCTGATTTTATACAAATTTTTTATTGATTTTTGGAAAATTGAATTTTCCGAGATTTCCCAAGGGAAGCTTGAACTGAATTTTTTTCCTGCGCAATAGCTATATAACGCTCTAGAGGTGGATTATTTATTCATACATTTTTTCTTTCGGCTAGACACTTTATTAAATTTTCCAAGATTTTCCTTTACATTCCAATAGTCTTCGTTACATTAAATTCAAAATATGTGCATTTAACCACGAAACAGTGGGACATTTATTTATACTTGAATCGAATTCATCAATTATATTATTCATGTCAGGGTAAAATAAAAATTAAACTGCTTGATTGCTTTATAATCAGGAACAACAGTATAAGAAATTTTATCTCTGTTACGACAGAACTTATAACAAGCAAAATTCAAGTCATGATTAGAAATAGCAGGAATAGTCAACTGCCCAAAAGAAAGAATATTATGCTTACCAGACAAAATTATGAAGCCCAACAACCTGCTATCAAATCTAATCGGTTTATGAGGTAAATAAAATAAATTTTGTATACTCACGCAAGTACTTAGTTATTAATATCAACAGTACCAGCAGGATACGGGTTATAAATAAGCATAATAAAAATTTTAACAAATCGTCCGATAAGTTCAGATGCGAAAACTCTAACCTTACAAAAGGCACCAGAGAATAACCTGTTGGCCATCAAAACGTATTAATTAATATTTATTAATGTGGAGCGACTTGTTTGTAATTTTACTGTACATAAAATATTAGGGCTAATTATAGACCTTTATTAACTTAATTAAATTAATTCAATATATATTTCTCAAAATTAATTTAATAATACAAAAATTATTTCTCCAAATTTTCGGTGTTGTACACCATTCTCAAGGAGTTTGAATTACCAACTACTACAATTTTTTGAACAACAAAGTTTTTTCTTTTTCGTCATTGAAAAATGTCAGAAAATAAGGAAAACAATTTGTTTGAATTGTTGACCTAGTGAACTTGAATTTTAATATTTACTTCGAACAGCTGATTTTTCAAAATAAACAAACAGTACGTAATACAAATTATCGGCTACATAGATGTTTTGATTTTGTATGACATCATCGAACATAATTTTTTATAATATTAATGTAATTTCCTTGCAACCTGTTACTATCAACTTTATAGTTAACCGGATTCTTTGATAACCATATGTGACCAGCCTCTTTAAATAATCTTTTATTTTTCTTAATTTCGTAATCTACTGTTATACAATTATCAAAGTCAAAATCGTGATTATTTTCATGCACATGCTTCACTAATGCTGATCTGTAGTGATTGTGTGTTAATGTTGCATGTCTTTTTATATGCGCTACGTCCGTCTTATGTTGTTGTACTCTCTGTGCTTTCGTTTTGCTTGTTTCTCCTACATAACAAGAATCACAGTCTTTACATAGAATTTTATAAATGACACCATCCTTTTGTTCGACTGGTATTTTATCTTTTAATTTAGAATACCAGTCGAACAAAAGGATGGTGTCATTTATAAAATTCTATGTAAAGACTGTGATTCTTGTTATGTAGGAGAAACAAGCAAAACGAAAGCACAGAGAGTACAACAACATAAGACGGACGTAGCGCATATAAAAAGACATGCAACATTAACACACAATCACTACAGATCAGCATTAGTGAAGCATGTGCATGAAAATAATCACGATTTTGACTTTGATAATTGTATAACAGTAGATTACGAAATTAAGAAAAATAAAAGATTATTTAAAGAGGCTGGTCACATATGGTTATCAAAGAATCCGGTTAACTATAAAGTTGATAGTAACAGGTTGCAAGGAAATTACATTAATATTATAAAAAATTATGTTCGATGATGTCATACAAAATCAAAACATCTATGTAGCCGATAATTTGTATTACGTACTGTTTGTTTATTTTGAAAAATCAGCTGTTCGAAGTAAATATTAAAATTCAAGTTCACTAGGTCAACAATTCAAACAAATTGTTTTCCTTATTTTCTGACATTTTTCAATGACGAAAAAGAAAAAACTTTGTTGTTCAAAAAATTGTAGTAGTTGGTAATGCAAACTCCTTGAGAATGGTGTACAACACCGAAAATTTGGAGAAATAATTTTTGTATTATTAAATTAATTTTGAGAAATATATATTGAATTAATTTAATTAAGTTAATAAAGGTCTATAATTAGCCCTAATATTTTATGTATATAAGAAAGACCTTCGGAAATAAAAATTAAAATAGTAATTTTACTGGTACGAAAAGTTTCCGTGAAACCGAGGAAATCAAATTTATATAACTATAATAGAATAGTTGTTTCATTAAAATGTTTAACCAAACTATGGACATTTAAATGGGCAAATTTTATACAAGAATTTACATTTACTTGCAAATTATTAATTGGAATAGATTCACTACTGCATAAATTAATTTTATTTAAACTGTGGTTGTGTTGACTTCTGAATCCAACTGTATCCAAAACTTAAAAAACCACAAACACAACGGTCGGCCAAGTATCAGGATTTAGAGGTTATGCACGCCATTCTTTATTAATACCCAATTTATAGTAGACTTAATCCAAGGAAACAATGTTTCGAAATTTAGGGACCAATTTGAAGACTTTACAACCATTCTTATCAACACAACCTTTAAAATATCATTTTCGACTGTGCCAGGGTCAAATTTGGAGAGATGAAGCCATAACATCGGTTCAAAAGCTTCCATACGGAAATCAAGTTCAAGGACTTTGGTACCACAAATCGATTTGGTGTTGGCACATTGAGAATTTTTCGCTTTGATAACGGATACTAGCTTAACAGCACCCGAAGTATATGCAGAAGGTACCATTTCAGTTACATAAAAACTAACATTTGTTGCTACCTTTAGCCCACTACAGTTCGGGGTGAGGTTTAAAGAACATATGTTGTCAACGTTGATAACTGTACTTCATTTATTTCTTTTTTTAACTGCAAACCTAATATATTTTTGATTTTGGGCCATCATGCTTTTCATTATCGATTCTAGCTTTATGGATGCTTTTGGAACTTCATATGTGAGTGTAATATGTTTCTCCTGTATCATAAACTATTGTTTACGCTATTATCTTCATTTGAGTGTAGACGCTGGACGATCTTCAATAGGCGTAGACGCACAACACCGTCTGATAGTCGGTGAAATCGAGGCTGAGAGTCGCGAGAGTACTTCGTTTTAGAGAAAACCAACGATTATTTACGATCGTTGGTAACGATCGTCAAAAATTCACTTAATTCATGTTTTTAGTGCATTCTTATTTTACAAATCCAGAATTTATTTCTCGAGGGCAGAACAAACATTTTCTTTAACATAAGAAATCATACTTATGAAGCTATTTGCTTTTGCTTGTCATTGGCCTTGAAAATCTCACCTTAATTTTTTTTTTTAAATAACTAATATGTCTTTGGAAAGTCTTCGAAAAGCTACGGAACAACGTGCAACTCAAGATCAAGCATCCAAGCAATACAAGTTGTGTTACTTACTTATTTTTTGATTTTTATTTTATAAGAGAAAAGTCTATAAATTTGATAAAAAAGAATTAAAATTGACATAAAAATATTTTCAGGTCGGAGCATAATGTTCGAACAGGACAGGTACGTACTTTTTGTATATTTACAATTTATTTGTTTTTGGTGTGATTAACTAATTTGATACACCCCGTGGTTTAGTTAACCTTAGCGTCGAAAGTTCTATGTCTTAGTAATTTTGAGAGCATTATTTGTTTTGCCTTCTATTATAATTAAACTATATTGTGTTTTAACATAATTATTTGATCATTATTATTTTCTTCACAATGAGGGCTTGAACAACACATTAGACGATGGAAAGTAAGTTGAGTGAGAGTTTCGTGAAATAGAAATACTATCTTTATCATAGCACAGCTGTGAAGCACCATTTAACCCACGACGAAAATAACCTCTAACAACTGAGTCGGTAGTGCTATGGCATATTATTTTTCTTTTGTTTATCATAGGAACATTCTTTTATTATTAGGGCTGTGGCTTCCCACGAAATTTGTAAAGTTCTGTGCTTTATATGAACAAAACTACTTAGTTTCTCTATACAGCATCGGTAACTGTTTAGTTCTGCATAGTAGTTTGTTAAATGTTATGTAGTACATTTTTATATTCCAATTTTTGTTTGAAAATTGTACATCCCCAATGGATTCGGAATACCCTTTCATATCACAACTTATTAAGGAACGCAATTCGAATCCAAACTTTTCACTAAGTTAACGAAATTCGTCGGATCACAAAAGATACGTACAACGGCTTACCATCCACAAGCCAATGGTATGGTTGAAAGGAGCGCGAAAATATGAATTATTTAACTTGGAATCCGAGCAACAGTGAAAGAAGATTTTAAGTGCTCGCCAGCTGAAATGGTTTATGTACAAACCATCAAGCTGTGTCTGGTGAATTTTTCATTGAAAACCCGGGAAAAAATGCAGAAGTACCAAAATGAAAGGTGACCCAGCGTTTAACGCACACCGTCATGAACCACTCTATATTATAACTGTCACTGACATTATTTAAAGAAATTTTTAAAACCGAGTTTAAATATTTAAGAAGTTCGAGGTTTGATAAATGCGTTTTTCGATCATTTGACAACGATGAATTTTGAGATTATTGTTCATCATAAAGACATTTTAAAATCATTTACTTATTGACCAGTTGTGCTAAGATGTTTATAACGTGTTTTATAAAGTTATTTGCATCAAACTAAAGCATGTTGACGTAATTAAGTCGGTCGATATTCGGTATCTTGTTTTGATCTCCCAGGATGAACATTTTACGATAGTCACTTAACAAAGTCACTAGGCCCAGTAGTCCTGCATGCATTATAACGCTTGTATCTTGCCATATTACTTGAATAATCTCTCTGTTATAAAATAATACTTGTCATGATTAGAGGAATACGAGTTTCAACAATCTGAAGCAAACAGCTAAAAGCTTCAAATAATCTAACCATGACTAATCTCTATTAATCTAACGAATATTCTTCAATAATCTGCAAGATACCAATTATTCTCAAAAATACTCGGGGGGGATTGGGCACATTTGATTAATTTTTGTTTTGCCCTGAGCATTTACCTTTTCATACCAGTTTTGTAAAATAACAAATTTATTGATTTGTTGATTGAGAGTTTTAAATCGTAGATGTTTCGAAATGTTGGGTTTTAATAAATGTCCAGGTAAAGACGACTAGAAATAACGAGTCCGCCGTTCATATTGAATATCCAATTCACAATCATTCATTTCAAAACCATTATTCAGCATAAATAACAATCCTTTGAAATAACATGGTTTATACCGTTGGTATACAGCAGTGAAGAGAACCATTAATGGTTGTTGGCTCTTTTATTGATTTCTTCTCAAAGTATAACCATGGCGTTTCAAAACCAAAGACTGGACTACATACTGCGAATAATCGCAAAATTAGTTTTATTGTCTATTATGAGAAATAAGTATAAGTAGTTTATTTGTTCTGCTTTTATTGCGTTTTTTTTTAGATATTTTCACGACAAACGAATTGTGTTTGGCCACATATGGTAATACAAATGAACCAATCGCAGAATTATAATGCGTTAAAGGTAAAAATTTTACATTTATCACTTCCTTTATTCCACCAGCAATATCAGTTATGGGGGGTTTTTGAAACGGCGAAGATACTAATTACATACTTTAAATCCGTGAGGTATTAGTTTTATAGGCGGGCCATATTAATTCCTAACCATTAACCGATGTTTTTTAAAATGCTGAAGATGATGATATTCTCACACTGAATTACTTCTTGTTTGGACTATACAGTATATACCAAGCATTCAGTAAATTTGATGATACAAAATATCTGGCGGGAAGGAATAGCTACAACGAATTGTTAATTGATTAAACACAATTTAAGCCAGGAATAAATATTTCTGCTATTCTTAGAGATGGTAATATGGTATTTATGTTATTTTATTATTAAAAAATGTTAAGAAATAAATAGATAAACCTTTTTGAGTAAAAACTAATTAATTTTAATTGTTTCTTTTGGTGGGGTATCGCCAACCAACCATTCATTTCTTAGGCTTGCTTAATTTCAAGCTAAAATAACTTATTTTTAAATGATAAACTACAGATACAAACACCTATCCCTTTACTTTAACTACGTATAGTATCTGAAATTAAAGTTAAACACAAAAAAAAATCAACTAATTTGTGATGCTTAAGAATACAATTTTTTGAACTGTCGGATTCTATTTGAATTGCAAAGTCTAGATGTAGCAAAATGAACACAAGTTTGGTTGTTAATATTACCGCTGGGCAAGGAATTACCCAAATTCAATAATTCATTGAAACATAAAATTACTTCTCAGCCATCAATAAAAAAATTACTGGTCAATCGTAATCAACACCTAATGATTATGTCGCAATGATGATCATAGCGGAATCTTTATAATAACTAATATGGCACAATATTAAAGAAGTTATTTTCAGTCCAAAATTTATGTGAATCTTATTTTGTTAGTCTGTTCTACCACAAAATGAGCGCAGCCCCAAATATTTATATGATTCAGCAAAATGAAACACCCTACATATTTATTATATATATGCTTAACAGCTCTTATCTTATCAATAAACATTTCGTTTTCCCTCAGCACATATGCAACAACAAAAGGTTAACTTACCCTTATTTTAAGCATATTCCACCCTAAATTCCCGACCCACTCTTCGCTTACACAACACACAAAAATATTTTTTTTTTTTGAAAAAACCACAGCAAAAATCTTTATTTATTATTTTCCATATTGTGTATCCTCTCACTAAATGTAATATTTATAATCACTCCACAAGTAACTTATTTGTTTTCTTAAAACAAATTTTTATTTATTCCTTTCTGTTTATAAGAAAGTAAACACAAAACTATACTCGATAAAATAAAAATAATAAAAATTGTCATTACATGTCACACATTTCTAAATAAAAAAAAAAATAAGAAAATCACTTCGCATTTAGCGCTTAGGAATATGAAAAACCGTCGAACGTTGAAATCTCAATCTTACGAGTTTGATGTTTAATCTTCGACTAATAAGTTTTAACTGAATAAAAAAAAAATACAAAAAATAAAAAAAATAAAAATGTATGTAAATATTCAAATCGAGTAATGTTTATATGGAATGACTTATTACAGTGAAGTAGGGAAGAGTGTCTGACGATACAGCCATCCCGCCTGCTGCTGGCTAACTAGCATGATTCAACAATTTAATTAATGTACTATGTAGTATGTAATAGATATTTTCCTAGGCTCTGGCGATATAAAAATTAATTCGCGCGCTTATCCACCACCGATGATATATTAAACACACTACGCACACTTGAATTATTCATCTGAGATGTTAACATAAAACATACGCGATTTGTTTATATTTGTTTTATTATTATTATTATTTTTTTCTTCTTGTTTTCAAATTCTATTCTTCTCATTCTAAATAAAAAAATATTGTTTATTTTGAATTTATTTGTATATTAGAAACTCAATAGAATACCATTAGATTGTCTTAAATATATCTCTAAATTAGTTCATAAGTTATATATAAAAAAAAATAAAAAATTACACAAAAATGTGTATGCAGATGAATTTTGTGCGATCCGCGGATGTATATTCGCCCAATGTATTATTCACACAAATTGCGCAAGTCCAACTATATATATATATATATATATATATATATATATATATATATATATATATATACCAATCGCGATCGAATGAATCTTAAAATCCGTGCAGTAATACATAACTAGTGTACCTCGGAACTTAACCAAAAAGGATTGACATCATCTGATAGGGAGATAAGAATTTTTTTTTTTTGAATTATTTAAAAAATAAATCCCAATGCATGTTTGCATATGCAACTATAACCTGCTGTGGTGAGACTACACGAACAAACCATGGTGTAACAAGGATCAAGAACACAATTCGAACATAAAAATCAATTGGTGTCTCCTCTGATTAGTCCTTTTATTAATAATTATATCATTATTTTCTAATAACCAAGGCTCGATTTAGCTGTTACGGTACATATCACCAAAGGTTTTGCTGAACATACTGTAGATATAAAAACCACTGAGGCATCATTGGATACAAGGAAATGAAAAAATATTCAAGATCATTCAATTCCATTAAACTTTTGTCCTACTCAAAAATTAGTGAGCTATCTGAGTTTTCTAAAAACATTACTTAAACAAATGTTGTAGAATTGGAATAACTCATTGCAGCTAGAAACTTAAAAAAAAAATTAGGTGAAATCTCTTTTCAAACCCCTTCAGAAAATAGTAACTCAACCATGTTCTATATGGCACATCCCATAGACGTACTTCTGCTTCAATAAAAACTTAGAAAGCCAAGCCCTTGATTTAAAAAAATGTATTACAGACTCTAGTAAGTGCGGTTCAAAAGATATCGTCCGCTTCGTGACAATAACTCCTATACCTGGAATTTTGGCATAGGTTAGATTTTGTTGTATGAAATACGGGAATATGGCGTACATACCTTTCCATGTAAGATGTAACCAAAATAAACAGATACAAGACAAAAGTTGAATTGAAACACAGTCCATATTAATATGAAACAATTTTTCGCGTTTTCTGAAAAAATACAATTTTTTTCAGATAGGAGTTATTGTGACGAAGCGGCCAATAGTTTAATTTAAAAATATGTCAACATGAATGAACGGCCAGATCTCTCCAGTGTAGAGATGTGAGGTATATAAAACATGCTCCTTAGGGTGTATTATCACATCAGTAGTCATGGGTAGCGGACCAACTTTTAAGAAACCTATAGGCAAACTTTGATAGAAGGTGATAGTATATGCGCCTTCGGTACAAAGTAGGGTTTTCAAACGGATTCCCGGTCTCAAAAGTGTGACTGGGAAATCCCGAGATTACCCGGTTTTCAATTTATTTAGTGTTCTTAGTCTTTCACGTAAAATCCGCATATGAAATTTAGGGATTCTCAAACGGAATTCCAGGATCTCGTTTTTCGTATCAAAAGTGTGGCTGGGAAATCCCAGGATTTCCCGGTTTTCGATTTTTTTATTTTATAATAAATCCTGTAACACCTTGGTCTAAAAGACTAAATGGGGGTTGGCCTGACTCTTATTTCAGACTATTTCTTAGGTCCGAATGTAGAAAGTTTAAATATACCGTATAGAAGATAATCCATCAATATCATTTTCAAGTCGAAGTCTGGCCAATTAGGAAGGAATTTTTCTATTTCTTAACTGATTATGGTGAAATAGAGCAGCATGCACGATAGAAATATTATTCTATTTTTTATATAAAGATTTCTTAGATTTATATACGATTTTTACATAAAGTTCTGGAAAATGGCCACTATAGGAAGGAACTTAGCCGTTTCTTCACGCGTCGTATGATTCATCTAGCCGGCTTTGACGTTCCCACTAGTTTCGTGCACTTATTTATACTAATTAGATTTCTTTGTCTTTAAGTTGGTATATTTTGTGTTTTGCTACCTTCATTTGTTCAAAAGTTATAATCGATTAGTTCATAAAAAAATTTGTGGACATCGTTGCTGAGCGATTAGCAACCTCCATAAAAATCACATACACGGTGCCAAAAAATCGAAACTGACTAAACTAAGGTTTTGCAGTCCCTTGACCAAAACTAATAATGAACAATAGCATTTGTAAAGTTGTATGTTTCAATTAGCTTTTGTCAACATTATAAGTAAACATTTAAATTAAATTTTCAATTGAGTTCGAATTCAGCTAGTAAAAATTTTACTATTATTGACTAGAATCTGACCGCATGCTTTAAAATGTTACAATTTGGATAAAACCCAATTATAGATAAAAATTTTAAAAATTAATTTTATTAATTTTGGTGCCATAATTAACAAAGTTTAGGTAACTCTGCAATTCGAAAATGTAGATATAACAACCGATCTTTTCGAAACCCCAAAAAAAAAAATTAGTTTGTGATACTTTCTTGTTGTTCAATGTTTATTTTTACATTTTTTTTTTCTTATTTATTTATTTATTTTTTTGGATAAATATTTATTTTTTTATCGTGCTATTTTATTTATATGTAAATACATATAATTTTTATTTTCGAAAAAAACTGTTGTTTATATATCTTAAAGAAAAAAATATGGTTTGAAATATATAAGAAAAAAAAATTAATAAGCATACCATCTTCATCTTATTTCTAACAGAAAATATTAAAAACAATAAAATAAGGAAAACAAAAAAACAAATTACAACAATAAAATTAATTTCCAAGAAAATATGAGAGAAAATTACTTAAATACTCGGATTGACGTCATATCCATTAATTAGGCGAATAATTCTCGTGCGCTATGTTGTATACGAGTACAAAAGTGCAAAATGAGCAAAAAATGAATGCGTGAATGTGACAAATGCGTGGATTGTTTAAAAGTTGATAACACATAATTTATCCTAGGTTTCAACTAGATTATGTATTTAAAATTCGAAAGTTTGTGAAATTCCTTTATTTAATTGAATTATCATACAGCATGTGCATACCAATAAATTCTACTTAATCGTCAACTTTTTGTTTATCTAGCTAAATTATGCTTTTCACGATTAGTTTTTACTACTTGGGATTAGTTTCCTTTCTTGGATGCTTGGGTTATTCTTCTGTAGTGATGTCAAACTACAGGGTGTCCTACTCAAAATGCGTGTTATTTTTTTATTTATCAAAAATGAAAAGAGCTAAAGTAAATCGTTTTGCTTTCGCGTAAAATTTTTTGGAACATCTAAACGGAGATTGAATTTATACCTCTGTATCTTTTTTCTATGGAAAACTCGAGTCAAACGAACTTTGGTGAAATTACTACTGACCTCATCCGAGTTATTAATTCCATAACTAAACGACTAGAAAAAATCATTAATGAAAATGGGAGGCATATCGTATAATATTTAAACATTTCAAATGGTTGCTTTATTGTTTAAAAAAAACGTCTAGTCGAAAATTCTCAATTTCGAATATTTTGGCAAGTCCGTGGATCATTTCGATAAGTTTACTACTAAATATGTGATACTTTATTAGAAATTATCCTCTGATGATCAAATCTAATTGGCTGAAACTTGCCTTTGCTCCACAGTTGATTTTCGCCAAATTTTGCTCTAGCTGAGATAACTAAATGCCGTAAATATTGCATGTACATTTATACTGTGGGGCGCTTTATCACAAATTTCATTATCATCAGATCAATAAATTCAACATTGGAAGATTTCAAGGTTCTTTCTCCTCGACAAGCTATAATCTGCTCGAAACCGCTGCTCGCTCTGCAACAAATTACAACTTTACCTCATGTAGAATTATGCTGAATTCTTAAACGGGCCTCAGACGTTACAGATTATGAATTGCGTGTTGAACTGCAAATTTAACTGATAATTGAACCATTCTCTTCATACCTTGTGCTCCGTCTGTGCTTATTAGAAGAGTCACTACAAATTAGAAAAGCCACGAATTTTCCTTAAATAAATCAGTCATTCCAAATATGGTTTCCCGAATAATAATTTTAACCACCCGTTTCATTATGACATTTTATGAACATTTACATGAAATTTATCTCTTTGTGCGGTATTAATGTAATTAATATAATTTTCAATAGCGACATGTTTAATCGTACTTTCTTAGCATTACGAAAGAATAGACGTATGCCATCTGAACAAATATTTTGAATTTCCTCAAGATTGACGTTCGAGTTATCATCGGTCAAGATATCGCCATTACCGACTGTTGTGAGTATCGAACTATCGAACTAAACAAAACATTGCTTTGACGAACAACTTTAAACAGTGGGAAATATTTAAGTTAATGCCACAATATATCTCCTCCAAACACCATCCTTGGATGCCTAATTTCATAATTCCATCGGTGTAGAACTTCTGAGGTATATCGGCGAAAAACTTTGCAAAGTAATTTTTACAATCCTTTTTTGAAGCCAACTTTAGACCATCAAGGGAGTTTTGCAGAGATCCAAACAAATAGTCGTCAGAGGGTGCAAGGTTTGGGCTATACGGTGGATGCATCAAAACTTCCCACCTGAGCTCTCTCAATTTTTGCCGGGTTATCAAAGATGTGTGTGGTCTGGCATTGTCTTGGTGGAAGGCAACAAGCTTTCTATTGATCAATTCTGGCAGTTTCTGTTAAACTGCTTGCCGCAATCTGGTTAATTGCCGATAGTAGAGATTAGAATCAATCGTTTGACCAGGTTCTAGATCCTCATAATGTACGATTCCCTTCTAATCCCAGCATAACGTTTGTGGTGGTTCACCTTTCTTTGACAATGACGTTTTTCGAACAACATTTTCGTATTTTACCCATTTTTCGTCGCCAGTAATGATTTACTTTCAAAATGGATCGATTTCATTGCGTTTCGGTGGCAATTTGCTGACGAAAATTTGATCAATCAAATTTTCCATCGAAAATTTCTGTGGCACCCAAACAACAAGCTTCTTTGCATATCGAGCCTTACGAAAATGGTTTAAAACTGTCTTGTGAAGGATATATAATTCCTTAGCAATATCATAGCTGCTTATGTGTCGGTCCTCTTCGATTTTTTGTAAGATTTCATTGACTTTTCAGTGATTGATCTACCAGAGCGAAGAACATCTTTAAAATCGAAATTTGGCTGTTTCACGAATAGGGGTTGTCAGGGGTTGGGGGGCTAAATTTTGTAACTCTGACATTAGATTCGTATCAGCGACCCAAAAACTCTATGAGTGCAGATTTTGAAATAGTTCTTCTTCTATTGAGTTTTTGACTTTTGGGCTTCAGCTTTTTTGGAATCGGCCACACTGTTGTGCACCGTTGTGAAATGTTGCACCATTTAATTCACGACACTTAAGGCTATTATACCCCATCGATGGCATCTTGCGAAAATCTCTGTACTATGCATGTTAATGGTTTATATGCATGTTAATTGCTGAGCATTATTCTTGATTTGAGAATAATTGATATACTAATACTAAGTATTGAAAAATGTTGCCTGTCAATCATTCTCGAAAATGTTTTGTTCCTGTCAAGAAATTCTAAATTTGAACTTTCTAAACACATCCTTAAATTTTGTTATTTGTTAGAAACTTCACACGCATGTCGTTTTAACATAACATACATAATGTCAACAAAGTTAAAAGAAACAAAAAATAAATTGAAAATGCATACCGGAATTTTTCCATTAAACCTTGTAAAAACTACAGATACACGATCTTATTAAAATAATTTTTCAAAAATTCACGATTATACATAATTTTCACGTTACACCCACAAATTTACTTTATACCCTTTGATTTGCTTATTTAATCTACTGTACACACTCATCAATTATTCTGTAATTTTGGAAATATTTTATGTCTCCCACTGTATTCACTCATCATTTCAGGTTTTAATACGGTAACTTACCGTATGAAATTAAACAAAAAAAAAAAAATTATAACCTGACGAGCTATTTCGAATATTTGTAGCCAATAAATTAGTCGTATTTGAAATGTGTAAGTGAAAATATTTAAGTGTAAATAATTTTAAATTTATAACATATCGGGCTAGCTTTTTACCGTAGTCTTAATTTTTGGTGTAAAACTGACAATTGTAATGCATGTACTATATTGTGATACTGGTGCCTGTGATAAAACTGATAAGGTAAGTGATTTGATTAATTCTCAAACACACAAACGTCACAAAAGACCACCAATTTGGCACTAAGAATATCATTCGTTAAATTATGATTTGTATTCTCAATTTTGATTTCAAACTATAGTATAAGCGCAAATTCTTTTTGATTGCCCTTGAAACTTCAGGTAACATAACATTTTGGCTTATGTACAGTTTTCTTTAGAACAGATGAACAGAAACAATGCCCTTAATACCGAATAATATAAGGATATGTATAAATAATCATTAGTCTCTTATGCCCGATTAAAGTACAAAAGATCCAAACTCCAGTTAAATAATATTCCCTATGTTTCTTATTTTATGAAATTGCTTGTTTCTGATTTTTCTGACTTTGTAATGAGCAAATTATTATACAATATCCATGTAAAAATTATGAAATAAATCACAATTTCATAAAAGAAGAAATATTATTTTACTGGAGATTGGTTCTTTTGTTGCCAAATCGTATATTAAAACATAATTTGAAGCAATGTAGTCAACATAATTTGAAACAATTTTACGAAGTAACTAATAGAAACCAATATTTCGTATATCAAAATCCAAACGGAGATAATGATTTGTGGGAATCAATGATACAGAGTAGCTGCTTCAATGATTTGCATGGAGAAATATTTGATGCAAGCATTGGTGGATCTTAATTACTAATCTAGTGGATCCATAATGATTTGGAAAATTTTGTCAGGTACGGGTTCTCTGTACTTGAGATGCTTGGAAATGGCTATTTTTTAACCGATTATGCCGAAATTCATTCTCTTAATAGAATTTTCCTTCACTTGAGCGATTTTCCTTTAACCGCCCGAGAACACACAGGATCAATTTAATAGCAAAGAGATGAAACATTTAGTGCTTATAAATACTTGCGGTGGTCGATTGGAAAGACACTATTATATTTTGTGAACCGGGCGGTGCAGAGCAGATGCATTCTGTTTAAACCTTAAGGGTTAAAAAACGCATCGACTGTTCAATTTAAACAAATTTTGTTATTCGCCTTAAAAATACTGCCAAAATCCATTTTATTGACGATTTCGTTTCAAATTTTTTATTATTTTGCATATTTTTAGTAAAAAAGTGGTGCCATCACGGGTTGCAATTATGCAATAGGTGTTGTGAATGCAAATAGCTTTACGCATAAAACAATTTAAATTTTACGTTATAAACAAAACTGTTATTAATGAGCCGGGTCTGAGATAACTTTTTTATTTACGAAAGCTCATTTAATAATTCTGAGAAGTCATATATTTCTCGTTTCCGTTGAAGGCGGTGGTCAATGTATTCGTTGTAGGTATTTTCCGTATCCAGAAGAAGGCGCAAGTCAAAATGACCGTGATCAATTTTTCTTGTGTCCAAAATGAAAGCGAATGCCAATAAAATCAAAGATATCGATTTCGTGTTGCTCTATATTCATTCCAATGTTCCTCATTTCCAGTTTGCTTTGCTAATTTGTTCACTGCAATCTTTTTTGATTTTAGAAGCCGCAGGTTATAATTTTTGTGAAACCATTTATTTGACTTTGGTTTAATCTCTACTTTCCTGTAAAATACACTCATACATATTTTAGCATACTTCATCAATATCACCAGTCGTATCCTACTTTGAATCTTGTAACAGCTTATTGAATATATCTTGATTAAAATTAAATATTCCTTCAATATATTTTTATGGCGTTCCGACTACTTTACTAATTTCAAGGTTCTTTCTCCTCGACAAGCTATAATCTGCTCCAAACCGCTGCTCGCTCTGCAACAAATTACAACTTTACCTCATGTAGAATTATGCTGAATTCTTAAACGGGCCTCAGACGTTACAGATTATGAATTGCGTGTTGAACTGCAAATTTAACTGATAATTGAACCATTCTCTTCATACCTTGTGCTCCGTCTGTGCTTATTAGAAGAGTCACTACAAATTAGAAAAGCCACGAATTTTCCTTAAATAAATCAGTCATTCCAAATATGGTTTCCCGAATAATAATTTTAACCACCCGTTTCATTATGACATTTTATGAACATTTACATGAAATTTATCTCTTTGTGCGGTATTAATGTAATTAATATAATTTTCAATAGCGACATGTTTAATCGTACTTTCTTAGCATTACGAAAGAATAGACGTATGCCATCTGAACAAATATTTTGAATTTCCTCAAGATTGACGTTCGAGTTATCATCGGTCAAGATATCGCCATTACCGACTGTTGTGAGTATCGAACTATCGAACTAAACAAAACATTGCTTTGACGAACAACTTTAAACAGTGGGAAATATTTAAGTTAATGCCACAATATATCTCCTCCAAACACCATCCTTGGATGCCTAATTTCATAATTCCATCGGTGTAGAACTTCTGAGGTATATCGGCGAAAAACTTTGCAAAGTAATTTTTACAATCCTTTTTTGAAGCCAACTTTAGACCATCAAGGGAGTTTTGCAGAGATCCAAACAAATAGTCGTCAGAGGGTGCAAGGTTTGGGCTATACGGTGGATGCATCAAAACTTCCCACCTGAGCTCTCTCAATTTTTGCCGGGTTATCAAAGATGTGTGTGGTCTGGCATTGTCTTGGTGGAAGGCAACAAGCTTTCTATTGATCAATTCTGGCAGTTTCTGTTAAACTGCTTGCCGCAATCTGGTTAATTGCCGATAGTAGAGATTAGAATCAATCGTTTGACCAGGTTCTAGATCCTCATAATGTACGATTCCCTTCTAATCCCAGCATAACGTTTGTGGTGGTTCACCTTTCTTTGACAATGACGTTTTTCGAACAACATTTTCGTATTTTACCCATTTTTCGTCGCCAGTAATGATTTACTTTCAAAATGGATCGATTTCATTGCGTTTCGGTGGCAATTTGCTGACGAAAATTTGATCAATCAAATTTTCCATCGAAAATTTCTGTGGCACCCAAACAACAAGCTTCTTTGCATATCGAGCCTTACGAAAATGGTTTAAAACTGTCTTGTGAAGGATATATAATTCCTTAGCAATATCATAGCTGCTTATGTGTCGGTCCTCTTCGATTTTTTGTAAGATTTCATCGACTTTTCAGTGATTGATCTACCAGAGCGAAGAACATCTTTAAAATCGAAATTTGGCTGTTTCACGAATAGGGGTTGTCAGGGGTTGGGGGGCTAAATTTTGTAACTCTGACATTAGATTCGTATCAGCGACCCAAAAACTCTATGAGTGCAGATTTTGAAATAGTTCTTCTTCTATTGAGTTTTTGACTTTTGGGCTTCAGCTTTTTTGGAATCGGCTACACTGTGCACCGTTGTGAAATGTTGCACCATTTGATTCACGACACTTAAGGCTATTATACCCCATCGATGGCATCTTGCGAAAATCTCTGTAATATACATGTTAATGGTTTATATGCATGTTAATTGCTGAGCATTATTCTTGATTTGAGAATAATTGATATACTAATACTTAAGTAATGAAAAATGTTGCCTGTTAATCATTCTCGAAAATGTTTTGTTCCTGTCAAGAAATTCTAAATTTGAACTTTCTAAACACACCCGTACATTTTGTTATTTGTTAGAAACTTCACACGCATGTCGTTTTAACATAACATACATATTGTGAACAAAGTTAAAAGAAACAAAAAATAAATTGAAAATGCATAAAGTGGTAGCAAGTTTTCCGGAATTTTTCCATTAAACCTTGTAAAAACTATACAGATACACGATCTTATTAAAATAATTTTTCAAAAATTCACGATTATACATAATTTTCACGTTACACCCACAAAGGACCCCGCACTTTTTATATGAAAAATGGCCCTCGGTCAAACTCTCTGAAATTTTGGATTCTAGTAGTTCTTGACCTGCTGATCAAAAGTCTCAATGGTGGCTAAATAAAAAAAAATTGTTTTACATCCGCAATAAAAATATTGCGTTTGTACGGGGAATCAAAAAATGTAAATCACGTGTAAATCAATAGAAGTTTTCCAGGATACTTTGATTTACACCAATTGTTTCCTATTTTTTTTATATGCAGTTTTCGATTCGCGATTGATCTGCAACCGCGGATTCTATAATCGACGTGATTATGTCTGTTTACATAAGTAAGTGGCTGTGTATTGTGTTTATTTATTAAAATTATTTATGCACATTTTTACACATAAACCAATACATTCGTCACAAGTCAAGTTGTTAGATGTATGTATATCGAAAAAAAACTTATCACGAAAACAATTTTAGCACAATCCAAGAAAACAAATCCATACAAGTATATTTCATTGGAAATATAAACGATGCATTAAAATCACAAAAAGAAAACTTTATATGTGTTTGTGTATCATTTCCCTTTTATTTATTAATTTTGTATCCCGTGATCGAAAACAATAAATGGACCTTTGTTTATACGTAGATCTCTTTTTAATACATTACAAAATAAGGTTTCTCTTTTCTTTTAAAATTGTTTTGAATATGCAAATAAAAGAGAAATGATACACAAACGCATATTCAACCTTTTGCAAGTACATATAAAACTTTCTTTTTGGATGATTGTTTGATACTCCTATGATTTTTGGTGTATGCATCGTTTGTTTTTTTGGATTGTGCTAAAATTGTTTTCGTGATACGTTTTTTTTCGATATACATACATACATCTAACAACTTGACTTGTGACGAATGTATTGGCTTATGTGTAAAAATGTGCATAAATAGTTTTAATAAATAAACACAATACACAGCCACACATTTCTGTAAACAGACATAATAATAGCTTTACGCTATGTTAAAAAAAGGCAATAATCCCAACTTCTAAGGGGTATATCTCAAAAACATGAATTTTTAGGACTTAGCCACCATTGAGACTTTTGATCAGCAGGTCAAGAACTACTAGAATCCAAAATTTCAGAGAGTTTGACCGAGGGCCATTTTTCATATAAAAAGTGCGGGGTCCTTTACTTTATAGCCTTTGATTTGCTTATTTAATCTACTGTACACACTCATCAATTATTCTGTAATTTTGGAAATATTTTATGTATCGCACTGTATTCACTCATCATTACAGGTTTTAATACGGTAACTTACCGTATGAAATTAAACAAAAAAAAAAAAAATTATAACCTGACGAGCTATTTCGAATATTTGTAGCCAATAAATTAGTCGTATTTGAAATGTGTAAGTGAAAATATTTAAGTGTAAATAATTTTAAATTTATAACATATCGGGCTAGCTTTTTACCGTAGTCTTAATTTTTGGTGTAAAACTGACAATTGTAATGCATGTACTATATTGTGATACTGGTGCCTGTGATAAAACTGATAAGTAGGGCAACCAAAAATATGCAATAACATATTTTTTTCCAGTGCACGAATTTTGAAAAGAGCAAGATATAAATCCGTTTCATGAAAAACCAAGCATTTTAAGCCCTACTTGTTAGTGCATATTTTTGCATATTTTACTAAAATGGCATATTTTTGCATATTTCACCCAAAATTTTCCCAAAAGAACATATTTTGTGTCATATAAGCATATTTTGTCAAAATCATTTACAAAATTTCCAAATTTTATAAAAAAAAATTCGCAGACAACTTTTATTTATTTATTTAATTTTTTAAATTTCCTTTATACCGCAACTAGCGCTGCTACTAGCAGTAAATATCAAAATGAGGTTGTCTTTAGGGTGTATGTTATACGAATTTTTGATTCAGGTATTCCTCGATGGTGGCTAGTTTATACCAATAGTAATTTTCTCACTCATAGTGGTTCCATAGCTAGTTCACCATTGGTTGGCTTTTTGACGATTCAATTGGAATTTTAGGGGATAGTTTTGAGAAAGATAAAATTTTACTGTTTATATCAGATGCAGCACCGTACTCATCAAAGCGGCCCGTGCAATACAAACTTTCTATCCCAAAAACACACATCTAAATTTCTTGCCTTTCTCACGGTCTTCATCGTGTATGTGAACTTATAACCGGGTTTTTTCCTACCGCCTTATCTCGAATATCAAAAACGTATTTTTAAAACCTCCGTCGAGAGTCAAGATTCTTAAAAATTACAGCCCGGGCTCGCACTTCCTTCACAGCCAACATACACAAGCTGGAGAATTTGGCTCGCAGCTGTTAAGTTGTATGCCAATAATTTTGAAGAGGTTATTGGTATTTTTGATGCATTGGGCGATGAGGAGGCAGCCTCAATCAAAATATCAAAACAGCTGTTATGTGACAATTCAGTAAAGGCAGAATTAATTTTTATTGTAGCAAATTATGGTTTTCTCGACGCGTCCATTACTAAATTGGAAAGTTCTGGGCTGCAGTTTGCTTTCATATTTTTTGCTGTCGTAATGTGTTTTTTAGTCGTTTTTATCAAATTATAAGGAACAATTATTTTGAATACATATTTTCAGTTTTTTAAAGCATATTTTGAATGCATATTTCAACATTTTTAAAGCATATTTTAAGAGCTTAAAAACTATTTTTTAGTGCATATTTTTGGTTGCCCTACTGATAAGGTAAGTGATTTGATTAATTCTCAAACACACAAACGTCACAAAAGACCACCAATTTGGCACTAAGAATATCATTCGTTAAATTATGATTTGTATTCTCAATTTTGATTTCAAACTATAGTATAAGCGCAAATTCTTTTTGATTGCCCTTGAAACTTCAGGTAACATAACATTTTGGCTTATGTACAGTTTTCTTTAGAACAGATGAACAGAAACAATGCCCTTAATACCGAATAATATAAGGATATGTATAAATAATCATTAGTCTCTTATGCCCGATTAAAGTACAAAAGATCCAAACTCCAGTTAAATAATATTCCCTATGTTTCTTATTTTATGAAATTGCTTGTTTCTGATTTTTCTGACTTTGTAATGAGCAAATTATTATACAATATCCATGTAAAAATTATGAAATAAATCACAATTTCATAAAAGAAGAAATATTATTTTACTGGAGATTGGTTCTTTTGTTGCCAAATCGTATATTAAAACATAATTTGAAGCAATGTAGTCAACATAATTTGAAACAATTTTACGAAGTAACTAATAGAAACCAATATTTCGTATATCAAAATCCAAACGGAGATAATGATTTGTGGGAATCAATGATACAGAGTAGCTGCTTCAATGATTTGCATGGAGAAATATTTGATGCAAGCATTGGTGGATCTTAATTACTAATCTAGTGGATCCATAATGATTTGGAAAATTTTGTCAGGTACGGGTTCTCTGTACTTGAGATGCTTGGAAATGGCTATTTTTTAACCGATTATGCCGAAATTCATTCTCTTAATAGAATTTTCCTTCACTTGAGCGATTTTCCTTTAACCGCCCGAGAACACACAGGATCAATTTAATAGCAAAGAGATGAAACATTTAGTGCTTATAAATACTTGCGGTGGTCGATTGGAAAGACACTATTATATTTTGTGAACCGGGCGGTGCAGAGCAGATGCATTCTGTTTAAACCTTAAGGGTTAAAAAACGCATCGACTGTTCAATTGAAACAAATTTTTTTATTCGCCTTAAAAATACTGCCAAAATCCATTTTATTGACGATTTCGTTTCAAATTTTTTATTATTTTGCATATTTTTAGTAAAAAAGTGGTGCCATCACGGGTTGCAATTATGCAATAGGTGTTGTGAATGCAAATAGCTTTACGCATAAAACAATTTAAATTTTACGTTATAAACAAAACTGTTATTAATGAGCCGGGTCTGAGATAACTTTTTTATTTACGAAAGCTCATTTAATAATTCTGAGAAGTCATATATTTCTCGTTTCCGTTGAAGGCGGTGGTCAATGTATTCGTTGTAGGTATTTTCCGTATCCAGAAGAAGGCGCAAGTCAAAATGACCGTGATCAATTTTTCTTGTGTCCAAAATGAAAGCGAATGCCAATAAAATCAAAGATATCGATTTCGTGTTGCTCTATATTCATTCCAATGTTCCTCATTTCCAGTTTGCTTTGCTAATTTGTTCACTGCAATCTTTTTTGATTTTAGAAGCCGCAGGTTATAATTTTTGTGAAACCATTTATTTGACTTTGGTTTAATCTCTACTTTCCTGTAAAATACACTCATACATATTTTAGCATACTTCATCAATATCACCAGTCGTATCCTACTTTGAATCTTGTAACAGCTTATTGAATATATCTTGATTAAAATTAAATATTCCTTCAATATATTTTTATGGCGTTCCGACTACTTTACTAATTTCAAGGTTCTTTCTCCTCGACAAGCTATAATCTGCTCCAAACCGCTGCTCGCTCTGCAACAAATTACAACTTTACCTCATGTAGAATTATGCTGAATTCTTAAACGGGCCTCAGACGCTACAGATTATGAATTGCGTGTTGAACTGCAAATTTAACTGATAATTGAACCATTCTCTTCATACCTTGTGCTCCGTCTGTGCTTATTAGAAGAGTCACTACAAATTAGAAAAGCCACGAATTTTCCTTAAATAAATCAGTCATTCCAAATATGGTTTCCCGAATAATAATTTTAACCACCCGTTTCATTATGACATTTTATGAACATTTACATGAAATTTATCTCTTTGTGCGGTATTAATGTAATTAATATAATTTTCAATAGCGACATGTTTAATCGTACTTTCTTAGCATTATGAAAGAATAGACGTATGCCATCTGAACAAATATTTTGAATTTCCTCAAGATTGACGTTCGAGTTATCATCGGTCAAGATATCGCCATTACCGACTGTTGTGAGTATCGAACTATCGAACTAAACAAAACATTGCTTTGACGAACAACTTTAAACAGTGGGAAATATTTAAGTTAATGCCACAATATATCTCCTCCAAACACCATCCTTGGATGCCTAATTTCATAATTCCATCGGTGTAGAACTTCTGAGGTATATCGGCGAAAAACTTTGCAAAGTAATTTTTACAATCCTTTTTTGAAGCCAACTTTAGACCATCAAGGGAGTTTTGCAGAGATCCAAACAAATAGTCGTCAGAGGGTGCAAGGTTTGGGCTATACGGTGGATGCATCAAAACTTCCCACCTGAGCTCTCTCAATTTTTGCCGGGTTATCAAAGATGTGTGTGGTCTGGCATTGTCTTGGTGGAAGGCAACAAGCTTTCTATTGATCAATTCTGGCAGTTTCTGTTAAACTGCTTGCCGCAATCTGGTTAATTGCCGATAGTAGAGATTAGAATCAATCGTTTGACCAGGTTCTAGATCCTCATAATGTACGATTCCCTTCTAATCCCAGCATAACGTTTGTGGTGGTTCACCTTTCTTTGACAATGACGTTTTTCGAACAACATTTTCGTATTTTACCCATTTTTCGTCGCCAGTAATGATTTACTTTCAAAATGGATCGATTTCATTGCGTTTCGGTGGCAATTTGCTGACGAAAATTTGATCAATCAAATTTTCCATCGAAAATTTCTGTGGCACCCAAACAACAAGCTTCTTTGCATATCGAGCCTTACGAAAATGGTTTAAAACTGTCTTGTGAAGGATATATAATTCCTTAGCAATATCATAGCTGCTTATGTGTCGGTCCTCTTCGATTTTTTGTAAGATTTCATCGACTTTTCAGTGATTGATCTACCAGAGCGAAGAACATCTTTAAAATCGAAATTTGGCTGTTTCACGAATAGGGGTTGTCAGGGGTTGGGGGGCTAAATTTTGTAACTCTGACATTAGATTCGTATCAGCGACCCAAAAACTCTATGAGTGCAGATTTTGAAATAGTTCTTCTTCTATTGAGTTTTTGACTTTTGGGCTTCAGCTTTTTTGGAATCGGCTACACTGTGCACCGTTGTGAAATGTTGCACCATTTGATTCACGACACTTAAGGCTATTATACCCCATCGATGGCATCTTGCGAAAATCTCTGTAATATACATGTTAATGGTTTATATGCATGTTAATTGCTGAGCATTATTCTTGATTTGAGAATAATTGATATACTAATACTTAAGTAATGAAAAATGTTGCCTGTTAATCATTCTCGAAAATGTTTTGTTCCTGTCAAGAAATTCTAAATTTGAACTTTCTAAACACACCCGTACATTTTGTTATTTGTTAGAAACTTCACACGCATGTCGTTTTAACATAACATACATATTGTGAACAAAGTTAAAAGAAACAAAAAATAAATTGAAAATGCATAAAGTGGTAGCAAGTTTTCCGGAATTTTTCCATTAAACCTTGTAAAAACTATACAGATACACGATCTTATTAAAATAATTTTTCAAAAATTCACGATTATACATAATTTTCACGTTACACCCACAAAGGACCCCGCACTTTTTATATGAAAAATGGCCCTCGGTCAAACTCTCTGAAATTTTGGATTCTAGTAGTTCTTGACCTGCTGATCAAAAGTCTCAATGGTGGCTAAATAAAAAAAAATTGTTTTACATCCGCAATAAAAATATTGCGTTTGTACGGGGAATCAAAAAATGTAAATCACGTGTAAATCAATAGAAGTTTTCCAGGATACTTTGATTTACACCAATTGTTTCCTATTTTTTTTATATGCAGTTTTCGATTCGCGATTGATCTGCAACCGCGGATTCTATAATCGACGTGATTATGTCTGTTTACATAAGTAAATGGCTGTGTATTGTGTTTATTTATTAAAATTATTTATGCACATTTTTACACATAAACCAATACATTCGTCACAAGTCAAGTTGTTAGATGTATGTATATCGAAAAAAAACTTATCACGAAAACAATTTTAGCACAATCCAAGAAAACAAATCCATACAAGTATATTTCATTGGAAATATAAACGATGCATTAAAATCACAAAAAGAAAACTTTATATGTGTTTGTGTATCATTTCCCTTTTATTTATTAATTTTGTATCCCGTGATCGAAAACAATAAATGGACCTTTGTTTATACGTAGATCTCTTTTTAATACATTACAAAATAAGGTTTCTCTTTTCTTTTAAAATTGTTTTGAATATGCAAATAAAAGAGAAATGATACACAAACGCATATTCAACCTTTTGCAAGTACATATAAAACTTTCTTTTTGGATGATTGTTTGATACTCCTATGATTTTTGGTGTATGCATCGTTTGTTTTTTTGGATTGTGCTAAAATTGTTTTCGTGATACGTTTTTTTTCGATATACATACATACATCTAACAACTTGACTTGTGACGAATGTATTGGCTTATGTGTAAAAATGTGCATAAATAGTTTTAATAAATAAACACAATACACAGCCACACATTTCTGTAAACAGACATAATAATAGCTTTACGCTATGTTAAAAAAAGGCAATAATCCCAACTTCTAAGGGGTATATCTCAAAAACATGAATTTTTAGGACTTAGCCACCATTGAGACTTTTGATCAGCAGGTCAAGAACTACTAGAATCCAAAATTTCAGAGAGTTTGACCGAGGGCCATTTTTCATATAAAAAGTGCGGGGTCCTTTACTTTATAGCCTTTGATTTGCTTATTTAATCTACTGTACACACTCATCAATTATTCTGTAATTTTGGAAATATTTTATGTATCGCACTGTATTCACTCATCATTACAGGTTTTAATACGGTAACTTACCGTATGAAATTAAACAAAAAAAAAAAAAATTATAACCTGACGAGCTATTTCGAATATTTGTAGCCAATAAATTAGTCGTATTTGAAATGTGTAAGTGAAAATATTTAAGTGTAAATAATTTTAAATTTATAACATATCGGGCTAGCTTTTTACCGTAGTCTTAATTTTTGGTGTAAAACTGACAATTGTAATGCATGTACTATATTGTGATACTGGTGCCTGTGATAAAACTGATAAGTAGGGCAACCAAAAATATGCAATAACATATTTTTTTCCAGTGCACGAATTTTGAAAAGAGCAAGATATAAATCCGTTTCATGAAAAACCAAGCATTTTAAGCCCTACTTGTTAGTGCATATTTTTGCATATTTTACTAAAATGGCATATTTTTGCATATTTCACCCAAAATTTTCCCAAAAGAACATATTTTGTGTCATATAAGCATATTTTGTCAAAATCATTTACAAAATTTCCAAATTTTATAAAAAAAAATTCGCAGACAACTTTTATTTATTTATTTAATTTTTTAAATTTCCTTTATACCGCAACTAGCGCTGCTACTAGCAGTAAATATCAAAATGAGGTTGTCTTTAGGGTGTATGTTATACGAATTTTTGATTCAGGTATTCCTCGATGGTGGCTAGTTTATACCAATAGTAATTTTCTCACTCATAGTGGTTCCATAGCTAGTTCACCATTGGTTGGCTTTTTGACGATTCAATTGGAATTTTAGGGGATAGTTTTGAGAAAGATAAAATTTTACTGTTTATATCAGATGCAGCACCGTACTCATCAAAGCGGCCCGTGCAATACAAACTTTCTATCCCAAAAACACACATCTAAATTTCTTGCCTTTCTCACGGTCTTCATCGTGTATGTGAACTTATAACCGGGTTTTTTCCTACCGCCTTATCTCGAATATCAAAAACGTATTTTTAAAACCTCCGTCGAGAGTCAAGATTCTTAAAAATTACAGCCCGGGCTCGCACTTCCTTCACAGCCAACATACACAAGCTGGAGAATTTGGCTCGCAGCTGTTAAGTTGTATGCCAATAATTTTGAAGAGGTTATTGGTATTTTTGATGCATTGGGCGATGAGGAGGCAGCCTCAATCAAAATATCAAAACAGCTGTTATGTGACAATTCAGTAAAGGCAGAATTAATTTTTATTGTAGCAAATTATGGTTTTCTCGACGCGTCCATTACTAAATTGGAAAGTTCTGGGCTGCAGTTTGCTTTCATATTTTTTGCTGTCGTAATGTGTTTTTTAGTCGTTTTTATCAAATTATAAGGAACAATTATTTTGAATACATATTTTCAGTTTTTTAAAGCATATTTTGAATGCATATTTCAACATTTTTAAAGCATATTTTAAGAGCTTAAAAACTATTTTTTAGTGCATATTTTTGGTTGCCCTACTGATAAGGTAAGTGATTTGATTAATTCTCAAACACACAAACGTCACAAAAGACCACCAATTTGGCACTAAGAATATCATTCGTTAAATTATGATTTGTATTCTCAATTTTGATTTCAAACTATAGTATAAGCGCAAATTCTTTTTGATTGCCCTTGAAACTTCAGGTAACATAACATTTTGGCTTATGTACAGTTTTCTTTAGAACAGATGAACAGAAACAATGCCCTTAATACCGAATAATATAAGGATATGTATAAATAATCATTAGTCTCTTATGCCCGATTAAAGTACAAAAGATCCAAACTCCAGTTAAATAATATTCCCTACGTTTCTTATTTTATGAAATTGCTTGTTTCTGATTTTTCTGACTTTGTAATGAGCAAATTATTATACAATATCCATGTAAAAATTATGAAATAAATCACAATTTCATAAAAGAAGAAATATTATTTTACTGGAGATTGGTTCTTTTGTTGCCAAATCGTATATTAAAACATAATTTGAAGCAATGTAGTCAACATAATTTGAAACAATTTTACGAAGTAACTAGTAGAAACCATTATTTCGTATATCAAAATCCAAACGGAGATAATGATTTGTGGGAATCAATGATACAGAGTAGCTGCTTCAATGATTTGCATGGAGAAATATTTGATGCATGGTGGATCTTAATTACTAATCTAGTGGATCCATAATGATTTGGAAAATTTTGTCAGGTACGGGTTCTCTGTACTTGAGATGCTTGGAAATGGCTATTTCTTAACCGATTATGCCGAAATTCATTCTCTTAATAGAATTTTCCTTCACTTGAGCGATTTTCCTTTAACCGTCCGAGAACACACAGGATCAATTTAATAGCAAAGAGATGAAACATTTAGTGCTTATAAATACTTGCGGTGGTCGATTGGAAAGACACTATTATATTTTGTGAACCGGGCGGTGCAGAGCAGATGCATTCTGTTTAAACCTTAAGGGTTAAAAAACGCATCGACTGTTCAATTGAAACAAATTTTTTTATTCGCCTTAAAAATACTGCCAAAATCCATTTTATTGACGATTTCGTTTCAAATTTTTTATTATTTTGCATATTTTTAGTAAAAAAGTGGTGCCATCACGGGTTGCAATTATGCAATAGGTGTTGTGAATGCAAATAGCTTTACGCATAAAACAATTTAAATTTTACGTTATAAACAAAACTGTTATTAATGAGCCGGGTCTGAGATATCTTTTTTATTTACGAAAGCTCATTTAATAATTCTGAGAAGTCATATATTTCTCGTTTCCGTTGAAGGCGGTGGTCAATGTATTCGTTGTAGGTATTTTCCGTATCCAGAAGAAGACGCAAGTCCAAATGACCGTGATCAATTTTTCTTGTGTCCAAAATGAAAGCGAATGCCAATAAAATCAAAGATATCGATTTCGTGTTGCTCTATATTCATTCCAATGTTCCTCATTTCCAGTTTGCTTTGCTAATTTGTTCACTGCAATCTTTTTTGATTTTAAAAGCCGCAGGTTATAATTTTTGTGAAACCATTTATTTGACTTTGGTTTAATTTCTACTTTCCTGTAAAATACACTCATACATATTTTAGCATACTTCATCAATATCACCAGTCGTATCCTACTTTGAATCTTGTAACAGCTTATTGAATATATCTTGATTAAAATTAAATATTCCTTCAATATATTTTTATGGCGTTCCGACTACTTTACTAATTTCCTTCTAATTTACTTGAATCGTCTCATGATCACTAATTTTCTCTTGCTCTAATGTGTCGATACGTATATTTGCAGTTGTTGTATTACCAATAACCCAATCAATTAAGGTCTTCCTGTCTGCTGTTATTCTGGTACATTTCTCCATTAGTTGTTTCAGATTCAATCTTGTCATTACTCTATCCAACTTTAGTTTATTCGTCGTTTGACGTAGGTAGTCAATATTAAAATTACTGCATATTAAATTGAACTCATCTCTAGAAATAGTTTCTTCACTCCATTGACCGAAATAGTTGATGAATGATTTTATTCTTGAACTTGGGGATCGATACAACACCGATAATGCTACATTTTTATTCAATTGATCTGAATTTCTTATCAAAACTTTACTAATGCATAAATAATTATTCTCAATCGAGCAATTTTTTACTTCAAAATTTAAATTTTTGGATATACATATACGTAAATATCTACACCCCCAGTAAACCGTGAATGTGAATCACATCGAACTCATAAGTAGCGCTCCCATGTAATTTCAAAATCGTTTATATCACATGTAACACATGTTTCACTAGCACATATAACATGTGGTTGCCTCCTGTTTGCTAGATCTCTAATTTCATCTATATGGGCTAATAAACTACTGGTATTCAAATAATTGATTCGAAATTGGACATCTTGAAATTTTGATTGCTATTCGTAACAAATTATCCTCTTCAATAAATTTAATGTTCTTAGGTAACTAGGACATGCCTTATCAGTTGCTTCATGATTCACATCGATGTTCAACTTATTATTTAAGAATAAATAAGTTGATTATTATCACAAGTCTTGTAATCGTTAGAATATTTACGTGTATGTAATAAAAAATAAATTTTTCATAAATGATCGATTTATTTTACCTTTACAGCCACATTTGTCACCTAGCGAAATAAATACCTTTTTTATAAGGAAAAGTTCCGTACCAACTTTTTCTCGATTTTACCACATTTTCGGAAAATACAAGCCAAGCAAGCCAAGCTTTAGCCAGAAATATTGTAAAATAAAAAGAAAACAATTTTTTTGCAAATTTTAAAAAGAAAAAATATTTTTATGAATATTTTAGAATATGTTATCATAATAATTCCACCAGACTTTGAATTATATTAATTGATTTGTCAATGTTAATTGAAATTTTTATTTAATTATCAGAATTTTCTTTCGCTTGACAGAATTTCCCTTCACTTCCCCTTAGTGACAAAGAGGGAATCTGATCCAATGAATGGAGAAGCAGAGCCTTCGCAGGCCAGGGTGCCAAATGTACCATATGCCATTTGGTCATATTCCTTAATGAAATATGCATATCGGCCGGGACCTATTTATTTGTTATCCAACTATTAAAATTTTCATGGTTAAATAAAATGGATAAATCCAGTTCAAGTTCAGTAAAAAGCTGTATTTCGAAGCAAAATGCTTCAGTGATGACTGCAAGCCCCATAATGCTTCTCATTGAGCAAAATGATACTTTCTTGATAATGTTACTGCGAGTTATTTAGATTTAAACAGACTTTTTGCTATTTTTAAGATGGATACAGAGGTGGGCAATAGTCGGATTATCGGAAGGCGTATGTGTTTTGGGAAACCTCATTGCTGCTAATATATTCTCCCGTTTCGATGTTTAAATTCATACAGGCATTTTTGATATCTTTGACATAATCTGTTGTTGTGTACTGATTAAAAATTTGTATCTACATCTGGTGGTATGATTTCATATCATTTTGATTATTTTTTAGAATCCACCATATTCATACATATTGTTTAATACGTGCAGTTTTTGACAACGTTTCTTGGAGTATTTACCATTTATGCGATTGAGTAGATCCAGCGTCGTGTTTCTCATAAACAAAAAGACAGGCACATGAATGAAAATATTTTCTTTTAGTCCATACAATAAGATGCCTTGAAATAACCTTTAAGATACTTAGGGAAGTTTTCCACGTACTTGTTTCATTTTTGCTTGTTTTAAATTAGATTTATTTTCGCAGCTATAAGTCTCGGCTGTTTACCTAATTTCTTAATATATTGCAAATAATGTAAAATAGAAACAGAAAAGCAGTTTTATTAACAACTACAATGGAATTGATATGTTAATCGATTAGATTTAAATTTGTATCTATTCGCGCTTTGTGTGAACTGTATAGAGCCCATTATTTATGTAAAATGTTGTAATTAATTCATCAGAGTATTTATAGCAAAATTGGAATATACAAATTAAAACAAATAAGTATTCAAACTTCGATGTGTTCGAGAAATTGGCGCACTTATTTTCCATACAATTCGAATCTAAAATGTATTTTCTATAATACACGTAGCGTACACACCATCATCTAAAATTCTAAATTATTAAAAGACGAAAATTGGGGTGCCCTTCACACAAATAAACAAAAATATATAAAATAAAGAAACCATCACCACTTTAAGATAAATTTCTTTTCATTCCCAATATGTTTTGTTATTTCTGTAGGTTTGTTTTAATTTTTTTTCGGTTTCAAGTTGGATAAACAAATGTTTATTTATTTTTATTTCCACCAAATAAAATAAAAAACATTTTTTTTTTCTTCCAAATAAATAAAACTAAAACCAGATCTTACCCATCTCTATATAATAGATACGCGCTAGACCTATGGACATACCGAGTACATACAGAAAGACGTTTTTAACTATAATTTCGATGTTTTGTTTAGATTTTCGTTTTATTTTCTTTTCTTATTTTTGTTTTTTAAGCAAACATTACATCAGTTTCTTGTTTATATTTCATATTTTATTTTAACTTCGCTAGTACATTGTATATACACAGAGTACACACACTATATATACTCGTAATAAGCTCGTATACACAATGTGTGATTTACGTCTCAGCCTTACACATACATACAAATACATGATAGTACAACTAACAAGGTAGTTGTTGCATGCATCTAAGTCACTCATTGTCAGATAATTATTTTCTGATAAAACCACCCATTTTAAAAAATATGTTTTTCTTATAACTCTAGTGAGATCGTATCATGAAATACTGATTACTAAAGCCTTATCTTGTTAGTTATAATATCGCATGCTTATTAAACATGTAGGCTAGTATTAAAAAATACATAAACGATTTGTTTGGCATGTACTATCTAAATTCGGATACTTGATGGTTACTACAATGTATGGGGTTTGGACGAAGCAAAATATATTATAACAATAGTTTTTATGGTAAGATAATAAAATTTTCGAAATTCCTCAAAATTTGCAACCTTATACATCAAATGTAAGCAATGGGATATGTTTGTGTGTGCGTTCGGTAATCGATTTGGCCTAGAACATAAATGTTGAAACAACTATCGAGACTCTTTGTAATTATCAAATCAAGAATATCAATTTTCGCAGATTATATAAATACTTTTGAGGTAAGATAATTCTGAAAGTATAACACTGTATTGAAAAAGTAGTAAAACCTTTTGAATAAAACACAAACGGTTTCGGATAGAATCCACTTATAACAACGTTTTCTCCAGTCTTCGAAACAGTTGTTAAAGTCGATTTTCGGAATTGCTTTCAAACCCTTCTTCGATTCGGCTTATACCTCTTCAATCGAGTCATAACGATGTGCCTGGAGCGGTTTTTTGAGTTTCGGAAATAGCCAGAAATCAGACGGAGCTATGCAAATCAGGTAAAAAGGGTGGTTGCGGAATGATGTGAGTCGAATTGAGACAACCGCATTATTATGATGCAAAAACCAACAGTTATCTGCCTAAACTTCTGATCCAAATAATATTTTTTTGATATCAACATGAACTATTTCCAACGTTTTGAAAGCCAAAATTTTATACATCTTCCTAAGGCACTACAGAAATTAATATGAAATTTGACACAGATGTCTGTTAGGGGCTACCAATCTTATAAAAAAAAATCACTCATTTTGATAAGCCCGCGCGATTTAAATGGAAAAGTCTTACTAATTTTTGTTCACAATAGTAAACAATCACGTTTGTACATAGTTTATGTGACTGTAGAGGAGTTCTTTAAAATCGATTTACTAAAATTAGAGACGCAAATAAAATAAATGCTCTAGCTATTTCAATAGTCGACGATAGTCAATAGTTGTGAGGAAACTCACAAGATGTACTCAAATCATAAAAACTAATATAAACCTTTGATTACTTAGCATATGTTAGTTCTTAATATTAACTTGCACTTAAATGACTTTAAATTATGTAGATAGCTAGATAGCTAGATCGAAAGATCTTTTTTTTTAAGGTGCCTGTATCTGGCCTTTTTAAAATATATTTGGCTAAAGCGATGGGTTGTTGCCTTGATTGCAGTGGCGTAACTAGGTATCCGCAACACACGCAGCCGCGGGGGGCTCACGAGATTTCCTTTATAAGTTCAAATTTAAGATTAGATAGCTAAGATAAGTGCAAATTTGCAGAACGGTACATTTCTAGACAATTTTTAAGAAAAGGTGGTGGTCTAATTTTTAGAAAAAGAAGAAATCGTTCCTGTTGCTAGAAAATATTTTCTTAAGACAGGTTCAATCATTTCTTCTCGGTTCTGACTCCATAGAAATAAAATCCTTTAGGTTCTGACCGATATTTAGATTTAGAAGAAAATTAGATAAACTCGTTTGAAATGAAAGTTTTCGACATCAAACGAAAAAGATTTTAGTGTTTGCTGGGTTGATTTTTTTGAATTATACGTTTTGCGTAACTCCTAATTTACCCCTTTTGCATTTAAAATTTAACCTTTTACAAATCAAACTGAGCCTTTAGCCAAACAAATTCAATCTTTTACAAATCAAGTTTTGATTAGAAAAGATTGAATTTTATTTGAAGAAGGGAGCTTATAGTAATCTGCTGGTGTTATCAGCTTGCGATTGTGATGTTCATATAGGCACATATAGGCTTTCCTTTGATTTCACATACTTATCGATAATTTGATATTTGAGAACTTTTAAGAATATTTCGAAATTCTTGATATTTTTCAAATTATATTCGAAATTTGTAATGATTTATCGATATATTTAGAACTCGTCTTACCATAGAGTTGCAAGATGTTACGTTTTAATTGAGGACATTCAAATGAATAACGTTCTGTTTCATTTACTTTTGAACGATGGCCCGAATACATATGTCCACAAAATTAAATCTGAGTAAATCAAATGGTTTTCTTACACATGGAACGCTCGAAAATGGAAACACAATTTGGATGAAGGATATTTATATAGAGAACAAATATTCTGAAATTTTTCTAAAAAACAACATTTGCAATATCAAATTTCTAAGTAAAATTATTTGAGTTAAAAAGCTTATACATCATTTATTCTCTTAAAACATTTTAACTAAAGACAGAAATTATTTAAAGGTACAAAAATTACCGAGAAAGTATAAAGCTCATTGAAAACAAATATTTTCTAATTAATCCCAAAAACCATAATTCTTTATAATTACAAATTTGAAAGTCAAATAGTTTGGTTTGAAAATCTCTTAAAAGTAAAAGCTCTTAATAATTTACAATGGCATAAACATTCTAAATCCTACCATAAATTCCGTTATCCCTTGTAATATCAAATTTCGAAGTAAAATGGTTTGTTTAAAAAGCTTTGATAAGTGAAAGCTCTTCAATTTTTTCAAATACATGATTTATGCTCATCAAACATTTTATTAAAATCCTCAAATTATTGAAAAACTAAAATGTTAAGTTCAAACCCAAAAAGTATGAATTAATTGTCAAGCTTAAAGCTTATTGAAAACAAATTTTGTAAATTTATTCCAAAATCCCACCTTCCTTTAAACTATCAAATTTCAAAATATAAAATGAATGATTTGGGTTAAAAAGCTTCGATACGTGAAAGCTCCTAAAACCTCAAATTATGAAAAGGCTCATAAATGTTAAGTTCAAACCCGTAAAGTATAAATTAATTACCAATATTACAGCTCATTATAAACAAACATTCTAAATATACCTCAAAATTCCGTTACAAAGGGTAACGAAATTTTGGGATACGTGTTTAAAAAGTTTCGATCAGTGAAAGCTCTTAAAACAAAAAGCTTTGGAAATTTTTTGCAAATACATATTTTGCGCCTAAAACATTGTAACAAATACCTCAAATTTATCCCGAAATTCCGTCGCCGTGTTTAATACCAAATTTCGGAGTGAAATGATTTGAACTTTTATTATAATACCAAATTTCCTAGTAAAATGGTTTAGTTTGACTAAACGCTTTTGGTAATTTACATTGGGAACAATATCGTTAATTATCCCTAAGTTCCATTACCGTTTATAAAATCGAATTTATGAGTAAAATGGTTTGGTTTAAAAACCTTTTCTAATTGAAAGCTCTTAAAACTAATAGCTTTTGACATTTTTTGTAAAACATAATTTTTGCTCATAAAACATTTTAACAAAAACCTGAAATTATGAAAAGGCTCACAAATGTTAAGCTCAAACCCAAAAGGTATAAATTAATTATTAAGCTTAAAGCTCATTGCACACAAATATTCCAAATGTATCCTTAAATACCAGCTTCCTTTATAATATCAAATTTTAGAGTTAAATGATTTGGTTTGAAAGCCTCTTAAAACTTAAAACTTTTTATGATTAACTTTGAGAACAAATATTCTAAATTTTAGCCAAAATTCCGTCACGCGACACCTTTTAAAATCATATTTCTGAGTAAAATAGTTTGGTTAAAAAAGCTTTGATAATTGTAAGCTCATAAAATTAAAGTTCTTAATTTTTTACAAATACATAAAACATTGAAGCAAGAACCTAAAAGTATGAAAAATTCTCAACTCAACGTTAAAAGTTAAGTTAAAACCCTAACTTATTTAAATTAATTATCAAACTTAAAACTAATTGACAATTTTTGCAAATACATAGGTATTTTATGCTTTTACAATTTTTTAACAAATCTTACGGATAATTCGATATTTGAGAACTTTCAAGAATATTCAAGATATTTTGGAAATGCAACATTTTTGAGATTATTTCGAAATTTGTGATGCTTTATCGATATATTTAGAAATCGTCAGAGTTGCAAGATGTTTCGTGCCATCAATTTTCTAATTAATAGGCTAGCAGCATTTAAAAGGAACTTTACTCTGACAGGAAGTTTCGAATTTTATTAGTCAGAAAATTTAAGACACATGATCTGGAATCTTTCATTTGAAAATTAACCTCTTTTTGAACCTCTCCAAATGTTCGGGATACAGATAGGGATATAGAAACATACACTAAAACTGTTGGACTGACAAAGAGATAGACAGAAAGGTAGAGAAATAGACAAACAAAAATACAGAGAGTGTCAATGAGATAGCGGGACAGACAAAGAGACAGAGAGAGGGAATACAAATCCGGACACAATATCTATTGGTACACGTATCTAACTATCGCAATCAAACTATTTTAAAAAAATGCTTAAAACTGTAGAATGGTGCTTCAAATTTTGTGGGCTACTAAAATGTTCTGTTTAATATACAGAAGTAATAGACCAATCCAAATATAAGTTGGTGTTTTTCAAAAAATAAAACTCCTATTAAATGTATTGTATAATAATAGAACAATCCATATAAACTGGTAGGTCAATAACATCTGGGCTAGGAGCAATCGAACAGCTTTTAAAAATTTTAGAATTTTGCATAAATATTTGTGGGCTAAATATTTATGCAATTTTACAAACATAAAATTTTCTATCAAATCTACGGAAATAATAGATTAATCTAAATAACTGTAAGGACAATAATGACGGAAGCCGGAAGCTCTTGAACGTACTCGATGGGTATATTCTAGATGTAATATTTTATCAAAATAAGTCCAGAAAACAATAAAATTTTCTATTGCACATTTATAGTATGTACAATACATGAAAATCGTATCGGTCATTCTATGACCAAAATCCTTGTTCCGGTGTTTAAAAAAAAAAAGTTTCTATTATATGTATAGAAATAATAGATCAATCCAAATAATTATTACGAAATCATTATGAAAGAAGAGAGCCATTGATAGAGGTGTCAACCGTTGCAATCCAACTACGTTTACGAATTTTAGAATTAACATTACGATGCGCCCCTTCGTATTAATCGCGGCCTTAATTGGGCAGCGAGGGCGAGGGAAAGAAATGTATCAATATGATGAGCTACATTTGTTTTCAAATTTTGTAACATTAGGTTTGCAATTGTACATAACTAGTATGTAGAAAAATGAATTTATGCTTTGGCCCCCATATATCTCATCAACATGTTTTTGTAATAACATTACAACGTCGATATTATATGTACGATAAAGTTTTTATTTTTGTTGCCTGCTTCTCAAATATTATAAGTAGACATATATAACGATAGATGAATGTACGGGCCACGTATTGGGGAATGAGAAATCTCACTGTTTTTATTTTTTTTTTTATATTTTAAGGTGGTTTGAATAAAGGCAGGGGTACCTTCACACAATAACCCATATCTACAACAACAATAAACATACAATATCCCCGTATATGCCCTCACCCTTAACGCGAAACCATCATTTATCTTTTCTTCATCTTCACCCTCCTCTTTTAAGTTGTATAATATGTGTGCTCATATACATCTCGTATGTATATTCCGAGTACCGATACCAAATCATCATATTATGTTTATGACTTTAACATAATTTTATCGATTATTATTATTAGTTTTTCCGTCATTGTTGTTATTGTTTCGAACTTTTCTTTACGACTGTGATCATAAAAATCCATCTTCTGGATAGAAGTCGTGTATTTTCTGTATAATGTACATCCTATATAGTGTATATTGTATAGGCGCATAGTAGTGGCAGTGGCAGAATACAAAACACACAAAAATCTACATAAAATAATAAAAATTTCGTACAATTCGGAAACGATGTCGTCTCCCGCTTTTTTATCTTTTTTTTTTTTTTTTTTGTAATGGATGATAATGTGATTTGTGAATAATATTTCTCTTGTTCCATGACATTCCCGCAGTGGGAAAATATGATATGATGAGAATTTTTATTGATTTTCAATTTTTTTTTAGTTTCTAGATTTGATTGAATCAGAAGAATTATTTGTTACTTTTAATTAACAATTGACACATTTTGAGAAGCACTAGAGATAGAGTACCTCTCAAATATTTCAATGAAATTAAAAGTGTGCTTCTATATTAACTGACGTTATAATTATACTTTTATGCTGCGAGTTAATTATGGGCCAGATAATAAACGGAAAACCGCTCAAGTTCCAGTTCCTGATACAACCAATTCTACCAGACTACAGTTGCTTAAATATATGCTTATACAATATGCCACGATCAAAACAAATCAAACGAATGATATTCAAATTGTCGTCCCTACCAGATTCCGCAAATATCCAATAGTATTTACTGGGGATATCGAGAAGAAGATTCACCAGAACCTTACAACAAATACCACAGAACAGATAGTTCACAGTATTAGTTTCTTCAAATAGCCAAGAGAAGCGAAATACCAAAGAGACGCAACTCCTAACTTTGTATAAACAACATTTATTTAGGAAATTAATTAAAATCACATAATTATCTCGTGTTTTTCTTTTTTCTTATACATATTTCGACTTGTTTTTTTAACATCTAACTTAAATTGTTATGCTTTGGCAAAAACGGGGAAACGGTCTCATAAAACAAAAAAGGTTAAATGATTATTAGGTGACATTGAGGAAAAATATAACTGCACAGCGTGGTTTGAAAGAAACAAATATTCAGTTATTGTACCTAGGAGCTGTATAAATCCGAGCAGTTATTTATGATGTAATTTATTGAGAAAAGCTGTTTACAGATTCACAACATGCGTTAGAAATCAATGGGTGGAGTAAATACTGATAAGAGTTACTTTTTCCGTAAAAGATGATAACTTTTAAGTAACAGTTTTCTGTAGTTTTGAAGTGAATATACGATATTTTTACCTACAAGAATTGACCGAAGTCTTTACTTGCTACTAAGGTAGTAATTCTCAAAATTGTATTCTATTTATTTATATAAATAATACGGTAACAAAAGTTTGTTGTGTTTCATATTCAGCTTTTGTTTGTTGGCCTCCAATTCATGTAACAGTCTGTCTCCGACCTTCGTCTTCTAAATCTAAACACCATTTAAATGTTACCACCTGTTATGAAGAACTGTGGCAGAAACAACAGCTTAGTGCTTTAACTTTTCGGTAATCATACGATAATGTCAGATAGGCTTCTTCATGGACCCACACATAATTGTGCCAGCTTCAATGTTTCCACTTGCACATAATCCAATAAGCTATAGTTCTATCGACTTCCATATTTTTATTTTACACTTTCAGTGGATTTAATGTCCTTTAAAGGAAAGGCTAGTAACACGAGATTTACGACACAACACCAATCGTGACAAATTTCAATTTTTCAAAACCGGAAATCGAACTCGATACCCCAAAGTTACTTACTGCATCACCGAAGTAGTATAAGAATTTATTTTTTTTTATTCATTGTTTTGTATGTCGATATTGGGAAATTTTTATGTGTTTGTGTACAGAGAAAGCAGCTAGTTAAACTACTAATTTCTACTTATCCATTAAGAAAATACTTAAGTTTTATCACCTGCTTACAAGCACAAACATTAAAAGTACTTACTTGTTTCTAAATCACCCAATAAAAAAAAAACAAAAGAAGCACATAAGCAACAAAAGAAAAGTATATCCATAAGTCCTTCTTTTCAATTTTATTTTTTCATATCAAACGAAAGAGGAGAAAATTTTGAATTGAATATCTTATCTAAAATACAATAACTAAAAATTGTTTTTCAAATAACACTGAAAAAATGTCAAGAAAGGAAAATTTGGAAACTAAATTAGTCTTTCCATAACGCCAATAAGAAGAATGAGATAATTTTCTTGCCGGCTGAAAAAACAATGTTTTTCGACTTAGGCAATTTGAATTTCTCACTGATGATGTATTTATCTGCCTTGTAGCATAAATGTACTATATATACATTGAACCAGTGGATGACTTAAGGCAAGCAAATAAAGCTCGAAAACGAGCGGCTGTAAATATTATGTTTCTGGAAACTAAATGAATGCTTTTAACCCCACTAAATTTGAAGAAAGTTTCGAGTTATTTTATGCTTCACCAATAGTTGAACTTTGTATGATGATAAAATTTAATTAAAATAAATCATCATCTATTATTAAATTTGTCTTCAACAGTTAGTTTGTAACATAAAGTTCAAATAAAATATCAAATAAACTGAACCAGCTACAGAATCAATATTTAACTTCCCAAGCAGATTGCCTGTAATTATGCAGATGAAACAAAATATTTGACGTCGGTGGAATGCAAAGTATTTGAATCAATTGCAATCTCGACCCAAGTGGTTGCAGTCCAAAGCGGATCTTTAAGTTCATGATCTTATATTGGTAAAGGATATGTTACCATCTATTAATTGGTTGATATCGGCAGAATATCGGAGTTGCACCCAGGTAATGAGAATTTGGTAAGAGTGTTACTCTTCGAACAAAAAATGGCATTCTTCGAAAACCGATAACTACGATTTTCCACTTACCAATTGATATCAACCAACGAACTATTCGATAGAAGCGCAAATAAACGAAGAATTTAAATTAATTAGCAGAACAAAAACTTTAAAAATTAAAGCAAACATTCACTTTCATCAAACAAAAAATCCATATTATCATCCGTATATTGAACCTAGTAGTGGCGGTATAACCACTAATAGGTTTGCTTGGAAAATGATTCAGGTAGAAGTGAATCATAAGGTTCATTGTGTAGCTTTTGGAAATTTGCAATCCAAAGTAATTTAATGAACCTTCTAATTCGTCTACGAACCATATGATTGAATTATTATGTGCTAGTTTATGTGCAAGTTCGGTCGTAAATTTTAAATTTTTTTTTATTAAATTTCAATGAATGATTATCCGGTAAGAAAAATGGCTACGACTATGAACCGTTTAACACATTTTATTAGTTTAATACCATGTGCTGATGGTTATCCGAGAATAAAATTTGTTCCTTTATTCTAGAGATATTTTGGCGAATATGTATATGTACAAGATGATTAACGTACCATTGTTAATAATCCTACAGGATATATTGTAAAATATCCTCATAATCTATCAATGATTCTTGTATTTTCCCATTGAAAACTAATAAATTTACAAAGAGGAAAAAAGTTTTCGTTGATAACACATAAAGACTATCATCATCATCATCTATTTTCCGATTTTTTTTCTCTTCTAAAGTAGTAGTAAACGAATAAAAAAATGTTTTTCAAGTTCATCGAGGAAAATAACATCGGATTATTTGTAGGCACTATGTATACGAGTGTATATAGCACAGAGTAGATAGATGATTTCCCGATATGTCGATGGGTTGATTTCTTTCGGAAAAACACCCATCCTCTTGTTTTGTAGGCGTTATATACAGATTTGATTGTGTTGTTTTGCGTGGTAAATAAAATTATGGCGATTTGTTATGTTAAAGACCCTTGAGAGTAATTTCCTTTTATTATCTTACACACATCTTATATATAGAGAGTTTATGTTCATTGTTTTATGAGTCAAATATAATGTAACCCCTCCGTTCTATTTAGTTCTTTGTAAAGAATTGTAAGATTTTTTTATAGCTGACGGAATTCATTTTTTTTTTTTATGAATAGTAGCGAGTCCGCAATTCGTCAGTTTTGTTAATTTTACACAATCACCTGTGGATTCAGGAAATATCTTATAATAATTATTAAATTATTATGTTATAATAATTTCATTTCACCCCAATATGTTGTATTTTATAGGGTTAAACGGGCGGAACAAATTTTTTATAATATGTGTCCATATTACACATCAATAAAATAATAAAAATCCATTTGTCCATTCCCAAACTCCAATTCTGTATATGTGTATATACTCGCCTAATCCAAAGTACCATCTAAATTATATATTTATGACATAAATACATTAAGATGTTGAGAAAAATATTTCAACAACAACAGCAGCGTAAAGAAAAACTATAAATTTATATAAACTAAAGTAAAAAAAAATAAAAATTGAAAATTCACTTAAAATCCATAAAAAATATGGTTTTGTGAACCCTATTAAAATATATAGCCATCACCCCACTTCAACGCATACTACAAATAAATTTCACCTGTCCCTAATATATTTGACTAAATATCAGAGGATTTGAACCAGAATTTCACGTAACACTGTGTACCCACCTGAATATTAGTAAAATCCCCTTCCCGTATTTCAAGTCATTGTTTCCAAAATAGGTTACAAAGTACTGATATAACTTGTACCTACCTATACACTCGTTAAATATAAGGATCTTATGTTATATAGAATTATTCATCTTGCACACCCAATTTTAAAGAAATGATATTTTTTCGTCTCGGATTAAATATTTTCTTGAATCGGTGAAAAAATAAAAAAAAGCAAGAACAACATGAAATAAAAGGAAATAATTCTATATAGTTATATGGAAAAGTTGAAAGGACATGCATTTATTGCGTGTAATATAGGAAAATTTATGACCATTTTTCTATTATCATTTTCTAAATTTCTTTGATATATATAGAATTATATATTGTTAGTGAAAATGTGGAAAAAAGATTTTTTTTTCGGGATTTAAAATACTATGGATAAGGGTTTCCTCTGAATGTGTACCAAATTTTTTTTATTGTGTTGAAAAATATATTGGCCAATTCGTTTTATTTATAAAATAGGTCTAATTTGGACATAAATTTATTTTAGTGCTGCAAATTTTTTGTTTATTGTAATCATATACATAATATAGAGGTGATGCGTATAAATAAAAAATATTTTCTACAGCCGGAAAATTTTATTATCTTCTATTTAATTCGAAGGAATTCTTCATTGATTTTTTCGGGCAAACTCTTAAAGTCATAATGCAGAAGTTTGTATTCTGTACAGACTGGATATGTATGTAAAGTTCGCCACAGAAAGTTAAGCTCAATAATTCACGAAAATTGTTTAAAAAAAATGTAGGCCAATATTGCAATTAGGTCAGGAACCAATTTTGTCAAACTAATTAAATGAATTTAACTCAATTATTTGTTCGGAAATTGTTGCATCTTCCAAGTTTGGTTTGGGAAATTTGAATTATAATTTAGAATAAAGTAAATAATCTTATAATAAAGGAATTGCAGTGCTTTCAGTACATTTAAAATACATGATACCTACATACTTAGATGGAAATTAGTAGACTGAATTTATTGAATTTGAAATCCAGACAGTAGTGACATAAATATAATCAAGAAACTACAAACATTCAAAAACTACAAAATGTTTACAAATTTACAACAGTTGCTGCAATCTACTCATTATCCTCAGGTATAGAAGGTTTTAACGGCAACCGTTTTCTCAACTGCAACTAATAAACCTTTAGAATTATGGAATCTATTGGATCATTACTTTTATTGCATAAACTATACAGAATTGGTTTCAATTCAGAGGTAATATCAATAATTGGTTTAGGTCATATCTGGGTTATCGTAATCATTTAATGATGGCCAATGGTATTATGCCGCCCCGGTGGCACAGTGGTTAGCATACTTGCTTTACGCTCCGGAGGTCCCGGGTTCGATTCCCGGCGGGTGATGAAAAAATCACGGCTGGTTAAGGGTAGGATCAATGAATTAATCACTCATTATCCATTAACAAAATGATTACGAAACTTCAAAATAAAGCGGCCAAATCCCTCTATGGGATCTAGCGCCAGCGAAAAAAAAAATGGTATTATGAGCAAACCTTATATTTTAAATATTTGTGTTCCTAAAGGGTCTGTTTTGGGACCTGTTTAATTTTTAGTAAATGTAAATTCAATTTTTAGTGCCAATTTATTAGATCGTGTTGTACCTTTTGCAGATGATATCGGTTTGTGTTATCGTGGGCCTTCTGTATTAACTAGAAGCCACCAGATCCGTACTGACCTAGCTATTCTTAGTAAGTGGTTTTATTACCATTAGCGAATAAACGAAAATTATTCATTTTAAAATTCGTTAGAATAATTTCAATCTACCTGTAGTTAAGTTTCATTGCTGTTCTCGTACTTTTGACAATTATTCCAATTCGTGTTTTTTTATTGAAACTGTTGAAAGTTTCATTTGAAGATCATTTCTCGTGCCATATGTGGTATTAACAATAGTACCAGTTTAGTTCGAGAATATTGTGTAGAGCTTTGTGAGCTTTTAACTTTAAAAAAAGCTTAAACAAAAGGCAGATTTAACTATCTTGAGTTACACTTTAAACAATTCGGTTAGGCTTCAAGCATTTCGTCAAAATACCCATTTTAAATCAAATACTTCATAAAACCGGCATAAGATTTTGTTGTTGTCAAAATCCTTAATGATACCGTGTTGTTGTCAAATCTATTAAAAAATCCAATATTTGCGATTTTAGAGGTTGAATGTCATTTTTCGTGTCATATTTGGTGTTAACTATAGTATCAGTATAGTTCAAGAATATTGTGTGAAGCTTTGTGAGCTTTTACGTTTAAAAAAAGCTTAAACAAAAGACCGATTTAATTATATTCAGTTACACTTTAAAAATTCGGTTGAGCTATAAGCATTTCTAATCGTTAAGGTTCAACTATCTATCAATAATGTGTTAAGCATGTTACATAATTTGCTTTGAAGAATAGCCCCACGCTCTTCCTTAATTAAGTTATATTATGCTTGTATTTATTCCTGGTTAGAATATGCTCTGGCGTGCTTGCGTGGTTGATATAAGTCATAATTGAAGATTCTCATTACTGCTCAAAAACATGCAATGCGTCTTATTTGTTTGATACTGCTTGTTCATTATTTTGGAGTCTGAGAGTTTTACATTTGCAACATCTTTATGTATATAAAGTTTTACGGTTATTTTATTTAAGGAATGGTTTTCGGAATGAGACTCAATATATGCTATAATTTTAGAAATAATGATAATTTCATGTTAAATGTTCTGGTCTTCTATTTCGAATTTTTCAGAAAATAGTTTTTAGTAACCGCTCCGTCATTCTTTAACCCTTTGAGTGCCAAGGAGTGCGATTGCGCTCCTCAATACACTGGCCGAAAATGCTAGGAGCGCGATCATGCTTTGGCTCCCGCACGAACTAATACGATCTTTATTTCATACTTGTTGATTCTTCTTGTTTATTGTTTTTGGAATTGTAATTTGAGATTGGGGGGTCCCCTACTTCCCGCACTTTTAGTTAATTCTCTAAAAATTATGTTGGCACACAAAGTGTTAATCAACTTCCTCATATTATTATGTAGCAGATTGATTCTAAATCGTTTTTAAGACAAGTTAAGTTGTGGCTTTTTGAACATCCAGAAATAAATTTTCTCTTTAATGTTTTTGATTAATTTTATATTTTTATTATAACTTCAATATTTTGTAATTTTGTAAATTTCTGTTTTCTTGGCTTCACACAAATTTTTTTTTCTCTCTTTAGTATTTTTTATTATAATTTTAAACAGGTTGATCAACACTGCCGTTCTTCGGCGATGATTGCCTAAATTGACTTATTTCTTGTTAATGTCCTTTTTATATACGTATATTAAAATATTAAATAGCTCGCTTATGCCCGATTTCACTAAAGAAATTGTTGATCTCCAGTTAAATAATATTTCCTCTCTTTTTTCTTTTATTAATTTGCGGTTATTTCAAAATATAAATTCATAGAGCTAAATATTTGACTGTCCAATTTTTTATTTTCAGAAATACCAACGTAAGAGGAGCCACGGGTAATCTTGACAATTTTACGGGTGAGTTTTAATTTTATATAAACATATGCTTGAGAGTATTAATTTTGTGTAACATACCCACATGTTGATTTTGCTTATTTTATAATTGATTGATTAGAGATTAGGAAACTAAATATTATTTCATATAATACATATTTTTCGCTTTGTGAATAAAATATTTTGGTTTCTAATTTAACAAGAGATAATTTTCTTTTAATTAAGGGCCGATTGTATGAACACCGCTAAATGAAAAAAAATCCGAGAGTAATGATTAATCACTACTCAAGGATTTTACTTTTCGTCGATTGTATGAACGTTGCTAAATAAAAATCTATCCTCTCTTTTAGTACAGTTTTATACCAGTTTTTTGTATGACTGGAAATACTATTTCTATGACGTTTACTTTGTTGATGTTTATTAAAATTTTTTTTTTGTTTATTTAGAGGAAAATAAAATTTCAATTTGCGAATTTGATATTTTCTTCCTTGTTGAGTTCATTTTTAATAATTGTTCTTTTATAAAAATGGCTCGTTTGTATGATACACCACATTTGAAATGTCGAAAAAATAAAAACAAATTTTTTTAGTCTCTGATTCAGTCACCAAAAAGAGAGGATAAAACGGATGGTAAAAAAAAAATCATCGATTAATTTTCTGATTTAGCATCGTTCATACAATGCAAACTACGCTAAATCAGAGGATTAATCATTTATCCTCGTTCATACAATCGGGCCTTAATGATGCATGAGCCATTAGTGAACCTGTACTTTTTCAATTTTTCTCATTTTAAATTTCAACACGGAAGTTTTTTGTAGCGTCTCACAGCAGGTATAGCGGCAACAAACCTCCCATTATCCACCGAGTACTATCCAACCAGAACGTGTTGGTTGCACATAGAGATGCGTAACAAAATGGTGCTGAAACAGGGACATGAAGGTCATGAGATATTACTCGTTGCTTGCTTAACAATTACCTCACATGGTTACAGCATCACACAATAGTTTTAAGTGAAACATTTATCAAATTTTCTGAATTCTTTCTGCCATTATGATGTTCAGATATGTTCTTTACAATCTACAATGCATATGAGGAAGCAGTAATTTGCTAAGATTTTTTTTAATTTTAAAGTTTCTTTTAATTTTTGTTTCTTATCTTTGGTAGACCTAATAAGTCATCCATGTGGCTTCTCCGCTTAACACAGGCATCGGTTTTTTTTAAATATGAGCTATTTTCAAAGCGGTTTGTTGACCGGGAATAACCCAAGGCGATTGGGGCAGATGGTTCGGTTAGGTGAAGATATGTGAGCAAGATAAAAGTTGTTAAGGCAATCCCTCAATATACTGCAATAAAGCATATTTGAGGGCAGATACCAACTCCAATAGAATCAGCAATTAAAGCGTTCGGTAGTAATGACTGGTGGCATAATCCTATATGCGAATTTCCCATTTCATTAATCTGTTGGAACTGTAAAGACCTAGGTTATAAATATCAGGACTGCCGCCAACGCTTTAGTGCCATTTTTTTACTTTGCTTGTGGAGTAGGTAATGTTAGAAAGCCGTTTTGTCTAAATTCTCAAGGTCGGCCGTTGGGAAACAATCATCCGAATGTGACGGTGGCGACGCGATCGCATTCGGAAGCGATGATGTTCCTCTGCCAGAGACAAGACAGCATTCACTGTACCAGGGCGGCCACTCTATCAGTTTAAAGTGATGCCGTTTGCCCTGTGTAATGCAGCCTAATCCATGTGCCGTTCGATGCACAAGGTATTACCACATGAATTGTATGATTATATCTTTGTTTATTGTAAAGAAGATAAATGAATTGATTTTACTACCTTAAAAATTTTATTATTATTGTGGATAACAGTCAAATAAGTGTCTTTAAAAGTAAACCACTGGGCATGATCTGAAATGCTGATACCTGAACCTGAGGAAGTCTAGCCGATTTCATCGACTCTATGTGTATCTCAGATGAACCGAAGGAATTCAGTAACAGAGACTGGCATCGTTAAACCAGGGGCGTCCAAGCCAAATGAGTATTTTTGACAAATTATCAAAATAACTCGAGCATTAAAACTGCGATTAGAATAAAAAGCCAACTGGACAACGCGGTAATTATTTATGTATCCAGGGCCAGAAAATTTATCACTCCGGAATAGATGTGAAGATCACCGCAATAGTTGTTACATATTGCAGCATGCGGCCCGCGGGCCGCATGCCTCAAAATGGAATAAAAATATCGGTGGTCTTCACACTCACCCCAGAGTAAGAAATTCTGTGGATATGGATATATAAATAATTACCGCGTTGTCCAGTTGGCTTTTTTTTCTAATCGCAGTTTTATTGCTGTAGTTATTTTGAAAATTTGCCAAAAATACTCATTTGGCTTGGACGCCCCTGCTAGTTCATCTTCCTATCCCTGAGCTTATTCAAAACCTTGTAATTTAGTTTGGAGAGTAGTAAGAAGGAGTAAGTAGGCCTCATTAAATACAGCGAATGACTCGATAAACTCCGCAAAATCCTGTTCTATAAGTAACACAGACCAATCATATTAGGATATTTATATCACATAACCGAAAATTAAACTTGTTTCCCTATAGCCTGTAGATGATACTAGCCTCTACAGAACAAAATTTAATGCTCCTGAAAACCAGTTTTTTTTTTTTTGTAAAGGGAACAACAGCATCCAGCAAAAAAACAAATTTCTCATTTATTGCCGCACACACAACCATTTTATTATTATCAAATATTATAAATCACTTTTATATATTAAATTGCAACCTGAATTTTAAATAATAAACCATTTCATTTTCGAAAGAAGGGCCAAATGGTTTTTTATTAACTGAAACAATAAATTTCTTTTTTGTGTGCACACAAATATAAGCTTGAGGAAAGGGCGAGTAATAGATTTTTAGAGTTTTTAATTTTATTGCCATGTTCTCTCGTTCCGTTTGATTGTTTAGAATTTAGAGATTTCTTTTTTTTTGTTTTTTTTTCGTATGTGGTTGCCTATTCGTGTGTCTATTCTTGTATGTATTATGTATAATTTTCTTTGTGAACAAATTTTTATGGTTTTGAATAAATTATTCTGGATTTTTTACATTTTTTTTTTATTCCTAATGTGTAACTTCCACTCATCTGGAACGTTTTTAGAAGGGAAATAAAAAATAAAACACAAAAAAATGAAAAACCACATCTTCCTTGTTTTTGATATCTCTGTGTGGAAAACGAATAATTTTTTTTTAAATACAAAATAAAAACGGAAACGATGAAAGATCTCTACTCCATGCAAACAAACTAAACTGTTTGGCATTTTGGTGTATTTGTATATAAAATATACAGGATTTTCCATTTGAAAAATGTTTCGGAGTAATCAAACAAACAAATATACTCATTTATGTATTGTTATTGTTTAATTTTCCATCCAGGGTACTGTAGAGTTATGTAGATATATAATGATGATTAGGGTATACCACTACCGTACATATACATATACCATAGTATGTATATATATATACAGGTTTTTCCATTGGGACGAGTCCCACCGAGTAGGGCGTGTGGCAGGGTCAATGTCATGAAACAAGTTCACTAGGCATACCTATGCCCGGAAATGAAGCGTTACCCACTTAAATGCATTTCAAAATTTTTAACAGACACGATACCTTGAATCATGTAAATTCCAATCCTTCTAAAAATTAGGATAAATAGCTCAATTGTTTTTCTATAAATTTAAAAGCACATGGTACTTTTACTTTTTTGGGTGAGACGTATTTATTATTACTTGAGGGCCATGTGGGCGTTAAGCCACCTCGCACTGCGACCTACAAGATCTTTTGTGCATCAAGCCCTACTTAATTATCCGTTCACGCAATATTCAGGCTCCTAATGAACCTGATAATACTGCCGACCGGTACGTGATACATACTATCTGGGCTCATTGCTCTCCCTCCTAGATATCTACTGTAGCAAATACTTCTACACGCGTTACATACTATCTGGGCTCATTGCTCTCCCTCCTAGATGTAATAATATTTACTTCTGCTAGAAGAGCGGTAGCATTGGGACTCAAGGACTTCGAGAGGGTAGACCCACTCCCGTATATTCCTATCCGTGCCTCGTCTACCGTTTTGATTTTACTCTTGCGAGTTGCTGAGACATACTATCTGGGCTCATTGCTCTCCCTCCTAGATGTCTACTGTTGGAAGTACCTCTACACGCGACACATACTATCTGGGCTCATTGCTCTCCCTCCTAGATGTTTACTGTAGGAAGTACTTCTAAACGCGTTACATACTATCTGGGCTCATTGCTCTCCCTCCTAGATATAATAACATTTATCTCTGCTAGAAAAGCGGTAGCACTGGGACTCAATGACTTCGAGAGGGCAGACCCACTCCCGTGTATTCCTTCCCGTGCCTCGTCTACCGTTTTGATTTAACTCTTGCGAGTTGCTAGGAATAAAAAGTCGCCTGTAGGTCACCCAGGTTTACTACAGGAAGGCTAAATAAAACTGGAGGGTGCCTGGTATCCAGAGTCCGTATATATGAACTGATTAACCTATCAGCCATTCATCCTTCGGCATATGCTGTTCCACCTTATATTAGGATTTTTTGTCAATGTTTTCTCCTTTAGCGCCGTACTTTAGCCTGTACCAAAAGGCCACATTCTGCCTAATGGATCCAGTTTCCAGTGGTGCTGCGAGGAGGCAGTACGTACACTTGCGCCTACTGAAAGGTTACGAGGTTACGAAGCCCCTTCCAATAGACGCCAAACCACCAAGGGGTGAGACGTATGAAAGATTACTTGATAGTGGAGCTAGTATTAGCGTACTTGGGAAGGGTTGCGAGAAATTTCTGGATATTCCAGAGATCATATTTTCAACTTTCCAACAACTGTACAGACCGCCAGTGGCCAGCCAGAATCGATTCTTAGTCACATCCGTATTCCAGTGACCTTTGCAGGTCAAACTCATATGGTAACATTTCACCTTGCACTAAACTTAAAACAAGCACTGCACCTGGGGATTGATTTCTTGGTTTTATTTAAAATTAAAATAGTTGTTCCATCAAAATCTCAGAGTTCACCTCCTGATCTTGTGCTAAAAACATCTTCATCTGGCGCTATATCAGAACTAGATATTTTACTTGATTGACAACTGTAACAAAATGCGCATTATCATCTCTCACCCGATCAAAAATCCATTTTTGATGTTGTCATTCAAAAATGTCCCTATCTAAGCCCATTAAACAGAGGTATCATGCCGCATCAATTGCCCTTCAGGCAGAAATGAGTAAAGAAATTGACCAGATACTGATATTGGGAGTAATCGAAGAGAGTTGTAGTCCGTGGAGCTCCCCCCATCGCTGTGGTGTGTAAACCAAATGGCAAAGTCCGATTGTGTCTCGATGTGCGGAAATTGAATGAAGTAACAGTAAAGGATGCTTACCCTTTAGCTCCAGGTAAACCTAGCACCAGGTTTAATTTGAAATTGAAAATCTATAATCCAAATAATCTCTGCGGAAAATGATTCTGAGATAGAAATAATACAGTATGGTATGAATTTAGTACGATAACCGAAGCTTGCCTCTCAGTAAAGTTTTTCCTATGATTACGTATAAGTAAGTCACATAATGCAGCCATTATTATAGATGGCAGCATAGTCGGTGAAATCGAGATCAACATTACTTTGTTAAATAAGAATCCCCATATTTTATTCCTTATTATGATTTTAACCAAAAACAACCAAATTTTTTATTTAAATTAAAACAGGAGTAATATTGTTAATTTCAAAGGGCCCAAACTATTTCTAACTCGGGTCCCTCTAAAACGCCACGTACATTATATCCAGACACCTATACCCAAATACACAAAAATAAAAATAAAAACACCATACCACCCATATATCGTGATAGTGTAGATCCGTTTAAGTAAATAAAAGCTCGTACTGTGTTGAGTTATGAAAATCACTAATTACATGATTTTCCATAAAACATACAGAAAAAGGTAAATTAATGTAGTGGAAAACAAACGATATATTTAACCATGTAATACATGAGGAGATTTTATAAATATAAAAAAAATTAAAATTAGAAGAGAAATCACATTTCCCAGATTTTTATTTTGTTTTTTGTTGTTGTTTTGGGTTTATAAATATTAAATGTTGCAAGGCAATTAGTTAGTGCGGTAAAACTCAAGTACCGAAAAACGTTAATTCGAAAATGGAATAACAAAGCTTTTTTAGATTATTCAATAATGAGAGAAGACATCAAGTTTAATTGCACACATAAGTGAGAGAACTGTAACTAAAGCAATGGTTTCGAAATTTATTGTCATATTCAGTGTCATGTGTGAGGTATCAATAATAATAATAATTGTACTGCAAGAATGAGGCAGACTAATGTTCAGACAATGTTAAGAAATGGTCCGAAATTGACCCGAAACTATATTGGCCGTCACCGAGTTGATCGTCGCCGAGCTGACCCTGGCCAAGTTGGTTTCGCCGCTTCCTCTATAGATAATAAAACACAACTTTTTTGGCAATGCTTTTATTTAATCTTCAATGTAATCTTATTTTGACTCAATACACTTACACAAGGGATTTTCCAATATTTTTTTCTTTCAAACAGTTGTGTGAAGTGGTTTCTCGTTCGCGTTTTTGATCGATAGTGAGCAAACGCGGCACCAATCTTACTTTAAGCTTTTTAAAATGGGAATGTCCATGCAAAATATTTCGTCAACATTCTTCTGAAATACTTACGAATACCGATTTATAATTATTTTGCCTCCTGAGTCAGAAAAGTGATTAAGAAATAATCTGCCGAACTGTATCTTTGTATACAGAGGGTATAACCCAAATGGTTTATAAAATCGAAGGAACTTTGATAATTCTTCTCTAGCTTTCTCAACGATATGATATATAAGCGTGCTACGATATGTAATACCAGCACTGCCAATTTGAGCATTGAAATCGCCCAACACAATTTTAACGTCATATTGCAGAATTTTGCCCAATACGGTTTTGAGCTGATCGTAGAAAGCGCTCACTTCTAAAATTAGTAACGAATTGACGAAGTCGGTTGCTAATCAAGAAATACATGTTTATTCATATTATTGCTGTGGCAGATAGCTAGTCCGCAGTGACTGTAATCGACGATGCCGTCGCCGATAAAATACTGTAGTAAATCTAAGAAATGCAGATTTTCAATATCCAATTTTAGGCAGATGTTTTCAATTATGTTCTAGACTTACTAGTTTTGATGATTGGCAGTAATCTTTTCCTATTGTATACAACAACTTTATCTACCGATGATTAAATTTGTACAACTACATGCAGTTTTCAGCGTTGCCTTATTTGAACAAAATGATTCATACTTGACGATCACCCGCGATACCATTTTGATGTTATATGAATAACTGATCAATTTATGAATATCACTGTATTTCTGTATACTCTCTACCAACGCGCTGTTGTAATATTTATACTAGACTGAAATCGTATGGAAGTCAGTTGTTTTCCGAAAAGCAAGGAAGAAAGAATTGGCCTGCGTTAAATTAATATAATCCAGGTTCAATCTTCCTGGTATTATTATGTTCCCGCCAACTCGTTTATGAAATTCCAGCTATAAATTAGAAATATCATAAAAAATTCTGATTACTATATAACTTAACAAATGCCTGCTATAAAAAATTTACTTGATAATTTGATTATCACCCAAGTGAAATTTTCATTTTCCTATATTTAAAGAAAATGATAAGGAAATGAAAAATGTGAAACATTGTGACTTGCCTTTAAAATTTGAACAATTTTCGACTCCGGTATTCATGTACTACCCCCTACCAATATCGTTTCAAATTTATATTTTTTTTTTTTTTTTGAGAAAATGGGAAAAACTAATACTGTTAATAATATTTTTTTGCCGTTTAAACGTATCATTTTCCGCAACCCTCACAAAAGAAATCTTTATATATAAATACATGTACATATAAACCAATTTTAGGTATTATTACTTACAATTAGCAATTTCACCTCAAATTTTTGTTACATTTTACCTTTTCCTCATTTTTCCTTTGAATACACTGCCTAAAATATAAAACCGTATACATAAGATGTAGGAAAACCAACCACATTTTTTCTGTTCAACTGCATAAAAAAAATACAAAAAAAAAACGAAACAAAATATTAAAAATTAAAGTGAGGAACACAAACACTTCAAGTCTATAAAAAAAATGAATTGGCCACAGAAAATCCCCAAAAGGCGATTGTTTTGTCTTTTCCTATTTTTTATTCTTTTCTGTTCCTTTAAGTCCTGTTTTGTTTTTTTTTTTTTTGATTATTATTGCCTTCGTTGGTGTGTTTTGTGATGTTGATTATTTGTTTTTATGTTTCTTTTCGTGTTAGCAGAATTTTCACGTAAATATTTTGAGAGGGAGGTGGTTGGTGGACGATACTTTATCGAGTTTTTATTTTGTTTTAAGGAGAGAACGGAAATTATTTTGTAGTGAATATCATACAAAACAGAGCTAACTAATTAAAAACGAATATAAGAAATATAAAACAACGAAAGGAGATATTAAGTGGTTTTGTGTTTTTATTTAATTTAGTTTAAAACATGTGGCTGTGGGATTAAATATCCTTTTGGGGATAAATACTTGCACAACAAAAGGAATGTGCTATTTTGAATGCTATTAAATCTAAGTGGTTTAAGAATCGTTTAATTATTACTCTAATTGGCAATTTAAGTAAAAGGGCTGCTCAAAGTGTATGAATTGTGAACTTTATGGTTATTGCGGGATCATGGGAGTTAATATTTAATCGTAATTTTTCGTTATAAGATGCGTGTCAGATTAAATTCCAGAATTGAGATCTCGGTAACACATATCGTGACATCGTTTTCAAAATGTTGCTAGTATAATTCAGAATATTATAGACATTTGGGGTTTACTTATTTCAGTTTTTTGAGAAATCGCGAAATAAAATGTTCGCTTAGTTTTTTGATTACCCATCACCCCTCAAATTTATCATAATATTTCCCGGAAACTTTAGTGCACTGCCTAAATTCTTGTTATATTTTTATCCCAAACAAATTAAGTTTTAAAAAATGCATTAATATTTTTTTCGGCATGAACTCTACTCATTGAACCATCCAGAGCTTACCACAAAGCGTTAATACACCTGACGGTCCATCTTATTCTGATCCATCAGGTCGCTGAGGAGAGGAACTACTAAGACGGGAACAGGTGTAGATCAAGTGGGGTACAGTTTTAGAATCCTCTACATCCTTGTAGCTTCTACACTAATCATTCGCGGAGACTCCTCGTTCTTCCTGAAACAAGAGTTTGCATGTAGTGAGCGAAATTTCAACATTTTCCTTACTTGGTAAAGTGAAGCAATTGGTACTCTGCCGAGCAAGTTTATCTACCTTTTCATTTCCCGCAGCACTGATGTGCTATGGCACCCACGTTAAATGGATATTGAACTGATCTGACATCTTGTTAAGAAATGAAAAACAGCTCTGGGCTACCTTCGAGGTAAGGAAGTAAGATCGTAACGTCCCTTACATATATTACAATATTTTGAAAACAACACGCGAGTTCATCTATATATCGGCGTCTCTTCGAGAGAGTATTTACGCCAACTGCTTCCACAATGTAAAGCAAGAAGGTAAAGAATATTATAACATTTTTTATAAAAACCTCAATTTCCTGAATCAATAGAGTCTCATGGCTTGGCAATTCTGTCTCACATGCTCTCATTCAATATTCACTTTCTGGGACTCAACCTCCTACAAATCAATTAGCAATTGATACTGGCAACAAAGCACCGCAGGCAGTACTCTAGCCAATAGATTGGCATTACTCTTTCCTTCTTATTGAGTCGTCTATGTGGCTACGTAAAAGAGAACGCATTTTCATTCTGAGGATTTCAGTGTTTCCCACTAATATGTGTTTGTTTGCAAGCGTTTGTAATCTCCAAGCAACCCTTGGAAAGACACCGGTAGTAATTTGAAGAAAAGTTTGCATATTTAATGGTTGATAATTTCTTTTGCTTAAAATTAAAAAAATTATGTTAGGCCTTATTTCGGGATTTAATATTTTATGTTATGTTATTGTACAATACTTTTCTTTTTTTAAGACAAATTCAAATATGAAGCGGGGACATAAAATAACATAAAATAAATTTTATTGTACTGGAAATGAGACAATATCCTTTATTAAGGCGTCATAAATCCTTGTTATAATATGTGTGTTATTATCTAGCTTCCTATTAGAATTTGCATTGAAAAATATAAATAACATAACGCATAAAATTATAAATCCCGGAATACGGCATATTATGTTAACTAAATGACTTAAATGAGTAAATAAATTTTAAGAACATGAAACAAATATCTTTTTCGTTCATAAACTTTCCGCTACTTTACGCTCCGTGCTTATATGGTAGATAGTTAAGGTAAAAGCGATCAATTTGTGATTAGGTATAGGCCTAGAACAAAATGCCACGCTAAACCAATCTTCAGAGTATACATATACATACAGAATAACTCAAACCGCATAATTGGCACATGACGGATTTATTTACTTTGGCAACATATTTTAACACAAAAACACCGCGTTATAAATCAAGCAAAACTAAAAAAAAAAAGAAAAGAAAAACTTAATTTCCTGCATAACAGAACAACACAAATTTATAAACAATTAAAATCGCGATTTTTTCGTGCTGAATTATAAATATTTACTAGATAGAGCAACAATAATACGATATGATCTCGATATGATCATATAATGGATGATGATAAACGGATGTTGATGTGAAAAAGTATTTTTAGGAAGATAAAATAATTCTTTTCTATTCTTCTTCGATAGTTTTCTTCTTATTTTTCGTTGTTTTTTGTTTTTTGTTATATTGCAATTTTTCATAATTTTCCAAAAATAAAAGAATGCGGAAAATATATTTCCAATGTATCTAATTGTTATGTAAATATTGGCGCCAACGAAACAATTGAAAATTGTAAAATTTAGCTCAAATAGTTTAACGCAAATCGGGAATGGTTTTAGTCCTATTTGCGAATATTATAATGAAGGGCATATTCGAAGCAAATTTTACCACACAGTAAGAAGAAATTTCCTTCGAGTCGAAATCATAAGAGATCTATTCAGGTAAAATATCAAATATTTATGAATCTTTGGTCAAACACATTATGAATCTGTATCACAAAGCTCAACATAAGTCTGGCCTTGAAAACTGAATAACAGTGAAAGAACCGAATTTATGCCGAATTCCTTTGTGATTATTTAAAAAAAGGTGGATTAATTAAAAGTGTTGCCTGATGAACATTTTTGATTTTCCTGAGATGGAACTCCTGGATTTATTATTATTTTAAAATTCCAATTTTTTAAATGATTTATTTGTTGATTTTTTCTCAAATATTTCCTGAATAATATGGGATAATCTGAATTTATTTTCTTATAACCAAGGTGTTGACTACAAATTTAAAAGCTAGTTGGATATATTGTAGAGTACTCTTACATGTCAGACATTCGTTGTTACATGAAGATATAAAGTAGAATTGATTTGTATGGTAAACTAATGGTAAAAAAAGAATGGACATGCAACTAAATGTTGACTGCTTAATTAAAAAACAATACACTGAAGTGTAAAAAATTAAGTTCCAGACGTAACTGCTGAAGTTCATCTATTTCCACTGACGTGACATATGATTTAATTTTGATCACTTTACTTTAGGTGTTACATTTTTGTCTAAAACTATTCCACCGAAATCTGCCAGTTATGCAAACGGCTCGTTTCTCTGTTTGGATCCTGGAACCTTTTCGTATATGGGTCAGCTAGTAGTAATTTATTCTAATATTCCCATTTGTGAGATGAAAAAAGTGCTTCTGGAAGATTTTTACTTATTTTACTTAATACCAAGGCTTTAATCTCAATTGCGTATGTTGACGGATATCTTGGTTGCATTTGTCCCCCTATTCTGTGTCTTATTAAATCCAATCGTTGTTTATTTCCTACTGTTATAAATGATAACTGTGAATCGGTGTCAAACAGCAATCTGACATGCTTTTCTCTTCCATCATATCTTATTATTTTCGCTATAGAGGTCGCTAATGGTGTTATCTTAATATCCTTTGTTGCGCTGATTGCTTGTATGTTTTTGCGGCAACAGTTAGTGAGTGTTGTTTTGCATGCAGTAGGCTGTGATGTTACCGGTTCCTCTAGGCTTTGCTCATGTGAACATAATATGCATTTCTTCGAGCTTTACTCTCGGTCTTTATGAGGAGTTTAGTGCCTGATATCTTCATTCTAATAATTTACGGAAATCGTCGGTAATTTGCAGTTCCTTGAGATTTGCCATCGAAATCTTATTTGCTTTTAGAGTTTCGTAGCAATATTCAGGCACCCCATTTTTTACCGCTGGTAAGTCCTCTCTGACAGTGTTGCGTAGTCCTCTAATTGGATCAGCTGATTCTATTGTTATAACATCTACTTACAATTTTTATGTTAGGATCAAGAACAATTTTTTTATTTTAGGATACTTGCTAAAATCCCAATTATTTGACACTTATTTAATAACACTAAATACGATTACAAAAAATGACGAAAACTTATTTTTACTGAGAATTACAGGTTAATCATATAAAATCTTCACATAACCTTCATTACCAAACATAGTGGAGACTAATACTGAATAAAATTTTATGAAAAGGAAAATTCATCTCAATACTTATTCGACATATTGTCAACAATAATAAAAAAATTAAAAAAAAAAATGTTTATGAGTGAAGTCATCAGTTAAAATACAAATAAAATTGGAATCAAATGCATAAAATTAATTTGGTAATATTTTAGTGATTTAGTTCGCTGCAGTCAGCTTTGTACAAAACTAGCAGCTCTTCTACTCTCTACTACTTGCATCGGGAAAATAGTGTTGCTTCTTATAAATCAAAAGCAACAAAAATGTCCATCATTACTATTTTACCAACTTTAATTTTGGGGGATAATTTTTAAACCCAAGCATGATAATTTAGGCGCTGGGGAATAATACTGAAGACTGATTTTTTTTTTTTTTTTGTTTTGTCTTATGGTGATTATTATTTTTTATTATTGTTTTGTTATGTCTCGTCTGCTAGAGATGCGAAAAATAACTCACAAACATATATACACAGCCGAAAACTAAATAGTGGAAATATAGTGCGGAAAAACAAAATTACTAGAGTATTGTTTGTGTTTGCGAACAACCTCTTTCTTTCGTCTCTTTTAAGTGGTTTTCGTTTTATCCTTAATGCCCCTGTAAGGCTGCTGTTTAACTATTTTTTTTTAACAAACAAGGAAAATATATAATTTTTTTTGTTTTCCCTCTATCAAATCGTATGAATAAACAGAATCATAATTTTCAATTAGGATTTTTTTTATATACTGTTTGTGATTTTGGGAAAATGCGAGGAAGACGATGAGATTGTTATTTTATTATCGTAAGGATTTATTCTCATTCCTCGCTGTTCCTTACTCTTTATGTAGAGTGGAATGTAAAATTTAATGTAAATCGCAGCTAATTTTTGTGGTACACACATACACACACACAAACAACACTTTCGGAATGAGATAATTGTGTATAAACAGGACATTCTTCGAGAAAAAAGTCCATGCTGCTAATATTCAACCGTTCGTTTTATTCAAACTGTATGTTTGTATTAACTGACACATTTTCCATAACCATATATATATTTTTTTTTTGTTTTTCCAAATCTAAATACTAGAAAGGTGCGAGAAAATGGAAAATCAAAACAAAACAAAAATGTATGTATGTAGACGCACACACACAAACACACAAACACACTTTGTTTACTTCTCTCATCTTTTTTGTATAGTTTCGTTAACAAGATAATGTAAAAATATTCCAGAACGCGATCCTTTAGGCACTGAGTGTGTGTACATAGTATGATTATTATTTTTATTTTACTTAAACAAAACAACACAAAAAAAAATTTCAACAATCTCAATTTCCCAACCAAAAATAGCATACGTAGTTTTCCTTTACCTTTTTTATTCCAAATATATATTTTCAGTGGAACGCTTTTCGTATTTTCCATCATGGTCAATGTTGTTTTAGGATACACAGAATTTGTTTTCTTTTTTTTTGTATTTTAATTTTTTTACTTTCTGTGTTTTATTCATTTATCTATTTAACCCTACTGGGAAAATTTAAAGGGAGTTTTCTGATGTACTTCAGTGTTTTATATACTTTTCAGTAAATATTAATTTAATTTGGATAAAAGCACTAAACAAAAGCCCCAAAGTATGATTCACCAAAGTCTCTAAAGTTGGTATTTTGAAATATATGAAAACTAATAAAAAACAGTAAAACTATAACAATAAAGCAATTATTTGGAGATTCTTGGGGAGGGAATATTACTCGATAAGTTTTAAATAATCACGAGTTTCGTGGTTTGAATGAACATATTAGAATTTGTGAAAAACTTGAATGATAAAATGCCAAAATATTTACAAAAGCAAAGAAGAGATAAAAAAATGCATGCAGATCAATAAGGTTTAAAGCAGTGGAACCCATTATTGCAGAAGGTCGACCCAATTACTAAAGTTTATGTTGTCTTTAAAAAGGTTATGACAGCAAATCAATTTTTATAATTGCCAATAGGCTCTACAATATTGGTATAGGAATGTAGAATTACATGGTTGCTAAGGCGGCTAGACGTACTAGATGTTCCGTGTTTTTTGCATGTCAGTCCTGACATCTTGTAGCCATTATTGATTTTATTTTATTTTATAATGGTGTCGTCTTATGTTATTTGTTTGATACTGAAGCTTACTTTAAAAATACTGAAAAATGGTTCTTGTCCTTCGCCTTTTAATGTGGGATTACTTGCTTAGGCTCGTTGTGTAATCTCGACTTGCTAACCGTTCCGTTTTCGACGGGATAGATCACTAAATAGTCGAGACGTTTTTTGTCCAGTGTTGGTCAAATTAATTATATTTACACCTAGTTTGAAAAATAAAAAACTGTAAAACAAAACGATATTGTCATTTTTAGTTTCGTATTGGTTAAAATTTTCTGGATTCGAGAATTAATTAAGAAACAACACGAAACGAGCGATTTAATTTTTAAATATTGGTAAGGAATATGAAGGCTTTTGAGGAGAAACTTAGAAATGTATTTAATAGAACCCCACAATCTCCAAACACATCTAGGGAATAAGAACTATATTGATAGGCAATCGAACTGTTTCAGAAAAGGATCATAGCTGTAAATTGCTGTATTGTAAAAACAAAACATTTTAAATTCGAAATCAGTTAGTTTCACTCCCTAAGTGGCCAAGTTTCATTTATTTTTTCCGTTATCTGCATTTAAGAGCATGGGGCGTATATAAGCCTGGGCCAGCTCACTCTTTTGGGGCTAATATCCTCAGCTCTCCCCATGTTTCACCAATTTATTCCGCTTCAGCTAACACTGTTCTTTTCAGGTCTTCCCACTTTCCGCTTATCTTACTGATTCTATACTAATGACGTCCGGGTTAAGTCATTTGGGGTATTTTCCTTAATGTGTGTTCGATCCATCTCGATTTGCGTTTTCTAAATTCGGTCTCCACTCAATGCCTGAATGGGAGGGATCGACGCATTCCAGATATTATGAAGCATATTGAATGTGTTTCTTGCTTTGGTGATTATTATTAAATTATTATTATTATTATTTCGTTTGTAAAAACACTGAATTATTATTAAAGTTCAGGTGAGATTTCCCACTCTAAAATCGTAATCTTTTTATATGATTTTTTTTTCAAACTAGTTTAGCGAATATCGTGTAGTGCTAAAAATCTAGCAAATCATAAGTAATTACTCAGACCTATTTTGTCGATATGATGTCAAAAATGATTTTTGAAAGGTTACATTACTTCCGCACAAATCAAGCAAAATTAAGAGCGGAAAATTATATTCACTTTGAGAGATGCATGAATGTTGATCAAAATATTGACGCCAGAAATATGGGTCAATACGTCATACTTCCCTCAACATTCACAAAATCATCAAGGTATCAAGTCTTAAAAAGAGGGGCTAGACGGTTTACCAACTTATATTTAATATTTATTAACATTGATAATTTAAACCAAACATATCACTAATTTCACAGTTCATTTTCTCAATTTGCGAAGAAAACTCTATTGATCTCTCGTGTTTAGAAGTTATAGAATGAAAAAATTTCCCTATTCCAAGCATAAAGGACGAGTATTTACATTTCATCTGAACTGAATTGCAATTTTGTCATCTTTGTCTCTACTCTTGGATTTTGTTGAAATTTGATTTTTCTTTGGAAACAGTTTTTATTCAATTTGCATAAAAAAAACGAAATAAACAGAAAAAAAGTCTATTATCTATTTAAAAGCCCCTATAACTAACTATTCATCCTTTTCACAAAAATTACAAAAAAATAAAAATAAAAATCTATTCTAAAATAAACAAGAATGGACATTTTTTTGTAAATTTTATTATTTTTGTTTTCCAATTTTCACCTTTTCTAATGAAAAACAATAGTTATGACTACTTTTATGTATATCGGACGTGGTGAGTAGCTCTTTTTTGGGACAATAGGAAAATTCATCATCCTGCTTTTATTTTTTAATGAAGAGTTTTTTGTAGTACTGTGTACTATGATGTGGTGTATATGTGTGTGCGAATGAATAAAAAAACTCTTAAATGGATTGTTTTCCTCCAGTTCGCGGAAAATCTGTCTGTTATAGTTATAAACACATATGTAGGTACAGACAGCATATCAGTAAAATGATGAGATGATGTGTTATTGTTGATAAATAATGTGTGTATATTACATGTATAGTATTTACAGTACAGGCCTATCTAATCTTTGTCAATTTTTGGGCCGAATCATTTTTTAATTTTATTTATCATCCACTACTATCCTAATTCTTTTTTCATTTCTTATCGAAACCATTTGAATTCCCAGGAAGTAAACCACATCTCACTCGCGGATTTTATATTAAACAGATCTTGCTGTCCAGTATATATGTACAAACATGCACTATGCTATATGTAATAGTTTTCGTAAATAATTCATCTTTCTGTGAAATCATCAACAAACAAAAAATTGATTGCTATTTGACAAATAAAAATTTATTAGCCGTTTAGTTGTCATTTAATCCTAAAATAGATAAAACACACACAAAAAAAAAAAAAAAAAAAATTATAAACAGGAGGATGAAAAATTGCGATTTTCCTATTATTTGGGGAACATTTTTACTATGTATTACATGTGCTAAAAATATATAACCTAATTAGAATTATGATTGTCTATATTTAAAGATATAACCATTTAGGTAGGGATGTGGGAAGAGACGAATGGACGAGAAGAAGAACATTTTGTTCTAATTAAGTAATTTCCATGATGGTAATTCAATCAAAATTAATTAACAATATTTTATTTTCCCTCCAGAGGGGAGGATAATAAAACATTATGTATCCGGACCTTTTTGAGTGATACTATAATATTGAATTTAGTATAAATTTTGGGGAAATGTTAGTTCCTTTGCGTGTAGTCAAATAAAAATTACCCATTACTCGAGACTTTTCTGAATACATCTGTCTTAATGTTCAATAGTTGTATCATTGCATAATATAACATATATCCTGTATGCACCAGATAGACAAGCATTTGTTAATACATTGTTCAATAAAGCAACTAAAGTAGTTTTTATAATGAACATTCGATCCTAATCCCCAAATCATCAATTTTAAATCCTAGAAAATCGATTGATGGAACTCCAAATTTACATTTATCTTGACGTAGTCGTACTCCAGATTTATAAAAACGCGGAAAAATTTCACTTAAATGATCAGCAAGTTCCATTTCTATATGTCCTGTAACCATAATATCGTCGAAATATGATAATACTCCAGAAATATTTTGCAGAGAATTTTCGATAAAAGACTTAGATATTCCAGGTGCCCCACTGACGGTTTGATCTCCGACAATTAAATCGTGTTGTGATAACCGGAATTTGAAAAAAAATGCGGCTTTAAGGCTTTCTTAAAAGTGGATTTATAATCGCCCCAAATCCAAATATTGCCATCAATTTTCTGAACAGGAACAAATGGAGTAGCCCAGTCAGAGCATTTCACAAAAGTCAAAATATCCTGCTCGATTAAACGATTCAATACAGCTGCGACTAATTCCTTTGTTGTCATCGGTAAACGGCGTGGCAGAAACGAACTGGTTGAATAATTTGGATAGGTGATGCACCATTTTTGTTGAGGTTTACGCCTTACAATCTTATTCCCAATGGCGAAAACCAATTACACGCCAAAACATTTGTGTGGATTCCATCTACGATTATGAAGGGAAGATTACACATTTCGATGTCATTGTACTTGGCAATTTCTGATTTTGCGGCTGACCAAATCTTGTTATAAGTCCGAGATGACATAATAGTATAATTAGAATCTGAGTCGATTTCAAAATGACAAGGCTGATTATTAATTATAACTGTGGTTGTCATTTTCAAGTCGGCCTGGGACAATATTTGATTTACTACAAATTTCGGCTTCATTTTGTTTGATGTTTTTGTAAATTGTTCGATGAGGTTGGTTTAACGGCAGATCGGCAAACTCGTTGTAGGTGACATGTAATAGCACTTAAAGAGCACGCTGTGACTTTAAATGCCCCACGTCCGTAATAATCATGCCGATTGTTTTGTCGATTTTTCAAATTTTGTTGTTGTGGTATTTTGCTGGATTAATGATGTTTTGTGATATACTGAGCTTGATCCGAATGATGAAGACCTTCTGCAATGGAAGATTATCGTCTGCAAAATAAAATGGGTTGCAATGCCTGTAATCCACATGTAAGCCGATTTCGAAACATTCGGTCTAGGGAATTCTCCATCTAGGTTCAGCTACATATGATACAAAACACTCAAATGTTCAATCAAAACTGCCAGTAATGTGTTTACAAATGTAGCAATTCTCCTATTGAATCAAGTATATCATATTCTTCGTTGAAGTAATTAAAAAATTAAAACCTGTTCCAATTTTTAATCTCGTTAAATTATTCAGATATTTGCCAATGACGTTGGTTACTGTGGTAACATTATCTCTACTCCGGATGGTTCAATCTCAGTGGTACGGAATTCTTTGAATATTATACTTGCCTCTTTAAAACGTTTCACAATCTGTACAATAGTCCATCAACAGTTAATTTCGTGAACTTATTTACATTGAACTGCAATTACAGAGCCTATAGTTTAAGATTAAATTGCACTACCTTAATCCGGCCTTATTACTGTGCAAAAAACAACTAAAAAACTGAAAATAATTAATAAATTCTCAGCTTTTTATCGTGTAGCCTTAATGAATAGAATTGATTTATTTTGAGATAGTTCAACGTTCGCTGATTACATTTCAACAGAAATGCACCAGTTTGATGAACAATAAAATTATTTTCAATACAAATTTGATAATGCAAACAAATTTTATATCATGAATACAACAACAAAACAAGCAAACATTATGACAGATGGAATTATCAATAATCATCAGAAAATAAATTTTCATATCTGTATAACACCTCGAATTGACTCATACTACCATACTGACAAAAAAAAATAGTAATAATTTAGTCAAATTTATTTAGTCCACCAGCAGCAGCAGCGGCAGCAATATGTTCCACAAACGGTAAAACATCAGCAGTAAAAAATTTATAATAATAAAACAAAAATTGAAAACCAATTCAATGATTTTTCCTTCTTTTCTTTTATTAAAAAAAACATCCATGTTTTTCCCTTTTAGTAGTAGTATTATTTATATATATACCAATGTTTGGATGTATTTTGTTATCGGTGTATATATGCGGTGCTTTTGCAAGCATGTTCTGGATGGGTGTAGGAAAATGTTATTCCATTTTTTTTTTTTTTTGATTTATTTGAGACAATTTAAGCTCTGCCGTATGTCATTCTAAACAACAATTCCTATTTTTGTTTTCATTCTATTTTTCAATCATCAAAGTTTTTGTTTTGTGGCGGCATTTTCAAATATGTACTATGTAAAATACAACCAGTAGCTTGAGGAAAACATACCTATTAAGAATGAATGATTAACCTGTATAAAACAGGAATGGTTTGAGACTAACGTATTATTTCGTAAATCAGAAATTTCCTTAAATATTTTGTAATCGACTAAAGATTTGAATATCTGTAAGTATTTCAGAGGCTTTATAAATAAATTTAAAAAAAAATGAGTTGTGGCCACCAAACGACATTGTTTTACGAACAAGACTGGAATCTACAGTATACAAAGTGCGGTATATTATCTATAAATGAATAAACTAGGCCTACTCTTCTTCATAACAAATAAATTAAACTATAATAATTATAACTCAAACTTCCGGCCAATTTTGGATATTAGAAAATTGAGTTGAGATCAAAAAATGCCGTAAGGTGATATCACAAATAAAGTTTTAACAGTTGAATAATCTTAATATGATATATTGTAAAAGGGTTACCATGGGAAAATTGTAATAGAGTAAAATAATCAAAATTGTTTATATTTTATGATTTTATGTTTGCAAAGTAAACAAAAAGTTTATAAATCTAAGATTCAGGTAAAATACCGTACCAAAATCACTTTAATCATTACACCAATTAAATTGTTTCAACTCTGCAAAACAATTTAACAGTATACCAGTTCGCAAAGATGTTTTAGCGGCATCATACTTTTCTCAACGATGTCACGTAGCGAAAAGTTTGGTGCCAGGTGACAACCCAGATTCATCTGATCCATCGGCGCATTCATTCATTTTGGATCACGGTTCACTAAACAGATATTCTGGAGAAAGGCAATTTAACGATTTGTTAGTTATTTCTAATAACCCCGCTTGAAAGCTTGGTAAAAATCGTTTCAATTTTGCCTATTTTTTACGAGTTGACGTTTTATTTTTATGAAATGCTTGTGATCATGATCACTATTTGTAAAGATTTGAAGCTTTACGAATAGTGATCGTGCAAAGCATTTCAAAAAAATAAACGCCAAATCGTGAAAAAATTGGCAAAATTGCAAATCGTATGCTGACTAATTAGCGCTACACTATATTGTCACCCATTTACGATATTTCCACATTATCTTAGTAGCTCTTAACACTTAAATCAGGGGCCGATTAAGGTCTAGGTAAACTAGACACGTGCCTAGGGTCAGTAAATTTTTGGGAGCAGTAAATTTAATGCAGATACAAATTGTATACCTACCGGTATCATAAGCAATGAAATTGTATTGTATATTAAATTCGCTCCTCCACATCTGGAGTGCGGCAAGGAGACCCAATAGCTCAAACTCTTTTCAACCTGTCATTAGAGTATGTCATTCGTCAGCTCAATATGGCGCAGCGTAGCTGCCTGTATTATAAATCAACCCAGCTATTAGCATACGCTGACGATATTTGCATTCTGGGTCGCAACATCATATCCCTAAAAGAAGTCCTCCTCCCATTGGAATTAACAGCCCAACAAATAGGCCTTCAGATCAACGAAGCGAAGACCAAATACATGGTGACCGCGAGAAGGCAGACTCGTGGGGACTTCATTTCAGGAGACACTCAATATGAAAAGGTGAATGAGTTCAAATATCTAGGATCGCTGATCACTGAGCATAACTCCGTTTCTGTGGACATTTCATCGAGGATCGCAGCAGGCTACCGAGCATTTTACGCCAATATAAAAATTTTCAAGTCTCCTCATATATCGCGCAAAATAAAATTGGACATCTACAAGGCGCTGATAAGACCAGTTATCACCTTTGGTTGTGAGTCTTGGACGCTGACAGCACAAAACATCCAGAAAATCGCTGTAACTGAGCGTAAGATCATAAGAAGAATTCTCGGTCCTATTAAAGAAGGAGCCACGTACAGAATGCGAATGAATCACGAGATCAGAAATGATCTCGATAAAGTTGACATCATTGGATTCATAAAATCATCAAGGCTAAGATGGCTTGGGCACGTACTTCGTTCACAAAATCGGACCACCAAACAGGCCTTGGAGTCGGCACCAACGAAAGTAGGACCTCGTGGGAGACCACCTACCCGATGGATGGACGACGTTGAAAGGGACCTAAACACACTCGGTCACCGTGTCTGGCGTTCTCTTGTGGCGGATCGAATTATTTGGAGGAGCATCGTTGAGGCGGCCAAATCCCTTCATGGGATGTAGCGCCAGCGGAAGAAGAAGAAGAAGGTATCATAAGCAATGAAATTGTATTGTATATTAAATTCGCTCCTCATTTTCCACGAAAATGCAGCACTACATATTTCCATTTTCACGGCGAAGTTTCGGTTTAAAGCTGGTTTTCTAAATTTTTTATCGATATTGGTTTTAAACGGAAACCTTTTTTGCCTTTAAAGTGGGATAGGCATTTTCATCCGATAAGATTCCGTCGAATGTAATACAATATTTCTTCAGTATTTTCTCAAAACATTCGGATTATGTTTGATGCCTTTTATAAAAACAAATATCAAAGTTTAATCACGAATTATTTTAGTTCTTATTCAAACTCAGAAAATTTACTTTAAAACGAATCGAAAAAGTATTGCCCTAGGACGAAAATTTAAACTATTCCTACACAAATCATTTTACCTTCAACTGAAATATAGTACATATATCGAAAACAAACCAAACAAATTGATTTTGGCCTGTGCATCACAGAAACCAAATGAAACGTCTGAGATTTTTCTACGATGAAAACCATTTTAATTATTTTAGCCACAAGCGAAATCGCGAGTTCTGAAATAAATGTTTCAACAATAAGACTGGCAAAAGCTTAAATTCGATCTACATTATTAAAGATCGATTAGTTGGACTAGACTTCCTTCACATTCACAGTGATATTACGCAGAATTGTTAGGAAAATTTAACCAGCGAATATTATCCAGCGACATGCAAGGCATTCAATAGAAGAGCCTAGTTTTGAAATTTTCGTTTAAGAAGCTTATCGAATTTAATATTTATTTGTTAATAAGTTAAATAAGTCTTTTCATATTACATTCCTAAACCAAGCATTTTATCGATATAACTCTATTTATCACAACTTTTACCATCCATTCTCCTAAGTTGGAAACGTTTGGCCAAAATGAACAGGTGCGCGTTAAATACGGTACAATTTTAAAAGTACATAAAAATCCCCAAAATTACCCAAAATTGTATTGTATTATAGACTTGCAGACTAGACTGCAGATGTGATCGAATCGTACTTGTTAGTTAACCTCTCACAAGTTTACATAATCGATCCAATAATCGTTTCAAAATCTTTAGATTTAACATAGGTACAATAAACTGCATCATCTCTGAGTCAGTACTCACTTATCCCTTTAGATTAAAGAAAACTACAGTTTTCAATTCAATATGAACAATTAAACAGCTAATGTTTTTGGGATCTCGATTTTGATTTACACGAAAGTTTTCAGAAATCAATCCACCACATAATCGAGGTAGGGATGTATGTTGGTTTATTTTTCTATTCCAACAAGAATTTGTAGCTATTTGACCTAAGTTGGTCGCGGCATAGTTTCTGGAGAGTTAAATATTTGGATGAAAGAGGAAAGTTAGGAAATATTATTTAAGTGAAGATTAGCTATTTTGTGTTAGTAATTTCATTAATTAGTTTTTTTTTCCAAATTTTCTTTAATAAATTAATTGTTGGGAACCCTATATTGTACTTTACTAATTTTGAATATGTTGGGTAATTTTACAGTAACTTATGAAAAATTTACCAAAAGTTATACAGATTTTTTGGGGTTGTTTATCGGGTTATCTGAATTGTTTTGCAAATGGGGTATAATTCTACGACTATTGTAAACGTTGAATCTAAGTGAATTTCGTTAACAGTATACCTTTCGTCCGATATAAAGCTATTTAACGAAAAGTAGAAGCAGAACCTGGCCATGGCAATAAGGTAGGTCCTGGTAAAAGTAATCTCACTATTTACATAGGTTGCAAGCCACAATAACATAAAAAATAAAAAAACTGCCAAAACCGATAATTTTCTACTTAATTCTAAGATTAAACGTGCTTTGTAATGTGTATTATATAAAAGTATTAAGTATTCCGAATTTTCAGAAAAATACCATTGAAACTTTTCAATTAAAGAATTTTACTCAAATTAAGTTAACTAACTTATATTATATATTAAACAAATCATCTCAATCCAATTTTGGCTTGTTTTTCAAGAATTTCAAAATTTATTTAAATAAAATTTGAAGAATAATAAACTTTAGGTTTACGTGACAAATTCTGGCAGTATTACAGAAAATTCCAAAAATTGTTAGAAAAAATGTTGTAAATTATTATTTTTTTTTCTTTTAAATTGTCTGATAAAAGCACACGCGTCTTAATTTAATAGAAATTATGTAACGCGCCCAACATAAGAAAATAATTTTGTTAATAACATAGCGCGCACACAGTAAATATAAAGCAATAAAACGTAAAAATTAGAATTCTTGCGCCTACAAAATTTTAATAAGAGAACTTGAGTAAAAACAACAAAAAAATTATTATCATTATCATAAAATACATTAATTTCAGAAGCTTTTAAGCTGTTTAACTTCAACACCATCACTCTTTGCGGGGAACTTGAAATAAAAATTGTCTTCAAACAAATTTAATTGTTTTCGTTAATTTTTTTTTTTTTGTTGTTATAGAGCATTTTAATTGTAATTTATTTCTAAACAAGGGTGAATAATTTTTCCTTATTTTCCATAAATAAAAAGAAAATTATATTAGAATTTTCTTTTTTAATTAAGATTTGCCGTATTTTTTTTTTATTCTGTGTTAAGGATATAGAGCGATTTTTTTTTTTTTGGGGAATTAGGCAAGCTATGTTTAAGATTAATCACTTCATGTTGATGTAGTCGTGGTTCCCATGAAAGAAGAGAACCAGTCGAAATTGAGGTGCAATTTGATAAACATGACAATTAGGATGGATATATGATACCCGGTATTCTGAAGTTTAGTCATATTTTACTGTTAAGATGGATAGATCTAATTAATAATAATTTGTTTTTTTTTATCATCCTAGAATAGTGTTCATCTCCTGTAAACTCTTTTTTATTATAAATGTATAAACCTCTTTTATAACAATTTTATTTCAATAATCATGATGATATGATCAATAAATTTTATCTATATATTATCCTTGATGTGTCCCTTAAGGTATACACAAACAACAACCAATTCTATATGTTCATAAACCTGGCTACCAATTTTTCTAGCATCCTTTTCTAAAAAGTAAAAAAAGCAACCCTCCAAACACTTTCAACATATTTTGTCATTTTTGTCACATTCTAATAAAAATCTTATGCATTTAAAATCAGGGTATCGTTTTGAAAAATCATTTTTTTTTTTCATTTTTTCCGAAAGGGATAAATTGAAGGAAAATATTTCAAAAATAATTTTCTTTTCTATATACGGTATATAATATAGCAAGAAAATTGAATGTTGATTTTCTTTATTGAGTGAAAATAAAAATGAAATAAAAAAAAATACTAAAAAATGAATAAAAGGACTCTTGAGAAGTTGAAGTTTTGGGCGGGTGGTAGGTTTACATATAGCAATTTGTTAAAATAAACCATCGACATGTTGTATTATATAAAAAGGGGTTTAATATTTTTTTTTTCATATAAATTTATACTAATCAGGTTGAAAATTTTATGGTCGGGAACGTTACCATTCGACCTTCATTGCTAATCATCTTATCTTAATTCGCAGACTAAATCCCTAAATAATAGCCATATAACACAGACAGATGATTCTCTGGTATGTACAAATATGTAGCCAAGAAACGAGCAGATTATATATATATATATATAATTTTTCAACGTGAAAAGGTTTTTCAACGATAAGGAAATCATGTATAAAGTTTTCTCGGTATAAGGTAAAAAAAAAATTTGACCACAGCAAAGATTATCCTAACAAAAATATTATTATTATTATTTTAAAAAGGATTTTTCTATATCTTGAAACCAATTTTTCAGGATATATGTATAGCTACATATATGTATATAGATATTTATACACACGGTATACAATAGCGTATTCAAACCCCTGAAAATTATTTATATGCTGACTATATACAACATTAAGAACAACTCTTGAATATTAAAACTAACGAAATTTCGAAAGAAAAAAATTAAAAATAAATTAACCGCGCTTTATATTTTCCTCGTCTTTTATATATGTATGTATGTATGTATATATAAACTAGGTAAGATGACAATTATCATTTAAAGTCAAAGAAAATTACTAATAATAGATTACGTTATACTCATAATTACTGTCACATTTTTTATTCTAAGCTTTCCCGCATATAAATATATGTACATAGTATAAATAAAAATGAAAAACTAATTTTCATTCATTAATTTTCATTTCCGTTTGGTTGTAAATTATTTCATTAACAATAATCTAGCACCAACCATATACACAATGTCTTTTTAGCACAACAACAAAATAAAAATAAATAAAAGGAAAAACAGTTAAACATTTTCTTGTTTTATTTTCTCATTTACAAATTAAAAATTAAATGAAGAAAATGTTTTTCCTATTATATGTATACATATACGACGAGTATATGTGTTTATCCAGTGAGTCTCAACATGAGATAGAGAGAGAGTGCGAGGAAGAAGGTTTTTTTTTATTGCTTTCATTTTCACGGGAAAATATTTACAATAAAAAATAAAATAAAATTTTGTTGGAAAAACAATCAACCCTTTCGTTTTTCGTGTATTTACGGCACAACCTCACATAAAAATCACATGGAATGAGGATTATTTACAATATTTTCATGAAAATTCTTTGAAAATATATATTTTTTATGAGGTGTTTGTGGAATGTTTTCATCTCATCGTTTATTTTTTATTTTTTGTATTCGAGTGATGGAAAGTCAAATGTCATACCAAAGCCAAAATCAGAAGTCGCGGGGTATGGGTAGTTTAATTTACTATATTTTACCTACCATTTAGCCAATTTAGAAATATAAAAACGATATAGTTTAAGGGGTGGTAAGTTCCCAGCAAATAACATACCATAAATTTTCAAAGTGTTAGGTTTTAAACCTCGATTACTGTTAAATAGTTAGTAAACAGTTTTAATTGGTATACGACTATTTAATTCCAATTAACTACGAATTCTATGTGGCGAAAATAAATTTTTTTAAATTAAATATTTCATGTAAAGATGGTAGATTTGGATCATTCAACTGATTGACATTAAAGCAATTTAATTTCGTAAGATATTTTTTACTTTCTTTTATAAAATCCTACCTCAAATTATATTCCTGCTACGGACTTTACCAACACTAACGATTACGACTACGACAGTTAAAAATTGATTAAATTAGAACTGTTAGCGGTTCGATGTTGATAGTCTGACCATTTGATTGGATTGGAAAAAATTGAATTGAAATATGTAATTATGTCGTTTTCGATTGAATCAAAAAAAGCACTCTGAAGGAGAAAAAATTGCTTTTTTTTGCTATTAATTTATTCGATTGACGAAAATCCGTTGTTCTGAGGAAAAAATATTTTTGCTCGAGAGCCCCTTTTAGAAATCTCGATTTTTGCGTAAATTTACCCCTCTGTTAGATAAATATGTATATAGCTTTATTATGGTTCTATCATTTGGCTGATTGGATTTTTTTTTCAAACCATATTCTTCGAACTTTGTTTAAAGTGAACGGTTCACCTTCTGTGTTAACCTTCCGCCAATTGAATTTATTTTTAGAAAATTCATGGAATGTGTTTTTGATATCAACACCGTGCACAAGGTTGTAACAATCTTTTGGGTGGATTATTTTAATGGCGGTTTTCTTCCGCTTTCTTTCTATGACCGAAGGTTCAACGTCACATTCCATGTGATGTTTGTATGTCCGACAGTTAAAAATTTGTGATCTATAGTTTTCAGGCTAGCGGTTCCCATGAATTACGCAAACATGGATGCCACAAAACTATTTTTATTCAGGCCGGGACAAGAATCACTATAAAATACGATGTGTGATATTTATTAAGGGGGTAGAGTTCAAAAATGAAAACAAGTATGATGCTATATCATTACCACCTTGCTTTGAAGTTGTTTCATCTCACATTAAATAAACCGTAAGGTTATTCTTCCACAACTGTCTATTGTAGAACGATATCGATGTTTTTAAGTAGGGCGGTGGAAGACATTGTTCTAGGTTGAATGTGTAAACCATTATCGATGCGTCACTTTTAAAACTAATAATTTATGTACCTCCTTCACTGTGTAGGATGTATCAGCGTCATCGTGATGTGTTTATTATATTTCGAAAGTGAAAGTGGTTCACTATGGCACTTTGTGTATAGTTTGTATATAAGCGATAAACTTTAGTCATTCTTAAGATATTTTTTAGCAGAATATCGCCGGGTGTAGTGACTCTCGTATGCCGAAAATTGAGATATATGATTTTTGACCTTATTTTCAATTTTAACAGCACACTTACGGTTATTTTTATGCTTCCCACGCTTATCAGTTTGTATTATTCCAGTTTGTATTATTTTATAAATTTCGGTGTTTCTCCTAATGTAGCAATTTTGCAGTTTTTTTGCCGATAATTTTAATTAAACCGGCAACGAACGCAACTCTTTTGTTATATAGTCGGCCAATTCCCAATATTCTTTAAATAAGTTTTGCTGTTGTTCCTGGGTAATTCTGGATTTAAATTTATTGCGGCAAGAAACTAATTGTGTGAAGTGACGAGCTGAAATTTCTTTTCCACTATCATTTATATACGCTTTGTCAACATTCCTGTTGAATTGAAGCGCCATGGCTTCTAGTTCTGAGTCTGTACTCTCCGAGTCGGCGACCATGAGTTCTAGTTTTAAATTGTTTCATCAGAGTTCCTACTGACCAAGCACTTGGATTCATCAAGATTTCAAAATTTGATTCCAAGACAGTTATTTTAATAGATGAGTAATCCAGTATAATTGCATCCTTACTTTTTGTATTGCACTTAAAAACTTGAATCTACTTTATATTCGCAAATTAGGCAGTCAAGCAAATTCTGTAGCAAATCATTTTCATTTCCATCAGAATGCAGTCTGGAAATAAATACATGCCTACGTTTCTCAACAGTACGCAACACATTACTATCAATACCGGTTTCAATTATTACTTCATATGGTTTGCGTCATTCAGATTTGTGACAATATTGATATCACAATCATCGTTACAAATTACAACTTCATCCCGACAAGTGCTCTTTACTTGTAAGATTTGCAACTCTACTTTTTACCATTTTTGAATTGCTTGCTTAACACATTTATAGTGGGCAACTTTTCGGCACAAACCACTAATAACTAAAATGTTCTCAGTTCATACATTTATTGGAAATCATATTTAATTGCCACGGCACGGCCCACAAATGGCCTGATAATCAATACGATTTCTGTATAAGTTTACTTTTATAATAAAACGCAGATCACAGATCATACACGCTTATTAATTATTAAATGAAAAATAAAAACTTCTGGTTTCTCCACAAATACTTGCCAACCCTTATTTCTCAAGAGAATTTATTGTCCAAACCGACGTTTCAGATGTGAGAATTGGAGCTGTTTTAACTTAGAGGGAGGGATAATTAGAAAAAGTAATCTCATTCTCTAACCATAAACTAGAGAAAGGTTGCCTCGCCGTGATACTGGCAATTGACTGATTCCGACCTTATTCCGAAGGTAGTCATTTTACGGTGATACCAGACCATGTGTCACTACTATGGCTCAACAATCTCAATGATCCCATTGTTGGACGACTTAGTCGTTAGCAACACAAATTTACGTTGAAACACTGCAAGGGGAAATTTAATATTGTTCCGGATGCGCTGTCTCGCTCTATGACTTGTCATAGATTCGAGATTACCGGTGGTGATTGATATGATAAAATTAAATCTGGATTCACGTTAAAACCGATAAAATTTTCTGATTTTACCGTAATTGATGGGAACTCGAAACTGAAGATGGTAGCACAATTGACAGAAAGAGTTACAGATTTGAGGAAACACCATAAAGATTCCCTGTCTACTTATTTAGGAGCATCGAAAAATAGGGTAAAACAGCCGAATATAGACTTGTCTGTTTGGGAATATCTTAAGAAGTGTGAAATTTGTAGAGCTTCAAAGGATTTTCCAATACCACAATCGGCTATGGGTGTTGCGAAAGTTCTAAATAATTGTCGTGAATTTTCTGACATCCTTACCACGGGTAACTTGTATCTCCACGATCAAAACCAGGGAAAATTTACGTCTTAGTTTTATTTATTAAATGTATTTTCCAAATTTTTACTATTGTTTCCCGTGCGTCGTGCAGATTGTTAGAGAAACATATATTTTTAATTTATGGAACCCCTCGTACGTTGATATTCCAATATTGGTTTCAATGTATTTATCTCAAACATATTTCAAACATTTTTAAAAAAATATGGCGTGAAGCATTATCGAAATGCCAATTATCATTAAGTCTATCACATACTCAAAATAGCTTTCGCTATTCGTAGGGCTCGGCATAACTATACTGGGTACACATCTTATTGTGTGTATGTTGTGTGTATTGTACATTCAAGGAATCATCGTGTAACTTGATATGAACTTGCAATAATGTATATTGGTTTTACGATAACTGCAACGACATTTTAAAGTACATAATTGACCATCTGTCAGTAAAAACATTGGTACCTGTCGGTACCTGAATATTCATCTGGAATTTTGATGAATCCAAAAATCTTTCAATTGTGGTGGTTACGGTACCTGCTATTTCAACTAGTACGATACAGCTGGTACGATATCATGGAACATTTCATCACCCATTTCCCAAACTGTTGCTGATACAACTGGATTGCAGATTTGTCAACCTACATCTGAATCTAATTCATTGTCGATTTGTTAGCCTTTTAGAGTTAACTTACTAAGTACGAATAAAATGAAAGCTCATAAAATCATTAATATTCCAGCTGAGCAGACTACTTCTGTTTTTTCAAATAATGCTCCTAATAAAATTGTGAACAATTTTACTATTGACAGTGGCGTTATTTTATAGGCTATAGAATCCCGTAAACAGATTTTTGTCTCCAGAATTCATCCGGAAGTTTTCGAAATAAATATTAGACAATACACAAAAAAAAATCAGTTTGTCTGATTTAACAGGATTACTCTAAATATCTCTAAATATGAGCTACCTGTTTCAATTCTTACAAATGATTTCTAGTTTTTTGGTATGTACTGCGGCTTGTGCTTTTTTTCGTCCACCTGGTTCCGATCTTGATTGTTTTTTTAATTGTTTGGAATTTTTGCTGTCAGGAAGCGGCAATTCTGGTAACGTACTACTTGGTGATATGAATATTCCGGTATCAATAAATTCATGGTGGAAGAAAATTTTTTTTTTGGTTAGGTTACTTGTCGGTTTTGGATTTCTAGAAGTTGAAAAACCATTTAATTTTGTTCATCTAATTATTTTACCTAATCTTGATAAATTATTGATAAAGAAATATTTTAAGATTTGTTTTAATTTAAATTTAAAAATTCTAAAATTGCAAACTTACTTCAAATTTTCTTTGAAAATTTGACAAAAATGAGTACAAAATATTTTGCAATTTTTGAATTTTAAGTATTTTGTAAATCGTAACAAGAGATGAAAAATTTTACAATCTTTGTACATATCTATAAACAAAGTTTTAAACCGTCCATAAACTATTAATTCATATCATTAACATATTTGGCCGTCTGCAAATAATATTAGTTATGTTATTTAATTAGGATAGTTAAAAATATTGTACCCACCTACCTTACCCGCGCTTGGAGCGCAATTTGAAATATTATGATATGCATGTTTTCAGAATTCTTAATTTATGTCTCATTTTCGATACTTAGTATATCAGAAATCATACAATCAAACAAAAATACAATCAATTCTTATGTTTCCCGTCCTAATGTTTTAAAATACATATAATTTTTTTTTTTTGTATCAAATCGATTTTGTGAAAATGGAAAATTAAATGAAAAGCTGAAAACCAACAAATAAAATAAAATAATAATAAAAAGATTATTATGCAAATAACGAATTTGAAAAAATAAAAAATGGAATAGACTCCCCAAATTTATCGATAAATATACATCCTTTTTGATAGTAATTCTTGGGGATAAAGCGATATTATACTTGGTTTGGGGTATATATATATATATATATATATATATATATATATATATATATATATATATATATATATACATACCAAATGATGGTGTGATGATTAGACTTGTCTTATTTTTAAATTTATTTATTTTCATTTTACATTATCCTGGATATTCTCGTATCTCACCCACCCTTCCAATATATTGCGCTCCTTCTCTATATGTATTCATCCAACAACCATAAATACACATAACCAAGTAATAAAATGTATTTGCTATGTTAGTATGTATATGTATATAAATATATAGGTATTGGGCAAAAAATTATATACAGACCACAAATTTTTTTGATTGACCATTATTTCAATTAATGGTCAATTATCTATTCGTTAAATTGAACTGAATTGATTGAATATTTTAATACCAAGTTTATTACACGCAGATGTATAATACGGAAAATTCGACTGTAAGGGTTAAAACCCTTATATTTTTTGTTGTGTTTCTTATTTTTATGTCTCGGATAAATTCGAATGAAGAACCAAAAAAAAAAAAAAAAAAAAATTAAACAAAGACGAAAATGTTGCCACCACTTTGCCTATAAATCAGAATTGTATATAAAAAAAACAAAAACAAAAAAAAAAATTAAAATATACAGTAGGAAAATCGTTTTGTATTTTATTTGTGGAGTAGAGTCAATTTTCTCCGAAATGAAGAAAATTCGATTGTCTTTAATAATAGTGGTAATGATGTTTATATGTAGTAATTTCCATCTTTTATGTTATTATATATTTATACGCAAAAGGGATCCTTTATATAGATATATAGATATATATACTGATCCTTTCGGACTTTTTTTTCGTATCTTGCAGGACAGATTATGAATGTAAATATGCGAAGGAAAAAAACCATATTTGCATTAATAACTGAAAACTATTATGTCCTATGTGTAATATAGGCAATAAAAAAGGATATTATTAATCTCTTGATACTTAAGATTAAAGTTAAATATCTTAATAAAATGAAATTAAAATGTTAACAACGAATCTAGGATATAGATACTGCTACGATGTGTGTATATTTTATATAAGGGAGGTTTGATAGGAACTTAGAATTACAATTTTATTAGCACAGTATTATTGTAATGTGATAGACATTTATGAAGTGTAAAATTATTGTTTCGGTGATTCAATTGCTTTGTATTTACGGTTTACTTTAATTGATTAAACTTTTGAATGATATATAGGTTTCAAAATTTGGGATGCATTGAAATTAAAAAAAAAATAATAAGAATAATTCTATAAATCTACAGAATACAGAAGAAATGTTGAAAATCAATTAACAAATATATTTCCAATTCCGAGTACTGAGCAGAAAAATTTCTAAAATTTCCGACTTGTTCAGCCTAAAAATCCTAATCCATTAAATAAATTTTGAAGATTATTCAGATAATTAGAAATTTTAACAAATTAATTTTTAATTCAACAACTAAAAATATTCAAAATTTACCAATAAGATTTGAAAGCTCCGGTATTAATATTATTATTATATCAACTGGTTGAACAACCACAGTGAAATTCTTTGTCACGAAAATTTTTGAAATTCAATTCAATTTATCGAACCAACAGAATACATCTTGGACCCGACGAATTTAAAATAAAATTCAAAATAACAAACCATCAGATTCTGAGAGAAAATATCATTCCAGAGTTAGTTTAATTCTGTAAAATATTTTAAATTAATGGAATATAAGAATTTTAAATAAAAATTCTGAAAAAACATCATGAAAATTCCGAATTTTTTGAAAATAGTTTACGCGATTTTCTAGCTAGAAATGTATTGGGGAGATTTATTGTTTCAGTTTTAATATTTTTTGTTATTTTCAATTTTGAACCCAAAATTTTAAAAATTAAAGAGAATTTCTTAATTATAGTTTTGGAATTAAGATATCGTAAACTTTTGAGTCAAATTTAAATTATTATAGTTTGGGTAAAGCTTTAATTGGAATTTAAATTTTGGAATTGTTGTAATTTATTATTTGAATTAAATACAATCTAAGCCTAAAGAAAATTAGCTTAATTCTGTATTTTTCTAATTTAACATTAAACAGAATTTTACGGTTCAAGCGAAAAGAGAAACTTAAGCTTTGAACATCGATTGTTATGGCACTCGCACATTTTCTATTCATTTTACTTAGTAAATTCCGACTTTAGAAATGTGAATCTTCTGATTGAGACTGAAACGAAATTTAGTAGAATTTTATTTAAAGAAATATGTATGTTGCTAGTTCAATGTTAAGAAATTACAAAGTTAGAAGGATTTTGCCACAGAAAAATTTAAAATGCTGTGATCTGAACGTGTTAAATATATTTTGCAGCGCTTTTGCTTGTAAACGGAATCATTAAAAAGAAATCTTAAAATGTAGGGCTTTGACAAGCTTTAAGTTTCTGTGTTCATGTTTCACAATAATATTACCAGAAGAATAGAGATGATCCAAACCAGTTTAATAATACAAATATAAGAGGCTGAAACCTCAAGAGGGGATCAGAACTTCGGTCTTTGGTATCTTAATGTCATAAAGTTGTTGTGACAGTTTTGACATTATTGATTTCTATTTTAACCAACATATATTTACTTATACAACAACAGCCAAACAGGTCAAAAGCTTCAGTAACATGGGTACAGGCATCCAATTTAAAACGAAAAATCGTATTCTAGTACTTTATACCGAAAGTAGTATAACAAATTATACTGATACTTCTAACCGTTTAACTGACCATATTCCAGAAATTTATCCAAAAACTCATTTTAGGATCCCATTTCCAACACACATATCAAATTTCATCATAATCGGTTAAGAAATAGCCAAGTTCCACCCTACTTTGCCATATTCCAGAGCTTTATAAAAAATTATTTTAGAATTCCATTCCCAACACACATGGCTAATTTAATGATACTCGCGGTTAACGCATAGCCAAGTTCCATCCTACTTGGCAATATTCCACACATATCAAATATTCCCATTTCCATACACATATCCAATTTCATTATAATCGGTTAAGAAATAGCCAAGTTCCATCATAATTGGCCATATTCCTGAACTTCGTCCAGAAATCATCTTAGAATCCCATTTCCAATACACATGTCGAATTTCATTATAATCGGTTGAGAAATGAGCAAGTACTATCATACTTGGCCATATTCTAGAACCTGATACAAAACTCATTTTAGAATCACATTTCCAACACTTTTGTCGAATTTCAACGTAATCGGTTGAGAAATAGGCAAGTTCCATCATACTTGGCCATATTCCAGAACTTCATCCAAAACTCATTTTAGATTCCCATTTCCAATACACATACTAAATTTCATAATAGCGGTTGAGAAATAGACAAAATCCATCATACTTGGCCATATTCCAGAACTTCATCCAGAGATCATTTTAAAACCCTACAACTTCATCCAAAAAACATTTTAGAATCCCATTTCCAATACAAATGTCGAATTTCATCGTAATCGGTTAAAAAATGGGCAAGTTCCATCCTGCTTTTCCATATTCCAGAACTTCATCCAAAACTCATTTTAGAATCCAATTTCTACCACGCATATCAAATTTCATAATAATCGGTTGAGAAATAGACAAGTTCCATCATACTTGACCATATTGCAGAACTTCATCCAAAACAGTTTTAGAATCCCATTTTCAACGCACATGGGATGAGAAATAGTCAAGTTCCATCATTCTTGGCCATATTCTAGAACTTCATCCTGAAATCGTTTCAAAATCAGAGAACTTCATCCAAAATACATTTTAGAATCCCATTTCCAATACAAATGTCGAATTTCAACGTAATCGGTTGAGAAATGGGCAAGTTCCATCCTACTTGGCCATATTCCAGAATTTCATCCAAAACTCATTTTAGAATCCCATTTCCAACACACATACTAAATTTCATAATAATCGGTTGAGAAATAGACAAAATCCATCATACTTGGCCATATTCCAGAACTTCATCCAGAGATCATTTTAAAATCCCACAACTTCATCCAAAAAACATTTTAGAATCCCATTTCCAATACAAATGTCGAATTTCATCGTAATCGGTTAAGAAATGGGCAAGTTCCATCCTGCTTTTCCATATTCCAGAACTTCATCATTCAGCATTTTACTATCTTCAAAACCAAATATTCGTCACATAATATTTTCTCCAAAATATACAAGGGCCCAGTAAATGCCTTCTGTAAATTGTTGCATTAACTCCTTTGTCTATTTCTGCTTGGTTTACAAGAAACATTTTACAAATCGTCATTTATCATTTTGCTAATTGCCTTGCTGTAGCATTACAATTGTATTGCGACTACAATCTATACTTTTTAAAGTAGGGTTACGCCTGGGGTCGTTGGTAAGCTTTCCTTGAAGAAATTACCGTGACACGTATAATGCAGAGTCTCAACCAGCATTTCAACTTTCCGTATTATAGCCAAAAATAGTTTTCAATTATTGTGGTTTTCAAAAACTGTGTTTAGGGTTATTATAAGTGCTCTTGAGCAATGTTCAACTTTTGATAACCAAAAACATTTCATATAGGGCTTGACGCTTAGAAAGTGACTCCTTCAAATTAATATCAAATTGAATTTTCCGAATTTTACAATTTGTTAAATTGGTTGGTTCCACAAAATCGTGAAATTTCTTAAATTCTTCAAAAGCGCCCCATTCTTAAAATTCTACGAACTCGATTCTTTCAATCTACAGAATCTTGAAAAGATTCATATATTTATAAAAAAATTCAGGGGCCTAACTATGGAATTCGACGACAATTTTCGACGACGAGCGTTTTATATTAGAAGGTGCATTTCTAATATAAAACGCTCGCTGTCGGAAATAGTCGTCGAATTGCATAGTTATGCCCCAGGTTATTCAAATCATATTAAAATTCAATTCATCAGAAATTTCACGTTTTTTAAATTTTTCTGGATGTTCAATCGGAAAGGAACCTTTCGCTCTTAAAATTTTCAGATTATTCAAATTCTTGAATTCTTAAATTTCATATTTTTTAAATGTTTGAAATTTTAAAATTTGATTCTTCAAATTATTGTCATCTTACAAAATCCTTACGACCTTAAAATTCAGTTGTAAATAGATTCAGATTCACCAAATTCTGAAAAAACTTGAGCTCCTTCAAAAATTATAATTTTTTTTGTAATTATTCACACTAAAGCTTCAAATTCTTCCCATCCTACAAATTATTTAAAATTTTTCAAAAATTTCAGATTAATGAAATCCTAAGAAACTTTTAGATCCAAAAAATACTTTAATATTTTCATATTCTCGATTTTCCTTGCATTCTTAATATTTTTATATTAATATTTTTCATTCTTAAAACTCTTAAAGGTTCCATTTCTTAAAATGCGGTTTCAAATTTTAAAAATTCCCAATTTTTTCATATGATTCAAATTTTAAAGAGTCTTGAAAAGTTTCAGATTCTTCAAATTCAATTTTCATAATTTTTTGAATTAAATTTTTAGCAGCTCAAAATCTTCAAATTCCTTAAATTCTTCAAAATCTTTACATTCTTAACATTATAGGTACTAAATTTTCAAACTCTACAAATTTTTACTAAGGTTCAGGTTTTCCAAGTTCGATAAAATCTATACAGTTTTAAGGTTGCTTCATTTCTTCAATATCTTATGATTATTTAATTCGTATGTTTTTAATTTCTAATTTAATTATCGATAAACCAAAAATTCCAAATTTTTAATCGGTACATTCATCTTAAAGTTCGTCAAAAATTTCCGATTATTCAAAATCTTTAATTTTGAAATCTTAGAAATTTTCTGTTTTTCCAAAATTACAAATTCTTAAAATTCTTAAACCTTTTTCAAACTACATATTGAAAATTATGAAGTTTTTAGAACTCATCAAATTCTTGCTATAACAAATGTTTAAATTTCTACTAAGTTCCAGTGGTCATAATTCTAATAATACTTTCGATATTTTACGTGGTTTTAGAATAATATTTTTAAGTTTTTAAGATGATTGAAATTATGGGCGTTCTCCAAAATGTTTAAAATTTTATAATTCAATTGTCCAAAAGTTTTAGATTCATAAAATTCTAGAAATATTTCAAATCTTGTAAAAGCTACTAGTTATGTTTTGATTGTTCAGATTCACCTTAAGTTTCAGATTCTTATTAAAATTTTAAAAATTTTCAGATTTTTCAAAAGCTTCAGATTCATCATATTTCTTGTAAGCTTCAAATCATACAAAATTTTAAAATTATTTAAGTTTCTATTTAAGTTATCTCTTCTGCACAATATTAAAATTGAGTTTTTTATAGGTTTAGATTTGAGAGTCTCTACAAGAGTTCAAATTTTTAAATTTACTAAACATTTTCAGAACACTTGGTTAAAATTCATGAACATTTATAAATTTTAAAGTGCTTCAATTTCTTCATATCTTCAAAAGCTTATTAATTTTAAAATTTTTGCCAATCTACGATTAAAATTTAATTTTTTAAAATTTTCACATTCTTTAGAAATTTTTAATTCTTCAGATTATTTCATTTCTGTTCAGTTCTTTTAAATTTATAAATTTCAATTTCAATTTCATTCTCTTCATATACCGATTCTTTTGTATCACTAAATTTTTTAAATGCTTCGGATTGTCGAAAAATTTCAGTAGCTTTAAAATTAAAATACTTAAATCATTAAATTTTAAATATTTTAAGATTCTTCAAAAACTTCCCAAAAGCATCCCATTCTACAAATTCTTCACAATTTTTTCAAAAAGTTTCGATTCTTCAATTTAATTTTAAATTCAATTTTCAGAATTTTCAGATAATAAATTTTTTTAAATGTTGTTGGTTTTTAAAGGTTTTTATTCTCGATATTCTACAAAACCTTCAAAATCTTTCGATTAAAATAGCTCCTATTTTAATAATCGATAGATAATGGGCAAAGTCTGGTAACAGCTCACTTTAATAAGCCATTGGTTGTTTTGATGGTCACTACACGCACAATAGCATCAGTCCCCGGATGCACCTTAACAATGCGAGCAAGGATCCATTTACCAGGAGGAACGTTATCCTCGTTGACTAATACTAAACATCCTATTTGATAATCCATGTTTGACGATGTCCATTTGGTTCGATGTTGTAATTCCGACAAATACTCTGAAGACCTGCGTTTCCAAAATTGTTGCAATGTGTATTGTAAACGTTGATATGCAGTTCGGCGATTAAAATTCAAGTGAAGAAGACTTGCATCAGGTACAAATTCCAATGGAGATTTCCTGGAGTCAGCACATTCAAAACAGTCGGATCTTCTGACATCGGCCAGAGAGGGTGAGTATTGAGAATTCCTTCCACCAATACCACTAGAGTATATAATTCATCAATTTTGATAGATCAATCCTTCGTCATCCGATAAAGGTGATGTTTAGCTCGACGAACAGCCGCCTCCCAAAGACCTCCAAAATGAGATGATCAAAGAGGTATCGTTTGCCACTCGATCGCTTCTTTTGCCAAAAATGCGTTCAATTCGATTGAATGTAGTTCCGTGTTGAACAATCGTTGTAGTTCTCGTAATTCATTTCGAGCTCCTATAAAATTTGTGGCATTATCCGCATAAATTCGCTTACATTTACCACGTCGTGCGGTAAATCGGCACAAAGCTGCAATGAATCCTTGAGTGGTCAGATTGTGAACCACTTCCATGTGTACTGCTTTTGTACAGAAATATATAAATATACAGATGTACATTTTTAATCGTACCTTTGCTCGTCCCATCAGTGAAACGCTAAATGGTCCACAAAAGTCAATTCCAGTTACGGAATGTCAGCGTGATGAAATCTTCCCCCGACACGTAAGACGTAACAATCCGTTGTTCATAAACGGATACAATGAACGTAAATTACTTTTATGGTTCACCGTTCCATGCTTGCCCAAATGCTTAATATCTATTTGAACGATCTTTATTAGAACAAGTTTTGATTCGTTCAGTTCTTCTGCACTTAGTTCACCATGCTTCAGATCAATTTTTGGATGTGTACAATTATGCACGAATCGCGAACAATATGCCATGATCCTGAGAATCCGAATGTAGCTCGAACATCTAGTAAAAAGCGCAAATTCCTCTCCTTTAGTTATATGTACTGTCAAAGCTCGAGTGACAATTGGTTTGCTTGCATTCAAGATCGTCAGCATTATTATCAAATTTAGAAATTTTAGGCCATGTGTCTTTATTATCCATCAACAACACAGGTCCATGCCACCACAAGTCCATTTCAATCAATTGATTTGGCAATAAACCTCTCGATAAGGCGTCTGCCAGGTTAAGTGTAGTTGGAACATAAAGCCATTCTGATGGTTTAGACAAATCCTGTATTCTTGAAATACGATTTGAAACAAACTCTTTGTACAACGTAGGACTAGAATTGATTCGATGTAATGTTGTTTGTGAATCAGCCCAATAATAAGCTGCATCAATCCGGATGCCCAAATATTTTCGTGTCTCGTCCATCAGTTCGACCAGTAATTTATGTTGGATTAATTTTTATATAAATTTTAAAATCTTTATATAATTTTGTAAATATAGTTTTAATAATTTAATATATACATAAATCTTTATATATAATATGTAATGTATATATAAATATAATTAGATTTTGTCCACCATTGAAGTGTTGTGTGTGTAGTGTGATATTATAAATGAAAACTTATATGTATGTATGTTACGTCCCGGCTATATATAATGCATACATATAAAGCATTAAATGAAATGAGAATGTTTTATATGGATGCATTTTCATATTGACATATGAAAGAGTATATGAAACTATTTATTTTCTGTATGTGTGTGAGGGGTTTAATATTGCAGCAGGATTCTAATATTTTTCCTGGTGTTGTTTTCATTCGTTGTGTTCATTTAAAGTGCTCTTTATATACCAAGAGCGACACATACGCAACACAAATATTATGTTTTGATCCAAATGGGATTCTTAATTCTTATATGAATAATTATTCGTATAATCGAATAAATTGAATCGAAGGGGTCATATAATTCATATTAAATCGTTATATGAATAGGTATTTCATATGACCCGATTTGTTTTGGGTATTTTGGTTTTAATGCGGGGTAGTAGAAACAATGTAGAATTATATTAATTATTAAATTAATTTAAATAGAGTGTTATGCGTAATTATCCAATACATGTATGTATAGTTTAAATTTTAATTTTTTTCTATTTAACTTATTAATTATTTTAAATTATCTAACTTGAACGGTATTTTTGGGATCAAGGTAGAACGAGTCACCATGTTGTTTTATAGGTTTGGTCTTGATGCAAGCATAGAAGGGGATGCGATTGGATGACGTGAGCTGCAACAACAAAATATGGTTGTCTTATTATTAAGTTTTAGTTTAAATAGGGTTTCAGAACATTGCGGCATCCTCGTTGGCCTATGAAATGATTGGTGGGAATTGAATATTAAAAACAAATTTTTTGTTAACCGTCAGATTGCTTCTGATTTGAAATTTTAATAATTACAATCAATTTAATTTGAATACTTGTATTTCGAGATATTAGTGATCGTGATAATGAATTGTTTAGTTGTTAATTGCTTATACTACAGCTATTTTGATGGTGGAGTGGTGCTGTCCTGAGCTTTACATATTTTGCCGTGTACATTCCTTTTAAGGGATGAGTGTAGGAGTACAAATGGGAGGTGAATGGAATGGTTTGTTGTTGTGCGAGAAAGTATCAATTAGTCGATATTCTGATACTTGATAATATACTGCAGTCTTAACTTGTTAATTTTTGCAACAACAACGCGGTATATTTTTCATTCCGTTTGGAATAGTTTTAAGCCAAGTCTTGATCGCAGAGAACTGCCAATAATTTTGGAAATTTTATTGGCTTATTTAATGTTTGTTTTTGCACAAATTACTATTTGGTTATCAAGGTATGACGGCAGGTATATTGGTTATGGTTTATAGTTTCACAGTTTAAATCGTGAGGGGCATGGAAATACATAGCTGCAGTTAAATCATGAAACGACTGCAGCAACAATATAAGTTGTGTTATATTTATCCTTATTTAATTGTTTTTATTTTACTTTATTACATTTTATCCCACCTTCATCAGGGGCGGCTTATGTTGTCTTAGAAGAAGGTTGGTGGATATATTTTTAAATTCAGAAGATGACTAGTATGACGGGGATTTTTTGAATGGGAAGACACTAATTGGATTTATTACACTAGGTCGGATTTTGAGATACCGCTCTATAAGTTTTTGAATGTAGTTTAAATAAATGATTATAATTTGCTTAGAAATAACGAATATCTAATTAAGTGCTTTGAATTTTAGAAGGATTAATGACCTTAATGATATGTTTATTAATTACTTTTAATATAGCCATTTTATCAACTAAACCATGAGGATTTCAATAATTTTTAGTTTTAAAAAACAGTAGTGGGTGACAATTAACTAATTTAAATATTGATTTTCAGAAATATGCAGAGAAACACAATATAGATTTCCAGAAACTTTGTGCCGAATTAATTTGAAATTTAAATCATTAACTGAGGTTGGGTAAAAATTTGTTTTTGCTATTATGGGATGAGATGAGTTGATTTTGCAGCTGGCGAATGATGAAAACTGTTAAAATGTGCAGGTGATGAGATTTGGTAGTCGGGATAGCCAATTATTTTAATATTTCTGGAACCCCTTGGATCATGTCAGGTTCATCCATTATAATTATGTTTTATAATAATTATCAAATTACATTAATTCTTTATATAATTATGCTTAGGTTCACGAGCTGCAACTACATGAATTAATATTGGATTTGAATTTTCAGAAATATTGGTGACCATGGTGATGAATTTAATTAATTAGTTACTTGTTCTATAATAGATTTAACAATTAAATAGTGGGGTTTTAAGCGCAGATTTAATAATGTTAATTTAAATTCTAAAAGGAGTATTAAATGATAATTTCGGTCTTAATTTTCAGAAATATTCGTGGAAATTCAACGCAGATTCCCAGAAATTTAAAGCATCTAGCGGACAGGTAGTTTTAGAAATTCTGTTGTTTTGGTTTATATCCTCCTATATTACAGAACTTTAGTTCTGAATTTATACTTTAGATACTAATTTGTGTCTTATAATTTTAATTTTGGGTGCTGGTGATATTAAATTTAATTCATTACAGAATAGTTATCACAGATCAAACTGCTATAGTTTAAGTGATAGGTTCAGGAAAATGCTTAATTTATAAGTAGTTTTGAATTAAACTGTAGTTTTCGGATCGGATTGGATACATTGGGATTCCAGGATGAACAACCCAGTTGCGGCACCCTATTCATTTTATTCATCAGTTATTATTTATTAATTAATATAATTGTGAAGAGTATACATATAAAGGGATCTCTTTCTTAATTTACTGATTAATAACTTAATTTTCAGAATTTAAAATAGTTCCAGAATTAATAATTTTAAAAGGATTAAATTTAATCCCGTTTTTCAGAACTCTCCAGTGTCAACAAAAAGTTAATAAGCTTGTAGTTTAGAAATTGTGCTGTCTTGTGTTAACTATTTTATTATATTTATTACTAACAATTTACTAACTATCGACTGCATAGGTGGCTGAAACCGGGTCGAGTCTCTAATACTAACATTCCTTTCCTATCCCTCGGTTTTGTTTTATGTAAAGGGTGTACGGTGGATCCGGCGTATCCGGGAATCTTGCTGAGGCTTGGTCGTACACCCGTATCAATCAATCAATCAATCAATCGTCCATCAGTTCGACCAGTAATAATGCCGCGCAGAGTTTTAAGCGATTTATCGTCAAACATTTATTAAGCGGAGAGACTCTAGATCGAGCGTTTAACAAATAAACATGAGTCCCATTATCATCCGTGAAACCATGGAATTGAATGTTGTTGGCTCCAACGGATGGCTTGACACATCGAGGTATTTCGATACACGAAAATTATACTAACTGACTATGAAATTCTTGCCACGAGTTCACAAATTCTGACGGTAACGAGTCATCCCAACCAATTTTATGCATGGACCAGATTTTTTGTATATACAGTTTTGCAGTCATAACGATAGGAGCACATAACCCCAACGGATCAAAAATTGTTGATATCTCTGCAAGAACATTACGTTTAGTGACCTTCGCTAATAAGTTAAACTTACCCAATTCAATTTGGATTTTGTCATTTTCGGTGTCCCATCGAATTCCATGCACTAACACTGAACTTTGTTTCATTTCGGAGTTCGAATGAATTGAATCCACGTTCGAATTCCACTTGCGTAGTTCAAAACTATCAGCTGCCAATAACGATTGCATCTCTGTCTTGAGATTTTCTGCTTCCGCCACGGTATCTGCTCCCGACAGCAAATCATCCACATAAAAATCTCGTTGTAGAACCTCACTTGCTCTTGGAAACCGAAGCCGTTCATCCTCAGCTAATCGATATAGTGTACGTATGGCTAGATAGGATGCGCTAGCAACACCGTAAGTTACTGTCGAAGTCTATATTATGCTTTTAGTGTTTCATTTGTAGAAAATCTCCACCAAACTCGTTGTAAATCTCGATACTCGTCGTGCATGAAACATTTCTGCGCCAATTAAAATGTCTATTCGCCGCGATAAATTAAACGTAGGATCGGTCAAGTCAATATTTGATAATACGTTTTTGTCGATATGAAAGCTACGCATAGGCAATGGATCAGTAATTTGCGGTAATACAAGAAAATCAAGAGTAGTAACGTAATCTGTTAATCTTGACTTTACGATAAGCGTTGTTTCATATTTGCCTTCAGTAGTAGCACCATTAATTCCTCTTACCAGAACCACTAAACGTCGTCGTTTGCCATCAAGTAAGCTTAGCATGCGTGATGTTATGAAGTTCGATTGCGAACCAGGATCGAGAACTGCTCTTGCCTGTGTTTTATTACCATTTTCAGTCTGCAACCATGTAGCGTGCCAAAATTAAAAAAAAATTAGACGAAAGTTAAAGAAATAAATTTTATAAATATTGATTTATTAACCAAAAGTTTTTAAGGAATAATTAAACAATTTAACGTAATTAAAAAAAAATTATGAATAGAACTAGAAATTAATGTAATTAGCTTAAAATGAAAAGCAAAAAAAAATATTTAAAATTAAATAAGAAAATGTATAATTTAATGTATAAACTAATACAAAAACAATACTAAAACTAATTATTAAATAATTATAATTTTTTTTCTTATTTGCTTCAAATTAAATTAATTGGTGTTTTTCTGTCATCCGATGAACTTCCGCCAAGGCCATACTCGGAAAATCTGTTGTAAATTTCATTTATTGGTAGATATCGTTGTTCAAAATGCAATAAGTTAGGTTGGGCGCCAGATATCTCGCACGCTTTCCTGACCAAGCTCAGCTCGCAATCCACTCCAGCGTGAGTTCACACAAAAAAAATTAACAGATCCTTCACGAGATCAAATATTTTATCCTAATCATAAATTCCGGAAACATCCATCAGTGAAAAAAAATCCATGTGGTTTTCGATTTCCAATCGACTAGGGCTTACCGAAATAATTGAGAAATAATTTATGGCCGTTATTTCTCGGTTTTCTTATGTTTTTTTTTTATTTTTTTATTATTTTAATAATATCGGAAATGCACGACCGCTTAATAATTTATCCAATTCTCACTGTGTAATTACCATTTGGTAATTATTCCTTTTTTTTTTTTTTTTTTTTTCCACAAAAAAAAAATTATTAAATTAAGTTGAGTTAGTTTTTTTTTTTTTTATAAATAAATAAAATATAGATCAAAAGTTTCTATAACTATTAATACTAAATAATTAAACTTTGATTTCACTACTCATTTTAATGTCACGCACTTCTGTATCATGTTTTTATTTTTATAAATTAATTCTTATTTCGATTAACACAAAAAAAAATAATTGGATATCCAAAACACATCAAAAAAAAAAAAAATCTTCTATCAAGAAATGCAAGTGAATTTTCCAAATTAACTTATTCGGCATCCACTTCAATAAAAAAAACTCTATCTCCAAATTAACCACTCGGCCATGTCTCAACAAAAACAAAAATCAACTATCTCTTGTTTGTAAATGGCTTCGGTTTATATAGGCATTCCAATCAACATGCCGGATGTATCCATCCTCGTCTAAATTCATATCGTTCCGGCCATTCCATCAAAACATCCATTGAAGCTTATCTTCATAAACTGTACTGGTACATTCAGTGCATATTTTTCGAAATAATTATTGAATCAAAACAAAAAAAATTAAGCTTTGCTCTCTGGTTGTAAACTCGGACTGAACTTGTTCCGACGAACGACATCTATTCAAATGGTAAACAAAAATCCGAAACCAAATTCCAAACAAAACACCAATATCTACTATAAAATTTAAAACAAATCTTCGTGAATGAAATTAATTTTCTTTCAAGCTTGTTATCTTTGGATAGGAAACAAATCAAAAAAAAAATAGATTTGTTTTATTATTTTTTTATGACATACAAATCATAACAATGCTACAAGACTCGATATTCTATATCCAAACCGACAAAACATTATGATTACCATTGCCCAAGTGATAATTGGAACCTTACAACCATATTAACGCAGTACCAAGAATAATTTGCTTACTATTCCTTGCAACGAGTGTTGTTGATGCACTGCCACTCAATAATGTTTTTGTTGCAACCGGTTGAGAGCTTACGATTGTACTTTGAGGGTGATCAACAGTTGGTATTTGTTTATCAATTGGTACGACATCCGAAACCAATGACGAGTTTTCATTAACCATTGCGACTCCATTATACTTCGATGACTTTTGGAAAACTTCAGATGAGCGATGTAACAATGCGTTGTGCTTTAAGTTACATATGCGACATGAGCCACTTTGACATTCCCTGGCTCTGTGACCAACACCAAAACAATTTGTGCACGCATTCAATTGTTTAGTTTTCTCATATCGCCCAATTGAATGCAACCCCAAAAATGCAGGACATCTTACAATTGAATGGCTTTGTTGCTTACATATTAAACAATGCTTCACATTCATGAAGTGAAATTTTTTTTGTTCGTTCATCATTATCATACGCATCAACAATTACCTTCCAGGCCAATGGATAAAGACGAATGAATTAAACATGAGCCCAAATTCGTCGTTGATGTTTTAAACGGCAATTTAACGATGAAACGACCACTTGTATCTCGAGTCGTGTGTTTGAACAAATGTTCCACACATAATATTTCTTCTGGAGATAGAATTACTTTGTCATTGCCATCTGACTCCACTTCCCAGAATTTTTTCAACGTTGCATCCAGTTGAATTAAATTTACAGTGGTAGGAAATGCTAAGCAGTCATCGGCTTCATTTGCTCCATTGTTATTCCTCCTAACAACCACCCAGCCAAAAACCGTGTTCTTTAAGAACAACTGTGAATTTCTTATGCGCTTGATCCCATCACAAAGAATTTCAAAGAGAACATCCGAACCAATCAATATGTCAACATCAGCTTGTTTCCCTAATATGTTTAAATCAATTGGCTGAGCGGGTAGCCTACAGATTATGCGTGGTAGGATGAAAGCAGCCATGTTCAATGTGTGCTGCCATCCATAGAGGGTTCGACATGTAATGAGACGGTCGGCAGAACCATAGTATATAGTAGGCAGAAATATAGTATATCTCTTGGTCTGCAATCTGGTTTCTATCAGCTCACTGACATGGTCTAATATCCCGATGTATTCTAAGTAATGGAACTCTCTTGCAATTCGTAACTGCAGACTGTAGACTTCCATCGTCAATCTGTTGATTTTCGTATATAGCATTTTAATTTCACTTTTTAACCATAGCTTTTCAGCTTTAGCTTTTACAAGAATTGCCGTTCTTGTATTATTCCTAATTTTTATGTTGATATATTTCGGTATAACGTCCTTTCTTACGCACGATTCGTTGAAAAATAGATTTAATTTATTACACCTTAACTTATATAAAGTGTTTAAGGATTTGTACACAGACGTAATTGGTAAATGATTATTAACGAAATCCATGATTCCGATGTTTGTGGATATTTCACTTTAAATTAATTACAGCCAAATAATATAATTTTTAAAAATATTTATTTAAATAAGATATTTTTTCTGCTTCAATATCGATTTCGATGCTATAACACCATCATCAGTTGATTTACTTATTGAATTATTTCCTAGAACTGAAGAAATTTACTGTAAACACTGTTTTTTTCATTCATCCATTGGATATACACATATCCAAATGAATTGTTAATTTTGAATTCTTGCAGAAATTTTAATTATTTTATGAAATAGAAAATTAAAGTTGGGTTGGAATTTTAGTTTCTATAATATAAAATTTGATAAGTGAGAATCAGATTGCATTCAATTTTGAATAAGTTTATTCTTTGGATGAAAAATTCATATCAAATTATTTATGTCGTTAGCTTAAGCTCTATAGGAGAAACGAGAGAAGTTTCGAGAAATCTCGAGACAGGAGTTCCCGATCACAACCTCTAGCATTGCTCAACCAAAAGTGACATAAAATCTAGGAATCGAAAATTGCCATTGATTTCATCCCGACTTAATTGCTCAAGCTGACGAAACTAACGAACTGATATTACCTGGAAATTTCAATGTACTCATTCCCGTTAAACGACTATTCGGAATTGATCGATTATATCTATCATATATTTGATAATTTAAACAAGCCCCACAAAAAGGGGAATATGAAATATTTATGTGGCACCCAAATTTCAAAAGTTTATATAATATAAAGCGTAAAGAAAATTAAGTTTTTAAGTTGAGGTAATCAAACTAAGAATAATGAGGAAAAATCCAAAGGCAGAAAAAAGGTTATACAATTAACTACAATACACTTTGATAACAAAAGGATGCTACATAATTTCTTGTCATCCTTGTACTTTGAGGAGTTCTCCATTTTAGTATGTGAATAATAATTAAGAAACATAATTTTTTTAAAAGCGTTCTATTAATAAACAAATCGGCAAAGCGGGGCCTTGGGGTGGCTGCCCCCATCCTCTAAGGCAATGCTTCTCAAAGTGTGGGCCACGGCCTTTAAGAGAGCCGTTGAGCTGTTGCAAGGGAGCCTTAAAACCTCGTCTTAATATCTCTAATAAACCGCACAATTTCTTCGCACACAAATTTATAAATTTACCTATTATCAATGACCGCTACGGTTTTCTGTACTGTTAATGGTTTTTGAAGGATATGTGATGTGTATATCAATTCTGTAAATTCTTATTGTACAATGAACGTAAATTTCAGATCCCAAATAAAATTGAGTTACTTTTTATAAAGTAACAACATTTTTAAATTAGAGGTCGATAACCGAAGTAAATTTTCGGAAATTTAGGAGCTAAATTTAAACTAAAAACTATAGGAACTTAGATCTTTGGAAATTTGCGAAATTGGATATTGAAAATTGTATATCCGGTTAGTGTTGGTAACTCTAAATCGAAAGTTTCACGACTCTAATGCCGAGGTTTTTGTAGGGAATCCAATACTGATTTTCGGTAAAACAGTTGATTACCGAAATGTTGGTAAATTGTTGGAATACTTAGCGAAAATTATTAATAAGTTTTATTAATTTGTTGAAACCTTTACTTTGGTTTTACACATAAAAATGTGATATTTTACCCAAACATACCAAATGTGAAGAGAATTCGATCAATGTATCATGAAAGTTGACAAAAAGTAGGCACCAGGTATGGGAAATAAAACTCTTTACTACACAATGCAACAGAGTTGACTAGAATTATAAAATGAGTAGCAGTTTTGTTTAAGTGAACAATTACGAGAGATTTTTTTTAGTTAGTCTGACCGCACTTTTTAACTATTAAACTAACATCCGTGGAATCGAAAGTGCCTTTTCTGCTATAGGGCAGTTTTGCACAAAATGTAAATGTTTGCTTAGAACAACATGCAATCATAGCTATTGATAAGCTTTGTTTAAGACTCTAAACGACCAGCATATGCATACCTCAATAAAATAATGGGGACAGTCAATTTTCTAAAAATTAAAAAACAAAGTTTGTGCGTCAAATTACTAATACAAACAATGAAAAAAGTGAGCTTTTAGTTCTGGAAAATTATGTGCTCACGCTTTAACTTTAGTTTAGTCATTTCGGAAACAGTTCTGCTTCACTCTGTATGTCCAGCTAAAATATTTAGTTCTGGAGTTTTCACAGCTACATCTAATTTTTAATGGTTACTTATGTAAAATCCTCTCATGTTTTTTTAAAACCAAGCCTAACAATTTTCTGGAATTCTACAATTTTTGCGTATAGAAATTTGTTTACCTGTAAATCGGATGAAGCTGAAAGAATATTTTGAGTTTGGTAGAACATTTTATTAAATTGGCGGGACACGGATATGAGACGATACAAGAATATCCAAAATACTTAGCTGTAAATACTTTATTGGGGCCGCAGTATTAAAAAGTTTGAGAGGCACTCATCTAAGGTATATATCACAGATTAAAATAATCTTTCAATAATTTGTTATAATTAAAAACTTGATTTTTTGGGCAAGATATTTTTATTTGAGATATCGAGGGTAATTCATCCCATTGTAAAATTTAGAGCTTTTAACGTTTTTTGACAATTTCGATAGATGTGGATTTTCCTACCCTATCTTTAACAGATGATTATTTCAAATTTTGAATTAATATTTCTTAAGTTTCAATTTGAAAATGGAACCAAATTAAAAGACCTTTAAAACCTGATACAGACATAAATAGCAATAATTTAACGTATTTTATCTAACGTTAAAAACCCTTAGAGTTACCGATATGTGGCTAAGTGGCGAAATATTTTTAAAACCTGCACAGAATTTACTAGTACATAACGCTTTGCGAAAAGATGTTTCACCGTTCCAGACACTATGATCGGAGAACGATCTGAAACCCCATACCTAAATGGAAATCTATAACAAAAAAAAAAAAAGTTCTTTAGATTTACATACATAAATGCATCCAATCGTCTTGTTTTAATTTCCTTTTATTATAAATTTTCTTTTTTTGTATCCAAAGGTAGCTTCTACAATTTTTCCTATTGGGTTTGTTTTTATTTATCCGAGAATATTTATTTATATATCCACATTAAACAATAATATTAAAAAAAAAAAAAAAAAAAATCAGAAAAAGGTTGGAAGGCGCATGGTATTTCGTACCAATTGGGCGTACACATAAAAGCCTTACACCTTCTCCTGGATAACACAACAAATTTTCTTAATATGTTTGTACATGTATCCAAAATAGGGATGTATTACAATTTTCTTTATGTAAAATTAAATAAATAAGAATAATACTAATGAAAAAGCTCACCTGCATTTGTCTCCAACGCGATTCGAGCATAATTTAAATAAAACCACAAAAAAGCACAATTTTCTATTTTCTTATATATAAATATAAATTTTCTTAATAATTTTTTTATTCACATTTTTTTTTTTTAATGCACATTATATGTAATACACTATTTTCACGAATCAATTTTCACTAAATAGTTATATACCGTTTTAAAACTATACACTTTAGATTTATTTCACTAAATCAAAACACAAAATTTCGAACTTTTTATTTATTTTTTTACTTTTTACTAAATAACTTGAAGATACAACCTCTTACCTATTGCGTTGTATATGTATGACTGTTTTCAATATTTTTCATATTATCAGGAATATTGTTTTTCTTTTTTTGCTTTGCTAATGAATTTCCTTGTTTTCCTTGGTTGTTTTTCCAAAATTTTTTGCATTTCACTTAAGCATCACAATAATAAACTGTGCACAGTTGAGATAGATGTATATTTTCCCAACAAAAAAAAAAAAAAAAAATACACACAAAACAACACAAAACAAGAAAATATACAAAATAAAAAGAATAACAAAAAAAAAGGAAAATAAAAATAAATAAATACACAACAAAACAATAAAAAAGAAAATACCATGTGGAAAATTCAAAAAAATCTGAATGTTACAGGAAAATCCAAATATGTATATGTAAATAAAAAAAAAGCAAAAAAAAAAGTGAAATGCGCGTAAAAGGGGAAAATGTTTTGTTCAAAAAAGCACGTGGACACATGCGTACATAGTAAAATCTGTGTGCCAAATATTAAAATATATCAGATTATCAGAGTGCTTGGTTGTAGACGGAACGCTTTTTATATATTTTCCCTATATAATGTGATTGTAGTGAAAAATCAAATATATTTGATTGTAAATAATATTAAGTGATTTTTCCGTCTTTTATTATTGACCCTTTTCCGATAATGAAAATAATTTAATTGACATTTTGTCCGCGCGCTTTTTATATACACAAATCCCATTCCAACTATTTAAATAATAAAAGAAAATACTAAACCATTATAATTCATAACCCTCTTTTATTTGTAATCATGAGGTTTTTCCACAAAACTTTTGACTTAATTCATCAAATTAATAATTAAATATTCAAATTTCCACGAAAAAAAAATAAAAAGATTTTCACCTTTTTTAATTTTTATTTTGTTATTTTTTTTTTTTTTTTTTGTATAAAACAAAAACTTTGATCCACCTCTCGCTCTCATCATCATCATCAAGAAATAGATAATTCAAGTTTCAAGTCACACACAAACATACCTTTCAAAAGACGTGAAATTCGTGTCTCGTACCTTGCGGTGGGGTTTTTTGGTGATGGTTGGTAGTGGTGGTTGGTAGTGGTTGCTTTAAACAAACAGATAAGTTGTATCACAGTATTTTACACGGGGTATTATAATCTCACGTTTTATTGTATAACAACACCCATGTGACTAATTTTTATTTACACCCGCGAACTTAAAATTTATATGTACGAGAGAGAGTTATATTTGAAATGCGACTGGAAACTTTTTTTTTTTTTTGGTGAAAATTGTTCTATTCGTTCTAAATTAGCTTTTATTTTATCGAAAAGACAAAGGAAAAAAAAATTATGTATTTATTTGACATTTCTTAATGTTTTGCTGAATGAATGAATATCTTATAGTTTTCCCATATTCTCTATATAGTAAATAAATAGGATAACTATTAATTGAGAGATAATAGTTTTAGTTAATTTAAAAAATTTTATTCATGATTTTCATGATAAAGATTAGATTTCCCTTTTTATTTTTGTCGTGTTTTTTTATGCATGATAGAAAGGAAATTGGAATCAAAATAGGAATATTTTCAACCCGCACAATTAGAGAAAATCTATATCCTTTTTAAAAATAGAAATAGATTGTTTTTAATTTTGTTTCCCCCCCCCCCCCCCCCCCGAATCTAATTTATGTTCTGCGGGTGATTTATTCCCTTTAAGGAAAATATATTCATGATTCTAGTGGTTAGTTTTTAATCGGAAATACTTTGATGAGAGAGAATGAAGGGCTGCCAATTTCATTGCCAACTTCTAAAAAGGTGGAAGTTATAAGATTTTTTGAAGAGAAAATAAACCAGTCATTGTTTAATCAGAGTTCATTTTCAAGTTAATTTCAATGTCATTTAATTCTGTCTAAAAAGACCAAAGTACGAAAAATTTGATCCAAAAGCACATGGATCAAATTTTTCGTACCCAGCACCCCAACTGGGCTATAGCCCACAAATTCAGAGCTTGAAAATAAATGTCTGCTCCGATTTCGATGATTGATACCTATATCAATAGGCGTTGAGACCTGTAATTGCTAGGAAAACCGCCATTTGGATCTGTCGAATATTTCTGCACGTTTCGTGGAAAATTCAATTTTATTGAAAACCAACTGGACTATAGCCCATCTATTCTGAGCTTGAAAATATAAAGTCTGTTCCGATTTCGATGATTGACACCTCTATCAATAGGCGTGGAGACCTGTAATTGTCATGAAAACGGCCATTTGGGTTGGTCGAATATTTCTGCACGTTTCGTGGAAAATTCAATTTTATTGAAAATCAACTGGACTATAGCCCATCAATTCATAGCTTGAAAATAAATGTCTGCTCCGATTTCGATGATTGATACCTCTATCAATAGGCGTTGAGACCTGTAATTGTCAGGAAAACGGCCATTTGGATCTGTCGAATATTTCTGCACGTTTCGTGGAAAATTCAATTTTATTGAAAATCAACTGGACTATATATAGCCCATCAATTCAGAGCTTGAAAATAAAATTCTGTCCCGATTTCGATAATTAATACCTCTATCGATAGGCGTTGAGACCTGTAATTGTCATGAAAACGGCCATTTGGATCGGTCAAATATTTCTGCACGTTTCGTGGAAAATTCAATTTTATTGAAAATCAACTGGACTATAGCCCATCAATTCATAGCTTGAAAATAAATGTCTGCTCCGATTTCGATGATTGATACCTCTATCAATAGGCGTTGAGACCTGTAATTGTCAGGAAAACGGCCATTTGGATCTGTCGAATATTTCTGCACGTTTCGTGGAAAATTCAATTTTATTGAAAATCAACTGGACTATAGCCCATCAATTCAGAGCTTGACAATAAAAGTCTGCTCCGATTTCAATAATTCATAGCTCTATCAATAGGCTTTGAGACCTGTAATTGTCATGAAAACGGCCATTTGGATCGGTCAAATATTTCTGCACGTTTCATGGAAAATTCAATTTTATTGAAAATCAACTGAACTATAGCCCACTAATTCAGAGCCACAAAAATCTAAAATCTGCAAATGTGCTCCGATTTCGATGATTGATCCCTCTATCAATAGGCGTTGAGACCTGTAATTGTCAGGAAAACGCCATTTGGATCGATCGAATATTTCTACACCTAAAATGATTTTAATTTATTTAACTTACTGAATTTTTTTAGGACACTTGATTGTTTTTCTATTTTCCTCAACTCTACCCTTTTGTCGCTGAACTCATTAATCAGCTCTTCCTCGATTATTTTGATCAAATCATAATTTTCTAATCTAAACATATCAACTCCAAACATAAGCTTGAAAGGTGTGTTGTTGGTACTTCGGCTAACCGTGGAATTTCTGTAGAGTTGTGAGAGCTTATACCATTTTAAAGGTTCTGCCAAAGACAACTTGAATCATTAACACTCCTCAAAATTATGCGAGGTAAAAGCTGTTCCCCTATCCGAAATAATTCTTTTTGGGTTTCCAAATATGGCTTGTTGCTGATCAAGTTTTTGTTAACACTTCTTCTGTTGACGTCGTCTTAACTGGATATATCCACGTGAACTTTGCAAATCCATCAACAACGACAAACAAATATTTGTAATTCTTTGCGGTGGATGGTAATGGCCCTAGATGATCCACATGGTATGTGTGAAGTGGAACATCAAATTTCTCAATAGGATTAGGGTAACCTTCCTGTTTTCCGTAATTTTTTGTACATAATTAGAAATTGTTTCATTGACTCTCTTACTCAACTTTGATATGGCATAGTCCTGCTTCGCTACAACTTCCACTTTCCGTCCACTGAAATGCCCGTTTTTATGAATGCTTTTTAGTATTTCATGATGCATAATTCTAGGCACTGTGACTACATGATTTCCGTTAATAAATTTAAACACGATCCCGTTTCTCAATAAATATCCATTATATTCCCGTTCTTTCAGGATTTCTGGAATCAACTGAGCATATAAAGATGCTCGGATTCTTACTCAGTACGTCGACGTGACGCATTGCACTCCCAGACCTATGTAGAACATCACAGTCGTACTCTTCTAAATACATTGCCCACCTGGCTATTTTGGCACATAAATCTTTCTTTTTCATCGTTAACTGAAAAGCTTTACAATCTGTATAAATTTTAAATTTCAGTCCTAACAAATAAACCCGCAGTTTATCCAGACATTTTATAATTGCCGCAGAACTTCTAATTCGTAACTGCACCGTTTCGCCTCTGCTTCTGTGGTTTTGAAACTTACATAGTACCGATGGTTGTGTTGTTAGTTTCTTGGTATATTCGCTCACTTCACTGGATTTCGCGGTATTTTATTGATAGAAAACGCCACCTGCTAACTGCCACACGTTGGTTTCTTCGCAATTCCTCTTCGTGAACGACTCCACCATCTACACTTGCTAACAACAACCCTAATTTGAGGTAAAGGCCTTTTTTAATTTAAAAAAAAATCTTTTCATGCACAATGCGCCGAAATGTAAATGGCGGTTCGTTACATCGTGGGGAAGACCCAATACCCTGAGGTCTCACAGTCGGGCTCAACAAAAACACAATTAATTGAAAATTTCAACCAGTCGGATATAAATCAGTCAAATTATGTTCTTATATCTTTGGCATGGTATATACCTAGATTTTTACCTAAATTATTATTTAATTGATATGCCACATTTCCAATTCTACCCATAATCACGCCTGGTACGAATTTTGGTGACAATTTTGTGGAATATTGCTGCGTCGCATCACTTTCAGGGAAGGTACGAATGAACACTTTTTGACCGACGTCGAATACTCTTGGCTGATTCCGAGTATTATAGTTGCGTTCATATTTTTGATATGCTCTTTTTAGATGTTCCATTACTCGATATTTCACTAATTCTAAACGAGCTGCCTTTTCAATGAAATGTATGTTGCTATCATCCTCACAACCCAGTAACCGTCGCATTTGATAATCGGATCGATGCGAGATGAAATGTTGCCCGAAAACTAAGAAGTGTGGTGAGTGTGAGGTAGAAGTATGAGATACATTTCGAAGGGTCGAAGAAGTCACTTGCGATAGATAAAAGTTCCAACTAGTATGATTTTCACTAATGTACGATCTGATTGCGGCCAGATTGAGGACTATGAAATGGTGTCATAACATGTTGAATGCCATATTTAGCTAAAAGACTAGAAAAAAGGTTAGATTTGAATTGTTTACCGTTATCCGTTAAGATTGACTCCGGAACTGAATACAATTGGAATACTTCTTTTTCAATAAATTCACATAGAGCAGAAGCAAATGCTTCACGTAATGCTTTTAATAGCACAAATCGACTATAATGGTCCAATATGATAAGCACGTACGAATTACACCTGGGGTAAGGCCCAAGAAAGTCCAAATATAATCTCTGAAATTGTCGATGGATTTCCGTGAAGTCTCCCATTGGTGGTCATGTTTGGTAGTTAACAGTTTTCATCATCTTACAGGTAACACAATTTTTCACAAAATCTTTTACTGATTTAGACATCCCTGACCAAAAATAGTAACGCTGAATCCGCTCCAACGTCTTATGGTAACCCATGTGTCCGCCAGATGGTGGGCAGTGTGCTTTTTCTAACACAGAGGAAATCAAGCCCGGCAGAACACAAAGTTTCCATTCGGGAATATCGGTATTCACATACCGTTTTCCAAATGCTGGACAAATGAGTAATTTTCCAATTTAGACTTTAAGATTGGTGTCATGGTTTGGATGTTACTCAATGAACCATAGTTTGGCGATGTATTCTGCATCTAAAAATTCCTTTGCCACTGACAAACGTCGTTCCAATTGAATGAATTTTCCTACGGCCCTTTGTTTGGATGATCCAAGTGATGGTAAATTTTGGATAAAAGGAATTCGTACCGTGTAACGACCGTCCGTATCTCGACAATAATTCTGATGATAATGGTTTTCACATAGAGTTTCTTCCTCTGTCATCAGCTCTTGGGTTGCATCTCTTTTACTTTCCAGAATTTAAAGTAACCAATGACGTGATCTTGGAAGGTTTATTGTTGGGGGTATTGCCAAATATAATCCATCCTAGTTCTGTTTGTTGGGCAATTGGTTCTCCTTGTTTTCCTTTAACAACCTGGTTCATCACAATATTTTGAATAATAATCGGCACCTAATAAGATGTCGATTTTGTTTGGTTGATTATAATTCGGATCGGCACCATCAAGGTATTTAAGTGACGCCACCTTCTACTGTCAAAATGTTGGTCAGGCAGTGGTCGTGTTATATTCGGTAATTCTACTGCCTCCAGTACCATGGAGAAGTTCGCTGAAAATCGCGGTTGTACACGGAAAGTGACTGATTTTGGGGCAGTTGTGATTTCGCTTTCGTTTATACCTCCTATTTCCATATATGTTTTCTTCGTTCGTTGTTTAATTAGCTTGAATTTGTGAGCAGCCAGGATCTAATAACATCCGTAAGAGTTTTGGTTCTTGGTTTCCAGTCTGTATTTTAACCAATACCGTGGCGAATAATGTGGATGTTACCTGTTCGTACTGGTTTACTAGATGGTTCGTTATCTTTAACTGAACGGTTGTCTCACTTTTTGGAGTGTCATCTATCTTGCTGTCTGTGGAGCGGGTGCTCCAAAACTGTGACTTATTGGTTTTGATTTTGTTACTTCTAAGGCTTGGAATCTCCGTTCTAGGATATTGAAAATTTTTTCTAGTGTTGGCATTTCTCTAGGATCCGCTATAGACATCTCGAATAGTTTTGATGTTTCATTATCCAACTTTTTTATTATTATTGGAATTATAATGTAATCCCAAGACAATGTAATTATGCCTAAGTTCTTAATGGCATGTGGGCTCTCGGTTAATAAATCATGTAATGATTTAATTGCTGTTGCTGATTCCGAGTGTATTGCTGGAAAATTCAGCATCGCGTTCACATGGTTCGACACCATTTGCCTTTTATTTTGGTATCGGTTTACTAACAATTGCCATGCGTCTCTGTAATTATCACCAGTGGTTTCAAGGTGGCTTATTAGTCTGCTCGCGCTCCCAAGTACCGTAGTTTTTAGTTGGTGCATTTTTATGGTGTCTTTGACTGAATCAAAGCTTTTATATACTTTGTAATCTCCAATCAGTTGATCGAAGTGAAGTGTCTCCAGAGTTTACTTCGTTCAGTTGATAGATCCAGCAGCACATTTTGGTTGGCTCGTATGGCTAAACGGGCATGCCATTTTGCGCAATAGTGGATCCACATTGTTCAGTCCATATTTTGGTAGCGTAGGCGCTTCATCTATTAAAAAACGTGAACTTTAGCAAGTTCGGCTGCTCAAACTGATCTCAGTTTTTTATTTGAGATCGATTCAGATGTCAATGGTACTTTGAGTTCAAAGGTCTTATGATCAGTTCGTTCATTCGTTCGTTCATTTGCTCCACCCAAAAGCGGAAATTTCTGCCTTCGGTGTTTAGCTTGTATGCAATGAACCGTTAAGCGCATTTAATTCCTTCTTCGTCAGACTTGCCAGTTCGTTTGGCTTCTTAGATAAAATCTTCACACAAGTCTCGTTTAAACATCTCGCGATCAACGTTCTCATTACTCTTGGCATTTTTGACAAGGAGGATTCCTGCAAACATTCTATCCCCTGTTGATCGTCTTATACGATTCCTTGGGCAATACAGGCTTGCTTGTATGTCGCATATTGAGTGTTGTTAAACATTAAAAGATGATTGAAAATTGTTGCATTCTTAACGTGATACAACAACAGTTGCGTGTGATAGAGTTCCGGTTGGGCGGCGAAATTTACATTATGAATTCTGCCAATGACGCGTAGACGACGTTCCCTAGGCACCAATTTACGTGATGTTCCTACCCATTTATAATGTTCTGGTATCTGTCAATAATAATGGTAAACTATTTTCGAATTTCTAAATATAACGACGATTTAATGACGCTCTTCTTGTTCTGGTAGTCTCAACGCTGGATTATGTAACAAATAGGCGTCTAATGTTGAATTCTTCTGTCCGATGTCTGCCAAATCTTCTTGTGCTCGGTCGATATTTGTGATCTTCTATTGGCCGGACAAATGGATGTCCAATCGTTGAACGAAGTAACTCTTCTTTTGGATCTCATTACCGAATAATCGCCAGCATGCTTCTGGTGTAGAAATGCATCTAATGCTTTCTTTCATCTTCGATACAATTAAGCACTATCCATTTTCAATTGAGTTTAATGTAAAAAAAAATTGTTCGTTCAAGTTACAAACCATGTATCGAAAATAAACTTTAAAAGGTGATATCTACAGATAAACTGCCATCTAACGAAAAGTTAAATGGAAATGTTGGATACACGTTTTATTTGAAAAACATATTAACTGTCATTTGGCTGTCGATCCATTTATTATATAGTCAGAGCTTGCAACAATAAGCAAAGTAGACTGTATAACAAACAATTTCATCTTTACGCGAAGATTTTTCGGTAAGATGGTGGGCCACCAATATTTGTGGTTTAGGACCTATTGCTCGACAAAATCAAATCTAAATTGTATTTAAGTAAGTTAAGATGAACGTAATACTCATTGAAGTCACAAGTGTCGCGATGTTATTCCAAATTCCAATGATGTTACGTTTTGTTTATAGTAAAATATTGTTTTGGTAAGAAACAGACATGCAATGTGCAACTTTATAAAATAGTTCATAATCATGATATAATCGACTAGATTTATTTAAACCTTGCCTGTGATCACATCAAAGTTAGAACATTATAAAATACTAGTGAAATAATGTGGCGATTTGGTGAAAATTATGTTCCGTTTCCTAATGATGATAGTGTTGAAGTGGACAATAAAATGCAGCAACGGGGCCAACCAATGGCCTTGAAAGATGAAAAACGTTATGAAAATAAAGTTTTATATTTGGAAACGATTACGTCATCACAGGAATTGCTGACAGCACAACGACGCCGAGAATTTGAAGTGGCTGATGTTATTACAAGTGAGCCACAACTTGAGGAACAATTGGCGGAAACCTCACTAAAAATTACTACGCTAAATTTCTTTCATCTATTTATGATGTTCATGTGGTTGGTAAAACAAAGAATGTTGAAAATGTGCAAAAGATCTAAAGACGTTGACTGCGTTGAGACTTCTGAAACGACTTTATTGGAAGATTGGGATTTACTAGAAGATATCCAAGTGGTTAAACCTTCAAACTCGAACTCCAAAATAGACGACACCCAATGCGATGAACCTAAGGCCGGGACCGGGAATATGAATACAGTAACACAAACTGGATTGCCGCCGCCAATTGCTGATAAAAACACAGTAACAAGTAAAGAAAAGCCTATTGAAACACTTGAAGTTTTGGAAATGTTGAAAGGAAAAAGACTTCAGAAACTTCAAAAATATGATGTTATTGCAAGTGTGTCACAACCTGTGGAACATTCAGCGGAAATCTCAGAAAAATCGGAAATTTTGGAAACCATAAGAGATGAACCAGAAAAAATTACTGCTAAGCCAACTGATGATGCCCTTGAAGTTATTGAAACGTTAAAAGAAGAGCGACCTTGGGAATTTCAAGTAACTGCTGTTATCCATAGTGAGCCAGAATTGGCGGGATCCTCACAAAAACCGAAAATTTTGAAAGGGATACGAAAATCTAGTGGTTTGAATGACCGTGAACGAAAATCATTATTCGTGTCATTTGATGATGAACTGAACACAATGGAAGCTCAAAAAGAAAAAATTAGAAAGAAAATGTTAAAAGAAAAACGACGTGAAGAACTAGAAGATGCTGATGCTATTACTAGTTTGCTACAACCTGAAGAAACTAACAAAGTTTTACAATCTGAAGAAGATTTGGGAGAAGCCTCACCGAAAACTATTAACCGAAATGTTTTTCGTCGATTTATCAGATTCATTGGTTGCGCGAAGCAAGAATAATGTTGAACTTGTTGTAAAATTGCAAATTGTGTAAAAACATATTTAATAATGTATCCATAAATTTAATAAAAGATTTAATAATCTGATATTCCTGATGATTTATCCAACTATTGGAATAGTTTTCTATAGATATTAGTAGGTCTATTATATACAGTAGATACAAAATTAATCCCAAAACATTGTCTTGTGGTACGTCCACTGCGATTTTTTCAAGGGTTTCATACCTTATTCTAAAATTTCTTCAGTAAGTCCCTCTGCAATTTGTAATCCAATGTCTTGTGCCAGATTCTATTCCATACATATAAAAAAGCACTGTATTTTCCAGCACGACTTCCATTTTGTTTGTGATTCTGTATACTTCTTCAATAGTGGAGTTGGAAGGAGATTTCTGTCGTCTATTAACGGTTTAATTCTTTTAAGTAGCAGTTTTTCAAATAGCTTTGATTTATTGATTCAGGTTAAAATATTTTCCACGTCAATAGAAATTTAACTTTCCATTGACATGGAAAATATTTTAACCTGAATGATGAATTGATTATATGTAGTAATTTTCGTATTTTTCAAGCGAGACTTTGACGATTTACCCTGTGATCAATTTATATCCTGGTGCTTTTCTATAGGATTTAGGCTAGATTTTTTTCTTCTTTTAATTTATGAAGCTTCACCGGCTCTAATTTAGCTCATCAATGTTAGAAACTTGTGTGATATTTTCATCAGCAGTTTGCCTGGGAAGAGGTTGGAATCTCGTGATGCTCCGCAAAAAGACAAGCTTTTTCTTTAGCACTACGAGTCTAGGTTTGGGATTTCTTAAATGGAGATATTTGATTTTTAGGTTTTTTCAGTTCCTTAACTTTTTGAATAATTGATTTTAGTTGATTACATGAGCTTTTCTAGTTTTCTGAAGAAAATTTCTTATTAGTTTGATTGATCGACGAACTTTCATGAACTGTAGATTGAATTGTTTTAAGTTGATTTAAGTTTCGGTAAGCTCACGAAAAAAATCTCAATTAGTTTCCTCGTTAGGTAGTTTTCATTCTAATTATGGACGACTATTTTTGGCTTCGGTGAATCATTGGTTACCATCCACGACGTGTTTATTTTCATACACGTCATTGTTTAAGGCCGTGACCTTATATTCATTCTCCGTTTCCGATTTCATTAACGTTTAGATTCCAGAATGGCTTGATATTTTCACAATCTTAATTGGTGGAGGCTGCTTCTCTTTGGTTTTATCTACTTGTTGTTGTACGCTTTTAAAGATTTAATTGTCTACTCAGAGTGCTCGAAGTCCTATGAAGATTCAGCTTTCCTCTTTCTAACTCTCTTCTAAGGTCTTTTTTATCTGTTTAGTTCATTTTCGGCTGTATAGTAGTTAAATAGCTCCTATAAATTTACAGACTCTAGCGATTCCGCCCGAAAACCTCCTAGATCATGTTTTTATCGATTTTGATAAACGTTGAAAAATTGACCCTTTATGTCGGACATCTTGGATCCGCCATTTTAAAATTTTAAAAAACTAATAAAAAATATGTAATATATAACTCAGCGAAAAGTTTAGACTCAAATGGACTGCCTTGATCTGTAGTAATTTCAAGAGGTATCCCAAATCTTGAAACATATTGCTCGACGAAGGTCTCAGCAATAGTGGCAGCGGTACTATTTTGAATGGGGTATGCCTCAGGCCAACGAGAAAAGCGATCGACAATAGTTAGAACATACGAAAAACCGTGGGATGGTGGCAATGGACCCACTATATCTATATTTATGTGCTCGAACCGTCCAGAAGGCAGTTTGAAATGTCCTGGTTCAGACTTTGTGTGTTGTTGAACTTTGCACTTCTTGCAACCGATACAAGATTTCACCCAGTGTGTAATATCAGTGTTCATGTTTGGCCAAAAATATCTACTTGTGATTAATTTCCGTGATGCGCGAATACCTGGATGTGATAGACCATGCATGGCATCGAAAACTGCACGTCTATAAGATGCCGGAACAAAATGACGATTCACACCTGTTGATGTTTCACAAAAAATTTTAAATTCGGGCAGGATGGTGAGTTCCAACTTGTATTTGGAATTCGGTGGGCGCGATGAATTGCTGATCAACCCCAGTAATTCATCATCAGACTGTTGTGTCTGAGCTAGATTTTTTAGATCTAGGTTGACAGAGTCTATCGTTGTAACGTGATCGCTAGTCCGTGACAATGTGTTAACGACCAGGTTTTGCTTACCTGCTATATGTTGAATGTCCGTCGTAAACTGAGCGATATAGTCAACACGTCGAGTCTGCCGTGGACTCTTCACTCCCAGTGAGATAATTGCTTTAATTAAAGGTTTATGATCAGTATAGACAGTAAACTGTCTACCTTCCAGGAAATAATGAAAATGCTTGATTGCTAAATAAATAGCAAGTAGTTCCCTGTCAAAGGCAGAGTATTTTACCTCTGTTTGTGAAAGTTTACGTGAGAAAAATCTCAAAGGTTGCCAACATTCTTTACTCCATTGCTGCAGAACTGCTCCTACAGCACTACCTGATGCATCGGTAGAGATGCTGTAGCGTGTATCGCTATTGGGATGGGCCAAAAGTGTTTGGCGAATGACTCGTTACACTCGTCGGGCCAAGAAAATTGTTGTGTGTTCTTGGGCATTTTAATTAAAGTTGCCAAATGAGCATAGATTGGAGACAGCGATTCGGCTAGCCTTGGAATGAATCTATGGTAGTAATTGACCATTCCGACGAATCGCTGGATTTGTTGAACTGATGTTGGCTTGGGAAAATTTTCTATGGCTCCGACTTGCCGTGGCGAGGGTATTATGCCATCTGGAGTAATTTGGTGGCTGAGGAATTCGAGAGCAGAAACACCGAAAACACACTTTGAAATTTGAATATTCACTCCAAATTCCACGAGGCGCTCTCTCGAATTTATTGTGAAAGTAGCACGTTGAAACGGTGTCTGCTGCCGCTTCTTGGTGTTTTATATGGGCCATTTGGGCTTCACCCGCAATAGTTTTCATTGAGTAGTACTCTGAGTAGTTTTTTGGTCAAATCAGTTTTTTGCTATAATTTAAAAAAAAAAACTGGGTTGGGATGGAAATAATATTATTGTCTGAAGTATATTTTTATTTTTCCTGGGATGGAATCCTGGGATAACTTCACACACTTCTTTTATTTACATTTTAAAAAGAAATTAAATCATACGACTTCAATTAATTTTAAGTGGAAAATACACGGCACCAATCTAAATCTATACATTACTGAGCCCTTCTTGATATTTTATTGCGCATATTACCATTATGGTTGACCTGAAGGATTCTCTCTGATATATTTTAAGTAACATGAAGCATAATTTTCTTGTTCCATATAAATATTGTAAATTCCTTTTCACGGCTGATTTCACCTTTACTCGATACATCATTTTCTATTCTCCCCAAAAATTATTTTAAAATACAAAACAAAAATTATTAATTAGAAGCAATAATTCCTTGGATGGCGACACACATCTGTTAAGTGGTCATTTAAACATTTTTCTTGGTCACCTATTTTTTGTTTACTTATGTAAGGCCCGGTAATAAAATATACGACTAAAGAAATTATGAAGGGGGGAACAACGGGTGTAGGACCTAAAATATAGATTTTAATTTTAAAAATTATGTCCGATACAAAATGATTAATTAAACACAAAGTATTTCGTCCTCTATATTTTCATATACTTTGGTGTGTATATTCAAATCCGATATGATTTGTCACCCCAATTTTTTTTTTTTTTGCTTTTTTTCGCTGGGAAACTCTGAAACTGTCTGTTGTGTGTTACTTTATTTTATGTGTACAATTTAAATATCGCTGAATCACTTTTCTTATGTTTTTTTTTTTTTTTTGCATTTTGATTAGAGAAAATTTATTTTCTCTGGATCGATGATGATTGGTGGTGATATGGTGGTGGTAAAAAATATGCAGAGTTTAAGACACGGTATGGTATGGATGGTTGCTTAAAAAAATAAAAAATGAGGTGCTTTTTTTGTCTCGTGAATTGAGGGTTCAATGATGAACCAATTTTTACTTGATTTGTCATTTTATTGTGTTATTCTTGTAATTGTCTTCTTCCTGTTTATAAAAATTATTTATATTTTCGATTTTCTTATATTTTCCTTTAAAAAAAAAAATAGTTGGCTCATATTGTTTTTTTCTTGTTTTGTTCCCAATCAGGCGATAAGGGTATGTATTTATATATGGGAACGAGGGGGTAGAAGGAATTTTTTGATGAAAATAAAGTTCTACAATTGTTTGTGTATATTGAAATTTGTTGTAATTTACTTTCATTTCGATTTTCTTTTTATTGCGTTTGGTTTGGGAAAATTGCACAGTCGGTTGATTGGGATTGAAAAATGGAATTATTTTTGTTCATTAATTAAAATGCAAAACGAATTTTGTATAATCTTAAGAAAATATGTTGACTTGAATCGCAACAAATTTATGGAGATCTAATGATTCATTGAAAATGAGAATTGGGTTTTGACATGTTGGTTTGTTCTGTAAGGTTTGCTAAGATGATTCAATATTGCTGAGCCTAATGAACACAGAGTAAAAATTGAATATTTCTATATAAATTAAATAAGAGCAAATCTAAACAGAATTACAACAGCAAGTTAAACAATCTCACATGGCTGCAGAATCAATACTATGTGAGAATTGCCTTGTTTTCAATAATAAAATCAAACAAGCACCTTATACATTGTGTGCTCACGGTATTTTAAGTGCTAAGACTTTCTTGATAAAAATTTTTTTACCTGGTAAAATTGCTAACCAGAGCTTTGTATCAAGGTGCAGACGGTTAATAGTTATAAACAAAAGTCATGCTGTGGCATTAATAAATCAATCATCCTGTATATATAAATACATAAATAAGAGTACTTAAGAAGATTTATAAATTGAGAAAAGTTTCTCGTCTGTGTAATATTTAAATTTCCGTACACCTATCCTACAATATATCGAATGAAAATAAATACTTTCTGGAAAAGTTTCTATTTTATTTTACAGCATGCTACATAAATAATATAAACCAGCTTTGTTACTACAAAAAGGCGTGGTGATTTTTTTTTTTTGTTGAGAGCTTTTCCAAAATAAATTCCGTCTTGAAATATAATGGTATATATATATATGGTATATATATATATATATATATATATATATATATATATATATAAATATATAGAGCTTTGATATATATATAGCTCCGCCTTTCCACGCTAAAAACAAAAAAAAAAAACAAACCAAAAGAAAAAAATATGAAAAGCACACAAAATATGAAAAACTCGGAAAAGATTTTCTTAAAGTTTCGGTTTTGCTTTTGTATTTTCCGATTCGATTTATTGTATTTTCATAAGTCGAAAAGACCGAATGTGTTTTACTTATTCACGATTTTCACATATTTTTTTATTTTCATATGGGAAATTTATCCGTGTTATAATATTTCAAGAAAGTGATTTTTAAGTGTTGGAAAATTCTCAGCGATTACATGTGATCTTGTTATAAAGTGTCTGTGCGTATAAAGTGTGAAATTTCAAATTCTGGAAACATATTTGGATAGTCTGCATACTCGATTTGACACTATATAAGGCCTTCGAGGGCACGAGGAAAATAAATTCGAGACTTGCGTATATCTAGTTTTCTTCAGTGTAATTCGTGCAGCAGTGATCCGTTCCCTTTCATTAATTCTTTTGGTTCATATTATATAGGACACTTCATGTCAAAATAAAATTGAATAAACCTCTTTCATAAGTTTACGAAATAATTAAACAGATAAAAGTTAGTCGCATCATTTTATAAAAATAAATCAAAATTTTAAATGAAACTACACTCAAGAGTTTGAATCTGGTATTCGCACCTGATTGTCAAGTGCTTCCGTATCTCCAAAACCAGACTATACCACGGAGAAAAATAATTGAAATCGCAAATTCATTATATGAAACAGGAAGTTATGTTTTGAATGTGTAGCACTGAGTAAAAAAAATGTATGAAAAATGATTTGTTGTTGTTGTTTTTTAAGCTACAGGGTGTCAAATATTTAAAAATTGAATGCACTTGGTGTTGTATTTATTGCTATAGAAAAAAAATCGAATTATCCGAAAATTATAAAATTAGGCTTTTCTAATTAGACTTTGTAAATTAAAAACTGATGACTACTTAGTCGATTCTTTGTATTTTCAATGAAAAGAGGCACTGAGGAGACAAAAGAGTAATTTTTTATTAGGCTGGTACCACCCTAGAAACGCCTGTTTACTTTCATCTAAAAAACGCATTTTTCGATTTTTGAAATAAACGTTGGAATTGTTGGAAAAGGCTTTTAGTAACAATGTACTATCAGAACAAGTGTTTTTGATTATTATAAATGGTTCAAAGAAGGCAGGAAACGCGTTGAAGTCGAAGAACTTCCTTGCCGTCCTATGACCACGACAAGAAAGCCAAAGATTTGGTACTCAAAAATCGTCGGATTCAGAATTTTGGGCAGACAACCCTTGGTTTCTGCATCATGATAATGCGCCATCTCACACGGCATTGGTTGTACGTGACTATTTGGGACTAATTCGTTCTAGTTCATTCCGCAACCGCTCTATTCGCCTGATTTAGCTCCGTCTCATTTCTGGCTATTCCCAAAACTCAAAAAACCAATCCGGGGAAACCGTTTTGACTCGATTGAAGAGATACAGGTCGAATCGAACAAGATTTTGAAGGCTATAGGTTAGATTAGGTTATGGTGCAGTGGCTGTCCCAAGAGGTGGCATAGACACAAAAATGGTCGGTAGCCATACTACATAAAAATGTTCCACAACTCTACTCATCGAACCATCCAGAGCTTAGAACGGAGCGTTGAATACACCTTACGTTCATTCCATTGAGAATCGCTAGGGTGCTGATGGAGCAGCTCCTTACAGTTTCTTCCTTCTCTTCATCTTCGCAGCTTCTACAGTAATCATTTGAGAAGAATCACACGAGGTACCATTGAACCATCTATATTTCGCTGCTCTCGTTTACCCAATATTTAAATGATTGGCATACCTAGCTGGAAGCTTAATATTTTAGAAGAAGTAAAGAATAATAAGACCCCCACTTCAGGGGTGGGAGGGTCACCTCAGTTTTACGTAGATTAACATTAAGCCCACAACTGTTGGGAATACCAAATGCGCTTTGCATGCGCTATTGCCTTCGGTTTAACGTTGCTGAATAGTTACCAAGTGTATTCTTTAAATTAGCTAATTTCTTAACAGGACAAATTAGGGAGTGTAGAGAGGTTTCCACCGATCTCCCTTTACAGTACGCCCTTTGATATTTCAACCACCTAACCGGATCTAGAGGGCATCTAATGTGAGTTTGTAAATATTTGTCTTTCCAGTGGTTTTAATAGAAACGAGCATAACATTATAGGTCTCTCACAGCAATAAGAGCTTTCCCCGCCAGAGCTATAAATATTACGATTAACTCAGTCTATTTGATGGAAATGTGGTAAAGTTCCAAGCTGCCAAGTCAATAGCTTGCGGAACATCCGCAGGAATAATGCTATTGAGTCAGCCGACTTGTTTGGCTTCAAGCTGTTAATTGCCCACACTATCTAGCACTCGGCATTTCAGGCGCAAGTTGGAAGAACCATCCGGTCGCAGGAGATGACTCGGGGTGATAGGACTTGAAGCCAGTATTTTGTGTAGCCTCGCGCCTCCGAGTACTCCTGTATTTTACCATAGTTGAGCCTCAAGGCACTGATTTTGTCACTTTTTATTTCATACCTATATGTTCTTGTTTTCTTGGCTTTTCTAAAGTCCTTTTTCGTTTTTGACGAGAGCTTGGGAGGTGTTTCGACCACCAAGGTGGTCTTGGTTAACCTGCAGGTCTACTCCCAACATGGATAACTGAAAAGCATCAGATAGCTTGTGTACTAAATCATCCAGCTCCTGTGTAGAAGCAGAGAGCTGTGGAACTAGTATTGGCAGGATGGTATGATACTAGGATGGTTCTGAAGATATCCCAGTCGGTTTTCCTCCTGTTTCTAAATATAGCCCTATTTGTGGCTTCTGTAACCAGTTCCTTGCTCGAAAGCGAGGATGACACCGAGTCCTCCTGAAGTCCGTACAGTGTGGACATCTCAGAATCCAACGAGAGTGTTTTCATTTCCTCTTCAGACACGTTCTGACACACCAACGGGCCATCACTACCAGGCAGGAAATCACTCGGAATCTCCTCTTTTACCGGTGTATTTCTGTCAACAGCATGTATTGATTCCATCTTATCTTATGGATTTGTCCAGATTAATGATGTCCCTAACTACATTGGTAAATTTTTGGATCTATTTTTTACAAATTCGATGGTCAATTTGAACCAATCAGAACTCTTACTGTCTAATTCAATTAAAAATAATTTTGTGTCTATGAATGCGCGGCTGTCATCTAATAACTTAGATTATGATGTCCAACTATTTTATAACGTTTTGTTTAATGGTATTGACAAATTCGTTCCAATCTCTGTTATGAAAAATAATCGTAATAATCCTCCGTGGTTTAATAAACGTTTGATTAATTTGGGTCTTTATCAAAGGAATTTGATTGCATGCACAAAATAGCTTATATGAACTATATCAATAAGGTTCAAGACGATTTGAAATTAAATCCCAAATCGTTTTGAAACTTTGTTCAGACTAGGAGGAAAACATGTGGTCTTCCGTCAACAATGTCTTACAATAATGTTACTGGCAATAATTCTGCGGATATAGCCAACTTATTTGGTTCTTTCTTCCAAAATACTTATATGTTAGACTTGACAATATTGATAAAGGAACATTTACAGGTACAACTTATGATAGTATAATTACCACCTCAGGTATACCTTGTATCACTCCAGAGGATATTATTGAATCACTCCGTCAGTTTAAAGATGGCTGTGGTCCAGATGGTGTTTCTACAAGCTTTCTAAAAAAACTTAGTTATGAGTCGGCTTTTTCTTTGTCATTATCGTTCCTATCTTCAAGTCCGGTAATAGGAACGATGTCTCTAATTATAGGGGCATTTCTATACTATCGGCCATCCCTAAATTATTCGAATCAATTGTCTGTGAGTCTGTGACCACATCTATTTCAGACTGAAGTCATTTATAATTGACGAACAACATGGATTTGTCCGTGGTAGATCTACTGTGACGAACTAAATAGAATTTTCGAAGCGTGTTTTGGATGTGATTGAGGTTAAGGCACAACTTGACGTCATTTACACTGACTTTAGCAAAGCATTTGACTCAATCAACCATGTTATTGTATTGGAAAAATTAAAATCTATTGGCATTGCTCATAATTTGATAAAATGGATTGATTCGTACCGTCTCCTCACTATGCTAGTCATATTAGTAGAATAGCAACGGTACAAAAAAATATTCTCATTTTTTATGCGTGGAAAACACACCAACTTGATCATCGTAAGGCACGGTGGGAGAACGCTACGGATCTGCCCCCTTATGTCGTTAGATGTAAATCTTTAAAGCTTGAGCCACTTGAAATTCGCCGTCAGCATGCTGGTGCCATTTTCATTTCTGAGCTTCTAAATGGCAATATCCAGAGCTCATTCTTATTAATGAATCTTGGATTATATGCTCCGGAGAGGAGTTTGAATCTGATATCTAAGTCATACAATAAATTGAGTAAGCTATGTGATTTCAATATGAGTAAATGTGAGATCAGACGATCATTGAAATCTGATTACTTCAATAAATAATATTATTTAATTATGTAATGTTAAATTAAAAATTGTATTAATTGATTTTCTAATAAAAAAATAAAAATGAAATAAAAAGAGCTTTCCATGCTCTAATCCGGGTCTAATAATTTGGTACTCCCGGACCAATTATATTCGAAACTTTTCCTTACCCAAATAGTTAAAGGATCAGCTTTAAACGAGCTTATGTTCTTCTTAATACCTGCTGTTTGTGAACTAGACGTATCAGCCAAAGCTCCCCCCAGCAGTTGTTGTATTAGAAGGACCAGCAATATATTTGCTTATGTCCCGCTTCATATTTTGACTTTCAGGAAAGGGCTTAGAAGTCGAAGTCTTTCCAGGTGCCGTTTCCGGGTTTGTAAAAGCCCCAATGAGAAAGTATCTGTCTATGCTGAGATACGCCAGGTATCCGGATACATCGTTAGAGACTCAACTAATTTGAGCCGCTTTTGTGTTGAATATGTTTGTCTGTTCGCACCGTATATTGAGTAGTGCTGCACTATTTCATGATTTGTTCTATTGTTAGGATATTTCGGCAATGTAGTCAGTGGCTCTATCTTATCACAATTTTTCTCCAATTGTTTAAACTTGCTTTTCAGTGAATCCGTGAATTCATCATGAAGATGGACCTTCTCCGTTGAGTGAATCGTAAGGAACTCGATTTCAGATATCAAAGATGTTGCTGATGATGGTATTACGGCAGTTAAATCGAATAATTTTTGCTGTTGATGATATTTAATGGAGTTCAATTTACTCGGACATAAGGAAGATTGGCGAGTCTCTGATAATTAATTTATTTTCAAGAGCGATCGCATTTTTGAATTCGCACTTCTCATTTCACTCATACCCGAAGTGCCTTATCGTTTGAGTGCTGATGGCGTTTCCGGGGTAACCTAACATGTGAATTAGATCTCGGCAGAAGAGGCTTACAGCACTTTTAAAGCTACTCATTATTACAATATCATTTATTTATACAAGCTTAAATTTTTGTTCTGTTTAAATCAGTAAAAGATTATACCTCCAAATATCCCAATTTAGCAGCAGTCAGTTAAATGATAGGTTCCGCTTCTAGGCACTAGAAATTTTAAAGACCAAAGATTATGAGAAAGGCATGAGGCTTATAACTAATTTGAAAGATTGTTTGGAAATTCTATACTAGGTAATTAACCGAAATTTATAGAGATGAGCTTTTAATTAATTTGTCCCTACATAAAATTTATCCTGTAATTTTGAAAGAAAGTTCGTTAGTATAGCCTTAACTAAAATTAGCAACCCGATTGCGCGATAAATTATAATTTGCAGCTGCCTGAAATTTTTTTGTTTTACACGTTTCACTCCTATGAAGTGTCTAAATAATTTGACAATTGATTCCACATATGTTCCAAGTTCTTGGATTTTTGGATATGCGCCATTTCAGGAATATAGAAATAGGAGCAGATTAACTCAGAGGCATACTAGGCACTTGCGTGTGGCCCGTTAATTTTGGGGGACCCATAAATTTCATGATGCCTTAGTGAGGTAGCCTTTATTTTTTCAGAGTCACCAAACAGCGTTTTGAACGACAGACTACCGATGAAAATGCTACAATGGAACATTTTTCCCCTAAATTCCTGGCACTTTTCTTTCATAATTATTACTACTGAACTTCTGCCCCGAAGTTTTCTCGTTTGATTAAAGATCAAACCTATCGTTATCCTTTTGAAAGATAAATACAACCAGCATGTTTCGAAGAAGTTAGTAATCTGTAAACCTTGCTGTATACTTCGTATACTTCGATTCGTCGCTCTAGTGGAGTTTTCAGAAAAGTAGCAATTATTATCAATTCAATATGCATTCAAGTCAAACGGCCATAAATACTTGATTCTACCTATTTGAGAAATGCGACCAATAAAGTTTCGTTCCGAACTTCCGACTAGTTAAACCATGAACACCCGGTGATCGGTATGCAGTAAGTAAATTATTTGAAAATTTAACAAAAAAATTGTTATTTGCCCAAATCATAATGTTTTTGCAATGAATATTATTTTCGGAATGGTTTTTCGGGCAAAATTCACACCGGTGAACGAAGTTCAATACTAAAGCTTTTACTAAAATTCACTGATCCCAATTTTGTACTAAAATTTTACCCTTTGAACTTAACGAAACTGTACACCTTGGTCTATTCCGGAAAGCCAGATGTAATTGTTTCATATTGGATTCCTAAAGTTTACAACTGATACAACCTCTTCGCATTTTTGGATGTATCGTTTGGTTTTTTTAATTTCAGAATGTAAAAAAAAATCGAGCAAAAAACAATCTAGCACGGAAAGCTAACTGTTTACAAATAAATGAGAGTTAATAAAAATATTTTATAAAATACCACCATTTCATTTTAAATTTTCAGTTTTCCCTGTAATCCTAAAAATATTAAAATAAAATCACAGACTTTGACGTTTTCTTAGCGATTAAACTACTCATTCATTCAATTCAAATTTCATTTATTTCACTTGATCACCCACCCCTCTTAAAACGAACACAACAACAAAAATATGAATTGTATAAGAAAGCGACCCCTCTCCTAATCTCATTCCCAGATAAACTCAACATATGACGATTTCAGTTACTAAACTACCAAATATCTCGTTCATACTTTAAAAGTTTTTTTTTTTTTTCATTTTCATTTTTATGAAAAACCGAAAAGAAAAACAAATAATTTTTATTTGTGTATATCTTCGCCGTTTGTTGGTCTAGGGCGACAAAAAAATCAAATAAATAAAAAACAGGAAAAACAGAGCACACAAACACACACATACGTTTAAAGGTGACAAGTGAGTTAAATTTTCGTTTTTTTTTTTGCTTCTTCTTAATTTTAAGTTTTCACTCGTGCGTAGAATTTGTTGCGTGTTCTGAAAGTAAAGTAGGAACAGTTTCGTTAAAAGTATTTTGAATTGTAAAGGGGTATACCAGTTTCTAAATCATCCTGTATATTCAATATATTAGAGAGTTGAACTTTGTTCCAGTTTTTTATTTTTTTTTATTATGGAAATCGACATTTCATCGACAGTTGGTATCACGTTCGGGCTCTCAAACCGCTTGTAAAAGAATCATGTATTACTTTTATCTATGTCTTGCCTTTTACACCCAACATACTTCATAATAATTTCAATAACGAATTCACTTACCTATAGCCTTAATTACTGATTTCAAAGACCTTGTGAGACAACGGTGAACTCTGGATCAATTATAAAACCGGCTTTCACCTTTGGAATTTCTACTAAATAAATAAATTTAGTTACGTCTCGAGTATTAAAAGGAAAAAAACATCTACCGGCCAAGATTATGTGAGTCTTCACGGTTGGAGCATAAACCACGACGTGCAACAAATCTTTTCAGACATGCTACAAATGCATTAGACGATAAATAATGAACCACCTCTAGATGGGCTTTCAAGGTGGTTTTAGAATGAATCATTGGTTTTACGTAGAACGGACCGCAAAAGTCAATCCCCACAGCAGTAAAAGCGCTCTGTGGTTGTTTTTGGTAAACGGTAAATCGCCCATTAGTTGCTGGATTCTCTTTGAACGTATTCTTGAACAGCGGATGCAATCATGACATATTTTACGACATAAACTTCTACCATTAATGATCCAATAATTTTGCCTAATACAGTATAAAAGGGCCTGTGGACCCACATGTAATAAACGTTCACGCTCTCGGCTCACTACTAAACGAGAAAAAATATGATTTTGAGGCAATAAAATTGGATGCCTTTGATTGTAGGGTAGATCTGCCTTATCAATCCGACCACCTACACGAAGAATATTGTTTGAATCTTTAAATGGTGATAACGTTTTTAAGCTGCTTTTATTGTTTACCATACGTGTTTTCATGGATTGCTTTAATTTGAGTTGAAAATCCCTGATCTTGAACAAGTCTAACTAACCAATCTAACGTTTCCGTTAATTCAACTAGGGTTCGAGGCCCACTTCTGCGACCTACATGACATTTTTTTTACAATTATCAATAAAGCGACGTATAAAAGCATTTACATTGATTAAACTTTGATAATTTGAAAATTTTGAAAATAACTTTAGTTCTTCAACACAAATATTCACTTGTTGCTTATGTTGACGAACTTCTAAACTTAGCATTTCCGCAGGCAAATTAAAAACGGAATGTTCAGGCCAATCATTTCTATGTTGGAATAAAAATGGTGAACCACTGTACCAATTAGCGATTTTTAGAAACTCATTTGGCATAATTCCGCGCGATACGTGATTGGCAGGATTTTCGTTGCTCGGTACATAATGCCAATCCTGTTTTGATGAATCATCTTGAATTTGCGAAATTCTGGTACCCACAAATGTAGAAAACTTGTCTGGACTTGAGTTAATCCTAAATAAGATGATCTCCGAATCAGACCACTAATTAATCGAATGAAATTGAATATCCATAATTGCTTGTAACCGCTTGGACATTTGTGCTACCAATAGCGCTGCGCCTAATTCAAGTTGAGGTATCATTAATTTTTTTAAAGGAGCAACACGTGACTTCGAACACAAGAAATTGACCTTGCAATTTCCGTTACGATCAGCACTTCGAATATAGAAAACACATCCATATCCTGTAGCACTGGCATCGCCGAACCCATGTAGTTCGATTAAATCATGACTCGGCAACAACACAAGTTCAGTTTTGAATGTTAACCACTCTGCTGATAAACTGTCGAGCAATTCCTCATCCCACTTTAAATCTGAAGTGGACCATAATGTTTGCATGAAAAGTTTCCCAATCATAACAATTGGTGAACAGACTCCTAGGGGATCAAACAACTGGAAAATTTCCGAAAGAACAATAAGTTTTGTAATCTCTGAATTTAAATTGTATCTATCAAACGAAATATCCAGGTGATCATTTTTTGTATTCCAAATTAACCCCAAGATAAGCGCAACTTCCGACGGTGATTCCTTTTCTGACAATTGAACGTGATTCGAACAAAATTTTTTAGAAACTCAAATTTACCAGAATTTAACAAAGCCTTCAATTCAGTTTTTAGTTTGATGGCACGATCCAAACTATTGGATCCTGACAACACATCGTCTACATAAAAATCCTGAATCAAAGTTTTACTGGCTTCTGGAAACGATGCTTGCTCATCTTTTGAAAGTTGCTGAAGAGTTTTTGTGGCTAAATATGACGCACTGGCCAAACCATACGTGACTGTTTCTAACATGAAACATTTTAAAGGACTTGCTAAACTATTTCGAAGAATCGAACTATACGACCGCCACTTAATAAAGACGTAGGTAAGATCAATGCAGAAATTATCCACCAACTTACTGGAGATTCCAAAGTATATAAAAGCGTTGATTCAATCAAAGATCAGCCAGAAGGGGTGCTCAAGATTTCAAGGGGATTTTCTCAAGGGGGATTAAGATTTTTACATCGAATAAACAGCTGCTGTGTCATGGTGTGTGCTATTCGATAAGAAAACCAGGCTTTTGTGTTGAAGTTCTGAGTTTTGTTTGTAGTGATACACCACAGAAAAAATAGCACATTGATCGTTATTAAAATGGAAGGCTTGGGACGCATCCTGTACTACATACAAGTATTTTCAGAGAAGTCTAAACAAACGAGTACTTCACCTTCTCTAAGATTATATTTTTTATCCTCGTAGAAGTGAGATTGCTTTTGGCTGATAAAACTGTGAGGTTTTACGGCTGACAGCTTATCGACCAATTCTCGTATAAAATCTTTTGAAGGAAGGATCTGTGACAGCAAAGTCGAACGATCTGTTCCAGTCCAGAAACTAAATTTCACTTGTGCAATGTTTTTGTTTTCTAATGGTTCTTCTAAAAAGCTTGAAAGAATTTCAATTTCTGGGCATTTTTCACACTCACCTAACCAACATTGCTTTTGGATCAGAACAGATAATCTCTTTTAAACAGTCATTATAGTTCTTCATCGGTTTTTATGAATCTTCAGTGAGTTCTTTTATATTTAAAGCATCCAATAATAATTTACAATTCTGATGGATTGTGCAAACATAGACTGTATGTGTTCTACTAGAACCTGCAAGAATACAATGTTGCGGACGGAGCTGAGCAAATTTTCTGAAACTTAAAGGAAAGTCTGCATAATTTTGTTTGTATGTTGTATACAACCCTCTTAAATCCATCAACAAGAGTCGTTTCTGTATCAAGCTACGGCCTTCCGAACTTTTCACGGAAACTACGTCTCGTGTACCAGACATTATTCTGCTGTTAGCATCGTTGGTATAAAAATCAATAATTTTCTTGACAGTATCTTCAGATAATTTTCTACCAGCTTTCAGAGTCATATTTCCTAAGATAACCTCTGACGCTCTAAGCATCTTAGATTTTTGTGCCAATTGCCAACTGCATCCAAATTCGTTGGCTATTTTATTTACTGATCATGATGGTGGGGCGATTGTGAGAATAATTAATCTTTGCGGATCTTGAGTCGATAAGTTTGAAAATTTTTCTTTTAATCCAGTAAGCATCTCTTCCAATTCTAGTTCTCTTTTTGATGGAACCACGGTAGCTTCATGTGAAGAAGGTGCAGCAGTATTAGAATTAAAAGAATCATTAATATCCATATTAATGTGATCGCCTGATCCATTTTTATATAAATCGGAGTTGATTTCATCCATTGACTCAGTATCGCGTTTTCTACACTTACTACATACATACTTTTGCATCTGATGGAAAGGGAGGAAATTGTCGTTTCTGATTTTTGGATAAATATCGCAAATCAGAACCTTTGTGACCTAAAACATTGTAAGGGTTGCAACATCTATCAGTATGCCCCTTTCTGAGTAGTTGTTCGTTTAGAGGCAACCATTTAAAATCATCCATCTTTGAATTCTAAATCCGCCGTCGCGTTGAGTAATAGAAAATCTAACTAGAGATGATAGGCTTCAATATGTGACCAAACACGTTCTAAAAAACCTAAACAATTTTTGGGTAGAGGGGGTCTCCCGTTGACAAAGAATGCCTCATATATATATATATATATATATATATATAATACATATCGACGCTAATTTAATAAAAGGGCCTAAGCGACAAAACGTAAATTGTGAACCAGAAGCGAAATACTGTGAAGGGTATATTTACAACAAAACAGGATCAGCAAATATGTTTTCAAATTATTTAACGTCATAAAGAAGCATTTTGAAACATTATTTTTACTAAAACTAACCCCAATTAAGATTTAAAAAGAAAATATTTATTTTCAAATTTTTTAGATGCTTTGAGTTGAGTCACTTGCATTGGAAAAAATGTAGTGAAAACATAAACTTGTGCCGTTCGTCCTATAGAAAAATGGAAAAAACAACGGAACCAATTTGTTTATCTTTTTTCTGTTTACAGTTATCGAAAGAGAAAAGAACGGAGAAAAATAAACAATTAAAAACGTAATTTCAGAAAAAGTGTCGCTTGAGCCCTTTGATCGAATTAGCGTCGAATATATATATATATATATATATATATATATATATATATATATATATATATATATATATATATATATATATACATATATAAATATATATATATATATATATATATATATATATATATATATATATATATATATATATATATATATATATATATATATATATATATATATATAATACATACATATATATATATATATATATATATATATATATATATATATATATATATATCATATATATATATATCGATGGCTTAATTAATAACGGCCCTAACCCACACTTTTTTCAAAAATGACATTTTAATGCTAAAATGCAGAAAATAACATACCGCATCTTTCTGTGTTATTGTATTAGCTTGAATCACAATATATCATGGTCCACATTTAATTTTATTTAACTAATTATAACTGAGTTAATGACTAAATAATATTTCTTTGCGAGTTTCCCAAAAATTTTACAAATGTGGGTTAGGGCCGTTATTAATTAAGCCATCGATATATATATATATATATATATATATATATATATATATATATATATATATATATATATATATATATATATATATATATATATATATATATATATATATATATACGTATTGTATAAATAGATTTATACAAAACCCCAAAGATACATTCATTATTCACAATCAACACAGCAAACCCTTAACAATACAAAAAATTGATAACACACAAAAGTCGAGAAAATACAACAAAATCCACAAACCAATCAATAAAAAGATAAGAATAAGGTGATTTGTGGAAAATGTATACATATTACAAACAATAGTAATTTTTTTTCGCTTTCCATTTTCATCGAAATAAATGGTCAAGAAATCATGTCAATAAAAAAAAATGTATTTTCAATGAAAAATGACCACAAAATAAGAGAAAATCCATTTTATTTCTTTTGTCTTGTCTCCAAAATTCTACAACAAAGCACCGATAAAATCTATGATTGAAAACTATACATAAAGGACATTAAATGTGAAAATGGGAAATTTCTTAGTTAAAATCCAAATTAAATTGTATGTTTACATATGCATATTACATTGACAGACCACAGTTTTATTCGTAAATAGGCCATATGGATAATATACAATACTTTAGGTCCGCAACGATCACACAGTACATATAATCAGTGGTCTGTTGAAAGAAATTGTAGGGGTCTCGGTGAATTAAAAACTTAGAAGTATAACTTGACAGTATAAACTCCGCTTGGAATTTAACAATATTATTTCGGGTTTCTGGAGTGCATTCGCATCCATATTTGGGGCGGACTACTGCTTCATAAGCAAGTGCATGACCCTGGATTCGACTACCAAAGTCTGCACATCCCTCCAATTTTCTCTGTTTGGCATTCCTCAATCTATCTTGCAGGGATTCTACTGTGTGGGCGGGCAAAATTTGTCAGTGTTCTCAACACCGATTTCAGATGAAATTCTGGTTTCTAATTACGTTAATTCAGCTGCTGTTACACTAAGCAAATTTAGGAATATTCTAGGCTCATTGTTTGGTGCAGAGTTCATGTCTCTTATTTCATGAATTTCCCAGCGAAGATACTTAATTTAATTCATAATGGCTTGAACCATTACGCGTACTTTCACTGCAACAGAACTCTGCTCTCTCTCTACTGAATCGCCGTAGACTGGCTATGTATGCTTCAGCGTCGTAAAGCAAATAAAAAGAGCGATCTATCCCTTGGAGATAGGGCATTTCGTTCGCCCATGCTTCTTCTTCAGTCGGATTGGATCAGCATATTCCACTCCGGTAGTGATAAATGGACGGCTGGCGATCAAACGTTGTTTCGGCAAGTTTCCCATTAATTGAGTTGTAATGGATTGTTTTTGACGGACACACGATACACATTTCTTGGAGACGTGGCGAATTACACTACGACCATTGATATTCCAGAATTTCTGTCTTAGCAAACTGGATAATAGAGAAGGGCCTGGATGTAAGGTCAGCCGATGTTTTTTTGGCAGTATAATCGGATGCTTGACGTCATACGCTGAGTCGAGATTTTCTAACCTAACGCCCTCTATCAGGATTCCATCATGGTCAGTTTGAAGTCAGGCAGCGAACTTGGGTTAATGCTCCGTGTTGCGCAATCCGCTGAATTATCCTTTGAGATGACGTGTCCTCCGATGATTCCGGGGCTGGATAGCCAGAATTTTTAAAGTGCGGTTCCCAACAAATGCTTTGCATCTTCTTGGTAAATCAGATAACCAAGCCAGAACTATTTTTGAATCCTCCAAGCTTATATGTGGTGCTTACGGTCCCGAAAATATATTTGATTAATTTGGCCAAAAGTTCATTGGGGCGATTTTAGTTTTCGCAATCACAATTGTTGTTTTGACTTGTCCTTCACGATCTGTGGAACGCAGGTAGATAACAGCAGCGTACGCCATTTCTGAAGCATCACAAAAACCATGAAACGGAAGATTGGTTGTTTTTGATGAAAGCCCAAGATAACCAACTTATGTGTTCCACCCTGTACTGTACATAAATGTATATATGTTTAGATGGGGAAAATTACTAAATTACTTTTATGTATCGTAAAAGGGAAAACCTATTTTTTTAAACGTCGATAATAATGGTTTGATTGCTAAAATCAAGGTGTTGGTATTGGAATCAAACGATTTCTTTTTTTCTAGTTTTGCATAATAAAATTTGGTAGGGAAATGTATATGTATACATCACCCTCTTAAGGACCCAATAAGGAAAATTCGATATACGTTTATACATAGAAGTATAAAATTGGGTGTCAGCAAATATTCATCCTATGTTAATATGTGTATCTAAATACGTACTTGTGAATATAGTGAATGACCGTGTGCGAAACATCGTGGAAAATTGCTGACTACGTTTTAAGTAATTTTCCACCCCACCCTCATACACGCAGCTTCTTTGCCCATTATTTTTGTTATATACTCGTAGAATCGCGCGGTTGAATATGGGTAAATTTGTGAAGATTTTTCTAAACTGAAGGTAATCAAATGAATCGATTTTCTTGTAAAATACGTATATAAATTTGAACAGAAAATCCTCAATAAGATATTTAGTAATCATTTAATTTTTGATATCGATAAAAATGAAAGAAGTGGAATTTACTTTGTATATTCAAATGTAAAACCATTTTTTTTTTCATTTCCATCCCCTTCTGTGTGCGTCTGTTGTGTTTGGATGATAATCTCCACTTAAATTATCCTCGAATTCAATCATTATTCATTTTGAATTACACACACACACACACACACACACGCAAGTACAGTTAAACGAGAAGAGGAAAACAAACAAACTAATCCACAATAAAACTGTTTTGTCTTCATTTTCTATAAATAAAATCTTAAACATTTCTCGCATTTTCTTTTGTATTTATCTTTTGCTTTTTCTTTCATTGTTGCATTTAATTGGGGAATTTTTTTTTTGTTATGGAAATTTATTATTATGGATTGGTTTTCGACATGAGAAATTAATTTTTGGTTCAAAGCTTTTCATTTTTTTTTTGATTCGTTCGTTGGCTTAATTGTGTGTTTGCTGTTTTACTTTAATGGATTTCTGTTTCTGTGTCGGCCTCTAATGGGTAGCGATGGTCTAACAAAAAGCTACACCCTAAATTGACATCTAACAATCGGTATCGGGACACTTGAGCCAACATACATCCATTTCTTGAGTGGCCAATAGTGAGAAGCAATACACAAGGAGTGTGTAATATTCTTCTAAAGTGAATGAGTTGGTCCCAATTACACGTTTCATATAAAATTTGGCACTTTTAACAGCGGCCTCCCATAAGCCGCCAAAATGTGGAGATCTCTGTGGTATAGTTGACCATTCTATAAGGAAGTTAGCACAGAAATTCTTGGTTTCATTTTGACAAGCTTCAGATAAGAATAGTTTCCGAAGTTCTTTCAGGTCGGATCGGGCACCAATAAAATTGGTGGCATTATCAGAGTAAACTTTGGAACAGATCCCTCGACGGGCAATAAAACGGTGAAGACAAGAAATAAATGCTTGCGACGACAAATCCATGACTATATCCAAATGAACAGCCTTTACTACAAAACAGATGAATATACACACATATGTACATATATTCGTTCTCTAGCTCTCGATCTACCCTTTGGATTTGCATAAAAAGGTCCACAGAAATCAATGCCGACCTTTGAAAAGGGTCTATACAGTGATCGCAAATACGTGGCACGCGTGCCAAACTTGGCACGTTTAACAATTGGCCCGGTACGCAAAACAATTTTAGAGTAGGTACTTAAAAATCGTATTAATTTTTACATAAAAATGAAAAGGTTTTTAGAATTTTGATATAGCCTAACTACTGAAATGCTGGAGAAATAGGAAAACACGAAATCAATTTGGCCATACAACCACCTTTGGAAAGAATATGAAGTATTTTCAACAAATACGGAAAGTTCGAAAGTAAATTAGTAGGTGATAAATATTTGAAACATTTCAAACTATTTTTGTTAGATACCTAACCTGTATGTTTCAAAATGGGCGACTAAGCTTCTAATTTTAGTTTAGGGTTTGTTTAGTACTACAAATTACGAGAATTAGGAAGCACTTTTGCGTTAGTATTAGTTGCTAAATACGGGCAGCCATTGGAGATTAGCAATCTTCCCCAAAGACACAAGTTTTTCCACCGAAGATTTTTTTCTGCCCCGTTAGATCCTGCAGAAGTGTGTTCACGGTGAGAAAGCATTGTGACGGCATCATGGGTGCCTCATCCCAGATTATAAGTTTAGAATTCCGAATTTTTTTTGCTTCCAAAGAGTTTCCCTTGATTTGGCAAACGGACGTCTCATTCACTGGGATCGGAATCTTGAAAGTAGAATGGGCAGTACCTCCATCGATCACTAATGTGGCCGCTATTCCGGTAAATGCACACGACAGGAAGCAGTCACCATTTCCTTTCAAGATGTGAATCAAGGTGTTGTATATAAATGTTTTTCCAGATCCTGCTGGTCCAAAAATCGAAATCAAAGGATTAGCTCGATCACAATTGTCGTCATCAAAATTGTGCCCCATAAAAATATTAACCTTCAATAAAGAACACAGTTTCGGTCCCAGTATCTTTGATAGCCTTCAAAATGGTGTCGATTATCTTCCTCTGAGTCTCAGTTAATTTGCTGTAGCAGTCTTCCCTTAGCTTCTTTTCGGCTTCAACATTCAACATTTCCCTCACGGCAACAACATTTTCATTATTATAGCTTGGTAATCCTATTTTAAATTTTTTCCAAATTAAGACCGTGCTATTTCAAAAAACATTCGACATGATGCAAAGCGTTATCTGTAGCTTTTTCCCCGTCCATTGTAAGTTGAAAATCCTCTATCATAAAATTTTTGAACTTTTGCCACAGAGCCACAGGATGTTTTGGTTAACAAAAGACACATATTGTAGCAAATAGATTTCTGATTTGGATTGGCATTGCAAGTAGAGAGGCGTCGTTCAAGCTTCTTTAGCATTCCGAATCGTCTTCAAGGAATCCAAGTTCTATAGCTGCTTCTTTGAAAGAACCACACTCTTTCACTGCATTGTTCTTACAGATAACTTTCTTCAGATTTTCATAACTTGTTGCATCTTTCACGTGCAGTAGAAGAAGTCTCAAGTAAAAGCGTTGTTCGTCCTTAGGACTGTCGATTGGCATTCTTCCGATAACAGAGCCTGCTCCTCTCACGCGGGATGTGTAGTATCCTCCCTTGCTGCGATATACTTAGTGAGTTAGGAGGTCGTGGTAGTAGTATTCCCGTGCAGCAGGATCTTTTTCATTCAACTCGAAGTAAGCCGTCAGCATTGTTTTCTTATCAGCATTTCTGAGCACAGCTTCATCAATGTGGTCTTCACGAAAACACACTGTTTGCATATTCTTTAGGTGTACCGGTAAATTGATCACGGTGTGGGACTTGTGCATTTTCCCTTCCAAAAGATGTCACATTGCCTCTGGAGCACTTCGTCCCACACCAGCTCTCCGTTTTCATTTGAATGTGTGTCAAAATGAATTCTGGCGCAGTCGGGTTCGATGCTTTTGGTAATTTCATCCCATAGTGGGTTGTAAGTCATCGTGATGAACAAACCTGGTTTACCAAACTTCCTCACTGTGACCATTGGTGTCTTGGTACCGTTGTTGCTGAGCTCTAGGACCACCATTGAACGATGATGGGAGTATGATCGAATTCCCTGGCTTAACATTTTTGTCCACTTCGATCCAGCAGTCCTTGATATAGATCCACTCTGAGTAGGCTTTGATTTGAACGAATAAATTGAAGTCTCGTTGCTTCAACGTTGCAGTAGGCATTCACCACATATTGCTGAAACAATTTACCACTGCTATGGAGCAAGCTAAAGCCATCACGAATGGCTAATCTGATAATTGATAAAATCGCTTGCTGAGTTCAGTTTCAAATATCTTAGGTTTCAATTTGTATTATCTATAGGCGTAGAATTGTAGAGCAGGCACCTTATCCCTTATATTTGTTCTCCCTCCTCCATGTTCCATATTTATGGTTCACCCTGTTTCACCATTTGGAAAAAGAAGTGAAAACTCATTGGGTCGCAGTTCTGGCTGATTACACTTATACGTTTTATTGTTGACACTCACGAGGAAATTTGTAAGTAAGCTTTTTGTTTAATTGATGTTTCCTGTCCACCAATTCCAGAAATAATTTTATTCGTATTATGTTTCTTTAAGCTCAACATTTGACAAGCTGCTTGAGTTATAAAATTTAAATGTGAACCGCTATCTAATAGTGCTCTACATGTAAGGTTATTGCCTGTCGAAGATTGGGCATTAATTAATGCTGTCCCAAGCAAGATTTTTCCAATTTGTGAAACGGAAGCATTAAGGCTAGCTTGTTGTGTATTTTTATTCGATGAATCTGGCAATGGTCGACTGGATGCAATTGCTGCAACACTATCTTTGGTCACTTCTGGAACAACTGATGTTTGCTGATGACCTTTTGCCCTTTCAGAATTATATTTTAACAAGATGTCTTTCAACTAAATAATTAGTACATAAATTTTGATTTCTGATAAATTGAAATCTCATTTGCGGGGTTATTTTATGATCACAAAACGAAGCACAACTGAGAATAGAATGATTATCCTTACAATAAGAACATCGTTGACCCTGATTATACGATACCTGACCATGATTATGTGACAGCAGAGTGCTTGACTTTGTTTTGGTATGGTTAAATTGTCAATTTGGTTGAATCTGAATATCTAATTACTTCCATTCTTGACAAATTATCCAATTTTTCTAAAAAATGATGAACTAGCATTAAATCCCACTTATCCACTTCAATTTTTAGAGATTTTAATGCGTTGTAATGTTTAACTATATGTTCGATGAATAACTGAAGACGAGTGACGCGTGACGAGTTTTCTTGAGATGGTTTAACATCATACAGTTATTTCATATGAATTCGCTGAGTTTCCAATGAATTATCGTAACGGTCGCAAGTAATCTTCCACGCAGTGGGATAATTCGCCGCTGTAACTGGAATGCTTTCTATAAGATTGTAAGCTGCACCTGAAAAATATCTCTAAGCGCTAACCATTCTTTATCTTCACCACTAAATGTGGGAAGTTTCAATTCAGGTAAACGAAGGGGAATCGTTGGAGTATCTGATGGTTTATTTGCATCTGTCACAGAAGCATTATGAAAAGAAATCTCGTGTACTGATGCTTCAGCCTTTTTAAGATCATGAATCAGGTTCAGGATATCTGTTTCTAAATTTCCATATTCTTCCTCAAAGGCTTGCCGATCGTTAATGTCGCTCTCATCGCCCATTTCTAGCTCCAGCTTGAGTTGAACACCGTTATATTTATCATAAACAGTTTGTATTCTGCGAAGGATTGATTCATAGCCACCTAATGTAGACGCTGAACTTAATTGGTTTTTAAATTGTTTTATTTGACCATTAAAAGCACTACCTCGTCCGGACCACGAAGTAATAATTAACCTTGCAAGGGATTTGTTGATAGAAATTGTTCGTTTTTGACGAGGGTAACTCCTTTTGGTCGTCTTTGGAGTCGCGATAATGGTATAAACGGTATTGAGTTTAGACATGCTTCTATTTGAGCTACAATATAATTTTTCTTTTTATTTCAGTTTTTCAATGTTTGACTATTTTTTAAAACAATAATAAAAATGGAATAAAATAATTAATCAGGCATTTATACGGGAAAGTACCCCTTCCTCCTTAAGGTTGAAGAAAAATCTTAAAAATGTTTTATGTATTGTATATAAATAATAAGAAAGGTCCAATTTGGTTCATTTTCTGTTGTTTGTCTTCAAAATTTCATAAAAAGATTTCTGTATTCCTAAAATCCAATTTCATTGATCGGTCGAGCTGAAATTTGTATGCAACATATCCGACCAGCCTGTGTCCTACTAACAAGAAACCCCGTCCCCTCTCCCCACGCGAAATTGATATGTTTACATGAAAAAATAAGAGACACGCATTTGTTGAGAGAAAAGCACCCCTAAATAAATTAGTTCACCCCAAAATAGGGTTTACATTGTAATTCGAGTAAAAATTAACTCTTAAGAGGGTTCTTTACTAAAACAAGGTATCTTTGGGCGCTTCGATAAGCATCTGTGTGAATATTTTCTTCTAGAGATTTTTATCATCAATAGATAATGTGGAAAACTAACTCGTAGTTTTTTCTTTTTTCGAAATTTTCTTTTAATATTTTGTTATTAGCCCTCAAACTTGGAAAAGTTGTGCAAGTTCGATACGAATATACAACAACGATAGACAAAAAACTTATTCACAACAATAAAGTTTAATCAATAATCTGACTCGTAGTTTTTTTCTTTTTCAATTATTTTAATTTTTTAATTGATAAATAATTAAAATAAAAATAGTTTACACAAAAAACACAAAAATTTTCGTAAAGTGTAGCAAAATTCCGACAGAGGGTCATTTCACGTACACATATAATTTCTATATACAAAAATTTTTTTTTTGCTTTACGACTAAACCAAACAGATGTTATTAAATTTCGTTTCGTTGTTATTGTTGTAAACAGAGTATGTAAAATGTTATGTACAGATATAAAACAATAAAATGTTGTTGTTGTAAAAATGTTGTACATAATCAGTTTTTTTTATTCTGTATTCTTTCATCTCGTATATTTTAATTATTGTACTCGATCGTATGGTAGGATGAAAGGTAGTAATTTCTGAGGAGATGGATATAGGATTTTAAATTGAATTTTATAAGAAGTTCTGGAATATGGCCATTTGGGTGAAGCTTCGCTATTTCTTATCCAGCTGTAATGAAATTGGAGAAATGAAAAATTTGCATGAAGTTCTGAATTATGCCCAATCAGAATAGAAGTTGGCCATTTCTTCACATATTACAACGAAATTAAACATGTGCATTCAACATGGTATTCTAAAATGGTAGAACTTGGCTAGTTTTGATCTTATTTCAATTAGTCGTTTCGGTTCTAAGATGTCAAGTTTTTGAATCAAGTTGCTGTCGAGTACTCACATAAAACGAAATTGCGGCCAATAATAGTGTAAGGGAGTGTGACGTACTTTGCGATCGCGCAAGACTTTCTAGCCAAACTGACCACGTCTAAATATCTAAAGGACGGGCACGGATTGTTCAAGATGTTAGATTTTATCTGTCAACTACCAAGTTGGTAGGCAGTGATCATCATTATTACGCATATAGATAGATACTGTTGAAATTGAAAGCGTTAGGCAACGAACTAATATTTCGAAAGTTTAAATGTTGTAATAAATAAAATAAAACTGAAACCACTTGATGGTCAGTATGTTATTTATTATTTAGAATGTTGAAAATTTAATTAATTTTCGCCCGTTACAATTTACTAATCTTGAGGTTTTATTCGAAAGGCTTCTCCTGTCAAATTTTTTCACAAAAGCCTAAACTAAACAAAAAGGCAAAACCGTACGCTTAATTTCAGCTACTACGGTTTCCAACTAAATTATTGGATGTCGACTCTACTTGGCGTTTTTTGTACTTCTTGGGCCGGAATGTTTCAGCTTTGGAAAAGTGTAGCTGTCCACAATACTCCCTCCAGTTGGGCGTCACACTAGAGGATCACTCAATTCCCTCGGTTCTCTTAATAGGGCGGCTAGCTTTGACGCAGGTCTCCGTATTACTTCTGATGCTGTCCTTACATCGGCTGTATGGCTTCTGGCTCGTCATCTCGATCCTTAGGACATTCGCTGCGTGGTCTATGAACAAAGGGAGGGCCCTTGTACCATCTTTCTGGTATGCAATATCGGCTGATCAGCTTCCACTTAGTGGCCTCATCCGCAAATTTCTGTCTCCAGGATTCACTCGGTCCGGTTGCCCACGAAAGGTTTAAATGACAGTGGTGAACGAACCCAACATAATACGTTGCGGGTTTGGAGAAATAGCATCTTGGCAAGCGAATGTCTTTCTTTTCGATCATCTTTTCGATGATGACAAGGCGTTTAACCGGTTATACCACTTCCTCATCTAATCCGGCTTAATCTGCTCGTCCTAATCTACTCCTGTTCGCCAGAGCTCCTTCATGAGTAATTTTCCTTGCACAATAAAGAATTCGATCAGCCCAAGTGAATCAAATAACATCATCACCCATTTTGTCGGTATCTTTTCTGCTCGCAAATATTCTATCCCTATTCGCTGCATATTAATACGAAACCGAAGTGTGTGTGCTGCTGTTGGTGTCGCCTAGCATCCTCTCGGTTTCAGTCTGAATGGGGTTTATTAATTCCAATACTCTCGGCGAATTGGAAATACAGCTTCGCAGATCGAAACCCCCTTCTCGATGAATATCACTTGATGCGTGACTTCCACACCCTCAATTGTTTTGAAACTACCGAGATAATCATCGATATAGTGATGATGTTTGATTGCTTGTGCTTCATACGCTCGTGGTTTCTGTTCTCGATACCTCTCTGCTTTCAGATTCTTCACATACTGGATTATAGATGGCACACAGGATGCTCCAAACGTCATTACATTCATCTGGTGTGTAGAGACTTCCTCTTGTGGTCGATCTCTCCACAGGCATTGCTGAGTGGCTTGGTCGTCCCGCTTAACCCTCTAATGCATGAATTTTTAATCATTTTCTATCAAAATTTTGACTTCAACTCGTAGTTGTTGAACAAATGTGCATATTACAACAAAAAAAACCAAACCGTTATGATGAAAGTACTTTAAAAGAGAATACCTCATATAAAAACTAAAGAAAAAATATTCATTATAACGTAAAGTTAGATAATTCAAGATAACGTAAAGTCCGCCTTTAGGCGGAGTTATGCATTAGAGGGTTAATACTAATCTGGTGAAACATTTTCCGTATGTCTCCACTGATGACATACCTATGCTCACGAAATTTAAACCGCACGGCTACGAGGTTTGCCAATAGAACAGGATCCGTCAGCAGATTTGAGTTTAATGAGATTCCATTGACCCATACGAATACGAGTCTCGTCTTGCCAGGCTTGTTAGGGTTGGTTACCGCAAAAACTTCTTCAGCCAACCCATCCCCTTGTACCCGATCACCTGCGCATTGACATTTTCGGCCGCTTCTAAATCCTTCGACAACTTTCATTCGAATCTCAAGAATCGATGTATATCCATCTGTCTTGAAAGTGGAAACTCTATGTCATCGTTTCTCCATTTAAGTACTAGTTTTTCAGGCTCTCCTTTCAGACCTAATTCGTCTGCTAGGTCGCGTTCTAGAAGTGTTGCTGTAGATCCACCGTTTAGAAATGCATATGTAGACACTGTACGTCCTGCTTTCCCGTACAACGCCACCGGCACTATCTGGAAATATTCAAATAATTTAGTGCGTGTAGATTCGCTGTTGAGTAGTAGTCGCAATTTTGGTTTACGTTGGCTTCCTCGTGTTTGTAACAACCGCGGCTTTACTCGTCGATTGTGCATTGTTACATCGTTCTGGAGAACTTGATTCCCGAGGCATCGGCTCTATCAATATACAGTTCAGCGTCTTTGGTTGCGAATATAACAGCACATAGTGTGGTTGATCGCAACCTTCTACTCCGTATTTTGATTTAATTCTGTAGTCGTGAGGCCAATTGTTTCCCAAATAATCTACGCATAGATAGTCAAACTGAAACTCCGTACCATGAATGCAGTACCGGCCACAGTGCTGTCTAAGAGTTGTTGTTCTTTAGTGTTGCTCTATGGTTGTGGCTAGTGGCTGACGTATCTCTGGTGCTTGTACTGGCTCAAAATGTACCTGATTAGTTTATTAGTAATTGCTAAAACTGTTGGAGGAAAGCGAATACATTTTTCGAAGATGCAATCATCATATACCAGTAGGACTCATTTTGCCGTGTTACACGAACAAACTGGACATGCAATTTGACTGCGTTTTGAAAAATGGATCCTGAACTGATTTTTCGGTTAATTTTTGGAATATGGTCAATTAGGATGGAGGTTAATTTATTAGTATGATATTTAGGCCAAACATTTGTATCACTGGTTAAATACTCCGGACCAGTTCACAAATTCTTAGCATCATTAAATTCGTTAGGAAATAGACCTCGAGAGACACAATCTGCAGGGTTCTTAGAGGAAGGGACATAATGCCAATTAGAGTTCTCCTAAATTTGTGTAATTCTATTCGCAACAAACATTGCATGTCGATGTGGTTCAGATTTTATACGAAACCGAATCAAACTTAATGTCCAAAATATTAAGTAATATGACAGAAACTTCAGCCACAAGCAAAGCCGCACACAATTCTAACCGTGGGATGGTCTGTTGTTTTAAAGGTGCTACTCTCGACTTAGAACATACCAATCTCACTTGGTGATGACCATGTACATCACTGAATCTAACGTAACACACACCCATATCCATTCATGATGAGCATCACCGAAACCATGGAGTTCGACACAATGGTAATTAGCCTTCAATATAGAATGAGGTACAACGAAATTCTGAAGCTTCATCAGTTGAACTTTAAACTTAATCCACTTCTTGGTATATGTTTGAGGTAATTGATCATCCCATTTTAAATTAGGAACCGTCCACAACTTCTGGATAAACAGTTAAGCCGTGAGAATTTTAGGTCAACATAAGCAGTATTCAATTTTACTTTATTAAACGTCATCTCAAAGGTGTCATTTTGATTATTCCATTTGAGCCCCAAGATCAAAGGAAATTTCTAACGATGAATTATTATCTGATAGACGACTACAATTTGATGAAAATTTTCGCAACTCAAAACTGATTAAATCAGATTTTAGCTTTAATGCTTCTTCATCCGGACAAAACATCGTCCACGTAAAAATCTTTTAATTATACGGATGCCTTTGTGTAAGCGTTCATTTCATCCAAAGCTAACTGCTTTAGCAGTACCGTAAGTTACCGTTTGAAGTTTGTAGCATTTCAAATGGATCATCTGGACTTTCACGCCACCAAATTCGCTGAAGATCAGTTTGCTCATTTTTTATTAAAATCTGTATATACATCTTGGCAATATCTGCCGAAAATTACTATAGAAAAGAGGTCTTGAGCGAAAGGTTTGACGAGGTTCTTGAAGAGGCATTAAAAACTACACGGAGCTTAGTCGTTGTACTACACTCTTTCAATACATAATGATGAGGTCGGTAGTAATCATTACTTGTTTCTGAACTCATTTCCGCTGAATTATTAGTGAGAACCATATGAAACAATTGCGAATACTTTTTCATAAAGTTTCGATGATGAATTCATAAATTTCTGGTTGGCGAATAAGTCTCCTCTCAATTTGTAAGAATTACCGTTTAGCATTTTCACCAGAATAACCATGGTCGTTAATTTTTGAATTTAGGGGTACAGCTACCACGTATCTACCTGTTGACATTCTTTTATAATTCTTCTGATAGTGTTCTTCACATAATCTTTCTTCAACTGACATAATAGTCTTGACACAAACGGTATCCAATTCCCAAAACCTTCGAACTTGGCGATCTAGGGTATCCAAACTGCATACGGTCTGATGATACAATTTTGAGACCTAATGTCCGAATTGATCTTGCCACACGCTACATAACCAAAAACGCTCTCATAAAAAGGAGGAAGTTCTTTCGAAATTCTAATTGTTTTTCCAGAAAACAATTCATGGTATAACTCAGCTTCAATTAACATATCAATGCCATGTGGCACAAATAAATGAGGATTAGTTATTTTAGGAATGATGTAACATGTGATAGTAATCATGAAATCATTTATTCTTGAAGCTACGGATACGAAAACTTTATATTTTATTGGTGTGACATCACCACCTATTCCTGACGCTTTTGACGTTGTTAGTTGTTTGATATTCAATAACCTGCATATCTGTGTTTTATTTTAAGCAACCCAATTCATTACGATCCATGGTATACAGAAATAGGAGGTATGATATTCCCGTGTCTCATTTTCGTCTTTCTTTGCGCATCACGTCACGTGTAGACAAAAAAGCAGATATTTATATTAAGTTTGGCGGTTTTTTGATTATTTTTTTAAATAAATCAATAATAATCGTAATTTGTTTTAACAAACCGTAGTTACAATTGATAATGATTGTTTACCGAGACCCTTTTTATGTTTTATATTTTTTTTATGGTCCAAATATTTGAGATATAATTCTTTCGAGTATATAATGTCTAAGGTAAATGGAAAAAAGGGTAGACAAAATCATGAGTAAATAACATAAAATAATTAAATTATTAAATATTTTTGGTCATTTAGGTACCAATTATTAAAATTTTTATTTTTTCACGTTATTTACTCAAATTTTTGTCATCTATTTTCGTTTGGCTTCAAATTATTGGTATCCATGTACCTTTTCAAATATTATCTCCATATTCAACGATAAATATAAATGTAAAAATATATTACATAAAAATTCAGTTCAGTATAAATTAAAATTAAATCTCTGGGTTATTTATTGTCTTATGGTTTTCGCTACAAAATCAAAAGACCCATTCACTGTTTAATGTTCTATATGTATTCTTATTAGAACTACAATTGATAGTTTTACTGAAATAGGAATTATTCAAATTTAGTATATTTAAAATCAAACACTCCCAAATTTTTGAATTAAATAATTAAAATCTAAACGTTCTCTGCATTTAACAAAACAATTTTACTCATAAAATATAAAGGGCTAAAACCTCACGAGGTGATCAGAACTTCGGTCTTTGGTATCTTCAATAATATCATAAAGTTGGTGTGTGACTGTTTTGACATTATTGATTTCTATTTTAACCAATATATATTTACTTATACAAAAACAGCCAAACAGGTCAAAAGCTTCAACAAGGGTACAGGCATCCAATTTAAAACGAAAAATCGTATTCTAGAACTTTATACCGAAAGTAGTATAACAAATTATACTGATACTTCTAACCGTTTAACTGACCATATTCCAGAAATTCATCCAGAAACTCATTTTAGAATCCCATTTACAACGCACATGTCTAACACAATGATACCCGCGGTTAAGGCATAGTCAAGTTCCATCCTACTTGGCCATATTCCACACATATCAAATATTGCCATTTCAAACGCACATATCAAATTTCATTATAATCGGTTAAGAAATAGCCAAGTTCCATCATACTTAGCCATATTCCAGAACCTCATCCAAAACTCATTTTAGAATCCCATTTCTAACACACAAATCAAATTTCATAATAATAGGTTGATAAATAGACAAGTTCCATCATACTTGGTCATATTTCAGAACTTCATCCAGAAATCGTTTTAAAATCCCAGAACTTCATCCATAAATCATTTTAGAATCCCATTTCCAATACAAATGTCGAATTTCATCGTAATCGGTTGAGAAATGGGCAAGTTCCGTCATACTTGGCCATATTCCAGAACTTCATCCAAAACTCATTTTAGAATCCCATTTCTAACACACATATTAAATTTCATAATAATCGGTTGATAAATAGACAAGTTCCATCATACTTGGCCATATTCCAGAACTTCATCCAGAAATCGTTTTAAAATCCCAGAACTTCATCCATAAATCATTTTAGAATCCCATTTCCAATACAAATGTCGAATTTCATCGCAATCGGTTGAGAAATGGGCAAGTTCCATCCTACTTGGCCATATTCCAGAACTTCATCCAAAACTCATTTTAGAATCCCATTTCTAACACACATATTAAATTTCATAATAATCGGTTGATAAATAGGCAAGTTCCATCATACTTGGCCATATTCCAGAACTTCATCCAGAAATCGTTTTAAAATCCCAGAACTTCACCCATAAATCATTTTAGAATCCCATTTCCAATAGAAATGTCGAATTTCATCGTAATCGGTCGAGAAATGGGCAAGTTCCATCCTACTTGGCCATAATCCAGAACTTCATCCAAAATTCATTTTAGAATCCCATTTCTAACACACATATTAAATTTCATAATAATCGGTTGATAAATAGACAAGTTCCATCATACTTGGCCATATTCCAGAACTTCATCCAGAAATCGTTTTAAAATCCCAGAACTTCATCCATAAATCATTTTAGAATCCCATTTCCAATACAAATGTCGAATTTCATCGCAATCGGTTGAGAAATGGGCAAGTTCCATCCTACTTGGCCATATTCCATCATCCAAAACTCATTTTAGAATCCCATTTCTAACACACATATTAAATTTCATAATAATCGGTTGATAAATAGGCAAGTTCCATCATACTTGGTCATATTCCAGAACTTCATCCAGAAATCGTTTTAAAATCCCAGAACTTCATCCATAAATGATTATAGGCAAGTTCCATCATACTTGGTCATATTCCAGAACTTCATCCAGAAATCGTTTTAAAATCCCAGAACTTCATCCATAAATGATTTTAGAATCCCATTTCCAATTGAAATGTCGAATTTCATCGTAATCGGTTGAGAAATGGGCAAGTTCCATCATACTTGGCCATATTCCAGAACTTCATCCAAAACTCATTTTAGAATCCCATTTTTAACACACATATTAAATTTCATAATAATCGGTTGATAAATAGGCAAGTTCCATCATACTTGGTCATATTCCAGAACTTCATCCAGAAATCGTTTTAAAATCCCAGAACTTCATCCGTAAATCATTTTAAAATCCCATTTCCAACGCAAATGTCGAATTTCATCGTAATCGGTTGAGAAATGGGCAAGTTCCATCATACTTGGCCATGTTCCAGAACTTCATCCAGAAATCATTTTAAAATTCCAGAACTTCATCCATAAATCATTTTAGAATCCCATTTCCAATACAAATGTCGAATTTCATCGTAATCGGTTGATAAATAGGCAAGTTCCATCATATAAAAAATTTGTTAACTATTCACCACATCCAAATCCAACCCCAACTCAACTCCAACTCAACTTCAACTCAACGCGCAAATTGACCCCTAATTTAATCTTCAAATCAATTCTCAATTCATTGCCAAATTCAATGCCCAATTCAATAATCAAATAAGCATATATAAAAAAATCGTAAATATTTATAGAAGCAGTTATTTTGGGTCAATTCGTATGGCAGGTACCCCACCCCCTTGAGGTACAGTCTCCAAAAGCTTTTCAAATCTCCGCCTTGACCATAGAAACAGATTGGCGAAAAAAAATCCAAATCGGACAAGCCGTTCTCGAGATACCATGGGTCCAGACATCCAGACAGACGGACGGACATTTTTTTTTTTTGCTTTTTCAGACTCAGGGACTTTCAAAACGTCGAGAAAAGTGGTTTTGGACTAACCAAATTTTTCGTCATTTTTGACAGGATTTCAATACTTTGGTCTTTTTAGACCGAAGTAATTCCGAAACTTGTTATGCAATGTGCTCAAACAGTCTGCTCTAGACGTGAATATTAAAACATGCCGCTTTTCGCGATTTAATTTCAAAAGTACTGCAGTATATAACTAAAATTTAAATTGAAATGTTTAATTTTAACATTTAAGTCGAAAAATAATTAATGGCAAAAATAAAAAAAAAATCATTTATTTTCCATTTATTTAAAAAATTAATAAAAATTTCGCGAAACCCCATATAAATATCAGCATTTTTGTCTCCACGTGACGTCAAATTGCGAAAAAAAGATAGCAACAGCATGCGCAATATCATACGATATTTTCTGTATATCTTGCGATCCAACTATTTTAGTCTATCTCTTTTTCGCACATAATTTTCCGTGCTTGACGTTTGTTTATTTGTACTCTATTGTATTTTAAATCCTTTCTGCTTTAATGTTTAATCTCTTTGCTTCAAGGTGTGAATTGTCATGTTTTTTTTATTTATACTGGCTTTACACCGTAGATAGTATAATAGCAAAATAGTATAATACTATTTTGCTATCCGGTGTAAAACCGATGTTTTGATAGTATAATAGCAAAAATAAAATATAATATTTTGATTTGATAGCTATCAAATTTTAATACCTATTATATTTTATTGTAGAAGGAAAATTTTGACAGTGAATTATTGATAAATTAGTCTAGAAACGTTTTGTGTATTTTAAAATTATTCTTTTTCATTATTTTGTTATAATTTTCTGTTTTTTAAGAATATTTTATGCGGTGTAAAACCGACTACGGTAGATAGTAAAATAGTATTATACTATTTTGCTATTATACTATCTACGGTGTAAAGCCAGTATTAGTTGACAGTTTACTAATTTCAGTATCAGAGTGAGGGTCGTAATTGTAAAAGAATAAAGTTGGGAAAAAACCCGTACCGGCCATTTATTTTTTTTTGTTTGGTGAATATTTAATAATTTTTAATAAAGGTACGTGATTTTAATAAGTTTGTGTTAAGTGTATTGTTTAGGTGCTCGGCAAATGTTTTTTGCACGTCAAAATACCGTGTGGCGTGTGTTGTACCTGCACATCAAAGTGCCGTGTGTTTTAAATATATCTACCGAATTTTGTAGAGACATTTGTGGGTTTTAATGGAAGAAAAACTACTTAGAGATGCCAACGAACAACGATGCCCCTTGTAGGTACGTATTATAATATATTTGCATTTATTTGTACATAATTTCAATTTAAAAATACAAACAACCAAACCCATTTGAATATATTTATGCACCATAATTACTTTATTACCATCTACGGTATAATAGGCGAACTTACGCATTTATCCGTACTGCCAATTGCACAAAACAAAAACCTGTATTAATGAATTTTTATGTTTTTTTTTGTTTTTTTTTATTTTTTTATTTAGTTCTCAGTATGTCGTAAAAGAATAATATTGTGAAAAATATACGTACCGGCCATTGTATTTTTTTTTGTTTGGTGAATAGTTTTGTTAATTTTTACGATATACTATTATAAAGGTATGTGGTATTTTAATTATTTTTTCTTTTGTGTTTTATGTTTCGGTGCACGGCAATGTTTTGCACGTCAAAGTACAGTGTGTTTTGTACAATAATGGCGACGCATTTTGTTGTGGTTTTTGTGCAAATCTAATAATTAAATTATGTGTGCAATTTAGTTTTGAGCTGGGTACGAGTTTGCGCCTATTTCCTTTATATTATTTAAATGAAATAGGCTAAAATTCGGGCGCTGTGATATATTCGAAAGAGTATATACTGATCGCAATGAAATTTTCCATTAAAATTTCTTTTAGCGGACCGATTCCAATTGGAATTGGCGCCTTATTTTGTTTACACAGTAATTTTTATTTTAATAATGTCTAATTGGAATAATATATTATACATCGTACTTTATGCAAATTTTTTCTATTTTTCAGAACAAATCGGCAAGATCATGTCTGATTTAAATAATTCCCCATCTTCGTCATCCGCGTCATCATCAAAGAATACGGGGGATTCATTATTTGAACCTTCAGTGGAAATGATGGTTGATGATTTCGATGATGAACGTACACTTGAAGAAGAAGAAGCATTAGCCGCCGCTGAATCAGACGATCCAAATGCAGAGCTTTCAAATTTGCAAAAAGAGGGTGACATGCCGATTGAAGAACTTTTAGCTTTATATAATTGTAGCGCACCAATACCCATGATTCCCTTACCAAAACCAAAACATAAATCGAAAAAAATTAAATCAGACTTCGACGATGAACTAGGAGGTGGAGGGAATCACATGAATGATATTGAATCAGATGAACAGGATGATGATGATTCACCATCAAAGTTACGTAAATTATATCCAGAAACATATACACTTCATCATCACGGTGATCAGAGGCTGCTACGGACATCATTATCACGTCCGCCAAGCGATGATGAAGATGATGGTGATTATAGTTTGGATGAAGATGATTATAAAAAAACCATTATGGTAGGAAGTGAGTTTCAAGCCGTAATTCCAGAAGGTTTATGCCGTTACGATGATGCCCTACCGTATGAAAATGATGATAAACTATTGTGGGATCCGACAAAGGTGAACGAGCAGCTAATTGAAGATTATTTAACGAAATCTTATGTAGCCGGGAATAATACGTCTCCTGGAGCACCACAAAATTTATCGTCAAGTGGTTCAAACATTAATACCACAACTGGATTTGTCGTCAATTTAAAATCACCGGGCGGGAAACATCTCAAAGATGACGAACAAGTAGGTTTAACAAATGCGAAATGGTGAATTCATAATAATAATTTTTATTTTCTCCGCAGGCTCTTTATTTACTTCTACAATGTGGACACAACATTGATGAAGCGCTTCGTCGTCGCCGTATAAATTCTTCAATGTCATCACAAACTACCAGTGATGGAATGAGCTTATGGTCAGAGGAAGAATGCCGAAATTTTGAAAATGGGCTACGTACATTTGGAAAAGATTTCCATTCCATACAAAAATTCAAGGTAAGCGTTTTACATTTTTTAATTAATATATCTAGCCTGGATTGTTAAACGTGAAATATGAATATTTTTTTGTTTAATTTTGTTTAAATGAAATTTCCGCGAAATTTTCCTTCCATTTCTCATTTTATTAATTATTTTGTCATAATGGAAGCATGTGAATATATTTTTGGATTGATTATATGTATTATTGATAAGTATTAATGTCGATCCTGTGTTCGAGGTAACTTTAATTTAGCTGAGACCGTAGCTAGATCCAATTTTTTTCGATTTAAACAACATTGGATCAAAAATGAATCAATTGTGATATATTTACCTGGATGATGGTTTATGTTTTTATGTGACAAATAAATCTGCAATACAATTAATGTATGTGATTAATTCAGGCATCTCCGATTTTTTTATTTTTATTATATTTGGTGGTCTACATGTTTTATGTAGATAATAGGTGTTTCTAATATTGAGAATATCCTTTTTGTTACGGAATCAATCAACCATACATCCAAAATTCAGATTTAATTGTGTACATATGTATTGAAAATATATAACATCCATATTCCCTCAGTCATGTCACTTCATTCGACATACAATTAATTTTTTTGTCACCAACTATAAATCTGGATTCTTAAGGCTGTCGAAGTAACATGACACGACGATTGATATATGTAGTCTTACTTTGGCAATTTTACAACAACAATGCCGTGTATTTTCATTCCGGAATGAAGAGATTCATTCCGCTGAGAAGTTGGAATAGCAAAATTCTCTTCTTCTCGTAGTTGTAGTGTTTACCATTAGAGTAAAACTATTACATATATGTATAGTTTTATGAGTTGGTATTAAATAACAATTTTCAATTTTTCGATAAATCAGAATTTTAAATTTTGTTAATTATCATTTAGAATTATTATACTTTATGCAATAATTTGTCATCACTATTTTATATTTGTTAAAATTCTAAATAATAAATTAAATTTTAGAGCTTGGCACCAACTGTTGAAAGTAAAAAAAAAAATTATTCTGAAGAAGAATTGCTCTTACTTTGGGCAAAATTTCATTCCTATCCGGATAGGAATAACTTTTACCAAAGTAAGACGGCAAATGCCGTGTATTTTCATTCCGGAATGAAGAGATTCATTCCGCTGAGAAGTAGGAATAGCAAAATTCTCTTCTTCTCGTAGTTGTAGTGTTTACTACTAGAGTACATATATTAGATATATTTAGTTTTATGAGTTGGTAGTAAATAACAATTTTCAATTTTTCGATAAATCAGAATATTAAATTTTATTAATTATCATTTGGAATAATTATACCTTATTCAATAATTTGATATCATTATTTTATATTTGTTAAAATTCTAAATAATAAATTATATTTTAGAGCTTGGTGCCAACTGTTGAAAGTAAAAAAAAAAAAATTATTCTGAAGAAGAATTGTTCTTACTTTGGGCAAAATTTCATTCCTATCCGGATAGGAATAACTTTTACCAAAGTAAGACGGCAATAAACCAGAATCATATAGGTATCATTTATGTGGTTTTCCAGTTGCAACAAAAAACAGACTCGGAGTTGAAAAATGACAGTTTTTTGACATTTTTATTTTCATATAGATAAATATATATTTTTTAAAATTTGTTTGTTTGTTTCTGTAATGTATGAGTGGCAATTCTTAATTCCTCAGCTGTGTAAAGATTTTTTTCTCCTATTATACAGGGTGTTTTGTACTAGAGTGTAAATATTTTCAGGGATGATTCCTTGATTAATTTCAAGAAAAAAATCGTTCCAGGGGGTCAATTCTCGTTCTGTGAAAAGTACAATGAAAAGTATTTTCAGTGAGAAGTACAGATTTCCGATTCATGTTTCATGAGAAGGAAAAAAATGACGTCAAAATCTTCTCATATGAAAAAAACTTTCTCACCGAATATTTTGGTCGTGGGAATATACATGAATATGGAAATTCAGTTTTATAACACTTAACACTTAAATTTGCAATTTTAATGTTAAATGTGCAACCAAACTATAATACTAGTCACTTTAAAACTAATTTATCAGCAAATTTATTAAACAAATTTCAATTCATTTAAGAAAAATCCCTAAATAATTATAATTTCGTTTAGTTTATATAAAATTTGGCCATTTTAGTAATTTATTTTATATTTTGACAAGCAATAATGAAAACTGGTTTACCTCTCTATTTACCTCTCTTTGAGAGAGTAATTAAATCTAATTACAAATTATAATCTCTTTTATTATTTATTTAGCTACTATTTGCACCATTTACCTAGCGCACCTAGCGGAAATATACATGAAACTTGATAAAATATGTTTTGCTGTGTAGTATTCAGCGTATTTTCATCGTTCTTTTCATTTGGACAACGAGAATCGCATATTGCTGTTGCGTGAAAAGATACTAATGAGAAAGACGTGATGGAAACCAAATGGAAAGATTTTTTTCATTCCATTTTTTCATAGAACGAGAATTGACCCTCTGGAGGGGGGCCCATTTTCAATATTTACTGAGATACAGGGCGTTAAAGAAAATCAGTTTGGGGTGGTACCTGTACGCATATTTTTCTTAATTACTCTAAAGTTAGGAAGACTAAGCCAAGCATTTGTAATATTATTTTTAGGGACTAGAATTACCTTTGTTTTAATGTATTATGTAAGTACGTAGCCCATTCCGTTGTTTAAATATTAATATTTAAACTTTGAATTTTATTTAAATATCACTAAAATTTTTCGTTTTTCATAGTTTTTTACTCACAAAACATGGAAATAATAAGTCATTTCTAATTTTTACTTATTCCCCAGTAAAATACCTACAAAAATCTCATAGAAACATTTGATGTACGTTTCTAAATAACATGAGAAATTAGAATACAAATATGTCATGTCAATTAAATATCAATCAATTTTGTAGCTTTTTCATGACATTTTATTAGTTTTTCGTAAATACTTTTTACTAAAACTTTTACCGACACGTTTAGAAGAATGCGTGAAACTGGAAGTGTGGCTACTTACCGGGTGGATGCTAATCCGGTACCATTTTTATCTGTTTATAGCGATGATGCTGTGATACGAACGGCTAGAAATGAACCTTCAATCAGTATCAGACGTTTGTCTTTACGGTTCATTTGTTTTATGTCAAACTATAACATTTAGACTATTCTTCATGACAATAATCTTTACCCATACCATTATACCCGTCCAGGGTCTTTTGGCCGCTTATTTTGAGAAACGAAGAGAATTTTGCGACCTACTTTTACAAAGGCAAATGGATTACGGAAACTTTTTTCCAATATTCTATGGACGGACAAATCATAATTTATGAGGGACGGTATTATGAACTTCTATAATATGTCGTCCCTCTAGTAATGAAACAGCGTATAAGAAAAATGGCAGTTTTAAAATAATTCGCATTTAAATGTTTATTGAAAAAGATTTTTGAAATAAAATCTTTTATTTTATAGAAAATTTATTTGTCTATGAAATAAAACATTTCATTTTAAAAAGTTTTTTCAAAAAACATTTAAATGCGAATTATTTTAAAACTGCCATTTTTGTTATACACTGTTTCATTACTAGAGGGACGATGTATTCGTGGGCTAAAAAAATTGGGTATGGGGAACAATGAAACAGCTGGTTTATTAATTTGAAATTGGTAATATAGAAGATCTAAACGAGAGAATTGTTGCGGCTTCAACAAAAATAAGGGAGATTTTAGATAATAAAAATGTATCAATAGAAATTCGGAAAAGATTATTAAAATGCATTCAAAATAAAGATGGAAATTTTGAGCACTTGCTTGTAAAAATTATTTACGAAAATCTAATGAAATATCATAAAAAGTTACAAAATTCATTGAGTTTTAATTGACATGACACATTTGTACTCTAATTTCTCATGTTATCTAGAAACGTATATCAAATGTTTCTATGAGATTTTTGTAGGTATTTTACTGGGGAATAAGTAAAAATTAGAAATGATTTATTATTTCCATGTTTTGTTAGTAAAAAACTATGAAAAACGAAAAATTTTAGTGATATTTAAATAAAATTCAAAGTTTAAATATTAATATTTAAACAACGGAATGGGCTACGTACTTACATAATACATTAAAACAAAGGTAATTCTAGTCCCTAAAAATAATATTACAAATGCTTGGCTTAGTCTTCCTAACTTTAGAGTAATTAAGAAAAATATACGTACAGGTACCACCCCAAACTGATTTTCTTTAAATCACTGTACCTCAGTAAATATTGAAAATGGGCCCCCCCCTCCAGGAACGATTTTTTGCTTGAAATTAATCAAGGAATCATCCCTGAAAATATTTACACTCTAGTACAAAACACCCTGTATATGACTTGTTTGGCTTTTTTTATTTCCCACAACAATTGGAGGTCCTTGTTCCACCATGGCTTTGGAACAAAATTTCTTTTTGATTTGATTCAGGATGTATTTTTATTTATTAATAACTCTAAATTATCCTCTATATTATCTTTTTCCTCTAGTTCTTGTGAATTAAACTCTCATTACTTTATTCCAATTCGTGATCTTTTTTTCACTGATGCTTCTAGTATTATATGACATTAGAATTGGGAAGTGATCGCTCCCTATTGTGTCCTGTGATGTGCTCCAAGAGATATTACTTATTATTTCCCGGCTGCATAGTGATACGTCGGGCGCTGAAGTTTAGTGGTGTCTGACATCTTGCCTGGTATGTGTTCCATTATTTAAAATTTGTAATTTACTATTTGTTATTGTATTCGCTATTAAATTACCTAATCTATTATGTTTTGAGTTATATTCCCATAACGCATTGTGACCGTTTATATCCCCTGCTATTATGTTATTATTTTCTATGTTCAAATTGATAAAATCATAGATCACAGATAATTCGTCTGGTTTGCCAAAACTGAAAATGTCTCGTATTAGTGATAGGCATATTTTTGAGAAGGGGGATACCATTAGATTAAACTCGAAAATAATCCATGAAAATCATGGGCCATGGGCTGAGAAGTTTTATTACTTTTTATATGTCGATCAGATATTCGTCTGGTTTGCCAAAACTAAAAATGGCTCGTATTAGTGATAGGCATTTTTGAGAAGGGGATACCATTAGCTTAGAAAATAATTCATGAAAATCATGGGGCATGGGCTGGGAAATGTTATTACTTTTTATAAGTATGTCGACCAGATATTCGTCTGGTTTGCCAAAACTAAAAATGTATCGTATTAGTGATAGGAATTTTTGAGAAGGGGATACCATTAGCTTAGAAAATAATTCATGAAAATCATGGGGCATGGGCTGAGAAATGTTATTACTTTTTATAACGTATAAAAAGTTAGCCCAGACTTTCATCCCAGAAAAATCCAAATTATACATTAGGCAACACTAGCGCTATATCATGATATATTCAAGAAAATTTAAATTTACATTTTTTTATAATTAAAAACACACCTAATATTAAGTTAGAAATACATCTTCAAATATTTTCAGTAAAATCATACAGAACAAAATGTAACTAAAATTAACCGAACAACAAGATATTTAAATAAATTCGGTATCGTTTTCTATTACCCATAATTAATTTATGATTATTGCAAATCCCAGAAAATCAATATCATTATTAAATATTGTGTCAGCCCAGAAAATAACTATCACGATAGTAGATAGAAAAAATCAGCCCAGAAAAATTATATCGCAATATCATCGCAATGTCAACAATGTCTTTTTTTATGTAATTAATAAAAATTAAATTTTCTTCATATAATTTAACAAATAAAAATATATTAAACTAATTTGATTTTAAATATGTATGTCCCGTTCGATAATGATGAGTTGGGCTTTGTTGACAATTTTTTTAAAATTAACAAAATCGTCAAAAATTGTATATGGAAGTGTTGTGATATAATGTCAAATTGCACAAATCTCAGAGATGTTCTCTTATACTGGCTATATACAATACCAAGAGGTTGAAATAGGCTTTCTAAATATGTATGTCCCGTTCGATAATGATGAGTTTGGCTAGATTGACAATTTTTTTAAAATTAACAAAATCGTCAAAAATTGTATATGGAAGTGTTGTGATATAAAGTCAAATTGCACAAATCTCAGAGATGTTCTCTTATACTGGCTATATACAATAGAAAGGGGTTGAAATAGCCTTTCTAAATATGTATGTACCGTTCGATAATGATGAGTTGGGCTCGATTGACAATTTTTTTAAAATTAACAAAATCGTCAAAAATTCTATATGGAAGTATTGCGATATAAAGTCAAATTGCACAAATCTCAGAGATATTCTCTTATACTGGCTATATACAATAGAAAGGGGTTGAAATAGGCTTTCTAAATATGTATGTCCCGTTCGATAATGATGAGTTGGGCTCGATTGACAATTTTTTTAAAATTAACAAAATCGTCAAAAATTGTATATGGAAGTGTTGTGATACAAAGTCAAATTGCACAAATCTCAGAGATGTTCTCTTATACTGGCTATATACAATAGAAAGGATACTCACTTGTCGATTTGCCCAATTTTTCATAATGAATTTAACAGACAAATTTTTACGAATGATCTCGCTTTTATTTATGTGGAACCCTCAATAAAACCGTGTGCAATTCCAATTACTGACATACCTCTAGAAATTAAAATTTTTACTGAAACGTTTAAAATTAATTCGTCATTCGTGAATTATATGCCAATCAGTTCTACTATCGTTGTTCCACATTACGTATCTTATTGCCGTCGGGAATGTCAATGGGAGATTTACGATGACATGAAAGAACTTGTTTCTCAAGCAAGGCTTGCGACGTCTCATAGAGTCCCTCCTCATTTATTTATATACGAGAAAGTAGAAAGCAGTTAAAATTTTTCTCTTTTATAAGAAGTACACGGGAACAAATAAACTGGTCCTCAGCTAAGAAAACGGACTTTTAATTCAAGAAAATGTACTTTTTTCGTGTACTTAATGGCAAAGAGTGTCATTTCTTAACTGAAAACAGTAAAGAAAACTGCTACTTTTCTCCTTAGCAACACATTTCTTCACTATAAACACTTTTCTTCATAGAAACGCTTTTTTTCCAAATGATTTTTGAATTTTTGACTTTTATTTATTTGCTTACTGCGATTGTTATGTACACGCTATGCATACATATTTTGATCCAAACTGGATCTATCTTTTTTATTTTTACCTGATTTGTCGTTAAATACACGAAAAAATAGTATGTCCGACACGTAAGAAAAGTGGTTTTCTATGCTCGTAAAATTGTTAATCCACTCGCTCGCTAGCGCTCGCACGTAAATTAAACAATTTTACTCGCTGGAAAACTATCACTTTTCTTTACTTGTAGAACAATCTACTATTTCTTAATTTAAAAACTAATTTTCTTATTTCTTTCGAGTTTTTCTTCATTTCAATAAACACAATTCTTACATGAAGAAAAACTTGAAACAAATAAGAAAATCAGCTTTTAAATCAAGAAAAAGTACATTTTCTTGAATTAAAAGTACGGTTTCTTAGCTAAAGACCAGTTTATTTTTTTCCGTGTAGCAAGGATCCCAGTGATTGGCTGTAAAAAGTGACTTCAAAGGTTGTAAAGGGTATACAATGAAGAAAACAAATCACTCGCTTGCAAAAATGTTTTGAAATTTAACAAATCGACGAATTTCGCATGGAAAAGGAAGTTTTAAATTGTTATTTATTAATTATTGATAATTAATTATGTACATAATTATTAGAATTAATTTTAATACGATTCGAACTGACTAATCGAAAACCAGACGTTTCGTTTCTCTTGGAAATGAAAGAGGATCCCTATAAACGGGCTCTCAGTCGTGAGTGAAATGGATCCCATTGGTTTGGGTGCTCCATATGAATGTTTGAATGAACGAGAATGCTTATAAAAGGGTTCTCGTGCATGAATGATAGTGTGAAGTCTGGAGAACGAAACGTTTCGGAGAGTACATGGAAAGGTGTCTATGCGAAATTCGCCGATTATTTAATTTTTTAAAAATTTTTGCAAGAGCCTTACAGCTCATATCAAAAATGTAATAAGTTATTTGAATTCCTAAGTTTATATGCTCTTCTCAGCCTTTATATTCACTAGATGAGTCAATATATGAGATTCGTGCTATATGGTTTAATAGCGTCGCTTTATAGGGAGAATTTTTTTGTTGAAAAATCTCAGATATCTCAGTCGCTTACCGGCCATCAAATGACCTCTACACTTGATTAGAGATGACTTTATTGCAGAATACGGGAGATACATATTTAGAAAGCCTATTTCAACCCGTTTCTATTGTATATAGCCAGTATAAGAGAACATCACTGAGATTTGTGCAATTTGACTTTATATCACAACACTTCCATATACAATTTTTGACGATTTTGTTAATTTTAAAAAAATTGTCAACCGAGCCCAACTAGAGAATACATATTTAGAAAGCCTATTTCAACCCCTTTCTATTGTATATAGCCAGTATAAGAGAACATCACTGAGATTTGTGCAATTTGACTTTATATCACAACACTTCCATATACAATTTTTGACGATTTTGTTAATTTTAAAAAAATTGTCAACCGAGCCCAACTCATCATTATCGAACGGGACATACATATTTAGAAAGCCTATTTCAACCCCTTTCTATTATATATAGCCAGTATAAGAGAACATCTGTGGGATTTGTGCAATTTGACTTTATAGCACAACACCTCCATATACAATTTTTGACGATTTTGTTAATTTAAAAAAAAATGTCAATCGAGCCCAACTCATCATTATCGAACGGGACATACATATTTAGAAAGCCTATTTCAACCCCTTTCTGTTGTATATAGCCAGTATAAGAGAACATCTCTGAGATTTCTGAGATTCAGCTTTTAATCGCTTTATTATAAAATGTCTTTTTATAAGTTTTTTAAGAATAATATTATAATTTAAATTTAAATTAGTTTAATATTATTTTCATTTGCTAAATTAAATGAAGAAAATGTAATTTCTATTAATTACATAAAAAACAAACATTGTAGACAATATCATCATATAATGATATTGCAATATATTTTTTCTGGGGTGATTTTTTCTATCTACTATCGTGATAGTTATTTTCTGGGCTGACACAATATACTATAAGTTTATATGATTAGTGATTTCCTGGGATGATAGAGATTTCCTGGGATGATAGTAATTTCCTGGGAGGACAGTTTGTGTCGCGATAGTTATTGTGTTACCATTTCTTTTTTCTGGGATGAATCCTGGGCTAACTTTATATACATCTTTTTATAAGTATATCGATCAGATATTCGTCTGGTTTGCCAAAACTAAAAATGTCTCGTATTAGTGATATGCATTTTTGAGAAGGGGATACAATTAGCTTAGAAAATAATTCATGAAAATCATGGGGCATGGGCTGAGAAATATTATTACTTTTTATAAGTATGTCGATCAGATATTCATCTGGTTTGCCAAAACTAAAAATGTCTCGTATTAGTGATAGGTATTTTTGAGAAGGGGATACCATTAGCTTAGAAAATAATTCATGAAAATCATGGGGCATGGGCTGAGAAATGTTATTACTTTTTATAAGTATATCGATCAGATATTCGTCTGGTTTGCCAAAACTAAAAATGTCTCGTATTAGTGATAGGCATTTTTGAGAAGGGGATACCATTAGCTTAGAAAATAATTCATGAAAATCATGGGGCATGGGCTGAGAAATGTTATTACTTTTTATAAGTATATCGATCAGATATTTGTCTGGTTTGCCAAAACTAAAAATGTCTCGTATTAGTGATAGGCATTTTTGAGAAGGGGATACCATTAGCTTAGAAAATAATTCATGAAAATCATGGGGCATGGGCTGAGAAATGTTATTACTTTTTATAAGTATGTCGATCAGATATTCATCTGGTTTGCCAAAACTAAAAATGTCTCGTATTAGTGATGGGCATTTTTGAGAAGGGGATACCATTAGCTTAGAAAATAATTCATGAAAATCATGGGGCATGGGCTGAGAAATATTATTACTTTTTATAAGTATGTCGATCAGATATTGATAGGCATTTTGTTGATTTTTGGATACCTGGGGTCATGACACATCCTCACAAGCAATTTTGACAAATGTCGTCCTTCAACAATCAACATACATTCTGTGTATTTGTAATATATTTTGTCCCTTCCTATGTCTTTCTTTTGAGAATCTCGGCGAGAATATTAAATCTCGTATGCTTAAAAACTAGTTGTAGCCTTTTACTTCTGGGACGTTATTTTCTGGTAATGCCTTCGAGGAAGGATGTTGCCTCTTAAATCTGTAATAAGAACTGTACCATATGTACATTTGAAATCTCGACTCATATGGAAAAAGGGCTTAAATTAAGTAACTTAAACAAAAAATTTCAGTTTTCTCTTACTCTCAAAATTGTTGCTTTATTTTTAACTGAATTTTGAGAGTAAAAGCCCACTAAATTTTTTTGTTTAAGGTACTTAATTTAGATACAATCTCGCGTTGGGCTTATTTAAAGTTAAGCCTTTTTTTCGATATGAGTCGAGAAATAATTTAGACAAACTTGTGTATGTTCTCATTGATGGATAAAAAATATTTTCAAACCAAACGGCTTATTTTTTTTTTTCAGAGATAAAGTTTCACATTGTTTGCGAATTGTTTTATCATAAATTTGGATTAGGCCACCAATAAGTGACATTCTGCATATTCGATTTGTTGTGTTGTATACTAGCTGAAAAGTTTATTATTTATATAATATTAATGAGTAAAAAAGTGAACCTCGAAACAAAGCCCAAAAAATTAGCAATGGCCTACTTAGTAAGAGTATAGAGCGTTCTGTTTTAATTTCACTCAATGACAATAAAACAAAATAATTTTGTAACATCAATCAAAAATAAGTATTTGTAGTTTATTTTTATTAACTCACTTTGCGTAATATGAAGACATAAATTTGTGTCTGAACCCAGTGTGTGTGTGTCCAGTAAATAACTGCAGATAACCAAGTAGTTCCAAATTCGTATCAAATACAGCAATCCCTCGCTTGACGAATTAATTGGTTACCGAATTTTCATTATTTTGGATATTTAATGAAAAAATCTATAAAATCAATTAATTAATGAAACAACATTAACAGTAGAAATATTTATTAGATTTTGTTAATCGATGGATTGGTGTATTGATTTTATTTCATGATTCAAATTTGTTACAGATTGAGTCAATAGATAAAAATATTTATAATTCAATAGTGTTTGTATTTTATTAGAGAATTTGATTGAAGGATAAAGTTTTAATTACTATAAAAACTTATCAATAAAAGTTATACAATAAATCAATCCAATCAATATTTAAATATAACAAAATAATAATAACTAATACTAATAAACAAATATTTAATTTAATTATCAAATTAAAATAAACACATAAAAAAAAAAAAAATCAAATTTTCAAGGTGCGGACAAGATCGGTAGGCGAACTAGTACAATTTTATTATTTGTGGAAAAAAACTGAACGACATGACGTATTTGCAAATAAAGCGAGATTGGAAAAGAAAAAATATAATTTGCATCCGGGTGTAACCGACTATATGGATCGTTTTTTAGAGGAGCAGGAGAGTAGCGGCGCAAATAGTAATAGTAGTACTATTATGAATCAAGTTAATTCATCGTCATCATCATCCGTGTCAAGCAATGAGCGAAATAATAATCAATTTGGTGGTGGCGGAGGAGGAGGAGGTGGGGGTATAAATAGCGGAAATACATATCGCGATCGTAGCTCATCACCTGGTATCAATTGTTTTTTATATTCTGATACAAAACTTAATAGTAGCCATAGTATTCATCATCGTATGCGTAATAATAATAATAGTAGTAATATTAACGAAAATATTAATAGTAATATAGCAATACAAGTTAATAATGTTCAATTAGCTGGTGGGGGTGGCGGTGTCGGTGGGACAATTGACGGCCATACCTCAGATAATTCAAATAATCGAAATTCCATATATAATGCGGAAAATAATACAAATATATTAAATAGTAGTGGTGGTAAAACTACTTTATTAAGTTTAAGTAACAAAATTAACGATAGTAATTTAACGGAAAATAGTAAATTTCTTTGATTATATATAGGATAGGGCCCAATATATATATATATTTATATATATATATATATATATATATGTTCCACATTCAATAATGCTGACCTTTTTCTGTTTTTTTGTTTTGTTTTGATTCTAAACTATTATTATTATTACAACACACACACACACAAACATATATAATTTTCAGTCATTACGAAATTGAAAATTTCTCATATTTGTATCTAAAACTATGTAGTGTTGCTTTCGCTTTCTAACAAAATGGGCTACACTTTCATATGCAGTGTATTTATTTGAAAACTTGCACCAATAATTAAAAGCTAATAAATTTGATAAAATGTTTAAGGCAAAATTTGAGTAATTTTGAGTTGAAGAAAAAGTCAGAGGCATGTCATTGTTTGATGTTTCTGATTTTTTTAAAAAATATATTAACGCTTTTGATCGCAAATAAATGGTTTTGCTTTTTTTTCGCTGGCGCTACATCCCATAGAGGGATTTGGCCGCTTCATTATGAAATTTCGTAATCAACTTTTTGGAACTTTTTTTGATTGATTCTATGTACATTAAGCAGCCGTGATTTTTTCATCATCCGCCAGGAATCGAACACGGGACCTCCGGAGCTTTAAGCAAGCATGCTAACCACTGTGCCACCGGGGCTCAATTTTTTTAACGAAACATAACATCGGCAACTTTTAAAATTACATTGTAAATAATAAACTTTTCCAAAATGTTAGTTTTTATTTAAATTATTTAATTATGCTTCTTTCCATTTCAATCAAAAAATATTTTAAATTTCAAGTCTAGGAAAAATTACAGTTTTGGCTAATTAATAGTGATATAGTCACTTCTGTTTTTTTTATGCACATGGCCAGTTTTTTCAACCAAGATGTTTGAATTTATCCAAATGAGGTTTCGTAATATTTATAATGCCTCTAATAATTAATATAATATTTTTTGATAATTTTTCTGCATTGGTTGACGTTGTAGGTCTTCCTACACGAGATTAATCTTCACTTCATGTGATATGAATTTAGTCACGTCATTTAAAATTAAAGTAAAATTATGTATTTCTGATTTTATGAAAGGTATATCATAATAGTCCCAGTCCCAGATTGAAAATTGATCATCATCTCCCCCCCCCCCCCCCCCCCATAAAAAATCATTCAACTTTTGCCTAAAACATTTCTTCATTAGTGTTATTCAAATATATTTGGTAAAATTTTTCAAATAAACATTGTATATAAATACATTAGGGTGGCCCTTATTTTCGAAAGTTCCAATATCTAATGGGATATCCCCTAGAAATGTGAAGTTATGCTAAAAACATAAACAGTAAAAAAATTGGGGTCAATCGAAGACGGGTTAGAGGTCGCGACTTGAGTGCGAAATTAGATAAAAACTGTATTTTTACCGCGGAGGAGATAATTACATTTCCAAATCATCAAAGATATCAAAAATCGGTTTACAAATAGCGACTTTATGGCCAAAATGTAGTAAATACTACATTTCATCTTCATCTTTTGTTAATTTCTTATTATATTCTTGTATTAACTTAACACCATGTTCTGCAATATTATTTACGACTTTTATTTAACTAATAATCTTCATTCCGTACTTGAAATTATCATCCTGAGGCCACATATCCGGATCTTTGTTTAAGAAATCTGTAGAAATATTGAACTGTTTAGAAAAATCTCCTAGTTGTTTCGTCATGAATGTTTTCACATCATCAATGTTTAATTCAACGCGCTTACTAGACATCTGTTACATCGACTACACTTACATCGAGAAAAGAGAATGCGATGTTTTCGTCGGACAAATACCACAAATGACCACACATTTTATTTAGTACAGCCAACGTCAACTTTATGTGTTTTGTAGAAATAAATATCTCATAAATAGTAGCTTTAGTGCTTTAGCTGCTTTAGTGCAATGGAACCAAATGTCCCGTAAATTTTTCTGGTCTTGTGCTGTTAACTTAAATTCTTCACGAAAGATAAATAATTTCAACACAAAATTGGCTTTGGATATCCAGCGAGCATGATGCATATGCCCTGGCAGACGGAAACGGACATTTTCATTTGGTATCATGCCCAAAAAAATTTAGAGTGATTTCCAATAATTCTTTATAATCATCCTGATCATATTCCTTTGCCAATTCGTCCTTACAAATGTTGGGATCGTCTATAATCTGCTTTGAAATTATCCTTATTCAAGGGATTCTAGTCATTCTTGAATCTCACAAATAACGGAACATTTCCGTTGTAATTTCACCTATGTGGTGTCGGCAAGGAAGATATAATAAACTTCGTTCCAGTTTCTGCTCTAAAATAATAGATGCTCCATTTAATATTCCAGAATTTGAATATGTGGTATCGAAGCAAGCCGCCACGATATCGTCAGCTACTCTCCAATCGATTAAGCTTTGGAAAACAGCCTCCGCCATTTCCGAACCAGTTGATCTTGATATTTTGGGAACGCCCAATAATTGTTCTCCATCTATATGAGAAATAATCACCGGCAAACGATCCAGATAACGCCGGGGAATAATTTTCCATCCCAATGTACTACGCCTGTTTTAAACTAGAAAGTCGACTTAACTGATGCTGCTATTTCTCTATCCTATTTGTTTCACGAAGACGCCTCAGCGTTGTTCGATTCAAAACGAGTTCATCAATAGAATGTCCAAAATTTAAGGCAGGCAACAACGTAATCTTCCACTTATTCAAATCTGACAATATTCTAGGAGTAATAAAAACTTTGCTTCCTCTAGGGGCTCCTTCTGCGCTTAGCACGGGCAAATCAATATTTTCGAAGCTCATGTCGTTATCAGATATACTTTCGCTATGACTCTCCGATGACGAAAATAATACTTGTGAGTCTATACGTTCCGATTTCTTCTTTTCTCTGTCAATTTCATGTTATCTGATGCCCTTTCTCACGCTGCGACAAGAGAAATCGCTTGTCGTCTACACTGGTCATCATGGACAAGGCATTGATATGTGCGATATCAAAAATATCATCCAGTTTACTATTAAAGACATTTTCTCTTTCACGGTAAACTTTTGAAGGTTTATTTTTATTCTTTGGAAGATTTTTCCATTCATGCAATTTTTCAATGGAATTCGTGCTTTTGACCAAATTCTTGACAGTGACAGTTCGATGATTAGTCAAAGGGTGCGTTCACAAATTAAATTCAAAGTTGTCAAGTCCCCATTGGAAAACCCGATAGTATGAATATATTGGTCATAGCATATTAATATGCGGTAAGCGGATTTAAATACAATAACTACCCAGCAAGCGATTCAGGCCTGACAAAGGTATATAAAATGCCTGATTTTGGCATTTATTGCAAATGGTAATTGACCGTAACGTAAGTTATATAAAATAGCTGACAATGAGGAAACGGAAATGCATTACGAAACGGCTGACGTTGAGCACTAATTAAGGCCTTACTATTACACCTGACCGATAAATTACAGATTGATGACGCAAACGGCTCGAATTGAAAATGTAGGATCCCAAATGATAAAAATAATAAAATATTAACGAAAATAAAATTTAATTTTTTTACTATAAATTCCTAACATTTTATTTATTATTATACATATATTTTCGGTCTTCCGGATCCTTGACTGCTTCTGGTGATGCTTATTGTAAATTCGGTGAATCTCGCGCTTTACGAATTTCACGTAATCTTCAAAGCAAAAAATATTTGGATCGCCTTTGAATGCTCCTAATAGAAAAGAAAGAATGAGTATTAATATTTTCAAAAATAAATAACCAATTACTTACAAGAGCACCTATTCCTTGGATGATTATACATAATAATATAAATTCCTCTTTAATAAAACTGTTTGTAAATCTCCTGGCTTTTACTTCCCTGCCTCTGCCATACACTGTTTCTAAAAGATTTTCTTTTATATTTCGTATCCGTCGATTTAATTGTCTCTTAGAAATATTAGCAATATGTTTTCTTTCCATTTTCGAAACTAATTAATTACAAACAGAAATATTAAAAATTTTAAGAGACACACAAAACTCGGAATGCCTTCGATTGAACTTATAATTTTCAGATGTATTAAAATAAGAGCAAACATAACGCCTGCCGTTTAAATGACGGTGCAATGCATTTAATGCAAAGCTGATATTTTATGAGAATAAGGTCTAAGTCAGTAATGACAGTCATATCAATATTAGGTTTAGATTATAAATAGTTCTTTGTCACGTGAATTGTCTGGCATTACAACCGCCCTTATTTTATTATTTTTGTCAGACCTTACAATTAAAATGCCGGTAGCTCACAAAGACATTTTTGACAAATCGTCTGCTGGGTACTAAGACGAATGACAATGACATCATAACACACAACTATGTTAAGTCCCTATGACTCATATGATTTTTATGACATCATAAAATATTCCTTTGTTTAGTCGTTACACCTCATTGTTATTTATTTATTTATTTTTTTTCTAATTTTGAATATAAAATCCATGATTTAAAAAAAAAAGAACTTTTATTATTTGTGTTTTTATTAGTTTCGAAAATTGGCAATAAAGTCGCCATTTGTTAACCGATTTTCGATATCTTTGATGTTTTGGAAAGGTAATTAAATCTTCTATTCACCACAATTTTGATTTAGGCTGAGAAAAAATGTTTAATCATTTTTTTCTGTTCGTTTGAAAGCGGAAAAATTTCGCCCTCAAGTCACGACGTCTAAACTATCTTCGATTGATCCAATATTTTTTCTGTTTAAGTTTTTAGCATAACCTCATATTTCTACGGGGTGTCCCCCCCATACAAACAAGGACCACCCTAATATACATACATATACATAAAATGTTCAATACATACTGGATAGGTACCAGTAATTATGACAGTGAACTACTGTCATAATTACCGGCAGCACAAATTAATGCAATCAATTCATTTTATTCGCAGTGTGTCACGGTATTTATCAACGTTTGAGGGCAAAATCCAAATCACTTGGATTCACACTAATTTAATAATATTATTCAAGAATAAATATCGCAGTAATTCAAGCGATAAAAAAATTAATTTCAAGTGTTTTGCTTTATTCGAGTGATTATTGGTTTTGGCCAACATACACATACCTCTATTCTATAGTGCATAGTTGTTTGTTGTTTTTTTTTGTTTTTTTTTTTTTTTGCTTTTTATTTTTTTATTTCATAGGTGCAGAACCTCGTCGCCCTACTGTGCGATTACGTTGTTGTATACAATAAACACGAGCACCCTGCGCAAGATTTTAAATCAACATATAATAGTGTGGGTTGATCATGTTTTGATATTAAACAAAACCAAAATACTAATAATAACTAAGGGGGAGGGGTCTAATTTGGAGCCTAAATTAGAGAATAAATGTTATATATTAAAAGGTCCTATGTTCCTCTAAAGTACTGTGTGCTAATTATACATGCGGTCAATATCCCACCTAAATTTATAAATATTAGTTATTCATTTTTACTTTTTCTTGTTGCAAACAATTATTAAATTCGTGAATTTTCGAAGTATTATATACCTAATTAGTGTAAACTACCTCCAAAAATTTAAAGCAATATCAATTGAATATATGTACGCTTTATTACATATTGCCTTAAGAATAATATAGAACCAAAAAAAAAAAAAAAAAAACAAACAAGCACATCGAAAATTACGAAAAAAACTACACAGTATTGTTTTTATTTAATTGTCTTCCACTATTTATTTTTCTAATTTTCTGCGATTTTTTTATTCGATTCCCGATATAAAATTTATAAAAAATCGGCTGGCTACTTAGTAAAAACGTTTTCATAATTTTTGAAAATTATCAAACAAAATACTTACATTCCATTTTTTTTTTTTCTTAATCTGGGCCCTTTATCGGGAATTGTGATCAACGCCATCGAATTAGTCTTGATAATTTAAAACAAAAAGAAAAAATGAATAACTCGATAACACACATAATTATATTATTACATATTAATTAGTTGTAAAACAATACTTTGTATTTTATATTCAAGACAAAATGCGATGCAAGAAATCGTCACTGTAATTTTGTGTATTTTTAATTTCTAAATTAAATTTAGTTTTCTTTCGATTATGTAAAATTATTAAAAAATATGAATTAAGAAAAAAAAAAATGTTCATTCCAGAATTTTTTATTAAAATTATTATGTTAGACATATGAAACCAATAATAGCTGAATTTCTTAACGTATGATCTAATCTGGATCAAATTATATGTTTCATGAAACGAAAAAACTGCTACTCGGATTAAACTTTTGATCCAAAAATTAAAATTGGTTCAAACTTTGTTGAAGACTTGGATTTTGCACAAAAAACGAGAAGCTAGTTGATGTTTTTTTTTAGTTGATCTTTCTCTCTCTGTTTTAAATTATGAATTTTATGATTACGAAATTATGATTTACCAGGATAAAATACGTTTTGTGAAAAATAATTCACATCAACAGCTTGCTTTCTTGTTTTTGGTAATATATGAAGGCCTTCAGGGAAATAATGGATTAAGCCACACATTTTTCATATTTAAGTTGATGGCATTAACTTCATAACCATAAAGTTCAATGCATAAACGGTTTAAGCAATATTTACTTTATGATCACTAGATGGCAGCAACTAAATCGTTATTGCATTTTAAATATTTTATTAAAAACTTATTTTTTCAATCTTCAATATTAATATTTTGTGGTTAAACTGAAAATATCTTTATTCAGTCAAAAAATATTAAAAAATAATCTCAGTTAAAATCAAATCAATTTAAATATAGGTACAGTGTAATTATTCTAACAGTTCTTCTTCATGTTTTTTTGTTTATTTGACAAATTTGTTTTTATCAAATTACTTGATATTTTATAACTATGACAACAATCAAATTTTATTAAATCTTTTGATTGAATTAATGACGGACATGTATTGGCATGTAGTCGATTACGGCATTTCGTTTTAATTAAATTTTGTATTGAGAAAATTCTCTCAACATTAGCCGAAGAATGAGGAATCGACAAAATTCCTTGTACGATACGGTAAATATTACCGAACATTGGCTCATTGAGTTGATTTTTTTACCAAGCCAACATTTGCTCAAAATTTCTCAATGGGCAAATTTTTGTATTTTATTGTAATCGGCTAGAGCTCGATACTCAATATTTACATATTTCTTCCGCTCGTTTTAGTTCAGTATCGTTAAAAAATTTTAAAATGACAGGTAATAAAGTTCAGCCTGTCTGTGTGCCGCAATAAATGTCCTCCAGTGGGATATGATTTTCGTTTAAATTCAAATTCAAAATTGAAGTAATTAAGGCATCTTTTCTTATAAAATTTCTGCAGAATTGTTTGAACAAAAATTCCATGCGAGGCATAAAAATATGAATTTTTGCTTCTTGGGATTGCATTTCTCTATTAATTTTGTTGATGATCTCCAAATCGTAGGCAAGAAAATAAAAATATAATTTAATTATCTTACTTTTTAAATTATGTGAAATAAATTGAATATTTTCATTCCCATATGCAGATTCAAATGATATGTCAATATTTTTAGGTAATCGAGATGCTGCACACAATGAAATTAAGTTGATGTTGTGGCAAATACAGCCGTTCACAACTAATTTTGGAGTCAATGATTTTAGTTTTGCTTGGACACTATTGTGTTTACCCATCATACCGAATTTATTTAAATATCTTGTTGTTCGGTTAATTTTAGTTACATTTAGTTCTGTATGATTTTACTGAAAATATTTGAAGATGTATTTCTAAAAAATTCCGTAACCGATTCGAAAATTATAAAAACAATGTGTATAAATAGAATTAAGGGACAACAGATTATTACAGACTTAACTGGATCAGAAAATTTGTGAAGTTACAAATCGTATAGATGAAAGTACGGATACACACAATCGAAAAATTTGGCAATTATTATAAGAATTTATGATAAAAAATGCAACGCCATATTTTTAAAATTGGCGCCATTGGTAGATTCAAAAGCGTCAGGCATTTTTCAAACACTGATGCAAGTTTTAGAGGTAAATAACGTACCTTTGAATAATTTAATAGGTTTTACTGCCGATAACTACAACGTTATTATGATGGGTAAACACAATAGTGTCCAAGCAAAACTAAAATCATTGACTCCAGTTTTGCTTGGACACTATTGTGTTTACCCATCATACCGAATTTATTTAAATATCTTGTTGTTCGGTTAATTTTAGTTACATTTTGTTCTGTATGATTTTACTGAAAATATTTGAAGATGTATTTCTAACTTAATATTAGGTGTGTTTTTAATTATAAAAAAATGTAAATTTAAATTTTCTTGAATATATCATGATAGTAGCGCTAGTGTTGCCTAATGTATAATTTGGATTTTTCTGGGATGAAAGTCTGGGCTAACTTTTTATACGTTATAAAAAGTAATAACATTTCTCAGCCCATGCCCCATGATTTTCATGAATTATTTTCTAAGCTAATGGTATCCCCTTCTCAAAAATTCCTATCACTAATACGATACATTTTTAGTTTTGGCAAACCAGACGAATATCTGGTCGACATACTTATAAAAAGTAATAACATTTCCCAGCCCATGCCCCATGATTTTCATGAATTATTTTCTAAGCTAATGGTATTCCCTTCTCAAAAATGCCTATCACTAATACGAGCCATTTTTAGTTTTGGCAAACCAGACGAATATCTGATCGACATATAAAGTCATAAAACTTCTCAGCCCATGGCCCATGATTTTCATGAATTATTTTCTAAGCTAATGGTATTCCCTTCTCAAAAATTCCTATCACTAATACGAGACATTTTTAGTTTGGCAAACCAGACGAATATCTGATCGATATACTTATAAAAAGTAATAACATTTCTCAGCCCATGCCCCATGATTTTCATGAATTATTTTCTAAGCTAATGGTATCCACTTCTCAAAAATGCCTATCACTAATACGAGACATTTTTAGTTTTGGCAAACCAGACGAAACATGAAATAAATTGAATATTTTCATTCCCATATGCAGATTCAAATATGTCAATATATGTCAATATTTTTAGGTAATCGAGATGCTGCACACAATGAAATTAAGTTGATGTTGTGGCAAATACAGCCGTTCACAACTAATTTTGGAGTCAATGATTTTAGTTTTGCTTGGACACTATTGTGTTTACCCATCATAATAACGTTGTAGTTATCGGCAGTAAAACCTATTAAATTATTCAAAGGTACGTTATTTACCTCTAAAACTTGCATCAGTGTTTGAAAAATGCCTGACGCTTTTGAATCTACCAATGGCGCCAATTTTAAAAATATGGCGTTGCATTTTTTATCATAAATTCTTATAATAATTGCCAAATTTTTCGATTGTGTGTATCCGTACTTTCATCTATACGATTTGTAACTTCACAAATTTTCTGATCCAGTTAAGTCTGTAATAATCTGTTGTCCCTTAATTCTATTTATACACATTGTTTTTATAATTTTCGAATCGGTTACGGAATTTTTTAATAACAAATTTAGGTGATTCAAAATTGAAAAGGGAAGATTATGTTCAGCTACAAATAAACTCAGCTGTATTTCAAGTTTTCTAGCTTCATCACTAACAACTTGAACCGATTTTTCAAACAAATTGTCAATTTTTATTTTTTGCTTGGCAGAGATTGAATTGGCGATTAAGGCTTGTAGTTCTTCTTCATCACTACTTGTTTCTGAACTGGGGTTTTCCATTGCTATTTCTAGTAACTCGTATTCGTTAAGTTCGGGCCAGAGATGCTTCCAGCAGGCGGCATTTAATAAATTTGATGGCCAAATTTCAGATATCGCTAAATGCACATGTTTTACACAATTGTTAAACTAATCAGTAAAAAGTGTTGTTGTCACCCATGCTTTTTGGTTCGCCATCCAATGTACTGGAAGATTTTTAAAATTTAGACCTTTCATGGTTCGTGGTCGAAATGCTCTATTTATGAGTAAAGGTTTCATTATTCGGTCACCCGATGCATTTCTACAGAGTAATAGTGTAACCCGATCTTTCGACACTTTGAATCTACCAGTGGTTTTTTCGGATTTGGCAATATATGTCCTACTTGGCATCTTTTTTCAAAAAAGTCCAGTTTCACCTTTTATTTTTACGTTGGGAATTGCATGTCTTAAGCAAAAATCCTTGCAACCACCCGTTACTAGCGGAAAATTTAGTTTTCTTTCCGTTGGATGATTGTGTCAATGTTGATAGTTCTAGCTGTTTTATTTGTTCATACGTACGTAAATCTTTCTGCTTCGTGGTATTGCCGTCCACTGGTATTCGTTTTTGGGTATTATCTTCAATAAAAGTAGTTAATGCCTTTTCAGTTTTCTTTAAAATAGTATCTCTTGAGTATGAAGAGGTTTTAGCGCCCGTGTTTGGTCTAAAATACCGAAAAACTAGGAAATACAAACCCGTTATTACTGAGACCAACACGAAAAATTGACTTAACTGGGCAAAAAGGTACCAACATAATACTTCGAAATGGAGCCAAGTTTTTTGATCGAGAGAAAATAATGTTTAGGTTAGTTCTAAATATGCTGAGAAATTATAATAAACACAGTATTTGACAACCAGCTTGCCTGATACTGTCAAGAATGGCGATATAGCAGCATCATGATTGGGGGGGGGGGGGGGATCCGTCAGTAGGAACCAGAATTCCTTTTGGATGATTAGGCAAACGAACTCGGTCACGTACACCACCATTTTTCGTTTTTTTTCGTCAAAGCCCAGCGGTGCCTAATCATTTTGTGAGTATGTGTGTATCTGATTCAATAGGGTCTGATTTGACATTCATTAATTTATCATTCAGCTTTAGCATAAACAAACAATCGCCCCGTAATTCTACATTTTCAGTGTAATTCTGCGAGAAGTGTGAAATTTGTAATTTTCTCTATTGTTAATTTTTCCAACGAATCGTTTTTTAACCGTGTTTTTCTGCTGTCTACACTGAACCACATATTGTAAACTTTTTCACAACCTGACTATAGACAGTTTAGTGGGAGTTAAACAATTTAGTTTTAAATTTGCAAATGATTTTGAATTGAAATTTGCTGAATTACCCGGGGTAAATAAAATATTTTTATGCGAAATTTGCTTTACATGATTTGATATAGACTCACATTTTACATGTCTTAGTACAACGTGGTTAAAATACTGAAAAAATCAAAGTTTCAAATTAACAGTTAAAAAAATTGATTTTCGGTTAATTTTAAGTATTGCTATACGCTTACATTTCAGTCCTCAGGAAGCAAATATTGAATGTGAGCATGTGAGACCTTTATGATTTAGGTAATTGAGTTATCCTCGTCTTTATTGTGCTTGTCTTCTCGCTTTACATAATCGAAGAAGTTTTCGTAAAATTCCCTCGATGAGATGAGGCGTAGATTTACAGGTGAACTCGTGTGTTGTCATTGAAATTTATTTGACATACCTCCAAAGGAGGATTATACGAATGATTTCGTTATCAATAATAACCATACAATTATAACATCTTACTATCATACAACCATACCATAATTTCATCATACCATTTTACCACAACACCATCATACCATCATATCATCACACCACGATACTATAATAACATAACAGCTTACCATCATACCATCACAAAATTGTACCAAGTTACCATCGTATCTTCATATCGGTGCAGTTTTAAATTTTAATTGTCAATGCCTCCTCACAGGGGGGAGCATTGGAAACCAAATATGTCATTTACAACTAAAATGAATGGGTATACAAATGGCACGGCCGTTGTTGGTGAAATTGTGTTATGAAATAATGTTTCCAAGAAAATATATGTCATTTAATAGTTTCATAAATATAACTACATTTTCATTAATTGGATGCTTAAATATGAAAAAGTGATTATATTTATGATACTATTAAACAATAGATATTTTCTTGGAAAAATTATTTCATAACACAATTTCACCATCAACCGGCCGTGCCCATTTGTATACCCGTTCATTTTAGCTGTATGTAATTTATTATAATTATTATTCGAAGTCGTTTTCCCTGAGATACAATCTTCTGAAGTGCTCTGTTAATTTTATTTTTCAGAATGGCGAAACCAACATATTGGTGAAATTGTGAAATATTTTTTCCAAGAAAAAATCTATAATTTAATAGTTTCATAAATATAACCACTTCATATTTAAACCATATTTTCTGGATGATTATGGCAAACTATCTGTAGATTGTCTCAGGAACAAGATCAATGTTATAAATGTTTAAATATTTCGAATAGCTCTTTGAAATAATAAAGAACAAAAGATTATGGAAATTATTATCATTAATATTTTTTTGAGGTGATTTTTGAGGTTAGGTTACAGGTTAACGGAAAAGTAGCAGTGACGTGTTGTAGCCTACTCTTTTCAGAGTGATTTTAAGAAAAATATTCAGATCGCTTGAAAATTAAAGTATAGGCGGATTTTTGCCCACTATGAGGCATCGCCAAAATAATTTTTCATACCTCTACCTTTCTATTCTTCGAGGGTCTCATTTCCATTCCGAAACTTTTCAACGTAGTGTTGATTTTATTTTCCGTTTCGGCGGTGTTAGTTCCAATTTTGAACTTGTAAAGAAAAATCGACGCGTTTCTCCATCGTTCGATTTGGCAGCTACAGGAACGTTAAGCTAAATAAATAAAAAGCAACAGCATTTCCGCACTATCCCTTGTCTCACGTGTTGAATTTTGGTCCACGTCACTCCTAATATTACACGGCTGGTTCGGCATTTTCACAATTGGAAAAGATTCCACGATTGGAACTGCTCCGTTTTTCAGATTTGCAGAATCCTGCACAGAAATTTGAACGTCTTCTGTATACTTTTGCTTGTTTCTTGGATCTGTGTTTTATTACAATCCAGTCATTGTTCGCCAACCTGTTCCAACAATTCAGTCATGGCTCAGCTTCCTTTAGGCAAACATAATGTCATCAGAAATTGTTCACCATTTCTTAAAATCAGCAGCATTTGCGCACTATTTCTTGTCTCACCAAGTGTTTGGAAATTTTGGCCCATTTCAGTCCTTATTTTACACGGCTGGTTTGGCATTTCCACAATTGGAAAAGATTCGATTGCTCCACTATTTGAATATTTCAGAGCTGTTGCAATTGAAACTTCTTTAAAAAAATTTTTTCGCTTGTTTCTTGGGTCTGTATTTAGTTCTTTTCCTCCTTTTTTTATTAGATTAGAAGTGTAAAGCACCAAACAGATAAGCGGCGCTCTACGTTTAGCTGCGCTTCTCTTCGCTTCTATTCGTCTTAATGATTTTTTGCAACCACATAGACGCCGCTAATCTGACATTTACTTATATGAAAAATGTTCTTTGGGTTTTGTAAACAAAATATTTTCATAAAAAAATATTTGTTTAATGATTTATTATGACCAAATTTATGTTCAAATTTAGATTTGTTTTACAATTGTCTTTCTCTGATGCCCAATTTGGATATACATTTCAGCTAAAATTACGTGTTTCCAGGTAGTTACTATAAAAGCAACAACAACAAATCTAAATGTCATTGAACGCCTCAAAAAATAGAAACTTTGCGAGTTTAGCGCCGCTCTATCTGTTCGCTCTTATGGAAATCCATGTATTCTAAATTAGCGCCGCTGTTAGCGCCGCTTATCTGTTTGATGCTTAATCCTTTTGATTAAAATTCGGATCGAATTTTAGTGATAATTGGGAAGATGAGTCCGTGGCTGGTGAAGGGGTTAATTGATTATTGACCGTCTGATTGATTAAAATAGGCCCTAAATTCCGTTTTGTACTGTGCTCTTCGAGGTGCTGCAGGAGCTCCGTTTTAACATTTTAAGATGGAGTACTATAGGATAGAATTATCTGAAAAAATTATACATATGGCTTAGTGTAAAATAATCTTTTTCGTGCTATTTAATAGAAACTAATATCCTGGTATGACACAACATCAAAAAAGTCCTAAGCACTTGATTTTTTCACATTTAATAACTAATTATATCTGACGGAGTGAGAAGTCTGGTAAAATTGCAATAGAAGGCGCCACAATCGCAAATCCTAGATGTATCGGCCAACAAGGTCATGGGCACAGTTCTTTGGAATACACGCGGCATAATCCAGATCGATTACGTTCAAAAGGGGGAAACAGTCAACAGCGAATATTAGTGCAACTTATTGGACCGTTTCAACGACATTTTGAAAGACAATGCAAGGGTGCATTCGTGTGTAGTTGCCATGGCCAAAATCCATGAATTACGCTTCAAATTGCTTCCACATCCGCCATATTCTCCAGACTTAACCCCTTGCGACTATTTCCTGTTTCCGAAAGAGATTCGGCTCTAATGGAGGAGACCATCGATGAAACAAACGCCTATTTTGAAGGGTTGGAGAAATCGTATTATTCGGAAGGGATCGAAAAATTGGAAAAACGTTGGACTAAGTGTATCGAGCTAAAAGGCGACTACGTCGAAAAATAAATTTTTTTTTGCCCGAAAATATTATTTCTTGTTTCCTTTGACTATATATTTTTAAATGGACTGCTAGTTGCTTACTTCATATGCGATCCAACATACAGTGGCGGTCAAGAGGCAAATCGTGGCGAATTCGCTAACTAAAAAGTTCGCTACCATTTAATTTATTAGGAATAATCGAAAAATCAACATAAGATTAAATTTTATAAAAGAAAACATCATTAATATTTGAAATTATAAGCAGTTGCAAGCACTGAATATTAAAATAAACATTTATTTTTGTATTCACAGATGCAAAGAAACAGTCTTAAGCCGCGTCCACACGGGGTGTGAAATGTACACTTATGCGTGCGTATTCGCTTATTTAGCGAATGTAGGCGGTTATGCGGGATGTGTACATTTATCACATTTCGGTACACACGATTCGTTAAATGTTCATTGATCACATGTAGGCGAATGTTAATGAACATTTCTACTCTGGTATATATTTTTAGTACCTTGATCATACAAATTTTAATGAAAATATTCAATCACATTCGTCATGTGAAAACCATCCACACTACGTTTACTTACATTCGCTAAATGCGCGCATAAGTGTACATTTCACACCCCGTGTGGACGCGGCTTTATCTGTCAATGGCAAACTGGTATCACAACCAACTACGACACACTTTCTCCCCATTTTCAGTAAAAATAAAAGAAACCGAGGAAAAATTTTGTGCAAAAATCACAATTAAAATATCTCAAATCAAATTAAATTGAATTTAAAAATATAAAACGGTGACAAAATAGAAAACACACGAAAAGGAGCCAAAAATTAAATAAAAATTTATTGATGTTGACAATTTTGACAAATCTTTAGTTTTCGTTTTTGCCGCAATTTGCCTCTTGACCGCTAGTTGTATGTTGGCATCATCATTTATTTGAAAATTATATTGAACTGTCATTGTATTAGCGGTCCATTCTAATTCTATTGTCTAAGCTTGTTTCATTTTTACCAGACTTCTCACTCCGCCCTCGTATTTCCGAAAATAACAAAAAAGTACAATATCTTTGTTTATGGTTCTTGTGTTACTGTCTGTTCTTCTAATTTTTTAAATTCAAAACACAGCTTTTTATAGACAGTATTAATTATAATTTATTTTTATGACATACGTTTCGACCTTTTAGTCATTTTCAATGTCTAATAATAATAAAAATATAAAAAAATATATATATATTTTCTGTCATACATATATATATATATGTATATATATATATATATATATATATATATATATATATATATATATATATATATATATATATATATATATATATATATTTTAATGTAATTTATTCTATCATGAGCAATCGCACACCCCCTTGTTGGTTATCTTAGATTGTATTCATTGCTAAAATGCTAACCTTATGTTCCGATGTATACAATACCTTCCCCACATACATAGACGATACTGTGACCATTTATGTTACAATCGCATCATACTTCTGTTTTTCGGGGTTGTCTGTCTATGTGGAGAATATGTGTACATATTGTACATCTCACAAAAAACTTTTTAAACAATATCGTTGTCGATAAAAAAACTCAATATAGTCATGATTGCGTTGTTTTAGTTTTCATTCGCGTTTAATTTTATTTGTAATTTTTTGGAAAATATTTTTTCCAAGTCGTTAACCATCTTTTTTTTGTAAGAATATTTGTTCCAATTTATGGAGATATGTTTTAATTTTTTATCTGCAATAGGTATGTTTTTTGTGGGGTATTTTGTTGAAGTTGTGTATCGTTATATATTTTTTTATACTTTTATTATTATTAGACATTGAAAATGACTAAAAGGTCGAAACGTATGTTATAAAAATAAATTATAATTAATACTGTCTATAAAAAGCTGTGTTTTGAATTTAAAAAATATCTTTATATAAATAACACAAATTTCACAAAACATAATTTTAAAAAAATATACAGTTAACATGTACTATGGAGCATTGGTAATACTGCGAAGTATTTTCGCTTGGGTTCGTTGAAGGAGTTCTCTGTTTGACGCGTTGGTGGATCCTCATAACTCACTTTATATAGTAAAACTTTGTTGTCTAATGACAGCTGAGATTTTCTTCTCATCAGCCAATACATTTTGGAAAACGTTATTTTTATTTGTCATGAAATCATGTCAGCCTTCTATCCAGGTGCAAACCTAAGTATTTGACCTCGGTTTGTTGAGGAATATTTATATCGTTTAGTACCACTGTAGGGCAGGTGCGTTTGCACAGCCTGAATGTAACGTGTGTGTTGATCTTTTTTTTCGTTCACTTTTATTCGTCATTTCTTCAGCCAGTCCTCGATTTTTTTCAAATGATTCTGTAATTCCTTTGGCAGTTTCGGGAGTATTGTGTGACACCAGGATGGCCGTATCATCGGCAAATGTTGATATCATTACTTTGTTGGATACTGGCAATTCGGCTGTGTACATCAAGTATAATATTGGTCCTAGGACGCTGCCTTGTGGGACACCTGCATTTTTATCGTAAAAGCAAGAAGTTGCACTATTTTGTCTAACCGTGTATTGCCTTTCAAGAAGATAGTTCCCCAGAATTGAGTGAAATTTCTTAGGTAGGAGTTCTTTAATTTTGTAAATTAGTCCATTGTTATACTTATAATGAAACGCTATTCTTTCAAATACTTCCTTTGAGGTCGTGGTTAGTTTCAATGGTATTTTCGTGTGTCTATAGATCTTGTTTTCTTTGCAGAGTTTGCAATTTTTTATAAATTGATAAACGTCTCTCAACATTCTTTGACCAACAATACGCCATTCTAATCCTTTTGAATGTTCTTTATATACCAGAATGTCCACCGTATTATTGACGATGCCAGGTATTATCTGGTTGGATTCTTCTTCTGGATTTCCAGGATGCACTTGTGATCGCTTGTTATTGTTAGGATTGATTTGATCATCCAAGCTTGTTTTAACTTTTTGTGGATTGTCTTCACTCTTCTTTTGTGCTCTAGTCATGACAAGAATATGATCATGGTTTATTCTTGATAATGCGTCAGCATTCGTATTTTTAGAACCTTATACACAATTGTGAAATCATATTCTGCCAATTTTAAGACGAGAAGGAGTGTTTTTAATTTCTCCTATTAAGGGCTTATGATCCGTTACAACTACGAAAATTTGGTATTGCCCACACCACAGCGAGAATCTCATTTTTAACAGTGGAGTAATTATGTTCAGCTTGATTTAATGATCGGCTAGCGAAAGCTGTTGGTAATTCATCACTGTCGTATTTCTGGCTTAACACGGCCCCGAGGCTATATTCGCTTGCATCGGTAGTAGGAACGAAGGTTTTATTGAAGTCTGGAAAGTTTAAAATTGGTGAGGTAGTCAGTTTCAATAAATTACATTTTTTCTAAGTAACTGAAAGTAGAATCATTCCCTAGGATCGAACTCGCTACCTTTCATTCTAGAGCAAATCGTGCTACTACTTCTTCCATCAGCTGTTATGCCTGTTACACTAAATTTCTTCATTTACGCAATCAAATTATAAAAACAATGATAACGATGTTAGATTGATGAAAATTTGTACTTACCTATATTGTTATTTCTCAAAATTCTCAAATAAATTCGAAATAAAAACACTAAGTAAAGAACTCATTGGGGTAAATACTCGATAATTTAGCAAATCGCAATTCGCAAGTCGAAAAATATGACGACTAGACCGGTTTTACCAAGCAAATTTTAATTTTAAATTTTTTTTCTTTTTTTCGTCGTTTGTTTTTGTAAAAAACACAATATAATTACTAACAATTTTTGAAGTCCGCAAAATAAAACGAGCAACCAAGCCAATGAATACTATCGATTGAAATTTTTCGCAAATATTTTGTTTATTTCATATGAAATTTGCTTGCTTGCTGAACGATCGTGTATTTGGCCCATTATCTGGTATTAAACCATCTTTTATTAACAACAGAATTTATATCTGGTATTAACCATCTTTTATTAACAACAGAATTATCTAAGATAGCAAGAATAGGAAATTTTCAATTTTGCAAAATAATAAACATTTTTTTAAAAGTAGAGTCCTGTATCTGGATCATCGTTTTTAAAAATTTCAAGTCCATCTAATCCAAGCCAAATCATTGAATGAAAACGGTCGTAGAAATAATACGTTTGGTAAGCAGGTTAATTTATTTCGGTGATGTGTCCGGTCCTTTCTATTTAATTTCATAACTTTTTTTTTTGAATTTTGGCATTCTCAATATTTAGCAAAATATAATATACAAAATATATTTGTGAATTAAGAAAGCAAAAAAAAGAATTGAATTTATTGATTGACTAATAATTGTCCACAAATATCCGTGATTTATCTTATTTTTACCTTGTGCTTCGAGAGTTTTCATCGAGTAGATTTGACGATTTCTTGTAAAATTAAATCCAATAAGGGTAAAGGATTTAAGTATATCGCTACATGATGCTCCCAGCTCTAGGTTTTTTTGTATCTAAGTGATAAAAGAAAAAAGGAAGAAAATTAAATATAAAAATAAATTATAAATAAAAATGAAACAGAAATTAGATAAAAATTAAATATAAATGTAATATTTAATATTAGGCTATATTCGCTTGCATCGGTAGTAAGAACGAAGGTTTTATTGAAGTCTGGAAGTTTAAAATTGGTGAGGTAGTCAGTTTCAATAAATTACATTTTTTCTAAGTAACTGGTTAATTGGTTCGGCAATCTCCGAAAAATTTTATATGAATTATTGAGTCCCAAGAAGGAGTGAATTTCTCGCTTGTTCTTGGGGACAGAAAATTTAATGACATTTTTTACCGTTTTAGGATTTGGTCTGATCCCTTCTTCTGTTATGATATGCCCTAAATAATTAATTTCTCTCCTTGTAGTTTTAAGTTGTATTTCTGAATAATCTTAAAAATGTTTTCAAGCTTTTGGTTGTGATCGTCTAGATTCTTGCCATATACTATGACATCATCCAAATATACAAAACACTTGAGGCCTTGGAAACCAGTTAAGACTTGGTTCATCGTTCTCTGAAAAGTGCTCTGAGAATTTCTTAAACTGAACGGCATTTAACGGTCATTTAATTTTCGGAAATCTACAACGATTCTCCATTGTTTTTTCCCATTTTTGTCTGATTTTTTTGGTACTGCCGACTGCTAGTCGTGAATTAAAACGACTAGTACTATGGCAAATTTTCCCTTCATTAAACATTTCCTCAACCTGTCTGTTAACTTCATTTTTCAAAATTTGAGGAAGACGGTATTGCTTAAAATTATTGGAGACGTATCTGTGTATAGTTGAATAGAGTGCTGCACGCCCGGAATGCATGATAAATTCTCACTTTTTAAATGGAAAAGGTCCGTATATTTTGAGCAAACTCCGAGAATGGAATTACGATCTTCGATATTCAAATCTTCATCCAGTTTTTCGTTTATCATATCCATGACGACTTGATGGCGATATTCGTTCTGCTCGGTGAAGGGTTGTTTGGTACAATTCTCCATATTTTCCAATCTCTGAATACTTTAGTTTTCTGCCGGTTCAATTTTTGGTGAAAATACCCCCTTTTTACACTGGGCATCCACTATAGTTGGCGGTGTGATGTACTGTAGGATCATTTTTCACCTTGTTGCACTATTTAGAATCGTGAATTTTCCCACATATAACACAAACATGCATCTGGCTCTAGTTCTAGACGAAACATAGGTTGAGGTATCTTTTCGCGGTTTAGGATATTTGTAATAGATTTGGCATGAAAACATTTTTCCCTAAGAGCAGAGTGTATTTCGCTTACATCTACGGAGCTCTCAATTCCTCTTAAGATACAGTTAGCCCCTCTTCACTTTTTAACTTGTATGTGTAATACCGTTTATGGCCTTGGTCGAAATACTTTACTAATTTAAACATTAACATTAATTTCGGGTGCCTTGTATCTTCACTTCATTTATCTTACCCCTTGTCGGAGTTCACGTTATTTTTTCAATGAGAGTTGTTATCTCTTCTAGTGTAGGCATACTTCTCTCCATAACTCGTTTGAAGTGGAACTTGAAAGATTTGACGCCGCTTTCCCACAAACCACCAAAATGAATTTTGTTTCTCGACAAAAAGTGATTAATATTACTGGATTGCTCGATGAATGAATTAAAAGTTGTACTTAATTTTGCCTTGGCACCAACAAAATTATTAGTGCCATTGTCGCTGTATAAATTATGGCAACCTCCACGTCTTGATACAAAGCGCTTTATAGCCCGATTAATACTTTTTCGGTTTTCAAAAAAAGCCGCAGCTTCAAATGACTGTGATGTACTTTTCTTGTGTACAAAATGCAGGCAAAGGTCAATAATGAATAGAAGGGAGCCCAAATTTAATTTTTATTTATGGGTATGTCCGATATACCGGGTGTTTCTTTTAAACTGAGACGATCAAATATCTCGAAAAATAGCCACTCTACGGAAAAAATGTCCATAATCAAAATTTAATCATACCGCGGGGGAAATACATTAGTGCAAAAAAATAGTCCCCCACCCCCCGCTTTGTAGGTGGGGCCATATTTTTTATTGCAGATACGGATTCTACGACTAAAAGTACGTATGATTTGACTGAAATATTTTGTTCGGTTCATGATAGATGGCGTTGTAATCGACGAAATTCAATTTTTTCAATTTCTTCTTCTTAGAACACACGCATTCGATTCTGCAATACGTTTGAAATAAAAAACATCACGTTTTCATTGGAAATACTCGAAATTCGTCATTAAAACAATTTATTCAGTTTTGTAAATCACATTTAACGTTTGTGTTATTTCTTATCTTCATGTTTTTCGTAATTGCAAAATAAACGATAAAATACTTTAGAATGGACCGTTTAACTGTGCCAGAGAAAATTGAAATGGTTCTGGTTTATGGAGAAGCTGGCAGAAATCTTGAAAATGCTGTTGCTATTTACGCTCAACGTTTTCCGGATAGGATTCGTTCACGTGCTTCATTTGGCCATACAATCAAACAATTTATTGCTGATGGAAATGTTCAACCGAAAAAGAGGACCCGTAGAGCAACAGTCACTGGAGAAAATAATGAAATTGCTGTATTGGCTGCAGCGACTCATAGTCCTCATGTTAGTACACGAGAAATAGTTCGCGATTCCGGATTGTCCCTCACCAGTGTTTGGAGAATTTTAAAACGGCACAAGTATCATCCATATCATGTGTCTTTACACCAAGATCTTCATGGCGCTGATTTCCAAAATCGGGTAACTTTTTGTCAATGGGCACGTGAACAAATACAAGAAAACCCCAATTTTTTTCGTTGCGTTGCGGCCATTTACATTAATAAATTGTTCTGATGACGAATTTCTAGTATTTCCAATGAAAACGTGATGTTTTTTATTTCAAACGTATTGCAGAATCGAATGCGTGTGTTCTAAAAGAGAATACACTAATATTAATGAATACTTTGTTTAGATAGATTTCGTTATAAGAAGAATGAATTACCAAATCAATTAAGTTCTTAAATTAGCAACGTGAAACACGGCAATCAAGAAATAAAATAACATCGTGTAATGTTAAATGTAAATTTACGCGATACAAATTTTAACAAATAATATTCTTAGTATCAAATTGGTGTTGAATTTGTGACCTAGGGAAGTATTTTTTTCTTTCCGTGTACAGGAATTAATCAAATCAACTCACCTTATCAGTTTTTTGTTTTTTCACAAGCACAATATCACAATATGTATAATTATAATTGTCAATATTACATAAAAAAATTAACACTACGATAATTCGGGCTAACCCGCTACCCGATATCAATTTAAAATTATTAGCACAAATCACAATCACTTAAATATTTTTACTTACTCGTTACACATTTTAATTACGACTCATAAAATTGTATGTAATACAGTGAATAAATATTTCATGTAATTATAAAAGCATATTTTTTCGACAAGCTCATTATTTGATGCCTCTCTTAAGTAAATTGACGGCGGCTTTTCGTTCTTAGCATTATCTGCTGTAGTTTCGGGACCGAAAGCTTCTACCTCTAATACCTGTTGCTCAGAAGTATTTCGTCTGCAGATTGTTCCAGCCTTGTCGCTTTGCTTCTGCTAGCGAGTTACACGGATTTTGGACTTCGTTTTCGCTTGGTCGAATAATTTTAATGGAAAATTTTATTGCGATCTAATAGCATAATATCGGTGTAATTTTCATAAATGATTGGGTGGGTTTTAAGTGTGCTACATGTAGTACCGTACTACCGTAAGCTCGGAGTGAACACAACTAGAGCCTATTGTAGTGTATACTCTTTCGAATATATCACAGCGCCCGAATTTTAGACTATTTTCTCTAAATAATATAAAGGAAAGAGGCGCAAACTCGTACCCATGTCAAAAATAAATTGCACACATAATATAATCATTAGATTTGCAATCCTCAAAAACCACAACAAAATGCGTCGCCATTATTGTACAAAACATTTGCCGTGCACCGATACACAAAACACAATACAAAAACTAATTAAAATACCACGCCTATTATGTATATCGTAAAAATTCACAAAATTATTCACCAAACACATATGTTATTTTTTTCTGTGCATGAACGTTTCTACTGCTATATGCTCGTTTTCGTTCAAAAATGGAACAAAAGCGGATAAAGCATAGAATGCTGGTGCAGCAACAGTTTCTGAGGATAGGTTGTTAATTTGGTATACACCACCATTCTTTTGTTCCTGGCACCACCATTCTTTTGTTCCTGGTTTACCTCCTTATCGTCGTCAAGTCACAGCTTTCCAAGAGCTTTCGATGCCTATCAATGATAATTGTTGTTAAATAACAAAGTTTTATCAAAATTAAATTTAAGAATAGTTTTGGCTTCATTTTTTCTGATAATTTTTTTTAACCAATCGTATTCCTCGAAACTGACGATTTTCTCGTAAGACATCACATAGTACCTTGTCCTGGTAAAACCATGTTAACTCGATTCTATCTTAAGACAAAAATAAGCTAAGAAAAATAGAATGTAAAACTAAGTTGTTTCAGATAGTTTTTCTTCGAATGAATCTAAATATTGGTTGGAATATTTAAAAAAAAAATAACAATTCTAGTTAATTACCTCAGTAAACGTAATAGAAAATCTATAAATATAAAAGAAAAATCGATGTAAGCTACATAACATCCTAATAAGTGAATTGACCTAAAAAAATTATATTGGCGTAGAATAAATAACATCAAAGGACGTTTTTTATATTTAGTTTTTCAATTATATTTTAGGACAGATACAAGAACGAAAAATCCCTCTTTAATATTTTAATCGTTTTATTAATTAAACACTTTGATGAAAAATCTATTTATAGAGACATTAATCATTATATATTCGTTCTTATAGCAAAACAGTTTTCTTATCAATAATTTTATCTGCGTTTTTGTGAAAAGTAAAGAAATGGTGGCCTACCTACGTAGCCTAAATTTTGTTACAGAGACGTATAAAAATTATTGTTTTTGTGTAATAAAGTTGTATGTTTAATTTTATATATTCAATTTTATATGTAGAAATGTACAATGAATTAAAAATTATATAATTATAAAAATTATAGCACCAAACCATTGGATTGCTAGAGAATATTGTACTACATAATCTATAACCTTAGTAATTTAGGTTTTAGACAATATTGCAAGTATGTACTTACTTCAAAAGTATATAATTCCATTAAATTTCCCAATTAAAACCAATCATTGTGTATATTAATTATTTAAAACTACGTTATATTAATAATAATTTTTTAAAGAAATAATTTAGAAATACAAAAAAATAATTAATAAAAGAATATCAACAAAAATTAATAATTACTATTATTATTACAAGACTTCACATTTTGTTCATGTTTAATTACAATTTAAATATGTAACAGAACAACAAAAATATTTAATAATTTAATTATTTTATGCTATTTACTCATTTCCATTTACCTTAGACATTATATACTCGAAAGAATTATTTCTCAAATATTTGGACCATAAAAAAAATATAAAACATAAAAAGGGTCTCGGTAAACAATCATTTATATTGTATATGCTGCGAGTCGAGTCGAGTTTAATCCTAGTTAATCCTATGTTTTGTAGCTTCATCATCTGGTCGAACCTGTTTCCTGTTGGCTGTCACGGAAGTTGTACTGTTATTAGATGAGCTTTGTCTTTCTTTCGGTGTTGGTTTACCACTGTCATCTGTACTTAACATTGTTAAGGATGTACTTTGCGGGTGTTCCGCTGGGGTTATTGGTGTCGGTGTAAGTGGTGGCCCATGGTTTAATCGTTTTCGCCTATCATCGATTAGGATCTCGTCAATCTCCGCTATCTTCTTTCGTGATTCGAAGTAGGGATGATTATGCTCTAACGGTGGCTGCATTTGTCGGATAATATCATCCATTGTGACATATTCTGCGTATATCATCCGTTCTGACATATTTTAGTTCGTGTGCATCTGAATTATCTTTCCGCCTACTTCTTCTTGGTTGTCTATGCTCGACATTTTGTTGGTAGTGTATTGCTGGGTATGTCGCTGTTGTTTGATGGCTTGTACTTGTAGGTGCTGCTTGGTTGTTGATTTGAAGATCGTTAACTCCGTAGATTGCCTGTTGTTTGTTGGCTTGCTCCTCGTTGGCATATGGCAGAGTTTCGATTTCCATAATCTACCGACTAATTTCCCCTTTATTCAGCAAGTTGGTGTTGACTATATTTCCTTTGGCTAATTGAGCAGCTCGGACTATCTCGTATATTTCGTCTTTGAGGATAGTGAGTAGATTAAACAATACTTGGTGAAGTTTTTCATCCGATTCATCATGTAAGTGCAATTGTTGAGTTGTATTTGTTAAGACTTTGTTGATCCTGCTATCCATTTCCTGGCACTACCGATCCAATTTATTAAACTTTGTGTGCGCGGGTGACCACAATCAGCTGCATTATGACCTTCGCTTGATGGATCAATTGCGGTTAAATAGTGCTGTCTTGATGAATGCGAGTGATCGAGGGTGTGATTCGATTAATGACTTCCTCAAAATCCTTCAGATTGATGACATGAATCAGCTTGAATTATTCGTCCATTTCCTTGTTTTAGTGTTACGAATGGAGTGTTGTATTCGTATATGCTCAGTGGCACCGTAAGACGCCAGAGCCAGGAGCTAGAAAAGAGGAGAGGGAAAACACTTGTTAGGTATTGTAGTAATAATGGGGAATTAGTGCGGTAGGTTTTTGATTTGGGATTTATGGATGCGTTTTCCAGATGTGACATTGTTATTTTGTGCCACCGTTTCCTGTCGAAACTTCGGTTTATCCTTTCCCTGGATTTATTTGATTGCCGTATAAATGGTATCACCAGCTTCATAGATCTTCGGTGCGAGTTTCTTATTATTTTCTCTAGTAATGGTGGATTCCTGCGATCCTTATGGATGCGTTTTCCAGATGTGACATTGTTATTTTGTGCCACCGTTTCCTGTCGAAACTTCGGTTTATCCTTTCCCTGGATTTATTTGATTGCCGTATAAATGGTATCACCAGCTTCATAGATCTTCGGTGCGAGTTTCTTATTATTTTCTCTAGTAATGGTGGATTCCTGATTTTTGCGAAGTCTCTCGATTTACGATAACTATTACAAACACGGTAAAAACATAGAAAAATCCAAACATTTTTACCTATTTGAATGTGGGACCTCAAACTAAGAACATCAGCTGAATTGCAATTACAAGTATATGCTGATACAAATGTTAGATTTATATGCTTTGAATAATTTTATTTTTGTACTTACTAGTATGTACACTATACGATTTAAACTAATTTTCACTTATATACAGTTTACTGCTTAATTTCACTATAAATTTATATACTTTTTTCCACTTTACACATATTCACTACATTTAATAAAATAAAATCTAAATGCCACTCATTTTTTAACCTAATCACGATGCAACAAGATCAAAACCCATATCTATGACTTTCAGTAACTTCATCAGACACAATTTCAAATGCATCTGTGCATGTCATCGAGTCACCGACATAGATTTACGGCTACAAGCATCCTATTATTAGCGACTCTGTAATATACGCATGGATCAGCATCTGATTTTTTTAGTCCAACGTCTCTCAAAACTTCTAGTTTCGCGTTCCAAACTCTACTGCAAACTTTTCACTTGCCGTTGATATATATTTGATTTAACTCACCTTGTAGAAAGGCCGCTACAGCGTCCATCTGGTCCAATTTTATTTTTAAGTTATATTAATTCGATTTTTTCTTTGAACCTTCATGGTAAAATAATTGCATTTGCTGATAATGTTGCTCTAACCTATCATGAAACTAGTCCACATGACTTAGCTAATATCATTAATTCCGACATGAGAGTCCCAAGTTCTGATTCTGATTTTCAGAAATCCCATCTTTTATTAACAATCGAAATTAAACAAAGTGTAGTTAATATGGCGGCATTGCTTCGAATTTTTTGGCGGTTATGCTGAAGTATAGCGCGATATATTGGTTTATTTCTCAGGATGTTCAGTCGTGCAGTATGTTATCAACATTGTACACCCATGAAAGGTATTGGATGGGATTTCCATCAAATATCTGTAGTTCCTTGACAATAATCAGGCAGCGATTTATTTCTTTCATTTCTTAGGATTCCATAATTTTATATTCAATTCTTAGGATTCCATAGGATTCCTTAATTTTCCAGCTTATCCAGTCGTTTTTCTATTTTTTTGGATAATTCGATCTGGGCATTTAAAGCTCCAGTGATTTGAACAAGTTGTTCTTGTATTTTTTCTAAGTTTACCGCCATTATAATTCTTACGGCTTCACTATTCACTGAAGTATTATAGTTAAAAACAAAATTTTAGTTTAAGTAAATAAAAGCAATTGATGATGTGTGATGTGAATTATTAAATCATAATTTTTATTTTTTTTTAACATTTCGTTGGCATTGAAAAATGGGTTGAGTGACAACATAGTAACGAATGCAAACTGAAATAGAATATCGTTTTATTCTAGCTAGTTGAGATACTAGTATTGAAAAGAACGACTTGTAATTTATTAAATTCAATTCTATATTGTAGTAAAATAGACATAAATTCTCTTCCCACCTTTTGTGCAAAATTTCAATCCCGATCCAGATTACATGCGTTAAGAAATGCGGCTAATATCGATTTTATTATCATACTTAAAATTTAATTGAAACATGTAAATTTAAATTAAATTAATATACATAATAAATAAAAAAAAGTGGATTATTTATATTTTTAATACTAATCCATCGATTGTTTCATTAAATTTCTGAATTGTGACATTGGAGCCATTGGAGCAGCTCGGTAAGTAATACAAATTTCAAACCTTCAATATCTGTACTTTATAAAATATGTACGTGTATTAAAAATTAAAATGTTTTATTGTTTTTTTTATTTCATCACCTTCAGTTTCCTTTGAATACAGTCGTTGGTAAAAAAAAACCTGCGCAACTATTGAAACCACATAAATATTTCTTTTAAAAGTTAATTACACTGATTCAATTTAGAATAAAATATACCCTGTTTTCTTTAAATTAATTATATTTATTGTTCATTTGATTTTCTTTAATGCTAATTACTAGTTTTCTAATTTATCGATTCCTGGCAGTAAATTTCATTCTTAAATTCTAAAGTTTCCCTACTGCAGCCACACATCTTTCATTCACGTGTTTCTCTAACACGTTTTAATTTTTGATGATATTTTTTATTTTTAGTTTTTACTTAAATAATATTATTATCTATTGTATATTATTTAACTATTGTATATTCCTCATTTTTAGATGTAAGTGGTTCACCAGTTAATGACGAAATTCCAAATATGAATGGTGGAAACGAAGCCCACCATTTTTACATGATCATGATCAGTCATTCATGATCATTATAGTACACTGATGCTGGTTCTGGTTACAAAAATATTACAGCGTTTATTATACTACATATCCAAACATTTGCACTTTAAATTCAATCATTTGCAAATTTAAAATTCATGAAAAGATAATTTTATATTTCATATTAGTGACATTTCTAAACAAAAAAGTCGCTTATTTTGCAATTGTACTACTGGGGCCTAACTATGGAGTTCGACGACTATTTTCGACGGCGAGTGTTTTATATCAAAAAGGAAGAAAATAGAATGGCCCTTGGAAATGTCGATATCAAAGATGCACTGGTTAGTTAAAAAAAATTTAGAATTAATTAAGCTTGAGCTTGAGCATTCAATCCCAATACGGGATCATTGTCAAAAGAATAATACTTTTGACAATAATTGGGATTGAAAGCTTAAATAAGTTAAAAAAAAGGCGCTGTACCAAAAAATAACTCGTTTAAATATTAAGAAAATTTACAGTACTATTGTGCGACTTTGTTGTGCACATGGGAGCTTACTCACAGTGAGTTTTGTTCACTAACATATCAATATTTGCAAATACTATTACATTCCGGTTATTTACTCCAATGCAGTACTGGTTGAAAAATGGAGAAAAACGATAACCAAAATCAAATTTTTTTCAGTTATATAAAATGAAGAATATGGCATGTTTTGAAAATGATCCCGAATTAAGGAACACACAGTTCTCAAAAATTGGCTAACTAATACTAGTAGAGGGGTTCAACTTAAGAAAATACATTTTTTACATAAATTTACTTCGTCGTTCTTAGCATAAAACATGTTAGGACATAATTTTTTATACAACTATTTATTTCTATAGATCAAGATAAAAGAACTCCATCATATTGAACATAAAACCAAACATAGTTAGGTAGAGCGGTGATTATAGAATACATACAATAGCACGAAATGATGGAGTTCTTAAGTTTGATCCCCACATCGAAATTTTATTTCGATCGATGTGGTTACTTTCCACTTTTCTGTGCAGTTTATAATAAAAATGTATCATGAAATTCCTGATAAAAAATCGAATCTAAAAAATGTCTGTTTAATTGACGAATGGGACGGTGTGCTTCAGCGGACAATATTGAAATATGTGTTGGAAATATTGTCTATTTCGTTTACATTTTTATTTGTGAAAATTGTAATGATTGGATGTAGTTTAAAATCCGATTTTAGTTTATCTGATTTATTTGGAACATTTTTTTAATTAAATATAATAAAGTTGTGCTTAAAGATTGCAGAATGTTAAACTCACTATAAAATATTTGGGCCACTTGTTAGACCACAGTTGCTACGGTTTGACTTAATAATACAATCTAAAATTTAGTATTTTTAAAACATTTAAGATTTTAGTAACACTAGCTAATTTTGAAATTTCTGGAATTTTTAAGTACAAGTTTCTCTTATTTAGACTAGACTGATAAGAATGCCACAAATGAATTAAATATACAAAAATTACACTTTAAACTATGTATGGGATTAATTCAATTTTCCAATCGTTACAATTTTCAGTAATCATAAATAAAAATGTAATCTAAATAGACAATATTTCCATATAACTTCATATAGCAAATTATTGTTACAACCTATCACATATTTCACTAGTGTCCGCTTAGGCGCTTTTTAAACTTTTGCATTCGTCAATTGTCTTAACTTGTTTCTTAAATTATTCACGTATTCAAAATACCAGGAGTATTAATGCAATATTTTCGAACTCGTCAATCAAATCATCTAAAAAAATGTAAGCCCCCTCCCTCCTCTTTTTGCAATACTAATATTGTGCAAACCTAATATTCTCTCCAGAGAGTATATTTGAAAGTTTGTCAGTTTGTGTAAAAGTAATACAAATTAAATTTTCGAGAAAAATGTGGCAAACAGAAAAAATATTTTTTAGAAATGACACGTCTTGCCATAAAATCATGACACAAAAACACGTCTTGCCATAAAATCATTTTGAAAATAATTTTTAATTAAACAGGCATACATACTTTAGCAATTAACAAATTTAAATTTACTTAACCATTGCGATACAGCGATACTTTTTTTTTCATCTTAATTGAACAAATAGGAGGAGGAGCTTATTATTATATGATTTGATTAATATGAGTTCGAAAATATCGTATTAATATTTTACCTTCTCCCTATTTACGTATTCTATTCGCCTGTTACACACGATATGAAACACAATTTAAATATATTTAATTTCCCTCTTATATAATAATTCTGTTGTGTGTTATCACTATAACTTCAACAACCCTAAGCTCATTAACATTCCCTCACCGTGTTTTATTTTTTGAGAAATGGCGATATGGGTAAGTACAAAAATAAATTATGTTGTCATTGATTAACGTCGTTGTCATTTTTTTTTATTTAATATGCAACGAAAAATGTATCTGTATTCTGTTTAACCTTTATCATCGATCTAACATCGTTCATTGGTTTTATAATTTGACTGCTTAACACAGGAATTTAGTGTAACTAACATAACATGTGATGGCGGAAGTAATAGCATGAATTGCTATAGAATGCAAGATACCGAGTTCGATGCTAAGTAATGTATGCAGAAAAATTTGTAATATATTTAATATTTATATTTAATATAATCCCAATTTAAAAAAATTCTAAAACAATCAAATTTCTCACATAAAAAAAATGGGCGCTAGTTCTTAAACTCGAACCTCTGACATTTTGCACAAAAGTATAACCCACGCCGTTAGCAAAACAAAATATATTAGGTAGCACTTTTAGCGAAGAAACAATCTGTACTAAATATAGTACGTATGGCCCAACAGATGTCTACTAAATATAGTACGTACGCCCTAACATAGATGTCACTATATCCATATAATTAAAGCAATTTTGCTGAATGATTGCTTAATACAAACAAATTGGTGTATCATTGTATACGATGCAACAAACATTTTTCGGTGTATCATGATGCAACAAACATTTTTTTTTTATTTATCAAAAAAATTTTGTCATTTTAATAGGCGAGCAGAAATGATATTGGTAATCAACGTGACTTATTTGTAGAATCATTCCCTAGGATTGAACTCTACCTTTCATTCTAAAGCAAATAGTGCTGGCTACTATCAGCTGTTATGCTTGAACGATGTTAGATTGATGAAAATTTGTACTTACCTATATTGTTATTTCTCAAAATTCTCAAATAAATTCGAAATAAAAACACTAAGTAAAGAACTCATTATCTGGTATTAACCATCTTTTATTAACAACAGAATAGATAGATAAATAAATAGATACCTAGATAAATAAATAGACACATATACAGATACATAAATAAATAGGACAGATAGATAAATAAATAGATAGATAATTAGATAAATAAATAGATAATTAGATAAATAAATAGATAATTAGATATAATTAAAATAGATAGATTAAATATATAGATAATTAAATAGATACTTAGATAAATAGACAAATAAATATATAATTAGATAAATAATTAAAATAGACAGAAATAGATAGATAAATAATTAAATAGATAGATAGATAAATAAATAAGATAGATAGATAAAGAGATAAATAATTAGATAAAGAAATAGATAAATAATTAAAGAGATAGATAAATAAATAAGATAGATAGATAAATAGATAGATAGATAAATAATTAAAGAGATAGATAGATAAATAAAGAGATAGATAGATAAAGAGATAAATAAATAGCTAAATAATTAAAGAGATAGATAATTAAATAGATAGATAAATAAATAAGATAGATAGATAAAGAGATAGATAGATAAATAATTAAATAGATAGATAGATAAATAAATAAGATAGATAGATAAATAAAGAGACAGATAGATAAAGAGATAAATAATTAGATAAAGAAATAGATAAATAATTAAAGAGATAGATAATTAAATAGATAAATAAATAAGATAGATAGATAGATAAATAATTAAAGAGATAGATAGATAAATATAATAAAATAAAAAATATATATATATACATACAAATATAGATAAATAAATAATTAAAGAGATAAATAAATAATTAAATAGATAGATAGATAAATAAAGAGATAGATAGATAAAGAGATAATTAAATAGATAAATAATTAAATAGATAGATAGATAAATAAAGAGATAGATAGATAAAGAGATAATTAAATAGATAAATAATTAAATAGATAGATAAATAAATAAGATAGATAGATAAAGAGATAGATAGATAAATAAAATAAATAGATAGATAAATAAATAATTAAATAGATAGATAAATAAATAATTAAAGAGATAGATAGATAAATAAATAAATAAGATAAAAAGAGATAGATAGATAAAGAGATAATTAAAGAGATAGATAATTAAATAGATAGATAAATAAATAAGATAGATAGATAAAGAGATATATAGATAGATAGATAAAGAGATAATTAAATATATAGATAAATAAATAAGATAAATAGATAGATAGATAGATAAATAAATAGATAGATAGATAAATAATTAAATAGATAGATAGATAAATAATTAAAGAGATAGATAGATAAATAATTAAATAGATAGATAAATATAAAAAATATATATACATACATACAAATATAAAAAAAACAAAAAAGTATAATTATAAATAATAAAAATATAAACCATAATTATAAAATATGAAATACAAATATAATAATAAGAAAGTATTGATTCAATTTTTCCGAAAATATCCGAAATTAACAAAACGATTATATACGATTTCAACAAAAAACCGGATTTCTAGTTCCAACACGGTGCAATAAACGTATTCAAGCAATCCCAAAGAACTTGGTCAAATTTAGCCATAAATGCTAAATAGAGCCGCTAGCGATGATTCCGCACATCCACAGCCAACGGCTGTGGATGTGCGGAATCACCGCTAACGACTCTTTTTGCATTGTATTTCTCCAAACTGATCAAAGTCCCTGTCTGAAATTGTGTCCACCTTATCTTACTTGCTTTGTGTTAGTTCTAGTTTTTACGTCACGTCAACCGGTGAAATATGGTTAAATAAATTTGTATATATACTCAGAGAGATGTGTTTTAAGTTCTAGTGAATTTTAATTTCGTCAATCAAAAAAACTCAAATTTGTGTTTTGTGAAGATGGCATTGTCGGCGGTTAAAGAAAAATTTGAGAAACGCAATTTGCGTAAGATTTTTATATAGTGGAATGGTAAAGTGGAAAGATGATGGACTGTCGTGTAGGAGGTCCGGGGTTCGATCCTACAACCTTCCAATATTATTTTTTTTAAGCAAAAATTTGATTATAATAATATATAAATAGATAGATAAATAAATAGATAGATAGACAGATAGATAAATAAATAAATAGATATAGATAGATAAATAATTAAATAGATAGATAGATAAATAGATAGATAAATAAATAGATAGATAGATAGATAAATAAATAAATAGATAAATAAATAAATAAATAGATTAATAGATAGATAAATAAATAGATAAATAAATAAATAAATAGATAGATAGATAAATAAATAGATAGATAAATAGATAGACAGATAGATAAATAGATAGATAGATAGATAGATAAATAAATAGATAGATAGATAAATAGATCAATAAATAGATAGATAAATAATTAAATAGATAAATAGATAGATAGATAAATAAATAAATAGATAGATAGATAAATAAACAAATAGATAGATAAATAAATAGATAGATAGATAGATAGAAAAATAAATAAATAGATAGATAGATAAATAGATAGATAGATAAATAGATCAATAAATAGATCAATAAATAGATAGATAAATAAATAAATAGATAGATAGATAGATAAATAAATAGATAGACAGATAGATAAATAAGATAAATAGATAGATAGATAGATAGATAAATAAATAGATAGATAGATAAATAGATCAATAAATAGATAGATAAATAAATAAATAGATAGATAAATAAATAGATAGATAAATAAATAGATAGATAAATAGATAGACAGATAGATAAATAGATAGATAAATAAATAGATAAATAGATCAATAAATAGATAGATAAATAATTAAATAGATAAATAGATAGATAGATAAATAAATAAATAGATAGATAAATAAATAGATAGATAAATAAACAAATATATAGATAAATAAATAGATAGATAGATAGATAGAAAAATAAATAAATAGATAGATAGATAAATAGATAGATAGATAAATAGATCAATAAATAGATAGATAAATAAATAAATAGATAGATAGATAGATAAATAAATAGATAGACAGATAGATAAATAAGATAAATAGATAGATAGATAAATAAATAGATAGATAGATAAATAGATCAATAAATAGATAGATAAATAAATAAATAGATAGATAAATAAATAGATAGATAAATAAATAGATAGATAAATAAATAGATAGACAGATAGATAAATAGATAGATAGATAAATAAATAGATAGATAAATAGATAGACAGATAGATAAATAGATAGATAGATAGATAGATAAATAAATAGATAGATAGATAAATAGATAGATAAATAATTAAATAGATAAATAGATAGATAGATAAATAAATAAATAGATAGATAAATAAATAGATAGATAAATAAACAAATAGATAGATAAATAAATAGATAGATAGAAAAATAAATAAATAGATAGATAGATAAATAGATAGATAGATAAATAGATCAATAAATAGATAGATAAATAAATAAATAGATAGATAGATAGATAAATAAATAGATAGACAGATAGATAAATAAGATAAATAGATAGATAGATAGATAGATAAATAAATAGATAGATAGATAAATAGATCAATAAATAGATATATAAATAAATAAATAGATAGATAAATAAATAGATAGATAAATAAATAGATAGATAAATAAATAGATAGATAAATAGATAGACAGATAGATAGATAAATAAATAGATAGATAGATCAATAAATAGATAGATAAATAATTAAATAGATAAATAAATAAATAGATAGATAAATAAATAGATAGATAAATAAACAAATAGATAGATAAATAAATAGATAGATAGATAGATAGAAAAATAAATAAATAGATAGATAGATAAATAGATAGATAGATAAATAGATCAATAAATAGATAGATAAATAAATAAATAGATAGATAAATAAATAGATAGACAGATAGATAAATAAGATAAATAGATAGATAGATAGATAGATAAATAAATAGATAGATAGATAAATAGATAGATAGATAAATAAATAAATAGATAGATAAATAAATAGATAGATAGATAGATAAATAAACAAATAGATAGATAAATAAATAGATAGATAGAAAAATAGATAGATAGATAGATAAATAAATAAATAGATAGATAAATAAATAGATAGATAGATAGATAAATAAACAAATAGATAGATAAATAAATAGATAGATAGAAAAATAGATAGATAGATAGATAGATAAATAATTAAATAGGTAAATAAATAGATGGATAGATAAATAAATAAATAGATAGATAGATAAATAAACAGATAGATAAATAATTAAATAGATAGATAAATAAATATATAGATAGATAGACAGATAAATAGATAGATAGATAGATAAATATAATAAAATAAAAAATATATATACATACATACAAATATATATACATACAAATATAAAAAAAATAAAAAATTAATTATAAATAATAAAAATATAAAACATAATTATAAAATATGAAATACTAATATAAAATATAATAATAAGAAAGTATTGATTCAATTTTTCCGAAAATATCCGAAATTAACAAAACGATTATTTACGATTTCAACAAAAAACCGGATTTCTAGTTCCAACACGGTGCAATAAACGTATTCAAGCAATCCCAAAGAACTTGGTCAAATTTAGCCATAAATGCTAAATAGAGCCGCTAGCGATGATTCCGCACATCCACAGCCAACAACGGTGGCCCACAGCTGAAACACAGCTGTGGCCACCAACGGCTGGCTGTGGATGTGCGGAATCACCGCTAACGACTCTTTTGCATTGTATTTCTCCAAACTGATCAAAGTCCCTGTCTGAAATTGTGTCCACCTTATCTTACTTGCTTTGTGTTAGTTCTAGTTTTTACGTCACGTCAACCGGTGAAATATGGTTAAATAAATTTGTATATATACTCAGAGAGATGTGTTTTAAGTTCTAGTGAATTTTAATTTCGTCAATCAAAAAAACTCAAATTTGTGTTTTGTGAAGATGGCATTGTCGGCGGTTAAAGAAAAATTCAATCAAAAAAACTCAAATTTGTGTTTTGTGAAGATGGCATTGTCGGCGGTTAAAGAAAAATTTGAGAAACGCAATTTGCGTAAGATTTTTATATAGTGGAATGGTAAAGTGGAAAGATGATGGACTGTCGTGTAGGAGGTCCGGGGTTCGATCCTACAACCTTCCAATACTATTTTTTTTAAGCAAAAATTTGATTATAATAATTAGGGCTGTGAATTTTAGGTGCTAAAAAATGCATTTTAGGTACCTAAAATATGCTCTATAAAATTAAAAAAAGGTGGCAAAAAGGTTCCAAAAATTAAAATTATTTGAGTAATAAAGCTGCTTTTAATTAATTTATTAACTTAAATTTGTTGCTTATTTCATCACAGTAAAATTCATAAATAAAAAGTATTGACTATTGCTTTGGTGGAAGCTCTAAACCCGGTTCAAATTCTCTAAAAATTTGAACTCTCGAGGCGCTTTTAAAAATAAATGTTTGGCGTAAGCAATCATCTCTCCACATCGGGATGTATTGATCTTATAGGTGCCAAACAAGTAACGTGTAAAATTTTCGGGTAGACAATTTTAATTGCAGCAGACGCCTACACCATAAAGGCACAGCATCTGATAAAAACATAAAAATTTTGTCTAGGTTAAAATCTTCGAATACAATTTTAACGGAATCGTCGAAAAGTCTAGCTACTGTGAAACTATTGGCTTTGTCTAATATAGCAGTATTCAATAAAAGCTTTTTGCGGCTTTCATCTTCATCCATATTTAAAACACCTTCCACAACATTAGCCACATATCTTCCGGTTGTGTCGGTTGTTTCGTCTATTGTCACCCGTATACATATATTCGTATTTTATCGCACTTTTTACTTGTGAAATAGTTTCATCGTTTATAGGCTTTTTGTTTAACCAAAAAAGCCGGGTGCGTCACGTTTCCATTCCCCACCTCAGATATAAACGTCTGATTTGTAGTTCTGTGGTTTTTTGTGGCACTTTTTTGTATTTTTGGGATCTTATATGTTGATCGTTTTGTGATTTTTTGACTGCAACGATTGTCACATTACAAATTTGACAAAATAACACTTGTCCATCGATGAAACCGACTGAAAACCCCTATTTATGCCAAATTTTTCCTCATGGATGCCAATAAAAAAATACATTTAAAGTAGTTTTGGAACTAATGTAAAAACTTCACTTTTTAGAAATAAAAATACTGAACAAATGTGTTTTCGTATTCATATTTTTTAACTGAGGAAATTTTTATGTCGCGTTCACATTTGTCCCTTGTCTTAAAATTAATTTCCGTAGACCAAAAATATACGATACCAATTTGATGTAAAATCCGGACATTTCATGATTATTTTGGAAATGATTTTGAATACTATACAATTTAGGCGACAAAAAGGTTCAAAAATGTTTATTTAAGTCAAAAAGGTTCCAATCCACGGAAAAGGTGAGAAAAGGTGCTAACAAACCGATGCCATATGAAAGGAAATTTTATGAATCAAGTTTCTATGTAACCAAAACACGTAAACCTGGCTCCAGCACGAAAAGGTTTTTACCTAAAAATCACAGCCCTAATAATAATATATAAATAGATAGATAAATACATATAAACAAAATTGTTAAACCATATTTTACCGGTTGACGTACGTAAAATCTACATTACTAACTAAAGCGAGATGACAAAAGGTGACTACAATTTCAGACAGGGACTATGATCAGTTTGGAGAAATACAATGCAAAACGAGTCGTTGGCAGTGTTTAAATTCATATATTTTTGTTGTTTCTTTCCCCGAAAACGAAAACGAAATCGAAAAACGTAAAATATCTCCCCTCATATAAAACACAAAGGATAGGAGAAAAGAGATATTTTATTTTGTGGGATGTCGTTCCAGAGAAAAGAAACAAAATATTTTTTCTCTCCTTTCGCAAAAAGAGAGTAAAGCAAGGAACGAAATTTGAATTTAAACACTGGTCGTTAGCGGTGATTCCGCAACATCCACAGCTGTTGGTGGCACAGCTGTGGTTCAGCTGTTGCCATCGTTCTTGGCTGTGGATGTGCGGAATCATCGCTAGCGGCTCTATTTAGCATTTATGGCTAAATTTGACCAAGTTCTTTGGGATTGCTTGAATACGTTTATTGCACCGTGTTGGAACTAGAAATTCAGTTTTCAAATTCAGCCTCGATCTGTTTATGGAATAATTTAACTTTTGTAAATTTTTTAATTTATTTCGAATTAAATATTTTAATTATGAAGTTATTATTTTTCTGAAAATTGTATGAGAATTTACATAATTCAGTTTCGAACTGATAGGCCAATGATTATGAAAAAATCAATCCTCTCATCAGGCCATGGCTATTGAACTGATTGTACTACAATTTTACATTCATTATACTATCCGATGCATTAGTAATTGTGATGAGGAAAATTTAAGGTAACGTTTACGTTTGTTGCCATGTAAAATCAATGAAAATTACTTTTTGGAATTTTTTTTCTCTTATTTAATTGAGTTATAAATAACGTTTCATTTGATATAAATTTCATAAAATAATGCATAACTGTAATGCAGATAAATTCAATTAAACTTGATGCAAAAGTATTTGTGATTCATATTTTTGATGCATAAGTATTTGTGATATGAAGAAAAATTTAAAAACAATTAGTAAATCAATTAAATTTAAAATTATTTTTGACTAATTAAATAGTGCTTTAGTCACTTATAATTTGTGGACCATTGGAACATTTTTATTACGTCTGTATCTCGCCTCGGAAGTGGCCCAAAAATATGTTCATAAAATCGCATTGAATCTTATCCCACACGGTTTAATTAGCATCCTATTGTAAATTTTTGGTCTTGCTAGATTGCGAATATTTTCTGCTCTCATTTAAACCCCCGCAAGGATAAATCGGAACTCTGCCTTGGCCTAGGCAACTAATTATGTTCAAAAAATTTATATAATTTCGTGGCAAATTCTTCTTATTGTGTATGGCAGCATTATTGCGCTGAATAGCAAATTTTTCAGGTCCGACTGTTTTTCTGCAACTGAGAATACTGTCTCCTTCAATAAACCGAAATTGAACATTGACCTTGAAGGGCTGTAATTTATACAGCCACATAAAATTTTATTTCTTCCGCAAGAGATGCTAACTAAAGAAGTAACCACCGTATTTGATATTCTCTGTAATATCAAAATTTTTGTTCCATATTTTCTAATTAACACCAAAATACACTAATTTGGGCAAAACAAGGTTCTCCAGAGTTCAATTGGCAATCTAACATAATTACGTTTACATTTTGTTTCCTCATAGTAAATCATATTCGGTTTGGCCATGTGTTCTTTGTTCTAAAAGCTAACACTCTGCAAGACCAATGTAAAATTTTGGTTTATTGAATGATGTAGCATTCTTATTTGTTGAAAAATTATTCGGCCCTAAATTTGCTCTTCAGCACAATAACACTCCCATACACAAGAAGTATCATTGCTTCGAAATTAAATAAAAATATTGAACATAATTAGTTGCCTAGGCCAAGGCAGAGTTCCGATTTATCCTTGCGGGGGTTTAAATGAAAGCGGAAGATATTCGCAATCTAGCAAGACCAGAAATTTAGAAAAGGATGCTTAATAAAACCGTGTGGGATAAGATTCAATGCGATTATATGAACAAACTTCTGGACCACTTCCGAGGCGGGATAGAGACGTAATAAAAATGCTCCAATGATCCACAAATTATAAGTGACTAAAGCACTATTTAATTAGTCAAAAATAATTTTAAATTTAATTGATTTACTAATTGTTTTTAAATTTTTCTTCATATCACAAATACTTTTGCATCAAGTTTTATGCATTATTTTATGAAATTTATATCAAATGAAACGTTATTTATATAAGAGAAAAAAAATTCCAAAAAAGTAATTTTCATTGATTTTACATGGCAACAAACGTAAACGTTACCTTAAATTTTCCTCATCACAATTACTAATGCATCGGATAGTAGTTCATTATTATTGTTGTCGCTAGAGTACACTGTTCTCCACTCGTTAATAACATCTTATGTAATGTAAAAAATATTTTTTTGTTTGATCATGGTGTGCAACATTAGCATTTCATGTTGAGGGGCATGTAACACTAGCATCTCATGTTATATTAGCGGAAGGAGGGGGGGGGGGGGGGCATGCAACACTAGCATCTCATGTTATATTAGCGGGCGGCATGCAACACTTGAATAATATTTTTTTTTTGTATGGGTTGACGACTTACTGTTTTTTAATGGTGATACGCGGCTCTCATAAACAAGTTTAATTAGAATAAATAAAACAACAACAACGAAATTAAATTTATTTCAAAACAATATAAAATTCAAATAATCAAAATGTAAATTAAATGTAATTACTTAAACTCATTTATATATAAATTGTGATACCAATCAGTGAATAATAATAAATAATTCTTAAAAACCATATTTCATGTGTTTAAACCGATCAAAGTATCGCCAAAGTATACATTTAATATTCTGCATAAACTAATTGGTAGCGACCTACGCAAGTTATTCGACATTACAACGAGTTTTGTAGGCTCGAATGACCATAAATTGAATAACTCAAACATCCTCATTGAGGAAACCACGCACCAATTAATTTAATACAAATAAAATGAGAATGTTCTCGAGTTATTTACATTATAAACGTTATTATCCTTACCAATCAAACCTGTAAAATAAGTTGAACTTCCTATATGTATAAGTAGTTAGAAGATAAAAGAAAAAAAAGATTAAGTAACATGACACTGCAGTAAAACATCATATTATAAAGAAAATAACTTACTATTAATTTTGTATGTTTAAACGAGTGAAAAAGATATCCGTCAAAGAAACAGTATACTCTAGCGACAACAATAATGAACTACTAGACTTCTAATAACAAAAATTTCCTATATGAAGTTATATGGAAATAGTGTCTATTTAATTTTAATTGTTATTTATTAAAAGTGTGATGATTGTAAATTCTAGTTTATCTATTACGTATATAGTTTAAAGTATGATTTTTTGTATATATGATTCATTTTATATAAACACAACAGTATAAACATCATATGTATTTTAGAATTGACAAAACATATATTTTTTATACTGTTGTGTTTATACATTTTTTCTAACTCCTCTAACAACATAAAAATCATATTTTTTTTTGGAATTGACAAAACATGATTTTTATACTGTTGGGTTTATATGTATATAACAATTTTCGGGAAATAATCAATTTGAAAATGAAAATAAAATTTTATAACACAACAGTATAAACATCGGATTTTTATACTGTTGTGTTTAAAAATTTTTATTTTCATTTTCAAATTGACTATTTCCGGTCGGGTATAACTTTGTGACCGCTATAGTGTGACTATAGTTCAGTTGATTTTCAAAAAAATGAAATCTTCACAAAACGTGTAGAAATATTCAACCGATCTAAATGGCCGTTGCCATGGCAATTACAGGTCTCAACGCCTATTGAAAGAGGTATCAACCATCGAAATCGGAGCACATTTGCAGATTTTCGATTTTTGTGGCTCTGAATTTGTGGGCTTGTAGCGTTCCATACGGTAGGGGACAAAAGAAAGCGGTGCGAAAGTAATATGAGAGAAGCTACCAACGACGGAGCAAGTATATTTCATTTTTGGTAAGTGTAGTTATGATTACTTGTCCATTCGTTTAAAAATATATAGATATAAAAAAAAATTCCTCATTGTACTACATTTTATTGGCCTATGAAATCCCTCCTACATGACTCACCGTTTTATTAGATTTAAATAAAGTCATTAAATAAAATAATGAATCATTTTTATAATTTTCGTTCACATACATACATACTAAATGGGGAAATGGATGCAACGACTGAGGCTATCGTCCACTAGATAGCATGACAATGGATGAAAATGAAGATTCATCATTTGCCAAGATGACAGCACAAGACACGGCGGAGATGGACCATTAAAGTGATTTGGTAGCAGCGATGATCGATTAAAAATCAGTCAAGTTTGGAACTCCACCAAGACAACAGGAGAAAATAAAAACAAATCTGTGTATTAAGAAATCACAGTATTTACAATAAAGTGTTGGCGGAAAATTTGGCCTAACTTTTTCTTTTGTAAAATTAATTAGTTTTTATTTTATGTAAATTTGTAAAAATTTGTAAAATTGTAAATAAAAAAAATTGTAAAGTGGAATTGTCACGATTTTTACAGTATTTATTAGTTATTATATTTTGATATTTGTATAAAACGTTAAACTAGTAAATGGTTTTAAAAAAAAAAAAAAAGAAAGAAAATGGGAGCATATCAAAACTTTGTAAAATCAGAAAATAATAAATGTGTGACGTAAAAAAAAAGATCTTTGTGAAAATTCAAGACAGTTATTTGTTTTATTTGTCCGCTCTCTGTGTTTTTTTTTGGTTATCGAACGTTTTTCGATTGGTGAGCTTATGTGTCTGCATGCACCAATTAAAGTCGATTTTGAAGTCCGTTAGCATATCATTCGATTTGTAGATCGATTTATGGGCGAATATTAATATTAGTGAAGTTGTGCCATTGGTGTGTGCAAATAAAAACAAATAAAATAAAAAAAAGTGCGAAACAAGAACAATTGAGTTAATAATAATTAAATACAAAAACAAAATAATAACAAGAAAATGGTGTATGATTGGCTCAGACCAATAAAACAAAAACAGACAAGTGAAACAAAAATCGGAGTGGATGCCGTTGGCGAAAAGTGGAGGACAGAGCCTGTTAAAACTGGGCACATATACCATGCGTGTGGCTGAACTAGGACAAAAATAGCGGTGAGTCATTACTTTTACTATTTTGTTACTACATTTATTGTTTTCCCCTCAAACTCCTGTCCAACGTCCTATCGCTTGTTTTCATCATAATGAGTTGTACAGAACGGTGGTGGTAGTTTCCTTGTTAACATATCAAGTAATCCCCCCCCCCCCTCGAGTATCCTGCTCGTGGAGCTTATAGCCGGGAGAAAATTACGTGTCGGTAGACTGGCGCCCAATTCGTGATTTAAACTATTGTCTACCGGAAACTACATTTATAGTGTGTATGGCACGTTACAGGCTATAGTTCAGTTGATTTTCCAATAAAATTGAATTTTCCACGAAACGTGTAGAAATATTCGACCGATCCAAATGGCCGTTTTCCTTACAATTACACATCTCAACGCCTATTGGTAAAGGTATCAATCATCGAAATCGGAGCACATTTGCAGATTTTCGATTTTTGTGGCTCTGAATTAGTGGGCTATAGTTCAGTTGATTTTCAATCAAATTGAATTTTCCACGAAACGTGTAGAAATGTTCGACCGATCCGAATGGCCGTTGGCATGACAATTACAGGTCTCAACGCCTATTAATAGAGGTATCAATCATCGAAATCGGAGCACATTTGCAGATTTTCGATTTTTGTGGCCCTGAATTTGTGGGCTATAGTTAAGTTGATTTTCAATAAAACTAAATTTTCCACGAAACGTGTAGAAATATTCGACCGATCAAAATGGCCGTTGGCATGATAATTACAGGTCTCAACGCCTATTAATAGAGGTATCAATCATCGAAATCGGAGCACATTTGCAGATTTTCGATTTTTGTGGCCCTGAATTTGAGGACTATAGTTCAGTTGATTTTCAATGAAATTGAATTTTCCACGAAACGTGTAGAAATATTCGACCGATCCAAATGGCCGTTTTCCTGACAATTACACATCTTAACGCCTATTGGTAGAGGTATCAATCATCGAAATCGGAGCACATTTGCAGATTTTCGAATTTTGTGGCTCTGAATTTGTGGGCTATAGTTCAGTTGATTTTCAATCAAATTGAATTTTCCACGAAACGTGTAGAAATATGCGACCGATCCGAATGGCCGTTGGCATGACAATTACAGGTCTCAACGCCTATTGATAGAGGTATCAATAATCGAAATCGGAGCACATTTGCAGATTTTCGATTTTTGTGGCTCTGAATTAGTGGGCTATAGTTCGGTTGATTTTCAATAAAATTCAATTTTCCACGAAACGTGTAGAAATATTCGACCTATCCAAATGACCATTGGCATGACAATTACAGGTCTCAACGCCTATTGGTAGAGGTATCAATAATCGAAATCGGAGCACATTTGCAGATTTTTGTTTTTGTGGCTCTGAATTAGTGGGCTATAGTTCAATTGATTTTCAATGAAATTGAATTTTCTACGAAACGTGGAGAAATATTCGACTGATCCAAATGGCCATTGGCATGACAATTACAGGTCTCAACGCCTATTGGTAGAGGTATCAATAATCGAAATCGGAGCACATTTGCAGATTTTCGACTTTTGTGGCCCTGAATTAGTGGGCTATAGTTCGGTTGATTTTCAATAAAATTCAATTTTCCACGAAACGTGTAGAAATATTCGACCTATCCAAATGACCATTGGCATGACAATTACAGGTCTCAACGCCTATTGGTAGAGGTATCAATAATCGAAATCGGAGCACATTTGCAGATTTTTGTTTTTTGTGGCTCTGAATTAGTGGGCTATAGTTCAATTGATTTTCAATGAAATTGAATTTTCTACGAAACGTGGAGAAATATTCGACTGATCCAAATGGCCATTGGCATGACAATTACAGGTCTCAACGCCTATTGGTAGAGGTATCGATAATCGAAATCGGAGCACATTTGCGGATTTTCGATTTTTATGGTTCTGAATTAGTGGGCTATAGTTCAGTTGATTTTCAATGAAACTGAATTTTCCACGAATCGTGTAGAAATATTCGACCGATCCAAATGGCCGTTTTCCTTACAATTACAGGTCTCAACGCCTATTGGTAGAGGTATCAATCATCGAAATCGGAGCACATTTGCAGATTTTCGATTTTTGTGGCCCTGAGTTAGTGGGCTATAGTTCAGTTGATTTTCAATCAAATTGAATTTTCCACGAAACGTGTATAAATATTCGACCGATCCGAATGGCCGTTTTCCTGACAATTACAGGTCTCAACGCCTATTGATAGAGGTATCAATCATCGAAATCGGAGCACATTTGCAGATTTTCGATTTTTGTGGCTCTGAATTTGTGGGCTATAGTTCAGTTGATTTTCAATAAAATTGAATTTTCCACGAAACGTGTAGAAATACTCGACCGATCCGAATGGCCGTTTTCCTGACAATTACAGGTCTCAACGCCTATTATTTGGTATAGGTATCGATAATCGAATCGGAGCACATTTGCAGATTTTCGATTTTTGTGGTTCTGAATTAGTGGGCTATAGTTCAGTTGATTTTCAATGAAACTGAATTTTCCACGAATCGTGTAGAAATATTCGACCGATCCAAATGCCGTTTTCCTTACAATTACAGGTCTCAACGCCTATTGTAGAGGTATCAATCATCGAAATCGGAGCACATTTGCAGATGTTCGATTTTTGTGGCCCTGAATTTGTGGGCTATAGTTCAGTTGATTTTCAATCAAATTGAATTTTCCACGAAACGTGTATAAATATTCGAACTATCCAAATGGCCTGTTTCCTGACAATTACAGGTCTCAACGCCTATTGGTAGAGGTATCAATCATCGAAATCGGAGCACATTTGCAGATTTTCGATTTTTATGGCCATGAATTTGTGGGCTATAGTTCAGTTGATTTTCAATGAAACTGAATTTTCCACGAATCGTGTAGAAATATTCGACTGATCCAAATGGCCGTTTTCCTTACAATTACAGGTCTCAACGCCTATTGGTAGAGGTATCAATCATCGAAATCGGAGCACATTTGCAGATTTTCGATTTTTGTGGCCCTGAATTTGTGGGCTATAGTTCAGTTGATTTTCAATAAAATTGAATTTTCCACGAAACGTGTATAAATATTCGACCTATCCAAATGGCCTTTTTCCTGACAATTACAGGTCTCAATGCCTATTGGTAGAGGTATCAATCATCGAAATCGGAGCACATTTGCAGATTTTCGATTTTTATGGCTCTGAATTAGTGGGCTATAGTTCAGTTAATTTTCAATGAAATTGAATTTTCTACGAAACGTGGAGAAATATTCGACTGATCCAAATGGCCATTGGCATGACAATTACAGGTCTCAACGCCTATTGATAGAGGTATCAATCATCGAAATCGGAGCACATTTGCAGATTTTCGATTTTTGTGGCTCTGAATTAGTGGGCTATATAGTTCAGTTAATTTTCAATGAAATTGAATTTTCTACGAAACGTGGAGAAATATTCGACTGATCCAAATGGCCATTGGCATGACAATTACAGGTCTCAACGCCTATTGATAGAGGTATCAATCATCGAAATCGGAGCACATTTGCAGATTTTCGATTTTTGTGGCTCTGAATTAGTGGGCTATAGTTCGGTTGATTTTCAATCAAATTCAATTTTCCACGAAACGTGTAGAAATATTCGACCGATCCGAATGGCCGTTTTCCTGACAATTACAGGTCTCAACGCCTATTGATAGAGGTATCAATCATCGAAATCGGAGCACATTTGCAGATTTTCGATTTTTGTGGCCCTGAATTAGTGAGCTATAGTTCGGTTGATTTTCAATCAAATTCAATTTTCCACGAAACGTGTAGAAATATTCGACCGATCCGAATGGCCGTTTTCCTGACAATTACAGGTCTCAACGCCTATTATTGGTAGAGGTATCAATAATCGAAATCGGAGCACATTTGCAGATTTTCGATTTTTGTGGTTCTGAATTAGTGGGCTATAGTTCAGTTGATTTTCAATGAAACTGAATTTTCCACGAATCGTGTAGAAATATTCGACCGATCCAAATGGCCGTTTTCCTTACAATTACAGGTCTCAACGCCTATTGGTAGAGGTATCAATCATCGAAATCGGAGCACATTTGCAGATTTTCGACTTTTGTGGCCCTGAATTAGTGGGCTATAGTTCAGTTGATTTTCAATGAAATTGAATTTTCCACGAAACGTGGAGAAATATTCGACTGATCCAAATGGCCATTGGCATGACAATTACAGGTCTCAACGCCTATTGATAGAGGTATCAATAATCGAATACGGAGCACATTTGCAGATTTTCGATTTTTGTGGAGAAGAATTTGTGGGCTATAGTTCAGTTGATTTTCAATGAAATTGAATTTTCCACGAAACGTGGAGAAATATTCGACCTATCCAAATGGCCTTTTTCCTGACAATTACAGGTCTCAACGCCTATTATTGGTAGAGGTATCGATAATCGAAATCGGAGCACATTTGCAGATTTTCGATTTTTATGGTGCTGAATTAGTGGGCTATAGTTCAGTTGATTTTCAATGAAACTGAATTTTCCACGAATCGTGTAGAAATATTCGACCGATCCAAATGGCCGTTTTCCTGACAATTACAGGTCTCAACGCCTATTGGTAGAGGTATCAATCATCGAAATCGGAGCACATTTGCAGATTCTCGACTTTTGTGGCCCTGAATTAGTGGGCTATAGTTCAGTTGATTTTCAATGAAATTGAATTTTCCACGAAACGTGGAGAAATATTCGACTGATCCAAATGGCCATTGGCATGACAATTACAGGTCTCAACGCCTATTGATAGAGGTATCAATCATCGAAATCGGAGCACATTTGCAGATTTTCGATTTTTGTGGAGAAGAATTTGTGGGCTATAGTTCAGTTGATTTTCAATAAAATTGAATTTTCCACGAAACGTGTATAAATATTCGACTGATCCAAATGGCCTTTTTCCTGACAATTACAGGTCTCAACGCCTATTGGTAGAGGTATCAATCATCGAAATCGGAGCACATTTGCAGATTTTCGATTTTTTGTGGTTTTGAATTTGTGGGCTATAGTTCAGTTAATTTTCAATGAAACTGAATTTTCCACGAATCGTGTAGGAATATTCGACCGATCTAAATGGCCGTTTTCCTTACAATTACAGGTCTCAACGCCTATTGGTAGAGGTATCAATCATCGAAATCGGAGCACATTTGCAGTTTTTCGATTTTTGTGGCTCTAAATTTGTGGGCTATAGTTCAGTTGATTTTCAATCAAATTAAATTTTTCACGAAACGTGTAGGAATATTCGACCGATCCAAATGGCCTTTTTCCTGACAATTACAGGTCTCAACGCCTATTGGTAGAGGTATCAATCATCGAAATCGGAGCACATTTGCAGATTTTCGATTTTTGTGGCCATGAATTTGTGGGCTATAGTTCAGTTGATTTTCAATCAAATTGAATTTTCTACGAAACGTGGAGAAATATTCGACTGATCCAAATGGCCATTGGCATGACAATTACAGGTCTCAACGCCTATTGATAGAGGTATCAATCATCGAAATCGGAGCACATTTGCAGATGTTCGATTTTTGTGGCCATGAATTTGTGGGCTATAGTTCAGTTGATTTTCAATCAAATTGAATTTTTCACGAAACGTGTATAAATATTCGACCTATCCAAATGGCCGTTGGCATGACAATTACAGGTCTCAACGGCTATTGGTAGAGGTATCAATAATCGAAATCGGAGCACATTTACAGATTTTTGTTTTTTGTGGCTCTGAATTAGTGGGCTATAGTTCAGTTGATTTTCAATAAAATTGAATTTTCCACGAAACGTGTATAAATATTCGACCGATCCGAATGGCCGTTTTCCTGACAATTACAGGTTTCAACGCCTATTGATAGAGGTATCAATCATCGAAATCGGAGCACATTTGCAGATTTTCGATTTCTATGGCTCTGAATTAGTGGGCTATAGTTCAGTTTATTTTCAATCAAATTAAATTTTCCACGAAACGTGTAGAAATATTCGACCGATCCAAATGGCCGTTTTCCTGACAATTACAGGTCTCAACGCCTATTATTGGTAGAGGTATCGATAATCGAAATCGGAGCACATTTGCAGATTTTCGATTTTTATGGTTCTGAATTAGTGGGCTATAGTTCAGTTGATTTTCAATGAAACTGAATTTTCCACGAATCGTGTAGAAATATTCGACCGATCCAAATGGCCGTTTTCCTTACAATTACAGGTCTCAACGCCTATTGGTAGAGGTATCAATCATCGAAATCGGAGCACATTTGCAGATTTTCGATTTTTGTGGCCATGAATTTGTGGGCTATAGTTCAGTTGATTTTCAATCAAATTGAATTTTCCACGAAACGTGTATAAATATTCGACCTATCCAATTGGCCTTTTTCCTGACAATTACAGGTCTCAACGCCTATTGGTAGAGGTATCAATCATCGAAATCGGAGCACATTTGCAGATTTTCGATTTTTGTGGCTCTGAATTTGTGGGCAGTTCAGTTGATTTTCAATCAAATTAAATTTTCCACGAAACGTGTAGAAATATTCGACCGATCCAAATGGCCGTTTTCCTGACAATTACAGGTCTCAACGCCTATTGATAGAGGTATCAATCATCGAAATCGAAGCACATTTGCAGATTTTCGATTTTTGTGGCTCTGAATTTGTGGGCTATAGTTCAGTTGATTTTCAATCAAATTGAATTTTCCACGAAACGTGTATAAATATTCGACCTATCCAAATGGCCTTTTTCCTGACAATTACAGGTCTCAACGCCTATTATTGGTAGAGGTATCGATCATCGAAATCGAAGCACATTTGCAGATTTTCGATTTTTGTGGCTCTGAATTTGTGGGATATAGTTCAGTTGATTTTCAATCAAATTGAATTTTCCACGAAACGTGTAGAAATATTCGACCGATCCAAATGGCCGTTTTCCTGACAATTACAGGTCTCAACGCCTATTGATAGAGGTATCAATCATCGAAATCGGAGCACATTTGCAGATTTTCGATTTTTGTGGCTCTGAATTTGTGGGCTATAGTTCAGTTGATTTTCAATGAAATTGAATTTTCCACGAAACGTGTATAAATATTCGACCGATCCAAATGGCCGTTTTCCTGACAATTACAGGTCTCAACGCCTATTGATAGAGGTATCAATCATCGAAATCGGAGCACATTTGCAGATTTTCGATTTTTGTGGCTCTGAATTTGTAGGCTATAGTTCAGTTGATTTTCAATCAAATTGAATTTTCCACGAAACGTGTATAAATATTCGACCTATCCAAATGGCCTTTTTCCTGACAATTACAGGTCTCAACGCCTATTATTGGTAGAGGTATCGATAATCGAAATCGGAGCACATTTGCAGATTTTCGATTTTTGTGGCTCTGAATTTGTGGGCTATAGTTCAGTTGATTTTCAATCAAATTGAATTTTCCACGAAACGTGTAGAAATATTCGACCGATCCAAATGGCCGTTTTCCTGACAATTACAGGTCTCAACGCCTATTGATAGAGGTATCAATCATCGAAATCGGAGCACATTTGCAGATTTTCGATTTTTGTGGCTCTGAATTTGTGGGCTATAGTTCAGTTGATTTTCAATCAAATTAAATTTTTCACGAAACGTGTAGAAATATTCGACCGATCCAAATGGCCGTTTTCCTGACAATTACAGATCTCAACGCCTATTATTGGTAGAGGTATCGATAATCGAAATCGGTGCACATTTGCAGATTTTCGATTTTTGTGGCTCTGAATTAGTGGGCTATAGTTCAGTTGATTTTCAATGAAATTGAATTTTCCACGAAACGTGTAGAAATATTCGACCGATCCAAATGGCCGTTTTCCTGACAATTACAGGTCTCAACGCCTATTGATAGAGGTATCAATCATCAAAATCGCAGCACATTTGCAGATTTTCGATTTTTGTGGCTCTGAATTTGTGGGCTATAGTTCAGTTGATTTTCAATCAAATTGAATTTTCCACGAAACGTGTAGAAATATTCGACCGATCCAAATGGCCGTTTTCCTGACAATTACAGGTCTCAACGCCTATTGATAGAGGTATCAATCATCGAAATCGGAGCACATTTGCAGATTTTCGATTTTTGTGGCTCTGAATTTGTGGGCTATAGTTCAGTTGATTTTCAATCAAATTAAATTTTTCACGAAACGTGTAGAAATATTCGACCGATCCAAATGGCCGTTTTCCTGACAATTACAGGTCTCAACGCCTATTATTGGTAGAGGTATCGATAATCGAAATCGGTGCACATTTGCAGATTTTCGATTTTTGTGGCTCTGAATTAGTGGGCTATAGTTCAGTTGATTTTCAATGAAATTGAATTTTCCACGAAACGTGTAGAAATATTCGACCGATCCAAATGGCCGTTTTCCTTACAATTACAGGTCTCAACGCCTATTGGTAGAGGTATCAATCATCGAAATCGGAGCACATTTGCAGATTTTCGATTTTTGTGGCCATGAATTTGTGGGCTATAGTTCAGTTGATTTTCAATCAAATTGAATTTTCCACGAAACGTGTATAAATATTCGACCTATCCAAATGGCCTTTTTCCTGACAATTACAGGTCTCAACGCCTATTGGTAGAGGTATCAATCATCGAAATCGGAGCACATTTGCAGATTTTCGATTTTTGTGGCTCTGAATTTGTGGGCAGTTCAGTTGATTTTCAATCAAATTAAATTTTCCACGAAACGTGTAGAAATATTCGACCGATCCAAATGGCCGTTTTCCTGACAATTACAGGTCTCAACGCCTATTGATAGAGGTATCAATCATCGAAATCGAAGCACATTTGCAGATTTTCGATTTTTGTGGCTCTGAATTTGTGGGCTATAGTTCAGTTGATTTTCAATCAAATTGAATTTTCCACGAAACGTGTATAAATATTCGACCTATCCAAATGGCCTTTTTCCTGACAATTACAGGTCTCAACGCCTATTATTGGTAGAGGTATCGATCATCGAAATCGAAGCACATTTGCAGATTTTCGATTTTTGTGGCTCTGAATTTGTGGGATATAGTTCAGTTGATTTTCAATCAAATTGAATTTTCCACGAAACGTGTAGAAATATTCGACCGATCCAAATGGCCGTTTTCCTGACAATTACAGGTCTCAACGCCTATTGATAGAGGTATCAATCATCGAAATCGGAGCACATTTGCAGATTTTCGATTTTTGTGGCTCTGAATTTGTGGGCTATAGTTCAGTTGATTTTCAATCAAATTAAATTTTTCACGAAACGTGTAGAAATATTCGACCGATCCAAATGGCCGTTTTCCTGACAATTACAGGTCTCAACGCCTATTATTGGTAGAGGTATCGATAATCGAAATCGGTGCACATTTGCAGATTTTCGATTTTTGTGGCTCTGAATTAGTGGGCTATAGTTCAGTTGATTTTCAATGAAATTGAATTTTCCACGAAACGTGTAGAAATATTCGACCGATCCAAATGGCCGTTTTCCTTACAATTACAGGTCTCAACGCCTATTGGTAGAGGTATCAATCATCGAAATCGGAGCACATTTGCAGATTTTCGATTTTTGTGGCCATGAATTTGTGGGCTATAGTTCAGTTGATTTTCAATCAAATTGAATTTTCCACGAAACGTGTATAAATATTCGACCTATCCAAATGGCCTTTTTCCTGACAATTACAGGTCTCAACGCCTATTGGTAGAGGTATCAATCATCGAAATCGGAGCACATTTGCAGATTTTCGATTTTTGTGGCTCTGAATTTGTGGGCAGTTCAGTTGATTTTCAATCAAATTAAATTTTCCACGAAACGTGTAGAAATATTCGACCGATCCAAATGGCCGTTTTCCTGACAATTACAGGTCTCAACGCCTATTGATAGAGGTATCAATCATCGAAATCGAAGCACATTTGCAGATTTTCGATTTTTGTGGCTCTGAATTTGTGGGCTATAGTTCAGTTGATTTTCAATCAAATTGAATTTTCCACGAAACGTGTATAAATATTCGACCTATCCAAATGGCCTTTTTCCTGACAATTACAGGTCTCAACGCCTATTATTGGTAGAGGTATCGATCATCGAAATCGAAGCACATTTGCAGATTTTCGATTTTTGTGGCTCTGAATTTGTGGGATATAGTTCAGTTGATTTTCAATCAAATTGAATTTTCCACGAAACGTGTAGAAATATTCGACCGATCCAAATGGCCGTTTTCCTGACAATTACAGGTCTCAACGCCTATTGATAGAGGTATCAATCATCGAAATCGGAGCACATTTGCAGATTTTCGATTTTTGTGGCTCTGAATTTGTGGGCTATAGTTCAGTTGATTTTCAATGAAATTGAATTTTCCACGAAACGTGTATAAATATTCGACCGATCCAAATGGCCGTTTTCCTGACAATTACAGGTCTCAACGCCTATTGATAGAAGTATCAATCATCGAAATCGGAGCACATTTGCAGATTTTCGATTTTTGTGGCTCTGAATTTGTGGGCTATAGTTCAGTTGATTTTCAATCAAATTGAATTTTCCACGAAACGTGTATAAATATTCGACCTATCCAAATGGCCTTTTTCCTGACAATTACAGGTCTCAACGCCTATTATTGGTAGAGGTATCGATAATCGAAATCGGAGCACATTTGCAGATTTTCGATTTTTGTGGCTCTGAATTTGTGGGCTATAGTTCAGTTGATTTTCAATCAAATTGAATTTTCCACGAAACGTGTAGAAATATTCGACCGATCCAAATGGCCGTTTTCCTGACAATTACAGGTCTCAACGCCTATTGATAGAGGTATCAATCATCGAAATCGGAGCACATTTGCAGATTTTCGATTTTTGTGGCTCTGAATTTGTGGGCTATAGTTCAGTTGATTTTCAATCAAATTAAATTTTTCACGAAACGTGTAGAAATATTCGACCGATCCAAATGGCCGTTTTCCTGACAATTACAGGTCTCAACGCCTATTATTGGTAGAGGTATCGATAATCGAAATCGGTGCACATTTGCAGATTTTCGATTTTTGTGGCTCTGAATTAGTGGGCTATAGTTCAGTTGATTTTCAATGAAATTGAATTTTCCACGAAACGTGTAGAAATATTCGACCGATCCAAATGGCCGTTTTCCTGACAATTACAGGTCTCAACGCCTATTGATAGAGGTATCAATCATCAAAATCGCAGCACATTTGCAGATTTTCGATTTTTGTGGCTCTGAATTTGTGGGCTATAGTTCAGTTGATTTTCAATCAAATTAAATTTTCCACGAAACGTGTAGAAATATTCGACCGATCCAAATGGCCGTTTTCCTTACAATTACAGGTCTCAACGCCTATTGGTAGAGGTATCAATCATCGAAATCGGAGCACATTTGCAGATTTTCGATTTTTGTGGCCCTGAATTTGTGGGCTATAGTTCAGTTGATTTTCAATTAAATTGAATTTTCCACGAAACGTATATAAATATTCGACCTATCTAAATGGCCTTTTTCCTGACAATTACAGGTCTCAACGCCTATTATTGGTAGAGGTATCGATAATCGAAATCGGAGCACATTTGCAGATTTTCGATTTTTATGGTTCTGAATTAGTGGGCTATAGTTCAGTTGATTTTCAATGAAACTGAATTTTCCACGAATCGTGTAGAAATATTCGACCGATCCAAATGGCCGTTTTCCTGACAATTACAGGTCTCAACGCCTATTATTGGTAGAGGTATCGATAATCGAAATCGGAGCACATTTGCAGATTTTCGATTTTTATGGTTCTGAATTAGTGGGCTATAGTATAGTTCAGTTGATTTTCAATGAAACTGAATTTTCCACGAATCGTGTAGAAATATTCGACCGATCCAAATGGCCGTTTTCCTTACAATTACAGGTCTCAACGCCTATTGGTAGAGGTATCAATCATCGAAATCGGAGCACATTTGCAGATTTTCGATTTTTGTGGCCCTGAATTTGTGGGCTATAGTTCAGTTGATTTTCAATCAAATTGAATTTTCCACGAAACGTGTATAAATATTCGACCTATCCAAATGGCCTTTTTCCTGACAATTACAGGTCTCAACGCCTATTGGTAGGTAGAGGTATCAATCATCGAAATCGGAGCACATTTGCAGATTTTCGATTTTTGTGGCTCTGAATTTGTGGGCTATAGTTCAGTTGATTTTCAATCAAATTAAATTTTCCACGAAACGTGTAGAAATATTCGACCGATCCAAATGGCCGTTTTCCTGACAATTACAGGTCTCAACGCCTATTGATAGAGCATAGAGGTATCAATCATCGAAATCGGAGCACATTTGCAGATTTTCGATTTTTGTGGCTCTGAATTTGTGGGCTATAGTTCAGTTGATTTTCAATCAAATTAAATTTTCCACGAAACGTGTAGAAATATTCGACCGATATAAATGGCCGTTTTCCTGACAATTACAGGTCTCAACTCCTATTATTGGTAGAGGTATCGATAATCGAAATCGGAGCACATTTGCAGATTTTCGATTTTTATGGTTCTGAATTAGTGGGCTATAGTTCAGTTGATTTTCAATGAAACTGAATTTTCCACGAATCGTGTAGAAATATTCGACCGATCCAAATGGCCGTTTTCCTTACAATTACAGGTCTCAACGCCTATTGGTAGAGGTATCAATCATCGAAATCGGAGCACATTTGCAGATTTTCGATTTTTATGGCTCTGAATTTGTGGGCTATAGTTCAGTTGATTTTCAATCAAATTAAATTTTCTACGAAACGTGGAGAAATATTCGACTGATCCAAATGGCCATTGGCATGACAATTACAGGTCTCAACGCCTATTGATAGAGGTATCAATCATCGAAATCGGAGCACATTTGCAGATTTTCGATTTTTGTGGCTCTGAATTTGTGGGCTATAGTTCAGTTGATTTTCAATCAAATTAAATTTTCCACGAAACGTGTAGAAATATTTGACCGATCCAAATGGCCGTTTTCCTGACAATTACAGGTCTCAACGCCTATTATTGGTAGAGGTATCGATAATCGAAATCGGAGCACATTTGCAGATTTTCGATTTTTATGGTTCTGAATTAGTGGGCTATAGTTCAGTTGATTTTCAATGAAACTGAATTTTCCACGAATCGTGTAGAAATATTCGACCGATCCAAATGGCCGTTTTCCTTACAATTACAGGTCTCAACGCCTATTGGTAGAGGTATCAATCATCGAAATCGGAGCACATTTGCAGATTTTCGATTTTTGTGGCCCTGAATTAGTGGGCTATAGTTCAGTTGATTTTCAATCAAATTGAATTTTCCACGAAACGTGTATAAATATTCGACCTATCCAAATGGCCTTTTTCCTGACAATTACAGGTCTCAACGCCTATTGGTAGAGGTATCAATCATCGAAATCGGAGCACATTTGCAGATTTTCGATTTTTGTGGCCATGAATTTGTGGGCTATAGTTCAGTTGATTTTCAATCAAATTGAATTTTCCACGAAACGTGTATAAATATTCGACCTATCCAAATGGCCTTTTTCCTGACAATTACAGGTCTCAACGCCTATTGGTAGAGGTATCAATAATCGAAATCGGAGCACATTTGCAGATTTTCGACTTTTGTGGCCCTGAATTAGTGGGCTATAGTTCAGTTGATTTTCAATCAAATTCAATTTTCCACGAAACGTGTAGAAATATTCGACCTATTTAAATGGCCATTGGCATGACAATTACAGGTCTCAACGGCTATTGGTAGAGGTATCAATAATCGAAATCGGAGCACATTTGCAGATTTTTGTTTTTTGTGGCTCTGAATTAGTGGGCTATAGTTCAGTTGATTTTCAATGAAACTGAATTTTCCACGAATCGTGTAGAAATATTCGACCGATCCAAATGGCCGTTTTCCTTACAATTACAGGTCTCAACGCCTATTGGTAGAGGTATCAATCATCGAAATCGGAGCACATTTGCAGATTTTCGATTTTTGTGGCCCTGAATTTGTGGGCTATAGTTCAGTTAATTTTCAATGAAATTGAATTTTCTACGAAACGTGGAGAAATATTCGACAGATCTAAATGGTCATTGGCATGACAATTACAGGTCTCAACGCCTATTGATAGAGGTATCAATCATCGAAATCGGAGCACATTTGCAGATTTTCGATTTTTGTGGCTCTGAATTAGTGGGCTATAGTTCAGTTAATTTTCAATGAAATTGAATTTTCTACGAAACGTGGAGAAATATTCGACTGATCCAAATGGCCATTGGCATGACAATTACAGGTCTCAACGCCTATTGATAGAGGTATCAATCATCGAAATCGGAGCACATTTGCAGATTTTCGATTTTTGTGGCCCTGAATTAGTGGGCTATAGTTCAGTTAATTTTCAATGAAATTGAATTTTCTACGAAACGTGGAGAAATATTCGACTGATCCAAATGGCCATTGGCATGACAATTACAGGTCTCAACGCCTATTGATAGAGGTATCAATCATCGAAATCGGAGCACATTTGCAGATGTTCGATTTTTGTGGTCCTGAATTAGTGGGCTATAGTTCGGTTGATTTTCAATCAAATTCAATTTTCCACGAAACGTGTAGAAATATTCGACCGATCCAAATGGCCGTTGGCATGACAATTACAGGTCTCAACGCCTATTGGTAGAGGTATCAATAATCGAAATCGGAGCACATTTGCAGATTTTCGATTTTTGTGGCCCTGAATTAGTGGGCTATAGTTCAGTTAATTTTCAATGAAATTGAATTTTCTACGAAACGTGGAGAAATATTCGACTGATCCAAATGGCCATTGGCATGACAATTACAGGTCTCAACGCCTATTGATAGAGGTATCAATCATCGAAATCGGAGCACATTTGCAGATTTTCGATTTTTGTGGCTCTGAATTAGTGGGCTATAGTTCAGTTGATTTTCAATGAAATTGAATTTTCTACGAAACGTGGAGAAATATTCGACTGATCCAAATGGCCATTGGCATGACAATTACAGGTCTCAACGCCTATTGATAGAGGTATCAATAATCGAAATCGGAGCACATTTGCAGATTTTCGATTTTTGTGGCCCTGAATTAGTGGGCTATAGTTCAGTTAATTTTCAATGAAATTGAATTTTCTACGAAACGTGGAGAAATATTCGACTGATCCAAATGGCCATTGGCATGACAATTACAGGTCTCAACGCCTATTGATAGAGGTATCAATCATCGAAATCGGAGCACATTTGCAGATTTTCGATTTTTGTGGCTCTGAATTAGTGGGCTATAGTTCAGTTGATTTTCAATTAAATTGAATTTTCTACGAAACGTGGAGAAATATTCGACTGATCCAAATGGCAATTGGCATGACAATTACAGGTCTCAACGCCTATTGATAGAGGTATCAATAATCGAAATCGGAGCACATTTGCAGATTTTCGATTTTTGTGGCCCTGAATTAGTGGGCTATAGTTCAGTTAATTTTCAATGAAATTGAATTTTCTACGAAACGTGGAGAAATATTCGACTGATCCAAATGGCCATTGGCATGACAATTACAGGTCTCAACGCCTATTGATAGAGGTATCAATCATCGAAATCGGAGCACATTTGCAGATTTTCGATTTTTGTGGCCCTGAATTAGTGGGCTATAGTTCAGTTAATTTTCAATGAAATTGAATTTTCTACGAAACGTGGAGAAATATTCGACTGATCCAAATGGCCATTGGCATGACAATTACAGGTCTCAACGCCTATTGGTAGAGGTATCAATCATCGAAATCGGAGCACATTTGCAGATTTTCGATTTTTATGGCTCTGAATTAGTGGGCTATAGTTCAGTTAATTTTCAATGAAATTGAATTTTCTACGAAACGTGGAGAAATATTCGACAGATCTAAATGGTCATTGGCATGACAATTACAGGTCTCAACGCCTATTGATAGAGGTATCAATCATCGAAATCGGAGCACATTTGCAGATTTTCGATTTTTGTGGCTCTGAATTAGTGGGCTATAGTTCAGTTAATTTTCAATGAAATTGAATTTTCTACGAAACGTGGAGAAATATTCGACTGATCCAAATGGCCATTGGCATGACAATTACAGGTCTCAACGCCTATTGATAGAGGTATCAATCATCGAAATCGGAGCACATTTGCAGATTTTCGACTTTTGTGGCCCTGAATTATGGCTATAGTTCAGTTGATTTTCAATGAAATTGAATTTTCCACGAAACGTGTAGAAATATTCGACCGATCCAAATGGCCGTTGGCATGACAATTACAGGTCTCAACGCCTATTGGTAGAGGTATCAATAATCGAAATCGGAGCACATTTGCAGATTTTCGATTTTTATGGCTCTGAATTAGTGGGCTATAGTTCAGTTAATTTTCAATGAAATTGAATTTTCCACGAAACGTGTAGAAATATTCGACCGATCCAAATGGCCTGGTTTCTGACAATTACAGGTCTCAACGCCTATTGGTAGAGGTATCAATAATCGAAATCGGAGCACATTTGCAGATTTTCGATTTTTGTGGCCCTGAATTTGTGGGCTATAGTTCAGTTGATTTTCAATAAAATTGAATTTTCCACGAAACGTGTATAAATATTCGACCTATCCAAATGGCCTTTTTCCTGACAATTACAGGTCTCAACGCCTATTGGTAGAGGTATCAATCATCGAAATCGGAGCACATTTGCAGATTTTCAATTTTTATGGCTCTGAATTAGTGGGCTATAGTTCAGTTAATTTTCAATGAAATTGAATTTTCTACGAAACGTGGAGAAATATTCGACTGATCCAAATGGTCATTGGCATGACAATTACAGGTCTCAACGCCTATTGATAGAGGTATCAATCATCGAAATCGGAGCACATTTGCAGATTTTCGATTTTTGTGGCCCTGAATTAGTGGGCTATAGTTCAGTTAATTTTCAATGAAATTGAATTTTCTACGAAACGTGGAGAAATATTCGACAGATCTAAATGGTCATTGGCATGACAATTACAGGTCTCAACGCCTATTGATAGAGGTATCAATAATCGAAATCGGAGCACATTTGCAGATTTTCGATTTTTGTGGCTCTGAATTAGTGGGCTATAGTTCAGTTAATTTTCAATGAAATTGAATTTTCTACGAAACGTGGAGAAATATTCGACTGATCCAAATGGCCATTGGCATGACAATTACAGGTCTCAACGCCTATTGATAGAGGTATCAATCATCGAAATCGGAGCACATTTGCAGATTTTCGACTTTTGTGGCCCTGAATTAGTGGGCTATAGTTCAGTTGATTTTCAATCAAATTCAATTTTCCACGAAACGTGTAGAAATATTCGACCTATCCAAATGGCCGTTGGCATGACAATTACAGGTCTCAACGGCTATTGGTAGAGGTATCAATAATCGAAATCGGAGCACATTTGCAGATTTTCGATTTTTATGGCTCTGAATTAGTGGGCTATAGTTCAGTTGATTTTCAATGAAATTGAATTTTCCACGAAACGTGTAGAAATACTCGACCGATCCAAATGGCCGTTGGCATGACAATTACAGGTCTCAACGCCTATTGGTAGAGGTATCAATAATCGAAATCGGAGCACATTTGCAGATTTTCGATTTTTATGGCTCTGAATTAGTGGGCTATAGTTCAGTTAATTTTCAATGAAATTGAATTTTCCACGAAACGTGTAGAAATATTCGACCGATCCAAATGGCCTGGTTTCTGACAATTACAGGTCTCAACGCCTATTGGTAGAGGTATCAATAATCGAAATCGGAGCACATTTGCAGATTTTCGATTTTTGTGGCCCTGAATTTGTGGGCTATAGTTCAGTTGATTTTCAATAAAATTGAATTTTCCACGAAACGTGTATAAATATTCGACCTATCCAAATGGCCTTTTTCCTGACAATTACAGGTCTCAACGCCTATTGGTAGAGGTATCAATCATCGAAATCGGAGCACATTTGCAGATTTTCGATTTTTGTGACTCTGAATTAGTGGGCTATAGTTCAGTTAATTTTCAATGAAATTGAATTTTCCACGAAACGTGTAGAAATATTCGACCGATCCAAATGGCCTGTTTCCTGACAATTACAGGTCTCAACGCCTATTGGTAGAGGTATCAATAATCGAAATCGGAGCACATTTGCAGATTTTCGATTTTTGTGGCCCTGAATTTGTGGGCTATAGTTCAGTTGATTTTCAATAAAATTGAATTTTCCACGAAACGTGTATAAATATTCGACCTATCCAAATGGCCTTTTTCCTGACAATTAGAGGTCTCAACGCCTATTGGTAGAGGTATCAATCATCGAAATCGGAGCACATTTGCAGATTTTCGATTTTTATGGCTCTGAATTAGTGGGCTATAGTTCAGTTAATTTTCAATGAAATTGAATTTTCTACGAAACGTGGAGAAATATTCGACAGATCTAAATGGTCATTGGCATGACAATTACAGGTTTCAACGCCTATTGATAGAGGTATCAATCATCGAAATCGGAGCACATTTGCAGATTTTCGATTTTTGTGGCTCTGAATTAGTGGGCTATAGTTCAGTTAATTTTCAATGAAATTGAATTTTCTACGAAACGTGGAGAAATATTCGACTGATCCAAATGGCCATTGGCATGACAATTACAGGTCTCAACGCCTATTGATAGAGGTATCAATAATCGAAATCGGAGCACATTTGCAGATTTTCGACTTTTGTGGCCCTGAATTAGTGGGCTATAGTTCAGTTGATTTTCAATCAAATTCAATTTTCCACGAAACGTGTAGAAATATTCGACCTATCCAAATGGCCGTTGGCATGACAATTACAGGTCTCAACGGCTATTGGTAGAGGTATCAATAATCGAAATCGGAGCACATTTGCAGATTTTCGATTTTTATGGCTCTGAATTAGTGGGCTATAGTTCAGTTGATTTTCAATGAAATTGAATTTTCCACGAAACGTGTAGAAATATTCGACCGATCCAAATGGCCGTTGGCATGACAATTACAGGTCTCAACGCCTATTGGTAGAGGTATCAATAATCGAAATCGGAGCACATTTGCAGATTTTCGATTTTTATGGCTCTGAATTAGTGGGCTATAGTTCAGTTAATTTTCAATGAAATTGAATTTTCCACGAAACGTGTAGAAATATTCGACCGATCCAAATGGCCTGGTTTCTGACAATTACAGGTCTCAACGCCTATTGGTAGAGGTATCAATAATCGAAATCGGAGCACATTTGCAGATTTTCGATTTTTGTGGCCCTGCATTTGTGGGCTATAGTTCAGTTGATTTTCAATAAAATTGAATTTTCCACGAAACGTGTATAAATATTCGACCTATCCAAATGGCCTTTTTCCTGTCAATTACAGGTCTCAACGCCTATTGGTAGAGGTATCAATCATCGAAATCGGAGCACATTTGCAGATTTTCGATTTTTATGGCCCTGAATTAGTGGGCTATAGTTCAGTTAATTTTCAATGAAATTGAATTTTCTACGAAACGTGGAGAAATATTCGACTGATCCAAATGGTCATTGGCATGACAATTACAGGTCTCAACGCCTATTGATAGAGGTATCAATAATCGAAATCGGAGCACATTTGCAGATTTTCGATTTTTGTGGCCCTGAATTAGTGGGCTATAGTTCAGTTAATTTTCAATGTAAATTGAATTTTCTACGAAACGTGGAGAAATATTCGACTGATCCAAATGGCCATTGGCATGACAATTACAGGTCTCAACGCCTATTGATAGAGGTATCAATCATCGAAATCGGAGCACATTTGCAGATGTTCGATTTTTGTGGCCCTGAATTAGTGGGCTATAGTTCGGTTGATTTTCAATCAAATTCAATTTTCCACGAAACGTGTAGAAATATTCGACCGATCCAAATGGCCGTTGGCATGACAATTACAGGTCTCAACGCCTATTGGTAGAGGTATCAATAATCGAAATCGGAGCACATTTGCAGATTTTCGATTTTTGTGGCCCTGAATTAGTGGGCTATAGTTCAGTTAATTTTCAATGAAATTGAATTTTCTACGAAACGTGGAGAAATATTCGACTGATCCAAATGGCCATTGGCATGACAATTACAGGTCTCAACGCCTATTGATAGAGGTATCAATAATCGAAATCGGAGCACATTTGCAGATTTTCGATTTTTGTGGCCCTGAATTAGTGGGCTATAGTTCAGTTAATTTTCAATGAAATTGAATTTTCTACGAAACGTGGAGAAATATTCGACTGATCCAAATGGCCATTGGCATGACAATTACAGGTCTCAACGCCTATTGATAGAGGTATTAATCATCGAAATCGGAGCACATTTGCAGATGTTCGATTTTTGTGGCCCTGAATTTGTGGGCTATAGTTCAGTTGATTTTCAATCAAATTGAATTTTCCAAGAAACGTGTATAAATATTCGACCTATCCAAATGGCCTTTTTCCTGACAATTACAGGTCTCAACGCCTATTGGTAGAGGTATCAATCATCGAAATCGGAGCACATTTGCAGATTTTCGATTTTTGTGGCCATGAATTTGTGGGCTATAGTTCAGTTGATTTTCAATCAAATTGAATTTTCCACGAAACGTGGAGAAATATTCGACCTATCCAAATGGCCTTTTTCCTGACAATTACAGGTCTCAACGCCTATTGGTAGAGGTATCAATCATCGAAATCGGAGCACATTTGCAGATTTTCGATTTTTGTGGCCATGAATTTGTGGGCTATAGTTCAGTTGATTTTCAATCAAATTGAATTTTCCACGAAACGTGGAGAAATATTCGACCTATCCAAATGGCCTTTTTCCTGACAATTACAGGTCTCAACGCCTATTGGTAGAGGTATCAATAATCGAAATCGGAGCACATTTGCAGATTTTCGATTTTTGTGGTTTTGAATTTGTGGGCTATAGTTCAGTTGATTTTTAATGAAATTGAATTTTCCACGAAACGTGTAGAAATATTCGACCGATCCAAATGGCCATTGGCATGACAATTACAGGCCTCAACGCCTATTGGTAGAGGTATCAATAATCGAAATCGGAGCACATTTGCAGATTTTCGATTTTTGTGGCCCTGAATTTGTGAGCTATAGTTCAGTTGATTTTCAATAAAATTGAATTTTCCACGAAACGTGTATAAATATTCGACCTATCCAAATGGCCTTTTTCCTGACAATTACAGGTCTCAACGCCTATTGGTAGAGGTATCAATCATCGAAATCGGAGCACATTTGCAGATTTTCGATTTTTGTGGCTCTGAATTAGTGGGCTATAGTTCAGTTAATTTTCAATGAAATTAAATTTTCCACGAAACGTGTAGAAATATTCGACCGATCCAAATGGCCTGTTTCCTGACAATTACAGGTCTCAACGCCTATTGGTAGAGGTATCAATAATCGAAATCGGAGCACATTTGCAGATTTTCGATTTTTGTGGCCCTGAATTTGTGGGCTATAGTTCAGTTGATTTTCAATAAAATTGAATTTTCCACGAAACGTGTATAAATATTCGACCTATCCAAATGGCCTTTTTCCTGACAATTACAAGTCTCAACGCCTATTGGTAGAGGTATCAATAATCGAAATCGGAGCACATTTGCAGATTTTCGATTTTTGTGGCCCTGAATTTGTGGGCTATAGTTCAGTTGATTTTCAATAAAATTGAATTTTCCACGAAACGTGTATAAATATTCGACCTATCCAAATGGCCTTTTTCCTGACAATTACAGGTCTCAACGCCTATTGGTAGAGGTATCAATCATCGAAATCGGAGCACATTTGCAGATTTTCGATTTTTATGGCTCTGAATTAGTGGGCTATAGTTCAGTTAATTTTCAATGAAATTGAATTTTCTACGAAACGTGGAGAAATATTCGACTGATCCAAATGGCCATTGGCATGACAATTACAGGTCTCAACGCCTATTGATAGAGGTATCAATCATCGAAATCGGAGCACATTTGCAGATTTTCGATTTTTGTGGCCCTGAATTAGTGGGCTATAGTTCGGTTGATTTTCAATCAAATTCAATTTTCCACGAAACGTGTAGAAATATTCGACAGATCCAAATGGCCGTTGGCATGACAATTACAGGTCTCAACGCCTATTGGTAGAGGTATCAATCATCGAAATCGGAGCACATTTGCAGATTTTTGTTTTTTGTGGCTCTGAATTAGTGGGCTATAGTTCAGTTGATTTTCAATGAAATTGAATTTTCTACGAAACGTGGAAAAATATTCGACTGATCCAAATGGCCATTGGCATGACAATTACAGGTCTCAACGCCTATTGATAGATAGTGGGCTATAGTTCAGTTGATTTTCAATGAAATTGAATTTTCCACGAAACGTGGAGAAATATTCGACCGAATCGAATGACCGTTTTCCTGACAATTACAGGTCTCAACGCCTATTGGTAGAGGTATCAATAATCGAAATCGGAGCACATTTGCAGATTTTCGATTTTAATGGCCATGAATTAGCGGGCTATAGTTCAGTTAATTTTCAATGAAATTTAATTTTCTACGAAACGTGGAGAAATATTCGACTGATCCAAATGGCCATTGACATGACAATTACAGGTCTCAACGCCTATTGATAGAGGTATCAATCATCGAAATCGGAGCACATTTGCAGATTTTCGATTTTTGTGGCTCTGAATTAGTGGGCTATAGTTCAGTTGATTTTCAATGAAATTGAATTTTCCACGAAACGTGTATAAATATTCGATCGATCCGAATGGCCGTTGGCCTGACAATTACAGGTCTCAACGCCTATTGATAGAGGTATTAATCATCGAAATCGGAGCACATTTGCAGATTTTCGATTTTGGTGGCCCTGAATTAGTGGGCTATAGTTCAGTTGATTTTCAATGAAATTGAATTTTCTACGAAAAGTGGAGAAATATTCGACTGATCCAGATGGCCGTTGGCATGACAATTACAGGTCTCGACGCCTATTGATAGAGGTATCAATCATCGAAATCGGAGCACATTTGCAGATTTTCGATTTTTGTGGCCCTGAATTAGTGGGCTATAGTTCAGTTGATTTTCAATCAAAATGAGTTTTCTACGAAACGTGGAGAAATATTCGACCGATCCAAATGGCCGTTGGCATGACAATTACAGGTCTCAACGCCTATTGATAGAGGTATCAATCATCGAAATCGGAGCACATTTGCAGATTTTCGATTTTGGTGGCCCTGAATTAGTGGGCTATTATAGTTCGGTTGATTTTCAATGAAATTGAATTTTCCACGAGCCGTGTAGAAATGTTCGACCGATCCAAATGGCCGTTGGCATGACAATTACAGGTCTCAACGCCTATTGGTAGAGCTATCAATAATCGAAATCGGAGCACATTTGCAGATTTTTGTTTTTTGTGGCTCTGAATTAGTGGGCTATAGTGTTAATTTTCAATGAAATTGAATTTTCTACGAAACGTGGAGAAATATTCGACTGATCCAAATGGCCGTTGGCATGACAATTACAGGTCTCAACGCCTATTGATAGAGGTATCAATCATCGAAATCGGAGCACATTTGCAGATTTTCGATTTTTGTGGCCCTGAATTAGTGTGCTATAGTTCAGTTGATTTTCAATAAAATTGAATTTTCCACGAAACGTGGAGAAATATTCGACCGATCCGAATGGCCGTTTTCCTGACAATTACAGGCCTCAACGCCTATTGATAGAGGTATCAATCATCGAAATCGGAGCACATTTGCAGATTTTCGATTTTTATGGCTCTGAATTAGTGGGCTATAGTTCAGTTAATTTTCAATGAAATTGAATTTTCTACGAAACGTGGAGAAATATTCGACTGATCCAAATGGCCATTGGCATGACAATTACAGGTCTCAACGCCTATTGATAGAGGTATCAATCATCGAAATCGGAGCACATTTGCAGATTTTCGATTTTTGTGGCCCTGAATTAGTGGGCTATAGTTCGGCTGATTTTCAATGAAATTGAATTTTCCACGAAACGTGTAGAAATATTCGACCTATCCAAATGGCCGTTGGCATGACAATTACAGGTCGCAACGCCTATTGGTAGAGGTATCAATCATCGAAATCGGAGCACATTTGCAGATTTTCGATTTTTGTGGCCCTGAATTAGTGGGCTATAGTTCAGTTGATTTTCAATAAAATTGAATTTTCTACGAAACGTGGAGAAATATTCGACTGATCCAAATGGCCATTGGCATGACAATTACAGGTCTCAACGCCTATTGATAGAGGTATCAATCATCGAAATCGGAGCACATTTGCAGATTTTCGATTTTTGTGGCTCTGAATTTGTGGGCTATAGTTCAGTTGATTTTCAATCAAATTAAATTTTCCACGAAACGTGTAGAAATATTTGACCGATCCAAATGGCCGTTTTCCTGACAATTACAGGTCTCAACGCCTATTATTGGTAGAGGTATCGATAATCGAAATCGGTGCACATTTGCAGATTTTCGATTTTTGTGGCTCTGAATTAGTGGGCTATAGTTCAGTTGATTTTCAATGAAATTGAATTTTCCACGAAACGTGTAGAAATATTCGACCGATCCAAATGGCCGTTTTCCTGACAATTACAGGTCTCAACGCCTATTGATAGAGGTATCAATCATCAAAATCGCAGCACATTTGCAGATTTTCGATTTTTGTGGCTCTGAATTAGTGGGCTATAGTTCAGTTGATTTTCAATGAAATTGAATTTTCCACGAAACGTGTATAAATATTCGACCTATCCAAATGGCCTTTTTCCTGACAATTACAGGTCTCAACGCCTATTGGTAGAGGTATCAATCATCGAAATCGGAGCACATTTGCAGATTTTCGATTTTTGTGGCTCTGAATTTGTGGGCTATAGTTCAGTTGATTTTCAATCAAATTAAATTTTCCACGAAACGTGTAGAAATATTCGACCGATCCAAATGGCCGTTTTCCTGACAATTACAGGTCTCAACGCCTATTGATAGAGGTATCAATAATCGAAATCGGAGCACATTTGCAAATTTTCGATTTTTGTGGCTCTGAATTTGTGGGCTATAGTTCAGTTGATTTTCAATCAAATTAAATTTTCCACGAAACGTGTAGAAATATTCGACCGATCCAAATGGCCGTTTTCCTGACAATTACAGGTCTCAACGCCTATTATTGGTAGAGGTATCGATAATCGAAATCGGAGCACATTTGCAGATTTTCGATTTTTATGGTTCTGAATTAGTGGGCTATAGTATAGTTCAGTTGATTTTCAATGAAACTGAATTTTCCACGAATCGTGTAGAAATATTCGACCGATCCAAATGGCCGTTTTCCTTACAATTACAGGTCTCAACGCCTATTGGTAGAGGTATCAATCATCGAAATCGGAGCACATTTGCAGATTTTCGATTTTTGTGGCCCTGAATTTGTGGGCTATAGTTCAGTTGATTTTCAATCAAATTGAATTTTCCACGAAACGTGTATAAATATTCGACCTATCCAAATGGCCTTTTTCCTGACAATTACAGGTCTCAACGCCTATTGGTAGGTAGAGGTATCAATCATCGAAATCGGAGCACATTTGCAGATTTTCGATTTTTGTGGCTCTGAATTTGTGGGCTATAGTTCAGTTGATTTTCAATCAAATTAAATTTTCCACGAAACGTGTAGAAATATTCGACCGATCCAAATGGCCGTTTTCCTGACAATTACAGGTCTCAACGCCTATTGATAGAGGTATCAATCATCGAAATCGGAGCACATTTGCAGATTTTCGATTTTTGTGGCTCTGAATTTGTGGGCTATAGTTCAGTTGATTTTCAATCAAATTAAATTTTCCACGAAACGTGTAGAAATATTCGACCGATATAAATGGCCGTTTTCCTGACAATTACAGGTCTCAACTCCTATTATTGGTAGAGGTATCGATAATCGAAATCGGAGCACATTTGCAGATTTTCGATTTTTATGGTTCTGAATTAGTGGGCTATAGTTCAGTTGATTTTCAATGAAACTGAATTTTCCACGAATCGTGTAGAAATATTCGACCGATCCAAATGGCCGTTTTCCTTACAATTACAGGTCTCAACGCCTATTGGTAGAGGTATCAATCATCGAAATCGGAGCACATTTGCAGATTTTCGATTTTTATGGCTCTGAATTTGTGGGCTATAGTTCAGTTGATTTTCAATCAAATTAAATTTTCTACGAAACGTGGAGAAATATTCGACTGATCCAAATGGCCATTGGCATGACAATTACAGGTCTCAACGCCTATTGATAGAGGTATCAATCATCGAAATCGGAGCACATTTGCAGATTTTCGATTTTTGTGGCTCTGAATTTGTGGGCTATAGTTCAGTTGATTTTCAATCAAATTAAATTTTCCACGAAACGTGTAGAAATATTTGACCGATCCAAATGGCCGTTTTCCTGACAATTACAGGTCTCAACGCCTATTATTGGTAGAGGTATCGATAATCGAAATCGGAGCACATTTGCAGATTTTCGATTTTTATGGTTCTGAATTAGTGGGCTATAGTTCAGTTGATTTTCAATGAAACTGAATTTTCCACGAATCGTGTAGAAATATTCGACCGATCCAAATGGCCGTTTTCCTTACAATTACAGGTCTCAACGCCTATTGGTAGAGGTATCAATCATCGAAATCGGAGCACATTTGCAGATTTTCGATTTTTGTGGCCCTGAATTAGTGGGCTATAGTTCAGTTGATTTTCAATCAAATTGAATTTTCCACGAAACGTGTATAAATATTCGACCTATCCAAATGGCCTTTTTCCTGACAATTACAGGTCTCAACGCCTATTGGTAGAGGTATCAATCATCGAAATCGGAGCACATTTGCAGATTTTCGATTTTTGTGGCCATGAATTTGTGGGCTATAGTTCAGTTGATTTTCAATCAAATTGAATTTTCCACGAAACGTGTATAAATATTCGACCTATCCAAATGGCCTTTTTCCTGACAATTACAGGTCTCAACGCCTATTGGTAGAGGTATCAATAATCGAAATCGGAGCACATTTGCAGATTTTCGACTTTTGTGGCCCTGAATTAGTGGGCTATAGTTCAGTTGATTTTCAATCAAATTCAATTTTCCACGAAACGTGTAGAAATATTCGACCTATTTAAATGGCCATTGGCATGACAATTACAGGTCTCAACGGCTATTGGTAGAGGTATCAATAATCGAAATCGGAGCACATTTGCAGATTTTTGTTTTTTGTGGCTCTGAATTAGTGGGCTATAGTTCAGTTGATTTTCAATGAAACTGAATTTTCCACGAATCGTGTAGAAATATTCGACCGATCCAAATGGCCGTTTTCCTTACAATTACAGGTCTCAACGCCTATTGGTAGAGGTATCAATCATCGAAATCGGAGCACATTTGCAGATTTTCGATTTTTGTGGCCCTGAATTTGTGGGCTATAGTTCAGTTAATTTTCAATGAAATTGAATTTTCTACGAAACGTGGAGAAATATTCGACAGATCTAAATGGTCATTGGCATGACAATTACAGGTCTCAACGCCTATTGATAGAGGTATCAATCATCGAAATCGGAGCACATTTGCAGATTTTCGATTTTTGTGGCTCTGAATTAGTGGGCTATAGTTCAGTTAATTTTCAATGAAATTGAATTTTCTACGAAACGTGGAGAAATATTCGACTGATCCAAATGGCCATTGGCATGACAATTACAGGTCTCAACGCCTATTGATAGAGGTATCAATCATCGAAATCGGAGCACATTTGCAGATTTTCGATTTTTGTGGCCCTGAATTAGTGGGCTATAGTTCAGTTAATTTTCAATGAAATTGAATTTTCTACGAAACGTGGAGAAATATTCGACTGATCCAAATGGCCATTGGCATGACAATTACAGGTCTCAACGCCTATTGATAGAGGTATCAATCATCGAAATCGGAGCACATTTGCAGATGTTCGATTTTTGTGGTCCTGAATTAGTGGGCTATAGTTCGGTTGATTTTCAATCAAATTCAATTTTCCACGAAACGTGTAGAAATATTCGACCGATCCAAATGGCCGTTGGCATGACAATTACAGGTCTCAACGCCTATTGGTAGAGGTATCAATAATCGAAATCGGAGCACATTTGCAGATTTTCGATTTTTGTGGCCCTGAATTAGTGGGCTATAGTTCAGTTAATTTTCAATGAAATTGAATTTTCTACGAAACGTGGAGAAATATTCGACTGATCCAAATGGCCATTGGCATGACAATTACAGGTCTCAACGCCTATTGATAGAGGTATCAATCATCGAAATCGGAGCACATTTGCAGATTTTCGATTTTTGTGGCTCTGAATTAGTGGGCTATAGTTCAGTTGATTTTCAATGAAATTGAATTTTCTACGAAACGTGGAGAAATATTCGACTGATCCAAATGGCCATTGGCATGACAATTACAGGTCTCAACGCCTATTGATAGAGGTATCAATAATCGAAATCGGAGCACATTTGCAGATTTTCGATTTTTGTGGCCCTGAATTAGTGGGCTATAGTTCAGTTAATTTTCAATGAAATTGAATTTTCTACGAAACGTGGAGAAATATTCGACTGATCCAAATGGCCATTGGCATGACAATTACAGGTCTCAACGCCTATTGATAGAGGTATCAATCATCGAAATCGGAGCACATTTGCAGATTTTCGATTTTTGTGGCTCTGAATTAGTGGGCTATAGTTCAGTTGATTTTCAATTAAATTGAATTTTCTACGAAACGTGGAGAAATATTCGACTGATCCAAATGGCCATTGGCATGACAATTACAGGTCTCAACGCCTATTGATAGAGGTATCAATAATCGAAATCGGAGCACATTTGCAGATTTTCGATTTTTGTGGCCCTGAATTAGTGGGCTATAGTTCAGTTAATTTTCAATGAAATTGAATTTTCTACGAAACGTGGAGAAATATTCGACTGATCCAAATGGCCATTGGCATGACAATTACAGGTCTCAACGCCTATTGATAGAGGTATCAATCATCGAAATCGGAGCACATTTGCAGATTTTCGATTTTTGTGGCCCTGAATTAGTGGGCTATAGTTCAGTTAATTTTCAATGAAATTGAATTTTCTACGAAACGTGGAGAAATATTCGACTGATCCAAATGGCCATTGGCATGACAATTACAGGTCTCAACGCCTATTGGTAGAGGTATCAATCATCGAAATCGGAGCACATTTGCAGATTTTCGATTTTTATGGCTCTGAATTAGTGGGCTATAGTTCAGTTAATTTTCAATGAAATTGAATTTTCTACGAAACGTGGAGAAATATTCGACTGATCCAAATGGCCATTGGCATGACAATTACAGGTCTCAACGCCTATTGATAGAGGTATCAATCATCGAAATCGGAGCACATTTGCAGATTTTCGACTTTTGTGGCCCTGAATTATGGCTATAGTTCAGTTGATTTTCAATGAAATTGAATTTTCCACGAAACGTGTAGAAATATTCGACCGATCCAAATGGCCGTTGGCATGACAATTACAGGTCTCAACGCCTATTGGTAGAGGTATCAATAATCGAAATCGGAGCACATTTGCAGATTTTCGATTTTTATGGCTCTGAATTAGTGGGCTATAGTTCAGTTAATTTTCAATGAAATTGAATTTTCCACGAAACGTGTAGAAATATTCGACCGATCCAAATGGCCTGGTTTCTGACAATTACAGGTCTCAACGCCTATTGGTAGAGGTATCAATAATCGAAATCGGAGCACATTTGCAGATTTTCGATTTTTGTGGCCCTGAATTTGTGGGCTATAGTTCAGTTGATTTTCAATAAAATTGAATTTTCCACGAAACGTGTATAAATATTCGACCTATCCAAATGGCCTTTTTCCTGACAATTACAGGTCTCAACGCCTATTGGTAGAGGTATCAATCATCGAAATCGGAGCACATTTGCAGATTTTCAATTTTTATGGCTCTGAATTAGTGGGCTATAGTTCAGTTAATTTTCAATGAAATTGAATTTTCTACGAAACGTGGAGAAATATTCGACTGATCCAAATGGTCATTGGCATGACAATTACAGGTCTCAACGCCTATTGATAGAGGTATCAATCATCGAAATCGGAGCACATTTGCAGATTTTCGATTTTTGTGGCCCTGAATTAGTGGGCTATAGTTCAGTTAATTTTCAATGAAATTGAATTTTCTACGAAACGTGGAGAAATATTCGACAGATCTAAATGGTCATTGGCATGACAATTACAGGTCTCAACGCCTATTGATAGAGGTATCAATAATCGAAATCGGAGCACATTTGCAGATTTTCGATTTTTGTGGCTCTGAATTAGTGGGCTATAGTTCAGTTAATTTTCAATGAAATTGAATTTTCTACGAAACGTGGAGAAATATTCGACTGATCCAAATGGCCATTGGCATGACAATTACAGGTCTCAACGCCTATTGATAGAGGTATCAATCATCGAAATCGGAGCACATTTGCAGATTTTCGACTTTTGTGGCCCTGAATTAGTGGGCTATAGTTCAGTTGATTTTCAATCAAATTCAATTTTCCACGAAACGTGTAGAAATATTCGACCTATCCAAATGGCCGTTGGCATGACAATTACAGGTCTCAACGGCTATTGGTAGAGGTATCAATAATCGAAATCGGAGCACATTTGCAGATTTTCGATTTTTATGGCTCTGAATTAGTGGGCTATAGTTCAGTTGATTTTCAATGAAATTGAATTTTCCACGAAACGTGTAGAAATACTCGACCGATCCAAATGGCCGTTGGCATGACAATTACAGGTCTCAACGCCTATTGGTAGAGGTATCAATAATCGAAATCGGAGCACATTTGCAGATTTTCGATTTTTATGGCTCTGAATTAGTGGGCTATAGTTCAGTTAATTTTCAATGAAATTGAATTTTCCACGAAACGTGTAGAAATATTCGACCGATCCAAATGGCCTGGTTTCTGACAATTACAGGTCTCAACGCCTATTGGTAGAGGTATCAATAATCGAAATCGGAGCACATTTGCAGATTTTCGATTTTTGTGGCCCTGAATTTGTGGGCTATAGTTCAGTTGATTTTCAATAAAATTGAATTTTCCACGAAACGTGTATAAATATTCGACCTATCCAAATGGCCTTTTTCCTGACAATTACAGGTCTCAACGCCTATTGGTAGAGGTATCAATCATCGAAATCGGAGCACATTTGCAGATTTTCGATTTTTGTGGCTCTGAATTAGTGGGCTATAGTTCAGTTAATTTTCAATGAAATTGAATTTTCCACGAAACGTGTAGAAATATTCGACCGATCCAAATGGCCTGTTTCCTGACAATTACAGGTCTCAACGCCTATTGGTAGAGGTATCAATAATCGAAATCGGAGCACATTTGCAGATTTTCGATTTTTGTGGCCCTGAATTTGTGGGCTATAGTTCAGTTGATTTTCAATAAAATTGAATTTTCCACGAAACGTGTATAAATATTCGACCTATCCAAATGGCCTTTTTCCTGACAATTAGAGGTCTCAACGCCTATTGGTAGAGGTATCAATCATCGAAATCGGAGCACATTTGCAGATTTTCGATTTTTATGGCTCTGAATTAGTGGGCTATAGTTCAGTTAATTTTCAATGAAATTGAATTTTCTACGAAACGTGGAGAAATATTCGACAGATCTAAATGGTCATTGGCATGACAATTACAGGTTTCAACGCCTATTGATAGAGGTATCAATCATCGAAATCGGAGCACATTTGCAGATTTTCGATTTTTGTGGCTCTGAATTAGTGGGCTATAGTTCAGTTAATTTTCAATGAAATTGAATTTTCTACGAAACGTGGAGAAATATTCGACTGATCCAAATGGCCATTGGCATGACAATTACAGGTCTCAACGCCTATTGATAGAGGTATCAATAATCGAAATCGGAGCACATTTGCAGATTTTCGACTTTTGTGGCCCTGAATTAGTGGGCTATAGTTCAGTTGATTTTCAATCAAATTCAATTTTCCACGAAACGTGTAGAAATATTCGACCTATCCAAATGGCCGTTGGCATGACAATTACAGGTCTCAACGGCTATTGGTAGAGGTATCAATAATCGAAATCGGAGCACATTTGCAGATTTTCGATTTTTATGGCTCTGAATTAGTGGGCTATAGTTCAGTTGATTTTCAATGAAATTGAATTTTCCACGAAACGTGTAGAAATATTCGACCGATCCAAATGGCCGTTGGCATGACAATTACAGGTCTCAACGCCTATTGGTAGAGGTATCAATAATCGAAATCGGAGCACATTTGCAGATTTTCGATTTTTATGGCTCTGAATTAGTGGGCTATAGTTCAGTTAATTTTCAATGAAATTGAATTTTCCACGAAACGTGTAGAAATATTCGACCGATCCAAATGGCCTGGTTTCTGACAATTACAGGTCTCAACGCCTATTGGTAGAGGTATCAATAATCGAAATCGGAGCACATTTGCAGATTTTCGATTTTTGTGGCCCTGAATTTGTGGGCTATAGTTCAGTTGATTTTCAATAAAATTGAATTTTCCACGAAACGTGTATAAATATTCGACCTATCCAAATGGCCTTTTTCCTGTCAATTACAGGTCTCAACGCCTATTGGTAGAGGTATCAATCATCGAAATCGGAGCACATTTGCAGATTTTCGATTTTTATGGCCCTGAATTAGTGGGCTATAGTTCAGTTAATTTTCAATGAAATTGAATTTTCTACGAAACGTGGAGAAATATTCGACTGATCCAAATGGTCATTGGCATGACAATTACAGGTCTCAACGCCTATTGATAGAGGTATCAATAATCGAAATCGGAGCACATTTGCAGATTTTCGATTTTTGTGGCCCTGAATTAGTGGGCTATAGTTCAGTTAATTTTCAATGTAAATTGAATTTTCTACGAAACGTGGAGAAATATTCGACTGATCCAAATGGCCATTGGCATGACAATTACAGGTCTCAACGCCTATTGATAGAGGTATCAATCATCGAAATCGGAGCACATTTGCAGATGTTCGATTTTTGTGGCCCTGAATTAGTGGGCTATAGTTCGGTTGATTTTCAATCAAATTCAATTTTCCACGAAACGTGTAGAAATATTCGACCGATCCAAATGGCCGTTGGCATGACAATTACAGGTCTCAACGCCTATTGGTAGAGGTATCAATAATCGAAATCGGAGCACATTTGCAGATTTTCGATTTTTGTGGCCCTGAATTAGTGGGCTATAGTTCAGTTAATTTTCAATGAAATTGAATTTTCTACGAAACGTGGAGAAATATTCGACTGATCCAAATGGCCATTGGCATGACAATTACAGGTCTCAACGCCTATTGATAGAGGTATCAATAATCGAAATCGGAGCACATTTGCAGATTTTCGATTTTTGTGGCCCTGAATTAGTGGGCTATAGTTCAGTTAATTTTCAATGAAATTGAATTTTCTACGAAACGTGGAGAAATATTCGACTGATCCAAATGGCCATTGGCATGACAATTACAGGTCTCAACGCCTATTGATAGAGGTATTAATCATCGAAATCGGAGCACATTTGCAGATGTTCGATTTTTGTGGCCCTGAATTTGTGGGCTATAGTTCAGTTGATTTTCAATCAAATTGAATTTTCCAAGAAACGTGTATAAATATTCGACCTATCCAAATGGCCTTTTTCCTGACAATTACAGGTCTCAACGCCTATTGGTAGAGGTATCAATCATCGAAATCGGAGCACATTTGCAGATTTTCGATTTTTGTGGCCATGAATTTGTGGGCTATAGTTCAGTTGATTTTCAATCAAATTGAATTTTCCACGAAACGTGGAGAAATATTCGACCTATCCAAATGGCCTTTTTCCTGACAATTACAGGTCTCAACGCCTATTGGTAGAGGTATCAATCATCGAAATCGGAGCACATTTGCAGATTTTCGATTTTTGTGGCCATGAATTTGTGGGCTATAGTTCAGTTGATTTTCAATCAAATTGAATTTTCCACGAAACGTGGAGAAATATTCGACCTATCCAAATGGCCTTTTTCCTGACAATTACAGGTCTCAACGCCTATTGGTAGAGGTATCAATAATCGAAATCGGAGCACATTTGCAGATTTTCGATTTTTGTGGTTTTGAATTTGTGGGCTATAGTTCAGTTGATTTTTAATGAAATTGAATTTTCCACGAAACGTGTAGAAATATTCGACCGATCCAAATGGCCATTGGCATGACAATTACAGGCCTCAACGCCTATTGGTAGAGGTATCAATAATCGAAATCGGAGCACATTTGCAGATTTTCGATTTTTGTGGCCCTGAATTTGTGAGCTATAGTTCAGTTGATTTTCAATAAAATTGAATTTTCCACGAAACGTGTATAAATATTCGACCTATCCAAATGGCCTTTTTCCTGACAATTACAGGTCTCAACGCCTATTGGTAGAGGTATCAATCATCGAAATCGGAGCACATTTGCAGATTTTCGATTTTTGTGGCTCTGAATTAGTGGGCTATAGTTCAGTTAATTTTCAATGAAATTAAATTTTCCACGAAACGTGTAGAAATATTCGACCGATCCAAATGGCCTGTTTCCTGACAATTACAGGTCTCAACGCCTATTGGTAGAGGTATCAATAATCGAAATCGGAGCACATTTGCAGATTTTCGATTTTTGTGGCCCTGAATTTGTGGGCTATAGTTCAGTTGATTTTCAATAAAATTGAATTTTCCACGAAACGTGTATAAATATTCGACCTATCCAAATGGCCTTTTTCCTGACAATTACAAGTCTCAACGCCTATTGGTAGAGGTATCAATAATCGAAATCGGAGCACATTTGCAGATTTTCGATTTTTGTGGCCCTGAATTTGTGGGCTATAGTTCAGTTGATTTTCAATAAAATTGAATTTTCCACGAAACGTGTATAAATATTCGACCTATCCAAATGGCCTTTTTCCTGACAATTACAGGTCTCAACGCCTATTGGTAGAGGTATCAATCATCGAAATCGGAGCACATTTGCAGATTTTCGATTTTTATGGCTCTGAATTAGTGGGCTATAGTTCAGTTAATTTTCAATGAAATTGAATTTTCTACGAAACGTGGAGAAATATTCGACTGATCCAAATGGCCATTGGCATGACAATTACAGGTCTCAACGCCTATTGATAGAGGTATCAATCATCGAAATCGGAGCACATTTGCAGATTTTCGATTTTTGTGGCCCTGAATTAGTGGGCTATAGTTCGGTTGATTTTCAATCAAATTCAATTTTCCACGAAACGTGTAGAAATATTCGACAGATCCAAATGGCCGTTGGCATGACAATTACAGGTCTCAACGCCTATTGGTAGAGGTATCAATCATCGAAATCGGAGCACATTTGCAGATTTTTGTTTTTTGTGGCTCTGAATTAGTGGGCTATAGTTCAGTTGATTTTCAATGAAATTGAATTTTCTACGAAACGTGGAAAAATATTCGACTGATCCAAATGGCCATTGGCATGACAATTACAGGTCTCAACGCCTATTGATAGATAGTGGGCTATAGTTCAGTTGATTTTCAATGAAATTGAATTTTCCACGAAACGTGGAGAAATATTCGACCGAATCGAATGACCGTTTTCCTGACAATTACAGGTCTCAACGCCTATTGGTAGAGGTATCAATAATCGAAATCGGAGCACATTTGCAGATTTTCGATTTTAATGGCCATGAATTAGCGGGCTATAGTTCAGTTAATTTTCAATGAAATTTAATTTTCTACGAAACGTGGAGAAATATTCGACTGATCCAAATGGCCATTGACATGACAATTACAGGTCTCAACGCCTATTGATAGAGGTATCAATCATCGAAATCGGAGCACATTTGCAGATTTTCGATTTTTGTGGCTCTGAATTAGTGGGCTATAGTTCAGTTGATTTTCAATGAAATTGAATTTTCCACGAAACGTGTATAAATATTCGATCGATCCGAATGGCCGTTGGCCTGACAATTACAGGTCTCAACGCCTATTGATAGAGGTATTAATCATCGAAATCGGAGCACATTTGCAGATTTTCGATTTTGGTGGCCCTGAATTAGTGGGCTATAGTTCAGTTGATTTTCAATGAAATTGAATTTTCTACGAAAAGTGGAGAAATATTCGACTGATCCAGATGGCCGTTGGCATGACAATTACAGGTCTCGACGCCTATTGATAGAGGTATCAATCATCGAAATCGGAGCACATTTGCAGATTTTCGATTTTTGTGGCCCTGAATTAGTGGGCTATAGTTCAGTTGATTTTCAATCAAAATGAGTTTTCTACGAAACGTGGAGAAATATTCGACCGATCCAAATGGCCGTTGGCATGACAATTACAGGTCTCAACGCCTATTGATAGAGGTATCAATCATCGAAATCGGAGCACATTTGCAGATTTTCGATTTTGGTGGCCCTGAATTAGTGGGCTATTATAGTTCGGTTGATTTTCAATGAAATTGAATTTTCCACGAGCCGTGTAGAAATGTTCGACCGATCCAAATGGCCGTTGGCATGACAATTACAGGTCTCAACGCCTATTGGTAGAGCTATCAATAATCGAAATCGGAGCACATTTGCAGATTTTTGTTTTTTGTGGCTCTGAATTAGTGGGCTATAGTGTTAATTTTCAATGAAATTGAATTTTCTACGAAACGTGGAGAAATATTCGACTGATCCAAATGGCCGTTGGCATGACAATTACAGGTCTCAACGCCTATTGATAGAGGTATCAATCATCGAAATCGGAGCACATTTGCAGATTTTCGATTTTTGTGGCCATGAATTAGTGGGCTATAGTTCGGTTGATTTTCAATGAAATTGAATTTTCCACGAAACGTGTAGAAATATTCGACCTATTCAAATGGCCGTTGGCATGACAATTACAGGTCTCAACGCCTATTGGTAGAGGTAGAGGTATCAATCATCGAAATCGGAGCACATTTGCAGATTTTCGATTTTTGTGGCCCTGAATTAGTGTGCTATAGTTCAGTTGATTTTCAATAAAATTGAATTTTCCACGAAACGTGGAGAAATATTCGACCGATCCGAATGGCCGTTTTCCTGACAATTACAGGCCTCAACGCCTATTGATAGAGGTATCAATCATCGAAATCGGAGCACATTTGCAGATTTTCGATTTTTATGGCTCTGAATTAGTGGGCTATAGTTCAGTTAATTTTCAATGAAATTGAATTTTCTACGAAACGTGGAGAAATATTCGACTGATCCAAATGGCCATTGGCATGACAATTACAGGTCTCAACGCCTATTGATAGAGGTATCAATCATCGAAATCGGAGCACATTTGCAGATTTTCGATTTTTGTGGCCCTGAATTAGTGGGCTATAGTTCGGCTGATTTTCAATGAAATTGAATTTTCCACGAAACGTGTAGAAATATTCGACCTATCCAAATGGCCGTTGGCATGACAATTACAGGTCGCAACGCCTATTGGTAGAGGTATCAATCATCGAAATCGGAGCACATTTGCAGATTTTCGATTTTTGTGGCCCTGAATTAGTGGGCTATAGTTCAGTTGATTTTCAATAAAATTGAATTTTCTACGAAACGTGGAGAAATATTCGACTGATCCAAATGGCCATTGGCATGACAATTACAGGTCTCAACGCCTATTGATAGAGGTATCAATCATCGAAATCGGAGCACATTTGCAGATTTTCGATTTTTATGGCTCTGAATTAGTGGGCTATAGTTCAGTTAATTTTCAATGAAATTGAATTTTCTACGAAACGTGTAGAAATATTCGACTGATCCAAATGGCCATTGGCATGACAATTACAGGTCTCAACGCCTATTGATAGAGGTATCAATCATCGAAATCGGAGCACATTTGCAGATTTTCGATTTTTGTGGCTCTGAATTTGTGGGCTATAGTTCAGTTGATTTTCAATCAAATTAAATTTTCCACGAAACGTGTAGAAATACTCGACCGAACCGAATGGCCGTTTTCCTGACAATTACAGGTCTCAACGCCTATTGGTAGAGGTATCGATAATCGAAATCGGAGCACATTTGCAGATTTTCGATTTTTGTGGCCCTGAATTTGTGGGCTATAGTTCAGTTGATTTTCAATCAAATTGAATTTTCCACGAATCGTGTAGAAATATTCGACCGATCCAAATGGCCGTTTTCCTTACAATTACAGGTCTCAACGCCTATTGGTAGAGGTATCAATCATCGAAATCGGAGCACATTTGCAGATTTTCGATTTTTGTGGCCCTGAATTTGTGGGCTATAGTTCAGTTGATTTTCAATGAAATTGAATTTTCTACGAAACGTGGAGAAATATTCGACTGATCCAAATGACCATTGGCATAACAATTACAGGTCTCAACGCCTATTGATAGAGGTATCAATCATCGAAATCGGAGCACATTTGCAGATTTTCGATTTTTGTGGCCCTGAATTAGTGGGCTATAGTTCAGTTAATTTTCAATGAAATTGAATTTTCTACGAAACGTGGAGAAATATTCGACTGATCCAAATGGCCATTGGCATGACAATTACAGGTCTCAACGCCTATTGATAGAGGTATCAATAATCGAAATCGGAGCACATTTGCAGATTTTCGATTTTTGTGGCCCTGAATTAGTGGGCTATAGTTCAGTTGATTTTCAATGAAATTGAATTTTCCACGAAACGTGTATAAATATTCGACCGATCCGATTGGCCGTTTTCCTGACAATTACAGGTCTCAACGCCTATTGATAGAGGTATCAATCATCGAAATCGGAGCACATTTGCAGATTTTCGATTTTTGTGGCCCTGAATTAGTGGGCTATAGTTCGGTTGATTTTCAATGAAATTGAATTTTCCACGAAACGTGTATAAATATTCGACCGATCCGATTGGCCGTTTTCCTGACAATTACAGGTCTCAACGCCTATTGATAGAGGTATCAATCATCGAAATCGGAGCACATTTGCAGATTTTCGATTTTTGTGGCCCTGAATTTGTGGGCTATAGTTCAGTTGATTTTCAATCAAATTGAATTTTCCACGAAACGTGTAGAAATATTCGACCGATCCAAATGGCCGTTGGCATGACAATTACAGGTCTCAACGCCTATTGGTAGAGGTATCAATAATCGAAATCGGAGCACATTTGCAGATTTTCGATTTTTATGGCTCTGAATTAGTGGGCTATAGTTCAGTTAATTTTCAATGAAATTGAATTTTCCACGAAACGTGTAGAAATATTCGACCGATTGGCCGTTTTCCTGACAATTACAGGTCTCAACGCCTATTGATAGAGGTATCAATCATCGAAATCGGAGCACATTTGCAGATTTTCGATTTTTGTGGCTCTGAATTAGTGGGCTATAGTTCAGTTGATTTTCAATGAAATTGAATTTTCCACGAAACGTGTATAAATATTCGACCGATCCGATTGGCCGTTTTCCTGACAATTACAGGTCTCAACGCCTATTGATAGAGGTATCAATCATCGAAATCGGAGCACATTTGCAGATTTTCGATTTTTGTGGCCCTGAATTAGTGGGCTATAGTTCGGTTGATTTTCAATAAAATTGAATTTTCCACGAAACGTGTAGAAATATTCGACCGATCCAAATGGCCGTTGGCATGACAATTACAGGTCTCAACGCCTATTGGTAGAGGTATCAATCATCAAAATCGGAGCACATTTGCAGATTTTCGATTTTTGTGGCCCTGAATTAGTGGGCTATAGTTCGGTTGATTTTCAATGAAATTGAATTTTCCACGAAACGTGTATAAATATTCGACCGATCCGATTGGCCGTTTTCCTGACAATTACAGGTCTCAACGCCTATTGATAGAGGTATCAATCATCGAAATCGGAGCACATTTGCAGATTTTCGATTTTTGTGGCCCTGAATTTGTGGGCTATAGTTCAGTTGATTTTCAATCAAATTGAATTTTCCACGAAACGTGTAGAAATATTCGACCGATCCAAATGGCCGTTGGCATGACAATTACAGGTCTCAACGCCTATTGGTAGAGGTATCAATAATCGAAATCGGAGCACATTTGCAGATTTTCGATTTTTATGGCTCTGAATTAGTGGGCTATAGTTCAGTTAATTTTCAATGAAATTGAATTTTCTACGAAACGTGGAGAAATATTCGACTGATCCAAATGGCCATTGGCATGACAATTACAGGTCTCAACGCCTATTGGTAGAGGTATCAATCATCGAAATCGGAGCACATTTGCATATTTTCGATTTTTGTGGCCCTGAATTTGTGGGCTATAGTTCAGTTGATTTTCAATCAAATTGAATTTTCCACGAACCATGTAGAAATGTTCGACCGATCCAAATGGCCGTTGGCATGACAATTACAGGTCTCAACGCCTATTGGTAGAGGTATCAATAATCGAAATCGGAGCAAATTTGCAGATTTTTGTTTTTTGTGGCTCTGAATTAGTGGGCTATAGTTCAGTTAATTTTTAATGAAATTGAATTTTCTACGAAACGTGGAGAAATATTCGACTGATCCAAATGGCCGTTGGCATGACAATTACAGGTCTCAACGCCTATTGATAGAGGTATCAATCATCGAAATCGGAGCACATTTGCAGATTTTCGATTTTGGTGGCCCTGAATTAGTGAAATCGTGATTTTCAATGAAATTGAATTTTCCACGAAACGTGTAGAAATTTTCGACCTATCAAAATGGCCGTTGGCATGACAATTACAGGTCTCAACGCCTATTGGTAGAGGTATCAATCATCGAAATCGGAGCACATTTGCAGATTTTCGATTTTTGTGGCCCTGAATTAGTGGGCTATAGTTCAGTTGATTTTCAATAAAATTGAATTTTCCACGAAACGTGTAGAAATATTCGACCGATCCGATTGGCCGTTTTCCTGACAATTACAGGCCTCAACGCCTATTGATAGAGGTATCAATCATCGAAATCGGAGCACATTTGCAGATTTTCGATTTTTATGGCTCTGAATTAGTGGGCTATAGTTCAGTTAATTTTCAATGAAATTGAATTTTCTACGAAACGTGGAGAAATATTCGACTGATCCAAATGGCCATTGGCATGACAATTACAGGTCTCAACGCCTATTGATAGAGGTATCAATCATCGAAATCGGAGCACATTTGCAGATTTTCGATTTTTGTGGCCCTGAATTAGTGGGCTATAGTTCGGTTGATTTTCAATGAAATTGAATTTTCCACGAAACGTGTAGAAAAATTCGACCGATCCAAATGGCCGTTGGCATGACAATTACAGGTCTCAACGCCTATGGGTAGAGGTATCAATAATCGAAATCGGAGCACATTTGTAGATTTTCGATTTTTGTGGCTCTGAATTAGTGGGCTATAGTTCAGTTAATTTTCAATGAAACCGAATTTTCTACGAAACGTGGAGAAATATTCGACTGATCCAAATGGCCATTGGCATGACAATTACAGGTCTCAACGCCTATTGATAGAGGTATCAATCATCGAAATCGGAGCACATTTGCAGATTTTCGATTTTTGTGGCCCTGAATTAGTGGGCTATAGTTCGGTTGATTTTCAATGAAATTGAATTTTCCACGAAACGTGTAGAAATATTCGACCGATCCAAATGGCCGTTGGCATGACAATTACAGGTCTCAACGCCTATTGGTAGAGGTATCAATAATCGAAATCGGAGCACATTTGCAGATTTTTGTTTTTTGTCGCTCTGAATTAGTGGGCTATAGTTCAGTATATTTTCAATGAAATTGAATTTTCTACGAAACGTGGAGAAATATTCGACCGATTCGAATGGCCGTTTTCCTGACAATTACTGGTCTCAACGCCTATTGGTAGAGGTATCAATAATCGAAATCGGAGCACATTTGCAGATTTTCGATTTTTGTGGCCATGAATTAGTGGGCTATAGTTCAGTTAATTTACAATGAAATTGAATTTTCTACGAAACGTGTAGAAATATTCGACTGATCCAAATGGCCATTGGCATGACAATTACAGGTCTCAACGCCTATTGATAGAGGTATCAATCATCGAAATCGGAGCACATTTGCAGATTTTCGATTTTTGTGGCTCTGAATTTGTGGGCTATAGTTCAGTTGATTTTCAATCAAATTAAATTTTCCACGAATCGTCTAGAAATATTCGACCGATCCAAATGGCCGTTATCCTTACAATTACAGGTCTCAACGCCTATTGGTAGAGGTATCAATCATCGAAATCGGAGCACATTTGCAGATTTTCGATTTTTGTGGCCCTGAATTTGTGGGCTATAGTTCAGTTGATTTTCAATCAAATTGAATTTTCCACGAAACGTGTATAAATATTCGACCTATCCAAATGGCCTTTTTCCTGACAATAACAGGTCTCAACGCCTATTGGTAGAGGTATCAATCATCGAAATCGGAGCAAATTTGCAGATTTTCGATTTTTGTGGCCCTGAATTTGTGGGCTATAGTTCAGTTGATTTTCAATCAAATTGAATTTTCCACGAAACGTGTATAAATATTCGACCGATCCGAATGGCCGTTTTCGTTACAAATACAGGTCTCAACGCCTATTAATAGAGGTATCAATAATCGAAATCGGAGCACATTTGCAGATTTTCGATTTTTGTGGCCCTGAATTTGTGGGCTATAGTTCAGTTGATTTTCAATCAAATTGAATTTTCCACGAATCGTGTAGAAATGTTCGACCGATCCAAATGGCCGTTGGCATGACAATTACAGGTCTCAACGCCTATTGGTAGAGGTATCAATAATCGAAATCGGAGCACATTTGCAGATTTTTGTTTTTTGTGGCCCTGAATTAGTGGGCTATAGTTCAGTTGATTTTCAATGAAATTGAATTTTCTACAAAACGTGGAGAAATATTCGACTGATTCAAATGACCGTTTTCCTGACAATTACAGGTCTCAACGCCTATTGGTAGAGGTATCAATCATCGAAATCGGAGCACATTTGCAGATTTTCGATTTTTGTTGCCCTGAATTTGTGGGCTATAGTTCAGTTGATTTTCAATGAAATTGAATTATCCACGAAACGTGTAGAAATATTCGACCGATCCGAATGGCCATTGGCATGACAATTACAGGTCTCAACGCCTATTGATAGAGGTATCAATCATCGAGATCGGAGCACATTTGCAGATTTTCGATTTTTGTGGCCCTGAATTAGTGGGCTATAGTTCGGTTGATTTTCATTGAAATTGAATTTTCTACGAAACGTGTAGAAATATGCGACTGATCCGAATGGCCTTTTTCCCGACAATTACAGGTCTCAACGCCTATTGGTAGAGGTATCAATAATCAAAATCGGAGCACATTTGCAGATTTTCAATTTTTATGGCTCTGAATTAGTGGGCTATAGTTCAGTTAATTTTCAATGAAATTGAATTTTCTACGAAACGTGGAGAAATATTCGACTGATCCAAATGGCCATTGGCATGACAATTACAGGTCTCAACGCCTATTGATAGAGGTATCAATCATCGAAATCGGAGCACATTTCCAGATTTTCGATTTTTGTGGCCCTGAATTAGTGCGCTATAGTTCGGTTGATTTTCAATGAAATTGAATTTTCCACGAAACGTGTAGAAATATTCGACCAATCCAAATGGCCGTTGGCATGACAATTACAGGTCTCAACGCCTATTGATAGAGGTATCAATCATCGAAATCTGAGCACATTTGCAGATTTTCGACTTTTGTGGCCCTGAATTAGTGGGCTATAGTTCGGTTGATTTTCAATGAAATTGAATTTTCCACGAAACGTGTATAAATATTCGACCGATCCGATTGGCCGTTTTCCTGACAATTACAGGTCTCAACGCCTATTGATAGAGGTATCAATAATCGAAATCGGAGCACATTTGCAGATTTTCGATTTTTGTAGCCCTGAATTAGTGGGCTATAGTTCGGTTGATTTTCAAAGAAATTGAATTTTCCACGAAACGTGTAGAAATATTCGACCGATCCAAATGGCCGTTGGCATGACAATTACAGGTCTCAACGCCTATTGGTAGAGGTATCAATAATCGAAATCGGAGCACATTTGCAGATTTTTGTTTTTTGTGGCTCTGAATTAGTGAGCTATAGTTCAGTTAATTTTCAATGAAATTGAATTTTCCACGAGACGTGTATAAATATTCGACCGATCCAAATGGCCGTTTTCCTAACAATTACAGGTCTCAACGCCTATTGATAGAGGTATCAATCATCGAAATCGGAGCACATTTGCAGATTTTCGATTTTTGTGGCCCTGAATTAGTGGGCTATAGTTCGGTTGATTTTCAATGAAATTGAATTTTCCATGAAACGTGTATAAATATTCGACCGATCCGAATGGCCGTTTTCCTGACAATTACAGGTCTCAACGCCTATTGATAGAGGTATCAATCATCGAAATCGGAGCACATTTGCAGATTTTCGATTTTTGTGGCCCTGAATTTGTGGGCTATAGTTCAGTTGATTTTCAATGAAATTGAATTTTCCACGAACCGTGTAGAAATGTTCGACCGATCCAAATGGCCGTTGGCATGACAATTACAGGTCTCAACGCCTATTGGTAGAGGTATCAATCATCGAAATCGGAGCACATTTGCAGATTTTCGATTTTTGTGGCTCTGAATTAGTGCGCTATAGTTCAGTTGATTTTCAATGAAATTGAATTTTCCACGAAACGTGTAGAAATATGCGACCGATTTAAATGGCCGTTGGCATGACAATTACAGGTCTCAACGCCTATTGGTAGAGGTATCAATAATCGAAATCGGAGCACATTTGCAGATTTTTGATTTTTGTGGCTCTGAATTAGTGGGCTATAGTTCAGTTGATTTTCAATGAAATTGAATTTTCTACGAAACGTGTATAAATATTCGACCGATTGGCCGTTGGCATGACAATTACAGGTCTCAACGCCTATTGATAGAGGTATCAATCATCGAAATCGGAGCACATTTGCAGATTTTCGATTTTTATGGCTCTGAATTAGTGGGCTATAGTTCAGTTAATTTTCAATGAAATTGAATTTTCCACGAAACGTGTATAAATATTCGATCGATCCAAATGGCCATTTTCCTGACAATTGCAGGTCTCAACGCCTATTGATAGAGGTATCAATCATCGAAATCGGAGCACATTTGCAGATTTTCGATTTTTGTGGCCCTGAATTAGTGGGCTATTGTTCGGTTGATTTTCAATGAAATTGAATTTTCCACGAAACGTGTATAAATATTCGACCGATCCGAATGGCCGTTTTCCTGACAATTACAGGTCTCAACGCCTATTGATAGAGGTATCAATCATCGAAATCGGAGCACATTTGCAGATTTTCGATTTTGGTGGCCCTGAATTAGTGGGCTATAGTTCAGTTGATTTTCAATGAAATTGAATTTTCCACGAAACGTGTAGAAATATTCGACCGATCCGAATGGCCGTTTTCCTGACAAATACAGGTCTCAACGCCTATTGATAGAGGTATCAATCATCGAAATCGGAGCACATTTGCAGATTTTCGATTTTTGTGGCCCTGAATTTGTGGGCTATAGTTCAGTTGATTTTCAATCAAATTGAATTTTCCACGAACCGTGTAGAAATGTTTGACCGATCCAAATGGCCGTTGGCATGACAATTACAGGTCTCAACGCCTATTGGTAGAGGTATCAATCATCGAAATCGGAGCACATTTGCAGATTTTCGATTTTTGTGGCTCTGAATTAGTGCGCTATAGTTCAGTTAATTTTCAATGAAATTGAATTTTCCACGAAACGTGGAGAAATATTCGACTGATCCAAATGGCCATTGGCATGACAATTGCAGGTCTCAACGCCTATTGGTAGAGGTATCAATCATCAAAATCGGAGCACATTTGCAGATTTTCGATTTTTGTGGCCCTGAATTTGTGGGCTATAGTTCAGTTGATTTTCAATGAAATTGAATTTTCCACGAAACGTGGAGAAATATTCGACCGATCCAAATGGCCGTTTTCCTGACAATTACAGGTCTCAACGCCTATTGGTAGAGGTATCAATCATCAAAATCGGAGGACATTTGCAGATTTTCGATTTTTGTGGCCCTGAATTTGTGGGCTATAGTTCAGTTGATTTTCAATGAAATTGAATTTTCCACGAAACGTGTAGAAATATTCGACCGATCCAAATGGCCGTTGGCATGACAATTACAGGTCTCAACGCCTATTGATAGAGGTATCAATCATCGAAATCGGAGCACATTTGCAGATTTTCGATTTTTGTGGCCCTGAATTTGTGGGCTATAGTTCAGTTGATTTTCAATGAAATTGAATTTTCCACGAAACGTGGAGAAATATTCGACCGATCCAAATGGCCGTTGGCATGACAATTACAGGTCTCAACGCCTATTGATAGAGGTATCAATCATCGAAATCGGAGCACATTTGCAGATTTTCGATTTTGGTGGCCCTGAATTAGTGGGCTATAGTTCGGTTGATTTTCAATGAAATTGAATTTTCCACGAAACGTGTAGAAATATTCGACCGATCCGAATGGCCGTTTTCCTGACAAATACAGGTCTCAACGCCTATTGATAGAGGTATCAATCATCGAAATCGGAGCACATTTGCAGATTTTCGATTTTTGTGGCCCTGAATTTGTGGGCTATAGTTCAGTTGATTTTCAATCAAATTGAATTTTCCACGAACCGTGTAGAAATGTTTGACCGATCCAAATGGCCGTTGGCATGACAATTACAGGTCTCAACGCCTATTGGTAGAGGTATCAATCATCGAAATCGGAGCACATTTGCAGATTTTCGATTTTTGTGGCTCTGAATTAGTGCGCTATAGTTCAGTTAATTTTCAATGAAATTGAATTTTCCACGAAACGTGGAGAAATATTCGACTGATCCAAATGGCCATTGGCATGACAATTGCAGGTCTCAACGCCTATTGATAGAGGTATCAATCATCGAAATCCGTGCACATTTGCAGATTTTCGATTTTTGTGGCCCTGAATTTGTGGGCTATAGTTCAGTTGATTTTCAATGAAATTGAATTTTCCACGAAACGTGGAGAAATATTCGACCGATCCAAATGGCCGTTTTCCTGACAATTACAGGTCTCAACGCCTATTGTTAGAGGTATCAATCATCAAAATCGGAGCACATTTGCAGATTTTCGATTTTTGTGGCCCTGAATTTGTGGGCTATAGTTCAGTTGATTTTCAATGAAATTGAATTTTCCACGAAACGTGTAGAAATATTCGACCGATCCAAATGGCCGTTGGCATGACAATTACAGGTCTCAACGCCTATTGATAGAGGTATCAATCATCGAAATCGGAGCACATTTGCAGATTTTCGATTTTTATGGCCCTGAATTTGTGGGCTATAGTTCAGTTGATTTTCAATGAAATTGAATTTTCTACGGAACGTGTAGAACCACTCGAGCGATCCGAATGGCTGTTTTCGTTACAATTGCAGGTCTCAACGCCTATTGGTAGAGATATCAATCATCGAAATCGGAGCACATTTTACAATTACAGGTATCAACGCCTATTGAAATCGGAGTTGCTTTTCCACGGTACACAAATCAATTTGTGTATAATTTATAATAAAAAAACTAATTCGATTATGGCATGCATGAAAATTTAAAATTTAAACGTGGCTTTTGACTAAAATCTAAATTTTAAAATTCTTCCAAAATATAAACGTTCCCATGTTATTTAATACCGAACACAAAAACAAACAAAAATTATAAAAGCAAGCTATAAAAACTTTTTCAGTAATATGTAATTTCTGCATGATAAACAAAAACGGGCTGCTATGGTTGATAAAGTATACACACAAGCGCGCAAAACATAGCAACCTATTGGAAATTGATCGGTTTGATTCGATTATACGCATACTAGTATACCATAAAGAATATGCTTTGTTTTATTCAATTTTCATGCTCCATTTATTTCTTGATATTTTAGTTTCGATTTAGCTTGGAAGCAGATGATTATCTTTTAAAGAAGTCAAACACATAAGTAGTTAATTTTAAGAATTTAGATGATGAAATTTCGAGTATATATTAATTTTGTTCATTCACAACATCTAGATTATAATATGACGGAGGAAAATCATGGATTATGGCATTCGATTTGGCCCAGAATTAAATGGATTTGTTGCATCGGCTCCCAGCCGGACAATTCCATTGAATACATTCGTAACCGTAAAGAAACGCAAATTGATGGAACGCAACCAATAGAATTTAGCGGCGACCGTATCGATGATGAGCGATCGTGGTATGACAAAATTGCCGGATCGTCGCAACGTTTGGGCACCACTTTTGACCCAGTCGCTTTAAATAATGATAACGGCGAATTTTGGTTTGTGTACCGACCAAATAAAGTTATACATGACAAGTACAAGCGAAATGAAAATTTACATAATTCTAATTTATAATTTTCATTAAAAAAATCATTTACTAAAATAATGTGTTTATCCAAAATAAAATGTGTACCCTAATTTATGTGTTTTGAGTTTTTTAGAAAAATATTCAGTGTCATAAGTGTAAATATACCAATTCAGAACGTGGAACTAGGAACCGTAAGTTAAATCATATGTGTCCACCCTACTTTAGAATAGAATTTATTTTCGAATTAAAGCTTTCATTTTGGCATGTGTGCGGGGATGAACATTCAAAGAACGCCGACTATGTTGAATCAGTTTATAAACTCAATACCGACGTTGAAAAACGAAAGTATAAAATTAGTTTTGTTTTTTTGAATCTTTTGTGCAACCGTACCTTCTTCACTGGCAATAATTTTCTGGTAGCTAAACTATCTATAATATTTATCTATTTGACTAAGAATTGTGTTAAACCTTAAAAGATTCAACATTTTTGGGTCCACGGGATATTCTAGGATATTTATTTCTGAAAATGCTTTAATTAGTTGTCCATAAAATTGTTTTTATTAGTAAGGAACCGGTTTAAGATATTTGCAGAGTTCGGTTTTTTATCTTTCGGTACTAATATTATACCGTAACGTTCAGTCAAATCCATATTTGGATTAAACACGGATTATTAAAATGCGAGGATTATAGTATACGTCATTGCGGGCTTTAAATCCTTTCAAATGGCAAATAACAAACGAATTTATTTGTCATCCGATAGAAAAAAAATGTATGCGTAGGTACTGAGGACGTCTTTATAATATTTACATTAGTTTCGGTTATAGCTTTGAATTATAGTCGAGGTTTTTTTGTATTTATTTTACGCACGCTTTAATGTTTTAATTAGAACAAATTTTTCAACAATTATTCAATGACCATGACCCGAAAGCATTAAAGTGGTCGGTGCAAAAACGTTGTAGACAGTGATTTTTTCTAGACGATTAGCGATTCTATTAACCTAAACGGTATTTTCAAAAAAATCTTTAATTATAAATAAAATAATTAATAAAGCTGACTTTTCCGTTTATTTTTTTCTGCTAGTTTAGCTTAACAAAGTACGTGTACATAACATTTTCTGTAATCTGGGCGCCAAAGAAACCATATGTGAAAATAAATTGAATTTATTGAGGGTAGCGTTTTCGGAATTTCGAATAAATATCAAAAGCCAAAAAACAAATTTTAATAATTTTGTGAATATAGTGCAAAAATTAAAACTAACTATTTATTTTAATCAAAACACACACATTTTTAAGTTTTTTTAAAAACACTTGTTAAATATTTCGCAAAATTAATTTTGCGAAATATTTAACAAGTGTTTTTAAAAAAATTTAAAAATGTGTGTATTAAGTGTGTTTCGCCAAGTGCCTATGGCAGAAAGTGTAAAAAGTTTTAATCAAAACATTGACTTCTGGTTGTTTATAATTAGTGTGTTTTACGCGGTTGCATATTAGCGAGTACATAACACTGTATTTGATTATTTTTGTGCTCTCTATCCTAAGTATTTGAAATATCTGGGTGTACAGTTAGCAGTGGCGTAACTACAAATTTCGGGCACCCCCGCAAAATTTTCCTTGGGGGCCCCTAAATATTTTCTTGTACTTATGAACAAGTAAAGTTATAGTAAAAACTTATTTTTCCTATTGTCCAGCCTCGCATTAATTAAAAGTGCCTGATTTTGAGGGTCTGATAAATTACGTGATTCAGTCCAATGGTCTCAAACAAATCAAATTTTCTTGCAATCAACTCAATGCAATGACGATTTCTTCATGTATTGATGAAAGCATCACAAATTTCGAATATAATTTGAAGAGTATCAAAAATCTCAAAAATGTTGAATCTTGCATATTCTAGAAGGTTCTTAAATATCAAATTATCCGTAAGTATGTAACACCAAAGGAAATCCTATACAAGCACCGCCATGTAAAATTAAATAACTTTGACAATCTTGAATAATTTCGAATATAACCTAGGAAATTAGAGAAATATCGAAATCTCGAAAAATCAACTAAATATCATGATTTAGATTTATAGTATGTGTAACTCTGCAAGTTCCCACAACTCAAAGCTAGGCACAGAACATTGCCATACAAAATTCAAATAAATTGGAAAATCTTTAAAAATCTCGAATAATCCTACAAATGCCGAAAAAAAAACTTTAGAAATCTACAATAAACCGCGGAACAATATCGATTACCCCAGAAAAACCGATTAATCTCTATATTATCTCGATTGATCTCGAATAATTTCAATAATACCAAACAAAAACTAGATATTAATGAATAGTTTCGGAGAGCCTGTAAAAATTTAGAAAACTCACGCAATTTTCGAAAAATTCCGAAAATTCGTGTAAATATTGAATTATTTGTCAAGTAATTTAATATTACTAACACTATTAATCAAAATGCTATATTAAGCAAGATAAGGCTAATCTCGCACCAATCATGCATCCCGTTTCCATGCTATGCTCCAATAATCACGAAAAAAATTAAAAATGATCAAAAGATGAAATCCTAGACAAGGATATATGAAACAGGTGATTTTCCAATTTCCTGATTTAAAATAGTTTTTCAAATTAAACCGGTTTTAGGTAAATTAAGTTTTTATTTACCGTTTAACGGTAATAAAAAAGATTCGGAAACGAGAAGCTATATCAAACACCCGTGCGATCAAGAATTCAGCCGCCGCGTAGTTTATGCAGCAAAGCGGTCAAAAATTAAGATTTGCAGCCAAAGCTGCTCATTCCGCCGGATTAAAATGCAGCAAATAAATTTAGGCTGCGCAGTTTACGCAGTCACATTAACTCTAATCAGCATAGGTTGAGTCTCGCAGACTCATTTTAAGTTTATTACCTAAAAAATAACCGAAAAATTAATTTTTAAGAAAATTGAGCTTTATGTATTCCAATACTTATTATTTACGATCTAGAAACACCTACTAATATTTTTTTAATCATACCGAATGTTGGCGTAACCGGCCCATTTTCAAAAAACAAACATAAAAGCATGCGTTGAGTCTCTTAGACTCAATGGATAATTTCAATATAAATCGAGGAAATAACATCGTAATTGATCAATTTAAACTTCGTAAGACAATAGTTCAGAATTTTAAAGAACAGTGCTATGGAAAATTTTAGTCCTTTTACTGTTTATTGGTAAATGGAAATTTAACGGAAAGATGTATTTCTGTCATGTTATGCATTTTGATTATACACTCCAATTTTTCAAATGAAAATTGTGATAACTGAATTTCTAAAATATTTGGTTTATAACTACAATAACAAAATCAAAGGATGCCACCAATATTTACAATTTCACGATTCAGAAGAATGATCAGTCAGAAGTAGTTAAGAAATTTACATACTGTTAATATGCGAATGTAGCAATTCCGGGAAAGATTTCTTTCCAGCACTAAGTTCCACATAAACTTAATAAATATGAAATTAAAATTTAGTAGATTTGCGATAGTTCAACAATCAAATATAAAGGGCTGAAACCTCACGAGGTGATCAGCACTTCGGTCTTTGGTATCTTCAATAATGTCATAAAGTTGGTGTGACAGTTTTGACATTATTGATTTCTATTTTAACCAAATTATATTTACTTATACAACAACAGACAAACAGGTCAAAAGCTTCAATAACATGGGTACAGGCATCCAATTTAAAACGAAAAATCGTATTCTAGAACTTTATACCGAAAATAGTATAACAAACTATACTGATACTTCTAACCGTTTAACTGACTATATTCCAGGAACATATCCAAAAATTCATTTTAGAATCCCATTTACAAATTGCATGTCAAATTTCATAACAAACGGGTAAGTAATAACTAAGTTCCATCCTACAAAGCCATATTCCAAAGCTTTATCCAAAAATCATTTTATAATCCCATTTCCAACACACATATCAAATTTCATCATAATCGGTTAAGAAATAGCAAAGTTCCATCATACTTGGCCATATTCCTGAACTTCGTCCAAAACTCATTTCAGATTCCCAATTTGAATACACATGTCGAATTTTATCATAATCGGTTCAGAAATGGGCAAGTTCCATCATATTTAGCCATATTCCAGAACCTGATACAAAACTAATTTTAGAATCCCATTTCCATTACACATGTCGAATTTCATCATAATCGGTTGAGAAATAGCCAAGTTCCAACATACTTGGCCATATTCCAGAACTTCATCCAAAACTCATTTTAGAATCCCATTTCTAACATACAAATTAAATTTCATAATAATCGGTTGAGAAATAGACAAGTTCCATCATACTTGGCCATATTCCAGAACTTCATCCAGAAATCGTTTTAAAATTCCGGAACTTCATCCAAAAAACATTTTAGAATCCCATTTCAAATACAAATGTCGAATTTCATCGTAATCGGTTGAGAAATGGGCAAGTTCCATCCTACTTGGCCATATTCCAGAACTTCATCCAAAACTCATTTTGGAATCCCATTTGTAACATACACATTGAATTTCATAATAATCGGTTGATAAATAGGCAAGTTCCATCATATAAATAGTTAGTTAACTATTCACTACATCCAAATCCAACCCCAACTCAACTCCAACTCAACTTCAACTCAACGCGCATATTGACCCATAATTTAACCTTCAAATCAATTCCCAATTCAATGCCCAATTCAATAATCAAATAAGCATGTATAAAAAAATCATAAATATTTATAAAAGCAGGTATTTTGGGTCAATTCGTATGGCAGGTACCCCACCCCTTTGACGTACAGTCTCCAAAAGCTTTTCAAATCTCCGCCTTGACCATAGAAACAGATTGGCGTAAAAAAAATCCAAATCGGACAAGCCGTTCTCGAGATACCATGGGTCCAGACACACAGACACACAGACAGACGGACGGACATTTTTTTTTTTGTTGCATTTTCAGACTCAGGGACTTTCAAAACGTCGAGAAAAGTGGTTTTGGACCAACCAAATTTTTCGTCATTTTTGACAGGATTTCAATACTTTGGTCTTTTTAGACCGAAGTAATTATCAATCAGAGGAATTCCTCATTTTGGAAATGAGCGTCCTCACAGAAACTAAGAAAAAGGGCGGTGTACTCCATATACTATAATAGTCCTTGCAACGTCACATTCGAAAAGCTTTAGCAGTTTTGAGTTGGCACAGATAGTGCTGAGGATTTCACTTGTATTATTCGATTCTAACAAATCAGAAGGTCTAGAAGAGTTACTTTCTAAGCGCGAACCCTTAATGAATGAAATGTTTTTGGTTTTCAAAAGTTGAATTTTGCTCGAGTTCATTTATATTATCAATGACCCCGGCACAGATTTTAAAAATCCAATAATTAAAAACTATTTTTGGCTATAATACGGGAAGTTGAAAGGTTGGTTTAGACTCTGCATTATACGTGTCACGATAATTTCTTCAAACAAACCTAACCAATTACCCCAGGCATTAATAAATGATGATTAGCAAAATGTTTCTTGTAAATTTAGAATAGAAATTGGTTATACCAAATAGAAATAGACATAGAAATTAATGCAAAAACTTATAGAAGGCATTTACTGGGCCCTTGTATGTTTTGGCCAAGCATCCAGTACTAAATGTTGTAAAAATATTATGTAACGATTATTTTTGCTTGAAGATATTAAAAGTTAAAGTGGCGCATTTCTCTTTCAGCACTTGGGCAGGTTCATCAAAACTGTCAAATTTAATTTTTATTTTTGTTATTGTAATCGTAAATACATTTTTTTAAATGAAGTAAATATTCATTTTCTTTAAAAATTACATGTGAGTCCGAGAGACTCATCGCATGCTTTTACATAAGTAAAATGACCCATGCTGATTAGGGTTAAAGGGGATGTAAAATCTGAAAATGTCAATTTTTTTTTAAAATTCAATTTTATGCATTATTGTTGGTGAAATAAAATAAAAAACACGATTTCTCTCAATTATTCGTAATCATGAGAAATTATAAAAGTAGCTAAATGACCAAAGTCTTACAAACTTGCAGTCAGGCTGCCGGCCGTATAAAAATGCAGCCAGTATTTTAACTGCGCAGCGGCTGAATTCTTGACCGCACCTCACATTCAATCTCTTGCAAATCAATTCAACCTTTTCTAATCAAAACTGATTTGTAAAAGGTTGAATTTGAAGTGCAAAAAACGTAAATTTTAAGGGCTAGACGTATTTTACAAATAAAACAACCCAGCACACACTAAAATGGTTATCGTTTCATGTCAAAAATTTTGATTTCAAACAAGTTTGGCAAATTTTCTTCTAAATCTAAATATCTGTCAGAACCCAAAGTCATTTTAATTTCTATTCTCTATACTCTTAAGAAAATATTTAATAGCAACAGGAACGAGGTTTTCTTTCTCTAAAAACTAGACCACGGTCTTTTGATAAAAATTTCCTAGAAATTTCTCGTTTTGCAAATTTGAAAGGGTGATCTACTTTAACTTAATCTGAGCTACCATCTATCCGATCTTGACTTTGAACTAATATTCGAACTCCTGATAACTCTCGTGGGCCCTTTTAGCCGTGGGCCCCCCCGTGACTGCGGGTGCTGCGGGTACCTAGTTACGCCACTGAAAGTTAGTTACGACACGGTGTATTTTCGAAGGCTTATTTCATCTCAAGTGTGCTTCTATCTCAACGACTGTGTTCAATAGTTTAGTTAAAACACCTCGGTTGAAATATTATTGCAGTGCATATTTGGAACTTAACATAGTGTCTGTCATACACACATTTTTAAAATTGTTTAAAAACACTTGTTAAATATTTCGCAAAATTACAAAAGGTTTAAAAAATCACTCGATCGATTTCGGCTTATTAGGCCATCATCAGGAGTATCTACTAAACTGTAAAAATAAAAATGTAGTTAGATATATATATATAGTTGGAAAAAGCAAAAAGTGAAACCAAAATATACCAATAAAAAAATGTGGGAGTGGTAAAAAATAAAAATTAAAAATTAAAAAAGGGGTGAGTTAAACACAGGTAAAATTGGTGAGAGCAATAAACATTAAAAAATAAAAATTAAAAGAGGGTGAGTTAAACACAGGTATATGATTATTGATTAGTCAACGGTCGAATAACAAAATTCCAGATGTTGATTTTTTTTTATATTTTTTTTTATTATTTTTTATAACCCGACGAATTAGTAATTTTATGGTATGGAATGAGTATGTGAATAAAACAATGCGGGGTCGGTAATTGGTGAGAAACGGATTTCTCTCTGTTCGTTGAGGATATTTTGGTTAAGAAATATAGCTTTTCGGATTTCGTAAGATTCTAAGTTGTCTAAACGTCTGCTTTTTGGTTGTACATGCAATATTTCTAAATTGTTTAAACTGGATGTGTGATTTTCTAACGTTAAATGATTATAAAGGGATGATTCATGGCTACCAGATAAATGTTCTTTAACTCTAACTTCAAAATTACGCCCAGTCTGTCCGATATAAGAGGAACTACAATCATTGCAATTGATCTTATAAACGCCAGACTTGGAAAGGCGATCAATTCTTGGTTTGTTGTTAAAAATCATTTTCTTAATTGTATTATTGTTATAAAAAGCAAAGCTAATATCTGTATATTGTGTCACGATGTTACTAATCCGTTGACTAGTTTTTCCTATATACTCTAAGCGGCGCCAATTTTTCGGCATTGGACTATCAGGTGGATAAATGTTAGCTAAAGCTTTATGCTTCAGTTTTCTGTTTAATAGCTTTAATATAGTCTTAGCTGCATAACCGTTATTCGCTGCTATTTCTAAAATTATATTAAGCTCTTTGTTATAATTGGATATGGTCAAAGGAATGTTTATTAATCTATCTAAGAATGAGTGGAAAGCTGACATTTTAATATTATGGGGATGGTTTGACGAGTTAGGTATAATGGCGTCTGTATACGTGGGTTTTCTATAAATTTTGAACTCTAATGAAGAATTAATTCTGGTTATTGTTATATCTAGAAAGTTAATAGATTTGTTTTCTTCTTTTTCTACCGTAAAATTAATGGTGGGATATTGAGAATTTAACCAAGTGAGAAAAGAGGTTAATAGCCTATCAGTTCCATTCCATAGACATAGTATGTCATCAACATATCTGTACCAAAAGATCACATGACGGAAATAAGGATTATTGCTTTATTCCAATTAACATTTTGTCTCAAATAGTTTATACTTACTTAGATAGGGATGTTGCAGATGGAAGCCTTCGGAATGAACTGAAGCTGATATTTGAAACTTGTATTAAACAAAATTATTTTTGCTTTGATAATAAGTATTTCAGATTCACTGATGGTCTACCGATGGGCTCCCCTCTGTCACCTTTGTTAGCAGAAATTTTCATGAATTTCTTCGAACAAACGATTGTATCAAGCAATAATCCTTATTTCCGTCATGTGATCTTTTGGTACAGATATGTTGATGACATACTATGTCTATGGAATGGAACTGATAGGCTATTAACCTCTTTTCTCACTTGGTTAAATTCTCAATATCCCACCATTAATTTTACGGTAGAAAAAGAAGAAAACAAATCTATTAACTTTCTAGATATAACAATAACCAGAATTAATTCTTCATTAGAGTTCAAAATTTATAGAAAACCCACGTATACAGACGCCATTATACCTAACTCGTCAAACCATCCCCATAATATTAAAATGTCAGCTTTCCACTCATTCTTAGATAGATTAATAAACATTCCTTTGACCATATCCAATTATAACAAAGAGCTTAATATAATTTTAGAAATAGCAGCGAATAACGGTTATGCAGCTAAGACTATATTAAAGCTATTAAACAGAAAACTGAAGCATAAAGCTTTAGCTAACATTTATCCACCTGATAGTCCAATGCCGAAAAATTGGCGCCGCTTAGAGTATATAGGAAAAACTAGTCAACGGATTAGTAACATCGTGACACAATATACAGATATTAGCTTTGCTTTTTATAACAATAATACAATTAAGAAAATGATTTTTAACAACAAACCAAGAATTGATCGCCTTTCCAAGTCTGGCGTTTATAAGATCAATTGCAATGATTGTAGTTCCTCTTATATCGGACAGACTGGGCGTAATTTTGAAGTTAGAGTTAAAGAACATTTATCTGGTAGCCATGAATCATCCCTTTATAATCATTTAACGTTAGAAAATCACACATCCAGTTTAAACAATTTAGAAATATTGCATGTACAACCAAAAAGCAGACGTTTAGACAACTTAGAATCTTACGAAATCCGAAAAGCTATATTTCTTAACCAAAATATCCTCAACGAACAGAGAGAAATCCGTTTCTCACCAATTACCGACCCCGCATTGTTTTATTCACATACTCATTCCATACCATAAAATTACTAATTCGTCGGGTTATAAAAAATAATAAAAAAAAATATAAAAAAAAATCAACATCTGGAATTTTGTTATTCGACCGTTGACTAATCAATAATCATATACCTGTGTTTAACTCACCCTCTTTTAATTTTTATTTTTTAATGTTTATTGCTCTCACCAATTTTACCTGTGTTTAACTCACCCCTTTTTTAATTTTTAATTTTTATTTTTTACCACTCCCACATTTTTTTATTGGTATATTTTGGTTTCACTTTTTGCTTTTTCCAACTATATATATATATCTAACTACATTTTTATTTTTACAGTTTAGTAGATACTCCTGATGATGGCCTAATAAGCCGAAATCGATCGAGTGATTTTTTAAACCTTTTGTAATTTTGCGAAATATTTAACAAGTGTTTTTAAAAAATTTTAAAAATGTGTGTATTAAGTGTGTTTCGCCAAGTGCCTACGGCAGAAAGTATAAGAAGTATAGTGTCTGTCGTTAAGAAATTGTATGATTTAACTTCGATGCTAACCAAATTTTGTGAATCGTTCGTAATATTCATGAGTCAAGTACACTCATGAGTAGGGCAACCAAAAATATGCAATAACATATTTTTTTCCAGTGCACGAATTTCGAAAAGTGCAAGATATAAATCCGTTTCATGAAAAACCGAGCATTTTAAGCCCTACTTGTTAGTGCATATTTTTGAATATTTTACTAAAATGGCATATTTTTGCCCAAAATTTCACCCGAAAGAACATATTTTGTGTCATATAAGCATATTTTGTCAAAATCATTTACATAATTTCCAAATTTTATAAAAAAAAATTCGCAGAGAATTTTTATTTATTTATTTAATTTTTTAAATTTCCTTTTTACCGCAACTAGCGCTGCTACTAGCAGTAAATATCAAAATGATGCTGTCTTTAGGGTGTATGTTATACGTATTTTTGATTCAGGTATTCCTCGATGGTGGCTAGTTTATGCCAATAGTAATTTTCTCACTCATAGTGGTTCCATAGTTAGTTCACCATTGGTAGGCTTTTTGATGATTCGATTAGAATTTTAGGGGATAGTTTTGAGAAAGATAAAATTTTGCTGTTTATATCAGATACAGCACCGTACATGATCAAAGCTCCCCGGGTAATACAAACTTTCTATCCGAAAAATACACATCTAAATTTCTTGCCAGTCTTCATCGTGTATGTGAACTTATAGGAGGGTTTTATCCTAAGGTCCGCCTTATCTTGAATGTCAAAAAAGTATTTTTAAAAGCTCTCACTTCCTCCACAGCCAACAAGCACAAGCTGGAGAAGTTGGCTCGCAGCTGTTAAGTTGTATGCCAATAATTTTAAAGAGATTATTGGTGTTTTTGATGCATTGTGCGATGAGGAGGCACGAGGCAGCCTCAATAAAAATATCAAAACAGCTGTTATGCGACAATTCAGTAAAGGCAGAATTAATTTCTATTGCAGCAAATTATGGTTTTCTCGACGCGTGCATTACTAAATTGGAAAGCTGTGGGCTGCAGTTTGCTTTCTTATTTTTTGCTGTCGTAATATGTTTTTTAGTCGTTTTTATCAAATTATAAGGAACAGTTATTTTGAACACATATTTTCAGTTTTTTAAAGCATATTTTGAATGCATATTTCAACATTTTTAAAGCATATTTTAAGAGCTTAAAAACGGTTTTTTAGTGCATATTTTTGGTTGCCCTACTCATGAGTCATATGGAAATGGTGAGCAAAATATAAATCTTCAGCCGGTTCCTGAATTAAACAAACAGTTTTACTGGCAAAAGGCCCTAACATTTTTTGCAATACTTTAATTCCAATAAATCGACAAATTACGGATTTATCATACGTTTCATTTAAAGTTGGATTAAATTCGGATGTGTTTGAGATAGTTACGTGAATTTTAATATCATTCTCGAGCCGTTGCTGCATCAGGTACGTATTACTTTCTCTTTCTCTACTCTGCGAGTCTAAAATTTCGCCTAATTTACCAACTGTGTCCTAATTTACTAAATTTAATTTATATATTATTCATCAATATACATATATGCCCTCACAGATAATTTTGCTGTCGGAGGTCTGGATGGAGATCTGGTTTCAATGTTTTCGGCAATTGTAATTCTATTTACAGAGCAGGTGGAGTGGTTGTTTACATAAATGAGGTTATTCAGTTAATTCAAAGATTTAACCCTAATCAGCATTTAATCATCGCGTAAAATTTCCACAAAATTTAGTATTGGAATTCCTTGGTCGAATTATACTAAGACCCAGTAAGTGCATTCTATAAGTTATTGTTGCATTAACACCATGTTAGTGAAGTAGACTTGATTTGGTCGTCATTTATCGTTTGCTATACTCTATATTTTATAAAGTAAGGTCAGGGGTCATTGATTAGGTTTCTTTTTTTGAAGAAAATATGTGTCACCGAAAAGATCGACGAAATAAAATGTTGGCTCGATTTGGTTCTTGAACAAGCCTATATTTTTTAAAAACCGAAAACGTTTCATTCATTAAGCTTCATTAAGACCTTTCAATTTGTCGAAATCTACTAAAATATGTGAAATCCTGTACTCAACACTCTCTGTACTAATTCGAAACTACTAAACCTACTCCAATGTGGCGTTGCAACGACTATTGCAGTACACAGCTATTCTTCCCCAACGGTTGATCTTAGGACTGTTGTATATTAGAATCGTAATTACTGCAATAAATGAAACACCAGCTTCAAGGGTGAGAGCAAGACTGAAGTTTTTAATTACAAATATAATAATCGTAGGCTATGTATCAATACCGAACCATAGGCTATGTACAATACCAATAGGCTTTATATAAATAGGTCATGTACAAATAAGTATATAAATGAGTATGGTCATGTACATAACATTTTCCTTCTTCTAATAAAAATTAGTTTCAACATTTAATAATTATACAAAATTTTAAGGCTTAAGTTAAACAAAACCATTTAATAGTGCAATCTTTCAGGTGGTCTTCTTATTCTGGCTGAACGTCGTAGTTCCACTTCGTGATTGCTGAGAGAGGGATTGTCTTCTCCGTTGACTGCGTAATTTTCAGTTGGTAATATAGATTTTCGGTTACTGGTTGGTTGTTGCAATTCCAATGTTGTTTTTTCATTCTCCTCTGAGGGGTGTAATACCGTAGATGAATTCGTAGGGGATGGCTGTAAATAACTACCCGTTCCACCAGGCAAAGCACGTGGACGTATTTGTCGTTGGTGTACTATTCTTAGTTTGCCTTCGTACGTGATGATATAGCGATTCCAACTGATAGGCTTCTCGACTGTAGCTGGCTCCCAAAATGGTTTGTTAAGCTTTATCCAAACGGGGTCTTTAGACTCGAATATTTTTGAGGGAAACGTCAAATTTGTTGGACCGGATATAATCTGTGAATCTCCATAATTCGGACGCAATTGACTTAATAACGTTCTAGGCGAATACTTAAGTAGAAATTCCGCCAGACTTTTGGAAGTACTCGGTGTTGGGGTGGTGCGGTATGTAAATAAGAAACTCTGAACGTGTTTCTTCAAATCGGCTTTAGTTGATTTTAAACCTCCCCATGACTTCTTGAAGTTTTGCTTTACGGTCTGGACCGCTCGTTCTACTATTCCGTTAGCTTGTGGTAAATATGGGGGACTCTTCATTGGCTCGATGCCATTACACCTTAAAAACTTTAAAAATCGTTCGGATGAAAACGGCGGACCATTGTCCGTTACTAACTGATGCGGTATACCAAAATAGCTAAATGATTGTCGCAATTTATCAATAACATCCCCTGCTGCTGTTGCTTCCATTAGGTACAAATCAATCCACTTTGATGTGGAGTCGATCAGTAAAAGAAACGTAGTATCATTGAAGTAGAAGAAATCTGCGTGCAGTCTGGTTCAAGAACGTTGTAATTTTGGCCAGCCTAAGTAGGTTTCGTCCATTTTGTTGTTTGTGTGGAAGCGTTGGCACGGCTCACATTCACGCACCAATTCCTCGATTTCTTGATCTAGACCTGGCCACCATAGCGTAGACCTAGCCAATAGTTTCATCTTGACCATGCCAGGGTGGTTTTCGTGTAAAAGTTTCAACACATGATGTCTTAGAGCAGTCGGTATGACAACTCGGTTACCCCAAACAATACATCCTTTTTCTACTGTCAGTTCGAAACGTCGAACAAAATAGGGTTTCAATGAGGGTCTTCGCAAGAGTTAGACCAACCATTAGTTATTGTTGTTACTAGTCTCGACATTAATGGATCAGAATTAGTGTTTTTGGCAACATCTTCCGCTGATATGGGCAATTCATCACAGTCCGTGAACAGATTGATAAGACTAGTTGTAATGTCGATGCTTTGTGTAGATGGCAGGGCTAAACGTCACAACGCATCAGCTACCGAATTTTCTCGGCCTCGTTTATAACTAATGGAGTAGTTATATGCCGATAAAATTATGGCCCAACGATGTAACCTGGATGCAGCTGTTATTGAAATGCCTTTCCTTGGGTTGAAAATACTAATCAAAGGCTGATGATCAGTATAAATTACAAATGACCTGCCAAGTAGAAATTTCTTAAATTTTTTTAAGCCAAAAATTATACTTAACGCCTCTTTTTCCAGTTGCGAATACTTTCGCTCAGCTTCCGACAACGTTGCTGAAGCAAATATCACGGGCTGCTCCACTTTGTTGCACATCTGGCTTAAGACTGCCCCTACACCTGTAGAACTTGCATCACATGACAGGAACAGTTGCTTTGTAGGGTCATAGTGAACCAATAAACTTTTTTCGGAGATAATTTCTTTCGATAAATCAAACGCCTGCTGACTTTCCGCTCCCCATATAAAATCTACATCTTTTTGGGTAAGACGGTACAGTGGTGTCAACACAACTGCTTGCATTGGTGCAAATTTTCTATAATAGTTGACCAATCCTAAATATGACTTCAACTCGGTGATATTTGTAGGCGTTGGCGCTTCTTTGATAGCCACCACTTTCTTCGGGCACGGTTGCACTCCATCTTTGTTGATCACATGACCCAAATATTCCACACTAGGCTGATAGAATAAACACTTGTTCAAATTTACTCGTACGTTAAAGTTCGAAAGACGCACCAAGACCTTTTCCGTATTGGCAGCACATTCTTCCATAGTACAACCCGTTATAATTACGTCATCTAAATAGCAAAACGTTCGAGGCACTCCGTTTAAAATTTGGTCCATTGTGCGCTGGAAAATAGCAGGATCCGATGCCATATGTTAAACGGTTAAAACGAAACAATCCCAAATGCGTGTTAATTGTAAATAATGGTTTCGATTTTTCATCAATCTCCAATTGCTGGTAGGCTCCGGACAGATCCAATACTGTAAATCTTTGACCTCCCGTTAAACTAGCTAGAATGTCATCACACTGCGGTAACGGATACGAATCATTATTTATAACCCGATTAACTGTTGTTTTAAAATCTACACAAATACGTAAACGGCCGTCTTTCTTCATCGTTGTAACAATTGGACTGGCCCATTCACTTGTATGTACATGGAATATTGTACCATTTGCTTGCATTTTTCGAAGTTCCTCCTCCACTTTTGATCGGAGTGAATATGGTACAGTATACGGCTTGCAGAGCACCGGCATCCAATTATCTTTCAATTCAATTGATGCTTTGTGCAATTTAATTGACAAATTTTCTTCTGAAAACACATTTGAAAATTTGCCCTTATACGAGTCTACAAGTACTTGAACGTCCTTATCGCCGTTGCTTTTCACATCCATGTGGCTCACCATGAATTGTTGTTCCCACTTGGGAAAGAGTACGCTTAACCAAGTACGCCCCAATAACGGTACAAATTGTTTGTCTGTTTTCACTACAATCAGTTCTAAGGTATGATTTTTATTTCGATGATTTACACTGACTACTGTAAATCCATTAACCGCTATCGTTTCTCCACTAACGGTTTTCAAACTATTATGTGACTGTAGAGGTAACGCTCCAAAAATCTTCTGAAACATCGACGCACAAATAACTGTTCCACAAGCACCAGTATCGACTTCAAAACGAAGGTCGATATTATTTACCGATAAAACTATAAACACCGGTTTATTTTTATTACCGTTTATCTGATAAATATACCCTAACACGTCATCATCCGAACTTTTATCACCCGGTATTTCATCTTCAACCTGATGAACCGACCAATTTGCGTGACACATTTTAGCTGTATGACCCTTTCGCTTGCACTTGAAACATGACCACTTGATTGCTGGGCATTCTTCCCCATTATGTACTTTGCCACACCTCGAACACGATTTATTATTTCCGTTATTTTTATAACCTTTCACACTTGAAGCTTGCTTTGTTGTTGTCGACTGTTTCACGTTTGTATTTTTCACTTGATTTCTCCTATTAAACTGTACGTATGAAATTTCCGTATCGGTATGAAAATTTTTTGTTTCGCTTGCAGCTAATTCCATACTTAACGCCTTAGTACATGCATTTTCAAACGTTATATCACTTTCCACTAAACGGTTTTGGATAGCACTACTACATAGTCATTTAAAAATGTTCCATATTCACATGTACGCGCCATTCTTTTTAATTCCATGATGTAATCGCCAATTGTTTCTGTTGCTTTTTGTTCCCGTTTATTAAATTTAAAACGTTCCAAAAGAACCAATTTTTTTGGATTATAATGTTGTTTAAGCAACTCTACGCATTCGTTATAGGATTTTTCTGCGGGCGAATTAGGTGTACACAGGTTTTTTAAGGTAATAAAAGCATCCGCACCAATAGAAGTAAGAGAAAACGGTAACTTGGTTTCCGCAGTTATTACTGCTTTATTGATTTTAATTAATTCGGAAAATCGTTCCATATACGTTTCGAAATTGCACTTTGATTTATCAAAGCATTCAATTGAACCAATAAATGCACTTTGGTTTGCCATTATATTGACAGAATAATTACTTTCACTTAAAAAAATTATATATCTAACACGCGTGCGTTTCAACAAAAAAAAACACAAAAAACAAATTATGTTTATCGCTTCGTCGCCAAATGTTGTATATTAGAATCGTAATTACTGCAATAAATGAAACACCAGCTTCCAGGGTGAGAACAAGACTGAAGTTTTTAATTACAAATATAATAATCGTAGGCTATGTATCAATACCGACGCATAGGCTATGTACAATACCAATAGGCTTTATATAAATAGGTCATGTACAAATAAGTATATAAATGAGTATGGTCATGTACATAACAAGGACGACAATTACGCACGGCACCGAGCAATATTTTATTAATATTCACATACAGTAAATCTACACACTGATCAACCGATTTACCAACAAACAAATTTAACCAATTGAGTCTAAGACTGTCATTCAATAAACTATAATCCAATTTATGATAGTTAAATCTAGATATGTCAGACAAAAATTGCTCATTTTCAAGACATTTAGGGATACCCATAATGGTGGATGGTATACGTTAACGGACTATATAAAAGAATCAGCTTGAGATCTAAAAGTTTATTTTGCGAATTTCGAATATTTATTTATTTATTTCAATCATTACAATTTGTACAGAATAAATACAATATGTATACAAAATTCAAAAAGAAAAACTAATGGAAATTATAAAATATAAAATACAAATTACTAAATTGAAATAATTAGAAATGCAAAATGAACAAAAAGTTCAGCAACATGCATTAAGGGGTAGTGAAAAGGTTAATAATAAAAAAACTATGTAAATATAGAAACTAATTAACAATATAAGTAAAATACACAAATAATAAGTTTAACAAAGAAAAAATCAAAATATAAATTCATAAATCTTTAGTATAGTATAATAATCGAAATGCAATAAATTTTAAACCATTAAATTGAACACGAAATCCAAAGTTTTGTTCTGCAGTAACCAAGTTTTAAGTGACGATAAAAATATTTTTTTAGAACGTAGGTATCTCGCGAATGCTTTCAGGAAGTCTGTTAAATATTGACGAAGCCGTAACTAAGAAATAATTACGAAAATGAGTTTTGGAAAACTTGGGTATTAATTTTTGACATACGGAGTTTCTGCGCAATTCGTAGGCGTGACAAGATAAATTTCGGTTACCGCTTATTTCAAAGTAAATTTTCATGACTTTAAATACATAAAGATGCTTTATCGGAAGAATTGAGCTTAACACGAATAAAGGCCACGTGTGGCAACGTTTGTTTTTAAAAAACATCAATCTAATAGCATGCTTATGAGCAATAATTAACTGTTTAATTGTGCTGAAGTAAGTGCCACCCCAGCAACAAATGCCATAACGTAATCGCGAATCAATTAAGCCATAATAAAACGATTTTAAAACCTCAAAAGGACAATGAGATCTTAGAAGGTACATTTTCCTGATAGTGGAGTGGAGAGAATTTTTCAGAGCTGAAACATGACATTTCCAATCTAAATGACAATCGACTTCAAGTCCTAAATATTTACAGGAACTTACTGATTCGATGACCATACAGTTGAGCAAGCAAGATCCATTTCTGGGACAATAGACATCATGAAAAACAATATCAGTACCAAACGAACGATAGGCATTCAAGCTGAACAAAATAGCGTTAGTTTTCGGGCTAAGCACTAGTCCGTGCACTGAAACCCAATTGCTTAAGACTGTCAGATCTTCATTAATACTAGATACTGTTGACAAATAATTGTTACAATTATAAGCAAATGCCATGTCATCAGCAAATGCAACAATTTTACCAATGAACTTTTGACGAAATATCTAGTTAACGTAAACTAGAAATAGAATTGGTCCAAGGACTAAACCTTGAGGAACGCCAGCCTGAAGTTCGATAAAATTGCACAGTGCTCCACTAATACTCATCCGTTGTAAACGACCTTTTAAATACGATGTAAACCAATCAAATATACACCCCCTAAATCCAATATACGATAGTTTATTTAAAAGAATCCGATGATCCACCATGTCAAATGCTTTGCAAATATCAATAAAGAGAGCGGCTACTGTATGTGAGTTGTTAAGCCCTTCATGTAGCGGATTCATTAGATTCAGTAGTGCATCTTCGGTACCAAAACCAGCTCTGAATCCAAATTGGCACGAACTAAAGTAATCAAACGTATTTAGGTAATCAAGTAAACGCGATTTAACAATTTTCTCAAAAGTTTTTGAGACAACTGGAAGAAGCGAAATAGGCCGATAATTGCTAATTAATAAGCGATCACCTTTTTTATACAAGGGAATAACCGTTGCAATTTTTAATGCTTGCGGAAAAACACCTTCGATTATACTACGATTAAATAATTCAGATAAAATATCAACAATATTAAAATTAATTCGTTTTAAAATTGCGCTGCTCAAGCCGATATTATTAGGCGTATGCTTAGTTTCCAAAGAATTAATAACATAAAATAATTCTAATGAAGTAATTGGCCGAAAGAAAAAACCACTATTAATAGGCCTATCTAAGACCATCGACTTGAAGCTGCTCAAATTAGAATTGCTAACATTAGGTCTCATGGTGGCAACAATGTTAGAAAATTATGTATTGAAACTATTAGCAATTTCAAGCGGTGAGGAGACAATATTGCCCGATTCTTCACGTATAACGGAGATGTGATTAGTACAACTTTCCTTATTCAAAATTTCATTAACTAAATTCCATTGTTTTTTGCCATTACCAGCGGCTCTTTGAAATTTACTAAAATAATATTTTGCTTTACTACACTTTATATCTTTTTTTAAATTTTTAGAAAGGTTGTCGAAGTGCCTTTTTAATCCAATATTATGACTGTGCTTTTTAAGTTTACAGTGAAGATTATTTTTTTTCCTAACCTTAGCAACCAAATATTTATTAATCCACGGTTTGAGTTTGTTTGCCTTTTCAGGTTGCTTGAGTTTTTGTTTGCACTGCGATATATAATTAATCAATAAAGAAAAAAATGAATCGAAAGCTTTTGAAATATCGGAAATAGCCAACACTGAGCACCAAGATTCTCGTACCAGCAACTTATTCAAGCAATCATAATCAATATTAAACTTAAGGATAGTGACTTTAGAGTGACATTGCACTTTGTGGAGCTAAGAGAATGACAAATTTATGAATATCGCACAATGATCCGTAATACGCAAATCATTCACAGATGCTATTACGTCTATGTTACTGCATCTCGAGTAAACATGATCAATGCATGTAGAAGATTGATTTGAAATTCTGGTTGGTACGTTAATGTGAGAAATTAAGCCATAACTAGACATTAAAAATTTGTAATCATCAATTAAAGCAGAATTCCCCAATAAATTAATGTTCATATCACCGATAATAAATAAGTTCTTAGATGTAAATCTACTAAGAAACGAACCGAATTCCTCCAAAAAAGCATCAATATTATACGATTGTAATCTATATACACACAAAACACTCACTTTAAAAGAATTGAAAAAAATATCAACAGTAATAACATCAGCTGTTATCAACTTAAAATCCGCATTTACCTTGACACTTAAATTATCAGCTACGTACACAGCTACGCCACCAGACCGATAATCGTTATTACAATTAGCAAAAAAAGTATAACCAGGAATTGCAAAACCTTGAATTTCGTGTTCATTAATCCAAATTTCAGATAACAATAATAAATTTGGTAGTTCAGTAAGTGCCTGAAGATGGTAAATCAACAAATCATAGTTTTGACGCAGACTACGTATATTTTGGTGAAGGAGAAAAAAATTATTTTTGGTGGATTGGTTGGATACAGAGGTGGGGGAATGTAAACTACTACTAGGACCTATATTTGACTTAAAATAATTAATAATTTAAAAATAAAATATAAAATTTACAATAATTACAATTTTGATAGGTCCTCCAAAGAATTAACAAGTTGAATTCGCTGCCCATTCTCCTTCCCCATAAAAATGTTAGAATTCCTCATCCAAAGATATTTGTAATTGCGCTCGAATTTCACCTTTTTTCATTCTTCCCCATTATGTACTTTGCCACACCTCGAACACGATTTATTATTTCCGTTATTTTTATAACCTTTCACACTTGAAGCTTGCTTTGTTGTTGTCGACTGTTTCACGTTTGTATTTTTCACTTGATTTCTCCTATTAAACTGTACGTATGAAATTTCCGTATCGGTATGAAAATTTTTTGTTTCGCTTGCAGCTAATTCCATACTTAACGCCTTAGTACATGCATTTTCAAACGTTATATCACTTTCCACTAAACGGTTTTGGATAGCACTACTACATAGTCATTTAAAAATGTTCCATATTCACATGTACGCGCCATTCTCTTTAATTCCATGATGTAATCGCCAATTGTTTCTGTTGCTTTTTGTTCCCGTTTATTAAATTTAAAACGTTCCAAAACAACCAATTTTTTTGGATTATAATGTTGTTTAAGCAACTCTACGCATTCGTTATAGGATTACAGACTTAAAATAATTAATAATTTAAAAATAAAATATAAAATTTACAATAATTACAATTTTGATAGGTCCTCCAAAGAATTAACAAGTTGAATTCGCTGCCCATTCTCCTTCCCCATAAAAATGTTAGAATTCCTTATCCAAAGATATTTGTAATTGCGCTCGAATTTCACCTTTTTTGCGGCTGCGTATAATTGACGTTGCTTGTATGTGAGGCTGTCATTAACATAAATGGGACTAGCAGCACTAGAACTTGCACCAAAAGTACTAGTAGTTAGCCTCAACTTTTCGGCGTATTTTTTATTCATGACGACATCTTTTGTTTTCCTTGCAATGAATTTTACCAACACAATATCAGCATTTTTCTTCATGAAACAGTAATCAATATCATTGCTAGTGACGTTGGGTAAACCGAAACCAGTGTTGAATAATTTCACAACTGCACCTTCAATTTCGTTAGCATTAACCGTAGGTAAACCGGTGATTTCAACACAATTTTCCCGTGACATTTTTTCCAAATAATCAATTTTATTTTGACACTCACTGATCGAGGCTTTTAAAATAGAGTTTTCAGTTACTAAATTATTCACTTGAACTATTAATTTCTCATAATCTTTGAGTTTATTAAAGATCATGTCGAAAGATTCTTTATTTTTATTTTTCATATCGACGATTTCATTGAGTACTACTTCCAAGGTCACAGGTGATTTAGCTGAACCGGTAGATACTTTTTCAAATGTATAGTTGCTAATAGAAGAACGTACTTTGCACTTATCACATGTCCAGGTTTTGATTTTATCGGGATTCATATGGAACAGCTGATGGCATACAGTACACTTTATGTTGTTGCTTTTGTGATCAGCACCACGATTAATTTTATTATTACATTTATTGCACGACATTATTATATGGTATATTAATTAATTTATTATACACTATTTATTATACTACAATAGTTTTAACTTTTTATATTTTAATTGATGATTATTGATTACAAAATTATTAACAAAAAAACATTTAAATCACAATTTTAAATATACGTACATAATAGAATTACTATGCAAAAAATTTTTTTTTGACATATTGGTTTAGTAACCTTCACAATTTTAAACGTTATTATTGTATTGTTGTATTGCAGTTTAATAAAATACTGAACAATTTATTATGTATATTTAATTATTATAAAATTCTCTTAACATGTTCACCCCACAACATGCAATGAATATTGTTCACTTGATTAAGTCCCAGTATATGTACTATCAATTAGCTCAGTAGTACATTTACCTGTGAATGAAATTTGTTATATACAATTGAATCTGTAGCTTGCCACTGAATAATAGAAAGATTAAAGTCCCCAACAATTAGAAATAAAACATTCAAGAATTTACTAAAGATATTGGATAAATTTCGCACAGAATTATTTATGGGAATTCTTTGATTACAATAAATAAATGAACTCAATATATTTTATCGTTAATTCATTACAATGTTTTATTAAATAATATAAATTTGAAATATTAATATCGCCTTTAACTCACGCTTGTAAAATTCGCCTTTACTCACTGTCGCTTATAAAAAAAATGTTATATGTTTATAACTCGCTGGTGTTGCTCGGATGAAAGTCGCCGGAAAAGAGAACGAAAAAACAAATTTGCATTATTTGGCAGACTCATTCCTTACAGTCTTGGGGGTGCCCGAGTTGCATCCAATATTTGCGCAATCTACAAATTTAGCACGAATTTGTTTATCTTCAAATTTTAATAAATATTTTGCATCATGCTATCTCGCGCGCATTTTGTTTTTTAAGACGCGAAGTTAATCTAACAAACAAAAAATCTAATAACACGGAGTTAAAGTGCAGAATTTACAAACAAGAGTATATTATGTATGTATTGGATATTGTCAAAGAAAAATGCAATGTTTGTAAACAACAATCATTTTTGTAAACAACAATCATTGCATGATTTCGGGACAATTTACATTTTTCGTAAGATTAAAAGCTAAGTATAATTTACATAATAATAATTTTAAAATAGTTTAATTTGTTTGGTTTATTTTTCTTTTTAGATGGACGTCTTTGACAGATATTAATAGATAAATAATCAAAAAATAACTTATAATCATCATGGGATGTTTAATTCAGACCTTTTTCTCAATTCTACTCTAAGCAAAACAACATCGAAATTATTCCAAATGGGAAGTTCTAATGGACATACCTTGATAATTTTTTTAACACTTATTAGACAACCACCACCACCACAATGACCAGTCTAATTTATTTTATACGTTCTCAAAAGTTGTATATGATTAAAAAAACTTGCAAAATTAAGCTCTCATGAATAATTCCATTGCCACGATTTTCATCTCTAGCGCAGTGATAGGAAACAAAATTTGGTAAGTTAAAATACAGAAACTCATTACTGTATAGCTAACTTTACTTTTTGAAATAAATTGCTGAATAAAATCGTCCTTACTGCCCAAATCGTTGAATTTAATGAAACATTGCATGTGTTGAGTTTCATTCCTTCAAATAAATGATAATGTAATGCTTTCGATTTTAAACGGAATAATTGTATTGATTGGATTAAGTAGGTTCATAGCCGTAATGTTAGTATCATATAGAATGCTAGATATTATTACGTCATTATTATAATCTTTTTGTCATATTTGTGTTTTATTGTTATTATTTCGCTAGAATTTTACCAGTGGTAATTTCCAAGAAGCATATCATACGGATCATTAGTAATAAACCGAAATTAACAAAGCCTAGGCCGCTATTTCAGTCTTTGAAGTTTCGTCCACTTAAACATTTATTTGTTTTAAAAGTTATGAAGTTTTTTTATTCGATAAAAGTTAGTGAACTGGTTAATTGAGGAGTCAATTATAACACACCTTCAAAAATTTACAACCACTAACTTTAAAAATTCTTATTTTCTTATTCTTATTTATTTAAAGAAGTACAATCCGTGAATAGTTATAATCCAGTATTGATTAGTAATAATTGAAACAAAAACTAAGCAAATATTATAAAGGTACTTGATAAAAATAAACAAATTAAAATCCAGATGCGAATGGTTTGAGTTTCCTACAAATTTTCAACTCAACTGATGGTTATTGAAAATTTTAGGAGCTAAAATTAAAAATGAATTTTGAAAATTTGTTGATCGAAACTTTTGTAGCCGAATACACTGATCATTTCTCAAATTGTAACCAGTACTGACATTTAACTGATGAACCTTTATAATGAAAAAAAATCTTCATAGTTTTGAACACATATAAATGCCTAATGGAAATATCTGCGACTCCTGAAATAAAGGACATGATGAAGATAAACGAGGAACATTATGCATAATCATTATAATATATTTTTACGCTATGATAAGGGGATAAATTCTAGCATGTAGGTCCCAACAATAGCAAAATAAATATTTTTGAAGTTATACTTCTTTAGGCGCGTTATGAAAAACTGATGAGAGTGAATTTTTACGATGCAATAAAATTTAACACGATGAAGTTGCTCGCTAAACAATTCACGAGTAATGTATCGATCAATAAGTCGTTGAAATTTCAATCATTAAAATGTCATAAAATGTCAATCAAAATGTCACATCAAAAACGTCACAGAAATGTCAATGTCATAGAAACGGGAATATTATTGCTACATTTAAAAGCTCACTTGATCTAATTATTTTTAAATTTTGACGATATTATTTGCGACCAGCAAAGTATTTTAGGTAAATTTAGAAATTTAAATTCCATATTATACGGTAATCTATTCAGTTTATCTTAAAGACACCTAGGGAGCAATTGTTGAAATTTAGGTGTATTAACTGTAGAAAAACATTTCTTCAGAAAGTTTTGGCATTACCTCGTTAAACAGATAAACAAATTTATATTACTCCTTTTTGTTAAAATGACCCCCACGCAATGCTTCAATCGACTTCAAATTTTGTGAACAAGTAAATGATGAATTGTCAAATTTATCATCAACATAACAAAAAAATCGTCGGTTTCATTTTTGAAAAAATCAGTTTGGCAGTTTTCTCTTTCACTGCAACCCTCTTTATTCTATACTAGAATGTATCTAAAAAGTAACACAAACTGCTTATTACTAGAACATATCTTTGTACAAAATTTCGACCAAAACTATCATGTGAGAATGGGAAGCAAAACAAAACTAATAAAAATTTGCGACTGGAAGGACGGACACGACAATTTTCTGATCGGTGTTTCGGGATTCTGGTAACCTAATTCGTCGAGAAATGTGAAAATCAGGAACAAGATTTTTTCACTATTACAATACTTACCCAATATAAGTAGGAATAGTAAAAATAAAATAAAAGTGCAATAAAACCAAAATAAACAAAAATGGTGGGTGGAAAAATAAAATAAAATATATAATTTGGAAAATTAGAGAGTGTTTCAAAATCACGGTTTTAAAAAAATTTCGGTTTTAATCTCGGTTTTTATTTATTTTTATTTTAAAATTAAATTTCCTATTTTCCAGAATTTATAAGTATTGGTTATTTTCAGTTTAAAGTGAAAATCCCCATTTTCCAAAGTTTATAAAACCGAGATTTTGTAGCACCTAGATTTTGAAAGCGAGATTTTGTAGCCAACCCGGAAAATTATATAATATACAACAAAATTGAAAATAAATTCGGATAAAAAGTTTTCAAAATCAAACTTTTGACAACCGCCATATTAAAGAAATTAAAAAAAACGTATGATTCCAACAGGAATCTAAACATAACAATTATTGACAACATATCAGTGATCAGTGAATACAAATCAAATAATCAGAAAGTTTTCCATTTTTAGATATACAAAAATCATATTGAGCATAATGTTGAAGGAGATGAACGTTATATGACTTTATTTTCTAGACTCTCCAAAGATTGGCCAAAAAATAAAGAAAAAAACAACGAGCGAGTTCACCCTCAACTCGCAAAATATTTATGTGAAAACTTTTTCGTATAAATATCTATTAAATCATTTCAAGCTATTTCGATAAGGCTCAGAAACCTCTCCATAAAGACGGATGTGTTCGCTCCGTATTTCAACTAAGTTACATTTTTGGTTGAAAAAGTCAAGTTATTCTACTATTTTGAATTAGGAGGACGAACCTTACTAACATTAGTTGCATTAATTGAGTTTGAGCAAAGTACAGTTCTGTTAAGTTAATCACCTAAACCTGCCATGTACGCTTTAAAATATACCATTACTCATACACAGCAATGTTTTTCAAGATTCCATATAGTAATAAATGGTCACGGCAAACTCGCTGAACAATGATAAATCGTATCGCTTTATCACTGATCAGTTTAAAATAAATTAAATAGAGCTTTATTTGGGCGCACTGTTGGTCGTAAAATCATTGCAATTGGAAAGATAGTAACGCGAAACCCCCCATAACCAAACTTACGAGCAGCATGAGCATTGAGCAAAACAATACTAACAAGAAAGCATACCGAACCGATTAAACAATTTTAAAATTATTATTTTATAATGTATCAATGTATATGTACAATTTTCATATCTAGCTATTTCCATTTAATTTTTTTACACTACACAAGCATAAGTTGTTGCCCTTTTGCTCGTATGTAATTTTTTTTTTCAAAAACACTTTGCTGCGAGCATATGTAGCAGATATTTTCACAACAAAATTAATTAAAGTAGGCGATTTTTTTTGTATTCGGCTCACGATGTTTTTGAAATGCCGGATGATGTTGTATATTGCATGTGTGTGCGTGGATTTTGCATTGATTTTACGATTTATTTATTTTTTGTTCTTGTCGATATTCACACATACCTGCAATATTTTTTGTTCGGCACTTTTATTTCCGTAACCCGAGTTCTATACAATTTTTTACTTACTCCTGCCGGTAAAGATGTTTTCACATCAAAAAGTTGCTCAACATGTAGCTGCTAATCAAATTAGTAACACTGCTGTACCGATAGGAAGAAGATCAGCAACTATTCCACTTAATAACAACAAAACGATAAATGTTAAGCGATCGCATGTACCTTTAGTTTGTGCTTGTGCAACTACGATTCAAAAATCTCAGGGAGCACATAACCTGAAATCGTTTATGAATATGACAAAAAACATAAATTGCCAATAGTGTATGTTGCTTTGACGTGGATGACTAGTCTTCAAGGTTTATATATTACAACAATGACAAAACTTTCTATCATGGTCGAAGAGTGTCCACAGCTATAACTAGTCTTCAAGATGAATTTCGTAGACTTTCGCTTAATCGCTTACAGACTATCAGCAAAGATCTGTTAGATTTTATTCGCCACAGATAAGGATTGATAGTACATAGTTTTAATTTTCAAAGTCTTCGTGCTCACTACATTGATTTCACTGATTCCATTATCCAACAATGGAATGTTTTACTTTTAAATGAAACTTGATTACCCAATGAAGAGGCAATATCCCTAATTTCAATTGTATAATTCAGTATAAGCGATCAAACGTTCGAGCTGGAGACGTTGCCATATATCAACATGCAAACGACACTACCAACATTATTACTCCAAATATCAATATGACTGTGAGACAGTCTGAATTTAAAAGATCCGCAGTGTCATCAGTTGGTGAGTTTTGTATTGCGGATTGCAAAATGGAAAACGACAAAAAATTGTTTTAATAGTATAATTTGCATAACTCCAAATCAAATAATGGACGATATTATTTATTTTTTGAAATGGTTAGTATGTCCATACACCACAGCCGGAGGAGAATTTCTTGGCAGAGCAGAAGGTAAGTTACCAATTGTTCTAAGTGGGGACTTCAACGTCAATTTTTCCCGAGAAGATGCTGGTAATGGCTTTCTCCAAAAACATGTAAATTTAACTATCAGTAATGATCCTAAGATTTCAACAACACGACATGGCACCACTATTGTGCTGTATTTACGCGATACCTTGACGCCGTCAGAACAAAACTCTCTACATCTTATTTTAGTTACCATAAGCCACTCGTAACAAAGGTCCCAGTTCAATCAACACCGGAGAAAGCTATGGCGGTAGAGGTAATTTAGGAATTAAACGTATTTGTTTATATTTTTTTAAATTATCATAATAATTGATCAAATAAATTGATCATTAATAAAATAAAATTTATTTAATCGTCTGTATGAGAAAATAAATATTAATTTTTGAAATTTAAATTATTTGATTGAATTTAGACTTTACCAACCGTATCTATAATCATACTCTAAACTTTTAATTATGGCCAAAGAATATAACTTCTAACGCGCGTACATAAGTACACACACAATTTTTTTAAAACTGCTACAGGGCATACCACTAAACCCAGATACTTGCGGAGAGATTCAATATGGTTCTTCCATAGCATCCTGTTATCAATGGATAGGCCGAGATAATTAAAAGATTTAACGAATTCAATTTTAAAACAAGTATCAATACCAGCAGCTTGGTCACAGTGAGCATCATGATAAACAATATCCGGATCAATGACAGTTTATTGCTCAAAACCATTAGTTTTACTGCTCAAAACCATAAAATGAGCATGGCATCATTTTTTTACTAAGCATAAATCCGATTTCATATTTTGAATATTTATACTGCGAATTGGGTGATTATATAGAAATCCAAGACCATCAGCGTAAGCTATCAACCTACATAGAGTTAAAATTTATTTGGAAAAATTTAAATAAATTAAAAATAGCAGTGGACCTAGCACTGACCCTTGCGGTACACCATCATAATTGTTGATGCCTTGACTCAAAGCACCATTGATTTTAACAACCTATGTGACCGACCAGATAAATATGATTGAACCCAATGAAACGTAACACCACGAAAACCAGCATAGAAAAGTTTTTCAAGTAAACCATCACGGTATACCATATCAAATGCTTTCGTTAAATCTACAAAAATAGCACCAATCGAATTTCTTTGATACAGACCCTTATACAGAAAATTTGTAAATTCCAATAAAGCATTTTCCGTACTTCTAGATTTTCTAAATCCATACTGGTTATTGTGTAAATATTTAGTTTTATTCAAGAAACTGCTGATTCTGGAATGTGCTAGCTTCTCAATAATTTAACCAAATACAGAGACCAATGATATCGGCTTATAAGTAATTTATAATGTTTTTTCTAACACCTTTTTTGAATATTGGAATAACCACAGCTTCTTTTAATTTAAGAGAAAAAATACCAGATGAAAAACTGCAATTTACAATATACGTAAATACATCCACTATAGAGCGAAATTTTTCTAACTAAAAAATTACTAATCAAATCATTACCTCGCGACCCAGTCAGTTTTAAACCAGATATTATGTTTAGAATTTCCAATGAATCTGGTTCCCAGAAAACGCAAGATTTGTGACACCGGGACCGCAAAATTTGGTACAATTTCTAATACGGGTTCATTGCTAGTTGTATTACCGAGAGTTATGTTCGAGAGTGGTGCTTGAATTTCTATTTGTCTCCAATCTCAGATCCGGCGTTAGAAAGGCCGGAACAGTTTCTACTGCATCATTGGTTGTAACAATATTGTTATTCGCTGAATTCGTAGGACGCGACACAGCTACGTTGTGGTTCACAACACTACTTAGCCCAACTGCCGCAGTACTGTCAGTACTCGATGCCGAATTAGTACATAAATCACCATTTGACATATTTTTCTTTACAATTGCACACTTATTTATATTGGTCACAGACTGTTCAATTCTATGGCATAATACTTTTTACACTTTCTGCCGTAAAGTGTGGCATAAAGTAGTTAGCTCTGCAAGCTTATCATTATGCATTTTAATTATGTAATTACACGTATCACAGAACCATAATGGATATTTTTGGAACTTGCTTTTCGATCAAAAACGGTTTTTTTTAGACCTGCATATTTATAATGCGCGATGGTATCGCATTGGCCGCTACACCGCAACACATTTTCAGGAACCGCACAGTCACACGTGACGTGCATTGCCATTATGGCATACAAAAAACCAACACTAAAATATAAAGGGCTGAAACCTCACGAGGGGATCAGAACTTCGGTCTTTGGCATCTTCAATAATGTCATAAAGTTGGTGTCACAGTTTTGACATTAATGATTTCTATTTTAACCAACATATATTTACTTATACAACAACAGCCAAACAGGTCAAAAGCGTCAGTGGGTACGGGCATCCAATTTAAAAAGATAAATCGTATTCTAGAACTTTATACCGAAAGTAGTATAACAAATTATACTGATACTTCTAATTCTAACCGTTTAACTGACCATATTCCAGAAATTTATTCAAAAACTCATTTTAGAATCTTCCAACACACATATCCAATTTCATTATAATCGGTTAAGAAATAACCAAGTTCCATCATAATTGGCCATATTCCTGAACTTCGTCCAAAAATCATTTTAGAATTCCATTTCCAATACACATGTCGAATTTCAACATAATCGGTTGAGAAATAGCCAAGTTCCATCATACTTGGCCATATTCCAGAACTTCATCCAAAACTCATTTTAGAATCGTCATTTCTAGCACACATGTCAAATTTCATAATAATCCTTTGAGAAATAGGCGAGTTCCATCATACTTGGCCATATTCCAGAACTTCATCCAAAACTCATTTTAGATTCCCATTTCCAATACACATTTCGAATTTCATCATAGTTGGTTGAGAAATGGGCAAGTTCCATCATACTTGGCCATATTCCAGAACCTCATCCAAAACTCATTTTAGAATCCCATTTCTAAAACACAAATCAAAGTTCGTAATAATCGGTTGAGAAATAGACAAGTTCCATCATACTAGGCCATATTTCAGAACTTCAACCAGAAATCGTTTTAAAATCCCAGAACTTCATCCAAAAAACATTTTAGAATCCCTTTTCCAATACAAATGTTGAATCTCATCGTAATTGGTTGAGAAATGGGCAAGTTTCATCATATCTGGCCATATTCCAGAACCTCATCCAAAACTCATTTTAGATTCCCATTTCTAACACACAAATAAAATTTCATAATAATCGGTTGAGACACAGACATTTAAATCATACTTGGCCATATTCCAGAACCTCATCCAAAACTCATTTTAGAATCCCATTTCTAAAACACAAATCAAAGTTCGTAATAATCGGTTGAGAAATAGACAAGTTCCATCATACTAGGCCATATTTCAGAACTTCAACCAGAAATCGTTTTAAAATCCCAGAACTTCATCCAAAAAACATTTTAGAATCCCTTTTCCAATACAAATGTTGAATCTCATCGTAATTGGTTGAGAAATGGGCAAGTTTCATCATATCTGGCCATATTCCAGAACCTCATCCAAAACTCATTTTAGATTCCCATTTCTAACACACAAATAAAATTTCATAATAATCGGTTGAGACACAGACATTTAAATCATACTTGGCCATATTCCAGAAATTCATCCAGAAATCGTTTCAAAATCCCAGAACTTCATCCAAAAAACATTTTAGAATCCCATTTCCAATACAAATGTCGAATTTCAACGTAATCGGTTGAGAAATGGGCAAGTTCCATCCTACTTGACCATATTCCAGAACCTCATCCAAAACTCATTTTAGAATCCCATTTCTAACACACATACTAAATTTCATAATAATCGGTTGAGAAATAGACAAGTTCCATCATACTTGGCCATATTCCAGAACTTCATCCAGAGATCATTTTAAAATCCCAGAACTTCATCCAAAAAACATTTTAGAATCCCATTTCCAATACAAATGTCGAATTTCATCGTAATCGGTTGAGAAATGGGAAAGTTCCATCCTACTTGGCCATATTCCAGAACTTCATCCAAAACTCATTTTAGAATCCGATTTCTAACACACATATCAAATTTCATAATAATCGGTTGAGAAATAGACAAGTTCCATCATACTTGGCCATATTGCAGAACTTCATCCAAAACAGTTTTAGAATCCCATTTTCAACGCACATGTGATGAGAAATAGTCAAGTTCCATCATTCTTGGCCATATTCTAGAACTTCATCCAAGACTCATTTTAGAATCCCATTTTCAACACACATGTCGAATTTCATAATAATCGGTTGATAAATACGGAAGTTCCATCATATAAAAAATGTGTCAACTATTCACTACACCCAAATCCAACCCCAACTCAACTCCAACTCAACTTCAACTCAACGCGCAAATTGACCCCTAATTTAACCTTCAAATCAATTCCCAATTCAATGCCCAATCCAATAATCAAATAAGCATATATAAAAAATCGTAAATAAAAGCATATATTTTGGGTCAATTCGTATGGCAGGTACCCCACCCCCTTGACGTACAGTATCCAAAAGCTTTTCAAATCTCCGCCTTGACCATAGAAACATATTGGCGAAAAAAAAATCCAAATCGGACAAGCCGTTCTCGAGATACCATGGGTCCAGACATCCAGACAGACGGACGGACATTTTTTTTTTTGTTGCATTTTCAGACTCAGGGACTTTCAAAACGTCGAGAAAAGTGGTTTTGGACCAACCAAATTTTTCGTCATTTTTGACAGGATTTCAATACTTTGGTCTTTTTAGACCGAAGTAATGACCAAAAACACAACAATAACACGAAAAAAAAAAACAACGAGCGAGTTCACCCTCAACTCGCAAAATATTTATGTGAAAACTTTATGTATAAATATCTATTGAATCATTTCAAGCCATTTCGATGAGGCTGTGAAACCCCTACTTAAAGACGGCTGTTGTTCGCTCAGTATTTGAACTAAATTACATTTTTGGTTTAAAAAGTTAATAAGTTACTCTATTCTGAATTTGGAGGTCGAACCTTACTCACATCAATTGAGCATGAGCATAGTACAGTTATGTTAAGTTAATTACCTAAACCTGCCATGTACGCTTTAAAATATACCATTACTCAAAACTGGGCAAATTATATTTTACCGAGTAATTAAAATACTTTTACGAATTACAGCAAACTCAGTAATAAGTAAATAACAAACTACAATTACTTTCAAGTGGATTAATTAAAATACAAATTACAATTATTTTGCATTTGTAAATTGATAAATTTGAATTGACAAAATTCGTTTAGTGAAAAAACTTATCATTAAAACAACGATCATTAACATTAGGTTGCATATTGATGGCTCTGGAGCCTAAATCTTAATAATCCTTGTAAAAATGTTAACAAAAAATTACAAAAACTGATGTAATTAAAATACAAATTACAATACAATTACTCAGATTTAAGTAATTAAAATACAAGATACAAATTGATTTTTGTGGTTTCATTACGTAATTTAAATATATGTAATTCGTTACTGCCTAGCCTTGCCATTACTCATAAACAGCAATCTTGTTCAACATTCCATAGTAGTAAATGATCACGGCAAACTCGCTGAACAAAGCAAACTCGCATACAAGCATAATTTGTGGTCCTTTTGCTCGTATGTAATTTTCATTTTCAAAAACACTTGCTGCTGCGGCCATATATAGTAAATATTTTCACAACAAAATAAATTAAAGTAGGCGGCATTTTTTTTAATTTTTTTTGTATTCGGCTCACGATGTTTTTCAAATGCCGGATGATGTTGTATTTTGCGTGTGTTTGCGTAAATTTTCCGTTGATTTTACGTTTTATTTATTTTTGTTCTTGCCGATAGTCACACATACATGCAATATTTTTTGTTCGGCTTTTTTGTTTCCGTAACATAATTTCTATACAATTTTTTACTTACTCCTGCCGCTAAAGATGTTTTCACATCAAAAAAACACAATAAACTAAATTAAATTAAATTATTTTTATATTCAGAAATTAAAATGCAGTAAAAAAAAAAATACGATGTATATTGCAACGCTTCCTTCTAATCAATATTTAATGGCTTGCCAGATAATTTGATGGCATGTATGAATTATAACAAAATCAGCTCATGTCTGAGAGAATTTCTTTTAATGACTCTTGGTTTAATGATCTGTTGCACTTTCAAATGTAATTTAATTTAATTTAATTTTATATATTGTTTAAATTTGATTATATTAAATTTAAGTTTTTATGTTATGTTATATTGATTAGGCAATCGACACTGGATTTTATGGTCCACTGATTGCCTAGCAAATTAATAAAAATAATTAAAAAAATGAGGCCCAACACTTATCGAGAAAATTAAATTTGTCTATGAAACATTTTAAATAACGCGGATTTGATTTAATTAAAATAGATACTCGTATAAGAGAGAGGGGCATGTTCAAAAAATGAAAATAATTTACACAAAGATGAGCAGAGATAATTTTTTTGTATCTCATATTTTTGTATTCTGTTTGGATTCGTGTTTGTTTGTAGCCAGACCCAAAAATAGAAATAAGCCAATAGCATGAAAGTGTATAATGTATCCATATAAGCAAAGCACTTTATTCGATTGAGGTATACAATAATAAGAGATAAATATGAAAATTGTTTGGGCGTGACGTTTAAATGTTTTTGTTTACCTTTAAAAAAGCACCATTTAAAAAAATAAAAATTTGATCAAATTACGCACATACATATGAACATCCATATGTATACTAAATTAATGTGATTTTTTGCTTTTTTGTATTATATGTCAAGTTAATTAATACCAATAGATTACAAACAAATTAGAAAAATATAATTAAAAATTACAAAAAATAACAAAATTGTGACATCATTTTTCTGGTCACTTTCACGCAACTGAAATTTCGTCAAATTTCTTTGATTTTAAATACAAAATCTATAGTATGAAAAAATCTTTGATTTTTTACTAAATTTGTAGGTCTATAATTTTTGTAGCTGGTTTTTTATCTTTGCTAATTAATTGTTGTAGTATACGATTAGTTAAATACATTATGTTTCAAAAGTAATTTCTAATGGATACTCTGACCATATCTCACTTCTGAATGTCTTCAATTTCTTCCTAAAAATACTTCCCGTGATCATGTCGATATATTTTAAACAATGCCTCATATAGTTTTTCTATTGTTAAGAATAATGCATTAATTCCAGTTAGCCTGTTTTCTTGAATCTGCAATGAATCTTAGAGAACATTGTACCTATTATTCGTTGAACCTTGTGGAAAGAAGAGCATTTCGCAATTAAGTTTTCAAAAACATCAAATTCGAGGTGGCCAAAAAGACTTTGATTGTAATCCCACTCAGGTTCGTTCAACTATAAAGTATACTCAATTTAATTTGGTCTGGAAGAAGCCCCCTCGCTCGATGCACTGTCTGCTGGGTTTTGTGATGATGTCACATGCGTCGAATTTTATTTGATATTCGAAATAATACTTTAGGTTACTGTTGTCGTTCATAATATAATTGATTTTATACAAAAACCAACAATTAAAATCAAAAATATATTTGTATGTAAATTTTTATGTAAGAAATAATAAGCAAGTAACATCATAATTGTGTACAAATAGAAGTGTGCGCTGTTTTAATACAATGCTTGTAATTGTATCATTTTATATACAATTACATAAGAAATAAATTAGCCGCAAACCTAAAATCATGATATGATATACATATATGTAAATCGAATAGTATATTTTTCTATGTAGACGTCTGCATTAGGATATGCTGTAAAATTTTTAAGTGTATACCATGATATACTGGTGATAATTAAGATAATCATCAAATCGGTGGTTTATGGATAATTTTAGCACTACGAATGTTTTATGACGATCATGCTATTTTACGCGAAATTGCTTACACAAATGATTTAAGACCAAAAATCCTTAGAAATAAAGAAAATCACATCTGTGATGTTCCATCAATCTAGTATAATTTGAGCCAACACTACGTACATGAATTTTTTTAATAATATATATGACACCCTGTATCGTAAAAAAATAACAAGAACGATAAAAAGTCAAGTTCAATAAAAAATGGTGTTTAATTAGTGCTGCACTAATACTACATTCATATGTATAATATACAATACAACTCAACCTCTCTCCGCCATTATATTTAGCGAGCCAAGGTTAACCAAAACAACAATATGAGTTAGTAGTTGTGCGATATATATAAGAAACATTGCATTTTGTTTAAAAAAAACCAAACATAATAATTTCGACTAACCCAATAGTTTGTTAAGAATTATTGTGCTCCAGTTATTTCGATTTGAGAACGATCAAAGTTTTTTGTTATTTTTGATCTGTTCACTTAGTAAGTCTTTTTTTTAAATTTGATTCTATTTATTTGGTTAGTATATGCCTGTCTTAGAATTAAAGACGGCTATACCATACATAAGAAAATTTACATGAACATATGTATACATATCGCTACGCGTTCCAAAGACTATTATTTATAAACTTTATATCTCAAAAAATTTAATTTTGGGTAAATCGAATTCGAAAGTTTAAAAAATAGTATTACAAAAAATTAAGGAAAATATGAAATTTTTTGTCAAAAGTTTCCACATCTAAGTGTGTCTTTGTGAAATATTTTGAATGAACAAAAAATATTTGAGGATAAAACAAATTTTTAGTGAAAAGGTTGAAATTTATTTCAAATTTTAAAAATAATAATTTAAAGTATAAACAAACCAAAAATCACAATTCAATTAAATTTCAAGGCCAGGCCAAGCAAGTAAAATTCTCGAACTCCCGGGTCCCATTCAGTATACCTGTTTACACATAAAAAAGTTGGGAGAGAAATTCGATCCCGTTACAGACACATCCTAATCGAAATATATACACAAATAATTACAGTTTATATACTCCTTGTTTTAACCAGGCAGGTTGATTTAATCTAGATTATGGACCTGATTCCTTCGGAATACATTTTTACAGACAACACAATTTTTTTCCACGATCTGAAAAGCCTTAATTTTTTACTTGTTTTATGTGCACTATTTTTCCATTTGCGGTTGGGCGGTGGGAGAGGCGAGGTTTCGGTCCATATCAACGGATTCTCTTAAATCGGTACAAGTGGCTGATAAACACGTGTTGTATGTAAGCAGACTATATCCAAGCACAACTCCGGAATAAATTATAACGCATATATCAGCAAAAATTGGCGTTCATATTTCAAGTGATCTCGTTTGCAACACACTAATCCCTAAAAACAGGAGTACTGAAGATCTTTCTTTTGTATATCGTTCAAAATTGGAGTAAATACCAATGTGCTAACAAAGGTTACTGATCCCTCTATTTGGCCGGTAGGAATAATAATTCGGGATTTTAAAAATCGGCACGGGTACCGTCAAATGTGATGCTATCTGATCCAAAAAAAAAAGGTTAGAACACTCAGCTCCAATTCTACACTCAGCCATCCTGCTGTCCAGCAGTTTGCATGCATCACCAACCAAATCACCTTCAGTTTCAGAAAAGAAAATTTAGTCTAAATTATTTATTGTATACCAGAATATTCGAAGTTTACGTAAACATTTTAATTTATTACTAGCAAATGTGGCTCCTCTTAGATGCTGCCACAAATCATTTTATTACCGGAGATGTGGATTAACCAATATAAGCTGGAAAATTATCAAATTCCTGGTTTTCAAATCCATGGAAACTGTAATTATTTAAACAGAGCCGGTGGAGTGGTGGTAAACTTTAAGGAGGAAATTATATGTAATGCGATTTCTGGTATTAGAACTGTTAGTGCTGGCATTATTCAGGTAAACATTAAACTTAACTGTGATTTGTTCTCAATCATTTGTGTGTATAAACTCCATGGTTTAAATACGACAGTATTTGTGGATGAATTTAGTAATGTTTTGGCAGCTAATAAATCTAAAAATTTGTTAGTTATTGGTGACATGAATATCAATATTCTTCTTAACAAGACTTTCTCATCCGATTATATTCTTATGATGTCATCTTACGGCTTGAAGTATTTGATAAATGAACCTACTCGTATTTCAAACGACTGCTTGTTTAGATCATTTGTATTTTAGTCATTCTGGGAAATTCCTTTATGATTATGAAGCTGCCGTTCATGATCTTCACATCACTGATCATTGCATGACTTCTTTTAATATCGTACCTAATTCCATTTCTAATGATTTAAATTTTAGACGATCAAATAAATTCAAAATTAATAAGATTAATTTTTCAAAACTGGTTTATGATTTATACCAGTGCTTCTCAAACTTTTTAATACTGCGGCCCCCGAAATCGAAAAAATAAAATCCGGGGCTCCCAAAATTGTATCCAATAATAATGAATTTACAGTTAAGCCTTTTGGGCATTCTTGTTCAAAGATCTCAGACGTCTCATATTCATGTCCCACCAATTTCAAAAAAATAAAAACTGTTCTACCAACCCAAAATATTCTTTCAGCTTCATCCGATTTAGGTAAAAAAATTTCTATACGCACAAATTATAGAATTTCATTTAAAAGACATTAGAGGAGAACTTTTAAAAATTAGATGTAGCTGTGAAAACTCCGGAACTAAATATTTTAGCTGGACATACGAGTGGAGCAGAACAGCTTCTGAAATAACTAAACTAAAGTTAAAGCTAAATATTTTTGAGCTTAGAACTATTTTAAATTTGTCAACATTCAAATTTGCAAGCTTTGTTATCCAATTTTTTAGATTTTTTCAACTACTAATTTTCAGGGGTAATATCCCAAGGGCATTGATAATTTCCCGAAATAATTTTATTATATTTCTTGAAAGCACGTTGCTTGATAACAGTCCGAAGCCGTAGGCTGAGGGCTGTTACCTAAAAGCAACGTACTTGAGGAAAATATAATAAAATTATGATGAGGTATTTATCAATGCTCGAGGGGTATTCGAAGAGAAAATTTGTGCAATTTTATTTTATTCTAGTAGTAAGGCTGCTAGATTATAAATTGTACTATGGAAGTGTCATTTTGAAACAGTATTTATTGTAAAATAAAACTATGAATCCTTTACATCTAGTAGCCAGAGTATGTTTTGCTAAAATAGCAAGCCTATTAAATCGGTCAATTTCGAGTCACGTGTACGAAATATTCCAATTAAAACCATAATAACTGATAATTTCCCTAGGGTCTTATGTTATTTTGATTGGTTTATTTCGTACGCATGTGACTCAAAGTAGACTGATTTAACAGGCTTGCTATTTTAGCAAAAAATGTTCAATGCAATTAACCAATTTGAACGCTTTGGCCCTCTTAGCAATTTTATATCCAAAATTTGAAATTTTATTCATGACGAATTCTTCAAAAAAAAAACGGAACGCCATGAGAGTAGATCGGTTTTCTTGTTGGTCCCAAAAACGTACGGAATTGAAAATTACAAACTTTTGAATTGGGCGGGGAGTCGGACGATAATTAGGTTCCGGGTAATTTTTTAATTGTAATATCCGTAATTTATCGAAAAATTGGCTTTTCTAGAAAAAAATTAAAGAATATTCCTACTTCCCTTATAAATTCTAAGTGAGCACATAATTTGCCAGAATTAAAAGCTCAATGTTTTCATGGTTTGTTAGTAATTTGACGCACAAACTTTGGTTCTTAATGTTTAGAAAACTGACTTACCCCAATATTTTATTGAAGTCTGCATACGTTAGAAATAAAAATAAACGTTTAATTTAAATTTTATACATATGGTCGTTTTGAATTTTAAACAAAGTTTATCAATAGTTATGTGTAAATATTGTTCTAAGCAAAAATTTGCATTTTGTGTAAAAGTGCCCTTCAGCCGAAAAGGCACTTTCGATTCCACGCGGAAGTTAGTTTTACACAATAGTTAAAAACTGTTGCCAGGCTAACTAAAACTAATCCTTTGTAAATGTTTACTTAAACCAAACTGCTACTCATTTTATAATTCCAGCTAACTCTGTTGCGTTGAATAGTAAAGGGTTTTATTGCCCATACGTGGTGCCTACTTTTTGTCAACTTTCATGATAAATTGATCGGATTAATTGAATTCTCTTGAGATTTGGTAGGTTTGGGTAGATTTGCAAATCAATCGAAAAATTTATTGTCTGAAAATTAGAATGACGCCAATTATGAATATGACATTTTTATGAGTAAAACAAAAGTAAAGGTTTCAATAAATTTATAAGGCTTTTAATAATTTATCTTTTATAGAAATTTTATCTGAAGATATTTACAGAAGTTTTCGGTAAGTATTCCAAAAATTTACCAACATCGGTAATTAACCGTTTTACCAAAAATCGATATTGGATTCCCTACAAAAAACTCGGCATTAGAATCCTAGAATTTCTGATTTGGAGTTCTCAACACTAACCTGATATATAATTTAACCAAATTTAAATTGTTGAAGCCAAATTTGACAAGATGCCATTTGAAATTTGAAATTAAATTAAAGTACGAGTAACTTTTTAAAATTACATACTAAAAACGTACATTTTCAATATCCAATTTCGCAAATTTTCATAGACCTAAGTTCCTATAGTTAGTAGTTTAAATTTAGTTTCTAAATTTCCGAGAATTTACTTCGGATATCGATATCGATTTAAAGGACCAGAACTTTTTGTCCCGCAGATCTAGGTTTGCGATCTGAAATTCCTGTTCATGTTCATTGCAGAATAAAAACTTGCCTACTAAAATCTTGCCTACACATCACGTATCTTACAAAAACCATTAACAGCACAGAGAACCGTAGCGGTAATTGATAATAAGCAAATTGTGTACAAGGAAATTGTGCGGTTTATTAGAGATATTAAGGCGAGGTTTTAAGGTTCCCCGGCAGCAGCTCCACGGCACTGATTTAGACAATGAAACTTGGCTGTCGATTTATTCTAAGACTGATGTTTCTGATGCATATAACTGTTTTATTGACTTATTAAAATTGTATATTGATAACAATACTTTTCTTGTGGAAATTAAAAGCAAAGATAACATTTTAAAACCATGGATCAGCCGAGATTTATGCCGTAAAATCAAACAAAAAAATACATTTCCCCGAAAGTTAGCGAAACATCCAAATAACACTGATTTAAAACAAAAAGTTTGTGAGCTAAGTAAATAAATTAAAAAGGAAGTAAATATGGCTAAAACTAAATTCTATATGATCTAAAATTTAATAATGTCAAAAGGTGATAACAAAAACAGTTGGAAATTACTTAATAAACTTTTAGGAAAGGGATTTAATCGTATTGCTATTGATGAAATTGTTGTTGATGAGCATCACGTGGTCACACAAGATGTTGAGAAAGCTGCGAACTCTTAACCAAGTTTTTTGTTAGTGTGGTTCAAGACCAAAAAATTAATGGTTTAAACGGAGATATTTATTGTGATGAGTTAATTACCAACAATTCTCAACATAAATCTTTTGCTTTTTATGAGACTTTTTCGTTAGAAATTCAATTAAATCAACAAATTCGTCGCAGATTGGTCTGTTAAATTAATTAAATTAAATAAATACGACTCGAAACTCAACTAAAATCGACTACTAAATATAAAATTGAAGCAGAGTTTCCTTTCACACTTTCACAACACTGATCGCATATGCCAATTGAATTTCTTGTTGAGTGTATCATATCAACTTTAAAATTGTTTGTAAATTTTTAGTATAGAAGTCTTCTTAGCATACAACCGCCCTATTGTTTAATGTTAATAAAACAACAAACCCTAAGTAATTATGTATATAACCAAATGTGCGAACAAATATTTTGTGATTTATAATTAGAGTTGGTGATAAAATATAAAAACTCCAGACGAAATAAAATAAAAACTTACGGTGTACGAAATAAAAATTATACAAGTTACCACGTTGTGCTTAAAAACATTCTATCAAAAATTCTGGAAAGGAATAATGGAACCGATGAACAGTGCACTAAAGAAAAATTAAATAAATCATCTTCAGCACTAGAGCTAAATATTACAAACATGCGGGGTCAACAACTAATGGTCCTATTTCATCATATTGAAATATAAGGACTATGTATCCCAAAAAGGATGCCAATATCTAATTATCTTTATACGTCGAACCCGCGGAACATCTCATTGTTTCTGAAATTGAAGAAAATTTATACAATATAAGATGTCTAACTATCAGTGGTTGAAATCAAAAATCATTTATTAAAGTCAATAGTATTAATTCACATATTACGTTATACACATAATATGTAGCTGTTCCCAGTTTTTTGTTCGTAATTTATTTTAAATTGCTTTTACCGACTGTTTCACTAATACTAACATGGTTTTCTGTTGAATTAATACATTTTCTTTATACAAATGCGAGTTTTATTGCTTTTTTTGTTTTGTCTAAAATTGCACACCCGCGTATTTTATAATTAGTGAGAATCGGTTAATATATGGGATCGATTAGGTAACCAAAACGTTTGATTGGACGGTTAACTTTAATTGAGTTGCATACCTCTTAAAGTACCACCTGCAGCGGCTGCGCGATGGTGTATTAACCAAACAATTTCATATTTTTAATAATTTGTTTGTATGTAGATGTAGGTTCACGGTTTTGGATTAGAGTAAAACCATTCTGTTTTTGAAAAAATTTGAATGCTTACTAAAGGAAATTATGATTTAAAAATTAAACTGATTAAGAATTTGTTTTTCCAAAGAATCCAAATCCAATTTAAAAATGGGAACAAAAAAAATGAATTCGATTTTTGCATGCATGAAATTTAAATCAACATCCGCGATTTACTAAACCATTAAAGTTTAATTACATAAACTGAAACTATAGAGTTATAAAGAATTTTGAAGAATGCTGCGTTGTCTAAAAACTAAACAAAAATGTTTTAGAATTATTCCAAAATATAAACGTTCTTATGGTAATTAGTACCGGACCCAAAATAAACAATAAACATGAAATACAGAAAAAACAAAAATCATAAAAGCGACTATAAAAACTTTTTCAGTAATATGTAGTTTTTGCGGGATAAACAAAAACGGGCTGCTATTTGTCGATACAGTACACACAAAAGCATAAAACCTATATTGGGAAATGATCGGTTTTATTCGATTATACTCATACATACTAATATACCATACAGATTTCGTTTTGTGTTATAAATTTTCATGTTCCATGTATTTCTTGTTAGTTAAGTTTCGATTAAGCTTGTAAGCAGACGATCATCTTAGATAGAAGTGAAATAAATAAGTAGGTTATTGTAAGATTTTAGATAATGAAATTACGAGTATATAATATATATAATATTATTAATTTTATCCATTCACAATATCTTAGATTAAAATGACGAATAATAATCAAGGATTTTGGCAAAAGATTTGGTCCAGAATGAAACGGATTTGCTGTGTCTACTCGGAGCCGAACAATCCTGAATTAACTTTCGCTGAACACTATCGTAATCCTAGGAACACGATAAATGATGAAAAACCAATAGAATTTAGCGGTGAATGGATCGCCAACAACCCGTTATGGTACGATATAATTACTGGATCGTCGCAACGTCTGGGCACCACTATGGACCCAGCCGCCGTGAAAAATGATAACGGCGAATTTTGGTTTGTGCACCGACCAAAAAATTTTTAATAACAAGTACATAAAATTAAAATATAAATTGTTTTCGGTAATAAAATTAAAATTAACATATTCCAAATTTATAATTTTCTATTATACATATTGTGTTTATCCAAAATAAAATTTGCATTCTAATTATGTGTTTTGAGTTTTTAATTAAAATATTGAGTGTCATAGGTGCATATAAACGTACCAGTTCATAATGTGTAAGTATAGGTATATAGGAACCGCAACTTAAATCAAATATCGGATTAAAGCTTTTGTTTTGTGCGAAATGGGATATACATTTCAGAGAATGCGTTGAATATGTTGAATCAGTTTATAAACTCAATGCCGACGTTAAAAAATGAAAGTGTTTTAATAAGTTGATAAAATTGGGCGGCATGGTTATTGTTTGTTAATTGTTATATCTGTTTACAAATAGGAAGATAATAACAATAAATTATATTGCTAAATTAGTTATTTTACCAATTAGAGTTTTTGTTGTTGAAAAATTGTAGTTTTGCTCTTTTGAATCATTTATGCCACCATATCTTGACTACCAATAATTTTCTGATAGCTGCCTTATACCATAATGTATACTATAATATGCGAGGAAATTTTGATAAACGTATAGTGAATTTGAAATCATTTGATCAAATCAAATATGGTTTTTTATGGTTGAATTAATAAATAAAATGAGGCCCAACACTTATCGAGAAAATTGATTTTGTCTATAGGTTATATGATTCATTTTAAATAAGGCGGATTTGATTTAATTAAAATAGATACTCGTATAAGAGAGAGGAGCATGTTCAAAAAATGAAAATAATTTACGCAAAGATGAGCAGAGATAATTTTTTTGTATCTCATATTTTTATATTCTGTTTGGATTCGTGTTTGTTTGTAGTTAGACCCAAAAATAAAAATAAGCCAATAGCATGAAAGTGTATAATGTATCCATATAAGCAAAGCACTTTATTCGATTAAGGTATACAATAATAAGAGATAAATATGAAAATTGTTTGGGCGTGACGTTTAAAAGTGTTTGTTTACCTTTAAAAAGCGCCATTTAAAAAAATAAAAATTTGATCAAATTACGTCCATACATATATGAACATACATATTCTATATTAATGTGATTTTTTGCTTTTTTGTATTATATGTCAAGTTAATTAATACCAATAGATTGTAACAAATACGCGAATGAAGTATTTACTAATTTTTACTACATACGAATAAATTACCTACTCAAACACATACATTCAGGGGTATTTAATCAATAAATGTAATTATTTAAAAAAAACTTAAAAATTATATTTTGATAATTCAGAAAAAAAATTGCAATTAATAGCGAAATTTCGTTAAGATAATTTTTATTTTGGGTAAAAAACGAAAAGTTAGAAATTCATTAATGAAATATACATATGTATTTAATAATTTTAATTATATAAACAATACTAGTTTAGTAATTCAAAAAAAAAATTATCTTTATATGTTTATTCGTAAAAATTAACAAATGAAAATTAAGAAATTGAAATGCTTTCCGAAAATAAGGATTATTTCAAGTTTAATTTTAACATGACGTAAATACAACGTAAATCGATAGATTGCTGTTTCCGACTTGCATTTAATTAGTCTAAATAAATAGTTCAAGGGAATTTAATTTAGTTGAATATTTGGTATCGCACATATACGAATGTATAATTACAACAATGACCGAAATACTAAATTAAATGTTTAATAAAAAAAAATTTTACTGGCCCAAAACCACATGATGGCTATCGGTTGAGCTATGAATTCAGCTATATCTGTGCAAAAAGTTAGGAAGTTCTATTGGACTTTGCTACCCTTAGTATTAAAAACTAAAAATCTCAATTTACTACATAGGCCCAAATATAAAATTAAATGATTAATAAAAAAAATTTTACTGGCCCAAAACCAAATGATGGCTATCGGTTGAGCTATGAATTCAGCTATATCTGTGCAAAAAGTTACGAAGTTCTATTGGCTTTGCTACCCTTAGTATTAAAAATTAAGAATCTCAATTTACTACATAGGCCCAAATATAAAATTAAATGATTAATAAAAAAAATGTACTGGCCCAAAACCACATGATGGCTATCGGTTGAGCTATGAATTCAGCTGTATCTGTGCAAAAAGTTAGGAAGTTCTATTGGACTTTGCTACCCTTAGTATTAAAAACTAAAAATCTCAATTCACTACATAGGCCCAAATATAAAATTAAATGATTAATAAAAAAAAATTACTGGCCCAAAACCACATGATGGATATCGGTTGAGCAATGAATTCAGCTGGTTCAAAACCACATGATGGCCATCGGTTGAGCTATGAATTCAGCTATATCTGTGCAAAAAGTTAGGAAGTTCTATTGGACTTTGCTACCCTTAGTATTAAAAACTAAAAATCTCAATTTACTACTGGCATAATAAAAAAAATTTACTGGCCCAAAACCACATGATGGCTATCGATTGAGCTATGAATTCAGCTATATCTGTGCAAGAAGTTAGGAAGTTCTATTGGACTTTGCTACCCTTAGTATTAAAAACTAAAAATCTCAATTTACTACATAGGCCCAAATATAAAATTAAATGAATAATAATAAAAATGTACTGGCCCAAAACCACATGATGGCTATCGGTTGAGCTATGAATTCAGCTATATCTGTGCAAAAAGTTCGGAAGTTCTATTGGACTTTGCTACCCTTAGTATTAAAAACTAAAAATCTCAATTTACTACATAGGCCCAAATATAAAATTAAATGATTAATAAAAAAAAATTACTGGCCCAAAACCACATGATGGTCATCGGTTGAGCTATGAATTCAGCTATATCTGTGCAAAAAGTTAGGAAGTTCTATTGGACTTTGCTACCCTTAGTATTAAAAATTAAAAATCTCAATTTACTACATAGGCCCAAATATAAAATTAAATGATTAATAAAAAAAAATTACTGGCCCAAAACCACATGATGGCTATCGGTTGAGCTATGAATTCAGTTTATCTGTGCAAAAAGTTAGGAAGTTCTATTGGACTTTGCTACCCTTAGTATTAAAAACTAAAAATCTGAATTTACTACATAGGCCCAAATATAAAATTAAATGATTAATAAAAAAAATGTACTGGCCCAAAACCACATGATGGCTATCGGTTGAGCTATGAATTCTGTTATATCTGTGCAAAAAGTTAGGAAGTTCTATTGGACTTTGCTACCCTTAGTATTAAAAATTAAGAATCTCAATTTACTACATAGGCCCAAATATAAAATTAAATGATTAATAAAAAAAATGTACTGGCCCAAAACCACATGATTGCTATCGGTTGAGCTATGAATTCAGCTATATCTGTGCCAAAAGTTAGGAAGTTCTATTGGACTTTGCTACCATTAGTATTAAAAACTAAAAATCTCAATTTACTACATAGGCCCAAATATAAAATTAAATGATTAATAAAAAAAATTTACTGGCCCAAAACCACATGATGGCTATCGGTTGAGCTATGAATTCTATTTTATCTGTGCAAAAAGTTAGGAAGTTCTATTGGACTTTGCTACCCTTAGTATTAAAAATTAAGAATCTCAATTTACTACATAGGCCCAAATATAAAATTAAATGATTAATAAAAAAAATGTACTGGCCCAAAACCACATGATGGCTATCGGTTGAGCTATGAATTCAGCTATATCTGTGCCAAAATTTAGGAAGTTCTATTGGACTTTGCTACCATTAGTATTAAAAACTAAAAATCTCAATTTACTACATAGGCCCAAATATAAAATTAAATGATTAATAAAAAAAATTTACTGGCCCAAAACCACATGATGGCTATCGATTGAGCTATGAATTCAGCTGGCCCAAAACCACATGATGTCCATCGGTTGAGCTATGAATTCAGTTATATCTGTGCAACAAGTTAGGAAGTTCTATTGGACTTTGCTACCCTTAGTATTAAAAACTAAAAATCTCAATTTACTAAATAGGCCCAAATATAAAATTAAATGATAAATAAAAAAAAATTACTGGCCCAAAACCACATGATGGCTATCGGTTGAGCTATGAATTCAGCTATATCTGTGCAAAAAGTTAGGAAGTTCTATTGGACTTTGCTACCCTTAGTATTAAAAACCAAAAATCTCAATTTACTACATAGGCCCAAATATAAAATTAAATGATTAATAAAAAAAATTTACTGGCCCAAAACCACATGATGGCTATCGATTGAGCTATGAATTCAGCTGGCCCAAAACCACATGATGTCCATCGGTTGAGCTATGAATTCAGCTATATCTGTGCAAAAAGTTAGGAAGTTCTATTGGACTTTGCTACCCTTAGTATTAAAAACTAAAAATCTCAATTTACTACATAGGCCCAAATATAAAATTAAATGATTAATAACAAAAATGTACTGGCCCAAAACCACATGATGGCTATCGGTTGAGCTATGAATTCAGCTATATCTGTGCAAAAAGTTAGGAAGTTCTATTGTACTTTGCTACCCTTAGTATTAAAAACTAAAATCTCAATTTACTACATAGGCCCAAATATAAAATTAAATGATTAATAAAAAAAATTTACTGGCCCAAAACCACATGATGGCTATCGGTTGAGCTATGAATTCAGCCATATCTGTGCAAAAAGTTAGGAAGTTCTATTGGACTTTGCTACCCTTAGTATTAAAAACTAAAAATCTCAATTTACTACATAGGCCCAAATATAAAATTAAATGATTAATAAAAAAAATGTACTGGCCCAAAACCACATGATGGCTATCTGTTGAGCTATGAATTTAGTTATATCTGTGCAAAAAGTTAGGAAGTTCTATTGGACTTTGCTACCCTTAGTATTAAAAATTAAGAATCTCCATTTACTACATAGGCCCAAATATAAAATTAAATGATTAATAAAAAAAATGTACTGGCCCAAAACCACATGATGGCCATCGGTTGAGCTATGAATTCAGTTATATCTGTGCAAAAAGTTAGGAAGTTCTATTGGACTTTGCTACCCTTATTATTAAAAACTAAAAATCTCAATTTACTACATAGGCCCAAATATAAAATTAAATGATTAATAAAAAAAATGTATTGACCCAAAACCACATGATGGCTATCGGTTGAGCTATGAATTCAGCTATATCTGTGCAAAAAGTTAGGAAGTTCTATTGGACTTTGCTACCCCTAGTATTAAAAATTAAGAATCTCAATTTACTACATAGGCCCAAATATAAAATTAAATGATTAATAAAAAAAATGTACTGGCCCAAAACCACATGATGGCTATCGGTTGAGCTATGAATTCAGTTATATCTGTGCAAAAAGTTAGGAAGTTCTATTGGACTTTGCTACCCTTAGTATTAAAAACCAAAAATCTCAATTTACTACATAGGCCCAAATATAAAATTAAATGATTAATAAAAAAAATGTACTGGCCCAAAACCACATGATGGCTATCGATTGAGCTATGAATTCAGCTGGCCCAAAACCACATGATGGCCATCGGTTGAGCTATGAATTCAGCTATATCTGTGCAAAAAGTTAGGAAGTTCTATTGGACTTTGCTACCCTTAGTATTAAAAACTAAAAATCTCAATTTACTACATAGGCCCAAATATAAAATTAAATGATTAATAAAAAAAATGTACTGGCCCAAAACCACATGATGGCTATCGATTGAGCTATGAATTCAGCTGGCCCAAAACCACATGATAGCCATCGGTTGAGCTATGAATTCAGTTATATCTGTGCAAAAAGTTAGGAAGTTCTATTGGACTTTGCTACCCTTAGTATTAAAAACTAAAAATCTCAATTTACTACATAGGCCCAAATATAAAATTAAATGATTAATAAAAAAAATGTACTGGCCCAAAACCACATGATGGCCATCGGTTGAGCTATGAATTCAGTTATATCTGTGCAAAAAGTTAGGAAGTTCTATTGGACTTTGCTACCCTTAGTATTAAAAACTAAAAATCTCAATTTACTACATAGGCCCAAATATAAAATTAAATGATTAATAAAAAAAATTTACTGGCCCAAAACCACATGATGGCTATCGGTTGAGCTATGAATTCAGGTATATCTGTGCAAAAAGTTAGGAAGTTCTATTGGACTTTGCTACCCTTAGTATTAAAAACTAAAAATCTCAATTTACTACATAGGCCCAAATATAAAATTAAATGATTAATAAAAAAAATGTATTGACCCAAAACCACATGATGGCTATCGGTTGAGCTATGAATTCAGCCATATCTGTGCAAAAAGTTAGGAAGTTCTATTGGACTTTGCTACCCTTAGTATTAAAAACTAAAAATCTCAATTTACTACATAGGCCCAAATATAAAATTAAATGATTAATAAAAAAAATGTACTGGCCCAAAACCACATGATGGCTATCTGTTGAGCTATGAATTTAGTTATATCTGTGCAAAAAGTTAGGAAGTTCTATTGGACTTTGCTACCCTTAGTATTAAAAATTAAGAATCTCCATTTACTACATAGGCCCAAATATAAAATTAAATGATTAATAAAAAAAATGTACTGGCCCAAAACCACATGATGGCCATCGGTTGAGCTATGAATTCAGTTATATCTGTGCAAAAAGTTAGGAAGTTCTATTGGACTTTGCTACCCTTATTATTAAAAACTAAAAATCTCAATTTACTACATAGGCCCAAATATAAAATTAAATGATTAATAAAAAAAATGTATTGACCCAAAACCACATGATGGCTATCGGTTGAGCTATGAATTCAGCTATATCTGTGCAAAAAGTTAGGAAGTTCTATTGGACTTTGCTACCCCTAGTATTAAAAATTAAGAATCTCAATTTACTACATAGGCCCAAATATAAAATTAAATGATTAATAAAAAAAATGTACTGGCCCAAAACCACATGATGGCTATCGGTTGAGCTATGAATTCAGTTATATCTGTGCAAAAAGTTAGGAAGTTCTATTGGACTTTGCTACCCTTAGTATTAAAAACTAAAAATCTCAATTTACTACATAGGCCCAAATATAAAATTAAATGATTAATAAAAAAAATTTACTGGCCCAAAACCACATGATGGCTATCGGTTGAGCTATGAATTCAGGTATATCTGTGCAAAAAGTTAGGAAGTTCTATTGGACTTTGCTACCCTTAGTATTAAAAACTAAAAATCTCAATTTACTACATAGGCCCAAATATAAAATTAAATGATTAATAAAAAAAATGTACTGGCCCAAAACCACATGATGGCTATCGATTGAGCTATGAATTCAGCTGGCCCAAAACCACATGATAGCCATCGGTTGAGCTATGAATTCAGTTATATCTGTGCAAAAAGTTAGGAAGTTCTATTGGACTTTGCTACCCTTAGTATTAAAAACTAAAAATCTCAATTTACTACATAGGCCCAAATATAAAATTAAATGATTAATAAAAAAAATGTACTGGCCCAAAACCACATGATGGCTATCGATTGAGCTATGAATTCAGCTGGCCCAAAACCACATGATAGCCATCGGTTGAGCTATGAATTCAGTTATATCTGTGCAAAAAGTTAGGAAGTTCTATTGGACTTTGCTACCCTTAGTATTAAAAACTAAAAATCTCAATTTACTACATAGGCCCAAATATAAAATTAAATGATTAATAAAAAAAATGTACTGGCCCAAAACCACATGATGGCCATCGGTTGAGCTATGAATTCAGTTATATCTGTGCAAAAAGTTAGGAAGTTCTATTGGACTTTGCTACCCCTAGTATTAAAAATTAAGAATCTCAATTTACTACATAGGCCCAAATATAAAATTAAATGATTAATAAAAAAAATGTACTGGCCCAAAACCACATGATGGCTATCGGTTGAGCTATGAATTCAGTTATATCTGTGCAAAAAGTTAGGAAGTTCTATTGGACTTTGCTACCCTTAGTATTAAAAACTAAAAATCTCAATTTACTACATAGGCCCAAATATAAAATTAAATGATTAATAAAAAAAATTTACTGGCCCAAAACCACATGATGGCTATCGGTTGAGCTATGAATTCAGGTATATCTGTGCAAAAAGTTAGGAAGTTCTATTGGACTTTGCTACCCTTAGTATTAAAAACTAAAAATCTCAATTTACTACATAGGCCCAAATATAAAATTAAATGATTAATAAAAAAAATGTACTGGCCCAAAACCACATGATGGCTATCGATTGAGCTATGAATTCAGCTGGCCCAAAACCACATGATAGCCATCGGTTGAGCTATGAATTCAGTTATATCTGTGCAAAAAGTTAGGAAGTTCTATTGGACTTTGCTACCCTTAGTATTAAAAACTAAAAATCTCAATTTACTACATAGGCCCAAATATAAAATTAAATGATTAATAAAAAAAATGTACTGGCCCAAAACCACATGATGGCTATCGATTGAGCTATGAATTCAGCTGGCCCAAAACCACATGATAGCCATCGGTTGAGCTATGAATTCAGTTATATCTGTGCAAAAAGTTAGGAAGTTCTATTGGACTTTGCTACCCTTAGTATTAAAAACTAAAAATCTCAATTTACTACATAGGCCCAAATATAAAATTAAATGATTAATAAAAAAAATGTACTGGCCCAAAACCACATGATGGCCATCGGTTGAGCTATGAATTCAGTTATATCTGTGCAAAAAGTTAGGAAGTTCTATTGGACTTTGCTACCCTTAGTATTAAAAACTAAAAATCTCAATTTACTACATAGGCCCAAATATAAAATTAAATGATTAATAAAAAAAATTTACTGGCCCAAAACCACATGATGGCTATCGGTTGAGCTATGAATTCAGGTATATCTGTGCAAAAAGTTAGGAAGTTCTATTGGACTTTGCTACCCTTAGTATTAAAAACTAAAAATCTCAATTTACTACATAGGCCCAAATATAAAATTAAATGATTAATAAAAAAAATGTATTGACCCAAAACCACATGATGGCTATCGGTTGAGCTATGAATTCAGCCATATCTGTGCAAAAAGTTAGGAAGTTCTATTGGACTTTGCTACCCTTAGTATTAAAAACTAAAAATCTCAATTTACTACATAGGCCCAAATATAAAATTAAATGATTAATAAAAAAAATGTACTGGCCCAAAACCACATGATGGCTATCTGTTGAGCTATGAATTTAGTTATATCTGTGCAAAAAGTTAGGAAGTTCTATTGGACTTTGCTACCCTTAGTATTAAAAATTAAGAATCTCCATTTACTACATAGGCCCAAATATAAAATTAAATGATTAATAAAAAAAATGTACTGGCCCAAAACCACATGATGGCCATCGGTTGAGCTATGAATTCAGTTATATCTGTGCAAAAAGTTAGGAAGTTCTATTGGACTTTGCTACCCTTATTATTAAAAACTAAAAATCTCAATTTACTACATAGGCCCAAATATAAAATTAAATGATTAATAAAAAAAATGTATTGACCCAAAACCACATGATGGCTATCGGTTGAGCTATGAATTCAGCTATATCTGTGCAAAAAGTTAGGAAGTTCTATTGGACTTTGCTACCCCTAGTATTAAAAATTAAGAATCTCAATTTACTACATAGGCCCAAATATAAAATTAAATGATTAATAAAAAAAATGTACTGGCCCAAAACCACATGATGGCTATCGGTTGAGCTATGAATTCAGTTATATCTGTGCAAAAAGTTAGGAAGTTCTATTGGACTTTGCTACCCTTAGTATTAAAAACTAAAAATCTCAATTTACTACATAGGCCCAAATATAAAATTAAATGATTAATAAAAAAAATTTACTGGCCCAAAACCACATGATGGCTATCGGTTGAGCTATGAATTCAGGTATATCTGTGCAAAAAGTTAGGAAGTTCTATTGGACTTTGCTACCCTTAGTATTAAAAACTAAAAATCTCAATTTACTACATAGGCCCAAATATAAAATTAAATGATTAATAAAAAAAATGTATTGACCCAAAACCACATGATGGCTATCGGTTGAGCTATGAATTCAGCCATATCTGTGCAAAAAGTTAGGAAGTTCTATTGGACTTTGCTACCCTTAGTATTAAAAACTAAAAATCTCAATTTACTACATAGGCCCAAATATAAAATTAAATGATTAATAAAAAAAATGTACTGGCCCAAAACCACATGATGGCTATCTGTTGAGCTATGAATTTAGTTATATCTGTGCAAAAAGTTAGGAAGTTCTATTGGACTTTGCTACCCTTAGTATTAAAAATTAAGAATCTCCATTTACTACATAGGCCCAAATATAAAATTAAATGATTAATAAAAAAAATGTACTGGCCCAAAACCACATGATGGCCATCGGTTGAGCTATGAATTCAGTTATATCTGTGCAAAAAGTTAGGAAGTTCTATTGGACTTTGCTACCCTTAGTATTAAAAACTAAAAATCTCAATTTACTACATAGGCCCAAATATAAAATTAAATGATTAATAAAAAAAATGTACTGGCCCAAAACCACATGATGGCTATCGATTGAGCTATGAATTCAGCTGGCCCAAAACCACATGATGGCCATCGGCTGAGCTATGAATTCAGCTATATCTGTGCAAAAAGTTAGGAAGTTCTATTGGACTTTGCTACCCTTAGTATTAAAAACTAAAAATCTCAATTTACTACATAGGCCCAAATATAAAATTAAATGATTAATAAAAAAAATGTACTGGCCCAAAACCACATGATGGCTATCGATTGAGCTATGAATTCAGCTGGCCCAAAACCACATGATAGCCATCGGTTGAGCTATGAATTCAGTTATATCTGTGCAAAAAGTTAGGAAGTTCTATTGGACTTTGCTACCCTTAGTATTAAAAACTAAAAATCTCAATTTACTACATAGGCCCAAATATAAAATTAAATGATTAATAAAAAAAATGTACTGGCCCAAAACCACATGATGGCCATCGGTTGAGCTATGAATTCAGTTATATCTGTGCAAAAAGTTAGGAAGTTCTATTGGACTTTGCTACCCTTAGTATTAAAAACTAAAAATCTCAATTTACTACATAGGCCCAAATATAAAATTAAATGATTAATAAAAAAAATTTACTGGCCCAAAACCACATGATGGCTATCGGTTGAGCTATGAATTCAGGTATATCTGTGCAAAAAGTTAGGAAGTTCTATTGGACTTTGCTACCCTTAGTATTAAAAACTAAAAATCTCAATTTACTACATAGGCCCAAATATAAAATTAAATGATTAATAAAAAAAATGTATTGACCCAAAACCACATGATGGCTATCGGTTGAGCTATGAATTCAGCTATATCTGTGCAAAAAGTTAGGAAGTTCTATTGGACTTTGCTACCCTTAGTATTAAAAATTAAGAATCTCAATTTACTACATAGGCCCAAATATAAAATTAAATGATTAATAAAAAAAATGTACTGACCCAAAACCACATGATGGCTATCGGTTGAGCTATGAATTCAGGTATATCTGTGCAAAAAGTTAGGAAGTTCTATTGGACTTTGCTACCCTTAGTATTAAAAACTAAAAATCTCAATTTACTACATAGGCCCAAATATAAAATTAAATGATTAATAAAAAAAATGTACTGGCCCAAAACCACATGAGGGCTATCGATTGAGCTATGAATTCAGCTGGCCCAAAACCACATGATAGCCATCGGTTGAGCTATGAATTCAGTTATATCTGTGCAAAAAGTTAGGAAGTTCTATTGGACTTTGCTACCCTTAGTATTAAAAACTAAAAATCTCAATTTACTACATAGGCCCAAATATAAAATTAAATGATTAATAAAAAAAATGTACTGGCCCAAAACCACATGATGGCTATTGGTTGAGCTATGAATTCAGGTATATCTGTGCAAAAAGTTAGGAAGTTCTATTGGACTTTGCTACCCTTAGTATTAAAAATTAAGAATCTCAATTTACTACATAGGCCCAAATATAAAATTAAATGATTAATAAAAAAAAATTACTGGCCCAAAACCACATGATGGCTATCGATTGAGCTATGGATTCAGCTGGCCCAAAACCACATGATGGCCATCGGTTGAGCTATGAATTCAGCTATATCTGTGCAAAAAGTTAGGAAGTTCTATTGGACTTTGCTACCCTTAGTATTAAAAACTAAAAATCTCAATTTACTACATAGGCCCAAATATAAAATTAAATGATTAATAAAAAAAATTTACTGGCCCAAAACCACATGATGGCTATCGAATGAGCTATTAATTCAGCTGGCCCAAAACCACATGATGGCCATTGGTTGAGCTATGAATTCAGTTATATTCAGTTATATTCAATTATAAACAATTAAAGCTCTAAACTTGGAAGTGCCACAAATCATTTATACTGGAGCAATATAAAAGATGAGATTTTAAATGCGAAGTGAAAACATTCAATTTTGTACATGTTTTTAGATCATTTGGAAGACTATTAAATATTTTTGGAGCCAAAATTAAAAATGAATTTTGGAAGCTTGTAGTTGTAAATTTTTGTAGATGGTTGTGTTGCTTATTTCTTAGTTTATAATTAGTACTGTTAACACCGGCATTATTACTAGTATTTAAATAAAATTCAATTCAGCTATTAATTCAGCTGGCCCAAAACCACATGATGGCTATTGGTTGAGCTATGAATTCAGCTATATCTATGCGAAAAGTTAGGAAGTTCTATTGGACTTTGCTACCCTTAGTATTAAAAACTAAAAATCTCAATTTACTACATAGGCCCAAATATAAAATTAAATGATTAATAAAAAAAATTTACTGGCCCAAAACCACATGATGGCTATCGGTTGAGCTATGAATTCAGTTATATCTGTGCGAAAAGTTAGGAAGTTCTATTGGACTTTGCTACCCTTAGTATTAAAAACTAAAAATCTCAATTTACTACATAGGCCCAAATATAAAATTAAATGATTAATAAAAAAAATTAATGGCCCAAAACCACATGATGGCTATCGGTTGAGCTATGAATTCAGCTATATCTATGCAAAAAGTTAGGAAGTTCTATTGGACTTTGCTACCCTTAGTATTAAAAATTAAGAATCTCAATTTACTACATAGGCCCAAATATAAAATTAAATGATTAATAAAAAAAAATTACTGGCCCAAAACCACATGATGGCTATTGGTTGAGCTATGAATTCAGCTATATCTATGCGAAAAGTTAGGAAGTTCTATTGGACTTTGCTACCCTTAGTATTAAAAACTAAAAATCTCAATTTACTACATAGGCCCAAATATAAAATTAAATGATTAATAAAAAAAATTTACTGGCCCAAAACCACATGATGGCTATCGGTTGAGCTATGAATTCAGCTATATCTGTGCGAAAAGTTAGGAAGTTCTATTGGACTTTGCTACCCTTAGTATTAAAAACTAAAAATCTCAATTTACTACATAGGCCCAAATATAAAATTAAATGATTAATAAAAAAAATGTACTGGCCCAAAACCACATGATGGCTATCGATTGAGCTATGAATTCAGCTATATCTATGCAAAAAGTTAGGAAGTTCTATTGGACTTTGCTACCCTTAGTATTAAAAATTAAGAATCTCAATTTACTACATAGGCCCAAATATAAAATTAAATGATTAATAAAAAAAAATTACTGGCCCAAAACCACATGATGGCTATCGGTTGAGCTATGAATTCAGCTATATCTGTGCAAAAAGTTAGGAAGTTCTATTGGACTTTGCTACCCTTAGTATTAAAAACTAAAAATCTCAATTTACTACATAGGCCCAAATATAAAATTAAATGATTAATAAAAAAAATGTACTGGCCCAAAACCACATGATGGCTATCGATTGAGCTATGAATTCAGCTGGCCCAAAACCACATGATGACCATCGGTTGAGCTATGAATTCAGCTATATCTATGCGAAAATTAGGAAGTTCTATTGGACCTTGCTACCCTTAGTATTAAAAACTAAAAATCTCAATTTACTACATAGGCCCAAATATAAAATTAAATGATTAATAAAAAAAATTTACTGGCCCAAAACCACATGATGGCTATCGGTTGAGCTATGAATTCAGTTATATCTGTGCGAAAAGTTAGGAAGTTCTATTGGACTTTGCTACCCTTAGTATTAAAAACTAAAAATCTCAATTTACTACATAGGCCCAAATAAAAAATTAAATGATTAATAAAAAAAATTAATGGCCCAAAACCACATGATGGCTATCGGTTGAGCTATGAATTCAGCTATATCTATGCAAAAAGTTAGGAAGTTCTATTGGACTTTGCTACCCTTAGTATTAAAAATTAAGAATCTCAATTTACTACATAGGCCCAAATATAAAATTAAATGATTAATAAAAAAAAATTACTGGCCCAAAACCACATGATGGCTATTGGTTGAGCTATGAATTCAGCTATATCTATGCGAAAAGTTAGGAAGTTCTATTGGACTTTGCTACCCTTAGTATTAAAAACTAAAAATCTCAATTTACTACATAGGCCCAAATATAAAATTAAATGATTAATAAAAAAAATTTACTGGCCCAAAACCACATGATGGCTATCGGTTGAGCTATGAATTCAGCTATATCTGTGCGAAAAGTTAGGAAGTTCTATTGGACTTTGCTACCCTTAGTATTAAAAACTAAAAATCTCAATTTACTACATAGGCCCAAATATAAAATTAAATGATTAATAAAAAAAATGTACTGGCCCAAAACCACATGATGGCTATCGGTTGAGCTATGAATTCAGCTATATCTATGCAAAAAGTTAGGAAGTTCTATTGGACTTTGCTACCCTTTGTATTAAAAATTAAGAATCTCAATTTACTACATAGGCCCAAATATAAAATTAAATGATTAATAAAAAAAAATTACTGGCCCAAAACCACATGATGGCTATCGATTGAGCTATGAATTCAGCTGGCCCAAAACCACATGATGACCATCGGTTGAGCTATGAATTCAGCTATATCTATGCGAAAATTAGGAAGTTCTATTGGACCTTGCTACCCTTAGTATTAAAAACTAAAAATCTCAATTTACTACATAGGCCCAAATATAAAATTAAATGATTAATAAAAAAAATTACTGGCCCAAAACCACATGATGGCTATTGGTTGAGCTATGAATTCAGCTATATCTATGCGAAAAGTTAGGAAGTTCTATTGGACTTTGCTACCCTTATGCCCAGTTGCACAAAAAAAAGCCAACACCCAGTTAACTAATATTTTCTCTTTTTCTTCTGTTATGAAAATGCGACTTGTTTCATAATATGAATTCAACGCCAGTTAATTTTGTTTTATTTTTACGTAGAAATATTTATCATTCAGTTAAATATTTAGTAAAACGAAATCTGGTAGTCAAATATTTAATTCTCCAGTTACAATGTTCAAGTAAAAAAGAAAAATAATCAGCTTGCATTGATTTTGTATTATGAAACAAATCGTATTTTCATATATGAAGAAAAAGATGAAGTATTTCTTAACTGGCGGTTGCCTCTTTATTTGTGCAACTGGGCATTAGTATTAAAAACTAAAAATCTCAATTTACTACATAGGCCCAAATATAAAATTAAATGATTAATAAAAAAAATTTACTGGCCCAAAACCACATGATGGCTATCGGTTGAGCTATGAATTCAGCTATATCTGTGCAAAAAGTTAGGAAGTTCTATTGGACTTTGCTACCCTTAGTATTAAAAATTAAGAATCTCAATTTACTACATAGGCCCAAATATAAAATTAAATGATTAATAAAACAAATTTACTGGCCCAAAACCACATGATGGCTATCGATTGAGCTATGAATTCAGCTGGCCCAAAACCACATGATGGCCATCGGTTGAGCTATGAATTCAGCTATATCTATGCGAAAATTAGGAAGTTCTATTGGACTTTGCTACCCTTAGTATTAAAAACTAAAAATCTCAATTTACTACATAGGCCCAAATATAAAATTAAATGATTAATAAAAAAAATGTACTGGCCCAAAACCACATGATGGCTATCGGTTGAGCTATGAATTCAGCTATATCTATGCGAAAAGTTAGGAAGTTCTATTGGACTTTGCTACCCTTAGTATTAAAAACTAAAAATCTCAATTTACTACATAGGCCCAAATATAAAATTAAATGATTAATAAAAAAAATTTACTGGCTTAAAACCACATGATGGCTATCGGTTGAGCTATGAATTCAGCTCTATCTATGCGAAAAGTTAGGAAGTTCTATTGGACTTTGCTACCCTTAGTATTAAAAACTAAAAATCTCAATTTACTACATAGGCCCAAATATAAAATTAAATGATTAATAAAAAAAATTTACTGGCCCAAAACCACATGATGGCTATCGGTTGAGCTATGAATTCAGCTATATCTGTGCAAAAAGTTAGGATGTTCTATTGGACTTAGCTACCCTTAGTATTAAAAACTAAAAATCTCAATTTACTACATAGGCCCAAATATAAAATTAAATGATTAATAAAAAAAATGTACTGGCCCAAAACCACATGATGGCTATCGATTGAGCTATGAATTCAGCTGGCCCAAAACCACATGATGGCCATCGGTTGAGCTATGAATTCAGCTATATCTATGCCAAAAATTAGGAAGTTGTATTGGACTTTGCTACCCTTAGTATTAAAAACTAAAAATCTCAATTTACTACATAGGCCCAAATATAAAATTAAATGATTAATAAAAAAATTTACTGGCCCAAAACCACATGATGGCTATTGGTTGAGCTATGAATTCAGCTATATCTATGCGAAAAGTTAGGAAGTTCTATTGGACTTTGCTACCCTTAGTATTAAAAACTAAAAATCTCAATTTACTACATAGGCCCAAATATAAAATTAAATGATTAATAAAAAAAATGTACTGGCCCAAAACCACATGATGGCATTTGGTTGAGCTATGAATTCAGCTATATCTATGCGAAAAGTTAGGAAGTTCTATTGGACTTTGCTACCCTTAGTATTAAAAACTAAAAATCTCAATTTACTACATAGGCCCAAATATAAAATTAAATGATTAATAAAAAAAATTTACTGGCCCAAAACCACATGATGGCTATCGGTTGAGCTATGAATTCAGCTATATCTGTGAAAAAAGTTAGGAAGTTCTATTGGACTTTGCTACCCTTAGTATTAAAAATTAAGAATCTCAATTTACTACATAGGCCCAAATATAAAATTAAATGATTAATAAAAAAAATTTACTGGCCCAAAATCACATGATGGCTATCGGTTGAGCTATGAATTCAGCTATATCTATGCGAAAAGTTAGGAAATTCTATTGGACTTTGCTACCCTTAGTATTAAAAACTAAAAATCTCAATTTACTACATGGGCCCAAATATAAAATTAAATGATTAATAAAAAAAGTTTACTGGCCCAAAACCACATGATGGCTATCGATTGAGCTATGAATTCAGCTGGCCCAAAACCACATGATGGCCATCGGTTGAGCTATGAATTCAGCTATATCTATGCGAAAATTAGGAAGTTCTATTGGACCTTGCTACCCTTAGTATTAAAAACTAAAAATCTCAATTTACTACATAGGCCCAAATATAAAATTAAATGATTAATAAAAAAAATTACTGGCCCAAAACCACATGATGGCTATCGGTTGAGCTATGAATTCAGCTATATCTATGCGAAAAGTTAGGAAGTTCTATTGGACTTTGCTACCCTTAGTATTAAAAACTAAAAATCTCAATTTACTGCATAGGCCCAAATATAAAATTAAATGATTAATAAAAAAATTTACTGGCCCAAAACCACATGATGGCTATCGGATGAGCTATGAATTCAGCTATATCTATGCGAAAAGTTAGGAAGTTCTATTGGACTTTGCTACCCTTAGTATTAAAAACTAAAAATCTCAATTTACTACATAGGCCCAAATATAAAATTAAATGATTAATAAAAAAAATTTACTGGCCCAAAACCACATGATGGCTATCGGTTGAGCTATGAATTCAGCTATATCTATGCGAAAAGTTAGGAAGTTCTATTGGACTTTGCTACCCTTAGTATTAAAAACTAAAAATCTCAATTTACTACATAGGCCCAAATATAAAATTAAATGATTAATAAAAAAAATTACTGGCCCAAAACCACATGATGGCTATCGGTTGAGCTATGAATTCAGCTATATCTGTGAAAAAAGTTAGGAAGTTCTATTGGACTTTGCTACCCTTAGTATTAAAAATTAAGAATCTCAATTTACTACATAGGCCCAAATATAAAATTAAATGATTAATAAAAAAAATTTACTGGCCCAAAATCACATGATGGCTATCGGTTGAGCTATGAATTCAGCTATATCTATGCGAAAAGTTAGGAAATTCTATTGGACTTTGCTACCCTTAGTATTAAAAACTAAAAATCTCAATTTACTACATGGGCCCAAATATAAAATTAAATGATTAATAAAAAAAGTTTACTGGCCCAAAACCACATGATGGCTATCGATTGAGCTATGAATTCAGCTGGCCCAAAACCACATGATGGCCATCGGTTGAGCTATGAATTCAGCTATATCTATGCGAAAATTAGGAAGTTCTATTGGACCTTGCTACCCTTAGTATTAAAAACTAAAAATCTCAATTTACTACATAGGCCCAAATATAAAATTAAATGATTAATAAAAAAAATTACTGGCCCAAAACCACATGATGGCTATCGGTTGAGCTATGAATTCAGCTATATCTATGCGAAAAGTTAGGAAGTTCTATTGGACTTTGCTACCCTTAGTATTAAAAACTAAAAATCTCAATTTACTGCATAGGCCCAAATATAAAATTAAATGATTAATAAAAAAAATTTACTGGCCCAAAACCACATGATGGCTATCGGATGAGCTATGAATTCAGCTATATCTATGCGAAAAGTTAGGAAGTTCTATTGGACTTTGCTACCCTTAGTATTTAAAACTAAAAATCTCAATTTACTACATAGGCCCAAATATAAAATTAAATGATTAATAAAAAAAATTTACTGGCTCAAAACCACATGATGGCTATCGATTGAGCTATGAATTCAGCTGGCCCAAAACCACATGATGGCTATCGATTGAGCTATGAATTCAGCTATATCTATGCAAAAGTTTGGAAGTTCTATTGGACTTTGCTACTCTTAGTATTAAAAACTAAAAATCTGAATTTACTTATTGTACAATGAAATACACTCAACAAATCTTAAAGAATATAACAAAGCTATGATCGATTATCGCAAAAATTTGAAAAAAAATCATAAGGAAAAGGTCTAACTGCGAACCATTCAATTGTATAATTTGCCTTAACCTTCGCTCTGTGTATAGCTTTCTATCACGTTGTCTGTGTATAGGGGTCAATCTGACCCCATGGATATCTTCATATATTTCAAAGGGAAAGTAATTAAAAATTGGTTATTTTCTTATTACAATTTTATATTTTTTTTGAAAAATTAATTACATTCACAAGAAAATCACATTTTAATTAGTCAAATTTGTGGTTTAACCAGATGTGTCATCTGATACCACTTAATCTTAATTTGAAACCGTTTCCTATTCTTTGATGCATGCTATACATAGGATTTTGGTGTGTTTTGGACAAGATGGCTCATCACAAAAATGGCATCTTGTTCTGGTTGTCATATCAGATGATCGAGGGCGCAAGTAACATATTTGGCTAACGGTCTTACCCGTCACTTGTTCGCCTGTTGATTCCCGTCTTATTAACAAATTTATAACCCCATTTTATAACTTTTTGCTGTTTTTACATAATTTTTTAACTTTCGAGGGTGAGATAGCTTGCTCCAGGTGCATAACAAATTATTTTTGAAACGATTTTCTTTAGGATAAAACTCTCAAGTGTTAGACGCTATCAAAACAAAATTTTAAAGATTTTAGTTTTCCTTTTTTTAATTCCACCTTACCAGTAAACTCTTTGGGCAAATCGGGTTTATTTTATCTAATTGTTCCAATTGTGTAGTTTTTTTCTGTAAAAATTGATCGGCTAAAGTACAAATATCGAAAAAGTTGTCCATGCTAATTGTTCTTTCTTTGTTGATGTACGGTGCGGATATCCGATTTACTAAATTCTAGGTGTAATCATCCGAATGAGGCCTGCTTGGTCGCCTATCAACATACACTTCTGCATTCAATGAGTAGGAGTTCTTTGCGTCGCGTGGCCAGAATATTTTAATTCCATACTTCCCTGGTGGGTATATTCTGTCGGGAAGAATATCTTCCTCGAGTTAGAACCAATTCTTCATCAATGATTAAATTTGATGACAGTTTATAAGGTTCTCATAGCTGGATATCATAGCTCGATAAAATGGACGGTCATCAAGACCGTGCTTATGAGCGCCAGCGTAAATTAAAATGCCAATCAGAGTAAACATTTCCACCAAATTTGTATCATACCAAGCACGGTATTTTTCTGTTATTTACTATTCATTGTATAAAACTGCCGCGCTTTTCTATTGGTCTCAGCCACGAAATATTCACCAATGTTTCTGGGATGATTTTTTGGAAAGCTAGTAACTGATTGGTTAGATTTTTTGCTGTTTGCACCTTCAAGCCTTCTCTTTCTCGTAGTAGTAGAACGCGTGTTCCAACATTTTCTTATTCATTTCCTCGATCGTCAGCGCCAGGTTCAAATTTTTCATCAACATAAAAATTTATCGGTTCAATATGCTCATCCTCAATGGAATCACAAACGTTTATCGACTCAGGTTGTGCACCCTTGTCGCAATCGGAAAAATTCACATCAATATTGTCGTTCACCATTTCCTCTTCATCTGACACCCCAGTGGCACTATTCTGGTTTTCCCGGGGAATTGGGAAATGATTTATTGACAATTACATGAGAAATAAATTAGGCGCAAACCTAAAATCATGATATGATATATGTATGTACATATTAAGTCGAATCGTATATTTTTCTATGTAACGTCTGCATCAGAATATACAGTAAAATTTTTAAGTGTATACCATGATATACTGGTGATAATTTAGGTAATCATCAAATCGGTGGTTTATGGATAATTTTAGCACTACGAATGTTTTATGTCGATCATGCTATTTTACTCGAAATTGCTTACACAAATATGAGACCAAAAATCCTTAGAAATAAAGAAAATCACATCTGTGATGTTGCACCAATCTAGTATAATTTGAGCCAACACTACGTACATGAATTTTTTTAATAATATATATGACACCCTGTATCGTAAAAAAATAACAAGAACGATAAAAAGTCAAGTTCAATAAAAAATGGTGTTTAATTAGTGCTGCACTAATACTACATACATATGTATAATATACAATACAACTCAACCTCTCACCGCCAATATACTTAGCGAGCCAAGGTTAACCAAAACAACAATATGAGTTAGTAGTTGTGCGATATATATAAGAAACATTGCATTTTGTTAAAAAAAAAAAAACAAACATAATAATTTCAACTAACCCAATAGTTTTTGATGAATAAAGGTCAAGAATTATTGTGCTCCAATTATGTCGATTTGAGAACGATCAAAGTTCCATGTTGTTTTTGATATGGTCACTTAGTAAGTCTTTTTTTACAATTTGATTCTATTTATTTGGTTAGTATATGCCTGTCTTAGAATTAAAGACGGTAATATGTACTATAAATAAGAAAATTTACATGAACATATGTATACATATCACTACGCGTCCCAAAGACTGTTATTTATAAACTTTATATCTCAAAAAATTTAATTTTGGGTAAATCGAATTCGAAAGTTTAGCTGCCAATAAATCTAATATATCTTATTTATATTTTTAAAAGAATGTTCAGTTTAGAATAAGGTTTTATTCGGTTTAGTTCATTAAAGAAAATATGAAATTTTTTGTCAAAAGTTTCCACATATAAGTGTGTCTTTGTGAAATATTTTCAATGAACAAAAAATATTTGAGGATAAATCAAATTTTTAGTGAAAAGTATAAACAAAACAAAAATCACAATTCAATTAAATTTCAAGGCCAGGCCAAGCAAGCAAGATTCTCGAACTCCCGGGTCCCATTCCGTACACATGTTTACACATAACAAAGTTGGGAGAGAAATTAGATCCCGTTATAGACACCTCCTAATCGAAATATATATAGTCAAATAATTACAGTTTATATACTCCTTGTTTTAACCAGGCAGGTTGATTTAATCTAGAATTAAGAACTGATTCCTTCGGAATACATTTTTACAGACAACACATTTTTTTCCACGATCTAAAAAGTCTTAATTTTTTACTTGTTTTATGTCCACTATTTTTCCATTGGCGGTTGGGCGGTGGGAGAGGCGAGATATCGTTCCGCATCATCATCATGTTTCCGAGCGGCCCAAATTTTCTAACCGTACCAAATGTTGCTTGACCTCTTGCCTACTCCCCTCCCCCTCCCCCCCCCCCCCCTCCCCCCCTTAGTATTAATAGGTGATAAAATATATCTTTAAATTAATCACTTTCAAGATTATAATAAAAATCTTTGTATAGGAAAAATTAAATTTTTATCACATATTTCCTTTAGTCCCTTTAATTTCTTTAAACAAATTTTTATTGGGCCCAAATTTAAATTGTTTGTACCATATAATTCAAAATATCAAAGACATTTTTTTTATTGGCATTATCTGTGCATACGTGATTGGATATAACGGATGTTTTTTTTTCGAGAGAAAATCATTTTCCTATAATTTTAATTAAAATAAAATTGGTAATTTTTGGGTTATTATTCAATTCTATAAATATTGTAACAGTTCATGTGATTTGCATGCTACGAAACACACACTTACATAATTAGTATATTGCATAGTTGTGCAACATGCACCAAACCGGTTAATGGTCACTAATCGTTGGTTTGCTTTGCACTGAAAAAAAATTAGTGCATTCCCGAGTAACCAAAACTGGTGATCACAAAATTTTAGAACAATTTGTCACAATATATAAGTTCCTTTTTGTCACAAAAAAAGTTGACAATTTGGAACTTATTTGTGTGGGTATTTTGTGACAAAATGAATGTTTATTTTACCACCACAAAAAAAAAAAAATTTTAGTCACCAATTTATCACAAAATGTTAGTTCCTTTTTGTCACAAAATAAGTTGACAATTTGGAACTTATTTATGTGGGTATTTTGTGACAAAATATATGTATGTTCATATTTTACTCCGCAAAAAAAAAAGATTTTGATCATTTTTGATTTGGTGAATTTATAATTCGCTAAGTCACTACGTTCTTGCCTCATACTTAATGTATGAAGTTGGAATTTTATTTTTGTAGTTTGTGTTTGGTCGTAGCTACCTGACTACCCGATGAGTAGACCGAACCTTTTGTTTGTGCGAGCTTATCTGCACGAAACCAAACTACCACATAGAAAACTCAAGGAAAGTTTTCATTTTTTAGAGTCGAGAGTCGAGACATTTTGCATTAACTCTCGGCTCAATATTTCTACATTTTTGGTAGATATTTTTTTCTTAAATAAATAATAATAAAAGTATCAAATAAACCATATAATGGAATATTTTTTACAAAATTATTTAAGTAGGGTCATAAAAAATTTTCTTACGCATAATAATTGCATCAATAAACCAACAAATATCCACAAAATGGTTGATAACTAAGTGATATGACAAAAAAACTATCGAATTTGTGGTTATAATTTCAACAAATAGTTCATAATTAGTTCCACAGTTAAACCACCAATTATTCAGAAATATCGAGAAACATTTGACTTTATTACCATAATATTCCACCAAAAACCGACAAATTTGATTTACAAAATGTTCGTTTACGCGTGACAATCGGCGTCAACCCCATCAACCATTTTTCATCTATATTGTGACAGCTTTTTGTCACAATTTTTTCCACCAATCACCATTTTATGTGAAATTTTTGTCGCTTTTTTGTGACACGTGGTTACTCGGGTTCTATTTACGAATGGCGTTCGTTAACCACAAATCGTACTATTAGTAAAAATTGCTATATTTACGTAAAGAAGCAAAATTTAGAAAAAATTTATAAACACTTGTGCGGTAATAGTACGAATCTTTGTTCAAAAACTAAAAAATGATTTAGCTTATTGTGTTAAACGTGTAATGCATTCACTTGTTGTATGTGTATTAGTGTAACTTGCAAGATTTTATTAAAAAAATACATTTTACGAACAATTCGAACTATGTATGAATAAAACTATTTACGAAACTCTGTTTTAAAAACTAATTGTTCATCATATTAACGAATGTAGCCCTACAATGCATGAATATTATTATTCGAATTTTAAATGTATTTATGCGTGTCGACTTTGTATGTTTGAAGCAATGCAGCTTGAAAGGACTCGCTTAACATTGAAAAATCGTTAGGCATAATCAGAGATTTTTGCAGCTACATATGTTGAAATAAATCAGGTAAATATGATATTTTATGTTAGTGTTACATAGTGTTTTCGTTTTGCATGTGTTCTTATTTTAATAAAATAAAATGATCGCCTGATGGTTGATTAATTCTAATTCCGCGATCACTTTTGTGCATATTAAAACATTAAAATTCATCACATAATGTGAAAATGTATAAATCATTTTATTACAGTTGCTGACAAGAAAATGTCAACCATGAGCATGAGAAGACCATGAATTAAAATCGTTTTTGGAGTATTTGGACCAGATCAGGTAATAAAAATTAGAAAATACACGTACATGTCATTGTTATGTAATTTATTGAATTTCTAGAAGAGCCCGAGCAGTTCACCATATAAAGGCGCTCTCAACAATACCAAAATTCGAGGAATCACAAATGGAATATGGTCAACTCGGCATTTATGTATGTTATCTTTTTTTGTAATAGGGGCAACATTTTTGACCAAAATATATTTTTCTTAATAAAATTTTAAGTTTTTTATTTATTTACATCTGAGGTGCTTAGATTTCACGAATTTATCCTTCAAACGACCCAAATAATTAACAATATACATATAAATATTACGTAGTTTTGTGTACCAATTATGAACCCATTCCTACATTTTATGAATTATTTTCAGCGTATTTATGAAAATAATCATCATATTTGTGAATTATTCATAACCATTGGGTATTCCATTCTGCCTACATACGAATAATTTCGTAAATACCAAGAATGAATTTCTAAACTTATGTATATGTATGAATTTATTCGTTAATGTGATTTAACATTTCATTAGTATTATGAAAAAATTCATGGTATATTTAATTTCTTACGTTAATAATAAGAATAATTGTATTAAAATAATAAAAATTTTCGTATCTTATATGAATCAATTCATAAATACCACAACGTAAGTAGAAAAACAAACTTTGGTTCTTAATGTTTAGAAAATTGACTTACCGAAATATTTTATTGAAGTCTGCATACGCTAGAAATAAAAATAAACGTTTAATTTAAATTTTATACATATGGTCGTTTTGAATTTTAAACAAAGTTTATCAATAGTTATGTGTACATATTATTCTAAGCAAAAATTTGCATTTTGTGTAAAACTGCCCTTCAGCCGAAAAGGCACTTTCGATTCCACGCGGAAGTTAGTTTTACACAATAGTTAAAAACTGTTGCCAGGCTAACTAAAACTAATCCTTCGTAAATGTTTACTTAAACCAAACTGCTACTCATTTTATAATTCAAGCTAACTCTGTTGCGCTGAACAGTAAACGGTTCTATTGCCCATACCTGGTGCCTACTTTTTGTCAACTTTCATGATAAATTGATCGGATTAACTGAATTAACTTTAGATTTGGTAGGTTTGGGTAGATTTGCAAATAAATCAAAAAATTTATTGTCTGGAAATTAAAATGACGCCAATTACGAATATGACATTTTTATGCGTAAAACCAAAGTAAAGGATTCAATAAATTTATAAGGCTTATTAATAATTTATCTTTTATAGAAATTTTATCTGAAGATATTTACAGAAGTTTTCGGTAAGTATTCCAAAAATTTACCAACATCGGTAATTAACCGTTTTACCAAAAATCGATATTGGATTCCCTACAAAAAATTCGGCATTAGAATCCTAGAATTTCTGATTTGGAGTTCTCAACACTAACCTGATATATAATCCAAGATTCAACCAAATTGAAATTGTTGATGCCAAATTTGACAAGCTGCCATTTGAAATTTAAAATTAAATTAAAGTACGAGTAACTTTTTAAAATTACATACTAAAAACGTACATTTTCAATATCCAATTTCGCAAATTTTCATAGACCTAAGTTCCTATAGTTAGTAGTTTAAATTTAGTTTCTAAATTTCCGAGAATTTACTTCGGATATCGACATCAATTTAAAGGACTCATTCTTAACCAGGACTTTTTTGTCCCGCAGATCTAGGTTTGCGATCTGAAACTCTTGTTCATGTTCATTGCAGAATAAAAACTTGCCTACTAAAATCCTCGTAGAGTTGTGTACAAAGGAAATTGTGCGGTTTATTAGAGATATTAAGGCGAGGTTTTAAGGCTCCCCGGCAGCAGCTCCACGGCTCCCTAGAGGGCCGCGGCCCACAGTTTGAGAAGCACTGATTTAGGCAATGAAACTTGGCTTTCGGTTTATTCTAAGACTAATGTTTCTGATGCATATAATGATGATGATGTTTTATTGACTTATTAAAATTATATGTATATTGATAACAATACTTTTCTTGTGGAAATTAAAAGCAAAGATAACATTTTAAAACCATGGATCAGCCAAGATTTATGCCGTAAAATCAAACAAAAAAATACATTTTCCCGAAAGTTAGCGAAACATCCAAATAACACTGATTTAAAACAAAAAGAATGTGAACTAAGTAAATCAATTAAAAAGGAAGTAAATATAGCTAAAACTAAATTCTATATGATATAAAACTTAATACTGTTTACACTTTCTGCCGTAGGCACTTGGCGAAACACACTTAATACACACATTTTAAAAAATTTTAAAAACACTTGTTAAATATTTCGCAAAATTACAAAAGGTTTAAAAAATCACTCGATCGAATTCGGCTTAGTAGGCCATCATCAGGAGTATCTACTAAACTGTTTAGTAGATACTCCTGATGATGGCCTAATAAGCCGAAATCGATCGAGTGATTTTTTAAACCTTTTGTAATTTTGCGAAATATTTAACAAGTGTTTTTAAAAATTTTAAAAATGTGTGTATATAAAACTTAATAATGTCAAAGGTGATATCAAAAAGAGTTGGAAATTACTTAATAAACTTTTAGGAAAGGGATTTAATCGTGTTGCTGAAGCTGTTGAGAAAGCTGAACACTTTAACAAGTTTTTTGTTAGTGTGGTTCAAGACCAAAAAATTAATGGTTTAAACGGAGATATTTATTGTGATGAGTACAATTAAATTTATTATTGTTAATGTGGTGCAAAGTATATTTTGTACAGTGTTTATTTGATTCTAGTTTTAATGAATTGAAAATTTCGGTTTTAATTTTAAATTTAACTGCATTCATAATTTCTGATAGTTCCAAACACATAGTCATGTTTTCTATATACATATTATAATATTAATAAATTTTATGAGTATGTTCACTAAGATTTTAGAAAAAAATTGTAAAAATAGCTATTTCTTGAATGTTGATGATTATTCATTGAGCAATAAAAGTACTGATTATATAAAAAAAAAAAAAAAATAAACATTCTTCAAAGTAATGTACGCGGTATGAATAATATAGATACGTTTGATGATGTTATTGTATTTAGTGAGAGGTTGGATGAAGATATTGACATTATTGTGCTTAGTGAGACATGGGTTAAGAGTAACAACACTATTTCGTTTCAACTAAACAATTTTCCGAGTATCTTCTCTTGTCGTAATGATAGAGTAGGTGGTGGTCTAGCTATTTTTGTAAAAAATAATGTGAAATTTAATGTTGTAAGGTGTGATAATAATCAGTTTCCCTTTCATTTTATATGTATCGAGCTTGCTGATTATGCATCAACTAAATTATTGGCTATCTATAGACCACCTAATTCAGACGTTGAAATATTTTTAAGTTTTTTGGATGGTTTAGATATAAGCAAAATGGACACAATTGTTGTTGGGGATGTTAATATACCTGTAAATAAAAGTTCTGTTAATGATTCTGACTACAAAAATAGTTTGATGAGTTTGGGAATGATTGTTACTAATACGTTTGGTACTAGGTCAATTAGTAACAATATCCTTGATCATGTTGTTTGTAGCTTTAATAATATTAGCACCGTTAAAAATTCCACTATTTTCTCGGATATTAGTGATCACAATTTTATTTTTTCGTCTCTTTCCTTCAAGGATAAATTTTACAGGCATAAATTGGAAAAAAAGATTATTGTTTTTTTTTTTTTTTTTTTTTTTATTTTATTTATTTTGTATTTATTTATTGTACTTTAACAATAATTTAGTATTAAAAGGAAAAGCACAGATGGAAACAGAGTAAACGGAACAAAAGAACAAAAATAAAATGATGAAGCTGCTTCCATTAGGCAGAAAAACCTTTTAAATTTTTTCAAACAATTTCCGTCTCATGCATACACATTCTATTTTGAGCAATAGCTCATTTACAATAAAATGTACAGCAAGAGGTGAAATAATATTAAAATTTAACAATAATAATAATAATATTAAAAATAAATTTAAAAAAATTACGTATTGCCCATCAATCACGCCACTCCAAAAATTTTGACTTAAATAATTTGGCCGATCCTAAACTCTTAATTTCCAATGGAATTGAATTCCAAAGAGAAACTCCCCTAACGTAAAAGGATTTGTTTAGCGACCTACAACTATTTTTGGCCGGAATCAGGCGGAATTGACTTTGAAAAAGTTGACTCCTTTTTTGTTGATTTTCTTGAGGCCACGAATTTTGATATTACTGATCCGGGCGGGACTTTTAAACTAATTATTGATAAGTATAATCAGTTAATTGACAAATTCACTATGATTAGGAGTGTTGTGGCTAATTTGAAGACTAATTCATGTCCTTGTATGTCATACAACTTGTGGAAACTGATGGGAAAACGTAATAACACGTTAAAGAAACATAAGTTAGACCCATGTAACGTAGATATTCATGATCTACTTAGTGCTCTTAATCGGAAAATCAAGTCTGAGAAGTATTATGCAAAAAAACAGTTTTATGAAAATACATTTGCTAATGTGAGTCAGAAAAATTTATGGAAAAATATAAATCTGTTTCTAAATAGAAATAATCATAAATCTGAGATCCAAACTATTGTAGTTAATGATCTAAAATATAAAAATACCTCTGATATTGTCAATAAATTTAATGATTATTTTGTTCACATAGGTAAATCACTGGGTGAATCAATTAGAAGTGACAGGAATATTCATAAATTTGGAACATTGTGCCTTAATCCAGATTCAATATTTCTAACCCCCACTAACCCTGCGGAAATTTGTAATATTATTTGTCTTCTAGATGGTGGTAAAGGTGGTGGGCCAGATAACGTTCGTAACTTGGTTTTGAAGCATAATGTCACATTCTTTTCGGAACTTATAGCGAAATTAACTAACACAATCCTTGAAACTGGTGAATATCCTAATGTTCTAAAAATTGCCAAAGTTGTGCCAGTATTTAAAGATGGTGATAAGGATCTTGTTTCTAACTACAGACCTATTTCGACTTTGTCTGTATTTGACAAAATCATTGAGAAAATACTGAACTCACGGTTTAGGAGTTTCCTTAACAGTTCAAACTATTTTATGCACATCAGTATGGTTTTAGGGAAGGTTCGGGTACTGAGTTGGCACTTGTCGAAATGGCTAACATGATCTACAATGCCTTTGATCGAAAGGAATATGTTGGAGCTCTCTTTCTTGATCTAAAGAAAGCTTTTGATACGGTTGATCACAAATTGCTTTTAGATAAATTGTGCTGTTATGGATTTCGTGGAGTAGCCAATAGGTTAATTAATAGTTACTTGACTAATCGTCAACAATACGTCATGATCAATGGATCCACCAGTGATGTCTTAAATTTGGATTGTGGAGTGCCTCAAGGCAGTGTGCTAGGTCCGTTGCTGGTTCTGATATTTATTAATGATATCTCGCTAATACCTTTAAATGGGGAATGATATCAAAGGGCCGAATGTCGAAGGGCCGAAATGGGTCGAAGGGCCGAATGGGTCGAAGGGCCGAATTTTTAATATTCACTAATTTACATCACTAAATCACAATGAAATTATTTTATTTTAATTATTTAAAATAGTCGGCCCTATATTTCTAAAAACAAAAAAAAATTAAACAAAAAAATTCGGCCCTTCGACCCATTCGGCCCTTCGACCCATTCGGCCCTTTGAAATTCGGCCCTTCGTACCCATTCCTTAAATGGACAAATTCGAATTTTCGCAGATGATATTGTAGTATTTTATGAAACAAAGGACCCTTCGACAATACATAATAGTATGAAGCATGATATGGACATTCTACTGGAATATTTCAAATCTAATGTGATCTCTCTAAATTTACATAAAACGAAATTTATGATTTTTCATTCCCCACATAAAAGTCCTATCAATTTGTCTTATTTTACTATAAATAACATTGTAGTTGATAGAGTTGAGTTTTTCAAGTACTTAGGCGTAACTTTTGACACGCATATGTCTTGGGCTGAACACACTAAAACCATCTGTAGTAAAATGGCTCCGTTAGTAGGATTGTTAAGGAAACTTTCCTTTTGTGTGCCGAGCTATGTACTGAGATTGATGTATTTTACATTTATTCACTCTAGAATTGTGTACGGAATTATTGTGTACGGAACTGCAAGTCAAAGCAGATTAAAATATTGTCAAATCATGCAAAACAAAAGTTTAAAAGCTGTTTTAAAGCTGTCTTCACGTTTCCCATTATTAGTTTTATATGAAACCGAGTCCAAGGGTATTTTACCAGTTGGTGCATTGTATGAGTACCAAGTTTCACTATACATGTACAAGATGTTAAATGTTTCTTCAGCGCTCTCTAATCTTAAATTTAATAACTGTAATCATAATTATGACACCCGATTTATTAATAGCATATCTTGTGGATCTATCAGTAACGAATTTGGGCGCAAATCGATAAGGTTTTCCGGCCCTTCAAATTACAATAAATTGCCAGAATCACTTAAAGTTTCTATGAGTTTTCCTCAATTTAAGAAACAGCTAAAAATTTATTATGGAAATCTTATAAATAATTATATTTCTTAAATTTTTGTAATGATTGTATTGCATTATGTAAAAAATGTATAATTTTGTATATGTTTTAAAATGTGAATTACAATATCAATTACCCTTCAAAGGACAATAAATCCATTGGGAAATTGATATTGTAAAGAGTTTAATTGTATAATTTGTAAATAATAAATAATAAATAAATAAAAAAATAAAAAATATAAAAAAAAATTGCCAACAAATCTCAATATAAATCTTTTGCTTTTTATGAGACTTTTCCGTTGGAAATTCTACAAGTTATTTCATCACTTAAGTCAACAAATTCGTCGGGCAATGATAAGATTAGCAATTATACAGTAAAAAAAAATTGCCATTTATATTGTAGATGTTTTATGTAATCCCGATATTTAAACACGGTGACAAAAAAGTTATCTCAAATTATCGTCCAACAAGCTTGCTTTCTGTCTTTACCAAGATTATAGAGAAACTAGCTCATGTAAGACTTTCAGGTTTCTTAAATCACACAAATTTTCTACATAAAATGCAATTTGGCTTCAGAAAATTCAGAAGTACTGAAACTGTTTTGCTAGAGGTTACTAATTTTGTGTATAAAGGTCTCACTGTAAGAAATTCTGTAGCTACAGTTTTTGTTGATTTGAAACATGCGTTTGATATGGTAAACCATAGCGTGTTATTAAAAAAACTATTTTGTGCTGGATTTCGTGGACCTAGTTTTAAATGGTTTAGTTCTTACTTGTTGAATAAGGTACATAATGTAAAAATAAATGATTGTGTTAGTCAAAGTCTAGTAATAAATGATGGAGTTCCACAGGGATCGGTATTAGGACCATTGCTGTTCCTAATTTACCTAAACTCCTTATTTAATATTGAATTTAATTCTGTAGTGGATTCGCTTATACAGATGACCTAGTATTCATGTACAATGAACCGAATAACATAACACTGATCGTATGCCAATTGATTTTCTTGTTGAGTGTATCATATCAACATTAAAATTGTTACCAAAAATTTTTTTGTAAATTTTTAGTATTGAAGTCTTCTTAGCGTACAACCGCCCTATTGTTTAATGTTAATAAAACAACAACAAAAGAACCTTATGTAATTATGTATATAACCAAATGTGCGAACAAATATTTTGTGATTTATAATTAGAGTTGGTGATAAAATATAAAAACTCCAGACGAAATAAAATAAAAACTTACGGTGTACGAAATAAAAATTATACAAGTTACCACGTTGTGCTTAAAAACATTCTATCAAAAATTTTGGAAAGGAATAATGGAACCGATGAACAGTGCACTAAAGAAAAATTAAATAAATCATCTTCCAAAATTGTTAATATGTTATGCGTTTTAGACTTTATTAAATATTACAAACATGCGGGGTCAACAACTAATGGTCCTATTTCATCATATTGAAATATGGGGACTTTGTAGCCCAAAAAGGATGCCAATATCTAATTATCTTTAAACGTCGAACCCGCGGAACATCTCATTGTTTCTGAAATTGCAGAAAATGTATACAATATAAGATGTCTAACTATCAGTGGTTGAAATCGAAAATCATTTATTAAAGTCAATAGCATTAATTCACATATTACGTTATATGTATCTGTTCCCAGTTTTTTGTTCGTAATTTATTTTAAATTGCTTTTACCGACTGTTTCACTAATACTAACATGGTTTTCTGTTGAATTAATACATTTTGTTTATACAAATGCGAGTTGTATTGCTTTTTTTGTTTTGTCTAAAATTGCACACCCGCGTATTTTATAATTAGTGAGAATCGGTAAATATATGGGCTCGATTAGGTAACCAAAACGTTTGATTGGACGGTTAACTTTAATTGAGTTGCATACCTCTTAAAGTACCACCTGCAGCGGCTGCGCGATGGTGGATTAACCAAACAATTTCATATTTTTAATAATTTGTTTGTATGTAGATGTAGGTTCACGGTTTTGGATAAGAGTAAAACCTTTCTGTTTTTGAAAAAAATTGAATGCTTACTAAAGGAAATTATGATTTAAAAATTAAACTGATCAAGAATTTGTTTTTCCAAAGTATCCAAATCCAATTAAAATTGCTAACAAAAAAAATTTAATGCGAGTTTTACATTCGTGAAAATTTAAATCAACATCCGCAATTTGCTAAACCATTAAAGTTTAATTACATAAACTGAAATTATAGAGTTATAAAGAATTTTGAAGAATGCTGCGTTGACTAAAGACTAAACAAAGATGTTTTATAATTACATATTCCAAAATATAAACGTTCTTATGGTAATTAGTACCGGACACAAAATAAACAATAAACATGAAATACAGAAAAAACAAAAATCATAAAAGCGACTATAAAAACTTTTTCAGTAATATGTAATTTTTGCGGGATAAACAAAAACGGGCTGCTATGGTTGATACAGTACACACAAAAGCATAAAACCTATATTGGGAAATGATCGGTTTTATTCGATTATACGCATACATACTAATATACTATACAGATTTCGTTTTATGTTATAAATTTTCATGTTCCATGTATTTCTTGTTAGTTAAGTTTCGATTAAGCTTGTAAGCAGACGATCATCTTAGAAAGAAGTGAAATAAATAAGTAGGTTATTGTAAGATTTTAGATAATGAAATTACGAGTATATATTAATTTTATCCATTCACAATATCTTAGATTAAAATGACGAATCAGGAATTTTGGCAAACGATTTGGTCCAGAATGAAACGAATTTTCTGTGTCTACTCGGAGCCCAACAATTTTGAAATAACATCAACAAATTTCGTTGAATCTTATCGTAATCCTAAAAATGATGAAAAATCAATAGAATTTAGCGGTGAACGGATCGATGACAACCCATTATGGTATGAGATAATTGCCGAGTCGTCGCAACGTATGGACACCACTATTGATCCAGCCGCCGTGCAAAATAATAACGACGAATTTTGGTTTGTGCACCGACCAAAAAATTTTTAATAACAAGTACATAAAATGAAAATTAACATATTCAAAATTTATAATTTTCTATTATATTGTGTTTATCCAAAATAAAATTTGCATTCTAATTATGTGTTTTGAGTTTTTAATTAAAATATTGAGTGTCATAGGTGCATATAAACGTACCAGTTCATAATGTGTAAGTATAGGTATATAGGAACCGCAACTTAAATCAAATATCGTTTCGTTGTAAATTAATATTGGTTAGAGACCCTATACATTAGAATAGAATTTATTTTCGAATTAAAGCTTTTGTTTTGTACGGGATGGGATATACATTTCAGAGAACGCGTTGAATATGTTGAATCAGTTTATAAACTCAATGCCGACGCTAAAAAATGAAAGTGTTTTAATAAGTTGATAAAATTGGGCGGCATGGTTATTGTTTGTTGATATTATATCTGTTTACAAATAGGAAGATAATAACAATAAATTATATTGTTAAATTAGTTATTTTACCAATTAGAGTTTTTTTTGTTGAAAAATTGTAGTTTTGCTCTTTTGAATCTTTTATGCCACCATATCTTGACTACCAATAATTTTGTGATAGCTACCTTATACCATAATGTATACTATAATATGCGAGGAAATTTTGATAAACGTATAGTGAATTTGAAATCATTTGATCAAATCCCTTCTATAATTTTTTTTATCGGAAACATGAATTTATGATTCAGAATTATAATTTTACAATATTCCTAATTTTATTAGTATAGGTTGTTATAATAATAATTATAGAGCTGGTGGTGTTTGTGCATTTTACGATTCTAGTTTGGACTGCGTTTGTGAATCACTGTCGTTGAATACAGCTGATATAATTAAAATTTAATTATAATTTAATTATCGGTAAAAATTCGGTTTTTGTTTGTATAGGTTGCAATTTATTCCAGTTTCTTCTATTGTGTCGGATTTTACTGATTTTACTTCTGTGAAAGCACACGAAAATTATTACCGTGGTTTGAAAAAAATTATTTATACGAACAAAAACTTCTTGTCCTCGGCTTCCTCCTTCGTTGTGGTCAATTCACGATCTAGTAACAGACCATATGCCTCGCACGCAAAATAATGTGGAGGCCTGGCATAGACGCCTTAAAGTTGTTGTAGGTGGCTCACATGTCGGCTTATACAAACTTATGAAACACTTGAAGCAGGAGCATACAAACAGTATGACACTTCTCGACAAAGTCATTACGGGTAATGTAAATAAAATTAGACGAGAATGTATTTCTAAAGAACATAATATTCAAAATATATTGGCTGATCGGTTTTCATTAAATCCCTTAGATTTTTTAAAAGGAGTTGCTTACAACATTCAACTATCCTAAATTACGTAAAATATGCGTGTTTATATTTTATATTTGATAAATAAAAATTAATTGGATTGAAACAAAACTTTCTTAATTATTATTTTTTCATTTAGTGTATACATAATATAATGAATTTTCTGTTTGCCTTATTATAAATCTCGATTTCGAGCTCGGGAAAAAATTCGAGAATTCTTTTTCGAGATTTTTTTTTTCAATATTTTTAAAACGAAATATTTAATTTTAATATTTTTATTTCGATCACTGGAAATTATTCAAAATAGTTGACATGTCGAATTTTTTTCTTTCGTTCAAATGGCCTGTTCCCGTTTCACTCATGTTTTCTTTAATGACACAAAAATCAAAATATTATATGAGGAGTTTTTTTTTAATTGCTGGGTTTTTGTTATAAATTTAATATTCATCTAAATCTGGAAATAATAATTCCTGATTTTGACAAAATTAACAAACGAATTAGTATTCAAATTAAGAATATTGAAGAGCTTGGTTCTGGTTCATTGAAACGAAATAAATATAATTACTGTGAATTTAGCAATAATTTGAATGATCTGAAAATTACATAACTAGGAAACTGGTTTAAAAAGCAACATCACTAGAGATAATAAACAGATGAACTCCTGTGGAGGATTATTCGAGAAGAAATTTCCCTCATACAAAGAATAGTGCCGAAGCCTGGTAATTGTGAAATTTATAAACTAATTGAAAATTTATCAAAAAAATGGGGGTGTGGCTGTGTCGTAAATACAGCCGTGTATTTGACGTGAATACATGTACGTTACGAGTACTATTTTCTTTGAGCGTATTGTATGTATATGCCATAATCATTTTTGAACACTAAGAAGTCCTTCAGATTTCTATGTTTTATTTGTGATGGCAACATTTTCGTTTCGTCGGGTTCAGGAAAGAAATCAAGTAAACAAATAATTACTGTATTATAACTTTATTAAAGATAGGTCTGTGATACGAAAAGTATGAAACAAATGGCATACAGGATACATCGAGATTTCTTGTAAACGTTAAATCAATACATGTATTACCTAGCGTTGTTGCAGAAGTTTCGATGTAAGATAAATTAAACTCGCTGAGCATGAAGTCGGTCAACGAGCGGTTTTGCGAGACATTAACATTAAAGTCTCCGGTTGAGATAGAGATCCGGTTCGTATTCTGGTATAATCTTAATGACGTTTTTGGAATACTTTAACAGCGATTGTAACATACAAAGCTTAATTTCTGCTAACGCTGTGCATGGATGGATGTACACATACCCGAGTATGAATTTGAAGATGCCATTGACTGTTACGTTTACTAAACAGACATCACCAACCTTTGGGTCTTTGATATGCAAATTCATCTCGGAAATGTCAATGCTAACTCTGTTACAATCAGTGAAGCTATTGATGTTGCGATATATGGCGACTCCACCGGCTATGCAACTTGATGATGATGATACCGCAGCCGATGATGTAGTTGCAATTTTTCTGCGCTATTACTATGTGTTACGATATGATATCAGATCAAAGCCAGGGACCTGCACTGGCTTGAAATCTTCCATCCACGTTTCGCTAATTGCCAAGTAATCAGATCGGTTGATGATGGAATCAGTAGAGATGTCTTCTGAGTGCGCGACCAAGCTTTGTGAATTAATGGCGGTGATAAGTATAAAACAACTCTGATCAGGAACATAATCGCAAAACTTTTTTACTTGTGCGACTAATGTTGGCAGCTGATGTTGGGCCAGTCGCTGGTACTCATCTCGTATCTCTCTAACTGTAGGAGACGCCTGACCAAATCCATGATAAAATTTGAAATCGTCTCGGGCATTGATAATATAAAGGCCATCTAACGATGTGACGCGACTCAAAGCCACATAAACTAGTTGGTTTTGCTGCGATTTGTCATATTGATACACGACTCGATCGAAAGTTCCTCCTTGAGATTTGTGTATCGTGATCGCACATGCTGGCACGATGGGAAACTGTTTTCGGTGGCATTTGATCGTCGGACCGAGCGGTATGTTGGCACTACGCGTTGTTATCGGTGTCCACTTGAAGTCGAGAACCTCACGCTAGCAGATTACATGTGGATTAGCTTTGAGTCGACATCGCTGGCCCATCATCTCGAGCGGGAATTCAATCCATAGTCTGAGTCGCTGTTTGTGTACGACTACAGATGTTGACGGTTCGTTATGTGCTCCTAACTCTGCAAAGTACTCGTCTTCACTGAGCAGCTCTATTGATATTCATTTTAAAACTCCATTTTCATTGTACATATGTGCATGCTAAATTTCATCAAAATCGTATAAGAAATGGCCAAGTTCCTTCCTAGTTGGCAATATTACAGAACTTTATCTGAAATTAATTTTAGCATCATATTTTCATCGCACATACCAAATCTCACTAAAATCTGTTCAGGAATATCCAAGTTTTATCCTAGTTGGCCATATTACAGAACTTTATCCAAAAATCATTTTAAAATCACATTTCCATAGTACATGCTGAATTTCATCAACATCGGATAAGAAATGGCCAAGTTCCGTCCTAATTGGCCAAATATCAGAACTTTCTCTAAAAATCATTTTAGAATCCCATTTCCATCGTACATGCTGAATTTCATCAAAATCGGATAAGAAATGGCAAAGTTCCCCCCTAGTTGGCCATATTCCAGAACTTTATCCAAAAATCATTTTAGAATCCCATTTCCATAGTACGTGCTGTTTTTCATCAAAATCAGAAAAGTATTGACTAAGTTCCTTCCTAATTGGCCATATTCGAGAACTTTATCCAAAAATCATTTTAGAATCCCATTTCCATCGTACATGCTGAATTTCATCAACATCGGATAAGAAATGGCCAAGTTCCGTCCTAATTGGCCAAGTACCAGAACTTTATCTAAAAATAATTTTAGAATCACATTTCTATTCCGCATACCAAATTTTACTAAAATAGGTTCAGGAATATCCAAGTTCCTTCCTATTTGGCCATATATATTCCAGAACTTCACCCAAAAATCATTTTAGAATCCCATTTGCATTGTACATGCTGAATTTCATCAAAATCGGATAAGAAATGGCTAAGTTCCTTCCTAGTTGGCCATTTTCCAGAACTTCATCCAAAAATCATTTTAGAATCCTATTTCCATCACGCATACCAAATTTTATTAAAATCGGATAAGAAATGGCCAAGTTCCATAATAATTGGTCATATTGCAGAACATTTTTTTAAATTTTCTGTCATTTCTTATGGACGAGTATTACAAAAAATGGCGGTGCTTCCCCCGCCTCCGTAAGCAATGCGTCACAGTCCTCACTCAACGTAACAAATTCTTTGATCCTTTATCTATCGAGTGGTGTAATTAAATTTTGGATGTAGATGATAGATATTTGGCTGCAGCATAAAATCGTATACCCATTATTTTGTTATCATCAGTTTTTTGAATTACCCCCCATATATGTATATGAAAATAAAGACGTATTCACGTCAAAAAATTTCCAAAACTACGATTGAGAAAATCAAATCGAAAGAATTGCCCCCTAGGAATAAAAAAATGTTGCTGTTTTTAATAAGCTCAAAAGAATAACTAGAAACCGCCAAAATTATTCAAAACTTGAGTATTTAAAGCGTATCGCGCAAAATATTAATTAAATTAATCAAAATTACCAATAATTTTATTCATTTTAATGAAATGAACACACAACTAATTCCACCACTTTTAAATTTCAAAATTGGAAATTAAATAATAGGAAATTTTAAAACGTGAAATTTTATGATTTGGAAATTTACTTTTCTCTGTTTGGAATATAGAAATTATGGAATTTTTTTGGAATTATGATACCATTCCGTTACCAACCCTAATTTGCTACTCGAGTGTTATTTGGATGCTTTCTTAATTTTTAGAAAAAATTTTATGGTTATTAATGTTACACAAAAGATATTAACTCATCCAGTACTTTAAATTCATTGCGATAAGTAATTATATCTTTGCAAAATTGAATATGGGAAATTAAATTTTTAAGAAACTATTGAATACTGTATTACAATTTTTTTAATGATAAACAAGGTCCCAGTTTGTTATTATTGTTAATGGTTCCCAGCAAATTATCCAAATCATTGCAAAAATCGTTACAATGACTATTACAAAAACGGTAAAAACATAGAAAACGCCAAACATTTTTACCTATTTGAACGTCCAAACTAAGAACATCAGCTGAAATGCTGATACAAATGTTAGATTTGTATGTTTTGAATAATTTTATTTGTGTACTTACTAGTATACTGTACGATTTAAGCTAATTTTCACTTATATACAGTTTACTGCTTAATTTCACTATAAATTTATATACTTTCTTACACTTTACACTTATTCACTACATTTAATAATATAAAATCTAAATGCCAATCATTTTTTTAACCTAATCACGATGCAACAAGACCAAAAACTGAAACAAACGAATCGAAAATGTCATTTAAATATTTTTTTTAAGCTTTTGGTGTTACACGCATAAAGCGCTGTGCATAAGAAAAAATTAATTTACCTACATTACGGCGATAATTTTTAGTAATACAATACATTTGACAGGTTTTGATTTATTAATCGTGATATTCCAGATAATATGCACGGTTGATGATATTTTCTGTCAAATAAGTGTTGTTCTTCAAACAATTAATATAAATTTCACCGTTGTGACTGTTTTTTTATATTATTAAAAATCCAGTGAAATATTTAATAAAATATTCATGAGACTACATATGCTTAGCTGTTGGCAAGTTTTATTACAATAATTATCCTATGTTACCGACGTTTATCACTGTGAGGGTACACCATTCCCCCGATTCTAATGTATCATCGCTTTTGCGCTTAAACTTAACACAGATTTATTTAAATGAGAAAAAAAAGTCTGGCAAAATAAAAACAAAATGTGATGAAGTATAAATGAATGTTTGTACCACTTATGGAATTTTACTAAATAATCAGGAATATCAGATTATTAAATCTTTTATTAAAATATATGGTTACATTATTAAATATGTTCTTACACAATTTGCAATTTTAAAACAAGTTCAACATTATTCTTGCTTCGCGCAACCAATGAATCTGATAAATCGACGAAAAACATTTCGGTTAATAGTTTTCGGTGAGGCTTCTCCCAAATCTTCTTCAAATTGTAAAACTTTGTTAGTTTCTTCAGGTTGTAGCAAACTAGTAATAGCATCAGCATTTTCTAGTTCTTCACGTTGTTTTTCTTTTAACATTTTCTTTCTATTTTTTTCTTTTTGAGCTTCCATAATGGCTAGTTCATCAGCAAATAACACGAATAATGATTTTTGTTCACAGTCATTCAAACCACTAGATTTTCGTATCCCTTTCAAAATTTTCGGTTTTTGTGAGGATCCCGCCAATCCTGGTTCACTATGAATATCAGCAGTTACTTGAAATTCCCAAGGTCGCTCTTCGTTTAGCGTTTCAATAACTTCAAGGGCATCATCAGTTGGTTTAGCAGTAATTTTTTCTGGTTCATCTCTTATGGTTTCCAAAATTACCAACCACACGAACATCATAAATAGACGAAAGAGAAAGAGTTGCTCCTCAAGTTGTGGCTCACTTGTAATAACATCAGCCACTTCAAATTCTCGGCGTCGTTGTGCTGTCAGCAATCCCTGTGATGACGTAATCGTTTCCAATTCTAAAACTTTATTTTGATAACGTTTTTCATCTTTCAAGGCCATTGTTTGGCCCCGTTGCTGCGTTGTATTTTCCACTTCATCACTATCGGCATTAGGCACCTGGCGATAATTTTCACGGTCATAAACTTCAATAGGTTCACACAAAGGCATTTGCTCATCGAGGTAATACGACACTTCGCAAGGGATGCCATTCCAACATTTTTTAATCCAGCGGAACATTTTAACTATTTTATAATTTTCTGATGATTTGATCAACCGAAAGGTTTATGTAGAACTAGTCGATTGTATCATGAATTTTTTTATAAAGTTGCACATTGCATGTCTGTTTCTTACCAAAACAATATTTCACTATAAACAAAACGTCACACATCATTGGAATTTGCAATAACATCGCGATACTTGTGACTTCAATGAGTATTACGTTCACCTTAACTTAAATACAATTTAGGTTTGATTTTGTCGAGCGATAGGTCCTAAACCACAAATATCGGAGGCCCACCATCTTATCGACAAATTTTCGCGTGTAGATGAAATTATTTGTTACAAAGTCTACTTTGCTTATTGTTGACCAAACGGCGCAGTGGTTAAAGCTACGGCGGTTGGATCGGCAGGTACCGGGTTCGAATCCCTATAGGGGCGGGATGCAAAAGGGATTTTTCATCATCTGATTACGATCGGTGATGACGATGAACGCATTTATAACCCCCTGTTGAGAGTGTGGAATCCATGGGCCGACCCACCTTTCATGTCAGTACTATAGGCTGGCATGAAGCAATGCAATGTGCATGTGGTTTAAACAAAAGCGGGTCTATAGCCGTACGTCCTCGAGTTATGGCTGGCAACGGCGTAAGGTAGAACGTTAAAAGGGAACTGCGAAAGAGTTGGGAGTAAAAATTCATCTGCAATAGCGTTCGTTAAGCTGGCCACATGCAACCTTTACTAATACGTTATGGTTCGAAAAGTATCAGTAGAGACCCTGCAAAAGCGAACCATAATAGAACTGTGGTATTAATCAAAAACAGGAACAGGATATCTGCAAATATTAAAATGTTGAAAAAACGCATTTAAAGTTTGAGTTGAGTATTTTTAAATGAGTGACGTTTTTGCAGATATCCTGTCTTTGTTTAATACCATAGAATATCGTTTAATAATTTAATGCGGTTGGACAATAAATTCTTTTACTATTTACTCGTAAAGTTGAATGATTATTGCTAGTGGTTTAACTTTCAATTTGCCATCTAAGTACCACTTTGTCTCGCGACAAAGATAAATGCTGACCGATGGTACCGAAACCGGCAACCATGCCAGTGCGACAAAAAGTTACCATGCGAGTGCGACAAAATTTAACTTTTTATTTGTAAAATTGTTTTGCCCCCTTAGCTTGTACCCTAATAATTACGGTGGTGTATTGCCTTATTAAAGCGCAAACTCACATGAAAAACGAAAACTGTTTAGTTTTTCGCAATAATTTCAAAACTTTAGCATTATTTTTCTAACATTTTGTAGAACTTGATTGAATGTACACCATACAACCCATTTTCTCAATTTAAAGTAGTAATTATTTGGAAAATAAAAATTTTAATTTTATCTGTACTAAACATCTAAGCTTCTAATTCGAACATTTTTTAATGGATCGTTTAGTTGAATGGTTCTGAAGGTTTAAAATAACGAAATTCAGTTTTTCGTTTCCCTGTATGTTTAGCAATTATAAGGCCAAATATACGAAAGCATGTCGATGCAAAAAATGCTTGTTGACCTTTCCTAGAGGTTTAGGGGCAGTGTTGAACCAAACTCCGTTACTTTTTCTACTGATTTACTTTGAATTGTAAAAAAATTTGTCAAAATTAGGCATAGCAATGTCTGGACGGAAGAAACTTTGAATGAAATAAATCAAAATATGTATGGTTTTTCCTTTGAAAAAAACCCACGATGATAAAAATTATGACGGTAATGATACACGATGACTGTTCACCGGGACGGCGAACAACGCAGGACGGCCGAGTTGTAGGGTTTTTCCTTTTTGATCACCCGGTATTGCGAATACAGAAGATAGCGGGATTGTCATTATAAATATCGACGCATTAGTTTGAAAAGAAAAAGTAGAGTCGAGCTTACAACACGAAGAGAAACACATCGATTTTAAAATATTGTTCTTTTAAATAAAATATTGTAGATGTATATCAGTTTTTGTAATTAAAACATTAGTGCTTTATTTTTACATATTGAATACCACAAAATTGGAGGCTCAACCGGGAGAAAGAATGACATTTTGTGCTTGTTAAAGTGATTTTTGTCTTTGAATTGGAAACGGGAAGTTTACAAATCCAAACAATACTGTATTTAAAAACATTGTTTGTGTAGTATTGTTGTACGTTATAAATAATGTCGAAAAAGAAGAAAGGCAGAAAAGGGAACAGTGTTGAATTCGAAGATGACAGTACTTTCTCGGAAGATTTTTTGAGAAAATTTCACCAAAGTCTCATGAATTTAGCACCGCGTGGTACAGACATTCAAAACAGTACGGCCGTGAACGGTCCCTCTAACGGTGATGATGACGAATTAAAACGTGAACTAATGCTTCTACGACGCGAGAACGACAGGTTGAAGAAAAGTTTGTCAACCACTACGAATACAGTTAAATCATTCGATAATAATAACTTGGATAATAAAGATATGAGAGGCGCGCTTTCTGAATTTGACGGCGAATCGAGTTACAAGGTCGAAACATGGCTCGAAGAAATAGAAAATATGGCAACCGAGTTAAAATGGAGTCCGTTACAAAAATTATTATACGCAAAAAACGCATTAACTGGTTATGCTAAAAAGTGTTTACGAATTCGAACAGATTTAAATTCATTCGATCGTTTCAGACAATTTTTAATTTCGGAATTTGCAGTACAACTGACTAGCGCTGACGTCCATATGAAGCTTGCTTTACGTAGAAAGAAAGACTCCGAATCGTTGAAAGAATATTTCCTAGAGAGGCGGGAATTAGGAGCGACCGGCCATGTTGATGATTTAGCTGTAATTAAATATGCGATCAATGGGATAGATGATCAGAAAGTAAATAAATTTTTGCTGTATGGTGCAACTTCGGTCGAGGAATTCAAAACAAAATGATCCTGTATGAAGAATTTAAGGCGTAGTTAACGACCGTTTCGAGTGAAAAGGCTAAGATAGGTGGCACTGAGCGAAGGCAGCAGAATATGAGATGCTACAATTGCGGCAAAATGGAACACGAAGCAGCCAGGTGTCGAAAAAAAGAAGATGGTCCCAAATGCTTTAACTGTGGAGACTACGGTCATATGTCAAAAAAAGTCCAAAACCGAAGAAACCGAAGTACCAAATAAAGGAAACCAAAATAGTGCAAAATAATAACACAAAGGTAAATCAAAAATTAATTTTAATTAATAATCACAAGATTTTGGCCACAGTAGATACGGGGAGCGATCTGACGTTAATACGAGAGTATCAACTGGGCGAATTAGAAGGGGTAAAGCTGGACAAAGTAGAGACTACCCTTCTAGGAGTAGGTGACACCAAAATTAAAACGATCGGTCGGTTCTTAGATACTCTGGTAATGGATGAAATCAAAGTTTAAGCGACGATATATGTTATTCCAGAATTATCGCTTAATTTAAAGTTTATATTGGGAAACGATGTTTTACGAGGGACGAAAATTATCATGGGAGAAGAGAATGTCACAATTGAGAAAATAGCAGATGCAGATTTTTTATCGTGTTTAAGCATAGAAGAATTAAGTCAGATAGAGTTCAATATCGGGATTTCCAAACACAAGAGGGAGATCCAAACGTCAGTGGATCAGTACGAACCAATTTCAACGAGAAAGAGTCCGGTACAAATGAAGATTTTGCTAATGAGTGATGTACCAATATGGCAACACGCTAGGCGATTGTCGCCCGGCGAAAAACAAGAAGTGGATAAACAGATAGCGGAGTGGTTAGCAAATGGGATTATAGCGCCTAGTTCATCAAAATACGCGAGTCTGTCGTACTTGTCAATAAAAAAGATAAAACCAAGCGTATTTGCATAGATTATCGTAGGTTGAACAAGGAAATTATTATGAATAGATACCCTCTCCCATTAATAGAAGACCAAATCGACCGGTTACACAACGCTTTGGTGTTTACTACGCTCGATTTGGAAAATGGATTTTTTCACGTTCCAGTCAGAAGGACAGCCAAAAATACACGGCTTTTGTAATACCAACCGGTCAGTACGAATTCAAGAGAGCACCATTCGGATTGTGCACATCGCCAGCAGTGTTTCAACGGTTCATTCACTTCGTGTTTAAAGAATTAGTCGCAGCCGGATGCATCTTGATCTACATGGACGACATTATTATCCCATCACGGACCGAAGAGCGGGGCATAGAGAAGCTTAAGTTAGTATTGCAAGTAGCAGGAGAATATGGACTAAAGCTTAAGTGGGCAAAATGTCAATTTCTTTGTTGTCGCATTGAGTACTTAGGACATGTTATCTCGGAAGGGACGGTAGAACCATCGGAGAGTAAGACCGTAGCAGTATCGAAATTTCCGGTGCCGAAAACAATCAGACAAGTGCAGAGTTTTTTGGGCCTAACGGGATATTTCCGCAAATTCATCAAGGACTATTCGATCGTGGCGAAGCCCATAACAGACCTTCTCAGAAAAAAAATGAAATTCGAAATATTAATCGATAAACCTATTTAATTATTTTTAGCCCAGACAGAGAGACCGAGCTCTACACTGACGCATCCAAAATCGGATTTGGAGCGATCTTGATGCAAAAGATAACCAGTTTCATCCGGTCTACTTTTCCAGCAAAATGACTACACCCGCCCAAGCGAATTACTTTAGTTACGAACTAGAAGTGCTTGCGATTGTGGGAGCATTAAAAAAACTGAGGGTCTATTTGTTGGGCATTGAGTTCAAAATCGTAACCGACTGCGCCGCCTTCAAAATGACAATGGACAAAAAGGAAATTGTTCCAAGGATTGCGGGCTGGGCTCTAATGTTACAAGATTATCAGTACAAGTTGAAGCATCGGCCAGGTTCTAAGATGCGGCATGTCGATGCGCTCAGCCGAAACCCTGTTATCATGACCTTACGAAATGAGTTATTAGAAAGAGTACAAGCCGGTCAACAAAACGATGATCATTTGAAGGTGATCATCAAGCTACTCGATCACGGTTCATACGAGAAGTTTTTCCTGGAAAGAGGCGTTTTGTTCAAAGAAGACGGCGAAGGCCGAAAATTGTTGGTTGTCCCGAAAATAATGCAGCAAGAAATTGTTAAACATTCTCACGAAGAGGGCCACTTCGGGGTCAAAAAGATGATGAAAGCGATCCAACGAGAATATTTTGTACCTAAATTGAAGGATTTATGTGAGAATTGCCGAAGAAACTGCATCCCATGTATTCTGGCCGAAAGGAAGGCTGGAAAACAGGGAGGAGTCCTCCATCCAATCCCGAAAGATGGGTATCCATTAATGACTTATCACATCGACCATCTCGGTCCGTTGTGCAATTCACCCAAGCAATACAAATAAATTTTTATAGTTGTAGATGCTTTTGCCAAGTTCGTGTGGCTGTACCCTGTGAAGACGTTGACATCTGCCGAGACGATTAGGAAGTTGAATATACAGAAAGTCAATTTTGGAAACCCGAAAAGGATAATCGCTGATAGAGGTGCGGCGTTCACTTCAAACGAGTTTACACAATACTGTGCCGATAACCAGATTCAGCTTTCACTCATCACGACAGGTATTCCCAGAGGTAACGGACAAATTGGAACGAATAAACCGAATAGTTATTCCAGCTTTGACAAATTTGTCTATAGATGCTCCAGAAAATTGGTACAGACACACGGATCGATTACAGAGATTCCTTAATGCGAACTGGCAAAGAAGCACTGCGACTACACCATTTGAGGTCATGTTTGGAGTAAAGATTAGAAAGCCAGAAGATCGAAAAATTGTAGAAGTTATCGAGGCAGAAATGACGAACGATTTTTTGGTGGAACGCGAAGAGACGAGAGCGGAGGCTAGAAAAAAAATTCAAGAGGTACAGGAGGAGAATAAACGTACCTACAATCGACGTCGAAAGAAAGCGATCAAGTACAAGATTGGAGACATTGTGGCAGTCAAAAGGATGCAGTCCGGATCGGCTTTGAAAATTACACCAAAGTTTCTTGGGCCTTACAAAATTATTGAGGTGAGCCTAAATGAGCGGTACAAAGTGGAGAAAATTGGCGACCACAGCGGACCATATAGGACGACTTCGAGCGCCGATCACATGAAACCATGGCGCGATTTATCCCGAATATGACAGTGATGACGATAGTGAAGGTGACCACGGTGATGGAGGGAATGATGATATCATGGATTAAAATGCGAATAAGTAACATGTTAAAACTCACGATGATGAAGACCCACGATGATTTAACCCCATGATGCTTACAACTCACGATGATTAAACCCATGAAGAACAAAACCCACGATATGATAAAAATTATGACGGTAATGATACACGACGACTGTTCACCGGGACGGCGAACAACGCAGGACGGCCGAGTTGTAGGGTTTTTCCTTTTTGATCACCCGGTATTGCGAATACAGAAGATAGCGCGATTGTCATTATAAATATCGACGCATTAGTTTGAAAAGAATAAGTAAAGTCGAGCTTACAACACGAAGAAAAACACATCGATTTTAAAACATTGTTCTTTTAAATAAAATATTGTAGATGTATATCAGTTTTTGTAATTAAAACATTTAATTTGTGGTACATTTACCAAGTGAAATAATCCCGAGAGCGTCGATAACCGTAGCTCACAAAAATTTTCTACTAAAAAAACTCGAAACTAGAAACCTAAAGCTTTAAAATGCCTTATTCCATCTCTATAAGGCCATTTTTTTTCGTTCTCGATAGAAAGTGATAGTTTTAGACATTTTTTCAAACAATGTTTAAAAGTAATGCGTTTATCGAAAATCTGGTGCTTTTTGGACAGACTTTTTGAATTCTGATATCAAATTCATGATCAGCGACCCCGAAAACCCCCTAAAACATGTTTTTATTGATTTTCATAAACATTGAAAAATTCACCGTCTGTGGCGGCCATCTTGGGTCCGCCTTCTTGAATTGTCAAATTCTGAATGTAAATTAATGATCATCGACCCTGGAAAAACCCTAGACCAAGTTATTATTGTTTTATACGCCATAAAAATATATTAAAACGCCATACGGCATTAAAAAGTAGATATGGTAACCAAAAGTTTAAGACCAAAACAGACGAACATAACTCGTATGGTGGGTTCACCAAATGTTACTTGTAAACTTCAGACACAATTATGTAACAATATGAGAGTTCATCTACAAACCTATGCCTCATCGAGCGGTATTTTACGCCAACTTCTTCCACAATACAGAGAAAGAAGATAAAGATAATTAAGAAATTGTTATTAATCTTAAACTATAAGCTGAAAACAAAAAATAAAATTCCAAATTAGACGAATTATTTCCATTTGGAGCGAAACCAACTCTTTGTGGATCATAAGCAAAAACTGGTAAGTAATACTAACCAATCAACATCTAACACAAGATTGCGCCCTCTTTTAAATTAATTTTACGTTTATGTGGAAAACATCCTAATCCAGTAAATATTTCTTTTATTTTCAATAAAAACATTGCTTTATCATTATCAATTAAATCTACTCTACAAATCTACTTCAATGCTTACGTCGCAAATTTTCTTACTCTACTAAAATTTTATTTTTACTTTAATTTTAGATTTTGTTAACTTTTTAAGTTTTATTATTTATTAAAATTATATTTGTTTGGTTTTAAACTTATCTTTTATTTTTTAAATCTCCGACGATTCGGTGGTATTTTCCACCATTTTCAAGGAGCAATCGAAACCAACAATAAATATTCTTTTCAAAAATTTGAAAACTATTTACAAAAAATTCCAGTATAGCTTGATTTGGAAGCTATTTTTTCAAAAATTATGTATAGCTTGATTCAAAAATATTTTTTATATAAAATAAAGTGAAGAACTTTTTAATAATTATATAAAATAAAATGAATTTAAAAAAAAAACGAACTTTAATTGACTTTAATTAAATAATATATGATCATAATAATTTAACAAAAATTTGGAAACTTCCTGGACGTTTATTAAATTTTGCGAGTTTTGTTGAATTTGTTTTATGTGTATACTTTCCAAAATTAACCTTTTTGTAAGATTTGGTTCCCTATCTAGTATATCAATATCGTCAGACAATAAATGTCTACTTTCACGTAAGTGATTCGATATTGCACTGTGTGATAATTTAAAAGAACTTGTCGAATCGTAAACATGTTGGTAAACCCTCTTTTTTAAATTTTGTTTGGTTTGCCCAACATATTCCTTTCCACAAGAGCATTTCAAAGCAAATGGTGGAAAATACCACCGAAACGTCGGAGATTTAAAAAATAAAAAATAAGTTTAAAACCAAACAAATATAATTTTAATTAATTTTAGATAAAAACTTTTAACTTTTTTTAAAAAATTAGCCTTATCAATTGAGTGGATACTCTTATAGTTTCTTATTTATACAGTCAAATCTCGCTAATCGAGCAAATATATCATTCAAATTATAAAAGTACTAATAACTAATAGGAAAACTTACCATGGTCTCCTCCAAAGTACCGTTTAATATTTTTTGGTAAATTTGAAACAATTCACTTCCTCCCTATACAATAATAGTGATCCAATTATTTATCACACCACAAATCCATTTTCAATCTTCTAGTTTATTTTTTGATTTGCAGTAACGATGTTTTTTTTTCTTATTCAATTTTATTCACTTATTCCGAAACACTCACTTATTATAACACTATATTAATGGTCCACTAATGTTCCGCCCCGAGGCAAATCATAATATTGTATAGGTAGAGGAAGAAACACAGCCACTGTTCCAACACTACAGGACTGCAATTTAATTTCCATATTCCATAGACAATTACTAGAAAAAGAAAGAGAAAAATTGAATTTACTTTTATGTAAAGAAAGCCACAATCATAAATTTTTTTATAGTTTTATTATAAAGGTTACTTTGAATCCGTGATAATTCAGTACGCACACCAGAAACCAATTTCTTGTTAGTGTATCATTAACTTTTTCAGAAGGCGAAAGGGCAAAAAATTTTACTGACCTATACTAAATATGTAAATCGAATTCCCCAAAAAAAAAATCTGGGGCATTTTTGCACTAAACAAGTAATGATAAAAAATTAATTTACAAGAGAAATCCAACTCTTACATTCGAATTTCGAATTCCATACCATAGGCGCTTGAACTACCTTTTGAATAAACTTTTGTAGAACAAATACAAGTCATATAGTTTTTAGCGGATAAAATACCACAGTACAATACCATGCCGTATTTCGCATGGTATTGCGCTCTGTTTCTTTTTCTTGATTTCATTGCTTGATGATTCCGATGTTGCAGTAATAACAATTCCTACATCCATGACCCCTTTTCAGTAGAGGATTATCCAAATACTGACGAATTTTTGCGTAGTTTCCCTGAAGATACAAATATCGAACAAACTAGGGTATCACCAATAACAGCCACAACGATAAACAATTAAAATAATTTTCTTAAATGAAAATTTAATTATTTTAAATTTTTTTAAAGTCAATGGCTTTTATAAATTATAATTAATTTTTAATAATTTTGTCCCTGTAGAATTAAAAATGTTGTCAAAAACTGAAAATATTGGTTTACAAATACACTCGCGGTTTCCGTTTAGCAATTCGTTAAGTTTAAAGCATAATTTTTTTAAAGGCGCAATGAAAAGTATCTCAATCAGCATATTCTTTACGCAAACAGCACATTGCCATTATGGCATACAAAAAACTAACACTAAATGACCAAAAACACAATAAACTAAATTAAATTAAATTATTTTTATATTCAGAAATTAAAATGAAGTAAAAAAAAAAATTCCGATGTATTTTACAACGCTTCCTTCTGATCAATATTTAATGGCTTGCCAGATAATTTGAAGGCATGTTTGAATTATAACAAATTCAGCTCATGTCTGAGAGAATTTCTTCTTAATGACTCTTGGATAAATGATCTGTTGCATTTTATATGTAATTTAATTTAATTTAATTTTATATATTGTTTAAATTTGATTATAAATAAATTTAAGTTTTCTTGTTATATTGATTAGGCAATCGACACTGGATTTTATGGTCCACAGATTGCCTAGCAAATTAATAAAGAAAATGAGGCCCAACACTTATCGATAATATTGATTTTGTCTATAGGTTATATGATTCATTTTAAATAAGGCGGATTTGATTTAATTAAAATAGATACTCGTATTTAAGAGAGGGGCATGTTCAAAAAATGAAAATTTACACAACTTTGTAGCAGAGACAATTTTTATAGTATCTCATATTTTATATTCTGTTTGGATTCGTGTTTGTTTGTAGCCAGACCCAAAAATAAAAATAAGCCAATAGCATGAAAGTGTATGTATATATAAGCAAAGCACTTTAATCGATTGAGGTATACAATAATAAGAGATAAATATGAAAATTGCTTGGGCGTGACGTTTAAATGTTTTTGTTTACCTTTAAAAAAGCGCCATTTAAAAAAATAAAAATTTGATCAAATGACGCACATACATATGAACATACATATACTATATTAATGTGATTTTTTGCTTTTTTGTATTATATGTCAAGTTAATTAATACCAATAGATTACAAACAAATTAGAAAAATATAATTAAAAATTACAAAAGACATCATTTTTCTGGTCACTTTCACGCAACTGAAATTTCGTCAAATTTCTTTGATTTTAAATACAAAATCTATAGTATGAAAAAATCTTTGATTTTTTACTAAATTTGTAGTAGATTCTATAATTTTTGTACCTGGTTTTGTATCTTTGCTACTTAATTGTTGTAGTATACGATTAGTTAAATACATTATGTTTCTAAAGTAATTTCAAATGGATACTCTGACCGTATCTCACTTCTAAATGTCTTCAATTTCTTCCTAAAAATACTTCCCGTGATCATGTCGATATATTTTGAACAATGCCTCATATAGTTTTTCTATTGTTAAGAATAATGCATTAATTCCAGTTAGCCTCTGTTTTCTTGAATCTGGAATGAATCTTAGAGAATATTGTACCTATTATTCGTTGAACCTTGTGGAAAGAAGAGCATTTCGCAATTAAGTTTTCAAAAACATCATATTCGAGATGGCCAAAACGACTTTGATTGTAATACCCACTCAGGTTAATTCCACCATAAAGTACATATACTCAATTTAATTTGGTCTGGAAGAAGCCCCCTCGCCCGATGCACTGTCTGCTGGGTATTGTGATGATGTCATATGCGTCAAATTTTATTTGATATTCGAAATAATACTTTAGGTTACTGTTATTATTCACAATATAATTGATTTTATACAAAAACCAACAATTAAAATCAAAAATATATTTGTATGTAAATTTTTATGTAAGAAATAATAAGCAAGTAACATCATAATTGTGTACAAATAGAAGTGTGCGCTGTTTTAATACAATTCTTGTAATTGTATCATTTTATATACAATTACATGAGAAATAAATTAGGCGCAAACCTAAAATCATGATATGATATATGTATGTAACATATTAAGTCGAATCGTATATTTTTCTATGTAACGTCTGCATCAGAATATGCAGTAAAATTTTTAAGTGTATACCATGATATACTGGTGATAATTTAGGTAATCATCAAATCGGTGGTTTATGGATAATTTTAGCACTACGAATATTTTATGTCGATCATGCTATTTTTTTTACTCGAAATTGCTTACACAAACATGATTTGAGACCAAAAATCCTTAGAAATAAAGAAAATCACATCTGTGATGTTGCATCAATCTAGTATAATTTGAGACAACACTCCGAACATGAATTTTTTTAATAATATACATATATGACACCCTGTATCGTAAAAAAATAACAAGAACGATAAAAAGTCAAGTTCAATAAAAAATGGTGTTTAATTAGTGCTGCAGCTGCACTAATACTACATACATATGTATAATATACAATACAACTCAACCTCTCTCCGCCATTATATTTAGCGATCCAAGGTTAACCAAAACAACAATATGAGTTAGTAATTGTGCGACATATGAGAAACATTGCATTTGTTAAAAAAAAAACAAACATAATAATTTCGACTAACCCAATAGTTTTTGATGAATAAAGGTCAAGAATTATTGTGCTCCAGTTAAGTCGATTTGAGAACGATCAAAGTTTTATATTGTTTTTGATCTGTTCACTTAGTAAGTCTTTTTTTAAATTTGATTTTATTTATTTGGTTAGTATATGTCTGCCTTAGAATTAAAGACGGCTATACTATAAATAAGAAAATTTACATGAACATTACGCTACATATCGCTACGCGTCCCAAAGACTGTTATTTATAAACTTTATATCTCAAAAAATTTAATTCTGGGTAAATCGAATTCGAAAGTTTAAAAAATAGTATTACAAAAAATTAAGGATAATATGAAATTTTTTGTCAAAAGTTTCCACATATAAGTGTGGCTTTGTGAAATATTTTGAATGAACAAAAAATATTTGAGGATAAAACAAATTTTTTGTGAAAAGGTTGAAATTTATTTCAAATTTTAAAAATAATAATTTAAAGTATAAACAAACCAAAAATCACAATTCAATTAAATTTCAAGGCCAGGCCAAGCAAGCAAAATTCTCGAACTCCCAGGTCCCATTCCGTATACCTGTTTACACATAAAAAAGTTGGGAGAGAAATTCGATCCCGTTACAGACACATCCTAATCGAAATATATACACAAATAATTACAGTTTATATACTCCTTGTTTTAACCAGGCAGGTTGATTTAATCTAGATTAAGGAACTGATTCCTTCGGAATACATTTTTACAGACAACACAATTTTTTTCCACGATCTGAAAAGCCTTAATTTGTTACTTGTTTTATGTCCACTATTCTTCCATTGGCGGTTGGGCGGTGGGAGAGGCGAGATTTCGTTCCATATCAACGGATTCTCTTAAATCGGTACAAGTGGCTGATAAACATGTGTTGTATGTAAGCAAACTATATCCAAGCACAACTCCGGAATAAATTATAACGCATATATCAGCAAAAATTGGCGTTGATATTTCAAGTGATCTCGTTTGCAACACACTAATCCCTAAAAACAGGAGTACTGGAAGATCTCTCTTTTGTATATCGTTCAAAATTGGAGTAAATACTAATATGCTAACAAAGGTTACTGATCCCTCTATTTGGCCGGTAGGAATAATAATTCGGGATTTTAAAAATCGGCACGGGTACCGTCAAATGTGATGCTATCTGATCCAAAAAAAAAAGGTTAGAACACTCAGCTCCAATTCAACACTCAGCCATCCTGCACGTAAACATTTTAATTTATTACTAGCAAATGTAGCTGCTCTTAGATGCTGCCGCAAATCATTTTATTACCGGAGATGTGGATTAACCAATATAAGCTGGAAAATTAGCAAATTCCTGGTTTTCAAATCCATGGAAACTGTAATTATTTAAACAGAGCCGGTGGAGTGGTGGTATACGTTAAGGAGGAAATTATATGTAATGCGATTTCTTGTATTAGAACTGTTAGGTGCTGACATTATTCAGGTAAACATTAAATTTAACTGTGATTTGTTCTCAATCATTTGTGTATAAACTCCATGCTTCAAATACGACAGTATTTGTGGATGAATTTAGTAATGTTTTGGCAGCTAAAAAATCTAAAAATTTGTTAGTTATTGGTGACATGAATATCAATATTCTTCTGAACAAGACTTTTTCATCCGATTATATTCTTATGATGTCATCTTATGGCTTGAAGTACTTGATAAATGAACCTACTCGTATTTCAAATGACTCGTCCACTTGTTTATATCATTTGTATTTTAGGCAATCTGAGAAATTCCTTTATGATTATGAAGCTGCTGTTCATGATCTTCACATCACTGATCATTGCATGACTTCTTTTACTATCGTACCTAATTCCATTTCTAATAATTTAAATTTTAGAAGATCAAATAAATTCAAAATTAATAAGATTAATTTTTCAAAACTGGTTTATAATTTTAGGCAATGAAACTTGGCTTTCGGTTTATTCTAAGACAGACGTTTTTGAAGACTGATGTTTTGATCATATGCCAATTGATTTTCTTGTTGAGTGTATCATATCAACTTTAAAATTGTTACCAAAAATTTTTTGTAAATTTTTAGTATTGAAGTCTTCTTAGCGTACAACCGCCCTATTGTTTAATGTTAATAAAACAACAATAAAAAACCCTATGTGATTATGTATATAACCAAATGTGCGAACAAATATTTTGTGATTTATAATTAGAGTTGGTGATAAAATATAAAAACTCCAGACGAAATAAAATAAAAACTTACGGTGTACGAAATAAAAATTATACGAGTTACCACGTTGTGCTTAAAAACATTCTATCAAAAATTCTGGAAAGGAATAATGGAACCGATGAACAGTGCACTAAAGAAAAATTAAATCAATCATCTTCCAGAATTGTTAATATGTTATGCGTTTTAGAAATTATTGAATATTATAAACATGCGGGGTCAACAACTAATGGTCCTATTTCATCATATTGAAATATGGGGACTATGTATAGTCCAAAAAGGTTGCCAATATCTAATTATCTTTAAACGTCGAACCCGCGGAACATCTCATTGTTTCTGAAATTGCAGAAAATGTATACAATATAAGATGTCTAACTATCAGTGGTTGAAATCAAAAATCATTTATTAAAGTCAATAGCATTAATTCACATATTACGTTATATGTATCTGTTCCCAGTTTTTTGTTCGTAATTTATTTTAAATTGGTTTTACCGACTGTTTCACTAAAACTAACATGGTTTTTCGTTGAATTAATACATTTTCTTTATACAAATGCGAGTTTTATTGCTTTTTTTGTTTTGTCTAAAATTGCACACCCGCGTATTTTATAATTAGTGAGAATCGGTTAATATACGGGAACGATTAGGTAACCAAAACGTTTGATTGGTCGGTTAACTTTAATTGAGTTGCATACCTCTTAAAGTACCACCTGCAGCGGCTGCGCGATGGTGGATTAACCAAACAATTTCATATTTTTAATAATTTGTTTGTATGTAGATGTAGGTTCACGGTTTTGGATTAGAGTAAAACCATTCTGCTTACTAAAGAAAATTATGATTTAAAAATTAAACTGATCAAGAATTTGTTTTTCCAAAGTATCCAAATCCAATTAAAATTGCTACCAAAAAAAATTAATTCGAGTTTTGCATGCGTGAAAATTTAAATCAACATCCGCAATTTGCTAAACCATTAAAGTTTAATTACATAAACTGAAATTATAGAGTTATAAAGAATTTTTAAGAATGCTGCGTTGACTAAAGACTAAACAAATATGTTTTAGAATTATTCCAAAATATAAACGTTCTTATGGTAATTAGTACCGGACCCAAAATAAACAATAAACATGAAATACAGAAAAAACAAAAATCATAAAAGCGACTATAAAAACTTTTTCAGTAATATGTAATTTTTGCGGGATAAACAAAAACGGGCTGCTATGGTTGATACAGTACACACAAAAGCATAAAACCTATATTGGGAAATGATCGGTTTTATTCGATTATACGCATACATACTAATATACTATACAGATTTTGTTTTATGTTATAAATTTTCATGTTCCATGTATTTCTTGTTAGTTAAGTTTCGATTAAGCTTGTAAGCAGACGATCATCTTATAAAGAAGTCAAATAAATAAGTAGGTTATTGTAAGATTTTAGATAATGAAATTACGAGTATATATTAATTTTATCCATTCACAATATCTTAGATTAAAATGACGAATAATAATCAAGGATTTTGGTATTCCATTTGGTCCAGAATGAAACGAATTTTCTGTGTCTACTCGGAGCCCAACAATTTTGAAATAACATCAACAAATTTTGTTGAATCTTATCGTAATCCTAAAAATGATGAAAAATCAATAGAATTTAGCGGTGAACGGATCGATGACAACCCATTATGGTATGAGATAATTGCCGAGTCGTCGCAACGTATGGCCACCACTATTGATCCAGCCGCCGTGCAAAATAATAACGGCGAATTTTGGTTTGTCCACCGACCAAAAAGTTTTTAATAACAAGTACATAAAATGAAAATTAACATATTCAAAATTTATAATTTTCTATTATATTGTGTTTATCCAAAATAAAATTTGCATTCTAATTATGTGTTTTGAGTTTTTAATTAAAATATTCGTGCATATAAACGTACCAGTTCAGAATGTGTAAGTAGGTATATAGGAACCGCAACTTAAATCAAAAAATTGTTTTATTGTAAATTAAGATTGGTGAGGGATGCTATACATTAGAATAGAATTTATTTTCGAATGAAGCTTTTGTTTTGTACGGGATGGGAAATACATTTCAGAGAACGCGTTGAATATGTTGAATCAGTTTATAAACTCAATGCCGACGTTAAAAAATGAAAATGTTTTAATAAGTTGATAAAATTGGGCGGCATGGTTATTGTTTGTTAATGTTATATCTGTGTATATTGTTAAATTAATTATTTTACCAATTAGAGTTTTTGTTGTTGATAAACTGTAGTTTTGTTCTTTTGAATCTTTTATGCCACCATATCTTGACTAGCAATAATTTTCTGATAGCTGAAAAACTGTGTTGGGTGATGGATTGTATTAAACTGTGTTAAACATTGATGATTATTATATATTTTTTTAGCGTCGATTCTATTATTGAGGGTTTCGCCCTACATCTCTCTAATCAATATTAAAATGCCAAATTCGATGCTTGTTGTCTGAAAATATGTGGACCACAGTGGCTGCTGCGGTTAGACAAAGAAATATAAATGATTTAGTTTAAATTATAATTAAATTGTCTATTATATAAAAAAATTTAATTTATTAGGTGAAATTTTAAATTAAATCAATTATATAATTAAGGTATTGAAATTATGAAATTTAATAGTAAACTAGGATTAGATATAAATAAATAAAATATTTACGTTCTTGAAATTTAAAAATTTGGCGGTATTTAAGTCTATTCAGAGGAACCTGTTTTATAATTGATATTCTACGTGACCTTACTTAATTTTGTTTAGTATGTATACCACCGTCGCGTCGTCAGAATGTCTTAAAAAAGGAATAATTTTCTAAAATTTGTAATATAAATTATGCCAGGTCAAGGTGTAGCTTATTGTTTAATAAAAATGGGTTACAAGAAATTTATTTTTGAAAATAAAAACGAAAAATTATTTGATTTTGGCTCTAAAATATGCATATATCGCCCGTCGCTCTCATTATTAAGATGAGAAAAGTCGTAACATAGTAGATGTACCGAAAGTTGTATCTAGAAAAACTTAAATAGGAAAGTTTTTCATTTACATTGAACAAAAATTCGTGCAATTCGATTTAAATTGATAAATAAATCTTATTAAGTTTTTTATTTAATTATTAAGTTAATAAAAATAATTTTTTTGAAATAGTTTTTGTAGTTTTTAATGAAAAAATAATTTGAATTATAGTAGGTATATTAGTATTGTGAAAGAATGATGAAATAAATTAATAAAAAAAAATTTTTTTTTATTTTACCTTGTGTATCAGGGTTTATTAATTAAAAAATATTAATAAATATTTTTCTCGAATTTAAGAGAGCTAATTAATTATTTTAGTTATTGTTGCATAAATATTAATAATAGTTAATTAGAAATGAAACGTTCTAGTTTTTTAAGAAATAAATTTAATTTATATATTTTTAATTGTCATAATTTAATTAATTATTTTATTATTTAATAATATAAATATCTTAAGGGATAAGCTTTAAGATAAATTTTTATAAAATTATTTAGTAGGTATAAAATAATTGTAGGTTTAGAAATAACCATTCATTTTGTAAGTCTGTTATAATATATTTTTTATAAATATTATTTATTTAGTTTTTAAAGTTTTATTAAAACATTAATTCTAATTAGAAAAATTAAGAGATAATGATAAAATTAGTATATTTTAAAACATGTCTTTATGGATTTATTTAAAGTCTAACCTGCCCACTGAAATTTTTTAAAGGGCCGCGGTATTTTGACCGTGCAAAGGTAGCATAATCATTAGTTTTTTAATTGAAAGTTTGTATGAATGGTTGGACGAAATATTGACTGTCTTTATTGAATTTATAATAGAATTTAACTTTTTTGTTAAAAGGCAAAAATTATTTTAAAGGACGATAATTTATAAAGAATTATTTAAATTTTATTAAAAAAATTATTTTGTTGGGGTACTTTTATTATTTTATAACATTGATTTATGAATTATTGATCCAATTTTATTGATTAAAAAATTAAGTTATACCTTGGGGATAACAGCGTAATTTTTTTAAAGAGTTCATATCGACAAAAAAGATTGCGACCTCGATGTTGGATTAAGAGTAATTTTAGGTGTAGAAGTTCAAAGTATTGGGTCCGTTCGACCCTTAAATTCTTACAAGATCTGAGTTCAAACCGGCGTAAGCCAGGTTGGTTTATATCCTTAAAAAATTTAAATATTTTAGGACGAAAGGACCAAATATTTGAAAGAGAAGTTTGTTTGTCTGTATTAAATCAATAAGATTCTTTCGGCTTTTTATAGACACACTATATTAATAATAATGGCATTCACAACATTTTCGACTTGTTAATCAGAAAAATGAAGAGGCCAGTCATTTATAACATATCTTTCAAAAAAAGTAGAAATATCAAAATCCCCCCCGTACTTTAACCCGAGAGTCAATATAAAATGTATTGACTCTAAAAAAATGAAAACTTTCCTTGAGCTTTATGTGGCAGTTTGCTTTCGTACTGATAATCTCAATTTTTTGTTAATAAAATTAATCTACTTATCATATAAAAATTTAGTTTTCTACGGATAATTTTATAAAATTAATAATGAAACGGATATTTTCTAAGTACAACGGGATTTTTGATCCACTATTTACTGTTACAATCGGACGATTTTTTCATCAGTCCTATGAATATTGCGTAAGTGAGTAGAAGTAATTATTAAAACTTAATTGTGTTAGTTCTATGTGAACGTGTTAATTAATCTAATTAATAATTGTTGCATAAATAAGTCGTAAAAATAGCTACGTAGATTCCGTAATAATGTAAATACATTATTATTTGTGGTGGCCGTGGCTTATATCACACTTAAATTATTTGATTTAATTTTATATTTTATTCAAAACTTGAAATAGTTTTTAATTTTCTTTATTGTGATATTTTTTGTATTTTATTTTATTTTAAAAATACTAGTTTCGAGCTTTGCTCTTTGTCAATTTTTTGCAAACTACTCCTTTTAAAATAAAATAAAATACAAAAAATATCACAATAAAGAAAATTAAAAACTATTTCAAGTTTTGAATAAAATATAAAATTAAATCAAATAATAGCTACGTAGGTATATTTTAAACATATTGTACAAACATTTTGATGTGTATAAAAAAAAATGTGATAGAAATGTATAAACTTGAAATGTGGATGTGATTTCTCGAATATATTGTAAAAACTCGTGGTTTTTTTATGCACCATAATTATCACAACAAAATAATCAACGCTTTTGAATATTTTTAATAATTAAAACTTATAAATATTTTTTTACAATTTTTTCACCTAGTGTATAAAGAAAAATGTTTCCTGGCATATATTTTACTTGCACATATAATAAAAAGGACGTACGCGTAGTTAAAGTGCAAAAATTTGATACCAGCGAGGAGGAACTAACGTATTTGGATTTTATACTTTCGTGTAAGCAGTCATAGATTTTCACTACCTTCTAAATTATGCAAAAAATTATTCGTAAAATTGATGTCCTTGTACCATAATTATCATGTGCTTGCAAAGTTATATTCTATCCTGTGATTTCCATTTTTTTTGTATAAATAAATTAATTAAATTTTAAATTAATAATTCATTCAGCTCTAGCAAATACGTCAATTACATTCGATGATTTTAGTCATTTTTCAAACTCGCACGACGCTATTTTTGAAGAAAATGTATTTATAGACTACGCGTGAACCAATATATAAAGCATCCACATTTTTTGTTGAACTTTTGTACTAAACAATATGAAGAATTAACAATTCAGCCATCAAACAATGGACCACAAATACAGTCGAAAAACGAATCCCGCACAGTCGCTTGTATTGGAACATCCTTAGTTTATACACATGAGGTTTATATTAATCAATATGTACTTGTTTAGTTAATTATATTATATCAAAAATCTCCTAACGGCTGGATATATTATATTTTATGCTACCTTCGGGTTTACAGCCTTGAAAATAAAACTCTTTCTTTTACGACGACGTTTCGATATATATTATATCTTCTTCAGGTCTGTATACATACATATATAAAACAACCACAAAAAGTATTTTTTAATAAGACAATTTATACAAAATTTCATGCAATGCTTAATTTTGAACCTACCATTAAATGATAATTTTCCCCCCAAATATTCCAAAAAGCAAAATGTCACACAAACACTTCAGATTGTATTACTTTATATAAAGTATGTATATACTATATAGTTATATAAAAATAAATCCGTAATTGTTTGTGTATATCTTCCAAAATATTTTCGTAGAATCAAAATATTCAAATAATTTTTGTCCGAAACTTTTTTTAGGCTAACTACATTCGAAATATTATTTTGGTTAGTGGATTATAGAATTTAGAGTTATGGATTTTCACATACTAATTTGGAAATTGTGTTAATAATACCAGAATAAACTTTGCTGAGGTCATCCGTGCCAGTTTTCTTGTTCACCAAAGTTTCCTGCTTGCCGACAATATGAGCCATTTCCAAAAACCCATCGTTTCGTTTATCAACAGCCCCACATACAAGACATCGAAGTATTTGGCCGATCTGTTGAAAGTAGCAACGGATGATCGGAGATACAACTGTAAAAATTCGTATGATTTAGTTGAGTTTGTTAAAGAGCAGATTGTCCCACAGCGACATATGTTGATTAGCTTAGACGTGGTATCACTCTTTACAAACATCAACCTCGGATTAGCTTTAGATACGATTTCGGGTAAATGGTTAACTATAGAGCCCTACACCAACATTTCCAGAACAGAATTTTTGGATCTTGTAGAATTTTGTTTAAAATCGGGATACTTTACAGCATCGAATAATTTTTACAAACAAATTAATGGTGTTGCTATGGGTTCTCCGCTATCGCCGATTATAGCCGATATAATAATGGAAGTGTTGCTCGACACAGTCGTTCAAATTCTCAGCATCTCAATCTTGATGCCTGATCAACCATTTTCCATTTATTTTTGGGGATATTAATTTTGAAGATATGCATTTGAAATGGCAAATAATTGCAACTATTTTGAAAATTATAAACATAATTTTTGCAAAAACAATCAGCCTTTCATCTGTAAATAATTTAAGAAAATCTGTAACTGAACATTTGTCGGCTATCGTGTCTGAATTTAAAGTACCTTTGTTACCAAAACACCACATGTTAACGCACTATCCTACTATACTACTAAAAATGAGTCCGATAGCCCACTTATCATCTCTCCGTTAAAAGTCATTTCAAATGTCATATGTCAAATAAATGTCCAAAACCGAAGAAACCGAAGTACCAAATAAAGGAAACCAAAATAGTGCAAAATAATAACACAAAGGTAAATCAAAAATTAATTTTAATTAATAATCACAAGATTTTGGCCACAGTAGATACGGGGAGCGATCTGACGTTAATACGAGAGGATCAACTGGACGAATTAGAAGGGGTAAAGCTGGACAAAGTAGAGACTACACTTCTAGGAGTAGGTGATACCAAAATTAAAACGATCGGTCGGTTCTTAGCCACTCTGGTAATGGTTGACATCAAAGTTGAAGCGACGATATATGTTGTCCAGAATTATCGCTTTATTTAAAGTTTATATTGGGAAACGATGTTTTACGAGGGACGAAAATTATCCTGGGAGAAGAGAATGTCACAATTGAGAAAATAGCAGATGCAGATTTTTTATCGTGTTTAAGCATAGAAGAATTAAGTCAGTTAGAGCTCAATATCGGGAGTTCCAAACACAAGAGGGAGATCCAAACGTTAGTGGATCAGTACGAACCAATTTCAACGAGAAAGAGTCCGGTACAAATGAAGATTTTGCTAAAGAGTGATGTACTAATATGGCAACACGCTAGGCGATTGTCGCCCGGCGAAAAACAAGAAGTGGATAGACAGGTAGCGAAGTGGTTAGCAAATGGGATTATAGCGCCTAGTTCATCAGAATACGCGAGTCCAGTCGTTTGTCAATAAAAAAGATAACAACAAGCGTATTTGCATAGATTATCGTAGGTTGAACAGGAAATTATTATGAATAGATACCCTCTCCCATTAATAGAAGACCAAATCGACCGGTTACACAACGCTTTGGTGTTAACTACGCTCGATTTGGAAAATGGATTTTTTCACGTTCCAATCGAGAAGGACAGCCAAAAATACACGGCTTTTGTAATACCAACCGGTCAGTTCGACTTCAAGAGAGCACCATTCGGATTGTGCACATCGCCAGCAGTGTTTCAACGGTTCATTCACTTCGTGTTTAAAGAATTAGTCGCAGCCGGATGCATCTTGATCTACATGGACGACATTATTATCCCATCACGGACCGAAGAGCGGGGCATAGAGAAGCTTAAGTTAGTATTGCAAGTAGCAGGAGAATATGGACTAAAGCTTAAGTGGGCAAAATGTCAATTTCTTTGTCGTCGCATTGAGTACTTAGGACATGTTATCTCGGAAGGGACGGTAGAACCATCGGAGAGTAAGACCGTAGCAGTATCGAAATTTCCGGTGCCGAAAACAATCAGACAAGTGCAGAGTTTTTTGGGACTAACGGGATATTTCCGCAAATTCATCAAGGACTATTCGATCGTGGCGAAGCCCATAACAGACCTTCTCAGAAAAAATATGAAATTCGAAATATTAATCGATAAACCTATTTAATTATTTTTAGCCCAGACAGAGAGACCGAGCTCCACACTGATGCATCCAAAATCGGATTTGGAGCGATCTTGATGCAAAAGAGTCAAGTAGACAACCAGTTTCATCCGGTCTACTTTTACAGCAAAATGACTACACCCGCCCAAGCGAATTACTGTAGTTACGAGCTAGAAGTGCTTGCGATTGTGGGAGCATTAAAAAAACTGAGGGTCTATCTGTTGGGCATTGAGTTCAAAATCGTAACCGACTGCGCCGCCTTCAAAATGACAATGGACAAAAAGGAAATTTTTCGAAGGATTGCGGGCTGGGCTCTAATGTTACAAGATTATCAGTACAAGTTGAAGCATCGGCCAGGTTCTAAGATGCGGCATGTCGATGCGCTCAGCCGAAACCCTGTTATCATGACCTTACGAAATGAGTTCTTAGAAAGAATACAAGCCGGTCAACAAAACGATGATCATTTGAAGGTGATCATCAAGCTACTCGATCACGGTCTATACGAGAAGTTTTTCCTGGAAAGAGGCGTTTTGTTCAAAGAAGACGACGAAGGCCGAAAATTGTTGGTTGTCCCGAAAATAATGCAGCAAGAAATTGTTAAACATTCTCACGAAGAGGGCCACTTCGGGGTCAAAAAGATGATGAAAGCGATCCAACGAGAATATTTTGTACCTAAATTGAAGGATTTATGTGAGAATTGCCGAAGAAACTGCATCCCATGTATTCTGGCCGAAAGGAAGGCTGGAAAACAGGGAGGAGTCCTCCATCCAATCCCGAAAGATGGGTATCCATTAATGACTTATCACATCGACCATCTCGGTCCGTTGTGCAATTCACCCAAGCAATACAAATATATTTTTATAGTTGTAGATGCTTTTGCTAAGTTCGTGTGGCTGTACCCCGTGAAGACGTTGACATCTGCCAAGACGATTAGGAAGTTGAATATACAGAAAGTCAATTTTGGAAACCCGAAAAGGATAATCGCTGATAGAGGTGTGGCGTTCACTTCAAACGAGTTTACACAATACTGTGCCGATAACCAGATTCAGCTTTCACTCATCACGACAGGTATTCCCAGAGGTAACGGACAAGTTGGAACGAATAAACCGAATAGTTATTCCAGCTTTGACAAATTTGTCTATAGATGCTCCAGAAAATTGGTACAGACACACGGATCGATTACAGAGATTCCTTAATGCGAACTGGCAAAGAAGCACTGCGACTACACCATTTGAGGTCATGTTTGGAGTAAAGATTAGAAAGCCAGAAGATCGAAAAATTGTAGAAGTTATCGAGGCAGAAATGACGAACGATTTTTTGGTGGAACGCGAAGAGACGAGAGCGGAGGCTAGAAAAAAAATTCAAGAGGTACAGGAGGAGAATAAACGTACCTACAATCGACGTCGAAAGAAAGCGATCAAGTACAAGATTAGAGACATTGTGGCAGTCAAAAGGACGCAGTTCGGATCGGCATTGAAAATTAAACCAAAGTTTCTTGGGCCTTACAAAATTATTGAGGTGAGCCTAAATGAGCGGTATAAAGTGGAGAAAATTTGGAGACCACAACGGACCATATAGGACGACTTCGAGCGCCGATCACATGAAACCATGGCGCGATTTATCCCGAATATGACAGTGATGACGATAGTGAAGGTGACCACGGTGATGGAGGGAATGATGATATCATGGATTAAAATGCGAATAAGTAACATGTTAAAACTCACGATGATGAAGACCCACGATGATTTAACCCCATGATAATTACAACTCACGATGATTAAACCCATGAAGAACAAAACCCACGATGATAAAAATTATGACGGTAATGATACACGACGACTGTTTACCGAGACAGCGAACAACGCAGGACAGCAGAGTTGTAGGGTTTTTCCTTTTTGATCACCCGGTATTGCGAATACAGAAGATAGCGGGATTGTCATTATAAATATCGACGCATTAGTTTGAAAAGAAAAAGTAGAGTCGAGCTTACAACACGAAAAAAAACACATCGATTTTAAAACATTGTTCTTTTAAATAAAATATTGTAGATCTATATCAGTTTTTGTAATTAAAACATTTAATTTGTGGTACATAAGTGCTTTATTTCTGTGTTTGATTTTTGCATATTGAATACCACATGTATATAATATACAAGTATATGTATGTATATATTCAAGGGTGTATTGATTTTGTCTGGTATACAGTTTACTGGAAGAATTGTTCTTAGTTTATCTTCTACTTACAGAAACAACATCTTGGCTTTATTAATGCCTGCACTGGTTTTAGCCATGGTTCCTGATTTTCAATAAGATTATCCGATAACTAAAAAAAAAACAATTCAGCTTGTGTCAGCTTCAAATTTGCTGAATCAAAATAGCTTTAATGTGTACTACATGATACCTGAACTTCATTGGAAAGATGATTTTCAGCAGGCTCTTGTAAATTTCTAATGTTAAATGAATACCCCCTAACATTTACATATACGTATAAATATAATATACGTACATATAAAATTGATCCTGTACGGTTTAAACGTGGTAGCCCTTAGGGAAAGAAATAATTCTTTTTTTATTTTAACAAGTACTTAATGCAATTTGAAAATAGTCGAATCAAATTGTTTTTTTTTTTATGATGATTACACAAGGTTTCGTTTGTTTCTGTAATTATTTTGTAGAACCTTCATCAATTTAACCGGAGAAACCATTGGATGGATCAATTTGAAAATGTACAGGGCGATTAGGGTTTCATTAATGTATAAAAAACCTGGCAACATTAGTCTTCTTATCATAATATTTGAATGCCGTAGATAGGTAGAAATAAATAATAATAATTTCTTCCGTAGGTAGAAATACCGTAGATTTCCTAAAAACAATATCATTCTTTATACATTTTCGAATAATTGTTGAAAGTGAAAAATACTTTTTGTCAAAAAATCATTAAAGAGGCTTGTAGGAAATTTATTAAGCTTTTAAAACTGCACTAAAATTTGCTGCACGATGATTGGTTGCTGCGATATCGGTAAATAAAGAGAAAATGATCCTTTTTCATTCAATGTCGGTTATATCAGCAAAAAATTGACGTAGACCAAATAAAAATAAACTGTGCTAAATTATCAAGCTAACTGACCGATGTGCTGGTTTAATTATATTTTTCCCCAAGTGAAATAATCCCGAAAGCGTCGATAACCGTAGCTCATAAAAATTTTCTACTAAAAAAACTCGAAACTAGAAACCTAAAGCTTTAAAATGCCTTATTCCATCTCTACATAAGACCATTTTTTTTCGTTCTCGATAGAAAGTGATAGTTTTAGACATTTTTTCAAACAATGTTTAAGAGTAATGCGTTTATCGAAAATCTGGTGCTTTTTGGAGAGACTTTTTGAATTCTGATATCAAATTCATGATCAGCGAACCCGAAAACCCCCTAAAACACGTTTTTATTGATTTTCATAAACATTGTTTATGGAACACTCACTTAGCTTTCTATAGACAATTTAAAATTCAAACTACTTAAAATGTGGTTAAACGAAAGTTTATTAATTTATTCTAACATTTCGGCCTGTTGGTCATATTCATATTAAAACAAAAGCTAAATATTTTCAAAATTAATATCGCAAAAAAACAACGATTAAAATATAACAACTGGGCAACGCGGTAATTACTTATATATCCAAAGTGCCCACAATTCATCACTCTAAAATTAGTGTGAGTTTATTCAAATTTTTGTAGCTCTATTTATTTTGAAAATTAGTTAAAATTACTCATTTGACAAGGTCTGGGTTAATCCAAAGATAATTTAATACCAAGATTAGAAAAGACGAACATAACTCGTATGGTGGGTTCACCAAATGTTTGGCCATAAACCCAAATTTGGCAGCGAATAGATAATTACTTGTAAACTTCAGACACAATCCAACTTAATTGCGACTGTGTCAAATTAACGAACAACTTTTCTCGAAATTTATTTTATTTACAGTTTCATCCATTTTATTATGGTACACTGTTTTATAATTAAGTGAACGGCCGACGAGCAGTAATTGAACATCACCGTGACCACTTTCTTATACCTCACCGTCATCAATACTTTATACCATATTTTGTAAAAAAAGGATGAAAATTATGTGAACATGGCAGTTTACTCCCGTGATTTAGGCTCAGATACAAAGGTAAAATTCAAAAATTGCTATTTTTTGTGGTACTATAGCATTAAAATTAGTAAGCCGATCTCCAAAATATTTATAATAGAAGCATTTTGATAGCCTGATGGTGTTATGGTATAATAGTACGATGGTATCTATGTATGATGGGATGTATAATTATTTTTAGTAACGGTATCATTCGTAAAATCCGCCTTTGGAAGCATCACAAACAAATTTCAATAACAATATCAGAGTTCATCTACAAACCTATGCCTCATCGAACGGTATTTTACGCCAACTTCTTCCACAATACAATAGAAAAAATAAGATAAAGATAATTAGGAAATTGTTATTAATCTTAAACTATAAGCTGAGTAACGTAGTTAAAATAAATTGTATGACACATCCGAAAACAAAAAATAAAATTCCAAATTAGACGAATTATTTCCATTTGGACCGAAACTAACTCTTTGTGGATCATAAGCAAAAACTGGTAAGTAAAACTAACCAATCAACATCTAATACAAGATTGCGCCCTCTTTTAAATTAATTTTACATTTATGTGGAAAACATCCTAATCCAGTAAATATTTCTTTTATTTGCAATAAAAACATTGCTTTATCATTATCAATTGAATCTACTCTACAAATCTACTTCAATGCTTACGTCGCAAATTTTCTTACTCTACTAAAATTTTATTTTTACTTTCATTTTAGATAAAAACTTTTAACTTTTTTTAAAAAATTAGCCTTATCTATTGAGTGGATAGTCTTATAGTTTCTTATTTATACAGTCAAATCTCGCTATAACGAAGCCAAAGGGACCAGAAAAATATATTTATTTATTTTATTTAATTTTGTAATTAATCGAGCAAATATATCATTCAAATTATAAAAGTACTAATAACTAATAGGAAAACTTACCATGGTCTCCAAAGTACCGTTTTATATTTGTTGGTAAATTTAAAATAATTCACTTCCTCCCTATACAATAATAGTGATCCAATTATTTATCACACCTCAAATCCATTTTCAATCTTCTAGTTTATTTTTTGATTTGCAGTAACGATGTTTTTTTTTCTTATTCAATTTTATTCACTTATTCCGAAACCTTTCGTTTTATCAGAATTTATTTATTTATTTTTTTTTTTCTGATATTTTTCCACTTAACACAGTTCAACAATAACACTATATTAATGGTCCACTAATGTTCCGCCCCGAGGCAAATCATAATATTGTATAGGTAGAGGAAGAAACACAGCCACTGTTCCAACACTACAGGACTGCAATTTAATTTCCATATTCCATAGACAATTACTAGAAAAAGAAAGAGAAAAATTGAATTTACCTTTATGCAAAAAGAAAGCCACAATCATAAATTTTTTTATAGTTTTATTTTAAAGGTTACTTTGAATCCGTGATAATTCAGTACGCACACCAGAAACCAATTTCTTGTTAGTGTATCATTAACTTTTTCATAAGGCGAAAGGGCAAAAAATTTTACTGACCTATACTAAATATGTAAATCGAATTCCCCAAAAAAAAAATCTGGGGCATTTTTGCACTACACAAGTAATGATAAAAAATTAATTTACAAGAGAAATCCAACACTTAAAATAATATTTAAATCATTTGCTAATAAAAACCAAATTAAATACTTATACTTATCAATTTTACCGTGTTGACGATTCATCTACCACACATCCCCCTGCCGTAGTTGTTATTACAATTAAATTAATTTTTATGATGACATAGCCATATCTCAAATTAATTTAGTTAATGATATTGATTGAGATTGCATTTATTTTATGTAAATTCGAATTTCGAATTCCATACCATAGGCGCTTAAACTACCTTTTGACAAAAATTTTGTAAGTTTTTAGCGGATAAAATAACACAGTACAATACCATGCCGTATTTCGCATGGTATTGCGCTCTGTTTCTTTTTCTTGATTTCATTGCTTGTTGATTCCGATGTTGCAGTAATAAAAATTCCTGCATCCATGACCTCTTTTCAGTAGAGGACGATCCAAATACTGACGAATTTTTGCGTAGTTTCTTTGAAGATACAAATATCGAACAAACTAGGGTATCACCAATAATAGCCACAACGATAAACAATTAAAATAATTTTCTTAAATGAAAATTTAATTATTTTAAATTTTTTTAAAGTCGATGGCTTTTATAAATTATAATAATTTTGTCCCTGTAGAATTAAAAATGTTGTCAAAAACTGGAAATGTTGGTTTAAAAATACGCTCGCGGTTTGCGTTTAGCAATTCGTTAAGTTTAAAGCATAATTTTTTTAAAGGCGCAATGAAAAGTATCTCAATCAGCATATTCTTTGCGCAAAAGCACATTGCCATTATGGCATACAAAAAACCAACACTAAATTGCAACGCTTCCTTCTGATCAATATTTAATGGCTTGCCAGATAATTTGAAGGCATGTATATGAATTATAACAAATTCAGCTCATGTCTGAGAGAATTTCTTCTTAATGACTCTTAGATAAATGATCTGTTGCACTTTCATATGTAATTTAATTTAATTTTATATATTGTTTAAATTTGATTATAATAAATTTAAGCTGTTTTGTTATATTGATTAGGCAATCGACACTGGATTTTATGGTCCACAGATTGCCTAGCAAATTAATAAAGAAAATGGAGGTGTGGCCAACACACGACTTTCTTTTACGAACAGCGAATTTTAAGAAACTTTTATAATGCAAATTTCTTGCAAATTTTATTAAGATTGTTTTTATTTTTTCATGTTTTCTGTAAATTGTATATTTTTGAAATATTTGTAAAAATAAATTTTCTGTTTCACGGAATCTGGGACCTGGAACCCCAAATATTATGTAAGAGATTAATGAAAATATATCTGTTTGAGGTCCCTTGAGTCCGAAAAAGTGGGTTTCGAAATGATGTCTGTCTGTCAGTCTGTCCGTTTGTCTGCTCGTCTGTCAGTCTGTGTCTTCTCTATAGCCCAGATGGCTTAACCAATCGAACAAAAACTTTAGATTTAAGCTTTACTTATGTAAAAGAAAGTAATACAAAATAATAAATTTGTAAGAAGTTTGCCTAATTGGCTTCTCAAAATTCCCTGTTCGTAGAAGAAATGTGTTGGCCACACATCAATTTTATTTTTTTTATAAAATTTTTTAATTTTTTTTTAAAATTTTTTTTTTAAAATTTTTTTTTTTTTTAATTTTTAAATTTTTTTTTTCTATTTTTAATTTTTATTTTTTTATTTTTTGGAAACATTTTGTTTTAGTAGTTTTTTGTAAACGTTATACTTTTTGAGATATTTGCAAAACAAATTTTCTGGCCCAAGGGAGTGGCCACTTCCGGTTGCCCGATTTGGACTAAAGTTCACTGGGGCCTTCCAATTTATCAAAAAAGCTTAAATCTGAAGTTTCAGTTCGATTGGTTAAGCCATCTGGGCTGTAAAGAGGACACAGACTGACAGACAGACGGACAGACAGACGGACAGACAGACGGACAGACGGACAGACTGACAGACAGACATCATGTCGAAACCCACTTTTTCGGACTCAGGGGACCTCAAAACAGATAAATCTTCAATAATCTCAAGGTCGAAAATTTTCATGATTACTATACTTTATTTTACTTACGTAAAAGAAAGTAAAAATGAGGCCCAACACTTATCGATAATATTGATTTTGTCTATAGGTTATATGATTCATTTTAAATAAGGCGGATTTGATTTAATTAAAATAGATACTCGTATAAGAGAGTGGGGCATGTTCAAAAAATGAAAATTTACACATCTTTGTAGCAGAGACAATTTTTATTGTATCTCATATTTTATATTCTGTTTGGATTCGTGTTTGTTTGTAGCCAGACCCAAAAATAAAAATAAGCCAATAGCATGAAAGTGTATGTATATATAAGCAAAGCACTTTAATCGATTGAGGTATACAATAATAAGAGATAAATATGAAAATTGCTTGGGCGTGACGTTTAAATGTTTTTGTTTACCTTTAAAAAAGCGCCATTTAAAAAAATAAAAATTTGATCAAATGACGCACATTCATATGAACATACATATACTATATTAATGTGATTTTTTGCTTTTTTGTATTATATGTCAAGTTAATTAATACCAATAGATTACAAACAAATTAGAAAAATATAATTAAAAATTACAAAAAATAACAAAATTGTGACATCATTTTTCTGGTCACTTTCACACAACTGTAATTTCGTCAAATTTCTTTGATTTTAGCTACACAAATCTATAGTGCGAAAAAATTCTTGCTTTCTGAATTTGTAGTAGATTCTATAATTTTTGTACCTGGTTTTGTATCTTTGCTAACTAATTGTTGTAGTATACGATTAGTTAAATACATTATGTTTCTAAAGTAATTTCAAATGGATACTTTGACCGTATCTGACTTCTAAATGTCTTCAATTTCTTCTTAAAAATATTTCCGGTGATAATGTCGATATATTTTGAACAATGCCTCATATATAGTTTCTCTATTGTTAAGAATAATGCATTAATTCCAGTTAGCCTCTGTTTTCTTGAAACTGCAATAAATCTTAGAGAATATGGTACATTTTATACGTTGAACCTTGTGGAAAGAAGAGCATTTCTCCATATTCGAGGTGGCCGAAACGGCTTTGATTGTAATACCCACTCAGTTCGTTCCACCATAAAGTATACTCAATTTAATTTGGTCTGGAAGAAGCCCCCTCGCCCGATGCACTGTCTGCTGGGTTTTGTGATGATGTCATATGCGTCCAATTTTATTTGATATTCGAAATAATACTTTAGGTTACTGTTATCATTCACAATTTAATTGCTTTTATACAAAAACCAACAATTAAAATCAAAAATATATTTGTATGTAAATTTTTATGTAAGAAATAATAAGCAAGTAACATCATAATTGTGTACAAATAGAAGTGTGCGCTGTTTTAATACAATGCTTGTAATTGTATCATTTTATATACAATTACATGAGAAATAAATTAGGCACAAACCTAAAATCATGATATGATATATGTATGTACATATTAAGTCGAATCGTATATTTTTCTATGTAACGTCTGCATCAGAATATGCAGTAAAATTTTTAAGTGTATACCATGATATACTGGTGATAATTTAGGTAATCATCAAATCGGTGGTTTATGGATAATTTTAGCACTACGAATATTTTATGTCGATCATGCTATTTTTTTTACTCGAAATTGCTTACACAAACATGATTTGAGACCAAAAATCCTTAGAAATAAAGAAAATCACATCTGTGATGTTGCATCATTCTAGTATAATTTGAGACAACACTCCGAACATGAATTTTTTTAATAATATATCATACATATATGACACCCTGTATCGTAAAAAAATAACAAGAACGATAAAAAGTCAAGTTCAATAAAAAATGGTGTTTAATTAGTGCTGCAGCTGCACTAATACTACATACATATGTATAATATACAATACAACTCAACCTCTCTCCGCCATTATATTTAGCGATCCAAGGTTAACCAAAATAACAACATGAGTTAGTAATTGTGCGACATATGAGAAACATTGCATTTGTTAAAAAAAAAACAAACATAATAATTTCGACTAACCCAATAGTTTTTGATGAATAAAGGTCAAGAATTATTGTGCTCCAGTTAAGTCGATTTGAGAACGATCAAAGTTTTATATTGTTTTTGATCTGTTCACTTAGTAAGTCTTTTTTTAAATTTGATTTTATTTATTTGGTTAGTATATGTCTGCCTTAGAATTAAAGACGGCTATACTATAAATAAGAAAATTTACATGAACATATGTATACATATCGCTACGCGTCCCAAAGACTGTTATTTATAAACTTTATATCTCAAAAAATTTAATTCTGGGTAAATCGAATTCGAAAGTTTAAAAAATAGTATTACAAAAAATTAAGGATAATATGAAATTTTTTGTCAAAAGTTTCCACATATAAGTGTGGCTTTGTGAAATATTTTGAATGAACAAAAAATATTTGAGGATAAAACAAATTTTTTGTGAAAAGGTTGAAATTTATTTCAAATTTTAAAAATAATAATTTAAAGTATAAACAAACCAAAAATCACAATTCAATTAAATTTCAAGGCCAGGCCAAGCAAGCAAAATTCTCGAACTCCCAGGTCCCATTCCGTATACCTGTTTACACATAAAAAAGTTGAAAATTTGTCTGTTTTTAACACTATGATTCTTTCGGCTTTTTTATAGACAAATATATTATTTTTTTTCAATATATTTGTCTATAAAAAAGCCGAAAGAATCATAGTGTTAAAAACAGACAAATTTTCAAAATTTCTAAAAAATCAGTGTAGGCTTTTAAATACACACAAAGAAATTTTCCTTCTGTTTTTTCTTGGTGAATATAATAATTCGCCAAACCAGTACGCTCGTCCTGGTATATAACGTATGCAGTTCGAGTTGTATTTTTTGTAGTTTGGTCGTAGCTACCTGATGAGTAGATCGAACTTTTTGTTTTTGAGATTATCAGTACGAAACCAAACTACCGAAAGAACGAAGGAAATTTTTCTTGTTTTTTCTTTAAGGAAGGGTAGGGGGAGTAAACGATATTTCTACTTTTGAGTGGAGTAGATGTATTATGGAGTAAATGCTTCTTTATTTCACTGGTTTACCAAACCGTAAATATTGGAATGCATCAAAAATAATATATTTGTCTATAAAAAAGCCGAAAGAATCATAGTATAAAAAAGTTGGGAGAGAAATTCGATCCCGTTACAGACACATCCTAATCGAAATATATACACAAATAATTACAGTTTATATACTCCTTGTTTTAACCAGGCAGGTTGATTTAATCTAGATTAAGGAACTGATTCCTTCGGAATACATTTTTACAGACAACACAATTTTTTTCCACGATCTGAAAAGCCTTAATTTTTTACTTGTTTTATGTCCACTATTCTTCCATTGGCGGTTGGGCGGTGGGAGAGGCGAGATTTCGTTCCATATCAACGGATTCTCTTAAATCGGTACAAGTGGCTGATAAACATGTGTTGTATGTAAGCAGACTATATCCAAGCACAACTCCGGAACAAATTATAACGCATATATCAGCAAAAATTGGCGTTGATATTTCAAGTGATCTCGTTTGCAACACACTAATCCCTAAAAACAGGAGTACTGGAAGATCTCTCTTTTGTATATCGTTCAAAATTGGAGTAAATACTAATATGCTAACAAAGGTTACTGATCCCTCTATTTGGCCGGTAGGAATAATAATTCGGGATTTTAAAAATCGGCACGGGTACCGTCAAATGTGATGCTATCTGATCCAAAAAAAAAAAGGTTAGAACACTCAGCTCCAATTCAACACTCAGCCATCCTGCACGTAAACATTTTAATTTATTACTAGCAAATGTAGCTGCTCTTAGATGCTGCCGCAAATCATTTTATTACCGGAGATGTGGATTAACCAATATAAGCTGGAAAATTAGCAAATTCCTGGTTTTCAAATCCATGGAAACTGTAATTATTTAAACAGAGCCGGTGGAGTGGTGGTATACGTTAAGGAGGAAATTATATGTAATGCGATTTCTTGTATTAGAACTGTTAGGTGCTGACATTATTCAGGTAAACATTAAATTTAACTGTGATTTGTTCTCAATCATTTGTGTATAAACTCCATGCTTCAAATACGACAGTATTTGTGGATGAATTTAGTAATGTTTTGGCAGCTAAAAAATCTAAAAATTTGTTAGTTATTGGTGACATGAATATCAATATTCTTCTGAACAAGACTTTTTCATCCGATTATATTCTTATGATGTCATCTTATGGCTTGAAGTACTTGATAAATGAACCTACTCGTATTTCAAATGACTCGTCCACTTGTTTATATCATTTGTATTTTAGGCAATCTGAGAAATTCCTTTATGATTATGAAGCTGCTGTTCATGATCTTCACATCACTGATCATTGCATGACTTCTTTTACTATCGTACCTAATTCCATTTCTAATAATTTAAATTTTAGAAGATCAAATAAATTCAAAATTAATAAGATTAATTTTTCAAAACTGGTTTATAATTTTAGGCAATGAAACTTGGCTTTCGGTTTATTCTAAGACAGACGTTTTTGAAGACTGATGTTTTGATCATATGCCAATTGATTTTCTTGTTGAGTGTATCATATCAACTTTAAAATTGTTACCAAAAATTTTTTGTAAATTTTTAGTATTGAAGTCTTCTTAGCGTACAACCGCCCTATTGTTTAATGTTAATAAAACAACAATAAAAAACCCTATGTGATTATGTATATAACCAAATGTGCGAACAAATATTTTGTGATTTATAATTAGAGTTGGTGATAAAATATAAAAACTCCAGACGAAATAAAATAAAAACTTACGGTGTACGAAATAAAAATTATACGAGTTACCACGTTGTGCTTAAAAACATTCTATCAAAAATTCTGGAAAGGAATAATGGAACCGATGAACAGTGCACTAAAGAAAAATTAAATAAATCATCTTCCAGAATTGTTAATATGTTATGCGTTTTAGAAATTATTGAATATTATAAACATGCGGGGTCAACAACTAATGGTCCTATTTCATCATATTGAAATATGGGGACTATGTATAGTCCAAAAAGGTTGCCAATATCTAATTATCTTTAAACGTCGAACCCGCGGAACATCTCATTGTTTCTGAAATTGCAGAAAATGTATACAATATAAGATGTCTAACTATCAGTGGTTGAAATCAAAAATCATTTATTAAAGTCAATAGCATTAATTCACATATTACGTTATATGTATCTGTTCCCAGTTTTTTGTTCGTAATTTATTTTAAATTGGTTTTACCGACTGTTTCACTAAAACTAACATGGTTTTTCGTTGAATTAATACATTTTCTTTATACAAATGCGAGTTTTATTGCTTTTTTTGTTTTGTCTAAAATTGCACACCCGCGTATTTTATAATTAGTGAGAATCGGTTAATATACGGGAACGATTAGGTAACCAAAACGTTTGATTGGTCGGTTAACTTTAATTGAGTTGCATACCTCTTAAAGTACCACCTGCAGCGGCTGCGCGATGGTGGATTAACCAAACAATTTCATATTTTTAATAATTTGTTTGTATGTAGATGTAGGTTCACGGTTTTGGATTAGAGTAAAACCATTCTGCTTACTAAAGAAAATTATGATTTAAAAATTAAACTGATCAAGAATTTGTTTTTCCAAAGTATCCAAATCCAATTAAAATTGCTACCAAAAAAAATTAATTCGAGTTTTGCATGCGTGAAAATTTAAATCAACATCCGCAATTTGCTAAACCATTAAAGTTTAATTACATAAACTGAAATTATAGAGTTATAAAGAATTTTTAAGAATGCTGCGTTGACTAAAGACTAAACAAATATGTTTTAGAATTATTCCAAAATATAAACGTTCTTATGGTAATTAGTACCGGACCCAAAATAAACAATAAACATGAAATACAGAAAAAACAAAAATCATAAAAGCGACTATAAAAACTTTTTCAGTAATATGTAATTTTTGCGGGATAAACAAAAACGGGCTGCTATGGTTGATACAGTACACACAAAAGCATAAAACCTATATTGGGAAATGATCGGTTTTATTCGATTATACGCATACATACTAATATACTATACAGATTTTGTTTTATGTTATAAATTTTCATGTTCCATGTATTTCTTGTTAGTTAAGTTTCGATTAAGCTTGTAAGCAGACGATCATCTTATAAAGAAGTCAAATAAATAAGTAGGTTATTGTAAGATTTTAGATAATGAAATTACGAGTATATATTAATTTTATCCATTCACAATATCTTAGATTAAAATGACGAATAATAATCAAGGATTTTGGTATTCCATTTGGTCCAGAATGAAACGAATTTTCTGTGTCTACTCGGAGCCCAACAATTTTGAAATAACATCAACAAATTTTGTTGAATCTTATCGTAATCCTAAAAATGATGAAAAATCAATAGAATTTAGCGGTGAACGGATCGATGACAACCCATTATGGTATGAGATAATTGCCGAGTCGTCGCAACGTATGGCCACCACTATTGATCCAGCCGCCGTGCAAAATAATAACGGCGAATTTTGGTTTGTCCACCGACCAAAAAGTTTTTAATAACAAGTACATAAAATGAAAATTAACATATTCAAAATTTATAATTTTCTATTATATTGTGTTTATCCAAAATAAAATTTGCATTCTAATTATGTGTTTTGAGTTTTTAATTAAAATATTCGTGCATATAAACGTACCAGTTCAGAATGTGTAAGTAGGTATATAGGAACCGCAACTTAAATCAAAAAATTGTTTTATTGTAAATTAAGATTGGTGAGGGATGCTATACATTAGAATAGAATTTATTTTCGAATGAAGCTTTTGTTTTGTACGGGATGGGAAATACATTTCAGAGAACGCGTTGAATATGTTGAATCAGTTTATAAACTCAATGCCGACGTTAAAAAATGAAAATGTTTTAATAAGTTGATAAAATTGGGCGGCATGGTTATTGTTTGTTAATGTTATATCTGTGTATATTGTTAAATTAATTATTTTACCAATTAGAGTTTTTGTTGTTGATAAACTGTAGTTTTGTTCTTTTGAATCTTTTATGCCACCATATCTTGACTAGCAATAATTTTCTGATAGCTGAAAAACTGTGTTGGGTGATGGATTGTATTAAACTGTGTTAAACATTGATGATTATTATATATTTTTTTAGCGTCGATTCTATTATTGAGGGTTTCGCCCTACATCTCTCTAATCAATATTAAAATGCCAAATTCGATGCTTGTTGTCTGAAAATATGTGGACCACAGTGGCTGCTGCGGTTAGACAAAGAAATATAAATGATTTAGTTTAAATTATAATTAAATTGTCTATTATATAAAAAAATTTAATTTATTAGGTGAAATTTTAAATTAAATCAATTATATAATTAAGGTATTGAAATTATGAAATTTAATAGTAAACTAGGATTAGATATAAATAAATAAAATATTTACGTTCTTGAAATTTAAAAATTTGGCGGTATTTAAGTCTATTCAGAGGAACCTGTTTTATAATTGATATTCTACGTGACCTTACTTAATTTTGTTTAGTATGTATACCACCGTCGCGTCGTCAGAATGTCTTAAAAAAGGAATAATTTTCTAAAATTTGTAATATAAATTATGCCAGGTCAAGGTGTAGCTTATTGTTTAATAAAAATGGGTTACAAGAAATTTATTTTTGAAAATAAAAACGAAAAATTATTTGATTTTGGCTCTAAAATATGCATATATCGCCCGTCGCTCTCATTATTAAGATGAGAAAAGTCGTAACATAGTAGATGTACCGAAAGTTGTATCTAGAAAAACTTAAATAGGAAAGTTTTTCATTTACATTGAACAAAAATTCGTGCAATTCGATTTAAATTGATAAATAAATCTTATTAAGTTTTTTATTTAATTATTAAGTTAATAAAAATAATTTTTTTGAAATAGTTTTTGTAGTTTTTAATGAAAAAATAATTTGAATTATAGTAGGTATATTAGTATTGTGAAAGAATGATGAAATAAATTAATAAAAAAAAATTTTTTTTTATTTTACCTTGTGTATCAGGGTTTATTAATTAAAAAATATTAATAAATATTTTTCTCGAATTTAAGAGAGCTAATTAATTATTTTAGTTATTGTTGCATAAATATTAATAATAGTTAATTAGAAATGAAACGTTCTAGTTTTTTAAGAAATAAATTTAATTTATATATTTTTAATTGTCATAATTTAATTAATTATTTTATTATTTAATAATATAAATATCTTAAGGGATAAGCTTTAAGATAAATTTTTATAAAATTATTTAGTAGGTATAAAATAATTGTAGGTTTAGAAATAACCATTCATTTTGTAAGTCTGTTATAATATATTTTTTATAAATATTATTTATTTAGTTTTTAAAGTTTTATTAAAACATTAATTCTAATTAGAAAAATTAAGAGATAATGATAAAATTAGTATATTTTAAAACATGTCTTTATGGATTTATTTAAAGTCTAACCTGCCCACTGAAATTTTTTAAAGGGCCGCGGTATTTTGACCGTGCAAAGGTAGCATAATCATTAGTTTTTTAATTGAAAGTTTGTATGAATGGTTGGACGAAATATTGACTGTCTTTATTGAATTTATAATAGAATTTAACTTTTTTGTTAAAAGGCAAAAATTATTTTAAAGGACGATAATTTATAAAGAATTATTTAAATTTTATTAAAAAAATTATTTTGTTGGGGTACTTTTATTATTTTATAACATTGATTTATGAATTATTGATCCAATTTTATTGATTAAAAAATTAAGTTATACCTTGGGGATAACAGCGTAATTTTTTTAAAGAGTTCATATCGACAAAAAAGATTGCGACCTCGATGTTGGATTAAGAGTAATTTTAGGTGTAGAAGTTCAAAGTATTGGGTCCGTTCGACCCTTAAATTCTTACAAGATCTGAGTTCAAACCGGCGTAAGCCAGGTTGGTTTATATCCTTAAAAAATTTAAATATTTTAGGACGAAAGGACCAAATATTTGAAAGAGAAGTTTGTTTGTCTGTATTAAATCAATAAGATTCTTTCGGCTTTTTATAGACACACTATATTAATAATAATGGCATTCACAACATTTTCGACTTGTTAATCAGAAAAATGAAGAGGCCAGTCATTTATAACATATCTTTCAAAAAAAGTAGAAATATCAAAATCCCCCCCGTACTTTAACCCGAGAGTCAATATAAAATGTATTGACTCTAAAAAAATGAAAACTTTCCTTGAGCTTTATGTGGCAGTTTGCTTTCGTACTGATAATCTCAATTTTTTGTTAATAAAATTAATCTACTTATCATATAAAAATTTAGTTTTCTACGGATAATTTTATAAAATTAATAATGAAACGGATATTTTCTAAGTACAACGGGATTTTTGATCCACTATTTACTGTTACAATCGGACGATTTTTTCATCAGTCCTATGAATATTGCGTAAGTGAGTAGAAGTAATTATTAAAACTTAATTGTGTTAGTTCTATGTGAACGTGTTAATTAATCTAATTAATAATTGTTGCATAAATAAGTCGTAAAAATAGCTACGTAGATTCCGTAATAATGTAAATACATTATTATTTGTGGTGGCCGTGGCTTATATCACACTTAAATTATTTGATTTAATTTTATATTTTATTCAAAACTTGAAATAGTTTTTAATTTTCTTTATTGTGATATTTTTTGTATTTTATTTTATTTTAAAAATACTAGTTTCGAGCTTTGCTCTTTGTCAATTTTTTGCAAACTACTCCTTTTAAAATAAAATAAAATACAAAAAATATCACAATAAAGAAAATTAAAAACTATTTCAAGTTTTGAATAAAATATAAAATTAAATCAAATAATAGCTACGTAGGTATATTTTAAACATATTGTACAAACATTTTGATGTGTATAAAAAAAAATGTGATAGAAATGTATAAACTTGAAATGTGGATGTGATTTCTCGAATATATTGTAAAAACTCGTGGTTTTTTTATGCACCATAATTATCACAACAAAATAATCAACGCTTTTGAATATTTTTAATAATTAAAACTTATAAATATTTTTTTACAATTTTTTCACCTAGTGTATAAAGAAAAATGTTTCCTGGCATATATTTTACTTGCACATATAATAAAAAGGACGTACGCGTAGTTAAAGTGCAAAAATTTGATACCAGCGAGGAGGAACTAACGTATTTGGATTTTATACTTTCGTGTAAGCAGTCATAGATTTTCACTACCTTCTAAATTATGCAAAAAATTATTCGTAAAATTGATGTCCTTGTACCATAATTATCATGTGCTTGCAAAGTTATATTCTATCCTGTGATTTCCATTTTTTTTGTATAAATAAATTAATTAAATTTTAAATTAATAATTCATTCAGCTCTAGCAAATACGTCAATTACATTCGATGATTTTAGTCATTTTTCAAACTCGCACGACGCTATTTTTGAAGAAAATGTATTTATAGACTACGCGTGAACCAATATATAAAGCATCCACATTTTTTGTTGAACTTTTGTACTAAACAATATGAAGAATTAACAATTCAGCCATCAAACAATGGACCACAAATACAGTCGAAAAACGAATCCCGCACAGTCGCTTGTATTGGAACATCCTTAGTTTATACACATGAGGTTTATATTAATCAATATGTACTTGTTTAGTTAATTATATTATATCAAAAATCTCCTAACGGCTGGATATATTATATTTTATGCTACCTTCGGGTTTACAGCCTTGAAAATAAAACTCTTTCTTTTACGACGACGTTTCGATATATATTATATCTTCTTCAGGTCTGTATACATACATATATAAAACAACCACAAAAAGTATTTTTTAATAAGACAATTTATACAAAATTTCATGCAATGCTTAATTTTGAACCTACCATTAAATGATAATTTTCCCCCCAAATATTCCAAAAAGCAAAATGTCACACAAACACTTCAGATTGTATTACTTTATATAAAGTATGTATATACTATATAGTTATATAAAAATAAATCCGTAATTGTTTGTGTATATCTTCCAAAATATTTTCGTAGAATCAAAATATTCAAATAATTTTTGTCCGAAACTTTTTTTAGGCTAACTACATTCGAAATATTATTTTGGTTAGTGGATTATAGAATTTAGAGTTATGGATTTTCACATACTAATTTGGAAATTGTGTTAATAATACCAGAATAAACTTTGCTGAGGTCATCCGTGCCAGTTTTCTTGTTCACCAAAGTTTCCTGCTTGCCGACAATATGAGCCATTTCCAAAAACCCATCGTTTCGTTTATCAACAGCCCCACATACAAGACATCGAAGTATTTGGCCGATCTGTTGAAAGTAGCAACGGATGATCGGAGATACAACTGTAAAAATTCGTATGATTTAGTTGAGTTTGTTAAAGAGCAGATTGTCCCACAGCGACATATGTTGATTAGCTTAGACGTGGCATCACTCTTTACAAACATCAACCTCGGATTAGCTTTAGATACGATTTCGGGTAAATGGTTAACTATAGAGCCCTACACCAACATTTCCAGAACAGAATTTTTGGATCTTGTAGAATTTTGTTTAAAATCGGGATACTTTACAGCATCGAATAATTTTTACAAACAAATTAATGGTGTTGCTATGGGTTCTCCGCTATCGCCGATTATAGCCGATATAATAATGGAAGTGTTGCTCGACACAGTCGTTCAAATTCTCAGCATCTCAATCTTGATGCCTGATCAACCATTTTCCATTTATTTTTGGGGATATTAATTTTGAAGATATGCATTTGAAATGGCAAATAATTGCAACTATTTTGAAAATTATAAACATAATTTTTGCAAAAACAATCAGCCTTTCATCTGTAAATAATTTAAGAAAATCTGTAACTGAACATTTGTCGGCTATCGTGTCTGAATTTAAAGTACCTTTGTTACCAAAACACCACATGTTAACGCACTATCCTACTATACTACTAAAAATGAGTCCGATAGCCCACTTATCATCTCTCCGTTAAAAGTCATTTCAAATGTCATATGTCAAATAAATGTCCAAAACCGAAGAAACCGAAGTACCAAATAAAGGAAACCAAAATAGTGCAAAATAATAACACAAAGGTAAATCAAAAATTAATTTTAATTAATAATCACAAGATTTTGGCCACAGTAGATACGGGGAGCGATCTGACGTTAATACGAGAGGATCAACTGGACGAATTAGAAGGGGTAAAGCTGGACAAAGTAGAGACTACACTTCTAGGAGTAGGTGATACCAAAATTAAAACGATCGGTCGGTTCTTAGCCACTCTGGTAATGGTTGACATCAAAGTTGAAGCGACGATATATGTTGTCCAGAATTATCGCTTTATTTAAAGTTTATATTGGGAAACGATGTTTTACGAGGGACGAAAATTATCCTGGGAGAAGAGAATGTCACAATTGAGAAAATAGCAGATGCAGATTTTTTATCGTGTTTAAGCATAGAAGAATTAAGTCAGTTAGAGCTCAATATCGGGAGTTCCAAACACAAGAGGGAGATCCAAACGTTAGTGGATCAGTACGAACCAATTTCAACGAGAAAGAGTCCGGTACAAATGAAGATTTTGCTAAAGAGTGATGTACTAATATGGCAACACGCTAGGCGATTGTCGCCCGGCGAAAAACAAGAAGTGGATAGACAGGTAGCGAAGTGGTTAGCAAATGGGATTATAGCGCCTAGTTCATCAGAATACGCGAGTCCAGTCGTTTGTCAATAAAAAAGATAACAACAAGCGTATTTGCATAGATTATCGTAGGTTGAACAGGAAATTATTATGAATAGATACCCTCTCCCATTAATAGAAGACCAAATCGACCGGTTACACAACGCTTTGGTGTTAACTACGCTCGATTTGGAAAATGGATTTTTTCACGTTCCAATCGAGAAGGACAGCCAAAAATACACGGCTTTTGTAATACCAACCGGTCAGTTCGACTTCAAGAGAGCACCATTCGGATTGTGCACATCGCCAGCAGTGTTTCAACGGTTCATTCACTTCGTGTTTAAAGAATTAGTCGCAGCCGGATGCATCTTGATCTACATGGACGACATTATTATCCCATCACGGACCGAAGAGCGGGGCATAGAGAAGCTTAAGTTAGTATTGCAAGTAGCAGGAGAATATGGACTAAAGCTTAAGTGGGCAAAATGTCAATTTCTTTGTCGTCGCATTGAGTACTTAGGACATGTTATCTCGGAAGGGACGGTAGAACCATCGGAGAGTAAGACCGTAGCAGTATCGAAATTTCCGGTGCCGAAAACAATCAGACAAGTGCAGAGTTTTTTGGGACTAACGGGATATTTCCGCAAATTCATCAAGGACTATTCGATCGTGGCGAAGCCCATAACAGACCTTCTCAGAAAAAATATGAAATTCGAAATATTAATCGATAAACCTATTTAATTATTTTTAGCCCAGACAGAGAGACCGAGCTCCACACTGATGCATCCAAAATCGGATTTGGAGCGATCTTGATGCAAAAGAGTCAAGTAGACAACCAGTTTCATCCGGTCTACTTTTACAGCAAAATGACTACACCCGCCCAAGCGAATTACTGTAGTTACGAGCTAGAAGTGCTTGCGATTGTGGGAGCATTAAAAAAACTGAGGGTCTATCTGTTGGGCATTGAGTTCAAAATCGTAACCGACTGCGCCGCCTTCAAAATGACAATGGACAAAAAGGAAATTTTTCGAAGGATTGCGGGCTGGGCTCTAATGTTACAAGATTATCAGTACAAGTTGAAGCATCGGCCAGGTTCTAAGATGCGGCATGTCGATGCGCTCAGCCGAAACCCTGTTATCATGACCTTACGAAATGAGTTCTTAGAAAGAATACAAGCCGGTCAACAAAACGATGATCATTTGAAGGTGATCATCAAGCTACTCGATCACGGTCTATACGAGAAGTTTTTCCTGGAAAGAGGCGTTTTGTTCAAAGAAGACGACGAAGGCCGAAAATTGTTGGTTGTCCCGAAAATAATGCAGCAAGAAATTGTTAAACATTCTCACGAAGAGGGCCACTTCGGGGTCAAAAAGATGATGAAAGCGATCCAACGAGAATATTTTGTACCTAAATTGAAGGATTTATGTGAGAATTGCCGAAGAAACTGCATCCCATGTATTCTGGCCGAAAGGAAGGCTGGAAAACAGGGAGGAGTCCTCCATCCAATCCCGAAAGATGGGTATCCATTAATGACTTATCACATCGACCATCTCGGTCCGTTGTGCAATTCACCCAAGCAATACAAATATATTTTTATAGTTGTAGATGCTTTTGCTAAGTTCGTGTGGCTGTACCCCGTGAAGACGTTGACATCTGCCAAGACGATTAGGAAGTTGAATATACAGAAAGTCAATTTTGGAAACCCGAAAAGGATAATCGCTGATAGAGGTGTGGCGTTCACTTCAAACGAGTTTACACAATACTGTGCCGATAACCAGATTCAGCTTTCACTCATCACGACAGGTATTCCCAGAGGTAACGGACAAGTTGGAACGAATAAACCGAATAGTTATTCCAGCTTTGACAAATTTGTCTATAGATGCTCCAGAAAATTGGTACAGACACACGGATCGATTACAGAGATTCCTTAATGCGAACTGGCAAAGAAGCACTGCGACTACACCATTTGAGGTCATGTTTGGAGTAAAGATTAGAAAGCCAGAAGATCGAAAAATTGTAGAAGTTATCGAGGCAGAAATGACGAACGATTTTTTGGTGGAACGCGAAGAGACGAGAGCGGAGGCTAGAAAAAAAATTCAAGAGGTACAGGAGGAGAATAAACGTACCTACAATCGACGTCGAAAGAAAGCGATCAAGTACAAGATTAGAGACATTGTGGCAGTCAAAAGGACGCAGTTCGGATCGGCATTGAAAATTAAACCAAAGTTTCTTGGGCCTTACAAAATTATTGAGGTGAGCCTAAATGAGCGGTATAAAGTGGAGAAAATTTGGAGACCACAACGGACCATATAGGACGACTTCGAGCGCCGATCACATGAAACCATGGCGCGATTTATCCCGAATATGACAGTGATGACGATAGTGAAGGTGACCACGGTGATGGAGGGAATGATGATATCATGGATTAAAATGCGAATAAGTAACATGTTAAAACTCACGATGATGAAGACCCACGATGATTTAACCCCATGATAATTACAACTCACGATGATTAAACCCATGAAGAACAAAACCCACGATGATAAAAATTATGACGGTAATGATACACGACGACTGTTTACCGAGACAGCGAACAACGCAGGACAGCAGAGTTGTAGGGTTTTTCCTTTTTGATCACCCGGTATTGCGAATACAGAAGATAGCGGGATTGTCATTATAAATATCGACGCATTAGTTTGAAAAGAAAAAGTAGAGTCGAGCTTACAACACGAAAAAAAACACATCGATTTTAAAACATTGTTCTTTTAAATAAAATATTGTAGATCTATATCAGTTTTTGTAATTAAAACATTTAATTTGTGGTACATAAGTGCTTTATTTCTGTGTTTGATTTTTGCATATTGAATACCACATGTATATAATATACAAGTATATGTATGTATATATTCAAGGGTGTATTGATTTTGTCTGGTATACAGTTTACTGGAAGAATTGTTCTTAGTTTATCTTCTACTTACAGAAACAACATCTTGGCTTTATTAATGCCTGCACTGGTTTTAGCCATGGTTCCTGATTTTCAATAAGATTATCCGATAACTAAAAAAAAAACAATTCAGCTTGTGTCAGCTTCAAATTTGCTGAATCAAAATAGCTTTAATGTGTACTACATGATACCTGAACTTCATTGGAAAGATGATTTTCAGCAGGCTCTTGTAAATTTCTAATGTTAAATGAATACCCCCTAACATTTACATATACGTATAAATATAATATACGTACATATAAAATTGATCCTGTACGGTTTAAACGTGGTAGCCCTTAGGGAAAGAAATAATTCTTTTTTTATTTTAACAAGTACTTAATGCAATTTGAAAATAGTCGAATCAAATTGTTTTTTTTTTTATGATGATTACACAAGGTTTCGTTTGTTTCTGTAATTATTTTGTAGAACCTTCATCAATTTAACCGGAGAAACCATTGGATGGATCAATTTGAAAATGTACAGGGCGATTAGGGTTTCATTAATGTATAAAAAACCTGGCAACATTAGTCTTCTTATCATAATATTTGAATGCCGTAGATAGGTAGAAATAAATAATAATAATTTCTTCCGTAGGTAGAAATACCGTAGATTTCCTAAAAACAATATCATTCTTTATACATTTTCGAATAATTGTTGAAAGTGAAAAATACTTTTTGTCAAAAAATCATTAAAGAGGCTTGTAGGAAATTTATTAAGCTTTTAAAACTGCACTAAAATTTGCTGCACGATGATTGGTTGCTGCGATATCGGTAAATAAAGAGAAAATGATCCTTTTTCATTCAATGTCGGTTATATCAGCAAAAAATTGACGTAGACCAAATAAAAATAAACTGTGCTAAATTATCAAGCTAACTGACCGATGTGCTGGTTTAATTATATTTTTCCCCAAGTGAAATAATCCCGAAAGCGTCGATAACCGTAGCTCATAAAAATTTTCTACTAAAAAAACTCGAAACTAGAAACCTAAAGCTTTAAAATGCCTTATTCCATCTCTACATAAGACCATTTTTTTTCGTTCTCGATAGAAAGTGATAGTTTTAGACATTTTTTCAAACAATGTTTAAGAGTAATGCGTTTATCGAAAATCTGGTGCTTTTTGGAGAGACTTTTTGAATTCTGATATCAAATTCATGATCAGCGAACCCGAAAACCCCCTAAAACACGTTTTTATTGATTTTCATAAACATTGTTTATGGAACACTCACTTAGCTTTCTATAGACAATTTAAAATTCAAACTACTTAAAATGTGGTTAAACGAAAGTTTATTAATTTATTCTAACATTTCGGCCTGTTGGTCATATTCATATTAAAACAAAAGCTAAATATTTTCAAAATTAATATCGCAAAAAAACAACGATTAAAATATAACAACTGGGCAACGCGGTAATTACTTATATATCCAAAGTGCCCACAATTCATCACTCTAAAATTAGTGTGAGTTTATTCAAATTTTTGTAGCTCTATTTATTTTGAAAATTAGTTAAAATTACTCATTTGACAAGGTCTGGGTTAATCCAAAGATAATTTAATACCAAGATTAGAAAAGACGAACATAACTCGTATGGTGGGTTCACCAAATGTTTGGCCATAAACCCAAATTTGGCAGCGAATAGATAATTACTTGTAAACTTCAGACACAATCCAACTTAATTGCGACTGTGTCAAATTAACGAACAACTTTTCTCGAAATTTATTTTATTTACAGTTTCATCCATTTTATTATGGTACACTGTTTTATAATTAAGTGAACGGCCGACGAGCAGTAATTGAACATCACCGTGACCACTTTCTTATACCTCACCGTCATCAATACTTTATACCATATTTTGTAAAAAAAGGATGAAAATTATGTGAACATGGCAGTTTACTCCCGTGATTTAGGCTCAGATACAAAGGTAAAATTCAAAAATTGCTATTTTTTGTGGTACTATAGCATTAAAATTAGTAAGCCGATCTCCAAAATATTTATAATAGAAGCATTTTGATAGCCTGATGGTGTTATGGTATAATAGTACGATGGTATCTATGTATGATGGGATGTATAATTATTTTTAGTAACGGTATCATTCGTAAAATCCGCCTTTGGAAGCATCACAAACAAATTTCAATAACAATATCAGAGTTCATCTACAAACCTATGCCTCATCGAACGGTATTTTACGCCAACTTCTTCCACAATACAATAGAAAAAATAAGATAAAGATAATTAGGAAATTGTTATTAATCTTAAACTATAAGCTGAGTAACGTAGTTAAAATAAATTGTATGACACATCCGAAAACAAAAAATAAAATTCCAAATTAGACGAATTATTTCCATTTGGACCGAAACTAACTCTTTGTGGATCATAAGCAAAAACTGGTAAGTAAAACTAACCAATCAACATCTAATACAAGATTGCGCCCTCTTTTAAATTAATTTTACATTTATGTGGAAAACATCCTAATCCAGTAAATATTTCTTTTATTTGCAATAAAAACATTGCTTTATCATTATCAATTGAATCTACTCTACAAATCTACTTCAATGCTTACGTCGCAAATTTTCTTACTCTACTAAAATTTTATTTTTACTTTCATTTTAGATAAAAACTTTTAACTTTTTTTAAAAAATTAGCCTTATCTATTGAGTGGATAGTCTTATAGTTTCTTATTTATACAGTCAAATCTCGCTATAACGAAGCCAAAGGGACCAGAAAAATATATTTATTTATTTTATTTAATTTTGTAATTAATCGAGCAAATATATCATTCAAATTATAAAAGTACTAATAACTAATAGGAAAACTTACCATGGTCTCCAAAGTACCGTTTTATATTTGTTGGTAAATTTAAAATAATTCACTTCCTCCCTATACAATAATAGTGATCCAATTATTTATCACACCTCAAATCCATTTTCAATCTTCTAGTTTATTTTTTGATTTGCAGTAACGATGTTTTTTTTTCTTATTCAATTTTATTCACTTATTCCGAAACCTTTCGTTTTATCAGAATTTATTTATTTATTTTTTTTTTTCTGATATTTTTCCACTTAACACAGTTCAACAATAACACTATATTAATGGTCCACTAATGTTCCGCCCCGAGGCAAATCATAATATTGTATAGGTAGAGGAAGAAACACAGCCACTGTTCCAACACTACAGGACTGCAATTTAATTTCCATATTCCATAGACAATTACTAGAAAAAGAAAGAGAAAAATTGAATTTACCTTTATGCAAAAAGAAAGCCACAATCATAAATTTTTTTATAGTTTTATTTTAAAGGTTACTTTGAATCCGTGATAATTCAGTACGCACACCAGAAACCAATTTCTTGTTAGTGTATCATTAACTTTTTCATAAGGCGAAAGGGCAAAAAATTTTACTGACCTATACTAAATATGTAAATCGAATTCCCCAAAAAAAAAATCTGGGGCATTTTTGCACTACACAAGTAATGATAAAAAATTAATTTACAAGAGAAATCCAACACTTAAAATAATATTTAAATCATTTGCTAATAAAAACCAAATTAAATACTTATACTTATCAATTTTACCGTGTTGACGATTCATCTACCACACATCCCCCTGCCGTAGTTGTTATTACAATTAAATTAATTTTTATGATGACATAGCCATATCTCAAATTAATTTAGTTAATGATATTGATTGAGATTGCATTTATTTTATGTAAATTCGAATTTCGAATTCCATACCATAGGCGCTTAAACTACCTTTTGACAAAAATTTTGTAAGTTTTTAGCGGATAAAATAACACAGTACAATACCATGCCGTATTTCGCATGGTATTGCGCTCTGTTTCTTTTTCTTGATTTCATTGCTTGTTGATTCCGATGTTGCAGTAATAAAAATTCCTGCATCCATGACCTCTTTTCAGTAGAGGACGATCCAAATACTGACGAATTTTTGCGTAGTTTCTTTGAAGATACAAATATCGAACAAACTAGGGTATCACCAATAATAGCCACAACGATAAACAATTAAAATAATTTTCTTAAATGAAAATTTAATTATTTTAAATTTTTTTAAAGTCGATGGCTTTTATAAATTATAATAATTTTGTCCCTGTAGAATTAAAAATGTTGTCAAAAACTGGAAATGTTGGTTTAAAAATACGCTCGCGGTTTGCGTTTAGCAATTCGTTAAGTTTAAAGCATAATTTTTTTAAAGGCGCAATGAAAAGTATCTCAATCAGCATATTCTTTGCGCAAAAGCACATTGCCATTATGGCATACAAAAAACCAACACTAAATTGCAACGCTTCCTTCTGATCAATATTTAATGGCTTGCCAGATAATTTGAAGGCATGTATATGAATTATAACAAATTCAGCTCATGTCTGAGAGAATTTCTTCTTAATGACTCTTAGATAAATGATCTGTTGCACTTTCATATGTAATTTAATTTAATTTTATATATTGTTTAAATTTGATTATAATAAATTTAAGCTGTTTTGTTATATTGATTAGGCAATCGACACTGGATTTTATGGTCCACAGATTGCCTAGCAAATTAATAAAGAAAATGGAGGTGTGGCCAACACACGACTTTCTTTTACGAACAGCGAATTTTAAGAAACTTTTATAATGCAAATTTCTTGCAAATTTTATTAAGATTGTTTTTATTTTTTCATGTTTTCTGTAAATTGTATATTTTTGAAATATTTGTAAAAATAAATTTTCTGTTTCACGGAATCTGGGACCTGGAACCCCAAATATTATGTAAGAGATTAATGAAAATATATCTGTTTGAGGTCCCTTGAGTCCGAAAAAGTGGGTTTCGAAATGATGTCTGTCTGTCAGTCTGTCCGTTTGTCTGCTCGTCTGTCAGTCTGTGTCTTCTCTATAGCCCAGATGGCTTAACCAATCGAACAAAAACTTTAGATTTAAGCTTTACTTATGTAAAAGAAAGTAATACAAAATAATAAATTTGTAAGAAGTTTGCCTAATTGGCTTCTCAAAATTCCCTGTTCGTAGAAGAAATGTGTTGGCCACACATCAATTTTATTTTTTTTATAAAATTTTTTAATTTTTTTTTAAAATTTTTTTTTTAAAATTTTTTTTTTTTTTAATTTTTAAATTTTTTTTTTCTATTTTTAATTTTTATTTTTTTATTTTTTGGAAACATTTTGTTTTAGTAGTTTTTTGTAAACGTTATACTTTTTGAGATATTTGCAAAACAAATTTTCTGGCCCAAGGGAGTGGCCACTTCCGGTTGCCCGATTTGGACTAAAGTTCACTGGGGCCTTCCAATTTATCAAAAAAGCTTAAATCTGAAGTTTCAGTTCGATTGGTTAAGCCATCTGGGCTGTAAAGAGGACACAGACTGACAGACAGACGGACAGACAGACGGACAGACAGACGGACAGACGGACAGACTGACAGACAGACATCATGTCGAAACCCACTTTTTCGGACTCAGGGGACCTCAAAACAGATAAATCTTCAATAATCTCAAGGTCGAAAATTTTCATGATTACTATACTTTATTTTACTTACGTAAAAGAAAGTAAAAATGAGGCCCAACACTTATCGATAATATTGATTTTGTCTATAGGTTATATGATTCATTTTAAATAAGGCGGATTTGATTTAATTAAAATAGATACTCGTATAAGAGAGTGGGGCATGTTCAAAAAATGAAAATTTACACATCTTTGTAGCAGAGACAATTTTTATTGTATCTCATATTTTATATTCTGTTTGGATTCGTGTTTGTTTGTAGCCAGACCCAAAAATAAAAATAAGCCAATAGCATGAAAGTGTATGTATATATAAGCAAAGCACTTTAATCGATTGAGGTATACAATAATAAGAGATAAATATGAAAATTGCTTGGGCGTGACGTTTAAATGTTTTTGTTTACCTTTAAAAAAGCGCCATTTAAAAAAATAAAAATTTGATCAAATGACGCACATTCATATGAACATACATATACTATATTAATGTGATTTTTTGCTTTTTTGTATTATATGTCAAGTTAATTAATACCAATAGATTACAAACAAATTAGAAAAATATAATTAAAAATTACAAAAAATAACAAAATTGTGACATCATTTTTCTGGTCACTTTCACACAACTGTAATTTCGTCAAATTTCTTTGATTTTAGCTACACAAATCTATAGTGCGAAAAAATTCTTGCTTTCTGAATTTGTAGTAGATTCTATAATTTTTGTACCTGGTTTTGTATCTTTGCTAACTAATTGTTGTAGTATACGATTAGTTAAATACATTATGTTTCTAAAGTAATTTCAAATGGATACTTTGACCGTATCTGACTTCTAAATGTCTTCAATTTCTTCTTAAAAATATTTCCGGTGATAATGTCGATATATTTTGAACAATGCCTCATATATAGTTTCTCTATTGTTAAGAATAATGCATTAATTCCAGTTAGCCTCTGTTTTCTTGAAACTGCAATAAATCTTAGAGAATATGGTACATTTTATACGTTGAACCTTGTGGAAAGAAGAGCATTTCTCCATATTCGAGGTGGCCGAAACGGCTTTGATTGTAATACCCACTCAGTTCGTTCCACCATAAAGTATACTCAATTTAATTTGGTCTGGAAGAAGCCCCCTCGCCCGATGCACTGTCTGCTGGGTTTTGTGATGATGTCATATGCGTCCAATTTTATTTGATATTCGAAATAATACTTTAGGTTACTGTTATCATTCACAATTTAATTGCTTTTATACAAAAACCAACAATTAAAATCAAAAATATATTTGTATGTAAATTTTTATGTAAGAAATAATAAGCAAGTAACATCATAATTGTGTACAAATAGAAGTGTGCGCTGTTTTAATACAATGCTTGTAATTGTATCATTTTATATACAATTACATGAGAAATAAATTAGGCACAAACCTAAAATCATGATATGATATATGTATGTACATATTAAGTCGAATCGTATATTTTTCTATGTAACGTCTGCATCAGAATATGCAGTAAAATTTTTAAGTGTATACCATGATATACTGGTGATAATTTAGGTAATCATCAAATCGGTGGTTTATGGATAATTTTAGCACTACGAATATTTTATGTCGATCATGCTATTTTTTTTACTCGAAATTGCTTACACAAACATGATTTGAGACCAAAAATCCTTAGAAATAAAGAAAATCACATCTGTGATGTTGCATCATTCTAGTATAATTTGAGACAACACTCCGAACATGAATTTTTTTAATAATATATCATACATATATGACACCCTGTATCGTAAAAAAATAACAAGAACGATAAAAAGTCAAGTTCAATAAAAAATGGTGTTTAATTAGTGCTGCAGCTGCACTAATACTACATACATATGTATAATATACAATACAACTCAACCTCTCTCCGCCATTATATTTAGCGATCCAAGGTTAACCAAAATAACAACATGAGTTAGTAATTGTGCGACATATGAGAAACATTGCATTTGTTAAAAAAAAAACAAACATAATAATTTCGACTAACCCAATAGTTTTTGATGAATAAAGGTCAAGAATTATTGTGCTCCAGTTAAGTCGATTTGAGAACGATCAAAGTTTTATATTGTTTTTGATCTGTTCACTTAGTAAGTCTTTTTTTAAATTTGATTTTATTTATTTGGTTAGTATATGTCTGCCTTAGAATTAAAGACGGCTATACTATAAATAAGAAAATTTACATGAACATATGTATACATATCGCTACGCGTCCCAAAGACTGTTATTTATAAACTTTATATCTCAAAAAATTTAATTCTGGGTAAATCGAATTCGAAAGTTTAAAAAATAGTATTACAAAAAATTAAGGATAATATGAAATTTTTTGTCAAAAGTTTCCACATATAAGTGTGGCTTTGTGAAATATTTTGAATGAACAAAAAATATTTGAGGATAAAACAAATTTTTTGTGAAAAGGTTGAAATTTATTTCAAATTTTAAAAATAATAATTTAAAGTATAAACAAACCAAAAATCACAATTCAATTAAATTTCAAGGCCAGGCCAAGCAAGCAAAATTCTCGAACTCCCAGGTCCCATTCCGTATACCTGTTTACACATAAAAAAGTTGAAAATTTGTCTGTTTTTAACACTATGATTCTTTCGGCTTTTTTATAGACAAATATATTTTTTTTTTTCAATATATTTGTCTATAAAAAAGCCGAAAGAATCATAGTGTTAAAAACAGACAAATTTTCAAAATTTCTAAAAAATCAGTGTAGGCTTTTAAATACACACAAAGAAATTTTCCTTCTGTTTTTTCTTGGTGAATATAATAATTCGCCAAACCAGTACGCTCGTCCTGGTATATAACGTATGCAGTTCGAGTTGTATTTTTTGTAGTTTGGTCGTAGCTACCTGATGAGTAGATCGAACTTTTTGTTTTTGAGATTATCAGTACGAAACCAAACTACCGAAAGAACGAAGGAAATTTTTCTTGTTTTTTCTTTAAGGAAGGGTAGGGGGAGTAAACGATATTTCTACTTTTGAGTGGAGTAGATGTATTATGGAGTAAATGCTTCTTTATTTCACTGGTTTACCAAACCGTAAATATTGGAATGCATCAAAAATAATATATTTGTCTATAAAAAAGCCGAAAGAATCATAGTATAAAAAAGTTGGGAGAGAAATTCGATCCCGTTACAGACACATCCTAATCGAAATATATACACAAATAATTACAGTTTATATACTCCTTGTTTTAACCAGGCAGGTTGATTTAATCTAGATTAAGGAACTGATTCCTTCGGAATACATTTTTACAGACAACACAATTTTTTTCCACGATCTGAAAAGCCTTAATTTTTTACTTGTTTTATGTCCACTATTCTTCCATTGGCGGTTGGGCGGTGGGAGAGGCGAGATTTCGTTCCATATCAACGGATTCTCTTAAATCGGTACAAGTGGCTGATAAACATGTGTTGTATGTAAGCAGACTATATCCAAGCACAACTCCGGAACAAATTATAACGCATATATCAGCAAAAATTGGCGTTGATATTTCAAGTGATCTCGTTTGCAACACACTAATCCCTAAAAACAGGAGTACTGGAAGATCTCTCTTTTGTATATCGTTCAAAATTGGAGTAAATACTAATATGCTAACAAAGGTTACTGATCCCTCTATTTGGCCGGTAGGAATAATAATTCGGGATTTTAAAAATCGGCACGGGTACCGTCAAATGTGATGCTATCTGATCCAAAAAAAAAAAGGTTAGAACACTCAGCTCCAATTCAACACTCAGCCATCCTGCACGTAAACATTTTAATTTATTACTAGCAAATGTAGCTGCTCTTAGATGCTGCCGCAAATCATTTTATTACCGGAGATGTGGATTAACCAATATAAGCTGGAAAATTAGCAAATTCCTGGTTTTCAAATCCATGGAAACTGTAATTATTTAAACAGAGCCGGTGGAGTGGTGGTATACGTTAAGGAGGAAATTATATGTAATGCGATTTCTTGTATTAGAACTGTTAGGTGCTGACATTATTCAGGTAAACATTAAATTTAACTGTGATTTGTTCTCAATCATTTGTGTATAAACTCCATGCTTCAAATACGACAGTATTTGTGGATGAATTTAGTAATGTTTTGGCAGCTAAAAAATCTAAAAATTTGTTAGTTATTGGTGACATGAATATCAATATTCTTCTGAACAAGACTTTTTCATCCGATTATATTCTTATGATGTCATCTTATGGCTTGAAGTACTTGATAAATGAACCTACTCGTATTTCAAATGACTCGTCCACTTGTTTATATCATTTGTATTTTAGGCAATCTGAGAAATTCCTTTATGATTATGAAGCTGCTGTTCATGATCTTCACATCACTGATCATTGCATGACTTCTTTTACTATCGTACCTAATTCCATTTCTAATAATTTAAATTTTAGAAGATCAAATAAATTCAAAATTAATAAGATTAATTTTTCAAAACTGGTTTATAATTTTAGGCAATGAAACTTGGCTTTCGGTTTATTCTAAGACAGACGTTTTTGAAGACTGATGTTTTGATCATATGCCAATTGATTTTCTTGTTGAGTGTATCATATCAACTTTAAAATTGTTACCAAAAATTTTTTGTAAATTTTTAGTATTGAAGTCTTCTTAGCGTACAACCGCCCTATTGTTTAATGTTAATAAAACAACAACAAAAAACCCTATGTGATTATGTATATAACCAAATGTGCGAACAAATATTTTGTGATTTATAATTAGAGTTGGTGATAAAATATAGAAACTCCAGACGAAATAAAATAAAAACTTACGATGTACGAAATAAAAATTATACAAGTTACCACGTTGTGCTTAAAAACATTCTATCAAAAATTCTGGAAAGGAATAATGGAACCGATGACCAGTGCACTAAAGAAAAATTAAATAAATCATCTTCCAGAATTGTTAATATGTTATGCGTTTTAGACTTTATTAAATATTACAAACATGCGGGGTCAACAACCTATTTCATCATATTGAAATATAAGAACTATGTAGCCAAAACGGATGCCAATATCTAATTGTCTTTATACGTCGAACCCGCGGAACATCTTATTGTTTCTGAAAATGCAGAAAATTTATACAATATAAGATGTCTAACTATCAGTGGTTGAAATCAAAAATCATTTATTAAAGTCAATAGCATTAATTCACATATTACGTTATATGTATCTGTTCCCAGTTTTTTGTTCGTAATTTATTTTAAATTGGTGTTACCGACTGTTTCACTAATACTAACATGGTTTTTCGTTGAATTAATACATTTTGTTTATACAAATGCGAGTTTTATTGCTTTTTTGGTTTTGTCTAAAATTGCACACCCGCGTATGTATTTTATAATTAGTGAGAATCGGTTAATATATGGGATCGATTAGTTAACCAAAACGTTTGATTGGTCGGTTAACTTTAATTGAGTTGCATACCTTTAAAAGTACCACCTGCAGCGGCTGCGCGATGGTGGATTAACCAAACAATTTCATATTTTTAATAATTTGTTTGTATGTAGATGTAGGTTCACGGTTTTGGATTAGAGTAAAACCATTCTGTTTTTGAAAAAAATAGTAAGCATTCACTAAAGAAAATTATGATTTAAAAATTAAACTGATCAAGAATTTGTTTTTCCAAAGTATCCAAATCCAAATAAAATTGCTAACAAAAAAAATTAATTCGAGTTTTGCATGCGTGAAAATTTAAATCACATCCGCAATTTGCTAAACCATTAAAGTTTAATTACATAAACTGAAATTATAGAGTTATAAAGAATTTTTAAGAATGCTGCGTTGACTAAAGACTAAACAAATATGTTTTAGAATTATTCCAAAATATAAACGTTCTTATGGTAATTAGTACCGGACCCAAAATAAACAATAAACATGAAATACAGAAAAAACAAAAATCATAAAAGCGACTATAAAAACTTTTTCAGTAATATGTAATTTTTGCGGGATAAACAAAAACGGGCTGCTATGGTTGATACAGTACACACAAAAGCATAAAACCTATATTGGGAAATGATCGGTTTTATTCGATTATACGCATACATACTAATATACTATACAGATTTTGTTTTATGTTATAAATTTTCATGTTCCATGTATTTCTTGTTAGTTAAGTTTCGATTAAGCTTGTAAGCAGACGATCATCTTATAAAGAAGTCAAATAAATAAGTAGGTTATTGTAAGATTTTAGATAATGAAATTACGAGTATATATTAATTTTATCCATTCACAATATCTTAGATTAAAATGACGAATAATAATCAAGGATTTTGGTATTCCATTTGGTCCAGAATGAAACGAATTTTCTGTGTCTACTCGGAGCCCAACAATTTTGAAATAACATCAACAAATTTTGTTGAATCTTATCGTAATCCTAAAACTGATGAAAAATCAATAGAATTTAGCGGCGAACGGATCGATGACAACCCATTATGGTACGAGATAATTGCCGGATCGTCGCAACGTATGGGCACCACTATTGAACCAGCCGCCATGCAAAATAATAACGGCGAATTTTGGTTTGTGCACCGACCAAACAGTTTTTATTTTTAATGACAAGTACATAAAATGAAAATTAAATTCCAAATTTATAATTTTCTATTATATTGTGGTTATCCAAAATAAAATTTGCATTCTAATTATGTGTTTTGAGTTTTTAATTAAAATATTCGTGCATATAAACGTACCAGTTCAGAATGTGTAAGTAGGTATATGGCAACCGCAACTTAAATCAAATATTGTTTCATTGTAAATTATAACATTCGTTATTTTCGGATTAAAGCTTTTGTTTTCGGAACTTCGCCGATTATGCAACAACTCCAGTGAAATTTGGTATCTGACTTATCTAACATATTTGATGGTAAATGAATTAGTTGCGGCATTTTCAAATGATGAATCAAAGTTTCGTTTTTTGAAACTTTTCTAGAAGAGGTTCTGTTTTTTAACCGGTGGATCGCCGTCAGTCGTCAACACCAAACCAATTTTATATAGCATTTTTTTTATAATAAACATAACAAATTTCGAGACTTAAAAACTGCTTTGGTTTTTTCAAGGCGAAATATTCTGGAATTGGTTTAGAGATGTTTTTGCGAGAGGTTTGAATGTTTGTGGAATTTTTAGCTATAGATAAGTTATGTGGTTTGGTATGCTCGGCGATTTTTTACTTGTGGAACAATGGAATCAAGAATCTGGATGAAATGTACAATGGTATTGATAATGTTGAATGTTTCGGCTTCTATGAATAAAACAAACATTTACGAGTAGTACAAGCGCTTCAAAGACAGCCTTATAGACATTGAAGATGAAGAGCGCGTTTAAAGTAGGCTTTGACTCTAAAGTCAGGCAGTTGCGTTTATTTTGTATTTTCTTTAAAAATAATTATTTTAAATTTTTTTGTTGTGTTAATTAATAAAAATAATCTGGAATGCCAAAATATTTAATCCGCGAGGATCCGAAACGTTGTACTCAACGGTATTATCTGAGTTGAAGGACAACTCAAGGCCGAATTGTAGAAGCTGTGTTGATTTGGACTCAACAATCCATAGAATTTGTTTAAAACTTGTAATTAGGATCTTTTGCCATTTAAGGGAAACCGATAACTAAGGTTCAGAAGTGTACCGGCAACCCTAATTTATACTTCATTTTGTACGTTATTTTATTTTGGTCAATTATGTATACCCTATGACGAATGAGCTCCTGCTCAATATAGGGTGTGCTAAAATTTATGTATTAATAAATAAATAAACTTTAAATTTTAACACCCTAGCACGTCATCAAATTAGTTATTGACAATTGCCGAATCACTCTCATATAGGTTACTGACGATGTTGGTATATCATTTGCAACACGCCACCCACTGTTTTTCAAATGCTTTGGGCATAAAACGTGTGGTACCATAATTGGCTTCGATATTGTTGAATTTCGACCGAAAGCAGGACATTGCTCAGAAGCCGCTGAATGAAGTGAACGACGATCCAGAACTGCTCGAACGGGTCTGAACTAGTGATAAAACAGGAGTGTACGAATATGACGTCGAAACTGACGCCTAATGGTCCTAACAGAAGCTCCTTGAAGAGGCAAGACCGTAAAACGCTCGTCATTTTCGAAAGAATACGAAGGTTCTGTTCAACAGCGAGCTTTGACTTTAATGGCATAGTATAGAGTTCTTCCTACCAGGAGTAACAATAAGGAGTATTACCTTGAAGTTACACTTATCTGCTTGTTCGTGAATTTTTGACCAAAACGACACCGTTATGATGTCTCAGTCTGCGTATTCGCCGGCGATGACATGCAACTTATTCCTGTTCCAAAAACTAAATTGCTGAGCACCTTTTCGACAGCCAACAATAAACTAAGCATCCAGTATAGCTAGAAATGTCCTGATACGTCAGGGACAAGTGAACCAATACAACAAAAAAAAACTTGCAACAACTAGACATGCAGCCCCCGAAGTTCAAAAATTCCTCGATTTTTTGATCCAACCATGTATTTTATCACCTAGTAGTTTTTTTTCGAGCTTTCCGTATTTCTCGAAAATATTTGGTATTCGTAAAGTTAGTTATAATATATCCCAATTGATTTCATGGTTTCCCATTTCCCAGCATTTCAATATTTGGACTTATAAAGCTCTAAAAACGTCTTTTCCATTTTTTTGTAAGAATAACTGCAAAAAAGGTCGATTTTTGAAAACTAAAATTTTTATTTTAGCGTGCCGGACAAATTTCTAAACGTGCCACGTATTTGCGATCACAGGTTTATATACTCCTTGTTTTAACCAGGCAGGTTGATTTAATCTAGAATTAAGAACTGATCTCCTCTCGGAATACATTTTTACAGACAACTCATATTTTTCCACGATCTGAAAGAAAAGCCTTAATTTTTTACTTGTTATATATCCACTATTTTTCCATTGACGGTTGGGCAGTGGGAGAGGCGAGATTTCGTTCCATCATCATGATCCCAAGCGGTCACCCAAATCTGTACTAACCGTAGCAAATATTGCTTGACCTCTTGCCTACTCTTCCCCCCTAGTATTAATAGGTGATAAAATATATCTTTAAATTAATCACTTTCAAGATTATAATAAAAATCTTTGTATTTAGGAAAAATTAAATTTTTATCACATATTTCCTTTAATTTCTTTAAACAAATTTTTATTGGGCCCAAATTTAAATTGTTTGTACCATATAATTCAAAATATCAAAGACATTTTTTTTATTGGCTTTATCTGTCGTTGGATATAACGGATGTTTTTTTTTCGCGAGAAAATAATTTTCCTATAATTCTAATTAAAATAAAATTGGTAATTTTGGGTTATTATTCAATTCTATAAATATTGTGTACTTTCAAATAAATATTGTGAAGTTCCTGTGATTTTCATGCTACGAAACACGCACTAATTGGAAATGTGCAAAGTTGTGCAACATGCATCAAACCGGTTAATGGTCGCGAATCGTTGGTTTGCTTTGGACAGTGTAAAAAGCATTTTCATCCATCTTGTATTGAGGTAAATTTTGAGAAATGGGCAAAATTATTTAGGGACAGTCAGTTCGCCAAGTTCTCATGCGGCAATTGCCAGATAGATGTAAAAGAGGATCTGCGTTCTGAAATAATGGACCTTAAGAAAACAATCGTGGATCTAGTTGGCCTGTTAACTATGAATAACTCGGCGCTGGACACAAAAATCGAAGAGTTACGGCAAAGTATTCTTAACACCAATCTTCTTAAGGCACATATCACCCCCCGCATCAACTCGACGGATTTGTGATTAATCAACCGGAATTCTGTACCACAGCTGTCAGATCTAGTACTATCTCAGGATGCAAATGCAATTTCAACTATATCCAGTGTTGACCAATCGTATGCTACGATAACAGCTTGCACAAACAACCATGATGAAGCCAGAAGGACAAACTCACCTGGAAATAAAATTATTCGGGGACAAGTAGCTGATAAACATGTGGATATAGTTAATCCAAGCACAACCCCGGAATAAATTATAACGCATATATCAGCAAAAATTGGCGTTGATATTTCTAGTGATCTCGTTTGCAACACATTAATCTCTAAAAACAGGAGTATTGCAGAACTATCTTTTATATCGTTCGAAATTGGAGTAAATACCAATGTGCTAATAAAGGTTACTGATCCCTCTATTTGGCAGGTAGGAATAATAATTCAGAATTTTAAAACTCGGCCACGGGTACCGTCAAATGTGATGCTATCTGACCCAAAAAAACGGTTAGAACACTCAGCTCCAATTCAACACTCAGCCATCCTGCTGTCCAGCGGTTTGCATGCATCACCAACCAAATCACCTTCAGTTTCAGAAAAGAAAATTAAGTCTAAATTATTTATTGTTCATCAGAATATTCGAAGTTTACGTAAAAATTTTAGTTTATTTTTAGCAAATGTGGCTGCTCTTTAGATGCTGCCGCAAATCATTTTATTATCGCAGGTGTGGATTAACCAATATGAGCTGGAAAATTATCAAATTCCTGGTTTTCAAATCCATGGAAACTGTAATTATTTAAACAGAGCCGGTGGAGTGCTGACATTATTCAGGTAAACATTAAATGTAACTGTGATTTGTTCTCAATCATTTGTGTGTATAAACTTCATGTTTCAAATACGACAGTATTTGTGGATGAATTTAGTAATGTTTTGGCAGCTAATAAATCTAAAAATTTGTTAGTTATTGGTGACATGAATATCAATATTCTTAACAAAACTTTTTCATCCGATTATATTCTTATGATGTCATCTTATGGCTTGAAGTCTTTGATAAAAGAACCTACTCGTATTTCAAACGACTCGTCTACTTGTTTAAATCATTTATATTTTAGGCATTCTGGGAAATTCGTTTATGATTATGAAGCTGTTGTTCATGATCTTCACATCACTGATCATTGCATGACTTCTTTTAATATCGTACCTAATTCCATTTCTTATGATTTAAATTCTAGACGATCAAATAAATTCAAAATTAATAAGATTAATTTTTCAAAACTGGTTTATGATTTAGGCCAGTGCTTCTCAAACTTTTTAATACTGCGGCCCCCGAAATCGAAAAAATAAAATCCGGGGCTCCCAAAATTGTATCCAATAATAATGAATTTACAGCATTTTCGGCATTCTTGTTCAAGGATCTCAGACGTCTCATATCCATGTCCTACCAATTTTAAAAAAATAAAAAATGTTCTACCAACCCAAAATATTCTTTCAGCTTCATCCGATTTACAGGTAAAAAAATGTCTATACGCAAAAATTATAGAATTCCAAAAAATTGAGAAGCTTGGTTTTTAAAAGACATTAGAGGAGAACTTTTAAAAATTAGATGTAGCTGTGGAAACTCCGCAACTAAATATTTTAGCTGGACATATGAGTGGAGCAGAACAGCTTATGAAATAACTAAACTAAAGTTAACGCTAAATATTTTTGAGCTTAGGACTATTCTAAATTTGTCAACATTCAATTTTGCAAGCTTTGTTTTCCAATTTTTTAGATTTTTTCAACTACTAATTATCAGGGGTAATATCCCAAGGGCATTGATAATTTCCCGAAATAATTTTATTATATTTCTCGAAAGCACGTTGCTTGATAACAGTCCGAAGCCGTAGGCTGAGGGCTGTTACCTAAAAGCAACGTGCTTGAGGAAAATATAATAAAATTATGATGAGGTATTTATCAATGCTCGAGGGGTATTCGAAGAGAAAATTTTTGCAATTTTATTTTATTCTAGTAGTAAGGCTGCTAGATTATAAATTGTACTATGGAAGTGTCATTTTGAAGCAGTATTTATTGTAAAATAAAACTGTGAATTCTTTTCATCTAGTAGCCAGAGTATGTTTTGCTAAAATAGCAAGCCTATTAAATCGGTCAATTTCGAGACACGTGTACGAAATATTCCAATTAAAACCATAATAACTGATAATTTCCCTAGGGTCTTATGTTATTTTGATTGGTTTATTTCGTTCATGTGACTTAAAGTAGACTGATTTAACAGGCTTGCTATTTTAGCAAAAAATGTTCAATGCAATTAACCAATTTGAACGCTTTGGCCCTCTTAGCAATTTTATATCCAAAATTTGAAATTTTATTTATGACGAATTCTTCAAAAAAAAAAAAATGGAACGCCATGAGAGTAGATCGGTTTTCTTGTTGGTTCCAAAAACGTACGGAATTGAAAATTACAAACTTTTGAATTGGGCGGGAGGCGGGTGATAATAAGGTTCCTGGTAATTGTTTAATTGTAATATCCGTAATTTATCGAAAAATTGGCTTTTCTAGAAAAAAATTAAAGAATATTCCTACTTCCCTTATAAATTCTAAGTGAGCACATAATTTGCCAGAATTGAAAGCTCAATTTTTTCATTGTTTGTTAGTAATTTGACGCACAAACTTTGGTTCTTAATGTTTAGAAAACTGACTTACCCCAATATTTTATTGAAGTCTGCATACGCTAGAAATAAAAATAAACGTTTAATTTAAATTTTATGCATATGGTCGTTTTGAATTTTAAACAAAGTTTATCAATAGTTATGTGTACATATTGTTCTAAGCAAAAATTTGCATTTTGTGTAAAACTGCCCTTCAGCCGAAAAGGCACTTTCGATTCCACGCGGAAGTTAGTTTTACACAATAGTTAAAAACTGTTGCCAGGCTAACTAAAACTAATCCTTCGTAAATGTTTACTTAAACCAAACTGCTACTCTTTTTATAATTCAAGCTAACTCTGTTGCGGTTGAATAGTAAAGGGTTTTATTGCCCATATCTGATGCCTACTTTTTGTCAACTTTCATGATAAATTGATCGGATTAATTGAATTCACTTTAGATTTGGTAGGTTTGGGTAGATTTGCAAATCAATCAAAAGATTTATGGTCTGAAAATTAGAATGATACCTGTAGCAATTTGGAATTTTGATGTATCTTGGTTTTTTTAATTAATTTGATTTTGTTTCTTTTGGGTTCAAATGCCCTGATTTATTTCCATTATATAAATATAAATTTTAACTTTCCAAGTACGTTTATTTGCATTCATTAGGCATTGCTATTTGTTAATTTTATTTTGGCAATCTCTCTCTCTCCTCATTCGTTCTGTATACGTGTTTGATCTTTTGGAAATGTGAATGATTATTTCCCCATTTCCATTACGTATTACCTAATTGCAACTCGAGATGATCACTATATATTGAAATTTGGAAACCAAATGTATTTGGAACGGAAGAATGATGGGATGGATAGGAATGAAGGAGTAAAATACCTATGAAGAGAGGAGAGCCGATGTTATGATTTAATTTGGATTTTTGGTGGACGAATAAATTAAAAAGTTTTTTTTTTGGATTTTGGAGCTGAGGATGAACGCATCGCTGGATAGTGGACGAGCCGATAAAAAAAAAATATATATGTTTGTTGACGAACAAATTATACATATATATATATATATTTTGGAGTTAATGATAACTATAAGTAACTTCAAGAAATTGTTTTGGAAGATACAATCGGTGGCTGAAGCGATGATTAATTAGGGAATATAGGTAATATAAATTAATTATAAAAAACATTTTTTGGTGAATTTTTTTGGTTTTGGTATAACACGGACATTTTTCGTATATGATATATGGAGTGTTACCAAAATGGCTACTAGGCCTCATGGTTTTTTTTTATTAATAAATCCATTTGTTATATGGGTTAAAGAAAACTAACTTTAAGTGATTTTTTTTTTGTCAAGGGTAATTTATTTAAATTTGATTACCTGAATACAAACAAATTAAATTTAAAGGACAAATGTTTGAGTGATTTTGTTGGTGTAAACGATATTGGAGAGTGCACATTTTCTTTGCTGATAACTTAGACAGTAAATTGCTGCATCTCAAAATAAAATAAAAACGGAGATCGGTAAACGCTATACCATATAATTGCTGTGAACACCATATAAGTGAATCGCTAGAACCTCGTGCTGGTAGCGGTTAATTTTTTTTTGATGGGATTGACCGCGGAACACGTGGAAATTTGTAAGAAGAATTGGGTGATGATTTCGGGTAAGCAATTCCTGTCGAAATTCACACGTTTTTTTTTTATTCGTATTCTAGAAGATCGTTTACCTATATAGATTTTTTTTTTTTTGAGAGATTTTTTTTGTAAATTATAAATAACGTTTTTTTCTTAGTATACTTATAATAATAATTTTTTTTCCTATGTATTTAATTTAGCGTTTCTTTAAACATTATTTTTTTGTTTCTCTAGAGATTTGCTAATCGACCCACCCACCCTTAGCTTTGATTGCTCGGTGAGATAGCCACACAAAAGTTAAACGCGTGTCGGGTTCTTCTATTTTGAAGATGGCGCCCAACTAATATTTTTTTTTTTTACCCGAATGAGTGAGCAAATTTCTAGTTAAATTATTGAAGTGGTGTAGTTATTAAAATTCTGAGTTTAATTGTAGTAATTAATTTTATTTAATGAATAATTTTTCTTTATTTTTTTTTTGTCTTTTGATTAGAAAACCAAATTTGATGTTACTACTGGGAACGGAAAACTACGCCATCTGCCGGATTTTAACTATATACATTTTTTTTCTTATTTGATTATTTTGTTTATATAAATTTTTCTATTTAAATCTTATAATTATTTATATAATTATTGATTTTGTCTAATAAATTATTTTATACGTTTTATAACGAACCTAAATTTATTCATTTAATTTTTTCTTGGGTTTTGTTGGGTTTTTTTTATTTAAATTTAGAGCACGCGTTACAAACCAATTATGAATATGACATTTTTATGCGTAAAACCAAAATAAAGGTTTCAATAAATTTATAAGGCTTATTAATAATTTATCTTTTATAGAAATGTACCAACATCGGTAATTAACCGTTTTACAAAAAATCGGTATTGGATTCCCTATACAAAAAACTCGGCATTAGAATCCTAGACTTTCTGATTTGGAATTCTCAACACTAACCTGATATATAATTTAACCAAATTGAAATTGTTTGAAGCCAAATTTGACAAGCTGCCATTTGAAATTTAAAATTAAATTAAAGTAAGAGTAACTTTTTAAAATTACATACTAAAAACGTACATTTTCAATATCCAATTTCGCAAATTTTCATAGACCTAAGTTCCTATAGTTAGTAGTTTAAATTTAGTTTCTAAATTTCCGAGAATTTACTTCGGATATCGACATCGATTTAAAGGACTCATTTTTAACCAGGACTTTTTTGTCCCGCAGATCTAGGTTTGCGATCTGAAATTCCTGTTCATGTTCATTGTAGAATAAAAACTTGCCTACTAAAATCCTCGTAGAGTTGTGTACAAAGGAAATTGTGCGGTTTATTAGAGATATTAAGGCGAGGTTTTAAGGCTCCCTGGCAGCAGTTCCACGGCTCCCTAGGGGGCCGCGGCCCACAGTTTGAGAAGCACTGATTTAGGCAATGAAACTTGGCTTTCGGTTTATTCTATGACTGATGTTTCTGATGCATATAATTGTTTTATTGACTTATTAAAATTGTATATTGATAACAATACTTTTCTTGTGGAAATTAAAAGCAAAGATAACATTTTAAAACCATGGATCAGCCAAAATTTATGCCGTAAAATCAAACAAAAAAAAACATTTTCCCGAAAGTTAGCGAAACATCCAAATAACACTGATTTAAAACAAAAAGTTTGTGAGCTAAGTAAATCAATTAAAAAAAAAAGTGAATATGGCTAAAACTATATTCTATATCATATAAAATTTAATAATGTTGCTATTGATAAAATTGTTGTTGATGAGCATCACATCACGTGGTCACACAAGATGTTGAGAAAGCTGAACAAGTTTTTTGTTAGTGTGGTTCAAGACCAAAAAATTAATGGTTTAAACGGAGATATTTATTGTGATAAGTTAATTGGTAACAATTCTCAACTTAAATCTTTTGCTTTTTATGAGACTTTTCCGTTAGAAATTCTACAAGTTATTTCATCACTTAAATCAACAAATTCGGGCAATGATAAGATTAGCAAAGTCAAAAAAATTGCCATTTATATTGTAGATGTTTTATGTAATCCCGATATTTAAAACCGGCGACAAAAAAGTTATCTCAAATTATCGTCCAATAAGCTTGCTTTCTGTCTTTGCCAAGATTATCGAGAAACTAAGTCATGTAAGACTTTCAGGTTTCTTAAATCACACAAATTTTCTACATAAAATGCAATTTGGCTTCAGGAAATTCAGAAGTACTGAAAATGCTTTGCTAGAGGTTTCTATAATTTTGTGTATAAAGGTCTGAATGTAAGAAATTCTGTAGCTACAGTTTTTGTTGATTTGAAAAATGCGTTTGATATGGTAAACCATAGTGTGTTATTAAAAAAACTATTTTGTGCTGGATTTCGTGGAGCTAGTTTTAAATGGTTTAGTTCTTACTTGTTGAATAGGGTACAGAGTGTAAAAATAAATGATTGTGTTAGTCAAAAGTGTAGTAATTAATGATGGAGTTCCACAGGGATCTGTATTAGGACCATTGCTGTTCCTGATTTACCTAAACTCCCTATTTAATATTGAATTTAATTCTGTAGTGGATTCGTTTATGCAGATGACCTAGTATTCATGTGCAATGAACCGAATAACACAACACTGATCGTATGCCAATTGATTTTCTTGTTGAGTGTATCATATCAACTTTAAAATTGTTACCAAATTTTTTTGTAAATTTTTAGTATTGAAGTCTTCTTAGCGTACAACCGCCCTATTGTTTAATGTTAATAAAACAACAACAAAAAACCCTATGTGATTATGTATATAACCAAATGTGCGAACAAATATTTTGTGATTTATAATTAGAGTTGGTGATAAAATATAGAAACTCCAGACGAAATAAAATAAAAACTTACGATGTACGAAATAAAAATTATACAAGTTACCACGTTGTGCTTAAAAACATTCTATCAAAAATTCTGGAAAGGAATAATGGAACCGATGACCAGTGCACTAAAGAAAAATTAAATAAATCATCTTCCAGAATTGTTAATATGTTATGCGTTTTAGACTTTATTAAATATTACAAACATGCGGGGTCAACAACCTATTTCATCATATTGAAATATAAGAACTATGTAGCCAAAACGGATGCCAATATCTAATTGTCTTTATACGTCGAACCCGCGGAACATCTTATTGTTTCTGAAAATGCAGAAAATTTATACAATATAAGATGTCTAACTATCAGTGGTTGAAATCAAAAATCATTTATTAAAGTCAATAGCATTAATTCACATATTACGTTATATGTATCTGTTCCCAGTTTTTTGTTCGTAATTTATTTTAAATTGGTGTTACCGACTGTTTCACTAATACTAACATGGTTTTTCGTTGAATTAATACATTTTGTTTATACAAATGCGAGTTTTATTGCTTTTTTGGTTTTGTCTAAAATTGCACACCCGCGTATGTATTTTATAATTAGTGAGAATCGGTTAATATATGGGATCGATTAGTTAACCAAAACGTTTGATTGGTCGGTTAACTTTAATTGAGTTGCATACCTTTAAAAGTACCACCTGCAGCGGCTGCGCGATGGTGGATTAACCAAACAATTTCATATTTTTAATAATTTGTTTGTATGTAGATGTAGGTTCACGGTTTTGGATTAGAGTAAAACCATTCTGTTTTTGAAAAAAATAGTAAGCATTCACTAAAGAAAATTATGATTTAAAAATTAAACTGATCAAGAATTTGTTTTTCCAAAGTATCCAAATCCAAATAAAATTGCTAACAAAAAAAATTAATTCGAGTTTTGCATGCGTCAAAATTTAAATCAACATCCGCAATTTGCTAAACCATTAAAGTTTAATTACATAAACTGAAATTATAGAGTTATAAAGAATTTTTAAGAATGCTGCGTTGACTAAAGACTAAACAAATATGTTTTAGAATTATTCCAAAATATAAACGTTCTTATGGTAATTAGTACCGGACCCAAAATAAACAATAAACATGAAATACAGAAAAAACAAAAATCATAAAAGCGACTATAAAAACTTTTTCAGTAATATGTAGTTTTTGCGGGATAAACAAAAACGGGCTGCTATGGTTGATACAGTACACACAAAAGCATAAAACCTATATTGGGAAATGATCGGTTTTATTCGATTATACGCATACATACTAATATACTATACAGATTTCGTTTTATGTTATAAATTTTCATGTTCCATGTATTTCTTGTTAGTTAAGTTTCGATTAAGCTTGTAAGCAGACGATCATCTTATAAAGAAGTCAAATAAATAAGTAGGTTATTGTAAGATTTTAGATAATGAAATTACGAGTATATATTAATTTTATCCATTCACAATATCTTAGATTAAAATGACAAATAATAATCAAGGATTTTGGTATTCCATTTGGTCCAGAATGAAACGAATTTTCTGTGTCTACTCGGAGCCAAATAATACTGAAATAACATCAACAAATTTTGTTGAATCTTATCGTAATCCTAAAAATGATGAAAAATCAATAGAATTTAGCGGTGAACGGATCGATGACATCCCATTATGGTATGAGATAATTGCCGAGTCGTCGCAACGTATGGGCACCACTATTGATCCAGCCGCCGTGCAAAATAATAACGGCGAATTTTGGTTTGTCCACCGACCAAAAAGTTTTTAATAACAAGTACATAAAATGAAAATTAACATATTCAAAATTTATAATTTTCTATTATATTGTGTTTATCCAAAATAAAATTTGCATTCTAATTATGTGTTTTGAGTTTTTAATTAAAATATTCGTGCATATAAACGTACCAGTTCAGAATGTGTAAGAAGGTATATAGGAACCGCAACTTAAATCAAAAAATTGTTTTATTGTAAATTAATATTGGTGAGGGACGCTATACATTAGAATAGAATTTATTTTCGAATGAAGCTTTTGTTTTGTACGGGATGGGAAATACATTTCAGAGAACGCGTTGAATATGTTGAATCAGTTTATAAACTCAATGCCGACGTTAAAAAATGAAAATGTTTTAATAAGTTGATAAAATTGGGCGGCATGGTTATTGTTTGTTAATGTTATATCTGTGTATATTGTTAAATTAATTATTTTACCAATTAGAGTTTTTGTTGTTGATAAACTGTAGTTTTGCTCTTTTGAATCTTTTATGCCACCATATCTTGACTAGCAATAATTTTCTGATAGCTGAAAAACTGTGTTGGGTGATGGATTGTATTAAACTGTGTTAAACATTGATGATTATTATATATTTTTTTAGCGTCGATTCTATTATTGAGGGTTTCGCCCTACATCTCTCTAATCAATATTAAAATGCCAAATTCGATGCTTGTTGTCTGAAAATATGTGGACCACAGCGGCTGCTGCGGTTAGACAAAGAAATATAAATGATTTAGTTTAAATTATAATTAAATTGTCTATTATATAAAAAAATTTAATTTATTAGGTGAAATTTTAAATTAAATCAATTATATAATTAAGGTATTGAAATTATGAAATTTAATAGTAAACTAGGATTAGATATAAATAAATAAAATATTTACGTTCTTGAAATTTAAAAATTTGGCGGTATTTAAGTCTATTCAGAGGAACCTGTTTTATAATTGATATTCTACGTGACCTTACTTAATTTTGTTTAGTATGTATACCACCGTCGCGTCGTCAGAATGTCTTAAAAAAGGAATAATTTTCTAAAATTTGTAATATAAATTATGCCAGGTCAAGGTGTAGCTTATTGTTTAATAAAAATGGGTTACAAGAAATTTATTTTTGAAAATAAAAACGAAAAATTATTTGATTTTGGCTCTAAAATATGCATATATCGCCCGTCGCTCTCATTATTAAGATGAGAAAAGTCGTAACATAGTAGATGTACCGAAAGTTGTATCTAGAAAAACTTAAATAGGAAAGTTTTTCATTTACATTGAACAAAAATTCGTGCAATTCGATTTAAATTGATAAATAAATCTTATTAAGTTTTTTATTTAATTATTAAGTTAATAAAAATAATTTTTTTGAAATAGTTTTTGTAGTTTTTAATGAAAAAATAATTTGAATTATAGTAGGTATATTAGTATTGTGAAAGAATGATGAAATAAATTAATAAAAAAAAAAATTTGTTTTATTGTACCTTGTGTATCAGGGTTTATTAATTAAAAAATATTAATAAATATTTTTCTCGAATTTAAGAGAGCTAATTAATTATTTTAGTTATTGTTGCATAAATATTAATAATAGTTAATTAGAAATGAAACGTTCTAGTTTTTTAAGAAATAAATTTAATTTATATATTTTTAATTGTCATAATTTAATTAATTATTTTATTATTTAATAATATAAATATCTTAAGGGATAAGCTTTAAGATAAATTTTTATAAAATTATTTAGTAGGTATAAAATAATTGTAGGTTTAGAAATAGCCATTCATTTTGTAAGTCTGTTATAATATATTTTTTATAAATATTATTTATTTAGTTTTTAAAGTTTTATTAAAACATTAATTCTAATTAGAAAAATTAAGAGATAATGATAAAATTAGTATATTTTAAAACATGTCTTTATGGATTTATTTAAAGTCTAACCTGCCCACTGAAATTTTTTAAAGGGCCGCGGTATTTTGACCGTGCAAAGGTAGCATAATCATTAGTTTTTTAATTGAAAGCTTGTATGAATGGTTGGATGAAATATTAACTGTCTTTATTGAATTTATAATAGAATTTAACTTTTTTGTTAAAAGGCAAAAATTATTTTAAAGGACGATAATTTATAAAGAATTATTTAAATTTTATTAAAAAAATTATTTTGTTGGGGTACTTTTATTATTTTATAACATTGATTTATGAATTATTGATCCAATTTTATTGATTAAAAAATTAAGTTATACCTTGGGGATAACAGCGTAATTTTTTTAAAGAGTTCATATCGACAAAAAAGATTGCGACCTCGATGTTGGATTAAGAGTAATTTTAGGTGTAGAAGTTTAAAGTAGTAAAGATTTTTTCATCAGTCCTATGAATATTGCGTAAGTGAGTAGAAGTAATTATTAAAATTTAATTGTGTTAGTTCTATGTGAACGTGTTAATTAATCTAATTAATAATTGTTGTGTAAATAAGTCGTAAAAATAGCTACGTAGGTATATTTTAAACATATTGTACAAACATATTGATGTGTATAAAAAAAATGTGATAGAAATGTGTAAACTTGAAATGTGGATGTGATTTCTCGAATATATTGTAAAAACTCGTGGTTTTTTTTATGCACCATAATTATCACAACAAAATAATCAACACTTTTGAATATTTTTGATAATTACAACTTATAAATATTTTTTACAATTTTTTCACCTATTTGCACATATAATAAAAAGGACGTACGCGTAGTTAAAGTGCAAAAATTTGATACCAGCGAGGAGGAACTGACGTATTTGGATTTTATACTTTCGTGTAAGCAGTCATAGATTTTCACTATTTTCTAAATTATGCAAAAATTTATTCGTAAAATTGATGTCCTTGTACCATAATTATCACGTGCTTGAAAAGTTATGTTCTATCCTGTGATTTCCATTCTTTTTGTATAAATAAATTAATTAAATTTTAAATTAATAATTCATTCAGCTCTAGCAAATACGTCAATTACATTCGATGATTTTAGTCATTTTTCAAACTCGCACGACGCTATTTTGGAAGAAAATGTATTTATAGACTACGCGTGAGCGAATATATCAACGGATCAATCGGATCAACAACGTGTCCAAAAAAGGTAATTTGCTCTCTGTTTCCATCTCCAAATTTAAATTTGAGGCCAAAATAATTACAGTTAAATTTTGACAGTACTTCATTAATTTTATCTTCCGGGACACACAACAATAGATCATGGACGCAATTTCTTTGCAGACGTATCCGGATCAAATTTCGAGACGTGTACCCATACCATCGGTACAATGACCTTTACCCCAAAATTTTCCTAAAATTGTCTGGTACCACAGATAGTTTTTGTGCCCAGATTTTGAAGATGCTTGTTTCCACCTTTCTGTGCCCAGATTTTGAAGATGCTTATTTCCTTCTTCACAACAGAACCACATAATGTTTGAGCATTTCCGTGTTGGGTTATATGCCACACGGTCCACTTCAGCACAACCATAGTGGAACAGTTTATTGAGCCAATGATTTAAAATTAAAACAAATTTTTCAAATATTGGTTTAGGGCTCTTATTATTTTTTTAAAAAACTTAATTTACAGATTTAGCTTTCGATTCCTATTCGGAATCATTCTCAAAAGCGTTATGAAAACCTTATATCAAAATGGTTTCTTTTATACAAATTTTAAATTTTGCAAAGCTACCTTAATAAACCCATTTATCATAGAACCGCACAGCCTAGACAATTTATTTAAAAATAAATTTGTACTATAATGCTTTCAATGTAAAAAGGTTGTACAATTAGAATCAAAAATAATTTGTATGAGACAAAAATTAAATTTTTTTGTATAAACAAATCATATGAATTCCCAATATATGCAAAATCTTTACTATGTTTATAGAATTTGTACTTGCTTTAATGTGCAACATTTCTAAAATCGATCTTTTTTTAAAATTTTTTTGTTTTTCGAGAATTTTGACGTTATCTAAATGGTTTATATCTCTCAAATGCTGTGAAAGTGAACTAACCGGTTTATTGAAACAACCTTCCGGGCTACATTTATGAAGAGTTTTCTAAACGAGCAGCGGTTACATACAACTACCATTTCAACAAAATTAAGGTGAGACAAAGAAATAAATTTAATCAAATCATACAGAACGGTTTTAATAATATGACGAATGGTTTACTATATACTTGCGACAAATGGCTGGTAAATTTTTCTAACATCGATCTTCCGTTTCACGTCAAATTCGTTTTAAGTTTAGGAAATAAATTTTGTCCACCAACTATTGGTACTGCAATACCATTTTTCCAAATTATCTCAGATGTTGAAAGTGCAATTTTCGGTTTAAATGATCATGATCGACGAATTTTAAATTACGTAAAACAAACGAAGTCATTTTTAAGAGACAACCCTAATATTATGGTGGCAAGAGCGGATAAAGGAAATACTACGGTTTTAACATTACGAACGGATTATATGGATAAAATGAATCATTTGTTAAGTGACACATCCTCATACGTACAAGTACCAAAAGATAATACAACACTAATCCAAACAAAAATAAATTCTATAGTGAAAGAATGGGAACAATTGGGCAAGATAGATTTAGAGACAAAGAAAAAACTATATGGCCTACCCAAAATCCATAAACCAAATTTACCATATAGTACCCAATTGTAAGTTCCATAGCAACTCCCACATATTCTTTATCATCATTTTTAGGCAATATTCTGAGACCTATTGTAGGGGCAAACAAATCCTTTTATTCAAAATTCTGAAGATTTCAAAAACAAAATCAGTAATGTTACCATCCCTTCAAATTTTCTGTTAATCTCTTTAGATGTCACTTCCTTATTTACTAATGTCGATAATCAAATTGTAAAAGATATTATTAGTCAAAATTGGAGAAATATAAAAAGAAATTCGAAATCAAAATTAACAAAAATACAATTTTTTACAGAGTTGGATATCGTTTTAAATAATTCAGAATTCTCATTTAATAATAAAATTTACAAACAAATTTTTGGAAAACTAATGGAAAATTTAGAAATTTCAATTTTAAACACTTTAGATTTTGAACCATTATTTTACTACAGATATGTTGATGATATAATCACAGCCGTACCAATCGATAAGATTGAATATTTCCTACAAGCTTTTAATTCCATAAACAACAGAATAAAATTCACTTTAGAAAAAGAAGTAGAGAACAAAATTTCTTTTTTGGACATTGTTTTAATTCGTGAACCAAACGGCAAAATTTCTTGTGATTGGTACCATAAAACTACTTGGTCTGGTAGATATCTAAATTTTCATTCCTGGCTTCCAATTACTTACAAAATTAACACTATAAAAATTTTGACCCAAAAAATTCTAAAGCTTTCCGATAATAAATTCCATCATAAAAATTTAAAAATTATAAAACATACATTAATTGAAAACCAATATCCGGACAAATTAATTAATAACATATTTTGTAAACAAAAAAATAAAAAGAGCCCTAAACGAATATTTCAAAAATTTGTTTTGATATTCTATTTTGAAAGATTCAGTTTTGAAATATGCCATGTTGAACGGATTCGACGTTATATGTGTTGTTCCCAGTTTTTTGTTCGTAATTTATTTTAAATTACTTTTACCGACTGTTTCACTAATACTAACATGGTTTTTTGTTGAATTAATACATTTTCTTTATACAAAGGCGAGTTTTATTGCTTTTTATGTTTTGTTTAAAATTTCAGCCCGTATTTTATAATTAGTGAAAATCTGTCAATATATGGGATCGATTAGGTAACAAGACGTTTGATTGGTCGATTAACTTTAATCGAGTTGCATACCTCTTTATGTACCACCTGCAGCGGTTGCGCGATAGTGGATTAACCAAACAATTTCATATTTTTGTATGTACATATGTAGGTTCACGGTTTTGGATTAGAGTAAAACCATTCTGTTTTCGAAAAAATATTTAATGCTTACTAAAAAAAAATATGATTTAAAAATAAAACTGATTAAGAATTTGTTTTTCCAAAGTATTCAAATCCAATTTAAAATTGCTAACAAAAAAAATGAATTCGACTTTTGCATGCGTGAAAATTTAAATCAACATCCACCATTAAAGTTTAATTACATAAATTGAAATTATAGAGTTACAAAGAATTATTTTTTTAATTAGAACCTTTCCTATGATAAACTATCGTGAAATTTGTAAATAATTTTGATATACCTATACTGAGATTTGACTCAACCCTGCGAATCAAAAATATAATGCTGCGTTGACTACAGACTAAACAAAGATGTTTTAGAATTATTCCAAAATATAACCGTTCTTATGGTAATTAGTACCGGACCCAAAATAAACAATAAACAAGAAATACAGAAAAAACAAAAATCATAAAAGCGACTATAAAAACTTTTTCAGTAATATGTAATTTTTGCGGGATAAACAAAAACGGGCTTGAATGATTGATACAGTACACACAAAAGCATAAAACCATAGCAACATATATTGGGAAATGATCGGTTTTATTCGATTATACGCATACTAATGTACCATACAGATTTTGTTTTGTGTTATAAATTTTCATGCTCCATGTATTTCTTGTTAGTTAAGTTTCAATTAAGCTTGTAAGCAGACGATCATCTAAGTAGTTTATTGTAAGATTTTAAATGATGAAATTACGAGTATATATTAATTTTATCCATTCACAATATCTTAGATTAAAATGACGAATAATAATCAGGGATTATTGCAAACGATGTGGTCCAGAATGAAACGAATATTCTGTGTCTACTCGGAGCCCGACACCTCAGCTGGAATATCCATAAATTTTAGTGAATACTATCGTAATCCTAAAAATGATGAAAAATCAATAGTATTTAACGGCGAACGGATCGATGACAAAACATTGTGGTCCGAGATGATTGCCGGATCGTCGCAACGTAACGGCGAATTTTGGTTTGTGCACCGACCAAAAAGTATTTAACATATTCAAAATTTATAATTTTCTATTATACATATTGTGTTTATCCAAAATAAAATTTGCATTCTAATTATGTGTTTTGAGTTTTTAATTAAAATATTCAGTGTCATATAAGTGCGTATAAACATACCAGTTCAGAATGTGTAAGTAGGACAGTAGGTATATAGGAACCGCAACTTAAATCAAATGTTGTTTCATTATAAATTAATATTGGTTAGAGACCCTACATTAGAATAGAATTTATTTTCGAATTAAAGCTTCTGTTTTGTACGGGATGGGATATACATTGCAGAGAACGCGTTGAATATGTTGAATCAGTTTATAAACTCAATGCCGACGTTAAAAAATGAAAGTGTTTTAATAAGTAGATAAAATTGGCGGCATACCCGGTTAATATTTGGTAATGTTATATCTGTTCAAAAATAGGAAGTTAATAACAATAAATTATACTGTTTTTTCCAATTAGAGTTTTTGATGTTGAAAAATTGTAGTTTTGCTCTTTTGAATCTTTTATGCCACCATATCTTGACTAGCAATAATTTTCTGATAGCTGAAGAACTATGTTGTGTGAAGGATTGTGTTAAATTGTGTTAAACTAGCGTCGATCATATCATTGGGTGTTCCGCTCTACATCTGTCTATGTTGCTAAGCTGTTCCAATTGTTATGAATTTTATTATATTTCACAGAATTTAGAATTTTAGTAATTTTGGATATAACATAAAAAATTTTGTATCGCCGGGCTTTATCTTGACAGCCTTCACAAACCAATCACACGAAAAACAGTTATTTAATACATATAAGTATAAGGGTAAACAAAAGGCCCCGTATATACTATAGAGTGCACAAATATGTATGGTGAATTTTAAAGTGTTCCTTTTTCAGGTTCGCCGAAAAAAAAAATTACAAAAGTTAAAATTTAGATGGTGCTCAACACAAAAATGTGCAAAGAAAATGGAAAAATTGCCGAATTCTTGCCAATAAAATATAAATCTCACACACGTTTTTAAAAAAAAAATGTAATATATAGGTTCCTACCATTTCTGGTGATTTGGATCTTTCAAATGTCGTGAGAGTGCACTAATGTTTGAATTTTGATCTTTATTGACGTCTCTTCTGTATTGGTAAAACCTTTTTTCCAAAAATTGTTTAGTCTGTCCTGTATAAGTAGCGTTGCAACTACAGTGGACCTGGACACCTGGTACACCACATTTGATTGTTTCTTTAAAGGTATGCTATGTTTAATTTTCGAAACAAAATTGTTATTTAAACTTGTGGCTGCCCGTCCAATAATTTTGAAATTATAATTTTTCGTAAAGATTTTTACATAAGGAATGGCCAAATAATTTGTCATATCATTATCTGGTCGGGAAACCGGATTTATATGAAAATGTCTTTGTTTCCAAATTATGTTATTTATTAATTTTTCAGGATATTGATTGCGAAATAATGTATCTTTCAAAATTTTAAGATTTTTATTGTGAAATTTAGAATCGGAACGTTTAAGAATTTTTTGGGTTAAAATTTTTATGGTGTTTATCAGACATTTGAGCGCCCTGTGCGAGAATTGTTGGAGCGCCCCTGTTATTATTTTTTTAATTGATAAAAAAATGAATAATGAAATTGGAACTTTAGTAAGAAAATAAGAAATCAAATTTAGAGTAAGTTGCAATCCGACTTTTTATTGGAAATATGTAATTTTAAAACTGCATAGGATCGAAAGAAGGAGTATCTACTGTAAGGATGTTAAAGTAGGGAATTGGTTAGAAGGAAGTTAGATAAATTTGAGATTAATAGTAGACACTATAATTTTATATCGTTGCTTTTAGTTAATAATAATATGTCAGGGCAATAAGAATCAAATATTATAGTAATTCATAACTATTTTATTTAATAAAAATATTTGTAAGGAATTAATTGTATTGTTTCATATATTAATATATTTTATTGCATTTATAGGTACAAGTTTTTGCATCAAGAATATATTGTGTAAATATTAAATTAATAATGACAGTCATTAAACACATACACAGTTTTCTTTAAAAAATCTACTTTTCGCGCTTTCTTGCTTGCGAAAGATTTTAGTACTTCGTAAAAATCGATACTTTCGACACACTTGACCTCAAATACGTTTTAATTAATTTTAATTTTGAAAAGCTTCTTTCACCACTGGCAACCGAAACAGGTATAGTTAATAACATTCTTAAATTAACCCATACATTAGGATATAAATCTTCAATTTTATTTTTTCTAATGAAATTAAGAATATTAATTGGGGACGAATCATCAAGAAGCTCGACAAATTTTTTAATACTGATGAGTTCATCACATAAAATAGCCCATTCAATATCGGAAGTCTCACCAACTGTTAAAATCAACTGAAGATCGTTCCAGTGCTTTTTAAGTTCTTCTCGTTTTGGCAGATTTTTTAATTAGGCATGCTTGTTAATTAGTTCAAACCTGTCTTGAATCGACATCATTACGGTATCAATCAATATGTTGAAAAACTGTATTTCAAATTGTTTTTTAGGCGTTGATGAAATTGGCTCATCTCTACCCTCATAATTAAATTGCCGGTTTACATATCTTATTCGTTTTGTTGATTAAAAGTCAGTTTCAGCATCGAAAAGTCCGGCAAGTTCTTTAGCGACTAAAATAGCTTTCTCCAAACCGGTTTGTTTGTAATCTTTGAAAAAATTAATACATCCTTTGATTAAATCCCCGGTTTTGGTGACATCAATATTTTGACCCTGCATAGATTTACTGACAATATTTATTTGAAACGTCATAACAAATGATCAACGATACAAGAAAATTAAAGTCGTTTAATTGACGAGCTAAACTGAACGCTTCGTGTGCTATTTCTGTATCGTGCTTCTGTTTCTTCTCACTAAGTTTGACAAGTGTACCGTGAACACCTCCAATTTGGTAACGAATAGCCTTAACACTAGAAATTTTTGCTTCCTAACGTGTGTCGCTAAGTCTTTTTAATGTCAATGATTTGACATGATCGGTTAATATTTGCCAACGATTAGCAAACGCGGCGAACAATTAATAAAGCCTTCCCAAAATTCCAAATAATGACAAGGAACTTAAAGACGATTTAGCTGCATCGCACAACACCAGGTTTAAGTTGTGGCATCCACATGTCATGAAAAATGCCATGCCAATGGATTTTGATTCAAAATTCTCTTTTGAAGTCCACTGTGTTTTTGACCTCGGCAGTACTTCAATTCGATTTTATTTTTTCCCAACAAATTTAAAATCGTATTGGATAAACTTTCACCGCTAGCATCAGATGACGCAGTAAAACCTAAAAATCTCTCACATATCTCGACTTTATCATTTGATAAATCAACAAATCTTATAGTCAGAGATAATTGCTCTATATGACTGATATCCGGAGTACAGTCAGCAATGCTGGATAAATACTTTGCATTTTGAATACATGAAATTATTTTTTAAGTGACTTTTTCAGCCATCCATTCAATTATTTTATTCGACAAACGTGTTCCTGCATGGCGGGGTCAAATTTGGCAAGAAATTCAATTAGGCCTAAATATTTTCCGTTATTCTTGGTATATAACTTAACAGAAGAACCGCGGAATGCTATATTATTTTGCGCAAGATATAGAGTAAAATCTATTAAAAACGTTTTTCCAGCGCTCTGTTTTCTTTTGAATTATAAGTTGTTCCGCTCGATCGATTGTTGATCCTGATTTCAGTCTTGATTCCGTTTCTACCCACGTTTCATATAACGTTTCATAAATCATATGATTTGGGGTGGTTTCAAGTAACTTAATCGCTTTAGCTATATGCGGATCCAATTATTGTAACCTACATTTGCTAAACTTGATTTCAAATTCGTACCACCTCGATTAAAACATAAACAACAGAAACAAAATACACGGTCAGCAGTTTCACAATATATGTATATCGTCGCTGTACACATTGGTTATTAGAAAGTACACGGAAGTAATGATTAATGGAGAAATGACAGTTGGTTGCATATTTAGGATATCGTGTAAGTTGAACTTGCCTGGGACCTTGAACGACCAAATAATCAGTAATTTTATTGTTAAGAGTTTTAGGCCAAAAAGCTGGATCTGAAAAATGTCTTAAGTTTAAGTTTGCAGAATCGTCAACGTTTAATTGGTCGGCCACAGATTGGGAAATCAACTGATCTTCTATTGAAGGGCTTTCGTTAGAATATTCGATCGAAGGAACTTCTGGCATATTGCAATTATGAATTTCATAAACCTCAACACATTAAAAAATTGGTTTTACCGAAATACATATGTGTATGTAGTAGCGACATGGTGACATTAGAATGCAATACAGGATGATAAAATTTTTTTTTATTTTATATTCAACATTTCGCAAGTTCCATTATAGAGTGTAAAATACAATTTTGCGACCCTAAAACTTTTGCGCCCTATACGACCGCACACGTCGATCACCCCTCGAGTCGGGCCTGGTGTTAATTTTGTAAGATGTGGGAAGCAAAGAATGAAAATTTAGATATCTGCCAGACCAAGTATCTTTGTGGTACCAATCACAGGAAATTTTGCCGTTTGGTTCACGAATCAACAGAATGTCCAAAAATGAAATTTCGTTATTTGTTTCTTTTTCTAAAGTAAATTTTATTCTGTTGTTTTTTGAATACAACTACCTACACTAGGTCTCAGAATATTGCCTAAAAATGATGATAAAGAATATGTGGGACTTGCTATGGAACTTACAATTGGGCTATATGGTAAATTTGGTTTATGGATTTTGGGTAAAACATATAATTTTGGGATCACTGGTGTGTAACTTATTAATTTTTTCTTTGTAGTTAAATTTATGTTGCCTGATTTTTCCCAGTCTTTTACTAAAGTATTAATTTTTGTCTGTATTGGTGTCGAGTTGTCCTTAAAAATCTGTTTGTAAGTAGAGTTGTCATTTAGTAGGTTGTACATTTGATCATTGTAGTCCGTTCGTAAAGTTAACACCGTTGTATTACCCTTGTCTGCCCTTAGCAGCAATTGGATTCGAAAGCTAAAGCTATAAAATATTTTGTAAATAAAGAGCTCAAAACCAATAAAAAATTTTGTTCAAATAAATCATTTTCGAAAACAAGAATTTTCGATAGAACGCAGTTTTTCGTAACTTATGTGAATTCAGTCTGAAGTTGGTGTATTAATTTTTTATTTTTTTGTAAATTTCACAATTAATAAATTTTTGATGCTTTAAATAAAGTTTTAACCTCAGCTAGGGCAGTAAATTTTTATACATATTATGGGCAGCATATGTATATACAAATGTAAATATTTTTTTCCTTTGTATTTCGTATGAAAAAATTTTGAGTTTAACCTGTATTAAATTAAAATTTAGGTATTTTTGTGTGGTTAAGTTAAGGACATCTTGCTATTAATATTAGTTTTATTGCCTACAGGCATCTGTTCCGTTCACAATATTTTTGTATGATTAATTGGAAAAAATCAAATTGTATGCTGCTAAACTTTTTCAAAGCGTACAAATATTAGTGTGAAATTTTAAGTTCCCAACATGTTTGCATCAAAAATCTACCGATGGAAAAATTTAAATTTAAATAATCACATTGCCAACAGTTGGCTTACCTGAATGCACCCATTATTAAAAGTGTTTGTGATAATTATAAAAAATGTCAAAGTTAAAATTTTCGAGAGATATTTATTTGTTCAATAAGTACTAAATATTTTTTTAGTTGATAAGTAATTATAAAATAATACACAAGTTTACAAAAAAATTTTAGAAAATATTAAATATTTCGGTCAAAACTACACCACTTTCTGCATTCTATACCTTAAAATGCGGGGAATTAAATTTATTATAGGCCTAAAGAAAGAAAATTTAAATTATTTTTTTTTAAAGTGTAATTAGTTGCAATAAAATTTTGACTTATTTTATAAAAAGTGAAATATTTCGGTCAAAAACACGTCTATACTCATAACAATGTTAGTAATTGTGTGTGTTTTTTATGACTCACTAAAAAAAAAATATATCTTGAAGTGCAAGTTGAATGTTTTTGCATTACAGATCACGACCATCAAAAGCTCAAGTTCTTTACCGATTCCAGCATATTCATTTGATCGACAAAGTAGATAGAAAATTATTGCACTATGGAAAGAAGCAAATATTCCGACTATGAACGATCACAAAATTGTGCTTAAATTAAAAAAAATGTATGAATAGCACAATAAGTTAAAGAAAAATAGATTGAGAGATTGCTGTGCTCCCAAAATATCGATATACCAGAACGGAGAGTAACAGATCATTAAATAATGGCTTTTAATTTAACTTAAAAGGTCAAAAAATACGTATTTGTAAAGTATTTTTCAAAAATACTTTAGGCATAAACGATAGGCCCATTAGAACAATCGTTCAAAAAAAGACACATTAATAAATGATGTTATGGAGGGAGATAAAAGAGGAAAACACAAAAAGGACATACCCAAAATGAGGGTGATTTAGTCCATGCAACGATTGAATCTGAAATTAAAAAGCAATTGCTAAGTGGTCCTTTATACACGCCTGATTCATTCATTAGTTGTATACGAACAGCCAAGAAGAAGGGGATCCATACAAAGTAACGGAAATGTCATATCAGAATTTTTACGACTTAAAATATTTGAATGGCCGAATCAGATTTAATTTAACGAAAGATACTAGCAATAATGTAGTAAAAGTGTCAGACATAAAAGTTATAAAGTTTGAAAAATCTTCTCCTAAATCTATATTTTATAAAACATCGTATAGCAGTACAAACAGAAGCTCAACTGCAGCTTGTGAGTTAAAGAACGCCTATTCCGCTAAACCTGGAATATCCGAGAAAAAACTAAAAGATTTACTTGATTTGGTAAAGGGAAATTATATACCAAAATATAATTCTAGTTTTTTTGAAAATTTGTAGTACTTAATTCAAATTGCTACTTGTAATTTAATATTTTGAATTCTTAGCTTTAAATTAAGTTCCTATTTTGAATTTGATTGATTTTATTTTTTTTAGTATGTTAAAGTTTTCGGTTTTAATCTATGTAATAAAATTTTAAAATCAAACGTCTCAAGAGTTTTAACTTTTTTACTTTCAGTCATTAATGGACCTGCTAGAAGTGTTATAAACATAGAATATTTTACTTAACCCTTCTTGGCCAGACCTTTCTGAATTTGAAAAGTGTTTGTTTAATATAAATATTCTGATATCTTTATGAAATGTCATGAATTCCTCAATCAACACTTACTCTTAGATTTGGTCATAAAAAAACCACGGGCGAGTTCACGCTCAACTCGTAAAAGAATTATGTGAAAACCTACAACTACTGAATCATTTCAAGTCTCTTCGATGGGCCTGAGAACTGTTCACTCAGTATTTAAATTACGATACAATTTTGGGTTAAAAAGTCAATAAGTTATTCTGTTTTGGATTTGGAGGACGAACCTTACCGACACTAATTGTTTAATTAAAAAATGATTTCCGCCACGAAAGAATTTTTTTACGATATCGTGAATTTGGGATCACAAAACACGACACTTTTTGGTCATCTATTCAATTGGGAGAAAAATTCCACCAACAAAAATAAGGCGGACAATTTTCCGATTGATTTATTGTTGAGGATTGTGATAAGGGTATTTGCATCTAATCTAAACTAAAATCAAAACTAGTCTCAAAATAATGCTGCGTACACTGACAAACGTCATTAAATGAATGCGTTTGCAGCCTTTTCGATAGCGGAATTCATAATAAGAAAGTTGAAGGGATCCGAAAAGAATATGATAGAGGCCCTGGTGAACAAAGCAAAGTGGCTGATTTGATTGGTTTGAACTAAATGAAATATGGCGGTTTGCGCTAAAAAAGCACTACTTTGAATAAAAGCGCAATTTTGACTGTAAAATCATAGCAGCTGGAAAGACAGTAGCATATCTCCCTGCGGCTTCTTTCTTGCGCGTATCTTTAGAAAATGGCGATCGAATCTGTTTACCACTCTTATACATTTTGTTTCCTATATGCCCCGCATAACCAAACTCAGCAACAGCATGAGCAATACTAAACATAGTATACCGATTAAATAATTTCAAAATTATTATTTTATTATGTATCAACGTATGGATAAGTGTCATTTTCACAGCTCGCTAAGATGTATGATATTTAATATTTAAAGTATGGGTGCATTTGTCTTTGTTTAACGTACTTCCATTTCAGATTTTTTGAATCACTTACACTACACATGCATACTTTTTGTGCCTTTTCATTTTAATCTGACGGAAATTGTAATTCGAATTATATCGTATGCAAGTTCGGTGCATTTTATGTTCATTTTTCTCGTATTTAATTTGCAATTTCGGTCGTACCGGATTTTCCGTTCCTTTTTTTACATGAAATTTTTGACTTACCCACGCTAAAGATGTTTTCACATCAAAAAAAAAAAAAATTTCGATGCCGATGCAAAAAAAAAAAAAAAAACATTTCTATACGTCTTGTACACGATTAGGTCTGCGTAGACCTAATCGTTTTTCACATAAGAATTTTTTGCTTTTTTAAAACACAATTAAACACAATTAAAATGATCGTAATGATCGGTTGCATATTTGGTAGTTACATGTATTAGAGAATGTATTCAAAAAATCACAGTAAAAACGTTAAGTTTTCTTATAAAGGGAGTTGGCTCGGATTTTTAAATCAGTTGGTCGTGTTTATTTTTATTTTTATTTTCCTTAAAAATAATTTATTAGCAAAATTCTATTTTTATTAAAATAATACTCCTATCTTGAAAAACTTAATAATAAAATAATCGGAAATGTGTTCAGAGGACATGAACTGATTCAAGTCAACGGCTCTTCTCGTTTCGGACGTGAAAGAAGATTGCAGTGTCGAGTTAACTATTTATGGGTGGATTACAGATAAAACTGGAGTTAATTGAAGAAACCCATATCGCCTCAGTTCGAGCGGTAAGGGGCAGAGAAAAGCTTTTTAGAAAAGCTAAAAGAGAAGCAAAAAGTGCTAGAGATGTGAAAGAAGATCAATTAATAGGTAGAATTGATAAAAAAGCAACATTTGGTAGATTACACGACGAAATAAATTGATTGAGACTGAGACATGAACAAACAAATTTTAATGATGAAAATCAGCCTAGTAGTTCTTCAACAAATTTACCGTTAAGTAATATAAAGAAAAGAAGTTACGCACTTTCAATTTTTGCTAATAGTGAAATGAAAGCTAGAAAATAATTCATTAGCATCAGGTAGTAAAACATTAGTGCAACCAGAGACAGATGATGAATCAGATTTAGATGACGCAATAGCTTTAAAAAATCGAAAGCGCGTTCAAACTGCGCTAGAGAATATGACTCCTGCGGAGGTTGTGCATCTTCTGAATCAAAACAAACAAACCAGTTTTGCAAAATCGGTAAGCGAATTTTCAGTCGCGCCTACTGTAAAAACAAATTTAAGTCATTCTTCAATCAATCCAGTCTTTCTACAGCTGATTATAATAAAATCTCAGCTGAATTAATCAGCTTGAGGGAAAGAGAGAAAAAGAAAGGCATTTAACTTGATTTAATTTAATTGAAGACTGGATTTTGAATATTAATTTGAAGACATGGTAAAACATCCAAAACACGCTATTGCCGTAGCCTTCATGTTATGCCATTTCGATGGAATAGCTACTGATGAAGAAAGGAAGACCACTTTTTTTATTACTTTTTATCGTTTAATTCTTTTGTTACACCCTAATATGAATGAGCTCTTGCTCAAAATAGAGAGTGCCAACAGCAATGTAAATTATCAGTAAATAAATAAATAAATATAAATAAATAATAATTAAAATTTGCTTACACAGAAAAATAGAGCTGTGTGAATGTGACGAAGAAATAATTGCAATTGAATTTGGTTGTAATAGAATTCGCTAATGCAACCCGCACAGTACATTCTGTATATATAGAATGAAAAATTGTGGTATATTTTTTTGTGTTTTCCTAATTGAATTGGAAAAAGTTCAATTTTAAAGCGATGTCCATTAGCTTTATTCTACAATATGTTAGATGTAGAATCGAGCATAATTTATCATCTACACAAGGGTAAATGAAAAAAATGAGAATAAAATGGCGAAGTGGTTGGTCATCTCTCGAATAAAGAAAAGGATGAATAACTCGAGGAAGGAAGTTTTCCGTCAAAAATGGAATCGAATCTTTCTTCGGGATACCTATCCAGAAGAGAGTTTCATAGCAAAGCACCAGAAGAATATCAACCCAGACGAAATCATGCCAAATTTGCCGAATTAATGACATACTGACAGCTTTGCATGTATCTTATGCGCTCATCCGGTCTGCCTACAACAAGGTGTCATAAATGTGAGAATTAAATGAAAACAAAACAAAAACTAAATTCAAAATGAATAAAAAAATGATTTTATAACTATGAAAAGGTGTTTTCATTAACTTTCCAGTAATTTTTGATCCAAAACATGTGAAGGTCCGACCAGACCTTTTCGTGAACGGTACGGTGAAAAACATGTCATGAACAGAAGGGTTAATTCTATATAAATGTGTGACACAATTATGCAAAAATACTATATTATTTCTCAAGAATAATGGCACAACTCGAAATAGGTCTGTTTCAACCCTCATTTTATTAGAGATAATTAAATATTTTAAATGCCGCCCTGAAAACTTAGAGATCCTTTAAACTGATATACCAGTGACATAAAAGAAATATTACATTTATTGCATTATAATTTACCTGAAAGCTATTAAAGCTTAAAAAAGTGAATTAAATAAATATTCCAATTGGTGAAAAATGGAACGGAATGAAAACAAAAAGGATTAATTCCAAAATTTTAGAGTAGTGTTCGGCAGCAATAGTGTCCAGATACTAAAAGATTTTTTTGCGAAATAATTTGGCGTTAGCGAAAGCAAGGAATAAGAAAATTTTTTTATTGAGGTGTCGAAAATTTCATGTTTATCCTTACAACAGATGGTTGACGAATAAATTCAAAATTGATGAAAGGAAGTTTCAGGCCATTCAGGACAAATACAATTTTTCGATAAATAATTGTGAAATTAACAAAACTTTCATCAAAATTAATCGTTTAAACAAGAGTCGGGGTGAGCTGGTCGATGAAATAAAAAGAATATTTCCGGAAGAAGTTTACATGGATTTTTTTAATAATGCTTTCGATCCGGTTTAACGTCAAATTAAAAAATTTGTGAATATGTTGGGATCAGAGGTTAGTGAAACGCCAGTTTTAAAATCAACACTACAATCCAGTTCAGAAATTCGGCCAACCCATGGTCAGATTGAAGGAAGAGACACGACCGATGAAAAGTGGGTCGTAAATTTGACAAATTAGGAAATTCCTGAGGACATCATAAAAATTTTAAAGTTAGGTAATAAGTTTTGTTTACCTTTTAAAAAAGAAATTGTGCATTATCACAAAATTATAGCGGATGTGGAGAGTATGGTATTTCAGGACTAGATGAGACGGCTCATAGTAACATTAGAAATAGATTGGTAAATGTGTTATGACGAACTTCAAAACAAACAATTATTTGGGTATTAACAGGCAAAGAAATTTTTGAATGAGCACCCCGAATTATAGGTGTTGAAAGCTGACAAGGGTAACATAACGGTACTTATGCCAAAAATTGAATATGTAGAAAAAATGTAGGTACTCTTGTCGGACAACAACACTTACAGTGAAATTCGTAAAGTGGGTATTTCTTCAATGCAATCTAAATTAAATGTAATCATTGGCTCGTGGGAACGTTCAGAAAAAATTGAGAAGAATTTGGCAAAATTTCTTAAAAATTATCATGGTACGACCCCACGAATGTATGGTCTGCCAAAAGTACACAAAATTGGTATTCCCTTGAGACCAATTGTAAGCTATTTACGTTCGTCTTTATACAATTTATCCAAATTTGTGTCTAACATTTTGAACCATTACGTGGGAAATAACGAGATTTTAGAAATAAAATTAAAAATGTGTCTCTACCAACAGGTTATATATTAGTGTCGTTAGATGTGGTCTCGTTGTTTACAAACGTTGACTCATCTTTGGTAATAATTTTGGTTAAAAAAATTTGGAATAGCATAGAAGCATGTATAGTAACACAAATTTGGAGTCGAAACAATTTGTAGAAGGGTTGAAATTTGTGTTAGATCAATTTAGTTTCGGGGGAAGATGTTTTAGGCAAGTGTTTGGTTCACCGATGGGTTCGCTAGTTAGTCCAACCTATCTTCTTTTACCGGTACGTGGATGATATTATTGCGGTTATTCCAAATTCGGAAATTGATAGTTTTTTGGATTCATTTAATAGTTTTACCTCGCGAATTAAATTTACATGTGAAATTGAAAATCAAGGTCGTTTAGCCTTTCTGGATACTATGGTAATGCGTAATGAGGATGGAAGTTTAACTACAGATTTATATCATAAAAAAACCTGATCGGGTCGGTATCTAAACTATAACTCGTGGCTTCCATCACCTTACAAAAATAACACAGTGTTTCTGTTGGCTGAAACAATTTTGAGATTATCGGATGATGGTTTTCATTCCGAAAATTTCAAAATTTTAAGTAAAGTTTTAACTCAAAATGGCTATCCGAGAGGTGTAGTTACTAGAGGAATTAGAAAGGCTATCTACAAACATATTATAGTAATTCCAATAAATCCAAATTTAATCGTTGAAAATAATCGCAAACTTTACATTTCGATCCCATATGTTAAAATTCTTTTCGAAAAAATAAAATTTCTTTTACAAAATTATGATATACAACTTGTTGGTAGGGCATTTCACAGTTTGGACATGACTTTATTCACTAAATTAAAAGACAAAATTCCCATAGAGTTACAATCAAATCTAATATATAAATTAAAATGTCCGTGTGGAAAAGAGTATATCGGTCAAACTAACCAAATTTTAAAAAACGAATTCGTCAACATATTTATGATTCTACGTATGAGTTTAAACCGTCACACAGTGCTTTATCGAATCATCTACGTGGAAGTAACCACTCCTTATCTATAGATGACGCTGAGATACTTGATAAGGAGCAGAATCTCAATAAAAGGTTAATTTTTGAAAGCATTTACATCAAAAAACAACAAAATTTATTAAATATATATATTTATTAAAGATTCAAAATATTTGTTAAATTATTACCACAACATTTTGTAGATTTTCTCAAAAAAAAATTTTGTCACTCAAATTGCATAACTTTAAAATTTTTTCGGTTAAACTGAGTAATTTGTAAATTTTAATTTAAACTCTAGTTACATTAGGAAAACATTCGTTATTAAAAAATACAAATTTTCTTTCAAATTGTAGTAAAAATTGTGCCCCTGAGAATGACGGAAATACCGTCGGAACGTCGGGTTTTTATTAAATAATTAATAAAAAAATAAAATATTAAGCTAAAAACCAATGAAAATTATTTTATTACATCTTAACATATTTAATATTTATATAATTTGTCAATGTTGGAAAAAACTATTAAAATTTATTTCCTTACACGTTAAACAGGATTGCAATACTATATTGCGTTTTTTTTGCCTACGGCAGAAAGTGTAAAAAGTTTTTATATTGCGTTATTGTTTATCTAGGTCGATGACATTAGCTTAAATAAATCCAATTTAATTAATGGAACCGATGAACAGCGCACTAAAGAAAAACATAAATAAATCGTCTTCCAGAATTGTCAATATGTTATGCGTTTTAGACTTTATTATTCTGCTGCTTACTATAAAATATACGGGTAACCCTAAACCTCAACTTCCATTAAATACATTTATAAAAATGAACACTACAGCTGAATATTACAAATATTCGGGGTCAACAACTAATGGTCCTATTTCATCATATATTGAAGGGGGGCTATGTAGTCCAGAAAGGATATGCCAAGATCTAATTATCTTTATAAATTGAACGGAACATCTCATTGTTATTTTATGTTGATATCAAAAATCATTTATTAAAGTCAATAGTATTATGTAATTCACATATTACGTTATAAGTAGCTGTTTCCGTATTTTGTCCACAATTTATTTTAAATTGCTTTTACCGACTGTTCACTATAATATGGTTTTTTGTTGAATTATTATTATACATTTTCTTTATACAAATGCGAGAGTTTTATTGCTTTTTTTGTTTTGTCTAAAATTTCACCCCCGTATTTTATAATTAGTGAAAGTTGGTTAATATGGGATCGATTAGGTAACCGAAACGTTTGATTGGTCGGTTAACTTTAATCGGGTTGCATACCTCTTTAGGTACCACCTGCAGCGGCTGCGCGATGGTAGATTAACCAAACAATTTCATATTTTTAAATAATTTATTTGTATGTACATGTTGGTTCACGGTTTTTCATTAGAGTAAAACCATTCTGTTTTTGAAAAAAAAATTATTCCTTACTAAAGAAAATTTTGATTTAAAAATTAAACTGATTAAGAATTTGTTTTTCCAAAGTATCCAAATCCAATTTAAAATTGCTAACAAAAAAAATTAATTCCATTTTTGCATGCATGAAAATTTAAATCAACATCCGCAATTTACTAAACCATTAAAGTTTAATTACATAAACTGAAATTATAGAGTTATAAAGAATTATTTTTTTAATTATAAACCTTTCCTATGATAAACTATCGTGAAATTTGTAAATAATTTTGATATACCTATACATATGTACTGAGATTTGACTCAACCCTGCGAATCAAAAATATAATGCTGCGTTGACTAAAGACTATAAACAAAGATGTTTTATAATTATTTCAAAATATAAACGTTCTTATGGTAATTAATTCCGGACACGAAATACAGAAAAAACAAAAATCATAAAAGCGACTATAAAACTTTTTCAGTAATATGTAATTTTTGCGGGATAAACAAAAACGGGCTTGAATGATTGATACAGTACACACAAAAGCGTCAAACCATAGCAACCTATATTGGAAAATCATCGGTTTTATTCGATTATACGCATACTAATGTACCATAAAGATTTCGTTTTGTGTTATAAATTTTCATGCTCTATGTATTTCTTGTTACTTTAGTTTCGATTAAGCTTGTAAGCAGACGATCATCTTATAAAGAAGTTAAACAATTAAGTAGTTTATTGTAAGATTTTAGATGATGAAATTACATTAATTTTGAGTATATATTAATTTTATCCATTCACATTATCTTAGATTAAAATGACGAATAATAATCATGGATTATGGCATTCAATTAAATGGATGTGCTGTGTCTATTCAGAGCCCGACAACTCCGACGTAATATCAACTTCTGTTGAATACTATCGTAATACTAGAGAAACGAAGATCGAAGAAAATTCTACAGAATTTAGCGGCGACCGTATCGATAACAAACCATTGTGGCATGATATAATTGCCGGATCGTCGCAACGTATGGGCAGCACTATTGACCCACCCACCGTGAAAAATGATAACGGCGAATTTTGGTTTGTGCACATACCAAAATGATATTAATGACAAGTAAAATGAAAATTTATATATTCCAAATTTATAATTTTCTATTATATTGTGTTTATCCAAAATAAAATTTGCATTCTAATTATGTGTTTTGAGTTTTTAATTAAAATATTCGTGCATATAAACGTACCAGTTCAGAATGTGTAAGTAGGTATATAGGAACCGCAACTTAAATCAAATGCTGTTTCATTGTAAATTAATATTGGTTAGAGACCCTACATTAGAATAGAATTTATTTTCGAATTAAAGCTTTTGTTTTGTACGGGATGGGATATACATTTCAGAGAACGCGTTGAATATGCTGAATCAGTTTATAAACTCAATGCCGACGTTGAAAAATAAAAGTGTTTTAATAAGTAGATAAAATTGGCGGCATACCCGGTTATTATTTGGTTGTATATTTAATATTTATATAATTTGTCAATGTTAGAAAAAACTAGTAGTAATTTTACGCAAGCTTTATAACGTTATAATTAAAACCTTTTGAACATACCGCCTTTTCTTTAATCTGGAAAACTATGTGAAAATAAATTGAATTTATTGACCGTACAATTCGTAAAAACAAGTTAGTTCTTTATTAAGCCGGCCTAACACTTAACGATAAGATTGATTTCGTCTATATAGGTAATGATTCATTTTAAATAAGGCGGATTTGATCTAATTAAAATAAATACTCGTATAAGAGAGAGATGGGCATGTTCAAAAAATGAAAATAATTTACGCAAAGATGAGCAGAGACAATTTTTACTGTACATACCCTACCCTATCTCATATTTTTATATTTTGTTTACATTTGTGCTTGTGGCCAGACCCAAAAATAAAAATAAACCAATAGCATAAAACCGTATAGATATAAACAAATCACTTTAATCGTTTGAGGTATACATACAATAAAAAGAGATAAATATGAACGTCGTTTGGGCGTGACGTTCAAATATTTTTGTTTACCTTCAGAAAAATGTTCTCCCTAGCGCCATTTTAAAAAATAAATAAATTTGATCAAATTACGCACATACAATGATAAAACGCTTTGCTGATGCTTGAAGTTGGGGTTTGCTGATTTCCAATAAAAAAAACTTTGCTCGTAAAAAATAATAAACTAGGTAATCTTGGTCAATGATATTTTTCAAATAAATTGATTTTCCTTGTCCCCCATGTTTCCTTTTGACAATAACAAAAAATTTTGTTATGACGAGAAGTTTATAATATTATTCTTTTGTATAACGTATACAGTGAAATCTCGTTATAATGAAACCAAAGGGACCGGAAAAATGTATTTACCTCAGCTGGTTAGCGGTATAGTATATTTCCACACAAAAAAATTTACTTTTTAGCGAATAAGTATAAGAAGATGCCACTGTAAATATTTTTTAGTGAAATGTTTACAAAAAACGAAAATTCATCACAATTTTATAAAGAGTTAGCCAATAATAAAAAAGGAAACATAACAGACCAACCAAGTGATTAATTATATTTAAATTAAAATAAAAAAAAATAAAAAACAATTTCAATTGGAAAACTTTTAATTTCGAAAAAATAAATGCAGAAACTCAAAGGATACAGAAAATGAGTGTGTGACTAGAGGGTTGCTTTCCCGACTGTTTTTAAAATCCCGGGAGTCGAGAGCGATAAACCTGAATTACCCGGGAGCCCGGGAAATTAACTAAACAAGCTGAAAATCAATAAAATATATGGAAACATCATTTTTTTAATAAATGTTTACCTTCTTTCGGAAATTAAAATTCATTTTTCTAATGATTCTTATTGTTTACAATTACCCACGATGTTTAAATAAACTAAATCCCACAATTCGCCTTCAAATTTCGAGTCGTGGAAGTAGTCCCGACAATATTGGTTTCAAAGAGCCATAACATTTTTTTTTGATAATTTCGATAAAATTTTTAAACCTCTTTTGAGGTGAAGCTGGGTTTTCACAGAATGGCCCCAAAAACCCAACACTGTCCTTTAGATATAGCCATTTAAAATTGTTCCACTTTATTATAGTTTTACTTATGCAGAATAATCTGAAATTCTGATCATTGGAAGGCAGTACAATGGCACCAAAAATATTCAAAATGTGAAATTTCAGCAAACTTTTGACATTTGCCAATCCATTGAAAAAGGGAAGACGCAAGAAATGTATTTTCAGGAGAAATCAGAAAGGCCTTAAAATTAATATAAGGCTTAATAGTTTACCTATTCCGTTGACCAGCGGGGCATTTTTTTACTAAACTCAAGATGAATGCGCGTCCTTCACGGATTGGTTTGAAAAATTTTAGAAAACGTATCCACTGCAATCGAATGAAGACTGGGAACACTGAGTGAGAAGAATTTTTAATCTCATTATCTAGTGAGGTCATGTTTCTATAGTCACAGTGACTCCGCCAATAAGGGAAACAAGAAATTGTTCCCAGCCGAAAAGAAATTGTTGGACTCTTCTTCCCAGAAATCCCCAACAGTAAATATGGTTCCAACTATTAGGCTCTGCCATTAGAAGCGCATTTGTACCAATGGAACAATCTAGAGAATGTTTCGCCAGGCTTCGTTCAAATGCTCCAACTTCTTATCAAATTTTTGGTTTTTTACAATATAGCGAATACAGCTTTCCTCATTTTCCATCTGGCCGAGTTTAGTAAAATTATTCAATAGCCTTTAAATGAGGCATGTATCCTCTATTGATGTATTTGGAAATTGTATGAGTCCCATTACACTGAAAAAATTGAATAAATTTTGAGAAATGTACCTATTTTCCCGGGAAATTTGCCCCGGGAATTCCCGGGAACAACCCTCTATGTATGACCTAAATTAAAATTTATAAAATTTCTTTAAAATTCGATTTTATCTTAAGAATTCCTAATAAACCTTGCGGGCACAGATCAAAAGAATTATAATTATACCTAATAACGAATGTGAAGTTTTCGACAAATAACAAAATATTTATATGTATCAGTGCACTGATATATAGTAGGTCAAAAACTTGTTATTAGGTAAAACGTCAAAGGAAAATTAATTCTGGGACGGTCACAAGGAATAACAGCACGGCATAACTCGAGTTATTCCATATTACGTTTTATTTCAAATTTAAAAACTCCATATTCGAATTCATATCTTATCAATTTTTTGTAATAATCCAGCAACTACAAAAGCAAGAATTCAAAGAACTCAACATTTATTACGTATTAATTTGGAGATGCAAAATTTTAAGAAATATTAATTCGAGCTTTTTATTAATTGTTATTATATGTGACATATCCATAACCTTTTGATAAATTTCTGAATTTAGTATTTCACTGTAACGATGATTGCCCAGCTCACAGAGGTATCTCTGAGATGTTAGTTTACCAAAATGAGCATACTTAGTGTACCTGCAAATTGGCTCCAATTATGATAAATATTTTTCATATAAATTGTTCAATTGATACCTTTTCTAACAAATTTTATTTTAATTTCAGAAATGCCGACTACGCTTTCTTAAACGAGTTCCCCAGCAATTCTGATTAGAATTTTTTGCAACGTGGTGGTAATTTAAATGACATAGTTTTGATGTTTAACGACATTCTCAGAAGTGATATTGAAAGACACGTTCCGCGTTGGTTAAAAAAAAACCGGCTTTCGAGAGCCCTGGTATAACAATAAGTTGTTAAATCTGGAGAATCGCTGCAATAAGTTCCATTCATTATACAGGCGGTACGAGGTTCAATTTTATCCCAAATTTGATAATGCCCGCAAAGAGTTTAAAAGTTTAAATTAGTTTTTATATAACCAATACGGTGTGCGAATCGAGGAGGAATTGACATCAAATCCAAAGGAGTTCTGGGGTTTTATGAAAGTTTTCCTACTCCTATGTCTTACCAGAACTCCGTCGCTAGTCAACCCTCGGAGATCTGTAATTTATTTGCTAGCTATTTTGCCTCAGTATACGACCCAGCCACGATGTCCCCTACCATGCCTTCATGCGCTAACAGTTTCGTGGAATTTAATTATTTTAAATTTACTGAGCAGGAAGTTTGCGATTGCTTGCTTAAGCTTGATGTTAAAATAGTCACGCAAAATACTTTTGCCTATAGAATAAAATTGAGGTCAACTTTTGAGAGACATTTTATTTAAATATTTACAACACATGATATTTTAGAGAGTAAGAAAATAGTTTGATAATGTGTAATCGGTCAGAGAATCATGCTACGGATATCAGCCACTTTGGCTTTAAAAGGCGAATATTTTTGATGTATATTTCAAAATTTGTTTTATCACACAAAATCATTCATATTAAAAGCAAACAAATAATAAATAATTCATGTCATTATCGGTGCAAAGATAAACTTATATGAAAGTGCGCCCCATTCTCGCTTAATAAAACTAGGTTTCAATAAAACTGCACATATACAACATAAAATATAGTTTACAAGATTTTATTAAAATTATTAATTATGCAGCAGAAGTCTAATTATTATTCAGCAAATTATTTTATTTGTATACAATATAATTTTTTCATAAGTTATTTTCTGATTAAATAAGAATACAAGATGTGCATCAATCCCAATATGGTAATCATTTTTCCTGCCAACTCGAGAAAGATTCCCAAATTATGCACGCGATTGCGCCAAACTTGATTAAAATTCCACGCATATATACAAAGATAGGAATAAAATATGATAAATAGGCTAAATATTAATGCAGAATTGTGAGCTCTCAGGAAATGCTGTTCTTGAAATTCGGCTTTATTGGTTGATCGTCCTAAAAATAGCGCATCAATAATCGATGAAATATTCATTTTGATGAAATCTATAAAGATAATACACTTTAATTAATTAATTTAATAAAACAAAGGAAATTCGAAATGTGTGACAAGAGCTTTAAAATGGATAAAAAATTTATTTAGAAAACACGTCTAACACATTCTGATTTTAGCATAATAAATGTACAAATTTTTCAAGAAATAATTAAAACACTTACATACTGGTCCTTTTTTAATAAAAACTTATCACTTTACACAAAATTTAAATTAAATATTCAAATTAAAATTCACGATTAGAATTATTATGTAAGCTTCGCTTGAAAAACTTCACTCAATTGATGTTGAGTCAACGTATTTTGTTTATAATAAAACCCATTCTACGAAATGCATATCGTCCCTATAGTATTGAAACAGCGTATAGGAAAAATAGCAGTTTTAAAATAATTCGCATTTAAATGTTTATCGAAAAAACTTTTTAACATAAGATCGTTTATATCATAGAAAATTAAATTTTCTTTAAAATAAAAGATTTTATTTCAAAAAAATTTTTCAATAAACATTTAAATGCGAATTATTTTAAAAGTGCTATTTTTCCTATACGCTGTTTCATTACTAGAGGGACGATATGTTCATTCAAACCATACATAAATGTGGTTCGAAATCAAAATAATCGCATTTTGTTATGACATTTTCGCTTATATACCAACAGCTTTTCTGTAGCGTCATCGATCGCTCCAAAATAGTAGCGTATCCAAAATACCAAAAGAAATCGATCTGCTGTTTCACCAGAAATCATAAATAAATATAGGAATAGAAAGAAACCGAAATTCAGTGACTGTTTCTATTCACCCCATTTTACGATACTGATTTACGTCAAACCGCTGGCAATTTTCTTTGGAAATTAAATTTTCTATGAAAATTGGTACAACTGATCAAGCCACCCTAACGCCTTCTAGATCAACTATTACAGGTTCTTATTACAGATTCTTACCTCTAAAAATAGGTTTTGAAACCTGTAATTTTCTTTGTTTCAAAGAAAATTACTAATAAACCACGAAAAAATAAAATTTATTTTTAATTAGTTTTGTAACCTAACAAAGTGTATTATCACCAATTCCTCTGAACTGCATCAAGATCATCAGATTACAAATTCCTCCTCGACTTGTTCTTGTTATTCTTCGAAAACAAAAATTACGGCTATACAGACTTTGAAAGTCAATTTTCTAAGGGATGTAAGGATGATTTTTTTATTTAATTTTGTTATTTAACGGAGTCACGCAAAATACTTTTGCCTATAAAATAAAATTAAGGTCAACTTTTGACAGACATTTTATTTAAATATTTACAACACATGCTATTTAGAGAATAAGAAAATAGTTTGATAATGTGTAATCGGTCAGAGAATCATGCTACAGATATCAGCCACTTTGCTTTAAAAGGCGAATATTTTTGATGTATATTTCAAAATTTGTTTTTTCACAAAAAATCATTCATATTAAAAGCCAACAAATAACAAATAATTCATGTCATTATCGGTGCAAAGATAAACTAATATGAAATTGCGCCACATTCTCGCTTATTAAAACTCGGTTTCAATAAAATTACACATACAACATAAAATATAGTTTACAAACTTTTATTAAAATTATTAATTATGCAGCAGAAGGCTAATTATTATTCAGCAAATTATTTTATTTGTATACAATATTATTAATTCATGAGTTATTTTCTTGTTGAATAAGAATACAAGATGTGCATCAATCCCAATACGATGACCATCTTTCCTGCCAACTCGAGAAAGATTCCCAAATTATGCACGCGATTGCGCCAAACTTGATTAAAATTCCCAGCATACATCCAAACATATGAATAAAATATTAGAAATAAACTAAACACTAATAATTTGGGAGATCTCAGGAAATGCTGTTCTATAAATTCGGCTTTTTCGGTTGATACTCCGTAAAATAGCGCATCAGTAATCGATGAGATATTCATTTTGATGTAATCTATGAAGATAATACACTTTAATTAATTAATTTACTAAAACAAAGGAAATTCGAAATGTGTGACAAGAGCTTTAAGATGGATAAAAAATGTATTTAGAAAACACGTCTAACACATTCTGATTTTCGTATAATAAATGTACAAATTTTTCAAGAAATAATTAAAACACTTACACACCTATTTTAATAAAAACTTATCACTTTACACAAAATTTAAATTAAATATTCAAATTAAATTTGACGATTAGAATTATTATGTAAGCTTCGCTTGAAAAACTGCACTCAATTGATGTTGAGTCCACGTATTTTGTTTATAATAAAACCCATTCCACGAAATGCAAATGTTCATTAAAACGATACATAAATGTGGTTCGAAATCAAAATAATCGCATTTTGTTATAACATTTTCGCGTATATACCAACAGCTTTTCTGTAGCGTCATCGATGTATGTAATATAGTTCATCGATGTATGTAATATAGTCAACATCAGATACAGGTAAACTTGACTAACGTAAATTAAAAAAGGACTGTAAGCATAAAGTAAATGTTTTGTAAAATAACTTGACTGTTTACACACCACAACCATCAAACGAATTACATATATATGTAGTTTCAGCACTAACATTTTTCCAAGGTTTTAAATATTGTGAAATAAGAATATTTTACATTTTCTCTATAATCAAAATTTAATCATTCTAATTCAAGCGACGTAAATTAATGATTACCTGTAGTTGTTTTAATGTTTTAAGTAGCTCACAAACAATAAAAAAATATTTTGATTTAAAACGTTTAACGAAATTAAATCATGAAATGTTAATATATGCAGCTCGTCGATGTTTCTACTTTAAGGCCTAGGTATAGTGCGGTGCGGGTAACTGCAGCAGAGAAACTTTCGAATTTAAGCTTGACATTTTTCATACCGTTAGATTCGGATTTGTGTTATAAGTAGTGTTCATTTGGAAAAATAAAAAAAAATAGTGCTATGTAGTCCAGCAGCCGAAAAAATGGAAAAAGTATTTTCACATTCCTCCTAAAAGATGGTAAAAAAATACAAAAACAAAATCTGATTTTCAGCGGAAACCAGAAAAGTTTAACCAGTTTAGTTAGTAAATATATACAATGAAGAAATTTGTGCATTGTTCTCTATTATACCAACTATAATTTCAAAATGGGACTAAACAATTTCAAAATTTGCCTTTGGTCGTGGGCAATTACTCATCAATTGTAAGCATTACCTTTAATTTACATGTTTGATTTTTTGGCAGGCGGCGAAGCAAGCCGCACCGCGCACCTCTGATTTCGCACGATTTAAATTCTTGAACAACTGTAGCGAGAGAATACCTCATCCGAAGTCCCAAATTTTTTAAGAGGCGGCCATTGTCCCAATAAATAATTACGTTTTTAAGTATATACATATTTTGTTTTGTTGCAGAGCCTACCCTTAGAAAAAAGACTGTACATACTTTTCTGATTAAATTAATAAACCAAAAATGTTTAAAATTAATGAATTACAAAACATTAATATTCTCAATTTTTGTTTTCTGGACTTAACCGCGACTCAAGTTTGACTTAAATATCGTGATAATTTTTTTCAGTTTGGCCCAACCGAACACGTTGATTTTTATTGTATAGTGAATACCATAAGATCATATAATTGTTCATTATAATTAAACGGCGATGTAATCGAAATGTTACCAGAAATTTGAAGATCTTCCAAGCCTCGGCGTTATTTACGGGGTAAGACTATACTGTAGGTATGTACATACTAAAAACCATTGATTTATATTGCTTTTTGTTTCTATTTTGACGATCACGAGAAATTTTTCAGGCGGTCGAGAATATGTATATTACAAAGGTGACTGCACTTTATTATGTTCTTGCATATTCGCACACATAATTAACTGAGACATAACAAATTTCAAAATACAATTAAAAATTAATTACATTACGAATGTGGCGAACGAAGAATGTATAAATTAACAACCATAATTGCTTTTTGTTTGTTTTTATCGACGATCACGAGAAATTTTTTTGTTTAGGTATACAGTGCCTCAAATAAGTCTGCAAACGCCTTTTTACTCGAAGTGATATGAAAAATCATAAAAATGCGTATTTTAATTTGTTGATGATTGTAAAAGTAGAGAAAGCGCCTCTCGAAGAAAAATGTTAAAATGATTCTACAGACAAAATGACACTCAATTTCCAATCTTTTTCATAAACTACACAGACTTATTTGGTTGACTGCAGACTGTATGTACATATATTGCTTTGATCTTTTATTATCCAAACCAAATGAATGGCTTCGGTTGCAAAAGCAAAAGGTACAACAATACGAATTTCTCATATTAGAAGAAAGAGAAAAATAACACAAGGCAAGTAAAAGATTTTACCCGCTTCGCTTATACTTATAATCAAGAGAAAATACACTAATACAAGAAAAATATTTGACGGCACACAATAGCAAAATGTATATTATATACCAAAGCACCTAGATATAAAAGCCGTCAGCATTAGACCGATTTTAAAAGCAGCTTAATTTTAGGGGATACATTTTACGATTTCCCATAATAAAATATGTTATAAGATTGAACAATTTTGATTAAAATTGTATGAATGAAAAATACTCGTACCAGAAAATATTTTTAGGTTTATATTTAAATCAAACCTTCGAGTATAAGCAGAACATATTTTAAAACCAATAACTTAAATTAAGTAATTTGATTAATATAATTAAAATAAAATTGTACAAATTTACTTTTTCCATGAGTGACGTAAGATCTTGTTTTGTAAAATAAATACATAATTTAGCACAAATGTTTCATTAAATGGGGCATTTAATGATCTAATATATCTCGAAGCTTCTTCGAAAAAAGTTGCATTTGATAGCATAAAATTCCATCAATGCCCAGTTAATAAGCGAATAGTGACTAGATGGTTACGAGTACTTAAAAGTGACAAAAACCAAGCAAGAATGTCAAAGTTTGCAGCTTGCATTTTACAGAATCAGATTATAAACAAAATGAATTTAGTAAGCTTGGTTATTTTTAAAAATTTATAAATTATTTAAAGTTTAATAGGTTTATTTGTAATTTGTTATTATTATTATTTGAGGGCCATGTGGGCGTTCAAGTCACCTCGCACTGCAACCTAAAAAATCTTTTGTGCATGGACCCTACTTAATGAGCCGACCATTCAATATTCAGGCTCTTAATGAACCTGACAATACTGCCGGCTGGCATATGATGCATACTATCCGGGCTCACTACTCTCCCTCCTAGATGTTTTAATCTTTGGCAGAGAATGGCTGGGCAATCGCAGAGAACATGTTGTTTGTCTGATTCCGCTTCCAGGTCGCAGAAGCGGCACCCATCTGTCGTACTTAGGCCCATTTTCTTAAGGTGATACCTTAAAGGATGTGACCTGTGCGGAAGCCAGTAAATAGCCTCAGCTCAGGTTTTCTAAGTACAAGACATTTCTTGACCCTGGCTTAAGGTGAAATAAATTCCTTCGCATCGAGGGCGAGGACATCAGCTGCCTCGTTTCCCGCAATTCCAGTATGACCTGGCACCCAAACAAATGTTACCTTATTTGAGCTTGCCAGAATATTAATAACCTTCAGACAATCCCATACCAGCCTTGACTCAATGGTAACAGACGCAAGAGCCTTTAAGGCCGATTGGCTGTCTGATACAATATAAATCTTTGCGTCGTTCAGGCCTTTAGATATGCCTATCCTTGCGCAAAGTTCTATAGCATGCACTTATGCTTGAAAAACGGTAGCATTGATACCCAAGGACTTCGAGAGGGATGTCCCACTCCCGTATATTCCTACCCCCGCCCCATCTTCCATTTTTGATCCATCTGTAAATAACACCATTGACCACCCTGGCTCAAAGGATGGTTCCCCTATACTCTACAACTCCCGGTTAGGAAATCCAGTTTAGCTGGCATAGAGTCGGAAGGCATTCCTATAGTAGGGTCTATCTGAAACTCCTTGAAGATTTCCAGATGGTGCACCATATTGCCTGATTTGATGTTACCCTCCGCCAAGTACGTCCGTAGAGTTTCTGACAGGCCCAAAAAGCCTTTGTGGCTCTTTGAATTTTTTGTAAATATTGTTCCCAATTCAGTTTGTGATCTAGTATAACCCCTAGATATTTAACCTCTTTGGAAAAAGCAACAATAGTACGTGGAGAGCTTCCGCTTCCTCGTAAAAGAGACAATGACAGTTTTGTTTGGATTGATACTGAGTCCTTCCTGGTCACACCACTGCCATATTAAATTCAGTGCATTTTACATGCGATCAGAGATGATCCCATCAAATTACCCTCTAATCATGATAGCCACGTCATCCGCATAGCCTTGGACATCAAAACCATGGCTGCTCAGGACCAGTAGTCTATCAATGATTTCTAAATATATCGATAAAGCATCACCAATTTCGAATATAATTTGAAAAATATCAAGAATTTCGAAATAATCTCAAAAATGTAGAATAATGTTTGAATATTCTTAAAAGTTCTCAAATATCGAATTAACCGTATGTTTTGTTAAAAAATGGTATAAGCATAAAATATGTATCTGCAAAAATTGTCAAATAGTTTTAAGCTTGATAATTAATTTAAATAAGTTTGGGCTTTACATTAACTTTTAATCTGGAGAAAGTTAATCAACAATCATCAAAAGCTTTTAGTTTTAAAAGGTTTTCAAACCAAACCATTTTACTACGAAACTTGATATTATAAAGGAAAGTGGTATTTTCAGATAAATTTAGAATATTTGTTTTCAATGAGCTTTAAGCTTGACAATTAATTTATACCTTTTGGGTTTGAACTTAACATTTTGAAGAATTTTCATAATTTAAGGTGTTTATTAAAATGTTTTATAAGCAAAAATTATGTTTTCTAAAAAATGTCAAGCACTGTTAGTTTTAAGAGCTTTCAATTAGAAAAGCTTCTTAAACCAAACCATTTTACTCAGAAATTCGATTTTACATGGGGTAACGGAATTTAGGGATAATTTAGTATATTTGTTCTCAATGTAAATTTTCGAGAGCTTTTAATCAAACCAAACCATTTCACTAGGAAACTTTCGTTTATCGAAGCTTTTTGAATCAAATCATTTTGGAATTTTTGAATAAGAATATTTGTTACAATGAGCTTTGGGCTTGATAGATATAAATTAATACTATGTATTTGGGTTTAAACTTAACATTTCTCAGACTTTTAATAATTTCAGGTTTTTGTTACACTGTTTTATGTGCAAAATATATGTATTTGCAAAAAGTTTCATGATCTTTTTAAACAATTATCTCAAAATTACCCTTTGTAACGAAATTTTGGGATTTATTTAGAATGTTTACTTTAAGATTGATAATTAATTTATACTTTTTGGGATTGAACTTAACATTTTTGAGCCTTTCATAATTTGAGGATTATGTTAAAACGTTTTATTTTGTATTTGCAAAAAATGTCGAACTTTTAGTTTTAGGAGCTTTCACGTATCGAAGCTTTTTAACCCAAATCATTTACTTCTTATTCTGAAATTCGATAGTTATTGAAAGAAGGTGGGATTTTTGGAATAAATTTAGAATAAGCTTTAAGCTTGACAATTAATTCATACGTTTTGGGTTTGAACTTAATATTTTTGAGCCTTTTAATAATTTCTTATGTTGTATCAGCATAAATCATTTATTTGAAAAAATTGTCAAGAGCTGTTTAATTTTATATAAAAAAAGGTATTTTTGGGAAAAAATTCAGAATATGTGTTTTCAATGTTAAAATCCTTCATCCAAAATGTATTTTCATTTTTGAGCGTTCCATGTGTAAGAAAACCAATCTGAATAAACCAAGATTTAATTTTGTGGACATATGGGGGCCTCAAATAAAACGAACCATCTTGTAACTCTTATGCTATGACGAGTTCTAAATGAGCCGTTTATTTTAAAAAAAATCAAGTTTACAATAGATAAATCACAGTATAATCTTTCTAATGGTAAACAATTTATTGCCAAAATAAAAAAAATGGACCTGGATAAACCTGGATATAACCTACAGTAAAATAACCTATACAAAAAATCAGAGAAATATCGAAATTTTGGCATAATCTCAAAAAACTTTTAAATATCACTATTTAGATTTATGTGTGTAACTCTGCAAGTTCTTACAACTCAAAGCTAAACAAAGAACATAACCTTACAAAATTCGAATAAATTCCAAAATCTTAAGAAATCTAGAATAAACCGCGGAACAATTTCGATTACCTAAGAAAAATTGGAAAAATCTCTATATAATGTGAATGTCGATTGATTTCGAACAATTTCAATAATACAGGAAAATCTGGATATTAATAAATAGTATCGAAAAGACCGTAAAAATCTAGAAAACCTACGAAAATTTTGAAAAATTCCCAAAATTGGGAATTAAAATTAAAATTAAATCAATTAATTGTAAATTTAAATTGTAAAGTTATGTAATTAAATATTTTTGTGGTTAGAAATGTAATTTTGTTTAGTGTTAGTAAATATATATATATATATATTTTTCGTTCAAATAAATTACATATATGTACCGATTTTTTAATTATCTAATTACACTGGAATGAAAAGCTTGCCTTTCGGAACAGAGAAAATAATAGGTAGGTAGGAAAATTGTATACCGTAGATATAAAAGGTAGTGTTATTATACCGTATACCACGAAATTCACGAACATGCAAATTCGAAAATGCAACATCTCGGCGAAAAAAAAGATATTTGAGCAAACTCAACGGCATTTGAAAGAAGAGACTTGTACTATAAGATCCCACACATGGATTTTTGAAGAAAAAATGCTAGATAACCTCAAATATGTCATAAAACAGTTTTTTTTGCACTTTTAGGTTAGAATATCTCATAAACCTGACGTAATAGAGTAATTCTGAGCCCATTAGTGTTGAGAACCCCAAATCGAAAATTCCAGGATTCTAATGCCGAGTTTTTTATAACGAATCCAATAACAATTTTCGGTAAAACGGTTGTTTACTGAAATGTTGGTAAGTTTTTCGAATACTTTCCGAAAATTTATCTAACTATCTTCAGACAAAATGCCTATAAAATACAAATTATTAACTAGTTTAAATTTGTCGAAACTTTTACCTTGGTTTTATACATAAAAAGATCATATTCGTTATTGGTGGCATTCTAATTTTTAGACTAAAAATCGTTTGATTGATGTGCAAATCTATCCAAACTTACCAAATTTATAGAAAATTTAATTAATCCGAACAATTCATCGTAAAAGTTGGCAATTAAGCAAAAAGCAGCCACTCGATTTGTGGAATAAAACCCTTTACTATTATTCACAGTGGCTTAACTACAAATTTCGGGGTCCCGCAAAATTTTTTTGGGCCCCTAAAAATGCTTATTGTACCTATGAACAAGTAAAGCTTTAAGTGAAAAACTTATTTCTTCCTATTGTCTAGTCTCGCATTAATTAAAAGTATCTGATTTCGAGAGTAGATGACACGAAACATCTTGCAACTCAATGCTCTGACGATTTATGAATTTCGAAATACTCAAAAATGTAGAATAATGTTTGAATATTCTTAAAAGTTCTCAAATATCGAATTAACCGTAAGTTTTGTTAAAAAATGGTATAAGCATAAAATATGTATCTGCAAAAATTGTCAATTAGTTTTAAGCTTGATAATTAATTTAAATAAGTTTGGATTTTACATTAACTTTTAATGTTGAGAAAGTTAATCAACAATCATCAAAAGCTTTTAGTTTTGAAAGGTTTTCAAACCAAACCATTTTACTACGAAACTTGATATTATAAAGGAAAGTGGTATTTTTAGATAAATTTAGAATATTTGTTTTCAATGAGCTTTAAGCTTGACAATTAATTTATACCTTTTGGGTTTGAACTTAACATTTTGAAGAATTTTCATAATTTAAGGTGTTTATTAAAATGTTTTATAAGCAAAAAGTATGTTTTCTAAAAAATGTCAAGCACTGTTAGTTTTAAGAGATTTCAATTAGAAAAGCTTCTTAAACCAAACCATTTTACTCAGAAATTCGATTTTATATGGGGTAACGGAATTTAGGGATAATTTAGTATATTTGTTCTCAATGTAAATTTTCGAGAGCTTTTAATCAAACCAAACCATTTCACTAGCAAACTTTCGTTTATCGAAGCTTTTTGAATCAAATCATTTTTGAATTTTTGAATAAGAATATTTGTTACAATGAGCTTTGGACTTGATAGATATAAATTAATACTATGTATTTGGGTTTAAACTTAACATATCTCAGACTTTTAATAATTTCAGGTTTTTGTTACACTGTTTTATGTGCAAAATATATGTATTTGCAAAAAGTTTCAAGATCTTTTTAAACAATTATCTCAAAATTACACTTTGTAACGAAATTTTGGGATTTATTTAGAATGTTTGTTTCCAATTAGCTTTAAGATTGATAATTAATTTATACTTTTTGGGATTGAACTTAACATTTTTGAGCCTTTCATAATTTGAGGATTATGTTAAAACGTTTTATTTTGTATTTGCAAAAAATGTCGAACTTTTAGTTTTAGGAGCTTTCACGTATCGAAGCTTTTTAACCCAAATCATTTACTTTTTATTCTGAAATTCGATAGTTATTGAAAGAAGGTGGGATTTTGGAATAAATTTAGAATAAGCTTTAAGCTTGACAATTAATTCATACTTTTTGGGTTTGAACTTAATATTTTTGAGCCTTTTAATAATTTCTTATGTTGTATCAGCATAAATGATGTATTTGAAAAAATTGTCAAGAGCTAAAGTTTTAAGAGCTTTCACTTATCGAAGCTTTTCAACTCAAACCGTTATACTCAGAAATTTAAAAAAGGTAAAAAAAATGGTAATTTTATATAAAAAAAAGGTATTTTTTTGGAAAAAATTCAGAATATGTGTTTTCAATGTTAAAATCCTTCATCCAAAATGTGTTTTCATTTTCGAGCGTTCCATGTGTAAGAAAACCAATCTGAATAAACCAAGATTTAATTTTGTGGACAAATGGGGGCCTCAAATAAAACGAAACATCTTGTAACTCTTATACTATGACGAGTTCTAAATGAGCCGTTTATTTTAAAAAAATTCAAGTTAATGACAACAATAGATAAATCACAGTATCATCTTTCTAATGGTAAACAATTTATTGCCAAAATAAAAAAAATGGACCTGGATAAACCTGGATATAACCTACAGTAAAATAACCTATACAAAAAATCGGAGAAATATCGAAATTTTGGCATAATCTCAAAAAACTTTTAAATATCACTATTTAGATTTATGTGTGTAACTCTGCAAGTTCTTACAACTCAAAGCTAAACACAGAACATAGCCTTACAAAATTCGAATAAATTCCAAAATCTTAAGAAATCTAGAATAAACCGCGGAACAATTTCGATTACCCCAGAAAAATTGGAAAAATCTCTATATAATGTGAATGTCGATTGATTTCGAACAATTTCAATAATACAGGAAAATCTGGATATTAATAAATAGTATCGAAAAGACCGTAAAAATCTAGAAAACCTACGAAAATTTTGAAAAATTCCCAAAATTGGTGTAAATTTGGAATTAGTTGTCAAGTAACTTAATTTTACTAATACTACTAAGCAAGTTAAGGCTAAGCTCAAAAAAACTCAAATATTCAAAATTTCAAATTTTGAAAATAAAATTGCTAACTCTGAATTTTGTACAGAAAAACTCAATTTTTTTTTTATGTTTCAAGTAAGTATTTCCAGAATTTTCGTATTTAGAATTATATCCAAATTTGGTCTTAAATACCCAAGTAAAAAATAAGGTCGGGTGCAGAACAAAAATGTTTAGCTTTAACCTTAGTTAGTCATTTCTTTATCTGTTCTGCTCCACTCATATGTCTAGTTAAAATATTGAGTACCAGAGGTTTTACAGAAGAATCCAATTTTAAATAGTTCCTTATGCCAAATCTTTTTAAATTTTTCAAACTGTTTAATAGATTTTTGGAATTATACAATTTTTGCTTAAAACAATTTTTTAATCTTGCAAATCGGATAAAGGTGAAGGAATATTTTGCGTTGGAAGAACATTTTTTTATATTGCGGAATACGGATATGGATTACAAAAACAACAAGAATGCCAAAAATGCTTAGCTGTAAATTCGTTATTATTGAATAATAATAATTTTTTTGGGGGCCCTAGATTTTATTTTTCCGATTTCGGGGGCCGCAGTATGAAAAAGTTTGAGAAGCATTGAAATAGATAACCCCAATTGTCTTTAACAAAATTTTGGTCTAAACCATTATTTTGCAGCTGGCGTAATTTGGATCCGTCGATTAAAATGGGACACTATAGTTTGAATTTTCTGTCCGGCGATGCTTTTATAAATTTGTGATTTATCATTTTTTCCAATTTAGACAAATACTGTAAATGCCTCAAATTTTCATTTGACAATTTAATAAGTATTTTACTATTTTTTAAAAAACTACCATAATAATTTAATTTACTATTTGCTAATTGGCAATTTCTATTAAGTAATAATCTGGTCACACCGATTCGATAACGACACTATAAAAAACTTTTGCGATAAATAGAAATTTACTGGAATGCTATTGTTTTGATTTGACCAGTTGTTTGTTAATTAATTATTTCATATAAATTCGTTCGTCTAGTAAATCTTATATAGTGTTTCGATGAGCAAGTCTTGCATAGCAAAAATATTAAAGTAAAAATGTTATAAGATTTGGTAGGCGGTAATTTTGTGAAAAAATCCGTTTTCTATCGAAAATATTGACCTACAGGTCATTCTTTTGCTGGCGCACCATTATTTTTATTATAATTTTTTTTTTCTCACTTTAAGAAACTGGATCAGTGATGTTTATCGACGTAGAAAATGAGATCCTCCAATATTATTGGATTATATTATGGATAATGATGATGTTACTTTTGAATGTTTTTATGAATATGGAATATTTTAATATATCAGTGCACGAAGTTGTCAGCGCAATTAAACGTATTCTGGATAATAGTCTAACAATGATCCACGGCATTTTGCAAATCGTAGCACACACAATTCTTGGATATGTACTTTTCCATTATTTCATTAATCAATTAATTGTAAAGTTATGTAATTAAATATTTTTGTGGTTAGAAATGTAATTTTGTTTAGTGTTAGTAAATATATATATATTTATTAAAACGATTTATTTGTTTTTTAACTTATTTTTATTTTGTATATGCCCCTACGTTTCGACGGTATATTCCGTCATCTTCAGGGGGAAAATTAATTATAAACAAAATTTTTTCCATTCCGATTTTTTTTTTCAAATTTTACAGTAATGTCTAAAGTGTCTACGTTTATGGCCAAAAATAAATTTTATATAATACAAAGTTTAAATTTAGAAATAAGATTACATGAAAATTCAATTTAAAATAATATTATCATAATAATTTAACAAAAATTTGGAAACTTCTTGTATATTTAATAAATTTTGCGAATTTTGAATTTTTTTTATATGTATACTTTCCAAAATGAGTCTTTTAGTAAGATTCTCCTCCTTATCCAAAATTGTCGCATCCTCTATAGATAAAGAGTGGCCAGTTTGTCGTAAATGATTTGAGATTGCGCTGTGCGATTGGCTAAAGGTTTTTGTGGAATCATAAATATGTTGGTATAACCTCTTTTTTAAATATTGTTTGGTTTGACCAACATATTCTCTTCCACAAGAACACTTCAACTTATATACCAAGTTAGATTGCGACTCTAAGGGAATTTTGTCTTTTAATTTTGTAAATAAAATTGTATCTAAACTATTAAACGGTCTACCAACAAGTCTTATATCATAATTATTTAATAAAAATTTAATTTTTTCGTATAAATTTTTTATGTAAGGGATCGAAATAAAAAGTTGACGATTATTTTCAACGTGTAAATTTTGATTTCCGTGCGAATTTTGTGAGTTATTTGTCGAAATGGTATTTTTATCGATAGCCTTTCTAATATTTCTGGCAATAACGTTCTTTGGGTAGCCATTTGAAACCAATACGTTCGTTAAAATTTTGAAATTCTCAGAATGAAATTCTCCATCCGATAATCTCAAAACTTTTTCCGCCAATAAAAACACCGTATTGTTTTTGTATGAAGATGGAAGCCACGATTCGTAATTTAGGTATCGACCCGACCAACTTTTCTTATGATACCAGTTCGTTTTTAAACTTCCATCTTCATTACGTATTACCAAAACATCAAGAAAGGCTAAACGACCTTCATCTTCAATTTCACAAGTAAATTTGATTCGCGGAGTAAAAGTATTGAATAATTCGAGAAAATAATCAACCTCTGAATTTGGAATGGCCGTAAAAATATCATCCACATACCTAAAGAAGAAAATAGGTTTAACGGAAGATGTTTTCAACACTTCAGTCTCAATATACTCCATCAACAAGTTAGCCACTGTTGGACTGACTGGTGATCCCATTGGAGAGCCAAAAACTTGTTTAAAACATCTTCCGTTAAAACTAAATTCTGTGTGATTCAAAACAAATTTTAATCCTTCCAAAAAGTTATTCAAATCTAAATTAGTATTGCTTTTCAATTTTATGTCATTCCAAAATGTTTTTACCAAATTTAATACCAACACCGAGTCTACGTTGGTAAACAAAGATTCAACGTCCAAAGATATTAAGATATAATTTTGAGGTAGAACTATATTTTGAATTTTATGTCTAAAATCTTCCGCGTTTTTTATCGATGAAAAATTATTTCCAACAAAACAATTTAGAATATTAGACAAAAATTTAGATAAATTGTACAGCGGTGATCCTAAATAACTTACAATTGGTCTCAGTGGACAACCATCCTTGTGGATTTTTGGTAAACCATACATCCGAGGATTGGTACCATTGTAATTTTTTAAGTTTTTTGCCACTACACTGTCAATTTTCCCTAAACGTTCCCAACAGCTTATGATTAAATTTAAATTTTTTTGAATTGAAGAAATGCCAAATTTTCTAATTTCACAATATGTATTGTTGTCTGACAAGAGTAAGTTCATTTTCTCCAAATATGCAGTTTTGTTCATGAGAACCGTTGTGTTACCCTTGTCAGCTTTCAATACATAAATTTCGCTGTTTTCTTTCAAAAAACTCTTTGCCCTAAATGAATCCCGAATTTTTTGCGCTTCTTCAATTTCTAAAAAATTTTTGTTCGAAATGTTACTGCACTTAAAATTTGTTAGAATATTTATAACTCTATTTCTAATATTACTATGAGTTTCCTCATCTAATTTCTAACAAAAATTTTTTAGAAATTGAAGAAGCGCAAAAAATTCGGGATTCATTTAGGGCAAAGAGTTTTTTGAAAGAAAACAGCGAAATTTATGTATTGAAAGCTGACAAGGGTAACACAACGGTTCTCATGAACAAAACTGCATATTTGGAGAAAATGAACTTACTCTTGTCAGACAACAATACATATTGTGAAATTAGAAAATTTGGCATTTCTTCAATTCAAAAAAATTTAAATTTAATCATAAGCTGTTGGGAACGTTTAGGGAAAATTGACAGTGTAGTGGCAAAAAACTTAAAAAATTACAATGGTACCAATCCTCGGATGTATGGTTTACCAAAAATCCACAAGGATGGTTGTCCACTGAGACCAATTGTAAGTTATTTAGGATCACCGCTGTACAATTTATCTAAATTTTTGTCTAATATTCTAAATTGTTTTGTTGGAAATAATTTTTCATCGATAAAAAACGCGGAAGATTTTAGACATAAAATTCAAAATATAGTTCTACCTCAAAATTATATCTTAATATCTTTGGACGTTGAATCTTTGTTTACCAACGTAGACTCGGTGTTGGTATTAAATTTGGTAAAAACATTTTGGAATGACATAAAATTGAAAAGCAATACTAATTTAGATTTGAATAACTTTTTGGAAGGATTAAAATTTGTTTTGAATCACACAGAATTTAGTTTTAACGGAAGATGTTTTAAACAAGTTTTTGGCTCTCCAATGGGATCACCAGTCAGTCCAACAGTGGCTAACTTGTTGATGGAGTATATTGAGACTGAAGTGTTGAAAACATCTTCCGTTAAACCTATTTTCTTCTTTAGGTATGTGGATGATATTTTTACGGCCATTCCAAATTCAGAGGTTGATTATTTTCTCGAATTATTCAATACTTTTACTCCGCGAATCAAATTTACTTGTGAAATTGAAGATGAAGGTCGTTTAGCCTTTCTTGATGTTTTGGTAATACGTAATGAAGATGGAAGTTTAAAAACGAACTGGTATCATAAGAAAAGTTGGTCGGGTCGATACCTAAATTACGAATCGTGGCTTCCATCTTCATACAAAAACAATACGGTGTTTTTATTGGCGGAAAAAGTTTTGAGATTATCGGATGGAGAATTTCATTCTGAGAATTTCAAAATTTTAACGAACGTATTGGTTTCAAATGGCTACCCAAAGAACGTTATTGCCAGAAATATTAGAAAGGCTATCGATAAAAATACCATTTCGACAAATAACTCACAAAATTCGCACGGAAATCAAAATTTACACGTTGAAAATAATCGTCAACTTTTTATTTCGATCCCTTACATAAAAAATTTATACGAAAAAATTAAATTTTTATTAAATAATTATGATATAAGACTTGTTGGTAGACCGTTTAATAGTTTAGATACAATTTTATTTACAAAATTAAAAGACAAAATTCCCTTAGAGTCGCAATCTAACTTGGTATATAAGTTGAAGTGTTCTTGTGGAAGAGAATATGTTGGTCAAACCAAACAATATTTAAAAAAGAGGTTATACCAACATATTTATGATTCCACAAAAACCTTTAGCCAATCGCACAGCGCAATCTCAAATCATTTACGACAAACTGGCCACTCTTTATCTATAGAGGATGCGACAATTTTGGATAAGGAGGAGAATCTTACTAAAAGACTCATTTTGGAAAGTATACATATAAAAAAAAATTCAAAATTCGCAAAATTTATTAAATATACAAGAAGTTTCCAAATTTTTGTTAAATTATTATGATAATATTATTTTAAATTGAATTTTCATGTAATCTTATTTCTAAATTTAAACTTTGTATTATATAAAATTTATTTTTGGCCATAAACGTAGACACTTTAGACATTACTGTAAAATTTGAAAAAAAAAATCGGAATGGAAAAAATTTTGTTTATAATTAATTTTCCCCCTGAAGATGACGGAATATACCGTCGAAACGTAGGGGCATATACAAAATAAAAATAAGTTAAAAAACAAATAAATCGTTTTAATAATTAAAATAAAAACTTAATAAAAGAAAACAATAAATATATATATTTTTTGTTCAAATAAATTACATATATGTACCGATTTTTTAATTATCTAATTACACTGGAATGAAAAGCTTGCCTTTCGGAACAGAGAAAATAATAGGTAGGTAGGAAAATTGTACACCGTATATATAAAAGGTAGTGTTATTATACCGTATACCGCGAAATTCACGAACATGCAAATTCGAGTTATTATACCGTATACCGCGAAATTCACGAACATGCAAATTCGAAAATGCAACATCTCGGCGAAAAAAAAGATATTTGAGCAAACTCAACGGCATTTGAAAGAAGAAGACTTGTACTATAAGATCCCACACATGGATTTTTGAAGGAAAACCGCAGTGCTAGATAACCTCAAATATGTCATAAAACAGTTTTTTTTGCACTTTTAGGTTAGAATATCTCACAAACCTGACGTAACAGAGTAATTCTAAGCCCATTAGTGTTGAGAACCCCAAATCGAAAATTCCAGGATTCTAATGCCGAGTTTTTTATAACGAATCCAATACCAATTTTCGGTAAACCGGTTGATTACTGAAATGTTGGTAAGTTTTTCGAATACTTTCCGAAAATTTATCTAACTATCTTCAGACAAAATGCCTATAAAATACAAATTATTAACTAGTTTAAATTTGTCGAAACTTTTACCTTGGTTTTATACATAAAAAGATCATATTCGCTATTGGTGTCATTCTAATTTTTAGACTAAAAATCGTTTGATTGATGTGCAAATCTATCCAAACCTACCAAATTTAAAGAAAATTTAATTAATCCGAACAATTCATCATAAAAGTTGGCAATTAAGCAAAAAGCAGCCACTCGATTTGTGGAATAAAACCCTTTACTATTATTCACAGTGGCTTAACTACAAATTTCGGGCTCCCGCAAAATTTTTTTTGGGCCCCTAAAAATGCTTATTGTACCTATGAACAAGTAAAGCTTTAAGTGAAAAACTTATTTCTTCCTATTGTCTAGTCTCGCATTAATTAAAAGTATCTGATTTCGAGAGTAGATGACACGAAACATCTTGCAACTCAATGCTCTGACGATTTATGAATTTCGAAATACTCAAAAATGTAGAATAATGTTTGAATATTCTTAAAAGTTCTCAAATATCGAATTAACCGTAAGTTTTGTTAAAAAATGGTATAAGCATAAAATATGTATCTGCAAAAATTGTCAATTAGTTTTAAGCTTGATAATTAATTTAAATAAGTTTGGATTTTACCTTAACTTTTAATTTTGAGAAAGTTAATCAACAATCATCAAAAGCTTTTAGTTTTAAAAGGTTTTCAAACCAAACCATTTTACTACGAAACTTGATATTATAAAGGAAAGTGGTATTTTTAGATAAATTTAGAATATTTGTTTTCAATGAGCTTTAAGCTTGACAATTAATTTATACCTTTTGGGTTTGAACTTAACATTTTGAAGAATTTTCATAATTTAAGGTGTTTATTAAAATGTTTTATAAGCAAAAAGTATGTTTTCTAAAAAATGTCAAGCACTATTAGTTTTAAGAGATTTCAATTAGAAAAGCTTCTTAAACCAAACCATTTTACTCAGAAATTCGATTTTACATGGGGTAACGGAATTTAGGGATAATTTAGTATATTTGATCCCAATGTAAATTTTCGAGAGCTTTTAATCAAACCAAACCATTTCACTAGCAAACTTTCGTTTATCGAAGCTTTTTGAATCAAATCATTTTGGAATAAGAATATTTGTTACAATGAGCTTTGAACTTGATAGATATAAATTAATACTAAGTATTTGGGTTTAAACTTAACATATCTCAGACTTTTAATAATTTCAGGTTTTTGTTACACTGTTTTATGTGCAAAATATATGTATTTGCAAAAAGTTTCAAGATCTTTTTAAACAATTATCTCAAAATTACACTTTGTAACGAAATTTTGGGATTTATTTAGAATGTTTGTTTCCAATTAGCTTTAAGATTGATAATTAATTTATACTTTTTGGGATTGAACTTAACATTTTTGAGCCTTTCATAATTTGAGGATTATGTTAAAACGTTTTATTTTGTATTTGCAAAAAATGTCGAACTTTTAGTTTTAGGAGCTTTCACGTATCGAAGCTTTTTAACCCAAATCATTTACTTTTTATTCTGAAATTCGATAGTTATTGAAAGAAGGTGGGATTTTGGAATAAATTTAGAATAAGCTTTAAGCTTGACAATTAATTCATACTTTTTGGGTTTGAACTTAATATTTTTGAGCCTTTTAATAATTTCTTATGTTGTATCAGCATAAATGATGTATTTGAAAAAATTGTCAAGAGCTAAAGTTTTAAGAGCTTTCACTTATCGAAGCTTTTCAACTCAAACCGTTATACTCAGAAATTTAAAAAAGGTAAAAAAAATGGTAATTTTATATAAAAAAAAGGTATTTTTTTGGAAAAAATTCAGAATATGTGTTTTCAATGTTAAAATCCTTCATCCAAAATCTGTTTTCATTTTCGAGCGTTCCATGTGTAAGAAAACCAATCTGAGTAAACCAAGATTTAATTTTGTGGACATATGCGGGCCTTCGTACAAAAGTAGATGAAACAGGACATGATTCATTTAAATGGCCTCAAATAAAACGAGACATCTTGTAACTCTTATGCTATGACGAGTTTTAAATGAGCCGTTTATTTTAAAAAAATTCAAGTTAATGACAACAATAGATAAATCACAGTATAGTCTTTCTAATGGTAAACAATTTATTGCCAAAATAAAAAAAATGGACCTGGATAAACCTGGATATAACCTACAGTAAAATAACCTATACAGGAAATCGGAGAAATATCGAAATTTTGGCATAATCTCAAAAAACTTTTAAATATCACTATTTAGATTTATGTGTGTAACTCTGCAAGTTCTTACAAAATTCGAATAAATTCCAAAATATTTAAAAATCTTGAATAGTCCTTGGAATGCCGAAAAACTTAAGAAATCTAGAACAAACCGCGGAACAATTTCGATTACCTAAGAAAAATTGGAAAAATCTCTATATAATGTGAATGTCGATTGATTTCGAACAATTTCAATAATACAGGAAAATCTGGATACTAATAAATAGTATCGAAAAGACCGTAAAAATCTAGAAAACCTACGAAAATTTTGAAAAATTCCCAAAATTGGTGTAAATTTGGAATTAGTTGTCAAGTAACTTAATTTTACTAATGCTACTAAGCAAGTTAAGGCTAAGCTCAAAAAAACTCAAATATTCAAAATTTCAAATTTTGAAAATAAAATTGCTAACTCTGAATTTTGTACAGAAAAACTCAATTTTTTTTTTATGTTTCAAGTAAGTATTTCCAGAATTTTCATATTTAGAATTATATCCAAATTTGGTCTTAAATACCCAAGTAAAAAATAAGGTCGGGTGCAGCACAAACGTGTTTAGTTTTAACCTTAGTTAGTCATTTCTTTATCTGTTCTGCTCCACTCATATGTCTAGTTAAAATACTTAGAACTAGAGGTTTTACAGAAGAATCCAATTTTTAATAGTTCCTTATGCCAAATCTTTTTAAGTTTTTCAAAATGTATGTATAATACAATTTTTGCTTAAAACAATTTTTTAATCTTGAAAATCGGATAAAGCTGAAGAAATATTTTGGGTTGGAAGAACATTTCTTTAAATTGCGGAATACGGATATGGATTACAAAAACAACAAGAATGCCAAAAATGTTTAGCTGTAAATTCGTTATTATTGAATAATAATAATTTTTGGGGGCCCTAGATTTTATTTTTCCAATTTCGGGGGCCGCAGTATGAAAAAGTTTGAGAAGCTCTGAAATAGATAACCCCCATTCTCTTTATTTTGTAGCTGGCGTAATTTGGATCCGTCGATTAAAATGGGTCACTATATATGTAGTTTGAATTTTCTGTCCGGCGATGCTTTTATAAATTTGTGATTTATCATTTTTTCCAATTTAGACAAATACTGTAAATGCCTCAAATTTGCATTTCACATTTAATAAGTATTTTAATATTTTTTAAAAAACTCCATTATCACAATCGTTATATTCACATTTTATATTTAATTTAATTTACTATTTGCTAATTGGCAATTTCTATTAAGTAATAATCAGGTCACACCGATTCGATAACGACACTTTAAAAAACTTTTGCGATAAATAGAAATTTACTGGAATGCTATTGTTTTGATTTGACCAGTTGTTTGTTAATTAATTATTTCATATAAATTCGTTCGTCTAGTAAATCTTATATAGTGTTTCGATAAGCAAGTCTTGCATAGCAAAAATATTAAAGTAAAAATGTCTTAAGATTTGGTAGGCCAATATTTAAATGAATTCGGATAGTATTGTGTAAAAATGAGGATAACTAATTTTGTGAAAAAATCCGTTTTCTATCGAAAATATTGACCTACAGGTCATTCTTTTGCTGGCGCATCATTATTTTTATTATAATTTTTTTTTTTTTTCACTTTAAGAAACTGGATCAGTGATGTTGATCGACGTAGAAAATGAGATCCTCCAATATTATTGGATTATATTATGGATAATGATGATGTTACTTTTGAATGTTTTTATGAATATGGAATATTTTAATATATCAGTGCACGAAGTTTTCAGCGCAATTAAACGCATTCTGGATAATAGTATAACAATGATCCACGGCATTTTGCAAATCGTAGCACACACAATTCTTGGATATGTACTTTTCCATTATTTCATTAATCAATTAATTGTAAATTTAAATTGTAAAGTTATGTAATTAAATATTTTTGTGGTTAGAAATGTAATTTTGTTTAGTGTTAGTAGATAAAAATATATATATATATATATATATATATATATATATACAGGTAAACCTCGCTTTACGAATGGGTTCGGTTCCTGGAAATGCTTCGTTAAGCGAGGATTCGTTAATCGAGGTATCAAATTATATGGTTTTATATGAGAAATTGTTAGTTTGGTTCCTGTAGTGGAAATTTAGTAAAAAAAAAAGTTTTCAGTACATACAAAAATTCAATTTTATTTAGAATAAAATAAATAATAAAGTTATAAATAAATATGTATAAATAATAAAATTCGCAAACTAAAAAATTCAAAACATATCATAAAAAATAAAATAAATGCTTAATTTATTTTGTAAAAAAATTATCGATTTTAAGTTGTTTAGTAACAAAAATGAAAGAAAAACGGTTTTTTTAATTGTTTTTTGTTTTTTTTATTCGTTATTCCGAGGTTTGTATTCGTTAACTGAGGTTTTGTATCAAAAATTGATATTCGTAGATCCGAGGTTTTGTTAAGCGAGGGTTTGTTAAGCGAGGTTTACCTGTATATATATATATTTTTTTTTTTTTTTTTTTTTTTTTTCGTTCAAATAAATTATATATATGTACCGATTTTTTAATTATCTAATTACACTGGAATGAAAAGCTTGCCTTTCGGAACAGAGAAAATAATATGTAGGTAGGAAAATTGTATACCGTAGGTATAAAAGGTAGTGTTATTATACCGTATACCGCGAAATTCACAAACATGCAAATTCGAAAATGCAACATCTCGGCGAAAAAAAAGATATTTGAGCAAACTCAACGGCATTTGAAAGAAGAGAGTTGTACTATAAGATCCCACACATGGATTATTGAAGAAAAAATGCTAGATAACCTCAAATATGTCATAAAACAGTTTTTTTCGCACTTTTAGGTTAGAATATCTCATAAACCTGACGTAATAGAGTAATTCTGAGCCCATTAGTGTTGAGAACTCCAAATCGAAAATTCCAGGATTCTAATGCCGAGTTTTTTATAACGAATCCAATAACAATTTTCGGTAAAACGGTTGATTACTGAAATGTTGGTAAGTTTTTCGAATATTTGCCGAAAATTTATCTAACTATCTTCAGACAAAATGCCTATAAAATACAAATTATTAACTAGTTTAAATTTGTCGAAACTTTTACCTTGGTTTTATACATAAAAATATCATATTCGTTATTGGTGTCATTCTAATTTTTAGACTAAAAATCGTTTGATTGATGTGCAAATCTATCCAAACCTACCAAATTTAAAGAAAATTTAATTAATCCGAACAATTCATCATAAAAGTTGGCAATTAAGCAAAAAGCAGCCACTCGATTTGTGGAATAAAACCCTTTACTATTATTCACAGTGGCTTAACTACAAATTTCGGGCTCCCGCAAAATCTTTTTTGGACCCCTAAAAATTCTTATTGTACCTATGAACAAGTAAAGCTTTAAGTGAAAAACTTATTTTTTCCTATTGTCTTGTCTCGCATTAATTAAAAGTATCTGATTTCGAGAGTAGATGACACGAAACATCTTGCAACTCAATGCTCTGACGATTTATGAATTTCGTAATACTCAAAAATGTAGAATAATGTTTGAATATTCTTAAAAGTTCTCAAATATCGAATTAACCGTAAGTTTTGTTAAAAAATGGTATAACCATAAAATATGTTATTAAATTATAATTTTTAACAAAATTAAAAACTATTTAAAAATAAAATAGAACAGGCTTTCTTTGTGTGATATTTTATTTTACTTAAAAAGTACTACATAGTTTCGGGCGTTCACCCTTTGTCAACTTTTTTATTTTTAAATAGTTTTTAATTTTGTTAAAAATTATAATTTAATAATATTGTGATATTAGCGCCAAAAAATGGACATAATCCAAAGTAATAATAAAATATGTATCTGCAAAAATTGTCAATTAGTTTTAAGCTTGATAATTAATTTAAATAAGTTTGGGTTTTACCTTAACTTTTAATGTTGAGAAAGTTAATCAACAATCATCAAAAGCTTTTAGTTTTAAAAGGTTTTCAAACCAAACCATTTTACTACGAAACTTGATATTATAAAGGAAAGTGGTATTTTCAGAAAAATTTAGAATATTTGTTTGCAATGAGCTTTAAGTATGACAATTAATTTATATCTTTTGGGTTTGAACTTAACATTTTGAAGAATTTTCATAATTTAAGGTGTTTATTAAAATGTTTTATAAGAAAAAATTATGTTTTCTAAAAAATGTCAAGCACTGTTAGTTTTAAGAGATTTCAATTAGAAAAGCTTCTTAAACCAAACCATTTTACTCAGAAATTCGATTTTACATGGGGTAACGGAATTTAGGGATAATTTAGTATATTTGTTCTCAATGTAAATTTTCGAGAGCTTTTAATCCAACCAAACCATTTCACTAGCAAACTTTCGTTTATCGAAGCTTTTTGAATCAAATCATTTTGGAATTTTGGAATAAGAATATTTGTTACAATGAGTTTTGGGCTTAATAGATATAAATTAATACTATGTATTTGGGTTTAAACTTAACATTTCTCAGACTTTTAATAATTTCAGGTTTTTGTTACACTGTTTTATGTGCACAATATATGTATGTATTTGCAAAACGTTTCAAGATCTTTTTAAACAATTATCTCAAAATTACCCTTTGTAACGAAATTTTGGGATTTATTTAGAATGTTTGTTTCCAATTAGCTATAAGATTGATAATTAATTTATACTTTTTGGGATTGAACTTAACATTTTTGAGCCTTTCATAATTTGAGGATTTTGTTAAAACGTTTTATTTTGTATTTGCAAAAAATGTGGAACTTTTAGTTTTAGGAGCTTTCCCGTATCGAAGCTTTTTAACCCAAATCATTTACTTTTTATTCTGAAATTCGATAGTTATTGAAAGAAGGTGGGATTTTTGGAATAAATTTAGAATAAACTTTAAGCTTGTCAATTAATTCATACGTTTTGGGTTTGAACTTAATATTTTTGAGCCTTTTAATAATTTCTTATGTTGTATCAGCATAAATGATGTATTTGAAAAAATTGTCAAGAGCTATAGTTTTAAGAGCTTTCACTTATCGAAGCTTGTCAACTCAAACCGTTACACTTAGAAATTTAAAAAAGGTAAAAAAATGGTAATTTTATATAAAAAAAGGTATTTTTTCGAAAAAATTCAGAATATGTATTTTCAACGTTAAAATCCTTCATCCAAAATGTGTTTTCATTTTCGAGCGTTCCATGTGTAAGAAAACCAATCTGAATAAACCAAGATTTAATTTTGTGGACATATGGGGGCCTCAAATAAAACGAAACATCTTGTAACTCTTGTACTATGACGAGTTCTAAATGAGCCGTTTATTTTAAAAAAATTCAAGTTAATGACAACAATAGATACATCACAGTATAATCTTTCTAATGGTAAACAATTTATTGCCAAAATAAAAAAAATGAACCTGAATATACCTGGATATAACCTACAGTAAAATAACATATACAGGAAATCGGAGAAATATCGGAATTTTGGTATAATCTCAAAAAACTTTTAAATATCACCATTTAGATTTATGTGTGTAACTCTGCAAGTTCTTACAATTTAAAGCTAAACACAGAACATAGCCTTACAAAATTCGAATAAATTCCAAAATCTTAAGAAATCTAGAATAAACCGCGGAACAATTTCGATTACCCCAGAAAAATTGGAAAAATCTCTATATAATGTGAATGTCGATTGATTTCGAACAATTTAAATAATACAGGAAAATCTGGATATTAATAAATAGTATCGAAAAGACCGTAAAAATCTAGAAAACCTACGAAAATTTTGAAAAATTCCCAAAATTGGTGTAAATTTGGAATTAGTTGTCAAGTAACTTAATTTTACTAATACTACTAAGCAAGTTAAGGCTAAGCTCAAAAAAACTCAAATATTCAAAATTTCAAATTTTGAAAATAAAATTGCTAACTCTGAATTTTGTACAGAAAAACTCAATTTTTTTTTTATGTTTCAAGTAAGTATTTCCAGAATTTTCATATTTAGAATTATATCCAAATTTGGTCTTAAATACCCAAGTAAAAAATAAGGTCGGGTGCAGCACAAAAATGTTTAGCTTTAACCTTAGTTAGTCATTTCTTTATCTGTTCTGCTCCACTCATATGTCTAGTTAAAATATTGAGTACCAGAGGTTTTACAGAAGAATCCAATTTTTAATAGTTCCTTATGCCAAATCTTTTTAAGTTTTTCAAAATGTATGTATAATACAATTTTTGCGTAAAACAATTTTTTAATCTTGCAAATCGGATAAAGCTGAAGGAATATTTTGGGTTGGAAGAACATTTTTTTAAATTACGGAATACGGATATGGATTACAAAAACAAGAAGAATGCCCAAAATGCTTAGCTGTAAATTCGTTATTATTGAATAATAATAATTTTTTTGGGGGCCCTAGATTTTATTTTTCCAATTTCGGGGGCCGCAGTATGAAAAAGTTTGAGAAGCACTGAAATAGATAACCCCCATTGTATTTAACAATTTTGGTCTAAACCATTATTTTGTAGCTGGCGTAATTTGGATCCGTCGATTAAAATGGGACACTATAGTTTGAATTTTCTGTCCGGCGATGCTTTTATAAATTTGTGATTTATCATTTTTTCCAATTTAGACAAATACTGTAAATGCCTCAAATTTTCATTTGACAATTTAATAAGTATTTTACTATTTTTTAAAAAACTACCATAATAATTTAATTTACTATTTGCTAATTGGCAATTTCTATTAAGTAATAATCGGGTCACACCGATTCGATAACGACACTTTAAAAAACTTTTGCGATAAATAGAAATTTACTGGAATGCTATTGTTTTGATTTGACCAGTTGTTTGTTAATTAATTATTTCATATAAAATCGTTCGTCTAGTAATTCTTATATAGTGTTTCGATAAGCAAGTCTTGCATAGCAAAAATATTAAAGTAAAAATGCTATAAGATTTGGTAGGCCAATATTTAAATGAATTCGGATAATATTGTGTAAAACTGTGGATAACTAATTTTGTGAAAAAATCCGTTTTCTATCGAAAATATTGACCTACAGGTCATTGTTTTGCTCGCGCATCATTATTTTTATTATAATTTTTTTTTTTTTTCACTTTAAGAAACTGGATCAGTGATGTTTATTGACGTAGAAAATGGGATCCTCCAATATTATTGGATTATATTATGGATAATGATGATGTTGTTTTTGAATGTTTTTATGTATATGGAATATTTTAATATATCAGTGCACGAAGTTGTCAGCACAATTAAACGCATTCTGGATAATAGTCTAACAATGATCCAGGGCATTTTGCAAATCGTAGCACACACAATTCTTGGATATGTACTTTTCCATTATTTCATTCATCCATTAATTTTTAATTGTAAAGTTATGTAATTAAATATGTTTGTGATTAGAAAAGTAATGTTGTTTAGTGTTAGTAAATATATATATTTTGCGTTCAAATAAATTACATATACCGATTTTTTAATTATCTAAAAACATTGGAATGAAAAGCTTGCCTTTCGGAACAGAGAAAATAATAGGTAGGTACTCGTAGATGCAGTACAAAATTAATAAAAATCGTTCTACATTTCTACCATTTCTACAAATAGAATTTATTCTAATGTAATAGCTAAATTATAGGAATTTTTTTAAACTTAAATGTGTTTTAGGTTTCCAAATGTTCGATATTGTGTAAATATGTGTATAATAATAAATCAAAACCAATTTCGTTTGTTACAATTACGTACAACTAGCCAAAATTATTTGGAAATTTGTGAGAATATAATTTGGTATCGAGAACAAAAAATCAAGAGAGGAAAATATTGAATTTGGTGCATATACAATAGAATTATAAATATAAGTACATAGCAGAAACAGAATACACAATACTATATAAAAAAACAGTGGCTCAATTAAACGTTATGTAATAATTTTACTTATATTTATTGGGTTTTAGGTCTGATTAAATGGACAATGACACACACACAAAATACAGATCATCTTTAGTTAAACATAGTTTTGAGAAAAAACATGAATTTGACTTTGATAATGCGGCCACTTTGGATTACGAACAAAAAAAGAAAAAAAGATTTTTTAAAGAAGCGTATCACATTTGGATGGCCAAAAACCAAGTAAATTATAAAGTTGATACTAAACGGCTACAAACAAATTACATGAATATTATTAAAAATTTCGTTAAACTAAACCAAAATTAAAATATTAAAAATTTTACGTATACAAAATTAATTCGTTGCATATAAAATCAGCTGTTCATGGAAAATAACAACTTTGAATTAATTTGGTCAAGGACACTTTGTAAATAAAATTGTTTTTATTAGTCTAGACAAAAAACGATTTGTTATTGTTTGGTGAAAAAATAGTGTTTTTGGATATACTCATATTGTTATGTAAAAAATTGTTTTTTCTATTTACTATAATTCACTTAAGTGTTCTCAATATCTTCTTCAACTGTCTACTCAAAGAAATCATAGATTAATACTCAAAATCATATGAGTTTTTGAATCCTTGCTTTTTTAAATGATCAATACGGTTGTTTGTAGTTGCGGGACCTGGATTATCACAAAAAATAGATATGATATGAATTCGAATATGGAGATTTCAAATTTGAAATAAAACGTAATATGGAATAACTCGAGTTAACAAAAACAAAATAGCCCGTAAAAAAAATTAAAATGCATGAGACTTATTTATATGTGTTTATTATTTTTTATACATGCATAATTGCATATGTTTGGTAAAATTTTTATTGCCGTCGAATGTTTCATTTATATTTTCTTCTCTTACATTAATGAAAGTCAAAAGAAATAAGCAAATGTGGATTCGACAAAAACACCAAGCATTTCCAACTTTGTTTGGGTTTTTCGTTTTTAATTTTTATGTATGTATATAATAAAATAACTAGCCGTAAAAGAGAAAATCGTTTTGCAATTTTTTTTTAATTTAGTGTATATAACTCCATCTATCGTTTGTAAAAATATTTAATATATGTGTCTTAGGTAAAAATGCGATGACGTGTTTTCTTGTATTTGGCCGAAGGCAAAATATAAAATTGCTGTTTTTTAAATGAAATTAAATAAATTTTAATAAAATTTAAGACAATAAGTACAACGTTATTGTTTTAACTTTTATTAAAAATTTTAAAATTTTATAAAACAACAATATTATATTATTATTATACGTTTAAAGCATTTTTTTAATAATTTTGATTTTACAAATGAAACCATTTTGTGAAAAATTGGGTTTGATGGTTTGATACGCCGGTTTGTCATTTGTGCATGGACCAACGTCTTTACTTTCTACAAAAAGCAAGGTCTAGTGCATTTTTATCGTAAAATTGTTTTGTTTAGGACCGTAGAATAAATGTGGCAAATCAAATTAGATATGACTGTTTGGTGGTTGTTACCCACGATACGACTAGACAAAGTTCATACAAACTAATTTAAAAAAAAAAAAAATTCTAAGATAGCCATACTTTTAGTCCTATGATGTATGTATATAGCTAGTATTAGTCAAGCAAAAAATGTTTAGACTAATTTATCTTAATTCAATAATATTTCAATTTACAGATGAACGACTAGAACTTAGTTTAGTACTTCTGCCGTACATTCTTCCAAGGAAAGAGGAATCACAAAGGAAATTCTCGCTTTTCTAAAAAAAGAAATTCCAAATTCATTTATAACTATACCTATAAAATAGGCTATATTTTAATTACATCAAAAACTACAATCTATGTTTTCTACAGAAACCAGTTGAAGCGGCCGAAACGGAAGGAAATACTGAATTTCTCAAAATTATTTTTATACGTGAACCTTTAGAAATAATTTATGTGTGAGTTTTGCGGGAAAACGTACATGTTTACGAATGATTTAGAACCATTAAATACTACCTTTAATTGTTTGGGTATAAATTCTACCTATCCAACATTTTGCGAAGAAAGCCATATAAAACGTCATCACAGACAAGTTCAATGATTCCAGATGTATTTGAAGATAATACTTTCTATTTTTCTAATGAATTACTAAATTCCTTAATTTTAAGTTTAGTTTAACTAATAAATTTGGCTCAAGATACTGGTTTTGTATGTGGCAGCCTAATGCTCGGTTTCACAAAAACAGGCAAACTCCAATTAGTGAATATTTCATATCTATCTTCTTTTATGAAATTGCGATTTATTTCAATGCAAACGCACTGATTGCTGACGGTGTTGAGAAAAGTTTTAAACCAGTTAAATCCCATGAGACAGAGAACCCTCAAAACGAGTTTCAAATTTGCATTAATAGATTTGACGAAATATCCAAAGCGGATCAGGAACAGGGAGTGTCACCATCAAATGAATGTATTATTATTGGTCTCGCTAAAATCATACATTATAAAGATCGATGAGAGCGGCTAATCAATACTTTTGGTGAGGTTTCAAACAGCAATCAATTATTCAGTAATTATCGCAGAATATTCAATCGGTACGCTAAGCTATTGAGGGAATACGAAATAATAAAAGTTTCAGAAGAAGGTCCACAGCATCGAGAGATGGCCACCTCAAGCCCAACTGGAGGACAGGGCCACCCAAATATCGGAGGTCAACAACCAGTGGAAAAAAATTATAAATCTTCTGAACCACAGAAAACCCCAGAATTCCAGAGAGGGAACCTTGATCATCAATATCAAGATTTGATATATGAGGGGAAAACGTAAAGAGTTCCGTGGCAGATTTCTTCGCAAAAATGGAAACTCAAAGAAATTCTTACATACGAAATTCAAATTTTCATATATCCACGGATTTATCAGGAAGTAATCTTATCGAAGAGCAGCAAAGGCATTCAAATAACAATCTGGCAATTTCGTCAGGAAATACTAGACGATCAGTACTAAATACTAATCCGTCACAAAAACCAGAATCTGTGTTTCGAATGTCCGATTTCTATAAAATTCGGCAAAAGTGGAACTTGTCATTTGACGGTAGCGATACCACAAATGTTCATGATTTCGTTTATAGGCTAGAACAGATGGCAAAAGATGATGGTTATCCAGAAAGCCAGCTGACAAAAGTTCTTCACATATTTCTATCAAAAAAGGCTGAAGATTGGTTTTGGGTATTTAAACTCGATTACCCTGAAGCTTTTTGGAAAGCTATGAAGTCTGCGATGCTTGCATACTCTAGCTCTTTGTCAAAACATGCATCCGGCGCTTAAGAACGTTACTATGCCGTATCATGAAAATTTAACTTCTGTGGAAGAATTACGGGTTTTGTGCCAAAGATATGAGAGAATGTGGGACGAAACTGGATATGACCCAAGGCGTTTCGTTGGCTCTTCTCTACGACGTCCTACGGTAAATGAATTAACAAACAGTATGGAACAGGTAAATATGAATGAACCACTCATTTTGGCGACGAACAATCAGCAACAATATTACCATCAACCAAACCTTGATAGGCCTGAAGCGTTAGTGGTATTCAGAAAATGCGTGATACAGCAAGCTATACCGGTGATCACCAAATAAATCTAATTTGCTGGAATTGTAAGGAAATTGGCCATAGGTATCAAGATTGCAGCGAAAGGTTCCAGAATATTTTCTGTTTTGGCTGTGGAGCTTCAAATGTGCGCAAACCATCCTGTAGGAATTGCTTGAAATTTACTCAGGGAAACCCTCAACCGAGTGTGAGTATTTTGAGGGCAGCACGCTCGGTAGTAAATCAAAACACATCAACCAATCCCTCAAATGTCCAGAACGATTGAATTCAACAACAAATTATAATGCTTCTCAAATAACTAACTCTGACTTGACTCAAAAACCACAAAATTAAAACAAAAGGAAAATTCGCTCAATTAAATATTTCTATCAGAAAAGAACGTTTATCAAAAATTGCATTTCTTCAATCTTAAATAAATTTTACAAAAATGATACGCGTCCTTATATGCACAGGTAACCATTTGTAATAAATCGATGTATGGTCTTTTGGATAGCGGTGCAACTGTAAGTGTATTGGGTAAAGGTACCTTGGAATTTCTCGCAAATGAAAATATTAAATTCTATAAACTACATTCGTTCATAAGGACCTCAGACGGAACTTGTAACAGAATTGAAGGGTATGTTTGATTGCCGATAACGTATCGTTCCAAGTTTACAGTCTCCACTATATCTTGCTATTGATCTTTGGGATCGTTTTAATATAATCCCTGATCTGAGCATTAGTCAAATTTCTGAACCTACTGTGAAACCAATTGATGATAACATGCATTCATTATCTAAACATGACAAGAACGAACTAGAGCGGATAGTAGATCTGTTTCCTTCATTTGCGAAAAATGGATTAGGTAAAACAACTCTTCATGAACATGAAATTAGTATTCTGAAGGACTGCAATCCGATTAAGCAGAGGTACTATCCTGTTTCTCCAGCAGTTCAAAAATGTATATACGAAGAAATTGACAGGTTGCTCAATTTGGGTGTAATTGAGGTCAGCAAAGGCACCTGGAATTCACCTGTGACAATAGTAAAAAAGTCTAACGGCAAGACAAGACTTTGCTTGGACGCTCGAAAACTGAACTCCGTGACCGACAAAGACGCGTATCCTCTCCCACACATCGACGGACTACTTGGACTCCTTGCTGAGACAAAATACATTACGGGACTAGACTTGGAGGACGCATTCTGGCAGATTCCGCTTGCGAAACCTTCCAGAGACAAGACAGCATTCACAGTACCAGGGCGACCACTCTATCAATTTAAAGTGATGCCATTTGGGCTGTGTAATGCAGCTCAATCAATGTGTCGGTTGATGCATAAGGTGATTCCGCATGAGCTCCATGATAGAGTTTTCGTATATCTGGATGACTTATTAATCATCACCGGCACATTGCCGGATCACTTTACTTTGTTAGAGTTGGTCGCAGACTTGTTACGGACGGCGGGACTAACTACAAACTTAGAAAAAAGCAAGTTTCTAATGAGAGAGATACGGTATTTAGGATACTTAGTAGGAGAACACGGACTGAGACCAGACCCACAGAAAATTGACGCAATAATAAACTTTCCGATACCAGAGAACGTCAAACAAACTAGACGTCCCCTTGGTATGGCTGGCTGGTATCGGAGGTTTATTACTAACTACGCGACAGTGACTGCTCCGATTACAGACTGCCTTAAGAAAGGGAAATTCCAGTGGACTCCAGGTGCTCAAGAAGCTGTCATACAACTGAAAGTTTTGCTAACCACATCTCCGGTATTGATCAACCCATCGTATGAACAACCTTTTTTTATACGGTGTAACGCTAGTACCGAGGGTGTGGGAGTGGTGCTTTATCAAGAGGATGTAGATGGATGTGAACGCCCCATAGCGTTCATGTCCCAAAAACTGAACAAAGCCCAGAAAAACTATTGCGTTACAGAATTGGAATGTTTAGCTGCCATCCTTGCGGTAAAAAAGTTTAGAGCATATGTGGAAGGACACGAATTTACGATCATAACTGATCATGCTAGCCTAAACTGGCCCATGAACCAAAACGATTTGAGCGGAAGACTTGCGAGGTGGAGCCTAAAGCTTCAAGACTACACATTTCACATAAAGCATCAAAGTGGGAAATTTAATATTGTTCCAGATGCTGTATCACGCGTTTATTGCGACACGAGTGATGAATTTGTATCTAGCTTAGAAATGTTCATATCAGAAGTGAACTTAAAGCCCCTGAATTCAATGAGCCAGACTATCAAGAGCTGCTATCCAAAATTGAAAATGACCCTGGAAAATACCCCGCATTTCGAATTAAAGATAAACAAATATTTATACGCCTTGAAAGGACGAATTGACGGATGCGTCAGTGTGGAAGCTCTGGATACCAACAGGAATGCGATAACAGCTAATTCAAGCCGAACATGATAACACATTAGCTTCACATGGCGATGTTTCTAAAACCCTTCACAGAATCCGCATGTTATATTTCTGGCCTGGAATGATTCAACAAGTTAAAAATTATATAAGAAAATGCGAAGCATGCAAAGTGGCCAAAAGCCCCAATCAAATGATGAGACCACCTATCGGGAAAATGTTTCACATATAACGACCATGGCAAAGGATTTATATCGACCTGCTTGGGCCTTACCCTAAGTCCACTCAAGGAAACACCATGATTTTAATTGTTCTCGACCACCTGACCAAATTTGTATTGCTTAAAGCCTTAAATAAAGGAACAACTCGTCAAATCACCGAATTTTAAAAAAAACAATGTTTTAAGTATGTTTGGGGTTCCTAAGAGTCTAAGACTATCCACTCTGATAATGGCGCACAATTTGAAAGTTCCGAATACCGTGAATTACTAAAAGAGTACGGAGTGATATATTCAAAAACTGCGGTATATTCGCCACAATCGAATCTATCCGAGAGGGTCAATCGTTCCGTGTTAGCTGCAATTCGTTCATACATTACAAATAAGCATACCAGTTGGGATAAACATTTGTATGATATAGCAACGCCACTCCGTAATGGTGTCCATGACACTACAAAGAATACACCACACTTCCTACTTTTTGGGTATCATAAGATAAATCATGGAGAAGATTATAAATTACTCAAAAAGTTAGATGTTTATCAGAAGGCCAGATAATGTTACCTCTTCCAGAAAGACTGTTATAACTTCAGCTAACGTAATTTGTGTCCGACTAGTCTGACAAAAAAATTAAACTATTCGATAGCTTACCACATGCTATAGTGGCATTAACCAGACACATACACAAATTTAACTACTTTTCACCGATTGAAGAAGACCAAATGCACTCTTTAATACGAATTGCATTAACTGCAAACCAACATAACCTCGTTCATGTCATCGTTAAATCTGGTTCCAGTACCAATCAAAGCCCAGCACATATTTTGGAAATATCAGACTACAAGAAAACTACAACAATGGCCAAACCACCAAGCATTATAGGAATCAGTTATTTTATTTCCAAAATGTAAATAAAATGTCTTCGAAAGCAGCTCAATTTCGCAATTTTGTGTTAAAAACGCTCTTCCCGGTTTATGTCATCTATGAAATATCATTTAACAAAGTACTCATTGTGGTTGATGCATCATTATCGAATGAGTTAGTTAAAATATCCAACCTGTCCATCGAGCAATTGTGTGTTAAAATCGCTATCAACAAAAAGTCAATTTGTGAAAGGATAAAAATCCAGGGTGCGCTCCACAATCTCCAAGCGACTCGTCAATTAATAAAGGAACTAAATGTTGATGAAATCGTCCAGGAAAATATCGAAAACAGGAAACAACTGAACAAAGTCTACCTGAGGCAAATAAACCAACAAACATGGATATGGTCGTTATCGGGAGGATTATCATTATCGACCATTGGAATAATAATATTAGTAATCTATGTCAGCATCCAAAGATACACAACAACAATAAAAATAAACAATCCGGGAAGTTCAACCAGGAAATCCACAGATCCAGACACGAACTTACAATACCGAGATCTTTTGGCAAAAATAGGGATTACACCAAAGAACGAGGACGTTCGGTCTCTACCCCAGGGAGGAGTTATGAGAACTCATAATGCTGATACATAATTATTGCAATAACATTAAAAGGTGATGCATTTCCGGACAGGATGTGACACCGCCACACGCTGTCTATACACATTCCAATAAACCCGATACCAACGTGTTGTTCTATTCTATAATTTTATCAATTAGGTAAAGTAAGCACTTTTATAGGAAGTTATAAATAGGTAAAATAAAATTAAGTTAGCTAAGTCTTGATCTTGTTATAGTATTAAGTACTAGTGTATAACTCAAATGTGTAAAATAAAACTTAGAAGGTAAGGAAATAAATTTTTTTTATGTTTTTATAATTAACAAACCCAAAATTATATATTTTAAAAGGGGTAAAGTAAATAAACAAAAACTCAAAACTTAGATATTGTTTTATGTTTTTTTTTTTTTTGAAGGACTTGAGAAAGTTAGAGATAATTTGGGAATATTAAAGCTTAAATTTAAGAAAATTCGATTATTTTCTTTACGCATTTAACTTCACGAACGAAACAAGTTTAAGTCATAGTTAAAGTAATATGACCTCAGCTTAACAAGATTTAACATTTGACATCAATACATTATTCCTAATTCAAGAAAATCATGTTCTCTATTTGTGATTATCATTTTTTAATTTTACATTTTAAAAGCTCAAATTTATTACCGAGTTTTTATTAAATTAAGAAAAACGAGTTTTTAATTTGTGAATACGATCCTTTAACCCTAATCAGCATAGGCTAAATTAGCTAATAGGCTAATTTAGCTAAAAAATACTCGAAAAATAATTTTTTAAGCAAATTGAACTTTGTGTATTCCAATACTTATTATTTAAGATCTAGAATCACCTATTAATATTTTCTTAATCGTACCGAATGTAGGCCTAACCGGTCCATTTTCAAAAACCAAACATAAAGGCATGCGTTGAGTCCCTTGGACTCAATAGGTAATTTCAATATAAATGGAGGAACTAACATGTTAATTGATCAATTTAAACTTCGTATGTGAATAGTTCAGAATTTTAAAGAACAGTGCAACGCATTTTGATTATATACTCCAATATTGCAAATAAAAATTGTGATAAATGAATTTATAAAATATTTGGTTTGTAATAACAATAACAAAATCAAAGTATACCAATATTGACGAGTTCACGATTCAGAAGAATGATCAGTCAAAAGTAGGGTTTACAAAAAACCAGCTTTTACCCGGGTACCCGGATTTTAGGATTTTCAAACCTGAAAACCCGGGTTTTTGCAAACCCTAATTTTGAATAAAATTTATCTTGAAATATAAATCCGGGTTTTAAGTAGAAAACCCGGGTTTTCGGGTTAACACATTTGGAGAAAAATCAGGATTTTTGGGACCGGGTAAACGTAGTCAGAAGTAGTTAAGAAATTTACTTATTGCACTAATTTCCACATAAACTTGATAAATAAGAAATGTAAATTTAGTAGATTGGCAATAGTTCAACAATAAATCCGTGGAATTCGTAATTTTGGAAATAAAGGTCCTAACAGAAACATAGAAAAATAGCGGTATACTCCATATACTACAGTAGTCCTTGGAACGTCATATTTGTAGTTTCGAGTTGACACAGATAGTCCTGAATATAGGATTTCACTTTTTTATTCGATTCTGGTAAATCAGAAGAAATTGGAATATTTAAAGATATCCAAAGGAGTCAAGGAATGATTTTAAAGATTTTGTAGAATGTTGAGAATGAAAATCTTTAAAAACCAATAAAATTTAAAAAAATGTATAATCTGAAAATTCTAAAAATTGAATTTGAAATTAAATTTAAGAATCGAAACTTAAAATTTTTGAAAAATTGTAAAGAATTTGTAGAATGGGATGAATTTGGAAAATCATTAAATTTTTAATAGTTTCACTAGTTTTATGAATTTGAAGAAAATGAAGCTTTTGGGAAGTTTTTGAAGAACCTTAAAATATTTAAAATTTAATGATTTATGTAAGTATTTTAAAGCTGCTGAAATTTTTCGACAATCCGAAGCATTTGAAAAATTTAATGATACAAAAGAATCGGGATATGAAGAAATTGAAATTTATAAATTTAAAAGAACTGAACAGAAATGGAATAATTTGAAGAAAAAAAAATTTCTAAAGAATTTGAAAATTTTTAAAAATTAAATTTGAATCGTCGATTGGCAATAATTTTAAAACTACTAAGCTTTTGAAGAGATGAAGAAATTGAAGCACTTTAAAATTTATAAATTTTCACGAATTTTAACCAAGTCTTCTGAAATTTTTTAATAAATTTAAAAATTTGAACTCTTGTAGAGACTATTCATTAGGAATTAGGAAATTTTGAAGAATCTACAAAAACAAAGATTTGAAACCTACGTATAAAAAAGCCAATTTTAATATAGAGAGAACTTAAATAGAAACTTAATAATTTGAAAATGTTGCATGATTTGAAGCTTACAAAAAATTTGATAAATCTGAAGCTTTTGAAAACTCTGAAAATTTTTAAAATTTTAAAATTTTAATAAGAATCTGAAACTTTAGGTGGAATAATATTTCGGAAATATTTCTAGAATTTTATGAATCTAAAACTTTTTAACAATTGAATTATAAAATTTTAGATATTTTGTAGAACGTCAATACTTTGAAGAATCTTAAAAACTTAAAAATTATTGAACGATTTTTGATTATACTAAAACCACGTAAAATATCGAAAGTATTATTAGAATTAAGACCACTGGAACTTAGTAGAAATTTAAACTTTTATAGAATGTAAAGAAACTTTTGAAGGATGTAAATAATTTATAAATTTGTAATTTAGTAGTTTATTGTTTATTAGTTGTAGTTTAGGAAAAAATTTATAATTTGAAGAATCTTAATTAAGAATTCTAAAAACTTCATAATTTCCAATAGTTTGTAAAAGGTTGAAGAATTTTAAGAATCTGTAATTTTGGAAAAACAGAAAGTTTCTAAGATTTCAAGATGTAAAGATTTTAAATAATCTGAAATTTTTAACGAACTTACTTTAAGATGAATGTAACGATTAATAATTTGGAATTTATTGTTTATCGATAATTAAATTAGAAATTAAAAACAGAAATACATAACACAAAAAAAACATACGAATTAAATGATCATAATATGTAGTAATAAAACAGTAGTAGTAGCAGTAGTAGTAGTAGTGTTATTAAAATAAAGTCAAGAAAGAAAATTATTTAGACATACATCCCCATACCATACCTACTACCCCAATCAACACCCTGGAACTTGACATATCAACATTTGTTAGACTATAACCTTGATATGAATTTCCAGCTGCTACGGGCTGCGAGTTCAGCTGCGGCGGCTGCTGCCGATTGTTTATATGAGGCAGGTTGTAGCTATTACGGTTGTGATTGGGCTTGAGCGACTGCATGTGCGGCTGCCGCTCCAGCTGGTATTGGATAGATTATGTGAAGACTCTGTGTATTATTAGACAATTTGTAAGAATTTTATGAATCTAAAGATTCTTAATATGTAGAATTTGAACAATTTTATGGTTTTGTAGAATGTTAAAAAACGGACGCATTTTTGAAGTATCTGAAGAATTTAATTTTTAACCCTTTCGAACGCCATTAAATTTAACTTACTTCCTAAAATAAAATATGTAGCACAACTATGCACTACTAAATATGTTATGGTTTTGCTCATATAATTGTAATATGAACATAAATACATAAGAGAACGATCGCACAAGAGAAATGAGTCCAAAATTCAAAATAACAGTTGGTCGAAGAGATGGAAGTTGATGTACAATATATTGGGTAAGGCGTTTGAAAGGGTTAAATTGTAAAGATATTGCAGGATGGGAAGAATTTGAAAAATCAAAAATCTTTAATGGTTTAAAAAATTTCATAATATGAAACATTTCAAGAATCAGAATAATCTGAAATTTTTTAATGATGAAAAGTTTTAACATTTTATTAGTTAAAGATATTGAAGAAGTTGAGACAACTAAAATATTTGAAGAAATGAAGCAACCTTAAAACTGTATTGATTTTTTCGAACTTGGAAAATCTAAACCTTTGTAAAAATTTGTAGGGTTTGAAAATTTAGTACCTATAATGTTAAGAATGTAAAGCTTTTGAAGAATTTAAGGAATTTGAAGATATTGAGCAACCAAAAATTTAAAATCAAAAAATTATGAAAATTGAATTTGAAGAATCTGAAACTTTTCAAGAATCTTTAAAATCTGATCATTTGAAAAAATTGAGAATTTTAAGAATCTGAAACCGGATTTTGAAAAATGGAACCTATAAGAGTTTTAAGAATATCAAGCTTTTGAAGATGTTTAAATTGAAGAATTTAAAGAATTTGAAGAATCTGAAGCTTTTGAAAAATGTTACGAATGCAAGGAGAACCGAGAATATGAAATTATTAAATATGACGAAATTTAACCAATTGTCTGAATAATGAATATTATTAAAATGTTTCGGCTTTACAAGTAATGTATTTTCTATAAAAAGCCGAAACATTTTAATAATAGAAATTATTAAAGTATTTTTTGGATCTAACAATTTTTTAGAATTTGATAAATCTGAAATTTTTGAAAAATTTTAAATAATTTGTAGAACGGCAGGAAATTGAACTTTTAGAGTCTGAATAATTAAAAGAAAAATGTAGTTTTTGAAAGAGCTCAAGTTTTTTCAGAATTTGGTGAATCTGAATCTATTGAACAACTGAATTTTAAGGTCGTTAGGATTTTGTACGATAGCAATAATTTGAAGAATCTTAGAAACTTTAATAATTTAAAATAATTAAAAAATATGAAAGTTTTCAAGAATTTTAAAAATCTGAAAATTTTTAAGAACGAACATTGTTTAAATTAGTATATTTAAACATATTGGTTAAGATGATTGCCCAATAAGGTTCCCTTAAAACGGAATTTTGCTCAGTGATCATAGTATCTGCTGAAATGAAGTTTCCATGCGCCTGCCTTGAAACCCTAATAATTTACAGGTTTTTCCGAATTTGCATAACCTGAAGTACCTTATGAAGAATTTGTAGAAATCTGAGAATTTCTAGAATTTGGTGTTTTTAAAGTTTTTGTAGAAATTTGAGAATCTGAAGCTTCTGAAAAATTCAATGAATTTGATGATTTTAAAGATCCAGAAAAATTTTAAAAATCTGAAATTTCTGATGAATTGAATTTTAATATAATTTGAATAATCTGAATTTTTTTATGATTTCCTTATTTTAAAGTATATACATATATATGAATCTTTTCAAGATTCTATAGATTGAAAGAAACTGGATCTTATCTTCAACATTTAAGATTGTTAAAAATCTGAAGCTCCTGAATATGAAGCATCTGAAGATTTCATAGAATTTTAAGAATGTAAAGCTTTTAAAGAATTTAAGAAATTTGACGATTTTGTGAAATCAACAAATTTAACAAAATATAAAATTCTGAAAATTGAATTTGAGACCCATGCTGATTAGGGTTAATATTAATTGTATGATTATTTTAAAAAATAACTTTTTAATACACGAATATTAATGAATACTATGTTTAGATAGATTTCGTTATAAGAAGAATGAATTACCAAATCAATTAAGTTCTTAAATTAGCAACGTGAAACATGGCAATCAAGAAATAAAATAACATCGTGTAATGTTAAATGTAAATTTACGCGATACAAATTTTAACAAATAATATTCTTAGTATCAAATTGGTGTTGAATTTGTGACCTAGGGAAGTATTTTTTTCTTTCCGTGTACAGGAATTAATCAAATCAACTCACCTTATCAGTTTTTTGTTTTTTCACAAGCACAATATCACAATATGTATAATTATAATTGTCAATATTACATAAAAAAATTAACACTACGATAATTCGGGCTAACCCGCTACCCGATAACAATTTAAAATTATTAGCACAAATCACATTCACTTAAATATTTTTACTTACACGTTACACATTTTAACTACGACTAATTTATGTCTACAAATATTCGACAAAGCACGACAGGTTTTTATTTTGTTTAATTTCGTACGGTAAATTACCGTATTAAAACCAGAAATGATGAGCGAATACAGTGGGATACATAAAATATTTGAAAAATTACAAAATAATTGATGATTGTGTACAGCTTGTTAAATAAGCAAATCAAAGGCTATAAAGCAAATTTACGGGTGCAACATGAAAATTATGTATAATCGTGAATTTTTTTCTTTTGGATCGTGTATCTGTAGTTATTACATGGTGCAAAGGAAAAATTCCGGAAAATTTGCTACATTTTCCGCGAAAATTTAAAATATGTATGCATGTTAAAATGACATGTGTGTAACATTTCTAACAAATAATAAAATATAAGCGATAAGAATTTTAAGTGAAATATGGTAAAGTAAAATAGGATTTAGAACTTCTGGACAGAAACAAAAAAAAATTGAGATTGATTAACAGGCAACAGTTTTTCAGTACTTAAGTTTAGTATACCAATTATTCTCAAATCAGAAATAATGCTCAGCAATTGGCGGTCAATCCTATTTGACGTTATGAATTTTTATCTCGTTTGTTTACTTTTGTTTAGTAATTTTCAAACAATAACATGAATATCACAGGGATTGATTGTCGCAAGATGCCATTGATGGGGAATAACAGCCTTAGGCGTGAGTCGTGAGCATAAATGTTTTAAATTTGATTATACATATCAATAAAACCATATACAGGGTGTTCGGCACATGGACCGACACAATTTTTTGGGGGATTGGGTGGGTCATTAGCTAGTTTTCACCCATACGACCCTACGTCCTAAGTGACACGGTAACTGAGATATGAATTTTTTTCGTGTTTTATTTAAATTACCTGAAATCTCGCCTTTAAATCGCCATATTTCGTTTGTTTGTGATTGTAATAGCACGAAAAAACTTTTATTGTATTCTGCAATGTATTTTTAGTTTAAATAAATCATTATTTGGTACAAATGGATTCAAGAAAATAAATTATATGAGCTTCGAAAGTCTTGAAAATGTGTAAATGTATGAGAAATTTCAACTTCTAAATTCAATATAACAAAAAATAACCATTATTTTGAATATAGGTTTATTTTAAAAAGTTGCCTAGTTTATACGCTTTCCAACGGTATGCTACATGTTGGAGGAATTATTTATAGTATGGTCAAAATAAGAGATAGAAGTTGTCAGGGTCAAGAAAATTCTTTTTATCTTTATTATGTTTTTATTAAATATGTGTTATAATATTTGTTCGAATTGTTCTCCTCTACTCCGTATGCATGCACGACACATTTTCCTTATTTCAAATGTTGTTGTGCGAAGTCGCATTTCTCTTTTCATTATTTCAAATGCAGCTGTAATTCGCTCCATTAAAATTTCTCGTAAGGGCACCTCTGTTGCATAAACTAATTCCTTTGCACGTCCCTAGACGTAAAAATCGAGGGGTATCAGGTCAGAGGACCGTGCGGGCCAAGAAATAGGCCCCAATCTACCCATCCATGAGTTCGGAAAAGAATTGTCTAAGTACTCACGTACCTTCGATGATAGTGTGCCGGACAGCCATCATTTTGAAAGACGATCGGCACACCTTCTTCCAAAACTGATAATAGAAGTTCGGGTAAATCGTTTTGCTAAAGTTAGGAACCGTAGGAACCTATTTATTACATTTATTCTTTTGTTTTATTTAAATCTTATTTTTGTTAAATATTTTGTTACTCTTGTTTAGTCAGCTTTAAACTGTTATCAGAATTGTTTTTGTTGCGTTTGTCTTCGCTTACAATGCCTAATTTTAGTAACGAAGAGACCTGACACCCCTCGATTTTTACGTCTGGGAACGTGCAAAGGAATTGGTTTATGCAACGGAGGTGCCCTCACGAGAAATTTTAATGGAGCGAATTACAGCTGCATTTGAAATAATGAAAAGAGAAATGCGACTTCGCACAACAACATTTGAAATAAGGAAAATGTGTCGTGCATGCATACGGAGTAGAGGAGAACAATTCGAACAAATATTATAACACATATTTAATAAAAACATAATAAAGATAAAAAGAATTTTCTTGACCCTGACAACTTCTATCTCTTATTTTGACCATACTATAAATAATTCCTCCAACATGTAGCATACCGTTGGAAAGGGTATAAACTAGGCAACTTTTTAAAATAAACCTATATTCAAAATAATGGTTATTTTTTGTTATATTTAATTTAGAAGTTGAAATTTCTCATACATTTACACATTTTCAAGACTTTCGAAGCTCATATAATTTATTTTCTTGAAGCCATTTGTACCAAATAATGATTTATTTAAACTAAAAATACATTGCAGAATACAATAAAAGTTATTTCGTGCTATTACAATCACAAACAAACGAAATATGGCGATTTAAAGGCGAGATTTCAGGTAATTTAAATAAAACACGAAAAAAATTCATATCTCAGTTACCGTGTCACTTAGGACGTAGGGTCGTATGGGTGAAAACTAGCTAATGGCCCACCCAATCCCCCAAAAAATTGTGTCGGTCCATGTGCCGAACACCCTGTATAGGCATATGAACATTGGAATGCGCATTAAGATCATTTCTTCTTACCATTTGGTAGGCATTACGCTAAATTGGCCGTTTTAGCCGTGTTATAGCCGAGGCATTTCGATTCTCTCTGTGTACGTGTTATAGAGGCATTTCGATTCTCTCTGTGGTAATGAAGCTTTTTCAATCGTTGCGTTGGTTAAATCTAGATTAGATTTTCATATATAAAAATGGTGTAAAAAATGTATGCGCGCACATCAGTTGAGAACGGCTGAACCGATTTGGCTCAATCTTTTTCTATTATGTTTGAAATTGCCAGGAGATGGTTCTTACGAAAGAAAATTTTGGGAAAATCCTTCGGAAAAGTCGGAAAATTCGGAAAATCAAAAAATTATGTTTTTGTATAGGATTTGGCGCGTAGCCAACCAGATAGTAAAAACCAGATGTTTTGTAGAAGAGAAAAATTGGAAAATCTGAGTGGAAAACTCGGAAACTTTCGGAAAAACCCGAAGAAAATTGAATATTTTTTTTCAATGAAATTTTGAATTTTTTGTATGTTTTGATGACCGACTGGGCTTAATCTTTTTTTATTGTGTTTGAAATTGCCAGGAGATGGTTCTTACGAAAGAAAAATTGGGGAAAATCCTTCGGAAAGTCGGAAAATTCGGAAAATCGAAAAATTATGTTTTTGTAGGGGATTTGGCGCGTATCCAAACCAGATGATCTTTTAGAAGAGAAAAATTGGAAAATCTGAGTGGAAAACACGGAAACATCCGGAAAAAACCCGAAGAAAATTGAATTTTTTGTATGTTTTGATGACGGATTAGGCTCAATTAGGCTCAATCTTTTTCTATTGTGTTTGAAATTGCCAGGAGATGGTTCTTACGAAAGAAAATTTTAAGAAAAGCCTTCGGAAAAGTCGAAAAATTCGGAAAATCGAAAAATTATGTTTTTGTACGGGATTTGGCGCGTATCCAAACCAGATGGTCATTTAGAAGAGAAAAATTGGAAAATCTGGGTGGAAAACTAGGAAACTTCCGGAAAAACCCGAAAAAAATTGAATTTTTTTTTTCAATGAAATTATGAATTTTTTGTATGTTTTGATGACCGATTTGGCTTAATCTTTTTTATTGTGTTTGAAATTGCCAGGAGATGATTCTTACAAAAGAAAATTTTTGGAAAATCCTTTGGAAAAGTCGAAAAATTCGGAAAATTGAAAAATTATGTTTTTGTACGGGATTTGGCGCGTATTGAATCGACATTTCATTCACTTTTCAATACATTAGTGTTGAATTCGATGAAAATGGAATGGAATGTCCACTCAACTCAATCATTTATTGAGAATAGAGTTGAGTTGTTTGAATTTTTCTATCATCAAAATCAATTTTCGTGAAGGACAAAAGTATTTGCTCGAAACGAAGTAATTTGGGGCGGGACGAGGTTCGCCGGGTCAGCTAGTAAAAAATAGAATAAGTGCTGGCAAACACGGGTTTTTTCTAGGTAAATCTACAATTGCCAATTTGATGGTTTTTTCTAGCGATGTCTTCGAGACGGTTGGAAACCCGTTGGATGTGGTCTATACAGATTTTTCTTAAACTTTCGATAAATAAGATCACCAATTCTTCTGTGTAAATTAACTGCTTTTGGATCCGATTTCATTCCGATTAAATATAGGTTAGGTTCTTGTATAATATTCCTTCTTGAATTACGTAATGAATTCTTTCCTATTTGAATTACGTAATGAAAATACAAATTACAATTTGTAACTTGTATTTTAATTACCCGTTTTCCAAGTAACAGTATCTTGTATTTTAATTACATCAGTTTTTATAATTTCTTGTTTACAATTTTACAAAGCAGCTGAGTGCCTCATGTCGATATTTTCGACTAAATTTCTGACTACACTAAATTATTCTACATTATGCTATTAACCACCAGACGGCTAATGAAAAGTCTCCTCGTGAGGATGCTCGTTTTAGTTGTCATTTTTATTGAGAGAGTGTTTGGATTAGGTACTTTTCATTATCAACTTTTAATTAGGGCCACAAATTGGTACCGATTAATGGTTATATACGATACGAGATTTTATCGTATTTGAATTTGACGGTTTTCATTCAGACTTTCTATTTTTCTTTATAAGGTTTTTTTAAATATTGATTTGGTTAATATTGTCTTACTGTCAGTGTGTGATCGTGGCTTGAAATGGTATTATGAATATAACTGCAAGCAAATGAACAATTTTTGGTGAAGGAACTTACCAGGTTTACGCAAATAATATTCCATTGAGCTCTCTGTGGTTATATTATGAATCAAGAATACAACCTTATGATGGTTAATCTATAAGCGAAACTATTTCTAAAATGAATGAAAATTGTTCCGAATTAAAATAAACGTTTTTTGAATTGATTGAAACATTTCCGAAATATATAAATCAAATTAAATAAGTTTAAAACCAATAAGTACATATCGTCGCTTCCAATTAAGAGTATTACATCTGCAAATCAATAATTTTTTGGAGAGGCCTTAAAATTGTTAATGCTAATTTCGACTTAATTTTTTTTTAAATAAAGTCCTTCCCAAAAACTGTGGCAAGAATTTTATTTAAAAAAATTAGGCCAAATTTAACATTAAAAACTTGATACGCCTCTCCAAAAAAAATATTGATTTGCAGATGTAATACTTTTAATTGGAAGCGACGATATCACAAAAATTTGTTATATTTTTTTTAAATAAAACACTTATTAATGAAATTATTAAAATTTAGATGAGATTTGAGTAGTTTGTGTAGCTGTGGTTCTTTCAACCCTACCTTAGAGCACGCCCTCTATAAATTAGATAACTATAATAAGGGCCAACATAAGTGAATGACTTTTTTAAAGCAGCACAAAACCAAAGAAGTTTTATCGTACTCTCTACTTTTGCAGGCTCGATTAATTTTTTCCAATTTTAAACCATTTTAACTATTTAACCTTTAATTAGCAAAGGGTTATTTTAATCTGCAAAAATAAATCCGATAGGACACGGCCTTTGCAAATTACGTCGAAGGACATGCAAGAAATTTATTAAGAACTAAGAGAAACGCGAATTTAGAAGGCGTAAACAAATATAAAATTGAAACAGTCACAAAATCAGATTGAGCCAATTTCATCTTAGACACGAAGATGACACTCCCTGCTGTTATAAGGTAATCAGTACGTTTTGTTATTTAACTACTGTTACATTTTATAAATTTTAGTGATACAATTTTTGCTTTTAAATTTATTCAATTCGGAATAAGTTTCATTCAGTTTAGAAATAGTTTCACTTAAATTGGAGAAGCCTTCGTTTAATCCGAGCTTTTTCAATACATTATCAAAATTAATCAAATTATTCAAGAAAATTAATATAGTTCTCATATTTAATTCAAGTTTATATATTTTTGTACATAAGATTTAAATTTCAACTTTCTGTTAGGAATTATATGGGAAGTCATATCGTCTGTAGGCAACACGGATTGGGGAAACTTTTGGGTCGCACAGAGAGACCATCTTTAGTTTACCAACGCTAAAATATTCTGTTCGGTTTTGTCGAACTCATCAATGACTTTGCAAGTCTTTACATCTCTTATAGCGCAAATAAATTAATTTTATATTTTGTAAATAATTTTGTGTACGAAATATTGAGAAATTCCAAAAAAAAACAATTTAACATGATAAATCAACTTTCGCGCAGTATTCCTAGGTATTTCCACCAAATAGTAATATAATAACATTCGGCTGACATTCCAAAAGTCGGAATTTAGAATAATGAAAAATCAGGCACAGCTTGTCTTATCGACCCTTATGCTATCTATGAACGACTGGAAAGAACTAGTCGACAATTTAGAAGTCAACAATTTAGTCAAAAAAACCGACGTTAGGCAAACAGCCTAAGATTTGGTTCCAGAGTCATCAGTATAAAACCTAATGTTAGGGATCGTTGTTTTAATGATACGTTTTTTCACTAAACGAATTTTGTCGAATCAAATTTATCAATTTACAAATGCAAAGTAACTGTATTTTGTATTTTAATTACAAATTATAATTCAAAGTAATTGTAACTTGTATTTTAATTAATCCACATGAAAGTAATTGTAATTTGTATTTTAATTACTGAGGTTACTGTAATTGGTAAAAGTATTTTAATTACTCAGTGTAATGTAATTTGCCCAGCCTTGGGTGTAGTCCAATGCTTTAAGTTTTATAAGTATTTATTGTATGCAGATGACCTAAAACTTTATGCGAACATTAAGTCTGTCATTAACGCTGATCGAATGCAAGGAGAGGAGTTCGATAAATTATTTTGTAGTTGGTCCACAATAAATAAATTTTCGTTAAATGCTAATAAATGTAAAGTTATGACATTTTCTAGAACGCGACTGTTGTGCGCGGAGTTTTCATATATTTTATTTGACGTACAGATTGGTAAAGTTTGTAAAATTCGTGATCTTGGAGTTATCTTTTCCAGTAATTTCGGTTTTGTTAAGCGCCATGGTGGTGAGTTTTGTGATCCTTTGATTTTAAAATGTCTGTACATAACCAACATTAGGAATTTAGGATAGTGTTAGAATATGCCTCAATAAATTTTTTAAACTCATCTCTGGAAATATTGAAATCGAAACAATCCCCTACGGCGCGTTGAGATCTCTTGCTACTTGCAGTCGGAATATGAAGAAGTTCCCGGGGGCGTAAACTGCGTTGAGGAGCATAAATATTAAAACATGAAAGAATCTCGGGGCAGTCTATTTCACCACAAATGATGTCCCGTGCAAATGTGACATTTGCGCATGTACGTCTAGCACTTAAAAATTGGAGATTCAGAAAACGGGATCGGTCTACATATGGTGATAGTCTGAAATTATCGGCCCGTTCGAGAGACGGTAATTTTCTGAGAACAAATAACAAAAACTGTTTCTGAATACTTTCAATTCTGTTTGAATGAGACTGGTAGAACGGGGACCATATCACAGTCACGTACTCAAGCTGTGAACGAACAAATGAAGTGTACAGAGACTTGAAAGTTATTGTGTCATGAAAATCCTTCAAATTTCTTTTAATAAACCCCAACATCGAAAAGGCTTTGTTAATAACCGCATCGATGTGTGAGTTAAACGTTAAATCCGAGCTAAATATAACGCCCAAATCAGTAATCATATTAACTCTCTTCAAACTAACGTCATTTAGAAAGTAGTCAAAAACTACTGGAGACTTAGACCTGGAATAGGTGATCACGTGACACTTATCAACATACAGAAACATAAGGTTAGTAACACACCAACCGCAAAATGTGTTCAGGTCCCGCTGAAATTGATCGCGATCTAATTCACATGATATATTTGCATATATTTTCATGTCGTCAGCAAATAGAATACAGTCTGCAAATTTGTTAATGAACAATAAGAATAATAGTGGACCCAAGTGACTACCATGAGGCACCCCAGATGTCGCAATAAAACATTCTGGGAACGTATCGTTAATCTTACATCGACTTGAACTTTTGAGGCAACAGAATTAATTAAATTATTTTGAAAGACCGCTAAATTAGTGACCGTTGAGCGGCCAGGAAAAATCCATGCTGACGTGTGCTAATATGTTGCTTGGAGTGGAAGTAGATCATTTTGTTAACCATTGACTCGAATACTTTAGGAATGCAAGACAGTATTGTAATTGCACGATAATTTGTTACATCACTGTGGGGGCCGCTTTTGTGGATCGGTATGATACTTGATATTTTCCAGAGATCAGGAAATTTGCCTTGGCTGAGGTTCAGATTAAATAGATGACATAAAGGAGCGGCAAAACCGACTGCACACAGCTTTAATAGAGACACTGGTAAACCATCTGGTCCAGGACCCTTAGAAATGTCCAAGTTCATCAAAGCCCTCATTCACGTCAAGTTCTGTAGAATTCTGTACGAATTGCGTTCAAGATTTGATCGGTGGGAGAAACGTAATTCCGGTTCTCGTTCTAATCATAATAATGTCCCTATAGATAATTCAAGAGATCGAAACAATAAAAGTAGTCGTTCGAAAAGTCGAGAGTCTGGTAAATATCTTTGTTGGTACCACCATAAGTATAGAAATAAGGCAGCCAAATGCCAACGTGGTTGTACTTGGAAAGCAAATTCCAACTAATCAGGAAATTCCGGAAACTAAACCGTCCCATCGTAAATTCGACGAACGATGGGATTGTAGCAAATCGTCGATTATTTGTAAAATGCCTAAAAACTAAATTAATAATTTTAGTAGATACTGGAGCTGATGCATCAGTCATGCCTCCAAAACATTTTAGCGATTTGCATCCTGAGAGAGAACCATCACTTTTCGCAGCAAACGGTACCCCAATAAAAACTTTTGGTACGCGACTAATTGTTGTCGATTTAGGTCTACGTCGAGAATTTAAGCACCCATTTGTAATAGGAAATGTAACGAAACCTATATTAGGTGTTGATTTTTTGATTAAATTCGGATTAACCATTGATCTAAAAAATCGAATTTGAAAAATGATAATATAACAAATCTATCAATTAATACAATTATTAAAAGCGATGGTTACACATTATTAACGGAGAATATGGTAAACTCCTTCGCCAGTTTCCGACTTTGACTCAGGAACCAAAATATGATGAACCGGTTAAACACAAAGTCGTTCATAAAATCGTTACTTACGGCCACCTTCCATATTCTACTCCTAGAAGGCTGGACTCTGAGCGCCACAAAATAGCACATTGGGAATTCGAACAAATGTCTATGTTAGGTTTGTGTAGACCGTCTGATTCTTCGGTCTCCTCACCATTGCACTTGGTGCCAAAACGGGATAGTAACGATTGGCGACCCTGCGGGGATTACAGGCGACTTAACGCGATATTTACATATCCATAACTTTTCTCTAAATCTCCGTGGTTGTACCATATTTTCTAAAATAGACTTAGTGCGAGCCTACAACCAAATACCAGTAGCTAAAGAAGATAACTACAAAACGGCAATTACAGTTCCGTTTGGTCTCTTCGAGTTTGTTAGAATGCCCTATGAATTGCGTAATGCAGCCCAAACATTTCAACGTTTTTTAAACGAAGTGACGAAAGGACTTGATTTTGTTTTTGGATACATTGACGATATTTTGGTGGCTAGCCACTCGCACAAAGAGCATAAATTATACCTAGAAAAATTATTTAGCCGATTATCGGAATATGGATGGTATAAACATAAAACCCTCGAAATGTTGTTGTAATCCACCCCTGATTTATTAATTGTTATTAATATAGTATAGGTACTATTATGTACAAATATTTTGGATGTTATTGTATTATATAATATTATGTAACCTTATTATATACAAATGAATTTCTCTTGTTAAAATAGCAATTACATAATACAACTAATATTGAGCGATACATTTTTGTTTGAGATTTATCAAAAATAAATAAGTCAGTTGATGTATAATTCAGGCAGTGTCAAGTCGATTTTATTTGTTATTACTAATCGATTAACATATATTTAAAAAATTAAATAAAAATAACAATAAATATCTAATATATAAAAATCTCATGTCACGGTGTTTGTTGTCGCACTACTCCGAAACGGCTCGACCGATTTTTATGAAATTTTTTATGTATATTTGGTAGGTATGAGAATAGGTCGTAAAGTATATTTCATACCGCTAGGTGATTAGGGTGTCCCCCTTATCCCCAAATTTAATTTTTTAGGGTGTCCCCCTTATCCCCAAGTTTAGTATTTTTTTTTGATTTGGCATCAAAAAATACCTATAACCCCAAATTTTCACCCTCCTACCCCACTCTCCCATTTTTTAATCGCGATTTTAGTATTTTTGTATGAAAAATATCCAAATAATTTAACTGTAGTTCGTATTTCAAACATAACGAAATAATTTATGTTGTTGTATGGCAGTAGGCGCTGCGTCAGCCTCATCGAAGTTTTATCCACATATGCGCAAGTCATTCACGAAAAGCGTTGCATCGTTTTGACTTTTCATTCTGCATTTGTTATGTATCACAACGCAGTGCGTGCAAAATTTTGTTCGATTTATTTTAATTTATAAGAAATATAACGTGTTTTATGATTGTAAAAAGGTAAATACTAAAACAACAAATTACATTATCGGTATACCGTTTTTCATCAGTGAGTACAACAATTTTGTCTATTTATGTGTGTGTGTGTGTATTATAGTGAACAATGCCAGCAATACGCAAAGGAGCCCTTTTGGGTCGTCGAACGAATAATGTAACAAACATGCGAAATAATAGAGCAGAAAGAACAAACGAACAAATCCAACAAGATAACGAAAATATGCGTGTGAGCATGTCGCAATTGCGTGGATCTCAATCACAAGAGGCACGAGCTGAACGAAATCAAGAACGACAATTGGAACGGAGACAAGCGCGCCGGTTCGTAGTTAACACACGCAGAGCAAATGACCGACAACGCCAACAAGTACATCGAGCATTTACATCCGCTTCATTCCTTCGTCTTGCATTCGAGTACGAGCCAGATATTCAATATTCCACTCATCCGAAAGTGCTGATTGGTGCTATGGACAAAGAATGTCCCCATTTTCATGCGCTCAAATTCAAACATGAGTCAGCCGGAATGTGTTGCGCATCAGGAAAAGTGCAACTACCAGAAATTGAGACACCACCAGAACCATTGCACGGCTTGCTCATCGGCACGGATCCAGATTCAAACCTGTTCCTTAAGTCCATTCGCACATTCAATTCCTGCTTTCAAATGACTTCGTTCGGAGCAACAGAAATAGTTCACAATACTGCGGCAAATGGTCAAAAATTCAATTCAACGTTCAAAATCAAAGGCCAAGTGTACCACAAAGTAGGCTCATTTTGCTGCCAATGCCAAACGAACCACATAAATTTTTACAAATCTACTTCATGGGCGGTGAGGACATCAATCGTGTGGATGCACGTTGCGGCTACAATAACTTCAATTCGCCTAATGCCAGGCGCATCGTCGGCGAACTGGACGCCCTATTGAATGAGCACAATGAACTACTGAAAATGTTCAAATCACACATGCACGAATTGCAAAGTGACAATAACGCTATTGTCATAAATCCTGATAAAACACCAGCTGGAGAGCACTTGCGTAGATTAATGCGCCTATTGTTGACGACGTTGCTGGAATCATGATTGGCGACCGCACATCGACACGAGAAATCGTGATTAGAAGAAGAACCAATAATCTGGAGTTCATCGCCGACACACACCGTTAATACGACGCTCTCCAATATCCGCTAATTTTCTAGAAGGGACAAGACGGATATTGCATAAATATTAAACAACGAGATCCCGCCATAGGTAATTCATTCATTAGGAATATCATTACTCATTTGGAATTAATATTTATGAATATGTTGTTACAGGAGCCGAAACAAACAAGAAAGTGAGCTAGACGGATTTTTACGCGTATCGTATGATGATTCGACGCGGTCAGGACAACGTCATTCTGCGATGTCATGAGCTGTGCCAACAATTCATGGTCGATATGTACGCGAAGGTAGAGAGCGAACGACTGCGATTCCTACGACATAATCAACAGAAGCTGCGTGCGGAAGAATACATTCACTTGCGAGACGCTATCATGAGTGACACCGACATCGCCGAAATTGGTAACTCTATCATTCTACCATCATCGTACGTAGGCAGTCCACGTCATATGCAAGAATACATACAGGATGCTATGACTTTCGTGCGCGAGTACGGACGACCGTGTTTATTTATCACGTTTACATGTAATCCAAAGTGGCAGGAGATTACATCTTTACTATTGCCAGGCCAAAATGCAATACATTGTCATGACATTACAGCACGTGTATTCAAACAAAAATTAAAGTCTTTAATGAGCTTCATTACCAAATTACACGTATTCGGTTCCACACGTTGCTGGATGTATTCGGTTGAATGGCAAAAGCGAGGATTACCTCATGCACACTTTTTGATTTGGTTAGTCGACAAAATACGCCCTGAGGAAATCGATAGTGTAATTTCCGCGGAAATTCCAGATCCATCTACTGATCAACTACTGTTCGATATTGTTACCACAAACATGATTCATGGCCCATGCGGTGATCTGAATCGTTTATCGCCTTGCATGGCAGATGGAAAATGTACAAAGCGTTTTCCTAAAGATTTCACCAACGACACAATCGCAAATGTCGACAGCTATCCAATAAATCGTCGAAGAAATACTGATAATGGCGGACATTCATTTACGCCAAATATCAACAACGCAGACATTGACATTGACAATCGTTGGGTGGTACCATATTCGCCTCTGCTAAGCAAAACATTCAATGCTCATAAATGGTGAGTTCTGCAGTTCGGTGAAGAGCATCAAATACATTTGCAAGTATGTGAATAAAGGCAGTGATATGGCTGTGTTTCAAATTCAAAATACCGATATGAATGCTCCTCGATTGAATGACAACGACGAAATAATACCCTACCAAATTGGCCGATACATCAGCTCCAATGAAGCTGTTTGGCGTATCTTTGGTTTTCAAATTCATGAACGGGACCCAGCAGTTATAACTTTAGCCGTACATCTTGAAAACGGCCAGCGCGTATTTTTCACCAACGAGACAGCAATTGAGCGTGCCATAAATCCACCAAAAACTACACTCACGGAATTTTTCGAATTGTGTAATCGTGCGGATACTTTCGGTGCCTTTGCACGAACACTACTCTATTCCGAAGTACCACGCTATTTCACATGGAATCAAACAAAAAAATGGATGCCGCGCAAGCAAGGCACACCAATTGGTGAGTGCCCCGGCCTATTCAAATCAAACACTTTGGGTCGAGTATATACGGTCACTCCAAGACAGATTGAGTGCTTCCATCTGCGACTGTTGTTTGTTAATGTCACCGGCCCATTGTCATTTCAAGATATACGCAAAGTGAATGGACAACAGTATCCAACATATAAAGATGCATGCCTTACACTCGGCTTGCTCGAAGATGACAATCACTGGGACGATATGCTTGCTGAAGCAGCATTGAGCTGTACAGCAACACAAATTCGTCTACTATTCGCTATAATGTTGACTACAATTTTCCCGGGACGAGCAGATACGTTGTGGGTGGTGAATAATAAATAAATTCAAAACAAAACTAACATAAGAAAATGGGACAAAAAAAAATAGTTATTATTATTAATAAATATATCGTTTGAAAAGTAGTTTCGTTTCGTTTTTTTATTTTATACAAAAAAATTTTGTAGTGATTATCCCGAACATTTTGGTCCTATCCAAGCCGGATAAAGTTAAAGAAAACAGTTTATTGATGAAGTAAACAGCAAATATTATTAATAATTTGCAAATAATAACATTTATTGAACCACATATTGATAAATCCAGTTAATCCAAACCTATACAACCAGGTTCAAATAAATTATTATAAATGTGCCAAATAAATGTGCCAAATAAAGTGCCAACAAAGTAGCTAGTTACTTCAGATAAACATATGTGTAATTAAAAATAGTGCAAAAAAAAAAAAATATAAATAAAACAACAATCAACAAAGTTCCATAATCCATTATTAATCGTGTCAACTCAGCCAATATTTAAGTCGCAGATCAACAATCAACAAAGTTCCAGAATCCATTATTAATCGTTTCAACTCAGCCAATATTTAAGTCGCAGATCAACAATCAACAAAACACGAGTCTACCAGTACACCAGTCTACTAAGGTACCAAATTTAATTTCACGTAGATTTAATTTTTTATTTTAATTAGAATAATTATTAGTTTTACTTAACTCTAAGTTTATTCATATCTCTTTCTCATTCATTCGATATTCGTTTTTTTCGTGATCACTTCAGTAAATTTCCAAAATGGTTAAAACTAAAATAAACGCGTTCGACAAATTAAACTCAAAAATTAAAATTTTTAAAGTTAGATTAAATCCGATAACGGAATATTTAAGCGAAATTTCCGATTTAAGTTCAATTAATGCATCCGAAATAAAATGTAAATTACAGCATCTTGATTCTGTATATGGCCAATTTGAGCAGGCGATATCAGATTTTCAAGAAAAAGATACCGATTTTGAATTTAACGATCTGGAGAAATTAATGTTAGATTTTGAGAATTTTGCTCAAGATATTAAAACCCAATTAATGTCCATAAGAGACAAACAGCCAGAATTAAGTCCAATTAAAAAAGAAATTTCCGATACAATAGATATCAAAATTCCGAATGAATGGCTTACCTTCAAGCAAACATTTGAATCTTTAGTACATAATAATATCAATATAAATAATAGTATAACTAAATTCAATCTGTTATTGAAATATTTAAAAGGCGATGCTCGTGCTGCCATTGGGCATATTGATCTAACCCATAATGGCTACATAAAGGCATGGGAAGAGCTCAACAAAAGATTCCATAATCAAAAAGTTTTAATAGATGTTCATATAAATGGCCTTCTGAATTTGCCAAACATAGTTAAAGGCAATAGTCTAGAATTAAAAGATTTATTGAATAAAGCTATTGGTCACACATCTTCCCTAGAAGCCTGTGAACAAAATATAAATATGCTAGGTGAATTATTTGTGGTTAATTGCATAGTTCGAAAACTAAATTTTAGTCTTCGAAGAGATTGGGAAACTGAGTGTGCGTCAAATGTCTTGCCTACCTGGTTAAAATTGAAAAACTTCCTCATTGAAAAATCTCGAGTAATTGACATAGTACAACCTAGTTTTACCAAAAGTCAACCTTTAGTGCAATCCACTAAAGTCAATTTTCAAAAACCAATTTTGCCGAATAAGTTAAAACCCAATCCTAATGTACCGTATCGTAGTTCTTCAGTCTTCGTAAATTCAAATTCTCAACAACCCGGTTCTAGTTTTATTCGTACACCTAATAATCTCAATAATTGTGTTTTTTTGTAATCTACCTTTTCATAAGTTTAGTGAATGCTCCAAATTTCTAGAAATGTCAAGTTAAGCAGTTAAATCTCTGTCTGAATTGTTTTAGTTCAAAACATTTTACTTCTAAATGTTTAAACCATGGTTGTAAATTGTGTCATCAAAAACATAACACTCTACTCCACCATTCCAATTCATCCAGTTTAGTATCTGTTGTAGACAAAAATCCAATACCAAATCCAATTTCGACTCCAAATTCAGATTTAAACACAAAGGCTAGCCAATCAAATCAAATTGATTCATTCTGTGCACTTCAGAAAGACTTTGGTAAAATTACATTCTTATCAATTGCCATTGTTTTAATTAAAGATAAATTTGGTAAAATTCATGAAGCAAGAGCTTTATTAGATAGTGGAAGTCAATCCAATTTCATGTCGACTAAATTTGCAAATAGATTTCATTTTAGAAAATCCCAAATTAATCAATTTTCTGTTTCCGGCTTGAATGAAAAGCCGACAATTATCAACGAGCAAATTTATTCCGAAATAAGCTCAAAAAACCTCCTCTTACAAAGTGCCATGCGATTTCTTAGTGGTAAGTAATATATCAGATGCATTACCACAAACTGCAATAAACATTTCACGTTGGAATTTACCAACAAATATTAAACTTGCAGATCCATTTTTTAATTTGCCAAGAACAATTGATATTTTGTTGGGAGCCAACATATTCTTTCATGTCGTTAAGGATAAAAGAATCCACTTAAACCCTAATTTACCAATGTTAGTCGATACCGTTTTTGGATTTATAGTTAGTGGCAACTATGAATCGAATAATCTGCAAAGTTTTTGTGCTATATACAATCCTTCTAATAAAGATGAATTACTCCAAGAATCAATTAAAAAATTCTTTGAATTAGAAACGTATGTGAAGTTAGCCCGAAAACCATCCCGAAAAAAGTATTTTCAAATAATGGTGTGTGTCTTCACTAAACATAATAAAAAGCCGTTCAGCCCGAAAAATAACTCAATGTAAACCAAATATCATATTCCATCCCGAAAATTTTTTTTGAATATTTTATCTCACAAATACAACAAATACTTTAATTTTCTGTTTTTATAACTTGGTACATACTAAAATACAAACCTTTATGTAATTATTTATTACAACTTTCTGAAAATTATTTATCAACTAAGTACGAAATATATTAATAATAATTTTAAGAACAAATGAATTGTTGGTGTAATGTATGTCACGCCAACGCCAATAACATATATAAAATAGTAATCATAAAAAAAGGGTTAATGTAAAATTTTGAGCGATTAAAAAAATGCTAATATTATGAATTTATTACTATTATTACTTTATTTAGTAAACTCTTGATATGTTAACCAATGTATCCCAACTCACAGAGGTTTGCAGATATAGCGGTACAGGGCATGCAAATGGACCGACCTTTGATAAAAAATTCCCCACGGTGTCATTATCATACGATGAGGATAAGGGATTTTCCGAAACAATTTTTCATTCAATAGTTTTGGTTGAACGATTAATAAAAAATGCTCATGTGTAAACCAATGTATCCCAACTCACAGAGGTTTGCAGGTATAGCGGTACAGGGCATGCAAATGGACCGACCTTTGATAAAAAATTCCCCACGGTGTCATTATCATACGATGAGGATAAGGGGTTTTCCGAAACAATTTTTCATTCAATAGTTTTGGTTGAACGATTAATAAAAATGCTCATGTGTAAACCAATGTATCCCAACTCACAGAGGTTTGCAGATATAGCGGTACAGGGCATGCAAATGGACCGACCTTTGATAAAAAATCCCCCATGGTGTCATTATCATACGATGAGGATAAGGGGTTTTCCGAAACAATTTTTCATTCAATAGTTTTGGTTGAACGATTAATAAAAATGCTCATGTGTAAACCAATGTATCCCAACTCACAGAGGTTTGCAGATATAGCGGTACAGGGCATGCAAATGGACCGACCTTTGATAAAAAATCCCCCATGGTGTCATTATCATACGATGAGGATAAGGGGTTTTCCGAAACAATTTTTCATTCAATAGTTTTGGTTGAACGATTAATAAAAAATGCTCATGTGTAAACCAATGTATGCCAACTCACAGAGGTTTGCAGATATAGCGGTACAGGGCATGCAAATGGACCGACCTTTGATAAAAAATTCCCCACGGTGTCATTATCATACGATGAGGATAAGGGGTTTTCCGAAACAATTTTTCATTCAATAGTTCTGGTTGAACGATTAATAAAAAATGCTCATGTGTAAACCAATGTATCCCAACTCACAGAGGTTTGCAGATATAGCGGTACAGGGCATGCAAATGGACCGACCTTTGATAAAAAATTCCCCACGGTGTCATTATCATACGATGAGGATAAGGGGTTTTCCGAAACAATTTTTCATTCAATAGTTTTGGTTGAACGATTAATAAAAAATGCTCATGTGTAAACCAATGTATCCCAACTCACAGAGGTTTGCAGATATAGCGGTACAGGGCATGCAAATGGACCGACCTTTGATAAAAAATTCCCCACGGTGTCATTATCATACGATGAGGATAAGGGGTTTTCCGAAACAATTTTTCATTCAATAGTTTTGGTTGAACGATTAATCAAAAATGCTCATGTGTAAACCAATGTATCCCAACTCACAGAGGTTTGCAGATATAGCGGTACAGGGCATACAAATGGACCGACCTTTGATAAAAAATTCATTCATCCTCATCGTATGATAATGACACCGTGGAGAATTTTTTATCAAAGGTCGGTCCATTTGCATGCCCTGTACCGCTATATCTGCAAACCTCTGTGAGTTGGGATATTTATTTATTTATTTATTTATAATACAATGATTTTGGCACACCCTATTTTGAGCTATAGCTCATTCATAATAGAGTGTGCAGTAGGTGGCCAATATTTTATATAGCAAAAGAAACTGCAACTGCAACCAACATCTCAAATTTATATTTAGTCTTTCTCTTGTCCATTGCCTCTTCATTTGAAAAATATTCCACTCTTCTTAACAGGATCTAGGAATTTAATCGCCCGAATTTATCTCGGTGATTCCAATCGTACCATGGTTAAGCTCTTTTGGCATTAAAAGCAAGTTGCAATGTACGATTTAATTAAAAAAAATAAAAATATTTTTTTTGTACGAAAAAATAAAAACCACAACCTGACTCGAAAGTCAAAGCCAACAAAATACATTGGTTAACACATGAACATTTTTTATTAATCGTTCAACCAAAACTATTGAACGAAGGATTGTTTCGGAAAACCCCTTATCACCATTATGTGGTAATGGTGATATTGTTACTTTTAAATTAAGGCCCACCCAATTAAATATCTTGTAAATATGTGTTTTCTAATATAAATTAAATTTTTTTCGAGATTGATTGTTATTTTGATTGTTTTTTTATTATTTTCGTACTTAAAGGCTTTATTTGTATCGGATTTTAAAATATAAACGCCTGCAAATATATTGACTAAAAATCTTGTTTTAGGTAATTTTTTTTTCGGGATGGAGTATAATTTTCTTATATTTCTATGATTTTTCGTGCTGAAAGGCTTTTTAAATTGAATTTAGCGAAGACACTTTTTTTTCGGGATGAAAAGGCCTTTTTCGGGCTAACTTTCGACGCTTCCGCTAAATCCTCAACAAATGTTTCACTGAATGATGTTATGTTAGTTGGTCCTAAGGTACAACAAGATCTATTTAAAATTGTTTTAAGATTTAGGAAGTATAAGTATGTATTTACTGCTGATATTTGTAAAATGTACCGACAAATTTCAGTCAATCCATGCAATTCCAAACTTCAACGAGTATTATGGAGATTTAATCCTTCCGAACCAATAAAAACCTGTGAACTGACAACCGTTACATATGGAACCGCGTCTGCTCCTTACCTAGCCACACGAACCCTTAACCAATTAGCAAACGATGAACGCAAACATTTTCCGATGGCAGCCACAGTCTTGGAAAACGATTTTTACATGGATGATGTGCTCACCGGAGGAAATAGTTTAAATCAAGTAATTAAATTAAAAAATGAATTAATAGATTTGTTAAAAAGAGGGAAATTTGATCTTCATAAATGGAGCTCAAATTCCACAACATTATTAGAAACCATTCCACCCGAATTTCGAGAAACACTTCACAAGGATGAAACTAGTTCACAAGAATCAATCAAGGCATTGGGTATCGAATGGAAGCCTAACGAAGATATTTTTATTTTTAAGGTAAAGGATTTATTAACTAATGCAAGCCTTATTACAAAACGAACTGTTTTATCCGATATTTTAAAAATTTATGATCCAATGGGTCTCATATCTCCTATTATTATAACCGCTAAGATTATTATACAATCGCTCTGGAAATTAAATTCTGATTGGGATACACCCGTTCCTAACGATTTGCGATTAATTTGGTTAAATTATAAATCACAGTTAGCTAATCTAAATAAATTAAGTATACCTCGATGTATTATAAACTCTCAACCAGTTTCCATAGAATTACACGGCTTTTCTGATGCTTCAGAAAGGGCTTATGGGGCTTGTTTCTACGTAAAATCAATAGATGAATTCCATAATATACAAGTGTCCTTATTATGCAGTAAATCGAGAGTTGCCCCTCTAAAGACCCTAACTATTCCTAGGTTAGAGCTTTGTGCCGTGTTATCAAAATTATTAAGTCCCATTTTAGAATCTCTGAACATCCATTTTGACAAAATATATCTCTGGTCCGATTCTACGATTGTGTTACACTGGATTAAAATGTCTCCTCACAAACTAAAAATATTTATAGCAAATCGGGTGAATCAAATTCAAGAATCAACCAAAATTTGTTCATGGCAATACGTTAATACTCTGGATAACCCTGCCGATATAATTTCTCGTGGTCTCATGCCTGCGGAAATAAATGAAAATAACGTATGGTTTAACGGTCCTGATTTTTTACGAAATAATATTTTAATCCCAACAATTCCAAATATGTCGATTGATCCTAGTGCTCTAGAATTAAAACCAAGCGAAAATTTAAATAATTTTTTCCAAAAGAATTCTGATCCGTCTTTTTTATACAGATACAGTTCATACAGTAAGTTGATTCGCATCATAGCATATTGCAATAGGTTTATCAAAAATTGCCGAATTAATGTTAAACAATCCAAGGTTGAAAAATTAGACCAAATTAGTGTAAGGCAATCCGGAGCCCTTACCATAGAAGAGTTAGATATAGCGTTATTTATCATTATAAAAATCATTCAGACAGAACACTTCAAATCTGAAATTACCAGTATTTCTAAAACTGGAAAAGTTTGCAACAATAGCCATCTCCAGTCCCTTACACCATTTTTAGATAACAATCAAATTCTTCGCGTTGGTGGTAGAATAAAAAACGCAAATATTGCATATGACGCAAAACATCAAATTTTACTACCTAAAAATCATTATTTTACAAAACTTGTTTTTAGACATGAACATGAAAAAAATTTACACGTTGGCCCAACACATTTAGTTTCAATAGTACGCCAAAAATTTTGGCCAATTAACGCAGTAAACACAGCTAAATCAATATGTCGTTCTTGTGTTACGTGTTTTAAATTCAAGCCCATTATTTCTCAACAATTAATGGGTAATCTTCCTGTAGATCGTGTTACGCCAGCAAAACCATTCAATACAACCGGCATAGACCTGTGTGGTCCTTTTAATATTAAAAATAGATCAATTCGCAAGAGTCCACCTCAAAAAATTTTTATTGCTCTTTTTATATGTTTATCCACAAAAGCTATCCATTTAGAAATAGTGTCAGATTTATCAGCTGACTCATTTATTAATTGCCTCAAACGTTTTTTGAACAGAAGAGGTAAATGCAACACTATCTGGACAGACAACGCCGGTAATTTCATAGGTTGCAATAACGAACTTAAACGTATGTTCAAATTATTCCAAGATACCACGCCCGATAATAAAATTATAAAATTTTGTGCCAATGAACAGATTAATTGGAAATTTATTCCCCCTAGATCCCCAAATTTTGGTGGGTTATGGGAAAGTAACATCAAATCCGTCAAGCGTCATATCAAGAAACTTGCATCAAACACATTACTATCATATGAAGAGATGAACACACTGATTATCCAAATAGAGGGAATAATTAATTCCCGACCAATAACTCATATTCCTAATGATCCAAATGAGCCTGAACCGCTAACACCAGGCCATTTTTTAACTGGTGGTTCCATAGTATCACCACCAGAACCCTCATTACATGAAATACCTCAAAATAGGTTGGCAAATTGGCAACTAGTAACTCAATTAGTTCAAAAATTTTGGAAGAGGTATTCTGTTGAGTACCTTCATACACTACAGCAAAAATCAAAATGGAAATTGAACTTACCAAATATTGGGATAAATGATGTTGTTTTGCTATCTGATACTAATTTACCTTCTACTAAATGGTTAATGGGAATTGTTGTTAAAGTGTACCCAGGCCAAGATAATAAAGTACGAGTTGTTGATGTTAAGACAAAATCCGGTATATTCAAACGAGCCATAACAAAACTGTCAAAATTACCAATATCGAATGATTCAATTAATGAGGTCAATAATAAGTAACATGTATGTACAGTCAAACCTGTTTTTGTGCGGTCTTTTTTTATGCGAATTTTTTTTTATGCGTTTTTTTTGTGCGATTTTTTTTTGTATGCGATTTTTTTTGTGCGATTTTTTTTTATGCGGTATATGAATATCGAGATTCTGTTCAGCCATTTTCATACCTAATGCATCAGCCAAGTTCATTAATCATTAGACATGCTCAATATTCTTATATATTCCATATTCCAGCAAATTTCAATATGTAATTACATATTATCTTGCACACAAAGAATATAATTTAGTTAAAAGAAATGTTTATTTCACAACTAATGAAATGCGTAGTAATAGCCACACTGATTTTTAACCTTGAACATAAACTAAAAAAATATACAATATGTAAGAAAAAAGGAAATTTACCGTTTTATTTAAAAATGAGAAATTAAAATTTTTTAAAATGTTTCCACGTGTAATTTAATTATTTATTTTGTTTAGAAAGCATTTTCTCGCTATTTCGTAAAACTTTGACATATGTATTTTCTAAGGGAAACTTTTTTTATGCGGTCCCAATCCACCGCATAAAAAAAATTTTTTTGTAATTTTTGTACAAAATTATTTATTATAGCGATTTATGGAGTTTGCGAATATTTTTTTTTTGTGCGATTTTTTTGTACGGTCCCTATCTACCGCACAAAAACAGGTTTGACTGTATTAGCATAATTAGAATTAAGGAATTTTAACATAATGTACCAATTAAGAATTTGGTTTATATACAGTCCACAAATATTGAAAATTTATAAGCTTACTAAAAATATTTAAACATTTCATATTATTTATAGATTTTAATCATTTAATGAATTAAGAATATTTTAAAATTAATTAACGAATGTAATCATTATTATTATTTGTTGAAAGTTAAACCTTTCAAGAGGGCCGATATGGTGAATAATAAATAAATTCAAAACAAAACTAACATAAGAAAATGGGACAAAATTTAGTAATAATAAGAGATCAACATACATGTTTTGCACATGTTTTATTGTTAACAAAAAAAAAAACTTTCCATTAAACCTATATACATAATCAAATATACATATTTTGGTTTTCCCATTTCTTTCTCTTCTTTCCTTATATACTTATTTTTCCCCTTCCAATATTATAAATTTTAGTTTTAAGTTTTTTTGTTATTATGTAAACCTACACACACACATTTTATAAAATATAATATATAAACCCAAAAAAAAAATAGTTATTATTATTAATAAATATATCGTTTGAAAAGTAGTTTCGTTTCGTTTTTTTATTTTATCCAAAAATTTTTTGTTGTGATTATCCCGAACAGTGGGATAAGCACAAATGTTCAATGACTGACGATATATTGCATCGAATTCGTATACGGTGCAACGATTTAACTATTACATTCAGCGACGCTATGTACAATGAAGCATTGATTGCTATCGAGGATCTTTGCGTTTTCATTGCCAATTTACCACTCAGTCATTTCGGTATGAGTTCGCCAAATCGAAGTGCATCTAATTTAATGTACACCGAAATGAATCGTGAACTACAGTACGATACTGCAGAAATGGCAGCGATTGTTACTCGCAATGTCCCACTACTGACTCATGAACAAAAAATCATTTACGATCGCATTATGTTGGCTGTTTCGGCGGGACAAGGTGGATTCTTTTTTTTGGATGCACCCGGTGGAACTGGCAAAACATTTCTCATTTCGCTAATTCTCGCCGAAATACGATCAAATAATGGCATCGCATTGTCCGTTGCATCATCTGGCATTGCGGCAACTTTATTTAAGCTGCCACTGAATATTCAAAATAACCCAGACGCAGTGTGCAACATGAGAAAACAATCGTCCAAGGCCACAGTGCTGAAACAATGCAAAATTATCATCTGGGATGAATGCACGATGGCACACAAACATTCTCTGGAGGCGTTGAACAGAACACTCAAAGATATAAAGCACAACGACAAACTATTCGGCGGCACTCTGTTATTCCTTTCAGGTGATTTCAGACAAACACTTCCCGTCATTCCACGTTCAACGTACGCTGATGAGATCAAAGCTTCCTTGAAATCATCGCCACTGTGGCGTAATGTTGAAAAAGTTCAGCTACAAATAAACATGCGCGTCCAAATGTTACAAGATCCATCCGCTCACACATTCTTGAACCAATTGTTAGATATCGGCGATGGAAAAGTTGCTATTTATGAAAATACTGGATGCATAAAATTGCCCACTAATTTCTGCACAATCGTTGATTCGCAAAATGCTCTCATATACCGCATATTTCCCGATGTACGCACACAATACATAAATCATGCGTGGCTGCCAGAAAGAGCCATTTTGGCAGCAAAAAATGTGAACGTCCACGATTTAAACTGCAAGATACAGCAGTCGTTGCCAGGCGACTTGGTATCATACAAATCGATCGATACAGTTTGCGATGCCAACGATGCTGTAAATTATCCAACAGAGTTTTTGAATTCACTGGATTTGCCAGGCATGCCACCACACCTTCTACGACTGAAAGTTGGATCTCCGGTTATTTTACTTCGGAATTTGAATCCACCACGGCTGTGCAATGGCACGCGATTGATCATTAAAAAATTAATGAAAAACATTATCGAAGCCACCATTTTGAATGGCAAATTCCGAGCCGAAAATGTTTTGCTGCCACGAATTCCAATGATTCCCACAGACCTGCCAATTGAATTCAAACGCGTTCAATTTCCTATTAGAATGGCATTCGCAATGACAATCAATAAGTCGCAAGGCCAAACGATGTCTGTTTGCGGCTTAGATTTGGGCACACCATGTTTTTCACACGGACAATTCTACGTGGCATGTTCTCGCGTGGGCAAACCATCGAGCTTATTTGTGTTGGCTAAAGACGGACTGACAAAAAATATCGTACACTCAATTGCTCTTCGAAATTAATATTGATTTTCTTTATTTCATTTTCCTACTTTAGAATAAAAAATATATTACTTTTTTTCACTTTACATTTAACTTTTAAGAGATCAAACAATGAATATGTCCGTTACGTTAATGAAATACATTGAATTGAGAAAATGAATGATTGGTGTTTTTTTGTTTGTATCGGCGTTCATCGTCTATGCGCTCCATTCCTCTTTCTATCATAGATCCCATCCCCACACACTTACAATAAATTCGTTATTTTTTATTTAACAACCAAAATATTCACTAGAAATAATTTATATCGCAGAACAACGTTTGCCGGGTCAGCTAGTGAATTTATAAAATATTTGGTTTATAACAACAATAACAAAACCAAAGGATACCAATATTGATGAGTTCACGATTCAGAAGAATGATCAGTCAAAAGTAGGGTTTACAAAAACCCAGGGTTTACCAGGGTACCCGGATTTTAGGATTTTCAAACCTGAAAACCCGGGTTTTTTCAAACCTTAATTTTGAATAAAATTTATTTTGAAATATAAATCCGGGTTTTAAGTAGAAAACCCAGGTTTTCGGGTTAACACATTTGGAAAAATCAGGGTTTTTGGGACCGGGTAAACCGTAGTCAGAAATAGTTAAGAAATTTACTTACTGTGATGTGCGGATGTAGCAATTTCGAGAAAAATTTCTTTCCTGCACTAATTTCCACATAAACTTGATAAATAAGAAATGAAAATTTTGTAGATTTGCAATAGTTTAACAATAAATCCGTGGAATTCGTAATTTTGGAAATACGGGTCCTAACAGAAACATAGAAAAATAGCGGTATACTCCATATACTACAGTAGTCCTTGTAACGTCATATTTGAAAAGCTTTAGTAGTTTCGAGTTGACACAGATAGTCCTGAATATAGGATTTCACTTTTTTATTCGATTCTGGTAAATCAGAAGAAATTGGAATATTTAAAGATATCCAAAGGAGTCAAGGAATGATTTTGTAGATTTTGTAGAATGTTGAGAATGAAAACCTTTAAAAACCAATAAAATTTAAAAAAATGTATAATCTGAAAATTCTAAAAATTGAATTTGAAATTAAATTTAAGAATCGAACTTAAAATTTTTGAAAAATTGTAAAGAATTTGTAGAATGGGATGAATTTGGAAAATCATTAAATTTTTAATAGTTTCACTAGTTTTATGAATTTGAAGAAAACGAAGCTGTTGGGAAGTTTTTGAAGAACCTTAAAATATTTAAAATTTAATGATTTATGTAAGTATTTTAAAGCTGCTGAAATTTTTCGACAATCCGAAGCATTTGAAAAATTTAATGATACAAAAGAATCGGGATATGAAGAAATTGAAATTTATAAATTTAAAAGAACTGAACAGAAATGGAATAATTTAAAGAAAAAAATTTTTTTAAAGAATTTGAAAATTTTTAAAAATTAAATTTTAATCGTAGATTGGCAATAATTTTAAAATTAATAAGCTTTTGAAGAGATGAAGAAATTGAAGCACTTTAAAATTTATAAATTTTCACGAATTCTAACCAAGTCTTCTGAAAATTTTTAATAAATTTAAAAATTTGAACTCTTGTAGAGACTATTCATTAGGAATTAGGAAATTTTGAAGAATCTACAAAAACAAAGATTTGAAACCTATACGTATAAAAAAGCCAATTTTAATATTGTGCAGAAGAGAGAACTTAAATAGAAACTTAAATAATTTGAAAATTTGAAAATGTTGTATAATTTGAAGCTTACAAAAAATTTGATGAATCTGAAGCTTTTGAAAAATCTGAAAATTTTTAAAATTTTAAAATTTTAATAAGAATCTGAAACTTTAGGTGAATCTGATCAATCAAAACAACTAGTAGCTTTTACAAGATTTGAAATATTTCTAGAATTTTATGAATCTAAAACTTTTTAACAATTGAATTATAAAATTTTAGATATTTTGTAGAACGTCAATATTTGAAGAATAATTTGAACTTAAAAATTATTGAACGATTTTTGATTATTCTAAAAGCACGTAAAATATCGAAAGTATTATTAGAATTAAGACCACTGGAACTTAGTAGAAATTTAAACTTTTATAGAATGTAAAGAAACTTTTGAAGGATGTAAATAATTTATAAATTTGTAGTTTATTGTTTATTAGTTGTAGCTTAGGAAAAAATTTATAATCTGAAGAATCTTAATTAAAAATTCTAAAAACTTCATAATTTCCAATAGTTTGTAAAAGGTTGAAGAATTTTGAGAATCTGTAATTTTGGAAAAACAGAACATTTCTAAGATTTCAAGATGTTAAGATTTTAAATAATCTGAAATTTTTAACGAACTTACTTTAAGATGAATGTAACGATTAATAATTTGGAATTTATTGTTTATCGATAGTCAAATTAGAAATTAAAAACAGAAATACATAACACAAAAAAAACATTCGAATTAAATGATCATAATAGTAATAAAACAGTAGTAGTAGTAGTGTTATTAAAATAAAGTCAAGAAAGAAAATTATTTAGACATACATCCCCATACCATACCTACTACCCCAATCAACACCCTGGAACTTCACATATCAACATTTGTTAGACTATAACCTTGATATGAGTTTCCAGCTGCTACGGGCTGCGAGTTCAGCTGCGGCGGCTGCTGCCGATTGTTTATATGAGGCAGGTTGTAGCTATTACGGTTGTGATTGGGCTTGAGCGACTGCATGTGCGGCTGCCGCTCCAGCTGGTATTGGATAGATTATGTGAAGACTCTGTGTATTATTAGACAATTGGTAAGAATTTTATGAATCTAAAGATTCTTAATATGTAGAATTTGAACAATTTTATGGTTTTGTAGAATGTTAAAAAATGGACGCATTTTTGAAGTATCTGAAGAATTTCAAAAAATGCAATTTTTTAAGATTTTCCATTTTTTTATCATAAGAATTTAATTTTTAACCCTTTCGAACGCCATTAAAAGTTAACTTACTTCCTAAAATAAAATATGTAGCACAACTATGCACTACTATGTTATGGTTTTGCTCATATAATTGTAATATGAACATAAATACATAAGAGAACGATCGCACAAGAGAAATGAGTCCAAAATTAAAAATAACAGTTAGTCGAAGAGATGAAAGTTGATGTACAATATATTGTGTAAGGCGTTCAAGTTAAATTGTAAAGATATTGCAGGATGGGAAGAATTTGAAAAATCAAAAAACTTTAATGGTTTAAAAAATTTCATAATATGAAACATTTCAAGAATCAGAATAATCTGAAATTTTTTAATGATGAAAAGTTTTAACATTTTATTAGTTAAAGATATTGAAGAAGTTGAGACAACTATAATATTTGAAGAAATGAAGCAACCTTAAAACTGTATTGATTTTTTCGAACTTGGAAAATCTAAACCTTTGTAAAAATTTGTAGGGTTTGAAAATTTAGTACCTATAATGTTAAGAATGTAAAGCTTTTGAAGAATTTAAGGAATTTGAAGATATTGAGCAACCAAAAATTTAAAATCAAAAAATTATGAAAATTGAATTTGAAGAATCTGAAACTTTTCAAGAATCTTTAAAATCTGATTCATTTGAAAAAATTGAGAATTTTAAGAATCTGAAACCGCATTTTGAAAAATGGAACCTATAAAAATTTTAAGAATATCAAGCTTTTGAAGATGTTTAAATTGAAGAATTTAAAGAATTTGAAGAATCTGAAGCTTTTGAAAAATATTACGAATGCAAGGAGAACCGAGAATATGAAATTATTAAAGTATTTTTTGGATCTAACAATTTTTTAGAATTTGATAAATCTGAAATTTTTGAAAAATTTTAAATAATTTGTAGAACGGCAGGAAATTGAACTTTTAGAGTCTGAATAATTAAAAGAAAAATGTAGTTTTTGAAGGAGCTCAAGTTTTTTCAGAATTTGGTGAATCTGAATCTAATGAACAACTGAATTTTAAGGTCGTTAGGATTTTGTACGATGACAATAATTTGAAGAATCTTAGAAACTTTAATAATTTAAAATATTTAAAAAATATGAAATTTTTCAAGAATTTGAAAAATCTAAAATTTTTTAAGAACGAACATTGTTTAAATTAGTATATTTAAACATATTGGTTAACATGATTGCCCAATAAGGTTCCCTTAAAACGGAGTTTTGCTCAATGATCATAGTATCTGCTGAAATGAAGTTTCCATGCGCCTGCCTTGAAACCCTAATAATTTACAGGTTTTTCCGAATTTGCATAACCTGAAGTACCTTATGAAGAATTTGTAGAAATCTGAGAATCTGAAGCTTCTGAAAAATTCAATGAATTTGAAAATTTTGAAGATCCAGAAAAATTTTAAAAATCTGAAATTTCTGATGAATTGAATTTTAATATAATTTGAATAATCTGAATTTTTTTATGATTTCCTTATTTTAAAGTATATACATATATGAATCTTTTTAAGATTCTGTAGATTGAAAGAAACTGGATCTTATCTTCAACATTAAAGATTGTTAAAAATCTGAAGCTCCTGAATATGAATAATCTGAAGATTTCATAGAATTTTAAGAATGTAAAGCTTTTAAAGAATTTAAGAAATTTGACGATTTTGTGAATTCAACAAATTTAACAAAATATAAAATTCTGAAAATTGAATTTGAGACCCATGCTGATTAGGGTTAATATTAATTGTATGATTATTTTAAAAAATAACTTTTTAATACACGAATATTAATGAATACTATGTTTAGATAGATTTCGTTATAAGAAGAATGAATTACCAAATCAATTAAGTTCTTAAATTAGCAACGTGAAACACGGCAATCAAGAAACAAAATAACAAATCGTGTAATGTTAAATGTAAATTTACGCGATACAAATTTTAACGAATAATATTCTTAGTGTCAAATTGGTGGAAGTAGTTTTTTCTTTCAAAATCAACTCACCTTATCAGTTTTTTGTTTTTTCACAAGCACAATATAACAATATGTATAATTATAATTGTCAATATTACATAAAAAAATTAACACTACGATAATTCGGGCTAACCCGCTACCCGATATCAATTTAAAATTATTAGCACAAATCACAATCACTTAAATATTTTTACTTACACGTTACACATTTTAATTACGACTAATTTATGTCTACAAATATGTATTCGAAAAAGCACGACAGGTTTTTATTTTGTTTAATATCGTACGGTAAATTACCGTATTAAAACCAGAAATGATGAGCGAATACAGTGGGATACATAAAATATTTGAAAAATTACAAAATAATTGATGATTGTGTACAGCTGGTTAAATAAGCAAATCAAAGGCTATAAAGTAAATTTACGGGTGCAACATGAAAATTATGTATAATCGTGAATTTTTGAAAAATTCTTTTGGATCATGTATCTGTAGTTATTACATGGTGCAAGGTGAAAAATTCCGGAAAATTTGCTACATTTTCCGCGAAAAATTTAAAATATGTATGCATGTTAAAATGACATGTGTGTGACATTTCTAACAAATAACAAAATATAAGCGATAAGAATTTTAAGTGAAATATGGTAAAGTAAAATAGGATTTAGAATTTCTGGACAGAAACAAAAATAATTTGAGATTGATTAACAGGCAACAGTTTTTCAGTACTTAAGTTTAGTATACCAATTATTCTCAAATCAGAAATAATGCTCAGCAATTGGCGGTCAATCCTATTTAACGTTATGAATTTTTTTCTCGTTTGTTTACTTGTTTAGTAATTTTCAAACAATAACATGAATATCACAGGGATTGATTGTCGCAAGATGCCATTGATGGGGAATAACAGCCTTAGGCGTGAGTCGTGAGCATAAATGTTTTAAATTTTATTATACATATCAATAAAACCATATAGGCATAAGAACATTGGAATGTGCATTAAGCTCATTTCTTCTTACCATTTGGTAGGCATTACGCTAAATTGGCCGTTTTAGCCGTGTTATAGCCGAGGCATTTCGATTCTCTGTATACGTGTTATAGAGGCATTTCGATTCTCTCTGTGGTAATGAAGCTTTTTCAATCGTTGCGTTGGTTAAATCTAGATTAGATTTTCATATATAAAAATGGTGTAAAAAATGTATGTGCGCACATCAGTTGAGAACGGCTGAACCGATTTGGCTCAATCTTTTTCTATTATGTTTGAAATTGCCAGAAGATGGTTCTTACGAAAGAAAATTTTGGGAAAATCCTTCGGAAAAGTCGGAAAATTCGGAAAATCGAAAAATTATGTTTTTGTATAGGATTTGGCGCGTAGCCAACCAGATGGTAAAAACCAGATGGTCTTTTAGAAGAGAAAAATTGGAAAATCTGAGTGGAAAACTCGGAAACTTCCGGAAAAACCCGAAGAAAATTGAATTTTTGTTCAATGAATTTTTGAATTTTTTGTATGTTTTGATGACGGATTAGGCTCAATTAGGCTCAATCTTTTTCTATTGTGTTTGAAATTGCCAGGAGATGGTTCTTACGAAAGAAAATTTTGGGAAAATCCTTTGGAAAAGTCGGAAAATTCGGAAAATCGAAAAATTATGTTTTTGTACGGGATTTGGCGCGTATCCAAACCAGATGGTCTTTTAGAAGAGAAAAATTGGAAAATCTGAGTGGAAAACTCGGAAACTTCCGGAAAAACCCGAAGAAAATTGAATTTTTTTTTTCAATGAAATTATGAATTTTTTGTATGTTTTGATGACCGATTTGGCTTAATCTTTTTTATTGTGTTTGAAATTGCCAGGAGATGGTTCTTACGAAAGAAAATTTTGGGAAAATCCTTCGGAAAAGTCGGAAAATTCGGAAAATCGAAAAATTATGTTTTTGTACGGGATTTGGCGCGCAACGAAGCCAGATTGTCTTTTAGAAGAGAAAAATTGAGATAACGAAGTGGAAAACTCGGAAACTTCCGGAAAACCCCGAAGAAAATTGAATTTTTTTTTTCAATGAAATTATGAATTTTTTGTATGTTTTGATGACCGATTTGGCTTAATCTTTTTTATTGTGTTTGAAATTGCCAGGAGATGATTCTTACAAAAGAAAATTTTTGGAAAATCCTTTGGGAAAGTCGGAAAATTCGGAAAATTATGTTTTTGTACGGGATTTGGCGCGTATTGAATCGACATTTCATTCACTTTTCAATACATTAGTGTTGAATTCGATGAAAATGGAATGGAATGTCCACTCAACTCAATCATCTATTGAGAATAGAGTTGAGTTGTTTGATTTTTTCTATCATCAAAATCAATTTTCGTGAAGGACAAAAGTATTTGCTTGGAAGTTTATTAAAAATGGTTGGAGCAGTTACTAAAAAATATTTATAAAAATGCGTTTTGTAAAATTTTGGAACGCTTCTGAAATGCATGACATTTTTATGCAGTAAATAACTGTGACAACTCAAATAACGATTGCCACTAATTTCAAAATATTTATTCATAACCTTAAAAACATAAAGATGTTTCAATGGAAGAAGTCTACTGCTCAAGAATAATGGCCAAGAAGGGCTACGTTTATTCTTGAAATGCATCAATCTAACTACATGCTTTTGAGCTACTACTAATGGTCTGATCGTCTCAAAATATGTACCACCCCAGCAACAAATCCCATAACGCAGTCTGGACTCAATTAAGGCGTGATAAAATATTTTAAGAATACCAGGTGGACAGTGTGACCGCAGTAGATACATTTGCCTAATACATATACATATGATGCTTCCAGTCTAATCTACAATCGACGTTTAGTCCCAAATATTTAACCTTTAAATGACACGTGGGGTCCAGTGGACCGCAGACATTTTTCAATCGTACATATTTAAATGTTTCCGCCGGAAATGCATTTCGTGTCCACCCCTTGCTATAGTTGAGATCTTGTACTACCTATTTGCGTACTCAGCGCAAGCCGTTTGACCGCTAGAAGCTGTGTAGAAAGGTCCAAAATTACGGTGGGGTCCAATGGACCCCCGTGTGTCATATACGTATATTTGTGTGAAAATCGGAATAATGTTTAGGCATCTCAACTTTAGCAGACCTAAAGCGAGAGAGATGTATTATATCCCCGCTGCTGATATCTGTCCGGAAACAAAGTAATTCAAAAGGTACTTATCCGATTTTCAAGAAACAAAGACAGACTAATCTTGTCCTGACCAGACAAGAAAAATGTGATATGACTAAGATATCTAGGTGATCGGATTTGATAAAAATTGAACGAAAATATTTGTATTGTATATGAAATAATTTTTCCAAATTGTTTTTGCCGTTTTTTGTGTTGTTTTATTGTTTTGGTCGTGAGTAACACTGCGCTCGTTGTTAAATTTTTTTTAGTTTATCATATTTCTTTTGATTTTGACATACAATAGTATGACTAATTAGATGGCGTATAATTTGCGGAGTCGAACCGTCCGAGAAGTGCTAGAACCCATCGACGAAACATCTTCAGGAGAAGAAGATAACGTGTTTGAGGACAGTAAAGACAATGATTCAGACTTTTCGATGTGCAGTGCTCCAGAGAGTGCCATGGAAGTAGACTAGAAAGATATGAATGAGGGTACTTTGGGTCAACGGCTTTTGTATGTAGCAGAGCGTCAAGCAGCTGGCTAGAGCCGTGGTCGGCCATCTTCGATGATAAGAAAAAATTCAACTTTCATATTGCAAAATAAATACCTCTTTTTAAAGATTCAGTATCGAACTTATTGTTATCTTAAAAGATACTATCTTATAGAAGCATACCGCTAAATTTTTAGTTAAAAATATTGAAAATTAAAAAAATACGGTTATTTTATGTAAAACAAGCCATTTTCTTATTTTTTTCACAAACCTTTTTTTTTTGGTATGATTAAAATAAAATTTCATTAATGTAATAATTTGGTCTTCTTTAGTAAACTTTAAGCTATATTGAAAAAAATTGTCAAATCTAAATATCCAAAAATTCAAGAAATAATGGGCAATTTTTAAGCTGGGGTCTAAAAGACCCCAGTGTGGCATTTATGTGATTTTTCTTAAGTGTGTCATTTAAGGGTTAATGTTAGCAACAGATTCAATAGGCAAGCATTTATTAATGCACGGGCCATTCCTAGGGCAATGCCGGTCGTGATAAACTACGTCATTATTTTTTAAATCGTGATTAATGTGTGATACTGCAGAAGTATAATCACAACTATTATATGCAAACGCTAGATCATCAGCAAAGGCAATAACTTTACCTTTAAAATTTTGTTTAAAAATAGAATTAATGTAAATTAAAAATAAAATTGGTTCAAGTACAGATCCTTGGGGGACACCCGCTTGTAGCACCGATAAGTCACTGAAACTATTTTTATAAGTAACCCTTTGCGACCGATTAGTGATGAATGACTTGAACCAGTTGAATTTGCAACCTCGAAAACCAATATTCATCAGCTTATGCAAAAGGATACCATGATCTACCATATCAAAAGTCTTAGTAACATCCACAAACAGGCCGGCTACTGTACTCGAATTATTAATACCCTCATGAAGTGGATTCATAAGTTCGATCAAAGCCTCTGTACCCAAACCAGAACGAAAACCAAATTGACATTTACTGAAATAGTTAAAGCTATTCAGAAATTCTGTCATTCGTAATTTAACTGCTTTTTCAAAAATCTTGGAAATAACAGAAAGGATGGATATTGGCCTATAGTTACTCAACAACAGACGATCGCCCTTCTTAAAGAGAGGAATAACCGTGGCAATTTTCAGTGATTCCGGAAATGTACCTTCGGTTATACTACGGTTAAACAATGCACTTAAAATGTCAACAATGTTGGAGCTAATCCTTTTAATAATTGCACTACTAAAACCAAACAAATCTGTAGAATGTTTATCCTCAAGGGAATTGATAATGAAAAATAATTCCATGGAAGAAATTGGGCGAAAGAAAAAATTTAAGTTGGGGCTCAATTCAAGTATAACGGAGTTATCAACTAATTTTGAATTATTGTTAAATTCCAGACGCGCTTTTGAAACTATATTACAAAAGTAATTGTTAAAACAATTAGCAATGTCTGCTGGGGATGAGAGCTTATAATTTTGTTCGTCTAATATTTCATTATTTGAAGTACCTTTGTTAAGTATTTCATTCAATAAGGACCATTGCTGCTTACTATTATTACCTGCTTTTTGGAATTTACTCAAATAATAGCTATTTTTAGTTTCTTTAATAACCTGATTCAGATTTTTGGCAATATGAAATTTCCTAGGTGGTTTAATAAAAAATTTACTTTGGGATATGTAGTGAGTGAGTTTAGCAATAAACAAATCAAAAGCTTCTGAAATATCAACTGTAGATAACACAGCGTTCCAAGACTCTACTAATAACATATCGTTTAAAAGTTCAAAATTTAACCGAAATTGATGATTAACTCCAGACCTCTTGATTCGGGAGACAAAGGTTTCATTAAACATCAAGTTGACAAAAACGGCGCAATGATTAGTAATGCATAAATCTTCAACTAAAGAATTTATCGCAACATTAGAGAGTCTGTAAAACACATGGTCAATACATGATGAAGATAAGCTAGAAATTCTAGTCGGAACATTTACCTCAGAGACTAAACCATTACTTGACATTAAAAATTTATACTCATCAATTAGCAAAGAATTGTTTAGAAGGTTGATATTAAAATCACCCAAAACTAATAAATTATTACATTTTATTTTAATAAGGAATGCACTGAATTCTTCCAGAAACAACTCAACATCATATGATTGAAGCCTGTAAACACATACAACCGTTACTTTGAAATTTGGAAAAAATACATCAACCAGTAATAAATCAGCTGACCTTAAATTGAAATTAGTATTCACTTTAACATTTAAATTCACATCAACATACACAGCTACACCACCTGAACGGTAATTATTGTTGCAATTAGCAAAAATATTATATCCAGTAATTGAATAATCAACAAGTTCATAATCGTGTATCCAGATTTCTGTTAAAAAAATTAAACCAGGCATTTTGTCAAGTGTTTGAATATGACACACCAAATTGTCAAAATTCTTCCGTAAACTACGGATATATTGAATCAGTAGCTTGCATTCAAAATACGAACCACCGAATGTAAGGAGGAGGAACGTAAATCTTGAATAAATCCGAACTAGAATTCGATATATCAGAACTCATTTGAATCTAATTCTAATAAAACAAGACGAATGATAACAGTTGAATACATGAAAAATGATTGAAATGAAAGATCAAAACTCAAAACCGAAAAACTAAAAAGCATAAATAAAAAATTAAGTAAAACTAAAATAAAATTCTTAAAGCTATTCAAACTATTGCAGTAAAGTTCAGAACCAATACGTATGTATTGCATTTGTAATGTTTTGATAATAAAAATAAATAATAATAAGCTAATAATACAGCGTAGATCCAAACCGTACTTAATAATTAATACGATGTCCTGGAAATTTATAATATGTACAAGTAAAAACTGGTTTAACAGTTTGATTGGATATGTAAAGTACTGTCTGACCTTTAGATGGAACATTTTAATTACTAAATGGGACCATATGTAAGCTGGATGGCAGAAAGTTTTCGAAAAACTAAAAAAACTAGGTTGGTCAGAAAGTTGTCTAGGATTCCTAAGATAACAAGTAGGCGCTGTATGGCCTAATTTGAAACATAACTGACATTTTACCTGTTGCTTAAAAGAACTGAAAGAATTTATTTTTTGTTTGTAAAGTTTATCGATGGAGTTTTATCGGCAAGTATGAATACTATGATGATAGTCAGTTAAAAGTCTCTGAAAAAGGAAAATTTCTTAAGTTCTCCTGAAAGTGAAAATATTAAATAAAGTTAAAACAAAAATTAGTATAGAAACATCTCTTGATTGGAAATTGAAAGTCGAAGAAACTGCTGTACAAGTATTCACCAAGAGATTAAAACGAATTGAAATCCATAAAGTATTTATTTTTAAAAGAACCAAAGTCTCTATTAAATGCCATCAAATTTGCATTGAAAGCAGAAGCTAAATTAGGAACTTCACCGGATATAACTATTTATTGTTACTTTTCTCCAAGAAATCATAACTATCGTGGAAATTCTAATTCAGCAAATTATTGTGGTTAGGGAGCTCCAATACAAACAGTTTTAGAAACAGTAATACATTTTTTTTAATCTAATCAAAATTTTCAAAGACAATTTGAAAATTATGGAACGCGAAATAGTTCTACTTTTAATCAACCATTTAATGGAAATTCGCACCCATATACCTACAATAATAATAAAACTAATTTTAATCAAAAAAATTATCCCGGAAGTAGCGGCAGCAATACTCGTATATTTCATCGGTGATATTCAAATTCAAATAATAAAAATATAAATGACATTCGACCAAATATGCATGTAGTTAAAATTGACAGAGTCGGAAAACGAATCCAGTCCTCAAGAATAAATCTCTAAATGAATTCTTCTCGAAAATGTTTCGTACCGTATTTTAGTTGTATCGATTTTACCTTGCGATATTTTAACTAGGCATAAGATTCTTAGGTAAAAAACTTTTTATTTAAGAATAACGAATTCGACTTACATAGCTTAAAGTTTGATAAAACAAAAATATTTTATATACCAAATTTTAAATTTAGGCCAACAAATATTTTTTTTAGAAGTTAAAAATGATTTCCCAAGTAGCAAAATGGAACTGAAGTTCCAAAAAAACTTAACTGCGGATGTCATAGGTGTTTTTGTAATTGGTGACATTGGAACGGTTCCATATTGATTTTAATTTTGTAAAATTATAACGTTTCTCGATGATTTTTGAAAAACCTTACTGTTACTGTTGAATTTTATCGAAACGGTTTCTAATTTTCCAATAAAATTTTTCACTTAGTTTGGTTCTTTTCATACAGTTCCGTAAAGGTTTTAATTCTGTATATTTATATTACCCGCAAATGGTTTTTATAATACATTATTGTAGTATTAATTTAATTATTTCTGCAACTGGTATTGGTGAAACCATTACTCAAGGATGTTAATTTAGTGTTTTAAAAACTATATAACTTTTTTATTATAACTGTTAAATTTTTCGGAATGGTGTGGTAACAGTGTTAGTGAAAACAACGCATAATTAATTTTTACAGTGCGTTTTCTAAGTTTAAGCTCATACATTTAGGATATAAACGCATAAGCAAACATACGACAAAAATTAAATCGAGTAAAAAAGGAAATAAAAAATCAGCGTAATTTACGTGCTTCTCAATTCAGGTGCTCGTGTTTTGTGTAAATAAAAAAATGTATTTAATAAAAAAATAAATTAAGTTTAACAAGTGTAGAATTTATAATAAATTGGTGAGAAATAATAAAAGTGATAATATTGAGCCAATTATTTTGGCAAATATAAACTGTCATTAGCTCGTTAATCAAAAACACAACGGCAATACGTCCCGAGTCCCAGCATATTAAACGTGGCTTGTACAGTTAGATTTTAATAGTTATAAGTTTTTCTTTTGCATTTTGTGCAATAGATACATTTTCATTTTCTCTTCAAATGCCTACGCGTCCGATATTTAAACATGTTAATTATTCCACTTATAGACGAAAGGTATGCGCAATTTTTCATCAATATATGACCCGAAATGAGCAATCTATCAATGAAGAATCTTCTCCAAACACCTCGGTAAATGAATTAGTGAATGATACTGAAAATTCCTGTGATGTACCTGTAAGTTCAAGACAACAAGATCCTAAATTAAATTCTTTAAATAGTTGTGAACCAGGACATTCACCGAATATATCTTCTGCTGATTGCAACACATGCCTAAATAATGATTCGGTAGGGTTAGAATGTAGTAATAAAGAGGAAGATTTTGTTGATCTTAAGGCACCCACGTTTTCTTTAGCAGAAAATTTACAGCAATGGGCTATTGAGTTCAGAATACCTCACTGTGCCCTTAACGATTTGCTTAAATTATTAAAAGAAAATGTCCACCAAGAGCTTCCAGTTGACTCTCGAACTCTTTTAAAAACCACGAAAGTTTTAGAATCAATCAGATTAGTTGACCCTGGCCATTATTGGCATTATGGAATTGAAAAAGCGTTGAAATCTTTATACTCATCTGATTGGCCAAAAGAATTCAATTTTTTTTTCAATATTGATGGTCTTCCTATAAGTGAAAGCTCAAAAAGTCAATTCTGGCCGAGTTTAGGCCTAGTTCCTAATATTACCAAAACTCCATTTGTAATAAGCGTATATAAAGGACCTTCTAAACCAAAAGATTGCCACTTATATTTGCATGATTTTGTGATTGAATTAAATCGATTATTGTTAACAGGTATTCTAATTAATGAGGTTAAATATGAAATAAAACGTATCGCATTTGTATGCGATGTACCAGCAAAAGCATACGTCGCGTTCATTAAAGGTCACAACGCTTATTTTGGATGTGAGTTTTGTGAAGTTGAAGGTGATTATTGTGATAAAAACCACCGTATGGGGGATCCAACTAAATCTTCCAAATTAAGGACTGACGTTTCTTTTAGAAACCGAGATCAAGAAGAACATCATACCGGTTGTTCTCCCCTTGAAAAATTACATATTGATATGGTAAGAAGCTTTCCTCAAGATTAGATGCATGGAATTTGTCTTGGTGGTGTCAAAAAAACTTTCCTAAGTTGGATTAAAGATAGATTTAATTTGAATGTAAGACTTCCCGCTGCTAAAATAAACATAATATCAGATCGTTTATTGAAGTACAAAACAACACAGCCAAGTGAATTCAATAGAAAATTCAGGCCATTAGATGAGGTTAATAATTGGAAAGCCACTGAATTCCGAAGTTTTTTGTTATACGCCTTACCGTTTGCAATCCATGGAATTGTCAGTGATGCGGTTTACAATCATATGCTTTCGTTTCATTGCGCCACAATTTTATTGTTAAATGAAAAATATTCGAAAAATTGGAATCTAGCTAAACTTCTTCTAGAATATTTTGTAGAACAGTATGCAGTAATATATGGCGCAGACTCTGTTTCTCATACCATACATAATCTGTTGCATTTATGTGATGATGTAGTTCAATTTGGACCACTTGACAATTTTGGTGCTTTTAGTTTTGAGAATAAACTTGGTATTATAAAAAGGCTATTAAGATCAGGTTACAAACCTTTAGAACAGTTGGCCAAACGTATTTCTGAACAAGTTCAATTACCAAATTTTATTGTAAATCAAACTAAAAGGTCAGTATCACTTAAAAAACCAATTCCAGATACCAATAATTTTAAGGAAATTATTTTTGAGGATTTCATATTAAACGACACATTTCCCAACAAATGGTTTCTATCCATTGATAAGGATATTGTCTCTATGGAATGTGCAATTTCAAAAAGTGATGGAATCCAAATATATGGGAAAAAAATTACTGCTAAAACTGACTTTTATGACAAACCTTTGAAATCATATTTACTGGATATATACAAAGCTGATTTGGTATTTAATTCTTCGGAATTTTGGCCAATTACAAACTTAAAATGTAAAATATTTTCTATGCAAATACTCAACAATACTTATGCCTTTTGTCCCCTTATTCACTCTAATAATTAAAATACGTTATTTCCTATACTTCATAAGAATTTGAATCGAAAATTTAAAAAATAACTTAAATATAAATTAAAGAACTTAGATTTGTTTAAAAAAAAAAAAATTTAATTTAATTAAAAATTTCCAAACTATTTTTTCCTGTTTGTTTGGCTAAATGATTTTAAATCCGGATTAAATAGTTGCCATCATGTATTGTGTGGTAGAAACAATTGAAGACGGAGAAAGAAATTGTATGGCTGTTCCACGATGTTGGATAAAAAATGAACAACTTTATTACCCTTCCCAAACTCGGGAAATTCTTCGCGACAATATTGGTAAGTACAATAAATTTCACTCACAAATGAAAATACACTATTTCTTTTAAATGAAAATTATTGATATTTTTTATATTTTTGCAGATTCATTAAAAACGGCCTTGGAGCAAGAGCGGGATACTACTTTGGTGTCTACGAGCGAAAGCGAAAATAATTATTCGCAGCGAATTACCATTGGTAAACAAACAATTGATTTCAATTCATTATTCATAAATGAGACAAAAGAAGATAATGCGAGTGAACACATTAATCAAGAGACAGGTATTATTGTTCAAACACAAAATATTCTAAATGGTGACGCTTATGATGAATTGAGTGAAAGAAGCATGGAAATAATTAACCAACCGCAATCAATAATTGTTCATCAGCGCGAGCATTACCACCTTACGAGTTTACTGTCGAAACTAGGGGCCACTTACATAATCTTGGAAATGCAAATACGCCAGGAAATAATTCAAGTCACCTTGGTTCTGCCCAATATAAAGGTAAACTAGTGGAAACCCTTTAAACATTGTTTTAAAAATAAAAATAAATTATTTTTTTTATTTATAGATGATAACTATTCAAATTTAAACAATAAATTAGATAGTTTCATTAAAATGTTTACGGAGCAAACTGATAAAATTATTAAAAGTCAAGCAGAATTGAAAGCTTCAATTGACTTGATTGCCGAAAAAATTCCTACTGTCCAGTCAAAAGAAATATCACATGAAAAACCGAAGGATATAGAATTACCGATCGGCTCAGTGCAGGATTTGGAAAATTGTGAATTTAAACTTAAATCAAATCCAGAATTTAAAAACAAAATGGTAAGTCCTTAGTAGTTCAACAATGATAAATGTCAAAAATGAAAAATCACCCAAAATGAATAATCGCCTAAAAATTATTGGGCGATTGTGCATACTTTAAAATGTGAGTAATTATGTATTTTGACGAATCGCCCAAAATATTGAAAATGAATAATCTCCCAAATAAATGTTCGGGCGATTATTCATTTTAATGGCTAAAAGCAAGGCTACTTGGCAAGCCATACGAACATTCCGTTACACATTTTTTTGATTGAATTATTAAATATTTTTAATAAAAATTACCGAATAATTGGTACTAATATTTCGTTTGGAAAACGTTTGGTACAAAAATTTTCAAACAAATATATATTTTTCACTCAAAAACACATATGTTTCAATGTCCACCGGTGACGAAAAAATAAAAATCGGTGTTTTTAAATTAAACTGCTAAAATTGTAAAGTAAGTGGCTCACTACAATTATTCGGTGATTTCTATTAAAAATATTTAATAATTCAATCAAAAAAATCAAAAAATGTTTGAACAAAATAATGGTACCGCTTGTCATGTAGCCATGCATGCCTTTAAAACACATGTTTTTGAATGTCGGTTAAAACACATCTTTTTTTATTTAAATTAAATTTTGCCTTTTCCAAAATTTACATGCGTATATGAATATTTATGTAAACAGCCCGGGCCTCATATGTTATTGCTTTTTTTTGTGAGCTTCATTTCTAAATCATAAAAGTAATAAAGCCCGTTGGCTTTATTTACTGAAATTAAAATAAAAAAAGCTTCGGCGGCTGCTGACCTAAATTTTCAGAATGGTCGTGTAAAATCTGGGAAAGGAAAACCTTGAGTAGAACCTACTATGTTGTTGCGCAAAAGTTAGTGGTTAGCCAATACCGAAGAATAACAAAAATTATTTTCGGTTTTTGAGTGATTTGGCTTGATCGATTTTGAATTCTTTATTTGGCTAATTGTTCATTAATTTTTTAGGTGATTATGCATAATGCATAATCGCCCAAAAATGTTTGGGTCTTTCTTCACTTTTATTATTTTGCGTCATTTGGTATTGAGCGATTATTCGCAGCGCCGATAAATGCGGATTATATAGATTAACGATTCCCTCACGTTGTTATTGTGCTGGTTTAGTTTATGTTAAATTTTCCGAAATCTGAGTTAATAAATTTCTTGGATGACCGATCGAACGAATGCCGCCTTGTATTATAATTATTCAAATGCTAATTAATAATGTTATTTTCGTTTTTTTTTCCAGATTTCATACATGTCAACATTCGACGGACCAAACGAAAATGGATGTGCTCGTATTGTCGCGAAACAACTTATACTAGATACTGTTCTGGTTCTTTTTCCTTGGGGTGGAACAACTACTAAAAAACCTTTTATGCCTTTTCAAGAAACTCAAAATGTTATTATGATGGCAGTGAAAAAGAAATTTGTAAACTTTACTGACCATGACAACAAAAAATTTTTAAAAGAATATCTAAAATCTGCAAGTACTAGAATAAATCGCGCAGCATAAAAATTATTAGCGCTTTAATCAAATATGATATAATTATGTACTTAAGTATATTAAATAATAGTGTTGAATAAAAAATAAATGTAACCTTAGAATTAAAGTTAAAATGAATTAAATACTGAATAAAAAATAAATTTGTACTTAGATTACAAAGATTTAAGATAAAATTTAAAATAATTAATTAAATTAAATGAAACATTAATTAATGAATAACATTTTAATTTTCTTTTGCTAAAGCAATTAGTTTAGTTTATTAGACTACTTGTTTATAATTTAAATTGCTAGAATTTCATTATTACCCTTTTATTTAAATGGACCTAAACTTGTTCGCCGGTTTGTTTAAATTTTTCTAAAGTCCTTTTTAACTATCACGCGTGCTAGAAAGCTGAATTTGTATGCACCGCTGAGTCTTTAGGAACGTTTTAGCAAAAGAAAAATTAAAAAAATAAATAATAAACAAAATGTATGCTCATGTCGATGTACATTGTACATGCATATAAATAAAAGTTTGTACCTGAAAAACCAAGTTTTTTTTTACATTTACTTTTCTTCTTTGATTTAAACCATGATATCATGTAAAAATTTTATCACAACACTTTGAAGTTTAGTTTACTATGTGCTAGTTCTTTGTTTTCGAGGATGTGCTTAAGAATAAAAATCAAGGAAGTTTGTCGGTAGTTTTGCAACATATTAAAATAAGTTTATGAAATGTTTTAAAAATATTTGATTATTATGTCAAGTCGGAACAGACACGTTTCCGAAATAGATCAAAAAAACGTTTCCGATTTTTTTAAGCCAATTAAGATAAGCATTAAACCGTTCCAAAAACACGGTATAGTTTTTCTGTTACTATTTATAATATGTTACAGAAAAGCTTCAAAATATAATCAGTTTTATTTACACAGATTAAGAAAGGGTTTTAAACCATTACAAAACCACCTTTTGGTTTTCCTGATTTGTTTTAAATACGCCTCCAAACGGTTTTCATACAACTAAAGAGTTTCAAGAAACACGATCAAACAAGGTCTCCAGTGCGGTTCAATGCGGTGTCTGTGAAGGTTCCGAAACAATTTTGGAAACTTTTTCATTTTGATACCACAATGTTAAGTCGGCTTTGAAACATGTTTGAACCTCAAAAATGCCGCCTGGGTTACTTTGGCCTAAACTCCGCTAAGCTAGATCAATAAATTAAGAACAAAGTAAACGTCAAATTAAAATATCTCAATAGTTTACTGAACATTATTTGACGATTCCGAGTTCTTCTAGAAAACCAGATTTTCTGTTTGTTGGTTTTATTCGTTAACGGTTGGTTTTATTCGTTAATTTCGTTAAATGTATGTAAAATAATTCATCGGAATTTAATTTATTCATTTAACAAGCATTAAAATTTCTTAAACTATAAAAACATAGCAAATTCAATTCTAATTTTCCAATATGTGAGTAGTGTGAGGTAATCAGACTACATAGTAACATAGTTTAAAATCAAAATTAATTCGAAAAAATTAATACTTTTAATCAGAAATTTAGTTCCAAACTGTTTTCGAAGTTGAACAAAATGATGTCTATATGAAATTAACAATTGTAGTTTCAAAATAAATAAAAAATATATTAAAAGTTGGAGAAAGAAACAAAGAAAGTTGTCCAAACAAAACAAAAATAAATATAAAGTGTTTTATTTTCAAGAAATTTCCCCTTTATAAATCGTGAAAATAAAATTTTGTTCTAAAATTTACGAAATTATCTTATGTTGTCTATGAATTACGTGCGGATTATTATATTTCTGGGATACTATCATAAAACTTTCTTATTTATTATACATAAATAATATGTATCAAAATTAACCCTCTCATATAAAAAACATTTTAAAACAAACCGCAGGATTAGAAAAATGTTAATAAAACAGAATAAATTACCAAAAGTAGTTTCTAATTCTCCATTTAAATAAATCTCCACTAACGATAATTTCATTAAAGAATATTTTTCAAATTTTACTTACAGAAATAATTTGCTGGTGCGTAGCTCTGTAAAAATTGCAACATGAATAAACATGGCTTGAATATTATATTTGCATCATTTACCTGTAGCTTATTTCTCCCAATTTACAATTATCGTAAGAAAAATCAAATTTTGTTTTATTAATAATGTTGTTAATGTATATACGAACAAATTACCATTATTTTTAATTATTAAATATGCGTAATCGCATAAATTCACACGATATCACACACAGTACACAATCACTACTAAAATGACATTTCAATGAAACAAAAACGATTTAATATTGAAAAGAGGCCGGTTTTACGTAACACCAATATTTTATACCAGAGGACATTTCATATAAAAGATGTGTATATTTTTACTGGTGTGTATCGGGTGATTAAACAAAAATCATATTTTACATGAAATAGCCTTAAATTTGTGTACTAATTTAAAGCGCGATAAAAAATGTTTAATTAATTGTATGATGAATTACGTACAGGATAAGGAGTTTTACGTTTCTTTTCAAAAAATAACTGTAATTTAGAATATTTAAAATGTAGACTCTAAGTATCCTGGATATTGACCTAGTATAGTGTTGTAGTTATGTTCGGACTGTATTATACATTAGTGTTAGCTTACTGTATTACATTTGTAGCCCTGTATTTTTCGCTTATTTAAATTTGTAGTGTAACAAAAATTGGTAGTGCCCAAGTATTAAGCCTCAATTTCATTGTGAATCAAAATTTATCAGTCAAAATAAGTTGAGATAAAAATATAAAATCGGTTGGTTGTGTGTACCAGATGCTCAACGGAGTCAGTCAAAATTTTACTCAGAAGAAAGGTTTGTCTGTGTTAGCGGACTGAGATGATCATTAAAAGAAGTATCAAATCGAGAACATTTTATGGCAGTCCAACTAGTACATAAATATTGTGTAACGATGAAAAATATTTCTCGTACATAATTTTAATATGTAGTTTGGAATTTTTATTTTTTATTTTTGGCTGCGTACCAATAGTCGAGTAAATTATTTAGTACAGTAAATTTCAATTTTAGTATATCATAGCAATTCTCTATAAGAAAAATGGTTTGATGGAGACAAATGGTTCGGAGGGTTAAAATCGCTGGCTGCTAGGTGCAAAAGTAAACATCAAATATTTTTTAATATTTTGAGTACGTATATTATTTATAATGAAAAATGCGAAAATTTTAACAAAAATCACTTATACTGTTTTCCAGTTACACAAAAAAAAAAAACCGGGCGAAACCGGGGCGATAGCAGCTGTCATTCGTCGCCCGGTAAAATTTTTCGGGGCGATTACTAACACAATTACATTTTAAACGTCATTTAAATAAAAACTAAATATAATTAACTAAATTAACACGAAAAAAATCTTTCATTGCAAAATTAACGTAGAATTGTTAAAATAATTTGACAATTAATTTGTATACACATGCAAAAAACAAAAAATTACGGAAACCGCATTTTTTGCTGTTCCAGTTGAAACGTCAAAAAACTAACCCGGTTTTGCCACGGTTTCGCCCCGGTTTTTTATTTTTGTGTAACTGGAAAACCACATTAAACGTCAAAAATTTAACAGCAACGTCGTTAGTTTTTTTCTCATATGTTATCCAACTTTTTAGTACAGTATTTTAATTTACACTGTACACTGATAAAAAGTAGATAAAAGAACAATTTACTCGACTATAGATCATGTTTTCCGAAAGAGGCAGCACGATCAAAGAAAAAGTATAGAGCGTTTTCCGAAAGAGGCAGCAGGATCAAAAAAGAAGTACAGAGCGTTTGCCACTCGATGTCACTACACAATTAAAAAAATATTGCTGAATGATGAAAAAAATATGATGTCATACAATTTTTGACAGCAAATAATTAGTGACACCTAGTGGCATTATGTGAAAGTTGCTTATGCTTTCGGAATTTTCCGAAAGAAGGTACCTCTTGCGGTTTAAGAAAATTTGACATTTAAATATGATATATTGGAATAAAACTTTGTGGCGTGATTTGAGTTACCGTAATAACATGCAACGCTGTATTACAAATCAAAATAACGTATTGGGAGTTATCGCGGGAGTATAACACAAGTAGACAACTTGACAACAAACCTTGGCATAAAGACAGCACATTTAAGTTGGTATCATTACATGATATGTTTTCCATATGATTGAAGATTGAAAGGGTAACCAGCGAGTCAGTAAGAAATATTACGGATTTTAATGAATTATGTTGTACTAAAAATTGAGTTCACATGTCTATAAATACGTTCACCGTACATCTATACCAATAAAAACTTGGTTTAAAACTATTCATTCCGGAATTTAAATATGTACACGGCATTGTTATTTTAAAATTCCCAAAAACTACAAAGATTGCCATAAGACAAAAAAAATTGAAATCATTTAGAAAATATTCTAACATCATCGAATTTAGTGATAATTTTAAAAATATATATCAAGCATTATGACATTTAGACAGTAAGTTTAATAAATATTTTATTTAATTTATCAGTCAATAAAATAATTCAATGTTTTTTAAATAATTTCAAAAATTGAAGTTTCAGTAAAATAAATTTGAAAATTCAAATTTCGTGGGCAATTAAAGTTCCCTTGCGCAGTAATCGGGTAAGAAAAGACAAATTTAGTCAAAATGGCGCCATAATTGTTAAAGAACTCGTGCGGTTAAGACGATTTGTGTTTCTAAACAAAAAATAAGAAATTTGAAGACTTGTGATTATAAAAAAAAAAAAAATTGATTTTCACGTAGTTTGTAACAAAAAAAAATGTTTAAATGTTTCTTGTTGTAATTATATGTGGACGTCATTATTAGTTATTAATAAACTCAAAAATAAATTCGGTAAGAATTATTTTTAATTTTATTGATGTTTCGCTAAAATCTAGGTTAGATCGTTCCGTGTTTTGTTTGTTTTGGTTTTTTCGCGTTTTAGTTTCATACGCGGCTTGAAGTTTATTGCATTAAAGTGATTACCGCTATTTAATTAGAATTGATAATTAAATAGCGCGCAAAGTAATAAAGTAATTTATGGGAAAAAATGCAAAGAAAAAAACAAAACAACATCGCGAGACCAAAAAATTACGACAAATTCGCTGTGGAATTTATTTGTTGCAGCCATCATGAATTTTATTTTGTGGAATTTATTATATGGAGCTACATTTGTATTTTGTAACGAGAATTGTTTTCTTCCGGATGGTGATTCCCCTATAAGTTGCTTCGTAAAACAAAATATGTTGGTATAAATGAGGAATGCCCAAAATTCATAAAGCCGATCCATACAAAATCACGAAATTTATAAATCAATGGCTTTATAGCAATCTTCGTTTCGAAAGGGACCACTCCATCAAAAACAACATAGAGTTGGTAAACAAGATTGAGGTAATTAATATACAGATGAGTGCAAAGTTAGGGTCACCAACGTGTATTCTAACATACAGGTAGTCAAAATTACTTCAAACATGAAAATAAATACTACAATGTCTTACCTAGTCCGGGAGATTGGCAAATATTTTCTTAAATCACGTCGAGAATACATATATTTTGAACAGCCGAAATGAATTCCATGATAAAATTAAATATTGGTACAGGTATGTATGTAAATGACATAATTATACTATTTACAGGAACCAGTAGGCAGCTGGATTATTTAAATGGAATTCATTCGAAATTAAAATTCACTTTGGAAATCGAAAATAACAAAACTATTAATTTTTTTTTGGATTTAACCATAAAAAATATAAACCAGAAACATGTTTTCCAAATTTTCCGTAAACCAACTCAAACATTTCAAAGCATTCATCAGCAATCATCGCTTCCATTCAAACACAAATTAGCTACATACCGCCATATGATTCAGAATACAACGTTAATACTAATAAAAAATACATAAGTTTGGAATGGAGCCAGATTAGCAAAAAAATTCAGAATATTTTCATAAATTTCGGAATTGAATTCCTGTTTTATCTTATTCTAGGTATACCTACATACAAATATGTCGGATCAAACAAACAAGAACAATAATAGGTACAATCCTGGCCAAATTATAAAAAGTGAGATGGATTCACAATCGTCGTCGCATCAGCCCAATGTACCTAGTGCAACTATTACTAGTGCATCGGGAAACAATAATACAGCGAGCTTATTACCACCACCGCCTCGCCTAATTACCTATTACAACCATAATTTAGGAAATCCGCGTGATAATAGTAGCAGTAGAATTAGATATACAAGTCGATTTCCCGTATCACACACAGTAGTTAGTTCTAATCTAGAATCCTCTAATCCAGTTGGTAAGGATCATATAGTTTTTGAAAATGTAGAAGAGTTAATTTTTAAAATTTTTTTAAAGGTTTCATACAAAATCAAAGTGCGGTCGATAGTGGTGGAGGACCTGAAGAATATGAAGATGATGAGGATGAAGAAATAGAAGTGGTTGAAACTATACCAGCCTTAATAACTGGTTCAGGAATCATTACATTGGCAACCGATTCTTCTATATTTGAGCATGATTTTAGCAACAGAGATAGTCCAATATCATCCGCACTACCGAATAACAATAGTACGCATTTTTTGGGTCGTCTCATGTCCAGAGAAAATGTATTATTTATGGGAGAAGAATTGGTGGATATTGGTCGAAATTCATCTCGATCTACTGTCACATTTCATGTGGGGAAAAATATTTTTGTCTCGCGTAAACACATGCAATTATTCTTTTATCAAAATGAATTTTACTTAACATGCCTAAGTAAAAATGGCATTTTTATTGATGGAGTTTTTACACGCCAAACTCAGCATCCAATACGTTTACCAAGATCGTGCAATTTTCGTTTTCCCAGCACAAATATTAGGGTTGGATTTGAAAATTTAGCAGCGCCTAATGACAGTAATGATTCCTCTGGCATTTTCCAAAATACTCCAACAACGTCATCTTGTAGCCCCATTATACCATCGAGTCCCGTAATAACAACAAGCCCTGTTACACCATCCGTGCATTCAAGCCCATTTATAAATGTAGAGAAAAGTTCACCTAGCAGCGCATCTACAAGTGAAGAGCTACCAAATGTAATGTACGCTCCAATAACGGTGGCCGTAGGTGAAGACCGCAGGACTCCGTTTCCATCTCCGACCGGTATACAATTTTGCTTACATTTTACGTTTTCATATGTATTTATTAATATTATGTAAATTAATTAACAGGGACTATAAGCGCGGCCAATAGTTGTCCACCTAGTCCACACAATCGGCCAATTTTTACAGAGTTCACTAACTACTCTACACCTAGTGCAAGTACTACCACCTTTACGGCAAATGTAAGTCTAAAATATTGTTTTCATCTATCAAAAATGATTTTATAGGATATTATTTTATGTATTAGGATATTTTTCTACCGCCAGCCTCATCATCATATGGGGAACATGAAAAACCCCCATACAGCTATGCCCAATTAATCGTCCAGTCGATTTCATCGTCGCCTGAAAAACAGCTGACGTTATCAGGGATTTATTCATTTATATCCAAAAACTATCCGTACTATCGTACGGGAGCCAATAAAGGTTGGCAAAACTCGATTCGACATAATTTGAGTTTAAATCGGTACGTTAGCGATATTATTAATCAGATCCTCTAAATGTATCATGTTTTTTTTTAGTTATTTTATTAAAGTGCCACGGTCGCAGGACGAACCAGGGAAAGGAAGTTTCTGGCGGATCGACCCAACAAGCGAATACAAATTAATCGACCAATCGTTTCGCAAGCGACGACAAAGAGGAACTCAATTCCCTTTTGGAATGCCACGTTCTGCGCCAGTATCACCATCTCATATAGGTAAGTTTGAATGATTTTGTGAACTATTTCTACAAAACTAAACGTACGAGAATTTAACTAGCGTAATAACGGTTATTGTGTTTTTTTTTTTTTTTTTGAGACCTGCTACTACATTTTGTTGACAATTCGACGGAAAATTCCCCGTTGCATGACATTACAATGCAATCTGCTCCAGGATCACCTGGTAACTACCACAATAATCACAGTGATCCACAGAGTATTGACGGTCTGTTTGTTTTTTTAGTTTGGGGCTAAACATTATATTTTTTGTAACACAATACTGTGTATATATTTCAGGTGGTACCTTAGCGGTGCGAGAACCATTAATACGTATGTAGTAAGTTTAATCACGCTTAATCCTACTTTAGAAAAAAAAAATTATTTAATTATTTTTATTTAAATAGTCCAACCACCTATATTGTGTCACCAAATGCTAATTGTACGACCGTAAAACGTGAACGTAATGATGATTCGGACGATTCGCCGAGCAACACGCGAGAACACACGGAGTACGATAAGTACGATACATTAAAACGTCCCAAATATAGTGACAACTAACCACCTCTCCCTATGTGGCTGGGGTCAGTTGAAATACATTTTATTACTAAAAATAAATTACCTGAATTCGGGAGGTGCCGGGAGCCAAATTGAAGGATAAATGGAGTACTCCGCTCTTCGCTCACCTATATCCCCCACTTGCTGTTAAATTAATTTTATATATAATTTTAATTATTTATTTTTTTAAAAGGGAATGTTCTTAGAAACATATATATATATATATATAGGAATATTTGGGCAAATTTTATGAAAATTGGCGCAATCCTAAATTTTTCGTAGCTGAGAACATTTGCATATATGTATGATGTATTATAGATAATATGCCAATACCATCTATGATAATACACTGACGCAATTAAGTGTCGCATCAAAGCCATTTTTTTATACGACACATAAACTCTCCAGAATTCTTTCATTCTGTCTTTCGTTTCATATTAAGTTTTAATCGGTTTAAATCTGGGCTCATTGCTCTCCCTCCTAGATGTTTACTATAGCATTTACTTCTGCTAGAAAGGCGGTAGCATTGGTACCCAAGAACTTCGAGAGGGCGTATCGTATAACTGGTGCGTATCGTTTTCGTTTGTCTGACGTTGTTAAACAGAATCTTAACTCATCTGAGTATAGGACATTACTCTATCCTCCAATTACCTAGTTGACGTGTTCTCGAGCAAATCGAAATCGTTCTTGTCGATGTTCTACCGTTAATTCTGGGCCTGTATGCGATACTTAATTGCGCCAGTGTATATGCACAAATTAAATTTAGGACACGAAATTCGTGTTTGTGTGTGTACGTCTCGGCTGATTTGAATTTTTTATTCCCGCCCTAGTCGAATATTATTTTCTAAGACTTTATTTTGTTTATGTTATAAGTTTTACGTGATTTTTATGTTGAAATTTGAAATTTCATCGTCACCGTCATTTATATTTATATTATTAAGAGTATGACTGACTGTATGTGAATTTTATTGTCCTAAATTTAGTTCGATGTCGCTTTGCATTTTTAATTTTATTTTGTTTTAAACTTGAATAGTTTTCTTTTTATTATTTAAAAATATGTTTTTCCTAAACTAAAACAAAATTGTTGAAAACAAAGTAAAGTATTTTTTACACTATGAATTTAAATTTGTAACATAGTACAGTAAAACAAAAATTGAAAAGTAGTTTATATATTTTTTAAAACTACTAAAGAAATAAATCTATGTTTTGTTATAAACAAAAAAAAAAGTGAATGTTTAGAATAAATCAATTTAAATGAAAAACTAAGAAAAGTTAGTTTTATTCCGCCAGATTGATCAAATTCTTTAATGTGGCTATTGACGATTGTAAAAGTAGAGAAAGCGCCTCTCGAGGAAAAAAGTTAAAATGATGCACCTGATAAAATTACATTTGTCATAAATGCGACGAAAGAAAATTTAGCAATGCGGTAATTAAAAATTGTTTTTATACTATAAAATTAGAATTATTTACGATTATTAGCAATCTGATAAGTAAAAGTTGTATTTACAGTTCAAAATTGGAATTGTTTACAATAATTTCGAACGTCAAATTATCAGGTAGCTCAGTTCGTAAAATTTCCACTAGGTGGAATCCGTGATGCTCCAATCGTCAATTCGCTTTTTAACGCAAAATGCTTGACATCTGGTGGACGATATTGAAACTAGAGTTAAAGGTGAACAGCAATCATAAAAATAAATATTTGGACAATTTTGTTGTTGATTTCGGTTCAAAACAATCTTTTATTGCACATGAAAGGTATATTTCTTTATTCAGCGGCAATATAATTCAAAAATAACACACATAAAAATAAACGCTGAATTGCTGTTCACCTTTAACTAGTAGCGATCGTGGCACCTCTTGCGGTGGTTTAAAGGCGAATAGGCCGCGGATCAATAATCGAATAAATCATTTAGTACAGTAAATTTCAATTTTAGTACAGATTTACCTCAATGGGCGTACCAATACGCTTTATAAAATAAAACTAAAGTAGATGTCTCTGTGTGTACCTTTAAGGTATTCCGGTTGTCAAAATTTATAATAAAACAAGTAGAATTAATTTCTTGGTGAAATTTATTGTAATTTTTAATATAAAGACAGTCTTTTTAAAAATATTTCAAGTTTATTTACATAAGTAAGTTATCTAGCTAGCGTCCGCAATAATAATAAAAAATATCATTAACGTTTTTCATACAGATTTTTGAGGTATACATAAACAATGGTATATTATTGTATTATTAATTGCAATGTATGTAAATCTACAAACAACGGTGTTGGAATAAGTTTTCATTACTTTGTGCCCAACAAATTTATGGTTACAAAGTGGATAAGGGCATTAAAAATTGGTGAACGTCCCACAAAATTTACAGAGTGTATACTGTGTAGTTAGCATTTTATGAAACCAGATTTCATATACCAACTGTTGAAAGTAAGCTAAAATTTAATTTTTTTTTTAAATTTGTATACATGTTACATACTCTCTAGGACTCTACGTGATTCAAGACGGCTTTTAAAGCTTACAGCCATTCCAAACAGAAATTGGCCATAAATTCCGAACCATGGAATACAAATGCACCTAATTAGAGCCCGGCCAAAACGGAGAAAGTTAAAAAGCATAAACTAAAGACGTTTCAAAAACAAACATTTTGATTTAAGGAATTAAATACGGGAAACATGGATTGTAATAATAATGTAACTCTAAGTTAAGCATTTGTTGAAAGTACTGCTCAAGAAGTATCGTTTGAAAATTTAGCAGCATCGTCTTTTGAAAGTTTAGAAGCAAGTGCAGCTTGAACCTACAAGAACACGAACAAACAATTATACCTAAAATGCGCAATAGTTTCAACCAAACGTATGTCCCCATGAAGATATCCCAATTTGATGATTGTCTGAACAACGAACAATTTAGCAACGAACAGTTTGCAAACCACCCCTTCAAATTTTGATGTTTATCTAACAAAGCGGGATCATCAAATGCTGACCTTGATTAAATACAAACAAAATTTCCTTTTTTCCGTTATTTCGGATATGTAAGGATTGTTAACCACAAGAAAAATAGTTGTGCATTGCACGATTGTGATGTTTCCGCATTTAAATCTGTCGATTGGTGGTCGTTGAGGTATTGCAAACCAGATGCCTACACAGCAATTTTAGATTGTTATGAGGTGAAAACGAACCAGAGAAGGCAGAACTCAGAACTTAACCAACTATTGTTCTCACATTATAAAAATCAAAATACTGTAAAAAGCAAAATATTTAGTGAGAATAGACGAAAAATGATCAGTAATTTATGGTTCAGTTGTCTACTGTGGATTCTGTGGGTCGGTTACAAATAAATGCTTAGTTGGAAATTTTGGAATTTTGGATCATAAGATTTATTATAGAGTATGTACATTTATTATAGAGTTTCATTTATTATTTTGTGGACTGTGCGCCTTGAAAACAAAGAATCTTGCTGATCGGTTGATTATTGATAAAGTTCTATTTAAATTTTAATTTTTCCACATATTTAACCTAAATCAAAATTTATATTTTATTAATAAAGTTTAATTCGCGCTAACAGTCATTGTTTCACTCTTCTTACCGTTTAATCAAAGTGCCTTTACTTCCACTGGTTTTCGCCTCCAATTTTTTGAAATGATGTTTTACCGCGGAAAATGAACACTTAATATTTTGTTGAAAACCTATTCAAATTTTATATGATTAAAAATCGAATTCTTTTAAAAACATTCCTCTTGTTCGTTTGTAATGATTTTTTTCGTTTGACGTTTGAATACCTTTTCACACTACTAGCGCCACACATTTAGTTCATAAATTAATAAAGCGTATTCTCTAGAAGTAAAAATTGTTTGAAAGGCACAAATTATGGTTTAGAGGGTTGAAATCACTGGCTATTAGGTGCAAGAAGAAACGTCAAATATTTTTTATTTGTTTTCATTCGTTTTCAAAAATTTTATTTTTATTTTACGAAAGAAAAATACATATTAAAAAATATTTGACGTTTCCTTTTGCACCTAGCAGCCAGCGATTTTAACCCTCCGAACCAGATTTTTGTCTTCATCAAACCATTTTTACTTCTAGAGAATTGGTACGCCAATAATTGTGGTAAATATGTACTAAAATTGAAATTTACTGTACTAAATGATTTACCCGACTATTAGCTTTTTAACGCAAAGTGGCTGACATCTGGTGTACGATATTGAAACTAGAGTTAAAGGTGAACAGCAATCAAAAAAATATATATTTGGACAATTTTGGTGATGATTTCAGTTCAATACAATCTTTGCACATGAAAGATATATTTCTTTATTCAGCGGCAAAATAATTCAAAAATAACACACATAAAAATAAACGCTGAATTGCTATTCACCTTTAACTAGTGGCCTACCATCTTTCGGAAAACTCCGAAAACATAAGCAACTTTCACATAATGCCATTAGGTGTCACTAAATATTTGCTGTCAAAAATTGTATAACATTTTTATGTATGCATTTTGTAAATATAAACAAAAATATCGTCGTGTCATAAAAGACTATTATTAGTGTGTGATAAATAAATTGATTTTGGCTGTCCCTTTTTGAAAAACGTCAGTACATAATATTTTTTTGATTGTGTAGTGACATCTAGTGGCAAACGCTCTGTACTACTTTTTTGATCGTGTTTTTTCTTTCGGAAAACATGATCTATTGGTACACAGCCAAAATAAGATATTTGTTTAGTATTGTCGAAAAATACAAAATAATAGTAATATGTACTTAAAAAAACAAACGCGAAAATAAGAAAATATATGTTTAGTAGATAAAAACGTCAAAATCAAAAAAAAATTATTGCCACTTATAAAAAAAACTGCTATAAAACGAAGCATAATTTATTATTTATCCTAGTTCGTAAAATTGACGAAAAAAAGAATCCTCGATTGAAGATTAATCTGTACTTATTGGCGATTGGAAAAGTGCAAAATGCGATACCTATCGGAAATAAAATAAAGTTTCTCACCCAGTACCTTGTCCATAAGAAATACATAGAAAACGTATCTATCGGAAATAAAACAAACTGTCGTACCCACTGTCTAAAATCACGTCTCCAATCGTCAATTACTGTACTGATTTTTATTTATTTATCGTCGTTCATAAAATCGGCTCAATAAGTACTAAAATTGCTCATACTTAACTTTAGTAATAAAAGGTTATTTTAAAACAGAAATAAATAAACAAAATCACTCAGCTAAATGTCAAATTATTTGTTTATTTTTTTTTTTTGACGTTTAGCCACCTTTGGCTCTAGTTCTTTAACGTCCGCCAGTTGTCAGCCACTATGCATTAAAAGGCGAATACAAAATTATCAAATAAAACAGAAAAAAATCAAAAGTATAATATATAATTAATTATTATTTGTGAACAAGTATTAAAAATAATTTATGAAAAATGATGTGTTTAATCAGAAAATGTCGTAAAAATACTAGCAACAAATTACCGGGGAGTTTCATTTCATAGGAAAGTTTTATTCTGGTTTACATAAAACGAAAAATTGTGATGTAAATATTGTAATTTGTGTTAAAAAACTGCTCTTTTAATTTAAATTTATTATATAATTATAAAATAAACAAATTTTGTTATTGTTGGGTGTTTCACATTTGTGATAACTCAAACTTTCAGGCGTCTAATATGAAAAGTACTTAACTCTGCAGTATAAACTACGTTTTGTTGGGAGAAATAAGCGATAATAAAAAACGGGAACTAATTTCCATTGTCGACGCCAACGAAACGACGGTGGCGCCAAAATGTATACAGCGGAAATAATGATAAAACGGTTTGAGTATTTGCTAAGTTTGACATATCGTGTACTAAAATAGAAAATGAATTTTTTGAAAAATGCGCATTTCATTCTTTTTCTTGAAAAATACAACAAAATAAATATTTGGAAAATGAAAATTTCATGTTTTTCCCTAAAAATAAAATTGGAAAACACACAATTTGACAAAAAAAACGTTTTTTTATGTTTCATTTTTAGTTCATAAAAATTCTAATTTAAAAATAAATGCGCATTTAGTTAAAAAAAAATCTGCTTTTTAAAAATTGGCGCTGAATTTCATTTCGCGTCGACAATGGAAAGTTTAGCCGAAATTTTAAGATTTATATTTGGTTTTTGTATCCGTGCACAATTTTTATAATTCTCAGTTAATTTAAAGGAACAAGTTTATATATCCAACGCCAACGAACCGACGGTGGCGCTAAATTGTATACAGCGGAAATAATGGGAAAACGGTTTGAGTGTTTGCTAAGTTTGACATATCTTGTACTAAAATAGAAAATGTATCTTTTGGAAAATGCGCATTTCATTTTTTTTCCTTAAAAATAAAACAAAATAAATATCTGGAAAATGGAGATTTCATGTTTTTCCCAAAAAATAAAATTGAAAAACACATAATTTAACAAAAAAGTGTGTTTTAATGTTTTATTTTTAGTTCTAAAAAATTTATTTTTAGTTCTTAAAAATTCTAATTTAAAAAAAAATGCGCATTTAGTTGAAAAAAAATCTGTTTTTAAAAAATCGGCGCTGAATTTCATTTCGCGTCGGATATGTAAACCTTAGCCAATTTAAATTTGGTTTTCAAAATTTAATTAGCAAAACCTCGATTTTCCATATAAATATTTATTATTTTGACAATCTTACCGTAGACCAACAACAGAGACATCTACTTAAGTTGTTTCATATCGCGTGTAGTAGTAAAAAGAATTTTCACATGTCATTTGGTTTATTGGATTTAAAAAAATGTATCATGTAAACTATTAAGCATATCGCTTCAATTTTTAATTTTATATCAATTTAAAAAGGATTAATAAATTTAACTATCAAAAATTAAATATGATAACTTATACAAATATTACGTTAATATTCAGCTATATGTTTTAAAAAATTATTTACTAAATACAAAAATCTGTAAAGTGACATACATACATATAACACATATTTAGAGACTGGTGCGTGTGGACAGATTAAAAAAAAAATCACATTTTTCTGTGTATTATATGGACACTACTTATTCTTTATTTTCGTGTTCGCCATATTGGTATTCGTGTGTACAAGAGTAAAAAAAATTTTTTTGGGAATTTTTCGTGAATTTTTTTTCTTAAACCTAAAGCTGCAACATAATAAAAATTGCGGTATTAGCTTAACACGATTTAGATAATATAAAGTGAAAAACTAACAACAAGGAGAAAAAACGTAAATCTTTGTTCCACATTTTATTTTAATTCTTCATTTTTTCCTGCTGTGTGCTACGCTCACTTCTCAGTGTATTGTGTATCTGTGTGTATATGTCGTGTAGTGTGTTGTGTGATGAGATGGGGCCCTACATTTCGAAAAATTGTTTTTTAATATAGGTATCGTTAAATATTTTTATATTTCTGTGACACTTTCCAGGCAGTATGACTGACTCATTGAAATTTGGCCCGGAATGGCTACGTAATATGTCAGCCGATGTGACAACGTCGGTGGCAACAACAACACTAAACAACAGTTCAGGGATGCGATACCCATTAGCCGAGTTTCGTTATGGCCGAGAAGAAATGCTATCCCTTTTCGACAAAAATAATGTTCGTGTGCCCGATATTTTACCCAATTTTAAAAAACTTTTTATAGATAAAGTCCAGTGCCCCCTTGCATTAACACCAAGCACAGAGGATGATATGAGATTGTGGACTCGGCCGGTTGGTATAACAAGCGGCGGCGGGGGTAGTGGAACAAGCGGTGGTGGTGGCATATCGACACGTGGTAGTTCACGTGGTGGTTCTGTTGATCGGGGTAGGGGACGCGGACGTGGGACATTTCATCCTAGTATCACGCACCAACGATCTACATCCCTTTTCGATGATGATAGCCGGGGGGCTGGTACGGTCCGGTCATCTGAACGTGTATGGCCGGAAAGAAATGGAGGTGGCACCCCAATCAATAACAATGCCCTGGTTAATGAGATAGTAGATTGGTCATCGTCATCGAGCGGTGGTGGTGGTGGTGGCGGTATCGGAAATTCATCGATATCTTCTCCGCGAAAAGAGTTTTCAAGTCATAATCGATTAACAAATGATAATTGGCGGCGAACTCGGCTTGAGGAAGATATGATTACGTCGGATGGTTGGCGGAGTGCATCGTCGGCGTCCCTTACGCGTCAAACTAGTGAAAAATGGGGACGTTCAACAAGTTGGCGAGACGAGGAATCATCACAAAGTTTTGATAAATCATCTCAGGGCGATAAATCGAAAGATTATGCCGATGACCTGAATGATGATCTACCAGAATGGGCGACGGAAGATCCGCACGAAGGTGGTGGAAGTTTTGATTCTAGTGGCGCATTCCATGGCTCCGATGAAGAATTACAAATTCAGCATCATATTCAGAAAATGTATCGAGATGAGCACCATCATCGGGATCATCATCATATGGATAAAGAAAATTGCGGCGATGATCATAATATGGATTTAGGAGATAAGAGTAATAATGGAGGGATGGACCCGATTAGTAATAAACCTGACGATATCATTCCACCGGCTGTCGAACCCTCATCCGATGAATCCAATCTTCTAAATCAATCAACTAACAATGTGGATCGGATGCAAAAGGTAGCCGATGATATGGTCGAAAAATTAATTATGGACGATGAATCGAACAGTAGCATGTCGTCGCGGCATGTTATGCAGGTGGTCGAGGATGGTTTAAAGAAAATCATTATGACAGATGACTTAAATCACGGAATGCCCGGGATGAATGAGGTTAAATCGGCGATGCAGCAGAATCGTGAGGCTATGAGACGTGGACCTGATCCATCCAAATTACTAAAACCAGATGAAAATGTGATTGTTCCACCTCAGATGTCGCAAATGCCTTCGATAATACCACCGCCTCATATATCACAACCGGTTGCTGTAATCGGAAGTGATTTATGGTTTTATCATGACCCACAAGGTAATATTCAAGGACCATTTACCGCAACAGAAATGGCGGAATGGTATCGGGCTGGATATTTCGATGAAAATTTGTATTTACGCCGACAATGCGACGCTCGATTTTCTAGCCTTGGAGAATTGGTCGAAATGTGCAACGGAGCAATACCATTTTTGGCATCACACTTATTACCACCAGTTGGATTCCCGATTATCCATCCAAAAGTTGATCCATTACCTCCGCAGCAGCAGCAGCAACAACCGGAACAAAGTCATAGTAGACACTCACCTGGAATTGCAACTCCAACAAAATTACCTGGCAACATGATGGATATAAATTATTTACTGCAAAAGCAACAATATATAATGCGTCATCAACAGCATGCAGCCAATCATTTGGTTCAGAAATTAAATATGGAACCATGGAATTTATTGCCACCCGATCAGCGTAATAAAATGCTTGAACAGATTGCCGTTTCTCAAATTTCTCAAACACCATATCACCCAGATTCGTTAATGCAGCAACACCAACAGCAGCGACAAAAGCAGCCACCTCAAAATATGCCACCTCAATTAAAATCAAGCAGCGGCGGGCTCGGAAAGCCTCAACATTTTGTTCAATTTGATCATACGGCGGCTGTACCAAATGATTCAATTCATCAGTACATTATGTCCCAACCACAATTATTGCAGCGATCTGGATCAGGTTCGGCCCAACCTCAAAATGATATGCTGGTTGAAAATGATCCAATCAATAATTTGATTATGCAATTATCGATTCAGAAGAATGGTAGTGATGGAGTGTCTAATTCATTGCCGCCACCGTCTAATCAAGGCGACGATCGGACACAATCACCGTGGTTGGATAGCAGCGCCGGCCGATTAAATCCCATGATTGGTGGTAAAATGAATATGCTACAAATTCAGCAATCTCAAAACCAAAAATCCCAGATTATTGGTAATATGCTGATAAATAATATGGATTTGGAATCACAAAATATGCATCAAGGTCCACCGCAATCGAATCATTCCCATGATCTTCAGCATTCGTCATGGAATAATAATGGTTCAGTGGTTGCCACTGCCGCATCTTCCGTTCCAAATAAAAACACGAGTATTTGGGATCGGCTTCCTGATGGCAGTGGAAATTCAATGCTACATCATCAAACAGCGACCAAATCTATGCAGCAGCAGCATATCGAAATTAGTAATTCCATGTCTGGCGGAATCACGGAAGGCCAACAAAATGTATTTGCGGCAGCCACAAATAACAACAGTATTAAAAATCCAGAACCTGAATCGTATCATCATCATCATCACCACCAAACTCATCAATCAAATATGTCATCGATAGTAGATAACCAAAATATATCCGCAGGATCACACGAAATCGAAGAAGTTAATTGCGAACATGGTAAACTTGAATTTAGTAAATTTGGTAGCAACAAAAAAGAAGAGAAAACGAAAAAATCATTGGATTCAATTACCCCAAGCAAGAAAGATTTCAAAAAATCTGCCTCGAATGATGATTTTATTGTTGAAAAGGGTAAAAAATCGAAAAAGGATAAATCCGCGACCAATAATCAACCGGCTACGAATAGTGACGATATATTATTAAATAGTGGCGGAACAACTACAACCACCACTATTAATAATAAAAGCAGTAATGCGAAGAAAGTAACGAACGAAAAAATATCTGCGACCGGATTCAACGCCAACAAAACCAATAATTCGAATGATCGTGCCAGTCAAAATAATTCAAATTCGATAACAAAATCGGTGGCTCCTTGGTCATTTGCGGCAACTCCCGCAGCAACATCCCAATCCCCATCTTTAGCCGAAATACAAAAATCAGAAATGGAGCGACGTGCTGAACAATATCGTTACGAGCAAATATTACGCGAACAGCAACAGCAAACAATGATGGGGCTTGCTAAAGCAAATACGAATGCAACATTTATGTGGAGTGGCCGTAATGTGCTTCCGAAAAACATCAAAAGTCTAGCCGAAATTCAAGCTGAAGAGCATGCCAAACAACAAGAACAATATAACAATAATAATTCAGGTGTTCAGTCGACGGCATCCTCGGTATCAAATTCAGGAGGTTCCGGTGGAAATTCGAATCCATTAAATTATAGCCGAAGTAATACAAGCCTAAATCTAAATAGTAGTAAACTAAATAAAAATGACGAGAGTGGCAAAGTTACATTTTCGGCCCTATTAAATAATAATAATTGGTCAGCGACACCAAATAGTGGGACCTCTCGTAATAATAGTGCTGCAAATAACAATAATACAACCGCCACAAATACTAATAATTTGTCGGTATTGGGTAAATTTTTACTCAATTACTCATCGCCGCAAGGTATATGGGAGGAACAAACTACTAAAAAATCAAAACAAAATATGTCAAATTCAACGACAAATAGTTTATTACAATCACATCAAAATATGTCACAGACGCCTCTTAATCAACAATCGCAACAATCTAAAATGATGTTACAAAAAAGTCAAACCGTTGCTAATATGCCACAAACCACTACAAAATTACTTCAAAATAATAATTCACACAATTTAATTGGTGGTGATGGTCTATGCGGGGTTAGCCTCAACAATAATAATAATAATAAGAATTCGTATGGGAATGGCCATCCAATAAATCAAGGGGGTCATAAATCATCTATGGATAATGATATCGCATCGAAAACTATGTTATCGTCGAATCAATCCAAAAAAGACAATAATAAGAAAGAGTTACAAGGACTTGGCGGCTGTGGAGGTGGTGGTGGTGGTAACTCTAATGAATTTATTAATTGGTGCATTAAAACCTTATCGAATTTAACCAATACGGTGGATGGTAAGTGATTATTTTATTATTGTTCGTTATTTTATTACATAATCGAATACTTATTTTAGTTCCAACATTTGCCACATTTTTACAAGATATCGAATCACCATACGAAGTGAAGGATTATATTAAAGGGTATTTAGGTAAATATTTTTGATTAGATATGCCTCGCATTAGTATATAGAATAACAAATCATATTTTTGCTTATTTAGGTGAATCACGAGAATACTGTGAGTTTGCCAAACAATTTTTGGAACGGCGTAGCAAATATAAAAATCAACAGCGTGCCCAGAATGCCCATATTGATGATATGTGTCAACCGGCTCCTGCAATTAATCCCGGTACAAATGACTTCCAAGAAATTAAGGTATGTTGAATCAGAATTTGTTTAAAGAGTAAGATTTACTGAATTTTTGTTTCTATATTTATTTAATCCAGGGTAAAGGCAAAAAAATTAAAAAAAATAAAATGACCAAATTAGATTCCAGAATATTGGGATTTTCGGTTACTGCAGCGCAAGATCGGATTAATGTGGGTGATCGAGATTATGGCGATGCATCCTAAATATATTTTTTTATTTTAATTTTTTATTTTTTTTGATGTTTACATAAAGTGATTTCAAGTTTAACATGAACTATTTTGAAATTTATTATTCGAACTATTCTGAAATTTATTATTTAGTTTTTTTTTTTTCTTTTCAGTTTATGTAATTTAATTGTAATATAATTGATAAACTATTTTTTTTTTCTTAAGATTAGTGCATTATAATTACTTAGGTAATATAGTATGTGGTGTTATATAAGTTTTTCTTTTTCTTTTTTATTAATTTACTTAAAAATAGCAATTTTTTATATATGTATCAAAATTGGGCCAGATCCGTTTTAACCAATGTATAAAAAAAAAAGTCGGGAGAATGCGGGCAACCCAATTTATATTACATGTCTTGGTAAAGTACCTATGAAGACCTTTCACCTATTTGCGAAATAAAGTGTGTAATGAAATAAAACTTCTATCTAAATTAAAAACTATATAGAAATTCCCGAATGTATTTTACCTGATTACAAAAAATAAATAAAATAAAATAAAAATACATATATCTAAGTACATTATATTCCTTCCCTTAATCGAGGGACTAAACAACCTCGATTCACATAAACCGACGACACAATATTGAGTAAATGTTCAATGGATAAATATTTATTATTGTTAAAATGCTTTTATGGAAAATAAGATAAATAATAATCCTCCTCGAGATCAAATGTACTTATTCCCAGAATATAACTGCAACACATTTGACCGCATAAGAAAACTATCCTCTAATTATACACATTGTATCTCTGACCATTTTTATTATTATGTAATTACAAACAAAAAAATGTTAAATATTTTATTTTATATTTTTGTTGTTATATAATATGATAAAATAATATTGTTTTAAATTTTATTTTAAAATTTTTTCTTTTTTTTCCGAAATTAAAAGATGATGGAATAAAATTTGTAAAAATCAATATAGAAATCGTTTTTTGTTTGACTGTAGACTCATTCTTTCAGCCGATTGCTCTTGCCAACTATTTTGAATACATAGTCGACCTTAAGTATTATCTAACGCTGGAATTCCTAATCTTATTTATTGTTTTGTTGGTATCGTCATCTATATCGATTGGTCAGGCTGCTGTGTATGCAGGGGGATAAACACAAAACTCGCTTAACAGCTGCTTCTTCCTCCAACTATCCAAAATTGCTGCCTTATTAGATGAAACGTTAGTGATAGACCCGGGTGTAGATTATGCATATGCAGTATGACAATTCTGCTGAATATGTGACCTCTTGGCAGAATCACCGGATGTTTGTAGTCATTGACAATCTGAATGTCTCAGTCTACCACCAACCCTCAAAACACCATTCACGTCTACGTCTGGTTTTTCTTATTTCTGCCCTAAATGACCCTCTCTGTATATACCGTATGATGGAATTTTTGGCATTACGCATTTCATCTACAACGAGGTAACATAATGCTCTTTCAGCCTTAAGTAAACGCACGTTTCTAATAAACCGCAAGACATAAGCGACGGTACGAATCAGCTTGGTATATGATGAAATTCTTTGCATCAATTGATCAAAGAGATCCTCCATGTTTTCGGCGTTGAATAAGAGAAGTTTACTTCTCTTCCGTTCTTTGATTACGAGTTCTGGATGGCCTTCTCCCTCAGTTTGGCACTTGAAAACCAAATCAGCCTTTTGTAGCCACTCTGGGCCCTGCCACCATTGCTGTAAATTTACCAATTTTGATGGCAGTGATCAGCTGGATTTTGCTCAGATCGCACATGATTCCATAATTTTCACGGCATTTTATCTAAAATTTCTGATGTGCAATTTGCCACAAAAGTTTTCCATCTTGCCGGATGACTGGATAGCCACATTAACACAATAGTGGAGTCCGTCTACGCGTAACATTCTAGTGGCTGCCTCATAGTTTGCTTTACCAAAGTTAATAACCTTGTCAGCAAGTGCGCGCCACACAACTCTAGTCTTGGTAACGATACCTGTTTAATGGGTGCCACTTTTGTTTTGGGCGCCATTAAATTAACCTTCACTGCGCCATTTTCGTCTACCGTTCTGCAATACACTGCGGCACCATATGCCTTTTCGCTCGCATCTGAGAAACCATGCAACTCAACCTTGTCGCCCTTTGGAATATACCGGTTTATCCGTAAATTTTCTAAGAGATTTAGCTCACTTCGGATTTTGTTGTAGATGTTAGAGATGTCAGCGGGTAGCTCATCATCCCAACCCAGCTTCCTCAACCAAAGATTTTGAAAAACTATTTTCATTAAGATTATTGCTGGAGACAGCCATCCGAGAGGATCAAACACTCTGGAGTATTCAAAAATAATTCGTCGCTTGGTTGGTTGTGCACACTCCTCCAGGTTTAACCTAAATGAAAAAACGTCATCAACCACATTCCATTGGAGGCCTAATATTCTGGTTTCTAGTGAATTTTGAAACATCGAAATTTCATCTGTCGTCATAACATTAGATGAATTCGACTTCCACTTTCGCAGTTTAAATCCACCAGTTTGTAATACTTGATCTATCTCTTTTTTCAGCTGTTGCGCTTCTTCAACCGTATCCGCTCCGGAAACGAAATCATCTGAGATGTGTTGGACGATATTTGGATGATCGTGCTGATTATCGTAGGCTACTTATTGGTGCAAGGTTCTTATAGCCAAAAATGACGAACTTGACAATCCAAATGTGACAGTGTTGAGTCTATAATGCTGGATCTCGTCGGCTACCTCGCTTCTCCACAATATGCGTTGAAATTGAGCGTCCTTATCAGCGACCAAAACTTGGTTGTACATCTTCTCAATGTCGCCTGTCAGTGCTATTTTGCGATTGCGAAACCTCATCAAAATTGACCATAATGTAGGCTGAATCACCGTCCTTTAGCAAAGTGTTCCTCTGCAGCTTTCTTTCCAGAGCAAGAAATCTTCTTTTAGCGGCAATCTCGGAGTTTCCCAGTTGAGCGGCAATTTTCTTAAAAGGAATTTCAACCATATATCTGCCATCTTCATTTCGCTTGTACGTAGACTTGTAATGCTCTTCGCAGTCTATTTCGCTCGCTAGGGTCTCCTCTTGCTCAAAGAAACGCTTTAACGTGTTATCAATATCGATTTCTAAGCTAAGATTTAAAGTGCAGTTATTTAACTGTACTGCTTCACTTCTCTCTACGCAATCTTGGTTTGTGCTCCCTGCTATAATCCAACCAAAGATTGTTCGCTGAGCCAATACGGAATTGCTGGAATTTGTGAGTCGCCCATCTAGGAAGATATGAAAAAATCGATCCGCCCCGATCAGAATATCAATTGGCGCCGCTTGGTTATATTGCGGATCAGCCAACTTTAAATCATTCAAAAAACTGCAATCATTGAACGTGAACGTGAAACTTGGGAGCCTATTTGGAAGTTGCCCAATTACTAGAACATCGATTTGCATTCCATCTTTTGTAGAGTATAACGATTTTACGGTGATAGAAGCCGCACCCCTTGTTGCTACTTGCCCAGATCCCAAACCAGTTATTGAAATATTTGCCTTAATTCTAGGCAATCCTAGCCGCCGCATACATGCCTCAGTAATAAATGAGGCCTGAGAACCAGAATCCAGTAACACTCTACATTTTTGTAAATTTCCCGATCTGTCTGTAACTTGCACCATCGCTGTTGGCAGTAATGATTGGAAGCTAGGTATCGTAGCTGCATGCAATAAAATATCCGTTGTAGTTTCTGGGACGTCTAGTGCATTACTACTTGTAGCCATGTTGGTATTTGGCGTCGTTGCATCTTCCGCGTGCAGAGTTAAATGGTGCCTCCTATGACATTTGCCGCACCTATATGAAACGCTTAAAAGAAGGAACTGCTCGCATTTGCTGATGTAATGTTCCTGAGATCATTTGAGGCACACTGGTGCAGCAGACTCTGAATGAAAAGATTTAGTGCGGTTACTCAATATTGGTGGTGCTACTCTTGTTAACTAAAATATGAATTAGCCATGGGTCTCTTCTTTCTGCCTCGCCGCCTAATACCTTCAACCCTCTAATCACTTCATCCGATGCGTCAGCCATTTGATGCAACGCTTTTGCTGAAACCTTTGTAATAGCTGGCTGATCAACAAACTGCTTAATAAGATTTGCCACTACTAGTCGTTTTTTGTCGAACCTCTCTTTAATTTTGTCCCAAGCCTCTTTATAATTTGCCTCAGTTACGGAGATGTGACGAACTAAAGCGGCAGCTTCACCTGCTAGCAGCCTTTTGAAACTTGATTACCTTTGATATTTTAGGATTGCTGTCGATCGATGCCTCAAACAGATCCTTGAATGACGGAAACTCAGAATATTGACCGGAAAATGTGGGAACGTTAATCCTGGGAAGTCTGACCTCACTATCTCTTTTATTCATAAGAGAGACCTCTTGCAAGAAAGATTGCTGATTTGTCATTAGTTCGTCGATTGCCGTATTATGAGAACGCTTATATGCTTCGGCTTCACGCTCCTTTTTGGCTCGCACTAACACTTGTTTCACTTTAAAATATAATGCTTCTATGGCATTTTGCAGATCATTATAATTGACCGAATCACCAATTAAAATTTCTACCTCGCGGTAGTCTTTCCATTCATCCTCGAGTAGCTGAATATTGGCTTGAACCTCTTTCAAACCGGTACCCTCACCGAATTTTTCTACCGAAGCTTCAATATTAGTAAAGCGCGTAGAAATTCGTTTAAGCGCACGGTTTGTAGACATTTTTTGAACGAATGGTTATTAACAAATAAACTGGCGATGCACAATTAAGCTCTTTTACACCATAAAATCAAGCAACAAAAACTGCCGATCACTGGATAGGAGTATTATCGGTCTTATATTATAATAATAAATGCTTAAAATGTATGTAGCGGAGACAAATAGTCTTTGCTCCACAGAATTACGCAAAATTTTAGCAAATTTTAACTCAATTATCCGGTGTTTAACCAAGAGATTTTCTGCCTTGACCTTAACATCTCATTTGTGAACATTCATGCCCCCACCGAGGAGAAGCCTGATCAAATCAAAGACGCTTTCTACGACCAGCTCGAAACCGTCCTGAGCAAAATTCCGCAACATGACATTAAAATTGTTTTGGGCGACTTCAATGCTCAAATTGGCAGTTTTGTAGTGAGTCAAGTCTCACACCCAACAGTGTGAGACTTGACTCACTACAAAAATCACCTACATTCTACGGAAGACCCAAACCGGAACCGCTTCCGCATTACTTCGGTCTGGCCAACACTGCTGATATCCCTCGTCCCCCTATTGCCTCCTATGGATCAGCTAAACAACTCTCCTCCCTCTTCCGTCGCAATATCGCCTCTACATAAAAGGCTACTGCCCTCCATGCCTCTTCCGACTGAAGCATTACTTCCACCACTGTGTCCGGCGTTACCTCCCCCACTAATGAAATGAGTAGCCTCCCTTCAATCGAGAATCCATCGCACCAAAAGAAAGTGTGACACACGTCGTCCCGCTCCTCCGGGCATAACAAACACTGAGGGGACCTCAGCTTTCCCATCCTGTGGAGGTATACCCTGAAGTACCCATGTGCCCGTCAAAAACTGGCACACGAAAAAATTTACCTCACCATGCCCTCTGTTAATCCATGGGCGAAGGACTCTGATCAGTCTGACTGTCCATCAGCCTCCCTGTGTCCGCGCTCCGCAGATATATGTCCCACCGCTCCTGTGCCAACAAGTCGATCGGTATTACTCCGGCAACAGCTAAAGCGGCAACATTGTATATCGTCCTATAGGCATACGCCATTCTCAGTGCCCCTTTCCTCGGAGTCGATAGCATTCGCGTCCGATACCACTGACATAAGGACCTTTCGCCTACTAGAACGTAGTTCCCCCATATTGGCCATCAGTCTCCCCAAAGACGCAATAACTACCGCCGCCCGCTCACACACCTATCGGATCCACCCTCCGTACCCATCGTCATGGGAATAATAACAGGTATCCTGCTCTTGGTAAGCATGACAATCTCCGTCTTAGGGATTGCCAACTTCAGCTCGTGACCTTCCATCCAGACGCTGGTTGATCCTAAACTGGGCCAGCTGAGCACCTCTAGCCGTTATTACCAAGGCGATGTCGTCCGCATAACCCACCAAGGATACATCGTCCGGTATTTCAAGCCGGAGCAAGCCGTCGTACAGTACGTTCCACAGATCTGGACCAAGAATCGAACCCTGTGCCAGTCCGGCAGTAATCTATTTTCTTTCAACTTCACTTGCCGTCTCAAACCCTCATACATCACCCTCAATAGGTAATTCGGAACCTTAAATGACCGCCGCAGCGCCCCTAGTATATCCTCCCATCTCGCTGAGTTAAAGGCGTTCCTAACGTCAAGAGTAACGAGGAACACCAATGGTATCGTCATGAGCAACCGCTGCTATACTGGTCTGATTTGCTTACTGCATCACTCCTATTTTGTGCTCGTTGAGCCCTTCGCCTTAGTTTTAGGGCGTTCCTCCTAAGCTCCGCAATTTCGCCCGTCCACCAATAGGCCTGCCGTCTTCCACTCCATTGTTTTCTCCGAGGTATTACTGCGTCACAGGCTCGAAGAATAAGCTGCACGATTGCATTAACCCTAGCCTCGACATCACTCCTGGTTATATTACCCTGCAGAATCGCTAGACCATTTCCAATGTTTGCCTCCAAAAACGCAACCAGTGCTTCTCCCCCTCCAGCCATGGTGTTGACACCATTCGAAAACGATGTAGCGTTAAACATACTAGCTGAACGAGGCGACAACGTAATAGAAACATTTAACCATTTACAAATTAGCAGCCTACAAGATCCCAAGAAACTCGATAAGAGCAAGAAAGAAGAAAATGGAGATTTTGAAACGAGAATTAAAGAAATTAAGGAGCAGAAATCAAAATTTTCATCAGCATCCAGGTCAAATAGCAGAACAAGGCGAGATAGGTCACAACCAAGGACAAATAACGAGGAATGCTATTACCATAGAAGATGGAGGGAGAAAGCAAAAGTGTACCTAACGACATGTAAACATCATGCGGCATTTATCAAAAGGCAAAACACAGCGATGTTTCCAGAAATCAGTCAAAATTTAGCAAAAGGGACCTTTAACAAACATAAAGTACACCACTACTTAGAAAGAATGGGCCCACCAATAGCCTGCAAAACGCGACGGCTGCCACCAGAGAAATTGGAAATTCCAAGAAAAGAATTCCAAAACATGATGGAACAGGGAATATGCAGACTCAGTAGTAGTAACTGGGCTAGCCCACTCCATTTAGTGCTAAAGAAGAACGGAGAATGGAGACCGTGTGCCGATTACAGGGCATTGAATAATATAACAATAGCAGATCGTTACCCAATCCCACACATACAGGACTTCACGAATCAATTAGCAGGGTGTAACACGTTCACAACATTAGATCTAGTAAGGGCGTATCACCAAATTCCAGTAAATCCGGACGATATTCATAAAACAGCTATTACCACCCCGTTTGGTCTGTTTGAATTTACGAAAATGACGTTCGACTTACGAAACGCAGCTCAATCATTCCAACGATTAATGAATGCAGTTTGGATTGCACCAACGCAAGAAAGAGTAGAAGCGATAAAACAGTTCGAGCAACCTCAATCGGTACGGCAACTTAAGAGATTCCTAGGAATGCTAAATTTCTATCGACGCTTTATAACACACAAGCAGCATCGGATCAAGTGATACTAAATAATTTTTTAAAAGGATATAAGAAAAAGGGCGAAAACTCTAATCAAGTGGAACGAAGAAGCAGTTAAAGCATTCAACAATTGCAAAATAAAGCTAAGCCAAGCAACAGTATTATCCCATCCATTAGCAACAGCGCGTCTTGCAATCACGGTGGACACTTCAGATGATGCACTTGGGGCAATGTTACAACAACAGCTGGACGAAATCTGGCAGCCACTGGGGTTTTTCTAAGTAAGACTAAGGGACACACAAAAGAAATACAACGCTGACGATAGGGAATTACTGGCAGCATATTCAGGCATCAAACATTTTAGACATTTACTGGAAGGACGAACGTTTACCCTTTTTACCGACCATAATCCATTAATTTTTGCTTTCAATCAAAAACTAGACAAAGCTACACCAAGACAGTACAGACATTTGGACTATATAGGACAGTTTACCACGGACATTCAACATATATCGGGAAACGACAACGTGGTGGCCGATACACTGTCTATTGTTGAAGGACTCACTGTCCCAGAAGCGGTTGATTACGATGCGGTTGCGGATGCACAGTCGAGAGATCCAGAATTGGAGGAAATAATAAATTCTAACACAAGTTTGGACATCAGGAAAATTCCTCTAGCGGGTAAGCCAACAAAAGTAATACAGTGCGATGTATTAACTGGAAAAGCCAAACCATTTATACCAAAACAATTTAGACAAACCATTTTCAATTCATTCCATAATTTAGCACACCCAGGAATCAAAGCTTCAGTCAAATTATTAGTAGAAATTTTATTTGGACATCAATTAAGAAGGACGCAAAAGACATGGCACAAAATTGTATACATTGCCAAAAATCTAAAATTTCACGACATACTAAATCACCCCTCTGCGCTTTTGAATTAAACTCTTCACGATTTGCAGACATTCATTTAGATATTATAGGGCCTCTTCCTATATTTCCGACAACAATCGATACTGCGTAACACTCATCGACCGCTACACATGTTGGCCTGAAGCAATCCCAGTTCCGGACATCTCAGCAGCCACAATAGCCGTCGCAGTATACTCTGGGTGGATCTCTCGATTTGGTGTCCCCAAGTGTATTGTAACAGACCAAGGGGCACAATTCGAATCCCATCTATTCGAAGAACTGTCACAACTATTAGGATTCGTACACAAGCGTACAACTAGCTACAACCCAAAATGCAACGGCATATTAGAAAGATGGCATCGATCATTAAAAGCCAGCATCATGTGTCACAATAGAAGCGATTGGATACAAATTCTGCCGTCGATACTGTTAGGATTAAGAACTGCATTTAGAGAGGATTTAGAAACCACTGTGGCGGAATTAACATATGGAAGCCTGATTAAACAACCAGCTCAATTCATTGAACCAGATAGAGAAGCAATACCACATTTTGACTTCGTAGGCAAAATAAAGCAACATTTCAATGAAATTAGCCCTAACAATTCAGCGAATCATAGTCGAGAAAACAATTTTGTAAGCAAAAATCTGGTAAATTGTTCACATGTATTATTAAGAACGGATGCATTACAAGGAGCACTTCAACGGCCATACACAGGACCATACAAAGTCCTCAATAAAGAAAATAAATGCTGCGATATTGAAATAAAAGGAAAGAAAGTGCGAGTTAGCATAGATCGAGAACAACGACGACACTGGTAATGAAACAATAGTACATAATTCAAAAAGAGAGGAAAATCGTCAAACCAATAACATGAAAGCAGAAGAGGCGTCAACCACAGTTAAACATACAGCAAAAAAGAAAATGGTTACTTTCGATCTGGTGAACGATCAAAACTTACCATTGGAAGCCTCGCGGTCAAGACGTCTCATCAAAATTCCCGCTCGTTTTCGAAATTAACAACGTAAAATCTGCATTTTACTGAGGGGGGAGTATTGTGGCGTCACAACGCAGTTGTATCAATATTTGTTTTTTTTTTTGTTGGGCAAAAAAATATCGCACCGAAAGACTGTGGGTATCGTCAGATTAAATGGTATAATTATTTAGAATATTATAGAGTGGATTTTATATCAGCACGCCATGCGACGGTATAAAAGTAATAGATCATGTTTAAATGTCAAATTTTCAACAACCGCAAGAGCTACCATCTTTCGGAAACCTCCGAAAATACAAGCAACTTTCGCATAATGCCATTAGATGTCACTAAATATTTGCTGTCAAAAATTGTATTACATTTTTATGTATGCATTTTGTAAATATAAACAAAAATATTTTCGTGCCATAAAAGTGACTATTATTAGTACGTGATAAATAAATTGATTTTGGCTGTCCCTTTTTGAAAAACGTCAGTAATATTTTTTTGATTGTGTAGTGACATCTAGTGGCAAACGCTCTGTACTTCTTTTTGAACATACTGCCTTTTTCCGAAGACGCTCTGTACTTTTTCAACAATCGTGCTGCCTCTTTCGGAAAACATGATCTATAATATAAGTCGCATAGGCCAAGAAAGAAAATTTTGTTTTGATATAAAAAAAAAGAATTGATAAAAAAAGGCGAAGGGGTTGAAATAAGGATTCCTGATTACTTATGTCCAGAAAAAAAAAATAATAAAATAAATAACTAATATAAGCCTTGTGTGTTTTTGTGTGAGTATTCGGGAACGATATAATACCCCTAGCGTACAAAATATTAGTGGTGATTGAGCAGTACACTCAGTACTGTACCTCAATCCCATAAGTCCACGAAACGTGAAGAAATATTCGACCGATCCAAATGGCCGTTGGCATGACAATTACATGCCTCAACGCCTATTGATAGAGGTATTAACCGAAGGGCATATGCAGATTTCCGACTTTTGTGACTCTGAATTTGTGGGCTATAGTTCAGTTGATTTTCAATAAAATTGAATTTTCGACGAAAAGTGTGGAAATATTTCAGTGATCCAAATGCGCGTATTGCACTAAGTATTGAGTGATTTACCCGCTCCGATGCGTTACATTGGGGGGTAATATTTTGGTGTCAGAGTATTATTCACGCCATATTTATTTAACAAACTTTTTAAGCACAGTGCATTGAATTGAGTAGCATTATCGGAGGTTATTGACTCAGGAACCGATAAAACGGTAAATATTTCTTCTTTGAGAAACTTACATACGTCAGTTGCTAGTGCACTTCTCCTTGACAAAAATGTATTTGCTGTACAGATCTAACACGACCAGCAGGTAGGCATGTCCGTTTTTTGACCTTGGATATGGCCCTAAAAAGTCCATATACAGTCGTTGCATTGGCCGTACAGCAAGTATTTGCTGGCCCATTGGTGGTTGCAGAGCTTGATTCGGCGCCTTGGTTTGCTTACACACCTTACAATCACGTACATAGTTCTGCACCTGAGTACCCATTCCCGGCCAAAAGTAAAGTCGCTGAAATTTTTCCAGTGTTTTAGCGCTTCCGAGGTGTGAGGATGACGGAGGACCGTGAGCTAAAAAGATAAAATCCTTAGTCAAAGAATGCGGGATATAAAGTTTCCATACTGGCATATCAGTGAAAATATTATCAGAACGATTCGAAGGATTTGCATAAATTTTGTTGTTTGACACTCGAAGATTGACGTACTGTTCCGGAGAGTTCTCCACGGCAGTGACCAATTGTAAATACTCAGCATCCTGAAATTTTGGATCATCGAGATCTACATGCAAAGTCGGACTCTCCAAAGGTGATTGTATGCTGTCCACGAAAGAGTGCTCGCCACCATCATCCCGAATCTGAAAGAGCACGCTTCCAATGCCAGTGCCCAGTGGTATTTGCATCGCATTGGATGTAGAAAGGCTGATCGAAGTTCGGATGCGTTAAAACTGGAGCTGTCGTTAGAGCAAGTTCCAAATTTTCAAAAGCTTTCTGGAATTTTTCGTTCCAAAGAATTTTTTTCCACTTTTTAAGCAAGTCGGATATCGGAGCTGCCAAAGTGGCATATGAAGAGATAAACCTCCAATACCACCCGGACAATCCTAAAAATTGCCGGACCTTCTTCACCGTGTTTGGAGCAGGAAAATCCATAATAGCTTTTACTTTATCTCGGTTTACTCGAAGACACCCGTCGCCAACGACATACCCGAGATAACGTATCTCTTTCAACAGGAACTTACTCTTTTCCAAGTTCACAGTTAGTCCTGCTTTTTGAAGAAGAGAGGATACTTGGTCAAGCAATTTGATATGTTCATCAAATTTTTCGGACGTAATGAGAAAGTCGTCCAAAAAAACGAACACCTGCTCATGAAGCTGGTGCGGTATCACCCATGTTTATGGTGCATTAGCCTACACATAACGAACGACCAGGAACCGTAAAAGCCGTTTTATCGCGGGACTCCGGAGCCAGTGGGATCTGCCAAATGGCATCTTTCAAGTCGATGCTTGATATAAACTTAGTTCGATCCAACCGACTCAAGAGTCCATCGATGATAGGTAGTGGGTACGCGTCCCTGATCGTCACATCATTCAGTCTGCGAGCATCTAGGCACATTCGGACTTTGCCATTTGATTTTCGGACTAATGTCACCGGGGAACTCCATGCGCTTGTGGATTCCTCAATAACGCCGAGGACCAACATCCTGTCCAACTCTTCGTAAAGTGATATCTGGACAGCAGGTGATACAGGGTAATGGCGTTGTTTCACCGGTGCCACATTACCAACATCGATGTTATGAGACAATAAATGAGTACGACCAAGACCACGCTCTTCAAAAGACGGAAACCTTCCAATTGCCTTAGTTAGCATTTCAGATTGTTCCAAGTTAAGATCATGTTTCAAACAATTATCAGCCTTTGCTTTAAGATCATCACCATCTGCTAACTCTGACATTGACATTGGTGTAATTTGGATATTAAAAGCTTTCCAAAAGTCCATTCCCAAGTAGAGCTTTTGTTGAAGAGTAGGAACAATGTGAATTCTCATCAATCTTTCAATATTATTGTATTTTACCAGGGCACAGATATAACCGATAACTCTTTCTGATTTACCAGATGCTGTGTTAACAGTCGCGGGCATATAATGAACCTTATACCTTGGATCCTTTAGAAACAATTCGCTTCCAGATCCTTAAGCCGTGATGGTGGCACCACTGTCGAGTAACCCACAAGAGGATTCCCCATCAATTGTTATGTTGGCGTATAGTCGTGGATCCATCGTTTCATAAGAAGGGCTAGAAAAACATGTTTCCGAAATAATTTTGCGTAAAATGGTTTTATTTTGCCAATAATGGCGTGAACGATTTTGACGACTGATATTAAAGGTTTGAGTGGTCTGATCGGAACAATAAATAATTTTTGATTCAACATTTGAATCGTTAAATGGACCAGTCAGGTGGTCATTAGATAAAGCAGGGTTTGGATCTATTTTTTCAGCAAAACTGGAGGGCGAGAGGTTAGTTCGGGATCGGTATTCGATGCTTGGTCCTCCATGTTGGGTCTGGGAGTCGACGAAATGCGAGGTGTCGTATTCCCAGGGCTTCGATACCTCGTCGATTTGTTTCCCCGAACACTTGAAACAGTTACGCATAAATATCCCTGACCGACCGCATCCAAAACAAAATCTATGGGTAATATCCAAAATACAATTTTTATATGTGTGGCCTATATCAGCACAATTCCAACACACGAGCAAATTAGCGAGAAATGTTAGTCACTGGTGGAGAAGAAAATCTAACACTCGGCCGAGGCTTAACATTCAACTGTATAGCATTTATTACCCCAACATTTGGGTCAGAACCAGAAAAATCGTTTGATGATGACGTATAAGTGTTATCACACGTATATTCGTGAATACTTCCGTTTCCACATATCTTCTATTGCAAGACACCCTCGTACTAGTTCTGGAATTGAATCAATTGTTCTACCTTGTAACGTTCGCGTTTTTGTTTGGTTTTTTTTTACACTCGGTTGGCAACGTGTTGGTTGCTTTGTGTTTTGGTGTTGTTTTTTTTTGGCCGAAGTAACGTATTGCTGGGAGTTTTTTTTTGTACCGGCGTCTTAACCACACAGAATTGGTGGTAGTGACAATAGAGACAATCGGAGTGAACCAGCAATAGGCCGATAGCGACACGTAGAGTGTTAGTTTTAATTAGTGAGTGTGTGATTAGTGGCCCATGAGCAAGCTGTCATAAAAAAATACTTGCCTCACACAACAGGTGTCCACAAAAGAAAAAAAAAGGTAAACTTTTAAGACAGTTTAAACGATTTCTAACGGCCTTTGAACGCAAAGGTCGAGTTTGGCGTGGAGTCGCCATTTAAGTGTGTGTGTGTGTGTGAAGAACAAGGAAGGAAAGTGAGTGGTCAAACTTTAAATAAAGGAATTAAATCACCGTTTGTGCGCGTGCTAGATCTGGTGTCTATTGGTGCATGTGGAATTCCTTCGAGATAGCCAAACAAATATTAGTAACCAGTTGCTTTGATTTATTGGTTAAAAGACGCTGCCGAACGGAGTCATCCAGAAACACAGCTGAACGAGAGGTTTGAGCGGGTATTGACCAGTAATCTATTGGGCATTCATTTCATACAACATCACCAACACGAGCGGTTACAAATACAGTGGGGACTGCTAATCATTTGAACGAATCGGATGTGAAAATAAAAATAAGCATAATAATAAAAAACTTGAGAGCGAACTCTACAATTATTGTAACGGTTATGTATTGAACTTGGCAACTCATCCTCCTAAAAAATATAACTAACTGATCTGTAGAGTGACTTTAAAGCATTGTTAAAATTTGTGTAAACATCAGTTTCTTCTCTATTGTTGGCCGGACCGGAGCTGAGTTGACCAAGAAAATTGAGTGAACGAAATACAGAGTCAAAACCAAGATCAAGTGGTTTCAATATCTTTCAATTTCAGGAAGAGATTAGCAGTCGTGAAAAGCCAACGTTACATTTGGCGCCCAACGTGGGGCTTGAATTTGCTTGGTTGATGTTGGTATGAAGTTAATGTGTTGTTTTCTACGGGAATTATTTTGTTGATTTAAAAGATTATATTTCTGGTTAAGTGGTTTCGCCACTCTTGGATGGAATACGGGGAGAATCACATATCGTTTTGCAATTTTAGGAGATACTATTGAGTTTGACGGTAACAGTTGTTTATAAAGGGTATAGTTTGAGCAGAATAAGATACAACGAGTTGTAGTTGTGTGACGTCGAATATTACAATTGTAGCAGTTAAAATTGTTATAAATAAGCATAAGTTTATTAGTATAGTATTAGTAAAATAAATTGGTTTGAGAATGAATAATGGTAAAGGGATTGGTTTTGAATTAGTACCGCTGTGGTTAGACGAGGAAGAGATAGAATATGAGTTAAAAATTCGTGGGATGACTGATTTTAATAGTGCCAGAGAACGAGTACAAGCTTTGGAAAGACGGTTAAAGGAAGAAACTGACCACGCGTGGCCTCCAGCGAATTCAATGGAACCAAATGAAGCAGTATTTGATACTTGCATTGATTCCCTAACGTTGCTTCAAAAAGATCTGAAACAAGGCTTAGGCAAAAAGCAATTGGATCGAGTGAACATTGCGAAGTCGCGTATGCGGCATTATTATGATAGAGCCTTACGAGTTGTGGGGCAAGATGAGGAAAGGAGACGAATTCTAAATGGCATTGCTTTGAACACGGCGAAAATCATGAGGGGATCAGAAACAAACCAATCAAAGAGCACAAACAAATCAACGGACTCTGCACGGGTTAGCTCAATCGAACAACAACCTACGATCAGAGGTAATGGTTCGTCGATCAAGAATAACAAAACCAGTGGAACGGTAGACATAAACATGAAATTGCAGAACATAGACAATCGGTTGGAGGTGACTTACCAGGTTCAATAGGAAACTTGAGTCTGCACACCGAAGAAAATACAAGGAGACCAGCAGGGAGAGGTAGAGGATTTATGGGCCATACCAACTTGGGGTTATCCAACAGAGGAGAGTTTAATTCATTGCCCCGGCAGATGATGCTAGCCGAACGAGAAAACGCTACCAGATATACGATGCGCGGGGATGCAGATGTCAGTGGGAATGTGTATGGCAAAGAATTGAAAACCGAGGTCGGAATTGTCCAAGCAGAGAAGTATGCAGGAATACATAAGTGGCATATAAGATTCAATGGCGTAGACCAACTTTCATTGAATGATTTTTTATCTCAAGTTGACATGCATGCACGAGCCGAAGGAGTATCACATGAAAAGGTTTTCCGGTCGATCTTCCATTTGCTAAGCGGTTCGGCTGCAACTTGGTATAATGCCAATTATGAGAAGTTTACCACGTGGAAAGAATTGGTGTCTGCTATAAAAAGGCGGTTTTTGCCGCTTAACTATGATTACATGATCATAGAAGAAATATTGGCTCGAACGCAAGGAGCCAAGGAATCATTTGCGGAATTTATTGCTCATCTCCAGATGCTTTTCCAACGGGTGTATCCGCCCCTCGATGAAGAATACAAGGTGTATTTGGCTTGTCGGAACATGTTACCGCAATATAAAGTCCCACTTGCAATAACAGATATTGCTAACATTGATCAGCTGGTAAATATGTGTAAAAGAATAGATGAAGCTCAAGTAATGGACGACAGAAGATTAGCTACTACAGGTATTAAAATGCCCTTAGAACCGGCGCATGCTCCTCCGAAAATCAGAGCGCCAGTTTGTCACGAGATATCACCAGCGGCTGAAGCGCCTACAAGAAAGGGGTATAGCGATGGACCTAGATATCGTCAGCAAGATCGGTTTAGAAGTGTTAATAGACGATCATCGGGGTTGAAATGTTGGAACTGCCAGGTATCAGGGCATCGACATTTCCAGTGCGACCAACCACCAAAATCAACATTTTGTTATTTCTGTGGACACCAAGGTGTCACGGTAGAATCCTGTCCGAATAAACATCGCACGCAATGGGTTCAGAAAAGGCCTGCAGAACAGGTTGCATCGGTCGACACTAAACCAACGAGGACACAAAGTGAAGTAGCTGAATCACAGGCGGGAAATGGCACATCGGAGTCGTAAGGGGTCGTCGTCTTCGCGCTGAAATAGAGGCTCCAGAATTATCAAATGTTAACGTCATAATAGAACATAAGTTGCCATCATGCATCAGTTGTATAATCAATATAGAGGGAGATAATCGTCCTTACCTAGAGGTGGAGATCCTTTAATATTCACTGGCAGGGCTATTAGATTCGGGAGCCAGCTGCACTATTTTGTGTGGTCAGGTATTGCTACTGTTGGAAAAATTAGGAATAGAGACAACCAGTATTGAAACGTCGATTCGAACTGTGGACGGAACTGCACATAAGATTTTGAAGGCCGTTGATATTCCTTATAAAATGGATGGTAAATGTAGAGTCGTCAAATCGTTAGTGGCACCGTCTATACCGAAAGCTTTGATATTGGGTATTGACTTTTGGGAGGCATTCAATATTCGCCCCATAATGGCTTCAACGATGGAAACCTGTTTTACGATAGAAGACGTAGAGCCGGACTTAAAGGTCGAAATAGATGATGGCGTCATAGCGCACCAACTAGATGGCATACAAAAGAGGCAATTGGATAAGGTGTTGAGTCAATTTCTCATGTCTACGGCTGAAACTTTGGGGTACTCGAGAATTATTCAACACAATATTGATACAGGAGATGCCAAAGGCGTCAAATCTAGAGCCAGACCTATATCACCTTACGTTCAGAAGGAGTTAGATAAGGAATTGGATCGTATGTTAAAATTAAGAGTGATAGAACCAGCTGAACCGACCGAGTGGGCCCATCCTGTAGTGTGCGTACGCAAACCATCCGGGAAAATACAATTTTGCCTTGACGCAAGACGGTTGAATGAGGTCACTGTAAAGGACACATACCCATTACCCTATATCAATCGAATTCTGGGAAGATTAACGGGAACGAAATATCTGTCGACTATTGACCTGTCAGACGCCTTCTGGCAGATTGAATTAAATGAGAACTCTCGAGCGAAGACGGCTTTTATTGTACCCGGTCGAGGTTTATTTCAATATCGTTGCATGCCTTTTGGCTTATGCAATGCGTCGCAGACATTATGCCGACTAATGGATCAAGTGCTAGGTGTGGATCTTGAACCACGAGTATTCGTATACTTAGATGACATAGTCATTATGGGAAATAGTTTCGAAGAACATCTAGAATTGCTGTATGAAGTATCAAAACGTCTCAGAAAAGCCAATCTTAGTATTAGCTTGGAAAAATCGAAATTTTGTCTGAAGTAAATTAAGTATTTAGGATATGTATATCTTAGATGAGTTTGGGTTACGAGTCAATCCGGATAAAATTACAGGCATACTCAACTTCCCCACACCAAGAACCGTCAAGGATGTGAGACGCCTAGTGGGTATGGCAGGCTGGTACCGCCGATTTATACCAGAGTTTTCAGCTATAGTGGCGCCGATTACAAATTTATTAAAAAAATCGTCAAAAAATAAATTGGAATGGAATGAAAGTGCACAGGCGGCTTTTAATAAATTAAAATCCTTGTTAGTATTAGCACCAGTTTTAGAAAATCCCAACTTCGAGCAACCCTTTGTCGTGCAGACTGACGCATCAGAGATAGGTATTGGAGCCGTGCTGAGTCAAGGTGAAGGAGAGCAGGAAAAAGTGATTGCCTATATGAGCCAGAAATTGACTTCAAACCAGCGCAAATACCCCACTACTGAGAGGGAATGCTTGGCGGTGGTCATGGCCATCGAGAAATTTAGGCCATACATAGAAGGCAGTCATTTCACCGTGATTACTGATTGTGCTTCACTTATATGGTTGCGGCAATTGAAGGATCCAGCATCCAGGTTAGCTCGGTGGGCCATGAGGCTCCAGTAGTATGATTTTGATCTTATCCACAGGAAGGGCAAACACAACGTCGTGCCAGATGCTTTGTCGAGATCAGTGGAGGTAATCGAAGTTGAAAGGATGAGTCATGAAGACCCGGTTCTGGCTAAATTGATTCGGCAGATAAATCTACAGCCGCAGAAATACTCAAACTTCAAGATCTCCGGTAATAAAATTTACAAGTATTGTCAGAAGAAGAACGACATGGGAGATTTTGACAGTGAATGGCGTGAGTATGTTCCAAAACCAATGCGGATGGCAGTACTGCAAGAGAATCACGATGATCCGATGGCCGCTCATTTAGGCTATTTTAAAACATTACATCGAATACGAAATAAATATTATTGGCCAAGAATGGCGCAAGAGATTCGAAAATATGTCAAAAATTGTGAAACCTGTCAGCTGTGTAAACATACCAATGAAATAACAAGAGTACTGATGAGAGATGCGAGAGTAGCAACCAGGCCTTGGGAAGTCATCGCGGTTGACTACATGGGTCCATACCCTAGATCAAAGTGAGGCAACCAATTTATACTAGTGATAGTCGATACTTTTTCGAAATTTTGCTTACTTAAGCCTATGCGACGAGCTGAAGCACGTACGTTGGTGGAATTTATGAAAGAAGAAGTATTTTTGTTGTTTGGTGCGCCAAGCGTGGTCATATCAGACAATGGACCGCAATTTGTTTCCAATCACTTTAAAAACCTGTTGAATAGATATCAGGTTAGACATCAAAGAAATGCGTATTATCATCCGCAGAGTAATCCGGCTGAACGTTTAAATAGGGTTGTGTTAGGTGCAATTAGGAGTTATGTGAAGGATGATCAGCATTCTTGAGATGAATATGTTGCTAAGATCGGTTGCGCCATCAGGACTGCGATCCATGAATCGGCAAAGTATTCTCCATACTATATAAATTTTGATCGAATTATACATGTCAAGGGTGATCTTGAAGATCTTAGAGTTAATATAGATAGCTCGATTGAGGACGACACGAAGAGGATGGAACAAATCAATAAGATAGTAGTGGAGAATATAGGGAAAGCCTGTAAAAGATATGCACATAATTATAATCTTCGTAGCCGAGTCAGGGAATTCCAGTGTTGACTCATCAACATTCCAACATTTTAATGTTCACCAAATATGAAGTTTTGGTGCATCTATTGTGCTGACGCTTAACTTAAATTTATAATAATATGTATACTACAAATACATATTTTTGATTTTTTACTTTATTTATTTTGTGCTGACTTTGGAAATTAAAAATTGTATATAAAGCGTAGCATTTAATAAAATAAAACAGAATTTAAATTGACACCAACTAATTTTGTTCTCATTAATTAATTAAGAAAAGGCCCCACCAGTGGTAACCTTTCAAGTGTTTAAATTTACATAAAATCCAATACAAGGGTTTAACATTGGTCCTTCGAGCCATTAAAAACAACTGGCACCTATTAGAAATACGCCAAGCAACAACCGGCAAATTCAAGTAAATTACCAAACAACAAACCATTGTAGCTGCACCACGAAATACTAATTCGCGTAAGAAATCGTTCCTGACACTTGCCGTCTAATAAACTTTTTCAAGTGCAACAATAAGAATGGAAGAACTGCTAAGAAAACAAGAACAAAAAGCAGAAGAGATACAGCAACTTATCTCAAATTACAAGAAAGATGGAGCACAGCGGAAAACAAAACCTTATCTTGAGAAGAAAATCGCAGCGTTGAAGAAGTGTTACAACGAGTATATTGATGAAGACAACAATATTAGAGATTTTCTAACTCCATTGAATTCAACACATCAATACTTCAAGGATAGAGAAACGGTTTCGAAAAGTTTCACAACAACCATTGAGGATATGCGCCAACGACTCAACACGCCGAGTTTGCCATCCACACCATTACCAACATCAGATGAAGCAGGAACAAATGAAAAGTTTAGATTCATCCCATCTGAGGAGGGCAACAACAATACAACAGAGCATGGGGCATCAACAAGTGAAATAAATCACAGCCAACCATCCAGGGCGTCGACCATTGAGTCAAACGTTGCTTTTAGCCAATTGCCAAAACTCAGGCAACAGTTGAAGCAGCAAGATATCCGAATGCGAGGTTTATATCGAGAAATTCGATCAACTGAGGACATACTGGCTAGTAACAACAGATCCAGATCAGCTTTAAAAATCAAATTAAAAAACATGGAGAGGATGATGATGCAGATCAGCGACCTTCATGAACAAATATGCATGGAGACTTCCGAAGAACAGGAAGTAAATTCAAAATATTTCGTAGACCAACACTACGAAAATTTAAAAGATGAACACGAGAACATTATAATACAATTAACAACATTGTTGGAAGAAGAAGAATTAGACAAGATAAAACCATTAGAAATCCGTCTACCACCAGTAGAAATCCCACATTTTCACGGGGACTACATGAAGTGGGTAGGTTTCTCTGACACATTCAAACGTTTAGTTCATAACAACAATCAGCTCACCACGACACATAAAATGAACTATCTTAAAAGTCACGTAGAAGGGTCAGCTGGAAAATTATTGAGTCATTTGGAACCTACTGGAGATAATTACGATGCAGCTTGGGAGATTTTAGAGAACCGCTTTAACAACAGGAGATTACTCGTATCTAATTTGCTGAACACTTTATTGAATCAGCATACGAGCAACACGGAGTCGGCTGCTGCGATCAAATGCTTACATGACACAACAACCGAGTGCCTACATGCCATAAGGAATACAGGCATAAATATTGAAACATGGAGTCCTTTCATCATCTTCAGCTTGTTAAAAAAATTGGACAACGAGTCACGACGGCTATACGAGAGCTCTCTAGAAAACCCGAGAGAATTCCAAGAAACAAACCAATTCTTAAAATTTCTAGAAAGGCGTTTCCAATCTTTAGAAGCAATCGGCAACAACAAGATAATGCCAACCCAACAAGCAAGATTTCAACCACCACCGCTAAGACGCGTATTCGTAACTGCCACTCAACCAAGTAATATTTACGTATGCTGTCAGAAAAACCACAGGACCGAATCATGCCAACGATTCAAAGACTTAAGCATTTCTGAAAGAAATCAGATGGTCATGCTGCACAATTTGTGCAGAAATTGACTCAGCCAAAACCATTCGACAACAAGTTGCAGCATTAAACTGAGTTGTTTTACCTGCAAAGGCAGACATCATACGTTGCTACACGTAAAAAATCAGGAAAACAGTATTGCAAAACTGAACATCTCAACACTCGACAAGAATAGTGGCCCGGTACTTTTAGCAACAGCTCTAGTAAAAGTACAGAATATGTTCGGTAGTTTTACTCTACTACGAGCACTGATCGATCCAGGCTCACAGGCTACTTTCATCACAGAGCAAGCAGCACAACAACTAGGCCTGCCAAGGACAAGGGTTCTAACTGAAATTTCCGGAATTTCAGCAACAAGAGGACGAGCCCATCAACAGATAACAATAGACATAAGTCCAAGATTTCCATCGATTTTCAAGATCGAAGCTAATGCTTTAGTTCTGGGAACTATCACTAAAACACTTCCAGGCAAGAACTCATTGGGTTTAGATAGCGAACTACAAAAAGAAATAATCCTAGCCGACCCTACTTTCGATACTCCCGGACCAATTGATCTTTTAATAGGTGCCGACATATACGGAGAAATCATTTTAGAAGGCATAAAAAGGGATCCACATCATAAGTGCATAGCACAAAGATCAGAGCTAGGATGGATCATATCTGGTCGTCTAACTCAGACCAGCAGCATTGCAGTCACCCGGTTAAATAGCTACGTCACATTGGCAGATATAGACAAGCAGTTAAAATGCTTTTGGAAATCCGAAGAACTGCATCCTAAACGAAGCCTAACTGCTGAAGAGATCGAATGTGAGCAGTACTATGAAGAGACTCACAAGCGTTTAACAAATGGACGATACGAGGTTCGGATGCCGCTTCACAACAACAAACTCAAAGAAGTGGGAATAGGAGATTCTAAAAGTAAAGCAGCAGCTAGATTGATTCAAATTGAAAAAAGATTCAAGAAGGATGAAGAGTTTAAGAATCAATATCACAAATTCATGAACGAATACATCCAGTTGGACCACATGGAACTAGTTAAAGATGACACAGAAAAAGATGCTTCTCGGGTTTACTACATGCCACATCATTCCGTCATAAAAGAAGATAGCTCAACTACGAGATTGAGGGTAGTCTTTGATACTTCCTGCAAAACAACAACATTACAAGACAACTTAACGGCAATATTGATCAGATGGAAAAAACATCGTTACGTGATTGCAGCAGATATTGAGAAAATGTTCAGACAGATCAGAATGGCCCGCGAAGATCAAGATTTTCAACGAATCCTCTGGCGATCTGAGACAAATAAGCCAATGAGCAGCTATAGATTAAAAACTGTCACATACGGAACAGCGTCCGCAACTTATTTGGCTACAAAAACGTTACAACAATTAGCCATGGATGAAGCGTCAAGATATCCAATTGGTTCAAAGATTGTTCAAAACGATTTCTATGTGGATGATCTTCTATCTGGAGCTAACACAATCGCAGAAGCAATCGCTGCGAAAAAGGAACTACTGAATCTCCTTTCCAGTGGAGGTTTCAACCTCATAAAATGGTCCAGCAATGAAAAGGCGTTATTAGAAGAGCTTCCAGAAAATCTGAAAGAGGCAGGACTCCACTCTATAGAATTTAGTGATACAGTGAAAACACTTAGACTCCTGTGGAACTCTTCAACAGACACCTTTCAATTCAAAGTTGTTTTGCCAGAATCCAAAACAACGATATCCAAACGAACAATCTTATCAGAGGCATCAAGGCTTTTCGATCCGCTAGGATGGTTAGCACTTAGCACCAGTGGTGATCCAGGCAAAAATTCTACTTCAAGATTTATGGGCTTCCGGTGTAGGATGGGACGAAAAACTCCACTTAAATCTTGAAAACAGATGGTTAAACTACAAAATGGAATTACCACGGTTAGAGGAAATCAGGATTCACCGTTGGATTAATTACAACAGTAACGCCAGAATTGAACTACATGGTTTCTGTGACGCCTCGAATCAAGCATATGCTGCAGTGGTATATAGCAAAATAAACAACCAAGTCACAATAATTGCTGCTAAAATAAAGGTTGCACCATTAAACCAAACAATATCACTACCAAGATTAGAGTTGAACGCGCCGCATTGCTACTTTCTAAATTGCTCAAAAATGTCAAACATGCGTTGAACATCAACAACAATATATCAACATTTTGCTGGAGCGATTCCACAGCAGTTTTGGGCTGGATAAAAGGAAACCCACAATACCATAAAACTTTTGTGGCAAACAGAATAACAGAAATACAAGCCATCACCGATCCTAGCCAATGGCATCACGTAGTCTCTAATGAGAATCCTGCTGACTGTGCATCTCGAGGATTAAACCCAGTTCAATTATTAACCCACAAAATTTGGTGGGAAGGGCCAACATGGCTAAAGAATTTGAGCTATCCAACAACAAAAATCAATGATGAAGAAATGGAACAAGCGGGCAGCATGGAACGAAAATCAATAAGAACATTTACAACAACAGTGAAAAAACCTGTGATTGAATTCGATAGATTCTCTTCGTTACAACGGCTTGTTCATAGCATTGCATACTGTCTACGATTTTCATCAAATGCAAAATCAAAAGCTAAAGACAACTCCCATTTTAAAAAAGAAGAACTGAATACATCGCTAAGGGCAATAATCAGAGTCGCACAGCAGGAAGGTTTTGAACCAGAACTAAAGAAGTTAAAAGCGAATCAAAACCTACCAAAGAACAGTACAATCATAACGTTAACTCCATTTCTGGACGGAAATGACCTACTCAGAGTCGGAGGTAAAATAACAAATTCTAGTCTTCCATTTGAAGAAAAGCATCCGATAATAATACCCAGAGGTCACAAGCTATCAAGTTTGCTTATCAGAGAAGCTCATATAAAAACACTACATGGTGGCAATCAAGCAACCTTAGCACACCTGAGAACGCAATATTGGGTAATGAACGCCAAAAATACGATTCGTCACACTATACATGAATGTATAGTCTGTACGAGAGCGAGGAAATTGGCGTCGCACCAACTAATGGGCATGTTACCAAAAGAACGAGCAACACCAGCACCACCGTTCACTAACAGCGGAGTAGACTACGCTGGTCCGATTAATATAAAATTGTGGAAAGGCCGCTGTAACAAAACAACAAAGGGATACATTTCCATATTCATATGCCTAGCCACGAAGGCAATTCATCTAGAACTTGTAAGTGACTTGTCAACAGACGCTTTCCTGGCCGCATACCGACGATTCATATCAAGAAGAGGAATTTGTCTGAACATATTCAGTGATTGTGGTACAAATTTTGTTGGAGCAGACAAACAACTACAAAGACAGGCAAAGCAACAGGAAGCAGAAATTAAAGGTAAAATAGCTCAGATGGGAACTGAGTGGCACTTTATACCCCCGGGAAGTCCTCACTTTGGAGGAGTATGGGAAGCCGGAGTCAAGTCAACAAAACAACACCTCCGCAAAGTAATTGGAACTCACACACTAACTTTCGAGGAGCTCTCAACACTTCTAGCTCAAATAGAGGCATGCTTGAACTCTAGGCCACTAGCTCCACTCTCAAATGACTCTGATGATGACGGGTTTTTAAGTCCGGCACATTTCCTGATAGGCAGGGCCATCATAGCAATGCCACAACCTGATATGGAGGGTATCCAAACCGTTACAAGATGGAATTTGCTCACCAAGCTTAGTCAAGGATTTTGGAAAAAATGGCATATGGAATATGTCTCACGACTACAACGAAGGCCAAAATGGTTGCAGAAACAACCTAACATCCAATTGGGAGAACTAGTAATCCTCAAAGACGAACAACTACCTCCTACGCACTGGCTACTAGCAAGAGTAATTGAACTTCATCCAGGACAAGATGGACTTGTTAGAGTAGTCACGCTCAAATACAGGAACAATACGTTTAAAAGGAATATTACTAAAATATGCCGCCTACCAACAACTAACGAGCCAAAGGACTACATCAACATGCAAAACAAGAAGAACGATCCAGTGCATGCAGTAGTTACTAAAGATACAAGCACAACTCAACAATTACCAACCCCACAAGGCATAGATAAAACAGTACCAGGAAGAACAACCACGCAGATGAGCAGTCCGCAGTGTACAGGAAACAGACTACCACTGCCCGGAAAAGACAACCGAAACCAAAGAGTGCAGCCTCACAGACAAGCAAAGAATTTAAGTAAAGTAAATCATCTTGCACTAGCATTACTATCAATTTGCTGCATACTAGGACAGGCGCAAGCTCAGATCAAGGTTACCCCATTTAACGACTCAACAGGAATATATTTCGAGAATTTAGGCAAACTTGAATTGGTAGCCATGAAGTGGACATTAGTGATCTATTACAACATGACGAACTATTGGGAAGAGATCGAAGCTTTTAAACAAGCCCAAGGCGAACTGGGAGCAGCTTGTAAAGGATTGTCTGGTTTTAACTGCGACGTAATCCTACAGCAACTTCAATGGCAGCTCAACAACTTGATTGCAGACAATGTTCTCCTATTAACAAGCAATAAGGAACCTCGACGAGTGAAGCGCGGTTTAGGAGACACAACAGGCATAATCTTAGGAGACATGTTTGGAATTCTTACCCAGCGCGAAGCCAACCAGTATGAAACCCAATTCGAGAATATCAACAACAACGAAAAGCATCTAATGGCATTAATGAGAAACCAGACATCTATAATCGATAACACAATCAAGCTGATGAAATATAATTCTAATCTCACAACAACATCATTGAGCAATTTAATAAAGGATCAGCAGAGGTTAAGATTAGAGATGATACAACTAAACGAATATCGAACACACGAAGAAAGGGTTCACCTGATATTAATGAGCGCACTAGAGTTGACCTTAATACTAAAAAACTTAGAGGATACGCAACAAGGTCTACTTGATATTATTTACTATGTACATCATAGCATTTTGCATCCATCGATTCTCGCGCCGTCACAATTAGAAGACCAACTGCAATTTATTCGCCAACATACACCAGCATCAATAACCATTCCTGGCCATAACATTCATGATCTCATGCATATATATCAAAGCATGAATGTACGTAGTAGGGTAACACAACGAAATGTGATAATTGAGATTATCATTCCGTTATCCTTTGCAACGGATTATAACCTGCTAGCTGTCTTCCCTGTTCCGGATATTAATCATAACAGCACTCAATCACACATCGTTACATCAACAAAATATCTAGCAATGGACAATCATCGAGAACATTTTGCCACTCTAACAACAGAAGAAGTGGAACGTTGTCAAAAATTCCAACCTACGCAATTTTTATGCGAAATATCACCAATTTTCAATGCATTAACTAACAGAACCCAATGTGAAGTAGCAATCTTACAGCGAAAACCAATGCTTGACACATTATGTAATGTTAAAGAAATAAATTCAACTAACCATTGGATAAAACTGCATGCTCCAAATCAATGGATATACGTAATTACAAATAAAACGACAGTTGACATCATATGTGGATCCAACATCGCCTCATACAGCTTTCAGGGGTCCGGATTAGTGACGATAGATGCTGGTTGTACGCTAAGGGACGACCATCTCTTTATCATCGCTATCGGCACAGCACGTAATAATATTAGCAAGACATTTGAAAAATCATCTAATATGTTAAACGGAGCGATCAATCTAAAGGAATTCAGTTCGCAGATAAAACTCAAAAAACCCGATAATCTTAACCTGATGCCAGCAATTGAGACTACCGATTTGGAAAGGGCGCTAAAAGTGATAAAGGAAAAGGAACAACTGCCAACAGAAATGAATCATCATGATGTTCAACATTACACGGTATCCTACTCAACTATAGGAATCTTAATAGTACTTTTCGTCATTTTGTATTTTAAAATTAAAGCGAAAGGTCAGGTTCTAATACCGGCAGCCCTTCCTCGACCGGATGAAAATAGTGAAGTGTAAACAGGAGGCTACTCAAAACTCTACAGCCCGGAATATGTTGACTCATCAACATTCCAACATTTTAATGTTCACCAAATATGAAGTTTTGGTGCATCTATTGTGCTGACGCTTAACTTAAATTTATAATAATATGTATACTACAAATACATATTTTTGATTTTTTACTTTATATATTTTGTGCTGACTTTGGAAATTAAAAATTGTATATAAAGCGTAGCATTTAATAAAATAAAACAGAATTTAAATTGACACCAACTAATTTTGTTCTCATTAATTAATTAAGAAAAGGCCCCACCAGTGGTAACCTTTCAAGTGTTTAAATTTACATAAAATCCGATACAAGGGTTTAACATCCAGGTTGGCGAAATTGTCGCAAAAAAAAAGTTTACGTTGGCGAATGCAGCCAAAAATTATACTCCCAAATTTGATAAGGTATTTGAAAAGTGTCGAGTAAAAAAAAATTAGGACAAAATACTTATGAGATCGAGGATCCGAATGGAAAGTTCCTAGAGAAATTTCATACGAATGATATTCAGAAGTTTGTTAGTGATGATCAAATATAGGGGTAGGTAAAATGAGGTGATTAGCTAGTTGAAACAGCCAAATGAAATCGTATCAGGAATCAGATAAGCATTCGCCGGAACGAAATGTGATTATTCAACACGAGAATTTTACGCATAATATAAGTATTTTGTGTAAAATTCGCGTTTTTGTTTGGGTTGAAAGTACAATTTTGAGAGGAATGTATAGGAAGGGGGAAATGGAAAAGGTAGTTCACTGAAATGCCTTTATCGAAAGGATAGAAAAATGATGTCGCAAACGGGTAAACGTCAGGTGGACTTGATTATCAAGATAGAAGTGGCGCTATATCCCTACCATATACCATTGTCCTAATGAAAGAAATACCCTTCCCATACTCAATTGCTGCTCATGACCTACCTCAACAAATAATGATAATTATTGCGCAGAAAATATAAGTGGTAGCCAATGCGTTAGGCTAGAGAAGTAAAATAACGTGAATATAAAAAACTTGAGAGCGAACTCTACAATTATTATAACGGTTATGTATTGAACTTGGCAACTCATCCTCCTAAAAAATATAACTAACTGGTCTGTAGAGTGACTTTAAAGCATTGTTAAAATTTGTGTAAACATCAGTTTCTTCTCTATTGTTGGCCGGACCGGAGCTGAGTTGACCAAGAAAATTGAGTGAACGAAATACAGAGTCAAAACCAAGATCAAGTGGTTTCAATATCCTTCAATTTCAGGAAGAGATTAGCAGTCGTGAAAAGCCAACGTTATAATCTGCCAGTGCCACTTGCAAACCAATTCTCATGTTTCGACGTAATAGATGCAATATTTCTGAATCATCGAGTGGGTGACGAAATTGTAACGACATGTAACGACATTGCTAAGATGTCATTATAGAAATCGCGAAAAGATTCTTTTGGACGCTTGTAACGACCCATTTGAGTCGATTACATTTCAGCCTAAATTTAACGTGCAACCGAAAATTAAATCCAAACCTTGGCTGTTACCATGTTTTTTTGTTTGTTGTTGATCTATTAATTTGAATAGCGGAAAATGCTTTGCGCGCGAAATCATCGAATGTACCGAGAATGTACATAACATAAAACAATAAAAATACAAATAAATCAATTAGGTATATATTTTGGGATGGGCATTAAGTGATTATACGTTCGAGAAACAAGAAGTGATTTTGTTTAAAAAAAATTTATTTGGTTGGCCTATTAAATTGGCTGTGTTTAATCAAACATAAAAAAGATTTAGCGCATCTATAAAATTACTAATTTTCAATTGTTAATTGTGAAATAAAATTTAAAAAATTATAAAAAAAAGCCTAAATAATAATAATAAGAAAAACAAAATCTTAAGTTATGTGAATAATACGCGAGTTGTGATCAATAAAAGCTAATATCAATTGCTATGTATACAATTTTTTATTGAAAATCACACTTGCAAAAGTTTTAAATACTAAATATTAAAAGCTAAGATAAAACAAAACATGTGTATCGGTGTATGCTGTAATCATAGTATATAAAATTTGTACATAAAAAAATTAATAAAATTAAAGACAAAACTGTTAAGCTAATTAAAATAAAACAAAATATAAAACTCATAACGTCATAATTATGAACTGTCGTGTAATTGTATGTTGAATTATAAAACAAATTAAATTAAAAATAAAAACTATCACCGAGTTTTGATTAGTGATCCACTCAGCTTCGCTATTTGTCGTTACATCGCCCCTCATGAAGAGGAAATCGTGAGAAAATTAAACTTCACAAGTGCAAATTACTCACATTCACAACGCAACGTATGCTGGAGGTCAAAGTGTTTATAATATTGCCATCAAATTTTATATGTACAACATATTCACCAGTTGTGACGTAAATACTATACCGAGTGGTAATAAGACTTTAGTACTGTAAATACATAATCATCTTTAGTACTGTACAGTGAAACACTAGCGGTGGGATTTTGGTATCAGGACATTTCAACGGTTAATTCAGGTGCTAAATTTTTATTATATTAATTCTATATGATTGATAGAGGTAACTTTGGTCGTGGAGTTGTATCTGTCCGTATCGCAAGCAAGTATTTGGCCACGTATCTGTTTGGCAAGCCATGTAACTAAACAAAAGTTCAGTTTATACTAACGGAAGGTCGTCTGCCACCTTTTGGCCTCCGTTACACTTTGGAATGTTAATTACAGATCTCATCGTCGAAATCCGAATATTTCGTTATCAGAAATAGAATCAGAAGTCTGGTGCGGTCTGAGTAGCTGGTTAATGCTTATGTCATGGTATGTCGTGGCGGTTTCCAGACGTGAGCCTATGCTTGAATAACGTCACGAAAACAAGAATAATAAAGTCCAAAAAAAGACAAGAAAAAGCGAAACATTGTCAACAAGAAGGAGAAGAGAGGAATTAAACGATAAAATCAACACAAAGACAGGCAACCATATAATAAACTATCTTAACAAAAATAGAAGGAGCTTAACAGTATAGCATATGAACCAAATATATCGATGGTTCAAAGGTAAAAGTCACTAACTGCATTTTCGTCGAAAATAATATAAGTACATGTATGACTTTATAATTTACTAAACTTTAGTCTTGTAAAATTATTTTCTATATTTTCTTCATTATATATAAGTATAATGAAGGAAATATTGAAAAATAATTTTACAAGACTAAAGTTTAGTAAATTATAACGTCATACATGTACTTATATCATTTTCGACGAAAATGCAGTTAGTGACTTTTACCTTTGAACCATCGATATATAAATAAATTAATTTTAAGGATTTTTAATAGTTGTAAAAATAGAACCGAAGAAGGAGCAATCCCGAAATCGATATTCCAAATATAACTTAAATATTGTTTTTTATTATAAAATAAAAAAAATTAGAAATGATAAGCTGGGTGCGACTGTCGCGAGATTACCACTCCACAACGCTCAGTCCCCGCACAGTCTGTTGCGGAGGCCCCCTTAATCACCGGAACTGTCTTTCTGGTCGCGACCGTTACCGATGTCGATAATAGATGGAAGGGCGCCTCCTCAACAGACCACGCAGCGATCTCACGTGATGTAAGCAGTCACCCCTAAACGGTTAACCCTCAACTACTACTCACTCAACTACTAGTGAGGAGCCGCAAAATGAGGAAAACACAATAAAATAAGAAATGACAGGGCAATTAAGATGATCACAATAAATAACTGTAATAAATGATAGCGTAAACTAATAACGGTAAATAATAATAGCCGTACGTGCGTGACTATAATGCCTCGAGAACTGTAAAACAAACGTACAGGTCGACGCACAACAAAACTTAATCAAACAAATTACCTAGCAATAATCTCATTAATCTCATTAGTGAGAGTAACAAATAAAGGAAAATATTCCAATTTAATCGTTAAACAAAAAAAAATTTTAAAAATAAAAGAAAGAAAATCACGATACCTTAAATTTAAACAGAAGGACCTCATCCGATCTACTCCTGTCTGGAACAGTTCAATTCGCCTACAGACGTGGCTCTAGCCACACCATGCTTGATTGGCAAGCTTGCATATGTTTTCGTGGAACCTTCTCCACACAACGAGATTGTTGTAACATACACTAATACACTGGGTGCAACATTGGTAGCTTGATGTTCATTATATAACCAATATTGCACCGCAATGAACAACAACAAAAATATCAAGCACCGTTACCAATTTCAAATGGCATTAACTGTCGATGCACCACTAAAATGTTCTATGTGCACTACACTACGGTTAGGATTTGGGGCCGTTATTACGGACCGCCAAATAATATGTCGCACTTTGTCTCACGCACCAAAAAAAAAAAAAATTCAGAAATTATATGTAGCTGTAATATTTTTATAATAGCAAACAAAAAAACTTTTTATTTAAACAATGATACACTTTTAATTTAACAGGAAAACAGAATTTTCCACACAATTTTAATTATATTCACTCAACACTCAAAATTATTACACAAAACTAACAAACACGATGTGTTTGGTCACAATGTCCGCCATACTAAATTTTCGGTCTAATCAAAATGTCAAATTTATTTGATTTTTTTGACGGTTTATCGGATATGTTGGACCATTTAAACGAATGATAATGATTGATAATGTTCACATCGCAGGCCATAATTAAAAATAAACATTTTTTAATAATGAATTATAATCATTGTTCGGGTATTTGATTTTTTCCCTTGTTCACATGTTTACTGTTTGACTTAATAATGAATACTGAAGTCTATCCAATATGTTTACATACAGTGTAAAAGCAATTCAAAATTTACCGTTATTCGGTTTAGATGCTGCCCGAGTTAAATACACTTTTTAACGAGAATTTTGTAGATGAAATCATTATTTTGAGATTTTAAATTATTCGCACAGAGAAGAGTAACGATTAGCGAAATTGTAAGCGTTGAAAATATTGTAGAAAAACTTTAGCTTCAATCTTTGTACTCTTTTCATTTTCAAAAGCGTAAATATGGGCTCAAAAGCTAAAGGTTTAATATTAGATTCATTGTTCTTTAACAAAATTGTAGATTCAAATTTATTGTAGAAATTGTAGGTATACATGGTGAATAAGTGGGGCTGTTGGCGCTTTCCTCAAGGAAATAACATCGGATAGTCTAATAACTGATGATGTCTACGAAGATTCTAGTAGCCTGCATTTTTGTATGGGTGGCTGGGGATTGAATTGTGTTATCAGTAAACTTTTATAGTTCTGGGGTCTTCTTGCTGTTTGATGGCGCAGTAATTTCTACAAGCGAACATTAATAACGACAAAGCTAATTTTTGAGTGTTGAAAGATGGTTTGGTGGAATTTAGGGAAATGTCAATGCAAGACGATATAGCCCTCCGATTAATACCGCTGGCAATAGGCGTTGAGGCATTTAATTGACATTCCAAAGGCCATTTGGATCGGTCCAAATGTCTCGCTCAGAAATATCTATTAATTTATTCAGGGTTCTCGCTTACTGCTGCAAAATCAACCAAATAATTGAAAAATGACGGATGAATGAAATAGAGTGGTTCCTATGCTTTAGTGAGAATGGCGTATTTTGAGTGGCACAAGTATTAAAATAAAATAAAACACAATTTGTATATTTCTTCAAGAAAAATGTATAATTATTTTGCAATTTATTGATGTTTATATTTCGACAACTAGATTTTACATAATGACAATGGATATTTTCGTAATTTTTCAAAACTATTTTCTCATCCCAAAGATATTTTCCTATAGATGTTAATTCATTTGGTCATTTATATACATAGCAATTATTTTTATAGTGTGGAAGATGTCGATATCCCGGGGAAAAGAAAATATTCTGAAAATCTCTAATCCTAAAAACAAACAGTAGATGTGTACTTAGGCGGCTGCCTCTTTAGCCAATCGTTCGGCTTTCTCAACAACCTCTTCAATTGGGCCGACCATGTAGAATGCAACTTCAGGTAAATGATCGTAATCACCGTTTAAAATTTTTGTAAATCCTTTGATTGTTTCCTCGAGTGGCACTAATTTACCTGCATGTCCTGTAAATACTTCAGCAACTTGGAAGGGTTGTGATAAGAAACGTTGAATTTTACGGGCCCGGGCTACAGTAATTTTGTCTTCTTCAGATAATTCATCCATACCCAAAATAGCGATAATATCTTGAAGTGATTTATAATCCTGTAGGATTTTTTGTACACCACGAGCAATGTTGTAATGTTCGTTACCAATAATATTGGGATCCATAATACGGGATGTTGAATCAAGTGGATCGACAGCTGGATAGATACCTAATTCAGCGATGGCACGTGATAATACAGTAGTGGCGTCTAAATGGGCGAATGTTGTGGCAGGAGCTGGATCAGTTAAATCATCAGCTGGTACATAAATAGCTTGTACTGAAGTAATGGAACCCTTTTTAGTTGTTGTAATACGTTCCTGCATAGAACCCATGTCAGTGGCTAAAGTTGGTTGATAACCGACAGCTGATGGAATACGACCTAATAGAGCAGATACCTCGGAACCGGCTTGTGTGAAACGGAAAATGTTGTCAATAAAGAGTAATACATCTTGACCCTCTTGATCACGGAAATATTCAGCTACTGTTAAACCGGTTAAAGCAACACGAGCACGTGCACCTGGTGGTTCGTTCATTTGTCCATATACAAGTGCTACTTTGGATGATTTGTCCTTTAGCGAGATGACACCGGATTCAATCATTTCGTGATATAAATCGTTTCCTTCACGAGTTCGTTCACCAACACCGGCAAATACTGAATAACCACCATGGGCCTTGGCAACATTGTTAATAAGCTCCATAATCAATACAGTTTTACCAACACCAGCACCACCAAACAAGCCAATTTTACCACCTTTTGCGTATGGAGCAAGAAGATCAACAACTTTGATACCAGTTACAAGAATTTCTTGTTCGACACTCATCTCAACGAATTCAGGAGCTTCGGCATGGATTGGAGCCCGTTTATCGGTTTGGACTGGACCACGTTCATCAATTGGTTCGCCAATAACATTTATGATACGACCTAATGTTTCGGCACCAACTGGGATACAAATTGGTGAACCAGTGTCACGTACTTTTTGCCCTCGGACAATACCCTCGGTACCGTCCATGGCAATGGTGCGCACTGTATTTTCGCCCAAATGTTGGGCAACCTCCAAAACCAAACGTGGCGTACGATTTTCAACCTCAAGTGAACTCAAAATTGATGGAAGTTCATCTTCGAATTGGACATCAACAACGGCACCAATAACGGCCACAACTTTTCCAGTTGCAGCTGATGCGGTCTTTGCAGCAGCTTTAGCGACATAGTTTCTATCTGCAATAATACAAAATATATAAAAAAAAAAAAATTAGTTATGTAATAATATACGAGAAAAATTCAAGTCTTGTAATTTGGTTCTTTTTTAGATAAACACGTCACATAGAATTACGGCATGAGCTCTTTAATTTCATAATGTAGAAAAAAAAAAATATTGTTGCCGACATGTTACATAAAACTATCGTGACACAAAAAATTTTCTTTTGTCACATTTTTTTAATTTACTCCCCAATTTACACAATAATACATAATAAAACAATAAAAATCATTGATTTAATATTATATTTCAGGGAGAAATATGATCAAAATTATTAATTTAACAATAACGACGTTACATAATCAGCGGGTGCGATATATAGCCACACGGTCTTCTGATAAAATGTGTACTTACTTGACTCTAATAGAACACTTTTTATTATTTTTCCAGTATCTGCTTTTAACGCAGCACGAACTGCATTATTCATATGAAACATTTTGTTATTATACTTAATAAAAACTTAATAGTTATAAATATCTTTTTTTTTTTTTTTCTCTACAATTTTCGTCTTCCAATACCCAATTCGAACAGATGACAAGTTGCGAACTAAAAATTGATGTTAGAAAAATTAATTAAAATGGTTGCAGCATCGGTGATATTTCGGTGTATTTACCGATTTTATATATATTACGAAACGAGTTTATTTTAGAGTTTGACTTGCGTAGTATTTTTTTTTTTAATATATGTCACGTGCCTTTAGGGTTTGGATATTGTATGAAGTTCATAGAGTTAAAAGGAATAGAGCAGAAATAAACAACTGTCAAGTGTAAGCAAAGCGGTGGGAAAAAGAGATACAAATAAAATAGAACAGGGCCATATTTAAAATTTTATTCAATGGAATGGGTTGCTTAAAATAAAACAATTAAAGTTTAAAAAATGTTTTTATTTTAGTTGCAAATACACGGATAGTTATTATTTAGTTCAATTTTCTAATAAAATTAATTTTATTATTAAGAATAACTTTTCTAAAAACGCGTAATTATTTTACACTTTTAGTGCGGGCCTGGTAAAAAAAAATAAAAAAAAAAATGGCAAATTTGTTTACAAATTGTAAGATGGCTAAAAACCAACAACAACAATATTTGTTTTTTTTTTATAATTATGTAGTAAATTTAAATTAAAAGTGCACTTTTTTTATCACAAGTTACAATGTTTACATCACAATTTTAATTTCGTTTTATGTACACCAGAATAAAATTTCTCGATGAAATGAAATTCCCAGTAATTTGTTGCGAGTATTGTTACAACATTTTCTGATTAAACACTTCATTTTTCATAATTTTTTTTTAATAATTTTCCACAAATAATAATTAGTTATATGTATTATGTATACACTTTTTGTAATTGTTTTGTTTTATTTGATTATTTTTAATTTTCGCGTAACTACGCAAAACCACAATAAAAACTAAATGGTTTGTTTACAAAAAAGAAAGAGCATGAAAGATAATAGAAGTTAACGAGTTTTATACTAGTTTACTCAAAAAAATAACTTTATTTCTCAAGATACAACTTAAAACTAAAAAACTACAAAAATATTTTATATTTTTATACAATAAAAATAGTTGACATTGCATAAATGCATGGAAAATTACTTAAAAATGATGTTATAAAAAATATATCATCTTTCAACCGGACACAACACACGTTGTGTTGATTCGACACATAAATGCATGGAAAATTACTTAAAAATGATGTTATAAAAAATATATCATCTTTCAACCGGACACAACACACGTTGTGTTGATTCGACAAGTTTGCGCGTGTCTCATAGGCACGTTGTGTTGACTCGACATTAATGGTGGTGTTAACTTCTCCCTCCTTAAAGACCTGCGTCTCGTGGGTCAGAAACTCAATTTCCTGGGTTGAATTCCTGGCTGATCATTGGAAATTTTGTCTTGATACATCGGCTTGTTGATAAACAGCATTCTTCTTTGACGTCTCACTCTAGCTTTGTTGGCGAGAAAAATGACAACTAAGCAGATGACAATGGTTACGATACTGAAGTCGATGAGGATAGCTTCTTTACGTTCGTTGGAAAGTTCTTGAAGTTGTTCAACGTTATTTAGATACAAGTTATGTAAGTATCCTGGGTCAATTTTGACGCTTTTCTCCGTTATATTTGCTTTAAGTACCGGTGGCAATACTTGAGACGTCCTTACTTCCCTGTTCGTAAAAACTGATTCGCCGATTTTTATTGTTTCGTTATGATATTGAATTAAAAAATTTCCCTCCAAATGTTCGCTTCTATTGCTATAAATGATGTCTCCTTTAAAGTTGCTTATGAAGATTGTATTGTCGTTCAAGGGTTCGATGATTTGATTCTTATTGAACTGGTAATCACATTTAGCATTTAATCCTCTCATAATTCGGCTGATACAATGGTCTTTACTTAATTCTTTTAGTTTATTCATTTCGCATATGGTGATATCTCGAAAGAGGTTGCATCTCTGGGTGATTCCAAATACTTCGTTTTGGTTTATCAAAAGTTCATTGAATTCCAGATGTATTTGTTTGTTTTGATTAACCGTTGATTTTATGATGACATGGTTGTAGTTCTGCTTACTCGTCTTAGGTATAGATATGACGTATAAGATTGTAGAATCTTTAATCATCATCATTGGTTCCGCATATTCTATAGCCTCTATTTCGTTGGAATACGGCAAGGTTTCTATTTCTGTGATTAAGCGGCTAATTTCTCCTTTATCCAGTAGATTGGTGTTAACTATTTTTCCTTTTGCTAACTGTACGGCTCGAATGATTTCTTTTATTTCTTCTTTGATTAGAGTAAGTCGGTTGTACAGAGTTTGTTGCATCTTATCGTCTTCATCTTCATTTAGATGTTCTACAATTTTGTTGAATTCGTTGAGCATTTGTTGAGCTGTGTCTATTAATACTTTATTGATTTTGTATTGTTGATTGTTATTGTTAATTACTTGGTTCTGACTTTTCACTATCTGGTCCCAATCCGTGGCGTCAGGTGAGCCTGCGATCCATTTCCACGCGCTTCCGATCCAATTTATTGCTCTTTTGCTTCTTGACTTTTGACCTTTAAGTTCTGAAATCCATTGCGAGATTTGTTTTGTTTGGTGAACCAATTGAGCTCGAATTTTGCTTCCTTGATGAATGCTATTGATCGTTGGTGTTAGTCGTTCAATCAGTTCCTCATAATTGTCCAAATTGATGATGTGAATTAGTTTAAAATTTCCGTTAATAATTCGCCCATTTCCTTGTTTTACAGTGACTACTGGGGTATTGTATTCGTAGATGGTCGCAGAAGATGTTAAACCCCATAGCCAGGAGCTAAAAGTAGATGAAATTATTGTGTTATATTTTTAATATGGGCTTTATGAATTCGTTTCCCGGTTGTTGTTGTAATGGTAACATTATTGTCTCTTGCTACTGTTTCTTTTTTGAATTTCGGTTTATCCTTTGCTTGAATTTGTTTAACCGAGGTGAATATTGTTTCCCCAGGCGTGTATGTCTTCGGTTTTTCTCTCTTTGTCTTCTCTCTTTCAATTTTGTTTTCTTGGCTTCTCTTGATCCTTTCGATTATATCTTCGTTTATTCTATTTTTGAAGTCAGACAGATTTTGATAGTTTATTCTTTGACTCCTGCCAAAAAATATGTCGCTTGGTTTTTGTTGAATGACTGAGTGTACTGAATTATTATAGCGGTCTGCTGCTATATTGATTAATTCTTTTACCGTTAGTTCTTTGTATTCGTTTTGGATGCATCTAACGATTTCAATTATCGTAGAATGGACTCTCTCGACAGTCCCATTTGTCTCACTCCTTTGTGATGGTGTTAGGTAAATCTTAACTCCCAAAGTTTTTAGATAGTCCGTAACTATGGGACTTATAAAGCTTCTTTCATTGTCCATCACAAGTATCTTGGGTACAGAGAAGAAATGCATTGCTTTAATTATTTTATCCCTCACATGTGGAATAGATTTAGTTTTGATTCGAAAAAATTTCACAAATTTTGTGAATTTGTCCACACATGAAATGAACTTCTCGTCTTTGATTTCCATTATATCGATGTGGAGTATCTCCGTCGGATACGTCGGAATGGGTGTCTCTTGGATTTCCACGCGACTAGGGTGTCTATCATATTTGTTGATGTTACAGGTGTCGCAAGTTTGTGTATATTTCTTTATTAGACTGGCCATCCGAGGGAAGTAGTATTTTTCTAATATTTGTTTTTTATTTTCTACTTGATTTCGATGTGCCCGTTTGTGTTCTTCTCTTATGATGGCAAGCTGGTTTTCTTCGTTGCGTATATCTGTCACCACTCTTTGTGTTAGCCGTATTTTGTAACCCGAGAAATTTTCCTTAACGGCCTCCTGGAGGATTTGAATATATTCTTCCGGCATTTTTACTCCATTGATTGTGTTCGGATTTAGTTTCTCTCGTAGAATTTTCTTTAAGGTTTCTTTACTTAGTTCAGGCAGGCTAATGTGATGCCTGTGGTAAGATGGGTGTGGTTCTTCCTGAGCATAAATCTCTTTCCCTTTTTTGAATATAAGTTGATTTCTAAATGCGTTGATTGGTGCTTCGCAGTATCGTATTAGATCCGTGGAATCTTCCTCAGCACTGTGAATCGTTCCATTTGTAGATAGGGTGTTTGCTTCCGTTTCTAGTCTTGATAGTGCATCCGCAACTTTGTTAGTGCACCCCGGTTTGTAGATAATTTCGTAATTGTACTCTTCTAAACGTGCTTTCCATCTTTTTAATTTGGCATTGTTGTTTTTATTGCCTATTGCAAACGTTAGTGGTTGATGATCCGTCATAATCTTAATTTGTTTTGCTCCGTATAGGTAGTTCCGGAGATTATCTAGGGCCCAAACTATGGCCAACATCTCCTTCTCATTGGCAGCATAATTTTCTTCAGTTTTGTTTAGTGATCTAGAAATATAGGTGATGGGCCTGTCCTTGCCGATATCGCCCTGGGATAATACTGCGCCGATTGCGAATGATGAAGCATCTGTTGTCAGAAGGAATGGTTTGTTGAAGTCCGGGAAGATTAATATCTCCGTGGAAGATAGTAGTTCCTTGATATGTAAAAATGCTTCGATTTCATCCCTGTTCATGCTGATTTGTACCTTTTTGGATTGGGTTGCTTTTGTTTGCTCTTGTCCTCTTGTAAGGTTGGTCAGTGGCTTAGCTATCTTTGCGAAGTCTTGTATAAAACGCCTGTAATATGACGCTAATCCAAGGAATGATTTTAGGTCCTTTAGATTTTGGGGCCTCTTGATGTTTTTAATGGCTGCAACTTTTTTTGGATCAGGTTTGATACCTTTATTAGTAATGAGGTAGCCTAAGAATTCCGTTTCCTGTTTCAAGAACTCTGTCTTGTCTAGGTTAACTCTTAGGTTGGCTTTCTCCAATTTTGAGAAGATTTTCTCGATATTCAATAAGTGCTCTTCTTCTGTTTTTCCACCAAAGATTATGATGTCATCTATGTATACGTAACATATCTCGCCGATGAATTCTTTTAACACGTCATCAATTGTTCTTTGAAAGATGGCTGGGGCGTTCTTTAAGCCAAAGGGAAGTCGTAGAAACTCGTACTTCCCATTCATTGTAGAGAACGAGGTTTTTTGTATATCCGTTTCTTTCATTTTGATCTGGTGGAACCCCGATGTTAGGTCTATGGTTGTGAAAAATTGAGAGTCTCCGAGATTTGCTAATGTACTGGATATATCCGGAATCGGATATGAATCTGCTATTGTGACAGCATTCAGCCTTTTAAAGTCTATGACCATCCTATATTTCTTTACTTGTGAGGCGTCCATCTTCTTGTCGACAACCCAAATGGGGGAGTTATATGGGCTTTTCGAGGGTCTAATGATCCCGTCTTTTAAGAGTTGGCTTATTTGTTTTTCTACCTCTTGTCTCATACTGTACGGATAGGGATAGGATTTGGTATATATAGGTTCGTCCGTGTTTGTTCTGATTTCCGCTCTTACCCCGGTATCGATTGTTTCTATATTGTTTACGGGTCCGAATAAATCTTTAAATTTTGATATTACTGTTTGGAGTTGCTTCTTTGTTTCTGATGAAAGATGTTTATCTCGGATTTCTATACTGTTGACTTGGAGTGATGGTTTTTCTTTTAATGGAATTTTAATATTTGGTGTTATTATTAGAAGATTATTTTTCCTATCAATTATTGCTCCTAGTTCTTTTAACGTGTCGTCCCCTATTATTCCATCAAATGATTTTAATCCCGGTAGAATGAAGAATTCAATATTATTGTTGATGCCAATACTTTTAAAAAATTTACCGCTAATTTTCTTACTAATTTCGATGTCGCCTCCAGCTGATCTGATTTTAAATTGAACCTTAGTTGGGATGGCGTTATTGGCTAATTGTGGTTTTATAAAATTTTTATTTGCTCCTGTATCGATCAGGAACTTGAGGATATCGCCATTTTTTAGCTTATACTCTAGGTATGGTACGCTAGAGAGGCTTCCGTCATAAAATTTACCTCAGAATCATCTTCGGTATATTGGTCATCATTGGTTATTTCGCCTTCCATGTTGTCGTTAACCAATTGGTTGTAATAGTCTTCTTCTAGTTGTGTTTCTATGTGGTTGATCCTCTGTTGTCTACTTGGTTCGTAACGGTGAGAATAATCTCGTTTTGTCACTGGATTATCTTGATTGGTTGGACGGTTAATATAGTTCACCTGTCTTGTTTGTATTGATGGGTCGATATCCATTGGCATTGGTGGCTTCGGGTTGTTTGGTCTTGGTGGTGGTAAATTGTTTTGATTTTGGTTACCGCTTTGATTTTGGTTCACATATGGTATTCGGTGATTCTGGTGTTGTATATTGTAGGCCATGTTTCTCCGCTGTATTGGTATCATGCCATCATTTGTTCGCAGATTTGGTGAGTTGCTATGTGTAATTTGATTTATTGGAGCTGTTACCATGTTGTTGACATTTTTTTTGTGTATTGGTAAGTTTCTAAAATTCAGGTTTTGAATTTCCAGACAGGACGCGTATGCTTCTGGTAGCGTGGTTGGTTTTTGAATTATAAGCATCTTAGATAAGTCTCCATTCAGCCCCCGGACGAAAATGTCTAATGCTCTATTTCTGTATGTGTCAACCAAAACATTGATTGTTTCGGCTGAATAATCCTCCGTTTTGATTTTGTTGACTATTAGTGAGAATTGGTGATTAACAGTAGCATAAAATTCATCCACTGTCATATTCTTTTGTGTTATATTGCTGAGCTGGTATTCTAGCGTACGGAGGTCCCTTTTATCCGCATAGTGAAGGGACAGGCATTTCTTTATTGACGTCCATTCTTCATCAAAAATATTATAGGATATTAGAGCGGAGTCGGCGTTGCCTCGAATTTTTTGTCTTATTTGTTGAAGTATAGCTCTGTAAATCGGTTTATCTCGCATAATGTTGTAATCGCGTAGTATAGTTTCTACATTATGTACCCATGAGATGTACTGCGTTGGATTCCCATCGAATATCTGCAGTTCTCTTACACAATCAGGTAGCCTGCTAATATCTTTCAGGTCTTGTTCATTTCTTGGTGTTACCAATGTCGTTGTTGTTACGGGGATAACAGGGTTTTCTAATTTTTCGAGTCGTCTCTCGATTTTTTGTGTTAGTTCGATTTGGGCGTTCAGGGCCCCAGTTAATTGTTGCAAGGCGGTTTGAATTTGAATTAATTGTTCCGTCATTTTATTAAATTGGTTTGTTTAATATTCAGATTTTAGTTATTATAATTGTATTAACTTTTTATTATTTTTATTAAAATTTGTTAAAAAAAAATATTGTTGCTTTTTTACTTTTACTTTTATTATTAAAACTTACATTAAAATGAGTTGGATTTTCATTGCCAATAAAATGTGGTTCAATGTTTCCAACAATTTTTTTGTGTGTACTCCGGGTGATTGTACACTTGAGACCAGTCGATTGTGCTCTGGACGGTACGTAGTCTTCCTTTTTGGCTGTTAGTGTTAATATTTACTATCGGCTTACTGCGGTACGTTTTAACTGTCACTTGCACTATATTTGTTGCTATAGTTTAGTATTTGCTATAGACTTTCACTTTTTTGTTAAGCACTGTAGTTTAATTTTTGCTACACCCTTAACCTGTTAAATACTGTGGTAAAACTATAGTATAATATTTGCTATAGGTTTTCACTTTTTTGTTAAGCACTGTAGTTTAATATTTGCTACACCCTTAAACTTGTTAAATACTGTGGTAAAACTATAGTATAATATTTGCTATAGGTTTTCACTTTTTTAAGCACTGTAGTATAGTATTTGCTACACTCTTAAAAAAAATTTTCACAATAATAACTTTACCGACTGGTCCCTGTTTCGGCGCCAGTTAACGAGTTTTATACTAGTTTACTCAAAAAAATAACTTTATTTCTCAAGATACAACTTAAAACTAAAAAACTACAAAAATATTTTATATTTTTATACAATAAAAATAGTTGACATTGCATAAATGCATGGAAAATTACTTAAAAATGATGTTATAAAAAATATATCATCTTTCAACCGGACACAACACACGTTGTGTTGATTCGACACATAAATGCATGGAAAATTACTTAAAAATGATGTTATAAAAAATATATCATCTTTCAACCGGACACAACACACGTTGTGTTGATTCGACAAGTTTGCGCGTGTCTCATAGGCACGTTGTGTTGACTCGACATTAATGGTGGTGTTAACTTAGATATGTAATCCTCTCTCTCCAACTGCTTACATGACAGAGAAAGAATTTCCTGTGTTAATTTGTTGTTGTTTTCACTTATTTCTGGTCTATCTTTTTGATGTCTATGATGAAGTTGGTAGGATTCTGAAAATAAAGGGTACTGTACGCGATCAATATTAATGTCATTCACTTGTCAAAACACTTGCCTACATTCTCAAGCCATCAAGGGTATAAGTTCTTGAATTGATGCAAAATAAACGGTTCTAGTACAAGAAAAAACTGAACTGAAATCAATTTCTACTGTGGAGTTCAGAATTTTTTGATGTAGGTTCCGTTTTTGTGAGCCAATAATCAAATTTAAAAATTTGGATAAGCTTGAAGCCGGCCAAGTTCTTCCACTCCACACCAAATACAAATGAAACAAAATTGGTTTATTTTTTATATATATTTTTTTTAATGTATGTAAACAAGTTATGTAAACTGTAATGTATTGGTTTTTTTGTTTTGTAAATCATATTTAATAATTATTACTTGTGAAAATTATTTACTATTTCACTTCCCTTACGAATAATTTTACACGGAATATATTATGTTTTAAATTTACAGGACAATGCAATTTCTTTTAATTTAAATATATAAAAAAAAAAATACAAAACAGTTAAAATGTCACCGGCTTAACATATGCTACGGTTTTTCATATTTTTTTTTGTTAAAGTTTTTAATTCAATAATAAATGAAAATTATTTGTGGCTATTTTCACTCTATCGTATGCTTTTCTTTTCTGTTCTTTTATATGATTGAAATTATCTTAAGTTTTTCATTTTACAATTGGTTTTAAATTTAAATATTTAGAAATTAAATATTTTTATAGCGAAAATTATAAAAAAAAAAATGTTTTAATTCTTTAAAACGAAAAATGTTTTTTTTATTTCAAATTGATTAAGTTGTAAATTTTAGTTTTCCAGTTTTTTTTTTTAGTTATATGAAAACGAAAATAATTCTAGCCCAAGGATGGGAAATCATGTTCGTAATCAACTTTTGGTGCAGATTGGATACGTCTGTCTTCCTGTGAATTGAAAAAATAAAAATTTAGTCTACAACATACTTGGACGAACTGACTGAGTTCTACGACAGACAGAGCATGCTAATTTTGTCGTCTAAATGGGCTTATTTCGACAAAAGCAAACAAATATTTAAATTTTATAAAAAAAATAAGAAACAAAAAATATATTTACATAACGTTGTTCGCCCCCGTTATTGATCCGTTCTGGACGATCACCACGATCACGACGTCCTTGTCCTCGCCCACCTTCACCGCGGTTACCACCACGATCGGAACGATCACCACGATCACGATCTCCGCCACGATCACGATCCCCACCACGATCACGATCTCCACCACGATCACGATCTCCACCACGGTCACGATCACGATCCCCGCCACGGTCACGATCACGATCCCCGCCACGATCACCACGATCTCCGCGTTCATCACGTCCTTCACCATCGGAACGTCGATCAATGCGATTATTATCACGTGGTGGACCAGTATTACGACCTCGTATTGCACCACGCGATCTGCCTCTTCCCCGTCCTGGGCCGCCGCCTCCGCCGCGTCGACCATCATTAAAATGAAATTCAATGTCAAGATGCTTTAGGCGAGTGGCACGTTGAGTATATGATGATTCATTCTCTGTTTCCTCTTCATCTCCTTCTTTTTTTTTTTTTTCAATTGCAATCATTTGGTTCCATTGTGATAAATCTTCTCCTTCGCCAGCTTTACGTAAATTATATTGTGGTTTGGCCCGTTGTGCAGCACGTTGAGCTTTCCATTCGTCTAATGTCAATTCTTTCAGTTCCTCATCAATTGTGGCAGCGGGTTCCGTATCCTCTTTAATTTCTGTTGGCTCATTTTTCTCGTCTAAATGAAAGAGAAAATATTCGAAATTATTTATTCACATCTATGTATATATAAAAAAAAAAAAACACCAACCATATTTTTCAGTTTCCAATTCAGTTTTAGTTCCGTTTAAATTATCAATATCCTGTTTAATTGATCCCCAATTATGGGCACCAGCTCCATCACGTTTATCAACTGCTTTAACGCCTGTTTTATCTGAACCGGATTGACGATCAAATTCACGTTTACCTCTACCATCATTATTATAACGCCTTTGGCCAGATGAATTATTATTGTTACGTTCAACGTTACCAGTAATGTTGTTACCCCCACCACCACCACGACCACCGCCAGTTCCACCATCGCCTGTGCGACGCGGTGGACGATTATCTTGTCCACCTTCGCCACCACGATGATCACCACGATTATTAAACTCTTGTGAATTATTCCGTTGAAGTTGATTACGATCGTCACGATTTCTTCGATTGTTCCGTTGCTCCCGATTTTCATTATTGTTATCATTTCTATTATTACGATCATTTAAATAAGTACCTTTATTCGGTTTGGTATTTGCATCTGAAAATAAATATATAAGACACATTTATTATGGCGCCATCTTTGAATCGAAATATAAATGTAAATATATATATATATATATACATCTATGTATGGATTTTTGGAAGAGCTCACACGATATGCGCATTTTTCTTACCAGTAATTCCATCGTTTTGGGGGTCCTTTACACCTTTAACCGTAGTACTTTTGTTAATTATATTTTTTGTTTTATTATTTTGTTCCTGATTTTTATTTAATGTCAACGATTTATTTTCTTTTTCTGCACTTTTATTCATTTTATCACCGCTACCGCCACCACCAGCCGTACCCGAACCAACACCACCACCACTACCGCCGCCAATTTTATTATTTTTGGAATCATTTTGGCCGCCTGCTCCAGCTGCCGCCGAATTATTAACATTTTTTTTATTTGTTTGATTCGCACGGTCACCAGTCGCATTACTATTACCTGCTGCTAATTTATTTTGTTGTGGAATTTTTGCTGGTACAAAATTTTCAATTGGATCACTATCATCGTCGCCATAAAATAATTCATATCTATTCGTTATTCCAATCCCATAAGTATTTTCCATTTTAATTTATTTATTAATCACAATTTAATTGTGATTTAAATTTTTAAGCGATGGAATATTTTTGATAGAGATTTTTTACGATTTTCATACGAGATCCACAACGCTTTTTCACTACACTTTTGGTATCAATATCAAAGCACACTATAAAATATAAATTTTTTTTTTTTTACTTCTGTCTTCTGCACGCAAGTATAGCGGACGAATGAAAAAATAAAATAAAAAGTCAAAAAGAGATAAAATATCTTTCCTATTTTAATTTTTCTTTCTGTTTCGATTTTCGATAATCCTCCACAATACTCATGCAGACACTCCTTTCTCGCTTACACACACACAATTTTATTTATATACATTTTATTTTATAGGTATACTATGTTTATGTATATAAAAATATTATAGCTATATATATAAAGTATATATGTATAAACCGGAAACCGTGTGTAAATAAAAATTTGGATTGTGTACTTCAAAAAACTATACTTACAACATAAACAAATAAATTTAATAATTTCCCATAAACACAAACCAAAAATAATTTAATTATATTTTATAAATTAAATTTATGATGTTATAATCTATATTTGGAACATTTATTCACAAAATTTGTTAAAACACACTTTATGATTTGCAGTCTTTCGAAATTAAATCCACATGTCACTCTTTTCAATTTCGAATTCATAATTTTTTGGAAAAAACTTTACAAAGACGGCCCAAACCCTATGTACACTATGAATAAATTAATACGCGATATTCCTGAACTTCGTCCAAAATTCATTTCAGATTCGCAATTCGAATAAATATGTCAAATTTCATCATAATCGGTTGAATAATAGCCAAGTTCCATCATACTTGGCCATATACCAGAACTTCATCCAAAACTCATTTTAGATTCCCATTTCCAATACACATGTCGAATTCCATTATAATTGGTTGAGAAATGGACAAGTTCCATCATACTTGGCCATATTTCAGAACTTCAACCAAAAATCGTTTTAAAATCCCATAACTTCATCCAAACACATTTTAGAATCCCATTTCCAATACAAATGTTGAATTTCATCGTAACCGGTTGAGAAATGGGCAAATTCCATCCTACTTGACCATATTCTAAAACTTCATCCAAAACTAATTTTATAATTCCATTTCTAACATGCACATTGAATTTCTTAATAATCGGTTGAGAAATAGGCAAGTTCCATCATACTTAGCCATATTTCAGAACTTCATCCAGAAATCGTTTTAAAATTCCAGAACTTCATCCAAAAAACATTTTAGAATCCCATTTCCAATACAAATGTCGAATTTCATCGTAATCGGTTGAGAAATGGGCAAGTTCTATCCTACTTGGCCATATTCCAGAATTTCACCCAAAACTCATTTTGGAATCCCATTTCCAACACACATGTCAAATTTCATAATAATCGGTTGATAAATAGGCAAGTTCCATCATATAAAAAATTTGTTAACAATTCACTACATCCAAATCCAACCCCAACTCAACTCCAACTCAACTCCAACTC